>OY728127.1:1403076297-1405988797 GCA_963277665.1 Viscum album | reverse complement strand
ATGATGACCTGTATGAAAATTAAGGACAACCATATGAGCTATATAGGAAAGTAAAAATAGTTGTGATTTTATTTTGGATTGAAGGGGTATTTTTATAGTTTTCTCTTAATTATTTGGAATATATTTACTATTTTAAAGTTAAAGGAATATTTATAAAATAAAGTTACCAATTATACTAATGAAGTTATGGATACTATTCAAATAATTATTTCCATGTTAACTGTGTCTCTAGTGGATGTATCAGGTGCTATTTAACTATAATAGAAGCAGAGAACTAATGTGAACTCAATGAAAAGTATATTCCTTTGAAAAATAGATTTCATGGGATGGTTAGAGATGATCACTAGGCTAAAAGAGGTTTCAAGAAGAGGTTCAAAATATGACAATTGCATCAAAAGATGAAAATTCTTGTTAATACGTACTATGAAATTATAAATGATTATTGCAAGTAGTGAATTTTTTTGAGAAAGATTGAACATGAGTTGGTTGCCCAACCCAAACCCCCTAACATTATTAAAGAATAATACAAATAGGATGCATGAGGTGCAATTTTCGTACACCAGTAATGATTTTAAAGAAAACACATGAGAAGATCAAAGGTGCAGGAAGCATCAAAAGAGGAGAACAATCCATCATGATACAAAAAAAAGTTTATGCAAAGCTTGATCCTTACCTTCCCGTAGATGTACACAGAAGATCAGTAGCGGGTGTACACAAAAAAATTTCCCTTTATCTTTCCTCCACCCTGATCAACAAATAGGCAGTATCATTGGAACAATGCCAACGAATAAAACAACCAGTAGCCCGCATGATATGGATAGATATATTAAACCCTCCATCTAATTTGCTGATAGGAGAACACTAATTGCATGTAATTAATGAGATGTCATGTTATATCTAATATTTCATGTGCATGAGTGCAACAAGATACATTATAATAACAAAAATTAGTGTCCTATTTTTTATCAATATCCAATCGATGATTTGTTATAAACAAATAATAATACATTAGTAGTCAATATAAACAATAGACTACAAATCATTCCCTAAAAAATGGATCACAAACAAATCATAAACAACAGATCATAAACAACAGATCACAAACAACATATCATAAACAAATCGTAGAAGAAGAAATTAAAAACAAAACAAAAAATACACAAAGAAAATTGGAAGGCCTACCTCGCTAGGTTAAATAAAATCAGAGACCCTCTTCAAATGTCGAATGAGATGTTCAGAGGTAGTCGAATAGTGTGATTCGACCTTCAATTCACCGAGGAGGAGCGCTGGTAGGGGTGGATTCTGTGGAAATCTCTATATCATGATGGGTTCGGAAATGATTAGGGTTTCTAAAATAAATCAGGATAGTTTTATCATCCCTTAAAAATAAGCGCTGATAAATAGACCTTTTATCAGTGCTTATAACATAAGCACTGATAAAACCAATATTTATCAGTGTTAAAATTATAGCATTGATAAATATTCATTTTATCAACACTTTATTTAGTAGTGATAAATCCTCATCTTTATCTGCACGGAAAAAACACTGATACAGATTCTTTTATCAACGCTTATTATTGAAGCGATGTTAAAGGATTTATAATTATAAATATAAATAAAAAAATTATAAAAAATTATAAATACTTAATAAATATATATAAATATAAATATAGTAAATATATTCCTAATTATAGAAATATTTTAAAAAAGTATTATTTATATCATTATATATATTTATTTAATTATTTCAATATATTTAATAAATATATATATAGTAAATATGTTCATTATTTAAGTAAATTTATTATATATTTAATAATTATTTAAATATACATAATTATTTATTAATAGTTATATAAATACTTTTAAAAAAATATTTATTTATTTGTAATTATAAATATATAATTGTTTAAATATAGTGACAGTACATTTATAAATAATTTTTTACAAATATATTTTTAACATTATTAATAAATATCTAATTTTGAGTGCATGCATATATGTTAAAAATGAGTGAAATTGAATAAATTTAGAATATAGGTACACTTTAACAATATTGAAAAAAAGGATAAGTTCTGTGTGTGTGAATATTGTATATAAAAATGAATTAATTATATCTATGTGAAATCAATATAACACATATTTGATCTATATTAAATTGAAAAATTAAACGACATTCAATTATATGTCGAGTACTATGCAATTAATCAATATTTTTAATTCATATTAATTTTTAATTATATACCATTATTCAATAAATATATGATTGTTTCATATAAAATGCATAAATATTTTTTAATATATAAATCTTATTTATATACAATAATATATATCTATATATTTAATATATAAAATTTAATAACATTAATTATCATAATTATTTAATTAATAAAATATTTAATATTTAATAACGTATAATCAATCAATTCATTTTTATTAATAATTTAATTAATAAATTTTTGAATAAAAACATTTTTTATGTATTATTTATTTAATTATTTTATTTTATCACCGTTAAAAATGCATTGATGAAAGAAATATTTATCAACTATAAGCAATAAAGTGCTAAATAAGTGTACCCTTTATCAGTGCTAAAACTTATGTGTTGATAAAAGATACCCTTTATCAGTGCCAAAAATAAAGTGCTGATAAAGGATACACTTTATCAGTGCTAAAAATAAAGCGTTGATAAAGTTTTCCTTTATTAGTGCTAAAATAAATGCTCTATTAAAATGTCAAATGTATCAGCGCTTTCTTTAGCGTTGATAAATATGTCATTTATTAGTGTTTTCTTCTAGTGTTAATAGCACTGTTAAAGGCCAGTTTTATAGTACTGAAGTAAGTGAATGCTTCAAATGATAGTATCATTAAAACATATAACTTGTGTTGAATAGGTAAAATAAAGGTTTTTGGTCATTGATGAATAAAATTGTAATAAAAGTATCATTAAAAACGTTTTTAGTAAAAACATATTTTTCACTTTGAAATTCACTTTTAAGAAGAAACTGTGAAAATACGAAGGAAAACATTTTATTTTAAAATAAACTTGTAAACATGTAAATTAATATTCAAATAATTAAGGCATCATGATAGTGGGGAAATAATATTATAATGTATAAGTTAAAAAAACATTCCTTCTATATTTGTTTAGGAAAATTAATAAAGTACCTCATTTGGAAAATGAAAAAAAGATTCCTTTCAAACCATTTTGTAAAAATAAAAACATTTTTAAAAATGAATTTAAAATTTTTTAGGATAATAGTAAAAACCTTTTTGAAAAAACTTTTATAAAACAAGGACATGGAAGTTAAATATTCCCCAATTGGGACTTAAACATAAACAATCCCAAATAATGATGAGATTATGAAATAAACCCTTACTGATTTGGAAACTTTTGAATCATAAGCCCCATGAAAGAAATGAATTTATATGGATATGTATATCCCATAATTTTCATGATAATAATCTTAAATTACATTAATTAGAATTATATACACTAAAAAAGAAACAAGTAGTATATATGGCATGTGTCCCACAAAAGTAAAAGTAAGATGAGAAATCCCTTACCTTGCATTTTTCTTTAATTGAACATGCTTTAACCTCATGTATAATGATTTAAATTGTGTTATTAATTTATACCAAACCATATTCATATTTATTATATTATATATAATCCTTATATACCATCTTACCACCTGTTCATTAATAATATTTCATTATTACCATTGTTATAGGTGTCAACTACTTCATTTTTCATGCATTTTGTTCACATAAGTTTAGATTCATGTGCATGGGATATAGATCAATAATCTATAGAATTTTATTAATAATATAAGTATGATATTTAATTATTTAATACATTTTTATAACCATTATTTAATTTTTGATATATAAAATGAGTCGCATCGCTTCGTAGAGATCGTAGGCATTACGTATGCATGAGAAACAATATCATTCCATTAATGGTGAATGGGTAGAGAAATGGAAATAGTAAAAAAATTACCATGGTTTAAGTAAAAACTGATTTACCAGTGGTTAAACCAAAAATATAAGGGTTAGAACAACCAAAAAACTTATCCAAAACTAATTTTATAGACATATTTATATATTATGAACTCTAATGTAAAATAATGGCCCATTTTTTAGAATTATTTAATCATAAAACATGGGTGTAATTTATTATTTTCAAAAAAATCATATGTTTCCTTCCTCCAATTATAAACAACCACCCCCTATCCTCCCATATTCACACTTCTAACCCCATTTGTTTCAGTAAATAACTAAAAATATAAATTCTTTAATCCCCTCCTAACATCCTTGATCAATTCTTTTAATCAAGTCATCGTAGATCCAATGAGCCTGTACTCGAGTGGTAAGGGCTCCTGCTTGGCATCCAAGAGACTCGAGTTCAAAATCAGGTGGAGGTGAATTTTCGGGTACTGTAGCAGTACTGTAGAAGTTATTGTTCGGTACTATAGCAGCCAGAACTATTCACCTGATTTGGGCCTTCGGGCCATCGGTTTGTGTCTATGGGTCTCAAGGGCCTTCAGGTCATCAAAGGCCTTCGGGCTTCAGGGCCTTTGGTCCATGGAGACTATGGAGTAGCCCAGTTCACACAGAAAAGGCCCCAAAAGATGATTATAGAAACATGAGTAGAAGCCACCGGAAGCAGAGCTAACCGGATTGGAATAATGAGAGGGTATGGTAGCCGCCATCAGGACCAGGCGTCATGCAACTTTGTATGAGGAAATTTTAGTTGATCAAAAATGAAAGTTGGGGAGATAGGTGATTAATGATGCATAATCTAGGGAGGGTCAGTTCAAGTGGGTTGGGCCTACGGGTCATGTATTGGGCATGTGTTGCCTCTGGGCCTTTGGGTTATGTATTACGGGTCAGTCAGGCCTTGTACCTTGGGCCTATGGGTCATGTAAAGGTTCCCCTTCAACCCTTAAAATGGGGATTATCCATAATAAAAATAAAAAAGAAGGCATTCGGGCCATTCGTGTGATCAATTCATCATAGAGAGGATTTTGGTGCCAACCAAAAGAGGTTGTCTGAAGAAGTGGTGACATTCTTAAACGATCATTTTTATTTTATTTTATTTTCCACCTCCTTAAAATATTATTAAATCATGATAGTATAATAACATAATTATATAACATATAATGATTTTTTATTATATTAATGTCATAACCTTTATCCATATACTCCTCTATCAAATGGGAAATTAAATCATCGATTGTGTATACGGTGGACTATTGCTTTGCAAATCGATGTAACTCGTTTTCCATAAATGAATATCATGATTATATATAATGATGTATTTAATGTATATATATATGAAATTATTATACTTATGGAATTATAATATCACATATAACTCCTTACTTCATATTCTGTTTAAATAACGATAATGTTGCTTGTGTGTACGGTAGACTACCTCCTCTCAAAGCGATGTAAATCGTTTTGAACTTATTCTTTACATGGAATGTAATAAGGAAACATTTAATGAATATATGTTATATATATGACATGATATTGATTATTTAAAATTAATATATCACCCACTTCTTATCCTTTCACTCGTTAAAGAAATGAAAATGTCGCTCGTGCGTGTGTACGGTCTACCGTCTCCATAAAGTGATGTAATCCATTATCAATATTAAAATTTAAATAATGATTCTAATAAATTATATAATAAAAAATTATATTTATAACATTAAAATAATTTTTTAGATGATGTAACTGCATAATATGTGCAATAAACAAAACTTTCATGATAAAATACGTATGATAAAATAAGGCAGTTAACACCCGAAATAATGAAAATAATGAAATATTATTAACAAATGGGTGTTAAAATGTTATAAAAGGATAATATATGATATTATAAATACTAATATGGTCATATTATAAATTAAAAACATCATTAAAACCATTATACATTAGGTTTAATCACATTAAACCAAAATTAAGTGTGTTGTAAATAATTTCATCTCAATTTCCATTTCATTGAGACATATTTGTTAATATTCACATATTCACTTTGATGTGGTTTATATACTACCTATTTTATTTATTTAACAAGAATAAAAATTTATTCATGATTTTATTATAAAAACTTATATTTTTTATGAATATATGGTCACCTCCCATTTCTTTTTTATTTTTTTGATCGTTGACTTTCTCTTGAGATAATCACTTTCTTGTGATCATTTTTCATTAGACATTAAATTTATCTTAAATATCCATATTATTTATATCATCAATATGTTTATTTATTAAAAAATATACCATTTTTACATATGGTTTTTTTAAAGTAATTTTATTATCTGGGGAAATATTGATAAATCTATATTCTTTACTCAATACATATATTTGTTGATAAAGAATATTGATTCATGAATTAAATTGATTATTTGGTATTTGAGGAATGATTTGGACATGAAAATATGGGTGGGGTCGAGTTATTTATATATCCCCTTGATTAATCAGTAATCTTATGTGATGAATTAGATGCATAGCTTTAGTTAAATGGGTTTCTGGTGCATACTTATTGATCAGTTTAAAACTATCTAGTGGAACGTCTTGATAGTAGAGGTATCATGATACATGAGATCTTGAAATCAAATAATTAATAATTTTATTCATTAAGATTTCAATTATTATTATCCATGATATTTTCACAATTATATTATCTCTATATGAATTTTCATTCTCAGTTTTTGATTAAATAGCATGTGTTTTTAGTTATTTACCTTGCCATATTGATTATTCTTTATCTATTCATGATAGTCAAGTTATTTAAATGGATTGTGTGTTCATTTATCTACCTTACCATATTGATTATTTAATATCTATTCATGATATTTAAGTTATTTAAATGGAATGTGTGTCCAGTTATTTACCTTTCCATATTCATTATTCTTTATCTAATCATGATAGTCAAGTTATTAATTAAATGATATGTGGGTTCAGATATTTACCTTTTTATATTAATTATGTCTTATTTATTATTCTCCATTTACTCATGATATCTTCCAATTTACATAACTCTTATAGAGTATTTGATCTCACCCTTATTTTCTTTCCTTTCCCCAGGAATCCAGGAAGTGTACTATGAATTATATATAAGGATATACTATAGGGAATAATGATATTCTCAAGAAAAAAATTATGTTTAATTTGTTTATTCAAATGTAATATTAGAATCATATATGTATCTTGTTTAGTAATAATACTAAACTATACATTACTTTGAGATATTATTCCTTGTATCTTATTCCAATGTAATAAATTAACCACTGGCTCTGGCCTACTAGGGTTAGGGTCGTTACAGTTAATGAATATCAAAATATTGGACGGTTAAGTGAACTTGTTTTATTGTTTCTTCATTTTATCTTGTTGATTCTATTCCTCATCTATTTTGGCATGTGTTTTGTGTTTTATTATGCTACATATGGGCATAAGGATTTCCCATTGAACACAACACATACCTCATGTCACCTTTTCCAAATGAAAATAATTTGAAAAAAAACTACTCTTCTAAATGATATATCAATTTATAACTATTATATATGAAATAAATAATATATAATAGTATAATAAATACTATACTAATATGGTGACATGGGAATGAATAAAAAAATAAGATTCATCATCTGAACACACAATCCATAAAATAGCCAAACATACCAACTAAGATAAAGAATTTGACTCTTATTTATTTAATTTTGTTAAAGAAACAAGAATTTATTTTCCACACAGAACAAAGACATATTATAAAATATGAAAATATAAATTAAAGAAAAATTATTTGTGTAATTATCAAGAGGTAGAAAACATTTTATTAGGTATAAATCCAATTATAACAGTGTCACTCACGGTAATAATAAAAACTCTCATATGTGTTCCAAAAGACTCCTCTCTAACTATTTTCTAAGAGTCATTTCCAAGTATGCAAGAATATAAAATGGATGGTAATAAAATCTTTCCAATACCATCATTTCCCAAATCAGATATGATAATGGCTGATGAAAAACTTCTGACAGACTACACTTGGTCTTTTGTTGGAAATTTTCATTTCTTACTTAAGATATGGCTACTCATCTAGGATCAAGTGATCTATACAAAAAAAACTAAATAAATGACTTTTAAAATGGGATAAATTAAAATCAGAACAAGATACATCAAAAAATATTTCAACATATTAGATCGGAACTAAAAATTTCATGTAATTAATAATAATTAGTATCATTATTAAACATAAACCAGTAAATAAAAAATCGAGAATTCCTAAAACATAATAAGTTTTATTTAACTCACTTTTTGTTTTTATACTTTGAAAAATATAATAATACCAATATTCCCAAAAAATTATTTTCACAACCCAAGAAAGGAAGAAATATAATAGAAACAATACTCACCTAGGATTTATGGATCTATCATTATTCTCCCATCAGATTATGGAATGATGAAAATATTTTCAGACAAGATCTATCATTATGGACTGATCAAGACATTCTTGAACTCTATCATAAATCCAAATAATAATAAATTTATAATTATGTTTATAGTGTGACTAAAGTGAAAACACAAAATATGAATGTTAAGAATTGAGTGTTCTAGAAACCTTAGAAGTTAAGGAATTTTCCATCCTATAGGGTGACTGGTGATGGGGACTACAAGGAGGTGGAAACAAACCAAATAGATCATTGTATATCTAGGAAAACCTATTCAGAATATGGGGTGGGGCTACCATGTGTGGGGTAAGGATGTGGGTAGTGGGATATGGGAAGTTATTTGGTTGGGTAAATGTTTTTAGGGACAATATTGTACTTGTATACTCCTAGTTTGTTGGGGTGGTAGGTTGGTTGGTGGGGATAATAAATATGGTAGAAGTAAGTAGATAGGGGGTATATTACGTTCTATATTTGATTGTGGTTTCTAGGAGGGGATTGTCCTTGGGAGGTCTCACCTAGCCTCTATGGTAGAGTGGTCTTCTCTGGTGGATATTATTCTTACTATATCTTCTTCAAAATATCTTTCTGTAATTCTACATCTCCTCCCACTATAACTCAAAAGGAAATTCAGTTTAGTGATACTATTGTTTCTTCTTCTTCTTCTTTACTCTCTCTTTCATTCAAAGTACTAACATTTGGTTCTTTCATTGAGAGGTTAGATAAATATTCAAACTCAGCGTGAAGGATTGATTACATTTGGAAGATTTAATCATTAAAGTGCACGTGATTACAGTGAAAATGTTCTTGCTAGATAAACTAAGTGGGGAGCCATGATTTTTATTAGAGCTCATGTGATCATCACTGGAAAAAAAAATTGACACGGTTGTGTGATATACTGTGTGAAATGATCATAGCTATGGAAGACTATAGTTGGATGATCATTTTTTTATGAACATGGTGGTGTATCTCATGAGAGTGTTTCTTGATGTCATCTTTTATTGTTGGTGTGACATCATTAAAAAATGATCACTGGGAAGAGACGAACGTTGGGGAGAGATGAGCGCTTGGGAAAACAACATTGGGGAAACTGTGATTGGTAGAGGTGTCCACGATCATAGAAGTGAGTCACAATCATAGGGGGAGGTTCATGTTAATAGACTAGGATAAGTATTTTAGATTAAATCAGAATATATTCGGGGAATGCTACAATAGAGGAGAAAATTTCAGAACTAGAGTGGTTATTTCATATAAAAACTGTGTAATTTATGGAGCTTCAGATGCCAATGAATGTATTTACTGAGTTATGGGTGGGACACACAAGACAAGACTGGGAGTTTTTATAGTCCTTATTTTCACAAATATGGGTGCTTACTCAATATTAACAAGGAATAGAATAACTCATATCACCTACTACTCTTCGTGATAAATAAATTTTATATTTTAACATCCCACCCCTACCCATTGGCTTGATAGGAGGCGGAGTGCCACTGACCATAGGTGAAATCCCCAACACATAAGTATGGAAATAAATGTCTAGGGATTATGAGAATAATGGGGGATTATTTTCCATATTGAAACCAAAAATCCTTTAAAGATATTATATAATAACTAAACTATCTATATGATTCATGAGTATAAATAATAAAACTCAAAAGTAAAACCAAAAAAAACAAATACAATATCACAGTGAAAACAAAAACAAGATACATCAACTAATAAGGTCTAAAGGAAAACACAACACTATGACACCAAAATGGAATCATCCTAAGAATCACCTGAACCATATCCATGCTCCAAATACATATGTCTCTCACATGATATCAAGATGCATCACTAGAGGAGTAAGATACATTTTTTTCTATGTATCCCAAAAAACAACATCTGGAAATGAACCAAAGTTCCCAATTAGGGGGTGAGTATATCACTTAGTAGACAATCCCTAGAGACTTCCCAACACATACCACTAAGATAAGAATTGGTTAGAATATTTTATATAAAATAGTTATAAACAAGATAAAGAGTTTATCCAAATCCATTAATGTAATTCATGAGATAAAATAATAAATAAAATTATTATCATTTATTATTATTTTGAATAACCATCCCATGGTCACTCACACATGCCCATACACTCAAGCTTGGTGTTTCACATTGATGGTGGTACTCCATTACCATGATCTTTCCCACTTTTATATTGGTACTTCATGATTATACTACATCCCCAAAAACAAAAACCAAACCAATTATGATAATTTCAATACCAATTCATTCTATATAAAAAAATCCGCCCATTTGAAACATTTTATTGATCACTTTTTTTCATTAAAAACCCATAATTTTAAATCATAATTTATAATTATAAAAGAAAAGGGTTTTCCATTATAGAAAATATTAATGTTATAAAATCATAAACCAAAATAGTTTTTATAATGAAATTACACAATGTTTCCTTTTTAAATTTAATAAAAACACTAACAAAATAAAGCCTTCAAGTTCTAAAATAATTTTATATGATAGATAAGCCACCTATCTTTAGACGGATGAAAAAAATAGAGAACGGAACAATGAAAAATCTATATCTCGTATCAAAATCAATACCATTAAATAGATCCAACAATATCTCATCATGAAATACATTATTGGACATAGTTGTTTTCTATAAAATAATATATTTATATCTCAAATAGAGAGATAATAAGAGTATATATGGATAGAAAAATAAAAAATGATCACTTATCATTTATTTTAGAGATCCAGGACACATTGATTCATAAAAATTTTCTTCTGAATAAAAGGTAAAATCCAAGGATTCCTAGGGTGTAAAAAAGTTTGAGAGACTAAGGGAGTAAAAGAAAAATGGGAATTTTGGGTACTTAAATCTATTTAAAGACTAATTTGTAGTGTATTTAATATACATAATATAGTTAGGATGAATGGTCTTTCAAACTATTCATCAACAATGCATGTGCTACTGGACAGCATCCAGTGATCCACATGGTTTTTCTATACAATTCATCAAACCATGTACCAATCATGTGATGTTGTTGTCTCAAAGACACCCCCAACACAGGGTTTTCTTACATGGTTTGAAAAACCATGTGAAAACCATGCTTCTCACACTATCTCAACTCACATGTTTTCTTAGATAATGTGCATGATTTGGTCAACAATGTTCTTGACCAGTAACTCCCAACATCACCCAAAATGGTTTCTTAGAGATAATACATAGTTCCTCCTAACCATAATCAAACTGTTCACTTTCAAAAACATTTCCAAAACACTCAAAATCCATCCATAGACTCCAAAAACTCAATCCAAGCATTAGATAACTTCAAAATATATAATAAAAAAGCAAATTACCTAAAATCAAGGTTGTTACATTCTCTCCACCATTGGCATTTCAATACTTTAAAAGGGTGAGATTGGAATTGATTTGGAAGATTTTGGGCCATGATTCAAGAATATACTTCACATATTACCATGTCTCTTCTTGAAGCTGACAATTATACCCTAAGAATTTTACCAAACCAATAATTTTCCCATGAAATAGATTCATTTTTCTATCCATAATCCATATCAGGATATGAGTCAATGTAACATACATCTCAATATCAATATGGGGCCATCAAATCACATGGTCAAGATCAAACAAGTACTTCTTATATTGAGATACATGAAAAAATTTGTGTACAAAACTAAAATATGATAGTATATCCAACCCATAAGCAACATCACTGACTCGTTCAAGTATCCCAAAAGGTCTAATGTTCCAAGGTGAAAATTTTCCCTACTTACCAAAATGATGATGTCCTGGCCTTTAAGAGATTCCAAAGAAAACATGATCACCCACCACAAATGATAACGATCAGTGATGAAGATCCACATACAATTTATAATGATTCTAATTCATCATCAGACTCCTTATAATCATATTAATATTCTCTATCATCTCATGCATAAGTACAGATCTGAAAAGTAAAGTATCACCCATTTACACCCAACAAATTAGAAAATGAAAAGGATGTCTGTACAAAAATTTGAAAGGTGTCATTTGAATTGAGGTTTGGAAACTGTTATTGTATGAGAACTCCACTAATGGTATTTGATCCTCACATGATCTTTCAAATTCCAGAAGATAATCCCCAATAATGTCTTATTATTTTTAGATCATCTGTTTAGATTATCCATCCATTTGAGGATGATAATTTATGCTCAAGGTCACTTCGGTACTAAGGGATTACTGTAAGGGTTTCCAAAAATGAGATGTAAACCTTGGGTCCCAATCATACACAATTGAAATTGGAACACCATGAAACTTTTTTACTTCCCAAATATAGAGATTTGGTAAGTCTTCCACCATATTAGATTCATGAATATGGATGAATTTATCCAACTTCATGAGTCGATCCATAATCAACTATATGGAATCATGTTTCTAAAAAAAATTTGGTAGACCTAAGAAAAAATCCATGGCTATTTTCTCCCATTTCCACAAAGGGATCGGAAAAGAATGCAACATACTAGTCGGTCATTGGTTCTTAGACTTAACCTGCCGATAGGTGAGGCATCTCAAGAAAAAAAAATCAACCCTTATTTTCATGCAAGACCGCCAAAAATGTGTTTTCATTTCTTTATACATCTTCTAAATTTCAGGTTGAATAGTCTATCTTTAATGGTGGTAGGTAGAAAGTAGGTGTTCGTGATAATTGGGGGGTACCACTATCAATTATCTAAAACGAAACACATATCTATCATCGAGCATCCATCTATCAATAGTCTCTCGACCATTGAGTTTTGACCTTATGGTGATACATTCAACATTGGATGACTGAGAACATTTAACCTGCTCAATGAAATCAGGAACAAAGGAAAATAGAAATAAAATTGCAACATCACCTTTCTCAAAATAATCCATATGTATATCTATTATGACCATCATCAACTACAAATGATCCAAAGCCTATATATCCGACTAACTATATGAATTCCTACTCAAAAGAATCATCCTTGAAATTATCTTTACCCTGTGTATAAATCAATTAAAATTCAAAATTTGAAGGTATTACATCCATCTTAATTGTCTTAGGTTCAAATCACTTTGTGAAAAAATGTGTTTTAATATTTTATGATCCATGAATAATGTAAATTTATAACCAAAAAGATAATGATACCATATTTTTTAGGCATGGAATATAGCATCTAATTCCAAATCATGTTTTGTGAAATTATTATCATGCACCTGTAACTTTCAAGATCCAAAAGCTACAACATGATCTCTATGTATGAGAAACAATCCCAACCTAGATCTACATGTTTCAAAATAGACCACATATCCTTGTCCTAGATCAGGAAATATAAGGATAAGTGATAATGTAAGTCAAACCTTAAGCCCTTGAAAATATTTTTTATCACTCACATCTCTATTGTAAAGGAACATATTTCCTTGTAAAATCTATAATCAATGAGGAAATTCATGAAAATCCTAAACAGAGAATTGATAATATCTTAAAA
The DNA here is from genome assembly GCA_963277665.1 of Viscum album. NCBI lineage: Eukaryota > Viridiplantae > Streptophyta > Magnoliopsida > Santalales > Viscaceae > Viscum > Viscum album. The sequence goes on along the minus strand of OY728127.1, from coordinate 1,405,974,824 downwards.
CCCCAAGAAAAATATGTATCTAAAATATATTATTCACTAGTTTCTAATATGTAATATCTTCTACCTTTTTGGATCTATAGAGACTTCTTTTTCAGAAATTATGTTTCTAATAAAACTTACCTCTTATATCCATAAATCACACTTTGAAAGCTTATTATATAGGTGATGTCCTTGAATGATAACTAACTCTATGGAGAATTATTGTTCTTGATTAGGATTTTTCATCAAATACACCATAATGTCATTAATGAATATCATCAGAAATGATTCAAGAAACCTTTAAAATATTTTATTCATCAATTCCATAAACAAGGTTGGTGCATTAGTAAGACTAAAGGGTATAACCACATATTCATAATGGCCATAATGACTCTATAAATCTATCTTCAGAATATACACCTACTAAAATCAGAGTATTATTGATGAATAATTCCACAAAGGAGTTAAGGTGCCTTTAAAAGATATGATTCATCATTTCCATATACACGTATGGTTCATTTCTAAGACCAAATTGCATAACCACATATTCATAGTGTCCATAACGAATCTAGAAATTTATCTTTGGAATATCCTCCTTCATAACTCAAATTTGGTGATACCTTAATCATAAATAAATCTTATAGAGCCACTAAGATGACATAAATTGATCACAAAAAGTCAATTTGGGGAATAAGATATTGATTTATTATTGTAACCTGGTTGAGATTATGATAATTCACACAAATATGAAGAGTTCTATCCATATTATTTATAAAAATAATAAGTACTACACAAGGAGATATACTAGATTGAATTAAAGCTTTGTTTTCTAAATATTCTAGATGAACCATTAGTTAACTTAATTCCATTGGTTTCATCCTATAGGATGGAAGTTAAATAGGATTGATCCATTTTAGGAGATCAATTTTAGACTCCACTTCTCTTTAGGGTGGAAACCTAAATAGGTTTTTCATAAATACATCAGGAAATTGATCAATGATGGTTGGAAAATATCTATGTATGATTTCATCAGCAGATAACAAAGTAACCACTGACAACTAGTAATAATTAGTTATGACCACCATTAATAAAGGTCTTCCTCTACTTGAATTAAAATCCAAATATCCTTTGAAAATGTGACAACCGGGCCCCGGTGACAGCACAGCCACCCCGCCTTAACATGGTCGTTGGGTCCTGGCCCACCAGGTACCCCCAGTTGCCCCGCAGACACGTGAGGCCCACCCCAGGGTCCACTCACGTGCCCAAACGGGTCATCTGACTAATGATAGTCCTCACAGGCCAACACATGTCCTTTCTAGTGTGCTTTGTCCTCACTCACACACACCCTGGGAAACATCCCAGAAGGTCACCCATCCTGATCACTACTCCAGTCCAAGCACACTTAACTGTGGAGTTCTAATCACACTGGCTCTCGAAAAGGAAGGTGCACCTTGTTGACATGAGTCATATCATTTAGTCATTTAACCCTTTATCATTTGGGGATGTTACAATCACCCCCCCCCCCCCCCTTTAGAGCACAACGCCCTCGTTGTGGGCCCTACATCTCAACCCAGGCAGTGCACCGCACTTAAGGCTGGGTTCCTCCTCTGATTGCAAATGTGGCAACCGGGCCCCGGTGACAGCACAACCACCCCGCCTTAACATGGTCGTCGGGTCCTGGCCCACCAGGTACCCCAGTTGCCCCGCAAACACGTGAGCCCCACCCCAGGGTCCACCGACGTGCCCGAACGGGTCATCTGACTAATGATAGTCCTCACAGGCCAACACATGTCCTTTCCAGTGTGCTTTGTCCTCACTCACACACACCCTGGGAAACTTCCCAGAAGGTCACCCATCCTGATCACTACTCCAGGCCAAACACGCTTAACTGTGGAGTTTTAATTAGACAGGCTCTCGAAAAGGAAGGTGCACCTTGTTGACATGATTCATATCATTTAGTCATTTAACCCTTTATCATTTGGGGATGTTACAGAAAAGATGTAAAAACCCATCATAATATGTGAAACTAACCTTTCAGGCATAGAAATCAATGTGGGACTTGAATGATATTAACCAATTCATTCATAAAATTAGGTTATAGATATCCATCTCAAGAATAGATAAATCCCTCAAAAACTAAACTTCATTGATTGTTATAAAACATGTTGCACAATTAAAGCCTCTACCCTACTATTTTCCAAAATGTGTTTGAAGTTTCAAGACATGACACATCATTTCAGCATGAAAACCAATATAAATTAAAAAATTAGAAGAATCAAAAGAGTGTGATGATCCAGTGTTAAATAAAGATTTCATAAGATTATAATTCAATAGAATCATACCCAGAACCATTGAAGGAACAGATTGATCCTCCATGATCATCTTCTCAACACCAGATATACTTACTCGCTCCCCCTTGATCTTTTCCTCCATACTGAGATTGCATTACTTTAGGAGTTTTGGTGTTCCTAGAATCACCTTGTCTCACTCAATTTTGAGAAAGATTGTTATTCTAATGAGATCTTCTAGTAAAATAATAATATGTCTAAGAAACATGATATATATTCCCAATAAATGACTTAGTAGCACTATGAAAATAATGTTGTAAATGTACCATCTGATTATAGTTGTGGAATGATCTAGGTGGTGTCATAAAATCTAATTTCATAGTCTCTAGTGGACCACATTGTAAACATCAAGGCTTACTTTATGGTTTTGGAGGAAAGTAAATTGATCCCATGGTCTAATTCTGAGATTCTCTACCACCTTAGAAATAGGTGTCCATCTTCTTCCAGTTCCTAGAATTTATGTTCCCACCTATTCCTATAGAGGAAAAAATACTCCCTACAAACATATTTTCATAGATATATCATTTTAACATTGTTTCACTATTAACTATATATGTTTAATCCATAATTAAAAGGATATATATCTTAGAGAAATCTCTGATCATAGCCTAGACCTAAATATGCATGTCTCTAAGAAAACAATGGCAACTACTTGTAGAGTAAATCAAACTAAGTTCATAAAATTGGAAGAATACTCTATCACCAAAAGATTTTATTACTTTAGGATAAAGAAATATATCATTCTTTCTCTCTTGAATGTGTGATAAAAAATTTATTAAATAATTCTTCAGATTCCTCCCACATAATTCCTTTATTTACTTTAGCTTGGATAGTTAAATCCCTCCATTGGCATGAAAGATCCTCCATTATATGGGTTTATTACTTAACTTTTAGCTCATTCAGTGTACCAAGGAAATAAAATATTCAATTAATTATATTTATCCACACTTAATCCTTTTCAAGTTCTGAATCCCTAAAATGATTAGTGGATTCTGTTTTAGAATTGTACAGAGTGATCCACCTATTGAGGTATATCATTCCAATTTCCTCTATCAACGGCTTAAAAATCCAAAATTATGCTTTAGAAATGTTGTTGGTTCACCTATGGATCATGTTCAACCACATTTTCCATAGCCTCTTATTTCTAATTACTATGATGTTGACCCGGTGTCATTTTTCTATAGACAAAACAACATACTACTTAGTCATCACTCACTAGTAACTAAAGTCATAGAATGTTTCAAATCACATAAGAAATATTAATTATAACCAATATTTAAAATATAAACCATTTTAATTATTTCCAAAAACATCAAACATGTGATGAATAATAGAATCCAAGTGTAAGATCCCTATATTAATTCATGATATTCTACACGCATCAGTTAAACCCATGATGATGAGATTAAAACACACTTAGAAGTGTCTTAGAACACTTTTTGTTCCTGAACCACCCTGTTAACTTTAATTTCATCATAAATAGGTAATATACATATTTTTATGTGATACATATCAAATTATAACATTCCAATTTCCTTGATACCAATCCAAAAAGATTGACATACCAACCAATACTGATATCATTTGTAACATCCCACCCCAACTCATTAACCTGATAGGAGGAAGAGTTCCACTGGGCTTAGGTGACATCCCCAAGACACCAAATGTGGGAAATAAATTTCAATTTCGTAAGAGAACATTAGTGGATGACTTTACCAATAAAAAAACAACCTCTCAATATACAATATAATAACTAAACCATCTATATAATGCATGAGTATAAATAATACAACTCAAAGGTAAAACTAATAAAAAACAATATCAAATTGACAAAATAATCAAAACACATCAAAAAATAAGTTCTAAATGACAATACTACAATATTACATGAAAGTGGCATCATCTTGAGCATCACTCAAACCTGCTCCAAACTCCAAATCTAAATACATCACTTGTGATATTAATATGAAACCCTAGAGAATTAAGATTCCTTTCCCTATTCTATTAACAAGTAAAAAAATTAATAAATGAATCAATGTACCCAGGTAGGGGGGTGATTATATCACTCATTTGGTAATTCATATACTTATCAACACATATCACTATGACAAGAACTCATTAGCATGTTTTATATAAAAAAGTTGTAAATTTGATAAACAGTTTATTAAAAGCTATAAATGAATTCCATGAGATAAAAAATGAAAACAAATATTATCATTTCTTATTATTTGGTTTAAGAATACCATTTCCACTCACACATGCCCATACACACAATATTGGTGTTTTACATTGATGACGGTACTTCATAGCCCTTCTCTATCCCACTTTGATGGTGGTGATTCACAACCATACTTCATCCCCATAAACACAACCCAACCCAATTATGCCAAGTTCTATACCAATTCATTCCACATAAACAAACCCCTCCTTTTGAAACATTTCATCAAACACATTACTTGCATTAAAACAAAATTATAATTTAAAATCATAATTTAAAATTATAAAATAAAGGATTTTTTCAAAAGCTAGTAAATTTCAATGTTTTAAAATCATAAACTAAAATACCTTTATTTAAAAAATCACAAAAAAGATATTTATAAATCTAATAAAAACACTTTAAAAACTAAGGAACCATTTTTAAGAACAAGTAAAAATAAGATAGAATCCACCCATGTCTCAATGGATGATGAAAATAGAGAACATCACAATTAAAACTCTAGATCTGACCTCAAAATACCTTCCATTCAATATATCTAACAAGATCTCCTCCAGAAACACATCATAGAACACACACAGACACACGCATATATATATATATATATATTGATTATAGAATATATATATATATGGATCCTAGAGATAATAGAAGAGTGGATCTAGAGATAACAAGAAAGAACGATCACTTTCCATTGATTTTGGAGATCCAACACACTTTGATTCATTAAAAGTTTCCTCCAAATCAAAGGGAAATGATAAGGATTCGTAGAGAGTAAAAGGAATTTGATATCCAAAGAGAGGATACAAAACTATAATTTTTGTGCCTTATACCCAGTTAAAGACTAATTTTCAAATCATTTAATGCATGGAACATATTTACACTGCACAGTTTGTCAAACTGTGCACCAATCATGCATGTGCTACTGGACAACATCAAGTGAGACACATGTTTTTTCACACGGTTTGGAAACCATGTTCTAATAGTTTTTATCTCATTATTTAAATTCACATAGTTTCTTATGTAATGTATATGGTTTGGAAAAGTAATTCATTAACTGTGCTCTTTCCTAATGACTCCATGTATCAACCTACACTATATCATAGAGATAGTGTATGGTTTTCCCTAAGTTTACTCAAACCATGGACATCAAAAAATTCTTCCAAAAAAATACAAATCCATCCATATTAAAATTCAACCCAATTATTATATAACTTCAAAATAAATAATAAAGGAGTAAAGTACCTGAAAACATTTTTCAAAGAATAGAATAGTGGTGGTAGAGACAATAAATAAGCCACGTCACTGAATCATTCAAGTATCTCAAAAGGTTCAATGTAATGAGGATACAATTTACCTTACTCAATAAAATTATTATTCCTTATCCTTGGATATATTCTCAATAAAATATGATCACCCACCACAAATGATTACGTTTGATGATGATGATCTGCATGCTATTTTTGATGAATCTGGGTTGTCTTCTTCCACTTTCTAATCATCTAAATCTTCTTCTTTTTATCACATACAAGGCTGGGTCCAGTAAATTAAGTCTCACCCATTTCCACCCAAAAAAGTGTATAATGATAAGGATGGTCATAAAAATATTTTAAAGGTGAAATTTGAATTAAGTTCTAGAAACTATTATTATATAAGAACTCTACGAATGGTATATGATCTTCCCATAATATTCTAAAGTCTATAAGATAGTATCTAATAATTTATTCCAACATTTGTATCATTAGTTTAGATTTTCCATCCATTTGAGTATGATAATTTCCAATCATGTTCAATTGGGTACCAAGGTTTGTTTTAAGGATTTCCAAAAAATGATATGTAAACATGTGGTGCTGATCAGACACAATTGAAAATGGTACACCATGTTACTTTATGACTTCTCAAATATATATTTTTGAAAAATATTCCACCATATTGGATTCATGAATAATGATAATGTGATATGACTTCATGATCTGATACAAAATCATCCATATTACATCATGTTTATGATAAGTTCATGGCATACCTACAAAAAAATTCATAGTCTCATTTCTACATGTAGATCGATAAACAATACAACATATCAGCTAGCCATTGGGACTCCACTTTAACCTGGTAACATGTGAGGCATCTCGAAAAAAAATCTTCAACCCTTCTTTTCATTCAATCCCACCAAAATTGTTTTCTCATTGTCTTGTACATCTTTTGAATGTTAGGGTGAATATATTATCTTGAATGTTGGTAGGTAAAAAGAAACTACTTCTAATAAGTTGAAGGAACCACTATAAATCTCTAAAACACAACACGGATCTCCCATAAAGATTCCATTTATCAATGGTCTCCCCACCATTGAGTTTTGACCTTATGGTGAGACATTCAAGATCTGATGTCTGATAACCTTTAACCTACTCGATAAAATGAGGAACAAAGGAATCTATAAATAAAACCGCAACATAACCTTGCTCAGCAAAATCCATATGCATATCCACTATGATTGTCATTAGATTCCACCGATATAAATCCTCTTTTTCCAACTAACTATATGATTCTGGATCAATGCATCATCTATGGAATTGTCTTTACCTAGTGTATACATCAAGTCAAAGTCAAACATCTAAAGGTATTCCATCCATCTTCATTTACTTAGGTTCAAATCACTTTGTGAGAAAATTTACTTCAATCTTTTATGATCCGTGAAAACTATAAATGTATCACCAAAAAGATAATGATTCTATGTTTTCAAGGAATAGACTATAGTAATTAATTCCAAATAATGTGTCAGTTAATTCTCCTCATGCATCCACAACTCTCATGATCCATAATCTACAACATGATCACCCAGTATGAGAACACATCCCAACCCAGATCCAGATACATCAAAATAGACCACATATACTTGTATTGGATTTTTCAATATAATGATAGGTGTTTAAATAAGCCAAACCTTAAGATATTGAAAAGATTTCTATCTCTTGTCACTCCATTATAAAGTAACATCTTTTCTTTTCTAAGCTATCATCGATGAGGCAAGTCATGAAAAACCACGAATAAAGAATTAGTAATATCTAGCTAAGCTGAAGAAAATGAATATCTCAAAGAAATTATTCACTAGTTTCAAAGAGATAATAGATTCTTCCTTTTTAAAATTTATAGATACTCCTCTTTCAAAGATCATGTGGCTAAGTAACCATACCTATTGTATCCATAAATCACACTTTTAAATATTATCATAATGGTGATGTTCCCACAAGATAACTAACACTATGGCCAAGTGTTTTTCATGATCATCCTTTGTCCTAGAATGCACCAAAATATCACTAATGAATACCACCACAAAGGATTCAAGATAACTGTGAAATTTATGATTCATCAATTCTATAAACATAGATTGTGAATTCATAATACCAAAGGGAATAACCACTTATTTATAATTCCCATAATGACTCTAGAAAGCTATATTCAGAATATAATCCTTCCAAACTTAGAATATCATTGATAAATGCCACCATAAAGGATTCAATATTCCTCTAAATTATTTCATTCCATAATTCCATAAACATGGAAAGTTTATTTGTAATACTAAAGTTCATAAAACCATATTCATAATGTCTATAAATACCATGGAAATATTTATTTGGAATATCCACCTTCCGAACTCAAAGTTGGTGATACCCTAATTATAAATAAATCTTATAGAAACACTCGGATCACCTAAATTGATAAAATATATCATCAATTTGGTAAATATAATTATAATTATTTATCATAACCTGATCGATCTTATGATAATCCACATAAATCCAAATAGTTAAATCTTTCTTATTTATAAAAATAAAAGGTGATTCCCATGAAGTCGTACTAGGTTGAATGAACTATTTTCTTTCAAAATCTTCCATTTGAAACTTTAGTTACCTTAATTTCATTGGTATCCCTCTATAATATGAAACTAAAATAGGACTGACCCCTAAAAAGAGGTCAATTTCAAACTCCACATATCTTTTGGGTGGAAACTGAGAGATCATTTTTGATAAATTCATCAGGAAAGTGGTCGATAATGGTTGAAAAATCTTTATGTGTTATTTCATTAAAAGATGCCAAAGTTACTACTGTTAACTAGTAAGAAACCTTTTAAACCACCAGTACCAAAGGTCATTCTCTAATTGTATTCACATCGCAATATCCTTTGAAGAGATACACAAAACCATAAAAAGATTTGAAACTACCATGTCATACAGAGTATTCGAGGTGGTACTTTAATTATTTCAAACAATATATTTTCAAAATCAAGCTATAGATATCCATATCAATAATATATAAATCCCATACAAACTAATAATAATTGATTGTTATATAACATGTTTCACACTTTAAGGCTCGACACTCTTATTTTACTAGAGGTGTTTAAAGTTTCAATACATGTGGCTTCATTTAAACATGAAAACTCATATGATTTATAGCACAAGAGGTAACAAAAGAGTGTGATGATCTAGTGTTCAAAAAATCTTTAAAAAGATTATAATTCAAGGAAATTATACCTTATATCGTTAAATGAGTATATTGATCCTCTGTGGTCATATTCTCATCACCATATAACCGCTTACTCACCACCTTGATATTTTCTTCCAAGATGAGATTGCATATATTTAGGAGTCATGATGTTCCTAGAATCACCTATACTTGCTTGGTTATGATAATGATTACTATTTTTATGGGATCATCCAATTAAATCATAATATGTATGTGATATATGAGATGTATTCCTAGGAAATGACTTAGTGTCACTACAGTAATTACACTAATGATGACCCATCTAATTACAGTTGTGATATGCTCTAGGTCATGTCATATAATCACTCTTCATATGCTCTAGAGAACTATATTGGAAACATCCAAGATAACTTCATGGTTATAGATGAAATTTACCTGACCACATGGTCTGATTCTAAGATGCTCTGCCACCTTGGAAGTAGGTGTCCCTCTTTCTCTTATCCCAAGAATTTGAGTTCCCACCTATTTCCGTGGAGAATAATTTACTCCCTCCAATTGTATTTCTATATATTTCTCACTCTTCCACTTTATCTCTATTAAATATTTCTTTATAATCTGTAATACAAATAATATCTATCTTAGAGTAAATCTATAGTCACAGCTTAGACTCAAAGATATGTGATTCTAAGGAAACATTATTATCTACTTTTGGATAAAAGTAAACTAAGTTCATAAACATAGTTTTACACTCTATCATCGATATATTTTATTTCTTCAAGTTGAAGAAATATGTCATTATTAATATCTTGAATGTGTAAGGATAGAATTGTTTGTTGAAAATTTCTTAAAATTCCTCCCACATAAGTCTGGGTTGACTTTATATCTTGGATATCTAAATACCACCATTGGCAAGAAATATTCTCTAATATATAGTTTTCTAATTTTACCTTTATCTTGACCAATGTTCCAAGAAAATAAAAAATTAAATAAATTCTATTTATACACACTTTGATCTATTTAGTTTTTTAATACCTTGAAACATTGGTGGATTATGATTATAAATATGCAATGATTGATCTATCAATCAATGTTTTTCGTTTATATTTCCACTATAAATGGCTTGAAAATCTTGAAATATGATTTGGATAAGTTTTTGGTTCACTTGTGGCTTAGGTGTAACCAAATTTTTAGTGGAAACTTCTTGTTTATTTCTACAACATCAACCTAGTGTCATTTTTCGGTAGAAAAAAAATATACAATTTAGTGATCACTCACTAGAAACTGAAGGCTTGTAATTTTCCAAATCACATAAGCAAAAATCATGGTATCTGATATTTCAAAAATCAACCATTTTATTTATTTTCAACAATCATAAAACATATGATGAATAATTAAATATTAATTATAATTATTCATAATAATTCATGATATTCTACACTCATCGGCAAAACCCATGATGATAAGATGAAAATACAACTTGAAGTGTTTTAGAAAACTTTTTGTACCTAAACCACCTCAGTAATTTGAAGCTCAACATTAAGTGATTAGATACATATTTTATACTATTCATTTCAATTCAAAAAATTCCTATATCCATGCTACCATCCCAAAAATACAGAATGACCAATCAAGAATGATATGATTTGTTACATCATGCCCCAACCCATTGGCTTTAGAAGAGGTATAGTTTCACTGGCCTGATGTGTTTTCCCTGAGACACCAATGGCTAGTAATAAATTCCAAGGGATTATGATAAAAATAGTGGATGATTTTTTCAATAGAAACCAAACAACCTATCAATATACAATATAACAACTAAACCATATTATAAATGATTATAAAGAATATAACTCAAAGGTAAAACAAATAAAAAAACAACCATATAATAGTAACAATTGAAATAAGATACATCAACTAATAAGTTCTAAAGGATAACACAACACTATGGAACCAAAGTGGAATCATCCCTAGCTTCATCCAAACTAACACAATGATCCAACTTCACATGCCTCATCCATGATATCAAGATGAATCACTAGAGAATTAAGATACTTTTCCCTTTCTTGCACCCTGGTAAAAAATATCTATAGACGGACCAAATTTCCCAAGAAAGGGGTGGGTATATCACTCAGTAAAAAAACACCAAAGGCTTCCCAACATGTGAAACTAGGATAATAACTATTTATCACATTTTATATAAAATATTTGCAAATAATATAAATATATTATAATAAGTCATAAATGTAATCCATGAGAGAAAACAATAAAAAAACTTATTACCATTTCTTATTATTTGGAATAACCATCACACGTTCACTCACACATGCCCATACACTAAAAATTTGTGTTTTATAATGATGGTTTTAATTCATGACCATGCTCCGTACCACTTAGACAATGGTACATCATGACTATACGTTATCCCTAAGAATACACACCAACCCAATTATGCCATGTTTTGTACCAATTTATTCCATATAAATGAATCCATAATTTTGAAACATTTCATCAAACACTTTTCTTGAATTAAAATAAAACCATAATTTTATATCATAATTTAAAATTATATAACAAATGGGGTTTCCAAAAGCCACCAAATTTCCTTGATCCAAAATCATAAAATGAAATGAATTTCTTCAAGAAATCACACAATGATTCATTTTTAAATCTAAGAAAAAAACATTAAAAAAACTAATTCTTCAAGTTCTATAACAATTGGAGATAATATATAATCCACCTACCTCTAAAAGGATGATAAAAACAGATAATGACATAATGAAAACTCCAGATCTGGCCCCAAAATCCCTTCCCTTCAATAAATCCAATAATATATCATTAAGAAACACATCGTAGCACATAGATATATATATGAAATAATAGATATATGTCACCAAGTAATATAGAGAACAATATTATAGATATATATAACAATTAAGAAAAATCACTTACCATTGATTTTGGAGATCCATCACACTTTGATTCATCAAAAGTTTCTTCTTGGCTGAAGAGAATCACCAAGGGAACCTAAGGAGGAAAAGAAGTTTGAGAAACTAAGATGGTAGGAGAAAATGAGAGTTTTACAGCCTTAAAATATGTTAAATAATAATTTTTAGATCATTTAATTCACTTATCATGGTTAGGGGACACTTGATTTGTCAAATTGTGTGCCAACTATGTGCATGCTACTGGACAACATTCAGTGAACTATATGGTTATGTCGCATTGTTTGGAAAAATTTGTGAAAACACTATCTCAAGGAAACCCCCTCACATGTTTTATCTTGGTATTCACATGGTTTGGACAAACTATGAACCTTCCTAGTGAATCCCAACATTATCTTCCACGATTTCCTAGAGATAGTGCATGGTTTCCCCTAACTGTACTCAAACCGCGCACTTATAGAATCATGTCCAAAATACACCAAAGACATATCAAAACTATTTAAACTCAACCCAAGTATTATATAAGTTAAAAATATAAAATAAATGGTTAAATTACCTGAAAATATGTGTGTTACATTTTCCTCTATCTTGGCTTGAGTTGTGAGGTTTGAAGTAAGGAGAAAGACATTATGCCTACTATTTTTTTAAACCAAAATGAAAGAGAAAAAAAATAATATAAATTGATCATTATATTGTAATAATTATATAATAAAATTCACATTTTAATATTTCAAGGTAAAAAAATTATAGTTTGTTAGGATGAATATTTTTTCTAAACTTGGTCAAAATAATCCTAGAATTTGTTCTTGAAATTTTCCTTTAGAAATAACCTTATATAAATAATTGATAATGTAAAATTTAACTAGTAATAATTTTATTTATAATAATGTGTTATAATATTTATAATTAATCATGTATTTACTATAAATTTTATATAAATAAAGATGAGAACATTTAGAGGTAAAAGGGATATTTTTCAGAAAACTGTTTTTAAATGCATAATGTCTTTTGATTTTAATTAATTAAAATACTATTTAATGATGAATTATTTAAATTAAATTTATATATTATATATCTAAATATATAAATTTAAATCCATAAAATTATGATTACTAATCATATAGTTAATGTAAGATCATATTATTCTTGAAAAATGTTTTTTTTTTAATATTATATTTCGACACCTTTTGTGTGGTTTTTTAAATTAAATGTTGCCACTTCTGTGAAATGAATTTTATAAAATTCATTAAATATTTTGAATTATAATTTCAAAATTTTTTAATGAGTCCAATTTTATTGTTTGTCATAGTGAATTGTAAAAATAGTAAAAATGTATCACTATAATTAAGGATAAAACAGGTTTATCAGGGGTTAACCTAAAAATATAAGGGTTTAAATGACCTAAAAATTTTATGAAGACCCATTTTTTAGTTTTATTTATATTTTAACCTTATCTAATTATAATTTTATCCATTTTTTAGTAATTATTTATAAAAATTTACTTGAAATTGTTTTAAAACATTGAAAAATTACAAGTTTTACACTCACCTCAATTATAAAAGGGAATCTCCTCACTTCACAACTTCACAACTCTAAATAAATTTATATTGAATATAACATTAAAAAATATCTCCCGAAAAAATTTATCCATGTTATAGAGCTTATTTTATTCCCAAAAGATCAACCATATGGTTCTTAATAAGATATCCAATTGAATATTTTCTAAGCGAAGGTAATCGTCCTCACCAAGCTCTTTCTTTTTTACTTCTTACTTTACCACATTAAATTATGTATTAATAATTAAAATATAATAAAAATACTATATAAAATATGATTATATGTTATTAATTTTATTACATAATATCTATCCATCCTCTTCTCTATCAAATGGGAAACAAAACCATTGCTCATGTGTATGGCGGACTACCACCTCACGAACCAATGTAATTTGATTTACATCACTGAATCACATGGATAGTCATAATGGTATAAATAATCAATATATATGAAACTTATGTAATAATATTTATTTTGTAAAATTAATATATCATACACTTCCTTACCATTTCACCCATTAAGGAAATGATAAGATCACTTGAGCATGCGTACGGCCTGCCGTCTACATGAAGCAATGTGATTCATTTTTCATGTCTATGTTTAAGGAATGATTATAAAAATTAATATAATGAATAAATATTATATTTATATAATTAATATAATTTTTTTATGATATAACTATATCATATTCACAGTAACTGGATTTTTTGTGACAAAACATGCAAGAGAAAACAAAGCAGTTAACACTCGAAATAATGGTAATAATGACATATTATTAGAGAACAGGTGACAAGATGTTATAATAGGATCATATATGATATTATAAATATTAATATGGTTCTAGTATAAATTAATAACATGTTTAAAACCATTATACAGGAGGTTAAATCTTTTTAAACTAAAGATAAGAGTGAGGTAATGGATTCCATCCCAATTTCCATTCTATTGAGACATATTTGATATTATGCACCTATTTAATTTTAGGTGGTGTACATACTACCCCTTTTAGATATTTAACTTTGGTAAATATATATTAAAGATTGCAAATGTTTCAATTCATGTTTATTCTTTTAATGAGTTTCAATTTAAAATTTAACAATAGGTAAGGATTTATTTTACAATCTCATTTTTTTAGGATTGCCTTAATTTTGATTGAAGGAATATTATAATACATCCTTCATAAAATCCATATATTTTATTATCCATTGGATATTAAAAAAATTCTATATTTTCTTCTATATTTTACTCTATTTTTAAATTGAATCAAGTAAATAAATTTTTAAAACATAAACTGATTTTATTTCTCTTTTAATTAGTTATATTTTTTTTCATGTCCATATTTTTTAAAATAGTTTTTCAAAATTCCTTTTTATTACTCAAATTATTTATTAAGGAATTTTAAATTTATACATGAATTTTTAAAAAAAAATTAAAGGAATCTTTCAAATATTTTTCAAAAGGGTTGTTTTTAAAATTCTTGAAAAAAGTCAAAAGGAATGTTTTTTTATACATACAACTTTAATTGAGCTCCCTGATGTCATAACTGTTTTAATATATTTATATTCTTATACTAGGTTTAAATGGTTTTACAAATAAAAATCTTTAATTAAACTTTATTTTAATATTTCACTTTCATTTTATTTATTTTTCCAAAGGATGTGATTTTATTACAAAACCTATATTTTCAATGAACTAATGGTTATATATTATCTCTTATTAATTTTTTGGTCATTAATTTTCTCTTTAAACATCCAATTTCTTGGGATAATTAGCTATTAAATTTATATTAAATACCCATATTCTTTGTATCATGGATATGATTATTTCCTAAACCATGTACTATTTTTATATGTGGTGTTTTACTATGAATATAATTTTATTGACTGGGGAAAATCTTGTTAACTCCATATTATTTACTCAATGTGGATATTTATTGATGAGGGATATTTTTAATGATTTTAATTGATAATTTAATAAATTATTAATAAATTGTCAATATAGTGATGAATGGTTCCTAGTTATATATATACCCTCAATACATCAAAAGGTATCATGGGATAAATAAGTTGTCCAAATTAAATGGGTTTTTTTGGGTATATCTACCCATAAATAAAACTATCTTAGCCCAATGTATAGATGGTGTATATATCATGATGTATAAGATCATGAATTCTAATATTAATAATTTCCTCAATTGAGAATTTAGTTATTTTTAACCATCGTATTTTTACATTGATATTATCCATGGATGAATTTCGTGCTCAAGTTATTGAATTGATAGTATGTTCTCTTAGTTATTTACCATTCCATATTGATTATTTGTTATTTAATCATAATATATTATACTATACATAACCCTTGATGATAATTTGAGATCGTCCTTATTTTGTTTCCTTTCCCCAGGATATGAAGAAGAATTATTAGAATGAGTTCAAGAATACTGAATGTTTTATATTACTATATTTTATGTTTTATTTACAATTTAAAAATGGGAATCATGTATGTATCTATTTCTTCAAGACTATTGAACTGGTTAGTTATTTGGGATTATATCTCGTGTATTTATGCCAATGTAATAAAGAATACACCAACTCTGGGTTACTGGATTGTGGGTTTTTACATTGATTTTTCAAAAGAGTTGAATGTAGGCACTAAAAATGTAGTTGTTTCAAATGTAGATAGAGTTTTTGAAAGAGAGTTGGGAGCATCCACTGGAACTGTTCATTTTGGTTATGAGAAATTTGATTTTCCACAAGTATTTAATATCATGTTTTTCTAGTGATGAGTGCAACATCTATTTTGGAGTATATCATGTGTGATAACTATTTTGACACAACATGTTTTTCTATGATACCTTGGACTGGTACAAAAATTAGAGACTTATCCCTGTATAGAAATTTGTACACTCTAATAATATTTTTAAGTTTGGTTTTTTAGTGGTAGAGAGATTCAAAAATTATACTCATCCAAAAATGTGTCTGTATTTTATATAAAGAAATATTGATAATGAGCTATTATTGTAAGTTTAGTGATCTTCCACAGCTTTTTCTGCTTCTAACACTTCCAAATTTACCACCATAGGTTTCTATTACAGTGATAAAAACATTGAGACTTATTGGATTTTAATATTGTTCATTCTACAATATTGGTCTCTCAGGGATATTAAAGTAGTGAGTAGTTATTTTGGACTTCCACCTTAGGGACAATGTGGCTTTTCAAAAGGGGGGTAAATGTCAGGAATGTTTGGTGGGGATACTATGTGTGGGGAAAGTATGTGTAATGTCCCACCACACTATTCCACAGACCAATGACTGAACATATTATTGTTGTTGTACCTCAAGTGTGTCTCCCCATACTCCAAAGGGTTTCGACTAGTAGTGGGGGCCTAAGGTGGTAATGTAGGGAGAATATAACACATATATCAGAGTGTATAATAAATATAAAATAACCAAACATCATAAAAAATGGTAAATAATCATAAATCAAAAGTAATATATATATATATATAATAGAATAATTAATGATATTTCATAAAGGATTGAATAGCCATGCCATACATACATTTGAACACCCACTAATTTAGTTACATATACAGACCAAAAGTAAAAGAAAATAAAGATGTTGGATCCAAAAAATACTAGATACACTCCTTATCCCAAGTTTTATGAATTCGTCTATTCTATCCAGCTCGATCAAACTTCAGGCCTCAACAGAACCTATGGCTAAAACCAAGTGAACATCTTCTCAGGTGCCCAAGTGGAGTGGTGGGTTGAGCAATGTGTGGGTGTAAAACTCAGTAGGTGTAACACCCTCAATTTTATTTAATTGGATCTCTTATTATGTATTTTAGCATATATAATGATTGGGTTAGGTTTTGGGAGTTTTTGGAGAGTTTTAGAGTGTTTTTGAACTGTTCTTAGAAGTGAAAGGTTTGAACACGGTTAGTAAAAATGGTTCACTATCACCAGAAAATCATTCAAGTGAGCATAAGAGTCATTGGGAATATTCATAGTTGGTTCATGGTGTTACCAAACCCAAAAAATACCTTATAGAAACCATGAAGGTTGGAACATATGTAAAAGTACAATTGGAACATGTTTATCAAACCATACATGTCAGTCATGCAAGGGTGTAGACTTAAGAAAGTAGCATCGTACGGTTGACGCATGGTTAGCTAAATTGTGTGACACAACCATGTAGCTCTCTATTTAGGAGGTATTAGAAATCACACAGTTGGTTCATGGTCTAAAAACCATTTAGACTAACTATGTGAAGTGTGGTTAATAATCCAAAAAGTAGATGTTAACCCGGATTAAGACCCAAAAAACCTCATTTTCCCCTATTATTCCAGGTTATCAAACTCTTCTTCATCTCTAGTATTCCTTATAATTTCAATTTTATCTATAGGTATATTTTTTAAAATCAAAGTGCATTGGATATCCAAATTCATTGGTAAGTTATAATTTCCTCCCTCACTCTTTAGATCCTCTCATTCTCTCTCTCCCAAATCATTAAATCTTGTCCTCCATGGATAGATCTATGTTCCTTATTGTGGATCTTGATGAGATTTTGTTGTATCTATTTAAGGTAAGGTGTTTTGATCCTGTATCTAGATGTTTTTAGTGTCATTATTCATTTTTTACCCATTGAGAGGTAAGTGGATTATCTCTCATCTCTTCATGACTTAGAACTTGAAGGGTTAGTTTTAATTCAATGTGTTCCTTAGATTTACGTTGTAAAATTTTTTTGATTGAATTAAAGAAACCCATTCTAGTTTTTGTTTTGAAAATATGTAAATTGGATGAATTTTGGAAAAAACCCCTTTTTTATAATTTTAAAATAATGATTTTAAAATTATGGAATGATTATGATACATGCAAATTGTTTTATAAATTTATTTCAAAGGATGAATTGTTTTATGTAGAATTTTTTGGAATGATATTTGGAATAATTGGGTTAAAATTTATTCAAGTGGGGTAGATTATGGTCATGAAGTACCACTGTCAAAAGTTGGATAGAGTATGTTCGCAAAGTACCACCATCAATAGTAACACTAAGATTGTGTGTGATTATGGTTTTGTGTGTGGACATGAAAAGGATTATGAACAACCATAAAGGAATAGTTTTATGTTTGGTTTTGGTATATCTATCATGGATTTCCTTTATGTAATTTTATAAAAAAATTATCTATTTTTCAACTTCTTTATATAAAATGTTCTATCTGGTTCTTGTCCTAATAGTGTGTGTGGGAAGTCTTTGGGGATTTCCTATAGATTTTATACTCACCCCCTTCTCGAGAACTTTTTTGTTCTTGTAGATGTTATCTACAAGGACATAGGAAATGGAAAGGTATCTAATTTTTCTAGTGATTCATCTTGATACCATGGTGGAGCTTATGGAGTTGTATATTAGAGCTAGTATGAGTGTTTCTTATCATAATTCCACTTGGGTGTAATTGGGTTTGGGTTTTCTTATTCCTTAATGGATTCTATATTTCATTTTTTTTGTCACTCTGATATTGTTGGATAGTTGGTTTTACTTTTTAGTTGTATTTATTTATACTCATTCATCATGTATTCAGTAAGATGTTTATTTTATATATCTAGGGTGTTTTACATTGTAAGGACTTGCCATTAAACATTACATATTCTGGATAATTTAAACTAGAATTCACATTATTAAATTCCTAAGAATATTTTCGATTTATAGATTTATAGAATTAGGAAAAACTCTTACATAGTGAACCCACACATCATAATTGGAAACTTCTATACATTATCCATTCCTTCCATAAAACAAGGATTAAAAAGTCTAGTACCTTTTTAAAACTATGTACATTATTAGAAAACATGAAGCTTATATAAAAAAACTTTTTACTAATCCCCATTATGTTCTTATAACTCTTGTTGAGCTCCAAAAACTACATAGGATAACCTGGGGAAAAATGTAGACAAAAGGGATGAGCTAAAAATCCCATTGAGGGAATAAACATGGGGTTGAAGCATAGAATATGAGTTAGAAAGAATAATATGATAACATATAAGTATGGATCATGAATAAACATATAAAAGCATAACATATAATACATTGAATCGTATGATCATGAAAACATTGGAATGTTCCAGTAACATACAACATGACATAAACATGAATCAAAGCTAACTACCAAGACTATATTACATGGTCTAAAGAGTCCATATTAGATTAAGTTTACTCTATAATCCTATACATGAAATCTCATAAGACTAATAAATCACTCAATGCATTAGAGAACGATCTGGACACCCCCATTATAACAGTTTGATGCATATATGTTCCACATAAAGAATCAAACATAAGGAATAATTGTAAGGGTTACCCATAAAATTAAATGGGTATTTTAATATTTTAATTAGGCATAACCAAAGGGAATGTAATAATGGTATAAAAATAGCACATCCTCATTCAAACTAATCATAAAATATTTAATAAAATAGGAAATATGGTATCATAAGATATCAACCTCAATGAATCATAGCATCTAACAAAGGATTTTGACATAGATTAAAATAATTTAAAATTGAATAATTATTTAGGAAAATACTTTTTTTCACTTTGAATATGTTTAAAATGAAATTAAATTATAAAATAGTGCATTTTCATTACAGATAAACTTGAAAAATTGTAAATAAATCTTCAAAACATTAAGTTTTCATGATGGTGGGAAAATATACTCATGCTGTATAAGATAAAAAAAATCCTTCAATATTTTTATCGGAAAATACTCAAAGAACCTTGTTTAGAAAATGAAAAAATATATCGTTCAATAAAAAATTTTAAAAGTAAAAAATTATTAACAATGAATTTAAAAAATCATGGGATAATAGTAAAATAATTTCTAGAAACAATTTTAGAAAACACAAACATGGAAGAAAAAGTGAGTTTTAAGGGAAACATTAAAAATATATAATAAAACAAAATCCCTTATAAATATCATTTCATTGAAGTGGCCATTAATAAAATGTATCAAATATGTGTATTATATGTAAATACACAAAAAAATAAAAAATAAAACATAATATATCCGAAATTTATTTCATAAATAATACTAGTAAGACATAATCAAGTAAATAGAAGTTTAACCCAAAGAATGAAAATTGGGTTAAGTAATCCCTTACCACATTGTAATCAATCAAATCAAATACCCCATAAAAGTAATAATTATCAAAATAATAATTTAATACCATTAATATAATGAGATTCAAGATATGATAAATCAAGTTATATTATATACACAACAAAATATAAATATGTGGTCAATAAGAAATATATCTCACAGAAGTAAAAGTGATATGAGAAACTCTTACCTTAGACTTCCCTTTAGTGGTGCATACTTTAACCGACCATATAATGGTTTAAATAATTTTATTAATTAATTATATAACTATAATAATATTTATAATTCCTTTTATGATAATTTTTTAACATCTTAACACACATTCATTAATAATATTTCATTGTTTCATCGTTTTGAGTGCATTCATTTCATGGTTACATGATCGGTTAATTTGTGTATAATTATGGATTTTCTTGTAAAATGGAAATAAAAATATATAATTGGAATGAAATGGTTTTAATGAAATTATAGAAGTATAAATGGTCCCATAAATCATTTTTATTTCTTAAATTAGTATGTTTTATTTGATAAAATGTTAATGATAAATGTTTGGTTTTATTTGGCAGTTTTTCAGACCATCACAAACTAGTTTCATTCATTTATTATTATCAATATATGTTAGTTCAAGAACTTGAAATAGGTTATAATATAAAAATTAAAATCTTATTTTACCATAATAATACTTTAATGACTATCCATTAAGGAGGTAATGGAAAATGAATAAAATCATTATTCATGGAGATGGTTATCCGCCAAAATTTGGACAATGGTTTTGTTTCTTTGAATAAGAGGAGATGAGAAATGGATATGAGATATTACATTAGAGACATAAAAATACAAAATATCCATTATTATATATTTATAATTCCTTAATGGATGAAGGAGGTAAGGATAAAATAGAATAAGAAGAAAAGAAAATAAGAGAGGTGTTTTGAGAAAATTACCTCTTGAATATCACCTCCATGAAGGATCCCTTAAAGACCTTAGAATTGGTATTTTGGTGATAAAAAACACTTTAGCATGGGAAGAGTAGGGAGGAAAGTTTTTTTAAGATATTTTAGTATATTAGAGACTTTTAAGAAGAAATGTGAGGGTGAGGGGTGGTATTTATACACGAGGAGTGGTGGGTTTGAGTGATTAAATAATTATTATTTTATATTTAAAGCCAACCAAATTTGGGAGGAATTAATTTCCAAGAATTTGTATGACAATTAATGGTTTAAATTATGGTTATTTTCTAGAAACACTTAAAATAACCATTTAATATTTTATTTTTTAGGTATTTTAATCTTTTACCTTTTAACTTTAACCTACTACATTATTTAACTTATATCATGGTAATTGTTTTACCACAGTAAATTAGTTATGCCTAAAAATGAATATAAAATTACTAAATAATATTTAAATTATAATTAAAAACATTAAATCTATTTTAACAAATTAAATTCACATAATTGTAAATTTTATATTTAAAATTAATCCCACAAACACAACAAGAAAGCGGTTTTTTAAAGTGAAAAAAGCTCAAAAGTTTGAATTGGTTTCATATTGAATTTTAATTTGAAATTGATTCCAATAAACTATATTGGATTTATTTATGTATAATTTAATTAATTATAATTTAAAATTAACTTAAAATATAATTTAACTATATTAATAAATTAGATGAAAATGCAGTTTTTAATTAAAATTCATAATTTTTCACTATTAATCAAAAAATAAAACATCTCAAAAAAATACCAAAATCTCACCCTAAGATATGTTTGATATTATTATTTAAAAAATTAAGTTTATTTTTTAAATTAAATTTATAAAAGTTTCAAAATTTAGTTTTAAAATAGATGCGCCATTAAAAGGCATTAAAATTTCCTTTAAAAAAATATAGATTTTATGCTTAAAAATGGATTTTTTTTATTAAGCCTATAAAAATTATTAGATGAATTTAAAAAATATATTGGATATAAAAAATATAAATTTCATTAATATATTTCACTAAAATTGATTAATTTAGTTTATTAATATAAAATTATATTGTGGACATAAAAATAGTTTTTAAATAAAAACACATTCTTTATATTCAATTGGTTTTTATTTTCATTTAAAATTAATTTGTAACCAATGAATTTATTTTATAAACATGTGTAAACTATATTTTCATAATTTAGTCAATCTCATTCATTCCCACCATTCCAACATCTTGGTGATAACTATCACATTAAAATAATAATATTTAGTCATTTTTTTAATCTCGATGTGGCGTATCTTGTATGATATTGAACACGGTGTTTCATTTTAAAAATATTGAGATGTTACATTATCCCCCACTTTAATAAATTTTTTCCTTGCAATTTGAACTTGGTATCAAAAAACTATGGGTTTGACTTCTCAAAATACCTATATTGAAATCCCACATCAGAACAAGGGTTGATAAAACTTCCATTTTAAAAGAGAGAAAGAAAATTACAAAGGTAACATGAGGTAACACATACTAAGGTTCAATGTAGGAAAACATGGACCTGAAAGATAAAAATAACTATCAATTTCTGATGTAGAGTGATAGAGAACATGTTTTTGAGAATGTTAACCACCAAAAAACTATAAATTCGTGATGGGTTAAAAGGTCATTGATTTCTTTGTAAGAAAATTAAAATGATAAAATTTTTGTTTCAAAATAATTTTCCTAAAATCAAGGAATTATTTTATTATCTAGACTAATAACATAATAAAACATACTTAATTAACAAGTAGAAGTACATGCTTTAATCAATTTCCACCAGAATCGCATCTTTTCTCCAAATGATGAGTATTCAAGATTAATTTTCATACTTGAAGAGTTATAATTAAATTCTATAGATCAAAAAATATAAAAACGTATAACTATTTAATCCTCCTATATTTAAAATTTAATCATAACCAAAATGTTTAGTATAAGATAATGTAATTCTCTAAAAAGAATAAACCTTTATATGAAGAAAACTACTTCAATATCTAAAATTTTATAGTAATATTCAATGTTCAAGATAGATCATTCAACAAATAACTATCCTTAAAATTCCTAAAAATATTATAGACTAAAAATGAAACCCAAAAATTAGAAAAATTTGATCACATAATAATTCAATAAAAATTTATTATTCATCTTCAAATAATAATCATTACTCTAAAATTATCATACCAAAATTTAATTTCCCTAGTCACATAATCTTTAATATATAATAATAATTTCCATAAATAAATTGAATTTCCATAAATCATATATTCTTTCAAAATATAATTCATCCTTTATTACTCAAATAAAATTCCATAATATTCTTTTTACCTTAATCATATAGGGTTTCTAAAATAGTGAATGTCTTTCGAAATAACATTTTTCGCTTAATCACCAAATAAAATTCCAATCTCATGGTTATAAATATGATAAAACATATGTTCCAAAAAAAGAATTTTTTTCATAGATCAAATTTTTTATCTAAAAATAAAAATATCATACTAACCAGGAAATTATGTAGTCTAGTGGTAGTTCATGCACCCTTGTCTCCCTTTGGTTGTTGGTTCAATCCCCGTGGCCTTTCTGGATGTGAAGAGTTGTCACCAATCCTGTGGGTTGTCATTTTTCTAAAAATATATTAATATAATCTTTATAAAATTCTAGAAATGTCAAAAACATCCTCTAAAATAACCTTAATATATTTTATCCTCGGTGTTTATCTCATACCTTTAATTTTTTATCCCAAAAAGTAACAACCCATAATTACCTCAAATTCAGAGATCATATAAACCAAAAATACTACAAATTACTTTAAACTTATTTCCACTAAAATAAAATTCATTGTTCCTCAAAGATCCTTTTTCATATCATAAAATTAAGGGTTACATGTACTGTAAAAATTATCACAATTTTTCCACCTTTCAAAGTTATAAATTTCATCTAACATATGGTTCCAAATTTATGAAAACAAAACCTACTATAGAAAAATCATTAGGTGTTCCATGATTCCCATAATATTTTTAAAATACCACTATATCATAAATTTGAAAACACAATACATAAACACGTCCTTTATTCAACTACTTTTTTAAACCATTAACCATTCTTTTTCATATTATCACTTCATAATTTATTCCTACAATAAAAGATATGAATTATATACTTATAATTAATCAATAAAATCTTTAAAGTTTATCTATACCTTTAAAATTTAGTCCAAAAAATGAAAAGATAATTCTTCCTTAAGAAACAATTTCACGTGATAAACTTACGGGTTACATATAATTCAAACTTAATAAAAGTCTTCTAAATTACTCCCATCATCAAAAGTGTATTAATGTATTTTAACATTTCATCATCCTTAAATATAACATAAATTTTGAATCTATTATATATCTACATATTAATTATTCAGTGTTCTTTATAATCCCTTAAACATGATTTTCCATCTTATTCCTCAATAATTATTTCCTATGAACAAAAATATAAATCATGTCCTAAGATTAAACAATGTTAAATAATGATCCAATAAATAATTCATACCTTTCATATGTCATTTTTAGTTTCCTCATATTCAATTGAAATAAAATTAGGTATTACTAAACAGGTATTTGCACCGTCCTGTTGATCTCATTCATGAGTCTTATTTCTAGTACATCAATGAGCATAATGACTATACTCCCCACATTTAAAAAATTCAATTGGTAACTCAAGAACTTTTTTCTCCTTTATAGATTGAACTGAACGATTCCTTTTTTTCCTTCATAGTTTATTTTGTTATGGCCTCCTTTTCCACAAATAAAACATCTTCCCATCCTTTTATGAGATTTTCTTATATGCTTCTTTCCACATTCTTGACACATAGGTCGTTGAATATATTTACCTTTATGATCATTATTGCTTAAAATTCTATATGGATTCATTTCTCTTGTATTTTATTCATTATGAAACTCAAAAAAAATTAAGTGATTAATCATTACTCTTTATATTTGTTTTATAATAACAACAATAGTTCTCATTACAGCTCCCATTTCAGTTGGTTTTTCATTTATACAACCACTGAATTTTCCTTCACATCCATTGTTACTTTCATGCCTAATGGATCTAGTCATTTACTAAAACCAAATGGTTAGTCTGATCATATCAATAAAATAATAATATACCATCTTATGGGGAAGATAAACACTAATATATCTTTATTCATGTTATCTAAAAATAATTTAATTTATCCAAAATAACTATGACTCTCCCTACCATGCTAACCATTGTGGTTATATATGAATTGTAACTTATTCTTAAATATCATCCTAGCCTCTAAAGTTATCTAAACCATGATATGATACTAATTGTAAGGACCCAAAATTAAACATTACATATTCTAGTGAATTTAAACTAGAAATCACATTATTAAATTCCTAAGAATATTTTCGATTTAAATTTTTAGAGAATTAGTATAAACTCTTACATATTAAACCAATACACCACAAGTGGACACTTCTATATAGTATCTATCTCTTAAATAAAACAACGATCGAAAATTTTGATGTCTTTGGAAGACTAGGTAAATTATTAGAAAAAATAAAACTAGAATAAAACATCTTTTTTTAATAATCTCCATTATGATATACTGAATCCCATTGATCTCCTATAACTACATAGGATAACTTGGTGAAAAAACATAGACAAAATGGATGAGCTAAAAACCCCAGTAAGGGAATAAACATGGGGTTGAAGCATGTGATATGAGTTATAAATAATAACATGATGATATATAGCATGGATCATGAATAAACATATAGAATCATAATATATAGAAAATGGAATAATATGATCATGAAAATATAGGAAATTGGAAGTAACATACAACATTACCTAAACATGAGTTGAGGCTAACTGCCAAGATTATATCACATGGGGGGGCATTGTCCATAGTGTATTCGATTTACTCACTAATCCTATACATAATTTCTCATGAGAATAAGATATTACCCAATGAATTGGAGTGTTATGTGGGAACACCCAATATAAAATGTACATGTATATGTGTTCCACATAAAGAATCATACATAATGAATAATCATAACGGTTACCCATGGAACGAAATGGGTACTGTAAAATTGTCATGAGGCATAAACAAAGGGAATATTACAATGGTATCAAAATAGTACTTCCCCATTAAAACTAGTCATAAAACATTTAATAAAATATGTAATACGTTATAATAATAGATCAATCTAAATGAATCATGACATCTAAAAAATGATTTTGACATAGATGAAAATACTTTAAAATCAAAAAATTATTTAGGAAAATACCCTTTTTACTTTGAAAATTACATATATTTAAAACACTGTAAAATTATAAAAGAGAAAATTTTCATTGAATATGAACATATAAATTTTTAAAGTAATCTTCAAAACATTAATGTTTCATGACAGTGGGAAAATCTGCTCTTGTCATATAAGTTAAAAAAACATTCATTTTGTATTTTTGTGAGAAAAGTCTCAAAGAACCTTGTTTATAAAATCAAAAAATATACCTGTAAAAATATTTTGTAAAAATTAAAACATGAGTAAAAATGGATTTAAAAATCATATGATAATAATAAAAAAATTTCTGGAAAAAATTCTAGAAAACATGAACATGTAATAAAAAGAGAGTTTTAAGGGAAACATAAAAAAAAGTCCCATATAAATATAATATCATTGAAGTGAGAATTAATCAAATGAATTAAATATGTGTATTATCTGTAAATACACATAAAAATTATAAATAAAGAATAATATATTCAAAATTCATTTCATAAATAATATTAGTGCAACATAATCAAGTAAGTATAAGTTTAACCCAAAGAATGGAAATTGGGTTAAGGAATCCCTTACCACTTTGTAATGAGTCGAATTGTAAGACCTATAAAAGTATTAACTATCAAAAGAATAATTAAATAACATAAATATAATTATATTCATAATATGATATATCAAATGGTATTATATACACCACACAAGATAAATAAGTGCTGAATAAGGAATATATCTCACAGAAGTGAAAGTGAGATGAGAAACCCTAATCTCACACTTCTCGTTAGTGGTGCATGATTTAAAATCCTATATAATGGTTTAAATAAAGATATAAATTCATTAAATAACTATACTCATATTTATAATACCTTAAATGATACTTTTATAATATCTTACCTCCCATCCATTAATAGTATTTCATTGTTTTCATTGTTTTGAGTGTGTTCGTTTCATGGTTTCATGATCGGTTCATTTGTGTATAATTATGGATTTACTTGTAAAATGGAAATAAAACTAAATAATTGGAATGAAATGGTATTAATGAAATTAAATAAATATAAATGGTCTCATAAATCATTTTTCTTTCTTACATGAGGATGATTCATTTGATAAAATGTTAATGATAAATGTTTTGTTTAATTTGGCGATTTTTCCGACCATCACGAACTAGTTTTGTTTTATTTATTATTATGTTTATATATTATTTCCAGAATATGAAATAGGTTATAATATAATAATTAAAATCTTATTTAACCATAATAATACTTTTATGACCATCCATGAAGGCGGTAATGGAAAACGAACAAAATCATTATTCACGAAGACGGTTAACCGCCATAATTTGGACAATGGTTTTGTTTTTTTTTTTGAATAAGAGGAGATGAGAAATGGATATGATATATTCCATTAGAAAAATAATTCTCTGTAATATACATTATTATGGATTTATAATTCCTTTATGGATTAATTAGTTTAGGAGAGAGTAGAATAAGAAAATAAAATAAGAGAGTTACTTTGAGAAAAGTACCTCTTGAATATCACCTTCTTGAAAGATCCCTTAAAGACCTTGGAATTGGTATTTTGGTGAGACCAGAAGAAATTGGATGTTGATAGAGTAGTTAGGAGAGTTTTATATAGATATTTTATTATATTAATGTTTTTATAAGAAATGGGATGGTGAGGGGTTGTATTTATATATGATGAGGGGTGGGTTTAAGTGATTAAATAATGATTATTTTATATTTAAAACCAACAACATTTTGGTAGAATTAATTTCCACATATTTAGATGATAATTAATGTTTTAAAGGATTATTATGGTCTAGAAACATATCAAATTACTATTTAATTTTTCAATTTTTAGGTATTTTAATTTTTTACCTTTTAACTTTAACTCGATACATTATTTAACTTATATCGTGGTAATTTTTTTACCTGGGTAAATTTGTTATGAATAAAAATAAAAATGACCTTAAGACCAAATTTGGACCTTATGATTACAAATATATAATCCATTTTACCAAATATAATTTACATAATTGGAAAATTTATATTTAAAATTAATCTCACAGACACAATGAGAAAGTAGGTTTTTAATGTGAAAAGGTTCATAAGTTTAAATTATTTTCATATCAAATTTCAATGTGAAATTTATTCCAATGAAATAAATTAGATTTATTTATGTATAATTGAACTAATAATTATTTAAAATATAATTTAACTATAAAAATAAATTCGATGAAAATATATTTTTCAATTAAAATTCATTATTTTTTACTATTCATCAAAAAATAAAACTTCTCTAAAAAATACCAAAAATCGCCCTAAGATAATTTTTATATTATAATTTAAAAAAAATAAGTTTATTTTCTCAAATAAATTTTATAAGTGTCAAATTTTAGTTTTAAAATAGGTGCGCTATTAAAAGGCGGCAAAATTAGCTTTTAGAAAAACATAACTTTTATACTTAAAATTATATTTCTTCCTATATTAAGCCTATCAAAATTATTGGAAGAATTTTAAAAAATTATTGGATATAAAAAATATAAATTTCATTAATATATTTCACTATTATATATTGATTTAATTTAT
Organism: Viscum album; assembly: GCA_963277665.1. Lineage (NCBI taxonomy): Eukaryota > Viridiplantae > Streptophyta > Magnoliopsida > Santalales > Viscaceae > Viscum > Viscum album. Next base: position 1,405,945,260 of record OY728127.1, on the reverse strand, counting down.
TAAGATACAATTCTATTATGGGCATAAAAATAGTTTTTTAATAAAAACACAACCTTTGTATTCAATTGGTTTTTATTTTCATTTATAATTAATTTTTAATCAATGAATTAATTTGATAATCATTTTTAAAATATATTTTCATAATTTATTTAATCTCATTCATTCACACCATTCCAATGGCTAGGTGATAACTATCACATTAAAATAATAATATTTAGTTGTTTTTTTAAGCTCGATGTGGTGTATCTTGTAAGATATTGAACATAGTGTTTCCATTAAAAATATTGGGATGTTACATATTTACTTAGGTAAAATCATCCCCCAATGTTCTCTTATTCCCTTATCATTTATTTTCATCCTTTTCAGCTCATTATTCAACTGAAATAAATTATTTAAAATAACCTAATGTACTTTTGGATTAAATTTTCACTCTTTAAATTCATCATCACCCTATTCCAGGAAAATATTTTTATAAATAAATGGCCATATACATTTAAATCCCATATTTTTTAAAATGATAATTAGTAAATTTAATTTACATGTTTTGTGGTATTTTTATATGATGATGGATTGCATAATAAATTTATAATGTTTTATAAACTGGCTAAAGTCCCAACACATATTACCCTCAAACAGTAACCTGATAGGTTGATGAAAAAATTGTATTATAAAAAAGGATATATATATATATATATATAACCATAAAAAATCTATAAAGATAACTATTGTTTAATAAAAATTACACTAACAGTAAGCGTTGATCCCAAATATGATGATATCCATGTAATCTAGATTTGTGTATTCATATTCATTTATAAATGGTTTATTTAATATTTCTATACATATATCAGTGGATGTATATTGTAACATCCCACCTCCTTGGACCCACTATAACACAAATTGACTTTAGCGGTGGTTTTTTAGCGGTGTTTTTTGGAACCGCCGTTAAACCCTTTTTTAAAATGGTTTCGCGGTGGTTTATAATAAACCACCGCGAAACAATTTATTTTTTTACACTTCCGACCCTTCCACCCCACCCCGACCCCCATTCTCACCCCGCAACCCCACTTCCCCCGGCCCCCTACTTCCCACGCAACCCCGGCCCCTCGCGACCCCGGTGACCCCAGCCCCCCGCGACCCCGGCGACCCCGCAATCCCGTTGACCCTACTTCCCCCAGAACCCCGTGACCCCTGCGACCTATACGAACCCTAAGGTTTGAATTCTAGTAATTTTACTTCAATTCTTGTCTCCTTATATTATGAATTGTGAAGATTCATGGTTGATTTTCCATTAGATTCATTAAACATACACATAACTCATGTTTAATATGTTATCCTTGATATAAAAACTTATTATCACTTTGTTATTATTTATGTTTAATCCCTGTCGACTATTTCAACAACTTAAGGTGTTCAATTGGAATCTCCCTAGGTATTGTGCATTCTTAGGTGACCAAACCACATTCTATGTGGTTTTTTCTTGAATCTTAATTGTAATGACTATAATAAATTTGATGAGAAGGGTGTCATGAGACTTTATCACATGTTTCTACATAAAAAAGGATACTCCCTTGTTAAACTATAATTCTGATAGATTATAAGGCCTACTTGACTATAATTAATTATGACACTTAGGTATGGAGTTCCTTATACTTTTGATACTCGATCAAGGAGTCCATCAAACATGTGTTACTCAAGCATAACATCCCTTATATGTGTGGTACTCGGACATTGTGTCCCTTATACTTGTGATACCTGATCATGGTGTCCTTAATACTTAGAATAATTAGTCATTGAATCCCTTGTACTTGTATACATGGTAATCACATCCCTAATTATAGTATTACTAAGGTCTAGAGTACCTCATACTTGTGATATATGGTCATGGAATCCCTTATACTTTTAATACATTTGCATGGAATCCCCTACTACCATATGAGACTCTAGTGACTTTATAGGGATGCCTGAGTAATGCCTCAGGTCATGGATTATTACTCACAAGTTGTAATATTTTTTTCGGTAAAATGGAATGTTGTAGTTTTTCTCCCTTAGAAGCCAGAATTTTAATCCAAACAACATAAAACCTAAGTGTTATTTCGTACTGTCGTTTACTTTACTTTGCATAAATTTCTTTTGTGTGTTGAAGTGAATGGTATTGAATTCATTATAACTTATTTTAGTGGTTTGGATGAATATAATTATTCCAAGTTCCTGAATATAATGTTTAGAGAGAATTCCTTCTGGGATTTATTTCCACCTATGTGATTCTGATTATCTTATTATGTTGTCCTGGAGGATAGTACCAACACCCCACATTTCATCTCCAAATTCCCAACATTATTATACTATGAAACTCCAAACACCAAGCCCAAACACATCAACTATTCTTCAAATACCCTAGTTTGATCCCCAAAACCACATCAGCCGCATCTTGAACGACATTTCTAATGTGGTCTCCACCTTACCACATCAATTTTTATGCAACAACACTAGTAATTTCTTCTCTAGATGAATTATACAAAAGGCACTCAATCCCACCCACCAATGCACTATCATATCCTGACCAAAATGACTTAAAACTAAAGGAATAATAAAAATGTTCAATTCCCACACTGAATTCTGAATCTGACTCTTAGTTCAACTCCATGGTCTGATCCTCGATCATCCCATTTAACCATAATTCTCAACTCATGGGCACTAACACATAAATGATCCAAATCACCCTGAAGTCACACCACCACTCTTTTCTATGTGAATACACCAAAGAGAGGTCTATGAATTCAATCTACACAAGGTTTGTAGAACCTCAAAACCTAATCTCCCAAGTTATTTCATCATGCATTTCCATGAACACCACCACTTATCATGCCTCAAGACTACCATCCCTCACGTGGTTCTTGCCACTCCAAGGAACAAACAATGAATTCATCTAAATATAAGTCCCCAACCCCCACGACCCCGTGATCCTGGCGACCCCACGACCATGGCGACCCCGCTTCCCCCGGCCCCCCACGACCCAGGCGACCCCGTGACCCTGGCGACCCCGGTTCCCCCGGCCCCCCGCGACCCTGCTGTAACATCCCAGGTAAATAAAGAATAAAACATTTTCATATTTATTAATATTTACAAATTAAATATTAATTTTATTTTAAATGGGTTGCTATGTTCGATAGCGTACCCGATACGCAACAAAGAGTTTCTTTGAAATCTTACGTTACACACTAGTAATAAAATAATATTATTTTAAATGTTAGTTAACATGTAGCCGTTGTATTGGTAGGAATGAATATAAATAACTCAAATATGATTATATATGTTTGTTAAATGTTTTTACATTTATCAAATAAAGGATAAAGGCTTAAAATACGAAAAGAAATCAATTTTAGGCATAGATACTCTAATATTCACTAAAAGATCGAACTATCGCCTTTTGATGGAGAACCCTCTTTAAATATAGTTTTGGTCACTCTTATAAATTCTATTGGACAAAATAAAATTCTTATTTAGAATAGGGACATCAAAATTTAATTTGTGTAAATTTTTGGTATTTTTGCAATAAAGTTAATTTTTTAATGAATAGTGAAAAATGTTGCATTTTAATTCAAAACCACTTTTTAATATAATTTATTTATATGATTAGATTATCTTTTGAATTGTTTTTAAAGTTAAATTAGAATATATTTTTACCATTTAATTAAATAGTGTTCATTGGAATTAATTTCACTTTGAAATTGGACTTAAACTAGTGTCAATCTTTTGATATATATTGTTTCATAAAAACACGCTATTTTTCCTGACAACGGGAATTAATTATTAAATTAATTAATGTAACTTATATGTTTTTAATTTTTTAAAATAGACATAATTTTTTAATTCGGAATATCAAATATATCTTAGGGTGAAGTTTTGGAATTTTTCTGAAAAACTTCAATTTTTGATGAATAGTGAAACCACTAAGTGGTACTTAAAAAAATGATTTTTCATTTAAATGAAATTTTACCACCTCTATGTTTTGAATTTCAGAAATCCAACATACATGGTTGTAATTAATAAGTAAAATTTGGTTTAATGGGATTAAAATATTTTTTTTGGTGAATAGTAACTTTTAAGTTTTTAATCGCGATTAGAGGTAATTAGTGTAGTTTAAGGTAAAAATAATGTTTTAATAATATGAAATGACCTTGACACATGTCCTACCCTTATTGGATGTGTCATGGTCGACCAAGACTGTAACACCTCGAGATTTTATGAAAAATATTCTTTTAATTTCATTAATGTCTTGTGTTGTATTCTACACCAAGATTACCTTGCGCTATACGCAACACCGTATTAGCTTGCAGTATACGCAACACTATTCTTAGATCGTGTTACACACAATTTTGATAATAGTTATTCTACGCAACATTGAGTATATATATATATATATTCAATTTATAAATGAAATATGGTTAGATTCTGTTATACGAAACAACGAAGGATTCTTTCACAACACGCAACTCTGACTTGGCTTGCATTACACGCAATCACGACCTTCCTCGATAGCGTGTGTTGTACGCAATACCGGGTTTTACTAAACAATGATATATTATTATAATATTATTATGAACTATCCGTTATGAATAGTATTAACTAAATTTTGAATCTTATAACATTATTATTCATCTTACACATTTTCTAAAACATGGTATAAGAACAAAATAAATTTTTCGGGTAAAATAAGTATTTTTAAAAAATTCAGTTTTTCCGCCTTTTGATGGAGCACCCACTTTAAATCTAGTTTTTTACATGTTTATAAGTTCAATTTGACAAAATAAAATTCTTCTTTTGAATCAGGATATAAAAATTTACATTAGATAAAGTTTTGATATTTTTCCGATAACTTTCATATTTTAATGAATAGTAAAAACACGCTATATTTTAATTAAAAACAAATTTTTTCATCGTAATATCTTATGTGGTTAAATTATAATATTGAATGGTTTTAAAGTATAAATAGAATATATTTAATATAATGTATGTCATTAGCATTGATTTTACCTTGAATTCGTAGGTTAAATCAATTCAATCTTTTGCAATGTTTTAAAGAAAAACCCGTTTTATTTCGAACAACGGGATTAATTTTAATTTAATTTATGCATATTTTGTGTATTGAATTTGGAAAAATGGATTCCATATTTGGAATCAGTGGGTCCAAATTATGTTAATAAGCTACTTTTTATTTTTGGGCATTGTGAATACTAACTACGGTAAATTTTATTTACTATAGTTAAAGGTAAATCGGGTAATTAAGGGTAAATATAAGATTATAAAATTACCCTAACACTTGGAAAAATCCTATTTTATGGCTAAAAGTAGACCCATATAACCTAAGGGTAGGATTACATTCATTTTATGGACTTTTGTCCATGAAAATAATTTAATTATTATTAAAACCAAAGAATGTGACAACATGTCACTTTCTTAAATCTTATAAGTATAATAATTTTAATTTAGTAATAAACTTCATGAAACTTCAAACATGAATAGTCTCCATAAATCTAATACAATTATATACATCATAGGAATTTATTTAGAATTTTTAGGGATTAAATAATTATCATTTATTATGACACAAATATGATGCAGTAATTGTCTTATTAATGAAATATTGACATAATTGATGTTATAAATGCCCAAATAAATGTAATTTGAGACTTTTTATGACTTACATTAATTTTCTAGGTTAATATGAAATGTTATTGTTGATATAATTAACTGTTTTCGAACTTATCATTCTGTTATGAATTTCATAAAAATCATGTACCAAATAGTGTCAAAATTGACATAAATTAGTTTTTAAAAATAATATTATATTATTAATTTTTATTTAATTCCTAAAAATCTAAGGTTAGGCCCACTGACTTAGATAAGGATATATATATTAATAATAAACAACTTGGGGTTCTCTTGTCTTGTTATGGTAAGTTTATTAACCATATAGTGTAAGAAAACAAAAAGACACGGTAAAAGTTAAATTATTTAACTTAGAGTTAAATCTAATTGATAAGGTTAAAATAATAACCTAAACTTGTCTAAATCCTATTAGATGAGAGGATTTCGACCCATCCCCACTTTATCTTCGAAATAAGACCCTTTGGAACCATTATAAACCGAATTTTACCCTAATATAAAATAATATTTTGAGATTTTCCTAAGGTGCCCCTCTCCTCCCTTATAAAAGGGCACCTCCTCCCTCTCCTCCTCACACCAATTTGAGCATTCAAACTCGGCCAACCCCTGACAAAATCTCTTCTCCACTTCCCTAGTATCATCCTAGAGGTCCTGGTCTTATTAAAATACCATACTTAGTTCTTTAATTGGAGGTTAAGTGAAGGCGCGTCAAAAAGAGGAGGTTCGGATACGTACAAAGCATATCGGACATAAGGTAAGGGAAATATCACAATCTCATTTTTATCCGAGATTGTTTATACTTTGGTATTTAATGGGGTGTATTTTATCATCCAAATCCATGTTTACTCAATATGTAATATTTATATCCTTATAAAATAGTTTAAATCCAATTTTACCCTTCGGTGAGTTTTTATTAAAAGATATGAAAGAAATCTTTTGTCGTTTTTCGTACGAGGTAATTTTTGAATTTTCTGACAAAAGTATGAAGAATTTTTTTTTTAACTTATAAGGAATGAATGGATTTTTAAAACATTATTTCCAAGAAGCTTCCTTTACAATTTTTCAAGTTTATTTTTAATCAACTTCTTTTAGTTTAGAATTGTATGACATGTTATGAAAGGAAAAGTGTTTTTGAAGAAGAAAGGATATTTTCCTCAAGAATGGAGTTCAAGTGTTTTATCAAAATTATTTTCCATCTAAGATAATAAAGGGTTATGTTTTTATCCCTATTATTACATGTATTTGATTATGTTGTGATGGAAATATTTTTATGAATTCCTTTATCTTATATGAATTGTTTTATGATGTCACGATGTTTAAGATTCCCATTTTTATTACATGGGTTATGCAATGATATATGATTTATGATTTTGTGGAACACATAAGAATGGTATCATTATGAGATGGGTGGGACCTATATCTCCCTCCAATGCATTGGGTAAAGATTTTATATCTCATGAGATAGACATGGCTGGAATGGTAGGTTATACCGGTTCAGTGAAACAGGACTGAAACGAGGGTGACTCGGTTCAGAAATGGACTTTGTCCAATAAGATAGTCTTTTCAATGAGTCTTGACTAATAAGATATGATTCTCTATGATTATGTGTGTATTCCACAAAGTTTCATGTTTTAAGTTATGATTATTGGGATTTCATTTCACTATTATGATTTATCCCATGTTATGAAATTATGCTCTCTTTTGCAGGTTAAGATTTCCAAAATGTTATGTTCTTATGAATATGATGTGATTGATATTTCTTTTTTTTTACCCTTACTGAGCATTTGAGCTCACCCTTTTATGTTTTATTTTCCCCAGGATATAAAGAAAGGTTTTAGGTATAAAAAAAGGAAGATCCTTATGGGAGATGTTGAAGATCTTTCACCACGATTAGAAGATTATATTCCGAGTTTCCAAAGACACTAAACTATTACGATCCTTGTGTGTGTGTTTTTGTTATGTACTAAGTATTCCACAAAAGTAATGTAATGTCCATTTACGTCAAGCTTCAGGTCGTTACAGTTGGTATCAGAGGAAAGGTTTAGTCAACCTTTGGAAACTAGGATGTGAGAACGTTAGTGAGATCCCTAGAGATATTTCTAAGGTATGTCTAGGGATGTCCCTAAGGATAAGTATAAGTATAGGATATGGTCCTAGAACTACGGTAACGATCTTAGAATTTAACCTAAGATGTTAGATATTAAGGGTACTCCCCCTTTACTATGTTGTTTTCCCTAGCATTATTTTTGCCTCTCACACTATTCTTTTTGGGTTTTAGACGATGGCTGGAACCTGAAGGAACCGTGTTGATCACTATAATGGACAATGCAATGATTGTCCTCCTGAACAAACAAGTTTTATGGGAGATGGGGTGAAAAATCTTATTGCTATACTTACGCAAGCTATGAATCATTCTGGACTTCCAAATGAGCAGAGAAGGGAACAATATTCTATTGAGTCCTTCATGAGGCAACGTCCACCTTCTTTTAGTGGCTCTTCCGATCCACTTGTTGCTGAACAATGGATCAGTACTACTGAAAAGATATTTTCAGTTCTTCAATGTTCTGAACATGATAAAGTCATCTTAGCAGTGTATCATTTGAAAGCTGATGTTGATCAATGGTGGAATCTTATCAAAAATACGAGGCCAAGAGATGAAATTGAGTCCATGGAATGGGACGAGTTCAAGAACTTATTTTTCAATAAGTACTTCCCTCATATTCTTCGAACAAAGATGGAGAAGGAGTTTCTTGAACTAAAGCAAAAGGATGATGAATCTGTTGGTATATAAGAAGCGAATTTTACAAGACTTGCAAGGTATGCATCTGGCTTTATCATCTAGCCTGAAAGTAAAGTTGATTGATTCTTCAGTGGCTTAAAATCAAGTCTTCGAAGGGAATTAGCTATAAGAGACTTCAGTAGCTATGAAGAAATTGTGTGTTGTGCTATCAAGGTAGAAATGGAAGTTGGTGTTACTTATCCATCTCATAGTTTTGACAAGAAACGAAAGATGGATTTCAAGGAGAAATCTCAGAATAATGGTGAAAAGAAGATGAATGTTTCCTTATGCTCAAAGTGTGGAAAGAAGCATGGTAGAGATTGTCTTAAAGGGACAAGTAAATGTTTCAAATGTGGAAAGGAAGGTCATCAGGCATTTGAATGCCGCAATGATGGGAAGAAGATGTCTAATGATGCAAACAAAGGAAGGGATACACAGAATGAACCTACTACACTTCAATGCTTCAAGTGCAAGGAAATGGGTCATTATGATAATAAATGCCCTAATCCAAGGGTTAGTGATGATCGACATGATCAACCGCTTAAGGCAAAGGACAAAGGGAAGTCACATGCGATCACTATTGGCGATGTTTAATATGACAATGATGTGGTGGAATGATTAAGTGTTTATGTAATGGGATTCCAAAATAATGTTGTATCATGGAGTATTGGAATATTTATGTATTGGTCTAATGTGGTATTCAAAGTGATTGAGATATTTTTGGAAATAAGATGATATGAAGGAAAACGAGAAAATGAAATTTTTAACAGTATTCATGAGCTCATGATTGATATAAGGACTAAGTGATATCATGGTTTGAGTATATAGAATTTTGAGGATTTTGGTATGTGGGAAGTGTTAACTTTTAACTGCATTCATGTTTTCACTATGGTTCAATGGGTATTCTTTTTTTCAAGAGAATACATGATTAAGGTATTCACATGATTGGAATGTGACCAACAATATATATATATGGGGGATAAATGATGGTATTCACATGCTTGGTTGATGACATTTCAAGTAATCGTTTTCTTTATACTATGAGCTTGGACTGAAGTATTTTAGATAAGCCTAAATATTGGAATGGATTATGTTGGACATATGCTAAGTATTGTTTAAGGATAGAACTTTTTTCGATATTACTAATGGGATTTTATAGTAATGTAGTTTTAGAAAAAGGACAACCTGCAGGACGGGCGACAGCCCATCGCGTCGAACAAGGCTGCGGGAATCGAACCCACAACCGAAGTGTGACTGGCCTTTATCGCCTACCACTGGCCTACAGGAAGTCCCTGTTTAGTAGAAACTAGTTTTATTATATTAAGCTGTATGATATATGAAGTATAAGTCCATTTTAGGAACCATATATGATTAATCTCACTATATATCGACTTATGTATATAACTTTTGCTAACCTTTTGTTTGAGACAGATAGAATGACCCTTCATTCTATCACATGATCTGCTAACACTTCACGAATAACAAATTCAACTTCATTTATTTAAGAGATGAAGTGGAAATTATTCAAGGCACGAACAACAGTGAGATTGTACCAAAATAAAGTAAGTATTTATTCTAATTCAAATTCTTCAACTTTAGGGAAATGATCTTGAAAACCAAAAATGTTTTCCTAGTGCCCTTATATCCGATGAATCAAATGGTACCCTAGATCATCACAAATTTATGGCTTTGTGATTGCTGGATTTTCCATAGTCATGTTCTCTACCACTCTCCATCAGAACATGATGGTTAGATTTCTCTTCCATATCCATATTTTCACCTATGTGGAAACCCAGTGATTAGTTTATTTGGGTAACCGTTACGTTTTATACTTTTGTTTTTAAAGATTGGTTTTGGTATTCCTTTTTACGATGTGGGTTTCTATTAAAGAAACTTTCGAATAGTAAACCATTTATAACCCCGACGAATTTCGAGGGAGAAATTCATTTTAAGGGGGGTAGAATGTAACACCCCGAGATTTTATGAAAAATATTCTTTTAATTTCATTAATGTCTTGTGTTGTATTCTACACCAAGATTACCTTGCGCTATACACAACACCTTATTAGCTTGCAGTATACGCAACACTATTCTTGGATCGTGTTACACACAATTTTGATAATAGTTAATCTACGAAACATTGAGTATATATATATATATATTCAATGTATAAATGAATATGGTTGGATTCTGTTATAAGAAACAATGAAGGATTCTTTCACAACACACAACTCTGACTTGGCTTGCATTACACGCAATCACGACCTTCCTCGATAGCGTGTGTTGTACGCAATACTGGGTTTTACTAAACAGCGATATATTATTATAATATTATTATGAACTAGACTTTATGAATATTATTAACTAAATTTTGAATCTTCTAACATTATTATTCGTCTTAATCATTTTCTAAAACATGGTATAAGAACAAAATAAATTTTTTGGGTAAAATAAGTATTTTTCAAAAAATGTAGTTTTGCCGCCTTTTGATGGCGCACCCACTTTAAATCTAGTTTTTGACATGTTTATAAGTTAAATTTGACAAAATAAAATTCTTATTTTTAATCAGGATATAAAAATTTACATTAGATAAAGTTTTGATATTTTTCCGATAACTTTCATATTTTAATGAATAGTAAAAACACGCTATATTTTAATTAAAAACAAAATTTTTCATCGTAATATCTTATGTGGTTAAATTATAATATTGAATGGTTTTAAAGTATAAATAGAATATATTTAATATAATTTATTTCATTATCATTGATTTTACCTTGAATTCGTAGGTTAAATCAATTCAATCTTTTGCAATGTTTTAAAGAAAAACCTGTTTTCTTTCGAACAACGGGATTAATTTTAATTTAATTTCTACATATTTTTTGTATTTAATTTGGAAAAATGGATTCCATATTTGGAATCAGTGGGTCCAAATTATTTTAATAAGCTACTTTTTATTTTTAGGCATTGTGAATAGTAACTACGGTAAATTTTATTTACTATAGTTAAAGGTAAATCGGGTAATTAAGGGTAAATATAAGATTATAAAATTACCCTAAAACTTGGAAAAATCCTATTGGATGGATAAAAGTAGACCCATATAACCTAAAGGTCGGATTAGATTCATTTTATAGACTTTTTTCCATGAAAATAATTTAATTATTATTAAAACCAAAGAATGTGACAACATGTCACTTTCTTAAATCTTATAAGTATAATAATTTTAATTTAGTAATAAACTTCATGAAACTTCTAAAATGAATAGTATCCAGAAATATAATACAATTATATACATAATAGGAATTTATTTAGAATTTTTAGGGTTTAAATAATTATCATTTATTATGACACAAAGATGATGCAGTAATTGTCTTATTAATGAAATATTGACATAATTGGTGTTATAAATGCCCAAATAAATGTACTTTGAGACTTTTTATGACTTAAATTAATTTTCTAGGTTACTATGACATGTTATTGTTGATATAAGTAACTTGTTTTGAACTTATAATTATGTTATGAATTTCATAAAAATCATGTACCAAATAGTGTCAAAATTGACATAAATTAGTTTTTAAAACAAATATTATATTATTAATTGTTATTTAATTCCTAAAAATCTAAGTTTCGTCCAAATGACTTAGATAAGGATAGATATATTAATAATAAACAACTTGTGGTTCTCTTGGCTTGTTATGGTAAGTTTATTAACCATATAGTGTAAGAAAACAAAAAGACACGATAAAAGTTAAATTATTTAACTTAGAGTTAAATCTAATTGATAAGGTTAAAATAATAACCTAAACTTGTCTAAATCCTATTGGATGAGAGGATTTCGACCCATACCCACTTTATCTTCGAAATAATACCCTTTGGAACCATTATAAACCGAAGTTGACCTTAATATAAAATAATATTTTGAGATTTTCATAAGGTGCCCCTCTCCTACCTTATAAAAGGGCACCTCCTCCCTCTCCTCCTCACACCAATTTGAGCATTCAAGATCGGCCAACCCCTGCCAAAATCACTTCTACACTTCCCTAGTATCATCCTAGAGGTCCTGGTCTTCTTCAAAGACCATCCTTAGTTCTTTAAGTGGAGGTTAAGTGAAGGCGCGTCAAAAAGTGGAGGTTCGGATACGTACAAAGTATATCGGACATAAGGTAAGGGAAATATCACAATATCATTTTTATCCGAGATTGTTTATACTTCGATATTTACTGGTGTATATTTTATCATGCACATCCATGTTTCCTCAATATGTAATATTTATATCCTTATACAATAGTTTATATCCAATTTTACCCTTCGGTGAGTTTTTATTAAAAGATATGAAAGGAATCTTTTGTCGTTTTTCGTACGAGGTACTTTTTGACTTTTCCGACAAAAGTACAAAGAATGTTTTTTTTAACTTATACAGCATGAATAGATTTTTAAAACATTATTTCCAAGAAGCTTCCTTTACAAGTTTTCAAGTTTATTTTTAATCAACTTCTTTTAGTTTAGAATTGTATGACATGTTATGAAAGGAAAAGTGTTTTTGAAGAAGAAAGGATATTTTCCTCAAGAATGGAGTTCAAGTGTTTTATCAAAATTATTTTCCATCTAAGATAATAAAGGGTTATGTTTTTATCCCTATTATTACATGGATTTGATTTTGTTGTGATGGAAATATTTTTATGAATTCATTTATCTTATATGAATTGTTTTATGATGTCACGATGTTTAAGATTCCCATTTTTATTACATGGGTTATGCAATGATGTATGATTTATGATTTTGTGGCACACATAAGAATGGTATCATTATGAGATGGGTGGGACCTATATCTCCCTCCAATGCATTGGGTAAAGATTTTATATCTCATGAGATAGACATGGCTGGAATGGTAGGTTATACCGGTTCAGTGAAACAGGACTGAAACGAGGGTGACTCGGTTCAGAAATGGACTTTGTCCACTAAGATAGTCTTGGAAATGAGTATTGACTAATAAGATATGATTCTCTATGATTATGTGTGTATGCCACAAAGTTTCATGTTTTAAGTTATGATTATTGGGATTTCATTTCACTACTATGATTTATCCCATGTTATGAAATTATGCTCTCTTTTGCAGGTTAAGATTTCCAAAATGTTATGTTCTTATGAATATGATGTGATTGATATTTCTTTTGTTTACCCTTACTAAGCATTTGAGCTCACCCTTTTATGTTTTCTTTTCCCCAGGATATAAAGAAAGGTTTTAGGTAAAAAAAAGGAAGATCTTTATGGGAGATGTTGAAGATCTTTCACCACGATTAGAATATTATATTCTGAGTTTCCAAAGACACTAAACTATTACGATCCTTGTGTGTGTGTTTTTTTTATGTACTAAGTATTCCAAAAAATTAATGTAATGTCCATGTACGTCAAGCTTCGGGTCGTTACAAAGACAATCCATGGGTCAACATGGGGACCCCATGGTGCCACTATGGTAGGAAAATGACCTTAATAACTTTTTATTTAATGTTAAAATGAAAATGTCAAAAAGATGTATTGTTTTACTAAAACAATTTTTACATGGGGTTATACAAGTCATATTTTTTACAATAAATATTCATTAAAAATATAAAAATATTTCATACATCATGATATTTTTTTATAATTTTTAGACATTAAATAAATTAAATTATTTATGACACCATGATGATGCAGCGATTACCTCATTATTTAACGATTTAAATAAAATGAAAAGATAATGTAAAATATAAGAACTAAAATTGTCAAAAACCTATTGTATTGTTGGATTTAGAACTCTTATCACTTTATCCTAGAAATATATAATTTTGGGACCTTTAAAATCTGAAAAGCATTTTATAATAAAGTAACCTTTTATAACATTCCAAGAGTGCCCCTCCTCTCCTCTTATAAAAGGCCCCCACCTCTCATGCCTTTGGATCAGCCAAACCCTGCCCATTTTGTCTCTCCACATCCCTCTCTTACTCCTAGAAGCCTCACTTTGGGCATAAGTCTTTCCAAGGAAGCCTTTTAGCTCAAATAAAAAAGAGTTACCCGATTTAAAGGTAGTGTCTTCTCTTGTGTTCTTATGTTTTATTTTGCTTTTCCAACCCCCTAAACTCTTTCTATTCCTTTATTTTATAACAAAACCAGTATATTAAATATACTAGGTTGTTGTTATGTGAAGGATTCGAGCTACACTTACACACACCTTCGTCTAATGGTTAAAGAACATAATGTTTCTGTGGATGGCGAATTTCTGCCTCACAAAATGATGATTGTTCAATATTATTTTAACACCTTTCATGGTGTCCATTAAGATGTAAATCTATTTATATATGATATATATTATGTTTATGTTTTCCTTATGCTTCTGTATTTTTCATTTGTGGCATACCTTTATGGTTTCCATTGTGGGTAAACACGATAATTTCATTTTAGGAAGTGCGGACTACCGCCCCCTCAAAGTGATTTGATTTGTTAATGCCATATGTGGGATGTATAAAGGATGGTGTTAATGTTATTATTTATGATTTTATATTGTAGTTATAATATACCCTTATATCATTATGATTTCACTCCATTAAATACAAAATAGAAATGAAAGTAGCACCCATGCGTACGTACGGCTTACCGTCTCCATGAACGGTGCATTTCATTTCTTACCTCTAAATATTATGTACTATTATAAATATATGTATATACTGGTTATATATGAAATATATGATATCCAAATCATTAATATAATTCTGGATATAATGAACCTTTGACCATATAAACAACATGTAATTGTAAGAAGTCCATTTTTGACTTAAGTACCAAATTTTGACAAAACGAAATTTATTAAATTAAATGATTACATAACATTTATAACATGGAAACAAGTCATATAAAAGGAATAATAAACTTTAAAAGGGTTATTAAGCAAGTAGAAATTAACTTTATTTTATTATTCAGGAGATTAAAGAGCAATCGAGTCACGTCGGACACGAGGTAAGGGACATCATCTCAATCTCCTTTCATTGAGGCATATTTTGTTTTATACACAACTTTATTTTATACAGTGTATAAAACCCTTTTACTTTTACTTTTATTCAAAAGGATTATTTTTATACGAAGATTTTACTAAACGACAAAGGGAATGCTTTTTTTGTCGTATGTATGCGGCAACAACGACTTCTCCGCCGTCGTGACCATTATTTGAGTTTCAGCTTCCTCTACAAGCCATAACTTTTTTTGAATGAAAAATAAATACCATGTTTTACTTTTCTTTTATTTGGTATTGAAAATGGTTTTCATAAAGTTTTTATATCAATGTGTTTTATTGATATCTTATGATTGAAAAGTGGAAATGTTATGTTTCCTTTATGCATGTTTTATGTGATACGATTATGTTATGGTTCTTGGGCATTGTTATGAATACGGGTGGTTCTGTGATAAAATAAGGGCGGGTGAGCCCAATATAGCTCTCCAATGCATTGGGTAATGTGAAGGAGTTAAACTTTAAGGTTTCTCCGAAGAGATTTAGGGAATATACTGTGATGGGTATTCCAAACGTAACCATGAGGGTTACTCCCTACGTAATAATGTTATGAATGACTCAAGTTACCTTTATGTCTTATGATTTCTATGATTTATTCATTATTTGATAAGGTATGTGATTATGTTTTATGAGTAAAGTATGATTTCATGCAAGGAATAATGTTTTCATTTCGTAATTTTATATCCCTTACTGAGCTTTTTATGCTCATCCCAAGTTTTTGAAATGTTTTTCACAGGTCAAGGGAAAGGTACGTGATGTGATGATAGTGTCAAGGAAGTGTCAAGAAAGAATCCATGTTTTATTTTAAATATGATTCTGTTGATGGGAAAAATGAGTACTATCTTTTATGTAGCCACTTTGTTTAAATGTGGAATGTAATGCATGTTTTATGATCTAATTCTCTAAAACTCTAAACCTGAAAAGATCCTCAACGTGTATTCTTGAAGTAACTCAAGATTAAGTAATGTTTAAGGTTAGGGCCTTATAGTTGGTATCAAAGGTCGGTTTAGATAACTTTAGGAGTTAGAATTCTATTAAATGATTATCCAAAAATATTTTTTTATGGTCAAATTGAAATGATATCGCATTTGAAGATTACCATGTTTCTTCATCTAAGAAATGTTTTTTCAGAATGGTTTTCCACAGAGGAAACAGGGAAGCAGTGCTAGGAAGGCATACAGAAGGAAATAACCTTCCGAATCAGCATCCTGAGATGGTCGGAATTGGAACTGAACAGTTTGTTGCAGTAATGGCACAGTTGACTCAAGCAATAAATAGTGGTGGTATCCATGCACGAGATCAGCCAAATCAACCACAGAGGAACATGTCAGTGGTGGAAAATTTCACGAGGCAACATCCCCCATCATTAAGAGGATCATCTGACCCTGTGCTAGCTGAAGGGTGGATTAAAGCACTGGAGAAGATTTTCGATGTCATGGGGTGTTCAGAAAATCAAAAGGTTAGTCTTGTTATTTACTGTTTGGAGGGTGAAACAGATCAATGGTGGTCGATGGTTAAAAATATCCAGGACGCTGATGATATTGATGCTCTCGACTGGGATGAATTCAAAGGTATGTTTCTTGAGAAGTATTTTCCTAAGGCTGTTCGACTTAGGATGGAAAAAAAATTCCTGGAATTGAGGCAAGAGGAAGACTCAGTGGCTGCCTATGAAGAAAGGTTCACTCGGTTGGAAAGGTATGCTCCAAATTTTATCTGAGACCTTGATAGTAAAATCAATCATTTTTACTCAGGATTAAAGCCAAAATATAGAAGGGATTTAGCTTCTCGTGAGTTCAAAAGTTATGAAAAGCTTGTTCAATGTGATGAGAAGGTGGAAATGGAGTTTTCCGATGATCAAGTGTTCTATAACAACCAACAGAAGAAGAGACCGAGGTGGTAGGAGAAAAAAAAGAATTCTTCAAAAAGGTTTGACGGTAATAAAACTAAGTTTCCAGTTTGTGATAAATGTGGTAAAAGGCATACTGGGGAATGTCTTCTGAATTCTGTAAAGTTCTATCGATGTGGTAAGATGGTACATAAGGCTCGTGATTGCACCAAAAAAGATCAAGGTGATGGTATGTCAAAATTTTATTTACAGTTAGTGAAATGTTTTAAGTGCAATGAGATGGGTCACTATGCAAACGAGTGTGCGACAAAGATCTTGAGTGATGGGAATCAATTAGACTACAAGCAGAAATGGGTGGTGAAATCCTTTGCAACTACTTCAGCAGATGTCGGGCCATCAAATGAAGTTGTATTAGGTACTTTGTTTGTTTTTTCAGATTATGCCAGTGTGTTGTTTGATTCAGGGTCTACACATTCTTTCATATCTGAAAACTTTTCTGGTAAAATTGGAATACCATCTCAAGAAATTACTCTTGAACTTGTAGTAAAAACACCTGGGGGAAATGTTGAGGCAAAAATAATTTTTAAGAATCTTTCTATCCTTATCCGTGGAAAGAACCTACTTGCAAACCTTATTGTTTTACCTCTAGTAGAGTTTGATGTTATCTTGGGTATGGATTGGATCTCTATTTACCATGCTAAGATTGACTGTAGAGATAAAGAAGTTTCTTTTCAGAAAGACTTTCAGTTTGTGTACAAGAATTAACCCTTACTGTTGATAACATATCAAGAGGCCGAGAAACTTGTAAAAGATGGAAATGAATGTTACCTTGCACATATTGTTGAAAATAAGGGAACTGTTCAGATTAATGATGTGTTGGTGGTAAATGAGTATCCTAATGTTTTTCCTGATGATTTGCCTAGAATAATACCAGATCGGGAAGTTAAATTTTTTATTGACTTAGTTCCTGATGCTAATCCAATTTCAAAACCCCCTTATTGAATGGATCAAACTGAACTTTTAGAGTTGAAGGAGCAATTTCATGATTTATTAGAGAAAGGTTTCATTCGACCTAGAACATAACCTTGGGGTGCTCCTGTTTTATTTGTTAAAAAGAAAGATGGTTCAATGAGACTTTTCATTGATTATAGATCCTTGAATAACATCACTGTTAAGAACAAATATCCTTTTCCTCATATCGATGATTTGTTTGATCAGCTCCAGGGAGCTTAGTTTTTTTCAAAGATTGACCTGAGATTGGGGTACCATCATTTGAAGGTAAAGGAAGCAGATATTCCGAAGACCACATTTCGAACAAGATATGGCCATTATGAATTTTTAGTAATGCCTTTTGGGCTAACCAATTCACCTTCTGTATTCATGGACCTTATGAATAGAATTTTTCATGAGTTCTTGTATAAGCTTGTGGTTGTTTTCATTGATGATATTTTGGTGTTTTCTAAAAGTAAAGAGGAGCATGAAAGACATTTAAGGGTTATTTTGAAAACCTTAAAAGAAAAAAATGTATGGGAAATTTAGAAAGTGTGAGTTTTGGTTGCAACAAATTTCTTTCCTTGGTCACATTGTTTCTAAAGATGGGATAACTGTTGATCCTGCAAAAAAATGTTGTTGAAGAATGGCCAAGACCCAAAAATGTAACTGAGATTCGTAGCTTCCTTAGTTTGGAAGGATATTACCAAAGGTTTGTTAGAAATTTTTCACGGTTATCTAGTCCAATGACTAAGCTAACTCGGAAGGGTGTTAAGTTTATCTGGACAAAATAATGTGATGATTGTTTTTAGGAACTGAAAAGAAGATTGGTGAATGCTCCAGTTTTGGAACTACCTTCCAGAAATGGTGAGTTTGTTATCTACAGTGATGATTCATTGAAAGTAATTGGTTGTGTCCTAATGCAGAATGATTAGGTAATTGCTTATGCTTCACGTCAGTTGAAAACTCATGAGGTAAATTACCCTACACATGATTTGGACTTAGCTGTTGTTGTTTTCGCTTTAAAAATTTAGAGGCATCATTTGTATGGAGAAAAGTGTGAAATATATACCGATCACAAAATTTTAAAGTATATATTCACTCAGAAATAATTGAACATAAGACAGAGGATATTTCTAAAATTAATCAAGGATTTTGATTGTATAATTCATTACCATATGGGAAAAGAAAATAAAGTGGCTGATGCTTTGAGTCAAAAATGTAATGCTTCATTACCAATGTTGCATTTGGAATGAGATCCTTTGGTTAAGGATTTTATGAACTTTGGAATAAAATTTGTTGGTGCAGGATGTCCTTCTGTTTTGTTTTAGGTATCAGTGAAATCTTCTCTATCAGACAGAATCAAGAAAGCACAGAAGCAAGACAGTCAGTTGCAGAAAATGTTAGAGATGGTTTAGAAGGGTAAGTTACCTGAATTCAACATTGATAATGATTGTGTTTTGAGATTTGGGAAGATATTGTGTGTGCCTTGTGATTCACATTTGAAGAGAGAGTTATTATGTGAAGCTCATAGTTCTCCGTTTTCAGTTCATCCAGGCAGTAGTAAGATGTATAGAGATCTTCGGGAGTATTACTGGTGGGATGGAATGAAAAGGGATATTGCTAATTTTACTATGAAGTGTTTGACTTGTCAACAGGTAAAAGAAGAGCAGCAGTTACCAAAAGGGATGCTTCAGCCTTTACTAGTACTGGAGTGGAAATGGGAGAATATATCCATGGACTTCGTTGTGGGATTTCTGAAGACACCTCGAGATAATAATGCAATATGGGTTATCGTTGATCGCTTGACTAAATATTCTCATTTCTTTCCTATTCGAGATACGTTCTATCTAGAACAACTTTCTCGATTGTATCTTAAAGAAATAGTCAGGTTGCATGGAGTTCCCCTATCCATTGTATCTGATCGTGATCCTAGGTTTACTTCTAACTTTTGGAAAGGCCTTCAGAAGTCGTTGGGTACTAAATTAAATTTTAGTACAGCTTTTCATCCTCAATCAGATGGGTAGTCAGAACGAAAAATTCAGACTTTGTAGGATATGCTACGTGCTTGTTCAATGGATTATCAGGGAATTTGGGACCAACATCTTTCTTTGGTTGAATTTTCATATAATAATAGTTTTCATTCCAGTATACAGATGGCACCATTTGAGGCATTATATGGGAAATGGTGTCGAACTCCAGATTTTTGGGTTGAAGTGGGTGAAAGGAAGCTGATGGGACTAGAATTGGTAGAAGAGATGGCAGAAAAAGTTCAGTTGATTCAGAAACACATGATAACAGCTCAGAGCAGGCAGAAGAGTTATGCGGATAACCGGAGGAAGGATCTATCTTTCGAGGTAGGTGATCATGTTTTTCTAAAAGTTTCACTGTGGAAAAGTGTGATGTGATTTGGTAAGAAAGGAAAGATAAGTCCAAGGTTCATTGGCCCATATGAAATTCTGGAGAGAGTTGGATCAGTTTCTTACCGAGTGGATTTACCTTTGAGTTTATCTCAGGTACACAATGTTTTTCATGTTTCGATGTTGAGAAAGTATATGCCAGATCCATCTCATGTTTTGAGCCTAGAGGTAGTTCAGTTGGAAGAGAATCTCTCTTATAAAGAACAACCAGTCCAGATTCTTGACCGAAGACAGAAAGTGTTGCGAAATAAGGTAATTCACCAGGTAAAGGTTTTGTGGAAAAACCATATGGTTGAAGAGGCAATGTGGGAATCTGAAAATGCAATGAGGTATAAATACCCCCACTTATTTTGATAAGTGAATAAAATTGCGAGGACGCAATTCCCAAAAGGGGGGAAGGATGTAACATCCCAGGTAAATAAAGAATAAAACATTTTCATATTTATTAATATTTATGAATTAAATATTAATTCTACTTTAAAGGGGTTGCTATGTTCGATAGCGTACCCGATACGCAACAAAGAGTTTCTTTGAAATCTTACGTTGCACACTAGTAATAAAATAATATCATTTTAAATGGTAGTTAACACGTAGCTGTTGTATTGGCGGTAATGAATAGAAATAACTAAAACATGATTATATATGTTTGTTAAATGTTTTTACATTCATCCAATAAAGGATAAAGGCTTAAAATACGAAAAGAATTCAATTTTAGGCATAGATACTCTAATATTCACTAAAAGGTCGAACTATCGCCTTTTGATGGAAAACCCTCTTTAAATATAGTTTTGGTCACTCTTATACATTCTATTGGACCAAATAAATTCTTCTTTAGAATCGGGACATCAAAATTTACTTTGTGTAAATTTTTAGTATTTATCCGATAAAGTTCATTTTTTAATGAATAGTGAAAAATGTTGTATTTTAATTCAAAACCTCTTTTTAATCTAATTTATTTATATGATTATATTATATTTTGAATTGGTTTTAAATTGAAATTAGAATATATTTTTACCATTTAATCCAATATTGGTCATTGTAATTAATTTCACTTTGAAATTGGACTTAAACTAGTGTCGATCTTTTGATATATATTGTTTCATAAAAACACGCTATTTTTCCAGACAGCGGGAATTAATTATTAAATTAATTAATGTAACTTATATGTTTTTAATTTTTTAAAATAGACATCATTTTTGAATTCGGCATATCAAATATATCTTAGGGAGAAATTTTGGTATTTTTCTGAAAAACTTCAATTTTTGATGAATAGTGAAACCACTAAGTGGTACTTAAAAAAATGATTTTTCATTTAAATGAAATTTTAACACCTCTGTGTTTTGAATTTCAAAAATCCAACATACATGGTTTCCATTAATAAGTAAACTGTGGTTCAATGGGATTAAAATATTTTTGTTGGTGAATAGTAACTTTTAAGTTTTTAATCACGATTAGAGGTAATTAATGTAGTTTAAGGTAAAAATAATGTTTTCATACTATTAAATGACCTTGACACATGTCCTACCCTTATTTGATGTGTCATGGCTGACCAAGACAATACATGGGTCAACATGGGGACCCCATGGTGCCACTTTGGTAGGAAAATGACATTAATAACTTTTTATTTAATGTTAAAATGAAAATGTCACAAACATGTGTTGTTTTACTAAAACAATTTTTACATGGGGTTATAAAAGTCATATTTTTTACTATAAATATTCATTATAAAGATAAAAATATTTCCTACATCATGATATTTTTTTATAATTTTTAGACATTAAATAAATTAAATTATTCATGACACCATGATGATGCAGTGATTACCTCTTTATTTAACGATTTAAATAAAATGAAAATATAATGTAAAATCTAAGACCTACACTTGTAAAAAAACTATTGGATGGGTGTATTTATAAATCTTATCACCTTATACTAGAAATATATAATTTTGGGACCTTTAAAATCCGAAAATAATTTTATAATAAAGTAACCTTTTATAACTTTCCAAGAGTCCCCCTCCTCTCCTCTTATAAAAGGCCCCCACCTCTACCACCTTACCCACTCCTCTCAAGCCTTTGGATCGGCCAACCCCTACCCATTTTTTCTCTCCATATCCCTATATTACTCCTATAAGCCTCACTTTTGGCATAAGTCTTTCCAAGGAAGCCTTTGAGCTCAAATCAAAAATAGTTACCCGATTTAAAGGTAGTGTCTTCTCTTGTGTTCTTATGTTTTATTTTGCTTCTCCAACCCCCTAAAATATTTATATTACTTTCTTTTGTAACAACACCAGTATCATCAATATAATAGGATTTTGTTATGTGAAGTATTATAGCTACACTTACACACACATTCGTCTAATGGTTAAAGAACATAATGTTTCTGTGGATGGTGAATTTCTGCCTCACGAAACGATGATTGTTCAATATTATTTTAACACCTTTCATGGTGGCCATTAAGATGTCACTCTATTTATATGTGATATATATTATTTTTATGTTTTCCTTATGCTTCTTTATTTTTTATTTTTGTTGTACCTTTATGGTTTCCATTGTGGGTAAACACAATAATTTCATTTTAGGAAGTGCGGACTACCACCCCCTCAAAGTGATTTGATTTGTTAATGCCATATGTGGGACATATAAAGGATGGAGTTAATGTTATTATATATGATTTTATACTGGAGTTATAATATACCCTTATATCATTATTATTTCACTCCATTAAATACTAAATAGAAATGAAAGTAGCGCTCATGCGTACGTACGGCTTACCGTCTCCATGAACGGTACATTTCATTTCTTACCTCTAAATGTTATGTACTATTATAAATACATGTATATGCTGGATATATATTAAATATATTATATCCAAATCATTAATATCATTATGGATATAATGAACCTTTTACCACATAAACAACATGTAATTTTAAGGAGTCTATTTTTGACTTAAGTACCAAATATCGACAAAACGAACTTTATTAAATTAAATGATTACATAACGTTTATAACATGGAAATAAGTTATATAAAAGGAATAATAAACTTGAAAAATGTTCTTAAGAAATTAGAAATTAACTTTAGTTTATTATTTAGGAGATTAAAGAGAAATCGAGTCACGTCGTACACGAGGTAAGGGACATCATCTCAATCTCCTTTCATTGAGGCATATTTTTTTTATACACAACTTTCTTTTATACAGTGTATAAAACCCTTTGACTTTTACATTTATTCAGAAGGAATATTTTTATACGAAGCGTTTACTAAAAAATAAAAGGGAATGTTTTTTTTGTCGTACGTATACAGATACAACGACTTCTCTGCCGCCATGACCATTATTTGAGTTTCGGCTTCCTCTACAAGCCATAACTTTTTTTGAATGAAAAATAAATACCATGTTTTACTTTTCTTTTATTTTGGTATTGAAAATGGTTTTCATAAAGTTTTTATATCAATGTGTTGTATTGATATCTTGTGATTGAAAATTGGAAATGGTATGTTTCCTTTATGCATGTTTTATGTGATACGATTAAGTTATGGTTCTTGGGCATTGTTATGAAGATGGGTGGTTCCGTGATAAACTAAGGGCGGGTGAGCCCGATATAGCTCTCCAATGCATTGGGTAACGTGAAGGAGTTAAACGTTAAGGTTTCTCTGAAGATATTTAGGGAATATATTGTGATGGGTATTCCAAATGTAACCATGAGGGTTACTCCCTACGTAAGAATGTTATGAATGCCTCAAGTTACCTTTATGTCTTATGATTTCTATGATTTATTCATTTTTTTTAAACTGATGACATGAACCAGTTTCCCAATTCATGTTATCAAGGGAATTTATTAAAATCAAAAAGTTGCAGTACAAGCACGAGGTTTAATGTGTTCACACCAGTAGGGATTTAAAGAGAGAACATTGGAAATCATGCAAAATAAACAAAAACAAAGATACATATCTATCGAGATGAAATCCTTAAAAGTGTAGTGGTATCCAACCTCCATAAGAGTGCAGAAAACTTCCAGATACATCCATCCATGTTCTGCACATCAAGCGCATAAATAGAAAGATCCATCCAGAATGAAAACCTTAGAATCTTCAAAAAAACTAACAGCCAAACAGAATGAAGGATTCTCCAAAAAATAAACATCATGATGCTCTCTAAAAGAAATTTTTTCCAGAATCCATGATTTGATGAGGTATGTGATTATGTTTTATGAGTAAAGTATGATTCCATGCAAGGACTAATGTTTTCATTTCATACTTTTATATCCCTTACTGATCTTTTTATGCTCATCCCAAGTTTTTGAAATGTTTTTCACAGGTCAAGGGAAAGGTACATGATGTGATGATAGTGTCAAGGAAGTGTCAAGAAATAATCCATGTTTTATTCTAAATATGATTACGTTGATGGGAAAAATGAGTACTATCTTTTATGTAACCACTTTGTTTAAATGTGGAATGTAATGCATGTTTTATGATCTAATTCTCTAAAACTCTAAACCTGAAAAGATCATCAACGTGTATTCTTGAAGTAACTCAAGATTAAGTAATGTTTAAGGCTGGGGCCTTATACCTGTGACCCCGACGACCCCGGAGACCCTGCGACCCCGGTGACCCCGCTTCCCCCAGCCCCCCACGACCCTGCGACCCCGGCGACCCTACTTCCCCCAGCCCCCCGCGACCCTGGTTATCCCTCTATTTACCTTGTTTCCAACATTGGGCATGTATCACATGGAATTTGGGGTTTTTGATCTATTTTCTCATTAGTATTACTGAGTTTACCTCATACTCATCCTCATCATATGATGTGAAACTACATATTGAACATCTTTACCACATGTAATTAAACATTACAATATATACCCCCATCTGATGACTTTAAACTATGTGATACCTTAGTCCATTCTTATGTGGAGGTGTCTTCCCTTATCTTGATTTTATTGTACCTAATGGTGTGGTGTTTTTTATATATATTTATGCTATTTTATTTCCCCTATGGTGTTTTACTTATCATTTTTTATTCCCATTATGCATTGTATACATTTTAATGGTTCTTTTATATATATTATAGGTATTTTTGGTTATTTTTCATATTGAGGATGCATATATATTGAAGGTTTTTATAGGATATGACCTCGTTTATTATAGGATATGGCCTCCTATATTATGTGATATTGCTAATTAGTCTTTTTCACCATTCCCTAGCCTATTATAGTTAGGATTTGGTTGGCACGCTTAGTTTATCATCATCCTAGTTTTGGTCTCTATGGGGTAGGTCATGTTAGGGTGGAATTAGATTGGTTCAAGACCTAGGAATATATTTTTGAGTTATTATTCACATGAGGACTAGTTTATGAATTTAATTTTGTGATTTCATGGGGTTTTTATTTTATTTATCATACCAGTGTGGCTAGATTAGGTGTGGTTGTAAATTTATCCTTTCACCGAGACATTGGTAACCTGTTAGTCAACCCAAATCTCTAAATCATCATATATAGGGTAAAATTAAGTTGATACATGAATCATATAGTTATAAATCATAATATTTCATTTAACTCCTATTTTAGTTGATTTATATATTCTCTAATAATTATGGTT
Source organism: Viscum album (assembly GCA_963277665.1). Classification (NCBI taxonomy): domain Eukaryota; kingdom Viridiplantae; phylum Streptophyta; class Magnoliopsida; order Santalales; family Viscaceae; genus Viscum; species Viscum album. The sequence goes on along the minus strand of OY728127.1, from coordinate 1,405,918,924 downwards.
TCATCCTATCAAATGAATAATTCCACCCACACAAAAACAACTTTTTTAGAGTTAAGTTTGTGAAAATACTATCTCAGTGCTTGATCCTTTTTTCACTTTTAATTTAAGTGATTAGGTGTTGATTTAAATACTTATATAATAGATATACTTTCCCTATTATTTTAGATAGCTTCTCTCCCCTTTTTTAGTATAGAAATTCTCATAAAGAAGACAGTAGTTCCCACTGATGGACTACCCATAAGCAAACTATGTAACATGAATTCCAGTAGTTGGGGACTCCTAGATTCTAAGAAGCCAGTAATCCTCTTATGGTATAGGATTTAGTGGAGTCATCAACTCATGAAATTCATCTATTTTAGAAACCCACAAACCATATGGTGATCCTAGAACCAAGTTATCTACAAAACACACTAAGTTTTTAGTGGATGATGTTTTCTAAAACTCATATGGTATTAATCTGTTATGGTTTTAATTTAAGCCCTTGTTCTAGATGATATTCTATCCACAAATACTATGGATAGTTTGAATTATAGAGATGTTAAACCCTTTGTAGGGTTTCATGACCATATCTAAGAATGTGTTGAGTTTTGTAAGCATCATAAGGTTTTCCCTAAACATTATTTATAATAGATTTATTTGATATTAGATTTTTATATGATGAATCTATAGAGAACTTAGGTTGGGGTTTTCTCTTACAAAACTACACCTGTGTTGGAGTCCTCATGTGAGTGTTGTTAGGTTGAGAATTCCTAGTAGGTATGTATCCAAGATTTAGGATAAGGTTATAGTTTTTATTGTTGGTGTAGGAGTAGTAAGAGATGAGTGACACTTTGACACATTCCCACAATCACCACATTTGATTGTTTCTTATCAATAACATAGTGATAAGAGTTATATATATAGGTTTATGTGTATAGATGATTTAGGTGACATCTAGTTTGGTTTTAGGTATGATTTGTGTCCTATATTCATGTACCTTCATACTGGATGACACAGGTCATGATATTATTTCTCTGTCGATTTTTTAGGAGTTATAGATTCTAATTTAGACCCTTATCATACCTTTTATCAACTAGATAATTTCCACTAATGTTGACTATATTTCAATCATACTTTCTGGTAAAGTGATTTTATCCCCAATGGAGAAAGGTTTCATTCATGGGATTCCTTTTTGGTAGATATGATACACAATAGTATCATCCTTGGTTTATATTCGTTACCATTTTCTATTGTTATATGGTGTTATGTGGTTTTGTAAATGAGATGAGTTCCACCTTCAATAGTGAATGGGACCCTATTAGGTGTATCAAGTAGCGCCAACCCTTGAGAAGTGGTAGTGATTTTTCCATCATATGGTTGCGTGGTTTTATATGACTTAGGGGTGGTTGAGGATTTACTTCATGTGAATGTTGAATAATTCAAGGGTACTCATATATGAAAAACCATGGTTGTTTCTTAATGGGAACCTGACATATGCATCAACGTGTATTCCAAATATGCAATTCAAGTGTTATTACATAGGATTATGGATTCTATTATATTTATCTCTTTTTTCTCCCAGCAAGAATGAATCATGTGGACATAGATATTTTGAGTTCTTATCTCATAATGTTGTCAAAGTGAAAAACTCAATGCAAGGAATTCAAATAAGAAATTATTTTATTTTTTTGGAAATTTATAGTAGGATCACCCACTTATTGAATCCTTTTCCTTTTAATACTAAATACCCTCTATATTTTTTATCTGGAGATAGAATATTTGTGCTTGGAAAACCTAATTTGAGTGGATTCAATAGCTTCTGATGGCTTGGATAGCTCATTGTAATCCATGTCAACTCTAGGAAAAACCTCATCTACTCAAAAATAAATTGTGGATTTTTCATACTCATATATAGATGCTTTATATGTTTTCAAAGAAAACTCATCTTCTACTATCTTTAGTTCATCTTCCAGGGTGAATTTGGTGTCTTTTTAGGAAGAGGTTACATCCTTCTATTTTTAAGCTTCTTCATAAAGATTGGAAACATTATTTTTTTCCTCATGAATTGTGATTCCAACCAAGTTATGCTTATGTTACTTTTTGTTATCTAATATTATATTTTGATGCTATAAAGGATTTCAAAAGTAAAGGGTTGAAAATTTGGAGATTTGGGAGAAACATGATAGTAATACTGTTTAGAATAACTTTTAGTATTGACTATGTGGTAATTGAGTAATATGGAATTGTTGGTTCTATTGACGATTTTTATTATTTCAGCAGATTTTTCTTAACCATTCATTTCCATGAAAACCATTTGGATGAATGGAATATATTATAGATGTTTTCTCATACCTTATGAATGATTTTTATATCCACATAGTTATTCCAAATTAACAATGTGCTTTGGTTTTCATGGTAAAGTAGTTACCACGTTGTTAGCACACTGTTTCTCTTTACCAAAGAAACTTCCCCTATCCCAAACACTAGAGGGTTAATATCTAACTCAGGGACTCATATTTATTATATTATGTTTCTATAATCTTACACTATCTTATATATGAATCTCTTTCACTATTTAGTCATAACTATGTGTTTTAATTTTGTTTATTGTGTAGGCACATTGTGATATACATGGATAAAAGATGGATCACATTACCGAGGAACACACCTCAGTATGTTAAGGGTTTGAATGATTTTTTAGATTTTTCAATTTCTAATCAATCCGTTGAAGGGAGAATAATATTTCCATGTCTTAAATGTAAATTTAGAACCTGGTTGAATAGAGATGAAGTTTATGAACATTTAATACTGAATCAATTCCCTGGTCAATATTTCTGTTGGATTTGGCATGGAGAATCGAATGTTACAGAAAGATTGAGTACTGATGTTAATACATAGAATGAGGTCCCAAGTTCATTGAAAATGGAAAATTAAATGCAAAACCTCATAAATGATACATTTGGCACTGCAAGACACCACTATCAGCATCAAAACATATCAGAACAACCAGAATAGGGTGCTACAAATTGCAACGTGACAAGTGATGTTTTTGAGACTGTAACACAAGTAGATCAAGATTGTAACATATCATTGGATCCTCCTCTTGATTATGTGGATCCAAATGTAAGAGAAAACTTCACTAAGGAAAATGTGTTTCATGATTTAGTTGATGATGGAAATCAAGAGTTGTATAGTGGGTGTTTCAAATATTCAAAGCTTTCATTTCTACTGAAGTTGTACCATATCAAATGTCTATGTGGAATTACAAATAAGGAAATGTCCATGATATTTGAATTGATTCTTGATGCATTTCCTGAAGCAAAAATCCCAGAATCTTTTTATGATATGAAAAAAGTTGTTAACAAGCTTGGTCTGAATTACACAAAATTACATGTGTATCCCAATGATTTATGCTTTATTGGGGAGAGGATTCAATTAGAAATAATTGCAAGAAATGTTATTCTTCTAGATGGTAGTCAAAGGGTGATGTTGGAAGTCTAAATGAACATAATTTCATGGAGAAGAAGAAAAGGAACACACCTACAAAGGTTTTGCGTTACTTTCCTTTGAAGCCTTGATTGCAAAGATTATTCATGTCATTGAAAACCGCCGAACACATGAAGTGGAATTTTGTAGATAATAACAATGATGGGTTAATCGGACATCCAAGAGATTCCCAATCGTGGAAGACATTTGATTCATTACATCTAGATTTCTTAGCTGATCCTAGGAATTTTTTATTGGTATTGGCTGCCGATTGATTCAACCCATTTGGGACTTTGAGTACCAGTTATAGCATTTGGCCAGCTGTTTTGATCCCTTATAATCTACCTCCGTGGATGTGTATGCAACAAACATATTTTATCATTTTTATGATTATTCATGGAAAACAAATGCCTGGAAATGATATTGATGTATACTTGAAGCCTTTGATTGACGAATTTCAGGATTTATGGAGCAACGGTGTTGAGACATTTGATGCTTCTTCTAAAACAATGTTCAAAATTCATGCTGCTTTAATGTGGACTATTAGTGACTTCCCTGGGCTGGGGAATTTATCTGGTTGGAACACTTACATGGGTTTGGCTTATCCCATTTGTAAATTTTATTTTGAGCCCAAAAGGCTACCTCATAGTAGAAAATGGTTCTTCTTGTGCCATCAAAGATTTCTTGATGCATCTCAAAGATTTCGGCTGAACAGATCAAAATTTAATGGTTCCATTGATCTTAGACCACCTCCAAAGTTGTTAACTAGTTCTGAAATATTGACACAGCTTGAAAATGTTGAAACAGAATTTGGTAAGGTTCATCATTTGAATGATAGCGGAAAACAGTTCTGAAGTGCATCGTCAAGTGAAATCAAACTGAAACAATGGAATAAAAAAATTATATTCTTCAAACTTCTGTATTAGGAATTTAATTTGTTGTGGCACAATCTTGATGTGATGCATATTGAGAAGAATGTCTGTGATAATTTGATTTTCACATTACTTAATGAGCATGGAAAGTCAAAGGATCATCTCAATGCTCGCAAAGACTTACAAGTAATGAACATAAAATGTGATCTCTGGCCAAATGAGAATGAAAAGTATGCTCTGGCCATTTTTTCAATGAAAAATAGGGATAAAGATACATTCCTTCGAATTTTAAAGAATATGAAGGTATCTAATGGGTATTAGAGTAACATCTCGAGGTGTGTTGACTTAAAGAATCTTAAGTTACTTGGATTGAAAAGTCATGATTCACATATTTTGTTACAATAGTTACTACCATTAACATTGCGTACATTATTACCTGAAAAAGTTACTGTTGTTGTACTCCAATTCTACACATTTTTCATGCAATTATGTGAGAAATATCTACATCCATTTCAGCTTGACAACCTCTAGGAGAGGTTTGTATTGACCCTTTGTTCAATGGAGATGATCTTTCCTCCATAATTTTTTACTATCATGATTCATTTAACTGTGCATTTGGTTGAGGAAGCTAAATTAGGAGGCCTCATTCATTATCGATGGATTTATCCAATTGAGAGGTATTTTAATTATATTTTTTTCAGTTAAGTAAACAATTTTTTTCTTTTAAATAAATGCATAATATTATTATTTTATTTCACAGATATCTTGAGAATTTGAAAGCATATGTGAGAAATAAATCTCAACCAGAAGGCTCTATTGCTGAAGGATATTTGGCTGAGGAGTGTCTTACCTTTTGTTTCAGATATTTGGAAGATATTGGGACAAGATTTAATCGAGTTGGATGTGTTGAAGACACATCAACTCAATCTCAAATGCATCAGAAATCAAAAATATTTCCTACTATTGGCCGATCAGTTGGGAGGACCTCAAATGTGACACTGATAGAATTGGAATTATTACAGGAACATAGATATGTGCTGCTGAATATTGAAATTGAATATCCATTTATTGAAGAGTTGAGGATAAAAATAATGAGATTAATGAGAGGTCGAACACAAAATGAGAAAGATATAATGAAATCTGTGAATAAAGAGCTTGTAGAATGGTCTGAACGACGTGTAAGTTCATAAATATTGAAATAAATATGAATATTAGTTTGACACATAAATTTTTTAAATCTATTAAATTATATTTCTTTTTTCATATCATGAATACTGATACTTGAGCAGACTTTTCATAAGATTTTAAGTTTCTTTCTAGAGGTCCTATAAAACAAGTTAGAAAGTTTGACGCTTATAATGTGAATGGCTTTAGATTTCATACATTCGATTGAGAAGTGGGTTTGAAAATATAGAATAGTGGTATATTTACATTTTCTGAAGTGGGATACTATGGAAATCTGCATGATATTATTGAATTAAACTACCATAGACATTTTTCTGTTGTTTTATTCAAATGAAAATGGTTCGATATTATCAGAGGTGTTAAAAGAGATTCCTTTCAATTTACTTCTGTGAGCTTCTCTCGCTTGATGGATGTTGGTGATCATGAACTGCATGATCCATATATCTTAGAATTTCAAGAAAAAATGGTATATTATGTAAATGATTTTGTGGATGAAGGTTGGATTGTAGTTGTTCATGTAATACAAAGATATTTGTATGATATGGGTGATGAAGTGAAATATTTGACCTATGAAATTGAATTTCATCAATAACAGGAAGCAGAATTATTTTTCCATCATGATATTGAAAATATTATTTTAGCAAGGATTAATGAAGTATATGAAGAAATGGAATAGGAAACCAACATGATTTAAGGGGAAAATTATTGTATGTACAATTATTTATTCATTCAGTAACCACTTGTTTCATTTCTGCAGTCATTCATTATCATTATTATATATATATTTTCTGTTAGTACTGGGAATCTATTATGATTTTTAATTTTTTTTCTGCATAATTTTTTTGAAATATATATTCTGAACTTAATTTTATTTGATTAAATGACAGGAATACCAAGGAGGAAGCGGTACACTGTTTCATCTAGTTCTGCAACAGATGATGACCCATCCGGCTCCCTCCCCATGGCATCTTAGGCACTAGTTGCCTACACCCCTGCACCATCTCCCCCTACACTATCTCTCACACCATCTGTGGGTGTCCCATTAGAGGCTGAGTCATCAACTCCTCCTTTAGAAGCCTCATCATTGGGGCGGTGACACGCCCCTTCCAGTTCATCACGGACATACTAGAGTTTCACTGTCATAGGTACAAATTTTAATTAAATAAATTTATTGCATTTTGTTTATACTAATTTTTTTCTCATTGAAGATGGAAGAAATGAAACCGTAGAGAAAAACCTAAAAAATCATATGTTTGTAATATGAATGGAGAGAAGATAGTCATGCCATTTGATTCTTATGGGGTCCCTACGGATGACGCCTTAGGGTTACTTGGCCATATTGTAGGCCAGCTGGCAGCAGAGCCCATTTCACTTCCTATTTCTTATGATGATTGGAGAAATATGCCTTCAAGCTATAAAAATTAAGTTTTTTATTCCCAAATAAAGGTAATTTTGTTACATTATGGTTTAATTGAATGTCATGTTACTAATATGTTCAAAATGAATTTATGTATACAGATGTTCTTCCACTTTACAATTGCTGATGTGATAGCACAGAAGTGGACATTGAAAAATCTTGGTAAGAAATGGAAAGATTTAAAATTGAGATTGTGGTTTGATTTCAATGATACTTCGTTGACCATTCAAAAAATGTATTAGAATCTACCAAGTGGGGTACCGAAAGAACAATGGAAAGTTTTTGTTGACAGACATCATGATGATAAGCGGATGGTATGGAAATATATATTATTATATTATCCTAATTTTACATTTATACATGTATATGAAGAGGATATGACATTGAATTAATTACTATTAAATTTCATTTTATTTATTTTAGGATCTCTCAAGATAGAATGCAACAAACCGGGCTAAGCAAGTCATCCCTCACACTACGGGCTCAAAAAGATTTTATAGAAGCCGAACGACATTGGTAATCTTTTAATTAGTTTAAATATTTATAAGAAAATATTATCTATTTAATATATTTAATTTTTGATTTATCTTTTCTTAATGCAGTCACATAGTTTAGGGCACGAAGCATCCCGAACTGAACTGTAGTTGGATGTTCACAAAAAATAAGATGGAAGTTTTGTTAATGAGCCTGCCAAAGAAGTTGGGGTATGAAGTCAATTTTTTATTATAATAACTTATTATCAATTTTTACTGTGTTAATATATATTGATATTTTATTTATAGGTAAAAAATAAAGAACTATGGGATGTCAATCTTGTGCATTCCTACTCAGTCTCCTAGGATGACCCAATTGCTAAAGTCCTTGGGAAGGAGCATCCTGGTAGAGTGCGTGGGATGGGTTTCGGACTTGTACCATCTGAAGTATTTGGTATTCCACCATGGATTCCAGCATCATATAATCCTGGTTATAGACAGTCCATACTCGAATATTCTCAGAGGGAGATTTCTTCTCTACAAACCACAGTTCAAGACCAGGGGGCTTAGATATCCGCTTTGTAGAAAGTGATGACTGATATACATCAGCAGATGAGAAGATATGCCCCCGGTGGTAGTGCATCGACTGGTGGTAAGCTGGTAAATCACAAAAAATCAAAATCATTTAGTTTTCAAACTTTCATTGGTTTTAAGTTTTAATATAAATATGCAACAGTATTTAATTTTCAATATAATGTTCTTACAGGTGACAGCAGAAAGTGGAGATGGAGGTGGAGAGGGTGACGATGCATCATCAGACCATGAGTAGTTGTTTTGTTGATGTGTTGAACAAATATGGGAATATTTGGTTTGTATATGTAACATGTGTGGCACATATTTTCCACCAAACATTTTCATGTCCTAACATTTTCTTGATTTCTCTTGTTTCCTTTTATGCATTTTATTGATTTCTGATGTTTCCTTTTATGAATTTATTTCTCAAGTGTGGTATACATCATTCCATTTAGGCCTGTGTTTGAATTGGTTGTCAAGATTTTGGATGACTAGGAGTTAAACCCATTTTTGATGTGTTGAACAAATTGGGTCATTTCATAGTGATCAAGGGGATAGTGTTGTGGACACTTTGGTGAGGTAGAATGTGTAGATAGTGAATCTTCATGTGTTTTTAATGGTTATCATATTCTGTTCATGATGATAAAATGTGGTCATACCCCATATAAAACCTAGGTTACTCTTAATGGGAGATGGTATTAAACTGTATAAAATCTGGATTCATTGTATGATGTGTATTGGATGATCTAAAAGTCTTACACTATATAAAATTTGGATTCCTCTTACGATAATTATGATATGTTCAAAAACATTACCTCATATAAAACATGGGAGCATCACATTATGTGAGATTAAAGAAATAATTTTCTTCAAGACATGACATTAAACTTTATCCTTATCTCATTCCTTCGAAATGTGATGCCTCGTGATAATCATTATATTCCAAAATTCCCTCTATATATAGGATTACCCCTATTTACAATGTTTTTCTTATACTATACCATATTTTAGAACAACATGTGTCTTGATTCCCACTCTCATGGGATACATAATGATGCTTAGACGTCCTTTTTTTGGGTCTAGATTTAAATTTATTAAGCCTTTGGCTCCATTTCTCCATTTACAGTCCACGGATTATAACCTTAAATAATGTTCAGTTCATAACAAAATGTCCATATGGTACTTGGGACTACATTAACCCCTTATACATTGGTTTTTAACCATACCACGACACATAGATACCATGTATAGAATCATCATCCTAGTCCACGAATCATGACGTTAAATTTTTCATCATGGTCTTGGTTGTATGATCTTACACTGTGTGCAATCATATTCAAGATTTCATCATGGGTTGAAGGGCCTATTTTATCCTATAACCCCAGGTTTTATTCACCAAAAAAACATTCTTGATTCCCCCACCTCACCAATCTATACTATAACAGTTTATATCAAGAGATACCTAGTCCAACCATTATGACAATAAAATATGCTCATACATCTATCACATGGGTTTATTCATCCATGGAGTTTCATCAAACATCTATTTCCACAACATTATAGAACTATGGGTGGATTGATTCCCATTTCCATGGGATACGTATTGATGCATATATCTTCTATAATTGATCCTATCTGATGATTCACCATATAATAATCCATTATATAAGGTGTTATTACCCTAAAACACTCACATGAGCCTCTTTTTTAGAAATAATCTTCTTTCATTTATGTTGACACATCAGTGGGCCAAGATGCTCTCATTTCCTGATATGAGGAAGTAAATAATGGGTATATAGATGCAAAAGACATTCTAAAATCCTAATAAGATGAATTTAAACTATATCATTACCCCATGTAAAATATATATACCTTTTAATGATAGATAATTTAACCCCATAAAAAATTGATATGTCTCTTAAAGAGAGATAATTTCACCTCTTATAAATTCTCGATACCTAATATTATAATATGTAATTATTCAATATCATCATCCAAGAAGTTAAACCCTTCTGGAGTTGGTATCTTATGACACCGTGAATCATAAAAACATGTGGATTGATTCCAATAATCATGATATAAGTAGTTACATATAAATATTTAATCCAGGTCACAACCCTATCACTGACTCATTATAGGTTTCTCCCTTTCCTATCTACTTTGGTCAAATATTGGAGACCTTTAACTCAAACCTATTCCTATATTTGGAGATCTAGGAATTTAAACTAGTTGTAGTCATAGTCCATGTTGTATGATTTTAAACATCAAAGCCCAATGTCCTCAGCAAACAATGTTAATTAACAACCATACCCTATTAATTGAAATAAGGATGCCTCATCCGATAAGTGTGGGATGATTATAAAAATAATTACCACATATAAAACTGAGATTCCTCATATGATAAGTATGAAATGAACCACACATTACCCGTATAAAAATTGTAATACTCCGAATATGAGATGATATGATATCCTTGCCAGAGATGAAATCACTCCACTAAAAATAGTCTCTTACCATGTCACACATAAAAACTATGTTTGTCTTGATTCCTATTATGAGGAGACAAATATTGATGCATGTATATTTCATCTCAGTCCCATCCCTACTAGCAACTCATCATGGGGATGTTTCCCTCTGGGCCAAGCTTGAATCTTGTCAACCCACATGTTTAAATAGAACATTTGAGCACATGAGGAAATATCTCCCATGGAACCTAATATTCTATATGGTACATACCCACATACACTTGTGCAGTTCACACATTCTACTATTTGGATAATCCTTACCCTACCAATCTGAAAGCGATCTCTAATGAAATGATTCATGGACATAGTGTCTTACATACCATATCAGGCCCATTCAATGAATTACATTTACTGATAAAAAGCGGATCTCATGCTTTGATCTCCATGAATAGTAGATCATGATATTTTTCATCCTATCCTCAACTAGCTCAGGTATCCTATGTTTCAAAAATGGTCAATAATAATTCTATTTCTATCTATTACTCCCATTTCACTTCCCAGTTCTCAAAACTTGTAATTGTCATCGTGATATTTTTCAGGTCACTTCTTCCCCTCATTGGGTTAACCCCTATAATCAATTATAACTATATAAATATCCTTGATTCTTGTATTAATCATGTCTCATCAGGGCTTAGGGGTTGGGAGGAAGTCCACCTCATGCATGGTTGAGTTGCATGATCACCACATGGTCCTAATTCTATAACCTTAAATGAGTATTCCATTTCCATGAATCACTAATATAAACTAATTTTAAATCAACCTTAGAATGTGTTGTATGGTGTTGTACCCATTCTCTATCAATTCAGATCATGTTTTTTACTCCTCCTCACTACACATATCCATTTATGATGTTCCACTATATTTTCCAAGCATCACGACCATAATTTTTTTATTAGTTGTCACCATTATTTTTTAAATTTTGTGTGCATTAATCTGTTAGGATATTGGTATTTTTGGTTTGATTTGTTTTTCAGGGCAGTGGTGCAGTGGAAGCAGAACAGGTTTTTTTTTCTGGTTAGCTTTTCGCAGCGGTTTTAACTGCCAATAAATTATACTGGTAAGACATTAGCGGCGGTTAAAACCGCCGCTAAATGTAAGTATTTTTTACTTCGTGGCGGTTATAACCGATGCTATTGGCTTACATTTAGCTGTGGTTTTAACCACCGCTATAGGGTCACATCACCCACGTGCATTCGGCAGCAGTTTTCGTGACTTTAGGGGCGATTTTACAGCCGCTGGATTTTATTTTATTCGCGGCGGTTATAACCACCGCGAATAAAATAAAATCCAGGGCTTGTAAAAACCGCCACTAAAATTAGTAAAACCGCCGCGAAATGAGGTAGCTATGACGCTTCCCTTAAACCGTCGCTAAATGGAAATAATCACCACTAATAGATTGATGACACCCAATTTAGTGGTGGTTTCTGTGAACCGCCGCCCAACCATATATAAGTGGTTTAAACCTCCGCTATATGAAAAAATAACTACCGCTAATAGGCGTTTTTCTTGTAGTGACCACTGACCAGTGCCTGGACTGATGGTTTCTATTGTGCCTTAGGAACACATCCTTATATTCTAAAGGCTACTAACTAGTAGTGGAGGTCTAAGGTGGTATTGTGGGGAGGTTATACAACCTATATTAGAGCACACAACTAATATAAAATAACTATACACCATCCATATTATTAAATAATCAGAGAATTCAAAAATTATTAAACATCCATCAATATTAAATGAAATGTAGAAAAGGCCTGAATAGCCAATGCATACATACAATCAACTGACAACCTACCAGGCCAGTTGAAATATAAATAGCAGTAAAATAGGAAAATAAAATAAAATATGTTATACCCATGACATCATGATCCAAACTCATCCAAATATCCATGTATACACATGTTCTATCCCGCTCGATCAAACTCAGACCTCGGCCTAACCTATGCCTGAAACCAAGTTAACATCTGTTTGGGTACCCATATGTAGTGGCATCCTGATCATGGTTTAAGTAAAAAAATGAATAGGGAACCACCAATGTGGTCCCATAATAATCATCTTATGTTGAGTTATATTCATGTTACATTCTCAGCTGAAAAAAAATAAACCACCATTGATCCTTGGGTCTATGACCCCAATCAACCATACTCGCTTTATTCCAATATCAAAGTATCTCTAAGAACATTATGAAATTGTGCTGACAAAAACCTCTCGAACAACCCATAGGGTGTGATACTATGACAAACCTCTAATATGGGAGTACTCCATTTTCATCACAGACCTCCCCTATGAGATCTTTCTCATACATTCATATCCCAATGGTATCATAGACTTTTATCCAAAATCACCAATTTATACAAGACTATATAGGACTCAGTAGATAGTAGGCCCCTAGTAGATCATAGGTAATGAGTCCCACTAAAAGACCCCCATCAGGATAGCATCTAATGGTCCACCTGATCATCCTAGCTCCAAATCCATGGCATCCCACTATATTTGAGCTCCAAATATGTAGTAGCTCCAACCATATTTGTCTCCAAATCCACGGTTTCCCAACCAATAACACATACCTCCCTTATGATAGTTTTCTTATCCATAGAATAAACCCTATAGTCATCTTATCCAACCTCCCCTATGGGAGTTTCCAAATCTGGGCATACTCCCAATAATCGTTTCAGCTGACCTACCATATGTGGAATTCCCATCCATTTATCAAAATTCTCTGTCTTATTCCATATCATGAATTAATATAAAAAATCATACACATGTATGGCTATATTCCCAAACCACCAAGTGACAAGGTCAAACTCCCCAGAGTCTTTTCTACCCATTCCTATATACACCAACTCAAGATCATTTCTCAAGGGGAATCAACATGGGTCCCCTATTTCATACCTAGAGTAGAGTCACCCTTGCATGGATCCTCAATCTTGGATCAGTCTTGGGTTAACACCCAATGATATAAGTACATCATTTCCTATAGATTCATTATCATGATAGCATAGCTTTGTCGTCTACACAAGGTCCTACCACAAGGGTAATATCTAAGAGATGGGCCACAACACATTTTGATCCACAAGCTCTCTTTGGGTTGGTCCTCACAACCAAACCAATCTAATATTTTCCTAAGTTTTATCTGCATATGACTACGAGTGGGATAATGAGACACATTAGACCTTACTTCACCTTCTAAGAGGTCTGCAAGCTACCCGATAACTCTAAGGTCCCACTGAACCCTTTCAGTCTGATCATCTCAAGTCATAATTCCCCTTCTCTAAGGGGTGATCAGGGCACCTACATTAGGGTATATAGGTCTTTGTTAGTCTATCCTTACCTATTAATATTTTTGGAGGACATCCGGTATCTCAAAATTCCTAGCCACATCAATCAGTGGTTGGGAAAAAAACTACCCCACAAGGGTTGTTTTTTACCCATGGCACTCGTCTATTTTAATTAAACATTTTGATTTACTTTTAAAAAATATATTTAATTTAAATTAACCAGGAGTTTCACCCCCATTTTTGATCCCTATCATCCTCATGAAACATAAAAAAATATAAAATACCTATGGAAAGTATGTGATACCACCTACTATTTTATAATATTTCAAATTTTATCTCCAAGTGGATGGTAGGAGCATACAAGTCCCTTATTAGCTTGTCCAGCCACATCCTTCAAGAACCAGGACCATATTAAATCCTGAGTCCCTAAATAAAATAAAATAGAAATAATTAATTAATTATCACAAATATAATTAATTAATTAATTAATTTCCAACTTGTTATAATTTCATATAACTTAATGAACTTTGAAATACTACCAAAACTTAGAGAAATGGTTTTTCAACCACCCATGCCACACCCCCAAACCCAAGTTGATTGAAATCGCTAACCGACGTCGCTAATTTAATCATTAAAAAATCAATTTTAATATAAAATCAAATTAAATTTAGTGATGAGTCATACCTCAACCTAAATGAAAAACCACCACATGCAGACGCCATCTCGGGTCACCCTCTCCCTACTCAAAGAAAAATTACCTTTTTACTTGACCAATTAAACTATGATTTGGTGGAATAAGAACCAAATACCTAAACTGGGAAATCAAAAATTAGAACAAGATGTATAATAAGAGAAACTAAGAATAATGGAGTCGAATGTGCACCTCAAATCGCTAAGAATGGAACCAAAACCCACCCCAAATCAAAGGGGGTCAAAGGGGGAAGATTGGGGAGATCCCCTTGGACATGTGTGATAGAGGAAGGAAAATGGGGGGGGATGCCTTATTAAAACCCACAAGGTAAAAGTAGTCTTTTACCACTTTTAATGGGCCACATGGTTTGGCCGCACGGTTTTCCAAACTGCATACCAACTATATGATTGATACTGCCTTAAGCCATTTACCTCACATAGTTACACTGCATAGTTTAACAAACTATGCGGAATGACTATAATTTATTATAGGAAATCACATGGTTTCCTAGGGCTTTCCACATATTTTCTATAACTGTGTGTCTATTTATCCTAGTTCTCATTATCGTGGTGCTTGGTTAGCACTAACTATGTGCCAACTATGCACCATATCCTACCGTTCCAAAAACTCAAACTCTAAGGAATGAACCCCTGTGACACTCCTGACACTTACAAACCCTCTAAGGAACTCCATTCAAATTCCAAATTAATCCTTTTAAGGGGTCATACCCCTAATAATTCCATTCCTAAACTTCTATCAATATTCTTCCCATCTAGTAATTAAAAATTAAAATTCCTTATGAAATTTTCAGCTCATACGGACACTGGATCTTAAAACCTCCCCACCTTAACACTTCTAATCCCCAATAATTCTCAATGAACATCAACTAAATATCATGAACTACTTTTTTCATTAATTCTTAGTCAAATGTTTGTGTTCCTCCTTCATACTCCCAAAGTTCCTCTAAAGCACCACTTTGAACACAAGGTGCTTAAACAATAAAAACATGATCTAATGCATGTATCCACTTCTGAAACACCATGACAGCACTTAGTTGAACCTATATAACCTAATAAATGAATATTTCTTCATATAATTCATCTCCCAACCCATAGAACTCCCTGATATAGGACTTAGAATGATAAGGATAATTCCAATCTATGAAATTTCCCATCATCAGAATTGCCTTACAAAACACTCATCCTGTATTATAAAGACATGCTTGTCATGGTTTCCAAAACCTAAATGCATTAACATATAATATCACTAATATCATTTCTCAATTATAATCATAAGTGGTCAAATATTAATCAACCAAGCACAAATCCCAACTATGATGGATTTTCCTTGAAAAGGCTCATCCAATCATTAAAAAACTCTCACCGTGTTCAAAAAACTCACAAAAAACTAGATCCTTGATGGCCACATTCAACTATACATAGTAATAGAATTCAAATCACCTATAGACAAACCATATTGAAAATGTTAATTCCCATATACTGACACATCACCAAAACCTGATCATGATGCCTTCATCCTGAGTGGTATCCCATAATCATTCAAGCACACTCACTGAATCCCATACCTGACTTCCAACTACATTACCTAGTTGAACCATCCACTTTCCAATTCCAACATCATAAAATCCAAAAAATCATCAAAGTAATGACCCCACTCCCGCAACCCTTCTCATGAGAGTTCCACATGCTCATAGTTGATATCCCACTCTCCACCTTAGAAGAATAAATAGTGTTTCACCACTGAAGGAACTCCTGATCACCATGGAATATGCCTCATCCATCACCAAACATAACGACTAGCATGTCCAACCTCTCTCATTCCTGAGCATCACCTCAACAAGTTACATAGTCAAACATGCATGTCTCTCTTCCCAATACATGCTTATCTATGGATAAAACTTCACACCACATATCCATGAAAGTGAATTTCAAGGTGTATCCTTGGTTCAACCATTCCACAGCACACGGTCCATTTTTGTTGTCCACTCTCCTACAGAGGGTCATTCCAAAAATTCATCTGAGCTTTAGGTTTTCATATCCATAAGTAATAAATCTACCTCCTCATCCCTCAGCTCATCTACAGTCGCTCACCGATTTCAACACCCAAATCATGCTCTTGTGAGTTGTACCAAGCCAAGATAAGCTGGCCATGCTTCAATGCATGTCAGTCTTGACACACCATGATCTCCCTTATAAATGATCTTAAAAATTAGTAAAATCACATATACTATGATATATCAAATTAATTACCACCTCATGATGCCATTCCAGCACCAAAAGTGCCCATCCACAATATAAAGTGTGTTCATATCATCCACATTCTTAACTAACATCTGGAGCCATTCCTTTCATGAGTGTCCACTCCCACTCTAACCATCATTCTAAAAGAAAATCCAATAGTCAATAAGGCCAAGCACCTGAACAGTCCCACCCATCGAATCTAGTATTGAAACCTAATAACCATAGGTACTTCCTCAGAAACCAAAGGTATTACCCTTCCTATGCTACATACTTATTAACACCTAACATGTATGGATCTTATCATGATCATACAAACATGATCACTGTCTATAAAGAAACCACAAAACCTAGGCCAACCCCTATTGAAGGTTACCCTCCAACAATGTAAACCACCAACCTACAAAGGTCCAAGTAAAATATAAGGTTCTCTAGGTCTCCCAACTAGAACTACCAGTCATTTCACTAACAAAAGTCACATATTATAGGATTTTATTCATTCTCTCAACTCAATGCATGACATCAGCATGTCAGGAACCCACTCATGGTATTGCACATGTTAAGGAATCGCTCACCGACCACCTAACACAACTAGGGTACCCATCCTCACGATCATCCAATAATGGGGATGCTTCATCAAGGATCACATCTCACCGGTCAACTCTTACCACCACCAATGACATAACCCTAGAAAATCCATACCAAGGGAACAAAACCATATGGTTTGGTTAAACAGACATTCATTACAATATATACAAGAAAAACCATACAGGTTGTTACTGAAACTTTAAATAACTGAACCTAAGTAATAAAACCCCGAGAGGGGTTCATCGTTAAGCACTTAGTGCCATATCAGCCTACTAGGGTTACTACACCTCCTGTAAATGAGGAATGCATCATCATCCTCATCATCAATGAGTGCCTCATTGTAGCTTCACATGACCTTCCATAAAAAGTATGTCTATATTCAAGTCATCCAAGTTGAGTATAATGAAACCAAGTAATTATATATTAAAATACCATATGAATAGTTTTTGACACTTAAAAAAACATAACCTTAGCCATCAGTGATAAAAAACACACACTATAAGGCATATATCATATGAATCCTATGTGTATGATATGATGAATGTGACATATCTTTCCTCCACAAACCAAGATTAAAAATCTATCTGTAACATCCTGCCCCATATCACTGCCTTGATAGGATTCAAGGATGATACTGGCCTTAGGTAACATCCCCAAGATACCAAAAGCTGGTAATAAAGGACAAGGGATTAAGGAACAGTTGGGGGATGATTTTCCATGTACAAGGAAACAGGTTGTAAACACACAACATAAACATCCAAATCACTATATGATGCATGAATAACAATACAAACTAAATTTAAACCAAAAAGAATATCAAAGTGAAATGGAAATAATATATAATTATCCAAATGATGAAAAGACTCAAATACATTAAGTCACAATCCCAAGTTCCAACCGAACAATAACCAAGCTATAACACCACTCGCCAAACCCAAGGTATCATGATGCATCGCTAGAGAAATATGATACCTTCCCCAAACTTGTATCTTGATGTATGGAATCTCAAAATGCACTAAAGTTCACAAGAAGGGGATGATTATAAAATCCATAGTATTTCACCACAAACTTCTTAACACATTCCATAAGGACAGAACAAGTTATCACATTTTATATAAAACAATTAAAAAACATTTAAACAATTTATATAATCCATAAGAGATATCAATGTGAGAAAAACCTGAAAAACTTATTTTCATCCATTTACATTTGAAATAATCATTCCATGGTTCATACACACCCATCCATACAATCAATACACATGATATTATTGTTACCATTGATGGTGGTACTCCATGACCAAACTTTTTCCAAACTTGATGGAGGAACTTCTAACCTTACCCTTCGCCTTAAATACACTTCAACATAATTATTCCCAATTCCCATGCCAAAAAAATCATAAAAATAATTCATTCATGTAAATTTTCATCAAACAATTTTCATTTGTTCAAACCATTTCATAATTTTAAAATTTACATTTTAAAATCATTGTTAAAGAGGGTTTACTAAAATCCATCAAATTTTCCAAAGTGAGAACTATATCAGTTTACTTCATAAAATAACATATAGATACAAATGTAAACCAAAGAAAAACCATTTAAAAAACTAATACTTCCAGTTCTATAACTGTAGAGTGAGAGATAATCCACCTACCTTGAATTCAATTGATTAGCAAAAATAATTTACATTGAAACCACAAATATTTTTTATTTATTTTGTTCCTAAAAAACCCAAGAAGATATCATAATAATTTATCTATACACATAGATCTAGGTATTATAATGGTAGCTTATGTTTATTTTCAAGATAAAACATAGAGATCAAATTGAGAAGAAATAATGAGACAAAAACCTTGATTTCTATAATCATATGCTCAAAGATCCAATAGAAATTGAGTTAGGACATCGAAGGTCTTTGAAAATCACCTACAGGTACCCTAGAAGTTCAGAGGAATGAATAGTCATATAAGAGAAATTAAAACCACTATCTATACTAAAAATTTCTAGTACTTGATGAATTTATGGCATAAATTGGGAATTTATATTGTGGATCCACTAAGGGGTATCTTATACCGAAAAATTCAATTCCATGGCTTATATTTATGGAAATAATGATTTTATGGCATAATTACTTCTTAAAAAATAATAATATTGTCCAAATATGTTTTATGGCTTGAAGTAGTATTACGGATTATTCCCTGACCTATCTACATCATAAAACCATTTTAGTGTAAATATTTCCTACATAAGGCTCCAGTAAATAGAATCTAGTTTATTCCTCCTCTTACACTTCTGAACCCTTATGGATTCTAAATAAAAAACTCCAAGCATAAAAAAAAGGCACAAAAAGATGGTGTGCCTAAAAATAGGGGTGATACATTCTCCCCAACATTGATCTTTCCATCCTCAAAAAATAGAAAACTGATGTGGCTACATAATATATCAGGCCATTGCTCATGAATTTCCTAGTCACACTCACATGTTTCTTCTTGAATCTAACTATACTTCTATAAAACCCATACCAAGCCTATACTTAACCCACACAAGATCTTGTCTTGCATATCCACAATCTATACTAGCACATGAATTGACATATTATTTGGTTAAATATCAACAGGGTACCATTTAATTACATGGTCAGGATCAAGCTGGTACTTTTTCAATTGATATACACGAAACACATTTTCCACTAAATTGAACCTTGGAGGTAAATCCAACTGATAAGACACATCACCCACTCACTCAAGTGTCTCAAAATTTATAATGTATCAAGGATAAAACTTTAATTGTTTGCAAAAATGACATTACCCTAGTCTATGAGAGATTTTCAAGAAAACATAAACTTCTACCTCAAATGATAATGGTCATCAATGGGTATCCATACAATATTTGTGATGACTCTAAGTCATCATCATTCACTTACTAATCATTTGAATCATATTTGTTATATCATGTACTATGCTAGGTCAGATGAGTGAAATCTCACCTATCTCCACCCAATAAAGTGAAGAATGGTAGGGATGTCCATACAATGACTCAAAAGGATCCATATGTATCAAGGAATAATAACTGTTACTGTATGATAACTTCGCTAATGGTACATGATCCTCCCATCAGCCACTTAAATTCATCATGTAAGATATCAATGTGTATTCCAGTGTTTGGATCATTTGTATAGATTGTCTTTCAATTTGAGTATAATAAGTTATGCTCAGGTTCAATCATGTTCCAAGTACTTTCTAAGATGATTTCCTAAATAAATATATAAACTTGGGTTCCTAGTCAGATACAGTTAATATGGGAACATCGTGAATCTTTATAACTTCTTGAATATAGATTTTGGAAAAAATTTCCACCATATTGGATTTAATAATAGGAATTAAATGAGTAGACATCGTGAGTTGGTCTATAATCTCCCATATAAAATCATGTTTCTTGACCATTATAGTAGGCCTATGAAAAAATCCATAGCTATTATCTTCCATTTTCATATGGGAATCAGTAAATAATGCAATATACTAGCTAGTCATTGGTACTTTTACTTGACCTACTAAAAGGTGAGGAATCTAAAAACAAACTTTTCCACTATTTTATTCTTTCCAACACACCAAAAATATAATCTAAATTATTTATACATATTTGATATGATAGGATGAATAGACCATATCAAATCAAGGTAGGAAAAAAGAAGTTATTCCTGATAATATAATGTTACCATGATGTGATCTATAAAACATAAATCTGAACTCCCATCCAGCTTCCATCCCTCAATGGTCTCCCAAATATTGAGTTTTGACCTCATATATAGACATTCTATATTAGATGTTCGGTCATTTGTAACCTACGCATCCAAATTAGGAACAAAAGAAACCAGAAAGAAAGCTGCTACTTCTCCTTTCTTGTTACAATCTAAGTGTATATCAATTATAATTTATATTAGCTACCACTGATCTGAATTCTATTTATCTAACTGATTATATGAATTTCTAATTAATGAATATTCCATCAAATTCCCCTTATACTATGTATACATCAAGTCAAATTCAAACATTTATGGGTATTTCATCCATCTGCATTGCCTTATATTCAAATTTAGTTGTGAGAAAATGTATTTCAAGCTCTTATGTCCTATAAACACTATGAATTTATCTCCAAAAAGATAATGACTCCAATTATTTAAGGAATGGACTATAGCATCCAATTATAAATCATGTTTTGGTTGGTTCTTCTCATGCACCCTTAATTTTCATGAGCCATATACAATAATATGATCTCCCTGTATGATAACACAACACAACTCAAATCCCAATGAATCATAATAAACCACAAAAAAACTATCCCAATTTTGAAAATATGCGGATAGGTTCTGATGTAATTTGAACCTTAAACTCTTGGAAGTATTTCTAGAACTCATCATTCCATTAGAAAGGAATACCTTTTCATGTCAAATATATCATTGGTGAGGAAATACATGAAAAATAATGAACAAATAATCGGTAATATCCTATTAATCCAAGTAAATCGCATATCTCAAAAACATTATTTGGTGTTTTCCAAGAGAAAATGGATTCTATATTTTTAGGATCAACTAAAAATCACCTTTAAGAAATGAAATAACCAGGGAAACATACCTCCTGAATTCAAAAATCATACTTTGAAAGCTTAGAATAAAGGAAATGTTCTCATAGGATACTCAATACTATAGCTAAGTATTTCTCAAGGTTGGATTTGGTCCTAAAATACACTAGAATATAATTAATAAAATCTACTACAAAGGAATAAATATACCTCTGAAATAAATAATTTTTCAATTCCATAAACAATTCTAGTTCATTCGTTAGACCAATGATTATAACTATGTATTTGTAATAACTATATAGGCTCCTAAAATATTTCTTCAGAATATCCTATTTATGAACTCCTAGTTGGTGAAACCCTGATCATAATTCAATTTTAGAGAACCATGATTCTCCCATAAATTGATTAATAATTCATCAATTCATGGAAGAGGATATTTATTATTTATTATAACTTATTTATACTTATGATAATCGACACAAATCCTAATAGTTCTATTCACCTTCTTCACAAAAGAACCAGGGATACCCATAGAGACATGCTTGGTTGAATGAACCCATTTCTTTCTAATTATTCAAATTGGACTTTCAATTCCCTCAATTTGTTCAGATCCATCCTATAAGGTAGAATTGAATTAGTACTGGTCTCTAGTAGGAGATCAACTATAAATTCCACTTCTCTTTCAGGTAAAAATTCTGAGAATCTGGAAAGACATCAGGAAATTGGTCAATTATGGGTGGAAATTATCTATTCACAATTCCATCAATAGATTCAAATATGACTATTATCAACTGATAATATATAGTCCCAACCTTTGGTACCAAATTTCCTTTCCTACTCACATTCACATCCCAATACCCTTTAAAGAGATGTATAACACTATCAGAAGATGTGAAAATAATTTTAATATCATGACAGTCAATATGGGCCTTGAACGATGTCAAAAAATCCATTCCCAAAATCAGGTCATAGATATCCATCTCCAGAATTAACAAATTCCAAAATAACTTGACCTTATTGATCATTATAACACATGCCACACACTTAATATCTTAATGGTCTCATTTTCCCAAAGTTGTTTACAATTTCAAAATAAAAGGCATAATCTCAACATGTAACCTCTAATGATCAACCACATGAGTAGAAATAAAATAGTGGGACACACCCATATCAAAAAAAGCTTTCATAAGGGTAGAATTAAAAATAATCTTACCACATATCATCAAAGGAATTGATTGATCATCCATGATCATCTGTTTGGCACCATAAAGTTATTTTCTCACTCCTCACAAATACTTGCTTCCCAGATGAGATTTCACAAACTATAGAGTTGTGGTGTTCCTATAATCGCCTTGGCTCATTTAGTTCTGGGTATGAAAATTATTCTAGTGAGATCATCCCATTGAAGCATAGGATGTCTGAGAAACATGATATGGATCACCAATACCATACTTTGGAGCATTACAATAATAACATTTAATTTTTACTATAAGATTACAGTTGTGAAATGATTTAGGTGGTGCCATAAAATCTCACTTCTTATGATAAGTATACCCACATTGGAAACAATCAAGATTTAAATTGGGTCTTAGAGTAAAATTAATGGATCACATCATTTAATTATGGGATTCTCCACTACCCTAGAAGTAGGTGTACCTCTTTTGTTTATTACCAACATTTTATTTCCCACCTATCCCCATGGTGATAAATAGACTTCCTCCATATAAATTTCTATATATTTCTCTTCTATCTACCATTTCTCTATTCATAATTTTTTTTATAGTCCTTAATATAGATAATGGTTATCTTAGAGTGAATATTTTTTCATGATACAAACTCAAATATGTGTACTTTCAAGGATAAACTAGTGAAAACTTCCAAATTAAGGAGGCTATATTCATAAAACTAGATGTGTACTCCGGTACCAATATATTTTCCTTATTTAAACTAAAAAAGTTGGTTATCCATTCAACCCTGAATGTGTGTGGTTAGAATTATTTATTAAAAATTCTCCAAAATATTCCCACAGTATTCCCTGATCAGATTTAGTTTATACATATAAATCCCACCACTATCATGTAATATCCTCCAACATATATGTTTCCAACTTCACATTTAGCTCTACCGGTGTACCAAGAAAATAGAAATTTTTATTCATTAATTTGAGCCACTCATCTACTTTTTCAGGTTATGAATCCCCTTGAAAAATAGGTTAGTTTTGTTTCTGAAAATATATCGAATGATACACTTTCCCCAGTTCATCATTTCTATTTCCTTTTTCAATGGACTGAAAATCTTGTATGATACTATGTAAAATTTTTCAGTTCACTTATGACTTAGGTGCAACCACATTCTCTATAGCCTCTTCTTGTTGGTTTCTATGGAATCTACCTAGTTCCATTTTCAATATATGAAAAAAAAACATCACTTAGTTTACTCTTTCAATAAATTTAAATCTTATAAAAATTCAAAATCACCATCATAAATGATCAATAATCATTCTATCCAAAATAAACCATTTTTAACATTTTCAACAATCACTTGAATAGCATATGAACAATGTTTTCATAGTGGAAAGTCTCAATACAATGCAAGATAAGGAACACTCCTCAGCTAAACCCATGATGATGAGGTAATAACATTCCTAGAAGTCTTTTAGAACACCTTTGTACCCAGACACCTTGGTAACTTGAAGTTCATCATAAAAATGTCATCTATATATTTTTAAGCTATACATTTCATGTTTCAACATTCTTATCTCCTTGTTACCATTCCAAGAGATATATGGACTGAACAAGACTAATATAATTTGTAAAATCCCTCCCCATATAATTTTATTGAGTAGATTCAAGTATGATACTAGCCTTAGGTTACATCTATAAGGCACTAAAGGTTGGAAATAAATGACAAGAACTTAAGGAACAGTTGGGGGATGATTTGACCTATAGAAGGAAACAACCTAAAAACACACAACATAAACATCAAAACCACTATATGATGCATGAATAAACATAAAAATTGAATTTAAACCAATAGAAAAAAATTCAAAGTGACAATGGAAACAAGGAATAATAATCCAAAAGATGATAAGACTCAAAGACATTAGGTCACAATCTTGAGTACCACCCGAACAAGCTCTAAGCTCAAGCACCACCATCCAAGACCAAAGTATCAAGATGCATCACAAGAGAAACATGATAACTTTCCCTTACCTATATCTTGATGTATTCCATCTTTAAATTTAACAACTATGTCCCGCTGATAGCACATACACCCCGCCTTAACATGTTCATCGAGTCATGGCTCTCCAGGAACCACCAGTTGTCTCACAAACACATAGCCCCTACTTGGGGCCCATCTATGTACCCAAATGGGTTATCAGACTAATGAAACTCCCCATAGGCTAACACATGTTATTTCCAATGTTCCCTATAGAAGGAAACAACCTAAAAAACTAAATAAACATCCAAACCACTATATGATGCATGAATAACAATAAAAATTGAATTTAAACCAATATTATAACAATATCAAAGTGGAAATGGAAATAAGGGATAATAATCCAAAATATGGAAAGAATAAAATACATTAAGTCACAATCCTAAGTACCACTTAAACAGTCTCTAAGAACCAACACCACCCTCCAAGCCCAAGGTATCAACATGCATCACTAGAGAAATATGATACCTTTCTCTTCCATGTATCTTGATATATGATATATGAAAATGTTATAATTGGGCCCCGTTGAAATTATAGACTCCCCTCCTTAACATGGTCATCGGGTCCTGGTCCTCCAGGCACCACCAATTTCCCTGTAGACATGTGTTCTTCTACCTGGGGCCTACCCATATTCCTGAACAGGTCATCATACTAATGATTATCCCCACATGCCAACACCTGTTCTTTCCAGTGTGTTTTTTCCTCACTCTCACACACCATGGGAAAATTCCTAGAAGGTCACCCATCTAAACCACTAAAACAGGATAAAAATATCAAAGTGACAAAAAAAACAAGGGATAATAATAAAAAAGATGGAAAGACTCATAGACATTAAGTCACAAACCCAAGTACCACGGGAATAAGCTCCAAGATCTAATGCCACCCACCAAGACCAAGGTATCAAGACTCATTACTGGAGAAATATGATACCTTTACGTTACCTGTATATTGATGTATGGAATCTGAAAATGTAATAACTAGGACCTGATGATAGTATAAACACCCCTCCTTAACATGGTCATTGGGTCCTAGCCCGCCAAGTACCACTAGTTTCCCCGTAGACACATGGTCCCCTATTGGGGGTCCACACACATGCTCAAATGGGTCATTAAACTAATTAATATCCCTATAAAACAACACATTTTCTGTCTATTTTGTTTTTTCCTCACTCACACACACCCTGGGAAACTTTCATGGTGGTCACCCATCCTAACCACTACTCTAGTGTAACTACCCAGGTTTTTATAAATGATATTTCTTTCCAAAAAAATGTGTGTTATATTATATAATATTTTACACATAAAAAATATATAGGATCAAATAAAACAATATATCATTAATAATATCACTACATTAGTCATTTATGACACCAATGAAAATTCCAAACATTATAATTGAACAAAAATTTATAATAAAAAAACTAAAATGGGAAAATATGGATCAACCTAATCTCCTAGAATCATCACCCCCATGGAAAAAACTATAGAAATAAAACAAAATATTATTGAAATAATCAGTATATTATAAAATGAAAATATAAACTTAGGAGGAATTGTAGTGAATATTTATTGAAAGAATGAAGTGGTATTTATATAGAACAACGTGATCATTGGAAAAGTAATATGATTTTTGGTCAATATAATTTTTGTTATATTTTAATGATGGGAACTATACCCATTGGTAATAATGTTACCATTATAATTAGTGTTTATAAGTAGTAAGGAAAAAGGATAATTGATGCAGAATTGAGAAACAATGGCCTTAACAAGTATATTTACTCCATTTTAATCCCATTTGTCAAAACCTGGGAGGAAGGTGGTGTCACTGGGGTTCACCCTTGTTCAAGACCTAGCCAATATTTAACAAGTCAGGCTTTAATGAAATTTTCTATGCGATGAGTTCAATTTATTTGATATTACCACTTGATCAATGTTAGTTGATCCATCCTATGAAACTACCACCATCTCACACCTTACCCTTAGAGTGTATGCAGGTGTAATAAGGGGTTATGTGTCTAATACTTAGTTACTTAAAGGGTAATTTCATTTGTATAAATAAAATTTTTATTCCATAAATCCTATTTTGAGAATAATTTTATTTAAAAAAATATATGCTTAAGTAATAAAAATTTGATAAATTGATTATTTGACGTAAATAAAACATAATTGTATTTTTAAAAATATATACAATTTTATAATAAACTTGGGTAATATGAATAAAATATATTTTAATTAAATAGTCTTTTAAAAAACTCTTATTTAAATAGAAATGATAAAATAATTTTATAATGTCCTAGGAAATTTTTATAAGGGTTAGAAATTTAACTGTCTTAAAAACTTCTATTTTATAGTAAATAAGAATTTTTATATTCAAAAGTTAAAATTCACATATTTATAGAAATATTTTGATAATATAAATATTATATTTTAAATCATCATGTTAAAATTATGTTAGGGTAAATTTTTGAGAATTCTATAAAATACCTTATGTTTAGTGAATAGTAAAAATATAGTTTTGGGTTTTCGATATGTTTTATGGATTCATATTTATTTTATAATTATTTAATAATTAATTAACAACAATACATGAAAAAAATATGTTATTTTATTAATATTAATTTTTGTAATGTCTTTTAATCATTTTCCAAACCTATAAGTGACTTTCCAAAGTCTAAAATGTAAATTTTGATTTTAAAAACATTATTTTGTGAAAAATCAAATTTTCCATGTACAAAGAAGTATTAAAAATGGTGTTAAATTATAATGGATTAAAATATCATAAAATTTGATTCAGATTTATAAAAAAATGATAAAACCCCATCAGAAAGCCAATGGTTTTTAATTTTCCACCACCTAGATTTCCAAGACCAATATTTGAAAATTATTAAATAATTCCTCCACTTATGCTATAAATACCCACCCATTTCACCCTTCCTATTCACTAAAAATCCATCCTAAACAAATTTATACTCATTTTATATCCCCTATGAGTCCCCCCAAGCTGTCCTTAATACTCCAAGGTTCCAATCATCAATATTTAGGAGAAACCTTTCAAGGTAAGGAAATTATCATCTTCTTATTTTCCATTCAAGTAATAATTTTTGTGTACATATTCTAAAGGGTATGTTATTGTAACGACCCGAAATTTTGAATAAATCTTGTTTCCTAATTTTATGTGTTATTTTATATTATTTTTATACTCAACAAAAAATTTTCATTTGATAACATGATTATAATTAAAATGAGACCGTTGGGTTTAGATGGTTATATGACCATTGGTCAATATGACCGCTGGAAACTAAACGTTTTGATTATTGTCTATAAATACAAGTAATCTTGGTTAATTATTATAGAAAGAAGATTATATGGCCTCACCTAGTAGTCTTGGACCGATCGAAGCCCATCTAATAGAACTTGGGAAGGAGGTAGCACCACTGGGCATTGCTCTGGACCAAACCCAAGCCGAACTTCATCGTGTGAAGCTAGAACGGAATCGCCTTTGCGAGAAGTTCAAACTGATAGAAATTACTACTCGTGCGATGTTAGCCGAGCCTCCCTCAGATTCTCTCACCTTAGCACACCTTACACTTAGGTCCTATGCTGGTGTGATAAGGGGCTATGTAAGGAGACCGTAACTGCCTTGTGTAATCCTTTGTTTTAAATAAAAAATGGGATTTCTTCTTATGATGAAGTTTATGAATTTTTAAATGACCGGATAAATATAGTATGCATATTTTTGATGAATTTTAGAAAATGGATATTTTAAAAATTTGTATGTAAACCTTAAATAATTAAAAATGTGTAATTATTTTCAAAAAATGGTCTTCTACAATTATGTTCAGTACGAAATTTAGAGTCTAATAAGATCAACTTGATTTTTGATGAATAGTACATTATGAATAGTGATTTTATGATTAGGATTAGTAATGTGTCCAAATGGATTAGTAATCTCACTTAAAGAAAGTATTAATATAATCTAGGCACCTTGATTAAGTAATTTGATTCAATAAAATGGTTAAATAACGGTTTCATAAATTATTATTCAAGTATTAGTTTTTTCGAGTGAATAGTGTTTTTTAATTAAAAATTAAATTAAAAAAATTTAAAAAAATTATTTTTATAAAATGGATTTCATTTTTGAACTCAGAGCGCTGATATTATGTTATGGTAATTTTTTGGGTTTTTTCTAAAAAAATGAATTTTCGGTGAATAGTGTATTTATTTAAAAAAAATTAAAAATATTTAGAAAATTATTTTTATAAAATGGAGTTCATTTTTTAAATCAGAGCATTGATATTTGGTTAAGGTGAAATTTTGGGATTATTCTGAGAAAGTTGAATTTTCGATGAATAGTGAAAATACAGTTTTTAAGTTACGGGTGTTTAATGACATCATTAAATGATGTATTAAGTTTGTAATCAGTATGTTCGACTTATGAATAGTAAGATAAGGTATGATTTGTCCCAAGTGGCCAATACCATGGGCAAATACCATGGGCAAGCCCATGGTTTTGCCAAAACCACTAATGAGGTGTCCCTTGGCCATTAATGCCTTGTCCCCTCACTTTCCCTATAAATACCAAGCCATCCTCTCATCCATTAGACTCCCCACTCTCCCCCAACGAAGTTCTGGTCTCATTACCTCCCAAGGAGTCCTCCAAAGGTTCCCCCAAGCCCTCAAGGTCCCAACCTTTTAGTTTTAAGAGTTACGTTTTAAGGTAAGGGATCTGATCTCTCTCTTTCTTTTCAAGAAATCTCTTTTATGTAATTTCTTTTATGCTCCATGTTCTTATGTTAAAGGGTGTTCTTTTATACTCCTCTTACTGCCCTTTTCATTTTCACATAATGAGATATCCCTTCTTACTCTCATTATTTCGTTTTATGAAGTTTTAAGTGGCGCCGTTAGGCTGCCAAAATTTTTGTAACGGATTCTTTCTCCCTTCTCATTTTTCAAGATCTATTATCATGTAAAGTATTTCAAGTTCCTTTTTATTATGTTGGGGTATTATCTCTAAATTTATCATACTGATCTTTTATGATCATATGATGAGAGACCCCATTTTATCTCTTCAATTTAGTATTTTGATGTTTTAAGTGGCGTCATTAGGCTGCCGAATTTTTAAGTGGTTCTTCACCCTTCTCGTTTTGAAGTTCTACTTTCATGTCAATTATTTCAAGTTATTTTTTGTTATGTTGGGGTATGATCTCTATATCTATCATAATTTACTCTTATGTTCATATTATGAGAGACCCTATTTGATCTCATCAATTCATTTTTTGTTGAAGTTTAAGTGACGTCGTTAGGCTGCCGAATTTTTAAGGGATTCTTTCACCCTTCTCCTTTTCAAAGTTATAATTCCATGTCAAGTCTTGCAAGTTCTTTTTTATTATGTTGGGGTATGATCTCTATATCTATCATACTTATCTTTTATGTTCATATTATTAGAGACCCTATTTGACATCATCAATTCATTTTTGGTTGAAGTTTATGTAACGATGTTAGGCTGCCGAATTTTCATAAGAGAAATCTTATTTTTGTCTTCCTTTCATGTTCTTCATTTCATATGGTATATTTTCAAATTTCATTACCATGTTCTTAAATCCCTTATATTCTATCCCTCTACTGTTTTATGGGTCATTTATGATTGTTTGACCCATGTCCCCTCTCTTTTCAACGTTTTCTAAAACCCTGTAACGTAGCCGTTGTGCTGCAGAATTTTCATCTCAAAATGCCTATCTCTTTTTCTCAAAATTACTTCATGTTATTAAGTTAATACTCAAAGCTATTATTTCTACAGGGTTATTCACATATATGCAAAAATGTTCTATTTTAAATTCTGGGATTTACATACATGAAACCCGCTCTCCCCTTCCGTGGGTTTAAAGTGACGTAAAGATCATGTCTTTAAAGCAGTTTTTAAAACGTTGTGATTATGAAATGAAACCCATTTATTTTATGCTATATGGGTTATTTATGAAATTTTTGATGATGATATATGTGTATCACATGATAATAAAGGCAAATTTAAGGGTGCGCCCTGATAGCGCTCCAATGCATTGGGTAATGATGTAACCACTAGAGATTACAATTTTCACGATACCTTGGTGAATAACCTTGGTAATTTTCAAATGACACCTTGGGGATAGACATTGGTGATATGTTCATGATTGTCTATGTTAAATGATGTAGCCACATCTTCAAGTTATGAAAATGTTATTTTCATTATGATATGCCTCATTATTTCATTCTCATGCCTTAAAGTTCTTTTCATGACCTTATTGAAGTATCTCAAGTTCACATGTAAAATGTTTCTCTTGTTTCCCTTACTGGGCTTTTTGCTCACCCTCTCTTTTGATGTATGTCCCCAGTTTATGTGATGCAGTAATGAACCTAGGATGAACATGAGGATAAGACTTTCAAGTGTTTTAGAAGAATGTTTTATGTTTTCATGTTTAAAGTTCTTGGTTTCCAAGACACTAAACCTTAAAGATCCTCGGTTTTGTAAAATGTAATGAAATTTTATGTGATAAAAAGGTGGGATGCTATAGTTATTTTCTTTTATTATAATTTTTATCATACCATTACTACTAAAATAATTTTTTATCAATGGGATACCTTTATTCTCTCTAAATTTACCCTTTTCTAAATCCACATTTTATAACCATCATACTACCAAATTTACTTCTCATTTTCTCTCTTTTACAAAATAAATTCTTATATTGTGAATCCCCAAATCATTTCTTTATCCATGGGTATTTACCTAGATGTTAATATAATTTATTTATTCAGTTATTTACATATATGAAACCCACATTTCATTTTTGTGGGTTAATAATGTTGTAATGATCATGTCTTTAAGCACTTCTGTATTCCATGATTTTGGTAATAATCTAGTTCTTTATTCATCATAGGTTATTAATGAAATGATTTATTATGATCTATGTGGCTCACATTAATTAATAAATATAAAGGGTGCACCGTGATAGTGCACCGATTTATTGGGTAAAGAATAATCTCTAGATATGACATTTTTTATGATACCATGGTGAATAATCTTGGTAATTTTGATCTATGACACCTTGGTGATAAACCTTGGTGATATGCTTTTGAATTTATCAATTAAATGATGTTGTGAAATTTTTATGTTGTGATTCAGTTTATTTTTATTATGATATTCCTCATATTCACTTGATCATGTTATATTTTTATATATCATGTTCTCATTGATATGCCTCATGTTCACATGCTAAATGTATCCCTTTCTTATGTCCTTACTCAGATCATGATCACCCTTTTCCTTTGATGTATGTCCCCAGGATATGAGATGCAGTAAAAGTAACTTAGGGTGAACCCATTAAGAATACTTTCACATGTATTATAATAATTTTTTATGAGTTTTTGTATTATGTTCCTAATTTCCAAAAAACTAAAATTTAAAATATTTGTTCCATATAATGAAAAGTTTATAAAATAAAAAGGCAAGATGTCATAGTTTCTATCAAATGGAGGTTCAATTATTTGTGTAAATTAGGACTTGAAATATTTAGTAATAACCTTAGGTATATTTATAAATGTATGAAAACATCCTATAATTTTGGTGAAGTATAAATCAATTGGTTTCCAAGAAACGAAATCCTTGTTTGGATACTACAAGTGAATGTGGCTCTGAAACAGATGTACCTTGGGGTAATAACCATAAAAACACCATATTGAGCTAGAATTAATGGGGAACTGGTGCATGACAATGGGCCTTTCTTAACACCTATTTTGAAACTCCTAGGGGATATGTTCGGTCAATCATAAGCTTTTTATGAACTATAATGAAGGATATATATAAAATATAATTTTTATTAGAGGATATTAATGAATAACATATTTAAGCATGATTTTTAGGACATGAAATACCTTTAGAATTATAAGATTACTAAAGGTAACATGTTTCTCACTAAGGTTTTCTTCTTTTATAAAAATGGTATAAAATGGGAGGAGTCGTGTAAATGATGATTGTAATGGATGATGTACTAACAGCCTTATGATGGAATCTCTAATGGGAAAAATCATGAGGATAATGAATCAAGTATCTCAAGTTATGAATAATAAATTAAATCACATTGAGTGATCAAATTCACCTTAAAGGGAACTACTTGTCTTTGAGTACTTCATGCATCAATGACCACATTCTTTTAGTGGATCTACTGACCCATTTATTGTTGAACAATGGATTAACTCTATAGAAAAGATCTTTTCTCTACTCCATTGTTCAAGTCTAGATAAAGTCACCCTGTAAGTATACCTCTTATAAGGAGAAGTTGATCAGTGGTGGACACTGATTAAAAACATGAATCCAAGAATAGAGACTGATGAAATGGAGTGGGAAGAGTTCAAGGAAATATTTTTCAATAAATATTTTCCTCGTTCGATGTCAAAAAAATGGAGAGAGAATTCCTAGAGCAGAAACATAAGGAAAATTAATCAGTGGTAATGTATGAAATGAACTTTACAATACTTGATCAATACACCTATATCATTTTTATAGATCCTAAGGTCAAGTTTGATAGATTCTTCAATGGACTAAGACACCATCTATGGAGGAATTTATAAAATTAAGACTATAAAAGCTATGAGGAGATAGTGAAGAGTGCTCTAAAGGTTTAATTAAAGTTTTTGAGAGACATGGTGGTCACATAGGTCTAATGAAAAGAATAGATCAACGGAGCCAAACTCAAGGAAGAATTTTGATCATGGAAGCGGAGAAAAAAAGTACAACTTCCCACATAAAAAATGTGGGAAGAATCATTCTGATAACTAATTTCTTAAGAGTGTAAACTAATATAAGTGTAGAAGAGATGGTAATATAGCTTAAAACTATCATTATGGGTTGAATATTCAAATTATCAACATTAAGGAAAAAGGAAATATGATGTAGGACCATATTGAAGTTAAATGATTCAATTGTGGATAGCTTGGTCACTTTGGTAATCAATGTTTAAAATAGAAGATAATAGAGGGAAACCACTATCAACTTCAACATATGCTAAGGGAAAAAATTAAAGTATTTTATATCATGATAGTTGTATTAGAGGCTCCAAATGATGTGGTGGTAGGTAAACTTGTTGTGCTCTCAATGCTATAAATTACTTTTTTTATTCTAGATTTGTGAATTCCTTTATTTCATCCATGTTTTTAATGAATATAGAATCAATCCCTAAGATGCTTTAATTGGACTTATCATTCTATATTGTTGGAGGTATTATCCTGACATCAATAGTGTATAGAAACTCACTACTACAAAACTTGTTTTATCTAGCACTAGGGTTTTAACATCACTAAAAAAATATCTTTTAAAGGGGGACCTCTATTAGTTCTTGTGAAAAAGCATAGATAATGTCCCCCACTTTATTAGCTCTAGTAAAAAATCTCTGAGAAAACAGGCATTTATGAGTTCTTATAAAAAAGCGTTGATAAAGGGGGACCTTAATCAGTGCTTTTAAAAAAGAACTAATAAAAGGGTGGTCTTTGTCATCACATTTCTAGAAGTTCTGATAAAGACCCCCCTTATATCAGTACTTTTTTACTAGTGCTGATAAATGGTATATTTAAAAAAATATTTCATTAATAGACACTCATAGTAGAAATTATGGTCATTTGAAGGCCTCTTAGGCCTTTTTTGGACTCAATAGAGGTGATCTATGGTTCTCATGGGTGACCAAACTATAGCTCTTATCGCAAGATTCAATTTGATATGTAGTAGAGGAAAAACTGACACCCGGTTTAAAAGTTATGACCGTTTGAAAGGCCATCGAATGTGAAAACCCCTTAAAACCCCTAAAAACCCTAAAGACCCTTAAAAGATCATAACTTTTGATCCAGGAGTCTGTTTTATCTCTAAAACTAGATAAATAGAATCTTATTAAATGATATAAAACCACATGAAATTTAAATCATGTGATAATCAAAGGAATAAAATATATTATAGTTTCAAAAAAATCAGAAATCAAACTTGAACTTCCAACAACCATAAATTTTGATCCGGGTGTCCGTTTGGGCTCTACCATATATCAAATCAAAGTCTGCATTGAGATATATAACATAAAGGGTCTCTTATTTAGTTCCATGAGATCTTTCCATATTTTATCCCCCATAAATTCCTATAAGGACTCTAAAACTATGTTTTTTTTCATCGACCCCATTTTCTTAAAATAAAAATGACTATAACTTCTAATCCTAGTGTCCATTCGGCCTTTACCACATATCATATCAAATATCATTTCAAAATATTTTATTTACTAGTTTTGTAGTTTAAAATGACTCTCATATCAGAAGATATGGTTATTTCATGGTTTTTTAGGTTTTTAGGGTTTTCAGAGTTTCTTAACGTTTTTTGTGTTTTAAGGGTTTTTAGAGTTAATATCAATTTTAAGATATGTATATATATAAATAAATATTTATTTAAAAATATATAATTAACTATATATATAAACATATATATATATATATGGATAAAAAAATATACCAAAATATATATAAATATTTAGATATATCATAAGATGTAAAAAATAGTATAAGGGAGTGGAAAAGGCATTGGTGTATAAGATAGAGGTCTCTGGTTTGAAACTCATTGAAGGCAGGGGTGTGAACTAGGGGGTGTATTATCTAAAGTGATGATAAAGTGGTGTTGGAAGCATTGATAAATGGTTAGGGGGTGGGGGAAGCGCTGATAAAAGGGGGTGGGATGGTGAATGAAAAAAAAATATACCCTTTATCAATGGGGCCTTTATCTGTACTTTTTTTAGTGCTATTAAAGGTGGCCTTTAATAGCACTGAAAAAGTTATAATAAAGGTGGCCTTTAACAGTGATAAAAAAAGTTCTGATAAAGGCCCCCTTTATCAGTGTAACAAAAAATCACTGATAAATACCCCTTTTATCAGTAATTTTTTAGCACTGTTAAAGGGGGCCTTTATCATAACTTTTTACGAGCACTGTTAAAGATAACCCTTTAACATCTATTACATTATCAATGCTTCTATGGTGCTGATAAAGCCCTTTTACTAGAGATGTTAAAGGATCTATTTTCTATAGTGGCTCTAGTATTAACTTTGGCATGTACAATCTCATTGAAAATATAGTCATCATTCATATGGTGGAATATGATACTAAACTAGGGATGGAATGGCTCTCAAAGTATAATAATAAGATTAGTTGTAGTGCCAAGGAAATTTTTATAGTCTTGAGTAGACAAATTATAGTTATTTTCAAAGGAGAGATATCCCAACCCAATATTTTTCTTGAATCACCTCCCATATCCTTCCTTATGGAAATTATCAATGAATATAGAGAAGGAAATGAAAGTATAATATAGAAAATTTCCCCATAATTCAAGAAATACATTGAAGTGTTTCCTGAAGAGTTACCTAGACCTCCCCTAGAAATAGAGGTAGAGTTCTCCATTTAACTCATACTTGGATATAGGCAGATATTGAAGACCTTGTATAGAGTAGAGAATGTGGAGTTAGATGAGTTAAATAATCAACTTCAAGATATTTTGGAGAAGGGATTTATCTAACCAAGTGTGTCTCCTTATGGAGAACCTATTATCTTAGTAAATAAGAAGGATGGATCAATGTGGATATGCATTAATTATAGTGAACTTAATGGGATCGTGGTGATGAACAAGTACCCTCTCCCAAGGATTGACAGATTATTTTACCAGCTTCATGGGGATCAATTCTTCTCCAAGATTGACCTCTAATATATCTATCATCAATTTAGGTTGAAGAAAGAATATATTCTAAATACTTACTTCCAAATAAGTAATGATCATTAAGATTCGGTTGTTATGCTCTTTGGTTTGACTAATTCTTCTTATATATTTATAGATTTTATGAATAGAGTCTTTAAGTACTACCCTGATAAATTAATGGTAGTTCTTATTAATGATATTATGATATATTATAAAAATAACAAGGAGCATGAGGATCATCTAAGGGTTATATTGAAAAATCTAGGGAAATAGAATCTATTTGAAAAATTCAGAAAATGTGAATTTTGGATACAAAAAGTTTCATTTTGGGGGAATATTGTAACCAATGAAAGAGTTTCATTTGACTCTACCAAGAGAAAGGTTGTAGAGGATTAGCCTTATCCTACAATAGTAACTGAGATTTGTAGTTTCCTTTCTTTAGAAGTATATTATAATAGGTTTGTGAAAAAATTTCATGAATTTCTAATCCACTAACCAAGTTAACTCGAAAATGAGATAAGTTCATCTAAATAAAGGAGTGTGAAGAAAGTTTCTAAGAATTGAATAAGATATTGTTTACTACACCTATGTTAACCCTAACCTATGTCGGAGAGGAATTTTTTATTTATAGTGATGCATCTTAGAGAGGGATTGGGTGCGTCTTCATGCAAAATGAGAAGGTGATTTCTTATGAATTTCAATAATTAAAGCCTCATGAGAAGAATTATCCTATGAATGACCTGAAGTTAGCTGCATTCATTTTTTCTCTAAATATATGGAGGTACTATCTGTATAGGGAGAAATGTGATATATAAATAGACCACTAGAGTTTGAAGTATATATTATATAAAAGGAATTTAATGTGAGACAAAGGATATGGTTGAAGATTATTAAATACTATGACTATTCAATTCATTATCACCCTAGAAGAGAAAACAAATTCACTAATGCATTAAGTAGGAAAGACCTTGTTGTGCTAGAAATGATGAGTATTCAAGTAGATCCATTGATCAAGGACCTAGTAAGGTTAAACATGGGAATCCTAAGGTAATGGAAATCATCAATCCTATCCAAAATTATTTATTAACCATCATTTCTATATAATGTCAAGAGAGATCAAAGATAATATCCTTGGATACAAAAGAGTATAGAGGATATAAAGAATATAAAGTTTACTATGTTTAATATTGATCATGAAGATGTATGGAAATTTTGTACAAGGCTATGTGTCTCATCTATCCTGAAGATAAATAAGGAGATTATGGATGAATTTAATAGTTATATATTCTCCATACATCCTGGAAGTACTAAAATGTATAGGTACCTTCATAATCATTATCGGTGGGATAATATGAAAAGGGATATTTCCATCTACACAGAAAGGTGCTTGGTGTGTTAACAAGTGAAGGCAGAGTGATAACTTTATAAAGGGTTATTGCAACCACTACCCATACCAACATATAATTATAACAATATAATTATGGACTTCATCACTAGTCTCCCAAGAAAATCCTAAGGAAAGAATGTGATATAGGTTATAGTGGATCAACTCACCAACATTTCCCATTTCATCACTATTTGAGAAGATTTCTCTCTTGGCCAACTTGAAAAGATATATAGAAAGGAAGTGGAGAGTTTTTATAGGGATCCACTTTCAATCATTTCCAATTTTGATCCAAGGTTCACATCTAAATTATGGAGAAGTATTCAACATAATCTGAATACTAAATTGAATTTCAGTACGACCTATCACCCCCAAACTCATGTCTAATCTAAAAAGACTATTTAGACACTTGAGGACATGCTGATAACATGATCAATGGAATTTAAATGTGGATAGGATCAACACCACCCATTATTTGAGTTCTCATACAATAACAGCTTCCACTCATGTATTCAAATGGCACCCTATGAATCTCTATATGGGAAGTGATGTATAACTTCTACTTGTTGGGTTGAATTTGGTGAGAGAAAGCTACTTGGGAATGATATTGTCCAATAGATGGAAAAAAATTTCATGTTATCCAACAACATAAAAAATATTCTCAGATTTAGAAGAAGATCTGTGTTGGCAACCATCAAAGGGACTAAGAGTTTGATGTTGGAGACAAATTTTTCCTTTGGATATCTCCATATAAGAGAGTCATGCAGTTTAGAAAGAAAGGGAATCTTATCCCTATGTACATTGAACCCTTTAAAATCTTTAATTGTATAGGATAAGTAGACTATATTCTAGAACTTCCACCAAACCTGGATCAAGTTCATGATTTATTCCACATATCTCTCATGAGGAAGTACATACTTAATCCCTTATATGTACTGAATCTGGAGGTGGTACAGCTGAAACAGGACCTATCATATGAGGAGAATTTTATAGAGATCTTAGACCATAGAGACAAATTTATACACAAAAATACAACTTATCTTGTCAAAGTTTTGTGGAGGAACCACAAGTATGAAGAGGTAACATGGGAACCAAAGGAAACAATTAAACAGAAGTACCCTCACTGATTCTCAACTGAGAATTTGAGTTGAAATTTTGGGGATGAAATTTCTAAAGTTGGGAAGAATGTAACAAACCAAGTTCTTTTAAAAGATATTTATTTACTCACTAAATTTTTGTTATATTATATAATAATAAACATGTAAAAAATATAAAGTAATCAACAAAACCTTATCTTACTAATAAATATCATTACATTAGTTAGCTACAAAACCAATGAAAATTACAAAAATTATAGTTGGAAAAAAAATATAAAATAGAAAATATAAAATGGGAAAATGTGGACCACCCCAATATACTAGAATCATCACTGATGCACACAAATTCCATGCATCTTTTTAAAGAGTTTTTGATGTTTTAAATGGATTTTTTATCAAAATACCCATGGAAGTGATTATTTTATTAATTTATGGAATTTTTATTTATGGAATTAAAATGAATAAAAATGGATGAAATTGTTAATAATTATAATTTTTAAATTTATTTGAATATATTGATGAGAATTTACTAAGATTTGAACATTTTTAAGTAAAAATAGGGCCAACTTGTCCAGACCTCAAC
Organism: Viscum album; assembly: GCA_963277665.1. Taxonomy (NCBI): domain Eukaryota; kingdom Viridiplantae; phylum Streptophyta; class Magnoliopsida; order Santalales; family Viscaceae; genus Viscum; species Viscum album. The sequence continues at coordinate 1,405,879,002 of OY728127.1, read as the reverse complement.
ATGAAGGTCCATGAAGCCACCTAGCCAACCTGAGTGGGTTGGTTGGCCAAGAATGGACCAAGGGAGAGTCGGAAAAGCATCAGATCATGGTGGAATTAGGACCATGTAGTGGCCTATGGGGGTTTAAGACCGTAAGGATTATATCTTGGGCCAAGGATTGTGCAGACCATGTGGCCCATGTGATTACAAGTGGATGTGGGAGCATGTCCCTGCCGCAGGTGTTTGAACTGAGTACCGCATGAATTGGTTTATAAACACTTGTGGTGCCTCTATTATTTTATGAATTGGTACAACCAAGTCCTGGTTATTGTTCATTATTTTAATTGAACGACATAATCATGCCTTACATTCATGCTCATGCTCTCAAATACTCTCAGTTGTCATCATTCACTGTGTTTTCCACCCTCTAACACACTGAACACCGTTTCTTCACCCTAGGACCACAATGGATGACCACCAAGAGCTTGGGTTCGATCTTCTTAGCCACTTCCCATGCCTGACACTGCCATGAAAGACCTCAGTGGCCTATTCTGACCACCGTGAGTCCATATTTAAAGGAAACAATTTCTATGCTTGATAAATGAGCCCCCTTAGACCATTATGAAGCCTTTAGGGGTTGAGGATCTTTCTCACCGCTTAAATTATCTTCCAATACACTACCACACCACCATGAAACCATTCACATGAAGTAAGAAGTTCAAGGATTCCTTGCATCTACTGCTGGTCCACACTGAAATCAATGAACCCCCGTTTTCTATGGGGGGTATTTGAAAATATTCAACTCAAAAATATAAATCACCAAAAAAAACCATAAATAAGCCTTGACCAATGGTGAATTATGAAGGATCAAACTAAGCCTATTAAATGAGGCTTGTTTCCCACTTGAGAAGGGGGGATCTCACCCACAGAGACTGCTCGATGGAGGCTCATCCAAAGCTCATGTTTCCTTATTTTCTTCTTTTTATTATTTTTATTTTATTATTTTATTTTAGTTTTATTTAATATTTAATTTTAATTTTAATTTCTTAAATAATAATTCATGCATGAATTTTAAATTAATGTGTTTCCTACCATTCATTTCCCCCCTTCTTCTTCTTCTTCTTTCATTATTTTTATTTTTAATTTCTTAATTTCTTTCTTCTATTTTAATTTTATTTTATGTGTTATTATTTTATTTATTTTTTATATTTTATTATTATTATTTTATTTATCTCTTTATATCTTTATTCTTCTTCTTCTATTTTTATTTTTGTGATTTCATTTGTTTAAATTTCATATTCTTCTCTCATAATTTTTATATTTTATTTTTATTCTCTTCTTTCTATCCACCATTGTGAACTCTTACCCTCAAAAATGAGGGTCTGACCCAAGGATTGGCCCTAAGGAGGTTGTGTGTTCTTGAATTATTTATTAAAATTTTATTTTATGTTTGTGATATATATGTGTGGAATGTACAGGTGTAGAAATTTTCCCCCATGACATGTAACTCAAATTTATTTCTATTGTTTTATTCTATCTCTTTTACCTATATTCCATTGATTATCTCTTCATGTGATAAAGTTGATCCAATCATTGGATGAAATGTCATATGATGGAGATCGGTCCTGGAAGATGTCACACTCTCGACTAAGGTGTACCATCAACCTTGATTTGAGGAGGAGGTGGAATTTAGATTTCTCGAGGTATTCTAGATTTCAAAAAACTAAAAAAAAGGATATTAATTCATAATGAGATTTTATTATTGGATTATCAAACTAAAATTAATCAAATAAAGTAGAATAATGATGGAACCCAAAATAGAAATCAGGGCCAGGTTCTTTCTTTATAATTTCATTCTATTAGCATTTCATGTTAGTTTAAGTTTAAATTTTTATTCCTCATGTAATTTGAATATTTTAAAAAGTAATAAAAAACCCCAAAATTTATCTTTTTTTCATAAAAAAAAAAAAAAAAAAAAACAATTAAATTTAGGTGAATTATAATAAGTATGTGAAAAAACATAGAAGCTCCTAAAGTGAGATGACCCTGGTCAGCCATTGTGCTACGTTAGGAAAATAAATTTGCTTTAAACGCACCCTATGATAGGCGTGCTTCAAAACTGGCATCATTTTTGGGGATCCCATAAATATTTTTCTTACAATTTCTATGTTAAAAAAATATATAGTTTTTATTTCTTTAAAAACCCATAAAAATTATTTTTTCATGATCTATTCAAATTATTATTATTCTTTATGGACTGGAAACTCACAAGTTCAAGAGCCAGTTGTTGAGTCACCATTTTTTATGGAGTATGGTGCTTCTATTATTTATAAATAGTTGATATTATTTTTGAAAACAAAATAATGGGGAGTAGGCATTCAAATAATTAATAGTTTTACTGAGGGAGGACCTTAAGGAACAAAGTTTTGAAGCCATGGCCCAGGAACTATATATGTTCCCCATTACTTTCCTATGTTTTATCAAATGGATAAGGCAAAAGAAGAGTCCACCTTAGTCTTCTATGATTTTAATAAATAGATCCCATAAGTTTATTCCAAACTTAAGGAATATCAACATCCCAAAAATTTTAAGAACTATATTCAAAATGGCCATGATGATATGGATTGGATTTATGATGTATAAGACACTTGCCTTATGAGCTACATGTGGGAGATAAATAAGATCTGGATGAATTCTAGAATGAATGTGAGGTAAAACATGATCTCCAAAGTCCCTACAAAGTAGAATATCTAGCAACACTCTACTTTTCTATATCCATAGAAGAGGAGTAAGACACACAATTAATGGAATTTGAAGAAAATATAGAGGATCTCAACTACCTGCCTTCATCCACTAAGATCCACCTTCAAGAGGCACATACCACTGAAGAAAAAATTAAACCTGAAACAAATAAGGGATTTTAACTTATCTCAAACTCTATTTCGTTTGATTTTATTCAATCTAAATTGATTATTAATTCCCACTAATTTGAATTTAAATATTTGGACAGTCCTTATTTTTTCCTTAGAGTATGATGAAGAAACAACACATACACCTATTGAGGAACACATGGATCTCCTTGATTTTATTTTGAGGAATCCCATGAAGAATTACAAGTAGATGAGCCTAAGTAAATCAATACAAAGGCTTATAATTATTAAAGGGAGAACATTTCTAATTATTCATGTTCAAATTTTATTCAAGTAAAAATATCTTCTTAATTTTCCTTTGATAATTCAATACCCACATCCCAAATTGAGCCAACATTGGATAAGGAAGAGAATGTTACACTAGTAGAAACCAAGAAGTATTATGATACATACTTCATCATACCCCTTCCATGCAATATTTAATTAATTATAATGGGGGTAGTCTATTATACTCTATCCATGGATTATTAACAAATAATTGAAAGTGAGGAAAATCCACATGTGGTGATTCAAATCCAAGAAGATCCATCCATTATCAGATTATGGATAACAGCTAGTACTTACCTTCTAAAGGTAGTAAAAATATAAGCCCTACTTGGGGGGTCATACTAAGACTTATTATTTTAGTTTTATTCTAGGAATAAAATTTCAATTTCAGTCTTAGGAATTAGTTTAGCATGTATTCCACTCCCTCTATTCTTTTTTAGCTTAAATGACATGATCCTTGTTCTTAATTAAGTAATTATATTTTTTAGGACCATGATGGAACAAGGAATCCCTCAAATAGTGGAGGAAGATTACTAGAGATTCAATTCAAAAGGTAGTTCACTTTTATGATTATCGTTTAAACTCCCTATATTTTGGTCTTAACAACCTAATTTGAGCTTTAAATAGAAAATCACATGACCATTCTTGAATTATTTATTTACTTGAATTATCTATGTGTCATGATTTTATTATTAATCATATGATTCCATGATTTAGATTTCAATTTTAATGAAATTGAATGAGTAAAATTGATAATTTAATAATTGAATTGAATCATGGATATTGAAATGACAACTCGTGATTTTAGGGAATTAATTGATTCATGTAAATGAAATTTCCTAATAATTTTTCATGCTTTGAATTAATGAAATTCATGTAAATTTGTTTGTTATTATTATTCATGAATTGAGTGATTCCCCAAATCAAATTTTCTATTCTCGATAGTATTTCTAGACCAAGTACTTTCTATTTATTCTTGATCATATTTCTTGAGGGGTATTGGGACATTCCAACAACCAAAACTTGAATTTAAAACTTGTATAAGATGATGACTATGAAAAAAAACATTTAAAATGATTTAGGAATCTTTTGAAAATTCCTTTTACTTGAATACCACCTTTACATCAATCCTTTTTATCCCATAGAGACCATGAATTCCCTTATTATGAATGATCCATGTTTCAATACATTTTTATCCATTACTACCCTCCTCTAAGTATTTTTCATGATATTTTAAAGTTGAATTGTTGGGTTTGGGAATTTCAAGGTAGAAGAGATGAAATGAATTATAAGGAAAAATTGTGGGAGTGATATTTGTGGGTATTGAGAAAGGTTTTTGATTCATACACTGTACTATATTGTCTTCCTCTCTTGAATAAAAAAATGAAAAAAAGGAATGGTTTTTGACTTATAAGAATAAAAAATCGACATCACTAGACCAATTATTTTTATTATATGTGGTTAGGTGGGGGGTGTGAGATTTATTCTAAGCATCATTTTCAAAAAAATGGAGAAAATATTTTGAAAAGGAAAAAAATTATAAAAGTTGATAAAAATTTCAAGAGGGTGAAAAAATCATTCATTATGATTTTAGTGATCGTGATATTTACTTTGAGTTTAGGGAAAGTGGGAATTTCTATTATAAAGGGTAGAATTTCATTATACTTACTTTTTATATCATTCACTATACTTTAAGAGATGAGCCTCCTCCTTGAGCCTTAATTTTTTAAACATTAATTCCAACCAATATTAATCCTTGGAGTCATAAATACCTTGATTTAAAGTTCTTGTGATTTTATTTGACTTTTTCCTTTAAAAAGTGGATAAAAGAGTTTCTTTACAATTCTATAGATACGGAACATGATCTCGTGATATGATCCTGACTCCACTTGAATTATATCATCAGTGATGGGAGAAAAGATTAAAAATAGAGGTAGATAATGATTTGGATTGATTAATAATAATTAATTAAGGAACTTGAATTAATGAAATTTTAAGTTCCATCGATTTAAAAAAGGAAAAGTAAAATACTTGATTTGATTGTTTGTTTGAAAATTGAGAAATTGAATTGATATTTTATGTGGATTTTTGAAAATTTGATTTGAAATTGATAATTGTTTTATTTTAATGCTTTGAAATTTAAATAATGATAACATTTTTGCCCTCTAAATTGCATGTTGAGATTTTATGGTTTTGTAAAATAATATTTTAAGTGTGGTGGTATTTTACACACAAAACTTTCATGCATATTTTTAATGATTTTTCAATGGTTTTAAATGGATTTTTGATATAAATACCCATGAAAGTGATTATTTTATTAATTTATGGAATTTTTAATTATGGAATTAAAATGAATTAAAATTAATTAAAGTTTTAATAATTAAAATTTTTAGATTTATTTGAATATATTGTGGATAATTTACTAAAATTTGAACATTTTTAGGTAAAAAATAGGGCCAACTTGGATAGCCCTCAACCTGATAGGCCATGAAGCCACCTATCCAACATGAGTGGGTCGGTTGGCCAAGAATGGCCCGAGGGAGAGTCGGTCGAGTGGTAGCGCACAATGCAATCCATCCCATGCAGTTACCCATGGGGAGTTGAGCCCTTGGGGAGTATATCTTGGGCCAAGGACTGTGTGGGCCATGTAACCTAAGAGAGTGCAAGTGGATGTAGGATTCCATCCCTGCCATAGGTTTCTAAGTTGATTATAACACGAATTGTATTATAAAAACTTGCAGTGCATCTATTCTTTTCCGATATGGGATAACTAAGTCTCAATTACTGTTCATAATTTTAATTGAATGATGTTTTCCCACCTTATATTCATGCTCTCTCACTCATATACACCCATATGTCATCCTATGTCATGCTCACCACCATCTAACATGTTGGACACTACTACTTCACCTCATGACCACTAGATTCGACTATAGATAGATCATGGCCGAGCTGCTCAACCACTTCCAATGTCCGGGACTTCCATGAAAGACCTTGGAGGCCTATTCCAACCACCTTGAGGCCCTATTATAATTAAATCATCGCCATGATCAATAAATTATCCCCCTATGGACACTGTGATGTTTGAAGGGGGTGAGGAGTACTCTCACTACTTCTGTGCTTCTCCAAGATGTTATCATTCCACCATGCAACCATGCACATGAAGGAAGAAGGCTGATGATTCCCCGCATCTACCACTGGTCCATGCTAAAATCAGGGAACCCCCATTATCTATGGGGGTTATTTGAAAATATTCAACTATAAGATCTAAATCACCAAAAAACCATAAATAGGCCTCGATAAATGGTGAATATCTAAGGATCGAACCGAACCTATAAAAGGTGGCTTGCTTCCCACTTGATAAGGGGAGATCAAACCCACATACACTACTCAATGGAGGCTCATCCAAATCTTATGTTTCCTTGTTTTCTTGTTTCTTTATTTTTATTTTATTATTTCTAATTTATTTTTATTTCAATTTTAATTTTAATTTTAATTTATTAAATAATAATTCATGAATTCTTTTTTAATCAAATTTTTTCCCAAAATTCATCCACCCCTTTCTTTTTCTTCTTCTTTCACTCTTTTTATTTTTAATTTATTAATTTATTTCTTCTATTTTTATTTAATTTTAGGTGTTCTTATTTTATTTTATTATTCTTTTTCTATTTATCTCTCTCTCTTTCTCTTCTTCTTCTGTTTTTATTTTTTGTGGTTTCATGTATTTATCTTTCTTATTCTTCTCTCATTATTCTTATATTTTATTTTTATTCTCTTATTTATATCCACCATTGTGACATCTTACCCTCGATAATGAGGGTTTGACCTAAGTCTTAGATCAGAAGAGGTTAGGTGTTCTTTAATTCTTTATTAAAAGTTTATTTTGTGTATGTTATAGATATGAGTGGAATTAATGGGTGTGGAAATTGTCCCCCATGTTAAGAAAATAAAATTTATTTCTATTCATTAATTTAATCTATTTTACCTATCTTCCATTTATTATCTCTTCACCTAAATAATTTGAGTCAATCAATAGATTAAATGACATACGATGGAACTAGGTCCTGGAATATGTCACACTACCATCTAAGGTGTGTCATCAACCTTGACTACAAGATTAGGTGGAATTTAGATTTATTAAGGCATTCAGTATTTCACAACACTAAATAAAAGGATAGTAATTCATCATGAGATTTCATGATTGGATTATCAAACTAAAATTAAAAAATAAAGGAGAATAATTATGGAACCCAAAACCAAACTCAAGACCAAGTTTTTTCTTTCTAATTTCATTTTTTAGCATTCCATGTTAGTTCAAGTTTAAATTGTCATTATACTTGTCATTTTAATATTTTAGAAAGTAATAAAAACACAAACATTTATAATTGTTTTCATAAAATGATAAAAACAACAAAAAATTAGATTTAGGTGAATTATAATAAGTGAAAAAACAGAGAAGCTCCTCAATTGAGACGACCCTAGTCAGCTACTGTACTGTATTAAGGAAATAAATTTGTTTTTTCCATGCACTACGAAAAGTGTGCTTCAGTCACCCCCACATACAACACTATTTAAATGAAATAAAATATTACTAAAATAATCAACATCTTATAAAATGAAAATATAACATTATAATGAATTATAGTGAATATTGATTGAAATAATGAAGTGGTATTTATAGAGATCAATGTGGCCATTGGAGTGGTAATATGAACATTGTTCAAATATGATCATTGGTTAATATAACCATTGGTATATTTGACCGTTGTAAATTATACCTATTGGTAATAATTTTACCATTATAATTAGTGTTTATAAGTAGTAATGATAAAGGATATTTAATGCAGAAAGGAGAGACAATGGCCTCAACTAGTAGAGTCATGTCATTTAAAGACCATTTATAAGAATATGGGAGGAGGTGGTGTCACTGGGGTAATCCCTTGACCAAGACCAAACAAATATTCAATAATTGATTCTTGAATGTAATCATCTATGGTAGAAGTTCAAGTTAGTGGATATTACCACTCGGTCAATGTTAGTCGAGCCACCCCATGAAACGACCATCATCGCACACCTTGCCCTTAGGGAGTATGTGGGTGTAATAAGGGGTTACGTGTCTAGGAATTGGTTAATTAAAGTGTAATTTCATATATATAAATAAAATTTTTATTCCATAAATCCCATTTTGAGAATAATTTTATTTAATAAAATATATGTTTAACTAAGACCAATTTGATAAATTGATTATTAAATGCAAATAAAACCTAATTGTATTTTTAGAAAATATATAAACTTTTATAATAAACACAAGTATTCTTAATAATATTTTTTATAATTAAATATTATTTTAAAAAGCCATTATTTAAATATAAATGATAAAATAATTTTATAATGTCCTTGTCAATTTTTATAAGTGTCAGAAATTTTAGTATGTCTTAAAAATTTCTATTTTTCAATAAATAAGGATTTTTATATTTGAAAGTTAAAATTATCATATTTAGAGAATAATTTTAATAAAATAAATATTTTATTTTAAATCATCATGTTGAAATTAGGTTAGGGTGAATTTTTGTAAATTTTTTAAAATATGTTATTTTTTAGTGAATAGTAAAAATACAGTTTTGGGTTTTTGATATGTTTTATGACTTAATATTTATATAATAATGATTTAATAATTAATTAACCATGATACGTGACCCAAAATATGTTATTTTATTAATATTAATTATTTTAATATCTTTTACTCAATTTTCAAACCTATAAGTGACTTTCCAAAGTCTAAAATGGAAATTTTAATTTTAAACCATTATTTTGTGGAAAATAACATTTTCTATTTCCATAGAACTATTAAAAAATTGTTTTATGTTCTAATGGATTAAAATATCATAAAAATGATTCAAATTTTTAAAACCATTAGAAAAAATCATGGGTAATTCGATGGTTTTTCATCATTCACAACCTAAATTTCAAAGAACTGTATTTGAAAATTATTAAATAATTGCTCCACTTTTTCTATAAATACCCACCCATTAATCCCTTAACCTTTATTAAAAAATATATCCTCCATAAAATTATTCTCAAATTTCCTCCATAATAGTCCTCACAAGGTGTCCTTAAACCCCCCAAATTTCCAATCCTCAATATTTAAGAGAAACTATTCAAGGTAAGGGAATTCTCATCATCTTCTTTTCTATTCAAGTAATTATTTTTTTTGTAAGCCATATAAAGGGTATGATAATTTATTTTATTATACTTTTAATCATAATATTACTTAAAATAATTTTTTATCAATGGTATTCCTTAATTATCTCTCATTTTACCCTTTTCTAAATCCATGTTTTATAATCGGCATGCTGCCAAATTTACTTCTCAATTTATCTCTTTTACAAAATAAATTATTATATTTTGAATACTCAAACCATATATTTACCCATGGGTATTCACCTAGATATTGATATAATTTATTTATTCTTGGATTTAAATATATGAAACCCACATTCCCTTTTCATGTGTTAATAATGATGTAATGATCATGTCTTTAAGCACTTTTGTATGCCATGATTTTGATAAGAAACTCATTATTTATTCTCCATGGGTTATTAATGAAATGATTTATTATGATATATATAGATCACATTAATTAAGGCATATAAATGGTGTGCTATGATGTAACTCCAATTCATTGGTTAAATAATTAGTCTCTAGATATGACATGTTTTACGATACATTGGTGAGTAACCTTGGTAATTTTGATTTATTAAACCTTAGTGATAAACCTTAGTGATATGATTATGAATGACTAATTTAAATGTTATAGCCACATTTACATTTTTTGATTCATTTTATTTCTATTATGATATGCCTCATGTTCAATTGATCATGTTATATTGTTATACCTCATGTTCTTATTGATATACCTCATAATCACATGCTAAATTCCCCCTTTCATATTCCCTTACTGGGATCATGCTCACCCATTTCCTTTGATGTATGTCCCAAGGAAATGAGATGCAGTAAAAGTAACTTAGGGTGAACCCATGAAGAATCCTTTTGAGTGTATTAGAATAATTTTTTATGTTTTTATGTATTATGTTCCTAATTTATAAAAAACTAAACATTAAAAGATCATGTGTTTTGTTCCATGTAATGAAAATTTTATGTAATAAAAAGGAAAGATTCCATAGTTGGTATTAGAGGAAGGTTTAGTTATTTGTGGAAATTAGGACTTGAAAACTTTATTAATAACCCTGAGTAAATGTCTAAATATATTAAAACATCCTGAAATTTTGGGGAAGCATTATGTGAGTTCTTTCCAAGCAATGAAATCTCTGTCTAGATACTAAAAGTGGATGTGGCTCTAGAAGAAATGTACATAGGGGTAACAACCCCAAAACACTATATTGAGATATAATCAATCGGGAACTAGTGCACGATAATGGTTCTTACTGCACACCAGATTTGAAACTCTCAAGGGATATATTTGGTTAATCGTAATATTTTTATGAACTATTATGAAGGATATATAGAAGATGTAATTGTTATTAGAGGATATTAATGAATAACATATTTAAGCATGATTTTTTAAGAAATAAACTCTATTTAGAATTATAAGTTTATTAAAAGTAACAAGTTTCTCACTAAGGTTTTCTTCTATTGGAAAAATAGATGAAAATGGGAGGAACCATATAAATAATGAGTGCAATGGATGATGCATTGATGGCCTTCTAATGGAAGATGGAATTAAAAAATTCATGAGGATGATAAATAAACTATATTGAGTTATTAATAATAACTTGAATCAATTTGATAAACCATATTCACCTTAAAGGTAATAAATTTATGTTAAGTTCTTCAGGCCTCAAAAAGCACCATGTTTTAGTGGATATACTAACCCATTTATTACTGATCAATGGATTACCTCTATAGAAAATATATTTTCTATATTACACCATTTGGAACTAGAGAAATTCATCCTAGAAATATAACACTTAGAAGGAGAAGTTTATCATTTGTGTTAACTGATTAAAAACACAAATCTAAGAAGGTAGATTGATGTTATTGAGTGGGAATAGTTTAGGGGAATAATTTTCAATAAATATTTTCGCTATTTTATGTGAAAAAAATGGAGAAATAATTATTAAAGCTAAAACATAAGGAAATTTAATCAATGGAAATATATGAAATGAAATTTACAAGACTTTCTTGATAAACCTCTAGAGTTTTTATGGATCCTAAGGGAATGGTTGAAAGATTCTTTAGTGAACTGAGACCCCATATGTGGAGGAATTTATAAAATTGATACTATGAATGCTATGAGAAGATGGTTTGGAGTGATATTAAGGTTTAATTGGAGTTTGTAGAGACACAGTGGTCACATAGGTTGAATGAAAAGAAGATATCAATGGATCTAAACTTAGGGAGGAATTTTGATCATGAAATAGGAGGAAAAAAGGTAAAACTTATCACATAAAACAAATATGGGAAGCAGAGGCTCCAAATGATGTGGTGGCAGGTACGTTCATTGTAATCTCAAAGCTATCTAGTACTTTGTTTGATTCTGGATTTACAAATTCCTTTATTTCATCCAGGTCTGTAAGGAATATTGAATCAATACTTGATCTACTAGAAGTAGAATTATCATTCAGGACTCCTGGAGGGATTATCCTAAAATCAACAGTGTATAGAAACTCTATTATTAACTTTGGAGACTATAATCTCATCATAAATCTAGTAGTCATTCCCATGGTGGAATTCAACACTATACTATGAATATACTACCTCTCAATGTATAATTCTAATATAAACTTTAGAATAAAGGAAATTTTAGTAGTCTTGAATTGAAAACCTATAGTAATTTTCAAATGAGACATATCTCATCTTGAGATTTGTCTAAAATTTCATACCATTGCCTTCTTTATGGAAATAATTAGTGAATAGGGATAAGGAAATGAAAATATAAGAATATAAAATTCCCCCATTATTCAGGAATTCATTGACATGTTTCCTAAAGAGTTATCTAGAACTCTCACAGAAAGAGAGGTAGATTTATCCATTAAACTCATACTTGGATCCAAGCTGATATTGTAGACCCTATATATAATAGAAAATGTGAAGTTAGGGGAATTAAAAAAATAACATCAAGATCTTTTGTAGAAGGGATTTATCTAAAAAAGTGTGTCTATTTGGGGCACAGCTATTCTATTTGTAAAGAATAAGGATGGATCAATGCAACTATGAATTGATTATAAATAACTTAACAGGATCATAGTGAAGAAAAAGTACCCTCTCTAAATGATTGATGATTTATTTAACCAGCTTCATGGGGATCAATTATTCTCCAAGATTGACCTCTGATCTGGGTATCATCAATTGATAATTAAGAAATAAAAAATTCCAAATACTACCTTCCAAACAAGATATAGAGATTATTAGTTTTTTGGTATGAACTTTGGCTTACTAATTCTCCTACTATATTTATGTATTTAATGAATATATTCTTTAAGGTATACCTTGATAAATTTGTTGTAGTTTTTATTGATTATATTCTGATATATTCCAAAATTCATGAGGATCATGGGGATCATCTAGGGGTTATATTGAAATCTCTAAGGAAGGAGAAGCAATTTGGAAAATTCAAAAAATGTAAATTATGGTTACAATAAGTTTCACACTTGGGGTAAATTGTAACCAATTAAGAAATACCATTGACCCTACCAAGAAAAATTCTCTAAAAGAGTGTCCTTAACCTATAGTAGTAACTTAGTTTTGTAGTTTCATTGGTTTAGTAGGATATTATAGGAGGTTTTAGAAAAACTTTCCATGCCTTTATAATCCACTAACCAAGTTAACATGAAAAGTATCTAAGTTTATCTAGAAAAATAAGTGTAAAGAAAGTTTCCAAGAACTAAAGAAGAGATTATTTATTTCACCTATGTTTACCCTTCCCTCTATCAGAGAAGGATTTTTTATTTATAGTAATGCATATCTAAAAGGGATTGGGTTATTACTCATGAAAAATAATAAGGTGATTGATTATGCATCTCAATAGTTAAATCCTGATTCACACTCAAATTTACCAAAGTTATATGGTGTAAGCGGTCGCTTGTAGTACGGCTTGGGTTATCGAATCCATAGGTACCGAAGAAGTAACCTTGAGACACTATGATTGGATGCAGGATTGGCTATGAAGTGGCCAACTATGGTGTTGATTGATTTGAAGAAATGGTGATTTGATTTAAATAAAAAAATAAACAAAATGGCTTGAATTAAAACAATTAATTAAGATGAGCTGATCCTAGGTTGTCTCTAGGGATTGATTGAATGTATTTATTTTTCTTTGAATTTTATTTTCATAGGTTCAAGTGGTATCCATTAAATGAAATAATTCCTCAATATCATTCTCCGATTTAATCCATACACAATTTCAAGGCTAATCACCAATTAGTTTAGAGGATCACTTAAATGATCACTTTAAGTAATTGGATCGTACTAGCACAAAAAATGTGTTGTCATTAAAGTTGGTGAAGACAAAGAAGAAGATAAATCAAAGAAAGGAACTCTTAAAATAAAGAACAAATTTAAGAGTTTAAGAACATCAAATAACATTAAATCCATCCCATGAAACTCCATAGGATCAACCCATAAAATTTTATCCCTCCATTGATGTTATTCTATCAATGTAATTGGGTAGTCGACTTAAAGAATCGGGATTGATAAAGAAGAAAAATATTGAAAAATGAACACTCCACCGTTGTGTGATGAATTCACAAGTGTGGGTGTGAATAAATTCACAATTCGATTCAACGGTATCAACATGTGAAGAAAAGGAAAATAAAAAGTGGAGAAGAAGAAGAATAAATTTTATTAAAATAATAAATGTGAAAGAAAAAACTTACATTAGATGAATTATCGAAGCGATTACAAAACAAAAGCGGGAAATTACAATTGAAAGAAATACAATGGATGAAAGAAAAACTTCAATTGAAAGAAAAAATATTAGATGCTAATTACCTTCACCAACATATCCTTATATAGTCACATTAGGAGCCTTAAAGACACCCCACAACAATAAATTCCATCCCCATAAATTGGGAGAGTTAAAATAAGGGTGAGAAAATCAAGGGAATTTGACATTTTGAAGTTGACCCAAAAAACTATCCTGATTCATCATCCTTTTGGACGTTCTAATTTGATATTAAATATGGCCGAATCATCAGAATTTTTAGAATAAAAATATCTTCTTCCATGTGTCCTCTATCATCTTTCCAAATTTCAGGTCATTTGGTACATCCGTTTGAATGTTATGCCTGAAATGTTGGGAAGAATTTATGGGCGTTCATATCAGTCCCACCATTTAAATGTAAACTTCGGATCCATATATCTCTATGAATAATTCGGAATTAGCTCTGGCCACAATTGAATAAAATGATCCCCATATTTTTCTCTTTCTACTGTAAAAATTTCAGATTCATTGGGCCTTGTTCGTGGGCCCCACATTTGTTTGATGGGCCTTAGGCCCATTATGCTTTCTCTGGAAAAGTTCTTCATTCATCCCCAAAAATCTCCATCTTCCATTGGGATTCATCCATAGATCCTAAAATAAAAAATGTTCCAAACAAAGTGATAAATAATATCCCAAAATATAAAATTCAAAAAATGAATATAATGTTGTCCACAAATAGATGAATTATTGGGCCCAAATTTTCATTTTAAACTTGAATTTCATTTAAGATGAGAAATGAAGTTCAATTTCTATAATTCACTAAAAATTATGTTTATGAAATTTGGAAAACATTATTATTAAGATATTGACAATAAATATTATCCGCTTTCAGCGGCTAATTACACCTCCCAACTTGAGTTTTTCTAGTCCCGAGCAAAATATATTACAAATATGAAATTCGAATTCCCTTTTCCAAAAACAAATTAATACACATTACTCACCCAAAGACCTCATACCAAAAAAAATATGAAACTCATATAAATCATTTAAAAAAAGCTAGATCCATAAGCATATACCAAGACCAATCCCATTCTTTTGTTCAAATTCATCACCACATTTCATCCAATTTCAATTAAGCGTGATAAAGTGTTGTGCATCACAAAAGCTATGGGGCCCATTTTATTGTTCAAGGGGAAAAATGGAAGCACTAGGTGGGAATCACATTAAACCTTAAGATGAGTATCCAAATTTTTTTATTTATTTTTTTTGTTTTTTTTAACCACAATAGATATGAAAAGACTAACTATGGGCAAGACAACTATGGAGTCACGATCCCCAAGTGTCGGACACCATACATATTGTCAATTCCAGGCTTTATAATATAGATATAAAGCCTAACTCTGGGCAAGACAACTATGGAGTCACGATCCCCAAGTATCGGACACCATGCATTTAGACAAAACATTGCTCTATGTGGTCATTATTTTTTTGTCAAATTTTTTTGTTTTTTTTGTTTTTTTTTTTGGATACTCAAATTAAACTAAAAGTGACCCCAGAACCCTATGCTATAATGAAAGGGACCCAAGAACTCAAATTTACACCCAATATCTAGTAGATGTGAATTGTGGCATTTTTATTAAGAGGATAAAAATGAAAACTTTGAAAATCACATTGGACAACTGCACTTTCCAAAAACTATGCTCATGAAATTTAAATTGCATTAAAATCAGAATCAAGGTATGAAAAATTATTTTATATCCAATTTCAGAGTTTTCAATGTGTGTTATCATGTTCAAGGTTAATGGAATTTTTCTTTCCATGCATGTTATTAAAAAAATCATTTTTTTATCTCCCTCCAACAGAGAATAACACTATCCCCGGTGTTTAAAGAAAACATAGAAGGGGGTATGGTAGAGGTGTTGAAAGAGGAAATTTAAAATGGTAATCATGGAATGAATTCACCTGGTGGTTGATGATGAAAGTGTGTGCCACAGTCTACCTTTAATCCTGGGTTCGAGTCTCAGTGGCTTGGACGGTTGTGATGGGATTTTCCCCATGACCTACGATGTGTCCTTTAATTTTTTTATTTTATATATATATATATATAATCTAAAAAATATAAAAATAAAATAAACTAATGATACATTGTCTTATTTTTAATTTTCTGGGTATGGTATTACTCAGAGATCACGCCAAGTGACACGGATGAATATGGCGCTCCCCTTTCATACCCATCCTTACTCATAAAATAAGAACAGGTCAACAGTCTATGACAATTTATCATATGAAAAAAAATAAAAAAATAAAAATAAATATTATTCACTATGATTGGAAATATGAAAACCATGGGTTGCCTCCCATGAAGTGCTTTTGTTTAACACCGTTAGCTCTACTTGAACCCCCAAAATTATCCAATTCCAACTTTAAAAATTTTTAATACCCCATTCTTGTCCACTTTAACTTGATTTAGATCGATTTTTTTAGAATTTTATTCATGTGAAATCCCATGGTCAGTAATGAGTTTGAAAGACCAAGGAAATCTGGTAATGGTTGATTGAGTTTCATTTGGAGTCCTTCCTAATATTTCAAGGGTCATTCCACCTTTTTGGGATTCTTGATGAAAATGGATGATAATTGAATGGTATTGGTTATCAAAAATAGAGGGATTATTGAGTTGGGAAGGAAGGATTATAACGTTGAGTTCTGTTTGATTGAATTTTCCCAATGAAGAATGGAAATTTGAATCCAAATTTGTTTCTTCGACAAAAAATTTTGAAAGAATTGGTTCCTTTTGAAAATATGATTCATCCCCAAAATTGTCCAGTTGAATATTAGGAATGGTTATGGACTCATTGTTTGTGATCTCTCATAATGGATCAATTATTGGTACTTCTGAAAAGTTATCAATGGAGTTATATTTAGGAAACTCAATCCATGATGTCAAATTTTCCTCTTTTGAGTCCAAAAAATCAATTTCCTCCTGATTTAAAGACCCTTCAACATTTTTTTGATCTTCTTCAGTTATCCCATATCCAAAGGTTATTTATTTTTTGAATTCCTGATTGGTTTTTGGGATAAAATATTCTTCTATCAGTGATGAGGAAAGGACATCCTGAGTGGGAATGGGTTCTTTATAAGTCTCAATGCTTTGTATTTCTAATCTCAGTGATGAAACTTCTGAATTCATTTTAACCATTTTTTCACACAAATGTTCAAGAATTTTTCCATAATTATGATTGATAGATGTTTGGACATCATGAACTTCATTATGTTTGATCTCTTCAATAATCCTCAAGAGGTATGGAAATTGATCCTTTAAACAATCATCATCCCATTGATTGTACATCTCATCTGGTGTGGTGTATTCAATTAAGGTTTGGTCAATGAAATTCCATATGTGAGGTGTTTCCCAATATTTATTTCCGACTTGATTACAGAATTGGTTTATGAAGGGTTATTTTGGAGGATAATCCATTGGAGTTGATTAAAAATTGGTTTTGGGATTTTTTTGGACACACAGAAATAGAAAGGGGAAAAGAGAAGAGAAATTAGGGTGATAATAGAGAATTTTTTGTGAGAAAAGAAGATGTGGGTCTAAGGTACTTACTTGGGTCCCCGGCAACAGTGCCAAAATTTGATTTATGCTCAAATTTTACCAAGTTATATGGTGTAAGTTTTTGCTTGTAGTATGTCTTGGGTTATCGAATCCACAGGGACCGAAGAAGTAACCTTGAGACACTATGATTGGATGTGGGATTGGATATGAAGTGGTCAACTATGGTGTTGATTGATTTGAATAAATGGTGATTTGATTTAAAGAACAAAACAAACAAAGTGGATTGAATTAAAACAATTAATTAAGATGATATAATCCTAGGTTGTCTCTAGGGATTGATTGGATGTATTTATTTTTCTTTGAATTTTATGTTCATCGGTTAAAGTGGTGTCCATTAAATGAAATAATTCCTCAATATCATTCTCTGATTTAATTCATACACAATTTCAAGGCTAATAACCAATTCACTTATAGGATCACTTAAATGATAACTTTAAGTAATTGGATCATACTAGCACTCAAAATGTGTTGTCATTAAAGTCGGTGAAGACAAAGAAAAAGATAAATCAAAGAAAGGAACTCATAAAATGAAGAAAAAATTTAAGAGTTTAAGAACATAAAATAAAATTAAATCCATCCCATGAAACTCCCTAGGATAAACCCATAAAAGTTTATCCCTCCATTGATTCTATTCTATCAATGGAAGCTGGTAGTCGACTTAAATAAGTGGGATTGATGAAGAAAAAAAATATTGAAAAATGAACACTCCACCGTTGTGTGATGAATTCACAAGTGCGGGTGTGAATAAATTCACACTTCGATTCAACGGTATCAACATGTGAATAAAATTAAAATAAAAAGTGGAGAAGAAGAAGAATAACTTTTATTAAAATACTAAATGTGAAAGAAAAAACTTACATTAGACGAATTGTCGATGCGATTACAAAATGAAAGCGGGAAATTACAATTGAAAGAAATAAAATGGATGAAAGAAAAACTTCAATTGAAAGAACAAATATTAGATTATAATTACCTTCACCACCAGCTCCTTATATAGGCACATTAGGAGCCTTAGAGACACCCCAAAATAATAAATTCCATCCCCATAAATTGGGAGAGTTAAAATGAGGGTGAGAAAATCAAGGGAATTTGACGTTTCGAAGTTGACCCAGAAAACTGTCCAGATTCATCATCCTTTTGGACGTTCAAATTTGATATTAAATATGGATGAATAATCAGTGGTTTTAGAAGACAAATATCTGCTTCCATGTGTCCTCTATCAGTTGTCCAAATTTCATGTCATTTGGTGCATCTGTTTTAATTTTATCCCCGAAATGGTGGGAATAATTTATGGGCGTTCATATCGGTCCCACCATTTAAATATAAACTTAGGATCCATGTATATCCATGAAAACTTCAAAATTATCTATGTCCACAATTTAATAAAATGATCCCCATATTTTTCTCTTTCTAATGTAAAAATTTGAGCTTCATTGGGACTGGTTTGTGGGCTCCATATTTGTTTGATGGGCCTTAGGCCCACTATGATTTCTCCAGAAAAGTTATTCATTCATCCCCAAAAATCTCCATCTTCCATTGGGATTCATCCATCGATCCTAAAATAAAAAATGTTCCAAAAAAAGTGATAAATAATATCCCAAAAATATAAAATTCAAAAAATTAATATAATGTTGTCCACAAACAGATGAATTATTGGGCCCAAATTTTCATTTTAAACTTGAATTGAATTTAAGATGAGAAATGAAGTTCAATTTCTATAATGCACTAAAAATTATGTTTATGAACTTTAGAAAACATTATTATTAAGATATTGACAATGAATATTAGCCTCTTTCAGTGGCTAATCAAATCCTCATTAGGATAATTATCCTACACGTGACATGGAGTTAGATGCAGTCATTTTTCCTCTAAAGATATGGAGGAACTATGTTTAATGGGATAAATGTGATATATACATATGAAACCACAGTTTGAAGTATATATTCACACAAAAGGAATTGAACATGAGAGAAAGGATATGGATGAATATTCTTAAAGACTAGGACTATTTAATTTATTATAACCCCAAAATAGAAAACAAAGTCACTAATGCATTAAGTAGTAAAGACATTTTTTTATTGATATAATGAGGATTCAAGTAGATCCATTGATCAAGGACCTAGTATGTTTGTACATGGTAATCATAAGGGAAGGGACATCATCAATCCTATCCCAAATTATTTATAAACCATTGTTATTATAGAATATCAAGAGAACTAATTGGGAATATCCTTTGATACAAAAGAGGATAGAGGTTGTGAATAATGGGAGTTTTCTTGAGTTTAATATTGATCAAGAATATGTACATAAATGTTGTACAAGGTTATGTGTCCCATATTTCCCATAGATAAAGAAGGAACTAATGGATGAATCTCATAGCTCTAAATTATCTAAAAATCCTAAATTCACAAAAATGTATAGGGAACTTCATGATCATTATTTTTGGGATAATATGAAAAGGGATATTTCTTACTACACTTTAAGGTGCTTGGGGTGTCAACAAGTAAAGGTGGGGCAACAACTTCCTAAAGTGGTATTGAAATCACTACCCATAACAACATGTAAGTGGGATAATATCACTAGGTACATAATAACTAGTCTCCCAAGAACATCCAACGAAACCAATGTGATATGGTTTTTAGAGGATTGACTCATGAAGACTACCCATTTCATCGTTATTCAAGAAGATTTCTCTCTTGACCAACCTTCCAGGATATAAGTAAAGGAATTTTTGAGGTTATATAGGGATCCAATTTCAATAATTTATAATCATAATACAAGGTTCAAATATAAATTCTAGATAATTATTCAACATGTTCTGAATACTGAATTGAATTTTAGTATAGACTATCACCCCCCAAACTGATGTACAATCTGAAAGGACTATTCAGATGCTTGAGGACATACTAAGAATATGCTCAATAGAATTTAAAGGTGGATGAGATCAACACCTCCGATTAGTTGAGTTATATTAAAATAAAATATTCCAATAATGTATTCAAATGGTTTCCTAGGAATCTCTATATGGAAAGATATGTAAAACTACTACTTTTTTGGGATGAAGTTAGTGTGAGAAAGCTACATGGGACTGATCTTATACCAGAGATAACAAAAAATGTTCATTTCATCTAATAACATATAAAATATACTTAGAGTTGGAATAAGATATTTGATTTAAACCATCAAAGGGACTTGGATTTTGATGTTAGAGACAAATTTTTCCTTCAGATATCACCAAAGAAGACAGTCATGTGGTTTAGAAAGAAAGGGAAGCTTATCCCTAGGTACATTGGACCCTTTTAAATACTTGATCACATAGGATAAGTGTCCTATTGGATACACTTGAAACAAATATGGCTCAATTTCATGATGTATTTCATATATCTCTCTTGAGTAATTATATACCTTATCCCTCACATGTACCAAATTCGGAGGTGGTACAAATGGGACATGACCTCTCTTATGAGGAGCATACGGTGGAGATCTTGGACTGTAGAGATAAAGTTATACACAATAAGAAAAATCATCTTGTCAAAGTGTTATGTTGTAACCATAAGTATGAAGATTCAACATGAGAACTATAGTAAAAAATGAAATAGAAGTACCCTCACCTATTCTCAATTGAGAATATGAGTTTACATTTCAAGGATGAAATTTCTAAAGGGGGAAGAATGTAAGGACCCAAGTTTTATTTAAATTATATTTTTTCATAACAAAATGTGAGTTATATTATATAATATTATACATATAAAAAATATAGAGTAACCAAAAAAAACTTACCTCATTATTAAATATCATTACATTAGTTATCTATGAAACTAGTGAAAATGCCAAACATTAAAATTGGACAAAAAATATAAAATGTAAAATCTAAAATGGGATAATATAGATTTCCCCAATCTACTAGAATAATCACCCCCATATCCAAAACTATATAAATGAAACAAAATATTAGTAAAATAATTAATGTCTTATAAAATGAAAATATAACCTTAGGAGTAATTATAGTGAATATTGAGTGAAATAATTAATTGGTATTTATAGGGAGCAATGTGGTCATTGGAATAGAAATATGAATGCTGGTAAAATATGATTGTTGGTCAATATAAATGTTATTCTATTATACTATTTGGAACTATACTCATTTTTAATAATATTACCATTATATTTAGTATTTATAAGTAGTAATAACAAATGATAATTTATGTAGAAAGGAGAAACGATGGCCTAAACTAGTAGAGTCGTGTCATTTGAAGTCCATTTGTCAAAACATTAGTGGGAGGTGGCGTCATTGTGGTTCGACCTTGACCAAGACCAATCTAAACTTCAATAAGTGAGGCTTGAATGAAATCACCTATGGTATAAGTTCCAGTTAGTGTATATTACCACTTGATCAATGTTAGCTTAGCCACCAAATGAAACTACCACCATCGCACACCTTACCCTTAGGGCGTACATGGGTGTAATAAGGTGTTATGTGTCTAGGACTTAGTTACATGGAGTTTAATTTACTTTTTATAAATAAAATTTTTATTTCATCAATAACATTTTTAGAATAATTTTATTTAATAAAATATATGTTTAAGTAAGAACAATTTGATAAATGGATCATTGGATGCAAATAAAACATAATTGTATTTTTATAAAATATATACACTTTTATAATAAAATTAGGTATTCCTAATAATATTTGGTTCAATGAAATAGTCTTTTAAAAAACTCTTATTTAAATATAAATTCTAAATAATTTTACAATGTCCCAGGAAAATTTATATGTGTCAGAAATTAATTGTGTCTTAAAATTTTTATTTTTCAATAAATATGGATTTTTATATTTTAAAGTTAAAATTATCATATTTAGAGAATTATTTTGATAAAATAAATATTATATTTTAAATTAGAACATCAAAATTAGATTAGGGTGAATTTTTTAGAATTGTCTAAAATAATTTATTTGTTAGTGAATAATAAAAAAATACATTTTTGGGTTTCCTTATGTTTTATGAATTCATATTTATGTCATAATGATTTAATAATTAATTAACCACAATCCATGACCTAAAATATTTTATTGTATTAATATTAAGTATTTTAAAATCTTTTAATCAATTTCCAAACCTATAAGTGACTTTCCAACATCTAAAATGTAAATTTTGATTCTAAAAACATTATTTTGTGAAAATATACTTTTCTATGTCCAGATAAGTATTAAAATATGGTGTTTGGTTCTAATTGATTAAAATATCATAAAATTTTACTTGAATTTTTAAAACCAAGATCCAAAACCATGGGTAAACCAATGGTTTTTCATTTTTCACAACCAAGATTTTCAAGCCCTGTATTTAGAAATTATTAAACAATTCCTCCACTTTTTCTATAAATAACCACCCATTTCACCCTTTACCTTCACTAAAAATCCATCCTACATAAATTACTGCTCATTTTTCCTCCCCAATATTCACCCAATGTGTCAATAATCCCCCAAGGTTCTAATCCTCAATATTTAGGAACAAGTCTTCAAGGTAAGGGAATTCTCATCATCTTCTTTTCCATTCAAGTAATTATTTTTGTGTTCATCTTATAAATGGTATGTTATTTTCTTTTATTATTATTTTTATCATACCCTTAATGATAAAATAATTTTTTATCAATGTGAAACCTTTTTTCTCTCTCATTTTACCCTTTACTAAATCCACATTTTATAACTGTCATGCTGTCAAATTTACTTATCAATTTCTTTCTTTTACAGAAGAAATTATTATATTATCAATAAAAAACCATTTATTTATCCATGAGTATTCACCTAGATGTTAATATAATTTATACATTCAATGATTTACATATATGAAACCCATATTCCCTTTTCATGGGTTAATAATGATGTAATGATCATGTCTTTAATCAATTTTTTATGTCATAATTTTGATAATAAATCCATTCTTAATTATTCATAGGTTATTAATGAAATGATTTATTATGATCTATATAAATCACATTAATCAATACATGTGAAATATGTGCCTTGATAGCAATCCAATTCATTTGTTAAAGAATTATTCTCTAGAGATGACATATTTTATGAAAAATTGGTGAATAACCTTGGTAATTTTGATTTTTGACACCTTGATGATAAACCTTGGTGATTTGATTATAAATGTATCCTTTAAATGTTGTATCCACATTTCCCTAGTGTGATTAATTTTATTTTTATTATGATATTCCTCATGTTCACTTTATCATGTTATATTGTTATACCTCATGTTTTCATTGATATGCATCATGATCACATGCTAAATGTATCCCTTGTATATTCCCTTACTGGGATCATGATCACCCCTTTAATTTTATGTATGTCCCCAGGATATGAGATGTAGTAAAATTAACTTAGGTTGAACCCATGAATATTACTTTCACATGGATTAGAATAATGTTTTATGTTTTCATGTATTATGTTCCTAATTTCCAAGAAACTAAACTTTAAAGGATATTATGTTTTTTTTCATGTAATGAAAAGTTTATGTAATAAAAAGGAGGTATGTTATATCCAAGATAATAATGATTAACTATAGAGTTATATTCAAGTAGTATTCTAAAAATAAAGGTTCTTCTTGTTGGCGTGTGTAGTAACATTTAGTTTGTTGTTCCATTGACTTTATGGGTTGTTGTATTCACCCCCCCCCCTCCCCTAGAGCACAATGCCCCCATTGTGGACCCTATATTTCAACCCAAATAGTGCCACCACACTTCTAGATGAGTTCCTAATCTGATACCAATGTAACAACTAGGCCTCACTAATAGCATATACACCCCACCTTAACATGTCTTTCAGGTCCTAGCCTGCCAACACCACTATTTCCCTGCATACATGTGGTCCCCAAACTGAGGCCCACCCATGTCCCTAAAAAGGTCATTAGACTAATGGTTTCCCCCATATACCGACGCATGTTATTCCCAATGTACATTTTCCTCACTCAGACTCACCCTGGAAAACTTCCTAGGAGGTCCCCCATCCTAACCACTACTCCAAGAAAAGAACGCTTAACTGTGGAGTTTTAATTAGGTAGGCTTTTGAAAAGAAAGTTTCTCTTTGTTGACATGGGTAATAAGATTTATTATTTTGACCATTTAACTTTATTGGGTGTTATATTCACCCCCCCCCCCCCAATAGCACAATGTACCCATTTTGGACCCTATATCACAACCCAGGTAGTGTCATCACACTTCTAGATGGGTTTCTACTCTAATTCCAAATTAAAAATTGGGCCTCACTTATAGTACATACACACTTCCTTAACATGTATGTCAGGTCCTAACCCACTAGGCACTACCATTTTCCCCATAGACATGTGGTCCCCTACCTAGGGACCACCCATGTGCCCAAACATTTCATCATACTAATGACTATCCTCACAGACGAACACATGTTCTTTCTAGTGTGTGTTTTTCTCACTCACACACACCCTAGGAAACTTTCTATGACATCACCCATCCTGACCACTACTCCAAGCCAAGCATGATTACCTATGGAGTTCTAATTAGGCAATCTCCCAAAAAGAAACGTGAACCTTGTTAACATGGGTAGTAACATTTATTCCTTTAACCATTTAAATTTATTTGGTGATATATTTACCCCCCCTAGAGAATAGAGTCCCATTTGGGGACCCTATATCTCAACCCAGGAAGTGTCATCACACTTCCATTTGGGTTTCTACTCTGATACCAATGTAACAATAGGGCCTCACTTATAATACAAACACACCATCTTAACATGTATTTCGGGTCGTAGACCTTTAGAAACTACCAATTTCACCACAGATATGTGGTCCCTTGCCTAGGGCCCACTCACTTTCCTAAATGGGTCATCAAACTAGTGATTATCCCCACAAGACAACACATGTTCTTTCCGGTGTGATTTTCCTCACTCGCACATGCCCTAGGAAACTTCCCATAAGTTCACCCATTCTTAACACTATACTAAGAAAATAAAACTTAACTATATAGTTCTAATCAGGTAGGCTCTCTAAAAGAAAGGTTCACCTTATTGACATGGGTAGTGAAATTTTATCTTTTAACCCTTTAACTTCTTGTGTTGTTACAAAAAACGCGCCAAAGTACCCAAGTAGGGGGTGATTATAAACTCAGTAGAAATTCCCTAAAGAATTTCCAATACACACCACTAAGATAGAACATGTTATAAAATTTTATATAAAACAATTGTAAAACATTTAAACATTTCATATAATCTATAAGAGAGATCCATCTAAGAAAAACATAAATTAGATTATTTCCATCCATTTAAATTTGGCATAATCATTCCAGGGTTCACACAAAAACTCATCCATGTACACCAAACTATACAATCAATACACACAAGCTTTGTGTTTCCATTGAATATGGTACTCCATGACCATAATTCATTTAACCTTGATGAAGGCACTTCCGACCATATCTATCCCCTTAAACACATGCCAACCCAATTATTCTCAATATCCAGACCAAAACATTTTTACAAAAATAATTATTTCTTGAAAAAATTTCATCAATCAATTTTCTTGTGTTCAAACCATTTCATAATTTTAAAATTTATATTTTAAAATAATATCCAAAGAGGGTTTATTAAAATCCATAAAATTTTCAAAAGTGATAACTAAATTAGTTTCCTTCATGAAATCACACAGCAATGCCAATATAAATCTAAGAAAACCCATTCAATAAAACTAAGACTTATAGTTATATAACTATAGAGTGAGAGAAAATCCACCAACCTCAAATTTAATTTATTGGAACAAAGTATTTATGATGAAACCACCAATCTCCCTTCTAACTTCTATTCATCTAGAAAAACCCTAGAAGATCTCATAAGAATTTATCTAAGAACATTGATCTAGGTATTCCAATGTTCGTCTATGGTTTTGTTTAATAAAAAACATGTATATCATAATCAATAAGTAATAATGAGACATAAACCTTGTTTTATATAATCACATGCTCAAAGATCCATTGTAAATAGAGTTCGGATGTCGAAGGTCTCTAAAAATCACCCACAGGTTCCGTAGAAGTTAAGAGGAATGAACAATCACATAAGAGGGATTACAAACATTGGTTGTACTAAAATTGGATGGGTCCAGAACAATTTATAGTGTAAATTGGGAATTTATGCCATGAATCTATTGAGGGGTCTCTTATGCCAAAAAACCCAAGGCCTCATATTATTTATCTAGAAATAATGATTTTATGATGTAAGTCATTATTACAGCATAAGAATATCATGCAAAGAAGTTTAATGGATTAAAGGATTATTAAGACTTATTCCCCAACATATTTATGTCATAAAACCTTTTTAAAACAAAAATATTTCTTGTAGTAGTCTCTAGCAGCCATACTCTAGTTTATTACTCCTCTTACACTTCCAAACCCTTAAAAAGGCTAACTCAACAACTCTAAGAATAAATGAAGAGCACAAAAAGATGGTGTACCCCAAAATGGGGGTGTTTCATTCTCCCCAAAATTGGTCTTTTCATCCTTAGAAAGTCAAAAATCGATGTTTCTATGAAAGATATTGCACCATTTCTTGTGAATTTCCTTTTAACGCTCCCATGTTTCTTTTTAAATCTGACCATACTTTCATAAAACATGTACCAAACCAATGATTTTCCTGCACAAGAGCTTATCATTCCTATCCATAATCCATACTGGAACACGAATAAACATAGAATTTAGTTCAAGATCAATATGTTCCTAGTTAAATACATAGTCAATATTAGGATGATACTTTTTCAATTGAGATACATGAAACACATTATGCACTAAAATGAACCTTAGTGGTAAATCTAACCAATAAGCCACATCACTCATTCACTCAAGTATCTCAAAAGGTCCAATGTAACAAGGATACAAATTAACTTTTTTAGAAAAATGGAATTTACCTAGTCTTAGATAGATTCTTAAGAAAAAATTATCTTTTACCTAAAAAAATAATGATCGTCAATGGGTATCCACATACTATTTCTAACTACTCTGAGACATCTCCATTCTATTTCTGATCATCTAAATCTTATCCATTTTCTCGTGTACTAGGCTAGGTATGATATGTGAATTCTCACCTATTTCCAACCAAAAAATTGGACAAAGATAAGGATATCCATAAAATGATTAAAAAGGATCCATATGTATCGAGTCCAGATAACTGTTATTGTGTGAGAAATATACAGATGGTACATGATTCTCCTATGAGCCTCTAAAATCCATTATGAAAGCCTTCATCATGTCTTACAATGTTTTTATTGTCCATTTAGATTTTTCATCTATTTTAGAATGATAAAATATGCTCAAGTTCAATTGTATTCCAAGTTCTTTCTATAAGGATTTCCAAAATTGAGATCTAAAACTGGGGTCCTGATCAGATACAATCGATATGGGAACACCATGCATCTTTAAAACTTCTCAAATATAGATTTTTGATAAGTCATATAACATATTAAATTCACAAATATATATGAAATGATCCAACTTCATGATCCAATCCACAATCACCCATATGGAATTGTGTTTCCTAACCATTCTTGGTAGGCTTCTAACAAAATCAATGGATATTTGATCTCATTTCCACACAAGAATTGGTAAATAATACCATATACTAGGTAGTCAATTGTGATCGGCCTTAACCTGCTAATAGGTAAGAAAAATCAAAAAAAACTCTTCCAATATTCTCTTCATGCTAGACCACCAAAACTATAATCTCAATGATTTATACATATTATGTATTACAAGATGAACTTCTCATCTCAAATCTTGGTAGGTGGGAATAATTTATTCCTAATAATCCAAAGGTATCATTATTCAATCTCTAAATGGTAACACTAAACTCCCATCTAGCTTCCATCCTTCAATGGTCTCCCTACTATTGACATTTGAACTAATATCTAGACATTCTAGATTATATTCTTGATCAATTGTAACCTCCAATGGCCCGAAGGCCTTCATTTTTATTGATTTTTCATAATCCACCTTTCAAGGGGTGAGGTGGAACCCTTACAAGGCCCATAGAAGTAAGTATTACATGGCCCGTAGGCCTTAGAGGAATTCATTTTCCGTAGGCTTCAAAAATTACATACAACCCAGACTAACTACTTGGAACTGATCCTCCCCAGCATCTTCATCGTGAAATCAGATCCCCACCTTCGCATGGCTATTTGTCTAGGATTTCCCATACATGCACAGGATTGTCCCGATGGCAGGTGCCATACCCTCTCATTATTGCAATCTGTTTAGCTTCTGCTATGGTGAAAGCTCCTTGCTCATCCTCCTTATGAAGCTTGTTCCTTGTAGGTTGTCTGGTTTTCATCTGCACATAAGGTGGACCGAAGGCCTTGAGGTGGCCCGACGGCCTTACTGACCCAAATTCCTGGGTGGCCTGAAGGCATTAAAGGACTTGGAGACCAAATCAGTGGCCCAAAGGCCCAAATTGGGGAGTATTCCCGACTACTACAGTGCCAAACATTTCCTGCTACAGTCTGTTATAGTCCCTGCTACAGTACTGCTATAGAACCCAGAAATTATCCTCCACCTAGATTTGATCCCAAGTCACCTAGATGCACTTAAGGAGTCCTCGACAACTGGGCTAAGGCTCATGTTCTTGATCAATTGTAACCTACTCAATAAAATCAAGAAAAAAATAAACTAGAAAGAAAAATGATACTTATTCCTAGTCGATGCAATCCAGGAGAATCTCATCTATAACAAATATCATCTACCACTAATTTAAATCCTCTTTATAAAACTAATTATATAAATTACTACTTAATGAATTTTTCACTGAATTCCCTTCACCTATTGTATTTATCAAGTCAAAGTAAAAAATATGTAGTTATTACATCCATCTACATTTCCTTATATTCAAATCTCACTGTGAGAAAATTTGTTTCAAGATTTTATGGTCCGTAAACATCATGAATTTATCCCCAAAAATATAATGATTCCAAAACTTTAAGGAATGAACTATAGAATACAATTACAAATCATGGGTTGGGTAGTTCTTCTCATACACCCATAACTACCATAAGTCATATACAATAACATTATCTCCCTGTATGAGAAAACTACTCAACCCAGATTTCGATGCATTATAATAAACCACATAACCCTATCCTAACTCTAAAAACATGAGGATGGGTGTGGATGTAAGGAAAATATTAATATCATGTAATTATTTTTGTCACTCATCATTCCATTATAAAGTAATGCCTTCTCTTTTCAAAGCTATCATTGGTGTGGAATGATATTAAAAATCATGAAAAAATTGTCAGTAATATCTTACTAAGCCAAGGAAGCTGTGTATCTCAAAAATAGTCTTCGATGGTTTCCAAGAGATAATAGCTTCTATCTTTTTAGGATCAACCAAAACTCCCCTTTCATAAATGAAATAACTAATGAAATGTGCCTCCTAAATCCAAAACTCACACTTTGAAATCTTATAATAAAATATATTTTCTCATATTATACTCAATACTATATCCAAATGTTTATTATGATCATATTTGGTCCTAGAATAAACCATAATATAATCAACAAACACCACTAAAAATTAAGAAAGATGCCTATGAAATATTTGATTCATTAATTTGATAAACATCATCAGTGAATTCGTTAAACCAAAGGTAATAACTATATATTCATAATAACCGTATCAACTCCTAAAATCTATCTTTGGAATATCCTTTTTCTGAAATCACAGTTGGTGATACACTGATTGTAATTCAATTTTATAGAACCATGGTGATCCCCTCAATTGATCAAATAAATCATAAATTTAGGGAAAAGGATATTTATTCTTTATCATAACTTGGTTAATCTTATAATAATCCACAAAAAACCTAAGAGTTCCATATGACTTCATCCCAAAAATAATAGGAGTTTCCCAAATAGTTTTGATCAGTCAAATGAACCCTTTTCATTCCAACTCTTCTAGTTTGACATTAAATTCCCTCAATTCCTTTAGTTCCATCCTATAATATGGATGTGAAATAGGATTATTCCTCAGTAGGAGATCAATATTAAATTACACTTCTCTTTCAGGTGGCAATCTCAAAACAATTCTCAAAAAACATAAGGAAATTAGTCAATGATGGGTGGAAATTACCTATTCCCAATTCCATCCATAGATTCTAACATAATTTTTGTTAACAGATAAGATACAATCCCAACCATTAGTATCAAAGTTTCTTTTCTACTCACATTTACAACCTAATATCCTTTAACGTGATGTATAACACCATCAGAAAATGTGAAACTGATTTTCCTAGCATAACAGTTGATATGGGCCTTGAATAATTTCAACTAATCCATTCCCAAAATCAGGTCATAGATATCTATTTCCAAAACTGAGAAATATTAAACTAAATCATCATTATTTATCATTATAATATATACTATATACATAATGAATCGATACTCTCATTATCCCAGAGTTGTTTACAGTTCCAAAATATAAGGCATCATCTCATCTTGTAACCCCATATGATCAACCGCAAAAGAAACAAAAAAAAAGAGTGGGATGCACCCATATCAAACAAATCCTTCATAATGGTATGATTTAAAATTATCATACCTCACACCATTAAAGTACTAGATTTATCATCCAAGGTTATTTATTTGTCACCATAAATATGATTACTTCCTCCTATATAATCCTTGATTCCCTAATGATATTTCATAACCTATAGAGTTTTGGTGTTCCTGGAATCACCTTGACTCGTTTATTTTTTAGGATGAAAATTATTCTAGTGAGAAAATATTATTGAATTATACGATGTTTAAGAAACATTATATGGGTCAACAATACCATAATTTTGAGCATTAAGAAAATAAATTTGAAGATATCCTATCATATTATAGTTTTGACATGCTTTAGATGGTGGCATACAATCTCTATTCTTATGAGAAGTAGACCCACATTAGAAACAACCAGGATTTAAATTGGATCTTGGACGAAGTTTGAAATATCCCATAATTTGATTTTGAGATGCTCCATCACCCTAGAATTAGGTTTCTCTCTTCCACTTATTCCAAGTGTTTGAGTTCTCACATATTCCAATGGTGATAAACTGACTTCCTCCAACAAAATTTCTAGAAATGTCTATTTCAACTGACATCATTCTATTCAAAATTTATTTATATTTAGTAATAAAAAGAATGGATATCTTAGATTGAATCTTTGGTTTTAATTCAGACTCAAAGATTCATTCTTTCACTGATGCATTAGTGGAAACTTTCAAAGCAAAGTAGACTAAGTTCATAAACATGGATTCATACTATATCATTGATATATTTTCCTACTTCAGGATAAAAATTCATTTTTCCTTGTTATCCTGAATGTGTGGGGGTAGAATATTTTGTTGAAAAAATCATCAAACTCTTCCCACAATAGTCCTTAGTCATCTTTTTCTTGAAAAAATAAATCCCACCACTATCATGAAAAATCCTTCAATATATATATTTCCAACTTCACATTTATTTTTTCTAGTATGCCAAGAAAATAGAAAAAAATCATTCAGTTGAGCCACTCTTCAACTTTTTCATGTTCGTAATCCCCTTGAAAAATAGGTGGATTCTATTTATGAAACATTATTGAATTATCCACTTTCCTCGATTCATCATTTTTATTTTCATTATCAACGGGCTGAAAATATTGTATGATAATCCATACAAGTTGTTAGTTCACCTATGTCTTAGGTGTAACCACATTATTTATAGCCACTTCCTATGGATTTATACAGTATCTACCAAGTTCCATTTTCTATATACAAAACAAAACATCACTTAGTTCACTCTCTCTAGAAATTAAAGTCTCATAAAAATTCAAAATCACCATTATCAAGGAGAAATAGACATTCTTTTAAACGTAAACCATTTTAAACATTTTCAGAAAAAAATTTGAATAGTATATGGACAATGAATTCCTAGTGAGAAGCCTCAATACAATGCATGATATACAACACCCATCATTTAAACCCATGAAAATGAGATAAAAACACAATTAGAAGTGTTTTAGAACACTTTTTTACCCAGAAACCCTGGTAACTTGAAGTTCAATAGGAAAAGGTTAGCTAAATATTTTTAAGCTATACATTTCAAGTTCCAACATTTCAATCTCCTTGCTAACATCCTAAGAGATAGACTGACTGGCCAAGAATAATACCATTTGTAACATCCTTCTCTATCTCATTGTCTTGAGAGGAGGAAAGGATGATACTAGCCTTGGGTGACATCTCCAAGACACCTAAGGTCATAAATAAATGATAAGGGGTTAAGGAATAGTTCGAGGAAAATTTTATCTATAAAAGGAAATAGCCTAACAACACACAACATAAACATCCAAACCACTATATGATGCATGAATAATAATACAAAATTAATTTAAACCAACAACATAGAAATATCAAAGTAGAAATGGAAAAAAAGAGATAATAATCCAAACTATAAAAATACTTGATAACATTAATTCATAATCCAATGTACCACCCGAACAAGCTCTAAGACCCAACACCACCTTCCAAGCCCAAGGTATCAAGTCGCATCACTAAAGAAATATGATACATTTCCCTTACTTGTACCTTAATGTATGACATCTATAGATACACTAAAGTTCCCAAGAAGGGGTTGATTATGAACTCAGTAGGATTTCCTCAAATACTTCCCAATACACACTACTGGGATTAAACAAGTTAGAACATTTTATATAAAATAGTTGGAAAACATTTAAAAAGTTTATATAATCCATAAGAGATATACATGTGAGAAAAAACATAAATAGGCTTATTTACATCCATTTACATTTGGCATAATTATTCCAGGGTTCACACACACACCCATCCATGTACACCCAACCATACACTCAATACACACAAGCTTGGTGTTACCATTTATGGTGGTAGTCCATTACCATAATTCATCCAGCCTTGATAGACTCAATCCCGACTTTATCCATCCCTTTAAACACACGCCAACCCAATTATGACCAATTTACATGCCAAAACATTTTATCAAAATAATTATTTCTAGAAAACATTTCATCAAACAATTTTTCTATTTTCAAATAATTTCATAATTTTAAGTTTTTCATTTTGAAATCATAGCCAAAGTGGGTTTACTAAAAGCCATAAAATTTTACAAATAGGGAACCAAATTAGTTTCCTCCACAAAATCACATAGTGATACCAATAAAAATCTAATAAAACCCATTTAATAAAAATAATCATTCTAATTATAGAATCGTAGAGTGAGAGAGAATCCACTTACCACAAATTTAATTGATTGGAATAAAGGATTTATAATGAAACCATTAGTATCCCTTCTTCCTTGTATTCCTATAAAAAACCCAAGAGGATATCATATTAATTTATCCAAACACATAGATCTAGGTATTCTAATTACGGTCTATGGTTTCATTCAATAAAAAACATAGAGATATGAATTGAGAAGGAATAATGAGTCACAAACCATGATCTACACAATTGCATGCTCAAAGATCCATTAGAAACAGAGTTTAGATGTTGAAGGTATCTAAAAATATCATGTGGGTTCCCTATAAGTCAATAAGAATAAACATCCACATAAGAGAAATTATAATTATTAGTCATATTAAAAATGGCTAGGCCTTGAAAAATTGATGACATAAATTGGGAATTTACGTGTTGAATCCATAGAGGGGTCTCTTATTCCAAAAAAACTAATTCCTCAATTTATTTTTCTAGAAATAATAATTTTATGACATAATTCATTCTTACAACATAATAATATTGGAAAAAGACATTTTACATCTTAAAGGATTCTTACAACTTATACTTAGAAATATTTACATTGTAAAATTTTTTATGGAAAAAAAATTATTATACAGGGATCTAGTGTCTAGACTCCAATTTATTCCTCCTCCTACACTTCTAAACCCTTCTAGAGGATAACCTAACAACTCTAAACATAAATTAAAATCACAAAAAGATGGTGTACCTAAAAATGAGTGGCGGTACCCAATCACCAGACTCTTACCAACATGCTAAGATCCAAAACCATAATAAATCAAGAACCTAAAATGTCATGTACATCGCTCAAAGTGAAAATCATATCCAAATGTAACATCAAAAACAAAAATAGTAATCATGTATCCTTGGTAACTTGTAATTCCTATCATAACAGATGTTCTTTATGAACCAGTCTAACATCCATTATAGTCTCCTCTGACACATTCCTAAATATCCAGTCTATCATATCTAAAAATAATAATACAAAATAAAATTAACTACTATAATAACACTTCGTAATATTCTTCCACCCTGAACCACTAACTAGTTCTTAGACCAACGATCACCACTATACCTCAGGTGCACCTCCTCGTATTCTAGATGCTTCCAACTAGTAGTGAGGGTCTAGATTGGTACTCTGGGAAGACCATGCCCCCTATATCATAGTGTGAAATAAATATAAAATAACTAAACACCATATATAATGGTAAATAATCAGAGTAACCATGAATTAATAAACATATGACAATAATAAATGAAATGAAGTGAAGGACCGAATAGACAAGGTGTGCATACAATAAACTAACTACCTATAAGTCTGGTCAACATATACATACCATCACAAAAGGAAAATAAAATAAAATATAGTTTCCTTATGAAATTTCATATACAAACTCATCCCAATATCTATGTATATGTATGATCCATCCCACTCGATCAAACTCAGGCCTCATCCCAACTTATTCCTAAAACCAAGTGAACGTCTGCTCAGGTACCCATGTACAGTGGTGGCATGAGCATGGTTTGATTAGAAAACATAGTATTTCACTACCAATGTGGTCTCTTAAACACTATCATATATTGTGATATCTTCATGTGAAATTCTCATCTGAAATAAAAAATAAATAAAATCAACCATTAATGACCCTTGGGTTTCTAACCCTGATCAACTACCAAATCTGCTTCAGCCTGATATTAGAGTGTCTCTCAACACATCAAGAAATCATGATAATGAAAATATCTCAAACCACACATAGGGTGTGTTACATAATAGTATAAGAAACCTTCCATATGGGGATTTTCTATAGTTATCATAGACCTCCCCTATGGGAGTTTTCCCATACATACATAACCCAATAGTATTACAAACCCATATCCATGCTCAACTCAATATACCAAACCAAACACACCTTGGTAGATAGTAGGGCCCTGAAATATTGCAGGCCATGAGCCCCCACTGAAAGACCCCCACTAGGATATCATGTGATGGTCCACTTGATCATCCTGACTCCAAATCAATGGAAGCTCAACCATATTCGAGCTCTAACTATGTGGAATATCTATCCATATATGACTCCAAATCCATGGTATCATAACTAGTATCGCATACCTCTCCCATTGAAGTTTTCTCAGCCAATTTGTAAGCCTTATAGGCATCTCATCCAACTTCCCCTATGGGATTTTATATATCTGGACATATTCCCTATAATCCTTTCAACTAACCTCCCCTATGGGAGTTTCCCTTCCATTTATCAAAACTCTCTATGGATTGTACCATATCAAGCATCAATATAAAAAATCATACATACAGGGGAACATATGTCCAACCCACTAGAAAACAAGGTTGGACTCCCTTGATTCCTCTTTACCCAATCCCACAAACACCCACTCAGGGTAATCTCTCAATGGGAAACCACATGTGTACCCTAGGTCATCACTACAGAAAAATCACCCTCATATAGGTCCTTGGTATCAGTTTTTTCTTAGGTCAACACCCAACACTCTAAGTACATCATATCTCATAGAATCAACATCAATTTAGAAAAACATTTTCAGCTACATGGAGTCTTAGAACAAGGATAATAGCCAAGAGATGGCCCATGACCCATCCCAATCCATAGGCTCACTCTAGGTTGGTCCTCTCACCCAACCTAGTTTGATATCTATCTATGAGCTATCCACCAAGGAATTTTTATGTGATAATGATCCAAATTAGACTTGGAGTAACCTTTAAAGAGGTATAAAATTCATCAAGTAGCTCAAAGGTACCACCAAACCCTCATAGTTTGGTCATCTCAAGTCATAATGCCCCTTCTCCAAGGGGTGATCAAGGCTCCTACCCTAGGGATTATAGGTATCGGTTGGTCCAACCTCACCTCCAAAGAGTTTTTGAGGCCAATAATTATCACAAAAATCTCAGCCTCAACCACCAGTATTAGGGGAGAAAAGCTAGCACACAAGGGTTGTTCATGACCCATTACACTCATCCATTTTAATTAAATAGTTAAATTTAATTTTAAATGTTTTATTTAATTTAAATTGACCAGGTTAATTACCCTCAATGATGATCCAAATCATCAACATGCAACATAAATGAAATATAAATGCCTTAGGGGAATAATGTGAGACCACCTATTTTATAATATTTTCAACTTTATCTCCAAGGGGCCAAAACCAGCTACTAAGGCTTGTCCAAGCCTTTCCAGCCTTATCCTTGAACAACCAGAACCATATCACATCTTGAGGCCCTAACTCCAAGAAAAAATCAATAACTAATTAATTATAAAAATTATAATTAATTAATTAATTAATTTCCTACTCAAAATAATTTTAGATAACTCACCAAATGTCGAATAACCACATTCTCTTAGATAAATGGGGTTTCGGCCATCTACGACACACCCCCAAACCCAAGTCAGGATAAATCTCCAACCTGCTCCACAAATTTAATCATTAAATGCTTTCAATTTTAAAATAAAACCAAAATAAATCATGTTTCATTATGTACCTCAACTGAAACGATGAACCGCCGCATGCAGACAGCATCTCAGGTCACTCTCTACCTTGGAAGGGTAAAAGACCCTTCATGCAAGATTAATTCAACCATACTTTAGTATAATCATAAGTTAATCCATAAACAATGAAATCAAAAATTAGAACATGATATAAAAGGATCAATGGATCTTACTATAGTAGAATACGCACCTCAAATCGTAAAAAAGGGTTCAAAAACCACATGAAATAAAAGGTGGATAAATTGGGTAAGAGGGGGATAGACCCTTGGTTGTGCATGATAGAGGGGGGATGAATATTGGGGTATTCCCTCTTAAAAACTATAGTGGAAAATTATTCTTTTCACACTTTTAATAGGCCACATGGTTTGTCTAAAGGTTTTTCAAACAGTGTTCCAACCAGTTGGGTGAAACTGCCTCAAGTCATCCACCTCACATGTTTATGTTGAATGTTTTAATATATTTTTCACCAACCATGCATCATTTCTACAATTTATTATAAAAACTCATATGGTTTTCTAGGAACTAATACACAGTTTCTTAAACCGTGCACCTAAGTTTCCTGGGTCGCATGGTTTGGGTGCACAGTTAGCACTAACCATTCACTAACCATGTTCCCAAGGCTACCTTTCCAAAAACTCAAACTCTGAGGTTCAAAATGTCACGACCCTACCCAACGGGGCTCGAGTCGCGACTCCCCAAGCCCGCCACCAATAGGCCAGGGGCTGGAAACCAGCACTGAGTAGGCTATCACACACATGGGAGGAATTAGCCTAAGGTACCTGTACACACGCACTCACAAACACCTCCATGAAACAGTGCAGAGATATAGAAACTGAAAAGTAAATGCATGCATACACTATCCCAAACCAGAGTACAGCAGAAGTACAGAAGGGAAAAACAGGGCCCACCAAAAGAAAACTACAAGCGCGTCCAACCTGCTCTGACGAGGGGAACGCTGCCACAAACACCCGCCGGAAAGCTCCCTCGGCACAGCTCCAGTAAACACCCCGGTCAACTCGCTCACTAAGCTCCGCCTGCTTCGGGTCCTCCTGGGACTCCGTCGAAGGGCCTGTGGTCTGCACAAGACACAAACATGTGCGGGCAAAGCCCGTGCAGGGGTGAGCATAAACATACTCAGTAGGCACCCCAAAAACCTAAAACCCAAGGGAGAAACTGAAAGGCAACAGTCCGCTCAACCCAGCCAGAGGGAACCCAGACGAGAGAGAAACTCCATCTCGTGACCATCCTCGGCTAAACACAACTAGTCAGCTCAGCTCAGCTCAGGTGTATGCCATACATACACCTTGAACAATCTAGATATACACAGCTCACGCCATAAAGCCACAAGAGGTACCGACCTCATCACCAGCAACTGTCCCAACCAGGAGAGTACACCCCATGATCACTGTCATACCAGATGACACTCATCCGAGAGATACACTCCATCGGGTCCCAAACAAACATCTCTGATGCTCACCCGAGAGACCACGCTCGTCGGATAACATCACTGAGGAAACATCGCTGAAACACCATAACCACCAAACTCCTCGGATAGGGGATCGCCACTAGGGTCCGCTAGGGGATACCAAGACCCACTCCGGTATACGTAGCTCACAGATAGGGGATCACTCCCAGGATCCGCTGGGGGATACCACGACCCGATCTGGCATACGTAGTTCTCACAGATAGGGGATCACACCCAGGATCCGCTGGGGGATACCACAACCCGATCTGGTGCTCGACAGAAGCTCCACACTCAGATAGAGGATCATCGTCCATATAAAGATGTTCACGACGATACCGGAACCCTATCTGGTATAACTCGCGATGTAGGGGATCGAAACGACGATGCCGCAACCCTACCGAAACCACGCGCTGAGTAGGGGATCGCATAACCAACGATACCGCAACCCTACCGACACCAAGCGCTGAGTAGGGGATCGTATAACCCACGATACCGCAACCCTACTATAAACCTCATACTGAGTAAGGGATCGTATACCCGACGATGCCACAACCCTACTGAGCACGGCCCACCGCGTAGGGGATCATATTTCTGATGATTCCAGAAACCCTACGGGGTTAACCAGCTAGATAGGGGATCTCCGCCCGTGAATAAGTGGTCACAGCGATACCAAGAACCCGATCTAGGGTAAAGATGCTAGAGGATCCGCTCCGGGCCCACCGGAGGGATGCCACAACTCTAACAGTTTAAACATCCCATCGAGAGGATCACAAACCCATACGAAGGTTGTGATGCCACACGAACCCTCGTAGGAACGAACCAAGGGAGAACCCTCAACCACTGCTGGTCCAAACGTCGCTAACCCAAGAAACCCGCCACAACGCCACACTGCGCACCTTCTAGGCCAAAACTGAGGCCACCATCGCGTTCCACGCTGAAAAACACGCAAGATAGGCTGTTTACTCGCCCGAAACGGAGCACCGGTGAAAAAGGCACTATTCACCGTAGCTAGCTCGTTCGGGGCCCACACAACGATCCCAAAACCCATCGAGCGGATCACACCACTGCGATCCCCTCGGAAAAACAAGCGGAATCGACTACTCGCTCGTCCAAAACGGACACCCGGTGAAAAAGGCACTATTCACCGAAGGCCAGCTCGGGTGGGGCCCACACCTGGATTCCGAATCTCATCAAATGGATCGCACCACTGCGATCCTCTCGGAAAAACACACAGGATCGACTATTTATCCGCCAAAATCGGACTCCTGGTGCAAAAGCTGCGTTTCTCTGCAAATGCCAAAACCCGGCCTCGTGGGGCCCGCACCCCGTTCACAGTCCCAACACCCGGAAACCATCTCAAAAAGTCTGTCGTACCATCAGGGTCTCAACCCCACTGACGGCACGTCAATCGAACGCTCCGGGTAGAAGTTACAACGGCCTGAAGTCGTAAAATAATAAAATAATATTATTTAATACGACGTTTCTAGCTCCCGGGTCATGATCCCGAACTCACAAAATTATCAAAATGAGTGCAAAAGGTCTGTCTCGACGCAAGGAACTCATCGCCGCAAACGGCTCGCAAATCGGAGTTACGGTTTGCGAGTTACGGGGGTTTAAAGAACCCCGGAACAATCTGGCCGGACCACCGCAGGGTCGCCGGAAACCACCGCGCCGCCGCCGGACTCCACCGTGCCGGAGCCGGAAACCACCGCGCCGCTGCTGCGCCGCCGCGGAACTCGCCGGATTCCGCCATGGCCGCCGCGGGTCTCGCCAGAAAACTGGGTTTTTGCCGGAAAACTTCTAGGAGCCACCGGGAGCACCCCGGTGCTCCAAATTCAGATTTGAAACATGTTTCGGAAAGCTCGGGACCCGAACTATACAACCCTTATAAAAATTTGAAGAAAAAAACACATAAACGAGATCCGGGATTTTAAAACTCAAACCGCCTACCTCGCGGGCGAAACGCCGACGTTCTGCCTCAGATCCGCGCTCCAGAGCTTCCGCTGCGCGCTCCTGGAACGTCCGCCATCGAATTCCGAGCTCGTGGGCACTTCGTTTGCTCGATTCGGCGGAGTGGCGGCGAAGAACGGCGAAAAACGTCGAGAGGAACGATAAAAGGGGGGCGCTGAAATTTATATCAGCTGCCCGCCGGCGCCAAACCCGCCTCGGACCCGACGCCCAATGCGAACAAAAGTAAGGTCACCCCTCAGGTAAACGCGTCGTTCTGAACGCAACGACGGACTCAAATTTTCCATCCGAGACTCCTTTCAGAAGTTATTTGAGCCGTCTCCCACACACTAACTTCGCCACTTATTTACGAAAACGCCCTTGGTGGCGTTTCTCACCGCAGGCCCGCGCCCGCAAAGTTTACACCCCTCTTGGGGTAAACGGCACATTCCAGACGCAACCGTGCCCTCAGATTCCCGTTCTGAGCTACCGTTTAAGAGATATCACATCCCCTCCACGTGCATAGTATAAAAATACTTAATATTTTTATAAAATTAATTCCGGGCACACCAGGCCTTGGAATCGCACGCCGTCTACGCGCCTAGCTCTGGAATTATTCGAAGAAATATTCCAAAGTCTGACAGGACCAAAAACCCGAGTCGCTACATCCTCCCCCCCTTAGAACTTTTCATCCCTGAAAAGCTCTAAGCACAAGGAAAGTGACTGGACTCTCAACTGGGTTTCACACACCAGCGAGCTCACCAACAAACACCCATGCCCGAACGTATAAGTCAGAGGGACTCATCCACCACACCTCAATACTATCCGCTTTGGGCGGCACTGACTCGCCCGCACGGTTTTAATTGCGTCACCAAAAAACGTGTCTCGGTGGGGGAAGGATCCCTCTTCCTCACGCATTCGAAGCATGCCGAACAACACCCACACAGGGTCTTACCAACGCCCTGAACAAAACTCGAGAAAGCAAGAAAAAGGAGGGTACCACTAAATAGTGTCTGACAAACTACTGCAGTAAGTAGAAAAGACACAAGGCGTACCTCTATCCATCCGCGGTGCCTCTGGGTCGACTGCCTCCAGGGCATGCAGCTGTCCTCGCCCTCGACCACCAGCTCCCTGAACTTGGCGTGGACTACCTGAGGGTGGGGGTGGTGGCAACTGGTACTGCCTACCACCACCTCCCGCTGCACCAGCTCCACCGCCACGTCCACCGCCCTGCGGACCTCCTTGCTCGAGACGCTGCCTCTGCCAAGGCGGTCCATCGACCGGCTCCCTCTCAGCAGCACGTCGGGTCGGACAATCTCTAGCAAGATGCCCCCGACCGTCGCAAGCGTAATACCGCCTCTCCTGCGGCTGACCAAAACTGGCCTGCGAGCCCTGTGATCCCTAAGGCTCAGATCCTCCATCCTAGGGTCGCCTCCTGAAACGTCGACCACGTCCTGACCCCTGAGTCTGTCGTCGGCTACTAGATGCCGATCCGACTGACAAAGTCTCAGCTCTCACGTGCCCATCACTAACAGGCAAGATCTTCTTGGCCAGAAATCTCTCCACCACCAGCGCTCGCTCCAGCACCCCAGCATAGGTGGGCAGGCACAAGGAAACCACACCTGCTCGGATGTCTCTGCATAAGCCCTGCTCAAAGGTCTGAGCCCTAAAGAACGGGTCTCGAACCATTTCCAGGGAGTAGCGCGACAGGTTTGTAAACCTCGCTGAGTACTCCGACATAGTCGTGCTCTCCTGTCGAAGCTGCAGAAGCTCCTGAATCTGCACTGACCTCAGCATCACCGGATAGAACTCTTCCCTGAAGAGCCGCTCAAACTCTGCCCATGTGAGCATCTCCTCGTCATGGGACTGCGTC
This sequence comes from Viscum album, assembly GCA_963277665.1. Classification (NCBI taxonomy): domain Eukaryota; kingdom Viridiplantae; phylum Streptophyta; class Magnoliopsida; order Santalales; family Viscaceae; genus Viscum; species Viscum album. Next base: position 1,405,836,173 of record OY728127.1, on the reverse strand, counting down.
ACCAAACTCCACCATCGCCCGGCAGAACCATGCAGAAGGCTCGCCGCTAGGACCATCATCTGATCTGGATATATCCTCACTAGGCGGAAAACTCAGGTGACTGCCTCAAGTCAGTCATCAGCTGCCTAAGGGTCTGGATCACCCCGGAACCTCAGAGGTGGCTGCCTCTGGAACTCGTGCAGTGCACTCAGGCTGCGCGCAACCTCGTCCTGCACCGCCGGCACAATCAGCTGCTCGACAGGTGGTGGCTCAACCGGCAGACCACCTGGAGGTGCAACCTTAGATCCTGCACCCTGCTCCACAGCCTCTACATGGGGCGGGTCATCAGCACAATCCTGATGTGGAACCCTCGTTGGCTGTCGTCGTGGAGGCATCCTGAAATACATTCAAGACGCACCACAGTCAAAGAGTATATCTGGAGAGCTGACTCAAGAAGGACAAGGAAAAACCAAAAACCCAGTCCTATATGATGCATGTACCATTATGTCCCTGCGACCAGTGTACGAATGTCCCGAGTTGAAAGGCAGATTATCAGAGTCCTAGTGTATGGATACGTCGGTCGCCGCACCAACACTGGAGTCTCTGGCCTGAAATCCGAACTCGAAACACCCTAACACTGCCGCTATGCAACCCAAACCCAACTCACAGATAGACCATCTACGCTCTGATATCCCAAAGGTGGAACCTCCTCTGATTCCACTCTGTCACGACCCGACCCAACAGGGATCGAGCCGCGACTCCCCAAGCCCGCCTCCAATAGGCCAGGGGCTGGCGACCAGCGCCAAGTAGGCTATCACACACATGGGAGGCATTAGCCTAAGGTACCTGTACACACGCACCCACAAACACCTCCATGAAATAGTGCAGAGATATAGAAACTGAAAAGTAAATGCATGCATACACTATCCCAAACCAGAGTACAGCAGAAGTACAGAAGGGAAAAATAGGGTCCACCAAAAGAAAACTAGAAGCACGTCCAACCTGCTCTGACGAGGGGAACACTGCCACAAACACCCGCCGGAAAGCTCCCTCGGCACAGCTCCGGTAAACACCCCAGTCAACTCGCTCACTAAGCTCTGCCTACTCCGAGTCCTCCTGGGACTCCGTCAAAGGGCCTGTGGTCTGCACAAGACACAAACATGGGCGGGCAAAGCCCGTGCAGGGGTGATTATAAACATACTCAGTAGGCACCCCAAAAACCCAAAACCCAAGGGAGAAACTGAAAGGCAACGGTCTGCTCAACCCAGCCAGAGGGAACCCAGATGAGAGAGAAACTCCATCTCGTGACCATCCTCGGCTAAACACAACTAGTCAGCTCAGCTCAGCTCAGGTGTATTCCATACATACACCTTGAACAATCCAGATATACACAGCTCACGCCATAAATCCACAAGAGGTACCAACCTCATCACCAGCAACTGTCCCAACCAGGAGAGTACACCCCATGATCACTGTCATACCAGATGACACTCTTCCGAGAGATACACTCCATCGGGTCCCAAAAAAACATCTCAGATGCTCACCCAAGAGACCACGCTCGTCGGATAACATCACTGAGTAAACATCGCTGAAACACCATAACCACCAAACTCCTCGGATAGGGGATCGACATTAGGTTCCGCTAGGGGATACCAAGACCCACTCCGGTATACGTAGCTCACAGATAGGGGATCACTCCCAGGATCCGCTGGGGGATACCATGACCCGATCTGGCATACGTAGTTCTCACAGATAGGGGATCACACCCAGGATCCGCTGGGGGATACGACAACCCGATCTGGCGCTCGACAGAAGCTCCACACTCAGATAGAGAATCATCGTCCATATAAAGATGGTCATGACGATACCGGAACCCTATCTGGTATAACTCGAGATGTAGGGGATCGAACCGACGATGCCGCAACCCTACCGAAACCACGCGCTGAGTAGGGGATCGCATAACCAACGATACCACAACCCTACCGACACCAAGCGCTGAGTAGGGGATCGTATAACCCACGATACCGCAACCCTACTATAAAACTCATACTGAGTAGGGGATCGTATACCCGACGATGCCACAACCCTACTGAGCACGGCCCACCGCGTAGGGGATCATATTTCCGATGATGCCACAAACCCTACGGGGTTAACCAGCTAGATAGGGGATCGCCGCCCGTGAATAAGCGGTCATAGCGATACCAAGAACCCGATCTAGGGTAAAGATGCTAGAGGATCCGCTCCGGGCCCACCGGAGGGATGCCACAACTCTAACAGTTTAAACATCCCATCGAGAGGATCACAAACCCATACGAAGGTTGTGATGCCACACGAACCCTCGTAGGAACGAACCAAGGGAGAACCCTCAACCACTGTTGTTCCAAACGTCGCTAACCCAAGCGACCCGCCACAACGCCACACTGCGCACCTTCTAGGGCAAAACCGAGGCCACCGTCGCGTTCCACGCGGAAAAACACGCAAGATAGGTTGTTTACTTGCCCAAAACGGAGCACTAGTGAAAAAGGAACTATTCACCATAGCTAGCTCGTGCGGGGCCCACACAACGATCCCAAAACCCATCGAGCGGATCACGCCACTGTGATCCCCTCGGAAAAACAAGCGGAATCGACTACTTGCTCGTCCAAAACGGACACCCGGTGAAAAAGGAACTATTCACCAAAGGCCAACTCGGGTGGGGCCCACACCTGGATTCCGAAACTCATCGAACAGATTGCACCACTGCGATCCTCTCGGAAAAACACATAGGATCGACTATTTATCCGCCAAAATCGGACTCTTGGTGGAAAAGCTGCGTTTCTCCGCAAACGCCAAAACCCGGCCTCGTGGGGCCCGCACCCTGTTCACAGTCCCAACACCCGGAAACCATCTCAAAAAGTCCGTCGTACCATCAGGGTCTCAACCCCACTGACGGCACGTCAATCGGACGCTCCGGGTAGAAGTTACAACGGCCCGAAGTCGTAAAATAATAAAATAATATTATTTAATACGACGTTTCTAGCTCCCGGGCCACGATCCCGTACTGAAAAAATTCTCAAAATGAGTGCAAAAGGTTTGTCTCGACGCAAGGAACACATCGCCGCAAACGGCTCACAAATCGGAGTTACGGTTTGCGAGTTACGGGGGTTTAAAGAACCCCGGAACAATCTGGCTGGACCACCGCAGGGTCGCCGGAAACCACCGCGCCGCCGCCGGACTCCACCATGCTGGAGCCGGAAACCACCGTGCCGCCGCTGCGCCGCCGCGGAACTCGCCGGATTCCGCCATGGCCGCCGCGGGTCTCGCCGGAAAACCGAGTTTTCGCCAGAAAACTTCCAGGAGCCACCGGGAGCACCCCGGTGCTCCAAATTCAGATCTGAAACATGTTTCGGAAAGCTCAGGACCCGAACTATACAACCATTATAAAAATTTGAAGAAAAAAACACATAAACGGGATCCGGGATTTTAAAACTCAAACCGCCTACCTCGCGGGCGAAACGCCGACGTTCTGCCTCAGATCCGCGCTCTAGAGCTTCCGCTGCGCACTCCTGGAACGTCCGCCATCGAATTCCGAGCTCGTGGGCGCTTCGTTTGCTCGATTCGGCGGAGTGGCGGCGAAGAACGGCGAAGAACGTCGAGAGGAACGATAAAAGGGGGGGCGCTGATATTTATATCAGCTGCCCGCCGGCGCCAAACCCGCCTCGGACCCGACGCCCGATGCGAACAAAAGTAAGGTTACCCCTATGGTAAACGCGTCGTTCTGAACGCAACGGCAGACTCAGATTTTCCATACGAGACTCCGTTCAGAAGTTATTTGAGCCGTCGCCCGCACACTAACTTCGCCACTTATTTACGAAAATGCCCCTGGTGGCGTTTCTCACCGCAGGCCCGCGCCCGCAAAGTTTACACCCCTCTTGGGGTAAACGGCACATACCGGATGCAACCGTGCACTCAGATTCCCGTTCTGAGCTACCGTTTAGGAGATATCACATCCCCGCCACGTGCATAGTATAAAAATACTTAATATTTTTATAAAATTAATTCTGGGCACACCGGGCCTCGGAATCGCACGCCGTCTTCGCGCCTAGCTCTGGAATTATTTGAAGAAATATTCCAAAGTCTGACAGAACCAAAAACCCGAGTCGCTACACAAACCCCCAAGAGGATCCCAAAACCTCTAATCCCTCTAAGTAACTCCATTAAAAATCAAAAATGGGCCTTTTTAGGGTTTCTAACCCTTGGAATTATGTTTCAAAAATCTGATTCAAATTTGACCCATCCAGTAATTGAAAATTAAAATTCCTTATAAAATTTTATACTCATATGGACACAGGATCATAGATATATTATAATGTTTAATTCAATCATTGTTTTTTTTTAAAAAAAATAGAATAAATTTGTAAACTTTGAATCACATTTTAACATAAATAGAAAATGTATTCAAGGAAATGTTAAAATCCAACTTATATATATTATTCATTTTTTCCAAAACTATGTCACTATTATAATATTTATAACACACACAAAAATATAACTTTAATGAAAAATCAGCATAAAATGCCCCAAATCTCAAACCAGATTACTATTAACCTCAAACATGTTTCTAAATCACTAGAATTTGAAGGATAATATCAAGGGATTATAATAATTTCTTTATAATTATTTCCCCTATTTAACCAAATCAAAGCACATATTGGTTTTATTCTAAAATTTAAATTGCACATTCATAAATCAAACATCTGCATCTATTGAAAGTATACCAAACACTCAATTGGGTGTCCCATAATATTAGTATATAAATCAAAACAAAAATAATATATATATATATATAATAGGTTCACTCCAAAGGGAATAGGTTTATAGAGGTCATTGAAATTATAAAATAATAAAAATAATATCGGATTAGTGCTTCTAAGAACTTACCTTGAACTTGAAACCAATGGAAAAATAGGGGGAATATGCTCACGTGATAATCGACATATAAGTATATCAAGAAGGAGAATGAGAACCTGTTGTGAATATGGAGAAGGGGAAATTGGGAAGGAGAAGAGGATTTTCATGCAATGGAAGAAGAATGAAAAGGGGAGGGGAGGTTTGTGTGATGGGGTAAGGAGGATAAGGTAAGGGCACGCATGACCGAGGAAGAAAGATAGGGGAGGGGATTCAGGTGATGGAGGGAGGATTAAGAAAGTGGGGATATTGTGACAAATAGGGTTTAAATAATGGAGATAATTCTAAAACCATCGCTGCTAATGAATTTGATTATGATCGAAATTGAATCACACTCGAGAATGAATAGTGTTTGGGTTTATGGAATGCTAGTTGGGAAGATTCCATGGCCATCATAAAACATAGTATATAGGTGATTATGGTTAATTAGGAACATCGATGACACTATATGACTCAAGGGGTTTGGATTAATGATGATAGGTTGAATAGCTTGGATTTCCTACCATGTATGTGATCAATTCCATGGCCCAAGGGTTGTTGGTTTAAATGGGGTTTTAAAGGTGAAATGCAATTAGTTCTTGCATGGGGTTGATCTCAATACTATAATGAATTAGTATTGGTTTCTTTTGTTTCACTAATATCAATGACAAGAGTGATAGTTTAATTGACATTGACCTATAAATCAATCAAAATATTCATTTTGAAGACAATACCACTTAGTTGGTTATAGAACTAGTCTTACTTAAATAATCAATGGATCACACTATACTATCGGTTACATTGTCCTGTCCCAATGCTTGTTTCCTAATGTGCTATGGTTTGGTATGGGAAACTAGAGAAGTGGTTGTTATAAGAACAACTCCATTACAAACCATGGGTTCATAATAGAATATTCATTATACCCAATGCACCCTACCATTCATCAATGGGACTGATGTAGAGCCTAATCATAGTCCAAATCAAACTTCAATCCTAACAAATGAGTAAATAGTGAGAATACTATGTGGAAATTGTATTTAAATATCATTAATAAAGTGGGGGTAATTAACATGAGTCTTGGGTTTTGGAATTAGTTTTGGTTTCATAAAAACATTGCTAATAAACCATTTTAAAGCATTTTTTTCTTGTAATTCCCATAATACTCTATACAATATCATCCAATAGTCACTCATGAAAAATGATATTTAGTAGCAGTTTTTTAGTAACATTTTTTAAAACCACCATTAAATGTTTCTATTTAATTTTTTTAGTGGAGATTTTAGAAAACCGCCTCTAATTAATGGAATGAATGATAAATTTTATTTTGTATTTAATTTTAATTATGGTTTTTAAAAAATATGCTACTAAATGTATTAAAATTTAATAAAAAAATAAAAAAATATTAATAATTTATGTTTATATTTATGTTTATATATAAATATGTTATAAATAATTAATAATTAATAATTAGTAATTTATTATACTATAACCACCATTCTTTATAGGTTCTTCACAAAATTCCTCTTAGATAGATCTTCAACTACCTCCTAAACTTCCACTAGAACCACATGCAAGTCGGTTTTTCCTTTTCCTACGGTTACCTGAATTTTCTAATCTCTCAAATTGCCTCAAAAATTTTCATCCAGAACTTCTATTGTAACATCTCTTATTTTCCATGTATTATTTTTAGATACTATATGGATTGATTTCAGTACCAAGAGCTGAGATGACATATGATTCTAAGGCCCGGTTTTCCTGGAACAATTGTTTGAAAAATATTAAACTTTTAATAGCACATACGTGCAGTTTTCCTGAAAAAGTATAATAACACATAAAAAAGTACTGAGATCAAAAATCTGAGGGCACAGTTGAGCTCAAAATGGAGGCCTTATCCTAGGCATGAACTAATCTTGGTCAGTGCGGACCATATGTAAAAAAACTCACAAAGGATGTAACTATAAATAAAATAATTAAATAAAATTATATTATTTTTAAATCATAATAACTCATAAACAATTACTCAGATTGGAAATTTGAGACCACCGTTGAGTTTATATTTTGGTTTTTACCATAGGTATGACTTAACTTTAGTCAATGTGGGTTGTTTACGAAAAAATTGTCATGGGATGTAATGGGAATAAAATAATTTAATAAAAAATTCATTTTATAACACAATGAAACTTCTATTTATTAAGTCATTGTTGGGAAATCAGGTTTAGTAATAACCCTGAAATTCCTCTGAGATGTGGAGAAAGAACTCTCTCAAACAAATGGAGACAGATTGTGGATCGACGATCAATGCACAACTGATTCGAAGGAACCTCACCAATGACGATGACACAACGATCATCTGTCACCAGAAACTGATCCAAATCAAGGTTGGGAAGTTGTTACCTTGTGATTATTCCTTTCATGATTTCCATGATTAATGTGATTCAATCCGTGAATATATTGATCTGCAATTAGATCGTTGTTGTGGGATGGGATATTATCTGTGTGATTATTAAGAAATTTATTTGAAATTCCTCTTCGTTATCCTTCTAACAGAAATGGATTGTGGCTGACACGAAAATTATTCATGGTTTGTTCCACATGTTTTTGTTTTATGGTTTTATCTCCCCATTCTATGTGTGTTATTCATTGACAATGTCTTTCACCTAAGATTCAACAAATACCTGGTAAACGATTGTTGTGCATTAGATCCCTAGCAAAAAAAATCGCTACCGTGGGTTTGGAGATGGAGATACAAACATACAATTTCATTATTATATAGAGGTATTAAATACCTGGATGGATTGGGAGTTTTTGTTTGTGGTTTTGGTGCTCAATGACATCAGATGCAAGCAGCGGTCGATAATCCTTGGATCTGTAGTGTGAGGCGTGATGTGCCCGCATCATGGGTGTGATTTTAGCCCCCATGTGTGTGACATGAAAGAGGGTGGGATAAGTTACTTTTTTTAGTTATTATTATTAATAATAATGAATGAATGAAATGAAAAATGTAAAGGAAATACGATAGGGCGGTGTGCCATCTGGGGGAGGAAGTTGGGTCCCTTAGATCCAATTATATTATATTATTATTGAAATAATAATAATATGATATAAAGATAAAAGGAAAATGAAAATCAAAGATAAATTGAGGTGGGGCACATTAGATGTGTTATGCATGAGAGTGGCTTAAAATGGTGATTGGAGAGAGAGATTCCTCTCCTCAATTCATATAATAAATTTAATAATATAATTATTATTGTTAATATAATTATTATTCTTAAACCTTGTTTCTACTATAATTCCTTCATATGATGTCATATTAGAGATCCATCAGTAGAAAAAATATTGTGGTATTGATAAATTTAATTCAAGACCAAGGATGGATATTTAATTTGGACTCGGGGCTTGGGCCCACGAGATCCATTCAATCATAATGCGGCGAAATATGAATTTTTCATCGGGTGTTCAATTTGGACAAATGAATAGTTGACCATGTGAATTTTTTCATAAGGATCTCAATGGTTTGATCCATATATTTTATTTCAAGATCAATATGTGGGCCCCAAGAATTACCATTCATGTGTTATATGGTGAAATGTGACTTTTTCACCGAGTGTTTTTTTTGGGCAGGTGAATAGTCTATTTCGAGAATTTTTTTACAAGGATCACAGTAGTATGATCATTTTGGAAATCTGGGCCCTTTTGAAGAGGTATATTAGTGGAATTACCTTTTATACCTTCAGTCTAAAGAAGATCCCCACATGTCCGTCAGCTTTTTCCAGACCCAGACACAGGTAGTGCCAGACATAATGAGGCACATCATGTACTCCCAAATGGACACAGATAGGCTACATGGATAGGATATCATGTGTACCCTTCTATATGTCATGTATATAGAGACTAAATTTTGGGTGAGTCTCTTCCACACGGGCAAGACTTGGGATAGCTGGACACGCCATGTGCCCTATAGGACACGTTGTGTACTCCAATCAAGAGTTCTTGAGGCTCTTCATTTTTAGTTTAGACCAGTATAGGTTGAGATAATTCCCTTGGTCCTTTCCTCAAGGGTTTCATATGGAATTACATCCACATTACTGGGTTTTAGTATCCTCTAGAGATCAAGTCCCATAAAGAGTTATGGTATCCCTCCTTGCGACTGGAGCGATCCTATATCACCCCTAGTGGAATTTTTTGGAATCGACATAACCTCCGAGAGCAGGGTGTTGGTCCTATATCTAGTAGGCTACATTAGTAGGGTTAAATTTATTCTCTGTTCAGGATCCCATATGTTATGATCCACATTGGTAGGGTTAGTAGTATTCTATGGGTAGGATGCCTTATGTTGCGGATTGATCCAGATTGAGTTAGTGGTATTCTCTGGGAATGATCAACTCTCTTTGTATCATAGTTTTCATTGACAAATTTATTCTCTTTGGGTAGGGCCCAAATGAGCTAGACCTCTTTGTGAGTGTCTCTGATGATATCATGGCCCGAGGAGTGAGATCTCTTAGAACGATCATGCTTCAAGTAGAATCTTTTGGATCGTAATTGATTATGACTTACCTCTAGACTGTGTGTCTTGGATTGAGTATATCTAGATATTCTTGTTATATGTGTTGTAGATATATACATGTGTGGAGATGAATTTATTTACTATGTGGTATTTCCTATGTGTTATTTCTTTGTGGTTTTGGGGTGTCCTACTGAGTGTTTTTTTACTCAACCCTACACAGGCTTTTCCTATACGTGTTGTATCTTGTGTAAATGATCAACCTTTCAATGGGGTTCTAGGCAGTCTAGGACCAAGTGGTGCTTTGTGAGATCGGACAGAACGAGGTGTGTTCTATTTTCTTCTTGAGGACAGTCCCAGTGCCTCTTTTTCTTATAGGTTGGACTTGTGGTTGCAAAATCTTTTCTTTTTGGTGGGCTTGTTTTAGACCTATTTACTTTCCAGTACATTCACTATTGTACTCTGGTTGTGGGATATAGTGGTTTTCATTCATTTTTTACTTAGTTTTTTTACATTTTATCATTTGTGTCTTGGAGATGTGTGTGTGTGTGTGGGTACTTTAGGCTAATTCATCCTATTTGTGGTATATTCCTACTCTATGCTAGTCACCATCCCCTGCCCTATTGAAGGTGGGCTTGGAGTAGTCATAACACGTACCCCTCTATGATGGGTCATGATAGAGTGGTATTAGAGAGATTTGGTTCTACTTTAAGATCGAGAGTTTGTGAGATTGGTTTGGGGAAATAATGTTACGTGTTTAGAGTTTATATTTTAGGCTAAGGAATCCAGTGTTGGTGTGGTGGACGACGTATCGATACACCAGGACTCCGGTTTCCTACTTTTTGACTCGATACATGAAAACACTGGTTGTAGGGAGAAAATAATAATACATGCATAATATAGTAATGGTTGTGTCTTCCATGTATTTATTGAGTCAAATATCTAGATATAATCTCTTGATCATGGTACATATTATTTTACTTCAAGATGCCTTCACATAGACAGTCAGTCGGGATTCCACCGCATGATCACGAGGATGATTCTTCGAGTGAAAAGACATAGGTATAGGGATTTGTACCAAAAATAGCACCTCCAGGTGGTACACCAGCTATACCACCACCTATAGAGTAGCACATGGTACCTACAGTACTAGCGGATGAGGAGTAGATGTTGAGTGAAATTCATGAGTTTCAATGAAAGAGACCCCTTAGGTTTCAAGGAGAGCCTGACACATAGTCGGTTAGGGACTATCTTGAGTCAGTAACCCAGATTTTCCATTTATTCAGGATACCCACAGATTGGATGGTGGTCCTGGTAGTGATCCTTCTACATGGATTAGTAGGTCGATGGTGGGGTTTGTTTATCAAATCTTACGATGAGGTGAATCTTCCATGGATAGAGTTTGAGAACCTTTTCATAGAGGAATTATCACCTTATAAACTAAGTTCTATGTGTGTCTAGGAGATTCTAGAGCTCTGACAGGACGACATGTCGGTATCTGAGTATTCATAGAGGCATGCCAACCTTTATAGGTACTTGATGGATATGATACATGCCCAGTGCTTCAGAGATCAGACCTTTAAGTGAGGTCTATTTAGGGACATCTGAGTCGGCATTATCCCTCTATGCATTCCAATCAAGTTCCAAGGAGGCTCCACCTGTCCATGTAAAGCTCGTAAAATTGTCTTAGAATCTGACTCCACCTCTGAGAAAATCACCGTAAGGTTCTTGCAAAGCATGAAACTGGTGTGTAATGATTTCACTTCCTCACCCAATGAACTCCCCGGGCCATAGAAGCTTCTAAAACCAAACCACATTGAACCATGGTTTTCACGCATAAGACCTACCATACACATCTATCCATTCATAAAAGATCCATCTACATTAATCTTTTATCCATTCAGCAGTGGCTTCCATTTGACTCAGCACCGATGGGAACTATTCTAAACCACTGGCCTATTAAGAAACCTGAAAAGGTTATGTGATTATTGTCCACATTTAACCAATGAACCCAATTCATGTATTAGTGCCTTCAATATCACATTTAGAAACAAGAATGAAGATCGAACCTCTATCCTCTTCTTATTCCTTGCCTCCCATAATGTCTAAATGATAGCAATGACAATAATTCCATGGATCTTGGGTTCCATCTCTTGACATTCTGATCCCACAAACCAACTAGAGATAAATTCCTACATGGAAGTGCATGTTGTATTGAGACATCCCAAATTTCCCATATTAGACTAAAGGCTAGTGGCCCATTGTATACCAGTTGTACTAAATACACAACATTTTCAGTTGTATTGAAGTTATATAATTTTAAATCTATTAGTGGATGGAGTGAAACCATTTTTATAGAATTACTTGGTATCCTGAATGATATGCTACCATAATAAAATGAACTACCATTACAAACATATAACACTAAATTAATGTTATGTTTAATGGGAATGATCTCTAAAAAATCATGCTTGTCCAAATTATTGCATATTGTTTCACAAGGACCATGAATCACTAATAAAATTCCCTAAGTGTGGTGAATATCGATACAAGAAAAATGAATCAAGTACTTAGAAATATGTATGATACTTTCCTATCATTTCACAGTTTACAAGAATATATGGATGTCAGGAAACTATGAGACATTTCACATGGAATGTAGATACAAGAATTAAATATGGGAACCCATGTCATCCAGTAGATTCTCCTCAGTGAAATAAAATTGATTAAGATTATCTTGAATTTGGAAATGATCTGAGAAACTTTTGTCTTGCATTATCTACATATGGAATAAATCCTTTTGGTGTATAGATTAGTAATCACAGTACATGGCTTTTCATGTTGGAAAATTATAACTTTCCACCATGGTTATGTATAAAGTACAAATACATTATGTTTTCTCTGCTTATATTTGGACCAAAGCAACCTGGTAATGATATTGAAGTCTATTTGGCTCCATTGATCGAAGATATGAAATTGATGTGGGATATAAGTGTTACAATTTTTGATGCTTATAGATGTGAATAATTCACATTGAGGGCCATGTTGTATAGAAATATAAATGGCTTCCCCACTTATGTAAATTTATAAGGCTATAGAATTAAAGGAATATTGGGGTGTCCCATTTTTGAAAAATGCACATAATCATTTTGGTTGAAACTTCCCTCTAAGATTGTATTTTTAGGACATCGAAAATATTTACCTCGATGACATAAATACCAATCTTGGATGACTGCATTTGATGGGAATATCAAACAAGGTACAACATTGTCTCTAGTAACATGCAATAAACTGTAAAATAAATTATAATATATAGACACTGTTTTCGGTAAACCATTTTTTAAAAACCTTACAAAATCAGGTCAGAAGAAGAGATCAATTTTATTTGAATTACTGTATTGGAATTGTTTGTATGTAATAAATTTTCTTGATTTCATGCATGTATAAAAAAATGTATTTGATAGTTTTATTGGAATGTTACTAAATGTTCATGGAAAAAAATATGGCATCAAGGCTAGGTTGGAATAGATTTAAATGAGGGTAAGGGAAGAGTTGGCACCGGTGAAGGGTAAAAAGTGGATTTTTCTATGTCTAGCAGCTTACACTCTATCCAGACTGGAAGATTTTCAATTTTTTCTTTTATTTAATAGTGTAAAAGTTCTGAAGGGGTATTCATTAAATATCAACAATGTTGTGTCAATGAATAATTTGAAGTTACAGGGACTAAAATCACATGACTGTCATTTTTTGATGCAAGATTTAATGCATGTTGCTTTCTATTATATTATTACTCAAAATGTATGACATACATTAACCAGACTATGCTTCTTTTTCAAAGCCATATGTAGTAAATTTATAGACCCAATGAATTTTCTCATCATTAATAAGAAGGTTGTAGTCATATTATTTGAATTATAGATGTACTTTCCACCATTATTATTTGATATAATGGTCCACCTGATGGTTCACTTGGTTCTAGAGGTTCAACTATGTGGTCTTTTCCATTATAGATGGATGTACCCCATTGAACGGTATATGAATATTTTGAAAGGTTATGTCAAGAATTGAAACCAGCCAGAAGGTTTTATTGTAGAATGATATATTGTTGAAGAAGATATTTAATTCTTTACTAATTTCCCATCAGATATTAACAACATCAGTCTCCAAAATTCCTGTCAAAGTGAACGCTTTATAGGGGAAGGGTTTTTTGGAATAGATGTTATTATAATTACCTTGATAGAGTGGAATAAAGTGAACCTTTACATTTTACATAATATTGAATATGTCGATCCATACATTGAATCCTACAAAGAAATTATTATAAATTTGAATCCATCAAGGGGTGAAGAATGGATATCGAATACACATAATCAACAGTTTATTGGATGGTTCTGAGATCAAATTAATAAGAAATTATCTAAAAATATGAATTCAATTGTCGAACGAATTCAAGGGATAACCAGAGGACTGAATTCAAATGTTATATCTTACACTAGTTTTGTAATTAATGATTATACGTTCTATAAAAAAGAATATAATGACTGCACTATAATGAAAAACAGTGGTGTTGCGCTTATGGTTGAAGTGATGCACATGTCTGGTTCCAAGGATAGAAATCCAATTTATGAAAATATGTCATATTTTGGAATTATTGAATAGATATACAAGTTGGATTATAAAACATTTCAACTATCGATTTTCCATTTCAAATGGGTTGACAATATCATTGTTGTAAAATTTGATGAAATGGAATTTGTGAAGGTGAAATTTAGCATGGAATGGGGAAACTATGAGCCCTTCATAATGGAATTATAATTAGTGAAATTATTTTATGTCTCCAATCCAACAAAAAATAATTGGTTGATTGTCTTGGTGGAGACTAAAACAAATGGCAGGTCAGATAAAAATCCAATCGATGATGACCCTTTTATTTTGAGATCATAATCACTTCATGTCAGTCCTAATGTACTCAATGTATTGTACATTATAGGGGACCAAAGGAGGGGATTTGGATTCTTGATAAAGGAACCAAATCCTTGAAACCTTTAAAAAAATAAAGAGAGTTCAATAATAAGGTAAAATTGTTTTTTAATATACTATGTTTTCCTCATAATATTATATGTTCACTACTACATTAAAATAATCTAAATTAAATGTTTGACTACTCATGAATACAATGTCTTCTTCACATGATGATTTTACCAATCCCTCAGAATAACAAACTATAATGAAGGAAATACTTTGGAAAGATGTAAAGGTAATGTTACGATATACTTTCTATATTTTATAGAAAAATTATATAATGGAACATTGATTTAATTTTCATTATTCCTTATATAGTTCATTTATTTTAGAATATTTATGTCTATCTATCATTCCTTTGCAAAAAGATCAATGGCATTGTCTCTGATCAATCACAGAGGTAATCTTGATGTTTTCATAGTAAAATCATTGTCCATAAAATTAATGTATTGTTTCATATTTATATTTAATTTAATTTATTTTTAGTATTACTCACATAATAATGGTTTTATTATATAGGTGTATTCTTTTTTTTGAGTCTGGGTGTTCTATCCATCTTTCATGCCTAAATGTACCAAAACTTCCATAGACTTCTTCTCCCTCAAAACCTTTCACCCCTGTAGTGTTGACATTTATCACTTTCCTTCAAGTTCCCTCCACTTCTCAATCACAGAGGTAATCTTGATGTTTCCATATAAAATAATTTTTCATAGAATTAATTTATTATTTAAAATTTATGTTTAATTTATTTCTTTTTACTCATATAATAATTTTTTCTTATATAAGTGAATTCTTTTTTTTAGTAGGGGTTGTTTGTTCGAAGTTACTCAGAAATTATTGAGAGTTAGACAAAAAAATCAATGGATATCATGGTAACATTGATATTTATGATTTTTTTGATACTTTGGGATGTGTAGGAATTAGACGCACCTTAATCCGACACATAGTGTGACCGGTATGACTCCAAGTACTTCTTTTTATTTAAAATTGAAATTAATTTTAGTAAAATAGAAAACTGACCTACTCAAAAACTGATAAAAAATATTCAAATTATTTTTATTCTTTATTAAAATGATCCATAAGTCATTTTTTATGTGTAGGAATCAGCCACACCTTAAACTGGTAAACGATGTTCCTGGTATGACTCAATGTGTCTGTTATCAGTTTAAAATTGACTTTTTAGTTCAAAAAATGTCACTCACTAAAAAACAATCAAACACTATTGTATTTTCCTAATAATTTAGGAAAACAATTCATAAGTAGTTTTTGATGTGTAGGAATTGGTCTCACATCAAACTGATACACAATGTGATCATAATGAGTCAAAGTGTGTGTTTCTAGTTTAAAATGACATTTTAGTAAAAAATACAACTGATGTACTCAAAAATAAGAAAACGCATTTATATTATTTTGATAATTCATTAAAATGATAAAAAATTAATTTTAGATGTGTCGGAATCATCCTCACCTCAATCTAATACAAGTTGTGACTGGTATGACTCAAAGTGTGTATTTTTATTTAAAATTGAAATCATTATTAGTAAAATGGAAAACTGACCAACTCAAAACCGGTCAAAAACATTCATATTGTTTTTATACATTAAGAAAATGATCCATAATTCATTTTTTATGTGTATGAATCAGTCACACCTCAATATTATACATGATGTGCTTGGTATGACTCAAAGTATTCATTATCAGTTTTAAATCAGCATATTAGTTCACAAAGTTTCACTCACTGAAAATAGATCAAACGAAATTGGATTTTCTTGATCATTTAGGAAAATGATTCATAATTCATTTTTGACATGTAGGAATTTGTCTCACATAAAACCGATACATTATATGATCATAATGAGTCAAAGTGTGTGTTTCCAGTTTAAAATGTCATTTTAGAGGGAAAAAATACAACTGACATACTCAAAACTAATAAAGTGAATTCATATTGTTTTGATACTTCATGAAAATGATCTAAAATTCATTTGAGATATGTAGTAATCATCCACACCTCAATATGATGCACGATGTGACCGGTATGACTCCAAGTGTGTCTTTTTATTTAAAATTATCATTAATTTTAGTAAAATGGACAACTGACCTACTCAAAACTAAGCAAACACATTCAGATTATTTTGATACTTTATATTAATGATCCATAAGTAATTTTTGACATGTAGATATTATACACACATCAATATGATACATTATGTTCCCATTATGACTCAAAGTCTTCATTATCAGTTTAAAATTGACATTTATTTCAAAAAAATTCACTCACTAAAAACCGATCAAACACACTTGGGATTTCTTAATAATTTAGGAAAATGATTCATAAGTAATTTTTGACATGTAGGAATTGGTATCACATAAAATCTATACACAATGTGATCGGAATGATTCAAAGTGCGTGTTTCTGATTTAAAATGAAATTTTAGTAAAAAAGACAACTGACGTACTCAAAACTAAGAAAACACATTCAAATTGTTTTGATACTTTAGGAAAATGATACATAAGTCATTTGAGATGTGTATGATTCATACACACCTCAATCTGACCCATGGTGTGACCGGTATGACTCAAAGTGCATATTTTTATTTAAAATTGACATCAATTTTAGTTAAATAGAAAATTAACCTGCTCGAAACTAAGAAAACGCATTCGGGTTATTTTGATACTTTATGAAAATGATCCATAATTCATTTTTTATGTGTAGGAATCAGTTAAAGCTCAATAAAATATATGATTTTCCCGGTATGAATCAATGTGTCTGTTATCAGTTTAAAATCAACATTTTAGTTCAAAAAGTGTCACTCACTAAAAATAGATCAAAAACGCTCAAATTTTATTGATAATTTAGAAAAATGATTCATAAGTCATTTTTGATGTGTAATAATCAGTTTCACATCAAATCGATACATGATGGGATCAGAATGAGTGTTTCCAATTTAAAATGACATTTTAGTAAAAAACATAACTAATGTACTCAAAACTGAGAAAACTCATTTAGTTTGTTTTGATACTTTAGGAAAATGATCTAAAAGTCATTTGAGACACGTTTGAATAAAAAAACCTCAATTCAATGCATAATATGACTAGTATGATTCCAATTGAGTCTTTTTATTTAAAATTGACATCAATTTTAGTAAAATTAACACTTTCAGTTAATTTATTTCTTTATATTATTACTAACATAAGAATTTTATTCTTATACAGGTGTGTTCTTTTGCTCAATCAAGGGTGTTTTGTTTGGAAATATCATGATTCAGGGTCATTATTAAAAGAAAAAGGAACGTTGATGTTTTTGAATGTATGTAACAATTCTTATTTATGTAATTATATAAACCAATGTTTGAAATGTCTATAATATAGTTTTTTTTCTTGTATTTATGTTGTAAATTTCATTTTATTTAAATTTTGTATTGAGACTTATTTTTGTTTATATCTTGTGTGTTTTTGGTGTTGTGGTGTGTAGTTACAGCACATTTCATTGGTGATGTGGTGTGTTATTATAGTATACTATTGTATGGCCCTTTATCAGTGCTTTTAAAATCATTGATAAAGGACACATTTTTTAGCGCTTTTAAAAGCGCGGATAAAGGACATGTCTTTCAGTGATTTTAAAATAACTTATAAAGGTACATTTATCAGTGCTTTTATAAACGCTGATAAAATATCCTTTATCAGCTCTTATAGAAGCATTGATAAAGAACTGGGGATTTTAATCTCGCTCAGGTATTCATCACTTTTCTAGCACTGATAAAGGCCATTTCTAGCACTATTAACGGCCTACTTTGTAGTAGTGAAAGGGTCCATATTTTCCTTCTCTTAACCCAGATTAGGTCTTTAAAAATTATTCAAAGGCATTTATGTACTCATTTCTCTTATCAATTGCATTAACTCACAGTTCTTTAATCTGTTGAGTGAACTCTATAATTCTAAAATCCTATACTCGTATTTCCTCAACACTTGCATCCAAATTTCACCAAGCAAGTTTTAGGAAACTTCTCTTAATACTAATTGGGTTAAGTTGATGAAAAAAAATTATTATAACCCCCTAATAATTAAAAGTACCCTAATGGGGGTCAAACCATTACTTTGAAATATGGTTGTATTCTAACTCAAGTGATGGAAGGTGTTTAATGACTTATTATTTTATGTTGGTGGATTTTGTTAACCTATGAATAAATTTAATTATTTTATTCTTTGCGTGCTTGTTAAAAATTTATGTGAAACTTATATAAATAATTAACCATGTATGATAAATTAATTTACACATTTTTTTAAAATATACTTATATAAGATATCTTATTTTATCCTTTGTATACTTGTCGATTACTTTATGTGATAATTTACATAAGAAATTAACTATACCTGATAAAATAAATATTATAAACTTTATTCTATTTTATCTAAGTATGTTTTTATTTGATCACATTTAATTAATAAAATAAATGAATCATGCATCATACAAATAAATAAATTACCATGAATCGATAAAATAAAATAAGTATGCAAAATGATTATGAACTTTATCTACTGGTTGGTTTATCTAGAGGTGATAAACTAGCCTAGACCCTATGGGTAAAACTCTTAGATAATTAACTTGGTGTCAGTTGCAACATCCACCATTCTCATGAGCTTCTCCTTGTTTGGATCCATTTTGGCTCAGGTCCTGGACTTTTTCCTATGATTAGGATCTCAATATTTTACAAACATATACTCCCATGCAAGAATGGGGTTCCATGGTTTTAGGGTTACATTAAATAAAACTTAAACAAACAAACACATACATAATAAAGGAGGGAGGGATGATTCACAGATCATCATATTTAATTTAATAATAATTATCATATAATAAACCATGAAATAGATAACTAAATAAAATAAATAAATCCAACACATGCACAGGTTGGTCAAATCTCCTGATCATTCACAGTATGAAGCGATAACACACTAAATAATTTCTATAATTCATTAAAAATGTTTCAATTGAAGGTAAATTAATTAATAAATTATTTATTTATCTTAAATTCTATCCAATTAATGTTCTTTGAGACTTATTGAAGGAACTCATTTATTATTATTAAATAAATTTTCTTTTATTTAAAATAATTAACTACATTTTTTGTACTTCAAAGGTAACAGGGCATGTACTTCGAAGGTAACATGTCGTGTACAACTAGTGTAATATTAAATCTCCTGAATGTAAATTTAATTTCAGAGGATGTGTTATGAAACATGGAATATCATGTGATATGAATTTTATATGAACCGCATCATTTTTTTGGGTATTATAGGGATTTTTATTCCCACATGGCATGTATTTACATGGATGACATGTAATTTCATGTGGCCAATTGTATATTCTACATAGTTACTACTAAAAATACCCCTTTTATCAGTGCTAAAAATGGCCTTTAACAGTGCTAGAAAAGTGTTGTTAAAGCCGGCGAAGATAAAGGGGGGTCCCCTTTATCAGTGCTCCAAAAAGTGCTAATAAAGACCCCTTTTATCAGCGCTAAAAAAAGCACTAATAAAAGGGTTCTTTATCAGCACTTTTTTCTAGCGATGATAAAAGTAAAAAAAATTTAAAATAAAAATTAAAAAAATTAAAAAAATATTGCCAATCGGGGGGATTTTATAGCGCTTGATCCTCCCTTTTAACAGTGCTTTCTAGCCCCTACAGCGCCCGCATGCACCCCCCTCTACCCTATATCAGCGCTACACCCACCCCCCTTTATCAGCACTAACCCCCCAAATCCACCCCCATGCGCGCGCCCTTGCCTCCACCAAGATTTGATCTCGAGACCTCTTCCTTGCGCGCCTAAAGACTTTACCACTCTGCCATATTGATTTTTTCTCCAGTTAATGACATATCTATTTATTTATATATATATTTATTTATATTTATTCATAGAGTAATATATAGTTATATTAATATATATATATAGTTATATTAATATATATATTTATAGTGATATTAATATATATATTTATAGTTATATCAATATATATATGTAGTTATATTAATATATATATATATATAGTTATATTAATATATAAGTATATAAATATATAAATATATAGTTATATTAATATTTATTTATTTATTTATATTAATATATATATTTATAGTGATATTAATATATATATTTATAGTTATATCAATATATATATATATAGTTATATTAATATATATATATAGTTAGATTAATATATAGGTATATAAATATTTATATATTGGTATTTTAAATAAAATGGATAATAGTTATTATTTAGATAATTCTAATATATTTTATATGTAAATATATTTTATTATTTATATTTATAATTAAATTTTTATGTGTGAATATATAAAAAATATGTATATATTGTTATATATTTGATTATAAATAGCAGTGCATTATAAAAAAAGATAAAATTTCAAAGACATAATATCAATATGAATGTAATACCTTGGAATAAATTTAGTCCCCACCAAAAAAATCCAATAACACCCCCTTAAACGAGGCTGAAAATCCACAAAATGTTAAAAATTCAGGGTATCCCGACTAAAAACTCAATTTGGAGGCCTTCTGGGCCTATTTTGGCCTCGAAAAAACCTTGAACAAGGTTCCCCCAAGTTATAGGGTGTAGAGCTCGTTGCAGGCTTCGATTTGATATGTGGTAGAGCTCAAACAGACACCCGGATCAAAAGTTATGGCTGTTTGAAGTTCGAGTTGCGTTTTCAACATATTTTGGATCTTTTTTTAATTTTTTTTTATTTTTTGTCTTAAAATTGTTATTAAATGACTATTAATCCATAATAATTAGAAAATTATTAATTAAAAATATTTTTTAAATTTTTTTATGATCCATTTTCACTAAATATCTTATATATTAAGTGTAACTGTATATTTATGCTTATCTAAAATATATTTAAAATTATATTTAAAAAATATATATTATATTTATATCAATATAACTATATCTATATATTTAAATATTAATATTTTTTTTAATGAATTTTTTTTAGAAGTAGAACCTTTATCAGCGCTTTTAAAAAAAGCGCTCATAAAGACCCCCCTTTATCAGTGCTACTAAAAAAAGCGCTCATAAAGGGGTACCCTTTAACTGCGCCAAAAAAAGCACTATTAAAGGGGGTACCTTTATCTGCGCTAAAAAAGCGCTGATAAAGGGGTACTTTTATCAGTGCTTTTTTTAGCACTAATAAAGGCACCCCCCCCCCCTTTATCAGCGCTTTTTCGTTAGTGCTGATAAAGGGTGGTGCTGGTCTTGCCCTATTTTGTGGTAGTGAGTGTGTAATACCACACAGTATACGATTAATGTATTTAGTGTGCATGGCTGGAAAGTTGTGTCATGTACATAGTGTGTGGATTGTTATTACACGTCATGTATCGCGCTGGAAGGAAATACGTGTTGTGTTAATGACACCATGTATTGGCCCCCAAAACACATCACATAATACATAGCAGGTACATTGCATGGAACAACACATATAACATGGAGTGTGATCTAGCATGACATGTTGTGTATTTGTGTTGTGTAGCCAGTGACCTTGGCACTTTTGAAGGGTCATTTGAGCCTTATTTGCATGTTTATATACTTTCTTGGCCATACGATGATGAAATATTGCATTTTCTTGACCATTAGACTCTAAGTGAAAACTTAAATGTGAACACTAGTGATCCAATGCATAAAAATTGATTAAATAGTTATAATTTAAAATGTTACAACTCTGATATCACTTGAATATTTCAGGTCATAACGGAAGCATCAGGTGAAAGACTAATTTTAATTTTTCATTAAAATTCAATAGATAAAATCCAAAGAACATAAACAATGCTCCCATGAATTTTATAGACAGGGTCATGCACATTTAATTTAAAATTGATTTTTATAGAATTATCGCTACCATGATATTTCTTCTAGATCAATTCATAGATGTCACCACACTATTGTATTGACATTATATTGATGATTCCAATAGAGGATCCCTCTAGATATATCCACACATGCTCCATGAAACTATAAATAATATTCTTGATCTCCCAGTTGTTAGAACGTGATGAACATGTCTTTTACATTGTTCATCGTTGATCATGATGAGGGATCTCTTATTTTCTATCTCTAAGACTTGAGACAAGATGCAGGATTCTCTCTAATTTCTCTCTCTAGAACTTGAGGAAATACTTGATTGGATTATCTCATATGTCATCATCATGACATGTATTGGTTTTATATATATGGTCAACATTAAAAGAATGGAAATAAATTGTATTCTTCTAATTTAATACGAATAAATATTCCATGTAAACTTTCTCTTAAATAATAATAATAAAATAGTTATTATTTTTAGTTTATATAAAATATAAAACTCATGTAACCTATCACTTAAATAATAATAAAACAACTATTATTATTTTAGGGTGACCTGAAATATTTAAATATCATTTCTTAAATAAATAAATATTTATTTAAATGATATTGAAATGCATTACAAATTTCACCTCACTTAAATAATAATATTTATTATTTTAGGCGACTAGTAATGATCTAATATCATTTATTCAATAAATAAGAATTTATTTAAATGATATAAAAATATGCTTAATGTATTATTAACTTGATCTAAATCCTCCCATAAAATCATTGAACCTTCAATAATAAAATATTTGTTCAATAAAATAAAATAAATAAATATTATTTTCACTTAACTTGAGAATAAATATTTATTTTATTAAAATATATTTACATAACTTGAATGCAATATTTATTTCTATAATATTCATTGTGCTTATAAATAAATAAATATTATATTCATTAACTTATGAATAAATAAATAAGTGATTAGATTCAAATCACAAATTCTAAACTCAAATATCTTGTGATTAAATTTTTATGATCAATTTAACTTGAATAAATAAATTCTATTAGCTAGGAATAAATTTATTCTTAAAATTAAATTCAATATAATTTAATGAGTTTCTAGATACACTTAGTGTGTGGCCCTTTAGGCCTCTTCCTCAATGGAAATAGGTTAAACTTTCCTAAATACCAAGATTAACATCTAGCAACATGCCAAGTCACCCATAAATAAAGAAGTTGGTGTAGTAATTACAACAGCCTTCCTATGAAAAATACTAGGTAATATAATCCTTTTTTAATTGATATCTCATCAAACAGGATGCATACTTGTGTCATCATCTTATATGTTTGACTTATATTTTATTTGACTTTTCAAAATGAATTTTTTTTGTTAACTACCATGCACATGGATTTTTTTCAGGCATTTACATATCAATCAAAGGTCTAAAGATGACTTCTTTCATTAACTCAAAAGGAACTTATCCTTTCTTGGTCATTAAATTAATTGCATGTCACTTGTGATGCACCCAACTCATACTACCTCTCCACGAGCATATGTCGTCATGGTTTTCATCTATACATCAAAGTAAAAAATTCATGATACACATTAATAATGATATCAATTCAAATGATTAATACACATGTTCATAAATAGGAATGTCCAGTGACAGATAAAGCATATGGAATTCCTATTGGTAGGTCATCCCTCATGACCTCCTTCTTAGAGATCACTAGGTACAAACTTCATAAGAATAAATCTCAATGTTTATGTGTCCCCAACACCAAATAATTAGATATCATCTATGTATCAGCATATTTATGTATCTATACCATGGGATATGTTATTTAAGAATATTTTTAATGTGAAGACTATCACAGGACTTGTAATCATAAAAATTTGAAAGACTTGGAATATAACACAAGGGCTAACCAGGGTCATTTCTCAAGGATCTAGGTATGGAGACTCATTATCCTAGCACTTATGATTGTTTTTTTAAACAAGGGAGAAATGGGATTTCTTGTTTTTATGAAATTAAAACAAAAAGAAGCAAAAAACCACACAAAATTAAAGGTAAAAAGGAAGGGACATGGGTTTGATCATAAGGGTCCTTCATTATCTGGATATTTTTCTCATCCAATAATCAATTCATAACCACTCATTTATTTCTACTCTCTGTCTATGTTTTGGGACAGAACACTCATAGGAAACCTCCCTATTAATATCCATCTCACCTCCTCCATAGTGAATAGGTAGCAAACATGCTCAATCAAGGCATCCATTTTCCCCATCACTCACTATTGTATCAAAGATGAGAATTAAAAATTAAATAATTGAAGAACAGGGATTTAGAAACCCATAAAATATCCCTTAGGGACTAGTCGTTGAGTTAATTCTCTATAACCATTGAGTTAGAGATCACAGTGTAAGGAAGAAATATGGAAAACATGATTAATAAAAAATGATTTTTTTTTCAACAGAAACCACAACATCCCCCATTACACGTTTTAAGCTTCTAATTAAGTAGACCACCCCTGGTAAACTAGTTAAAGAGCCTTGGGCTCACCTATCGTCATGCAGTTGATGCTTTGTAAAACCACCCTGCCCCATGCCACCCAGAATTGAAGAGGGATTAAATCAATGGTGGTGAAATTACGATGCCAAAACACAACCAGTGGGAATCAAACCCTTGAATCTAAGGAACCAAACGAATGGCCCAACCACTGGATCACCCCCGCAGGGGCATAGAAAATGAATTAATATTAAAAATTCAAAAAACATTATAAAATCCTAATCTAATAAAGTAGAGGAAGAATTCTATAGACTCGAGTCCTTTAAAAAATGGGGAAGAGGAAACTTAAATAGGCATGAGCTTCTTCATCCTCAGATGGATTCCATGTGTACAGCTTGAAGGGTGTGGATTTATCCAGGTGATCTTATCTTGATCATTCCCCTTCCTTCAATCCTTCCCATGATCACATCATCTCCTTCTTCATTTGGATGATCACTAAGTGGGTCATCTATTAATTCTCTCCTCGATTTGGTTAAACTAGTGAAAATGAGTTTTTGATTTGTATTTTCCATTTGGGGTATTTTAGATTTTATTCCCACGATGAAGATGACCTATACACATGCCCAGCTGTACCCTTACATGAGTTTGAGAAGACCATGATATAGTTGTAGAGCTACAAGGATTCCTTTACATAGGTTGTCAATTACCTTGATGAAATGTCCTCGTGAATTTGATGTAGCATTTTTGAAGCCATCTACTACCTTTACACAAAGGTTTGATTATAGTGATAAACATTACGCATCATATTAGAGGAGCTTGGTACCTTTACGTATCATTTTGGATACCCTTACACAAATATCAGAACCATGGAGGAACCTTTACATAGCCTATGGATCTATGGAAGTACCCTAATACAGTGGTAGTGGGGAGGTTCTGCCTTTACACAGCCAATGTTGGTTACCCATATGTAGTTTTTACTCCACACGTAAGGGTGAATAAAAATCTACAATGACATAAAAACACAATTTTAAAGGAGTATTTTTCTAGTTAAATGTCAAAATGTTCAAATAAATTAAAAAACATTATAATTAACCTGTTAATAAATAAATCTATATTTCACAAGATCAATGTATGGATTTTCAGTAAATTCAAAAGAATGAATAAGACAGTTTAAAACAAAGACTAAATTCATTTATCAATTTAGTTCCAAATTCTATAATGTAACACAAATCAATTAATTACCTAGGTTATAGATCAATTAGGGGTTAATTATAAATTAAAATTATCTAATATTTTTTGAAATATTGTCTCTCACCACTCCCCTACACTTATAGTATTTCACTCCTAAGAAATACAATCAATTCATCCTAATAAAATTATTAACTCTTGTTAGGTTCAAACACACACACCAGAAATGAAAGGAAACAAAAAACCATCCATTGTTTGAAATTTTCATGCCTCCTCTATGAACCTAACTTACTGTCACCCACCTTAATCAAAGTCAAAGTTCCAATTCCAAGAGTGAAGCAAATTATATTTTAGTGGAATTAAAATTTTAGCAAGGGGAACTTTCAATTATCACACTCCCCCATGTTCCTTGTACCAAAGATCCATTTTTCACTTCCTTGATACAACTCAAATGATATTCTTATAATTCAATTTCCCCTCCCTTATTTGGGTTCAATATTCCCATCACCTAAATCCATTATTTTTTATAATTATCCATTTATTAAATTTTTCACATCCATGTTTGTGCAAAGTTATTATTGGATGTATAATGGAATTTATTACATACACACGTAGTGCCTAATCATCTCATAAATTTATTTTGGGATCCCAAGTACCCATTTTTCTCTAGTTTCAAATGACTTATATGAATATCTTTCGAGTTAGATCCCAGAGGTTTTATTTTTCACAAATAATAAGTTACCCAGGTTTATGTTCAAAAATCTAGTTTCCTCATGCTATAATTTCAATTCCACTTCAATATTTTCAATCGCACTTATTTTCTTAGTTCTAAAACAGAATTTCTATGAAAAAAAAGTAAACATTACTCAGAAATTATATAAATTCAACAATTTCAAAATTAGTGGAATCCCTAAAACTATCATGCATTTATCCACTTGGTAGGGAAACTATTAAACTCAATTTTCCTAGCCTAAAAACATACCAAAAACTAAAATAGGAAAAAATGGGGAAAATATTTTTATTTATAGGTTCTAAAAATAGATTTTAAAAAACTTCTAAACTACTCTAAAACATGTTTGAATATTATCTCCCGCACTTGTTCAACACTTCTCAATTAATGTAACACCCCGAGATTTTATGAAAAATATTCTTTTTAATTTTATTGATGTCTTGTGTTGTACGCTACACCAAAAGGAGCTTGCACTACACGCATCCCTGACTTGGCTTGCATTACACGCAATCGCGACCTTCCACGATAGCGTGTGTTGTACGTAATACCGAGTTTCACTAAACAACGATATGTTATATAAACTAGCCGTTATGAATAGTAATACCCATTTTTTAAAATTTTATAAATTTTATCTTTTTAAATGGACTTCATTTTTGGATTCGGAATATCGAAATTAGCCTAGGGTTAATTTTTGGTATTTTTCTAAAAACTTTCAATTTTTGATGAATAGTGAAAACACTGGGTTACTATTTAAAAACTGACTTTTTATTTAAATAATTATTTATTTTATTTAAATTTATTTTAGGTCAAAATTGATAAATAATACCTATATAAGTTCAATGTAATTCATTGGATTCATTTTATAATAATTTTAGATATATACAAATTTTATTGAACTTTTCACCGTCTTTTACCCACCTCCTAGGAGAATTTGGAAATTCACATAAAACTTAATTTTACCGCTTCTGTGAGTGGAATTTCAAAAATCCGAGAGACACGGTTAATATCAAGGACTAAAATGTGGTTCAATGAGATGAAAATAATTTTTGGTGAATAGTAACTTTTTACTTTTATTTACCACGGTTAAAAGTAAATAGGGTAATTGAGGGTAAAAATGATATTATTATTACCCTAACACATGTCCTAATTCTATTGGATAAGTGTAATTCGACCAAAAAAAACCTTAGGAATAAAATATGACCATTTAGGTCCACTTGGATTAGATTAGGACATTTAATATTATTTTATTTAAAGAATAGTTAAAATAGTTAAAATCAAAGTTTAATAACTAAAAAAATTTAATATAGGGTTATATATAAGATAAATTAAACTATAAATATTCATTAGAAATATAAAAAGATTTACTACATAATTGTATTTTATTTATAATTTTTAGACATTAAATAATTTAATTTATTTATGACACAATGATGGTGCAGTAATTATCTTATTAATGAAATATTGACATAATTGATGTTATAAATACCCAAATAAATTTAATTTGAGACTTTTTATGAATTCCACTAATTTTATAGGTTAATATGACATGTTAGTATTGATTTAATTAACTTTTTTAGAACTAATCATTCTGTTATGATTTTCACAAAAATCAATTACCAAATAGTGTCAAAATTGACATAAAATAGTTTTTAAAACAAATATTATATTATTAATTTTTATTTTATTCCTAAAAATATAAGGTTCGGCCAAATGACTTATATAAGGTTATATATATTAATAATAAACAACTTTGGGATTTTTTGGCTTGTTATAGTAAGTTTATTAACCTTATAGTGTAAGAAAACAAGAAGACACGGTAAAAGTAAAATTATTTAACTTAAAGTTAATTCTAAATGATAAGGTTAAAATAGAAACCTAAACTTTTCTAAATTTTATTGGATAAGATTATTTTGACCCATCCCCACCTTAGCTTAGAAATAAATCAATTTGGAGCTATTAAAAACCGAATATGACTTTATAATAAAATAATATTTTTAGTTTTTCCAAAGGTTCCTCTCTCCTCCCTTATAAAAGGGCACCTCCTCCCTCTCTTCCTCACACCACTTTGAGCCTTCAAGATCGGCCAACCCCTGCCAATTTATCCTCTCCACTTCCCTAGAAACATCCTAGAGTTTCTGGTCTTCTTCAAAGACCATCTTTAGTTCCCAAAGAGGAGGTTAAGAAGAGGCGCTTCAAAGAAGAGGTAATGTCCGTTACCGATTCTTTCAACTTTATTTCTTCTTCTACTTCTTCTTATTTAGTTGTTTAATTATGAGTTAATAACATCAGTATCACTCATATACTGATATGTTATTATAAGTATGAAACAACCCTATTTCACCATCTATCCATCCTACGGAAAACAAAATCATCGCGCGTGCGTACGTACGGAATACCGTCTCCACGCCGTGGTGTAATCTATTTTCCACCACCACCTTACTTGGATGGGTATAATGGTGTAAATAATAACTATATATGATTATTGTAAAGTGATATTGATTCTGAAATAGTATACATACACTCCAATACAATTCCACGATCATGGGAATGGTATCATCGCTCGTGCGTACGTACGGACTACCGTCTCCACGACGCGATGAGATTCATTCTCCATGTTAACCATTAATAAATGATTATAAAGTATATATAATGAATAATAATGAAATATATGACATAATAATGATACTGGATTTATGTATATATATATATATGTATTTCATCTACTTAATTCCATTCAATTTGATAAGGAAACGAAAACAGCGTTCAAGCGTGCGTACGGCCTACCGTCTCCATGAATGGTGTATTTCATTCCATTTATCGATCTATCATATATATATATGTATATGATGAATATATATATTATATATAAATCATGTTTTACATTTTGAAATTAAGTAAATCAGGATATAAGTAATAATATTAAGAACAACAAGTCGAAACACATACAATAAATGAAACGATTTTACCCAAGTCGCTGCTTTTACATCGAATTTACAAAATAATGGGTAATATAAAGTCATAAGTAAACTATATATGATATCATAACAATTAATATGATTCTTTAATAAGTCAATAACATTATTTAAATCATTATACAGGAGTTTCGGATACATACGAGGCATATCGGACATAAGGTAAGGGATAATTTTTCAAATCTCATTTTTATCCGAGATTTCTTATACGTAAGTATTTACTGGGGTTATATTTATCATCCATGTCCAAGTTTTATAAAAATGTTTTCATGTATGTTTAAAGTCCTTTTTAACCATTTCTGACTTTTACTACATGGTATGTAAGGAATCTTTGTTTTATTTACCATACGAGGTACTTTTTGACTTTTCCGAAAAAAGTACGAGAAGAATGTTATTTTTAAATTATACGGCGTGAACGGATTTTTACAGTTTCATAACGCCTCATTTTCATGAAGATTACTCTATAAGATTTTATTACTATTTTCAACAAAATACTTTTCTTTTAAATTGCATGGAATTTTTTGAAAAGAAAATGATTTTGAAGAAGAAATGATATTTTCCTCAAGAATTCATTTCAAGTGTTTTATCAAAACCATTTTCCATCTAAGATGACATTATTTCATATGTGTATGTTTCAAGTATAATGTCTCTATGATTTACATGGTTTTAATTCTCTTATGATGAAATTATATCCATTTGTTTTATATGGATTATGTTATGATGGGATGACGTTTATGAAACCCATTTTATTCTTTGGGTTATGATGAATGATTTATGTTTATGTTGTGGCACAAGTAAGAATGATTTCATTATGAGATGGGTGGGACCTATATATCCCTCCAATGCATTGAGTAAAGATTTATATCTCTTGAGATAGACATGGATGGAATGGTAAGTTAATCTGGTTCAGTGTTACAGGACTGGAACGAGGAGTGAACTCGATTCAGAATGGGACTTTGTCCACTAAGATGGTCTTGGCAGCAATGGCTTGGATACTATGGAAATCATAAAATGTGCTTAATGGATGCCACAATTACATGTTTTATTACCATGCTAGTTTATCATGACTAATGTTCCTTTATGATCTATTCCTTGTGTACTTCCAAGATTTATGTCGTTGCTCATGATTTTGATGTTTAGATTTTATGTTCAAGTTTTTTCATTAAAATGTTTATGGATTGTTTTATGTTCTCTATGCTTACCCTTACTGAGAATTTGAGCTCACCCTTTATATTTTTTCTTTTCCCCAGGATTTAAAGAAAGGTTTTAGGTAAGAAAACAAAAAGGGGAAGATCTTTATGGGAGATGTTGAAGATCTTTCACCACGATTAGAAGATTATTTTATGAGTTTCCAAAGACACTAAACTATTATGGTCCTTGTGTGTCTATTTTCGTTATGTATCAAGTATTTCACAAAAGTAATGTAATCTCCATGTACATCAAGCTTTGGGTCTCTACAATTAAATATCAGTAAAACAAAAATATTGCAATGACTAAAAAATTGTAAAAGGATAAAAACAACCTAGTTATTATTTCCCAGTAGGTTTGAGTTAATATCTCCCCTAGGGTGATTTATAGACATCTTTGAGCTAGCCTCCTAGGTGATATATATTTGGAAACCTATGTAAAAACATAAATCAATGTGAGTAATTTTATTTAAAATAGTGGAAAGAAATATAACTTGGTCTAAACCCCCAAGTGAGTACTAGGTTTTCACTAACCCCAGTAGGTAGTTCTAGTAATTAACCCATATCAAATGGTTAGTTTGGTTTCTTTTATATAAACCGCTACATTTTGTTTTTACGAGTGTTCATGAGTGGAAACAGGTTTTAGAGAACCCATGAAAAAATTAAAATAATCTTAACACCAAAAGATAAGGAAAGAAAGAATGTAAGGGGGGAAGAGAAGTAATGGATCCTCATTTTTATTTGATGCATCCTCCTCCAGTTGATGTTCATGGTGATTCTGAGGAGGTGGTGGATTCACTATAGGTCCTAAATCTTTATATTCATGTTCATCCACTTCTTGGGTGTTCTTTTGTTCACTATATAGGGCCAGTAGTATCAGTTGATCTTCAAAATGACCAGTATTTAGTTATGTTCCAGCCTATCCAACCACTAGGGGGCCTTCTTCTTTAAATTATTATAGAATAGATTTGGGTATACTTTTAAATTAGGATTCATCCATATCCTCTTCTTCAAGATTCACAACCTTTTTTTCTATTTCCAGCTCCAACCTATCTTTAATGGTGTCTTCTTCAAATTCTTCTCTATTGTCCAGGGTTGTGTACAGGTCATCCAGCCCTAAAAATTTAATGCGAAAGGATTTATATTTCAATTCAAGCAGTGAAAAATCAATAAAATCATATTCTAAAAATAATTACACTCCCTTTAGTGTCTCAGCATAAAGATCTTGATTCTGAATGTAGACCTCTGAAATGGATTCT
Organism: Viscum album; assembly: GCA_963277665.1. Lineage (NCBI taxonomy): Eukaryota > Viridiplantae > Streptophyta > Magnoliopsida > Santalales > Viscaceae > Viscum > Viscum album. The sequence goes on along the minus strand of OY728127.1, from coordinate 1,405,804,030 downwards.
TCAGGAATGGGGATTAGTTCCATCAATTTTTCTTCAAATCCCATCATCTCCTCTTCTTTTTCCTCTTCCAAGGAATACTCCATTAGTATTGATTCTGCATCATCAAAACATAGGGGTAGGATTCCAAATGAATCTAAAAGAATTAAAATCAAGTGATTAAAGATTTTTTTCATCCCCCTTATGTTTCTCATCTATTAATAGTTGTTCTTCCTTAAGGGCCTCAGGTAAAATCTCATAAATGTGACGTAGTGAAGGTTATTCAACTAGTTCTTACACCTTCCCAATTGAGCATAGGAGAGGTTATTATTTTGGTTCATCCTCTTATTTTTGGTTCCCTTTCTCCATGAGTTCTTGGAGAGTGGTTTACATCATGGTCATCATGTCCTTCAACTCTCCCAGTTCAATTTGTTTCACTTTCAAATTTTGGTCCAACAACAATGAGTTTTTTTTGCATGATTGAATATCTTATGGTGTTGGTTCTTCTTCACTTAGATGGTGTAGGGTCATATTTTGTTGATTTTGATTGACTTCATTGATTTAGTATGCTTCATCCTTACACCCATTGAATTGTAAAAAGTATTTCTCAATCTATTTTCCTTGAATATTCTCCTTGGACTCCTGTGGGAAGAGATATTGATTAGTATTAAAAAGTTTGGTCATGTTTGGTTCTATGACCTCGACAGTGATTCTATCAATATATTTGATTCAAGCATAAAATTGGTGATCCATTATTGTAAAATGTTCACTGAATAATGCTTATCTCAGTTGGAGCAAAGAAATGGAGAAAAGAAAAGAAAAAGAAAACAAAGAAAAAAATAGAAAGAAAAGAAAAGCAAAAGAAAACATGAAACACTAATTAAAAATGTGCTAAAATGGTGAAAACTCGGGCCAAATCCCTAAAAATGGCATAGTTATGTGTAGGTTGTTATAGATATTTCAATCAACAGAATTTGGAAGACCTAGAATGCTACACAGTGGCTGACTAGGGTCATCTCTCAAGGATATGGGTCTGGTGACTCACTATCCTAGCACTTATGATTGTTTTATTTATATTCTATTTTTCTCAAAACAATATAGAAATGGGGTTTTTATTTTTATTAAATTAAAATAAATGGAATCAATAAAAACACACAAAAGTTGGGGTAAAATAAAGGGATGTGGGTCTGATCATAAGGGTCCTTCATTATCTGAAGATTGTTCTCATCCATCAATCAAGTTATAACCACTCATTGATTACTTTATCTATATATATCTAATTTGTGGGACTAAACACATATGGGAAAACTCCCTATGCATATCCAGCTCACCTCCTCCATAGTGAATAGGCAGTGAATACACACAACTGAGGCATCCACTACCCCCACACCCAACTCTAAACGTATGTTGTTTATCCCTCAATTCATGCAACTCCAATCATGTGTAGTGTAAATTAAGAGTAGGGAGAGATGTTTTGATCGGTGGAAGGATACGGTCTCAAATGGGAAGAAAATATGATGATCCACTACAGGAAAACTGAATATTTGCGATGGTCGATTTGCGACCGGATCCCGTCGCAAAAGGTCTTTTGCGACGGGGCTCCGTCGCAAATCGCCTGTTGCCGAAAACGGCGTCGCAAATAGGTGTTTTTGCGGCGGTCCCGTCGCAAAAAGTTTATTTGCGACGATATTTTTCCCCCGTCGCAAATGAGTTTTCGTTTATATATAAAAAAGGTATTTGTGACAGGTCGTCGTAGATATATTAGTTGTGACGGGTTAGAATCCCGTCGCAAATGCTAAATTTAAAAAAATACTTGCGACAAAGGTATTTGTGACGGACCGTCGCAGAAAGGTTTTCCCGATGGGTATTCGTCCCGTCGCAAATGGTACAGTAAAAAAACATTTACGACGGGCATTCCCGTCGCAAATGTTCTCGTCGCAAATATTAAAAAAAATAAAAATAAAATAAAATAATTATTACAAATTGTATAATATTATATAAAAATAATAATAATATTAATAATATAAAAAAATTATATTATTATAATATAAATAAAAATATATATAAAATATAATTATGAAATATTAATATAAAATAATAATAATATGAATATAAATAATATAATATAATATAATAATACTAATATTAATAATATAAAAATTTAATATAATATTATTATTATTAAACTATCTATATAATAATAATATTAATATTAATAATATAAATAAATTATATTATTATAATATTAATAATAAAAAATATATATAATATAATTATGAAATATTAATATCAAAAAATAATAATAATATGAATATAAATAATATAATATTATATATTATGAAATATTAATATCAAAAAATAATAATAATAGTACTAATATTATTAATATAAAAAATTAATATAATAATATTATTATTAAAATAAACATACATATTTATGAAAAAAATAATATTAATATTATTAATATTAATAAAATTATAAAATTATAAACTTCTCAATATTAACAATAAATATAAAATATTAAAAGTAATATTACTAAAATAAGCAGAAATTAAAAATAATACTAATAAGTAATAATATATTTAAAAAAATAAAAACAAATTAAATCACGTAATATTCGTACCAATATGAAAGAGGAATTGTAAATAATTAATATGACAATAAACTACGAACTCAAATGTTTATTATATCTAAAAAAATCACTGGGGGTGGATAATCTAGAGGACCTAGAGGACCTGGAGGAGGTGTTGGAGGAAACTCCATCCCTAAACTATGAGTCAGACGACACATATACTCCATATACTCCTGATGTTGCTCCTCATATCGACGTCTCTCCTCATCCTGCTACTGACGCATCTGATCCTGTCATCGACGCATCTCCTCATCGTGTTGCTGACGCATCTGCTCCTGCCCCTGACACAAATCCTCTATAAGCTGACTCTGAGCACGCAGTTGCTCCTGATACTGTGAGGCAGAAGATGATGTCTCTCCACGATCTCCTCTCGAGTTGGACGTCGACATCGCAGCAGTACCATAATAAGCTGCAGGAGTCAAATGAGAGTCGATACCAACTACTCGGCCCTTTTCGAAGCTATATTGGGTCGCCTGCATCCATGTCGTCTCATCAAAATGGTGGGCACTAGTCTGATCACCTGTCTTGTCTTGAGTCTCAGCCTGTGTCTGAGAGGTCGCGGCCTCATATGACTCCTTAAGTTTCAATTAGAAATTAAAATAATGAAACGATTATATGCATTTAATTTGCAAACTGAAAAGAAAATAATACTAACCACAATCTGGCGCTGGCGGTCACCTCTAATCTCTCCAGTAGCCGGGTTAGTGTACATCCTCCGATAAACGCTGTACGCCGAAATATCGGGCTTCTCGGCTTCCTATATGAATATAAAATAAACTGTTTATATTTAAAGTTTTATAAAATATTTAAAAAAAGTACTTACCAGACGCTATATATGCGCACTGAATGTACGACTACCGGCTCGATGCGTCACCTCTTGTCTCCCCCGATTCTGTCGACCCAATGCAGATCTCCTCTGAAACCCACCACCCAACCAGTGTGTACATAATCCATCCCAAATGTGAGATGAAATGTACTCTGGTCGGTGGGCTCTACAGGACTCATCAAATTCTGTCACTCCGGCTTTCTTCACAGCCGACTTTCTCAAATTATGCAAAAACTGACAGAAATGGTCACGCATAGACACCACCCATGCCGCGTGGATAGTGTCACGCATGCTCTCATCGATGGGATACCATAAACCCTAATATAAAGTTATTAATGAATTAAATTTCAAAATAAATAATATTTAATTACGTACCAGCCAATGATCGAACATGGCGGCCTGCACATCAGCGGGAATCTGATCCCATGTGAGCCAGGGCTGAGAAAAATAATTGCGCAAGATAGCACTCCCCTGTCCAATAGCTATATGCGTAAAACTGTGTAAAAAGAACAAATAATCAAAAAATTAGAATATTAATAAATTATAATGAAAGATAACTAAAATACACAGGTTACCATACCACCGCGTGTGCGCATCGAATCCAATAGGTGGACGTCGCTCCGGGATAGGATCTGGAATCATCAGTCTGGCAAGACCACGCCCCCTCTGAGTGATCCCTGTAGTGCCAACAGCCTGAGGGTCAGATGACTCAAAAACCTCATCATACATAGGTAGATCAGCCTCCAGCAACTGATGATACATTTCTGAGTCCATCTGAAACATGAAATGATTGTTATTAGCAAACAGTTGAAAATAACTATTATGTATAGATATATATTTTTTATGATTCTAACCATCATTTTACTGTGTCAATGTTAATATTCATCATCATCTTCATAGTTTTCAATGTCAATGTCTTCATCTTCCTCATCAACATCATCAATTTTCATATTAGTTTCACTTTCATCATCTCTTGTCATTTCAAATTCAATTGTAACATCATTGACAACATCGCCACCATCGACCCTTAACTGTGGGGTGTCATCCTCGATATTCATGTCTCTTTGTGAAAAAGATGTGTTTCGGAGTGTCCTGAAAAATTTCATTTCCTTGCACTTCAGTGGAACCACATTCAGTTTGAGTAAACTGATTTTCTTGAGATTTAACTTTTATTATACTCCACCAATCATCCAACTCTTTTGCAGTAGCACAGTATTTTTCATAATAAATTTGATGTGCCTGATGAGCCAATAAAAATGTTTCATTTACTTCAAGAAGACTTTTATGTTTAATATCAACAATTCCATGAGTCGGATGAATAAGCAAGCCTCTATCAGTATCCAGCCATCGACATTTAAACATTGTTACATAATTCCGTCCCAAATAACACAGTTCAATAATTTCTTCAAGCATGCCGTAAAAGTCAACTTCAATATCTCTATGATGTGATCCCTTCAAACAAACACCACTAATCATTGTTTTCTTTGATTCCCCATATGCACGTGTATGAAAGCGATAACCATTCACAACATATGAATTATAAGATTTAACCATTTTGGATGGTGGGTTACTCAATATACGCAATCGACTATCAATTTTATCAGCATGTACAGATACCTGAAAATTTGTAAAACATTTATCACTATTACAAGAAATAAATTGATTTTATATGTAAAACCAAAAAAGAATATATGTTACCAGTTTTTGAAACCAGTAGGAAAAATTTTTTTGCCAACGTTCTTCTAAGTCAGCTGCTGTAATTTGTGGAAATTGTTTCTTGATATGATCATCGTATAACCTACAAATACAATATGATTAATTTACTGTAACAGAATCTATAGAATAAGGGATAAGAGCACTCACTGTACAATTGGTAACATTTCTTCATAGTTGAGTAGAACATATGTATGAGCTCTATGATGTTCATCATCTGAAATCCATCTATCATGAACTCTACCAAAGCCAAGTTCGGGCTGATTGACAACTGATAATTGATTGTTCATATCATCATCAACATTCCCCTCATTCCAGCCCATGCGGTTAAATTTTGAGGGATATTCAGATTCAAAATAATGAGAGAAGAATAAAGAAATTTCTTCTTACAAATAAGTTTCAGCAATTGAGCTTTCAACTGATGCTTTGTTACAGACTTTTTTCTTCAATTTATGCATGCATCTCTCAAATGGGTACATTCATCGAAACTGAACCGGACCTCCACATTTTGCTTCATGTGGAAAATGTAATATCAAATGTTCTATCGAGTCAAAGAAAGTCGGTGGAAAGATTTTTTTCCAATTTGCATATAATTACAACAACAGCTTCTTCCAGTTTGCTTAATGTATCGTAGTATGTTGTCACCTCACACATGTATCAGAAAAAATATGATATATCTGTTATAGAATCCCAAATCTTAGAATTCAACAGACCTCTTAATCCAATAGGCATAAGTATTTCCATTATAACATGACAGTCATGACTTTTTAATCCGGTAATATGACCATTTTTAACACATCTGCCCAAGTTGGAAGCATAGCCATCTGGAAGTCTCAAATCTGCAATCCACTGACAAAATAATAAGCGACTCTCTTTGGTCAGTGTATAAGATGCTTTTGGCTTCATTAATCTCTATGATCTGACATTTTCAAACAATTCAAGTTCTGGTCGCCTGCAAATTTGGGCAAGATCTAATCGTGCCTTTACATTATCTTTGGTTTTACCCGGTGTATCCAAAACTATATGAAATAAATTATCAAAATAGTTCTTCTCAATATGCATGACATCCAACATGTGTCGGACCAACAAATCAGACCAATATGGCAGATTCCAAAAAATGCTCCGTTTTGTCCAATTGTGTTCTTTCCCAAAACCATGAATTTTCTATTGGTTTATTGTCGGTCCAAAAGTGATGGAAGGTAATGAAAATACAACTAATTGTAACTCTGTACCTGAGATCATTTTTGGAGGTTCATCTCTTTCAATTCTGACTTTTCTGAAATGAGATTTATTCATCCGAAAAGGATGATTGATTGGAAGAAATCTACGATGACAGTCAAAATAGCAAGGTTTTTTTCCATTCACGAGCATAAATGCTTTGTTGTCTCCCATACAGTAAGGAAATGATTTTGGACCATGTGTACTCCAGCCAGATAACATACCATATGCCGGGAAGTCACTAATTGTCCACATCAAAGCATCTTTCATTACAAAATTCTGTTTCGCAGCAGCATCATATGTACCAACACCATGACTCCACAATAAATTTAACTCATCAATCAGTGGTTTAAAATAAACATCAATATTCTTTTTCGGATGTCCTAGGATTAATAATGTCAAAAAGATATAAGGCTCTTTCATCAACAACCATGGAGGCAAATTGTACGGAGTTATAAAGACAGGTCAACAGGAATACTGACTACCAAAATATACAAATAGACAAAAACCGTTAGTAGAAAGACCCAATTGCACGTTCCGAGATTCTAAAGAAAAAGACGGATGCACTTGATCAAAATTTTTCCATGAATCACCATAAGATGGATGAATCAAGCTTTTAACATTTGAAATATTGGTTTTGTGCCAGACATCATTGTCGCTGTGTTCTGAGACATAAATAAATGCTGCAACCTGGGTGTAAGTGGGAAATATCTCAACTGTTTTACAGGAATCAATCCAGACTTCTTTGATTGAGCTTCTTTATACCTCGATTTTCCACATGTGGGACAACTATCCAACGACTCATTTTCACCAGAATATAAGATGAAATCATTTGAACATGCATGGATCTTCTGATAACTAAGGCCTAGATTACGAACGAGTCTTTTTCTCTCATAATAATTAGCAGGCAGCACATTTACTTCAGGTAAAAGTGCTTTAACCAAAGAAAATATCTGATCAAAACAGTTATTTGACATTCCATTATCTGATTTAATAGCCATAAATAATGCAACTGCTTCTAATTTTCTTATCTTGCAACCAGGATATAATGCATCCTCAGCAGTCCTGAACAACTCAGAAAATTCAGATGGTGCCAACTCGGGAGGTAAATCAACATCATCCTCGATTTCTGTTTGTTGAACGGATGACCCTGCAACATCATGTACTAAATTCTGAAACCGTGATGGATCTGAAATCAAATTATTAGTATCTTCTCTGGAACTGTGTTCACAGTGTTGATTCCAAAAAATATAATCTGATTGAAAACCATAACGCAAGAGATGTTTCCCAACGATGTCAAATGTCTCAAACGTTCTCAGAGTACATTTTTTACAAGGACACTTAATTGTCCCTTCTGAAACAAATTCCGGGTTTGATGATGCAAATGATAAGAAAGCTTCAACACCATCAACATATACAGGATTTAAACTAGAACCGTTTGGATTTCTGCGCTGATCTATCCAAGCACGATCATCTAATAATGATTGATGTCGATTTACTTGTTCCATATTCATATATATGTTTCTAAAAAATTTAAAACCATTATTATTGTTAAATAATTTGATATAAGAAACAATATCCTAAAAAAGAAGATACATAATTACAGTTATTTATTATTAATTACCAATAATTATAGGCGACACAGTTAGTTTGTAACCATCCCAACTAATTATTATTAATTTAGAAATACTTAGAAATACTTGGCAAAATGAAATATGCTTGAATAATGAAATAAAATTTTGTAATCATCGTTGTGAAGATTATATTACTAATTATTCTGATTTTTCCGATGGCTCATCTATTTTTAACTTTCTCCTGACTGAAATCAGTATAAAAAACTTGCTCTGACATACGTTAAAGCACATTTTTCATACTGATTTCAGTGGGAGAAAGTAGCAAAGATATGAGACGTTGAACAAAAAGCAGTCGTCAATCTGCTGGAAATTGTGCCAATTTATAACCATGTACTTGAATTTATTTTATTTTTGATTAATTTTATTACTAATTATTACTAATTATTACAAATCTCAATATTTCCAACAGATTTTTCTCTATTATTAACATGTTCAAATCTTAAAGAGTCGTCAATTTTCAGGTCATGCCCAATAAAAAGTTTGCATCAACCTTGTCCAATTTAAACTCTATAATTGTCCTTACATGGTTGATCATCTCGCAAGTAGTGTTGCAATAAGACGACACAAGTAATGAGAAAGACATGACTTGGGTTGTCCTATTGCAATGCTACTTGCGAGGTGATCAACCAAGCAAGAACAATTATAGAGTTTACATTGGACACGGTTGACGCAAACTTTTTATTGGGCATGACCTGAAAATTGGCGACACTTTAAGATTTGAACTGTTAAGAATAAAGCAAAACTTGTTGAAAATATTGATAATTTTAATATTTTATAAATTTTTTATAATTTTAATAATATTAATATTTTTTTATAAAGATTAAACATATAATAATAAAATAATTATATTATAAGTATTATTTAACTATTAATATTAGAGTAATATAATATTTTATATTATGTTACTATTTATGTTACTAATTATATTACTAATTATGTTACTAATTAGAAATGCGAAGATATGCATATAGGTCGGGTGGTTAATCAATCAATGAATAGAAAAAAACGTAATTGATCGCTCATCTACCTCAATTTTCTTTTCATTTGTGTGTTGAGGTTGACAGGAAACTTCTACCTCCACATATAATATGTGCTTTTACTGTCAAAATTATAAACATCCTCACCTCTATATTGGCGAGGAGGTTGATAATTTTGACATTAAAAGAAGATATTACATGTGGAGGCAGAAGTTTCCTGTCAAGCCTCAACGTAGAAATGAAAAAGAAAATTGAGGTAAATGAGCGGTCAATCACATTTCCTAATTATCCTAATTGTTTTCTAATTGTCCTAATTGTTTCCTAATTGTCCTAATTGTTTCCTAATTGTCCTAATTGTTTTCTAATTGTCCTAATTGTTTCCTAATTGTCCTAATTGTTTCCTAATTGTCCTAATTGTTTCCTAATTGTTTCCTAATTGTTTCCTAATTGTTTCCTAATTGTTTCCTAATTGTTTCCTAATTAAATCTAATTGTTTCCTAATTAAATCTAATTGTTTCCTAATTAAATATAATTGTTTCCTAATTAAATATAATAATTAAATCTAATTGTTTCCTAATTAAATATAATTATTTCCTAATTAAATCTAATTGTTTCCTAATTAAATATAATTATTTCCTAATTAAATCTAATTGTTTCCTAATTAAATCTAATTGTTTCTTAATTATTTTAATTGTTTCCTAATTATTTTAATTGTTTCCTAATTATTTTAATTTTTTCCTAATTATTTGATAATTATTTTAATTAAATCTAATTATTTCTTAATTATTTGATAATTATATATTTATTTCTAATTATTACCAAAACATCCCCCGGAAGTGTCGAACCAAGAGTGCAGCAAGGCCCATTGTCGTGTACCAGGTTACCCCGAGTCAAGCTCGAAACACCTTGTCAGAGTTTTCACTTCTAGGTACATCTGTGCCAGAGCCGCCTCTACTTGTTCGTATCTAGACAAGGATTATTTGGTACTACACATAAAATAATTATACTATATAGCTAAACATTCTATAACAATTAAAAAATATATAAATACCTTTAATAATATGCGTCTTCTAACTCCTTCCTTCCTCTTCTCGAAAGAAAAAATTAAAACAAAAAAAAATTCTACTCAGAACTGAAAATTAGAGAGAGAGAAGAATAGAGATCTGAATGTTATGGAAAAAAACGGATGGGGTGTATATATAGGTTAGATTATTTGCGACGGTCATATTTGTGACGGGAGACCATCTCAAATAATAGGTATTGCGACGGGATACCGTCGCAAATGCCTTCACCCGTATTAAATACAGTCGGCGGGTAAAAGGACTTTCGCGACGAGCCTATCGCAAATAGCCACCATTAGCGATGGGCGGATATCCCCGTCTCAAATTTCTATTTACCGCCGCCGGTATTGGCGACGGGGCCCGTCGCAAATACCTTCTCCTGCATTAATTACGGGCGGCGGGTAAAAGGGTTGTTGCGACGGGCCCGTCGCAAATGTCACACCATTAGCGACGGGTAGATATCCCCGTCGCAAATTACTATTCATCGCCGCCAGTATTTGCGACAGGCGGATATCCCCGTCGCAAATTCCTATTTACCGCTGTCGGTATTTGCAACGGGACCCGTCGCAAATACCACCCGTTGGATTCTCTGTTGCGACGAGTAAATAGTCCCGTCACAAAAACGTATTTACCACCGCCGGGTATTTGTGACGGGTTGAAGGTGACCGTCGCAAATAGGCTTTATAGCGGCCGGTATTGGCGACGGGCCCCGTCGCCAATAATATCGGGTGAATATTTGTTTGCGACGGGGAAATTTCTCCATCGCAAATACTATTTACCACCTCCAGGTACTTGCGACGGGTAGCCTTCTACCTGTCGCAAATATCCTGCCCGCGTTTTGGCACGCAAACTGCGTCATTGCAATTGCGATGGGACCTATATTTCCGTCGCAAATAACTGACCATTTGCAACGGGAATATATTCTCGTCGCAAAAACTCTTTTCATCGGAGTGTTTGCGACGGGAATGAGGCCCGTCGCAAATAACCCATTGCAATAATCGTTTTTTCCCATAGTGATCATCTATATGCTTCCCTCTTACTCACTATCTCATCAAGGATGTGATTTAGATTTTAAAGAATTGAATAATGGGGATTCTAAAGCCCATGAAATATACCTTGGGGACCATTCCTCGAGTTAGTTATCCATGAACATGGAGTTAGATATCACTATGGAAGGAGAGATGGAAAACATGATGAACAAAAAATAAATTAAAATTGAAAGTGTAGAAAAAATTATAAAATAATATGCTAATCAAGTCGAGATTGAAGGTCATAGACTCAAATCCTTTAAAAAATGGGGAAGGGTAAACTTAAATAGGCATCATTTCATATTCTTCTTTATTATCCTAAAATTCATTGTCGAGAAGTAATCTTCTTCATCCTTGTATGGATTCCACTTTTATAGCTCGAAGGGTGCAGATTTCTTTAGGTTATATCATCTCAAACATTCCCTTTCCTTTGATATTTCTAAGGTCCACTTCATCTCCTTCTTTATTTGGATGATCATCTTGTGGATCATCTGTTAGATCTCTACCTGATTTGGTTACATTGATTAAAATGGGTTTTTGATTTTCATTTTATATTTTGGGTAATTTGGATTGTATTCCCATGGTGAAGATGACCCTTACGCATGCCCAGAAGTACCCTTACGTGAGTTTGAGATGACCTTGATGTGATTGCATGACTGCGGGGAAACCCTTATATGGGTTATTGATTACCCTGACGTAGCATCCTTGTGAGCTTGATATAGAATTGTTGAACACGCCTTCTACCTTTACACGGTAGTGTGATTACAATGGTTACCTTTACACAATGGATGAGATGGTTTTGGTACCTTTACATAGCGAGTTGACTACCCTTACACAACTCTCAAAACCACGGGGGGTACCTTTAAGTAGCCTATGGATCTGTGGAAGTGCCCTCATGAAGTAGTAATGGGGAAGTTCTACCTTTACATAGCCTATGCTATTTTCCCATATATAGCTTGTACTTTGCACATTAGGGTGACTCAAAATCTACTAAAACATGAAAAATTCAATTTCAAAAGATCCTTTGTCCTGTTAAATATCAAAATGATAAAATCAATTAAAAACCATGAGAATTATCTTGGTAACAATTAAATCCATATTTCAAAAAATCTATGAATGCCTTTTCAATAAATTCCAAAAAATAAATAAATCTAAAAACCAAGATTAAATCCATTTATCAATTTAATTCCAAATTCTCTAATGTATTGAAAATCAATTAATTACTCATGTTATATATCAATTAAGAGGTTAATTATTAACGAAAAGTAGTTAAAAATTGGGAAATTTTGGCTCTCATTAATTGCCATGGAATCTCTAAGTTCTCATTATAGTAGAGAACCGGTATAACTCTTTCATATGGAAAATATTATAAGGACATTATCACACTAATGTAGAAAGTACAAAATTAGTTCATTCTAGGGTATCAACTACACCAATAAAAAAGTGTTAAGTCCTTATTATCTACTTATAGACAAATTCTACTGATCAGCTTGGGCCCACTTAAGTTATTTGAAATTCAGCCTCCTTTAAATGAAAAAATATTCTAACACCATGTGAATCATCACATATTAACATCAATGAAATGATTTGAATTTTAATTTTAATTTGCTACAAGAAAATTTGAAATTCACAGCGGTTTTTTAGCAATGGTTTTGAAAATCGCCGCTAAATATTTTGTCATGATTTTCTAGCGGTAATTTTTTTAAAATCGTCGCTAAATATATTTCAATAAAAATTTATTTTTAAATTTATTTTTAAAGGTGGTTTTTAAAAACTGCAACAAATTAACGGTGATTTTTTAAAAACCCACCGCTGAAAATAGATAAAAAATTAAAAAAAACATATTTCAGCATCAAATAGCCATATCTTTTGATTCAGGTGTCCTTTTTAACACCAAAACTAGTCAAATTGAAGCGTATGAAATGAGATACAATGAAATTAGATAATAATTTGGTAATTATTAATAGAATAAAATTTATTATAGTTTACAAAGAAGTTGAAAAGTGAACTTCAATTCAAATGGACATAATTTTTTATCTAGTTATCAGTTTGAGCTCTACCATATATCAATTCTAATTCTATGACAACCTCTACATCGTGTTAGCTTAGGGGCCCCAATCGCTATTTTTTGACGTCAAAAAAGTCCTGAAAGACCTCCAAAACTAAGTTTTTTGTTCAGATGCCATGATTTTTGAACATTCGATGTGATTTCAACTTCGTTTAAGAGTGACTTCATATGCTTGTCGGGTCATATATCATTTTATTACATGGATTTACATTCTTATTGATTTGATGGAATTTCAATTTTTTGTGTTTTCCCCTCTTTTGGTGATTTATTATCTATTGTGTGTGTGTGTATTTCCATACATTTATATATTTTTCTTTATAATTTATATATATTTATCAATATTTATTTAAAAATTATATATAATTTAATTGATGCATATATATTTATATGTTTTTAAGCATATTAGTCTATATTTATATATATTTTTATATATAATGTTGGTATATGTATTTATATGTATTTTGTTGGTTGTTGTGTATGTTTGTGTGTGTCTCCATGCTTGTATTTATATGCATTTATGTAAATTTAATTGTATTTTTATACTTTTATAAGATATATATAACTGTATTTAAATAAATTTATATGTGATTATCTATATTTATTTATTATTTATTATTTATCATTTATTATTTATTATTTATTATTTATTATTTATTAATTTATTACTTATTCATTATATATTTATTATTAACCTATTATTAAATTTTTATTATTATTTATTTATTTATTTATTTATTTATTTATTATTTTTTATTTTTTATTATTTATTATTTATTTATTATTTATTATTTATTCTTCATTATTTATTAACTATTTTTTATTTTTTATTTTTTATTTTTTATTTTTCATTATTTATTTTTTATTATTTATTTATTTAATACTTATTAATTATTTATTGCTTTATTATTTATTCATTTTTTATTATCATTATAATTTATTATTTAATGTTTGTTACATATTGTTTATTAATTATTATTTATTAATTATTATTTATTAATTATTATTTATTAATTATTATTTATTATTTATTATTTATTATTTATTATTTATTATTTATTAACAATTTTTTTGTTATTTATTATTTATTATTTATTTATTTCATATTTATTTTTATGTATTATTTGTTTTTTGTTTTTTATTTTTTATTTTTTATTTTTAATTATTCATTATTTATTATTTATTATTTATTATTTATTATTTAATATTATTATTTATGTATATGTATTTATGTGTGCATATATTAGTATATTAAATTCTGTTTACTCACCACACGAAGAGTTTGCATAAATGGTAATCTTTACAGAATAACCAAGAGGTAAGGAGTTCAAATCTCACAAAATGCATATATTTTCTGAATTTATGCATGCATGGTAGGATAAATAAATAATAAATAATAAATAATATATACGAAAATTTTAAAAAAAAAAAAAATTATAAACCACTGTTAAAATTTTTTAGCGATTTTGAAAACTGTCATGAAATCATTTCGCGACAATTTTTTAAGTGTCGTGAAATTTTTCCCAAAGAATATTTTCACGATAGTTTTTCAAAATGACTGCAGAATGATTTAGTGGCGTTTTAAACCACTGCCAAATACTATTTTTCCTATATTGAATCACTTATAAGGTTAAATTTACCATTTTCCTTTAGGTTTTAAAATTACCAATATGTATTTAAGAATCCAGAAACATCACAGAAATAACTTGTTTGATCCCTATAAGAAATCTCAAGAGAACCCATGTCACATCTTTTTTCTACATTTAATCATGAGAATTTTTTTGAAGATTGGTTGTCTACTCTACCTATTCATATCAATCATACTACTGATATGAGGAAAATATGGAATGAAAAATAGGTTTCACGACTTTAATAGCTCATGTGCCATTTTTATTGCAAGTTATATGATTCTTTGACCAAATCACTCACACGACATGACATGATGATTTACCCATGCGTAAACTTCCACATAATCAATGAATTTGTGTGATGTAGTATAATTTCTCAAGTCACATGGTGTTACACTGGTTTTGAGTTGCGATACATGACTAATAAAGTTGAGTGATGCTTCATGACCAACTAAATGCATACATGGCTTATAAAGGCATGAGAATTTACATTACCACTTGATTCATGTTCTGATGCATGAACAATTGAATTGTACAACAAGAAAACTAGGGTTTCCCCTTATATGAACTTACAGGATAAAATGGTGATTTGCATCAAATGCATGACTTGTTTTCTAGTTGTGTGATGTTGTGGATAGCATAACAAAACTCATTGACAGCCATAAATTCTTTTTGGAGATGAATTTAGATATGATAATTCAGTAATATCTTTGTTTCTATGCCATCTAAAAAAATTATTCTACTAAAAACCCAAAATCCATACCAAATCAAATTTATAGAAGAGGATTTATGGATCGGAAATCTTTGAAACTCGATCCTCAATTTTTTACCTACTAGATCATTGTAATATTTGGATATGTTTATCCTTTATTTAACAAGTTTATAATGTCTATTTTTTGGTAATTTTTGGATTAATGTACTAAAATTTATGGATTTAATCGTAAAAAGAAGCAAAAAAAAATGAGTTTGAATCCAAATTTAATGGAATCAAACCTAAGGAATTTAGGAATACATTTTTAAATTAAAAGACATGATCATAAAAAAAATATATGATTTTGGAGGTTAATTTTAGGATAAATAGGTAACATTTGATAACAAACATGATTGTATTAATTCCTCATAACAAGATTGAGATCAAAGAACTTTACTATTGATTTGTCTTCTTATGAGTTGATCACACTTTCTCTGAGCTGAGAGTATTATATTAGGGTTGTATGTTGTGGTTTGATAGAATAAAGATGTATTATAGAAGTTGAGTTTATATATGGATTCAATAGGGTTTTTTTTCCTAGGAGCACCTAATGACCCAAAATCACACCATCTCAAGTTGACATGAGATTAAAAACCCCATGATTTTAAATTCAATGATGCTATCAAGTTTTAATTTTTTTAGTCATCTCTTTCATTCTAGATCTAAAATAATAATTTTTCACTTATAATTTCACAAACTCATTAAAAAAATTGACGCTTCAAAAATATTGACTCCACCAATTGAGAATGGGCCATATGGTATTTTTTACCCCCTGACTATGAACTCCTAATTATTTTTTGGGGTTAAAAACATGAGGGAAAAATGAAGTTACAAAAACAAGCATTAAATTTCATTGGATGGAACTGAAATATTAACTTCAACCCTCTGATATTTATGTTTCATTGGGAAAGTCAATCAAACTGCATTGGAGACCGTACCACAAGGCCTTTTTTACTCCCCCTAGCCACTAAACATGCATTAAAATTAAAAAACATGAAAATAAGAACACATTAAACTCTTCCCATCTTAATTTTATATGTTATGAGGAGAATAAAAATGAAAATTTCATTAATTCACATACATATCTAGTCACTTGAAATTAAATAATCATCCAGAGTTAAAAAATTTAATTTCGAGGAAAAGGTTCACTGTTATAGAGAACTCTAAATTCCATTGTAAATATAATAAAAGGACTTTGATTGTAAAAGAAAACTTCAAAAACTAATTTTTAGCTTCAAGCGTGGTAAATAAAAATTAGTGAACCCATGTTGTAAAAGGTAAGAAACGAAAAAGAAAGAACATTGTAGGTTTCGGGCACAACGGAAGCGTGGGATGGGCATGTACCCAACTTTGTAAATTTCCATAATCGATGACTAATCCAGGATCAATAAAATGATGAATGCCAATATCGAAAAAATTGAATCAAAGATAAAAGACAAAGAAGAGAATCCGGAACTGAAAAGAGAGGATCAACATATTTTGTTTATAATTAATTTAATTTAACTAAAGAATTACCTCCAATGTGATTCTTTCTTCATTGATGTGTTCGACCACGGATTTGAGGTGTAGCTTCATTGCGATGTAGAATCCAAGGATAGGAATCCTCTAGCGGTGATCCACGCGTGCTCCATGTATCTCTGGATGTCGTCGAAGGAGTCTTCAGGTAATAGCATGGAAGATCATTGTGTTTGAGATGTCCGCCTTCGATCGCCTGGAGAATCACTTCCAAAGCATTCTCTTTGATCCAGTGGAGGAGGATCTCTATCGTTCTTGAGAGCGTTCTTGTAGAGGGAAGAGTTCTCTAGGCTCGAGATCTTTTTTTTCCAAATATGTTGTGCACACAATAATTGTTTAACCGGTGGAATTCCTCTTTGGTTTATATAGATAATAATAACATAATGGGGAATTTAATTCACCAGGTAATAATAAATAATTAGCACAGATGTCGTTACTTAATTTATTATGCCATGTGAAAACTCCATGTCAAATAATAATAGAAATGTTATTATTTCCATGACATGTGCTTAACTTTCATGTTATATTTAAATATTATTTAACCAAATAATATTTAATATTATTTCTCACCAGACCCATAACTCGATCTGCTAATCCTCCTCAATATTTACTGGGCCTTGAATAATGACTATTTATTTATTAAATAAATATAACCGCATTACTGGCTGATAAATAAATATTTCATCCGCAATATATTCTCTCGAATAACTAGTGATGAAATAAATGCGATCAGGCATACTTGAATAATTATTAAACCACAACTGGGAATAATATGTATTCAAATTGTTAAATAAATAAATTATTTAACTGAGATACTAGATACACTTAGTGTGTAACCCTCTGTGCCTCTTTCTCATTGGCATTAGGCGAGCTTTCCTAAAGTCCAAAATTACTTTCTAGAAATAGGTTAAGGAATCCAAGAGAAATAATTTGATGTCGCAATGATATGCCACCTCATACGAATGCTTACCGTGTAATATAATATCTTTGTCTCGATATCTCCAATCAAGAGGGTTTCATGCAAGTGTCATCAACCCATGTGCTTGATTTCTCATTCTTTGACTTCCCAGAATTGAACTTTCCTAGAGAACACCATGGTCGTGGATTTAGTTAGGATATATCATTTCCATCAAAGGGACCGAGATATCGACTTATGTAGAAGTGACAAATCCTTTCTCGTATTATTCATTAATGTAGTATTACTCGTGACGCACCCAACATATCCTACCTCACCGTGAACATCTGTCATCATGGTTTTTGTCAATACATCTAAGTGTATGAGTCATAATACCCATTAATAATAATCTTAAAGTATAAGGACCAATACACACGTTCGTAGATAGGAACATCTAATGACACTTATGAATGTGGATTTCCAACTAGTGGGTCTTGCTCTCATAATATCCTCCTATATGTTACCAAGGGTGCACACCATGAGAAGGTGCCTTAAAGTTTCATGAGCCTCCACCCCTGATAGCCCGTATCATTTTTGTCCCTTCAAATGATATCATCCGTCCATAGGAACATATATTCAAGAATAGTGTCATGGAACTTCTGGGTTCTTGTCATATTAGGGATCTGTTATAACCTTTTAATGCGACAGGTATTCTTAGGACATTATCACATATTATATCATACAGAAGAAAAATCATGATGTGATAAGTAGTTTATTAATATTCATCCAATAAATACAGGTTTATCATAAAGTACAAAGAAGTTGGTTTCTAGGGCACCAACTCCAACAGACTCCCACTTGCACTAGAGCCAACTACTAACAACCTTCAGTCCACTAACTCTCACATGATATTCATGCTTCTACTGAGACGGGCCTTTAGTCAAGGGGTCTGCCACGTTCTCTTCCGTGGACACTCTGCTCACTGCAAGTTCACCCTTTTGATATAAATCCCTTAAGAGGTGATAGTTTCAGAGAATGTTCTTTGTCTGTTGATGTGGCCTTGGCTCTTTTACAAGAGTCATTGTTGCAGTATTACCACAATACAATGTAATAGGATATTTACTACTAGGCACCACATCAACCTCCTGGACAAAGTTTTGAATCCAGATGGCTTCCTTGGCTATATTAGAAGCCTCTATATATTTGGACTCTACTATATAATCAGCGACAACTGGCTGCTTTGAACTCTTCCAGCTCACAGCTCCTCCATTGAGAAAGAAAACATATCCTGATTGTGACTTCAGATCATTCTGATCTATTTGAAAACCAACATCAGCATACCCTATGATGACAAGTTATTCGTCTCCTCCATACACCAAGAACATATCCTTAGTTCTTCTCAAATACTTAAGGATAATCTTGACAGTAATCCAATGTTGTTCTCCTGGATCTGTTTGATATCTACCTACCATGCTCAGTTCATAGGAATAATCAAGTCTGGGTGCATAACATGGCATACATAATAGATCTTATCACTAAAGCGTATGGAATCTTACCCATCAAATCTTTATCATGTTGTTTCTGGGGACACATTTTCTTGGAAAGATGTATACCATGTGACACTGGAACCAATCCCCTCTTGGATTGTTCCATACTAAATCTCTTTAGTATCTGGTCAATGTATGTACTTTGACTTAATCCAAGTAGCCTCTTGAATCTATCACGAATGATCTTGATCCCTAGAATGTAGGTTGTTTTACCTAACTCCTTCATGGTGAAACACTTGTTCAACCAGTCCTTGACTAACTGCAAGACTGGTATGTCATTTCCAATAAGAAATATATTGTCAACATACACTACTAGGATAATGATCGCATTTCTATTAAACCGCTTGTAAACACACGGCTCACATTCATTCTTAATGAAACCAAATTCTCTTATAGATTCATCAAATCGAATGCTCTGTGACCTAGATGCTTGCTTTAATCCATAAATGGATCTCTGCAACTTGCATACCCTTTTAGCATCACCTAGTGTCACAAACCCTTCTAGTTGTGTCATATAGACATCTTCTTGAAGGTTCCCGTTAAGGAATGCAGTTTTGACATCCATCTACCAAATCTCATAGTCATGGAAAGCTGCTATGGAAATTATAATTCTTATGGATTTAAACATGGAAACTGGTGAAAAGGTTTCATCATAGTCAATTCCTTAACGTTGTTTAAAACATTTAGCCACTAGCCTTGCTTTATAGGTACTAACTTGACCTTCTATGTCTAGTTTCTTTTTGAATACTCATTTACACCCAATAGGTTTTACATCAACCAATGCATCGACCAGAACCCAGACTTGTTTCTGATACATGGAATCAATCTCAAAATTCATAGATTTTAGCCATCTTGTAGCTTCTGAGCTCTCTACTGCTTCCTTGTGGGAGATAGGTTCATCATTGTCCAACAATAATGAGCCACCTTCCTCAGTGACAAGGAAACCATATCTCTCTGGTTCACTTACCTCTCTTGTGCTCCTACGTAGTACTTGTGTTTCAGGAACTACCTCTTCCACAGGGACCTCTGGAACTTGTTCCTATATCAAATCTTGTGTATCTTTAGCATTAACTTCATCGAAGTCAATCTTGCTCCCACTATCCTTTTTGAGGATCTGCTCTCTCAAGAAAGATAGCTTGTCTGGAAATAGTAACTTTCTTGTTTGAGGGGTTGTATAGGTAGTATCCATTTGTTTCCTTAGGATGCCCTATAAAGATACACTTTGTGCCCCAAGGTGCTAGTTTGTTTCCTGAGAAAGCCTTAACAAACGCCTCGCATCCCCATACACGTGTATGCGACAAAGTGGGTTTCTTTCCACTCCATAGCTCAAAGGGAATCCCATTTTCCACCTTGGTTAGTGCTTGGTTTAATGTGTATGCCGCATTTTTCAATGCATTTCCCCAAAAGGATAATGGAAGATTTGCATGAATCATCATCGACCTTACCATGTCCAACAAGGCACAGTTCCTCCTTTCACTAACACCATTCCACTGTGGTGTATAAGGTGGAGTAAGTTGAGATAGAATCTTAGACTCCTGTAAAAGGTTGATGAACTCTTGGTTAATATATTATCCACCTCAATCCGATCGAACCTTCTTTATCTTCTTACTAAGCTGATTCTCTACTTCATTCTTGAACTCCTTGAATTTCTCAAAGGACTCGGACTTATACCTCATTAAGTTGATATATCCATATCTACTCAAGTTATTAGTAAAAGTAATGAATTGAGAATATCCACCTCTAGATTCTATTGGAAATGGTCCACAGACATCAGTATGTACCAATCCTAGAAGTTTTGTGGCCCTTTCACCCTATCCACCAAATGGTGGTTTGGTCATTTTCTCTTGTAAACAAGCGTGACATCTATCAAGTGGTTTTATCTCAAAAGAGTCTAAATAACCATCTTGATAGATCTTTTCCAGGTGCTTCTCATTTACATGACCAAGGCAGTGATTCCACAATTGGGTGTTGTATGAGTCATGTGAACTTGGTTCATTATCAATTGTTAACACTTGGATCTCATAATTTAATACATACAGACCATTATTTAAATGTGTCATATCATAGCATATGTTTTCGTTATAAAAGTAACAACATTTATTTCTGAACTTGAAAATAAATCCATTTGTATCTAAACTTTATACCGAAATTATGTTCTTAGTAACACTATGTACATAATAAAAACCATGTAAAACCAAAATCATTTCTATCAGTAATGTCAAGTGGTAGTCACCAATGACAAGAGCAGCCAACCTCGCACCATTGGTGGCTCGCAGATCCACCTCTCCTCTGGCAATTTTCCAGAATCTACATGGTTCCTGCATTTGAATACAGATGTGAACCCCACAAACTGTATCTAATACCCAATGAGTAGAAATGGAAAGATTGCACTCAATAAAAAATGCATCTTTGGCTTCCCCTTGCCTCCGGGTGAAGTTCCTCTTCCAGTGGCCTAATTTTCCACATGAAAAGCATATTGCCTCTTTTTCCTTGCCCTGCCTCTGGATCTTCTACTTCTTGGTCGGAAAGTGCTTGGAGGATTTAGATTGTTTATAAATCTTAATCTCCTTTGCCTTGTCCTTCCTCTTCCTATTCACCATAAGGATTGTGGGTCTTTCATACCCCATGTCCTTATCAACTTGGTGAATCAGGGTAAGAAGCTCAGATAGACTCTTATCATTATTGCTCATATTATAATTTACAATAAAACTAGAGAAGTTCTTATGCAGCGATGATAGTATGAGATCTGTATGCAACTCATCTGGGAATTTAATTCCTAAGATGTCCAGACGCTCAATGTAGCCAATAAGCTTGACTACATGTGGTCTAGCTAACGCAGGCTCTCCAAGATTAATAGTGAACAAAGCGTTGGAGATCTCATACCTATCATGTCTAGCCTTCTCTTGATAGAGATACCGAAGGTGAGACATCATGCTATAAGCATCCATTTCCTCATGTTGCTTTAAGATCTCATTGGTCATGGATGATAACATGAGGCACTAAACATCTTTAGCATCATTCAGATGTTTCTCATACGCAGAGAGTTCCTCATAACTCACCTCATTTCCAAGCACAACTGGTAAAGTCTCTTCCAGCACATAAAGTTTCCTCTCATGGTGAAGGATAACCTGAAGACGTCTTTGTCACTCTTGGAAATTAGTGCCAGTGAGAAGGTTTTCCTTCTTGAGTATGGATCGCAATGATATGTTTTATTCCATTTGGATTGTTGTTTCTATAAATTAAGATGAACAAAGTTTTAGTAATTTATCTTGATAAATATATATAAATTAATTAATTAATATTTGTTAGTCTCTCACTATTTTGTCAAAACTCAATAGTCCTCACCATTGGCTTCGAAATATCATGTTGCTTAGAGATTCTAGCAGCAAGGATCCATATTTCTCTTTGCATTACCCCAACTAGAGTTTGTCAAGAAACTTAAAAAAAATTAGGTAGGCATTCCAAATGCCAACTGCATTAACTCACAACTCCTTGATCGGTTGATTGGACTCCCCAATCCTGAAATCCTTAATTTTGGATTTCCTCATCCTTTGCCTCTCAGTTACACCAAGTCCTGATAGGATAGTCAACCCTTGATGTAAACTAAGTTAAGTCAACCCAAAACTTCAAATTAAAATTCCCTGATAATTGAAATCACCCCAACTAGAGTTGTTCAAGCACTTTGAACTATGGTTTGATTCTAACCGAAGTAATGGAAGGCTATACCGACTTAATATTTAATTGAGACATTTTATCCTTTATGCGTGAATTTCCACTTATTATCTTTTCACATGCTTGTTAATGTTAAGTGGGATGTACTCAAGTGATTAACCATGTATAGATAATATTTACGCATAAGTTATTTTTATTATAGTTCCATCTTGTATGCTTATTAGTTCATTAATTATGTGATCACGTTAAACATCCATAATGAATAACCATACAGCTAAAAGAAATAAAATAAAGGGTATGATCATGAGCTCTATTATTGGTTATTTTATCTAACGGTTGATAAAATAACCCTGGCCTAGGGGAGAAACACCTTAAACCATTTAAGGTTCATGTTTACAACTTTCCAAATGTCCACCTTTGTATCTTCTTAGATTGGTTTCGCCTCAGATCCTAACTTGAACCGTCTCCACTAGCTTGGGAGCTCCATCCATTACATATGATTTTAACTCACACACGGGTGAGGGGTAAAAGGGGGTTTACATAAAAGAAATCACGGGCACGCAGGCCCTAGATATTAATAAGGAGAAGGCACGTAAGCCAACAATTTTAATTTAATAAATTAATTAAAAGAAAACCAATCACATACAAAGGTTTAGTCCGGCTCATGATCATCCACATACATGCAAAGAATTACGTATTTAATAAAACTATCATTCAATTTTTTAATCGTTCTTATTAATATAAATTACGCTCGAATCGATTAATCATTATCTTTAATTAATCAATCTTTTTTATCTTAATCCTTTTCTAAATTTACTTGAGATTCTCATCCATAACCTTGTACATAACTTGTACCTTGGAGGCAACCTGGTGAATACCCATCCAAAACTACCCAGCATGTATTTATACTTGAATACACTTTATTCTTTGTGACATGTAGCATGCATGCAGAATTATAATTGTAATACAACTCATACATGATGTGCAGATTTTTGAACATTACATAGATGTTAATTAATCATTTATAACACCTATCGCATGTTATGTCCCAAATTTACGCCCACGCGAAGGTACATGTCTCAAGGGTTATATAATATAATAATAAATTTTTAAATCTGTGTAATCTGGAAATAGTACACGACGTGTAGATCCGACTACACGGCGTGTACTCTCCTCACCATCCATCCAAAGTACATGCCTGGAGAAATGGCATGTGAGGTGTACTTCATAAATCTTTAGAGTACACGGCGTGTCCAATTGGTCACACACCGTGTAGACTCCGCGTTACATGGTCACCAGTCAGGAAATCCGTGTATGGGATACACGACTTAACCCTGACTTGAAGGGACTACACACCGTGTCCAGTGGGCCACACGGTGCGTAGTCCAGCTGACTGTGCGCCAGTCTGTCCTAGTCAACACACAGTGTGAGAATTAACTACATCGCGTGTCATTAATGCACACAAATTGAGTAATTGCTGAATTACTCCTGATGCATTAAACACAAATACACGACATGTAGATCCGACTACATGACATATATTCTTGTGTTATCTGGACAGAATCATCGATGCCTCCTGATGAGATCCTCGATTT
Source organism: Viscum album (assembly GCA_963277665.1). NCBI lineage: Eukaryota > Viridiplantae > Streptophyta > Magnoliopsida > Santalales > Viscaceae > Viscum > Viscum album. The sequence continues at coordinate 1,405,779,297 of OY728127.1, read as the reverse complement.
AATTTTAATCACAAAATTATTCATTTTTGTTAGATTTGTGAGAAATGATAAGGGAGGAACATTCTCGAAATTCAGATTACAAGAACAATTAAACATGAATTGAAAAACTAAATTATTAAAGCATAAATCATCAATGAATTATTTAAATAATTATAAATGAAAATATGATCGCTTTGATACCACTTGTAGGTTTTGGGCGCAGCGGAAGCGTAGGGTGGGCGTGTACCCAACTTTGCAAATTTCCATAATCAATTATTAATCTGAGATCAATACGACGATGAACACCAGTATCCAAATAATTGAATCAAAGATAAAATAAAAAGAAGAGAACCCGGAACAGAGAAGAAAGGATCGACATATTTTGTTTATAATTAATTTAATTAAATTAAAGAATTACCTCCAAGGTGATTCTTTCTTTGTTTATGTGTTTGACTACAGGCCTGAGATGCGGCTTCGTTGCAATGTATAATCCAAGGATATGAATCCTCTAGTGGTGATCCACACGTGCTCCATGTATCTCTGGACGTTTCCAAAGGAGTCTTCGGGTGCTAGCGCGGAAGATCCTTGCGCTTGCAATGTCCACCTTCGATCGCCTTGAGAATCTCTTCCAAAGCATTGTCCTTGATCTGATGGAGAAGAATCTCTCTCGTTCTTGAGAGCGTTTTGTGAGAGGGAAGAGTTCTCTAGGCTTGAGAGCTTTTTCTCCAAGGATGTTGTGCACACAACGATTGGTTAGCCGGTGGAATACCCCTTTGGCTTATATAGAGAATAATAACATAACGGAGAATTTAATTCACCAGGTAATAATAAATAATTAGCACAGGTGTCCTTACTTAATTTATTATTCCATGTGAAAATCTCATGTCAAATAATAATAGCAATGCTATTACTTCCGTGACATGTGCTTAACTTGCATGTTATATTTAAATATTATTTAACCAAATAATATTTAATAATATTTCTCACCAAACCCATAAATTGGTTCACCAATCTTCCTCGATATTTATCAGGCCTTGAATAATGACTATTTATTTATTAAATAAATATAACTGCATTATTCGCCGATAAATAAATATTTCATCCGCAATATATTCTCTCGAATAACTAGCGACGAAATAAATGTGATCAGGCATACTTGAATAATTATTAAACCACAACCGAGAATAATATTTATTCAACTTTTTAAATAAATAAATTATTTAACTGAGATATTGGCTACACGTTGTGTGTGACCATTTAGGCATCTTTCTCGTTGGTATTAGACAGGATTGCCTAAAGTCCAAGATTACTATCTAGCAATGGATCAAAGCACCCAAGAGAAAGAAGTTGATATCACAACAACATGTCAGCTCATACGAATGCTTACCATGTAATATAATCTATTTGTCCTGATATTTCTAATCAAGCGGGTTTCATGCAAGTGTCATCAACCCTTGTGATCGATTTCTCATTCTTTGACTTCCCAGAATTGAACTTGCCTAGAGAACACCATGGTCATAGATTTAGTTAGGTTATATCATTTCCATCAAAGGGCCTGAAATATCTACTTTCATAGAAGTGACAAATCATTTCTCATGTTGTTAATTAATGCAGTATTACTCGTGACGCACTCATCATATTCTACCTCGCTGTGAACATCTGTCGTCATGGTTTTTGTCTATACATCTAAGTGCACGAGTCATAATACCCATTAATAATAATCTTAAAGTCTAAGGACCAATACAAACATCCGTAGATATGAACATCTGATGACACTTAAGAAAGTGGATTTCCTATTGGCAGGTCTTGTTCTCATAATATCCTCCTAGATATTACCAACGGCGCACACCATGAGAATGTGTCTCAAAGTTTCAAGAGTCCCCACCCCTGATAGTATGTATCATTTGTATCTCTTAAAATGATATCATCTGTCCATAAAACATATATTCAAGAATAGTGTCATGGCACTTCCGGGTTCTCATCATAGCAGAGATCTGCTATGACCTTTTAATATGATAGCTATTCTTAGGACATTATCACATATTATGTCATGCAGAATAACAATCATGATGTGATAAGAAGTTTATTAATATTCATCCAATGAATATAGGTTTATCATAAAGTACAAAGAAGTTGGGTTTTAGGGCACCAACTCCAACAAACACAACTCACATCAGATAGTCCTAGCCCAGACAAGGTAAACATAAGGAACTGCTAGAATTTTTCCTAACCAAAAGGCATGGATCATCAGAGAATAAATAATTCTAAGAAAAATAACCCAATATATGCAATGACCCAAGAAAAGAGGTACCAAATAGGCGATCCATAAGACCTAGTGTAAAATTTAATAGAATTCCAACAAAAATAATGACAACAAATAACCATTAATTTAAATGGAAACAAAACACATGAATGAGAAATGTAATCTCACAAATCACCACCTTGATATTTAAAATGTAAATAGTGAAAGGCATGTGATGTTCTTCCAATGATCTAGTGTCATTCTATGGGTACCATGTTAAGTAAATCTAGGTTATGCCTAAATTTTCTAAAGGAAAGTGTAAAAATAAACTATATTTCACTCCTAGGTAATCTAACCTCTAAAGAAAATAAACAAAAAATTGAATCAATTTCTCAGTCTCCACATTAGTAACAAAATCAGAGTCCATTTAAATCATAATTTCTTGATCTATGTAAAAATTCATACCATAACAGAGACCCATTTTAGTGCATGTTGATGTGGTTTTCTAGATTTTATGATAATATTTATAATAAAAGATGGATTCAGTATACTACATGCCATGTCGGGCATAATACATCCAACCAATGTATCATGAGGAATTTTTCTCATAATTATTTTTTCATATTCAATAAGTGACTGAAAAATAGATAATTTGAAATGTTGTTTGACAAGTAGACAAACCTAATTATATTGAGAATTTTTTAGTGAATCCCTCTAGTGGTAACTGGTGACACGACACATGAACACAACATGAATAAGTCATGAACAAATCACCAATCAGATGCACGATTAAATAGATGGGACGTGTTTGGGGTGTGGGTGCATGACGCGACAACACGATAAATGTCATAATTATTTAAATATTTGAATATATATATATATATGTGAATAAGATATTTTATTTTCAAGTAAATTAATGTGCGCACACATGTGTGTAAGAATATATTATTTGATTTGTAATTCTTTGTGTTCTAAGAATAATTTTAATTAACATAAATATATAAAATATAATAAATATGTATAAATTAATTAATTAGTTATATGAATAAGATGTGACATGATTACATGACATGAGAACTCAATAAATAAACTAACCAAGTTTGGGTTTGGGTATTTCAATGCGAATATTAAACAGATCAACACAACAAGACACAAATTTCCACCCTTAATCTTTACACCTAATCTTATTATTCCTCTAATTACCCTATTTTTATTGAATATCTACTTACAACTAACTATCTTTGAACATGTTGTTATAATGAAAACTATATGAATCTGTACCACTCAGCTTATCTATATGTTATAAGTTCTTAATTTTTTATATTTTACACTACACTTAAAGAAAAAGTTATAGCATCAACATGTCCATGCCTAACAGGATGCCTAATAACTCTCCTAGCCCCATCTCTCAAAGGCTAATATGAAGACTCTCTGCCTGAATCTTCATGATCAAATTCAAGCTTCTCACAAAATTGGTTATCTGTGATTTTGGTTTCATTTTTTTGGGTGGATCAATCTCAACCCAAACACCCTCTGTTAGGAAACGACCTCCCATTGTACACACTTAGAGCAAATGGGGCAGGGGTTGGTTGTTCAGCCTGTTAAACTTGTTTGAGACGGTTATTTATATTGAACCATTTAGCATCTTTAAATAAGAGTTTGAGGGGTTCAGTTGGAAGGCATTGTTTTCCATTCTTGAGTTTGAGTTGCGCTGTGGAAAAGTTGGTCAGGAGTTGTGGACAAGCTCCAGTCATTTCGTTACAGGAGAATCCCAAGGACTCTCCTTGAAAAACTCAAACTGTGAGATTGTTCTTTTCTTTCTCTTGTAACTATTCTGTTAATAATATAGTAGAAAACAATTGTTTCTTTTCCAATCATTATCTGATCAAACTTTGATAGTTTAGTACCTAATACCCTCATTTAGAATCATAACTAATCTCGTTTAGATTGGAGTTATTAATATTGAAAAAGATTGACTCAGTAAAGGTAACATATCTACTAATTATATATTTAGGAAAACCATGTTAATGAACCCATGATTAGAGTTTTTAGTGGTCATGTGAATGGTTGTCCTTGCATATTCTTCCTAGAACAATTTTTTCAACCCAAAATGACAACATAGCTGATAGGAAAGTGGGTTGGAAATCACAAGGTCTAGGAGTTATGTTGTTACGAAAGGGTGCCAGAAGCTGATGAGGATCCTGGTGAGGAGCCGGATAAGGGTCCTGCTGCTGATTAGTTGTGTACGGTTGATAGGTGCAGGAAGAAGAATCTATAATTTTTATTGCTCAAAGGAAATACAAGAGAAGAACTTGCAGATTCTCCCTAAGGATTGTCTTCCTCGGGCTTAGGCTCAATTGCATCCAACAAAACAAAATACACATATCCCCCCTCTGGTACACCTCATATAGTAGTTATACCCAACTAACAGAAAAGAATTATCAAATTACAAGTATACCTCCAGACTAACAGAACACTCAGCACACTCCATATCATCTAACGAACCCCCCTCCTATAGGTATACAATATTGGAGGTCTAGCCTCTAACTCACTCAACATACTCCTACCAATACCCCCCTGTGAGAAACTACCTTTTCCTCAAGGTGGAAATATGAAGAGTAATAACAGCAAAATCCTCCCAAGTTGCCTCATCAATTGGTTGACCCCGCCACTATATTAACCACTAGTGGAGGTGCCCCTTGAAACGTTCAGCTAAAATGATGGATGGGAAAACTCTGTCACCAAAAAAATTAGCTAGCAAAGAAATAGGGTCATCTGGCATTCCTATAGTAGCGCGTAATTGAGAAACATGGAAAACAGGATGTACTCGGTTGCCTGGAGGAAGATCAATCTTCTAATCCACCACACCAACTTGGTCCACCACAGTAAAAGAACCATTGTACTTGGAAGTGAGTTTTTTATTCATTTTCTATTTAGAACCAGGCACATTCAGATATAATTTGACCCAAACCTGATCACCCACGACATATGTAACAACCCGCCGATGGCGATTAGAAAACAGAACCATAAGCTATTGGGCACATTGCAAATTTTTTCGAAGCTGTTTCAAAGCCTCATCCCGATCAACCAAATTCACTGCTACTTCCTCAAAAGCAGTTTCTCCCAAAGTATAATGAATAATCTGAGGAGGTTTGCGGCCATAGGCTAATTCAAAAGGGGTTTGGCCGGTAGATGTATGAAAATCAGTGTTGTAACTAAATTCAGCCTAAGGAAGCCACTTGACCCACTGACTATGATGGTCGGAAGAAAAACAACATAAATATGCCTCCAAATAGCGATTAACAGCCTCTGTTTGGCCATTAGTTTGTGGGTGGTAAAACGAGCTCATCTTCAAGGTGGTGCCATGAAGCCGAAAAAGTTCTTTCCAAAAAATGATGGTGAACAAAGGATCCAAGTCACTAACAATGGCTTTAGGTAACCCATGTAATTTAATAACCTCCCGAATGAAAACTACATGCATAGATTTTATTGTAAAGGAGTGTTTCAGAGGAATAAAATGTGCATATTTTCTCAATCGATCAACCATGAAAAGAACAACCTCATAGCCTTGAGATTTTGGTAATCTGGAAACAAAATCCATTGATATTTCTTCCCAAACACTACTAGGAAGAGGTAATGGTTAAAGTGAACCTTTAGATTTTAAAGTGTCGTATTTATTTTTTTGGAAAACCGGACATTTCTGAACAAACTGTTAAAGCATACGGGACATACCCGCCCAAGTAACACCACCAACTAACCGTTTGAATGTCTTTAAATACCCAATATGACCCCAATTGGGGAGGAGTGATAAAACTGCAAACTTGGATATGAATGAAGAAGTTTGAGGTAAAGAAGTCTATTTCGAAAAAACAGCAGCCCATTATGAAAATTATACCAATGGTGTGAGGAGAGACCTTGCTATAAATCTGAAATAATATGTTGTAACTTGGAGTCTTGAAGAAACTTTGAATGGAAAAATTGTAAATCAAACCACTAGGATTGAGATATATAGCTATAGTTTGTAAATGGCACCTCCCCCCCCCTTCTTCATGGGTGAGAGCATCAATTGCTTCATTTAATTTTCTGAGCTTGTAAATAACGTCAAAATCATACCCCAAAAGCTTGTCTTGCCAACATTGGTGGTCCATGGACACCACGCGTTGGCTAAGAAAATGTTTTAAACTTCAATAGTCGGTAAAAATATCAAAACAGTGTCTGGTAAGATATTAATGCTAATGATAGACCGATAAAAATATTGTCATGAGTTCCTTTTCATAAATGGATTTGGAAAATGTAATAATAGATAGTGCCTTATTGAAATAATCCAATGGCAGACCCTTCTGAATAAGCATTTCCCCAACTCCAGCACTAGAGGCGTTGCATTCAATTGCAAATCAGAGAGAAAAATCTGGCATACCTAAAACAGGAGAAGAAATTAACTTTTCCTTCAACTGCTTGAAATCTTCTTGAGCAGGGGCTATCCAAAGAAACTTTCCTTGCTTGTTCAACTCAGTTAGGAGCCGAACAATCTTTCCATAATCTCTAATAAACTTCTTATAATAACCTATTAGGCCAAGAAATCCCCTAACCTCTTTAGCATTTTGTGGCACTCTCCAATTCTCGACAGCTTCGATTTTCTTGGGGTCCATGAAAACCCCTTCTGCAGAAATGATATGTCCTAAATATTCAACTGAACAGCGAACAAAAGTGCACTTTTTCAGATCAATATAAAAAACTTGAGACTGCATCAAGTGTAAGACCTACTCGAGAAGTAACAAATGGGCAGACCAATTATTGTTGTAAACAAGTATATCTTCAAAGAAAACAAGTACTCTCTTCCACAAAAGAGGCTGAAATACAGAATTCATAGCAACTTGAAAAGTAGTTGAAGCATTCATTAAACCAAAATGCATAACTAAGTACTCATAATGCCTATCATGAGTTTTAAACGTTGTCTTATCCACATCCTCCTCCCTCATTCAGACCTAATGGAAACCGGATTTGAGATCAATTTTCGTAAAAAAAATTGTACCATTTAACTCATCCGAAAGTTCTTCAATCATTGGTATAGGATAGCGGTCAGGAACAGTCAACATATTTAATGCTTGATAATTGAAACACATCCTCTACCATCCATCTTTTTGACCAAAATAATAGAACTAGAAAATGGACTTTTACTGTGGTGAATAAACCCCTGGTTTTATAGCTCTTGGATTTTTTTCTCAACCTCATTCTTCATATGATATGCCAACTTATAAGGTCGTATGTTTACTGGATTCGCTCCCTCCACCAACTTAATTGCATGGTCATTCTCACGCTTTGGAGGTAATCCAGTAGGAACAGAAAATATAGCCTTAAAAGGAAATACCTCTATAACTTATCAGTTTGGTAAAAATCCATCACCTCCTCTTCCTTAGATTATCCCCCTATTTTCATCCATTGTACACCCTTGACTAATTGTTTCTCCCTTCAAAGATATGCTTGCAAAGTTCCTAGTACATGTTGAGAGTGTTTGATTCCCTGCAAAAGAACTTGGTGCCCCTTTCAAATGAATTCCACCATCATATTTCTCTAGTGTGTGGTAATGAATCCCAGAGTTTCAAGCCAAGATATACCCAAAACCAAATCAGAACTGAAAGTATCAAAAATATATTCTGCTATCTCAAACGGTAAACTCGGTGTTGAAGTCTTGCACATTCCCATGGAAACCACACATTGTCCATCCCTAAACAAATATAAAATGGTTCTGTGATGTTATTAATATTTTCATGACTTATTATATACTCTCTTTACTTATTTTATATGAAATGTGCATAATTTGTGTGAAATATTAATGTTTTAATACTAAGTATAATTTTTGAGCATTTTTAGAAGTAGTCCAATTGAGTCAGTTTACTGTTTTATTTATAACTCTCACCCTACTGATTCAAATTGGGTGGTTCTTGTTTTGTAGGATTCCTTATTCAATTTATCACATATCATTAGAATGAATCATGCTCCAATTATGCCATTTGAATGCTCATATGGTCAACACAAGAAGACCCAAATAATTTGTGATGAAACTGGATCATCAATGATGATTGAGTTATTGGTCTAAATCTCGAAGCCCAAATTTTATGAAACTCCACCATATGTTCGAGATTATCCAAAGGAATCATGGATAAAAATTTGAAGGTCCAAATACAAGAACAAGGGGCTCAACTAATGCCTTGAAGTCCAACCCACCATTCTGACCGGGAATTAAAATCCGGACACTATTCATGACATATCTCATGATGTAATCATCAAATCGAGCTGAGATTTTGTGGTGTGAAAGAGAAGATATAGGCGGCCGACTTTGTTGAAGAAATCATTCGGTTTTGAAGGCATCTTCCTATTCAAAAACTCTTTCACATTTTGGACTTCAAAAATACTGGATTGAAATGGACAGATTAAAATTGTTTAATCAACCGGACATAACATTGGCTTCATAGGTCCAAATGCCTCCAAATTTGGAGAGTAGTCGGCCAACATTATTATCTACAACTTTGAATAAGGAGATATCTCGAAATTTCATTGTCTGGATGTCCAAATAGTCGAGCCAAGTGGAGGGACAGATTGGGAATGCAAACAGTCCACTTTCTTGGGCTATAAATACATCTCTCTCCTCTCCTTCAAAGGGGTTGGCATTTCAAAAGAGAGGAGAATATATTGGCATGACCAAAGCTTTGTCAAAGGCTTGGGAGGACCTGTCGTACTCAAGTTTTCACTTGAGATACCCTTCCTCCTCTCTTTGTTTCATTTCACTTTTGTGTTGTTATTCGTTTGTAATCTTGTAAGTTTGTGTTTTGTAATTCTGTTTTAATGCAAGTTTCTTCTTCAATATCTCTTATTCTCATCCACCTTTTTTGTTTAATATTAATTTTCTTAAAATAGTTTAAATACAATTGAATCATCTTCCCTTCTTTTGTTTCCTCATTCAATCGAAAGTCAGTTTTTTAATTCTCATCATTGTTCGTGTGTGTGTGTTCGACGTACCACTCTTTTCTTATCCCTTTCTTTTTCTTCTCTTGTTAATTCATCATCATAAATATATAAACTAGATTAATATTAATATCAATGGCTGAGTAAATATATTATTGGGGTGAGTCAAAATTTAGAGATGTTAAGTGATTGAGAGTATTTGCTCGATGAATATTCTTTAATTTAACATTGTGTATGTTGGACTTAACATGTCATGGATTAATGACTTGTTTTGTTTAACGTGTGGTTTTCATGGATTATTGGAACCATAAATACACTACCATCAACAAGCTCTGATTGAGATTAGAACCCTAAGTTAAGTTAAGGCTTGGATTAAAGCCTTAACACTTAGTAATTCCAATCAATATTATCTTGCGAGGTGGGTGTTAAATTAATTGTAATATAAAGCAAAGCTCCAAGATATCACAAGCTTAACTCCCTAAAAATGAACTCACCCCAATATTTATCAAATTGTTAAATCAAACACCAATCATTAATCACTTCATTTAAGCTTTGCAAACAAACCCCCCAATCAAAATTCAATCAACTAAAAACAAACGACTATTGCAAAGTATCATCGTCGAGGATTCGACTCGAGTGTTGTTATACACATTAGCAGAGCATCGGAACTTTGACCAGTCGATAGGCGACAATCGATCGTGCGTTTCAAATGGCGTTGTTGCCAGGGATGGTGCAATTAAGTAGTCGTTAGTTTCTGGTTATTGTAAAAAAACAAAAAAAAAACAAAAATTGAAAAAATTGAAAAAAAAACACAAAGAAAAACTCACCTTGCTCATAAAAATCATAAACGGAAAACACAAAGAAAAAAAATTGTCTTCATCTTTCTTCCAAATCTCTCTGAATGCCTCGTAGCCTCCCAAACAATCCCTCAGATTTGTTTGACCCTGAAATTGAGCGAACACTTCGCCAACTTAGGAGGAACATAAGAGATAATCAAATAATTCAAGAACCAGTCCTTGTCTAACCAATTGAATTAGATATGGCAAATCCTAGGGAACAAACACTTAAAGAACTTGTTGCCCCTGATATGAATTACCAACCTCTTGGTATTCAATATCCAAACAGAGGGTCTCATTGAACTCAAATCGGGTTTGATTCATCTTCTTCCTCATTTCCACAGGCTAGCCGGTGAGGATCCACATCTTCACCTTAAAGAGTTCCAAGTGATGTGTTCTACCATGAAGCCTCAAGGGGTTTCTAAGGAACAAATCAAACTCTGAGCATTCCCTTTCTCCCTAGTTGACACTGCTAAGTCATGGCTCTACTACCTTTCTCCTGGTTCCATAACCACATGGAATGACATGAAGCGACTCTTCTTAGAGAAATTCTTTCCTGCTTCTCGTACGACTTCTATCCGAAAGGAAATAAGTGGTATCCGTCAGTTCCCAAGTGAATCAGTCCATGAATACTGGGAGAGGTTCAAAAAGCTTGTTGCAACCTGCCCACATCACCAAATCACTGATCAACTCTTGATCCAATACTTCTATGAGGGGTTATTGGCTATGGAGAGAACTCTCATTGATGCTGCAAGTGGCGGTGCTCTTATTGATAAAACTCTCGCAGCTGCAAGAGATCTCATAAGTAACATGGCTGCAAACACACAACAATTCCATACTTGAGCACATACTCAAGTCAAACAAGCCCAAGATAATCAATCAATTGAGTCGAACAAGATGACTGAGTGGATGAGTGAACTTAGAGGTCTTGTGTGACAACTAGTTGTGGCTACCAAATCCCCAACCTCGTCTTCCCCGCAATCAATGTTTCCTAGACCTGTCAAAAACTGTGGAATCTGAACTCTTCATCTCATCCAACTGACACATGTCCACAACTTCTAGAGGATCAATCTGATTCATTTGGACCAATGGAGCTCAATGCAGCATATGCTCAGCGGAACACCAACCCTCAACTATCAGGTCAGTTTGTTAGAAACTTCAACCAACCTCACTCTGAGTTCTTCTCTTCTTCCTATAACTAAGGCCTGAGGTATGGTAATCTCATCTCTCATCCCCCTCAATTCCCTCCTCAAAACTCAAACCAGTTTCAATATGGTCAAGGTGTTGGTAATTTCCAACAACCTTATCCTTTTATTCCTCGACCTTATCCTTTGGGATTCGGTTGCGTTTGGGCACGACGTTTCACCCCCAACTGACGGTCAGACAAAGCGGACCATCCAGGTTCTAAAGGACATGCTACGAGATTGCATGTTGAACTTTAATCATAGTTGGGAGGGCCACCTACCCTTGATGGAGTTTGCGTACAACAACAACTACCATTCCACCATCAACATGACGTCATTCGAGGCCTTGTATGATCAATGCTATGTTGGACTGATCCAGAGGAGTATGCACTAATGGGCTCATAGTTAGTGTGGGCGACGACAAAGAAGGTGTAGATTATCCAGAAGTGGATGAGAATTGCCCAGAGTCGTCAGAAGTCTTATGCGGACCGACGATGGAGACCGTTGAAGTTCTGTCACACCCGTTTTTTTCCTTCTTTTCATGTCATGGTTTTGATCCAGTCCATTGAAAATCCCGATCCTTTTATTGGGTGTTGGGTGAGATTAATTTTGAGTTTTGAACTACCATATATGTCTAATCACCCTAATTTGGGTTTTCCATTGCTTGTTTAGGAGTTTTTGGAGAAAGGGTGGTTACTTCATGATTTGGGCCAACCGTGAGCTCACTTCCATATTTAAAAACATATTTTGCTTCTTTTATAACTCATTCATTTTTTATCATTTTTGACTCATTCCACTTCCCACTTGTCCTACACTGACATATTAAAACTACCATATCCTTTTTGACCCCTTAGAAATTCATAAGCATGGTGAATTGTGGTTACTTATTTAGGTATTGGGTCAGCCTATGGGCCCATTTCCAGTTTTAAAAAAAATAATTTGTTTCTTTTATATCTAATTCAATTTTTAATATTTTTCGGTGATTCCGCCTCCCACTCAAAGCCAATACCCCTATCCTCACCCCCATTATCGATTTTACCTCTTTGGAGCTCATATGGGTCACGGATTAGGGAAAACTTTTCAATGTCTCTCAAATCGTCCAGAATCGTGAAGGTAAATTCTTTCATCCATAAATCATTTCATTCATACTCTTTTCCCCACAAATCTACTTTCCATGATTCGTCCAGACCTTAGAAGACTCTCCAAGAAGTTTCAAGTCATTCCCTTTTCTCTAAGGGTGCAGATCTAATGGAAGACGAAGAGTTTTCTAGTTGAAAAAGTGAGATTCATTCTCCTTTCTCCTCCCTCTTCTTCCTCCTTTCATTATTTCTTGGTTTTCTATTCTCCCCTAGTCATGTTCGACCTAGGGTTTTGTTATCCCATGATTTTTTATTGGGGTTTTGTTCATTTGGGGTTGGTCGTCATAGGTTTAGGGTTTGTAAACCCTCGGATGGTGATATTAGGTGTACGTTTCCATTACGCCAAGGATTTGAGGTAGGATATCCCTTACACATGCCTTTATCTTTTAAGATTCATCATTTTCTTATTGTTTTAATCTGATATATATGTTTATTATTATTGTTCAGCATTTGGATAATATTCTCTGTGTGCAAAATGATTGTTTAATCTTTGTTTTGTGAAAGGTGTTGTTGTTTTGTCATAAAAGTGCACATCAAGTGTTTGTTTAAATGTTCCACTATCTTTCGAAACTATTTTGTGAGGTTTAGAACCTGATTTATGGTATTTTGAATATATTACAGTAGCATGTATAAAATATGGCATGCAATTGGTGTTTTATTCCTTGTCAAGTGCTTAAAATAAATTGTTTTGTTTAAAAGAACATGTCATGTGTTCGGTAAATTGTCTGGTTGGCCTTTATGTGTTATATTTGATTTAAAAATTATTTGTTTGGATTTATAAATTAATTGGAAGAATGATAAATGGTATTTTGGGTCCTCATATGGCTTTCCAATTTGGATTTGGTTTTACAAACAAATGGGTTTTGGTTTACAACATGTTTTGGCTCGAGTTGTCGGAGAATGGTCTGTTTCACATCCTTATGAAAATGGTTGTGTTTTGAATATGTAACCTGAATGTTTTAAGGGATTTATGAATGTGTTTTGCTACTGTAAATGGTGTGTATACACCTCCTTAATGAAATTGAAATGCATACCTTGGTCAAATGATAGTTTTGAGAAAGGCTTAAAGGGTCGTTTGACATTTGTTTGTTTTTTGTAAAAATGGTTTCCATGTGTATTTCATGTTCTATCTTTTGGGGCAATTTTATGGTCCATGAAAATGATTTATTAATTGGTTTTGGGGCTGTCAAATCTGGGTTTCTATGTTATTTATGGGTTTGTGGTCTTAAAAGAGCATTTTTTAATGGATTTTATGTGCAAGGCTTCGTTATACTCCTTGAAATTGTTTTACGAATCTTTTGGGTGGTTTATTGATTCGTGAAAGAAATGTGAAGCATGTTTGCGGGATATTTGTGTGTTTATGGTTTGGTAATGGAATTTTGATGTGGAAAGTGTATTCGATAATATGTGTAACTTGATTGAACACTTAAGGAAATCTCGGGTATCTAGGGGGCGGACGTGTACTAGTATGCTAGTGATTCCGTGGGGTTTGACCCCTGTTTCATGTAGCAAGTTTGACGATGACAACACTAACTAAACTATGATGATGATGTTGTTGGGGGACCATTAGGTTATGGGTATGCTCCCTACTAGTAGCTCGTGTGCACGAGAACGGATATTTATTATAGTTACTTTCACCGAGATACGAGGTACCTGGGGCTCACAACTAACTAGTGCCTAGGGGTGTTCCCGTGATTTGTGCTCATTGGCTATTTTGTACTCACCGTCGATATACGGTGTGTTTGGTTGGTAAATTCAGTAGTGTGTGTGATTTATTTAGAAGTGTAAATTCTTTAAAGCATCCCTCTTGAAAACTATTTTTATTTTGAAGTTGCACCTCTTTGAAAATTGTTACTAGCATTCTTGTTTATAAAACATGTAAGCTTTTTTCTGGTAATTTTTTTATATAACATGTGACCTCATTTGAAAAACATACCTTTATATCTTGTATTTAAAACTTGAAATTGATGTTTCTTTTATTTTAAAGGATATGCATGGGGAATAGAATATCGGACTAACCTACTGAGTTTTAATACTCACGCCTATAATCTTCTTCTTTTTTTAGCCCTTGTGCAGGTTTCAGCTTGAGTTCTGTAAATGGTGAAATCCCCTTACCTCAATGTGAGGTGAGGATGTTCTTTTATAGATGAGTAAAACTAAATACAGAGAGGGTAAGTCCGATGTGGGACTCAGAAATACCCAATTAAATGAAATGGGGTCCAACACTCCCCCTCAAGCTGGACATGCCCAGATTGGATTGAGTCCCACAAAGAAAAAATAGAAGACAAGACAGACGAACTCATACTCCCCCTCAAACTGAGCTATGGAGGCTGTGAATACCCAGCCGGGAAGTGAGAGAGTCAAGGCGAGCCCCTGGGAGACCTTTGGTGAAGAGATCGGCAAGCTGATCTGTCGTCGGTACATGGCCAAAGCTGATATGGTGCTGCTCCAGATGGTGGCGGAGGAAGTGACAGTCCACCTCGATATGCTTCGTTCGTTCATGAAAGACGGGATTCGAGGCAATCTTCGTGGCGGCCTGATTATCACACCAGATATGAGCAGGGGTGTGTGCCGGGAAGCCGAGCTCATGTAGGAGATGACGAAGCCAGAGGATCTCAGTGGTGACGGTGGCCATGGCGCGGTATTCAGCCTCGGCACTCGATCTGGAGACGACAGTCTGCTTCTTGCTGCGCCAAGAGATGAGGTTACCGGCGAAGAACACGGCGAACCCCGAAGTAGACTTGCGGGTCGCGAGGCAACCTGCATAGTCGGCATCACAGAAGGCCTCAACATCCAAGTGAGCATGACGGGAATACTGAAGGCCACGTGCAGGGTCTCGCTTGATGTATTTGGCAATGCGAAGGACAACATCCCACTGAGATTGGGTTGGATGCTCCATGAACTGGCTGACTTTGCCAACGGCGCAGGCAATGTCGGGTCGCGTCATGGTGAGGTAATTCAGTTTACCCACCAGACGTCGATAGCGCTCGGGATGAGGAAATGGTTCCGAGTCGGAATGAAGAGAACGTTCGCCAGGCTCAAGTGGGGTGTCCACGGCAGTAGCGGTGCTCAGACCGGCATCCTGCAAGATATCAAGAGCATACCTACGCTGGCAGAGAGAGATCGAGTCCTCGGAACAGGAGACCTCGATGCCAAGGAAGTAAGTCAAGGACCCAAGATCTTTGGTATGAAAGTTTTGGTGAAGGTGCGCCTTGAGGCTGGCGATCCCTCTGGAGTCGCTTCCTGTGATGATGATATCATCAACATATACCACGAGCAAGATACAGTCGTGCGGTGTCGTACGGAAGAAGACGGTGTGGTCCTTCAGACTGCGGGAGAGGCCAAAGGCCGTGACGACAGTGCTGAAGCGGCCAAACCAAGCTCGAGGAGATTGTTTGAGGCCATAGAGGGACCGACGGAGGTGGCAGACATGGGAGTCGGCACCGGAGGCAGAAAAACCAGGGGGCTGCTTCAGGTAGACTTCTTCCTCAAGAACGCCATGGAGAAATGCATTCTTGACATCCAGCTGATGAAGTGGCCAATGATGATGAGTAGCCAGAGAGATGAACAGGCAGACAGAGGTCATCTTGGCGACCGGAGAGTAGGTCTCAAAGTAGTCGATGCCATATGTCTGAGCAAACCCCTTCGCCACCAGTCGGGCTTTGAGGCGGCAAAGAGAGCCGTTGGGATTGAGACGGATCGTATAAATCCATTTGGTGCCCACTTCCTGTTTGCCAGCTGGAAGGGGGACAAGATCTCAAGTATGGTTTTCCTCCAGAGCCTGCAATTCATCCCGCATTGCAGCTAGCCACCCGGGGTGAGATTTGGCTTCACCAACCGTGCGAGGTAAAGAAACTGTCTCCAGAGCGGACAGACCCCTGTATGAAGAGACAAATAGAAGAGTACTCTGGTAGGAGAGAGGGCCACCAGGGAGGGCCGTCGGGAGATTAGGGCAGAGCCGGTGGGGAAGAGAGGCGGGACCGGACAGAACCGGGAATCCGCTGGGAGGGAGGGTCAGGATTAAGATCTCTTTGATACCATGTAAATGGTGAAATCCCCTTACCTCAATATGAGGTGAGGATGTTCTTTTATAGATGAGTAAAACTAAATACAGAGAGGGTAAGTCTGATGTGGGACTCAGAAATACCCAATTAAATGAAATGGGGTCCAACAAGTTCGATCACCTTGAGCGACGTGTGATCATTATGTTGGAGAGTGACCAGAAAGGTCACATGGAGTTGGTTATCGGGTTTGGTCGGATGAGTTGTTGGTTTAGTTGTACTTTCAGTTTTTTGTACAAATAATGTTCAGTTCAGTTTTTATATAAATGTATTTTGGGTTGTCCATTTCTTTCCGCTGTTTGTTTGATTGTTTATATATGGGCGAAATCGTTCTCTTGTATACTCTATTGATGTCATTGGTGCTTGTCGTCATCCCGGGAGGATCGGGAACACCTCTCGGGACTTGTCGCGGGCTGGCCCTTGTGACCGGTTCGGGGTCGACTCAGGCTGGTTCGTGACAAGTTCGATGAGGGAGACCATGTGTTCCTAAAGGTCTCACCTCAGCGGAGATTTGACCTGAGTTGCAAGTCATCTCCAAGGTTCATCGACTCTTTCCAGATATTGTGTAAGGTCGGTGAGGTGTAGTACCACTTGGCCCTACCGCCGTGTCACAACTGGGAAGATATGTGCACGATCGGCGCATGTTATCAACTGGGACGAGCTGGACATCGTGAATAGAGCTACCTTCGCGAAGCATCCGGTAGAGATTGAGGATCGGCAGGAGAAGGTCCCCCGTAAGCAAGCGATTCCTTTGGTGCGAATTCGGTGGCAGCGTGAGAATCTTCTGAAGATCAATGAAAATAATTAGAACCATGTTTTTTGTTCATTTATAAGCTTTGCCAAGCCAAAAATGTGACAAAAAATAGGGTAGACACAGAAATTCGCCCTTCTAAAAATAGAAAAACATCAATGATTGACAAAGCTAGTCATATGAATAAATGCAATTCAAATGGACACAAGAATTCATATGGACAAAGCTATTCTTTTACCAAAACGGCTTTCAACGTATATAGGCATATGAACACAAGAATAAATACGATTCATATGAAAGAGCAACCAACTGTCAATTTTCATGAAGTCCAAACCAAAGTCAATTTATATGACATTTATGTCTGTATAAACATCAATACTACAACCCGGTCCAACAATCCATAGAAAAATGTTAAACTTTTTCCAATGAATTAATTTTTAAATAAGCATTCATTGATTGAATTCATCACTTAACATGACCACTGTAATAACAGATGCAAGTTAACATATCTACAGACTCGCCGCCAGTCAGCACATGTGCAACAGTTCCATAAGTCACTGTCACATCAATCACATCATTTCTAGCACTTGAATCAGTAATTATTGGATGCTCTCCAGGACCATCTGTAGAAACTACTGCATAACCATCCTGCAAAGCCCATAAAGAACACAAGTTCCACTTTACCAGCTAAAGTAGGAGCATCATGTGGGCTAGATTAACATTTAACAGGTAAGCAATTTTCAGAATGTAGTGAGCCACAACCCCCGGTATCAAGGTCTCCATTTTCTAAGCAATTGCATAAAGCTCTGCGTTTTATAAGCAATAGTTCAAAAAAAAACAATGTTTAAGACATCCCCAACGCCAAAAGGTGAGCAAAAAAATTAAATTAACCTGAATTGTATAAATGAATTGATTCTGTAATTAGGTCAGCGGCAAGGAAATTTAACTAAATGATTAGATTATAAGTAATCCACACCATATAAAGAAAGGTTAGAATCCTATCCCCGTTCAAATTTTAAATGGCTGCAGGAATGAGGGTAAGAACTGCCACGAATATGAAGAGATCCCTAACTCCAAAATGCACAAATAAACCAGAATGGGATGAAAGATGTAAACCAATCCATTGTGTGACTACAGTAATTAGCACGTGAACAAATTAGCAGCACTTCTCGCCATCCATAGAACGACGAAAGATTCCACCACGGGACAACCAGTACTAGCGCGTGCCGTTATTTACTACAGAAACCAAAACCAGTGAGCGTGCAAATAAATTCCGGGTATAAAACCCAAAAACACCAGCAGAAGGGTTCTAAAAATTAAGTATCGATGTTTGCTACTAAAAAGCGAGAAAGGGTGATGCGTAAAGGCCGTTGAAACAATAATGCCCGTAGGTGTGCGAAATTTAAACCTTGATAGAAGCGGGGTAAGGAGGCAAAGGATCAGGTGCGCGGACTTCCTGACCTTGCCAAGGGCACCCTGAAGGTGGGGCGTAATGGCCGGCAGCCGCTTTGCCACTCCCAGTACCGTCGCTAGGGCCTCCTCGACGAAGATCATTGCTCCGCTGGCGTTGCCGCTGGCGCCAGCAGGTTTGCCTCGTAAGGGGTCCATTCGAATCCTTGAATCGGAAGCGCGCGCATGACGGCGAGTCAGCGGTACTCGCGCGATCGCACGGAATCGTCGTGATTAATTTATTTTATCATTTATCGTTTTTTAGATTGGATGGGATGTTGGGTGGAGGTGGGGTGACAAATGAAAATACAAATATAAGATAAAAACAATAATTAGAGCGAACAAAATCTAAAGTCTAAAAAAAATCACTCATTTCATCATCACATATCCATATATATATAGCACATTTGATATGAATCAACGATTAAGATTAATCTCTATCGTATTTAATCCAACGGTTGGAATTCTAAATGTTGGAGAATATGGAAGGTTGGGTCGTGTGAAGGGTTGTATTGGGAATTAATGAGTCGTCATCATTATCCCCATTATGATATCTCCACACATTAATATTTCATAACACTTCCCCCTTTGATATCATAATTTCATGGAATCTTATATAATGTTCACTTAAAAAAACGTTGTGAAAAAAAACAACTGAAGTCAAAGTAATTGAATTTCATGTCGTGATGTCTCATTAAAAACCTTACAAGGAAAACACAATGGAGAAACCCTAATGAAGGGGAAATGGATATAGTGTTCCTAACTACCCTAGATTATATCATCTAATTGTCTCTTCGGGACATCAATTAATATTACTATTTAATTATGTCTTTGAGACATGTGGGGAAGACCATAAGTAATAATAAATGATCTCATTGAAAATTATGACTCATGGGGAATACCAACAGTTGCCATTAATTACAAATATCCATTATAATTTATAACTCCCTTGGACATCCATTCTGATGTATGATTTCCTTATTAAAAACATCATCGTGGAAAAAACCCTTTAAGGGAAAACCCTTTATTAGGGAAAGAGTACAATAACATAAAGTCCTCATAGTATTGTCTCGTTAAAGACCTTATCAGGAAAACCCACTAGGAAAAACTTAACTAAGGGAAAAGTACAATTGTTACATCTCCCTCTCATAACGGTCATCACTACATCATTTAACTCATTACATTTCAGAATGTCCATGATGGAATTTATCAATTCATAAAACATTCGGTTTTGAATTTTAGAATCATAATAATTTATACCTTTTAGATTTCAATGAATAAGGAAGGACACTACCCTGCATCATAATATGATTTCTTGTTACTTGCAAAGTATATATGCACATGCATATGCATATCCTTCTGGGATAAATACAATGTGCATTGATATTTAATCCTTCTGATATTAGTAGGTTCTTCATCAACCTCTGTGCATGAAATATATTACTCTTGAAAGCATTAGATTTAATGGTTAAGGGTATTTTCATGAATATGTAAAATCATCCCAAAAGTTGTGATTTCATTTTCTAGATGATTAATTCAAAATACATGGATATTCCTTGTAATTTCATGATCAAATAATTCATTGCTTTCAAAAAACTCTTCGAGAGTTTTGATGTTTTTCAAAACATTTTAATAATATGATGAATACAATGATTCATACAAATCATGAGATGATAAATTCAATTTTATATCCGTCCTTATCTTAATGTGGATACATGAAATGCATCTTATTCAGTTCACCCCATAATTTATCAGATTGGGTGAAACTTTCGTAGTTTTGATTATGCTTTAGACATTTTGAACCCTCTGGGGATTCATATATTGATGTTATAATCAATAAACAATGTCAGTATTAATTAGAAATAATCCAATAACATATAAATATACAAATATACAAGGAAGAATATTTCTTATAATATTTTTATCAGTACTGAATAGTCTTCGTAGTTTGGATAATAAACCCAAAACTTTATATGTTGAACATACCATAAGTTCCTTTAATACTTTTGGCCAATTATAGCTATGTCGACATCTATCAAAATCCATTGTCATCGATGAGTTTTAAAAGCACTCAGAGATTTAAATATATCATCAACAACATTGATTGAGATCTCATAATTTTTTCGGTACCTGTGTTAATTTAGGGACAGTATCTAAAAAGATATAATGTTGTCGTTGTATTCATTTTTCTCTTCAAGGGAAGATATATTTACTGTTTTCCACTCACGATGAACAGTGATTTTATATAATCTGTTCAATCACACTTTTGGTGTGTATAATCAGACTATTGATTTTTAACACTTTACGTTCATGTAAGTGTTGTGAGCATCTTGTCAATGGTTATGTAAGACTATTTTGTATATAGTATGTGTTGCTCGGTGTTTATTTTAATCTACATACATAACAATGCAATGTATACTCACAAAGAGTTAATAATGCACGTGACCATTTAGTATATGCGTCTTTCATATAGTATTTAAATGGATTGCATGGTAGATGAGTGCGACTATATACACTTCATAATACATTCTTCATAATATATGGGAAATTCACTTCCAAAATAACTACAAATGATATATGTAACATTCCGTGTTTTGAACCGGATGAAAAAGCGCAGGAAATTAATTTTTTTCCCGTTAGCTGGACAAGTCGGTTTTAAAACCGAACATCAGAACTTTTTATTTCTGATAGTTGACACTGCGGTGTCTTTTAAATAAAATTTATTAAATTAATTATATTAAAATCAAAATGGAAATAAATTAAATGAAGGGTAAAAGTATTCTTTAACACTTTGAAATATTTTCAGAGTTAGACTATGAGCCAGCGCGGGGTTCCGAGACCCGTAGACCATCGACGTTGATAGAATAAAAATATTAAATTTATTTTATTCATACACATGCGTATTTTTTTTTTAAAAAAACGAAATAACTCCCAAACAGTGTGTCGTATGAGAAATATGAGACCATCGTTAGGTCCGGAACACCGATTTTACCCTAGGTAGGGTATAACATTGATGCGCGTCGAGTGTTTGACACCCTCGCACATGACAATACCTTCATTATTTTTAATTAATTTATTATTCCATTTTTTATATAATAAATAATCTCACAAATGGTGCGTCGTATGAGAAATCTAATGGCGTTGTTAGGTCCAAAAATATGAGTTTACCCTATACAGGGTACCGTATAACATTTGCGAGCGTCGGACGTTTGCTCAGATCGCACCCGAAGATAATTTAATTGGGTTATAAATATTTTTGTTGGACAATTGGAAATAATAATAATAATGTTATTATTAATATTATTATTTGTTTTGAAAACAAAAATGAAAACGTACTTTCACAATTAATTAATTATGTCACGGTGTAAA
Source organism: Viscum album (assembly GCA_963277665.1). NCBI lineage: Eukaryota > Viridiplantae > Streptophyta > Magnoliopsida > Santalales > Viscaceae > Viscum > Viscum album. Next base: position 1,405,757,324 of record OY728127.1, on the reverse strand, counting down.
TAATAACTGGACAATGTAATGAATGTGATATTATTAATTGTTCTAATTAAATAAAAATGCGCAATCAATATTAATTTAACAACCGTTATCTTTTTTTAATGGTTTTTGTTTTTAAATTGTTAATGGTGTCATTGATGAGTTATATTAAATAATAATAATTTTAATTATTGTAACGTCTCGACATAAACCAAGGTACGGATCGTTAAGTTTTCATGTCCAAATCCTTAAAGGAAACTAGAGCGCGTGCCTACATACCCTGTTGTGGATCCCGAGCAGCTATTTAAATTATTTAAATAATTGCTCGGGTTTTGTGTAAAATATTACGCTGTGTCTTAGCGTAGCGTTCGGGTTAAAAATAATTAAAAAAGATTAAAGAAATTTTAGAGAAATTAAGAAAGATAGAAAATGAATTAAAATAAATAATAAAATTAAAAGCGGGAATGAGAATAATAGAAAAATAATTAAAAATTGGTCTAACCATTTTTATTATTATTTTTTTATTTTCCTTTCTCTCCCCTTTTATTTTTATTTTTATTTTATTTTATTTTTCTTTTTTTCCCTTATTCTTTTTTTTCTTCTTTTTTTTTCTTCTTTTTTTTCTCCTCCTCTCCTCCCTCTCCCTTGCGTCGCTTATGTAGCGCCCCAACTTGGTGGTGCGACTCATCCTCTCCTCTCCTCCCCTCATTTGGAAGCCCGCTGCGACTCCGTTTCTCATCCGTTTTCTTCGCCGTCAGTTGCGTAGTAAAGCTCTCGGTAAGGCTAATCTCACGCACCAAGAATCGTACGATCTAATTCTCTATCCGCCGCGAAAGGTTTTTACTCGAAATTGGGGCTTTTATAAAATCGTCTGACTTCTTCCGTTTTAGGTCAAATCAAAGGTCTTCGTGGAGCGTAAGATCCTCTACAAGTATAAGGTAGAGTGTCTACTCTCTTTCCCTTCGTTTCATTGCGTCATTTAAATCACACGTTGTGCCGCTCGTTGGTGCCTACCGGTGTGGCCTAATTTTCACCCTTTCTAAATTAAATAAACTGCTTTGGTAAACCTTCACACCTTTGTGTGAGATTTTTAACCAATTTAAATTATTGCAACATCGTTGGATACCCCTTTCGGTGTGCCGACATTCTTGGCCTACTTTCTGTTAGCCCCGAATTAATTAAATTAATTAATTGCACATGTTGTGTGATCTCTTTTGTTGAGTTTTAATTAAATGAATTGTTTTGGGTAATTGTGAACAATGATATTTGGTTATGTTGGTTAATCATTGCCTAATGAATTTCTTCTTTGTTCAATTATTATCTTGTTGTGCCTTTATAAATTAATATGTGCGTTTTTATTGCTTTCGTTGATAAATTTCCTTGGTTATAGTTGCTCGGCTTAAATGACCATTTGTTATGGTAGAGTTATCTTACTATTTAGTTGCAATTATAAATGCAACTCTGTGATACCTATTCTGTGACATCTAATTAAATTCAGGGTGGTGAGAGAATAATGTTCTGTATTAAGGACCCGCGCTTGAACTCTTCGTTCCTGATTAGGTTACCATTATGCGTCGGGGGGGGGGGGGGTGTCTTAGACTTTGCCAGACAAGCACTTCCCCAGGTCTTCTATATACTTTTGGGTGACACCGATTCTCAAAGGGATCATTGAGGACATACCATTGACAAGTGGCTACGCTAAGCCTTGGGTGATACTCGACCCCTTCAGTGCGAGATTGGGACAGACTCATGGTAAAACAATGTCTCGAGCGATACTTGGTATTTCTATGGATTGACTTGGACGAGTTCAGTGGTATTGGGTAATTGAAGGATGTGTTGTAGCGATGCCCTCAGGGTGGGCTCAGACTCCAACTCTAAACTTGAACCTCATCATAATGAAATTTCATGGAAAAATTTATTGTTGCAGCTTTAGTTTTCCTTGTGAATCGTGATACTTTTCTGGTACTTTGACGCACCTTGTTGACACATGAATTAAACCCAAGCCAAAGCACAAGCTTGGGGTATATTTCCTTTTGTCTATCTTCTATTTCCTAGCATTTTTATATACATATATACACCTCCTGCTTTATTACAGGTAACTTCTTCAGATTTCCAACTTAGGTCGAAGCAGGTGGTATGACACGGGTGATGTTGGGAACCGAGACCAAGTTACATTTATTTTATTCTAGTTATTTAATTTCTTTCATTTATTATGTGTATATATATATATATGGAACACCAATATTGTTTACAACACGAAATGGAAAGGTTTAGACACCGTGAGTGCCGACCTACTGGGATTTTATCTCACTCCCTACTTGGGCATCGTTTGGTACCCGAGTAGACTTTATGCTCATAAGTATGGATAATGGGAAGCATGCCACTTCCGGTGCTTGAGTGTTGCTTGCTTATTAGGATGAAGATCGTGGAAAAGGATCGAGCCTTTGCTTAGGATGCAGTTGTTGCTTTTGCATCGTTTCCCTTTCAGTTTAATTGCATGCTTGTATTTCCATTTGTCGTACTTTTACATTAGCACATACATCATAGCATGACATCATTGTATACTTGGTTTCATTTATCAGCTTCCGCATTTATAATTTATTCAGTTGCTTCGACTGTAATTTTCTTGTTTATACACTTCCGCTATTTGTTATATTTTTTTTGTCTTCTTTTGTGCATTACATTCACCTATGAGGGTATAGGCTCCCCCATAAACATGTTAAAAAAGCTCTCGCTGTTAGTCGGCAGCCTCTGGCATTTGGGAAGACATGCTTGAGGTCATATAACCCACTGTTCCGACCACTATCTTAAAGGTGAGTCGGGTTGGGACGTTACAAAGTGGTATCAGAGCAGGTTTTTTTCCTTTGTCTTTCTATTTTGGGTTGGTAGACAGGAGACTAGGAATGTGTCGACACTTGGTTAATAGCTGTGCTTGAGACTGATCACCCCATGTACGGGAAATGACCAAGTGGTCAGTGTTGGGATTGTTGTTCATGCTTGTTGATGTTACAATTGATATGATTTCACCTCGAGTGATTGGTGTAATTTCCGCTGCTTATAAATTTACGAAATTTATGATATTTTACCCTTGGTATGTTTAGGTAAGGATAAAGCATTGCATGCATCATAATAGACACATAGGAATTCACATGCCATGCATAGTGTCATGCCATGTTGTTGTATTTTAGGTTGCTTGTTGATTCAAATCGTGTGCCTTGAATGTATGTCATGTCTTGTAATTATTTAGCATGCCTTTTTAGATACCATATTTCAGTGATATATTTAGCATGCTATCCTATTTCCACGCTTCCTGTTTAATACCATGTTGCCTTATATCATGCTTGTGTGCCTATTAGCATGTATCTGTGATTAAAATGTCATGCTTCTGTGATTACAACATGTCTCTCTCTATTAGCTTCTTGTAGTGACCTTCTAGCTTGTTTATTATGTAATCAGTTGTTTTGCTAAAATTTATTGGTTGCCTTTGAATGGGAGCCAAATGCCAAAAACTATAAAGTGTATAGTTGCTTTATAGGTTGATAACCACCCATATATCTAGACTGATATGTGTTTGAGCATGTTATAATTTCAAATGAATTGGTTAACTACCTAAAGTCACAACTAGGACCAAGTAGGCTAGTTGGTGCATGTTCCTTGTGAGATAACCTGGTATGGGTGTTGTGAATCTTAATAATTAAACAACTGTTTTTGGGTTGCATTCTAATGAACCCAGGTCGTCTTAGTGAGACCCTATTAGGTCGCCTTATCTTCTTAAAAGTAATTTATGTGATAGATTGACTAATTACGGACTAGATGTCAATTAATGTAAAATGTTTTAAAATGGAGTTTTATAAAACTTGTCTGTTTTTCTCTTGAGGTGTTAGTTAAGATCATGTATTTTGTTTTGAAAAATAGTACTTGATGTTTTGATTAAATCTTTTGATGATCAAAGATTAAACACGATTAAATATAAAGGGCTTGGATATGGAACTTGTAGCGATGTCCTCTGTTTAAGACCCTGATATAAGGGTAGTTTGAGTTTCTCCTTGAGTTTCTTTGGAACAGAACCATTCACATGTCGTTTTCCCTAGTCGGACCCCCTTGCTTAAAATGACACCCTTGTTCATATGAGTGGTCATGTTTTCCTTGACTTTTGTTTCAGGCTTGAGCATCGGGTAATGATCTTTTTCATCAAGTTTGGCATGCCTTAGGAATGGTCAGTTTCTTCATAGGTCATTCAATCCTCTCTTCTCTATAGCGATGGATGACTCGGTACGTCGTCATCCGAGTTAAAAGTCATCTTGCTTATGCATCACCTCAGGGGTAGTATGCGTTCACGTACGCAGTGCTGTCGAGTGCTTAACGTTGTGACGAACTGGTTGAGTTTAGTGTAATCGTCAAGTATTGCGCTGTTAAATATGTTTCAGGTTATCTCTGTAGTACAATGACTTCTGTGTTAAAGAAATCAAGTTCGTCCCAATGCTCGGGATGACTTCCAGAGACTCGGGTGTCTTGACACACCATCCAGTTTGGTTAGAATTTCATGCCAATTGTTTAAACGTTTTCCTTATGGTAATCTCCAAATCCTCTTAGTGTACTCTTCCTTAAGTGACAAGCATGTCCCCTATCTTTCCTTCGTCCTCTATACACTAAGAGAACATCAGTCTTACGCCATGCTAAATATTTAAAAGTTGTTGGGCTTGTTTAGGGTTGTTTTCTCAGTGTTGCAAGCTGACACGTCATTCTTATCGAGTCTTTGGTTAGTCTTGAGTGACCCTCAGATTTCTATGTAGGAATTATTTGGACGAACTCTTGTACACCAACCATTTCTTCTGACGTGACCATCGGGTGGATGTCGCTTTGGAATTAGTCAATGACTTGTTTTGGACATTTTATCCTTGTACCAACATCTCACTCATAAACATGGTGTATGAACTACCTTAGGTTAGTTCCTTATACTCATGTCGTGCCGATCCGAGGTTACCCCGAACTTATTATCACGCTCGGTGACGCCTAAATCAAGGAACGTCACCAGAAGTCAGGTATGAATTTTGGTGGATGTGTTTGTGGTGAATGCGAGATACCTTGGAAGAAGGCATCACAATTCAGTTCATAAAACATTGGCCGTCTAAGGTGAGCATCTTCTTGAATGGTCAGTCGAAGTGGCTCAACTAGTTTTCTCTCTTGTTCAATGGAGCTGTCAGTGAAGGACTGTTTCTAACATGTTGTTAGATGTGATGAGTACGGTTTGTGTTGACCAGGCCTTTTCATAAAAAGATGGCTCGACTTGGGCTTTAAGGGTGATGGGGAATCGACCATTTTATTTGTTTCAGAAATCATGCGAGAAGCATTTTTAGAATGCTTAAGGGCGTGCCTTGTATGAAAATCTGATGCTGGAAGGTGTCGTGACTCAAAAATTTTCCCCTTTTCTAACGTTAAAGCCTAAGGTGGGAAGTAAGTTTGACCAAATGTTTAATGAGACGACGACATGTTCGTGTCTCTAGAAAAAAGGGCTTGGATAAATATCGTCCTAGTGTTTCAGTTGGAAAATGAGCATTGGCTCAAATCTTAATAGCTTTTGTGCCATTTTCTTAACCAATGTTTGAACGTGCGTTGAACATTTAGAGACGCAACACAACCTTTTGTGTGAGAATTCATGACCCCTGTGGATCAGGTGAGGGTTACATTGTTCCCGAAGGCTTCTCGGGGATGAGAATTTCTAAGGTGGGAATGTTGTAACATTCTGTGTTTTGAACCAGATGAAAAAGTGTAGGAAATTAATTTTTTTCCCGTTAGCTAGATAGGTCAGTTTTAAAACTAAGCGTCATAACTTTTTATTTTTGATAGTTGACACTGCGATGTGTCTTTTAAATAATTTTTATTAAATGGTGCATTGTATGAGAAATATAAGACCACTGTTAGGTCCAGAACACTGGGTTTACCCTAGGCAGGGTAGAACCTTGATACGCGTCAGAAGTTTGACACCCTCGCACATGATAATACCCTCCTTATTTTTAATTAATTTATTATTCTGTTTTTTATATAATAAATAATTATTTTCTCATAAATGGTGCGTCATATGAGAAATCTGAGAGCGTCGTTAGGTCTGGAACGCTGGGTTTATCCTAGGAAAGGTATAACATTTGCGAGCGTCGAACGTTTGGTCAGATCGCACCTGAAGATAATTTAATTGGGTTATAAATATTTTTGTTGGGCAGTTGGAAATAATAATAATAATTTTATTATTAATATTATTATTTATTTTGAAGACAAAAATGAAAATGTACTTTCACAATTAATAAATTATGTCACAGTGTAAATAATATCTGAACAATGTAATGAATGTGATATTATTAATTGTTCCAATTAAATAAAAATGAAGAATCAATATTAATTTAATAAACGTTATCTTTTTTTATGGTTGTTGTTTTTAAATTATTAATGGTGTTATTTATGAGTTATATTAAATAATAATAATTTTAATTATTGTAACGTCTCGACATAAACCAAGGTACAAATTGTTAAGTTTTCATGTCCAAATCCTTAAAGGAAACCAGTGCGCGTGCCTTCACACCCTATTGCGGATCCCAGACAGCTATTTAAATTATTTAAATAATTACTCGGGTATTATGTAAAATATTACGTCATTCCCTAGAACAGCGTTCGGGTTAAAAATAATTAAAAATGATTAAAATAATTTTAGATAAATTAAAATAGGTGGAAAAAGAATGAAAATAAATAATAAAATTAAAAGTAGGAATGATAATAATATAAAAATAATTAAAAATGGGTCTAACCATTTTTATTATTAAAAATGTTGGGATGTTACAATATAAATAATTTACCTTAGTAATGGGTACCTTAACAATCACTAACTCATTGTAAATTATTATACAAGGGGCATTCATAGTAATCCCAAGAGAATGAATTATTTTATAATTTAGTATACATACACCCATTAAATAAATTCACCAATCCCTCATGATGAATGTCTACTATGTTATCAACAAATTGATGCTCATGTATACTTGAATTAATATCTTTCATTATAATTGATCATGGATAGCCTAAACCATCATGCCATGTAACAAACCAACTTGGATAAACATAAAAAGTCACCCAAGAAGGTTCGCCATAAGGTGAGGTGCAACAAAACATCCAAGAATCTCCTGTATAACCAAAATAATTCATAACATCACAACAAAATGCGGAAGTAAAAGATACAACCATAAGACATACAATATCAATCCAAATAACTAAACCTAAAAACATCGGGGTTAAGACAAAATGAGCCTCCATGTGACCATCTATCACCACCAAACTGATCCACCATGAAGGCGATGACAACCAAGAGAAGTCGGTGAACTACATGAAGTCCTTTACTTTACCTATTTCCTACAAAACCACATCTACAAATGCCCAAAGACAAAAGTAGGGTGTTATGTAACATCCTAAGATTTTATGAAATATCTTATTTCAAATTAATTTAAATTCTTTGATATCTTGCGTTACATGCAATGAAAAATTTAGATTGCATTATATGAAACACCAAGTTTATATTACGTTGCACATAACATCAAATTTCTTCAATAATTCGTGTTACACACAAGGTCGGGTCTTACCAGACAACAATATACTATTAATATTTTTATTTAACATGATAGTTATTACTTAGACATTGGAACTATGAGAATGAATAAGATTAACTAAATTATGAAAACATGGTTTAAACATGTTAATAGAATGAATTAATTGGTTACCAATTAATTAGAAATTAAAATAAAAACCAATTGAATATAAAGGAAATGTTTTTATAAAAAACTATTTTTTATGCGTTGAAGGCATTTTATCCTAATAAATTAAATTAATTACTAATAGTGAATGATATTAATGAAATTTATTTATTATATATTCAATAAAATGTCTTTAAATTCATCCAATATATTTTATAGTCATAATATAAGAACAAATCTTATTTTTTTTGTATAAAAAACTGTATTTTTTTAAAGGCACTTTAGCCACCTTTTAATGACACACTTATTTTAAAACTAAATTTTGACAATTTTATAAATATTATTTGAAAAAATAAATTTTATTTTATAAATATGGATTCCAAAATTATCTTAGGGTTAATTTATTGTATTTTTATGAGAATTTCCATTTTTTGATGAATAGTGAAAAGTATTGAATTGTAATTAAAAACCAACTTTTCATCTAAATAATTTATAATGTTAAATTATATTTTAAATTAGTTTTAAAGTAAAATTATATCAATTATACATCAATTAATACAATTTATTTCATTGAAATAATTTTAATTTAGAATTTAGATATAAAAACATTTCAAACTTTTGAACATTTTCACTTTAAAAACTCGCTTTCTCGTCACGTCTATGAGACTAATTTTAGCTTAAATTATTTAATTTATGTGAGTTGAATTTGAAAAAATGGATTTAATATTTTGAATCATAATAATTTATAATTTATAATAAGTATAACTTAATTTTTTACCAAAGTGATTAGTGAAAACAGTTAAAATTAATTGCAATGATTAAGGTAAAAACGAGTTTACTTAGTGGTTAAACTTAGAATATATGGTCAAAAAATGATCCAAAACTTTTACAAAACCAATTTTATAGACATATTTTTACCCTTATGACCTTAATATATAAATTTATGAGTTTGGGTGACACTTTTCCATGAAAGTGACTCATATAATAAGTTAAGAAAATAAAAATACAAGAAGATGTACCTTTCTTCCTTTTAATTTATATAAAGTTTTGGGGATAGGGAAAAACTACATAGGTTCTATTATAATTATTATTTTAAAATATAAATGATTTTTTATAATAATAATTTATCATTAATTTTTAGAGATTATATAATTACATTAAATGCTTAAGAAATGCCAAGCATGGATTATTTAGTTAATAATAAAATAAACTAAATGATACTAAACACATTAAAAGTGAGGTAAATAGAATGAATTATTGTATTCCATTATTTTTTTGGATGAATATATCATGATACATAGGTTTTAACATAATATATTCAGATTAAATCATTGTATTGATATTTTTTAAATTCAATTTAAATAAATAATTTCAAAATTGACATTAATTTTATTTTATAATAAATGAAATTTTATTAAATGATTTAAAATTACTAAAAAAACTATATTTTACCAAGTGATTTTTAAATGTTAATAAATATAAAATATGGTCCATTAATGGGCCGATTGATCTTTTATAATGAACATATTTACCCCTAAATGGTAAAAACATTATTGGCACATTTATAGTTAAAGGAGTGTTTTTGCGCATTACATGCGTTTCTGTTAAAATTAATTTTTAACACACATAGTATTTTTATTTTATAAATTAGATTTAATATTTAAAATCAGTGGTTATAAAATTTCTAATAATTATCACTTTAATTTAGTCTTAATGGATGAATTACATTGGTTAGAAAACTAGTTACCTTAATGAAAAACCAAAATAAAAAAACAAGGAAACTTATGAGTTAAGGAACAAAATGTTTAAAAAATGTATTTATTTTTTGTGTTGGAGGTTTTTATTGACCAAATAATCCCTAAAATCCATTATTATTCAATTTTTTAGGCACATGAGGTAAGAGAGACCTCCTAATAGTAAATATTCTTGATTATTTACAAGAATGTCACTTCACCTCAGCTATAAAAACACACTCACTCTCCCTATTTATTCACACGTCTCAAGCCTTTTGGATCATAAAATACCTAACCAAATCACTTATAATATTCCCTAATCTCATAATAGAAGCCTTACTTTGGGAAAAAATCCAACCAAGGAGGTTCTTTGGTGCAAACCAAAATGAGATACTCGAAGAATATGTAACATTCTCCAACAAGCTTTTCTATTTTATTTCTTCCTCCAACCCATTCAATTATTCTTATACCATGATTATATAATAACATAAGTACCCTAAATATTATTATATTTTGTTATGTTAAGGTTATGAACTACTCCCACACACAATTCTATCAAATGGGTTACAAAATCATTGTTCGTGCGTACAACAGACTACCGCCTCGCGAACCGATGTCGTTTGTTTTTCCATTACCACATTTAAATGTTGAGAATAATGACGGAAATAATATTTATATATGATATTTATTATGTTATTATTATTTAATTATTATATAACACATACCTTCATTCTTTCCATTTTATGGGAATATAATAACGTCGTTTGTCTGTATGGCGGACTACTGCCACGCAAAGCGATGTGATTCATCCACACTTTATATGGAATGTATTAAGGATGAGTTTAATGAACATATATGATATATATGACATAAAAATTACACTAGAATTATAATATATATATATATATATATATAATTTACTTTTCTTTCTTTCAATGATACATGAAAATGGAAACAATGTTTATGCGTACGTACGACCTGCCGTCTCCACAAACGGTATATTTCATTTCCTATCACAAAATTTTATGGATTACTATAAATAAATATATCCTAAATATAAATGATATTAATATCATATTTTATATTCTAGAAATTATGAAACAATTATTTAATTATGCATACCAAAAATATCAATTCAAAACATATATGAAAAACAAAATTATTATTACCCAAAACTTAACTTTAACATGGAATATTTAGTAAATGAGTAATAAAAGGTCATAATAAAATCACACATGATATTAAAAATATTAATATGGTTGTTTAATAAGTCAATAATATGTTTAAAACTAATATATAATAGTTTAAAGTATGTTCTACCAAAAGGAAGCACGAGGTAAGAGTTTTTTCGTCTCACTTTTATTTCTATGAGATATATTCCACACTCACCACTTATTTTTTTTGTGATGTATATAACTACCATGAATGTATTTTATGATTATTATAATTAAATTTATGGTGATTTACACATCCATTGAGTATCTATCTTTCATGGGTTTTACAGTTTCAAAGTTACTAAAGCGGTAATGTATTTTTTTCACAATTTGACTTCTTTGAGACTTTTGTTGTGTTATGCACCTATATTCTTCTACGAGGTGTATATAAATTCCCTTTGAAATTTAATTTCATAATTTTATTAATTATTATGGTATTTTAAGTTTCATTTAATGTAATCCTTTCATAGGGCTTATGATTCAAAAATTACCAAAGTGGTAAGAGTTTGATATTACAATCTCATCGATTATTAAGATTCTTTGTGATTAAGTATCCAATGTTGAAATATTATGATCTAACTCTAAATAATTCTAATAAATTTTATTCTACTCTATTTATTTAATAATAATACACGTTTACCTTCATTTTTATCTCTTTATGTACTCAATATTTCAAAATATTTTTTTATGAAAAATTGTTTATTCGAACGAAAATCATTTTTCTTAAAAAACCATGTTTTATAAAAATGTTTTTGAAAATGTTTTAAAAAGTTTTTTTTTAAAATTCAAAAGGATATTTTACTCAAGAAATGTTTTAAATTATTTTTAAAATTTTCACTTATAAGCTTTCAAGATTATTTTCAAATAAAAGGATTTTAAAAATGTTTTATATCTTAAAAAGTGATTTTCAAAATAAAAAAGGTATTTTACTCAAAAATGTTTTTAATGTTATTTTAATGGTATTTAAATTCATCAAAATAAAAAATCATTGTTTTTACTTATTATCCAATGGATATATTTTATAATGATACCATCCTCATTCTTTCTATGGATGGATTAAGATTGTTTTAAAGAGATTGTTATGTAACCAATTTCTTTTCCATGGGTTAACCATGCTTCAAAGAGATTTTTATGAAAACCGTTTATTTTCCATAGGTTAATCATGTTTCAAAGATATTGTGATGAAATCCTTTTTCTATCCATGGGTTAATCATGTTCTAAAAAGAATAAAGGTTGTTTCAATGAGCTATGATGAAATGAATTCTCTATGTTCTTCCATTATCAGTTCTTGGACATTATAAATGATGGGTGCACTGATATAGCACCGGGTGAGCCTATTATAGCTTATATGATGGGTGTACCCAAATAGTGTTCCAATGCCTGAATGGCCCGAAGACCTTATTTTTTATTGATTTTTGATAACCCTCCTTTCAAGGGACGAGGGGGAACCCTTACAAGGCCCATAAGCTTAGATATTACATTTCCCGTAGGCTTGGAGACATTACAGAACCCGTAAGTCTTAAGGAAATCATAAAAACTACGAATACTTGAAACTATCCCTCCCCAACATCTCCATCATGGTCAGATATCCACCTTTTCATGGTTGTTTGGCTAGTTGTCCTGTGCAGAGATGTACAAGTCTGGTACTGATGGCAATGTCATACCCTCTCATTCTTCCAAATCTATTATCCCTGCTCTGGTGAATATTCCCTAACTCTCGAATCCTCCTCTGGAGCTGGTTCCTTGTAGAATCTGTCTGTAAATCTGTATATTAGGTGTCCTTGAAGGCCTTGAGGTAGCCCAAAGGCCTTAAAGGTGTCCCGAAAGCATTACTGACCCGAAGGTCTGCACAGTACCTACTACAGTGCCCGCACAGTGCCTGCTACAATACCCGTATAGTACTTACTATAGTACCCGCACAATACTACTATAGTTCCCATACAATACTACTACAATACCCACACAATATAGATATAATACCACATAGTACCTGCTACATTACTACTATAGTAACCCAGAATTATGCCTCTGCCTGCTACAGTACCTACTATGAGATGATTTTGAAAGATTCCAATATGTTTATTTATGATTTCTATGGGTTTATAATGTTTATTATGATCAATATTGATATCACATGGCTCATGATTATTGATTATGATGACTCTTGTCTTTTCCATGTTTTCATATTTGATGATCCGTGTATTGATGGGTATGAGTTCCATTATGATTTTCTCATGCACTTTGATTATGTAATCATACCCTTATACACTCTTATTCTCATTGATGACATTCAATTGTTAATGCTTACATTTACCTTTACTGTGAATTTGAGCTCACCCTTCTTATGTTTCCTTTTTCCATAGTTATAAATAATGAGGTTGAATGAATTATGTCTATAAAGGATTTCAAAAAGATGATGTTGATGACTTAATCTAAAATAATAAAAGTTGGGTTAAACGGGAGAAATGTTCATTTGAAAACTAGGGTATTGTTTATATAGGAGTTGTCCTAATTTTTTAAAACTCTAAACCTAAAAGGTCATTGAGAATGTAAGTGATCCAAGTTTTCCTTTTGATGTTGTAAGGTTTGGATAGAAAAATTTGGGTCATTTGACGACTTGGGTATTGTTTATATTGTTTTACTTTTTAATGTTGTAAGGTACTCGAAAATGTAAAGTTCGTGATTTTAGCATAGGATTTGAGAGTTTGGGTCCTGGACTGTTATAGTTGGTATCAAAGTTCAGTTTAGATAACTTTGGAGATTAATATGTTTTCATGAGAGGTTATATTAAGATTTATGGATACCATCACATGTATATAATATTTAATATGATTATAAGTTCAAAGTCCTAGACACCTTATTTGAGGGTTTTAAGTTGTATTTTTTTGAGGTTATTAATGAAATTTTAGGAGATTTTTTATTGGGTTTAAGTATATGTAAAACTTCAGTTTAATGTGAATTATTCCATTAATTTTTACAAAAATAAATTTTAAGGCATTGATAATCTTTAGGGTTTATGTGATCTTATATATTGAGGTAATTATGGGAACACAAGTATTATAATATATATAACCATAGGATTGAAAAGTGATTTGGTGAATAAGTGATTAATGTTACTTCAAAATAATATCACTATCTTTTTGGGATTGAAATCTGAAAGGTATGAGATAACCTTTGAGGTTAAAACACTCTTTAATTTTTTGGTTATTTAGGTTATTTTATATATAGGGTTATGTAATGATTTAGTTTCAAATTTGGGTATTACTATTAAATTTAGAAGATTATTTTATCATATAAAGGTTAATTCATTTTGGGAATTATCTTACAATGTGCTAACCATTTTGTTTTTGGTTAATTTTTAAAGATAGGAGGAATAACTTGTTATCCCTTTTATGGTTACATGGTCTTAAAATTTTATTTTAGTGCTTCAGGTGTGAAAAAATCATCTTGAATACTCATCTTATAGAGAAAAAGATGAGATTGTGATATAAATTGGTTAAAGGATGAAATTTTACTTGTCAAGTAAGTATATTTCATTATGTTTTTAGTCTAGATGGTGAAAGAAGCATTCAACTTTAGGAAGCAGATCTTGAAATAAAATGTTATCCTATTACCATATTTTCAGATGATATCAACGAATTTTTTCACACATATTTTCTGGTGGTTTTCTTATCATTGAATTCCTCTTAACCATGTTCTATATCACTCTTTATTAGTCTATGATAATTAGTTTTACCTTCAAAATCCATCTTTTAATTTCCAACCAATGTTCTCCCTATGTGGAATCCTTGTTATGTGTAAATTCGAGTGATTTAAAGACCCAAAAATTCCATGGAAATTTTTTTCTTAAATACATGGGAATTTTACGAGTCTGTGAAAATTAACGGCGCATGATTCCGAGGCCCAGTGTGCCCAGAATCAATTTTTGAAGTTTTATTTGGGTACGTTCAGTAAACGTATGAGAGATTTTTTATAACTTTTGAACCGGTGCTCGAAATTGAAATACGAGGGCACCGTTGAACTCACAACGCTGATATTCGCTTAAGAAGACTATCACCTCGACGACAGTTGGTCGAGAATAAAAGATAGTTTTTGGGTTTTTAGAGAATGAATTAAATAAAAATAAAGTGTGTGGCTTAATTTTTATTTGATGGTTAAAACCTCCTCATGGAAGTTGGAGATGGGACCACCACACCTTAACCTCCCATGAGAGGTTATGGCGGTGGGGCCCACCCGAACCTAACCTCCCGCGAGAGGATATGGCGTGAGGACCACATAGGACTAAACCCCCTATTAATGGTGTGAGAGGAAAACCTCTCAACTCCCCTCATAAACGAGGGAGACTCTCTCCATACCTCCTCCTTTATTTGAGCCAACAGATAATTTATTATACCAAATCCTCCACATTAATTAAGGGGGAGGCAAGTTAATTAATTCACCATTTTGAATTTTGTGACAACAAATTAAATAATAGATTAAAACAATCTATTATTATTTTGGTTGGCATTGTTCATTTTGGTGGCAGCTTTGAGAGGAGGATTATTGGGAGAAAGCTCCCAACGAAGAACGCCTTCGACTACGAAGAACGCCAACCTTCTTCGACTTCTTCCTTGGAGCTTCTAACGACGTGGGACGTCTTCAACTGACCTTCCCTCCGCATCATCATCAACAAGCCGACACACGAACTTGGGATTGGAAGTGTGCAGCGGACGCGATGAACGATGATCGCCTTCGTCTTCTTCCTACGATTTCATCAGCAATCAATGAAAAAAGGTAGGGGTTGTTTTCTTTTATGTTCCATGTTTCTATTTTCTTTCAAAACAAAGAATGGGGATATGTTTCCTTGATGAATGAGTTGTTTTTCATCATTCTCCTACCTTGATGAACCGATTGTTATCACCCTAATCGCGGAGGGTGCAGGCCAAACTAACATGGCCTGACTCCCTCTATCGATATCTTTTGTGATATTCTTCGACATGACGATGAAGCAACGGGGTGATGAAGGCGGTGAAGACAAAGGCCGTGCTACCCACGACCTTCGTGATCCGCACCGCCCCCGCGACACCCTACACCACAAATGATATATGTAACATTCCATGTTTTGAACCGGATGAAAAAGCGCAGGAAATTAATTTTTTTCCCGTTAGCTGGACAAGTCGGTTTTAAAACCGAACATCAGAACTTTTTATTTCTGATAGTTGACACTGCGGTGTGTCTTTTAAATAAAATTTATTAAATTAATTATATTAAAATCAAAATGTAAATAAATTAAATGAAGGGTAAAAGTATTCTTTAACACTTTGAAATATTTTCAGAGTTAGACTATGAGCCAGTGCGGGGTTCCGAGACCCGTAGACCATCGACGTTGATAGAATAAAAATATTAAATTTATTTTATTCATACACATGCATATTTTTTTTAAAAAAACGAAATAACTCTCAAACAGTGTGTTGTATGAGAAATATGAGACCACCGTTAGGTCCGGAACTGTCACGACCCGTCCTCGAGGCCCGTGTCGTGACTACCCCAAGCCCGCCTTCCATAGGCCAGGGGCTGGCGACTAGCGCCAAAGGCATAAATCCCAATAACTAGGAAAGCATTGCCTTTATAAAAGAAAACAAGCATCATAGAGTAAGCAAGCGGAAAAAGTAAACACTAAGTACAAGAGAAGTGCTGAAAAGTAAATGGGCCAGAATACAAACCCAAAAGAAAGTACAACTACAACTGAACAAGTACAACAGAAAAGATAACAGCTGGAAGGATGGAAGCGGCTCCTGGGTCATCCTCCTCGGATCCTACCTGAAGGGTAGGTACAGATGGCGCAGCTCCTGGTCGTCCACCACGGATCTTACCTGAAGGGTAGGTACAGATAGCCTCCTCCACGCTCTCGTCCGTCAACCTCCTCCGTGTGTCGTCTCGTCGTGTAGTCCACCTCCGGGTACTGACTCGTCGTGTAGTCCACCTCTGGGTACTGACTCGTCGTGTAGTCCACCTCCGGGTACTGACTCGTCGTGTAGTCCACCTCCGGGTACCGTCCAATCCTCGAACACTCGGCCTCCGTCAGCACTGCCTGTCGTCTGCAACCAACACAACGAGGTGTGGGCATAGCCCGTGCAGGGGTGAGTATAATGATACTCAGTAGGGACCCCGAGACCCTCAAGGTCTCACTAAACCAACAAGGATAACCACAAAGAAGATCTCAACAGATAACCTCTACTTAGGTATATGCCCATACATATGCCTAAGTTATCAAGTAACCCATCTCAATCAGGAGGAAACACAAGGATTATGAAAGATTCAGCACAAACCAGGATTTTCATTATCGAAACCGTAACTGCTGAAGAGCCCCATCTCTGGAGTGTACAGTGGTCCTGTCACGACTCTGAGGCACTGCTAACTGACCTAAGACTGCTGAGGTACTCCTCCTGTCGAGTACTGTGGGCCTTCCGCTACAACCAAGCGCTTCCCACCATGGGTCTGCCGCTACAACCAAACGCTCCCATGTGCCGCTACAACCAAATGCACCCATGTGCCGCTACAACCAAGTGCACCTCTGTCGTGGGTCTGCCACTACAACCAAGCGCTCCACTGTGCCGCTACAACCAAGCGCACCTCTGTCGTGGGTCTACCGCTACAACCAAGCGCTCCCCATTGGGCTATTCGTAACTCACCGAGTCGATCGGTCAAGCAGTCATCAGGTCTCAGCTGGCTACACGGTCTCCGTACTCTGTATGCTCGTCTCTGGGAGGGTCCGCTCCACGAGCTACTAGACGATACTCCAAGTATCTCAAAGTCCCACGAAGAAGTATCTCAAAGGACCGCCTCATCATGGGGGTCTCAATGCAACAGATGACGCGTCAATCGGACGCCCGATCTGTGAGTTACTTGCCTTTTTTGTCCCAGGGGCCCGGTTGGTTTCGTGAGAGAACCAACCCGGCCGTATCTCAACTGTACCCCGTACTCCCATAGGGTATACTCATAGGGACCGTTTCTCAACGTGATCACCAACGCCGCTGACGGTTCGTCAAACAGAAGTCCGGTCTGAAAGATATCAGCTTTTCCGTTCCAGGGGCCCGGTTGGATTTCGGGTACAATCCAACATGGCCGTATCTCAACTACATCCAAAACTCGGGCGAAGTATGCCAAAAGTTCCGTCTCAACAAGAGGAAAACAACGAGACAGACGGCGCGTCAATCGGACGCCCGGTCTGTGAGTTATTGGCTTTCTCGTTCCAGGGGCCCGGTTGGTTTCGTGAGCGAACCAACCCGACTGCACTCCGACGACACCCAAACCTCGAGCGGAGTAAGACAAAAGATCCGTCTCACTTAGAGGAATCCATAAAAGTCGACGGCACGTCAATCGGACGTCCGGAGCTCAAGATATAAGCGTTTCCGCTCCGAGGGCCCGGTTGGTTTCGTATCCAAACCAACCCGGCCAAACCCAAAGTAATCTGAAACCTTGAGTGCGATATACCGAAACGACCTTCTTGATCCAAGGATCATGCTGCCGCTGACGGCGAGTCGTTTGGAGGCCCGTAGCTCATGTTACGAGCATTTGACAGAAAGTGGTCCGAAAACGGGGGTTTGGGCCCGGGCCGACCCCCCCTGGGTCGGCCGACCCGAGTCCGACCCGGCTGAGCCCGGCCCAGCCCGGCCCGGCTCGGTCCGGCTCATTCCGGTCGCGGCTCGGCCAGCGTGGCCGAGCTGAAACGCGGAGTGGGGTGTCCCCCGCCCGCCGCTAATTGAGGCCGGTAGCGAACCGCCGACCGCCTCCCTTCCGGCGGTGCGCCGCCGCCGCCAGTCGCCGGCGCCACCGCGCCAGCGTGGCGCACCGCCGCCACCTTCCGCGGACCACCAGACGTGCTCCGGTGGTCCGTTTCTCCTGCCTTCTTCGCCTATGGTCCTCCCGGGACCCAACCTTCACTACGGAGGCCTCAAAATTACCTTGCGGCCTCGTTTGTCGTCGCCCGTCAATCCGCACGTCAAAAACGAAACGCGCCGTCTCCGTGGTTCTCTGGGGCGGCGCGTCGGTGCCGCGCCCCTTCGCCGCGGCCCGACTCCATCCGCGGATGTCTTCGGTTTTCTTCGACGCGGCGCGACGGCTTCGCGTCCTTGAATTCCTTTCCACGGCGCGGCGCGACGGCGCCGTGCATATCTACCGCATGAAACCGTGTGGTGCGACGGCACCACGCTTCCTCGTACCAACCACAAAGAAATCATTCATGAAATAAGGAGGAGGGTCGGCCATGTTTGTGCGGACCGGCCCCCTCGCGTTATTCGATAACAATTAGTCGAAAACCACGAAGATCGACAGACTAGAATCATGAACGGAATTAATTAAAATAAAACCCCTACGTTCTTTCCATAAACAAAGGTAAACTTCCAACCCGCAATTAAATACCTACGCGGATCAACTTAATAAGGAGTAGATCCGCGTTCTTCGTTTAGAAAGAAACATTATGGAAAAAAAGAAATATTTCCAACCTAAATCCCTACCTCAGAATCGAAGTTCGTCAATCGATGACAAAGTTGTGGAAAGAAGACGAAGAGGTTCATCGTTCTTTGCGTCCACCAAGATCTTCCAAACTGAGTTGCATTGGCTGGTGGAAGACGTTCCACGTCGGTAGGTGTCTGGGGAAGAAGTCAAAGAGGATCGGCGTTCTTCGTCAGTGGAGCGTTCTTCGTTCGCGATGATAAGCTTCTTCCCAAGTGTTGGGCGTCGCGGTATTTTACCAGCGCTCCATCGCTTGGTGAAGCCGTCCCCAAACCCTCTCCCAAGATACCTATATATAGGAGAGGGGGAGAGGTATGTAACCACAATGGGGGGGGGTCGGGTGAATTAAATTGCTTTGACGCAATTTATGAGGTCCGTTGGCACCACTTAAGAGGGGAGGGTTCCAAGGAGTTTCTCCCCATTTAATGGGGAGTTGAGGAATTAAGAGGCTCTCCCTCATTAATGAGGGAGAGTTGAGAGGTTTCCTCTCCTCCCATTAATAGGGGGGTTAATCCCCGTGTGGTCCCTACCATAATAAACCTCCCACGGGAGGTTTAGTTCGGGTGGGCCCCACCACCATAACCTCCATGAGGAGGTTTCAACCACCACACTCCCAATGGCGGCTGAAATAAAATAAAGTGCATGACACGTTATTTTATTATTACTCTTTTTTTAAGAAAACCCAAAAACTAACTTCCGCTCTCGATTAAACGCAACTGCGACAAAAGTATCTTTAAGAAAATACCAGCGTTTCGAGTTCATCGGTGCCCTCAGATTTCAATTCCGAGTAATGGTTCAAAAGATAGAAAAACCCGCTCGTTCGTTTACTGAACGTACCCGATCCAAACTTCAGAAATTGATTCCGGGCACACCGGGCCTCGGAATCAGGCGCCGTCAGAAACTGCGTTCTTGTAAAAACCCAAAGAAAATTAAAAAAAAATTTCCCTTGAATTTTACGGGTCTTTACATTACTCCCACCTCAGGGATTTACGTCCTCGTAAAGCTTTAACATAAACTAGGGATACAAAAACGGTACTGAGCACGCATATGAGACTTCCGCTCCCGTGTGCTCACCTGGAGGTTCCTGTACTGCCCGGGAAAGCGCACCCGAGGAATAGGCCTTCCTTGAAGGATCTGCTCCTGTCGATCCTCGATCCCCATTGGAACCTCCGTGAAAGACACTCCATCGCCATCGTCCAGCTCCTCATGGTCGATGATATGCGAAGGGTCGAGAACGTATCTCCTCAATTGAGATACGTGGAAGTTGTCGTGCACCTGGTGCAACTGAGGTGGATGGTTCAAGCGGTAAACCACCCCGCCTACCCAGATGAGGACCTAGAAAGGTCCGTTGAACCTCAGAGATAACTTTCCGCCTTGGCCACATCTCCGTAAACCTCGTCGAGGTGAGACCCGTATAAGGACGTGATCGTCATCCTCGAACTCCAGAGGTCTCCATTTTCTGATAGAACTGAAACTCAAAAGACTTCTGCCACGAGGGTATGGTTGACTGACTCAAGAGTGATCGGTCGCACCCTCCTATGAAAGAGTTTATCCCGTGCTGCCTAGGGTTTCCTTTTCGCCGACCAAGGAAAACTCATCCCGACGTTTTCCTAAAACCATCAATTTGAGTATGAACAGTTATTGCCCATTCCATACTTAAACTAACGTCGTAAGGCCTCGACGCTGCCACCAAGAGATTCCAACCGAAACTCTCACCTCGAGGGTCTGACCACACCGTCAGCGTAAGTGTGATTATCGAGTCTCCTCCCAAGGTATCTCCAGACGTGAGGGTCAAGTCCACGGATTACCGGAAACTCTAGGTCTGGGACAAGATTTGTGAAAGCGAGGAATGATTCATATCGACGTTTGTTACTACAGCAGCTAGTAGTGGACACAGACTATCCCTTGAATCATTTTTAGAGCCATTGGGTCACACTCCTTGACCGCATGCAGCCGCACTCTTCCTCCGACCTCCAGCTCCCTGAGCCTGGAAGGGATAACTAAGGCAGGTGGTTGTAGCATGTTAAGATGTACACCACCTCATGCTGCTCTCCTAGCTCTGCCTCCACATCTTCCGCTTCGCAGACTCATATCTCTTTTAAAGATTCCTCTTCTTGAAACATTTAACACACCTGAGTCTCTAAGACTAGCACAGGTTTCCTGTTTTTTACTGCACTATGCAGTCTTCATCCACTCTTGGATGACCTGAACCTTCTTTAGTCTTACAAGAGCTGCTAAGATTTCTTCTTTGCCTATAAGAGAAATCTGATCTCATCCCCTGGATGAACCACATTCGTTGCTTAATACAGTCAATCCCAACATGAATGATGCATTCATGCCATGGATGACGTCGTAAGGCCTCGACGTAACTACCAAGAGATCCAACTGTCACTCTCGCCTCCAAGGGTTGAGTCACACTGTCGGCATCAGTGTGAGGTCACTGGGTCTCCTCCAGTAGAAATCTCGAAAGTGAGGGTCAAGTCAACAGTCTTAACCAGGACCACTCAGTATCAACGAAACAAAAAGGATAGGAAAGAAAACATCACAAGATAAGTGTCTTTTTATTATTGCAGCTCATAGTACAAAGACACGAATACAACAACAACATGGAACTAGAAGTACAAGAGACGTATCCACTAGTTCCGCTCCTGTCCTCCTGCTCCAGGAGCTCTACTGCCTTGTCCACTGCTCGGCTGTTGCTCAAGAACTCGTCGCTGCTTCTGTCTCGGTGGCTCCTCCAACACCCGCTGATCAACCGTACGAGGATTCAGATAGTCACGTGCCAGGTGACCCTTTCCGCCTCATGAGTAACACTATCTGTTTCTGGAACGCTTGGCTCTGACCCCACCCCGGGTGCCCCACACCACCGGTACTAAAACCCGAGATCGTTCAACTGCTGGTCTGGTCCTCCTGGATCTCTGCATCATCTGTCTACTGCCCACATATGACTCGGCAACTGATCGAAAACCCTGCGGCAAAGGCAGAAGATCCTGTACTCGCTCGGGGTGTAGAGCTACTGGCACAAAATCCACCCTGAAAAGGTCTCGAAGTCTTCCCATGCGAAGGTCATACCGTCGCAAAACTGGAACAAGTGGCTCCACCACCTGCCTGCTGCTGCCTGAAGGAGGCTGGCAGAAAAGATCACCATGAAGTCTGTCGGCATCCCCACTTTCCTGAAGACTCTCACCACAGCCTCCAGCCAATCCTCAACCGCCTGCGGGTCCATCTCTCCCCGGAACCTGGGTGGCCTCTGGCGCTGGAACTCGTGTAGCGCACTCAAGTAGCGTGCATCGCCTACTACTGGGGCTGGTGGCATCGGTGGCCCAACGTATGGTAGTACCGCTGGTGCCTCCGCTGGTGCCTCAACTGCAAGAGGGCCCTGTACCGAAGCCTCGTCGCTCGACAGGCTGTCATCACGCACATCCCTCTGGGCTCTAGTTGGTCGTCTGTGAAAAGGCATCCTGAAAGAAATATCGTGACACAGTCAAATGATTATACCTGGTGAGCTGACCTGGTTTGAGCTGACATTTAAAAACTTCTGGAAACACACACACAATCAGTTTTTTCGTGCACAAAGTCGGAAATCAGTTGTCATGGTCCTGGTGTATGGATACGTCGGCCGCCCGCACCAACACTAGACTCCCTGAACTGAAAACCACACTCGGTACTCTTAACACTATGGCTTCACAGGAAGAAAATACCAGAGTTATAAGTTCTGCGGTAGAACCGACTCCTCTGATACCAATTTGTCACGACCCGTCCTCGAGGCCCATGCTGTGACTACCCCAAGCCCGCCTTACATAGGCCAGGGGCTGGCGACTAGCGCCAAAGGCGTAAATCCCGATAACTAGGAAGGAATTGCCTTTATAAAATAAAACAAGAATCACAGAGTAAGCAAGCGGAAAAAGTAAACACTAAGTACAAGAGAAGTGCTGAAAAGTAAATGAGCCAGAATAAAAACCCAAAAGAAAGTACAACTACAACTGAACAAGTACAACAGAAAAGATAACAGCTGGAAGGACGGAAGCGGATCATGGGTCATCCTCCTCGGATCCTACCTGAAGGGTAGGTACAGATGGCGCAGATCCTGGTCATCCACCACGGATCCTACCTGAAGGGTAGGTACAGATAGCCTCCTCCACACTCTCGTCCGTCAACCTCCTCCGTGTGTCATCTCGTCGTGTAGTCCACCTTCGGGTACTGACTTGTCGTGTATTCCACCTCCGGGTACTGACTCGTCGTGTAGTCCACCTCCGGGTACTGACTCTTCATGTAGTCCACCTCCGGGTACCGTACAATCCTCGAACACTCGGCCTCCGTCAGCACTGCCTGTCGTCTGCAACCAACACAACGAGGTGTGGGCATAGCCCGTGCAGGGGTGAGTATAACGATACTCAGTAGGGACCCCGAGACCCTCAAGGTCTCACTAAACCAACAAGGATAACCACAAAGAAGATATCAAAAGATAACATCTACTTAGGTATATGCCCATACATATGCCTAAGTTATCAAGTAACCCATCTCAATCAGGAGGAAACACAAGGATTATGAAAGATTCAGCTCAAACCAGGATTTTCATTATCGAAACCGTAACTGCTAAAGAGCCCCGTCTCTGGAGTGTACAGTGGTCCTGTCACGACTCCGAGGTACTGCTCACTGACCTAATACTGCTGAGGTACTCCTCCTGTCGAGTACTGTGGGCCTGCCGCTACAACCAAGCGCTTCCCACCATGGGTCTGCCACTACAACCAAGCGCTCCCATGTGCCACTACAACCAAACGCACCCATGTGCCGCTACAACCAAGCGCACCTCTGTCGTGGGTCTGCCGCTACAACCAAGCGCTCCCCTGTGCTACTACAACCAAGCGCACCTCTTTCGTGGGTCTGCCGCTACAACCAAGCGCTCCCCACTGGGCTATTTGTAACTCACCGAGTCGATCGGTCAAGCAGTCATCAGGTCTTAGCTGGCTACATGGTCTCCGTACTCCGTATGCTCGTCTCTGGGAGGGTCCGCTCCACGAGCTACTGGCCGATACTCCAAGTATCTCAAAGTCCCATGAAGAAGTATCTCAAAGGACCACCTCGTCATGGGGGTCTCAACGCAACAGACGACGCGTCAATCGGACGCCCGGTCTGTGAGTTACTAGCCTTTTCGTCCCAGGGGCCCGGTTGGTTTCGTGAGCGAACCAACCCGGACATATCTCAAATGTACCCCGTACTCCCATAGGGTATACTCATAGGGATCGTTTCTCAACGTGATCACCAACGCCGCTGACGGTTCGTCAAACGGACGTCCGGTCTGAAAGATATCAGCTTTTTCGTTCCAGGGGCCCGGTTGGATTTCGGGTACAATCCAACCTGGCCGTATCTCAAATGCATCCAAAACTCGGGCGAAGTATGCCAAAAGTTCCATCTCAAAAAGAGGAAAACAACGAGATAGACGGCGCGTCAATCAGACGCCCGGTCTGTGAGTTATTGACTTTCTCGTTACAGGGGCCCGGTTGGTTTCGTGAGCGAACCAACCCGACCGCACTCCGACGACACCCAAACCTCGAGCGGAGTAAGACAAAAGATCCGTCTCACTTAGAGGAATCCATAAAAGTAGACGAAACGTCAATCGGACGTCCGGAGCTCAAGATATAAGCGTTTCCGCTCCGAGGGCCCGGTTGGTTTCGTATCCGAACCAACCCGGCCGAACCCAAAGTAATCTGAAACCTTGAGTGCGATATACCGAAACGACCGTCTCGATCAAAGGATCATGTTTCTGCTGACGGAGAGTCTTTTGGATCCCCATATCTCATGTTACGGGCATTTGACCGAAAGTTGTCCGAAAACGGGGGTTTGGGCCCGGGCCGACCAGGGCCGACACCCCCCGGGTCGACCCGACCCGGGTCCGACCCGGATGAGCCCGGCCCGGCTCGGTCCAGCCCGACCGGCCGGCCGCGGCTCGGCCAGCGTGGCCGAGCCGAAACGCGGAGCGGGGTGTCCCCCGCCCTCCGCTAATTGAGGCCGGCGGCGAACCGCCGGCCACCTCCCTTCCGGCGGCGCGCCGCCGCCGCCTTCCGCGGACCACCGGACGCGCTCCGGTGGTCCGTTTCTCCTGCCGTCTTCGCCTATGGTCCTCCAAGGACCCGACCTTCACTGCGGAGGCCTCAAAATTACCTTGCGGCCTCGTTTGTCGTCGCCCGTCAATCCGCACGTCAAAAACGAAATGAGCCGTCTCCGTGGTTCTCTGGCGCGGCGCGTCGGCGCCGCGCCCCTTCGCCGCGGCCCGACTCCGTCCGCGGATGTCTTAGGTTTTCTTCGACGCGGCGTGACGGCGCCGAGTCCTTGAATTCCTTTCCACGGCGCGGCGCGACGGCGCCGCGCATATCTACCGCATGAAACCGCGTGGTGCAATGACACCACGCTTCCTCGTATCAACCACAAAGAAATCATTCATGAAATAAGGAGGAGGGTCGGCCGTGTTTGTGCGGACCGGCCCCCTCGCGTTATTCGATAACAGTTAGTCGAAAACCACGAAGATCGACAGACTAGAATCATGAACGGAATTAATTAAAATAAAACCCCTACGTTCTTTCCATAAACAAAGGTAAACTTCCAACCCGCAATTAAATACCTACGCGGATCAACTTAATAAGGATTAGATCCGCGTTCTTCGTTTAGAAAGAAACATTATGGAAGAAAAGAAATATTCCCAACTTAAATCCCTACCTCGGAATCGAAGTTCGTCGATCGATGACAAAGTTGCGGAAATAAGACGAAGAGGTTCATCGTTCTTTGCGTCCACCAAGCTCTTCCAAACCGAGTTGCGTTGGCTGGTGGAAGACGTTCCACGTCGGTAGGTGTCCGGGGAAGAAGTCGAAGAGGATCGGCGTTCTTCGTCGGTGGAGCATTCTTCGTTCGCGAAGATAAGCTTCTTCCCAAGTGTTGGGCGTCGCGGTATTTTACCAGCGCTCCGTCGCTTGGTGAAGTCGTCCCCAAACCCTCTCCCAAGATCCCTATATATAGGAGAGGGGGAGAGGTATGTAACCACAATGGGGGGGGGTCGGGTGAATTAATTGCTTTGATGCAATTTATGAGGTCCGTTGGTACCACTTAAGAGGGGAGGGTTCCAAGGAGTTTCTCCCCATTTAATGGGGAGTTGAGGAATTAAGAGGCTCTCCCTAATTAATGAGGGAGAGTTGAGAGGTTTCCTCTCCTCCCATTAATAGGGGGGTTAAGCCCCGTGTGGTCCCTACCATAATAAACCACCCACGGGAGGTTTAGTTCGGGTGGGACCCACCACCATAACCTCCATGAGGAGGTTTCAACCACCACACTCCCAATGGTGGCTGAAATAAAATAAAGTGCATGACACGTTATTTTATTATTACTCTTTTTTTAAGAAAACCCAAAAACTAACTTCCGCTCTCGATTAAACGCAACTACAACAAAAGTCTCTTTAAGAAAATACCGGTGTTGCGAGTTCATCGGTGCCCTCAGATTTCAATTCCGAGCAATGGTTCAAAAGATAGAAAAACCTGCTCGTTCGTTTACTGAATGTACCCGAGCGAAACTTCGGAAATTGATTTCGGGCACACCTGGCCTCGGAATCAGGTTCCGTTAGAAACTGCGTTCTTGTAAAAACCCAAAGAAAATTAGAAAAAAATTTCCCTTGAATTTTACGGGTCTTTACAGGAACACCGAGTTTACCCTAGGTAGGGTATAACAATGATGCGCGTCGAGTGTTTGATACCCTCGCACGTGACAATACCTTCATTATTTTTAATTAATTTATTATTCCGTTTTTTATATAATAAATAATCTCACAAATAGTGCGTCGTATGAGAAATCTAATAGCACTGTTAGGTCC
Organism: Viscum album; assembly: GCA_963277665.1. Classification (NCBI taxonomy): domain Eukaryota; kingdom Viridiplantae; phylum Streptophyta; class Magnoliopsida; order Santalales; family Viscaceae; genus Viscum; species Viscum album. The sequence goes on along the minus strand of OY728127.1, from coordinate 1,405,730,320 downwards.
GGAAAGCTGGGTTTACCCTATACAGGGTACCGTATAACATTTGCAAGCGTCAGACATTTGGTCAGATCGCACCCGAAGATAATTTAATTGGGTTATAAATATTTTTGTTGGACAGTTGGAAATAATAATAATAATTTTATTATTAATATTATTATTTGTTTTGAAAACAAAAATGAAAATGTACTTTTAAAATTAATTAATTATGTCACGGTGTAAATAATAACTGGACAATGTAATGAATGTGATATTATTAATTGTTCTAATTAAATAAAAATGCGCAATCAATATTAATTTAAGAACCGTTATCTTTTTTTAATGGTTTTTGTTTTTAAATTGTTAATGGTGTCATTGATGAGTTATATTAAATAATAATAATTTTAATTACTGTAACGTCTCGACATAAACCAAGGTACGGATCGTTAAGTTTTCATGTCCAAATCCTTAAAGGAAACTAGAGCGCGTGCCTACACACCCTGTTGTGGATCCCGAGCATCTATTTAAATTATTTAAATAATTGCTCGGGTTTTGTGTAAAATATTACGTCGTGTCTTAGCGCAGCGTTCGGGTTAAAAATAATTAAAAAAGATTAAAGAAATTTTAGAGAAATTAAAAAAGATAGAAAATGAATTAAAATAAATAATAAAATTAAAAGAGGGAACGAGAATAATAGAAAAATAATTAAAAATTGGTCTAACCATTTTTATTATTATTTTTTTATTTTCCTTTCTCTCCCCTTTTATTTTTATTTTTATTTTATTTTATTTTTCCTTTTTTTCCTTATTCTTTTTTTTCTTCTTTTTCTTCTTTCTTTTTTTTCCTCCTCCTCTCCTCCCTCTCCTTTGCGTCGCTTATGTAGCGCCCCAACTTGGTGGTGCGACTCATCCTCTCCTCTCCTCCCCTCATTCAGAAGCCTGCTGTGACTCCATTTATCATCTGTTTTATTCGCCATCAGTTGCGTAGTAAAGCTCTTGGTAAGGCTAATCTTACGCACCAAGAATCGTATGATCTAATTCTCTATCCGCCGCAAAAGGGTTTTACTCGAAATTGGGGCTTTTATAAAATCGTCTGACTTCTTCCGTTTTAGGTCAAATCAAAGGTCTTCGTGGAGCGTAGGATCCTCTACAAGTATAAGGTAGAGCATCTACTCTCTTTCCCTTCGTTTCATTGCGTCATTTAAATCACACGTTGTGCCGCTCGTTGGTGCCTACCGGTGTGGTCTAATTTTCACCCTTTCTAAATTAAATAAACTGCTTTGGTAAACCTTCACACCTTTGTGTGAGATTTTTAACCAATTTAAATTATTGTAACATCGTTGGATACCCCTTTCGGTGTGCCGAAATTCTTGACCTACTTTCTGTTAGCCCCGAATTAATTAAATTAATTAATTGCACATGTTGCGTGATCTCTTTTGTTGAGTTTTAATTAAATGAATTATTTTGGGTAATTGTGAACAATGATATTTGGTTATGTTGGTTAATCATTGACTAATGAATTTATTCTTTGTTCAATTATTATCTTGTTGTGCCTTGGTTATGTTGGTTAATCATTGCCTAATAAATTAATACGTGTGTTTTTATTGCTTTCGTTGATAAATTTCCTTGGTTATAGTTGCTCGGATTAAATGGCCATTTGTTTTGGTAGAGTTATCTTACTATTTTGTTGAAATTATAAATGCAAATCTGTGATACCTATTCTATGACATCTAATTAAATTCAGGGCGGTGAGAGAATAATGTTCTGTATTAAGGACCCACGCTTGAACTCTTCATTCCTGACTAGGTTACCTTTATGCGCCGGGGGGGGGGATGTCTTAGACTTTGCCAGACAAGCACTTCCCCAGGTCTTCTGTATACTTTTGGGTGACACCAATTCTCAAAGGGATCATCGAGGACATACCATTGACAAGTGGCTACGCCAAGCCTTGGGTGATACTCGACCCCTTCAGTGCGAGATCGGGATAGACTCATGGTAAAATAATGTCTCGAGCGATACTTGGTATTTCTATGGATTGCCTTGGACGAGTTCAGTGGTATTGGGGAATTGAAGGATGTGATGTAGCGATGCCCTCAGGGTGGGCTTAGACTCCAACTCTAAACTTGAACCTCATCAAAATGAAATTTCATGGAAAAATTTATTGTTGCAGCTTTAGTTTTCCTTGTGAATCGTGATACTTTTCTGGTACTTTGACGCACCTTGTTGACACATGAATTAAACCCAAGCCAAATCACAAGCTTGGGGTATGTTTCCTTTTGTCTGTATTCTATTTCCTAGCATTTTTATATACATATATACACCTCCTGCTTTATTACTGGTAACTTCTTCAGATTTCCAACTTAGGCCGAAGCAGGTGGTTTGAGACGGGTGAAGTTGGGAACCGAGACCAAGTTACATTTATTTTATTCTAGTTATTTAATTGCTTTCATTTATTGTGTGTATATATATATATGGAACACCAATATTGTTTACAACACAAAATGGAAAGGTTTAGACACCGTGAGTGCCAACCTACTGGGATTTTATCTCACTCCCTACTTGGGCATCGTTTGGTAGCCGAGTAGACTTTATGCTCATAAGTATGGATAATGGGAAGCATGCCACTTCCGGTGATTGAGTGTTGCTTTCTTCTTAGGATGAAGATCGTGGCAGAGGATCGAGCCTTTGCTCAGGATGCAGTTGTTGCTTTTGCATTGTTTCCCTTTCAGTTTAATTGCATGCTTGTATTTACATTTTTCGTACTTTTACATTAGCACATACATCATAGCATGACATCATTGTATACCTGGTTTCATTTATCAGCTTCCGCATTTATTATTTATTCAGTTGCTTCGACTGTAATTTGCTTGTTTATACGCTTCCGCTATTTATTATAATTTTTTTTGTCTTCTGTTGTGCATTACATTCACCTATGAGGGTATAGGCTCCCCCATAAACATGTTAAAAAAGATCTCGTTGTTAGTCGGCAACCTCTGGCATTTGTGAAGACGCGCTTGAAGTCATATAACCCACTGGTCCGACCACTATCTTAAAGGTGAGCCGGGTCGGGACGTTCCAAAGTGGTATTAGAGGAGGTTTTTTTCCTTTGTCTTACTATTTTGGGTTGGTAGACAGGAGACTAGGAATGTGTCGACACTTGGTTAATAGCTGTGCTTGAGACTAATAACCCCATGTACGGGAAATGACCAAGTGGTGAGTGTTGGGAGTGTTGTTCATGCTTGTTGATGTTACAATTGATATGATTTCACCTTGAGTGATTGGTGTAAGTTCTGCTGCTTATAAATTTACGAAATTTATGATATTTTACCCTTGGTATGTTTAGGTAAGGATAAAGCATTGCATGCATCATAATAGACACATAGGAATTCACATGCCATGCATAGTGTTATGCCATGTAGTTATATTTTAGGTTTCTTGTTGATTCAAATTGTGTGCCTTGAATGTATGTCATGTCTTGTAATTATTTAGCATGCCTTTTTAGATACCATATTTCGGTGATATATTTAGCATGCTAGCCAGTTTCCATGCTTCCTGTTTAATACCATGTTGCCTTGTATCATGCTTCTGTGCCTATTAGCATGTATCTGTGATTAAAATGTCATGCTTCTGTGATTACAACATGTCTCTCTCTATTAGCTTCTTGTAGTGACCTTCTAGCTTGTTTATTATGTAATCAGTTGTTTTGCTAAAATTTATTGGTTGCCTTTGAATGGGAGCCAAATTCCAAAAACTATAAAGTGTATAGTTGCTTTATAGGTTGATAACCACCCACATATCTAGACTGATATGTGTTTGACCATGTTATAATTTCAAATGAATTGGTTAACTACCTAAAGTCACAACTAGGACCAAGTAGGCTAGTTGGTGCATGTTCCTTGTGAGATAACCCGGTATGGGTGTTGTGAATCTTAATAATTAAACAACTATTTTTGGGTTGCATTTTAATGAACCCAGTCTGGCTTAGTGAGACCCTAGTAGGTCACCTTATCTTCTTAAAAGTAATTTATGTGATAGATTGACTAATTACGGACGAGATTTCAATTAATGTAAAATGTTTTAAAATGGAGTTTTATAAAACTTGTCTTTTTTTCTCTTGAGGTATCAGTTAAGATCATGTGTTTTGTTTTTAAAAATAGTACTTTATTTTTTTATTAAATCTTTTGATGATCAAAGATTAAACACGATTAAATATAAAGGGCTTGGATATGGAACTTGTAGCGATGTCCTCTATTTAAGACCCTGGTATAAGGGTAGTTTTAGTTTCTCCTTGAGTTTCTTTGGAACAGAACCATTCACATGTTGTTGTCCCTAGTCGCACCCCCTTGCTTAAAATGATACCCTTGTTCAAATGAGTGGTCATGTTTTCCTTGACTTTTGTTTCAGGCTTGAGCATCGGGTAATGATCTTTTTCATCAAGTTAGGCATGCCTTAGGAATGGTCAGTTTCTTCATAGGTCGTTCAATCCTCTCTTCTCCATAGCGATGGATGACTCGGTACGTCGTCATCCGAGTTAAAATTCATCTTGCTTATGCATCACCTCAGGGGTAGTATGCGTTCACGTACGCAGTGCTGTCGAGTGCTTAACGTTGCGACGAACCAGTTGAGTTCAGTGTAATCGTCAAGTATTGCGCTGTTAAATATGTTTCAAGTTATCTCTGTAGTAAAATGACTTCTGTGTTAAAGAAATCAAGTTCTTCCCAATGCTCGGGATGACATCCAGAGACTCGGGTGTCTTGACACACCATCCAGTTTGGTTGGAATTTCATGCCAATTGTTTAAACGTTTTCCTTATGGTAATCTCCAAATCCTCTTAGTGTACTCTTCCTTAAGTGACAAGCATGTCCCCTATCTTTCCTTCGTCCTCTATACACTAAGAGAACATCAGTCTTACGCCATGCTAAAGCTTTAAAAGTTGTTGGGCTTGTTTATTGTTGTTTTCTCAGTGTTGCATGCTGACAAATCATTCTTATCGAGGCTTTGGTTAGTCTTGAGTGACCCTCGAATTTCTATGTTGGAATTATTTGGACGAACTCTTGTACACCAACCATTTCTTCTGACGTGACCATCGGGTGGATGTCTCTTTGGGATTAGTCAATGACTTGTTTTGGACATTTTATCCTTGTACCAACATCTCACTCGTAAACATGGTGTATGGACTACCTTAGGTTAGTTCCTTATACTCATGTCATTCCGATCTGAGGTTACCTCAAACTTATTATCACGCTCGGTGATGCCTAAATCAAGAAACGTCACCAGAAGTCAGGTATGAATTTAGGTGGATGTGTTTGTGGTGAATGCGAGATACGTTGGAAGAAGGAATCATAGTTCTGTTCATAAAACATTGGCCGTCTAAGGTGAGCATCTTCTTGAATGGTCAGTCGAAGTGGCTCAACTAGTTATCTCTCTTGTTCAATGGAGCGGTCAGTGAAGGACCGTTTCTAACATGTTGTTAGGTGTGATGAGTACAGCTTGTGTTGACCAGGCCTTTTCATAAAAAGATGTCTCTACTTGGGCTTTAAGAGTGATGGTGAATCAACCATTTTATTTGTTTCAAAAATCACGTGAGAAGCATTTTTAGAATGCTTAAGGGCGTGCCTTGTATGAAAATCTGATGCTGGAAGGTGTCATGACTCAAAAATTTTCCCATTTTCTAACGTTAAAGCCTAAGGTGGGAAGTAAGTTTGACCAAATGTTTAATGAGACGACGACATGTTCATGTCTCTAGAAAAAAGGGCTTGGATAAATATCATCCTAGTGTTTCAGTTGGAAAATGAGCATTGGCTCAAATCTTAATGGCTTTTGTGCCATTTTCTTAACCAATGTTTGAACGTGCGTTGAACATTTAGAGATGCAACACAACCTTTTGTGTGAGACTTCACGACCCTTGTGGATCGGGTGAGGGTTACATTGTTTCCGAAGGCTTCTCGGGGATGAGAAGTTCTAAGGTGGGAAGGTTGTAACATTCCGTGTTTTGAACCAGATGAAAAGGTGTAGGAAATTAATTTTTTTTCCCGTTAGCTGGATAGGTCAGTTTTAAAACTAAGCGTCATAACTTTTTATTTTTGATAGTTGACACTGCGATGTGTCTTTTAAATAATTTTTATTAAATTAATTTGATTAAAATCAAAATGGAAATAAATTAAATGAAGGGTAAAAGTTTTTTTAGCACTTTGAAATAATTTATGAAATATTTTTAGAGTCAGAAAATGAGTTAGAGTGGGGTTCCGAGACCTGTAGACCCTTGACGTTGATAAAATAAAAATAATAAATTTATTTTATTCATATACATGTGTGTTTTTTTTTCAAAAAAAAAACTCTCAAATGGTGCATTGTATGAGAAATATAAGACCACTGTTAGGTCCATAACACCGGGTTTACCCTAGGCAGGGTAGAACCTTAATGCGCGTCAGAATTTTGACACCCTCGCACATGATAATACCCTCCTTATTTTTAATTAATTTATTATTCTGTTTTTTATATAATAAATAATTATTTTCTCATAAATGGTGCGTCATATGAGAAATCTGAGAGTGTCGTTAGGTCTAGAACGCTGGGTTTATCCTAGGAAAGGTATAACATTTGAGAGCGTCGAACGTTTGGTCAGATCGCACCTGAAGATAATTTAATTGGGTTATAAATATTTTTGTTGGGCAGTTGGAAATAATAATAATAATTTTATAATTAATATTATTATTTATTTTGAAGACAAAAATGAAAATGTACTTTCAAAATTAATAAATTATGTCACGATGTAAATAATATCTGAACAATGTAATGAATGTGATATTATTAATTGTTCCAATTAAATAAAAATGCGGAATCAATATTAATTTAATAAACGTTATCTTTTTTTTATGGTTGTTGTTTTTAAATTATTAATGGTGTTATTGATGAGTTATATTAAATAATAATAATTTTAATTATTGTAACGTCTCGACATAAACCAAGGTACAAATTGTTAAGTTTTCATGTCCAAATCCTTAAAGGAAACCAGTGCGCGTGCCTGTGCACCCTATTGCGGATCCCAGACAGCTATTTAAATTATTTAAATAATTACTCGGGTCTTATGTAAAATATTACGTCATTCCCTAGAACAACGTTTAGGTTAAAAATAATTAAAAATGATTAAAATAATTTTAGATAAATTAAAATAGGTGGAAAAAGAATGAAAATAAATAATAAAATTAAAAGTATGAATGAGAATAATATAAAAATAATTAAAAACAGGTCTAACCATTTTTATTATTAAAAATGTTGGGATGTTACAATATAAATAATTTACCTCAGTAATGGGTACCTTAACAATCACTAACTCATTGTAAATTATTATACAAGGGGCATTCATAGTAATCCCAAGAGAATGAATTATTTTATAATTTAGTATACATACACCCATTAAATAAATTCACCAATCCCTCATGATGAATGTCTACTATGTTATCAACAAATTGATGCTCATGTATACTTGAATTAATATCTTTCATTATAATTGACCATGGATAGCCTAAACCATCATGCCATGTAACGAACCAACTTGGATAAACATGAAAAGTCACCCAAGAAGGTCCTCCATAAGGTGAGGTGCAACAAAACATCCAAGAATCTCCTGTATAACCAAAATAATTCATAACATCACAATAAAATGCAGAAGAAAAAGATACAACCATAAGACATACAATATCAAGCCAAATAACTAAACCTAAAAACATCGGGGTTAAGACAAAATGAGCCTCCATGTGACCATCTATCACCACCAAACTGACCCACCATGAAGGCGATGACAACCAAGAGAAGTCGGTGAACTACATGAAGTCCTTTACTTTACTTATTTCCTACAAAACCACATCTACAAATTCCCAAAGACAAAATTAGGGTGTTATGTAACATCCTAAGATTTTATGAAATATCTTATTTCAAATTAATTTAAATTATTTGATATCTTGCGTTACATGCAATGAAAAATTTAGATTGCATTATATGAAACACCAAGTTTATATTATGTTACACATAACATCAACTTTCTTCAATAATTCGTGTTACACACAAGGTCGAGTCTTACCAGACAACAATATACTATTAATATTTTTATTTAACATGATAGTTATTACTTAGACATTGGAATGGCGAGAATGAATAAGATTAAATAAATTATGAAAACATGGTTTAAACATGTTTATAGAATGAATTAATTAGTTACCAATTAATTATAAATTAAAATAAGAACCAATTGAATATAAAGGAAATGTTTTTATAAAAAACTATTTTTTATGCGTTGAAGGCATTTTATCCTAATAAATTAAATTAATTACTAATAGTGAATGATATTAATGAAATTTATTTATTATATATTCAATAAAATGTTTTTAAATTCATCCAATATATTTTATAGGCATAAGATAAGAACAAATCTTATTATTTTTTTGTATAAAAAACTATATTTTTTAAAGGAACTTTAGCCACCTTTTAATGACACACTTATTTTAAAACTAAATTTTGACAATTTTATAAATAGTATTTGAAAAAATAAAGTTTATTTTATAAATATGGATTCCAAAATTATCTTAGGGTTAATTTATTGTATTTTTATGAGAATTTCCATTTTTTGATGAATAATGAAAAGTATTGAATTTTAATTAAAAACTAACTTTTCATCTAAATAATTTATAATGTTAAATTATATTTTAAATTAGTTTTAAAGTAACATTAGATCAATTATACATCAATTAATCCAATTTATTTCATTGAAATAATTTTAATTTAGAATTTGGATATAAAAACATTTCAAACTTTTGAACATTTTCACTTTAAAAACTTGCTTTCTCGTCACGTTTATGAGACTAATTTTAGCTTAAATTATTTAATTTATGTGAGTTAAATTTGAAAATATGGATTTAATATTTTTAATAATAATAATTTATAATTTATAATAAGTATAACTTAATTTTTTACCAAAGTGATTAGTTAAAACAGTTAAAATTAATTACAATGATTAAGGTAAAAATGAGTTTACTTAGTGGTTAAACTTAGAATATATGGTCAAAAAATGACCCAAAACTTTTACAAAACCAATTTTATAGACATATTTTTACCCTTATGACCTTAATATATAAATTTATGAGTTTTGGTGACACTTTTCCATGAAAGTGCCTCATATAATAAGTTAAGAAAAGAAAAATACAAGAAGATGTACCTTTATTCCTTTTAATTTATATAAAATTTTGGGGATTGGGAAAAACTACATAGGTTCGATTATAAATATTATTTTAAAATATAAATTATTTTTTTATCATAATAATTTATCATTAATTTTTAGAGATTATATAATTACATTAAATGCTTAAGAAATGCCAAGCATGGATTATTTAGTTAATAATAAAATAAAATGAATGATACTAAACACATTAAAAGTGAGGTAAATAGAATGAATTATTGTATTCCATTATTTTTTATTGATGAATATATCATGATACATAGGTTTTAACATAATATATTCAGATTAAATCATTGTATTGATCTTTTTTAAATTCAATTTAAATAAATAATTTCAAAATTGACATTAATTTTATTTTATAATAAATGAAATTTTATTAAATGATTTAAAATTACTAAAAAAACTATATTTTACCAAGTGTTTTTTAAATTTTAATAAATATAAAATATGGTCCATTAATGGACCGATTGATCTTTTATAATGAACATATTTACCCCTAAATGGTAAAAACATTATTGGCACGGTTATAGTTAAAGGAGTGCTTTTGCGCATTACATGTGTTTCTGTTAAAATTAATTTTTAACACACATAGGATTTTTATTTTATAAATTAGAATTAATATTTAAAATCAGTGGTTATAAATTTTCTAATAATTATCACTTTAATTTAGTCTTAATGGATGAATTACATATGTTAAAAAACTAGTTACCTTAATGAAAAACCAAAATAAAAAAACAAGGAAACTTATGAGTTAAGGAACAAAATGTTTAAAAAATGTATTTATTTTTTGTGGTGGAGGTTTTTATTGACCAAATAATCCCTCAAATCCATTATTATTCAATTTTTGAGGCACATGAGGTAAGAGAGACCTCCTAATAGTAAATATTCTTGAGTATTTACAAGAATGTCACTTCACCTCAGCTATAAAAACACACTCACTCTCCCTATTTATTCACACGTATCAAGCCTTTTGGATCATAAAATACCTAACCAAATAACTTATAATATTCCCTAATCTCATCCTAGAAGCCTTAATTTGGGAAAAAATACAACCAAGGAGGTTCTTTGGTGGAAACCAAAATGAGATACTCGAAGAATATGTAACATTCTCCAACGATCTTTTCTATTTTATTTCTTCCTCAAACCCATTAAATTATTCTTATAACATGCTTACATAATAACATAATTACCCTAAATATTATTATATTTTGTTATGTTAAGGTTATCAACTACACCCACACACACTTCTATCAAATGGGTTACAAAATCACTGTTCGTGCGTACAGTAGACTACCGCCTCGCGAACCGATGTTGTTTGTTTTTCCATTACCACATTTAAATGTTGAGAATAATGATGGAAATACTATTTATATATGATATTTATTATGTTATTATTATTTAATTATTATATAACACATACCTTCATTCTTTCCATTTTATGGGAATATAATAAAGTCGTTTGTCTGTATGGCGGACTACTGCCACACAAAGCGAAGTGATTCATCCACACTTTATATGGAATGTATTAAGGATGAGTTTAATAAACATATATGATATATATGAAATAAAAATTACACTATAATTATAATATATATATATATATATATAATTTACTTTTCTTTCTTTCAATGATACATGAAAATGGAAACAATGTTTATGCGTACGTACGACCTGCCGTCTCCACAAACGGTATATTTCATTTCCTATCACAAAATTTTATGGATTACTATAAATACATATATCCTAAATATAAATGATATTAATATAATATTTTATATTCTAGAAATTATGAAACAATTATTTAATTATTCATACCAAAAATATCAAGTCAAAACATATATGGAAAACAAAATTATTATTACCCGAAACTTAACTTTAACATGGAATATTTAGTAAATGAGTAATAAAAGGTCATAATAAAATCACACATGATATTAAAAATATTAATATGGTTGTTTAATAAGTCAATAATATTTTTAAAACTAATATATAATAGTTTAAAGTATGTTCTACTAAAAGGAAGCACGAGGTAAGAGTTTTTTCGTCTCAATTTTATTTCTATGAGATATATGCCACACTCACCACTTATTTTTTTTTGTGATGTATATAATTCCCATGAATGTATTTTATGATTATTATAATTAAATTTATGGGGATTTACACATCCATTGAGTTTATCTCTTTCACGGGTTTTACAGTTTCAAAGTTACTAAAGTGGTAATGTATTTTTGTCACAATTTGACTTCTTTGAGACTTATGTTGTGTTATGCACCTATATTATTATACGAGGTGTATATAAATTACCTTTGACATTTAATTTAATAATTTTATTAATTATTATAGTATTTTAAGTTTCATTTAATGTAATCCTTTCATAGGGCTTATGATTCAAAAATTACCAAAGTGGTAAGAGTTTGATATTACAATCTCATTGATTATTAAGATTCTTTGTGATTAAGTATCCAATGTTGAAATCTTATTATCTAACTATAAATAATTCTAATAAATTTTATTATAATATAGTTATTTAATAAGAATACATGTTTACCTTAATTTTTATCTCTTTATGTACTCAATATTTCAAAATATTTTTTTATGAAAAATTGTTTATTCGAACGAAAATCATTTTTCTTAAAAACCCTTTTTTTATAAAAATGTTTTTGAAAATGTTTTAAAAAGTTTTTTTTTTCAAATACAAAAGAATATTTTACTCAATAAATGTTTTAAATTATTTTTAAAATTTTCATTTATAATCTTTCAAGATTATTTTCAAAGAAAAGGATTTTCAAAATGTTTTATATCTTAAAAAGTGATTTTCAAAATAAAAAAGGTATTTTAATCAAAAATGTTTTTAATGTTATTTTAATGGTATTTAAATTCATCAACATAAAAAATACTTGTTTTTACTTATTCTCCAATGGATATATTTTATAATGATACCATCCTCATTCTTTCTATGGATGGATTAAGATTGTTTTAAAGAGATTGTTATGGAACCAATTTCTTTTCCATGGGTTAACCATGCTTCAAAGAGATTTTTATGAAAACCGTTTATTTTCCATAGGTTAATCATGTTTTAAAGATATTGTGATGAAATCCTTTTCCTATCCATGGGTTGATCATGTTCTAAAAATAATAAAGGTTGTTTCAATAAGCTATGATGAAATGAATTCTCTATGTGCTTCCATTATCAGTTCTTGGACATTATAAATGATGGGTGCACTGAGATAGCACTGGGTGAGCCTATTATAGCTTATATGATGGGTGTACCCAAATAGTGTTCCAATGCCTGAATGGCCCGGAGACCTTATTTTTTATTGATTTTTGATAACCCTCCTTTCAAGGGATGAGGGGGAACCCTTACAAGGCCCATAATCTTAGAGATTACATTTCCCGTAGGCTTGGATACATTACAGAACCCGTAAGTCTTAAGTAAATCATACAAACTATGAATAATTGAAACTATCCCTCCCCAACATCTGTATCATGGTCAGCTATCCACCTTTTCATGGCTGTTTGGCTAGCTGTCCTGTGCAGAGATGCACAAGTCCGGTACCGATGGCAATGTCATACCCTCTCATTCTTCCAAATCTATTAGCCCTGCTCTGGTGAATGTTCCCTAACTCTAGAATCCTCTTCTGGAGCTGGTTCCTTGTAGAATCTGTCTGGAAATCTGCATATTAGGTGGCCCAAAGGCCTTAAAGGTGGCCCGAAAGCATTACTGACCCGAAGGTCTGCACAGTACCTGCTACAGTGCCTGCATAGTGCTTGCTACAATACCCGTATAGTACCCACTACAGTACACGTACAGTACTTCTATAATTCCCATACAATACTGCTACAATACCCGCATAGTACAACTATAATACCACACAGTACCTGCTACATTACTGCTATAGTAACCCAAAATTATGCCTCCACCTGCTACAGTACCTTCTATGAGATGATTTTCCAAGATTCCAAAATGTTTTATTTATGCTTTCTATGGGTTTATAATGTTTATTATGATCAATATTGATATCACATGGCTCATGATTATTGATTATGATGACTCTCGTCTTTTCCATGTTTTCATATTTGATGATCCGTGTATTGATGGGTATGAGTTCCATTATTATTTTGTCATGCACTTTGATTATGTAATCATGCCCTTATACACTCTTATGATCATTGATGACATTAAATTGTTAATGATTACATTTACCTTTACTGAGAATTTGAGCTCACCCTTCTTATGTTTCCTTTTTACCTAGTTATAAATAATGAGGTTGAATGAATTATGTATATAAAGGATTTCAAAAAGATGACGTTGATGACTTAATCTAAAATAATAAAAGTTGGGTTAAATGGGAGAAATGTTCATTTGAAAACTAGGGTATTGTTTATATAAGAGTTTTCCTAATTTTTTAAAACCCTAAACCTAAAAGGTCATCGAGAATGTAAGTGATCCAAGTTTTCCTTTTGATGTTGTAAGGTTTGGATAGAAAAATTTGGGTCATTTGATGACTTGGGTATTGTTTATATTGTTTTACCTTTTAATGTTGTAAGGTACTCGAAAATGTAAAGTTCATGATTTTAGCACAGGATCTGAGAGTTTGGGTCCTGGACTATTATAGTTAGTATCAAAGTTTAGTTTAGATAACTTTAGAGATTAATATGTTTTCATGAGAGGTTATATTAAGATTTATGGATACCATCACATGTATATAATATTTAATATGATTATAAGTTCAAAGTCCTAGACACCTTATTTGAGGGTTTTAAGTTGTATTTTTTTGAGGTTATTAATGACATTTTAGGAGATGTTTTATTGGGTTTAAGTATATGTAAAACTTCAGTTTAATGTGAATTATTCCATTAATTTTTACAAAAATAAATTTTAAGGCATTGATAATCTTTAGGGTTTATGTGATCTTATATATTGAGGTAATTATGGGAACACAAGTATTATCATATATATAACCATAGGATTGAAAAGTGATTTGGTGACTAAGTGATTAATGCTACTTCAAAATAATATCACTATCTTTTTGGGATTTAAATATGAAAGGTATGAGATAACATTTTAGGTTAAAACACTCTTTAATTTTTTGGTTATTTAGGTTATTTTATATATAGGGTTATGTAATGATTTAGTTTCAACTTTGGGTATTACTATTAAATTTAAAAGATTATTTTATCATATAAAGGTTAATTCATTTTGCGAATTATCTTACAATGTGCTAACCATTTTGTTTTTGGTTAATTTTTAAAGATAGCAGGAATAACTTGTTATCCCTTTTATGGTTACATGGTCTTAAAATTTTATTTTAGTGCTTCAGGTGTGAAAAAATCATCTTGAATACTCATATTCTAGAGAAAAAGATGATATTGTGATATAAATTGGTTAAAGGATGAAATTTTACTTGTCAAGTAAGTATATTTCATTATGTTTTTAGTCTAGATGGTGAAAGAAGCATTCAACTTTTCGAAGCAGATCTTGAAATAAAATGTTATCCTATTACCATATTTTCGGATGATATTAACGACTTTTTTGACACATATTTTCTGGTGGTTTTCTTATCATTTAATTCCTCTTAACCATGTTCTATATCACTCTTTATTAGTCTATGATAATTAGTTTTACCTTCCAAATCCATCTTTTAATTTCCAACCAATGTTCTCCCTATGTGGAATCCTTGTTATGTGTAAATTCGAGTGATGTAAAGACCCAAAAATTCCATGGAAATTTTTTTCTTAAATAGATGGGAATTTTACGAGTCTGTGAAAATTGACGGCGCATGATTCCGAGGCCCGATGTGCCCAGAATCAATTTTTGAAGTTTTATTCGGGTACGTTTAGTAAACGTATGAGCGATTTTTTATAACTTTTGAACTGGTGCTCGAAATTGAAATACGAGGGCACCGTTGAACTCACAACATTGATATTCGCTTAAGAAGACTATCACCTCGACGACAGTTGGTCGAGAATAAAAGATAGTTTTTGGGTTTTTAGAGAATGAATTAAATAAAAATAAAGTGTGTGGCTTAATTTTTATTTGATGGTTAAAACCTCCTCATGGAAGTTGGATATGGGACCACCACACCTTAACCTCCCATGAGAGGTTATGGCGGTGGGGCCCACCCGAACCTAACCTCCCGCGAGAGGTTATGGCGTGAGGACCACATAGGACTAAACCCCTATTAATGGTGTGAGAGGAAAACCTCTCAACTCCCCTCATAAACGAGGGAGACTCTCTCCATACCTCCTCCTTTATTTGAGCCAACAGATAATTTATTATACCAAATCCTCCACATTAATTAAGGGGGAGGCAAGTTAATTAATTCACCATTTTGAATTTTTTGACAAAAATTTAAATAATAGATTAAAACAATCTATTATTATTTTGGTTGGCATTGTTCATTTTGGTGGCAGCTTTGAGAGGAGGATTATTGGGAGAAAGATCCCAACGAAGAACGCCTTCGACTACGAAGAATGCCAACCTTCTTCGAATTATTCCTTGGAGCTTATACCGACGTGGGACGTCTTCAAATGACCTTCCCTCCACATCATCATCTATAAGCCGATGCACGAACTTGGGATTGGAAGTGTGCGGCGGACGCGATGAACGATGATCACCTTCATCTTCTTCCCGCGATTTCATCGGCGATCAATGAAAAAAGGTAGGGGTTGTTTTCTTTTATGTGCCATGTTTCTATTTTATTTCAAAATGAAGAACGAGGATATGTTTCCTTGATGAATGAGTTGTTCATCGTTATCCTACCTTGACGAACCGATTGTTATCACCCTAATCGCGGAGGGTGCAGGCCAAACTAACATGGCCTGACTCCCTCCATCGATATCTTTTGTGATATTCTTCGACATGACGACGAAGCAACGAGGCGACAAAGGCGGCGAAGACAAAGGCCGTGCTACCTGCGAACTTCGTGATCCTCTCCGCCCCCGTGGCATCCCACACCACCACCGGCCGAACCGGCCCCGACCGAGCCCCCGCCGGCTGCGCCGCTCACAGAGCCGAGCTATTGCCCTGAGTCGGCCCGCACCCCGCCGGCCTGCCCAGCCGTCTGTCAGCCGCCTGCCGGCCTGCCCGACCGCCCTACAGCCCGCCTGGAGCCCTACCTGGCTGCCTACCGGCCTGGCTGTGCCTTGCACGGGCGCCCATCGGCCCACTTTCCGGCCTTCCTGACCACCTCCCGGCCCGCTCGACCTCCCGAGCCGCCACCCAACCGAAGCGGTGCCCTGGCCGCACCGACATTCCGACCCGGCCCACGAACCCCCTCACGATGCCCTAGCCGAACTGACCTGGCCGTGCCCTCCGTGCTGTGCCGTGCCGGGCCGCACCCTCGCAGCGCTCCAGGTCGAATCGGCCCTGAGCCCGGGCCGAACCACCCACGCGGCCGGCTGGGCTGGGCCCAGCGGGCCGGGCCGAACCTAACAGGACAACCTGCCCAATGGGTTGGGCCAGACCCAACAGGTCTGACCAGGTCGACCCAGTCTGGGTCAGTCCGACCGGGTCAGACCGGACCCGGGCCCACTACCGACCCTTTTACTTTCTTTGGCCATATCTTTGGCACCGAATGACCATTTGACGAACCGTCAGCGGCGCTGATTTTCTTCGAGCATGACGGTCCCTTTGAGTATAACCCACTGGAGTTTGGGGTAAAGTTGAGATATGGTTAGGTTGGATCGTGCACGAATCCAACTGGCCCCCCCGAGACTAAAAGGCTAATAACTCACAGACCGAGCATCCGATTGACGCACCGTCTATTGCGTTGGGATCTCTATGACGTGGCGAACCTTTGAGATACTTCTTCGTGGGACTTCATGATATTTAGAGTATCCACTTGTAGCTCGTGGAGCGGATCCTCCCGGAGACGAGCGACCATAGTGCGGAGACCTAGTAGCTAGCTGAGACCTGGCAACTGCTGACCAATTCGACTCAGAGTGATTCGACTAGCCTAGTGGGGAGTGTCTTGGTGTCGCGGCGGACCCACAGTGGGGAGCACCTTGGTGTCACTGCAGACCCACGGTACTCGAAAGGAGGAGTACCTCAGTAGGCTACGAGGGGGAGCTCCTTGGTGACGCGACAAACCCACAGTGGGGAGCACCTTGGTGACGCAACAGACCCACGATACTCGATAGGAGGAGTACCTCAGCAGTACAAGGTTAGTTGGAAGTTCTTTGGTATCGCGGAAGACCCACTGTACTCGACAGAGGAGGAGTTCTCCAGTATCCGTGGTTTTGATAATGTGAATAAAAAATCCTCGTTGAGCTGAGTCAGTAAATTTCGTATTTTCCTCATGATTGAGATGGATTACTTGATAACTTAAGTATATGTATGGGCATATAACTAAGTGAGGTTATCTATTGAATTAATAATTTTTGGTTTATCCTTGTTGGATTTTGTGAGACCTTGAGGGTCTCAGGGTCCCTACTGAGTATCGTTATACTCACCCCTGCATGGGCTATGCCCGCACCTCATTGTGTTAGATGCAGACGACAGACAACATTGACTGAGGCTAAGAGCACCAGGACTGGATGGTACCCGGAGGTGAACCACACGACGTGATGGTGCACGGAGGAGACAGACAGACATGGAGTGCTGTGGAGGCTATCTATACCTACCCTTTTGGTAGGATTTCCCAGTGGACAATCTAGGAGCTGTTTTTCCTTTTTTTACAGTGCTTGTACTTTCAGTTTCCTTGTACTTTACATTTGGGCTTGTATTTACAACCCCTTTTTACTTTTCATCACTCCTTTTGTATACAGTTTTATTTAGTGTTTTGTTTCCAGCTCATACTCTGTTGTGTGCGTTTTCAAGTTATAAAGGCAATGCCTTCCCAGTTTAGGAAATTACGCCTTTGGTTCTAGTTACCAGCCCCTGGCCTGTGGAAGGTGGGATTGGGGTAGTCACAACACGGGCCCCGGGGGACGGGTCGTGACAAATTGGTATTAGAGGATTCGGTTCTACCGCAGAACTTAGGACTCTAATATTTTCTGTGAGGAAATAGTGTTAAGGGTATTGAGTGTGGTTTTCAGTTCAGGGAGTCCAGTGTTGGTGCGATGACCAACATATCCATACACCAGGACCATGACTACTGATTTCCGACTCAGTGCATGAAAACACTGATTGCGTGTGTGTTTTCAAAAGTTTTCTTTAAGTCAGCTCAACCATGTCAACTCACCAGATATAATATTTGATCGTGTCGCATATGTTTCTTTCTGGATGCCATCCCATGGGCGACTAATGAGATCCCCGAGAGTTGTATGTGTAGATAGCCCACCGAGTGACGAGGTCTCGGTGTAGGGCCCTTTTCCAGCGGAGGCACCAGCGGTACCACTACCCGTTGGGCCACCGATGCCACCATCCCCAACCGTAGACGTTGCACGCTGCTTGAGCACATTGTACGAGTTCCAGCGCTAGAGGCCACCCAGGTTCAGGGGAGAGATAGACCCACAAGTGGATGAGGATTGGATGGAGGATATGGTGAGAGTTTTACGACTAGTAGGGACACCAACTGACTTCATGGTGATTCTTGCTGCCAGCCTTGTACAGGCAGTAGCAGATAGATGGTGGACCCTGATGCTCCAAGTGCATGATGAGATGATGATTCTCTGGGAAGACTTCGAGAGCCTGTTTTTGGGTGGATTTTGTTCCAGCGACTCTCTGCATAGTGCGTATACAAGAGCTACTTCACCTGCACCAGGGCAGCATGACTGTAGCTCAGTACTAAGTTAGGTTCACATACCTCTCGCACTACTCCACTGATATGGTACATGACCCATTCTTCAGGGCCCAGACCTTCAAGCAGGGACTCAGGCGAGAGATCAGGGCTTCGATGATCTCCCTTAGCATCCCGACATAGACAGGGCTGTTGGAGCGAGCCCTCTTAGTGAAGATTTTCCTTACTGAGCAGTATCTACCAGCGAGACCCACCACTAGTCGACATACAACAGAGTCTTCTGTAGCTGGCAGTAGACAGATGTCACAGAGTTCCAAGAGGACCATACCCACGGGTGGATGACCGTATGACTCAGAATTAGTTGTGCGGGGCACCTGGGGTAGAGACATACATGCTAGGAGTAGGCAATGTTACTCATGCGGCGGGCAGGGTCACATGGCTCGTGACTGTCTGACCTGCTATTCAGATGATCATCAGACGGTCGAAGGACTTCACAGGAAGAGACAGAGATTCGATCGAGGAGGTCCATAGAGAGTAGACGGACGTGGCAGAGGATCTAGTCATATAGCTGGTGGTGGGCGACGTTTCGAGGTGTTACCGCCACCACCACCAGGAGGTCCACCCTGTAAGAACCCTGATTTTTAGAACGGGTCAAAATCCCAACCCTATTTGAATTTTTGACCTGTTTCTGAGGAAACTGGAGAAAATGGGCAGTTTCTGGAAATTTATAGACTACACGCCGTTTACTTTAAGTACACGCCGTGTATATGTTAAGCGAGTACTGGACGTGTGCTTGCCGAGTACATGCTGTGTGATGATCGTGTAGAAATTTCATACTACACAACGTGTAGTTTTAGACACACCATGTCCTCTTGATCATGTGGAGGATATACCTGGCGTATAGGTCTGTTGGCCGGGTAGATTTGTTTAAACCAAGTACAGGTCACGTCCCTCCTGGACATGCCCTGTAGTCTGGCTGTGTATGAGGGATATACATGGTGTGTGAGTAAGTCGGCGAGGAAGGGAAGAAGAACGACGTACATGCCGTGTACCCCTAAGTACACACTGTGTACCCCTAGGTACACGTCATGTACTTATGTCGGCAGGTTCGAGAAAGTAAGTCGGTGGAATTCCTGCTGCCAAATGAATAGTTAAATGACGTACACGGCGTGTAGTCCTAAAGTACACGCCGTGTAGTTTTTTTTTTGCGTTAAAATGGAAAGTAGACTCATTTGGATGCAAAACACATGTTTTCCACCAAGTTTCGCAAATAAGCCGGCTAAACCTTGTTTTTGTTCCCGATTCTTCATCCGATTTCAGTTTCGATCACCGATTGATGCGTTGGAACCCCCTCGGTAAGGCCTCGATTCCTCTTGAGCCGTTTTTTTTATTTCTTTTCTAGAACGAGATATAGGGGTTTGAGCGGTTTTGATTATTTTGTAAATCTACTACGTTTTTGACCTAATTGGAGGCTGTTACCAGAGGAACAGTATCGTACGAGTCTCAGGTAGGTGGTGTATACCTCTTTTTGTGTTTTTGTGGTCATTTGGGTGTCACGGCCTTCAATGCGTTTTCGGGTATTTTGAGTGGGACCTGATTTTATCTGTTATTGCTTATTACATTGTTTATGGACCTATGAGATGCCTTTGGGTATGCCCTATTACCAGTTCTTCTTGAGAGGGGATGAGCAAGGGGCCGTAGATCATCGGGGCATTTTGGCCAGGGAATGCCAAAATGGTTAAATTTGAATTATATTGTTATAAATTGTTTAGTTTAATTTATTAAGCCTCATATAAATTGTTAGAGGCATTCAAGAACTTCGTGCTGGTATGGGACAACACCTTGCATAGGGAAATTCCACTATTTAGAATGTTTTTCCTGTTTATGTTTTCTGTTTAAATATGTTATATATGAAATTGATGAATTGCATCTACTAGACCCTTTGGGTGGTGTTGGGAATGACCCAGATATTCTTGAGTGATTATGATCATAGGTTGGGCCTAGACCGAGTTATTTTGGGTGATTTTGACCACGGGATTGGGCATCATGGACGTCGACTTGAGGCAGTACGAATGTCAAGTTGGGCATGGCCTGGGTTACGTGGATGGTGAGACCACCAGACTTGAGCGGCTTGGTCGCAGGGACATGAGGCGTCAGATGTGTGGTGGCTTAGGTACTATTTTGGTGATTACCACTCACCCGAAACTTTGAGTAGTGTGCACACAGAGATACTCCGTGATGAGGTGGTTTTGACCACTCGTGTGGGTAGAGACTCCCATAGATGCGGTTCAGGTACATTGGTTGGGGGTGCTTGCCATAAAAAAGCCACGCGGGAGGCGAGGAACCTTCAGGGGATATCATTGAGGCTATCAGGTTGGGGGCAGAAGCTCGCTGTTATTTGAGGGCATAAATCATTGTCCCTATGGTTATGTCATTTGAGGGAAGACATCACTGTCCCTATGGTACTTATTTGAGGACAGACATCATTGTTCCGCTGGGTTATTCTTGGGCGTGCATTCAGGACGTCGGTACTTGAGACACGTAGTGTCAGGAGGCACAATGTGCCGGGTTACTATTCTTGGGCGTGCCTTTGGGACGTCGGTACTTGAGACACGTAGTGTCAGGGGGCACATGGTGACGGGTTACATGATAGAGATTCTGGCATTGGCCGAATCATGTGACACTCTATGGTGGCTCTTGAGCACCAATGGAGTTTGTGTTTATTTGTGAATTGTTCTGTTTACTGCTTTCCTTATAAATGCATGCATTCTTAAACACTTATATTAGGTATTCACCATTGGGTGGTATCCTACTAAGTTTTGTCTCACACCCTACACGGGCCCTTCGGGACGTGTGCAGACTTTATGAATTTACGTGCAGGAAAGAGGCCAGCTTCAGGAGCTGGGCTGCGTTAGTTTTTCCATGGAGATGGTATGGACTTTGAGGTCTTACCTTGCTAGAGTTACTCGGTTTTGTTTTATTTTCTGTATCAGCATGCTTACTAGTTGTATCTACAGTTGTTTAGCCATTGACGCCTTTTATATTTAGATATGTATGACCTGCTTTGGATGCATGTTTGTAGCTCAGTATCAGTTACATGTGATCAGCATGTTGTTGTGTTTATTTCCTCTATCGTTGTTATAATTATTGCTTCCGTTATTTATTTATATTGAATGCGCTTCCGCTATGCGTGTCTGGTTCGAGTCTGCTGAGTCATTTATTCCACTACATCTTTACTGTTATACTTGGACCAGTACCGTTATTATTATCCTCTGAGAGGGTATAGCCTCCCCACTATACCTATCAGACCCTCACTGCTATTCGGCAACCTTTGGCATTTGGGGAGGTGCGCCTAAGGTAGTAGCACCCGACCCATTTAACACTGTTCGGGTGGCTGTTCGGGTTTGGGTCATTACAAAGTGGTATCAGAGGCAGGTCTTGACAGGGATTTAGTAGTAGCGTTTTACTGGATACTAATGAGATTGAGACTTCTCTTTTATTTCTACTAGTTTTACTATTTGGGATATGGTAGAATGTAGATAGGTTGTTACTGGAACTGGGTTTCTAGCTTGTGCTTGGGTGCCTGCAGCCCCAGGTACGAGGGATGGACCAAGTTACCTTGGGTGGGAATTGCTGTTTTCTTTTTGCTCAGATTACAGTTTATATGATTTCCACCTTGGTGGATCACTTGGTGTGTGAGGTTATTGATTGTGATATGTGACCCTTGACCAAGTGTGGTATGGGAGAATTGGACCTTGGCCCGGTATGGAAAGACTTGTTTCTTGACTTTTGATGGGCACATTTTTTAGGCTATTTCAATTTTATAACTGCATGTATGCTTTGTGAAGTGATAATACCATGTGAATAAAAATCAATTGCCATTCTTTTATGCTGTGAAATGTGAATAGGTGAAATTCCTGATAGAATTGCTTGTTGTTGCAATGTGTATGCCATGCTTTATATTTTTTAAGAATTGCATGTGGTAGGATATTTGGGTCTGGCTCTTGTACGAGCAAGAAAGTACTATAGTTGAGGTGATTTTGATCACTAGGATTGGGTGACTCGGTCGTCAGTTTTTGGCAACGTTAGTTGTCAGGACGGGCATGGCCCGAGGTACTTTTGATACTTGGCTCTGTTAGGGGAGGGTAAGGAGGCCATGAGGTCGGGATGTCGTGGGGCATGGGTTGCAGTGGGGGAGAGTAAAGGTAGTAGTTATGCAATGCCTTTTACTGCTTTCCTTATCTTCATTCGCTATATATTGTTATATATATGGGATTTCTGACCATTTATGGTATTCAGTGGGTTCCTATTTGGGTGACTCAGATGGAATGTCAGACGGGAGATGGTACAGTGCCGCGGGTGCAGGATCAGGTTCAGGATCCAGTATAGGAAGAGCAGGAGCCACAGGTACAGGCTCAGGGATAGTATTAGGTTCAAGATCCAGTACAGGTAGGACAATAGTCGGGTTTGGCATCGTTCGGGCCATGGCTCGACGAGAAGCTCCGATTTAGCCTAGTGCGTGTCTTACATGCGATCGATAGAGGCATGCAGGGTACAAAGCCATCTATGGCTTATCTAACGCGGGAGTTCTAGTCGCAACACCCGCCACTTTTTCAGGGTGAGGGTGGTCCGTAGGCGGCAGAGAACTGGATAGAGAGTATGCAGATGATCTTCGAGCAGCTCGAGACGCCTCCAGGGCGGAGGGTCAAGCTGGAAACATACATGCTGAGAGGACCAGCAAAGTGTTGGTGGGATGTACAGGTTCAGACTCGTAGGCACGAGGGACTGACATGGAAGGATTTCGAGGATAGGTTCTTTAAGCAATTTTACCCAGAGACACTGAGAGAAGAGAGAACTCGGGAGTTCTTGAGTCTTCAGCAGGGAGACATGTCCGTTATGGACTATGTAGATACTTTCACTGAGCTGTCTCGCTTTGCACCTGGTATAGTAAGCGATGATGCGACTAGGGTGAGGCGCTTTGATGATGGCTTAAGACACACCATTATGATCCAGGTGAATATTTTCAGACTGATTTCTTTATCAGATGCGGTAAATCAGGCGCTCATAGCGGAGGGCAACTAGTGGGATAAGCCTCAGGTTGGATGGGAGACAACTTCAGGTGACGGTTCAAATAGCATGAAGCGAGGACAGGATGAGTTCTAGCAGGTCAGTCAGGACAAGGACTCAGCTAGACCACCTCGTAGCATTTCTACAGTGGTTTGCTTCCAATGTGGACAACCAGGGCATTTTCGGACTCAGTGCGATAGGCCTCCAAAGGAGTGCCGGGCCTGTGGACAGGTCGGGCACCTTGAGAGGTTTTGTAGGCATCCTACTCAGACAGCCAGCGGGCAGGGACCAGGACTAATGGTGGAATCCGGAGTTGGTTCAGGTTCGGTACCAGGAGAGGGTAGCCGAGGTTTAGCTGCACGTGGAGGACGTGACAGAGACAGCGGGATCCAGCTGAGGGGTTAGTGGCCGTTGACTGGAGCAACACCGTAGGGAGGTTAGGCATTAGGCAGCCGTACTTCAGGCCAGGTGCACGTTGCGGGGCTGCCAGAGGCTGAGCAGACTGGTGAGCCGATGACGGTTAGAGGTACACCACGGTGTGGTCGTGATTCCCATGTTTCCTTTTTGGCATGACCTGTAGAGGCATGTCTATTTTGAGTTCACATGATGCACAAGATCTATGTGGAATGACTAGATGCTAGTCAGTGGGATTGGCACCATATCGGGTGTGTGATATATATATATATATATGTATGTATGTATGTATGAGATGCATTGCATCAGGGGCATCGAGGATACGAGTTACTTGAGGTGCTGTGGGCATCAGGGCATCGAGGATGCGGGTTAGTTGAGGTGTCGTGGGCATCAGGGAATCGAGGATGTGGTTCACTTGAGGTGCCTCGAGCATTGGGGCATCAAGGATGTGGGCTACTTAAGGTTCTAGGCACCAGGACCTCATGGAGGTGGACAACGATGTGGTACAGGATACATTGGGTGTTGGGAATGACACAGGAGCACCTATGAGGTGCAGGGGTGACGATGCCCCACGAAAGGACTATGCATCTGGAAAATAGGTTAGTAAACCTTGTTTTCTTTGAGTTTTGTTGGGTTGAGACCGAGTTAGGCGATTTCTAAGGTGGGGATCCCCCCTTGAGGAATTTAGCCGAGACCTTTGAGACCGGGGAAGTTCAGGTTACTTTGAACGAGGTGGTATGTTTGGTTCCATCTCCGGGTTTCGTTTGATAGATCGGGGACGAGCTATGTTAAGGCAGGGAGATTGTAAGAACCCAGATTTTTAGAATGGGTCAAAATCCCGACCCTCTTTGAATTTTTGACTTGTTTCTGAGGAAATTGGAGAAAATGGGCAGTTTCTGGAAATTTTCAGACTACACGCCGTGTACTTTAAGTACATGCCATGTATATGTTAAGGGAGTACTGGCCGTGTGCTCGCCAAGTACATGCTGTGTGATGACCGTGTAGAAATTTCTTACTACACAACGTGTAGTTTTAGACATGCCATGTCCTCTTGACCATGTGGAGGATATACATGGTGTGTAGGCCTGTTGGCCGGGTATATTTGTTTAAACCAAGTACACGTCATGTCCCTACTGGACACGCCGTGTAGTCTAACTGTGTATGATGGATATACATGGCGTGTGGGTAAGTTAGAGAGGAAGGTAAGAAGAACGACGTACATGCCGTGTACCCCTAGGTACACGCCGTGTACTCATGTCGGTAGGTTCGGGAAAGTAAGTCGGTGGAATTCCAGCTGCCAAATGAATAGTTAAATGACATACACAACGTTTAGTCCTAAAGTACATGCCGTGTAATTTTTTTTGCGTTAAAACAGGAAGTAGCCTTGTTTGGAGGCAGAACACATGTTTTCCGCTGGGTTTCGCAAATAAGTCAGTCGGACCTCGTTTTTGTTCCCGATTCTTCATCCAATGTTAGTTTCGATCACCGATTGATGCGTTGGAACCCCCTCGGTAAGGCCTCGATTCCTCTTGAGTCATTTTATTTGATTTATATTCTAGAATGAGTTATAGGGGTTTGAGTGGTTTTGATTCTTTTATAGATCTACCACATTTTAGACCTAATTGGAGGCTATTACCAGAGGAGTAGTATCGTACGAGTCTCAGGTAGGTGGTGCATACCTCCTTTTGTGTTTTTGTGGTCATTTGTGTGGCGTGGCCTTTGGCGCGTTTTTGGGTATTTTGAGCGGGACCCGGTTTTATCTGTTATTTCTTATTACGTTGTTTATGGACCTATGGGATGCCTTTGGGTATGCCCTGTTACCAGTTCTTCTTGAGCGAGGCCAGGCGAGGGTCCATAGCTCATTAGGGCATTTTGGCCGGGGAATGCCAAAATGGTTAAATTTGAATTATATTGTTATAAATTGTTGAGTTTAATTTATTAAGCCTGATATAAATTTTTAAAGGCATTCAAGACCTTAGTGCTGGTATGGGACAAAACCTTGCATAGGGCAATTCCACTATTTAGAATTTTTTGCCTATTTATGTTTTCTATTTAAATATGTTATATATGCAATTGCTGAATTGCATCTGCTGGACCCTTTGGGTGGTGTTGGGTATGACCCAGATATTCTTGAGTGATGCTGATCACAGGTTGGGCTTGGCCCGGGTTACTTTGGGTGGTTTTGACCATGGGATTGGGCATCATGGATGTTGTCTTGAGGAAGTACGGCTATCAGGTTGGGCATGGCCTGGGTTACTTGGATATTGAGACTATCAAACTTGAGCAGCTTGGTCACAGGGACACGAGGTGTCAGATGTGTGGTGGATTAGGTACTATTTTGGTGATTACCACTCATCTGGAACTTTGAGTAGTGTGCACACAGAGATACTCCGTGATGAGGTGGTTTTGACCACTCGTGTGGGTAGAGGCCCCCGTAGATGTGGTTTAGGTACTTTGGTTGGGTGTACTTGCCGTAGAAAGTCACGTGGGAGGTGAGGAGCCTTCAGGGGATAACGTTGAGGATATCGGGTTGGGGGAAGAAGATCGCCATTATTTGAGGGCAGAAATCGTTGTCCCTCTGGTTACGTCATTTGAGGGCAGACATCGATGTCCCTATGGTACTTATTTGAGGACATACATCGCTGTTCCTCCGGGTTATTCTTGGGCATGCCTTCAGGACATCGATACTTGAGACACGTGGTGTCAGGAGGCACAAGGTGCCAGGTTACTATTCTTGGGAATGACTTTGGGACGTTGGTACTTGAGACATGTGGTGTCATGGGGCACATGGTGCCGGGTTACATGACAGAGATTCCGGCGGTGGCCAAAGCAGGTGACACTCTATGGTGGCTGCTGAGCACCAATGGAGTTTGTGTTTATTTGTGAATTGTTTGTTTTACTGCTTTCCTTATAAATGCATGCCTGCTTAAACACTTATATTAGGTACGCACCATTAGGTGGAATCCTACTGAGTTTTGTCTCACACACTGCACAGGCCCTTTGGGACACATACAGACTTTATGGATTTATGTGCAGGAAAGAGGCCAGCTTCAGGAGCTGGGCTGCGTTAGTTGTTACATAGAGATGGTATGGACTTTGAGGTCTTACCTAGCTGGAGTTACTCTGTTTTGTTTTCTTTTCTGTATCAACATGCATACTAGTTGTAGCTATAATTTGTTAGCCATTGGCACCTTTTATATTTAGATATGTATGACCTTCTTTGGATGCATGTTTGTAGCTTATTAGTAGTTACATGTGATCAACATGTTGTTGTGTTTATTTTTGCTGCTGTTGTTATAATTATTCCTTCCGCTATTTATTGATATTGAATATGCTTCCGCTCTACGGGTCTGGTTCGAGTCTGTTGAGTCATTTATTCCGCTGCATATTTACTATTATACTTGGAACAGTATCATTATTATTATCCTCCGAGAGGGTATAGACTCCCCACTATACCTATCAAACCCTCAATACTAGTCGGTAGCCTTTGGCGTTCGGGGAGGTGCGCCTAAGTTAGTAGCACCTGACCCGTTTAGCACTGTTCGGGTGGCTATTCGGGTTTGGGTAGTTACACACCCCGACTGCAGGGAGCAGGTGGACATGGGAGAGCTCAGATCCAAGCAGCTGAGGCTTACGATCATGGTGCTCCGCAGATGATTCGAGGTATGATCTGTGTCTAATCAACCTTAGCTGTAGTACTTGTAGACATAGGTTCCAGTCACTCTTTCATTTCCACTACCCCCGTTCAAAGCTCGAAGATTCTTACGGAGCCGTTGGCTCGATCCTTATGGCTAGAGACTCCTACGGGAGCAGTCTGGATGATTACGCACTAGTGCCAATAGTGTGAGCTTAATCTAGGAGGTGAGAGCTTCGGCTAGGATCTCCTAGTAGTAGTGTCGAGGCCTTACGACATCATCTTGGGATGGATAGGTTATCTACAGTCCATGATTAGATCAACTATATTAGGCACAAAGTGCGGTGTGTCCGCATGGATGAGACCAGGTTTACCTTCACCGGTGAGAAGGGAGCCTTTGCAGCATAGGATGAACTTACTCAGAGGAGGGTGCAGCCGATCACTCATCAGTTGGCCTGCCTTACCCTTGGGGCAGTTGATGTGGAGAGTCTGAGCTATCATGTAGTGGTGGACCAGTATGCGGATGTTTTATCTGACGATGTTCTAGGACTACCTCCTCATAGAGAGGTGGACTTCTACATTGACCTCTAACCTAGGATGACACCGATATCTACACCAGCATATCGGATGGATCCCACGGAGTTTCGTGAGTTTCGAGTACAACTAGAGGACTTGCAGGGGAAGGGATTCATTTGGCCCAGTGTTTCTCCCTGGGCAGCCCCGAATCTATTCTCCAAGAAGGCGGATGGAAGCTTGATACTTTGTGTTGACTACCGTCACCTGAAACAGGTGACAGTGAAGAACAAGTACCCACTCTCTAGGATTGATGACCTCTTTGATCAGTTGAAGGGAGCACGGTGGTTCTCGAAGATAGACCTCAGATCAGGCTATCACCAGCTCAGATTTCGAGATGAGGATGTGAAGAAGATGCCCTTTAGATGTTGGTATGACCACTATGAGTTCTTGGTTATTCCATTCAGTGTAACCAATGCTCCAGAAGTTTTCATGGGACTCATGAACAGGATCTTTCAGCCATACCTCGATCTCTTTGTCATAGTCTTCATCGATGACATTCTGATCTACTTGAATAATGATGAGGAGCATTCCTATCATTTGCAGGTAGTACTGGACAAACTCTGAGAACACAACCTTTATGGTAACCTCTCGAAGTTCTAGTTCTGGATCCAAGAGGTTCACTTTTTGGGACACGTCATCTCAGAGGCTGGAGTTGCAGTGGATCCGGTGAAGATTGAGGTGGTACTTTCTTGGGAACCACCTAGGAGTGTGACAAAGGTAAAAAGTTTCTTGGGTTTGGATGGTTACTATCGGAGGTTAGTTCCAGACTTCTCCAGAGTTTTAGTACCACTATAAGCCTTAATGAAGAAGGGGAAACCCTTCATGTGGTCAGAGAGATGCCAACAGAGCTTTCAGGAGTTGAGGTAGAGGCTGACTAGTGACCCCATCTTGAGGCTTTCAGAGGAAGGCATAGGGTACGTAGTCTAATGTGACGCATCAGGGACTGGACTCGGGTGTGTCCTGATGTAGAAGAGAGCAATGATCACGTATGATTCTCGGTAGATGAGACAACATGAGAAGAACTACACTACCCATGACCTGGAGTTAGCAGAAGTGGTCTTCACCTTGAAGATGCGGCGACACTATCTGATGGATGAATGTTTTACCGTGAACTCAGATCACAAGAGTCTCAGGTATATCTTCTCTCAAAAGGACCTAAACTTGAGACAATGGCGATGTCTTGAGTTACTCTAGGACTATGACTTCGAGATAGTCTATACTCATGGAAAGGGGAACGTTTTAGCAGATGAACTCAATAGGATATCTGGTATACAACTGATAGGTGAGGTGATGGAGCAGCTGGATACTTTACAGATATCCTTTGTAGATAGAGATGGACCAGATTTCCTTTAGTCCCTTATAGTCACTCCCCCACTTCTTTAGTGAGTCAGGGAGGCATAACATGGGGATGCTAACTGCAAGAAACGACATGATCAGATATCCATAGGGCAGGCACCTAATGAATTTTCTGAAGGTGGGGAACATGTCACCCTCTTTAGAGGACGTACTATGGTACTAGTGTCACTTCAGGAGGAAGTGTTGAAGGATTTCCACACATCCCCTCTAGCAGTA
Source organism: Viscum album (assembly GCA_963277665.1). Lineage (NCBI taxonomy): Eukaryota > Viridiplantae > Streptophyta > Magnoliopsida > Santalales > Viscaceae > Viscum > Viscum album. Next base: position 1,405,700,170 of record OY728127.1, on the reverse strand, counting down.
CATCCAGGAGTGGCAAAGATATACCGGGATCTTCAGCGACAGCACTGGTGGCTGGGGATTAAGAAGGCAGTTGTAGAGTTTGTCTCTCGGTGCCTCACTTGTCAGCACGTGAAGGCAGAGCACCAGGTACCAGCAGGCTTGGTTTAGCCTTTAGAGGTTCCACAGTGGAAGTGGGATGAGATATCCATGGACTTCATGATGGGTCTTCTACGAACATCCAGGGGTCATGACTCGATTTGGGTGATCGTCGACTGACTCACTAAGTCGGCTCACTTCCTATCGATCAGAGAGCAGGGTTCAGTAGAGATCTTGGGACACCTATATGTGCAAGAGATTGTGCAGCTACATGGATTAACTTCTTCTATTGTCTTCGACCGTGATGCATGGTTTACTTTCTGGCTATGGAAGGGGTTGCAGGAGGATTTCGAGACACAATTTCGTCTGAGCACCGCCTTCCATCCTCAGATGGATGGTCAGACTGAGTAGACCATTTAAACCCTTGAGGACATGCTCCGTGTTTGTGTCCTCGACTTCGGTCACAACTGGGAGGATCACTTACCTTTGGTGGAGTTTGCACACAACAACAGTTATCACGCCACCATAGTGATGGCACATTTCGAGGCGTTGTATGGGCGACCTTGCAGATCACCCTTGTGCTAGACTGACCCTGGGGAGTCAGCACTAGTGGGACCACAGATGGTACGAGCTACCACGGAGAAGGTGTAGATCATCCAGGAGTGGATGAAGACTGCACAGAGCAGATAGAAATCGTATGCTGACAGCAGACGGAGACCTCTGGAGTTCGAGGATGGTGACCATGTATTTCTACGGGTCTCACTTTGATGAGGTCTATGGAGATTTGGCCGAGGCGGAAAGTTATCTCCGAGGTTCATCGGACCGTTTCGGGCCTCAGAAGAGTAGGTGAGGTGGCTTACCGCCTGGCTCTTCCACCTCAGTTGCACCGGGTGCACGACGTCTTCCACATATCTCAGTTGAGGAGATACGTGCATGACCCTTCTCACATCATCGACCATGGATAGCTGTACGTCGACGATGGAGAAAATTTTATGGAGGTTCCAGTGGAGATTGAGGATCAAAATGAGCGGGTCCTATATGGACGGTCAATACCTCTGGTGCGTGTTCGCTGGCAGTACGAGAACCTCCAGGAGAGCACATGGGAGCGGGAGGCTCAGATGCGTGCTCAGTACTCCCACTTGTTCCCTTAGTTCGAGTTGTAGCTTACAAGGATGTAAATCCCCAAGGTGGGGAGAATGTAAAGACCTTGAAATTCGTGACAGTTGGAACCTCTATGACGTGACGAACCTTTGAGATACTTCTTTGTGGGACTTCATGACAGTTGGAGTATCAACCTGTAGCTCATGGATCAGATCCTCCCAGAGATGAGAGGGCATAGTGCGATGACCTAGTAGATGGATGAGACCTGACGAATACTGACCTGTAAAGACCTGGAAATTTCAAGGAAATTTTTTTCTTAATTTTCTTTGGAATTTTACAAGAACGCAGTTTCTGACGGAGCCTGATTCCGAGGCCCGGTGTGCCCGGAATTAATTTCCGAAGTTTGGCTCGGGTACGTTCAGTGAACGAGCGAGCGGGAATTTCTATCTTTTGAACCGGTGCTCGGAATTGAAATCCGATTGCACCGATGAACTCGCAACGCCGGTAATCGCTTAAGAGAACCTTTACCGTAGTTGCGTTTGTGCGGGAGGAGAAGTTAATTTTTGGGGTTTAATTAAAAAAGTGAATAAAATTGTTAAATTAAATTTTAACAATGTTAAGTGGTTAACTTCTCCCATGGGAAGTTGGTGGTGGGCCCACATCCATCCAACTTCCCATGTGTGGATATTTGAAAGGGTGGGGCCCACACGAACCCCCCCCCACCTTTTCAAATTCCTTAAACTCCCTAACCCTCTTAACCCCTCACATTCCAACTCCCCATTAACTCACATTCTTTAATATTTGAAAACTTGATTATTTAATGAGGTGAGTTAAGTATGGTTTATTTGAATTTCAATATTTTGAAATTCTTGCCAACACTTTGCAATTAATTAATTAAACCAACTTAATTAATTATTTTGAGTGTTTGAATTCTTTTGATTTCATTTTTCCAACATTAAAAAGAGAGATTATATTCTTCTTTTTGGGTTGGCATAAACCTTGTGGGGAGAACTAAGGAGAGGAGAAGAACTCTTGGAAGATCACCAACCTCTCGAGGAAGAACGTTCCACGTTTCCGAAGAACGTGAAGCAACACCTCCGACCATCTTCAACCGGAGTAAGGAAGGGAAGCACCGCCGCCTACAAAGTATATAGAGGGTGACGTCTCAGCTCGACTTCACCGAGCTCTTCTCCCACCAACCGAGACGGAACAACGCCCGACCTCCGCGACACTTGTCTTCCGCTGGTCGTTGAAGAACTTCGTTCTTAAAGCCGAGGTAGGGGAATTTATTTTGGAATTCTCTTATCTTTTGAGAAAAAAACGACGAGCGCGGACCAACCAATACCGGGTTGATCCGCGGATCGTCCGATCAAGCGGTTGATGATTGAGGGTTTTTTTTATTTAATTGTTCATGAATAAAAACTTGGTGATGATCGTGGATTAAAACCCTTTTTGTTATCGAATAACGCGAGGGGGTCGGACCGCACAAACACGGCCGGCCCTCCTCCATTGTTTTTCATGATGGTTTCTTGAGGATGATACGAGAAAACGTGGTGTCGTCGCACCACGCGATTTATTGCGGAAGATACGCGCGGCGCCGTCACGCCGCGCCATGGAAAGAAATCCAAGAACGCGACGCCGTCGCGTCGCATCGTGCCGAACGGCATAGGCCGCGGCCGGTTCCGGGCCGCGGCGGAGCAAGATGACCGGCGGCCGGCACCGGGCCGCCGGTATCGGCGAAGGAAGGACCGGCCGTCGCCGGTCCTTGCTGGCGAAACCGGCCGGCCAGTGCGGGTCGGCCGGGCAGTGGAGATTGGGGGAATTAATTTCCCCCGGCCGGGTCTCAAAAGCGGCCCCAATTAAGGGGCCGCGGTTCTCAAAGGGGGGGGGGGCTTTGCCCCCCGTGCGCGGCACCCGAACGGCGCCCAGGCCGCACCGCCGTGCCGGTCCGCGCCGCCGTGCCGGTCTGCGCCGCCGCGCCAGACCGCGCCGCCACACCGGCCCGCGCCGCCGGCCGGGCCGGGCCGGGTCATCGGGCCGGGTCGCCGCCTGGGCCGGGTCGACCCGGTTCGGCCGACCCAGGGGGGGGGGTCGGCCCGGGTCGGCCCGGGCCCAGACCCCCAGTTTTGGACCACTTTTGGTCAAATGCCCGTATCTTGGGCTACGGGCCTCCAAACGATTCGCCGTCAGCGGCAACACGATCCATGGATCGAGACGGTCGTTTCGGTATACTATACTCAAGGTACATCTTTCTTTTCGGGAGCATATGTGGTTAAAACTCCATAGTTAAGCGTGCTTGGCCTAGAGTAGTGATCAGGATGGGTGACCTCCTGGGAAGTTTCCCAGGGTGGATGTGAGACGAAAAAGCCAATAACTCTCAGACCGGGCGTCCGATTGACGCGCCGTCTGTTGCGTTGAGTTCTTGTTGACGATACGGAACTTTTGGCATCCTCCGACCGAGAATTGGATGCAGATGGATAGTGGCCGGGTTGGATCGCACCGAAATCCAACCGGGCCCCGGGAACGGAAAAGCTGATATCTTTCTGACAGAATGTCCGTTTGACGAACCGTTAGCGGCGTTGGTGATATCATTGAGAAACGGTCCCTAAGAGTATACCCTAAGAGAGTTCGGGGTATAGTTGAGATACGGCCGGGTTTGGTTCGCTCACGAAACCAACCGGGCCCTTGGGACGAAAAGGCTAATAACTCACAGACCGGGCGTCCGATTGACGCGCCGTCTGTTGTGTTGAGACCCCTATGACGAGGCGGTCCTTTGAGATACTTCTTCGTGGGACTTTGAGATACTTGGAGTATCGACCTGTAGCTCGTGGAGTGGACCCTCCCAGTGACGAGCGTGCGGAGTACGGAGACCCATGTAACCGGCTGAGACCTGACGACTGCTTGACCGACTCGACTTGGAGTGAGTCAACTAGCCCAGTGGACGGAGCACTACTTTCTGAGGTGCAGACCCATGGAGGACGGAGCACTACCTGTGTGACAGTGCAGACCCATGGTACTCGTCCGGAGAGTACCTCAGCAGGCTACTAGGGGGTGTGCACTACTATGTTTGGGTGACATACCTCGGAGGGAAGCACTACTGTGTCTGGGTGGCTGACCCGCGGTACTCGACAGGAGGAGTACTTCAGCAGTCTTAGGTTAGTGATCAGTACCTCGGAGTCGTGACATGACCACTGTACACTCCAAAGACGGAGCTCTTCAGCAGTTACAGTTTCGATAATGAAAATCCTGGTTTGAGCTGAGACTTTTGACCTTGTGTTTACCTCATGATTGAGATGGGTCACTTGATAACTTAGGTATATGTATGGGCATATACCTGGGTAGTGGTTATCCGTTGATTTCACAATCCTTGTGTTTCCTCATGATTGAGATGGGTTACTTGATAACTTAGGTATATGTATGAGCATATACCTAAGTAGAGGTTATCTGTTGAGATCTTCTTTGTGGTTATCCTTGCTGGTTTTAGTGAGACCTTGAGGGTCTCAGGGTCCCTACTGCGTATTGTTATACTCACCCCTGCACGGGCTATGCCCGCACCTCATTGTGTTGGTTGCAGACGACGGACAGTGCTGACGGAGGCCGAGTGTTCGAGGACTGGACGGTACCCGGAGGTGGGCTACACGACGTGACGACTCACAGAGGAGGTTGACGGACGAGAGCGTGGAGGAGGATATCTGTACCTACCCTTCAGGTAGGATCCGTGGTGGACGACCAGGAGCTGCGATATCTATACCTACCCTTCAGGTAGGATCCGAGGAGGACGACCCAGGAGCTGCTTCCTTCTTCCAGCTATTTGTCTTTTTGCTGTTGTACCTTGTTCAGTTGTAGTCGTACTTTCTTTTGGGTTTGTATTCTGGCCCATTTACTTTTCAGTATTTCTTTTGTACTTAGTGTTTTGCTTCCGCTTGTACTCTGTGGTGCTTGTTTTCTTTTATAAAGGCAATGCCTTCTCAGTTATCGGGATTTTACGCCTTTGGTTCTAGTCGCCAGCCCCTGGACTATGGAAGGCGGGCTTGGGGTAGTCACGGCACGGGCCCCGAGGACGGGTCGTGACAAATTGGTATCAGAGGAGTTTGGTTCTACTGCAGAACTTATAACTCTGATGTTTATTTCTGTGAAGCAATAGTGTTGAGAGTACCGAGTGTGGTTTTCAGTTCAGGGAGTCCAGTGTTGGTGCGGGCGGCCGACGTATCCATACACCAGGACCCTAACAACTGATGTCCGACTTTGTGCACGAAACACTGATTACGTGTGTGTTTTCAAAGGTTTTCCCTTAAAAAAGCTCAAACCAGGTCAGTTCACCAGGTATAAACGTTTGACCGTGTCACGATGTTTCTTTCAGGATTCCTTTTCACAGACGACCAGCTAGAGCCCAGAGGGATGTGCGTGCTGACAGCCTGTCGAGCGACGAGGCTTCGGTACATGGCCCTCTTGCTGTTGAGGAACCAGTGGAGGCACCAGCGGTACTGCTACCCGTTGGGCCACCGATGCCACCAGCCCCAGCAGTAGGCGTTGCACGACGCTTGAGCGTGCTGCACGAGTTCCAGCGCCAGAGGCCACCCAGGTTCAGGGGAGAGACGGACCCGCAGGAGGCTGAGGTTTGGGTGGAGGCTGTGGTGAGAGTCTTCAGGCTAGTGGGGACGCCGTCAGACTTCATGGTGATCTTTGCTAGCAGCCTCCTTCAGGCAGCAGCAGGCAGGTGGTGGATCCACTTGTTTCAGTTTTGCGACGGGATGAACTTCGCATGGGAATACTTCGAGACCTTCTTCAGGGTGGAGTTTGTGCCAGTAGCTCTACACCCCAAGCGTGTAGAGGAGCTTCTGCCTTTGCCGCGTGTTTTTCGATCAGTATCCGAGTCATCTATGGGCAGTAGACAGATGATGCAGATGTCCAGGAGGACCAGACTAGCAGTTGGACGATCTCGGGTTTTAGGACCGGTGGTGCGGGGCACCCGGGGTGGGAACAGAGCTAGGCGTGCTAGAAGCAGGTTGTATTACTCATGCGGTGGAAAGGGTCACCTGAAACGTGACTGTCCGACTCCTCGTACAGTTGATCCGCAGGCGTTGGAGGAGCCACCGAGCCAGAAGAAGCAACGAGTGCTTGAGCAACAGCCGAGCAGTGGACAAGGCAGTAGAGATCCGAGAGCAGGTGGGCAAGAGAGGAACTAGTGGATACGTCCTTTGTACTTATAGTTCCATGTTGCTTTTGTATTCGTGTCTTTGTACTATGAGCTGCAATAATAAAAAGACACTTATCTTTGTTTGATTTCCTGTCCTTTTGTTTGGTTGATACTGAGTGGTCCCGGTTAAACTGTTGACTTGACCCTCACTTTCGAGATTTCTACTGGAGGGGACCCAGTGACCTCACACTGATGCCGACAGTGTGACTCGACCCTTGGAGGCGAGAGTGACAGTTGGATCTCTTAGTAGTTACGTCGAGTCCTTACGACGTCATCCATGGCATGAATGCATCATTCATGTCCGGATTGACTGTATTAGGCAACAAATGTGGTTCATCCAGGGGATGAGACAAGATTTCTCTTATCGGCAAAGAAGAAATCATAGCAGCTCTTGTGAGACTAAAGGAGGTCTAGGACATCCAAGAGAGGATGAAGACTGCACAGTGTAGTAAGAAACAGGAAATTGGTGCCAGTCTTAGAGACTCGGGTGTGTTAAAGAAGAGGAAGCTTAAAGGAGAGATGAGTCTACGAAGCAGCAGACGTAGAGGCAGAGCTAGGAGAGCAGCATGAGGTGGTGTACATCCTAACATTGTACAACCACCCGCCTTAGTTATTCCTGCCAGGCTCAAGGAGCTGGAGGGCGGAGGAAGAGTGCGGCTGCATGCGGTCAAGGAGTGTGACCCAATGGCTCTAGAAATGATTCAAGGGACAGTCTGTGTCCACTACTAGCTGTTGTAGTAACGGACGTCGATGTGAATCATTTCTTGCTTTCACAAATCTTGTTCCAGACCTAGAGTTTCCAGTAAGCCGTGGACTTTACCCTCACGTCTGGAGATACCTTGGGAGGAGACTCGATAATCACACTTACGCCGATGGTGTGGTCAGACCCTCGAGGTGAGAGTTTCGGTTGGAATCTCTTGGTGACAGCGTCGAGGCCTTACGGCGTTAGTTTGAGTATGGAATGGGCAATAACTGTTCATACTCAAATTGACGGTTTTAGGCAAACGTCGGGATGGGTTTTCCTTGGTCGGCGGAAAAGGAAACCCCAGGCAGCGCAGGGTAACTCTTGCACAGGAGGGTGCGACCGATCACTCTTGAGTCGGTCAACCTTACCCTCGTGGCAGCAGCATTTTGAGTTCCAGTTCTAACAGAAAATGGAGACCTCTGGAGTTCGAGGATGATGATCACGTCCTTATACGGGTCTCACCTCGACGAGGTTTACGGAGATGTGGCCAAGGTGGAAAGTTATCTCCGAGGTTCAGCGGACCTTCTTAGGTCCCCAGCTGGGTAGGCGGGGTGGTTTACCGCTTGACCCATTCACCGCAGTTGCACCATGTGCACGACGACTTCCACGTATCTCAACTGAGGAGATACGTGCTCGACCCTTCGCATACCATCGACCATGAGGAGCTGGACGATGGCGATGGGGTGTCTTTCACGGAGATTCCAGTGGGGATTGAGGATCGACAGGAGCAGATCCTACGAGGACGATCGATTCCTCGGGTGCACTTTCTTTGGCAGTACGGAACCTCCAGGTAAACACATGGGAGCGGAAGGCTCAGATGCGTGCTCTGTACCGCTTTTGTGACCCTAGTTTGTGTTGAAGCTTTACGGGGACGTAAAACCCTGAGGTGGGAGTAATGTAAAGACCTGGAAATTTCAAGGAAATTTTTTTCTTAATTTTCTTTGGAATTTTACAAGAACGCAGTTTCTAACGGCGCCTGATTCTGAGGCCCGGTGTGCCTGGAATTAATTTCCGAAGTTTGGCTCGGGTACGTTCAGTAAACGAGCGAGCAGGAATTTCTATCTTTTGAACCGGTGCTCGGAATTGAAATCCGATTGCACCGATGAACTCGCAACGCCGGTAATCGCTTAAGAGAACCTTTACCATAGTTGCGTTTGTGCGGGAGGAGAAGTTAATTTTTGGGGTTCAATTAAAAAAGTGAATAAAATTGTTAAATCAAATTTTAACAATGTTAAGTGGTTAACTTCTCCCATGGGAAGTTGGTGGTGGGCCCACATCCATCCAACTTCCCATGTGTGGATATTTGAAAGGGTGGGGCCCACACGAACCCCCCCCCCCACCTTTTCAAATTCCTTAAACTTCCTAACCCTCTTAACCCCTCACATTCCAACTCCCCATTAACTCACATTCTTTAATATTTGACAACTTGATTATTTAATGAGGTGAGTTAAGCATGGTTTATTTGAATTTCAATCTTTTTAAATTCTTGCCAACACTTTGCAATTAATTAATTAAACCAACTTAATTAATTATTTTGAGTGTTTGAATTCTTTTGAATTCATTTTGCCAACATTAAAAAGAGAGATTATATTCTTCTTTTTGGGTTGGCATAAACCTTGTGGGGAGAACTAAGGAGAGGAGAAGAACTCTTGGAAGATCACCAACCTCTCGAGGAAGAACGTTCCACGTTTCCGAAGAACGTGAAGCAACACCTCCGACCATCTTCAACCGGAGTAAGGAAGGGAAGCACCGCCGCCTACAAAGTATACAGAGGGTGACGTCTCGGCTCGACTTCACCGAGCTCTTCTCCCACCAACCTAGACGGAACAACGCCCGACCTCCGCGACACTTGTCTTCCGCGGGTCCTTGAAGAACTTCGTTCTTGAAGCCGAGGTAGGGGAATTTATTTTGGAATTCTCTTATCTTTTGAGAAAAAAACGACGAGCGCGGACCAACCAATACCGGGTTGATCCGCGGATCGTCCGATCAAGCGGTTGATGATTGAGGGTTTTTTTTTATTTAATTATTCGTGAATACAAACTTGGTGATGATCGTGGATTAAAACCCTTCTTGTTATCGAATAACGCGAGGGGGTCGGACCGCACAAACACGACCGACCCTCCTCCTTTGTTTTTCATGATGGTTTCTTGAGGATGATACGAGAAAACGTGGTGCCGTCGCACCACGCGATTTATTGCGGAAGATACGCGCGGCGCCGTCACGCCGCGCCGTGGAAAGAAATCCAAGAACGCGACGCCGTCGCGTCGCATCGAAAAAAGTCAAAGGCGCCGCGGCCGGAGCGGGGCCGCGTCGGAGGGAAGCGATGCCGTCGCATCGCGCCGAACGGCATAGGCCGCGGCCGGTTCCGGGCCGCGGTGGAGCAAGATGACCGGCGGCCGGCACCGGGCCGCCGGTGTCGGCAAAGGAAGGACCGGCCATCGCCGGTCCTTGCTGGCGAAACCGGCCGGCCAGTGCGGGCCGGCCGGGCAGTGGAGATCGGGGGAATTAATTCCCCCCGGCCGGGTCTCAAAAGCGGCCCCAATTAAGGGGCCGCGGTTCTCAAAGGGGGGGGGGGCATTGCCCCCCGTGCGCGGCACCCGAACGGCGCCCAGGCCGCACCGCCGTGCCGGTCCGCGCCGCCGTGCCGGTTTGCACCGCCGCGCCAGACCGCGCCGCCACACCAGCCCGCGCCGCCGGCCGGGCCGGGATTTTTCCGAGCCGGGCCGGGTCATCGGGCCGGGTCGCCACCCGGGCCGGGTCGACCCGGTTCGGCCGACCCAGGGGGGGGGGGTGGTCGGCCCGGACCCAGACCCCCAGTTTCGGACCACTTTTGGTCAAATTCCCGTATCTTAGGCTACGGGCCTCCAAACGACTCGCCGTCAGCGGCAACGCGATCCATGGATCGAGACGGTCGTTTCGGTATACTATACTCAAGGTACATCTTCCTTTTCGGGAGCCTACGTGGTTAAAACTCCATAGTTAAGCGTGCTTGGCCTAGAGTAGTGATCAGGATGGGTGACCTCCTGGGAAGTTTCCTAGGGTGGGTGTGAGACGGAAAAGCCAATAACTCTCAGACCGGGCGTCCGATTGACGCGCCGTCTGTTGCGTTGAGTTCCTATTGACGATACTGAACTTTTGGAAACCTCCTCCCGATAATTGGATGCAGAAGGATAGTGGACGGGTTGGATCGCACCGAAATCCTACCGGGCCCCGGGAACGGAAAAGATGATATCTTTCTGACAGAACGTTCGTTTGACGAACCGTTAGCGGCATTGGTGATCTCGTTAAGAAACGGTACCTATGAGTATACCCTAAGAGAGTTCAGGGTACAGTTGAGATACGGCCGGGTTTGGTTCGCTCACGAAACCAACCGGGCCCCTGGGACGAAAAGGCTAATAACTCACAGACCGGGCATCCGATTGACGCGCCGTCTGTTGTGTTGAGACCCCTATGACGAGGCGGTCCTTTGAGATACTTCTTCTTGGGACTTTGAGATACTTGGAGTATCGACCTGTAGCTCGTGGAGCGGACCCTCCCAGTGACGAGCGTGCAGAGTACGGAGATCGTGTAACTGGCTGAGACCTGACGACTGCTTGACCGACTCGACTTGGAGTGAGTCGACTAGCCCAGTGGACGGAGCACTACTTTCTGAGGTGCAGACCCATGGCGGACGGAGCACTACCTGTGTGACAGTGCAGACCCGCGGTACTCGTCCGGAGAGTACCTCAACAGGCTACTAGGGGGTGTGCACTGCTGTTTTTGGGTGACATACCTCGGCGGGAAGCACTACTGTGTCTGGGTGGCTGACCCGCGGTACTTGACAGGAGGAGTACTTCAGCAGTCTTAGGTTAGTGAGCAGTACCTCAGAGTCGTGACATGACCACTGTACACTCCAGAGACGGAGCTCTTCAGCAGTTACAGTTTCGATAATGAAAATCCTGGTTTGAGCTGAGACTTTTGACCTTGTGTTTACCTCATGATTGAGATGGGTCACTTGATAACTTAGGTATATGTATGTTCATATACCTGGGTAGTGGTTATCCGTTGATTTCACAATCCTTGTGTTTCCTCATGATTGAGATGGGTTACTTGATAACTTAGGTATATGTATGGGCATATACCTAAGTAGAGGTTATCTATTGAGATCTTCTTTGTGGTTATCCTTGCTGGTTTTAGTGAGACCTTGAGGGTCTCAGGGTCCCTACTGCGTATCGTTATACTCACCCCTGCACGGGCTATGCCCGCACCTCATTGTGTTGGTTGCAGACGACGGGCAGTGCTGACGGAGGCCGAGTGTTCGAGGACTGGACGGTACCCGGAGGTGGACTACACGACGTGACGACTCACAGAGGAGGTTGACGGACGAGAGCGTGGAGGAGGATATCTGTACCTACCCTTCAGGTAGGATCCGTGGTGGACGACCAGGAGCTGCGATATCTGTACCTACCCTTTAGGTAGGATCCGAGGAGGACGACCCAGGAGGTTCTTCCTTCTTCCAGCTGTTTGTCTTTTTGCTGTTGTACCTTGTTCAGTTGTAGTCGTACTTTCTTTTGGGTTTGTATTCTGGCCCATTTACTTTTCAGCATTTCTTTTGTACTTAGTGTTTTGCTTCCGCTTGTACTCTGTGGTGCTTGTTTTCTTTTATAAAGGCAATGCCTTCCCAGTTATTGGGATTTTACGCCTTTGGTGCTAGTCGCCAGCCCCTGGCCTATGGAAGGCGGGCTTGGGGTAGTCACGGCACTGGCCCCGAGGACGGGTCGTGACATGACCGATTCGACTCAGAGTGATTCAACTAGCCCAATGGGGAGCGCCTTGGTGTCGCGGCAGACCCACAGTGGGGAGCGCCTTGGTGTCGCGACAGACCCATGATACTCGATAGGAGGATTACCTCAACAGACTATGAGGGGGAGAGCCTTAGTGACGCAGCAGACCCATGGTACTCAATAGGAGGAGTACCTCAACAGTCCAAGGTTAGTGGGAAGCGCCTTGGTGTCGCGGCAGACCCACTGTACTCGATAGAGGAGGAGTTCTCTTGAAGCCGTGATTTCAATAATATGAATAAAAAATCCTGGTTGAGCTGAGTCAATAACTTTTGTGTTTTCCTCAAGATTGAGATGGATTACTTGATAACTTAGGTATATGTATGGGTATATACCTAAGTGAGGTTATCTGTTGAAATCATGCTTTGTGGTTTATCCTTGTTGGATTTTGTGAGACCTTGAGGGTCTCAGGGTCCCTACTGAGTATCGTTATACTCACCCTTTCACGGGCTATGCCCGCACCTCGTTTTGTTGGATGCAGACGATAGACAACATTGACCGAGGATGAGAGCACCGGGACTGGATGGTACTCGGAGGTGAACCACATGGCGTGACGGTGCACGGAGGAGACGGACGAACGTGGAGTGCTGTGGAGGCTATCTGTACCTACCCTTAAGGTAGGATTTCCCAGTGGACGATCCAAGAGCTGTTTTCCCTTTTTTTTCCAGTGCTTGTACTTTCAGTTTCCTTGTACTTTACAGTTAGGCTTGTATTTCCATCCCCCTTTTACTTTTCAGCACTCCTTTTGTATACAGTTTTATTTAGTGCTTTGTTTCTAGCTCATACTCTGTTGTGTGCATTTTCAAGTTATAAAGGCAATGCCTTCCCAGTTTAGGAAATTACGCCTTTGGTGCTAGTCGCCATCCCCCGGCCTATGGAAGGCGGGCTTGGGGTAGTCACGGCACGGGCCCCGGGGGACGGGTCATGACAAGTGACCTTTATGTTTCCCACTTTCCCTTTTAAAGTATGTTTTCTTTATTTTATTTTTATGATGTAGGGTTCAATAAATGAATTCTAAAAATTTTAATCCTTTGATAACTGAGATGAATATCAAGGGCGAAATTCATTTTAAGGGGGGTAGGACGTAACATCCTGAGATTTTATGAAATATTTTCTTTCAAATTAATTTAAATTCTTTGATAGATTTATTTACACATAATTAAAAGTTTATATTGCATTATATGAAAAACAAAGTTTATCTTGTGCTGCACATAACATCAAGTTTCTTCAATAACTTATGTTACATGAAAGGCCAAGTCTTACTAGACAACAATATACTATTAATATTATTATTTACCATGATAGTTATCACCTAGCCATTGGAATGGTGAGAATGAATAATATTAAATAAATTATAAAAATATGGTTTACACATATTTATATAATTAATTCATTGGTTATTAATTAATTATAAATTAAAATAAAAACCAATTGAATATAAAAGAAATGTTTTTATAAAAAACTATTTTTATGCGTTGAAGGCGTTTTATCCTAATAAATTAAATTAATTAATATTAGTGAATGATATTAATGAAATTTATATATTATATATTCAATAAAATATTTTTACATTCATCCAATATATTTTATATACATAAGATAAAAACAAATCTTATTTTATGCATAAAAAGATGTATTTTTCTAAAGACAGTTTTACCGCCTTTTAATGACGCACTTGTTTTAAAACTAAATTTTGACACTTTTTATAAATTTTATTTGAAAAAATAAACTTAATTTTTGAAATATTAATATAAAAATTATCTTAATATGATTATTTTGGTATTTTTTGAGAAGTTTCATTTTTTGATTAATAGTGAAAAATAATGAATTTTAATTGAAAAATGACTTTTCATCTAAATAATATATAATATTAAATTATATTTTAAATTGGTTTTAAATTTAGATAAACTATAGATATATTAATCTAATTTATGTCATTTTAATCATTTTAATTTTTAATTTGGATATAAAAAATTTCAAACTTTTGAACACTTTCACTTAAAAAACCCACTTTCTCATCACGTCTGCGAGACTAATTTTAAATTAAATTATGCCATTTATGTAAGTTAAATTTGGAAAAATGAATTCCATATTTAGAATTATCACAATTTATAGTTACTAATAAGTCCAAATTAATTTTTTTACTAAATTGATAAGTGAAAACAGTTAAAATTAATTACAATAATTAAGGTAAAAACGTGTTTACTTAGTGGTTAAACTTATAATATAAGGTGTAAAAATGACCCAACACTTGTTCAAAAAACATTTTATGGACATATTTATATAATCATGACCTTATTATCGAAATTTATTAGTTTTTGGTACACCAATACATGAAATTGACCCATTTAATAAGTTTAGAAAAGAAAAAGAAAAAATGTACCTTTTTTCCTTTTAATTTCTATAAAGCTTCGGGGATAGAAAAAAACTATATAGGTTTAGTTATAAATATTATTTTGAAATATAAATGATTTTTTTATCATAATAGTTTATATTTAATTTTTAGAGATGATATAATTACGTTAAATGCTTAAGAAACACCAACACATGGATTATTTTGTTAATAATAAAATAAAATAAATGATACTAAAAACATTAAAAGTGAGGTAAATAGAACGAATTATTGTGTTAAATTATTTTTGTGTATGAATATATAATTATAAATAGGTGTTAACATAATATATTAAAATTAAATCATTGTATTTATTTATTTTTAATTCATTTTAAATGAATAATTTCAAAATCGACATTAATGTTATTTTATAATAAATGATATTTTATTAAATGATTTAAAATTACAAAAAATCCTATGTTATGTCAAGTGATTTTTAAATTTTAATGAATATAAAATATGCCCCATTAATGAACTAATTGATATTTTATAATGAACATATTTACCCCTAAATAGTAAAAACATTGTTGGAATGATTAGGGTTAAAATAGTGTTTTTGCGCGTTATATGCACTTATGTTAAAATTAATTTCCAACACACATATGATTTTTATTTTATATTTTATATTTAAAATTTAAAATCATTGGGTATAAATTTTCTAATAAGTATCACTTTAGTTTATTCTTAATGGATGAATTACATAGGTTAGAAAACTAGTTACCTTAATGAAAAACCAAAATGAAAAAAATAAGGAAACTTAGGAGTTAAAAAACAAACTATTTAAAAAATGTATTTATTTTGGGTGTTGGATGTTTTTATAGAACAAATTATCCATAAAATCCATTATTATCTAATTTTTAGGCACATTAGGTAAGAGAGACCTCCCAATAGTAAATACTTTTGTGCATTTATAAAAATGACACTCCTCAACTATAAAAAGTAACTCACGCTGCCCACTTCTCTACACCTCTAAAGAATTTTGGATCTTCAATACCTGACAAAATAACTTCTCCTATTCTATAATCTCATCCTAGAATCCTTAATTTGGGATTAAATCCAACCAAGAAAGTCCTTTGGTGCAAACCAAAAGGTGATACCTAAAGAAGAAGTGACATTCTTCAACGAGCATTTCTATTTTATTTTTTCCCGCACCCCCTTAAATTATTACTATACCATGATTATGTAATAAAATAAGTATACTAAATATATTTATATGTTGTTATGTTAAGGTTATGACCTAAACTCACACACACATGCAGCAAATGGTTTATGAAATTATCATTCGTGTGTACGGAAGACTATCACCTCACGAAACGATGTCATTTGTTTCTCTATTACCACCTTTCAAGGTTGGGAATAATGACATAAATACTATTTATATATGATATTTGTTATATTTATGATGTTATTATGCTTATTTAATTATTATATAACACATATCTTCATGATTTCCATTTTTTGGGAATATGACAACATCATTCATGTGTACGGTGGACTACCGCCTCGCGAAGCGATGTGATTCATTCATGCTTTACATGGAATGTATTAATGAAGAGATTAATAAAAATATGTGATATAAATGAAATAAAAATTCTACTGGAATGATAATATATATATATATATATATCATTTAATTTTCTTTCTTTCAATATGACATGAAAATAGAAACAATGTTCTTGCATACATACGACCTACCGTCTCCATGAACGGTGTATTTAATTTTATATCACTAAATTTTATAGATTAATCTAAATAAATATGTCCTGAATATATATGATATTAATATCATGGTTTAAATTCTGAAAATTATGAAAAAATTATTTAATTAAGCACACCAAAAATAGAAAGTCAAAACACATACAAAAAACAAAACTGTTATTATTTGAAACACAACTTTAACATGAAATTGTTAATAATTGGGTAATAAAATTCCATAAGAAAATAACATATGATATTAAAAATATTAATATAGTTCTTTAATAATTTAATAACACATTTGAAATAAGTTCAACCAAAAGAAAGTGTGAGGTAAGGGTTTTTCTCATCTCACTTTTATTTCTGTGAGATATATTCCATATTCACCACTTATTTTTGTTGTGTGGTGTATATAATGAACATGAATGGATTCTATGATTATTATAATTAAATTTATGTGAATTTACATGTCTATTGATTATCTATATTTCACGAGGTTTTGTCACGACCCACCTTCACCAAGATGAGGGAAGAGACAACGGATTTCCAGACCCTTACTTCTTCAAGTTAAAGGAGAGATAATGACCCCCGAGACCCACCTTCAATAGTTCCCAGAGTGGAAACTAGCACCAAGGGTATAGAATCAAACATAAAATGGAAGGAATTTCCCTTTTTATTTAGTTGGATTAGGAGATAAGATAGTAAATCCTAAACAACACCAAAGATGGAAGTAAAAGTAAATCCAAAACAATCCATTCCCATATACATGTTCCAATAATAAAGTTCCACAAGTACAAGAAAACTCCAAAGGGAAGTACCAAAAGAAAAGAAAAACAACAATGTCAACGGTCCCAGCATCCGAGCTAATAGGGTCCGACACGTTCCTTGAAGTCCTCTTAGAAACCTAAAAGCAGTTTTATATACGTAGGGTGAGTATACATGTATACTCAGTAGGGAAAACCAAAAGCTCTTGTGTACAAGTGGGGAGGCATTCTAATGCCCTATGAAAAAGGAGAAAACCAAAGCACCTAGTAAGGAAACTATCCACCCAAACCTCACCAAGGCACACTCCCCAAATAATGAAAGTCAAGTAAGGTAATATTAATAACACATCGATGTTTGGGTACCCCACACCACTTTCACACTAGTTATTGAAGACATCCTACATGTCAGACCTTTCCCTCCATTTTCACCACAGTCCCACTGTCATACCCTGCCCACACACACCTGGGATACCACAACCACACATCCCACCCGAAAACACATGGTCCACAACCACACGTCCCACTCAAAAACACCTGGGCCACAAACACACGTAACCACACCCGAAGACACATGATCCAGAACAACTATCGCCACTCCTGAAGACACCTGGGCCTCATCCCGAAGACACTTGGGAAACAACCTGCCCACACACACCTGGGACAACTACCACAACGTACCTTGCCGAAATAATATTGGGCTAAAAAATGGACCTCAAGCCATCACATCCTACTCTAAGAGTCTTGGGATACTCAGAAAAGGGAGAAGAAAAGGAGCTAATAACCAGCCACTCATAGAAGTGTTGGGAAAAATACCCGCCCCAATGAAATGGGGGTGTTCGGAATGAAGTGATCAACTTGGGTGGGGTGAAAATAAGAAACATAAGAACTAAATTACACATATAGGTAAACAAGCACTCTTCCCAACCCAGGGGTTCTAGAACCATCCTGTACACAGACACCCTCATTACTATTCATTCATAAAAATCACAACAGCCACAACCAAGTCACAACTCATTCCTGGAAAACAATTCCCCATTGAACCCATTATTGTTATCACATTCAAGTGGTTACATTTAAATAATTCTTCACTACTGGGAAACTAACAGGCATAGCCACAAGCCAAGGGAGGAAAATAGCCAAGTAGCAATTTAAGCATTCACACCCAGTTCTCTTGTAAGTCACAACCACAAAGGGATCCATGAGATCCCTCAAAGTACTGGAACCAAACCAATCCCCACCATACATCCCCACACGGTCTTAGATCCACAAAACCACAACTGTACCACAATAGGGGATCCCATCCCCATCCATGTCACCCGACAAGAATCAAGCATAACAACCACACTTATTACCAAGATAGAGAAAGGGAGTTTCCAGATTTAAACACACCATCCATTGAGTTACTTATTTTCTGTTGGGTTAACCAGGGTGATCACACAAGGATTCTTGTTCACTGAACATTCATTTAATCAACCGAGTTTATGTGATTAACCAATTTTCTTGTTACAACCATTTAATCATCGCAGAATTAACCAAAAAATAGAGGTTCATTAGTGCACAAGAAAGGACCACCAACTACCACAATTTTCAGTGGACATAAGCCCATAAAATTTACAACATATAAGCAAGGGTAAAAGAGTACAACAACATTATCAAACAAACCCCTTCATTCTTTAAAAGTTTGTTTATTATATTTGTTAAGGTTTGGTTGCATCCATCTCGAAAGGGACATTATTGTACCCACCCCGCATGATACAAAGTAAAGAGATAAAAAGGAAAACCCTACCTGGATGATCGACGATCGAAGTTTCTAACCACATACTAAGAATTGGGGATGCACGACTTGCAGGGGAGGAACTCTGAGGACTCCAAGAGTGAGCAGAAAAGCTCCATCATAAGTCCACCACTTGCCTCAGAAAGGGGGACTCCAAACACACCAAGGAGAAGAAGGAAATCAGCCAAGAAGAATAAGGAAAGAATTCTAGTGTGATAAAAAGGCGAGATCCTAGAGTTATGGGATATAAAAATCTTGAACGACTTTAAAGGAAGATCATGGTTTCACCACACGGTTGGGTGGTTACAAATGATGGAATTAATTTTCATTTAATAATTCTCATCGAAGAGGTGGCCATAATGGTTGTGCGTTAAAGGATTTCCTTTAATTAGAGGAAAACATGTAACAGGGGCGGAACTTGAAGTACGGGAAAAGGGTTTGGCACTGTGGAAAGAGCCACACGTTTTGGTAAGTCAAGGGTCGCCCGAATCTTGGTGGATTTTAGATATCATTTATGGGATTTAAATGGCTTTGAAAGGGGTATAAAAACACATTTACGTCAAAATATACATTGTGGGAGTGGAAAAATCCAGAAACTGAAAAAAAAGAGAACAAGGGCGGGACACCGTTTGGTGAGACACCGTAACGGTGCTGCTGTCATAGTGCCACCCTCACAATGCCACTATCACGGTGTCACCCTCACTATGCCACCGTCATAGTGCCACCATTTCATTGAGAAACTGTGACGGTACGACTTCCAAGGTGCCACCGTCACGGTGCCGCCGTGGCCAGTTCCACCTTCATGATGCCACTGTTTCGGTGGAACCGTTTGGTGGGACTGAGATTTTGGAAAATTATTGGACTGTGAGGGTCTAGGACATTACATCAGATACCTCTCAAAGTATTCTCGTCCTTGAGAATTCAAGGATAAACCCAAAGAAAAGAGAGGGGTCCGAACAAACACCTCAAAAGATACCTCATAGGACTAAACCTCCTCAACATCTAGGAACACCTCTACCTCAAGTAACCACCTAAACATATAAAGGTGTCACTATCTAGACATATGGACTAGGGAGTCCATTTCCCCCATGTCGAGATACTATCCGCTTTGGGTGGCACTGACTCACCCGCACGGGTTTAATCACATCCATCTTAATGCGTCTCTATTAGGGATCAGGTCCTCCCCTCCCCACAGTCAATACTCTTCACACACATACAAAGAATAAGAAAAACAGACCATTTCATAGTTAACAAGGTCAATCACTACATCACAAACAAGTATGAAACAAAATAGAACAAAACTCAAAACAACTCTGGGAACTGAGCGTGCATCTGTGCCTCGTGTTCCCAGGTACTCTCCTCCATCCCACCATGCCTCCATAACACACGAACAAAGGGAATGGTTCATCCATGAAGCAACTTCTCCTCACGATCCTCGATCCTCACTGGTATCTCTACAAACATCGCATCGTCCTCGATATCCAGCTCTTCCCAATCGAGGATGTGTGAATCATCATGTAGATACCAACAGAGTTGAGACACATGGAAGACATCGTGCACTCTCAATAGCGGCGGTGGTACGCTAGCTGATAATATACTTCGCTGATCCACTACAACACTTCGAAGGGTCTGACAAACCTGGGATAAAGCTTACTCCCCCTACCGAACCTCTATTTCCCATGCTGAGGGGAGACCTTCAAGAACACATGGTCCCCAACCTCAAACTCCAAGGGTCTCCTCCTATTATCAGCATATGACTTCTTTCAGTCCTGAGTCGCCTTCATCCTATCCCGTATAAGCTGAACATTCTCCGTCGTGCTCTGCACCACTTCCAGGCCAAGAAGACCTACTTCCCTGACCTCTGTCCAATACACGGGTGGGTGACATGTCCTCCTGTACAACGCTTCAAATGGAGCCCTGCCAATGGTAGAATGATAGCTATTATTGTAGGAAAACTTTACTAGAGGCAATTGTCGCACCCATGACCCCCCAAAGTCCAAAACACATGCCTATAGAATATCCTCCAATGTATGTATAGTGTGCTCTATCTGCCCATCTATCTGGGGGTGGAAAGCAGTGTTGAGGCATAGATGGGTGCCAAAAGCATGTTTCAATCCTTTCCAGAACTGTGAGGTAAACTGGGTATCTCGATCGGATACTATGGAACTTGGAACTCCATGAAACCACACCACCTCGTCCACATACCACTATGCTAGGGCATCCACCATACTCGACTCCTTGGTTCCCAGGAAGTGAGATGATTTCATCAGCCGGTCCACCACTGCCCAGATAGCATCGTAAACCCCTTGAAATTTCGGTAGTCCCATGACGAAATCCATCGAGATTTCATCCCACTTCCACTCGAGGACATCTAAAGGTTGTAACAGACCCCCTGAGACGCGGTATTTAGCCTTCAACTACTGAAACACGAGGCACTTTGCCACAAATTTTACCACTACCCACTTTACCCCGGGCCACCAAAACTGACCCATCAAACCCTAATACATCTTGGAAACTCCTGTGTGTACCACCATGGGTGAGTTGTGGAACCCATCAAGAAATCTCTTATGCATTTTCACTGGGACGAACAACTTTACATGGAACAACATCTGATTCTACCCATATTCTGACCATCCTTTTGGAGTTTCGCCCTGAATAACACGATCACGCATCACTTCAGCCTCAAAGTCCCCCCACTAAGACTCCTCTATCTTCTACAACAGAGAGGACTGCACTGTCATCTGAAACAGATAGCCTCTACCATCCTCCACCCTTGGATCCAGGTGTAGGTCAGCCAACTCCTCCATCGCCTTCCAAGCATCTGTCAACTCTCAAACCAAATCCTTCTGTGACTTCCTACTCAAGGCATTATCCACCACGTTCCCATTTCCTGAGGTATAGGAAATTTCAAAGTCGTATTCCTGAAAAAACTCCATCCACCTCCACTGCCGCAAGTTCAAGTCCCACTGGGAGAAGATATACCTCAAGATCTTGTGATCCATGAAGACCATGAAGCGCTCCCTGATGAGGTAATGTCTCCACAACTTTAGTGCGAACAAAACTACTACAAGCTCCAAATCATGGGTGGTATAGTTACACTCATGGGGATGTAACTTCCTAGACCCATAAGAGATCACCCCTTGTTGTTTCATCAATACACACCCTAGGCCTTGGCTTGAAACATCACAGAACACCTCAAACGTCACCCCTTCTCTTGGAAACCTCAGTACTGGGGCACTAACCAACTTCCCCTTCAGATAATTGAAGGCTGCCTCACACTTCTCACTCCACATGAAAGCATGGTATTTCTTGGTTAAGGTTGTCAAAGGTGCTACGACTCAGAAGAAGTTGGGAATGAATCTGCGGTAGTAACCTGCTAGGCCCAGGAAACTATGAACCTCCGTCACATTCTTGGGTTCCGTCCAAGAAAAAATCACCTTGACCTTTGATGGGTCCACCACTATTCCCTGCTCGGACACCACGTGTCCAAGGAAGTGTACTTCTCGTGTCCAGAACTTACACTTAGACAATTTTCCATAGATATCGTGCTGTCAGAGGACCTCTAAAACCATCCTTAGATGCTCGGTGTGATCCTCCTCTGATCTTGAGTAGATCAAGATGTCATCAATAAATACGACTACAAACCGGTCTAGATATTCCCAGAATACAGAGTTCATGAGTCCCATGAACATGACCGGTGCGTTCTTAACACCGAACGACATGACCACGAACTCAAAGTTCCCATATCTACACCTGAAGGCAGTCTTCAAGATTTCAACCTCCTTCACCCTCAACTAGTGATATCCTGACCATAGGTCTATCTTGTAGAACCATCTTACCCCCTTCAACTGGTCAAAGAGTTCATCTATCCTTGGGAGAGGGTAATGGTTCTTGACCGTTACCAGATTCAGTATCCGGTAGTCTATGCACAGTCTGAGACCACAATCTGCCTTATTAGTAAAAAAGATTGGAGAACCCCATGGTGATGCGCTTGGTCAAACAAAACCCATCTTCATCAGATCATCAATCTGAATCCATAACTCTTGCAATTCAGAAGGTTTCATTCGATAGGGATCCATCAAAATTGGACGAGCATTGGGTTGCAAGTCTATCCCGAACTCAATATCACGTCAAGGGGGTAGAGTCACCACCTTCTTAGGGAAGACATCCATGAATTCACTGATGATCCCCGAGACTTCCACCACCTCTAAGTCTGCTGGATCCACTGACAGCTCGACTAACAAGGAAAGAAGGGGATCCACTCACCAGATGCCCTCCTGGAGACCCTACTTTCCAACAAAAGTCACACGTCATCTGCCCATATCTGAAAACACGATCCTTCTTTGGAAGCAATCAATAACATCACATACATATAATAACCATTTGATACCTAAAATTAAATCATATGGCTGCATCTACAGCAAAAGAAGGTCCCCACTGGACTGATGTGGTCCCAACATTAGTCTACATCCCCGACAAACATGCGACAAGCTAGTTTGACCTCTGACTGGCATACTCAAAACCAAGGGTACAAGAATTATCTCTATGTCTAGACCCAAGGTATGTGATAGAATGGGTGAAAAAAAGGAGTGTTAAGCTCCGTAATCAAACAAGGTATAGACAAGAGTACTAAACAAGATGATCGTACCCCAGATGACTTCTGGCCCTACTAGAACTGCTGCCTCTACAGCGTGCAACTACCCACGCCCAGCTCCCCTGCCCCTAGACTATCAGCTGAATCCTCGACCACGACCTATTCAAGGTCCCTGAGGAGCGCCCTGAGGTCATCCCACTCCTGCAACATCTTCTCTTGGAGGAGTGGGAGCTCGTTGTCCCTGATGATGCTGCTGAAAGGGCCTGGCTGAAACTGCTACTGCTAAGGTGGGTGCTAAACCTGCCCACCCCCACTGTACTGCACTCGGTCCGAGCATTGATTCTGAAGGTTCCCACGACTTCCAAAGATGAAGCATCTTGTTCTTGGGCCTGAAAACAAAGGGTGAGGACTGAGAGATCGAAACTGGAACTATTGGGGACTGCTCCCCACTGGCCACAACCTGGAAGGCCCTAACGCTGGAGGCCTGCTGCTGACAACCTTCCCCTTTGACAATCCCAATTGGATCCCTTCTTAGGGAACACCTCCCAGTGTATGAATCCTCTCTACCACTTCAGCCTTCTTCTGTACCTCCAAGTATGTCGGTAGAGTGAAGGGAGTAACAACATACTAGAGATAAGTTCGGAGTTCCTCCTCTAAAAATCTCACCCGAGACTCCTCATATGAAAAGAGGTCCTGATAAAAGAGAAGAAGATCCTTGAACTTGATCCCCAACTCCCTCACTGACATTATCCCCTGTTGAAGGGAGAGTAGCTCATGCATCTTCTTTTCCTTCATTATGGAAGAGAGGAATTCCGTCCGAAACTCCCTCTCAAAGTCAGTCCACAAAACCTCAGCTTCCCTCTTCTCCCCAAGATAGAGCGTCCACCACTGGCACACTGCTCCCCACATTTGGCTTATAGACAGAGGAACCCAGTACTCTATCAGAGCCCAGATCAAGCTGAAAGCTATCACCAGCTCCTCGAGCCAGCTCTCTATCTCCATGTCTGAGACGCTGCCCTCGTACTTCCCGAGGGTCTGCCACTGAAAGACATGAAACATCCTCTTCCATTGGTCATCCTCTTCCTCCCGATCATCCCTCTTCTGATCAGCCAAATCAGCCTCCTGGGTCTCGATCACCCGCACTACCCGTGGTCTCCATCCGAGTGCCATAGATACAAGGTAAACAAGGAATTCCTAAGCCCGAGTAGTGTAGAAGATTTATTTTAAAATTTTCTTAAAATTTTTATTTATTTAAAAATACCCCAAATACCCAAGAAACACTAGACCACAAGTCATTATGATGCATGTACTTTTCCTAAGGTCTCTACCCTGTAATCAGTGTAGCCTCACTTGGCCATTTGGTAGGTCCAGAGTCCTTGCATCAGATCATAGGGCCCCTAAAATCCCGTGTCCTAGTCGGTCTCCCCTGGCCCATTTCATGTGCCAAGATTTCCTAACGCTGTTTCCCTACTATCCCATGCAATGCTCACTGTGCCTAACTCCAGAATCTATCCTATCTCTCAACCTCTACCTTTGATACCATTCTTTCACGACCTGCCTTCACCAAGATGAGGGAAGGGACAACAGATTTCTAGACCCTTCCTTCTTCAAGTTGAAGGAGAGATAATGACCCCCAAGACCCGCCTTCAATAGGTCCCGGAGTGGTGACTAGCACCAAGGTTATATAATCACATGAAAAATGGAAGGCATTTAACTTTTTATTTAGTAGGATCAGGAGATAAGATAGTAAATCCCAAAAAACACCAAATATAGAAGTAAAATTAAATCCAAAAAAATCCATTCCCATATGCATGTTCTAATAATAAAGTGCCATAAGTAAAAGAAAACTCCAAAGGGAAGTACCAAAAGAAAATAAAAACAACAACGTCAATGGTTCCAACATCTGAGCTAATAGGGTATGACATGGTCCTCGAAGTCCTCCTAGAAACCTGAAAGCAGTTTTATATACGTAGGGTGAGCATACAGGTATACTCAGTAGGGAAAACAAAAAGATCTCGTACACAAGTGGGGAGGCATTCTAACGCCCCGTGAGAAAAGGAGATAACCAAAGCACCTAGTAAGGAAACTATCCACCAAAACCTCACCAAGGAACACTCCTCAAATAATGAAAGTCAATTAAGGTAATAGTAATAACACATCGATGTTTGGGTACCCCGCACCACTTTTCCACTATTTATTGAAGACATCCTATGCATCAGACCTTCCCCGCCATTTTCACCACAGTCCCAATGCCATACCCCGCCCACACACACCTGGGCTACCAAAACCACACAGCCCGCCCACAAAAACTTGGGCCACAACCACACGTCCCACCCACAAATACCTGGGTCACAACCACGTGTAACCATGCCCGTAGACACTTGGGCCAGAACAATTACCACCACGCCTGAAGACACCTGGACCTCATCCTAAAGACACTTGGGAAACAACCTGCCCACACACACCTGGGCGAACCACCACAACGTACCCTGCCTGAAGAATCTTGGGCTAAAAAATGGACCTCAGGCCATTACATCCTACTCGAAGAGTCTTGGGCTACTCGGGAAAGGGAGCAGAAAAGGAGCTAATAAATAGCCACTCATATGAGTGTTGGAAAAAACACCCTCCCCCATGAAATGGTGGTGTTCATCATGAAGTGATAAACTTGGGTAGGTCATGAATAAGAAACACAAGAACTAAATTACACATATAGGTAAACAAGCACTCTTCGCAACCTAGGGGTTCCAGAACCAACCCGTACACAAACACCCCCATTACTATTCATTCATAAAAAGCACAACATCCATAACCAAGTCACAACTCATTACTGGAAAAAAATTCCCCATTAAACCCATTCTTGTTATCACATTTAAGTGGTTCCATTTAAGTAATTCTTCACTAATGGTCAACTAACAGGCATAGCCACAAGCCAAGGGAGGAAAACAACCAAGTAGCAATTTAAGCATTTACACCCAGTTCTATTGTAAGTCACAACCACAAAAGGGATCTGTGAGATCCCTCAAAGTACTGGAACCAAAACAAGCCCCACCATATGGCCCCATAGGACCTTAGATCCAAAAACCCATAACTGAACCATAACAGGGGATCCCATCCCCATCCATGTCACCCAACAAGAATCAAACAGAACAACCACACATATTACCAAGACAGAGTAAGGGAGTTTCCAGATTTAAACACACCATTCATTGAGTTCCTTCTTTTCCATTGGGTTAACTAGGGTGATCACACATGGATTCTTGTTCACTGGAAATTCATTTAATCAACCGAGTTTATGTGATTAACCAATTTCCATGTTACAACCATTTAATCATCGCATAATTAACCAAAAAACAGAGGTTCATTAGTTTGCAAGAAAGGACCACCAACAACCACAATTTTCAGTGGACATAAGCCCATACAATTCAAAACATATAATCAAGGGAAAAAGAGTACAACAACATCATCAAACATACCCCTTCATTCTTTTAAAATCCGTTTATTATATTTGTTAAGGTTTGGTTGCATCCATCCCCAAAGGGATATTATCATACCCACCCCTCATGATACATGGTAAAGATAGATGAAGGAAAACCCTACATGGATGATCAATGATTGAAGTTTCTCTCAACACGCCAAGAATTAGGGATGCGTGACTTGCATGGAAGGAACTATGAGGACTCCAAGAGTTAGTACAAAAGATCCAACATAGGTGAACCACTTTCCTCAGAAAGGAGGAATCCAAACACACCAAGGAGAAGAAGAAAACCAACCAAGAAAAAGAAGGAAAGAATTATAGTGTGAGATCCTGGAGTTACATGATATGAAAATCTTTAACAAATTTAAAGGTGGATTGTGGTTTCACCATGTGGTTGGGTGGTCACACACGATGGAATTAATTTTCATTTAATAATTATCATCATATAGGTGGCCATAACGGTTGTGCGTTAAATTATTTCCTTTAATTAGAGGAAAACATGTAACAGGGGCAGAACTGTAAGTACAGAAAATGGGCGTGGCACCGAGGAAAGAGCCACATGTTTTGGTAATTCAAGGGTCTACCGACTTTTGGGGGATTTTAGATATCATTTATGGGATTTCAATGGATTTTAAAGGGGTATAAAAACACATTTATGTCAAAAGATATGTTTCGGGAGCAGAAAAAGTCAGAAACTGAAAAAAAGAGAACAAGGGTGGGACACTGTTTGGTGCGACACCGTAACGGTGCCACCCTCAGGGAACCACCATCATGGTGTCACCGTCATGGTGCCACCATCATGGTGCCCCCATTTTATTGAGCAACCATGATGGTGCGACTGCCACGGTGCCACCGTGACCAGTGCCACCGTCACAGAGCCACTGTTTCGGTGGAACCATTTGATGGGACCGAGATTTTGGCAAAGTACTAGACTAGGAGGGTTTGGGCCATTATAGGTGTACATTTTAAAAGTTATCAAAGTGGTAATGGATTTATGTCACAATTTTCCTTCTTTGAGACTTATGTTATGTTATGCACTTATCTTCTTCTAGTATGTGTATATACAACCCATTTGAAATATAATATCATGAATTCATTTATTCTAATGGATATTTTCCAAATGTAAAAGGATATTTTCCTTAAGAAACATTTTGAATTATTTTTAAAATCTTTTTTTATAAGATTTCAAAATTAGTTTCAATGAAAAGTATTTTCAAAATGTTTTATGTTTTAAAAAGTGATTTTCAAAATAAAAAAGGCATTTTACTCAATTTTTTTTAATGTTATTTTAATGGTATTTACATTCATCAACATAAACAACCCTTTTTTTACTTATGATCCAATGGGTATATTTTATAATGATTCCATCCTCATTCTTTCTCTGGATGAATTAAGATTGTTTTAAAGAGATTGTTATAGAACCTGTTTCTTTTCCATGGGTTAACCATGTTTCAAAGATATTGTTATGAAACCAATTTATTTTATATGGGTTAATCATGTTTCAAATAGATTGTTATAGAATCCATTTCCTTTCCATGGGTTAATAATGTTATGAAAAGAATAAAGGTTTTTTTAATGAGTTATAATGAAATGAATTCTCTATATGCTTCCATTATTCAGTTCTTGGACATTATAAATTATGGGTATGACTAGATATCACTAGGTGAGCCCATTGTATCTTATGTGATGGGTTTTCCTAGATAGAGATCCAATACATTGGGTAATGATCATGTTCTCAAGAGAATTATATTGGAATCAAACCACATGGTTATTCTAATTGTAAGGGTTTTGTAAGGGTTCTATGATATGATGTTCCAAGATACCGATATATTTTATATATGATTTCTATGGGGTTATAATGTTTCTTATGATCAATATTGATATCAAATGGCTCATTATTATTGATTACGGCGACTCTTACCTTTTCCATATTTTCATATTTGATGATTTAGGTATTGATGGGTATGAGTTCCTTTATGATTTGATCATGCACTCTTATTATGTCATCATAACATTATGCACTCTTATGATCATTGATTAAATTAAATTTTTAATGCTTATTTTTACCCTTACTAAGCATTTGAGACCACCCTTATTATGTTTCCTTTTCCCCATGTTATAAAGAATGAGGCTGAAAAATTTATGTTTATAAAGGATTTCACATGGATGATGTTGATGACCTAATGTTAAATAAGAAAATATGGGTTAAATGGGAAAAATGTTCATTTTATTACTCATGTATTGTTTATATAGGATTTTTCCTAATTCTATAAAACTCTTAACCTAAAAGGTCCTCGAGAATGTAAGTGGTCCATGTTTTAATTTTGATGTTTTAAGGTTTGGATGGAAAAATTTAGGTCACAAATATCGACATCATATCCAAAAATGTAAATTTCATGATTTTTGGAACAGGATCTGGGATTGTGGGTTTTGGGCTATTATTTGTTAGCACAAATCCCAGTAATATTTCAAAAAAGAATCTATACAAGGTCTAATATCATGAAAATGTTACCTCTAACTTTAAAACAAATCCAGTTTGTAAATATTTTTCATAAGATAAAACATTTTTGTAAAAAATTATTTTGTTTTCATAAAATCCTTTCATATTCACACAAAAAAGGAATATGATAAGTATATGTAATAAAGTATGATAATAAGAGAAAAACCAACCATGGATACCCCATAAGATAAAAATGATAAATTAACCATGAAATATACCACAATATGTACAACCAAGCATAAATGATAAAGTTCAATATTTGGGATCTAGACTATGGGAATATGTACTAGTCATAAAAATAATGCACTAAGCCTAGCATTATGTGAATCTTACCAGTATCGATTCCTTTCACACAGTCCATCAATATCAAAACCTTTATCAATATTACACACACTAAAGTGACATTACTATTTCTTAATGCACCAAAGGTTCCCAATGTGCTATGCTTGTGAAAACCATTTGAAAACAATAATCACATTTTATAAAAACATTTTCACAGTGAAGCCTTACCGCTTCCATGATTTAAAATCCATTTTAGAACCAAAACTGCCCTTAAGGTATTTCATCAAATCACATAGTGTACGCAAAACCATTTTTAAAGCAAGGCCCATTTAGAAACATGTACCTATTTACAGAAACCCACTTTGATATTAAATATATCCATTTCATAAAAAAATAAAAGTAATTTAGAATAACTATAAGAAATTCATGATTTGGGACCTTTTTATAGAGACACCCACCTCAATAATGAAGAGAAACCACCAAGAATTGATCCCCTAAAGCCTGGGGTTAAACCTGATCAAAAAGGGGATTTAAGGCCTTCAAAAACCTATCTTGGGAACCAAAGGTTTGAGATCCAAAGTTGGAATAAGTGATTCATAGGGAGTTTGGGGTACTTATAGGTAGTTTGAAAAATAGAAGACCATGACGTAACCCACAACACCACAACACTGGATAGCCAAACCACATCGCAACCTCCCAGACCACAACATAAAAAAGGCATGACATGAGAGGGACTACAGAGAAGTGATAGGGACCACACCATAGCCCATATGGTCAAAATTGTGTCCAAGAACTATAATGAAGATCCTATTTTCCAGGAGAAGGGGACTATAATGAAACCTCTTTCTCCATGCAACAAAGATCAACTAAACTGAAGGCCTATGCCATAACCTCTACCCCATGATGTAGCCACGTTGAATATAGAAATGGAACCAAAATTCCTCCTCAAGGACTCCACACTGTAGTAATATCATCCACATTATAGTGATCCCACTCCATGCTTCAACTAACCCCTTTATGGCATAGTCCCCTATAAAATTCCATAAAAATTCCAAAAAACTCAATATCAACTCCAAAACCCCATGAACTCAAACTAAAAACTCCTAAAAATTAAATAAGATCATACTGAAACCCATTGGGCATTAAAATTCTCCCCATTATAAAATCTTTTTGTCCCTATAAAGTGATCATGATTATGGACTCGCAAAGAGAGAAGGTCACTACAACCTTACTAACGATTCTCGCTCCCACGTATCGTGGATATCCCATCTACACTGCCATAGTACACGAACTAGGGGAATTGTTTTAACACACATTACCTTATCTTGAAGATCCATAATCTACACTGGTTTCTCAAACATAGTGGTGTTGGGCTCAAGATCAACATCCTCCCATTCAATCACACGGGAAGGATTCAGTTGGTAGCTTCTTATCTAGGAAATATGAAACACGTCATGCATCAGTGTCAAACAAGATAATAAGTACAATTTATATGACACATTTATAAGTCTCTCTATGGTCTCAAAGGGTCCAATAAACCTCAATTCTAACTTACCGTACTTACCCAACTGATGGTGTCCCAAGTGAGGTGAAACTCAAAGAAAGATCCAATCACTATCCCCAAACTCTAGTGGCTAACAAATATGGTCTACATAAGATTTATAATGACTTTGTGTTGTGACCAATATCTTCCATATCAACTACAACTTTTCCATAATTTCTTAAATAAGGCTCATTCCAACCAATGACCGCTCTCCCAAATTTTCCCAACACAAGGGAGATCTACATGGCCTCCCAAACAACATTTATAAGGGAAATATCTTAATCAAATCTTAATAACTATTGTTATAGGAAGATTCAAATAGAGTAATATGATTTCCTAGGAACCAAAAAAATATAGCACACATGATTGGAGCATATCCTCAAGAATCTGGATATATCTCTCTATCTTCCCATCCATTTTCAGATGATATGTCATGCTTAATTTCAATTAGAAATCCATGACCTCTTGCAAACCTTTCCAAAACTAGAATGTGAACCTTGAGTCCCTATCATAAAAAATTATAGAGGGAACCCCATGAAGTACCACAACCTCTCGTATATACAAGTGCCTGATCTATTTCACCTTATTCATCTCCTTGATAGGGTGGAAGTTAGCCAATTTTGTAAGTCAATCAATGATCACCCAAATTGCATCCCTCCCACTAGGAGTCCATAGAGAACCAATGATGAAGTTCATGGAAATATCACCCCGATTCCATAAAAATATGGTAAATGGTTTCAAAAACTCATCAGATCTCTGGTGCTATATCTTAATTCTCTGAAAAGTAAGGCATCATGACACAAAATATGAAATTGAACATCTCATCCCAATCCACTAATATCAATGTATCAAATCATGATACATCTTAGTAGTCCCAGGGTGAACGAATTAGCAATACCTATGTCCATCATCCATCAAATCCTGTATCAAAGATATAGGAACAACCAACCTACCTTAGAAACAAAAAGTGTCTATGGGATACCAAGATCACACACCCAAGGTCTCCCCACCATTTAAGATTTTAATCAATCACTAACAATCAACGTCTAACACTTTCTTGAGCCGAATCCACTCATCAAATGACGAGTCAACCTTTACCGAATCTAAGAACACCATCCCACTATCCTCTTTCTCTTCTAAGAACATCTTAGTGAACAAACTCATCAGATACCACTCATCCACTGATTCCTTTATGTCTTGAGTTGGTAGTTTTCTGCTCAATGAATTGAAGACTACATTCCCTTTCCAGGAAGTATAAGCAATATCAAAATCAAATGTCTGAAGATACTCAACCCAATGTATTTGTCGCAAGTTTAGAGACCTCTGATTAAAAATATACTTTAGGATCTTATGATCATAATATAACACAACCTTCTCCCCAAAGAGGTAGTTATGACACATTTTGAGTGCATGCATAACTACTGCCAACTCAATCTCATAAGTAAGTCATTCCCTCTCATGAGGGAATAACTGGAAAGATCCATATGCCACCACCTACTTCCCCTACATCAAGATACACCCCAATCCCATACCTAAAGCATCATAGAAAACATTGTAACCTAAAATCAGTTCTAGAATAATCAGAACAAGATTTGAAGTCAATCTTACCATCAGTTCCTCAAAATATCTATGAATTTTTTCATTCCACTCAAACTTTACACCCTTTAAGGTCAAATATATCATCATAGATGCAAGCTTGGAAAAGTCCTGAACAAATTTCTTGTAGTAACCATCCAAACCCAGGAAACTCCGAATCTCAAACACATTTATAGGATGCTCTCATATCATTATCGCCCTTATCATTTAGTATCCACTGAGACACCTCTCTTAGATATAACATGCCCCAGAAAATTCACTTCCTAGATCCCAAATTCACACTTAGAAAGCTTACCATACAATAAATATTATTTCAATATTCTAAGGATAATAACTAAATGATCCATGTGATCCTTATCTGACTCAGAATACACTAAAATATCATCCAAAACATGACTAAAAATGAGTCTAATAACTGATGAATGATCTGGTTCATCAACACTATAAACACCACATGAGTGTCAGTGAGACCGAATGGCATGACCAGAAACTCAAAATGCCAATACCAGATCCTAAATGCTATCTGTAGAGACCCAAAGCTTGACGTACATGGACATTACATTACTTTTGCGGAATACTTAATACATAACAAAAACAGACACTCAAGGACCGTAATAGTTTAGTGTCTTTTGGAAACTCAGAACAAAATCTTCTAATCGTTGTGAAAGATCTTCAACATCTCCCATAAAGATCTTCCCCTTTTTTTCTTACCTAAAACTGTTCTTTAAATCCTGGGGAAAAGAAAACATATAAAGGGTGAGCTCAAATTCTCAATAAGGGTAAGCATGGAGAAAATAAAACAAATCATATACATTTGAACTAAAAAAACATGAACATAATGTTTAAACATAAAAATCTTGAGCAATGACATAAAAAATGGCAGTACGTAAGGAATATATCACAATGAAACATTAATCATGATAAAATATCATGGGAATAAAACATGTAATTGTGGAAAACCATTAAGCACATGATATTATTTCAATAGTAGCCAAGGAATTGCTGCTAAGCCCATCTTAGTGGACAAAGTCCCTTTCTGAATCGAGTTCACTCCTCATTCCAGTCCTATAACACTGAACCAGATTAACTTACCATTCCAGCCATGTATATATCATGAGATATAAATCTTTACCCAATGCATTGGAGAGAGATATAGGTCCCACCCATCTCATAATTAAATCATTCTTACGTGTGGCACAACATGAACATAAATCATTCATCATTACCCAAATAATAAAATGGGTTTCATAAACATCATCCCATCATAACATAATCCATATATATAAAAAATGGATATAATTTCATCATAAGAAAAGTGAAACCATGTAAATCATAGAGACATTATACTTGAAACATACACATATGAGAATAATGTCATCTTATAGGGAAAATGGTTTTGATAAAACAATTGAAATGAATTATTGAGGAAAGTATCCTTTCTTCTTCAAAATCATTTTATTTTCACAAAATGTCATGAAATTTTAAAAGAAAATGATTTTTTTAAAAATATTCATGAAATATTGTAGAGTAAGCTTCATGAAAATAAGGCGTTTTGAAACCGTAAAAATCCGTTCATGCCGTATAAGTTTAAAAAAAAACATTCTCCTCGTACTTTTGCTGGAAAAGTCAAAAAGTTACTCGTATGGTAAACAAAAGAAAGATTCCTTCCATAACATGTGGTAAAAGTAAAAAATGGGTAAAAATGAAATTAAACATACATAAAAACATTTTTAGAAAACATGGACATGGATGATAATAATAACACCAGTAAATAATTACAAATAACAATCTCAGATAAGAACGAGATTGGAATAGTTATCCCTTACAAAGATCTTTTTGTAAATAAAATAGATCACTTATGTGTATTGACTATAAGGTTACATAAATAAAGTATAAATACATGATAAGATATAAAAATTCATTTCTCAAATAATAAAATAATGACATAAACAAGAAAGAGAAGATCAACCCAAAGAACGGAAATTGGGTTAAGAAGTTCCCTTACCTCGTGTCCGACTTGACTCGATCGTTCTTTAATCTCATGAATAATAAACCAAAGTTAATTTATACTTGATTAAGAACCTTTTTCAAGTTTATTATTCCTTTTATATCACTTATTACCATGTTATAAACATTATGTAACCATTTAAGTTAATAACGTTCGTTTTGTCGATATTTGGTACCTGAGTCAAAAATGGACTTCTTATAATTACATGTTGTTCATGTGGTCAAAGGTTCATTATATACAGAATTATATTCATGATTTATATATCATATATATCATATATATCCAGCATATACATGTATTTATAATAGTAATAACATATGGAGGTAAGAAATGAAATGCACCGTTCATGGAGACGGTAAGCCGTACGTATGCATGAATGCTACTTTCATTTATATTTATTATTTTAATGGAATTAAAACATAATTATCAATATGTATATTATAATTCCAGTATAATATCATATATAATATCATTAACTCCATCCTTTATACATCCCACATAAGGCATTAACGAATCACATCACTTTGAGGGGGCAGTAGTCCGCACTTCCTCAAATAAGATTATCGTATTTACACACTATGGAAACCATAAAGGATTGATATAACTGGGAAGTAAAGAAGAATAAGGAAATCATAAAAATAATATATATCATATATAAATATAGTTCCATCATAATATCCACCATGAGAGGAGGTAGGAGAAAATCGAACAATCATCGTTTCGTGAGGCGTTAGTTTTCCATCCACAGAAACATTATGTTCTTCATCCATTAGATAGAGGTGTGTGTAAGTGTAGTTATAATAATTCTCATAAAAAAATCCT
This sequence comes from Viscum album, assembly GCA_963277665.1. Classification (NCBI taxonomy): domain Eukaryota; kingdom Viridiplantae; phylum Streptophyta; class Magnoliopsida; order Santalales; family Viscaceae; genus Viscum; species Viscum album. The sequence continues at coordinate 1,405,664,787 of OY728127.1, read as the reverse complement.
AGTATATTTAGGATACTAGTTTTTTTACATAATAAAGGATTAAAATGAGTTTAGGGTTTGGAGAAGTAGAATAAAAGAAAATAATTTAAGAGAAACCATTACCTTTAATTTGGGTAACTTCCTTTGGTTTGAACCAAAAGGACTTCTTGAAGTGCCTTCTGCCTAAGGTAAGGCTTCTATGGTTATGAGAGGGATGTAGGGAGATTAATTGGGTAGAGGTTGGACGAGCCAAATGGCTTGAGAGGTGTGAGGAATTAGATAGAAATGTTCTCCTTTTATAAGGGGGAGGAGGGGCTCTTTTGGAAAGTGTGAAAATATTATTTTATTACAAACTTATATTCAGTTTCAAATGGTCAAAAAATCATTAAAGATGAATATAAGATGACTCATGGTCTAAATAAAATCATCTAATTATAATTGGACATTTTTTGGAAAATATTTTAACCATTATAATCTTATTTATTTAAATCATTTATTAATGAGGTAAATACTGCATCATTATTGTGTCATGAATAATTTAATTTATTTGATGTCTAAAAATTATAAAAAAAATACCACCATATAGGAAATATTTTTATCTTTCCAATTAATATTTATAGTCGAAAAGATAATTTATATAACCCCTTTAAAAAATTAATTACTAAAAGATTTTTGTTAATGTCAATTTTGTCTTTACATTAAATTAATTAATCCAAATTGTCATTATCACTACCAAGTGGCTCAACGGGGTCCCAAAATCGACCCAAGGATGCCCATGGTCGTCCAATACTCATCTAATAAGGTTAGGACAAATGTTAAGATTATTTTGAATTATTATAATATCCTTTTAACCTTGAATTACCCTATTTACCTTTAACCGCGGTAAATAAAAGTCAAAAGTTACTATTCACCAAAAATTATTTTCATCTTATTGAACCAAATTTTACTTCTTGATAACAACCATGTATGTAGTATTTTTGAAATTCAATTCACAGAAGTGGTAAAATTTTATTTAAATGAAAGAGTCAGTTTTTCTAACTACCACTAAGTGGTTTCACTATTCATCAAAAATTGAAGTTTTTCAGAAAAATACCAAAAATTCAGCCTAAGCTATATTTGATCTTCTGAATTCAAAAATTATGTCTATTTTTCCAAATTCAAAACATATAAGTGGCATTAATTAATTTTAAAATTAATTCCCGCTATCAAAACAAATAGCGTGTTTTTAAGAAACAATAACTATCAAAAGATTGACACTTGTTTATGTCCAATTTCAAAGTGAAATTAATTTCAATGACCAACATTGGATTAAATGGTAAAAATATATTCTAATTAGACTTTAAAACCAATTAAAAAGATAATCTAACCATATAAATTATTGCGATGAAAAAAGTTGTTTTTAATTAAAATATAGCGTGTTTTTACTATTCATTAAAATATGAAAGTTATCAGAATAATATGAAAAATTTATCCAAATTAAATTTTTATATCCTGATTCCAAGGAAGAATTTTATTTCTTAAAATTTAACTTATAAACATGTAAAAAACTAGATTTAAAGTTGGTGCGCCATCAAAAGGCGGCAAAACTGCATTTTTTGAAAAATACTTATTTTTCCCGAAAAAATTTAGTTTGTTCTCATACCATGTTCTAGAAAATGTGTAAGATGAATAATAATGTTATAAAATTTAAAATTTAGTTGATACTATTCATAATGTCTAGTTCATAATAATATTATAACCATATATCGTTGTTTAGTGAAACCTGGTATTGCGTACAACACACGCTATCGAGGAAGGTCGTGATTGCGTGTAATGCAAGCCAAGTCAGGGTTGCGTGTTGTGAAAGACTCCTTCGTTGTTTCTTATAATATAATCCAACCATATTTCATTTATACATTGAATATATATATATATACACTCAATGTTGCGTAGAATAACTACTATCAAACAAACTTGAAATTGTGTGTAACATGGTCCAAGAATAGTGTTGCGTATACTGCAAGCTAATATGGTGTTGCGTATAGCGCAAGGTAATCTTTGTGTGTTGTATAATAGAATACATAAAAGAAATTAAAAATAATATATCTCATAAAATCTCGGGGTGTTACATTCTACCCCACTTAAAATGAATTTTTCCCTCGAAATTCGTCGGGGTTATAAATGGTTTACTACTTGAAAGTTTCTTTCATAGAAACCCACATAGTAAAAAGGAATACTAAAACTTCATTTTAAAAAGGGAAGTTAGAATCATAATAGTCACCCAAAGTAACTCAGCACTAGGTTTCCACATAGGACAACATAGGTGAAAATTTGGATATGGAAGAGAAGTCTAACCATCAAGTTCTGATGGAGAGTGGTAGAGAAAATGGCTATGAAAAATACATCAATCACAAAGCCATAAATTTGTGATTATTTAAGGTACCATCTAATTCATCGGGTATGAGGGTACTAGGATAACATTTTTTAGTTCTCAAGATCATTTCCCTAATTTTGAAGAATTGTTGAATTAAAAGAAATACTTACTTTATTTTGGTACAATCTCACCGTTGTTCGTACCTTGAACAATTTCCAATTCATCTCTTAAAGAAATGAAGTTGAATTTGTCATTCGTGAAGTGTTAGCAGATCATGCGATAGAATGATAGGTCATTCCATCTGTTTCTATCACAAAAATTTTAGCACAATTTATTAAATATACATAAGTCCATCTATGCTGAGATTAATCGTATATGGTTGTTAAAATGGACTTATACTTCATCTATCATAGCGCTTAATAAAATAAAACTAAGTTCTACTAACCAGGGAATTCCTGTAGGCCAGAGGTAGGCGATAAAAACCTGTCGCACTTCGGTTGTGGGTTCGATTCCCGCATCCTTGTCCGACGTGACGGGTTTTTGCCCATCCTGCATGTTGTCCCTTTTTCTAAAACTACATTATTATAACATTCCGGCAATAATATCGAAAAAAGTTATAGCCTTAAACAATACTATATTATTTATAACTTAATTCATTCCAATCTTTAGGCTTATCTAAAATACTTCTGTCCAAGTTCATAGTATACAGAAAATGATTACTTGAAAGGTCACATAATAATCACATGAATACCATCATTTATTCCCCATATAAGATATATCTTATTGGTCACATTCCAAACATGTGAATACCTTAATCATGTATTCTCTTGAAAAATGAATACCCATTAAACCTTAGTGAAAACATGAATGCTGTCAAAAGTTAACTCTTTACACATACCAAAATCCCAAAATTTCTATATACTCAAACCATGATATCACTTTGTCCATATATCAGTCATGAGCTCATTTCATTATCTCTTTATCCCTTCATTATGAGCATATCATCTTCTTTCCAAAAATATTTGAATAACCTTTCATGGTTACCAGTACCATTCATCATATACTTTCAAAAACTCAAGGAAAGACAACAGTGTAACAATCCTTAGATTTTTCTTTATTCCAGAGTACCATACATTATTCTTGATAAACATACAATCATTCCACTACCTTATTAAACCACTGACTGAGCTTCATAATTTATTTCATCTCATATACCATTTGTAGTCTCTTCATCATCATCCACATAAATACTACCCATATGACCATGATGATTCTCTTCATGAGATTTTACCTTAGGGAATTGGTTTGCATAATTCCCATACATTCCACATTTAAAACATTTAATCATTTTTGATGTCATAGAAATATCATTATCCTTGTCCATGGTGTTAACTGAACCTTTTCCTTTGCACTTACTGGCTTTGTGTCCTTCCTTTCCACACCCAAATCATCTTCCAGTTCCTTTGAAATATTCTTCTTAATGCCTCTTCCCACATGATTTACATGAGGGAAATTGAACTTTCTTTCCTCTATGATCATCATGAAACTCCATATTTCTCTTATTATATGAGTCGGGATACTTACCAAAGTTGAGATTATTGATCATATTGTGAGATTACTGATTAGGCATAATAATGATGTTTTGACTTCCAAATCCTATTTCATTTGGTTTCTCATAAATAATATCATTCCATTTTCCATCATATCCTCCATTATCGTGAATCTTCCTGTTTCCAGCCATTTTCTAAAACCCAAAAAGAATAGTATGAGAGGCAAAAATAATGCTAGGAAAACAATATAATAAAGGGGGAGTACCTTCAATATATAACATCTTAGGTTTAATTCTAAGATCGTTACCATAATTCTAGGACTATAACCTATACATACACTTAACCTTAGGGACATCCCTAGACATACCTTAGAAATATCTCTAGGGATATCACTAAAGTACTCGCATCCTAGTTTCCAAAAGTTGACTAAACCTTTCCTCTGATACCAATTGTAGAGACCCAAAGCTTGAAGTACATGTAAATTACATTACTTTTGTGGAATACTTAATACATAACAAAAACAGACACTCAAGGACCGTAATAGTTTAGTGTCTTTGGAAACTTGGAACAAAATATTCTAATAGTTGTGAAATATCTTCAACATCTCCCATAAATATCTTCCCCTTTTGTTTTCTTACCTAAAACCCTTCTTTAAATACTGGGGAAAATAAAACATATAAAGGGTGAGCTCAAATACTTATTAAGGGTAAGCATGGATAAAATAAAACAAATCATATACATTTGAACTAAAAAAAACATGAACATAATGTTTAAACATCAAAATATTGAGCAATGACATAAAACATGGCAGTACGTAAGGAATAGATCATAATGAAACATTAATCATGATAAAATAGCATGAGAATAAAACATGTAATTGTGGAAAAACATTAAGCACATGATATTATTTCAATAGTAGACAAGGCATTGCTGCCAAGACCATCTTAGTGGACAAAGTCCCTTTCTGAATCGAGTTCACTCCTCGTTCCAGTCCTGTAACACTGAACCAGATTAACTTACCATTCCATCCATGTCTATTTCATGAGATATAAATCTTTACCCAATGCATTGGAGGGAGATATAGGTCCCACCCATCTCATAATGAAATCATTCTTACGTGTGCCACAACATGAACATAAATCATTCATCATTACCCAAAGAATAAAATGGGTTTCATAAACATCATCCCATCATAACATAATCCATATATAAAAAAATGTATATCATTTCATTATAAGAAAAGTGAAACCATGTAAATCATAAAGACATTATACTTGAAACATACATATATGAGAATAATGTCATCTTAGAGGGAAAATGGTTTTTATAAAACAATTGAAATGAATTCTTGAGGAAAATATCCTTTCTTCTTCAAAATAATTTTCTTTTCAGAAAATATCATGCAATTTTAAAAGAAAATGATTTTTTTGAAAATAGCCATGAAATATTGTAGAGTAATCTTCATGAAAATAAGGTGTTTTGAAGCCGTAAAAATCCGTTCATGTTGTATAAGTTTTTAAAAAAACATTCTCCTCGTACTTTTGCCGGAAAAGTCAAAAAGTTCCTCGTATGGTAAAAAAAAGAAAGATTCCTTCCATAACATGTGGTAAAAGTCAAAAATGGGTAAAAAGGACATTAAACATACATAAAAACATTTTTATAAAACATGGACATGGATGATAACAATAACCCTAGTAAATAATTACGAATAACAATCTCGGATAAGAACGAGATTGGAATAGTTATCCCTTACAAAGATCTTTTTGTAAATAAAATAGATCACTTATGTGTATTCACTATAAGGTTACATAAATAAAGTATAAATACATGATAATATATAAAAATTTATTTCTCACATAATCAAAGAATGACATAAACAAGAAAGATAAGATCAACCCAAAGAATGGAAATTGGGTTAAGAAGTTCCTTACCTCGTGTCCGACTTGACTCGATCGTTCTTTAATCTCCTAAATAATAAACCAAAGTTAATTTCTACTTGCTTAAGAACCTTTTTCAAGTTTATTATTCCTTTTATATCACTTATTACCATGTTATAAACATTATGTAACCATTTAAGTTAATAACATTCGTTTTGTCGATATTTAGTACTTGAGTCAAAAATGGACTTCTTATAATTTCATGTTGTTCATGTGGTCAAAGTTTCATTATATACAGAATTATATTCATGATTTATATATCATATATATCATATATATTCATCATATACATGTATTTATAATAGTACATAACATATGGAGGTAAGAAATGAAATGCACCGTTCATGGAGACGGTAAGCCGTAAGTACGCATGAACGCTACTTTCATTTCTATTTATTATTTTAATGGAATTAAAACATAATTATACATAGGTATATTATAATTCCAGTATAATATCATATATAATATCATTAAATCCATCCTTTATACATTCCACATAAGGCATTAACGAATCACATCACTTTGAGGGGGCGATAGTCCGCACTTTCTCAAATAAGATTATCGTATTTACCCACTATGGAAATCATAAAGGCTTGATATAACTGGGAAGTAAAGAAGAATAAGGAAATAATAAACATAATATATATCATATATAAATACAGTTCCATCATAATGGCCACCATGAGAGGCGGTAGGAGAAAATCGAACAATCATCGTTTCGTGAGGCGTTAGTTTTCCATCCACAAAAACATTATGTTCTTCATCCATTAGATGGAGGTGTGTGTAAGTGTAGTTCTAATACTTCTCATAACTACATCCTAGTATATTTAGGATACTGGTGTTGTTATAAAATAAAGGATTAAAAAGAGTTTAGGGGTTGGAGAAGTAGAATAAAAGAAAACAATTTAAGAGAAACCGTTACCTTTAATTTGGGTAACTTCCTTTGGTTTGAACCAAAAGGACTTCTTGAAGTGCCTTATTCCTAAGTTAATTCTTATAGGGTGAGGAGAGGGATGTAGGGAGATTAATCGGGCAGAGGTTGGACGATACAAATGGCTTGATAGGTGTGAGGAATTTGATAGAAATGTTCCCCTTTTATAAGGGGGAGGAGAGGATCTTTTGGAAAGTGTGAAAATATTATTTTATTATAAACTTATCTTCGGTTTCAAAAGGTAAAAAAATCATTAAAGATGAAGATAAGATGACTCATGGTCGAAATAAAATCATCTAATTTTAATTGGACATGTTTTGGATAATATTTTAATCATTATAATCTTATTTATTTAAATCATTTATTAATGAGGTAAATACTGCATCATTATTGTGTCATGAATAATTTAATTTATTTGATGTATAAAAATTATAAAAAAAATAACACCATGTAGAAAATATTTTTATATTTCCAATGAATATTTATAGTCGAAAAGATAATTTATATAACCCCTTTAAAAAATTAATTACTAAAAGATTTTTGTTAATGTCAATTTTGTCTTTACATTAAATTAATTAATCCAAATTGCCATTATCACTACCAAGTGGCTCAATGGGGTCCCAAAATCGACCCAAGGATGACCATGGTCGACCAATAATCATCCAATAAGGTTAGGACAAGTGTTAAGATAATTTTGAATTATTATAATATCCTTTTAACCTTGAATTACCATATTTACCTTTAACCGCGGTAAATAAAAGTCAAAAGTTACTATTCACTAAAAATTATTTTCATCTTATAGAACCACATTTTACTTCTTGATAACAACCATGTATGTAGGATTTTTGAAATTCAATTCAAATAAGTGGTAAAATTTTATTTAAATGAAAGAGTCAGTTTTTCTAACTACCACTAAGTGGTTTCACTATTCATCAAAAATTGAAGTTTTTCAGAAAAATACCAAAAATTCAGACTAAGCTATATTTGATATTCTGAATTCAAAAATGATGTCCATTTTTCCAAATTCAAAACATAGAAGTGGCATTAATTAATTTTAAAATTAATTCCCGTTTTCAAAACAAGTAGCGTGTTTTTAAGAAACAATAACTATCAAAAGATCGACACTTGTTTATGTCCAATTTCAAAGTGAAATTAATTCCAATGACCAAAATTATATTAAATGGTAAAAATATATTCTAATTACACTTTAAAACCAATTAAAAAGATAATATAACCATATAAATTATTGTGACGAAAAAAGTTGTTTTTAATTAAAATATAGCGTGTTTTTACTATTCATTAAAATATGAAAGTTATCAGAATAATTTGAAAAATTTATCCAAATTAAATTTTTATATCCTGATTCCAAAGAAGAATTTTATTTTGTCAAATTGAACTTATAAACATGTCAAAAACTAGATTTAAAGTGGGTGCGCCATCAAAAGGCGACAAAACTGCATTTTTTGAAAAACACTTATTTTACCCGAAAAAATTTAGTTTGTTCTCATACCATGTTCTATAAAATGTGTAAGATGAATAATAATGTTATAAAATTCAAAATTTAGTTGATACTATTCATAACAGCTAGTTCATAATAATATTATAACCATATATCGTTGTTTAGTGAAACCTGGTATTGCGTACAACACACGCTATCGAGGAAGGTTGCGATTGCGTGTAATGCAAGCCAAGTCAGGGTTGCGTGTTGTGAAAGACTCCTTCATTGTTTCATATAACAAAATAAAACCATATTTCATTTATACATTGAATATATATATATATATATATACACTCAATGTTGCGTATAATAACTACTATCAAACGAACTTGAAATTGTGTGTAACATGATCCAAGAATAGTGTTGCGTATACTACAAGATAATACGGTGTTGTGTATAGTACAAGGTAATCTTGGTGTAGTGTATAATATAAGACATCAAAGAAATTAAAAATAATATATCTCATAAAATCTCAGGGTGTTACACTATCTTAGGTATTTCATATTCTTAGAATATTAACTTGTGGAACTCTAATCATAGGTATATCTTAGAAAATCAATGAACCCCTTTAATTTGATAAAAAATATCATCAATTCTTGACAAGGGATACTTGTACTTAACATTCATTTGATTTAGTTTTTGAAAGTCAATGAAAAGTCTGAGACTTTAATTTTCTTTCTTGGAAAAGAGAATAGGTGAAGCCCAAGGTGACACACTAGGATGAATAAATCCCTTATCCTCAAGGTCTTTAAGATGAAACTTAATTTCCTCTAACTCAATAGGTTCCATACGATAAGGTGGCATAGAAATGGGCCTCATAATAGGGAGAAGGTCAATAGTAAACTCAACATATACCCATGGTGGTAACCCAAGAAAATCATCCGGAAATACCTTGAGGTATGTACTCACCACTGTAAGAAGTAGACTACTCAATAGAGTTCCAACAAAATCAAGGAACATCTCTGAAAATTTTCATGAGATCAATCTAACATAAGGAATAATAGGCCACGCTCTCCCAAATTAGAATCCCACTCACCTTGAAAGGAATGAATGACTCCATCAGGAGATAAGAACTAAAATAGATAATGATAACAGTTGACCTAGGATTTATCACTGATCATCCAATCCATGCCAATAATTAGTTCGAAGATATCAAGATCAATAACTAAGAAATACCACAACACTTCAAAGCTGGATATCATCTTCCAACATGTGGAACATATGAAACCTTGTTCAGACCTCTTTCACAAAGGAATGAAAAGACACAAAAAGAATTAAATAAGTTCCAAACACAATCCCAACACATAAATTATATTTGATGATATAAAATAATGATTAACACTTGTATAAAATAAAGCTATCACCATAGAGGATGAAATAAAAACCATACCTCTTATAGTAGCTATCCCTACCTCATATTCCTCCAGTTCATACTCCTCTATGTAAAAAAATTCAGTATGAGCTCCCCAATGAGCTTTCTTAGCTTCATGAAAACCCCCCTTAGCCTAAAGGTAAGATCAACTAAACTTGGAAGCATAATAATTCACCTATAAACCCTTGGTGAGAGTGGATCCAACCTTACTAATTTGGGACATCCTTCCACAAAAACACCTAAGATGATCAGATTACCCACAATGATGATAAGTCTAGGGTGATTCTATATATTTAGGCTTAGTATGACAAAGACTTCCATACTGATAGAAAACATCCTATCGATGTCCTAACGAAGCCCTTGAAACTGGCCCTAAAGAAAACTGAGCACCCTTGTGTTTCCTTTTTTGTCCAGAAGACACACCATGGATAATATCTGAACCAACCAAAGATCCACCCAAACCCATTCTCCCATCTATGTATGCCTCATACATAACCTCTTTTTCAACCACCTACTTAAAGGTTTGAAGGCATAATAAAATTAGCATTGATCGATTATCTCCCCTCAACCCCATCTCAAACCTTTAAGATTTAAGGTAATCATCACTGAAAAGATCTAAATATAGGTGTACCAACTTAGAAAAATGGGTGGAATATTCAAAAATTGTATTCTCCCCTTGTTCTAAGGTCATAAATTCTCAGGTCTTTTCCACACATATCATTTTAGGATAAAACCACTAATTGAATATTTTCTTAAAATAAGTCCATGTAAGATCCTTGTGAAAATTAGCTTGTATGATGGAGTCCCACCGTCTCCTTCCTGGTTCTTAAAACATATACATGGTAAAATACACCTTAGATTCCTCAAGAGTTTTTATAAAATGGAATATCCTTTCAATATTCTCAATCCATTCCTTAGATTCTTGGGGTCCTTTGTCGCTACAGAAGATGGGTGAATTCTTCTTAGTAAATTCCATGTCATGATCCACCACTCATCCCTAGTGTCCAATACCTACCCGACCTAGAGTATGGATAGTTTAGATTACAAATTCTACGAAAGAAGGGTCCACTAGAGGATTAAACTGTGAGAATTTTCTCATAGCCTCCTCACTCGAATTTGGAAGAGCTCTTCTAGGAGGTATTATCTAATAAACACAAGACAATAACCAATCTGATTAAGAGAAAATTCCCAAATCATAATACCAAATTCTAAAATCTATATTAATGCCTTTGAACAACAAGAATTTAAATTAATTATAGATTCTATAAATTAAAGAAAACACTCTAAAAAGTAATGGGTCCATTCAAATAAACTCTAAATTCAGTTCATTAAAACAACTTCAAACACCAAGTCTAAAGCTTGGAAAAAATACCCTAACCACCCATGGTAACTTGATTTCAGACACAGAGTGAGTTGGCTAGGCAACCTCCCACACTTACTATCCAAATTATGATAGTACTAAATCCTATCTATCAAAGAACTTAAATCAAAACTAGGTAGTTTCATAACACTTCAGGCTAGGTATTCCCTTTGATACCATTTTATAACAAACCAACTTAAGTCAACTAGACAAGTCGCCCAAGAAGTCTGAACACATGGTGAGGCGTAATGAACCATCCAAGAAGTCTCATGTATAACCAAAATAATTCATAACATCAGAGTGAAAAGTAGAAGAAAAATATAAAACTAAAATACATACAACATCAAGACAAATGACTAAACCTGAAAACAAAAAATATAATACTAAACGAGCCTCCATGTGACCATCTGTCACCACCAAACCGACCCACCATGAAGGTGATGAAAACCAATAGAATCCAGAAAACTACATGATATCATTTCCTTTACCCATGTACTGAAAAATTACATCTACAAATTTCAAAGTAAAAAATAGGGTGTGAGAAAAAATCCCAATAGGATTTCACCAAAGAATCTATACAAGGTCAAATATCATGAAAATGTTAGCTCTAACTTTAAAAAAAATTCAGTTTATAAATCATTTTCATAAGATAAAACATATTTGTAAAAAATAATTTGGTTTTCATATAAGCCTTTAATATTCAAACAAATAATTAATATGATAAGTACACATAAGAAATCATAATAGCAACCACAAAACCAACCATGGATACCTCATAAGATAAAAATGAGCAATCGACCATGAAATATACCATTATGTGTAAAACCAAGCATAAATGAAAAATCAAAAGATCTAGGATCTATCCTATGGGAATAAATACTAGATATAAAAGGAAATAACTAAGCCAGGAACCACACGAATCCAACCAATATCAAGTCCTATCACATAGTTTGTCGATATCAAAACCTCTAGTAGTGTCACACACACTAAACTGACAAGTCCATTTCTTGATGCACCCAAGGTTCCTAATGTGATATGATTTTAATAACCATTTTAAAACCATGATCACATTTTATAAAAACATTTTCATATTGAATCCTTACTAATTTCATGCTTAAAAATTCATTCTATAACCAAAACTCCCCTTTAGGCATTTCATAGAATCACATAGTGTGTGCAAAAACATTTTTAAAGAAAAAACACTTTAAAAACATACACCTCTTTAAAAAAAATACACTTTAATATTAAATACATCCATTTCATAATAAAAACCAAATTAATTTGCAATAAATTCAATTAAATCATTAGTTAAGACCTTTGTATAGTGACACCTACATCAAGAGTGGAGAGAAACCACTAAGAGATGATCTCCCAAATCCTAAGGTTGAATCTGATAAAAAAGGGGCTTCAAGGCCTTTAAAAATATCTCTTAGGTGCCTAAGGTTTGAGATAAAAAGTTTGAAGAAGAAGTAATTTAGAGTTATTTTGGGGTATTTATAGGTAGTATGAAAAATATAAGACCACGGTGCAGACCAAAACACCATGATATATGATGGAAAAAACAAATTATAACATCCTAGACCACAGTGTAGAAAGGGGATGAGATCTGAGGGAACACACTATAATGTGAGGGACAACACTGCAACCCATTTAGTCAAAACTGAGTTTGAGAACCAGTGTTGATCCTATTTTCTAGAAGAGGGGACTATGGTGAAACATTTTCCTCTATGTCGCAGAGCTCAACCAAATAGAAGGCCAATATCTTAGCCCCTATCCCATGACACAACCATGATGGATATGGAAATGGCACCAAAATTCCTCCTACAGGACTACACACTACAACCAGCTCATCCACACCACAATGATTCCACTCCACACTGTAACTAAACCCTCCACGGTGTAGTCCCCTATAAAATTACCAAAAATTTAAAAAAATCAACCTCACCTCCAAAACCCCAATAACTTGAAATAACAACTCTTAAACATTAAAAGAGAGTGTACTAAAACTCATATTTCATTACATGTCATATATTTAAAGTTATATGATCATTAAACTTTTGGTTTACTATTATTGATTCTATTATACATAAAAAATTATTTATAATCACTTTTTATGAATGATTGTTACATATCTAGGTATCTATTTTATCCAATTTTCCCATATAATATTAATTTTCAGGAATACCATTGATATATCTCATCGAGACTTCAAATATAATAAAGAATTAAGAATTTATACTACCAGATAGGAATATATTTGTTCTTCTGGAGCTATTAATTAATTTCATATACTGGTAAATGTACTTACATGAGCATATACTAACTCATATAAGAGTTATTTTAAATCATTTAATCAAAATAATATTTATAAATATTTTTCATTATGATATATATATATAAGATTTTCCATATCTTTCATTGTGAATACTCATACTTGTCATTATAATTTCTAATTTTAGTGGTTTATTAATTAATAATATAATCATAATGGGTTAGGACCATCACTAAGAATATTATTGTATATTTTGTAACTTCTGGCCCAAATATTATTTTACAATATATGTGCTTGGGAGCAGAGTCCTTGTATATTTTTAAGCTAGTGAATTTGATAGTGATAACCAATGTGGAAGAATCTTCTAGATTCACAACACACACCCCATCACTATAAAAAATTATAATTCATAAAAAACATTCACTTTACCAAATAAAGGAGGAATAATTTGATAAAAATTCATTAACTCTAAAATATTCTTAATAAAATTCTAAGTATGAGTAGCACAAATCATATCATTTTTTTCATGAAAAATTTCATTCTCTTCAAGGAATAAAATAGAGAAATTAAAACTGCATTCACATTGGGGAATGAATTAATTACCCATTTTATTTATCATTATGACCATAATTTAACCACTTCACATGGTAAAACCATTTTCATAAAATATATATTTGATTATAATGGTTATGTAATTATGATATCTCATCTATGAACTATAAAAGGAATAATATCATATTTAGGGTATAATATCAAATGAATTACATGAGTTGATATTAATAATCCATAAGTACATGATAAATGATAATGTATTTATTCGATACTGCTACTATAAGAACAATAATTGATAAATGAAGATATCTTTTAATATAATTCCAAAAGAAACTATTTTAATATCATCCTTTAGGGATGTATTATTTTATATTCATTATTAAAATTCTTTGATCTCTTTAAATGTTTATTTTCACAAAACTAAATTTGGTGGTTATATTATTATTATTTGTTATAAACAAGTACAACACAATGATAATTACCAAAACATCATCACATTAAAATATATTTAAAATAAAATCATGTATATTTTAATTCAATTTGAGGAATAAAATAAATATTTTTAAATAAATATTCTCATTCACTTTAGGTAATGAAATAATTTTTTTGTTTAGGCTTTATAGAGTCTTGAAGACAATAGTATGAATATTCAATTAAGGATTTTCATCCTAATTTTGGGGATGTGTATTGACATGTGCCTATCATGGGGTGTGAAAAAAAAAATATTTTTTTAAGTTAAAATGCATTAAAGTGGTTTACCTAGGATGTCTCTAGAAATGAGTGCACAACAATCACATTTTTCACTTAAATTTGAGAAAGAAGTGAGATTGTTTTTAGAATTGTTTGAGTTTAAAAAGAAATAAGGCAATTAAAAATAAAGTTTGAACACAAGTGGATGAAGAGAGAAATGGAGTCAGAGTAAGATAACATTTTTCAACGTCATTATAGTCTTAAATATCATTCCCCTATCATCCCATTGAATGATAAATGAAAGACTCCTCAATCGAGTCATCAATCACCCTTGGTTGAAGGAAGCAATGAAACCCACTCATATGTGCATAAAAGTTAATAAAAAATTACCAAATAACTAAGGAAAGTACCTATCAGGAATTTTTTATCCATATAAATATAGAAAAATTTCACTAGTTCCACACACATGCCAACTATCTCTAGACACTCACCAACTAATACAATCTGCTCGATCAAGAAAAACTGCACTAGGTAGAGGGAGTTTAAAGTTCTTCAACCAAAGCTATAAACAATGAGTGAAACTAAAACCCAAAATATAATAACATTAAGATAATTGGAAACCAATAAAAATATAAATAATTCAATAGAAAAATAGAGTTTTATATTTAAGCACAAGACTCTGACATTAAAAAAGTGAAGCTACCCTTTCCCCGATCACTCAAAGGTTTTACCCCTCTATGTGAAGGGTAAGAGAGTTGAAAGGGGAAGAAGAGAGAATAATGAAACTAAGAAAATAGAAAATATAAAATCATCAACACTTAAAGGCTCTAATACTCCATAAAAACCCCTCCCTTTCCTTCTTAATCACCCTTAAATAGAAGTGGACACTCATATAAATAGTGTTGAGGGGTAGAAGAATTTCCCTCTAGATTCATTCCACTGAAAGTTTAAGTTCAATTATCATAGTAAATGGAAGCAACTATGGAATTTTTCTTCATAAAAGTTCTTCCCATCTATCTTGTTCATTATACCACAAAATCTAAGAATATTTTTAAAAGTCTCCAAAAATTTATGTCTAAATTACTGATGAATACTTTTTATACCCGAGGAGACTACTCAAATCCCTTCAATTTGGAACATGAAATGGACACATTAATGACCAAAATTATCCATGAAATTTATTTTGGACATGAATCTCAGATTTATATTTCTAACACATCTTGAATAACTTCATTTGGATGTCTCTATATTGAGATACGCTTCAATTACTAATGTGGGGTCCATTCTATCGGCCATCAAACTTTTTCCACTTGATTGATTTTTCTGGGCCATTTTGTGTCGAATTGGATCTATGTACAGAAGAAAAATTTGAATCCTAAAAGGAAGGAAATCATAAAAAAAGGATTCAATTAAATTGGATCATAATTTTAAAAGTTATTCCTAACAAAATGAAGCTCCAGAACACTACTAAATTTCTAGAATTAAACAATTTTTATAATTAAGCCCAAAATTTACCAAAAATATTAAAATGATTCAAATTAGCTCAAATTGATTAATTGTAAGGTATTAAATCATCTAAAAACATGTTAAAAATAATTAAAATATTATCTCTATCATGTATTAATAAAATAAATACCATCTTCATCATGATTATTTAAACATCATAATCAAGTTTGAAACCTTTAGGTTGTACACAAAGATAAGACATTTTAGATTTTATTATGTCTCCATTATTTTGATGACATGATTAGTAAAATTTACTTGAATGCTTTGATGTATGAGAAGTAAACAATTTTCATCATTCATCTACTTTGTGTGGCATTGTTTTGTTTTTTTATTTGATGAATGATATTTTTCTTGACATCAACTACATCAGTTATTAACCAATAAAATTCACTTCAGGGAATAAACTACAATTTTTGCAGTCATGATTCATTACTTCTCTTTAGGTGCTCATTATTTTTATCACATCAAAATACTAAGAAAATCATACATTATTTTCAAATTTATCAAAAGGTGGGAAATAAATATGATATATAAAATATGACTCACCTGTTGATATAGCTCTTCAAATGCGTAGAGTTGATGTGCATGCATAGATGCATGACAAAAGAAGGAAGTCTAGAAAAAGATGATACATAACTTTTTCATGTAAGATTTATCTTACGTTGATGATAACATCATATTGATGCGCAATGTGGAGAAGACGATCATGTTGATAGCATGTTGTGAAATTGATCGAACACCGATTGAAACCACAAAGAATTTTAAAACCAGAAATGTAAGACTGATCATGGGTGAAAGACATCATTGATGAAACGTAACTTTGAATATTCATATGATGATGGTGATAAAAAATGGAAATAAAAATATAATATTAAAATAATAATCATAAGGAACACAATGTAGATCCTGAAAAAGTTCTCTCATTTTATTAAAAAATTTCCATATATATAGAGTACATGTGATACGATCTAACGATTAAGATTAATCCCTACCATATCTAATATAATGATTGTAATTACAAGGGTTATAGAATATGTAAGGTTGAGTCATGTGAAGGGTTGTATTGAGAACCAAGTATTTATCATCATTATCACTATTATAACATCCACACATTAATTTTTCATAACATAATCACATTTTTTTGTTATCATTTTTGTACGATTCAAACCAATAACCATTTTACTTTTTTTGGTTACCAATATAGTAGAAATGTCTATGGGTGTCTACCTTTAAGATACCCAACCCAATAAAATCGGGTCAAGGTATCCCTAAAATAGGTTTGGGTTTAATATGTACCATCTGATTATTAATCAGGTAGGGTTTGGGTTTCGGTCACAGGATACTCAAAAACTTTAACCTGTTCTTTTTTATTATATTGCATTTTAAAGTGTAACACTAATATTTACAACTTCCCAATCGATACAATGTGTACATGAAGTGCACCATGGTGAAGCACTATAGATGGAGCTCGGGACCAAATATGGAGTTCACCGGCTCATGGCGGATCTAGTTGAAGTAGAAGAAATGTGAAGGCAGTTATAAATCCCCGCATGCTGCACACAGGTCTTTATAATCCCTCATATGGTGTTGCTTCTTCAACCAGATTCACCCCAAGACAACGACCTGTATCTTCTATTCTGGTCAGTGTCCACCCTCCTCTGTCTAGTATATATAATTTCAAAAAATAAAATAAAAATATATGGATTCTGGTAAATATTGATTAACCGAGTTTGGATTTAGCTAAATTTTAAATGGGTATAATCGGGTACGGGTGGAGTTCAGGTAGCCTATAACCTAATCAGGTTTAGGGTATGGTGGCCCAAAATATGAAATTACCCAACCCATTTTTATATCTGTAATATAGTAATAGTATTATCATTATCATTTGATTACTTTTAATTCTTTTTTTATTAATTATTCGAATAATCCTCAACTTTCCACTACTAAATATGGGAATGAAAATTTACTTGTTTGGTTTAATTAAATTATATGATAATAAACAATAGGGTGAGATATGGAAATAAATTAATTTATCTCCAACCCCTAGCTTCAAATCACACAAAAAATGAGATGAATTAGGAAGAAATAATTTCATTTCTCAGAATAATTATCCCATCCAAATAAAATTAAAAGGAGATAATTACTCCACTTAATTTATTTAGTGACAAACCACTTATTTAATATTTTTAACTATTTTATCATACACACAATTATTTTCATTGAAACAAGATGAAACGATTTTCCTTCTAGATATTTAGAGTAAAATGTTTTTATTTCGTGACACTGTATTAAAATAATCATGGGAAAATACTTTTGAATAAAGTATACCAAGGATGTTATACTTAAAAATAACAAAAAAATGGTAGGTGTTCATTGATAAATAATTTTTAGATAATTTTTCAATTAGAAGTTTCAACTTATTGTCTCTCCTTATTAGTGGAACCAATCTAAAACTCTACTAGATAAGAAACATGACTCATGATATAGATGAAGGACCCGAACTAGATTCATTAAATGTTAAAAGGTAAACAATAATGATGATAGGTTATAAGGTTATTTAGTTTATTTATTTTTTTACTTTTATAATAGAGGTGAACAAATTTGTTGATTTTTCACTAATTCACCAAAAAAATTTAAATTATAAATAAACAAATAATAAATAATTGAGTAAAGGTGTCATGAAATCAATAATAAATATTTTAGTAAAGGTTAAAATTAATCTATCTATAAGGAAATGATCCATCATTAAATATCATGTGATAGAGGATTTTTGTGTTTCATGATTAGTGTTTTTAGTGGAGCTATAACACATAATGAAAAAAATCAAAACTTTTACAATAATAGATTATATGTTAGTTGATAGCATTGAAGTACGAGTGTTAAATGTTGGAGTTGATGCCCTAGAACCAACTACTTTGATCATCAAATTATCAGTATATTTATTGTCTTGAATATTTATTAATATATTATCATATGATGATCATTATCCTATGCGAAATCTATGTGATAATGTCCTAAGGGTACCTATCACACCAAAAGTTCATGATAGTTCTATGCCATTATGAAAACCTTGAAGTGTTGTGAAAATATTCTTAAATAAATGTTCTATGGTTGGATGACATTGTCGATGGGACATGGATGATACCATCTATAAGGGGAAGGAGGCTTATAAGACATTGAGACTACTTCCCTTGTAGTTCATCCTTGGTAATCTCAAGATAGGATATTATGAGAAAAGTATCATCAACACAAATTCCATATGTTTTTATACATGTCATTGGATGTTCCTATATAAGAACACGAGTAATGATACTTATACTTTAATATTATTATTAATGCATATCATGAGTCATGTACTTTGATGTATTGAGTAAAACTATGATGACATATGCTTGTCGTGAGGTAGGATACATTGGGTGCATCATGATTGGTATTGCATTAATGAATAATGCGAGGAAGGATTTGTCCCTTTTATTCATTAATTAAAGTTGATATATAGATCCATTTTATGGGAATGAAACCAAAATATTAAGTGTATGGATATGATGTTTTGATGATAAGTTCATTTATGAAAAGTTAAAATAATAGACATCGAATATATAGGTTGATGACACTAGTATGCAACCTTCTTGATTAGACATATCGAGACAAATATATTATATTACATAATGTGCATTTATATGTGGTTATTTTCATTATTATATTTGACCCATTTATATATTGTTTCCTTGATGTGTTGCTAAATGAAAACCTTAGACCATAGGTGGTTCTGCCTAATTCCACTAAGAAAGGAACCTTAAGGGTCACACACTAAGTGTATCTTGAACCTTAATTAAATTCTATATGAATTTAACACATTGAATAAATATTATTTCTATATGTGGTTTAATAATTATCCATATTTGGTTAACCAAATATATATCCAGTCACCAATTATTCAAAAGAATATTATGTGGGTCAAATATTAAATAAATATTTATTTGTTGAGTAATTATTTATTCAACTACATAGATATAAAAATATTTATTTATATCGGATTTGTTCGCAAGCCAACAACTATTTATTTATTTGGTTATGTGTATATTTAATAAATATTTAATCATTAGTTTAGTGAATATGATATTTATTTACTTATCTGTAAATAATTTAGTGACATTTATTTATTTAAATAAATAAACAATATTTAAATTCTGATAAATATTGAGGAGGGTAGGTGGACCAAGTTTAATGGTCCGGTGATAAATGACACATTAAATATTAATTAAATAAATATTAATTTATTTATTCAAGGAAGTAATATTTATTTATCCATGAGTTTAATGCATTCCAAGTAATTAATAATAATAATATTATTATTTAGACATGAGGTTTGTGAGAGATCAAGAGAATAATAAGGGCCCTTTGTAAGATCCCACCCTTCACCAAGGTACAAATCAGTTTGAAACTTTTGGAACCTCAAATAGTTACCATTAATAAATGTGTTTTTTGGGAGTAGAAGGTATATTGAGATCATCTTGGGGATTTGAGTCCTGAAACTGGGGATGTAGTACCACCAGCTAGCCTGTGGACAAGGAAGAAGCATAGGTGGGCTATTGGGTTCACCGAACATCTGGTGGCCTCTTGGGTGTTATTTAAGTGTGTGTGTGGGGGGGATATCATTTCATATAGGTCCACCCCTATTCTTATTACTTAGTTTTTTTTCCAAAAAAACCTAAAAGCAACCTCTATACACACCTCCATCCCTCTCCTCTCCTCTAGGATGGATCTCCTTCATCTGAAGTCTGTTTCAGCTTTCGTAAGAATCGTTGGAGACATTGAGATGAGTCTAAAAATCCTATTCCTCATGATATTATTTTATTTCAATTTCAAGTGGGTTTTTTATTATTTTATCTAATATACCCTATTTACAAGGATTTTTCTGCTTCTTTGTTTTCTCCCATTTCAGATCGAATTGAAAACTGATATTGAACGAGTGAGATTCTCTAAGCATGAGGTAGGCGGTTTAAGTGATTTCCCCTTAAATTCTAGACATCGTATTCTATTTTGGAATGTGTGTCCATGTTGGCTTATCTGTAATGACCCAAACCTTTATCAATGGAATTTTCCCTTCTTATAGTAATGTCACATAGTATAAATCACATAAAATCACCTATAAACCATAATAAAAACATTATAAATAAAGAATTAATGAAATAAGAAGTATTTCTAGAAGTTAAGGAACCAATACTAATAAAATAATAACTTGACCTTATGAATAGTAATATGACCCTTATGAATAGTAAACTGGCTAAATGAATAGTAGACTCACCCATGAAAGTATAAATATATTTTGTAATCTTATAAGTGAAAATATGATATAATTATATCATAGTATAAATAAGTAAATATTTTAAAAATTATTAATTAAGTGTTGGTATTTTTATAAGTCATAAATATTTAATTACAATTTTATGATTAATTTAATAAATTAAAAGAAAATTTATTATATTAAAATGTATTCATAAATTAATATTTTGATGTATTATGATTTTAAGATAATTTTATGAGACCTTTAGTAAAATTTCAATGTGTTACAAAATCATTTATAATTTTAAAATCTGTATTTTCCAAGTAAATGATGATTTTAATTAAAAATTAAATTAATCATATTTAGAAAATTATTTTCATAAAATGGAGTTCATTTTTTAATTCTACACATCAAAAAATGTTTAGGGTGAATTTTTGGGATTTTTCTAAAATACTTGAATTTTTGGTGGATAGTAAAATACGATAATTTTCGATAAAAGATAAATACACGCATTTTTGAGTCATTGTTGATGTAAGGATGACGTAAGAAGCTTAATATCAAACAATAATTCATTAATTTAATATATTTAAATATAATTCTCAAATTATTCAAAGTCTTGAGCCAAAATAATAAATTAATGAATATAATATTGAGAAAACACCCCTCTCCTCCAATATAAATACCACCCCTCACACCCTCCACTCCTCACACCTATAAAGCTTTGATACTTTCCTAAATTCCACCCAATAATCTTCCCTATCCCCCCATATCCAAGATCTCTTAGTCTCATAAAAATACCAAGCCTAGGTTCCTTGAGGAAGATCTCAAGAGAAGAATTCAAGAGGTAAATCCTCTCTTTTTTTTAATTTCCTTTCAATTTCAATTTATTTTCTTATTATTTCATCAAATACCATAATAAAAATGACATGATAACACCAGTAACTTAAATATAATATAATTATATAATTTCAATGTAATATAAACCATTAAACTCCCCCCTCTCTTTTATCTTAAAAATGAAATTGTCGCTCGTGATGTGTCAATTTATCAACATTGTGGGTGATGCACTTTCATTTTCCTTAAAAACATTAAAGGATATTAATAAGAGAATTAAATGGTTTAAAAAATATTTTAAAGTTTATTTTATAACCCTTTTTCATTCTATAAATAACTTATACTCATAATTCTAAATGATAAAACTAAACGAGTTTGTTGTGTTTGAAAAACCGCCAAAATTAACCTAAAACGATCATCATTAACTTTTATCTAATGAATCATCCTCATGGAATAAAAAAAAATCCCTTTTAAGATAATTTAAGATTATATATTATCATTAATAACATATAATAATAATTATATATATTAATCCTCATTTTAAATGAACTTTCATTCACGTATACAAATGAACCAATCATGAAAACTATGAAAACGAACACTCCCGAAAGATAAAATTAAACTCTATAACTCATAAAAAGGACCATAAAATAACTTAATAAACCCATAATGAATCATATTAATGTATAAAATGTTCTATAATTTTTAATTAATTAATATAATCTGATTATACAGGATACTAAAGTGAAGAAAGCATTCAGACTCAAGGTAAAGGGAATTCTCAAACCCAACTCACTTTATTTGGATTTTCCCACTTTAACCCCATTTTCAGTATGAATATTCCTTAAATATAATTTATTTATAATTATATTACCTTTTCTAGGATATACATGTTTTCTAATTGTGTTTATGACAAACAAAATGTTTTCCAAAATAACTCTTCTTTAAAAAAAACACACCTTTACCTTTTCAGGATTGTTTCCTTCACTCAAGGTTGATGATTATTATATAAAGTATGTTATTCCCTATTTCATTTGGGAACCCAAATTTTATGAATGTATTATTATTAAATAAAACCCATTCCTTTACATGGGTTATTATATATTCAATATTGATATATGTTCTATGTGGCATGCATGATAATATAAATGTTGTGATGTGAGGGGTGCACCCGAAATTATATAGCGCAATGTAAATGTTATGATGTGATAGGTGCACACAGAATTATATATCACTAAAATTAATTGGTTAATGTGAAGAGCCTCATGAGATAAAGTGAAATATGCATGCTCATGATGCTAGATTTTTTCACAACTATTGTGGTAGTTGACCACTAAGACATGATGTTTCATTTTTATACATCGCCATATTTCAATCATTTTCATAATGATTCCTCTCATGATTACGATACTATGTATATGTTATCATTATTCTCACCCCATGTTATATTGTTTCATGTTATTATCTATCCTCTTACCAGGATTTTATCTCACCTCTTTTTGATGTATATCCTCAGGTGACTACTTGTACTAAGGAGAACACAATAGACAATAAGAAGCTAGAGAAGAAGCAATTAAATAAATATTTATGATTTATGATGTAAAAGTTATGTATGGTTCTAGTTTTTCTAAGACACTAAACCTATACCCAAGTGTTAAATGATCCTGTTTAGCATCCAAAAGACCCAGGATAAATTCTGAGTAGGGATGAATTTCTGGGTACTGTAGCAGTACTGTAGCAGCGGCGAAACTGTAGAGGCGGTGACTCTATAGCGGCGGAGGTACTATAGTGGGAAATGTAGTGGAAATGGTACTATAATAGGTACTATAGCATCCCAGTTACTATAGAAATACTATTCACCGAAGGTCCCTCTAGGCCAAAAAATGGGCTTTTATGCCCCTAGGCCTTCGAACTATGTAATGGGTCTCCCTATACCCAGTCAAAAGAGGTCTTTTATTTCCTTTAATAATAAAAATGAACCTTTAGCCCTAATTTTTTTAAAAAATGTAATATTAATGTAAGAAAAATCATGGTCTCTATAGTCAGTATCATAGGATGGTTTAGTTAATTTGGGAATTAGGATTAAAGAACCTCAGTGAAACCCATAGTACGAGACTAAGTATATGTAAGCACAAATTTTTTTTTTATAAACATAGGGATCCCATAAGATATGCCTTTAGAGTTAATTTTAAAAATGGATAGATTATTTATGAATTTTTGACTTATGTTTTTTTATAACTTTTTCTATTTTAGAAAATGGTGGGAACCAAGAGAAACCAGGCCAAAAACCTGTGCGAGGGACAATGCAGTGATTGCCCGAATAACATACCCAATGATTTGGGAGGTGGAGTTCAAAATTTCATGGTGATGATTACCCAACTATCTCAGGTTATGAATAATAACCTAAATAATATGGAATTTCCTCCTTTACCAAAGAGTGAGAAAATGGATATCAAGTGTTTTATGCATCAACGACCACCAATGTTAAGTGGATCTTCCGATCCACTAGTTTCAGAACAGTGGGTCAAATCGATGGAGAAGATATTTTATGTGCTTCACTGTTCTAAGATAGAAAAGGAAACTTTGGATATTTATCATTTAGATAGAGAGGTCGATCAATGGTGGGATTTGATTAAGAACACCAATCCGAGGGATGAAATTGAAGAGATAGATTGGGAAGACTTTAAGACAAAGTTTCTTAACAAGTATTTCCCTCAAACTATTAGAACAAATATGGGGAGAGAATTTATAGATCTGAAGCAAAAGGAAGGTGAATATATCATGACTTACAAAGAAAATTTCACAAGGATTTCAAGGTATGCTTTGGATTTTGTTATCAACAATGATAACAAAATCAATAGATTATTTAGTGGTCTAAAATTGCACGTTCAAAAGGCTCTTTCAATTTGATACTTTGGGAGTTATAAAGAAGTTTTTCTATGTGCTCTCAAGGTGGATATGGAGTTTTGATAATGGTCCCATGGTTATGGCGATAAGAAATTAAATATGGAGTTTCAAGTTGGAGGATCTCATGAGAAATGTGGAAAGAAAACTCAACCACCCACATGTCAAAAATGTGGGAAGAAGCATCATGGGAACTACCTCAAAGGGATAGGGAAATTATTCAAGTGTGGGGATAAGGCCACCAAGCTCATGAATTTCAAAAAGAAATGAGGAAACATGAAAATTTGGCATAGTAAAGGAGAGAACCACCCATGGTCCAATGCTATAACTACAGGGAGCAAGGGAACTATGCAAGCTAGTGCACTAAACCTCAAGTTCTGGAGGGTAATCAGAATCATCAGACACCAAAACCAAAGGATAAAGGGAATTATTATGCCATAACTACTATGGAATTAGAGCAAGAGAATGAAGTTATACAAGGTACACTTCATATTCACTCAATAATGGAAAAATTCTTATTTGATTCTGGTTCTATGAATTTCTTTATATCTTGAAAGTTTTCTAGAACTATTGAATCAAAGGCCCAAATCCTTGAAGTAGAGATATTTAAAAAAAACTAAGTGGTTCAATCATTGCAACCCAATTGTTGGACTCTTATCTTATTGTCATATGTGGGAAGATTCTACCAGAGAATCTCATGATACTTCCCTTGGTGCAATTTGACACTATAATTGGGATGGATTGGATCTCATTATATAGAGCACATATAAACTGCTAGGAAAAGGAAATATCTTTTCATATTCTAAACCATATCATACTCCTCTACAAATACAAGGAAGATCATGAATATCCTTTTAAAAATCCTTCAATGGAGTAGGTGTTGATTCCCTATGAATAATCATACCTCGCTCAAATGGTTGAGTCAAAGGAAGGCATCAACCTAGGGGAAATGACCATTGTGATGGAATACAATGATGTATTTCCTGAAGAGTTACCCATACTACCCCTAGATAATGAGGTAGATTTCTCAATAGAACTCATACCTAGAGCTAATCCTATCTCAAAGTGTCCCTATAGGATGACTCCTATCAAAATAGAGGAGTTAAAGAAGCAACTACAAGAGCACTTGAACAAAGGGTTCATATTCCCTAGTGCATCAACTGGGGGTGTTATAGTGTTCTTTATTAAGAAGAAGGATAGATCAATGCGACTCTGTATTTATTATCAGGAACTCAAAAAGATCACCATAAAAAAAACTAGTATAATCTTCCAAGGATTGATGACCTGTTCGATTAGTTGAGAGGAGCTTAGTACTTCTCAAAGGTGGATCTCCATTCTGGATATCATATTCTAAAGTTGAAGAAGGAAAATATTCAGAATACGACCTTTCGTAAAAGGTGTGGGCACTATGAGTTTATGGTGATTCCCTTCAGACTTACTAATTCCCATGAGATATTTATAGATTTGATGAATAGATTCTTTAGACATTACCTTGAAAATTTTGTGGTAGTGCTTATTGATGAAATTATCATATACTCCAAGATCAAGGAGGAATATGAAGAATATCTAAGGCTTTTTTGGTGACATTGAGGAAGGATAATTTGTATTCCAAGTTTAGAAAGTGTGACTTTTGGACATAGCAGGTCACATTCTTGGTACACGTGATCACAAGTGAGGGAATTTATATCGACACTTAAAAAAAAGACAATTGAGGAATGGAACAGACCCTCTACTGTCATAGAAATCTGTAGTTTTCTTAAATTAGTTGGGTACTACTGACTTTTTGTGATAAATTTCTCACTATTTTAAATCCCGCTAACTAAGTTAACAAGGAAATTGGTAAAGTATGTATGGATGGAATAATGTGATGAAATCTTCAAGGATCTAAAGAGAAGGATTATCACTACACTAGTACTCACATTACCAAAAAGTGTAGAAAGTTTTGTGATATACAATGATGCTTCTAAGAAAGGCTTAGGTTGTGTACTCATGAAAAATGATAACATGATAGCCTGCACCTCATGGAAGTTGAATATCCAAGAGAATAACTACTCGAAACATGATTTGGAGCTAGAAATTGTGTTTTTTCCTTGAAAATATAGCGACACTACCTCTATGGTGAGAAGTGTGACAAATATACCAATAAAAAGATACTAAATTATATATTTAAACAAAAGGAGCTAAACATGCATCAAAGGAGATGTTTTAATCCAATTAAAGACTACGATTTCTCTATTCACTATCATCCTAGCAAGGAGAACAAGGTAGATAATGCTCTTAGCAGAAAAGAACCTGCTACTTTATCCATGTTGCAGATTATGAAATACCCTATCTTCATGGATATACAAAGGATGGATTCAGAAATCATAATGGTAGAGAACACATCCTACCTTTCACAAAATTATTACACAACCATATATCCAAGAGAATATTAAGGAGTCAAAAAGGAATGATACGAAGTTTCAAAAGAGGGTGAATGTAGTAAAAGAAGGGAATATGAAAGAGTTCCACATCAATGATAATGGTGAGATTCAGTTTGGAACAAGGCTTTGTGTGCCTTCATCACTTGGGATAAAGAATGATCTATTGGATAATTTACATAGCTCAACATTCTTTATCCATCTTGGAAGCACCAAGATGTACCATGATCTCTGAGAACACTTCTGGTGGGACAACATGAAGAAAGATATTGTGAAATATATCTCAAGGTGTTTGATATGCCATCAAGTTAAAGCAGAGTGAAAAAATTAAAAAGGGATGATGCAAGTTGCAACCATTACCTATACCCATGTGAAAATGGGAGAATGTCACTATAGAATTTGTCATAGGTCTTCTAAAGAAATAAAAAGGAAATAATGCAATATGGGTTGTGTTGGACTAACTCACCAAGACTGCCCACTTTATCTCTATTTAGGAAGATCTCTTGCTTGAACAACTTGCAAAGGTATATGTGAAATAAGTGGTGAGACTACATGGGGTTCCAATTTCAATTGTCTCTGATCATGATCCCAGATTCACATCTAAATTTTGGAGGAGTCTTTAACATTCCTTGAGTACTTAATTGAATTTCATCATGTCCTATCACCCCCAAACTGATGGCCAATCTGAAAGGACTATTCAAACGCTTGAAGATATGATAAGATCCTACTATTTAGAATTCAAAGGTTTATGGGATCAACGTCTCTTATTATTTGAGTTCTCATACAACAATAGATTCCACTTGAGTATTCAGATGGCTCCATATAAATATCTATATGAAAAGCGATGTATAACTCCAACCTATTGGTATGAAGTTGGAGAAAGAAAGATACTTGGACCTGATCTTGTGTAAGAGATGATAGAGAAGGTTAAAACCATCCAACAATATATCAAAGCTTCTCAGAGTCGACAAAAGAGTTATGTTGACAACCATTAAATGGAATTGGAGTTTGATGTTGGAGATAAATTCTTCCTTTGAATATCACCATGGAAGAGATTAATGCAGTTTGGAAAGAAAGGGAAGCTAAGCCAAAGGTACATTGGCCCATTTAAGATCCTTGATCACATAGGAGTCGTGGACTATCAGATTTGACTTCCACCAAATATGGCTCAAGTTCATGATGTGTTCCACATATCACTCCTAAGAAAGTATATACCAGATCCCTCACATGTATTGAAATCGGAGGTGGTACAACTAGAGGGTGATCTCTCATATGAGGAGTAACCAGTAAAGATTCTAGACATGAGAGATAAGGTTCTATGTAACAAGACTACCCACCTTGTCAAAGTGTTGTGGAGGAACCATAAGTATGAATAAGCAACTAGGGAACCAGAGGAGGTGATGAAGGATAAGTGCCCTCACCTGTTTATGTGAAATTAAAATTTAAGGGTAAAATTTCAAAGGGGGGGGGGGAGAATGTAACGACCCAAAATTTTATCAATGGAATTTATCCCTTCTTATAGTAATCTCACATGGTATAAATAAAATAAAACCACTTAGATACCATAACAAAAAAATTATAAATTAATAATTAATGAAATAAGAAGTATTTATAGAAGTTAAGGAACCAATAAATTTGAAATAGTAACTTAACCTTAGGAATAGTAATATGACCCTTATGAATAGTAAACTGGCCAAATGAACAGTATACTCACCCATGAAATTATAGATAATTTTTTTACATCTTATAAGTGAAAATATTATATAATCATATCACAGTATAAGTAAGTAAATATTTTAAAAATTATTAATTAAGTGTTAGTATTTTTATAAGTCATAAATATTTAATTACAATTTTATGATTTATTTAATAATTTAAAAGAAAAATTATTTTCATAAAATTTATTCATAAATTAATATTTTTATGTCTTATGATTTTAAGATAATTTTATGAGACCTTAAGTAATTTTTCAAAGTGTTACAAAATCAGTTATAATTTTAAAATCTGTATTTTCCAAGTAAATGATGATTTTAATTAAAAATTAAATTAATCATATTTAGAAAATTATTTTCATAAAATGGAGTTCATTTTTTAATTCTAAAAGTTGAAAAAATGGATAGGTTGAATTTTTTGGATTTTTCTAAAATACTTGAATTTTTGGTGAATAGTAAAATATGACAATTTTTGATAAATGCTAAATACATGCATTTTTGAGTCATTGTTGATGTAAGGATGATGTAAGAACCTTAATCTCAAACCATAATACACCATTTTAATATATTTATATATAATTATTGAAATATTCATAGTCTTGAGCCAAAATAATAATTTAATGAATATAATATTGGGAAAACACCCCTCTCCTCTACTATAAATACCACCCCTCACACCCTTCCCTCCTCACGCCTCTCAATATTTGATCCTTTCTTAATTTATGCCCAATAATCTTCCATATCCCCTCATCTAAATCCAAGAGATCTTGGTATCCTTGAATTACCAAGCCTAGGTTTCTTGAGGATGATCTCAAGAGGAGAATTCAAGAGGTAAATCCTCTCTCTTTTTCTTTTAATTTCCTTTCAATTTCAATTTATTTTCTTATTATTTACTAACCTACCTATGTATAAATGGAATTATAACTCCATTAAATTACATATACTGAAAATATACCATGTTAATTTAATATCCATCATTAAACACCTCCCTCTCTCTCTTTTATCTTAAAAATGAAATCATCGCCCGTGATGTGTCAATTTACCGACATCGTGGGCGATGCACTTTCATTCTCCTTAAACACTTCCAAGGATATTAATAAGAACATTAAATAGTTTAAAACATATTTTAAACTATATTTTATAACTCTTTTTACATTATATAAATAACTTATACTCATAATAATAATGATAAAACAAAATAAGTTCGTTGTGTTTGAAAAACCACGAAAATTAACCTAAAACAATCATCATTAACTTTTATCTAATGAATCATCCTCATGTAATATAAAAAAAATACTTTGTAAGATAATTTAAAATTATATAGGATAATTATTAACATATAATAACAATTCTAGATATTCATCATCATTTTAAATGAACTTCCATTCTTGTATACAAACGAATCGATCATGAAAACTATGTAAACAAACACTCCCAAATGATGAAATTAAACTCTAAAACTCATCTAAAGTCCCATAAAAGAACTTAATAAAACCATAATTAATAATATTCATGTATAAAAGGTTATATAATTTTTAATTAATGAATCTAATCTGATTATATAGGATACTAAAGTGAATAAATCATTCAGACTCAAGGTAAGGGGAATTCTCGAACCCAACTCTCTTTATTTGGATTTTACCTTTTCACCCCATTTTCAGTATGTATATTCCTTAAATATAATTTATTTATCATTATATTACCTTTTCTATGATAGAATTTTTTTCTACTTGAGTTTATGCCAAACACAATGTTTTTCAAAAGAACTCTTCTTTAAAAAAACACACCATTTACTTCTCAAGATTGTTTCCTTCACTCAAGGTTGACGATTCTTATATCAAATATGTTATTAACTATTTAATTTTGGAACACAAAGTTTATTAATGTATTATTATGAAATTAAAACCATTCCTTTACATGGGTTATTATGTGTTCAATATTTATATATGTTCTAAGTGGCATGCATGATAATGATAATGTTGTGATGTGACAGATGCACCCAGAATTATATAGCGCAATGAAAATGTTATGATGTGATGGGTGCAACCATAATTATATAGGGATATAATGTATTAGCTAATGTGAATAACCTCATGAGATAAAGTGAAATATTTGTGAACATGGAGCTATCTTTGTTCACAACTATGTGTGGTAGTTGACCACTAAGACATAATGTTTCATTTTTATGCATTGTCACATTTTAAGCCTTTTCATAATTCTTCCTATCATGATTATGATCCTATGTATATTTTATCATTATGATAACCCCATGTTATATTGTTTCACATTCTTATCTATCCTATTATTGGGTTTTTAGCTTACCCCTTTTTGATGTATATGCTTAGGTGACTAGTTGTACTAAGGAGAACACAAGGGACAATAAGAATCTAGAGAAGAAGGAATTAAATAAATATTTATGTTTTATGTTGTAAAAGTTATGCATGGTCCTATTTTTCCCAAGACACTAAACCTTTTGATCCTCATTGTGTAATGATTTTATGTTTGTCTTTAAAACGATGTAATAGTAATGTAATAAAAAGTGAGGTCATTATATTATCAGATGCTTGACATGAAAAATTAAATTATATGTTTTGTTACCCTTATGATGTCTTGAAAACACCTGTGGGATTTGAGAAGATTATTGGTTTTGTATAGGCCTTCTTTGAATCCACTAAAGTGGTGAGCTTGGATTTGACCTTATAATTAAGGGAACTAATGGGATAACTAGGGATACCCTCATTAGTGTAATGAATTGTTACGGGATGTGGGTTGGATAGGAAGACCCTAGGACCTGATAGTTGAGATGGACATAGAAATACTTAATGAAATTTTTAATTGAATTATATGGTGAACATGTCTTAAAGTTATTTTTTTATATGTAAACTTGGAAGAATGGGTGGAATTTAATTCTTTTGTAACTATTATGATCATTGGAATTCCTTATAAAGTTATTTGGATTCCTTATGAATTATATTGGTATGGAATTCCATGGAAAATCCATGGATTCCATCAGGGAACTCATGTGAATACTAGGGAGTAAAGGCTTCCTTGGATTCAATGAGGTTCAAAATTATGGAATTCCTCAAGTGGGAAAGTGGATTCTACTTATATTAATTATTGCCAATTCCTTGGTGAGAATACCTCTTGGATTCAGGTAATATATTTATTTATTGAATTCCATGGATCCATTCCATGAATTCTTGAGGGGTACCTTTGTTGAATATCACAAGATGAGCTCCACATATTCAACTTGATGTTATTGGTGTGGGATTCCTTGGGTGTAAGATATAGATTCCAATCAATTCATACTTTTGAATGTCAGGTATAATTACTTACTAATAGATTTCTATAATTCCAAGGGACAACCCTCCTTAGATTACCTTGGGAATTGCTATAAGGGAATTCCCAGATGATCCATGTGGATTACCTTGGGTCACTTGATTATGGATACCTCGGTGATGCACCTTGGAACCAAATGAACCATGATACCTCAAATGTGATCATAGATATCAGCTTTCTAAACTAGGAAGGGCCATAATAGGTTTTTACTTTGAGACCTAAGGATTTAATTGGTTATATTTATTTCCACAACTTATTTTATTACTATTTCACTTATTTTTCACACACCTCATGCTTTACACTTATAGTCTGGAATTTCATTAGACACCATTAGTGGTGGCCTATAGAGTTGTAACAACACATTTATTGGGTCTTCATGTCACTTGGGTAGCTTATCAGACACTATTATTTATCTCTAGTATAGGTTTAGGGAAATACCTGATGTCGATGTGTGTTCTAGCTTAGTTGGAGTGTAGTATGGATGTTGGGTAGGCATGACTCATGAATGGTTTGGGGGTGAGATTTAGTTTTGTTTTTATTTTTTTATTGTATATGATCTAAACATGGGGGATCCTTTATGAAATGTATGGTATACCTCTTGTTACAACATTATTTATATTATAGTTATTATCAACACTTTCCCTATTTTTTTATGATGGTTATTTTTCATGATTATGTGATTGATTAATATTTAAACTATGTTGAGCTCTGACCAGAGGGTATAGTCTCCTAACTATACCACCTATATACCCTTTCTACTTGTCAAAAATTTTTTGAATATGGGGAGTTTCACTTGAGGTCATATGGTACACCATCCTGGGGCACTAGTTTTGTGGCATCCAAGTTTGGGTGTTACAAAATGGTATCATAGTATGAAATTTCATAAGATAGGAATGAAAAAAAGTTGACGTTTGGAGTAGATATCGGGTATGAGAAAGTTAAGACACATCCGACCATTATGTTTAGTTATGGATAGGTAATGGGCCATGATATCGAGATCTTGATCTAGGGAAGCTACAATAAGGACACTCCCATGGCAGGGAGCACCATGTCAATTTTGGGTGTGAGACCCTCATGTTAAAAGAGACATTAATTCCATGAATAATTCATGGGATTAGTACTTATATGGTCATGAAGACACTATATGTCGGTGTTCATGTAGTTTCTATGTAATTTGGATTCCTCGAGGAATTCCAATGGTAAGTTTCTATGGGATTATAGGTGGATTCTGAGTGATAACTTCAAGATCTAGATGAAATAATGTGATCTAATCATGGTTTGATGTGGTGGAACTCCAGTACTCAATTTATATCATGATGAATAGTGAAAGTGGTTAGTGGTTTAACCATAGAATCACACTAGAGGTGAGGTTTAGAACTCAGTGTTTATCGAGATGATCATGGGATGCTTCCATTGATCAAGGAATCATGTTCAGGTAGTTTAACAACACATCAGTGATAGAAGACGAGCATTATGATGGGTTATCCATAGGAGGTTTGACTAAAAGTTTTTCATGGGATTCGATGTAGTGGGTTTCAAACCACATTGATCATATCCATTGGAATGAGATGAACTTGGTTCAGGCTTTTGGATGAGGCTTTTCATTAGAATCCATCATGTTCTGGTACTTGTGTTGGGTGATAGATACCTGTCTGGTTCAATTTGGAATTGGTAATGAGGGTCGGTGCTAGTGTATTAATCACCATTATCAATCATGGGTGGAATTTGATCAGTAAATCCTATGGTGAGGAGCATACCATGGATGTATTGAGTGTGTGATGCTTTTTTAAGCAGTTTCAGTGAACATCAGAAGTAAAGAGACGAAGAACCCAACCCAGGGCTAGTTGCGGCTTTGTGGAACTACTTGGAATCAGGTAGATAATCTAGAAAAGATTTAATTCACCTTATTTAGGGTATCAATTGAGTATTTTTCAATAAAATTCTCATGATTAGTGGTTTTGGTGACCAGATGCAATAATATAGAAGCAGACAAGTGGGGTTGCTGATCCTTTGGGACTTTGGTGTTCTAGTGTGGCATACCAATGTGAATGTTGAGGTGAGGACTCATGTTATTAATGGTCTCAAGAGTGATAATATGTGTTTTAATAAGCATAATTTTGTTGATGACTAACTGGTGTTGACTAATGGAATTAACCGTTGAGGTGTGATACCGAGTTTTGAGAGTTTAAAGTGCCACCCACAGTGGGTAGTGTGGTGGAGTTGGTTTAATATGGATCGATGATGTGATGTACGAGCTGATAAGGTTTTAGGTATTAAAACTATTTTATGTTACCATGTTAACATAACCATGATTAATGAAACATATGTGTTTGGTTTGTGAATTGAGGCTCAATGATGCTCGAGAGTATAGCTCGGGGGCGAGCTGTTATATGATGGGGATATTGTAAGATCCCGACCTTCATTGAGGAATGAACTAGTTTGAAACTTTTGGAACCTCATGTAGTTACCCTTAATCAAGGTGTTTTTGGGATTATAAGGTTTGGTGAGTGTGTTTTGAGGGTTTGAGACATGGAGTCGGGGCTGCAATATGATGTTGTGGAACCCTTAGCTAGTTGGTGGCTAAGGTATTTTCCTAGGTGGGCTATTGGTCTCATCAACTAGCTGGTGATCCACCATTGACCAACTAGTTTCATCCTAGGTTTTTTTTATATGGGTGGGTGGGGGTGGGGTGGGGGGGTCAGCCTCATAATTTCACTTGGGCCCACCCCCTCTTATTCTTACTTGGGTTTTGGCCCCCAAACCCCCAGAAGCACCTCCCATACATGCCTCCCTCCCTCCTCTCTCCTCTTAGATAGATCTCATTTTTCTAAAGTCCATTTAAGCTTATGTAAGATAAATTAGATATCTTGAGGTGATTCTAAAACTTCTCTTCCTCCTAATATTCTTTTCTTCTGTTGTCAAGTGGTGTTCTGTGTGTTTTATCTAATACTTCATATTTTAGGGCTTTTGTCAAATTCTTTGTTTGCTTCCATTTTAGACCAAACTGGAAACCAATATTGGATGAGTGGGATTCTTTAATCATGATGTAGCTAGTCTAAGTGATTTCCCCTTAAAGTCTCACCATTGTATTACATTTTTTCATGTGTAGTCGCATTATATTATCAGAGGCTTGAACTGAAAAATTAAATTAGATATTGTGTTACCCTTATGATACCTTGAAAACACCCGTGGGTTTTTAGAATCTCATTGGTTTTGGATACACCTTATTTTAAGACACCAAAGTGGTGATATTTTCTTTGAACTTAGAATTGGGGGAACTAATGGGATAGATAAGGTTGTCCTTAGTAGTGTAATGAATTGTTATGGGATGTGGGTTTCCTTGGATGACCTTAGGACCCATTAGTTATCATGGCCATGGAAATACTTAACAAAATTATGAATTGTATTATATGGTGAACTTGGATTAAAGTTATAAAATTGTTTATATGTTAACTTGGAATAATGAGTGGAATATACTTATTTTTTAGTGATTTTTAGATTTATAATTCCTTGAAAACATCCTTGGACTACTTATGATTTATATTAGTGTGTAATTCCATTAAATAGCCTTGTATTCCATTAGGGAATGAATGTGAATACTAAGGAGTGAAGGATTACTTGGATTTAATGAGGTCCAAAGATATGTAATTCCTATAACTAGCCAATGGATTCTACTTAGATTCATTACCATGAATTCCTTGGGGGTAGATCCCCCTTGTATTTGGTTAACTTCATTATTTATTGAATTCCATATATCCATGCCATGGATTCTTTAGGGGTACCATTATTGAATGTTGTAGGTTGTGATACTAAAATTCAACTTGATATTATTAGTGTGTATTAAATCGAGTGAAAGCTATGGATTCCAACTAATCTATGTTTCTAAATTTGAAGGATGATTCCTTGAGTTCAAAACAAAATAATGGATTTGTGGAATTACAAGGGTCAACCACCTTGGATTCTCTTGGGAATTTCTGGAAAGGATTGCCTAAATGAGAAACATGGATTCCATTAGGTCACTTGATTATGGTTACCTTAGTGATGCACCTTGGAACTGAATGAGCCATGATACCTCCACTATGATCATAGATATTGGCTTTGTCCAAAGTAGGTAGGGTTATCCTGGGTTATTACCTTGAGACCTAAGGCCCAACTTGGTTTTATTTATTTCTACAACTTCTTTTATTTCCACTTAAATTATTTTTTACACAACTCATGCTTTACACTTAGAGACTTGAATTGCATTAGAAATAACTAAGTTTTACTCACACACTACTCGGTCCTCCATGCCACTTGGGTACCTGAGGAGACACTATTATGTATCATTGGTCCCTGTTCAGGGAAAGGCTTAATGTTGATGTTTGTTGTAGCTTTCTTGGAGTGGA
This sequence comes from Viscum album, assembly GCA_963277665.1. Taxonomy (NCBI): domain Eukaryota; kingdom Viridiplantae; phylum Streptophyta; class Magnoliopsida; order Santalales; family Viscaceae; genus Viscum; species Viscum album. Next base: position 1,405,627,906 of record OY728127.1, on the reverse strand, counting down.
GTATGGATGTCAAGACCAGGAAGGACTCAGGACTAGTTTGGGGATGGTATTTCGTTCAATTTTTATTTTTTTCCTTTATTATTGTGTATGATATGCCCATGGGGGATCCATTCTCACACCCCTTGTTACAATATTCTTGATATTATAGTTATTATCGACACTTAATTTATTTTATATATGATGGTTATTTGGATTGATTATGTGATTGATTATTATTTCTATTATGTTGAGATCTGAAGAGAGGGTATAGTATCCCCACAAAACCACCTATAGAACCTCACTTCTAGTCAGTAGCCTCTGGCATACGGGGAGGTGTGCCTGAGGTCACATGGAACACTAGCCCGGGGAATCGGTTCAGTGTCATCTAGGTTGGGGAGTTACACCCTTATGTAATTATTTATACTTTAACCTTGGGTCTAAAAATACCTAATTATGTTATTCTCAAACATATCTAATCTTATCCATGGTTGTGAACAACACACTCTAGAGAGAATTCTCTCAATACCTAGTGAGCTCTTCCTCTTAAACGCTCTCAAGAACGAAGAGTTATTTTTCCCCTCCTTCAGAGTGATTCCTTCTAACCTATAAGGATTATATTTTGATCAATGATGATTGAAACAAGCATTATAACAATCCATGCTATAACCTAGATAATTTCATAGTAATAATTGGAGGTTTATAGAACATGTGTGTATCATCACTAGAGGGAATTTACCCTTGATTCCTCTGATGCAACCCCAATACGACAAAAGGTATCAACTAAATCATAAATGAAGAAATAATTACAATGATAATAAATTATTTATCTTGAATAAAATTAATTATAAATTATATATGATTATTTTTTCTCATGGATTTCATGGTTTCTATTGCATCTAGTTCTGGGTAGAAATTCAAAGGTGTTGATGAAAAACCATTATTAGGCATGAGCCCAACCACTTCCACAACACCCCGAAACCATCAAGTGGTATCATAGTGGTTATATAAAAATTTATAATTATTTATTTTTCATTTATTTATATACAATTTTTTTGTTAATACTTCATTTATATCAATTCTTTCTTTTAATATAAAGGTCGATATTATGCATTTGTTCACCTTCAAATGATCCAGAACACATGAAGAATAGATGAAGAACGACTGAAGGTTCCATTGGGAGGTGATAAGGGTTTTGGATAGATGAAATGGTTACACTGTAATGACCCAAAATTTTATAAATGAAATCACCTTTTTGAATGAATAAATGCCTTATTAAATAATGTAGTTATAGAAAACACATGCACTACTTTGGTTATTTTGGACCATTCTAAAATATAGCTTGTTGGATTTTAATGACCACTACGCATTATAATCATTGATAATATAGAAATTATAAAATGACCATTAATATTAGTATATTAAGGGTTATGATAAAGTCTAATTAACATAGAAGGAAGAAGAAATGGCCTCAGCTAGTAGGATCGTACCCTATGAAGCCCATTTATTCAAGCACTTTCTTTGAGTTATTCATTTTTATTTCCAATTATTCATGTTATAATATGTTTTTACACATAAATTTACTATCCTTATGATTCCTAAGTAATGAGATACCACCTTTCACTCTCATTAAACCCTTCCATAAAACTTTATGTACACCTGTTATACTGCCAAAATTATCCAGTGATTTTCCATGCCAAACATTTGTGTTGTGTATACCCATCCCCATTTATACTTAAGGGTATTAAACTAGATATAACCATTATTAATTTATTGGGGAATACCATGTATGTAACCAACACTCCTTACACTACAAAAAAATTTCAATTTAGTGATGTTTTTTAAAAATGTCACTAATTTTTCATTTTAGCAACATTTTTCAGGAAACGTTATTAAATTAGTGATGTTTTCTGAAAACATCATTAAATTAATGATGTTTCCTAAAAAAACTACTAAATTAGTGATTTTTCATGAAAAAAATCACTAAATTAGCGATGTTTCCTAAAAATATAGCTAAATTAGCGATGTTTCATGAAAAACATTGCTAAATTAACAACATTTCCTCAAAAAAATCACTGAAATAGCGATGTTTCTTCATAAAAATCACTAAATTAATGTTTTTTCCTAATTTTTGTTGCCAATTTAGTGACATTACCCAAAAAACATCGCTATTTTAGCAATGTTTCCCAAAAAACACTGTTATTTTAGCGATGTTTTTTTAAAAACGTCACTAAAAATATATATATTTATATAGTCCATTTCCCTGCATTGATGTAAATATATATTTATATATATATATATATATACATATACATAAATATAAATATATATATATATATATAAACACACACACACACACACACATATATAAATTCACATATATTTTAAATTTAGTCTCATTTTTAAGAAAACATGAATATTTTAGTGACATTTTTACAAGTGTTTTAAAATGTGCCAAATTATATATATATGTATACAAATACACATACACATATATATTTACACACACACACACACATAAACTTATATATATATATAAACATATATATATATACATATATATTAATATAAACATAAATATATATATATGTATATTATAATATAAACACACACATATATATATATATATAATATAAAAACATAAAATATAAACACACACACACACACATATATAATATAAAGCATAAACACACACACACACATAATATAAAATATAAATATATATTTAAAATATAAACATATATATATATATAAACACACATATATATATATATATATAATATAAACAAATATATATATATATAATATGTATATTAATATATAAAAATATATATAATATTAAATTTTAAATACTGAAATCTATTTATATACATATATAAATATAATATAATACAATTAAATATTTTAAATTTAGTCACGTTTTAAGAAAATGTAACTATTTTAGTAACATTTTTACCAGTGTTTTAAAATGTGACTAATTATATATATATAAATAATTATATATATGTTTACATACACATATATATTTACACACACACATATAAACATATATACGTAAACACACACACACACACATAAACACACATACAAACACATATTAATATAAACATATATATATATATATATATAATAAAAACCTATATATATACATATAATATAAACATATATATATAATATAAAATATAAACATATATATAATATAATATAAATATATATATATATATGTATATATGAACATAAAATATAAAATATAAAATATAATAATAAAAAATAAACATAAATATATTAATATATATATATAATATGAATTTCTTAAATATTAATATATATATATATATATATATATATATATATATAAGATAATGCAATTATTTATCAAAATTCAAAATAGGCGGGTTGGTTGTCTTCTTTGTTGTTAAGTAAGAGGTCCATGGATCCATTCCCAGTGGAGGAGGGATTTCTACTTTTACATGCGCATGGGGAAAAGGGAAAAAATGGTACTGGAGGGCGTGAGTGGATGGGTGAGGGGGAATTATAGGGGAATCTAAAGGGGCATGGGGGGACACAATACTTGAGGGGCAGGGCGTGGCAACACTGGAAGGGAATCGAGCAGGGGGGTGCAGGGATAGGGGGTGAGGCGACACTGGAGGGGAATCAAGTGGGTGTGGATGGGTGATGTAGGGTTGATAGGTAGTAGTGGATAGGGCAAGGGGGCCGTGGGGGTAGAGACGAGTGAGAAATATAAAAAGAATACAATTTTGAAAAAAATTCAAAAAAAAAATCTAAAAAAATAAGTAAAAATATTATAAATTTCAAAAAAATACCAACATTTCCAGAAAGCATCAACATATTAGGTTTCATTTACTGACATTTCCATAAAGAGTTGACAAATGAGGTGTCACTAAATAGCGATGTTTCTAAATGTTGCCAATTCATTGACGTTTATTTACCGATGTTTTCTGAAAATGTCGATAAATGAGGCGTCACTAAATAATGACGCTTATAAACATGACTAATTTAGAAACATATAGAAACACCACTATTTAGCGACGTTTACAAATGTCACTAAATCCAAGACATTTCTAAACGTCACTTAATTAGCGACACCTCATTTAGTGGAATTTTTCATAATCATCAGTAAATGAATTAGAGATATTTTAAAATGTTTCTATTGTAAAAAAACATTGCTAATCATCATTTTTTTGTAGTGTTAATCATGGGATTAAAAGTGATAAAATACATACTAATATTGTATGATATATATGGAACACAAATGAATGTACATGTTATGAATGTTACGGGTGGGCCTAAAATTATATATCCCTCCAATGCATTGGGTAATGTTTTTATCTCATGAGATATCATGTATGGTGCATGGAAGGTTATCCTACACACACTATGTTACGATATCTCAACGGGTATCCTTGACTTATGCTTATGATTTCATGTTTTATGTGTCAGAGTTGGTACGCTATAACCAACTTATGTGTACTTTATGATTACCTATATTCATAGTTTTGAATATTAATAAAGTACTTATCACATCATGATTGTTCTTCTATGTGAAATTGTTTGTAATAATGTCCTTAGAGTTACTGTCACATTGAAAAGTTATAATAGTTCCCCACTATGATGAGAACCTAGAAGTGATACGATAATATTCTTAATATATGTTATATAGTTGGATGAAATCATTTTAGGGACACAAATAATATAGGCTATCAGGGGTGGAGACTCATAGGACTTTGAGACATGTTCTCATGGTGTACACACTTGGTAATTTCCTATGTAGAATATTATGAGAATAAGACCTGCCAGTAAGAAATCAACATTTTATATGTGTCATTGGGTGTTCTTATTTACGAAAATTTGTATTGAACCTTAGAATTTAAGATTATTATTAATGGATATTGTGAGTCACTTATATTTATGTATTGAATAAAACCGTGATGACATATTTTCATAGCGAAGTAAGATACATTGGGTGCATCATGAGTAATATTTCATTAATGAATAATGCTAGAAAGGATTTATACCTTTTGTTATTTAATGGAAGTAGATATATCAGGCCCTTTGATGGAAGTTATACAACCTAAATAAATCTATGTACATGGTGTTATGTGGTCAAGTTCAATTTTGGAAAGTCAAAGAAAGAGACACTGAGAACATATGTTGATGAAACCAGAATGTAACCTACATGATTAGATATATCATGATAAAGAGATTATATTATACAATAAACATTTTTATGAGGTTTTATGTCATCACAATATTAACTTTTTTCTCTATTGGAGCCTTGGTGTGTTGCTAGATGCTAACCTTGAATTTTGGGCTACTTCGCCTAATACCACTAAGAAAGTGGCCTAGAGGGTAACACACTAAATGTATCTAGAACTCCAGTTAAATAATAATTTTTTATTATTTAACATGTTGAGTAAATATTATTCCTACATGTGGTTTAATAATTATTAATATTTACTTGATCACATATATTCTGTCACTAGTTATTTGAGAGAATATTTTGTGAGAAAAATATTTAATAAATATTTAATTGAAATTTAGTTAATATAATATTTATTTATTTATTAGTGAATAATGCAGTGATGTTTATTTATTATATAAATAATCATTATTAAAGTTATGATGAATATTGTAGAGGAATAATAGACTGAGTTTAATGGTCCTGTGAGAAATAATATATATTTAACATTATTTTAATAAATAATATTTAATTAATTCATTAGTTTTGTTCATGTCAAGAAATAATAATAATAATATTATTATAAATATGGGGTTTTTCATGGATTAAATAAATAATAAGGGTTCATGTGAAATTATTATTTTCTAATCCTAACACTATTTAAACCCAATTAGATTATTTCTAACCATGTGGTTTCCATTTTGTTTGGTTATGAAGAATAACATCTAGAGAATTCTATCAAAGCCCTAGATAACTCCCTCTCAAAGAATGCTCGAAAGGATAGAGAGTGATCATCCCACACCACCACTTTTTATTTTAGATAGATTAAAGAGAATCCTTTTTGAAGCTATTCTCAGGACGATCAAAGATGAATGATGTGAGTGTTAAGATCTACTGTGCTAGTGTTGGAGTTGGTATTCTAGAACCGACTATTTTTACTTTGATTACATGTATATTAAAATATTTTAATATTAATAAAATATATTACTACACATTTTTCATTATTTTTTAGGAATTTTATGTAACAATATCCTAGAGTATATGTCACATTGATAAGGCCATAGTAGTTTCCCACTATGAGGAGAACCTTGAAATGTTAAGATGATATTCTTAAATATAGTTCTGCAGTTGTATAACATTTTATGATGGGGAACATAGCCTGTATAGTGTTAAGTGTGAGTACATATAAATGTATTATATTTATTCTCATGAAGTTAACACTTGGTAATGTCCAAGATGGGAGATTATGAGAACAAACCTTCCAGTAGGAATTTCGTATGTTTTGGTGTCATCGGATATTCCTATCTACATGTGTGTATAATGGTCCTTTGACTTTAAGATTATAATTAATACATGTAATGTCTTGTGTAATTATATTTACTGACCAAAACCATGATTCCATATGTCTATGAGAACTAGGGTACATTAGGTGTGTCACAAATGACATACTATTAATGGATAAGTCAAGGAAGGATCTTTCCCTTCCATCTTTATGGAGGTTGATATCTCAACACTGTGATTGGAATGAAATCATCACCTTAAATTTTATGGACATGGTGTAATGATATGCTTATTTTAGATAATCAAAGAAATACATATCAAGTATATAGGTTGATGACACATATGTGCAACCTGATTGATAATATATTGAGAAAAAGGGATTATATTACACAAAAAGTATTTTTATGTGGTTATCGACATTATGAAATTAAGTTCTTTCTATTGAGTGCCTTCACCAGTTTCTAAATAGTAATCTTGGACTTCAGGAAAGCCCGCCTAATGTCAATGAGAAAAGATCCTAGAGGGTTACACACTAAGTGTTTCCGCTGATCTCGATTGAAGTCTATTTGAATTTAATTAATGGAATAAATATTATACTTAAGACTGAGGAATAATTTTATTCATGTTTTATCGATAAAAAATATTTATTGAATATTTAATAAATATTTATCCACTGGTTTGTGGATAAAATATTTATTAATGAATAAAATATTTATTTAGGTATTCAATAAATGCTAAGGAGATGGTGTGAACCATGATCATGTTTGGTGATGAATATTAATTTGAAATCCGATAAAATAATATTTATCATTTCATGAGTTATAACACACCATAAAATAATAATAATAATAATAGATGACATGGGGTTTGATGAGGATCATTATATTATTTAAGGTCTGATACACAATTAAATAATATTTTAATATAAACTCTATCTTTATAAATATATGGTTATGTCTATCATACAGGGTTAATCGAGATTTGAGAATTGTTTCACACAACATACTTCTCTCTCCATTACTACTCATCTCTTTCTCTCAAGAATGAGAAGCACTAGAGACATTCCTTCAATCCCAAAGGAATTTGAAGTGATCAAGATGAAAAACACAAGATAATAGATCTATTGTGCTAGAACCTGACATTCTATCGGTATTTCTTAGAGATTAAAGGAGCATGTGTAGATCACCACTAGAGGAATTCTACACTTAGATCATACCAATGCAATGAAGGTAATCTAAAAAGGGTTTTAGACAATGAACATCATCATCATAGAAATATCCTAAAACTATGTATTATTTATTCAAATATATTATAAATTAATTATAAATTTAAGGTACAATGATCCTCTTTAGGTTCCGAACTTTTCCTATTTCAATATTAGATGGAAAAATTTCATTGTTCATAACATTTAGATATTTCAAAATTGACAAATGATTCATCGAATTGATAAATTATTTATGGTTATTTCACCCACCAAGAACTTTGGCTTCACCCAGAACCTATAAGTGGTATCAAAGGGAGGTTATGTTTTAAATTTATAATTATTTATTTGTTTATTGATCTATTATGTGTAATAGTGGTTATATATTTTATTTTATAATATTTATTTTTAATTCAATTTTTTATTTAAAATGATATCGATATTTTAATCTCATCATTGAAAATTTATATTTTCTTAAAGGTCTAATAACACATGAAGTACAATCAGAGATTCCACTAGAAAGTGTCAAGAATTTTTGGCTGGTGAGAGAGGGTTACACAACATGTAACTAGAGTACACATCATGTACCCAAGTGCACTACACTTAACTGTGTTGCGGGATACATGGAATTCTAAGAAATAACTACACATAATACATTTATTGCACACAACATGTAGATTGGGTCAACCTGGAACATGACTTATCATATTACATGGTGTGTAACAAACTGACCCGAATACCCACTCAAACTGGTACCCAACCTGACACGTCACACACCCAAAGGGAGTTCCTAATCCCCATGGTCTGGCAACTAACACTTGAGCATCAAACAAAAGCTTGAGAGAATAATTTAACCCAACCTGAAGCAACGACATGACACATTTATAGATAAAAGAGAAAATAATGGAAGAAGTATATATTCCATAATTGAAATAAATAGAAAAAACCAAAGAAATAAAAGTAGATACAAAACTCCAAGAACAAGTCTAACCAAAAAGGAAAAACAAAACAGAAAAAATAGCTCCATGTGATTGTGTGGACAAACCTGCACCATCTCACCATCTAGTTACCCAAACCCAGATGACAGAAAACCCCATTGCCTTACTACGACGACTTTCCTTTACCTGTATTGAAAGACATAAAAAGGTCTACACACCACTAAAGAAGTGCGTAGGGTGTGAGATAACAGGCTTAGTAGGATCCCACCCAAGTGTTCTATAATAATTATTTGTACAATAATTCAAGTATGCTCATTTTTAAATAAAACATGGAATGATAAGTAGTAATGTAGTTTTATAAAAATCATGGTAAATATTTCCCTTTCCAAAAATTCAAAAACAAAGGTAGATATATCAATTTAAAGATCTTTTCCATTATCATTTATCAAAATAAAAAGCATGCATATCATATCCAAAATAGTATAAAGCCAAGCATAGGTAAATCACTCCAAGGAACTTAGTAGTTTAGGCTACCAGACTACTCATACCACAACAAATGACTAGTGAACAACAAGTCCCTAGAATACATGCCTAAGGAGAAGAGAAACACCCCATGAGTAAACCTCCCAACAATATCAAAATGTGTCCCTAAAAAAACATTCCTAGGGAGCAGAGAAAACACCCAAGAGAAAATTACCCTAAGATAACATGGAAGATGTCCCTAAGATAAACCTTCCAACTACGTACCCAAGGCTTCCCATGTGCTGCATTTCATAAATCATTTCAATGCTTTGAAAATAACCCTTTTTACATTTTACCACACTAGGGAAAACCACATTTCATCAAAATCCATTCACACACACAAAAAAATCATGCCAATTTATTTATAAATCAATTTATAAATAGAATAGGAGTAATACATTTCATCAACACAGGCAAAATATAAAACCACATACCTCAAAACTTGGGGTCACACACACAAAAAAAGGATCCACCAAAAAGGAAATGCAACAATGAAAAAGGAGACCCTATAATAAATATACACATCTTTGAATTAATCCAATTTACAAAAAGTTTTGGCAGAGAAGAGGAAATGACACATACATCTAGAATGCACACCCTTCGCACCAAAACCAACCAAGTAAACAATCCTCAGAATGTGATCACACCAGAGATCTAGAAGAAGATAAGAAGAAACATAACTACAGTTCAACAAATCTGATAATTCAATTCCACAAAATTACCATGATCAATGAAATGAAGAAGTATAAAGGCCTACTCACTTGGAGGGATGAGAACCAACTGCTACAATGATCCAATGCTGAACAGATCAATATGGATTGAAAGAAGACTCCAAAAATCATTGGAGAAGGGTTCTAGGTTGATATCTAAGAGATTTTTGAGGGAGAATGAAATGAAATTTCAGCCGATAGTCACCCTGAAATCCAACCTCCTAACAACTACACATCATGTAACCACTATGATTAAGTACACCAAAAAACCCATCAACTTTTTATTTAAAATTTATCTTTCATAATTACACATCTTATAACTATTACATGATGTGTAATCCTTTTATGATGTGAAAAAATTTCAAAACTTGTGTCTAAATACCAAGTACACATCATGTAACCACTTTATAAGTCGTGTAGTTTTATAGTGTACAAAATAAAACCTTAGATTCTTACACAAGACTCAAAACACCTCAGGCATTCTTTGAACTTGGGAAGAACCCCACAAATCCATTAGCACATTTATACCCAAACTCCATTAATTCAAAAAAACATTCATTCCAAAAATTTAAGTCATTTTAACAAAAAAATGACCTCTATTATCATGAGACCCAAGACACACCCAATTAAAGAGGAAAAAAAGTAAATGGAAGGGAATTACTTGAAAGCGGGCAACATGATGTTACAAACTCCCCACAATAAGAATTTATGTACCCAGGAAGTTGTGTGGAAGAATGATGAACCGTAAAGGGGTAAGGCCGCTAATCCCTAGTTAATGATTCATGCTCTCAAATATCATGAGAATATGATCTGTGCCACCATAACACTCTGACTAATGGAATAGACTTCCCACACAATAATTTCACCTAAGAGTCCATGATCTCTACTAGATTCTATACAAAAAAAACTAGGATAATAGAAAAATGCCATGAAAATAGGGTATATGAGCTCACATGGAAATAAATCCAATAAAGTAATATAAAAGGAAACAAGAAACAAGATTAATCATAGTTTTAATAAGAGGGATCCAACATGATGGACAACAATCGAATCAGAGCTCAAAAAGAGGAGGAACATCAAAGAATAAAGTAGGAGAGGGGAGATCCAACGACTGGGATACTATGAAAATAGAGGAGGAGAAATGGGTGGATTATGGTAATAGAAAATATGAGAAAAATTGTAATTTCAACTTTTTTAAAAAGTTTGAATGGTTTGGCCACACAGTTTTCCAAATCATGTGTAAATCATGCAGCTCACACTATCTAAGAGCCACACCCCGCACATTTTGTACATATAATTTGACAAATCATGTGCACACCGTGCGGTTCACCTATGAAACTTTTATGTAGTTTCTCACACATCCCTGAATCATGTCTCACATTTTTAAACTAACCATTCTACCTTTTATTTAGGCTACACAGTTGATCCACATATTTACTACTAACCATGCTCCAACTGCGCACCTCAGATTCCTCCTAAAAAAACTATAACTTAAATCCCCAAACCAAGCCCAAATTCTCCCAAAAATTCACTGGGAACTTGAGGCACCTCTAGAGACCTTAAAATCATCCAATATAAAATAATTTAAGTGTTCCATATATCATAATTTCATTTTGAATCTTGGTTTTCAATTTGGAAAATTCACCAAATAAAAATTTAAAATCCTTCAAAAATTACAACCAATTCAAAACACGGGATATTGCAACCTACCCACATTAGAAATTATCATCCCCAAGAATACCTTGTGGATATCAAATGAACAACCTTATATACTTGGGTCAAAAATTCCCACTCAACCAGCTTCACTGTGCTTCCAAATTCCCAACATGCTTCCAAGAACTATTTAAAGCACACAACGCTTAAGCCAATAAAACTTGAGAAAATGATAAAAACCCAAGATGAACATTGAGATGAAACTTACTCAAGCTCATCTAAACAAAACTATGGTCACATTTTAATTTATTTCATCAACCGTACTATGGTTCTCCCCACCATTGGTTCTATTCTTTAACAACCATTTTTGAATCAGGGTACTTCCACCATCAAAATTTCCTATTGAAGAATGCCCTAAACATCCTAATAATTATCCTAGATTGATTATCAACATGATAAACTAGATCACACATGATGAAAATACCCTAAATCATCGATTTATCTATATAGCCGAACCCCAATCAACCACACTTAATCTGGTCACACTATGTTTTCCATGAAAAACCCTATCTGACCTTTACATTTCACTTGTTTCAACCCAATGATGTGCTAGATGAATTTACTCATGATCAAATACAACTGATCAAGAGAACTCAATTCGATCCACCTATGGATTAATTATTTTGAAAAAGTATTAGATTTAACAATCAACATATCTAAAAATAGATCCTGACATCTTTAATCTGAGGTTTACCAAGCTCATTATGAGCATGCTCACAGAAGCCCGAACTTGAAGTTCGGTGATGTCTCCAAGAAAAAACCATTCCTAGATCAAAATCATCACTATTACACAACAAAATCATGATGCATAACTGATCCAAAACCCTTGGATCATTGCATTCCATCCCAATCCCAATGCATGCACTCAGACTCTACCAGTACTGCACTCAATCCTACACCTAGAATTTACTAAAAAAATATAGTCATAAATTTATCCATTTAACCAATGACATTCAAAAACCAAAAAAACCACCCAATGACTGGTATTAAGATCTCACAACCCTTTTCACATGAGGGTCACCCACTAGCAACTGACATCCCACTCCCCACCTTAAGAGCATCCTTATCATCACACCAATGAAAAAAGTTTCCATTTACCATAGCCCATGCCCTGTACATCCTTGTACATAATGATTAGAATGGATAAGATTTTTCTCATCTTTGAGCACTGACAAAAATGTCACCCATCACTTGTTTCCCTTTTCCAAGAATAGTTCCCAGGACGTTTCTTGAGTTTTAACTCACAATTAGGGCCACCACCCTCAAACGACCAATGGTGTAATCTCCACCTAATAAATTAACTTATAACACTCCTTGAAAATAACTCCCAAGAAGTCTCTTTATCAAACCATAACAATTATAATTAGATATCTTAGCATATAGATGATGGTATCCTAGCGTACTCAGGGAAATGTAAAGATATTGGGTATGATCATATTCAAAGTAGGAGTACACTAAGATTCCATCTATTGACTCATGTCGCTCTCTCAAGCCATGATCACAACAATCAGGCTATACTTTCCTTAAACAACACCTAAACCTATGTCTCTTAAAAATGTATGTTAAGGTCCTCCCATGGGTTAGCCATATCCTGAAACTCAGTTTAATTCCAAATAGCCCTCATCACAGGGAAAATTCCATTAATTTACTTTAAAGATCTGAATCTCCATGACCACATGCATCACATTTGAAATCATCAATCCTTGACCCGTACCCGTCTGATCACCAATGTTCCATATCAACCATTTACCAAGTGCATCTGACATGAACTTAACTTGTCATATGCATAGGGTGTAAAATTCCATAACATTCAGTTCAAGATCTGACTCACACTCCCATGATTAATCTGTCAACAAGGAAAGGTTGACCATGCTAAATGGCACATCATTTCTTAACATTCCAGGAGATACCTTGGAATTCCTCTTCAAAATTGGGCACCTCACCTGTTCCATGATTTATTAAACAATTTCCCCCCCTCAAAAATTTATTTCATAAACTAAAACATTAACCGCACAACCACTGGTCAACTAGGAAAAGCACCTGAACTGTCCCACCCATTGAAGTCAGTATCAATACCCCAAACACCTTAGGAAATTTCTTAAAAAACATAGGCATCACCATTCCTATATCGCAAAACCCAATCACCTCTTGTGAATCAATATCTAAAAAATAATACTTCCAATATCACCACCTAAAAATAAATTTTTAAAACTCAATCCAACCTCTATCACAAGTTTCCCTTTATTAAAACAAACATAGATGACTTACTAGGGTCTGAGTCATAACTAAGGGCCTCCAGGTCTCCTAACCAGCCCCACCGATCAAATCACAAAACATGGCCAATAGGTCCATCCATCTAGCACAAAAGGTCTCTTGCATGAGAACTAAATCCCACTTAAGGGTCTCTAGTACATGACATCCAATGTTCCTGACAACTCTCTTTAAAGAGGTAAAATAGGAAGTAGGTAAGGAGGTCATCAACCCATAAGGGTCAAAACCTATCAACATAAAGGATAACAAGTTGATTCTCACTATATACCCATATACGGTAATACTTCCTATAGGTTCAACTTATTGGGAGTTTCATTTCATCACCTAAGAGTCCCAACCAACTCAAAAAGTCAAGGAACGACACCTAGCATGCCTAGGAACTTGGCTAAAAAGTTTACTGGCTTCCTATCTCCCAGGGTCTACCACAACTGGGATAACCCCTCACTAAATCATAAATCATAAAATTTAAAAACTAGAGTCATGATATAAAGGTAACTGGATCTACCACCTATCCTTTAATTTCAGCGCAATATAAGAGGTCCACTAAAATATCAATGCAACATCTATGTTCTTGTTCAAAGACGACCTTAAGGAAACATTAGAACTAACCCCTCTATGAGGTTCCTTCATGATCAAAACCTATAAAAGGTTTTATTAAATCCATTAAATCAATTATCTTTTATTATTACATTAAATAGGATCATATATATGCAATGTCAAGTACCAGTTATAAAGTAAAACATTTTTCAAATTGTACTTGGTACTTTATTTAGCTGACACCACATAACATTCTAGGAAATTTATGTCATAATTTCATTTCAACCATTTATTTATGCATAAATTATCACAAATATCTTAGTTAAAGAAAATGTAAATTCCAAGCTATATAGGAAAACACCCTTTAGGTTTTAATTGGAATTTTAATTAACTGAAGCCTCATATCAATAAAGCTAAAAAAGACCAAATTTCTTTTATCATTTCATGGGGAATAGGTTAAGTAGGATGTCACTATAAATTTATACGAAACACCATATAAGTGGATGATAAAACTTTAAATAACTATCCTTATTTATCATAAACATACCCCTAAGGGGTTAAGTACCAAGTCATGTAATAATAAAGTCAACCTATGAGGTACCATCATGCCAATATTGAGTTCAATTATATTGGAAACCATTCCCAATTTATGGAGGCAACACACTATAAATTACAATTGGAATCCCATTTAAGTGAAACCCAATAAAAGTTGATTTATCATGATTAGTCACACCCTTAGTGATTTTATCTCATAGGTATATAATACTAAAACTCACTTATAAAGTCCAAGTGAAGCATATAAAGATTCAGTTATATGGGTCATCATTCCCAAGTTATAATGGTACAAGATTTTATAAGTTTCTATTAACACACTATTTAACTAAAATCCATAAGCACCGACTTGAATTTATTAAAAACTAAAATTTTTTGTAAAATTTTCAAGATTAAATTTCAAATCCATTTCATTCCCTTAATTAATACCATGTTAACTAAATATAATTCCATCATCAAGCTATGCAAGAAAACATTGTTTAGGTTGATATTGACACTTTATTTAACCAAACTTCCATCATAACCTTCACAAGGAAAATTATCATGTAAGAAGTAAATATAGATATAAAATTAATTCAATCACAAAAGAATGGTATATAGGTAAGCATTATAAATAATCATAAAATCATGGGGTATAAATAAACATGACACATAATCACACAATCATGGGATACATGTAAGCATGCTAATGACATGTAAATCCTATGTGCCTCAAATGTTGCATAGACATACATATTCTATTTCTATACCTGTCTAAGAGGTAAATACCATAAATCAATAACCAGTGGTAATACATAAATCAATTTAGGTGAAATAATAATCAACTATAATAATAAAAAGTATGAACAATAGTCCCATACTTAGCAACTTGATATTTCCCTCATGTGTGGGTTGGCCATTCCCATGCATGTGCTATTTATCAAGTTCTGAAACATTCCCAGTCTCATGTCTACTAGCTATAAATAGTAAGATAAGGAAAAATAAAGCTTTGATACCACTTTATCATGTCCTAACCCAGTTCACTTTATAAAAATTAACTAGACTAGTTGGTGATAAGGCCTAAAGCGTGCCTTCCTATATGCCAGAGGCTTCCGACTAATAGCGATGGTATAAAGATTGTATAGCGGGGAGAATATAACCTATGAATTAGTACTAACCATAGCGGAAGCATAAATAAATGAAATAAAATATAAGATAATAATAGCTGACAACCAATAATGAACAGATAACCTGACAAGTGCTAATAGAACCAACCATGTAATAACATGCTAAATCATAATACAAACAGTCAATATATAGCAGGTAATACATACAATAGGTCTAGACTAACAAAAGAATACATGAATAAAAGAATCTAACTTTAGAAGGTAGGTAGATTACATGCTCGTTTGATACTCCCTTTCCAAGTCCTATCCCAAATGATACAACAGTAAAGAAGCATGAGCCAAGCCCTAACCTGCAGTTAGGAGATTTGTATGGGAACCAATCGACAACCCAAATAGGGTGTGATTAAAACTTAGTAGAACAAAAACAATGGTGTCTAATGAAAAAAAATACATGAATATAAAATTTAATAGTGTGTAGGTATAATAAATGTAAGACAATAATAAATAAATGATATATAAATAAGCATATCGAGCTTAGGTTCTTCGCGAGACACTTAGATGACTATACCTACTTTGTACTAAGACAAAATATCATTAATTATTTTAAATTTTATATAAAAACCCAATACACATGGTATATAACCAAGGTGTACATGTACAATGATAATTGTAAGGGGTTTCACATTTAAATAAGGAGTATCACTCTAAGCATCAAAACCAAGGGGTCATCGAGCATCCTATCCAATATTTGTAATAAATAACAAGGAAAACCATGTCCAATAATTTTACTAAATAATGATAAGGAAAACCATGTTTGATAATGAGGAACTCCATATAAAATAATTTCAATATATAGTAAGGATATCCAATTCTTCATTTTATATAAATA
The DNA here is from genome assembly GCA_963277665.1 of Viscum album. Classification (NCBI taxonomy): domain Eukaryota; kingdom Viridiplantae; phylum Streptophyta; class Magnoliopsida; order Santalales; family Viscaceae; genus Viscum; species Viscum album. The sequence goes on along the minus strand of OY728127.1, from coordinate 1,405,611,010 downwards.
GATGAGGAACACTATGTCCAATAATCTCAATAAATAATAAGGAACACCATGTCCACATTTTTAGTAAATAGATGAGGAGAACCATGTCCAATACTACTTAACCATTCATAATTCATAAAATTTAACATGCATTACAAGCCTATCCAAGGAATTATGCATCAAAACCCATGTATCGATCAAGGTATACTATAATAAACATGCATGTTGCATTTAATAATTTAACATAGGCCATGGTAAACATCCATGCCAATATATATTTCATCTGTATTCAATTAATTACTCAACTCATTTATAAGTGATAAGAAGGTCCATTTAAGTACACATACCATATTCCACATAATTTAATGCATTATAACTATTCTAATAAAGGGAAATGCTAACCCACCTTAAGTGGTGTTCAATTTGATTAGTTCATTTAAAAACTCATTATAATGATGAAAAAAATCAAGGAATGGCATGAAACCATCAAACATTTATTTATCTAAAAAAATTATCCTACTCACAAAGGGTAAGATTATCAAACCCAAGTGTTATTTATTATAAAAAAAAGGAATAATCTTTTAATTTAACATAATGAAAGTAAGTATACATTCCATATTGAAATCCAAGTAATTCATTCACTATCATTTAATTAATTTTATTTTTAGGAGTCAAACCAAACACACCCAAGTAGAGTTTTAATTAATTACATGAAATATACAAAAGGAAAATTAATAGGACACACCCAAAGGGGTTTCCCAAGTTGAGGTCACAGACCTCTAACCATGTTAAGGGGGTTTATAAAACATCAAGCCTACGATCTCAAAATTTAATTTAAGGTATTTTACATTTTAGAAGTAATGTGTGGAAGTTATGGAGTGAAAAACAACAACATCACCTTATAAACATGTGAGACATTTAGGGAAAAGAAATATACCACCTAATCTATACCAAGGAAGATTCACTCATCCATTATCAACCTTTGGTTCGATCTAGAATAAGAGAAATCAGAAGAATAGACAAACACCCTAAAAATAGGTCGTATGAGCTCACATGGAAATAGCATCCAATATGGAAATAGAAAAGTATAAAATAAATAATAGGTCAATATTATTATAAGAGGGATCCAACATGACAAATTATGGTTGAATTAGAGATCAGATGGAGGATAAAAATCAAATCTTAAAGGAGGATAATAGAGGATCTCCCATGGCTGGGATACTGTACGAATAGAGGAGGAGAAATGGGTGGATTAGGGTAATATAAAATAAGGTAAAAATTGAAATTTCACCCTTTTTGAAAGGGGTGTATATTTCAGATGCATGGTTTTCCAAACTGTGTTCCTACCATGTGGATCACACTGTCTAAGAGCCACACCCCGCTTGGTTTGTGCACACGGTTAAACAAACCATGTGCACACCATGATGTTCACCTCTACAACTTTGTTGAAGTTTCTCACACAACCATGAGACTTATGAAACATGGTTAAAATAACCATGATATATCCTCTTTATATCTAATAGTTGAGTTTCACAGTTACTACTAACCATGCACCTCAACCTAATCCTCTAAAATCTAGAACTCTGGGCCCCAAACTAAGCCAAAACACTCCTAAAACTCAATTGGGAACCCGAGTCACCTCTTAGGGCCTTAAAGTCATAAAAAATAAACACTTTTAAGTGTTATAACTATTGAAATTTCATTCCAAATCTTTTTTTTTAATTTCACCCATCAACCAAATGAAAATTCAAAATCCTTTAGAATTTCCAAAAAGTTCAAAACATGAGATCTTACACATTAAGTATTATGAAGACATGGAAGCTTATATCATTCTCGATAATCCCCATGGAATATATCACGAGGTAGATATATAAGAATGGTTTGAGATATCCAAGATTCTCTTTCAGAGTGAGCTTGGAGAGGGTGTGCCTGTTGGGCCTCACATAGTCAAACTTATTGGCAATATTGAGCGCTTAGAGGTTCTAGGGTTTAAACTACCTTTATAAATGAACATTAATATCATTATTTAATAACTCCCTTATATATTCTCTATATTTGTTGTTAATTTTAATATGAACAACATTTATAAGTCTCTCCCAGATCTACTCACTCTTTTTCACCAAATAGATATGGAAACAAAGCACAAAAATCATTCTATCCTTATGGTGAATAAAATGAAAGGATGAGTAAAGATATATAAGTCCAAACTTCTTCATAATTACCTTATAATAAGAAAAATATCAAGGGGAAATCAAGGTACCATGATTTTATCTGTTTCACATATGTAAAGAAGGGCCACTAGAGGAATAACTACACCCAGGAAAATAAGTGAGGGGAAGCTTCAAGTGAGTTTGTTATTGATTAAAATTTATATATTTCTATAAATTGGGTATTATATATAGCTTTTAGTTCTCAAATATGTATTAAAATTCAATAACCAAGTATATTTATAAATATTTATTGGGGGTGGTAGATCTATGAGTAGCTAATAGGGATAGACTTGCTTCTGTGGATATCAGGGATTACCACCTTACGTTGCTGATGAGAATGATCTCAGTTCTTAAATACTATTATTACGTGACATATGTCACCAAAAAAATTATTTTTTTATCCATACTTGATACATATAGATTTATTTTCAATTTTCATTTTATAAAGATATCATTTGTTATAGTAAGGAATATTTAAATAATGTTCTTTATGTGTTGGATTACACAAATCAAGTAATGAAAATTGATAAGGAAACTAATTCACATGACTCATACCACACCAAAATATGAAATCACTAGATATATCATGTAAATAAAAATAATTTGAACAAATTACACCATGATGGATATTTATATTCATTTTATATAAAACCACTTGGTGTATGACACACATATTTTCCAATAAAATTGACCAAATCCCCAATTAGTGAAAAAGGTAAAAGGGACAGGGAGATTCTTTAATTCATTCATACTGATGTGTGTGGACCATTTCTAGTTTAAGCAAGGGGTGGGTACTCATACTTCATAAATTTTACTAATATTTTTAGTAGATATGGATATATTCACTTGATAAGGTATAAGTTAGATTCTTTTGATAAATTAAAATAGTACAAGAATGTAGTTGATAACCATCTTGGTAAGAAGTTCAAGAAACTCTACTCTGACCATAGTAGAGAATATATTAATCAATAATTCATTGATTATTTATGGGATTTTTGGATTCTATCTCAATTCACTCATCCTTATACACCTCAATGGAATTGTGTAAGTGAAATGAGGAAACAAACCCTATTGTACATGATGAGATCAATGATGATTCATGTGACTCTTCAATTATCCTTTTGGGGATACACTGTGACATCCCGAATCCAAGTTCCACTCATAGGTTCCTCATGCATGGTTGGCCACATGGACTCAAGTGAATCTCCTCGAGTGCTAGAGACCACTAACTAGTAGTGAGAGACTTGGGTGTGTCTATGGGGAAACTATGCCCTCATTATTAGAGTTACACAGAGGTACAATCAACAGATAAACATTGGAAGTAGTATGAAAATGAATAATCAAATAGAACAGAATAAGTAGATATAAAAAACAATCAATAATTGTCAACTGATAATAGTAACTGAATCATATACAAATGATGATAATGTATGTCATGTATCTGTAAAGCAGGAAAACATGGATATAAGTAGCAGGTAGCAGTACTATACAAGATATAGAAAAAGAAGAAAAAAGGGAAAAATATATCCAGTATCTCAAGCTCCAACTCAATCATATACTACTAACTCCATACTAAGTAAATCCAGAAGTCACGTATCTATAAGAGGACACTTCCCCTTATCTACAACTACAATCATGTAGTCTTCCCAGGTACCATAGGAATCCCAGATAGGGTGTGAGATAAATATCAGTAGGTCACCACTAATGGTGTCTATAAATATTCAATCCCTATATATAATATGATAGTGTAAAGATATAATAAGGTAAAGAAGTAATAACAAATGGAAATGGGTCAAATCTGGTTCTTGAAAGGAATCTAGCTTGGCACTACCTTCTTCGACCAGTGCTGGAATAACCATGAAATAGTATCAAGGGATGCAATGCCCAATATTGCATTCATAAGGGACTCCATGCATAATATCATAGTAGTAAAGGGGTTTCCATTACCAATATCACATTAATAAGGGAAATCATGCCCAATATCATAATATTATAAGGGACTCCATGCCCGGTATCACATTTATAAGGGACACCATGCCTAGTATCACAGTAGTATAGGGGATGCCAAGCCCAGTATCACAGTAAGGGATTCCATGCCTGTGTCACATTTATATAAAGGGATGCCATGCCCATGTCATATCATATTTATATAAGGGTCTCTATTTCCATTTAATATTAAGTAGAAGGGTCTCCATTAACATTCAGTTATAACATGCATAATGTTCATCACTCCCATTCATTATAATTTACATGGGTCATCATACCCTTATGTCGTATCATTGATTAACAACCATTGGATTTAATATGATCCAAGGTGTAATCCTTTTCTCATTATCATCTAATATCAATAAGGGAGTAACCATTGTTCAATTTAAGCAAGTGACGTGGGCTCACCACTCACTTCAATTCAATTCATTAAAAATTTTCAAGGCACTAGCAATTCTATGACATAACATCCATCCACTATTATAGGGATATCGCCATTTAAAAGTAAATCCAAACACTCCAATAGGTGATTTTCCCATATTATCATTAAATACATTTAGGCATGTAATAGGGAACAACCAAAGGGGTGGATACATATAAGGTAGTTAATCTCAAGGGGTCTAATAATATCATTAGGTTCCAAATAAGGCAACCAATTTAAAAAAATTTACAATTTAGTGGAAATGCATGGTGAAACAGGTGTGCGGTATAATGACACACATTATTAAAACACCAAAATTCAAGGAATAAATTATAGACCACCTACCTTGTGCTCGTACAACTCTTCTCCTCTAGTATCAATCTTTAGTTCAGCCTGGATTGGAAGAAATTTTAAGAACATACCAATGCCATGAAAATAGGGCATATGAGCCTGCACCTCAATAAATCCATCAAGAGGAAGATAAATGAATACTGGATAAAAAGGAATTGATATCTTACCAACATGGATCCAATGATACAAATTATTCTTTTATTAGACTCCAGATGGATAAATGAGATAAAATACTATCAAAGAGGGAAATGGAGCTCAAAAGTGAATAAGTAGGACTTCCTATCTACTAGAAATAAAAAATTAGAAAGAAAAGGTTTAAAACATTTCATTAAGGTTGAATTATTCATTTCAACCAAAAATATCAGGTTTCATAGTTTGGCTACATGGTTGGCCAAACTGTGCTCCAATCATGTTCCATCTGCTATAATGAGGGGAACCTCGCATGCACTTTTAGAGAAACCATGCACTAACTATGAAAAACACCTATGATAAAATGTTTGCAGTTTTTGCATGGGTGTGTAGCCCCTGGAACACAATTAAGAAAAACGGTGAACCCTAATTCACACCATTATCTAGGCCTACATGGTTAGGAGAAACCATGTGGGCTGGGTTTTACAATTTCTACTAATCATGAGGATGAGTGATTTCCTCCACCGGCTGAGGTTTAGAGCTCTGAAAAGGCCCCATACACCCTCAAATCCTTTATAACCTCATAGATAATCCATATTAGGTTCAAAATAAATAATTATACCAAAATTAAAATTATTTGTAACTAATAGAAAGCTGAGATCTTACAGTATTCCCCCTTAAAATAAATCATATCTTAGTTCACCTTCAAAGGGTGAAAAAACTTCATCTGAGAATAACTCTGACCACTAAGCATGTACGTCGGCCTCTCTCTACCAAGTATCATCCTGTACCTGGATGTTCTTCCATAACACCCATACTAAAGTGATAGACCGACCTCATAGATCCTTCATGATCCGATCAATAATGTGTATAGGATAATCCTCAAAAGAATCATCAATATCTATCTCTACATCCTCAGGATTAAGACATGTCAACTTGATATCAAAAAAGTTGTGAAACGTGAAATATTTCATGCATGGAATGGTACCTCTGAGGTAATATCAAATAATAGTCTACTGGCCTAACTCTCTCAAGAATCTTAAATATCCCAAAAAAGAGTAGTGACAGATTACCTTGCCTCCATATCCATATATTCCAAAGTCTAGGTGATACTTGCAAGTATATGATATCCATGACCTCAAACTCTAGATGTCATAAATGATGACCAACATATGATTTATATCTATAATGAGTAGTAGAAATCTTCTTTCTAATTAGCTTAACCTTCTCTAAAGTTTCCTGGACAAGATGATGACCCAGTATCATTTCCTCTCCTACCTCTAACTAGTACTGAGGTGAAGAGAACGACCTACCATATAGGGCCTTATAGGGAGCCATTTGAATCATCTCTTGATAACTATTATTGTAGGTGAAATCGATAAGAGGGATATTATTTTACCAAGAACTTTTGAAATTAAGGTCACATGCTTGGATCATGTTTTCTAGAACTTGTATAGTCTGTTCTAACTAACCATCAGTCCAAGGGTGAAAGGATATTCTCATAAGAACCGATGTAACCATAGCCTTCTATAACCCCTATCAAAACCAAGATGTGAAATGAGTATCCCTATCTAAAATGTTATTGAAAGGGACCCCGTGTAGTCGGATAATCTAATAGACATATAACCTTCCCAGCTCATCAATTGAGAAAGTCTCCTATATATGAAAAAATTGATCTACTTTTGTCAGTTGATCCATGAATACCCAAACTGCATCGCTACGTCGAGGAAAAATCAGTAATATGATGAAAAAATCCATCACAACATCCTTCTATTTCCATTCTGGGACCAATAATGACTATATAAAACCTTCAGATCACTGGTGCTCTACCTTCACCTGCTGACAGGTGGAACGCCTAATGATAAAGCCTGCTATCTAACACTTCATCCTTGGACACCAATACCATCAACACATATCATGATACATCTTGGAGATACCCAAGTGAAAAAACCACTAAGAATCATGAAATTCATGCATAATATCCTCTCTTATATCTGTGGGAACCCAGATATGCTCATGTATACATAGGATGTCATCATCACAAATGGTCCAATTCAGAGGTGGGTCCTCACCAACAATAATCTCCTATAGGACCAATCCCTATGGATATAAAAGATGCATTATCTTCACCTTCATCAGAAGTGAAGAGGTCAATGATAGAGATGAAAGTACAAGATTTCCATGAAGGTATTAAAACTTTATATTCATACCCAAAAATAGAACTATAAGCTTCCATTCTCTATTGGCCTCTTGAACTTCCTACATCCAAGTCCTCCTGCTCATAGAATCTATAACAACATTGCCTTTCCTAGGCATATAGGCTAGCTCAAAGTCAAAGTACTGTAGATATTCAACACATATTCAATACCTAAGGTTTAATTGTCATTCTGTAAATATATACCTAAGGCTATCATGGTATGTAAACTCCACAAAATTATCTCCCAGTAGGTAATTCCACCAACAACGCAAGGTGTGTACAACAACTACCAACTTGAGATCATGCATTGGGTAATTCTGCTCATAAGGCCTTAGCTACAGTGACTTGTACACAATGACTCTATCTTCCTATATCAGAACTAATCCTAGACCAATACCTGATGCGTCATAATAGAATGTATATCTCCTACCCAGATTTGGCATAATCAGGATCAACGCTGAAGTCAATCTCCCTTTCAACTCCTGAAAGGCTATCTCACAAGATTTAGACCACATAAAATTCACACCCTTTTTATTCAAGCCTATAAGAGGTGATTATAAGAATGATAAGTATTGTATAAAACATCTGTGGTAATCAGATATCCCTAATAAAATCCATATCTCAAAGATATTCTTGGGATGGTCCCAAGTGACCACAGCTCTCACCTTCTCTGGGTCAACTGAAACTCTTGCCTCTAAGATAATATGAACCATGAAGTGTACCTTGTCAATGTAGAAGTGGAATTTGATGACCTTAGCATACAGATGGTGCTCTCTCAGAGTATTCAAAATGATATCAATATGAGTGGCATGGTCACATTGATTATGAGAATACACCAATATATCATTTACAAAGGCCATGAAAAAGGAATCCTGATAAGGATGAAAAAACCTATTAATCAAATCCAAAAAGACAAAATGTGCATTCTTAAGACAAAACGACATCAAAAGATACTCATATAAGCCATACCGACTATAGAAAGCCATATGTAGAATATCTTAAGGTCTTAATCAAACCTAATGATAGCCTGATCTCAGATCGATCTTTGAGGTAAAGGATACCTATTTTTTACTATAACTTGATTCAAATTCTAGTAATCCATGTAAATCCTAATGGTTCCTTCTACCTTCTTGGAAAAAAGGATTGTTAAACCCTAGTTAGAAGTACTAGGACATATGAAAACATTTCTTCTAAATCCTCTAAATACCTCTTGAGCTCCTACAACTCAGTATTAGACATCCTATAAGGAGGAATGAATACTGGTGAATCTCTTGGAACTAGATTGATAGAAAAATGTACATGTATCTCAATAGGTAGTCCTAAAAAGTCATCTATGAAGACATCCCTAAATCGATCAACTATTGAAGGGAACTCAATATGATGTAGTCCCTGATCATTCATGTAAAGACTAATAATATGGACGGTCACTCCACCTAGACCAAGATGCGTTGGTCCAACTCTACCTTTATAGACATCCCACTTGCCTTTATGAACATACCTACCACCCTCTGGTGATGTAAAAAACACCCTCCAGTGATATAAGTCCACATAGGCATGATAAGAAACCAACTGGTCCATCCTAAGAATGATGTCAAAGTTGGACATCTCGATGATGAAGAGGTTCTATAAGAAACCATGGATTCCTACCTCAAGAGGATAGTCCTTTCACTAGTGTACGCTCTCTGATCATATAACCAAAGGTGAATCTAGCATCATTATGCCATAAGAGTACTCAAAATGAAGTATAATAATCTACACAATAGGAATAGATATAAAAGGATGTGATGCATTTGTATCAAATAAGGAAGAAATGATAGTAGAGGATACTATAATAGTACCTAAAATAGTAGATGGCCCAACATCCTAATCCTTTGGTATAGGTTGTACTAAATAGATGTAGCCTGATCCTCAGCCCTGTGCTGCAACCTGACTACCTTGAGTAGTTATGCTCTATTAGCACTAAAAATATGAAGTCTGGCTACCATGGACATGAAATCCTCCTCTAACTGCATGAATAGTAGTACTCTAGATACCTGAATGGAGAGGTGATACGAAACACACTCTTGAAGGTGGATCGAGTATAAATCCTCTCCCACTCAGAATAGATGGGAAGGTCCTGCTGAATTGCTGAAGACGCCCCAATCTGCCACACTCTTGGCACTCAACGGGGTCTCTAGGACACTAGGGCCTCTTATTTCTAGGCTTCCCACACTAGGGACATACCATGTAACTATCAGTGGGTGTCACATAGTTTCTGATTCTCACACGTGTAGACTCAAAGCGTCATTTATGACCGCTAGTAGAGCCAATACTTTATCTGAGTTTTGAACTACACTAGATCACACTGTCTACTTCCCTCAGGTTCTACTTAGTGATAAGGTTCCGGTTCACTATTTAATATATGATAGTCAACTAGAAAACATTGAACTAATAATGAATAGGATGCCCCAGACCATTCTCAAATAGTCTCACTTTTTCCAGCTCATCAACATTATAGATAGGTGCAAAGCACTAAAGCTCTGTAAAATGAGCTGAATATTCCATCACTGTCATCGAACCTTGTTGCAAGTTCATGAATTTCTTGAAGCCATATAGTCTCAGGGAATAAATAATTAAATAATATTGACTGGAAATCTCTCCACACCACTTCCCAATACCGACCATCCTGATTTAGAATATCCCACCAGTGTTTAGTAGATCCTCATAACATATAATTAGCGAGTTTCACTCTCCTATTAGGAGGCGTATCCAGATGCTTGAATATAGACATAATAGTCTCAAGACATAACTCTATATCTTGTGGTCCTCCATCCATTAAAAATGTGGGCAAATGCTGTTACTGGAACTTGAAGTTCCCAGTCAGGATCCAAGTATCACTGAGAGGGGGAGGGGGTAAATCAGTGATATATTTTTCTTTTTATGTTTCCTGTTTTTTGAAACAACCTTCGCCTCCATTTAAAGAGTTTCTTCCCTGCTAAACACACACAACCATAGGAATACAATATTTACAAGGTTCACTACTCAACAAGAGTAGCTACGTCCTTGGTATGGTTCGGAAAAAATACAGTACCACACAATCCATTAGAAAACAATCCTTTGATGTGGAATACAACGAGTGGGATATACCCTTACACTCATGTAGCAATTTGAAAACAATCCAATAGTGTCTGTGCTCCCTCTTAGCACAAATAGGGTAATTTAATGATTCTGTGCTTCTTAATAAACTTTCAAAAATCAAATCTTTCAAAACAATTATTTACTTTCCTACCTAGAAGCTGGTAATAACCTCCTGGTGCAGACATCTTGCGCGCCACTCCCTGCTTGCACGCCTCCCTGCTTGCATGCCACCTTTGGCTTATACAAAGACCACTTCTTGAAAGCACCTCCCTGCTTGCGTTCCTCTAGAAACTTGAGTGACAAAACTTGCGCAACAAAACTTGCATGAAAAAACTTGTGCGACAAAACTTGCGTGCCACCCTACTTGCGCGCCTTATAAATAACCCTCAGCTTGCGCGCCACTTCATCTTTCATGCCAATTCAGCTTGCGCACCGCCCTAATTGCACGCCTTATAAATAACCCTCATCTTGCGTGCCACTTTAGTTTGCACGCCGCCCTCTGCTACTTGCGCGATCAGAGTACCCTCCACTACTTGCGCGATCAGGGCTCTAATTTTCTCTTAAGTGTTGAGAATTAAAAAATGAGGAGGCAAGTCATCTATTTATAGGAATTTTGGTGAATTGAGAACCACATACAATTGCGCACCGCTCCCGCACTTGTGCGCCGCTCCAGCACTTGCACGCCGCTCCTGCACTTGCGCGCCGCTCCAGCACTTATGCGACACTTTCTTTCCTTTGTCATATTTTTCTATAATGATGTTTGAAATATGACTTGCACGCCACTTACACTTGCGCATCAATACTTGCGCGCTAATACTTGCGCACCACTACTTGACTTGTGCTCCAATCTTTAACTTGCACGCCAATTTATGTCCTTTTTCATATTTTTATGGGATGATATTGAAATATGACCTGCGCGCCAATTACACTTGCACGCCAATACTTGCGTGCCAATACTTGTGCGCCAATGCTTGCACGCCCATTTTGACTTGCGTGTCAATCTTTAACTTGCGCACCACTTTATTTCCTTTTTCATATTTTTATGGTATGATCTTAAAATATGACTTGCGCGCCACTTACACTTGTGTGCCAATACTTGCGTTCCACTACTTGCACGCCACTTTCTTTCATTTGCCAAAATCACTTCTTTACTCTCTCTACTCTTCATAAGGCTTACATCACAAGTTCTCCAAAATTATGATATTTTTGAAATACAAATCAGCAAAGCATCATCATAGTTTAAAATTCCTTTACAAAGTGAATTGATTTAGCTTCTTTGACAACAAAATACAACACTCTGTAACAACAAACTTTTCTTACTTCCTTATCCATCCAACTTGGTCCCAACAATATCCCCCTTTGGATTTTGTTGTCAACCAAGATTCATAAATCACTAAACTTTGTAACATTAAGCAATGGATTACTTATCAACAATTCTAAGCCTATGTGAGATAACTCATTGTAGGAAACAAGAATTATTAATAGCCAAAACCATGCTGTCCAAAAGCAGTGACTATGAAATACCACGAGAATACCTCCTCAGCCTTCTTCAGATCATCTTTCAAGCTTCTACCTCAGTATTCTTAACTTCTTCAACTTTCCTGGAAAACAACATTGTTTCCTACAACCACTCCAACAAACAGTTAGAATAGTTCACACACATACATGCTGGATTCACAGCTTACCTAAAACTCCCCCTTTATGCATGCTTCCATAAGGATATATTTATGAAACAATTATCCCCTTGAAAACACTATGCAAAGGTAAGATGAGATAGGGGAAAAAAACATGTACCTTAACCTTGATGAGAAGGAGGTTGGAAACCCATTTTCAACCTCAATTTTGAAAATGGTTCCTTCGGTAACGGTTTTGTGAATATATCAGCAACTTGTTCAGATGTAGGAACATACTCCAGCCTTAATTCATTCTTCTCCACTTGATCTTTGATGAAGTAGTACTTTATATCAATGTTTTTTAACGAGAATTCTGTACTGGATTTCTTGTAAGATTTATTGCACTCTGATTATCATAGCCCAAGAGCAATGATAGCTTTAATTCAACAAGTAGATCTTCCAGCCGAGTCTTCATCCACATTAGTTGAGTTGCAGCTTGAGTAGTAGCAACATACTCAACTTCAGCTGTGCTAAAATTTACTAAATTTTGTTTCTTGGTATTCCAACTAACACAACTTTTCCCTAGAAAGAAAACTCCACCAGATGTGGATCTTCGATCATCAACATTTCCAGCCCAATCAGCATCAGAATACCCGAATAGATCAATATTTCCTGAGCCATCATACATGATTCCAAAATATGTTGTGACTTTGATATATCTGAGAATTATTTTTCCAGCAATCATATGTGATTCTTTAGGATCACTCTGAAATCTTACACATAAAGTGACAACATAGACAATATCGGGTCTTTAGGCAGTCAGATACAACAGACTTCCAATCAGCTTTCGAAACTCTTTCTGATCAACTTCCTTGCCTTCTCCATATTTAGACAACATGGTTCCCACTGAAATTGGTGTGAAAATTGGTTTCAAATTTTCCATCCCAAACTTCTTCAGAAGTTCCTTAGCATACTTTTCTTGAGACAGAAAAATGTGATTCTTCTTCTGTGAAACTTATAGCCCAAGAAAGTACTTCATTTCTCCCAGCATGGACATCTCAAATAACTTCTTTATCTCATCAGAAAATTTTTCACATGATCTTTCATCATTTCTAGAAAATATAATATCATTGACATAAATAATAATGATCAGTGAAAACTCCTTACATTCCTTGATGTAGAGATTGTTGTCAACTCTCCCTTTCTTAAAGTTCATCTTCTTTAAGCAAGTATCTAATTTAGAATACCATGCCCTCAGAGCCTGTTTTAGCCCATAAAAATCCTTCTTCAACCTGCACAAATAACTTTCATCCTTTCCAATAAAAAATCCACAATGTTGATCAATGTAGACTTCCTCGTCAAGGTCACCACTCAAAAATGCGGATTTTACATCCATTTGAAAGATTTTGTAACCTCGTTGTGTAGTAATAACAAGAAAGATTCTGATTGTTTCTAATCTTGCCACCAGAGCAAAGGTTTAATCAAAATCAATGCCTTAAATTTGTGAATACCATTTACAAACCAATATTTATTTGTTTATTATTACTTTACCTTCTTCATTCATCTTGTTCCAGAAAACCCACTTTGTACCAATGATGTTCTTATTGTCCGGCTTGGGTACAAGTTCCCAAGTATCATTCTTATCCATCTGATCAAGCTCTTCATTCATTTCATGAACCCATTCTAGATTCTCAAATGATTCATTTACATTATTCGGTTCAACTTTTGAATAAAGAGATGCATGTGATATAACATCTGTTGTTCTTCTTGTTTAAACGCTCTAATTTTTATCTCTAATAATGTTCTAAGCCTTCACTTGATTCCTCATCCTAGGATGAGTTTTTTGAACTCCATATTCATCACTTGAGATTTCTGAGTTGGATTCATCTTCTTGAGTAGGATTAACACAATATGTAACATTATCAGAATTGTTAACAAAATCTTCTCTATAGTGCTCAACTTCCACATCAACAAATGATTGCTTTTATTTCTCAATATTTTCAACAACTTTTACATATGAAGAATAAACAATTCTTCCTGTTTCTTTGTTGATACATCTATATCCTCTTCCTTATAGATCATATTCAAGAAAAATTCCATCATCTCCTCTTTGCTCAAACTTTCCAAGGTTTCCACCTTTATTCTTTATAATGCATGGACTCCCAAAAACTCTTAAGTGTTTCAGACTTGGAGTTTTTCCATAGAACATTTCATAGGGATTCATATATGAGTTTGGTATAAATAAACATCGGTTCTGAATATACACAATAGTGCTCATGGCTTGCCTCCAATAATAATGATAAAGACTATGCTCAAGCAACATAGTTCACCCCATTTCCACCAAACTTCAATTCTTTATTTCAGCAACCCCATTTTGTTGAGGTGTGTATGGTGAACTGAACTCATGCCGAATTCCATGCTTCTCAAGATAACATTCAAACTCTTCATTATTATACTCACCACCATTATCAGTTCTCAACTTCTTCACTGAATACTCACATTCCTTTTCTGCTTTCCTCCTGAAACTCTTAAACATTTTCAGAGCATCTGACTTATGTCTCATGTACATAACACAAGTAATGCGCGTAAAGTCATCAATGAAAGTAATTAAGTACTTATCTCCATTTTTTGATTTATTTCTCATTGGTCCACATATATCAGAATGTATAAGTTCCAAGGGTTGTTTTGAACGAATTTCAACTCTCTTATGAAAAGAGTTTGTAATCTTCCCTTTTTCACAAATAGTGCAACACCAATCTCTTCTTCTTGATAAATCAGGCATATCTCGGACACTATCTCACATTTATAACTTGCATATATTTCTCTAACACATATGTCCCAACCTTTTATGCCATAACTTATTTTCATCCACTACACCCATGTAACAAGAGTTCTGCACTTCACCAACTTGGAACAAATTCCCTCTTGTACATTGGCCCCTTGTAACTACATCATTTTCACTTTTCACAAAAAAATCATCTTTTATGAAGATAACTTTGTTGACCTCATCACAAAGTTGTGACACACTAAGCAGGTTATGTTTCATCCCATAAACATATAGTGTTTTCTTGGATTTCATTTTTTCTTTTCCAAGGATGGCTGATCCAACACCTTTGATCCTTAGAGATTCATCATTTCCAAATGTCACTGTTCCTTTTTTGAAGTCTTTCACATTCTTCAGCAGCTTTAAGTCTCTTGTCATATGAGAGGAACATCCACTATCAAGAATCCATGGACATTCTTCTTTTTTAGCTTTCAAAGCAGTTTCAACAACAAGTGCTTTTTGTCCTTCCTTTTCCTTCACTTCCTATTGTGCTTCCTCCAATTTCCTAGCTAGGTCAACGTGTTCTAGCCAGACAACCATGCACTGTTTATTTTCAGACTTATCACACTTTTCCCTTTTAGATTTTAAAAACTCTAGATTTTTAGAATTATTAAGAATCTTCTGTTTCTCTAGTAACACACTGAGGCATCCCTTGGCAAGATGTCCAGGTCGATCACATCTTTCACAAATAGTTTCCAGTGGTTGGAACCTATTCTCAACTTTCACACCAGTCTTCTCAAATACCTTCTAAAATTTATTTGGAGACTTTCTATTTTGAAAGGATTGAATCCCCCTAAAATCTTGTCTTTAAAACTTGTGTAATAGTTTTACTGTTGTTGGTTGAACCAAAACATATTTTCCATGTGTCTAAATCCACCATAATACCAGCAATAACCATAGAAAGAATATTTTCCTTTGAAACTTCTATACGAACCAGATTTGTGAACACGCTTCTGAACAACCTTCTTAATATAAATATGCTGACCATCAACCTTCATGTTTTCATTTGTAACTCCCTTTCTCATTTCATATTTAACAGCACCAGAAGTATTAGAATTCTTTATTGACTCATGATTTTTATGCACTTCTGATTTTTCATCATTGCTGACTTTGACCACATACATGGTCTTTCCAGCCTTGTTCTTATCAGAACCAGTTCTTTCTTTCATTTCAACCTTTGAAGGTAAATTTTTTGGATCCTTTTTTGGTTCATTCTTACCGGAACATTCACCAACTTCTGAGATAGAATTTTTGAAACTGATATTAATTTCTTTAGATTTATAAAGTTTCTGTTGGACAAGTTCCAACTCTTCTTATTTTGCCTTCAACTTTACTTCAAGATGATAATTACGATTCTTTGTATTCTCAAGAGAAATTTTCAGATCATAAATCTCCTTTTACATCTTGATTTTCTCATCAGTAAAACCTTATTGATTGTTTAATGCGGAATTTTTATTTATCAGATTTTTGTTTTCCTTCTCAAGCCTTCTGATCTTCCTCAAGCATTCTTTCAACTCTTCTTTCAAATTATATTCAAGTTGAGTATATTCTTCTTCTGAACTATTGCTCTCGTACTCTTCATTATTCAATATAGTAATAAAGGTATTCTCTTTAGTTTTTTTTAGCAAATAATTTCTCAGATTCATATTCATCTTTAGATAAAAAGATTCTAATTTTTTATTTGAAGAACTTTTTATCCTTCCCCTTTGAAAAATATTTATCTTTGTCAGCTTGTTTCTTCCACAACCTTCTTGGCCTTATGTTATCATCATCACTGTCTTATTATTTATTCTTTTAAGGACAGTTATCCGTAAAGTGACCAACGACTCCACAATCAAAACATTTCAAGGGAATTTTACCCTTGCATTTCCCTGTACCTCTTTTCACATTCTTAGAAAACAAGGATAAAATTTCATCAAAATTTTTACATACCTCATCTTCAGAATCAGATTCACCAGCATCATATTCAATAAGAGTCTTCTTTGACTTCTCTCTCTTTGTATCCTTTAATGACATTTCTCTATCAGCTTTTGTTTTTCCCTTCATAGTATTCTCCCTTCTCATCTCATAAGTAATGAGAGTGCTATGAAAATCATCCAAAGATAATGTTTCAGGGTCTCTATCTTCTAATGAAGACACTTTAGCATCAAACTTTTCAGGAAGAATTCTCAAGATATTTTCGACAACTTTAGAATCCTCCAATGTTTCTCCAAGGTATCAGATTGTACTGACAATATCATTTATCATGGTAAATAAATCCCCAACAGATTTAGATTCTCCCATTTTCAAGTCTTCATACTTCAGTCTCCAGATTTGTAGTTTAACATTCTTCACTTTTGTATTTCCTTCATAGATGTTCTTTAGTTTGTCCTAGATTCCTTTGGCTGTAGCAACACCTTTCACTCTTAAAAATTCACTCTCAGAAAGAGATGAGAGTAATGCATTTTTAGATCTTCCATCATTCTCAAGGTTCTTTTTTATCGATAAGAGTAAGATGAACCTTGTCATCAATAGCATGAAATACATCTATTGTAGTTTCAAGAACTTCATATCCAAGAGATATAAGATAAGGAATCATTCTGTCCTTCCATATGTGATAGTTCTTTCCATCAAAAATCAGAATCCCCTTACTGTTCACGGAATTTAGATTCTCCATCACAACTTCTCTTCAACTACTTCAGCAAAGAATAAATGAAGGGAACCTGTCACTAATACTAATTGAAGTTCCCAGTCAGGATCCAAGTATCACTGAGAGGGGGAGGGGGTGAATCAGTGATATATTTTTCTTTTTATGTTTCCTGTTTTTTGAAACAACCTTCACCTCCAGTTAAAAAGTTTCTTCCCTACTGAACACACACAACCATAGGAACACAAGATTTACAAGGTTCACTACTCAACAAGAGTATTTACGTCCTTGTTATGGTATGGAAACAATCTAGTACCACACAATCCACTAGAAAACAATCCTTTGATGTGGAATACAACGAGTAGGATATACCCTTACACTCGTGTAGCACTTTGAAAACAATCCAATAGTGTGTGTGCTCCCTCTTAGCACAAATATGGTAATGTAATGATTCTGTTCTTCTTAATAAACTTTCACAAATCAAATATTTCAAAACAATTATTCACTTTCCTACCTAGAAGCTGGTAAGAACCTCCTGGTGCAGACAGCTTGCGCGCCACTCCCTACTTGTGCACCTCCCTACTTGCATTCCACCTTTGGCTTATATAAATCCCACTTCTTGAAAGCACCTCCCTGCTTGCGCACCTATTTAAACTTGCGAGACAAAACTTGTGCAACAAAACTTGCACGGAAAAACTTGCGTGGTAAAAATTGCACGAAAAAATTTGCATGGAAAAACTTATGCGGAAAAACTTGTGTGCCACCCTAATTGCACGCCTTATAAATAACCCTTAGCTTGTGCACCACTTCAGCTTGCACGCCTCCCTCTAATACTTGCACGATCAGAGCACCCTCCACTACTTGCGCGATCAGAGCTCCAATTTTCTCTTAAGTGTTGAGCATTAAAAAATGAGGAGGAAAGTCGTCTATTTATATACATTTTGGTGACTTGCGCGCCACATACACTTGGACACTACTCCCACACTTGTGCGCTGCTCCAGAACTTGCGCGCAGCTCCTGCACTTGTGCGCTGCTCCAGAACTTGCATGACACTTTCTTTCCTTTGTCATATTTTTCTATGATGATGTTTAAAATACAAATTACATGCCACTTACACTTGCATTCTAATACTTTCACGCCACAACTTGACTTGTGTTCCAATATTTAACTTGCGTGCCACTTTATGTCCATTTTCATATTTTTATGGGATGATCTTGAAATATGACTTGTGCGCCACTTACACTTGAGTGCCAATACTTGCACGCCAATACTTGCATGCCCCTTTTGACTTGCGCGCCAATCTTTAACTTGCATGTCACTTTATTTCTATTGTCATATTTTGATGGGATGATCTTGAAATATGACTTGCGCGCCACTTACACTTGCGCGCCAATACTTGCACACCAATACTTGTGTGCCAATACTTTCACGCCACTAATTGTGCACCACTTTCTTTCCTTTTCCAAAATCACTTCTTTACTCTCTCTACTCTTCATAAGGATTGCATCACAAGTTCTCAAAACTTATGATATTTGTGAAATACAAATCAGAAAAGCATCATCATAGTTTACAAGTCCTTTAAAAAGTGAATTGATTTAGATTCTTTGACAATAAAAGACAAAACTCTGTAACAACAAACTTTTCTTACTTCCTTATCCATCCAACTTGGTCCCAACAGAGCTCTCGAGTCAACTCTCCCATATAAGGGGCAGAGTTTGGACCTCCCTATAAGGTATGCATAAGATGTAGAAAGTCTCCTAAAAATCAAGCATCATCGTCCATGTCGGGAAGAGGAATAGGTGACACAAGAGGCACTATTGGAGGTATAACTAGCAGCTCAATTCCAACCAAATCTAAGGCATGGTCATCATTGCAATCCTGGTATATGACCGGAGGACGTCATGGTGGCATTGGTCTATAATTTCCCAACACACACCTCAGATAGGATTCAATAACTGAAAAATCCAGAGATATAGAAATAGAAAAGGTAAAAAGAATTTAATATCAAAGTTTTACCCCTCTTCCAGCTCAAGGAGTCAGTTCTAGGTGATATAACATTTATATATAACAACAAAGATGCTACCTACTATCCACTACTAAGGTCGGGACTGAGTCAAGCTCACCGTTGTTCAAATTTCAATTTCATTTAATTTATATTATTATTTAAATTATTCTTTAAATATTTGAACCAAATGGTTCACCGCTTCAAATCCATAAGGTCCCATACACCTTATGAACTAAAATATAGTGTCAAGTCAATTCCACCATAACACATTCCTATCCATGTAACCAATGGTCCATGAATCAACGTTCCATAATTGACTACTTAGGGTGTCTTCCATAGTGTAATCAAGAAAACATTATTTAGTTCATTGCAGAAAATCTATGTACCAACTATGTTTTTCTTGATCCCTTGTAATAATTGTTAGACAATAAAAATTCTATTTATATCAATCAAATAACTATTGGAAATCATAGGAGATGAAAACAACACAATGATCCTATATTTCATGGCATATGCATGGCATGTGAATTTCCTAAAAGGTGCCTAATATGATGCATTATCAATGCATCCTTTCCTTCATATCATTAGTCCAAGGATAAATGATAAACTCAATCATATCAATAGTAATATCATAATTCAAGTGAATCACCCAATGGTGGAATCAAATCAACTGTAATAAGAAGAATATAGAAAATAACAATTTCCATTCGAGTCAATCAACCTTGCTCTATACATGGGTTAGATACGCCCATGAAAATATCATTACCAAACTCCATAACCTTCCTAATCTCCCCCCTATTATCTCAAAATAGTAAATCAAGAAAATATGCTCTGATACCACTTTGTGACATCCCAAACTCGGGTTCCACTCAGAGGTTCCCCAAGCCTGGTGGACCACATGGACTCAAGTGCATATTTATGAATTCCAGAGGCTTCCAAATAATAGAGAGGGACTTGGGTGTGTCTATGGAGAGATTATACCTTCATTAACAGAGTTTCACAATGGTATAATCAATAGATAAATAACAAAATCAGTATAAAAATGAATAAGTATAAAGAAGAGTAGAAGAAAATATAAACAACCAAACAATAATAATCAAATAATAAAGTAACTGAATCATATAAAAAGTATGATAATATATGTCATGTGTCTATAAATTAGGAAAACATGGATACAAGTAGTAGGAAAAATTATTATTCAAGATGTACAAAAATAATCCAAAAATGGAAAAATCTATCCTGCATCCCAAGCTCTAGCCTAATCATCTGCTATCAGCTCTATCCTAAGTCAATCCAAAAATCACACATCTGTAAGAGGATGCTTCCCCTTATCTACACATAAAAGCATGTAGTTTTCCTAGGTACTCTAGGCAGCCAAGATAGGGTGTGAGATAAATCTCAGTAGGCCAACACCAATGATACCTATAAATATCCAGTTTATGCATACAATATGATAGTGTGCAAAAATAATAAGGCAAAATAGTAATAAAAACTGGAAATGGGTTGGCTCTAGTTCCTAAAAGGAATCTAGGCCAACACTACATACTTCTTTCTATGCCGGAATAACTCTAAAATAGTATCGAGGGGTGAAATTCCCGATATCAAATTCATAAGGGACGCCACGATGAGTATCAAAATAGTAAAGGAGACACCATAACCAGTATCACATTTATATAGGATTCCATGCCCAATATCAAATTTATAAGGGACTCTATGCCCAATATTACAATATTATATGGGACTCCATGACCGATATCACATTTATAAGGGAATCTATACCCGATATCACACTAAGGGGCACCATTCCCATATAGTATCACCAGGGATGCCATGCCCATGTCACATTTATATAAAGGAATGCCATGCCCCTGTCATATCACATTTATATAAGGGTATCCTTGCCTATTTAATATTAAACATAAGGATCACCATGACCATTCAGTTATAACATGCATAAAAGTCATCACACCCATTCATTACAATTCACAAGGTTCATCATGCCCTTGTGTCTTATCATTGATAAATAGCCATTGTCTTTAATATGAGCCAAGGTGTAATACTTTTCTTATTATCATCTAATATCAACAAGGGATTAACCATTTTTCAGTTTAAGAAAGTGATGTGGGATCACTACTCACTTCAATTCAATTCATTAAAAATGGTCAAGGAACTAGCAATGATATACCACAACATCCATCCACTATAATATGGATATCATCATTTAAAAGTAAATCCAAACACTCCAATAGGTTATTTGGCCATATTCTCATTAAATAAATTTAGACATGTAAGAGGTAACAACCAAAGGGGTGATCCATCTAATGTAGTTAATATCAAGGGGTCTAATAAGATCATTAGGTTCCAAACAAGGCAACCAATTTAAGGAAAGTTATAATTTAGGGGAAATGCATGGTGAAACCGACATGCGACACAACAACTCATATTATGAAAACACCAAAACTTAAGGAATAAATTATAGACCACCTACCTTGTGCCAGTAAAACAATCCTCATCCAGTACTAGACTTTAGTTTGTCCTAGATTAGAATAAATCAGAAATTGGACTAATACCCTAAAAATTGGGAATATGAGCCTACACCTCAATAAATCCACTGAGAAGAATAGAAATGAAGAACAAATAACAAGGAATCAATATCTTACCGATGTGGATCCAACAAGATGAGCAGTGATTCAATCAGACTCCGGATGGTTGAACAAGATCAAATACTATCAAAGTGGGAAAAAAGGAGCTCAAAAGTGAAGAGGAGGCCCTACTATCTGTAGAGACCCAAAGCTTAACGTACATGGACATTACATTACTTTTGCGGAATACTTAGTACATTACAAAAACACACACACAAGGACCGTAATAGTTTAATGTCTTTGGAAACTCGGAATATAATCTTCTAATCATGGTGAAAGATCTTCAACATCTCCTATAAAGATATTCCTTTTTTTTCTTACCTAAAACCTTTCTTTATATCCTGGGGAAAAGAAAACATAAAAGGGTGAGCTCAAATGCTCAGTAAGGGTAAAAAAAAATAAATATCAATCACATCATAGTCATGAGAACATATCTTTTGGAAATCTTAACCTGCAAAAGAGATCATAATTTCATAACATGGGATAAATCATAGTAGTGAAATGTAATCCCAATAATCATAACTTAACACATGAAACATTGTGGCATACACACATAATCATAGAGAATCATTTCTTGTTAGTCAAGACTCATTGCCAATACTATCTTAGTGGACAAAGTCCCTTTCTGAACCGAGTAACCCTCGTTTCAGTCCTGTTTCACTGAACCGGTATAACCTACCATTCCAGCCATGTCTATATCATGAGATATAAAATCTTTACCCAATGCATTGGAGTGAGATATAGGTCCCACCCATCTCATAATGATACCATTCTTATGTGTTCCACAAAATCTTAAAACATACATCATTGCATAACCCATGTAATAAAAATGGGAATCTTAAACATCGTGACATCATAAAACAATTAATATAAGATAAAGGAATTCATAAAAATATTTCCATCACAACATAATCAAATCTATGTAATAATAGGGATAGAAACAGAACCCTTTATTATCTTAGATGGAAAATAATTTTGATAAAACACTTGAACTCCATTCTTGAGGAAAATATCCTTTCTACTTCAAAAACATTTTTCCTTTCTTAACATGTCATACAAATTTAAACTAAAATAAGTTGATTAAAAATAAACTTGAAAACTTTTAAAGTAATATTCTTGGAAATAATGTTTTAAAAATACATTCATGCCGTATAAGTTAAAAAAAACATTCTTCGTACTTTTGTCGAAAAAGTCAAAAAGTACCTCGTACGAAAAACGACAAAAGATTCCTTTCATATCTTTTACTAAAAACTCACCGAAGGGTAAAATTGGATTTAAACAATTGTAGGTGGATGGAAATAATATTACATATTGAAGAAACATGGATGTGGATGATAAAATACACCCCAGTAAATACTAAAGTATAAACAATCTCGGATAAAAATGAGATTGTGATATTTCCCTTACCTTAGGTCCGATTTTCTTCGTAGGTGTCCGAACCTCCTGTATAATGATTTAAATAATGTCATTGACTTATTCCAGAATCATACTCATTGTTATGATATCATATATGGTTCACTTATGACTTTATATTACCCTTTCTTTTGTAAATTCTATGTTAAAGAGCATTTTGGGTAAAATTGTTTCATTTGTCGTCCGTGTTTTGACTTGTAATTATTCATATTGTTGCTTAGATCATAATTACTTAATTCCAGAATATAAAACATGATTTATATATAATATATATTCATAATATACATATATATAATAAATTAGTAAATGGAAAGAAATACACCGTTCATGGAGACGGTAGGCCGTACGTATGCATGGACGCTGTTTTTGTTTCCTTATTGAGTTGAATGGAATTAAGTAGATGCCATACATATATACATAAATCCAGTAGCTTTATAATGTCATATATTTCATTATTATTTCTTATATATACTTTATAATCACTCTTAAATTGTTAACATGGAGAATGAATCTCATCGCGTCGTGGAGACGGTAGTCCGTACGTACGCACGAGCGATGATATCATTTCCATAATTATTGAATTGAATTGGAGTGGATGATACAATATATCAGAATCAATATGATGTTCTAATAACTATGTATAGTTATTATTTACACCATTATACCCATCCATGTATGGTGGTGGTGGAAAATAGATTTCACCACGGCGTGGAGACGATATTCCGTACGTACGCACGCGCGGTAATTTCGTTTTCCGTAGGATAGATAGATGGTGAAATAGGGTTGTTTCATAATTATAATAACATATCAGTATATTAGTGATACTGATGTTATTACTTCATAATGAAACAACCTAAGAAGAAGGAGTGGAAGAAGAAATAAAGGTGAAATAATCGGTAACGGAAATTACCTCTTCTTTGAAGCACCTCCTTGAGACCTCATCTTAAGGCACTAAAATTGATCATTGAGGAAGACCAGAACCTCTAAGATGTTTATAGGTAAGTGGAGAAGAGAATTTGGTAGGGGTTGGCCGAGCTTGAAGGCTCAAAGTTGTGTGAGGAAGAGAGGGAGGAGGTGTCCTTTTATAAGGGAGGAGAGGGGCACCTTTGGAATAACAAAACATATTATTTTATTATAAAGTCAAGTTCGGTTTTAAATAGCTCCAAATTGATTTATTTCATGGATAAGGTGGGGATGGGTCGACATACTCTCATCAAATAGAATTTAGACAAGTTTAGGTTCCTATTTTAACCTTATCATTTAGATTTAACATTAAGTTAAATAATTTTACTTTTACCGTGTCTTCTTGTGTTCTTATACTATAAGGTTAATAAACTTACTATAAGAAGCCAAAAGAACCCCAAATTGTTTATTATTAATATACATAACCTTATCTAAGTCATTTGGCCTAACCTTAGATTTTTAGGAATAAAATAACAATTAATAATATAATATTTGTTTTAAAAAATAATTTATGACAATTTTGACACTATTTGGTACATGATTTTTATGAAATTCATAACAGAATGATAAGTTATAACCAAGTTACGTAAATCAACAATAACATGTCATATTAACCTAGAAAATTAGTGTAAGTCATAAAAAGTCTCAAATTATATTTATTTGAGTATTTATAACATCAATTATGTCAATATTTCATTAATAAGATAATTACTTCATCATCATTGGGTCATAAATAAATTAAATTATCTAATGTCTAAAAATTACAAATAAAATACCATTATGTAGTAAATCTTTTTAGCTTTCTAATGAATATTTGAAATCGAATTTATCTTATGTATAACCCTATATTAAAAATGGTTTAGTAAATAAACTTTGATTTTAACTCTTTTAACTCTTCTTTGAATTAAATAATAATAAATGTCCTAATCTAATCCAAGTGGGCCTAAATGGTCATATTTTATTCCTAATCTTGTTTTTGGTCGAATTACACTTATCCAATATAATTTGGACATGTGTTAGGGTAATAATAATATCATTTTTACCCTTAATTACCCTATTTACTTTTAACCGTGGTAAATAAAAGTAAAAAGTTACTATTCACCAAAAATTATTTTCATCTCATTGAACCACATTTTACTTACTGACATCAACCGTGTCTCTCGGATTTTTGAAATTCCACTCACAGAAGCGGTAAAATTAAGTTTTATGAAAAATTCAGTTTTTTTTAACTACCACTTAGTGGTTTCACTATTCATCAAAAATTGAAAGTTTTTAGAAAAATACCAAAAATTAGGCCTAAGCTATATTTGATATTATGAACTCAAAAATGATGTCTATTTTACCAAATTCAAAACATATCAGTTGCATTAATTAATTTAAAAATTAATTCCCGTCGTCAAAACAAAAGGCGTGTTTTTAAGAGATAATAACTATCAAAAGATTGACACTTGTTTATAACTGGTTTAAATGTGAAATTACATCCAATGAACAACATTGTATTAAATTGTAAAAATATATTCTAAATATACTTTAAAACCACTCAAATTAATAATTTATCACTATTAATTATTTCGATTGAAAAAGTTGTTTTTAATTAAAATTTAGTAATTTTCACTATTCATCAAAATATGAAAGTTATCCGAAAATCACCAAAATTTCACCCTAAGCTAATTTCGATATTCCGAATCCAAAAATGAAGTCCATTTTGAAAAATAAAATTTACAAAATTTCAAAAAGTGGTTATTACTATTCATAACGTCTAGTTTTAATAATATTTTAATAGCATATCGTTGTTTAGTGAAACTCGGTATTGCGTACTACACACGCTATCAAGGAAGGTCGCGATTGTGTGTAATGAAAGGCAAGTCAAGGATGCGTGTTCTGCAAGCTCCTTTTGGTGTAGCGTACAACACAAGACATTAATGAAATTAAAAAGAATATTTTTCATAAAATCTCGGGGTGTTACATTCTACCCCCCTTAAAATGAATTTCGCCCTCGAAATTCGTCGGGGTTATAAATGGTTTACTATTCGAAAGTTTCTTTAATAGAAACCCACATCGTAAAATGGAATACCAAAACTAATCTTTAAAAACAAAAGTATGAAACGTAACGGTTACCCAAATAAACTAATCACTGGGTTTCCACATAGGTGAAAATATGGATATGGAAGAAAAATATAACCATCATGTTCTGATGGAGAGTGGTAGAGAACATGGCTATGGAAAATACAACAATCACAAATCCATAAATTTGTGACGATCTAAGGTACCATCTGATTAATCAGATATAAGAGCACTAGGACAACATTTTTGGTTTTCAAGATCATTTCCCTAAAGTTAAAGAATTTGAATTAGAATAAATACTTACTTTATTTTGGTACAATCTTACTGTTATTCGTGCCTTGAACAATTTCCACTTCATCTCTTAAATAAATGAAGTTGAATTTGTTATTCGTGAAGTGTTAGCAGATCATGTGATAGAATGATGGGTCATTCCATCTGTCTCAAACAAAAGGTTAGCAAAAGTTATTAAATATACATAAGTCATTCTATAGTGAGATTAATCATATATGGTTCCTAAAATGGACTTATACTTCATATATCATACTGCTTAATATAATAAAACTAGTTTCTACTAAACAGGGACTTCCTGTAGGCCAGTGGTAGGCGATAAAGGCCAGTCACACTTCGGTTGTGGGTTTGATTCCCACAGCCTTGTCCGACGCGATGGGCTGTCGCCCGTCCTGCAGGTTGTCCTTTTTCTAAAGCTATATTACTATAACATCCCATCAATAATATCGACAAACGTTTTATCCTAAATTATGTCCAACATAATCCATTCTAATCTTTAGGCTTATCTAAAATACTTCGGTCCAAGCTCATAGTATAAAGAAAATGATTACTTGAAATGTCACCGAACAATCACGTGAATGCCATCATTTATCCCCCATATATCATAAGATATATCTTGTTGGTCAAATTACAAACATGTGAATACCTTAATCATGTATTCTCTTGAAGAATGAATACCCATTGAACCTTAGTGAAAACATGAATGCAGTTAAAAGTTAACACTTTCCACATACCAAAATCCTCAAAATTCTATATACTCAAACCATAATATCACTTAGTCCTTATATCAATCATGAGCTCATGAATACTGTTAAACATTTCATTTTCTCATTTTCCCTTCATTATGCGCATATAATATTATTTCCAAAAATATCTCAATCACTTTGAATACCACATTAGACCAATACATAAATATTCCAATACTCCATGATACAACATTATTTTGGAATCCCATTACATAAACACTTAATCATTCCACCACATCGTTGTCATATTCAACATCGCCAATAGTGATCGCATGTGACTTCCCTTTTTCCTTTTCCTTAAGCGGTTGCTCATGTCGATCAGCACTAACCCTTGGATTAGGGCATTTATTAGCATAATGCCCCATTTCCTTGCACTTGAAGCATTGAAGTGTTGGTGGTGCGTTCTCTGCAGTGTTTTCTTTATTCACATCATTAGAAACCCTTTTTCCATTACTTAGACACTCAGCTGCTCGATGACCTTCTTTTCCACACTTAAAACATTTTCTAGTCCCTTTAAGACAATCTCCACCATGCTTCTTTCCACACTTTGTGCATAAGGAAACATTCATCTTCTTTTCACCATTATTCTGAGATTTATCCTTGAACTCCATCTTTCGTTTCTTGTCAAAACCATGAGATGGATATGTAACACCAAATTCCATTTCTACCTTGATAGCACAACGCACAATTTCTTCATAGCTACTGAAGTCTCTTATAGCTAATGCCCTTCGAAGAGTTGGTTTTAAGCCACTGAAAAATCGATCAACTTTACTTTCAGGTTGGATGATAATGCCAGATTCATACCTTGCAAGTCTTGTAAAATTCGCTTCGTATATACCAACAGATTCATCATCCTTCTGCTTCAGCTCAAGAAACTTCTTTTCCATCTTTGTTCGAAGAATACGAGGGAAGTACTTACTGAAAAACAAGTTCTTGAACTCGTCCCATTCCATGGACTCAATTTCATCTCTTGGCCTCGTATTCTTGATAAGATTCCACCATTGATCAGCTTCACCTTCCAAACGATATACTGCTAAGATGACTTTATCATGTTCAGAACATTGAAGAACTGAAAATATCTTTTCAGTGGTACTGATCCATTGTTCAGCAACAAGTGGATCGGAAGTCCCACTGAAAGAAGGTGGACGTTGCCTCATGAAGGACTCAATATAATATTGTTCCCTTCTCTGCTCATTTGGAAGTCCAGAATGATTCATAGCTTGTGTAAGTATAGCAATAATATTTTTCACTCCATCTCCCATAACATTTGTTTGTTCAGGAGGACAATCATTGCATTGTCCATTACATTGATCAACACGGTTCCTTCGGGTTCCATCCATCGTCTAAAAACCAAAAAGAATAGCGTGAGAGGAAAAAATAATGCTAGGGAAAACAACATAATAAAGGGGGAGTATCCTCAATATCTAACATCTTAGGTTAAATTCTATGATCGTTACCGTAGTTCTAGGACTGTATCTTATACTTATACTTATCCTTAGGGACATCCCTAGACATACCTTAGAAATATCTCTAGGGATCTCACTAATGTTTTCACATCCTAGTTTCCAAAGGTTGACTAAACCTTTCCTCTGATACCAACTATAGAGACCCAAAGCTTAATGTACATGGATATTACATTACTTTTGCGGAATACTTAGTACATTACAAAAACACACACACAAGGACCGTAATAGTTTAGTGTCTTTGGAAACTCGGAATATAATCTTCTAATCGTGGTGAAAGATCTTCAACATCTCCCATAAATATCTTCCTTTTTTTTCTTACCTAAAACCTTTCTTTATATCATGGGGAAAAGAAAACATAAAAGGGTGAGATCAAATGCTCAGTAAGGGTAAACAAAATAAATATCAATCACATCATATTCATGAGAACATATCTTTTGGAAATCTTAACCTGCAAAAGAGATCATAATTTCATAACATGGGATAAATCATAGTAGTGAAATGTAATCCCAATAATCATAACTTAACACATGAAACTTTGTGGAATACACACATAATCATAGAGAATCATTTCTTGTTAGTCAAGACTCATTGCCAATACTATCTTAGTGGACAAAGTCCCTTTCTGAACCGAGTCACCCTCGTTTCAGTCCTGTTTCACTAAACCGGTATAACCTACCATTCCAGCCATGTCTATCTCATGAGATATAAAATCTTTACCCAATACATTGTAGGGAGATATAGGTCCCACCCATCTCATAATGATACCATTCTTATGTGTTCCACAAAATCTTAAAACATACATCATTGCATAACCCATGTAATAAAAATGGGAATATTAAACATCGTGACATCATAAAACAATTCATATAAGATAAAGGAATTCATAAAAATATTTCCATCACAACATAATAAAATCCATGTAATAATAGGGATAGAAACAGAACCCTTTATTATCTTAGATGGAAAATAATTTTGATAAAACACTTGAACTCCATTCTTGAGGAAAATATCCTTTCTACTTCAAAAACATTTTTCCTTTCTTAACATGTCATACAACTTTAAACTAAAAGAAGTTGATTAAAAATAAACTTGAAAACTTGTAAAGGAAGCTTCTTGGAAATAATGTTTTAAAAATCCATTCATGCCGTATAAGTTAAAAAAAACATTCTTCGTACTTTTGTCAGAAAAGTCAAAAAGTACCTCGTACGAAAAACGACAAAAGATTCCTTTCATATCTTTTACTAAAAACTCAACGAAGGGTAAAATTGGATTTAAACAATTGTAGGTGGATGGAAATAATATTACATATTGAAGAAACATGGATGTGGATGATAAAATACACCCCAGTAAATACTAAAGTATAAACAATCTCGGATAAAAATGAGATTGTGATATTTCCCTTACCTTAGGTCCGATTTTCTTCGTAGGTGTCCGAACCTCCTGTATAATGATTTAAATAATGTCATTGACTTATTCCAGAATCATACTCATTGTTATGATATCATATATGGTTCACTTATGACTTTATATTACCCTTTCTTTTGTAAATTCTATGTTAAAGAGCATTTAGGGTAAAAAAATTTCATTTGTCGTCCGTGTTTTGACTTGTAATTATTCATATTGTTGCTTAGATCATAATTACTTAATTCCAGAATATAAAACATGATTTATATATAATATATATTCAGAATATACATATATATAATAAATTAGTAAATGGAAAGAAATACACCGTTCATGGAGACGGTAGGCTGTACGTACGCATGAACGCTGTTTTTGTTTCCTTATTGAGTTGAATGGAATTAAGTAGATGCCATACATATATACATAAATCCAGTAGCTTTATAATGTCATATATTTAATTATTATTTCTTATATATACTTTATAATCACTCTTAAATGGTTAACATGGAGAATGAATCTCATCGCGTCGTGGAGACGGTAGTCCGTACGTACGCACGAGCGATGATATCATTTCCATAATTATTGAATTGAATTGGAGTGGATGATACAATATATCAGAATCAATATGATGTTCTAATAACTATGTATAGTTATTCTTTACACCATTATACCCATCCATGTATGGTGGTTGTGGAAAATAGATTTCACCACGGCGTGGAGACGGTATTCCGTACGTACGCATGCGCGGTGATTTTGTTTTCCGTAGGATGGATAGATGGTGAAATAGTGTTGTTTTATAATTATAATAACATATCAGTATATGAGTTATACTGATGTTATTACTTCATAATGAAACAACCTAAGAAGAAGGAGTGGAAGAAGAAATAAAGGTGAAAGAATCGGTAACGGAAATTACCTCTTCTTTGAAGCGCCTCCTTGAGACCTCCTCTTAAGGCACTAAAATTGGTCTTTGAGGAAGACCAAAACCTCTAGGATGTTTCTAGGGAAGTGTAGAAGAGAATTTGGCAGGGTTTTTCCGAGCTTGAAGGCTCAAAGTTGTGTGAGGAAGAGAGGGAGGAGGTGTCCTTTTATAAGGGAGGAGAGGGGCACCTTTGGAATAACTAAAAATATTATTTTATTATAAAGTCAAGTTCGGTTTTAAATAGCTCCAAATTGATTTATTTAGAGGATAAGGTGGGGATGGGTCGAAATAATCTCATCCAATATAATTTATACAAGTTTAGGTTCCTATTTTAACCTTATCATTTATATTTAACATTAAGTTAAATAATTTTACTTTTACCGTGTCTTCTTGTGTTCTTATACTATAAGGTTAATAAACTTAATATAAGAAGCCAAAAGAACCCCAAATTGTTTATTATTAATATATATAACCTTATCTAAGTCATTTGGACGAACCTTAGATTTTTAGGAATAAAATAACAATTAATAATATAATATTTGTTTTAAAAAATAATTTATGTCAATTTTGACACTATTTGGTACATGATTTTTAAATTCATAACAAAATGATAAGTTCGAACCAAGTTACTTAAATAAACAATAACATGTCATATTAACCTAGAAAATTAGTGTAAGTCATAAAAAGTCTCAAATTATATTTATTTGTGTATTTATAACATCAATTATGTCAATATTTCATTAATAAGATAATTACTGCATCATCGTTGTGTCATAAATAAATTAAATTATCTAATGTCTAACAATTACAAATAAAATACCATTATGTAGTAAATATTTTTAGATTTCTAATGAATATTTAAAATCGAATTTATATTATGTATAACCCTATATTAAAAATGTTTTAGTAAATAAACTTTGATTTTAACTCTTTTAACTCTTCTTTGAATTAAATAATAATAAATGTCCTAATCTAATCCAAGTGGACCTAAATGGTCATATTTTATTCCTAAGCTTGTTTTTGGTCAAATTACACTTATCCAATAGAATTTGGACATGTTTTAGGGTAATAATAATATCATTTTTACCCTTAATTACCCTATTTACTTTTAACCGTGGTAAATAAAAGTAAAAAGTTACTATTCACCAAAAATTATTTTCATCTCATTGAACCACATTTTACTTACTAACATCAACCGTGGCTCTCAGATTTTTGAAATTCCACTCACAGAAGCGGTAAAATTAAGTTTTATGAAAAATTCAGTTTTTTTTAACTACCACTTAGTGGTTTCACTATTCATCAAAAATTGAAAGTTTTTAGAAAAATACCAAAAATTAGGCCTAAGCTATATTTGATATTATGATCTCAAAAATGATGTCTATTTTACCAAATTCAAAACATATCAGTTGCAATAATTAATTTAAAAATTAATTCCCGTCGTCAAAACAAAAGGCGTGTTTTTAAGAGATAATAACTATCAAAAGATTGACACTTGTTTATAACTGGTTTAAATATGAAATTACATCCAATGACCAACATTGTATTAAATTGTAAAAATATATTCTAAATATACTTTAAAACCACTCAAATTAATAACTTATCACTATTAATTATTTCGATTGAAAAAGTTGTTTTTAATTAAAATTTAGTAATTTTCACTATTCATCAAAATATGAAAGTTATCCGAAAATCACCAAAATTTCACCCTAAGCTAATTTCGATATTCCAAATCCAAAAATGAAGTCCATTTTGAAAAATAAAATTTACAAAATTTCAAAAAGTGGTTATTACTATTCATAACGTCTAGTTTTAATAATATTTTAATAGCATATCGTTGTTTAGTGAAACTCGGTATTGCGTACTACACACGCTATCAAGGAAGGTCGGGATTGCGTGTAATGAAAGGCAAGTCAAGGATGCGTGTTGTGAAAGCTCCTTTTGGTGTAGCGTACAACACAATACATTAATGAAATTAAAAAGAATATTTTTCATAAAATATCGGGGTGTTACACTATCCACTAGAAAGAACAAAGGATAAAGAAAAGGTTTAAAACATTTCATTAAGGTAAAATTCATCATTTTACCCAAAAATCCTAGGTCACACAGTTTGGCCACACGGTTGGCCAAACTATGCGCCATCTGCTGTAAGGAGGGGCAACTCGCATGGTTAGGTTGCATAGTTAGATAAACCTTTCTCCAGCCATGAAAAAAACCTCTGCTAAAATGTTTGAAGTTTTTGAATGGGTGCATGGCCCCTAACACATGATTAGGGAAAACCATGCACCCTGCTTCACCCCACTATCTAGCCTCACAATTTAGGAGAGATCATGTGGGATGAGTTACACAGTTTCTACTAACCATGATTTCCTCCATAGGTTGGGGTTCAAAGCTATGAACAAGCCCCAATACACCCCCTAAACCTTTATAACCTCACATGGAATCCATATTAGGTCCAAAACAAATAATTAGACTAAAATTAAAAGGATCCATACCTGACATAAAATCTAGGATCTTATATACATGTTACAAACAACAAAACATATACTAAACCAACTTCCAACTAAAGTGATAAATGGTATTCCATACAAACTCTAGGGTAGAAGAAAAACCATGTTGTTGAATTTACATGTGTGAGGTTGTGAATAATTTGTCAAGTAATCTTAAGGTAACTACAACACCCCAAAAATTTTATGGTATGATTCTATTAAATAAATTCTATTCATCACTGTGTTCCTTTCAAACAACACTAGGTTATTTAAGAGATAGTCAAAACCTAGCCATTAAATATAAATTTTCCACTTCTATGTTTTGAATTTCAAAAAATGGTCATCTAGGGTTGTGATCAGTAAGTCATTTGGAGTCTGATAGAACAAACTTGATTTTTGGTGAATAGAAACATACCCTTATGAATAGTAATATGACCCTTATGAATAGTAAATAATAATATTATTTTATTTTCTTAAGGAAATAAGATAATGAGATCTTAATTAGTTTTTCAATGAGAAATAAAACTAATTGCACCTTTATGATTGTTATTTTTCGATTTAACTATGGATTTATTTAAAAATTAAATTAAAAATACTTAGAAAATTATTTTCAAAAAATGGAGTTCATTTTTGAATTCTTCATGTCGAAAAATGGTTAGGGTAAATTTTTGGGATTTTTCTAAAATACATGAATTTTTCATGAATAGTAAAAATACAGTTTTGAGTTTTCGGTAGTTTAATGAAATCATTATGATGTAATAATTAAATATAAAAGCATGGTTGACTTGAGTATATTAAATTATGACATGAGGAGTCCCAAGTGGCTAAAACCATGGGCAAGCCCATGGTTTGGCAAAAACCACAAATGAGGTGTCCCTTTGAAATTATTAAAAAATTACCTCTCTTTTTCTATAAATACCCACTCATCCATTCATTTTATTTTATTCCAAATCCCTCATCCTAGAATATCTGGTGGTTTTACATCTCTAGGAGTCCTCCCAAGGTGTCCTTAATCCCCCAAGGTCCCATACTTCAAGATCTAGGAGTTATTCTACAAGGTAAGGGAATCCATCATTCTCTTCTTTAAGTCGACACTTCTTTTATGTTAGCTATTTGAATTTCCTTTCTCATATGTTGGGGTTTGTTTTCATTTATTCTTCTTACTTTCCTTTTTGATTTAAATATGATGAGATACCCAATTTTTCTCATCATTCTATTTTATGAAATTTTAAGCGACGCCGTTAGGCTGCCAAATTTTCATAAGGGATCTCTCAACTTTTGTTTTATTTTCAAGATCATCTCTTTTCTTTTTCTCTTCTCACCTCCTCTGTCCAAATTACCATGATAAACTACAGTATCATCTATATAATGGAATTATATCATGTTAATGGAATAACCATCATCAATATTCTTACTCCCCCTTTTTATTTTTATAAGCGAAATCAACGTCTATGAGGTTCCAATTTATAACCTTTGTGAACGACGGAATTTTGTTCTACACTTTCTCCTTAATTATTGGTTATGAAACCATTTTAATGGTTGAAAAAAATCAGAATATATTTATTTAATCTCATTAATGTTCTGGAATCTTTACACACTCATAATATGGAATAATAATACAAAACGAGTTCAGTGTATACAAAACTGCCAAGCTAAATCCAAGCGTTTATAAAAAACTTTTAACTAATGATTCATCCTCAATTATATAACCTATAATCATTATAAGATCATTTATATCTATTTAATTTCAATAATAATATATATTAACAAATTTGGATATTTATCCACATTTCAAATGAACTTACATTCATGAAAGCATGTAAACGAATCCTGAAAACCAAGGAAGAAAATGCTTCCGAAACAATAAAATTAAACCTCTTAAACCCATTAAAAGGGACATGAATGAACCTAATAAGGTTATAATAAATAAATTACATATATATTAGGTTCTGGAATTATTAATTAATGAA
The DNA here is from genome assembly GCA_963277665.1 of Viscum album. Taxonomy (NCBI): domain Eukaryota; kingdom Viridiplantae; phylum Streptophyta; class Magnoliopsida; order Santalales; family Viscaceae; genus Viscum; species Viscum album. The sequence continues at coordinate 1,405,575,188 of OY728127.1, read as the reverse complement.
TCTAAATTTTATTATTCAGGTCATTAAAATGAACGAAGAACACACTCGAGCAAGAGGTAAGGGGTTTCTCATCTCACTTTCATTTCTGTGATATTTTCATTGTTCGCCACTTATTTCTTGTATGTGGTATATGTGTACTTAAATTTGATATATAATAACATGATTCTATTTATATTCATTTTATTCAATTATTCACTTGATATTTATTAAGTTCTGGTCATATGATTCGACCGATCACATTGTTGTAAGGGACTTTGCTCAACTACCTTTTCGTTGTGACTAACTTTGTATTGTGCACCTAATAATCCTTATGTGGTGTACCTTATTCCCATTTGAGATCACTTTTAATTTGAAATTATATTTATATTAAATATCCATAATCTTATGTCATATATATGTTTGTTGTCTAAACCATATACCATCTTACATACGGTGTTTACTTGGAAAGTTATTTTAATTATTGAAATACTGATGAATATATATACTCTACTCTATACGGATATTGAAAAGGAATATTTATATTGTATTGAATCAATGTATAAAGAATGATTTGGACATGAAGTGGCGGGTGGGGCCTTCTATATCCCCTCGATGCATTGGTAGGTCGCATGAGACAAAATAGTTTGGCGACAAACCCTTCGAGTTTGTTTCCAAAAATCAGACGGGTTTCTACCCATAGAACTAAACTGTTTTTATGGTATTATGGTTTCATGTTCCAGATACATGACATCCAGTTAATAATCATTCTCTTTATTCATTATCAGTTATTATTATTATCCATGAGATTTTCACTATGACAAAATCTATGGATGCAGTTTCATTTTTAGTTTATTAATGGCATTAGTTATTAATTTATTCACTATGCCATATTGATTATATCAGATTGTTTGTGATTAAATTATTATTGTACTCATACTTCCGCTATTTGTAACCCTTACTGAGCATTTGAGATCACCCCTTTCATTGTATACCTTCAATAGGTGATGACGAGAAGATCTTTTATTGAGTTCCTGGGGATGTCGTTTTTAGTTCTTGTTATGTATTATATTTTGAAAACTTTTCCAATGTAATTTGAGTAACATCTATGTATCTAGTTTCTTCAAGAATACTAAACTGATCATTCCTTCAGAATTTTCATTCCTTTTAACCATGCCAATATCACAAGTAATGCACCAGATCTAGATTAGAGGGGTCGGGGTGTTACAGTTGGTATCAGAGGAAGTTTAGTAGGAAACTTGGGAACTGGATTTATAAAATGTGGATTAGGGAGGAGTCCCTAAGATAGTTTTGAGGAAAAACATACATGAACGTCCTAATATTTTGGTAAGGAATAGATTATGTGGATATTTTAAGCAATACTTCCCTATCTAGATATGAGCAGGTAGAGGTGGCTCTGACACATATGTATCTAGGGGTAAAACCCGAAAACACCGCTTTGAACTAAACTCAAACGGGAACTGGTGCACAACAACAGGCCTTGCTGAACTCTTGGTCAGGACACTCCCGTGGGATATGCTTAGGATAATTCATATTTTATTTACTAGCCATTATGGAGGAGTTAATGTAAATTTTTCCTCAGAGGAACCATGTTTATAAGATTAGCTATGCATAGAATTTCAATCTATGTTGAGTGATTTTATATTTGAGATTCATAAACTAATCTAGTGTATCCCATTATTTAGAAATGGTGTCTAATGGAAGAAGGGGAATCAATACTCATGGGAAAGGTAGGGATCTACCTACTGAGAAAGTCAACACATTCAACGTTGGAGCAGATCAGATCATGATCATGTTGAGACAAATTACTCAAGTTGTAACGAATAACCATTCCACACCTATGTTGGATCGTTTCATGTGGTAGAAGCCCCCATATTTCAGTGGGACTACTAATCCAATGGTTGCTGAGCAATGGATCAAGTCCCTTGAAAAGATATTCATGGTGTTAAGATGCAATGAAAATGAAAAGGTAGCATTGGAAGTATATTGTCTCAAGGGAGACACTGATCAATGGTGGTCCCTGATTAAAAATACCATAGAGGAAGAAGAGATATATGATATGGAATGAAGTACTTTTAAGGAAATATTATTTGAAAAATATTTCCCTCGTGAGCAATGAACTGAAATGAAGAGGAAATTCCTTAGCTTGAAACAAAGGGAAGAAGACAATGTTGCAGAGTATGAGGCTACCTTCACAAGGCTATCCAGGTATGCCGTGGATTACGTACATGACTCGGTGGACAAGATTGATCATTTATTTGAAGGTCTTAAGCCAAGTCTTTGAATGTAACTGGCTTCTCAATCATTTTCATCATATGATGAAATTGTATCAAGTCCCATCAAAACAGAGAAGGAATTTTCTAGATCAAATTTTTTCAAAGGAAACCAAGATAAGAAGCGGTACTCTGATAATAAAGGAAAAGAAGAAGTACCAAAGAAGATAAAGGGAATGAATAGTTTCCCATTATGTGAGAACTGTGGAAAGAATCATCCCGGGAAATGCTTGAAAGGCATGGGAGTCTGCTATAACTAAGGAGAAAAGGGCAATCGATCTGGTGAATGAAAGGGTAAGAAACAATTCAATGATATTCAATGCTACAATTGCAAAGAGATGGGACAATATGAAAATGAGTGTTCTAAGAGTCAAGGAAACACGCTTCAGAAAAAGCCAAGAGAGCAAGGGAGAGCCTATGCGATTATAACCGAGAAGTTTGAAGTTCCTAATGACATGGTGGAAGGTACTTTAATTGTTTCCTCAAACTTAGCCAACACTTTATTTGATTCAAAAATCACATTCATTTATATCCTCTCAGTTTTCCAAGAAATTAGATATGTCCAATATGATTTAATAAAGGAGTTGTCAGTCAAAACTCCCATGGGATGTATCATTGCAACAAAGGCATGTTGACTAGTCCCCCTCCAGACACCAAAATGTGCTCTAGTTGCTAACCTTATCATCATACAAATGACTGGATTTGATATAATTCTCGGTATGGATTGGCCGTCAAATTATTATGCGAAGATTTATTGTAAGAAGAAGGAAGTTACAATTTTTGAAAATGGTGTAGAATCCCTTGTCTTTAGGGATGAAACTTATCCACCTGATTCTTATCTAGAACCACCCCCATTAGCTCTACTAAATGTAATACTTGGAGAGGAAGATAAACCAATATCTATGGGAGAGGAAATAAATCTTCAAATTGAAGATGTGTACATAGTGAAAGAGTACATTGATTTATTTCCAGAGGATTTACCTGGACATCCTCCAGAGTGGGAAGTTGATTTCTCTATTGATTTAATTCCTGATGCAAGACCTATATCAAAGACTCCCTATAGAATGGACATTATGGAATTAGTAGAGCTAAAGAAACAACTAGAGGATTTGAGTGAAAAGGATTTATTCAACATAGTGTTTCTCCATGGGGAGCCCCTGTCCTCTTTGTCAAGAAGAAAGATGGATCCATGAGGCTTTGCATTGATTACTAGGAAATCAATGCTATTATAATAAAGAATAAGTATCCTCTTCCCCATATTGATGATTTATTTGAGAAAATTCATGGAGCTCAATACTTTTCAAAGATTTACCTTTGATATGGATATCATCAACTGCGTGTGAGGAAGGAAGATATTCCGAAGACAACATTTTGAACCAGGTATGGGCATTACGAGTTTACAGTGATGCCTTTTGGACTGACAAATGCACCCTCTATTTTCATGGATTTAATGAATAGAGTTTTCAAGGAATATCTTGATAACTTTGTTGTGGTATTCATCAATGATATCTTGGTATACTCAAAAAGATATGAATACCATGAGGATCATTTGCAGACTATTCTAAAAACTCTTATAAGAAATCAATTATATGGGAAGTTTAGCAAGTGAAAATTCTGGATTCAGTCAGTTTCTTTTCGAGTCCATATTGTCTCTGAGGATGGAATCCTAGTTGATCCTACAAAGAAAAAGGCAATCCAAGAATGGCCCACACCAGCAAACATAACTGAGGTACGCTGTTTTATTGGCTTAGAATGTTATTATCGATTTTTCTTTCAGAATTTTTCCTGACTGGATAATCCGCTAACCAAGCTCACACATAAAGGAGTTAAGTTTGTGTGGAAAAAAGAATGAACATAATGCTTTGATGAATTGAAAAGAAGATTGTTTAATGCTCCAATTTTGACTCTTCTATCTGGAAGTGATGGATTTGTAATATACAGTGATGCATCAAAGAATAGACTGGGTTGAGTCCTTATGAAAAACGATAAAGTTATTACTTATGCATCAATATAGTTGAAGACTCATGAGAAAAATTATCCAAATCATGATCTTCAGTTAGCAGCTGTAATCTTTACTCTGAAAATATGGAGGCATTATCTCTATGGAGAGAGATGTGAGATTCATACGGACCACAAGAGTTTGAAGTATATTTTCACACAAAAGGAACTCAACATGAGGCAAATAAGATGGCTTGAGTTACTCAAAGATTATGATTGTTCAATACACTACCACCCAGGGAAAGTGAATAAGGTGGAAGATGCATTAAGTAGGAAGGATCATGGACTTCTGACTCAAATGAGGATTGAGAGAGATCCTATATTTTTGGATCTACTAAATATGGATATGAGAATTTTTAAGGAAGGGGAAACATCTTTTCTCTTTCAAATGATTGTTAATCTATATTTATTAGAGAAGATAAAAATCTCTCAATCTAATGATGAGAATCTGCACAAGAAAATTAATGCTTTCAGGGATGGGAGACTGGCTGACTTCGTGTATGAAGGAGTTCTGAAATTTGGGAAGAGGTTATGTGTCCCATCCATACTTGAGATAAAAAGGGAACTATTAGATGATGCTCATAGCTCAGATTTCTCTATACACCCAGGTAGCACCAATATGTATAGAGATCTGAAGGAATATTTTTGGTGGGATAATATGAAGTGGGAAATTGCTGACTACGTGTCAAGGTGTCTAGTTTGTCAACAAGTGAAGGCAGAGAGACAAAATCCCAAAGGGGTGATGCAAACTCTACCTATTCCTACGTGGAATTGGGATAACATTATGATGGATTTTGTCACTAGACTACTGAGGACACCTAGAAGGAATGATGTAATATGGGTAATTGTTGATCATCTCACTAAAAAAACACATTTCCTTCCAATAAGAGAGGATTTGCCACTTGAGCGCCTGGAAAGACTTTATATTAATGAAGTTGTGAGACTTCATGGTGCACCTATATCAATTTTCTCTGATCAAGATCCCCAGTTTACGTCAAAATTCTAGAAAAGTCTCCAGAAGGATTTGAATACTAAGCTTCATATGAGTACTGAATATCACCCCCAAACTGACGGACAGTCTGAAAGAATGATTCAAACTCTAAAAGACATGATGAGGTCATGCTCTCTTGACTTCCAAGGTATGTGGGATCAATACTTTCCTATGGTGGAATTTTCATTCAACAATAGTTTCCATTCTAGTATTCAAATGGCTCTATATGAAGCATTATATGGAAAGAGATGTCGAAATCCAACTTGTTGGGATGAAGTTGGTGAGAGGAAACTTATAGGACCATATATTATTGAAGAGACCATGACAAAGGTTAAGAAAATAAAAGCTCATATTAAAGAAGTACAAAGTAGACAGAAGAGTTATGTTGACAACCAGAGAAAGGAATTGGAATTTCAAGTGGGAGATCATGTATTTCTGAAATTATCTCCATGGAAGGGTGTCTTAAGGTTCGATAAGCAAGGAAAACTGAGCCCCAAGTACATCAGACCATTTGAAATTTTGGGAAGAATCAGAGCTGTAGCTTACCATTTAGCTATGCCACCAAATATCTCCAGAGTTCATGATGTGTTCCACGTATCATTGTTAAAGAAGTACATGCCAGACCCAACGTATGTACTCACATATGAAGAAATAGAACTGGAACCTGATTTATCATATTGTGAAAATACTATCAGGATTCTTGACATAAGGGAGCAGGTATTGAGAAACCGAACAACTCATCTAGTAAAGGTTCTTTGGAGAAATTAGAATATGGAGGAAGCAACATGGGAACCAGAGGATTTCATGAAGAAGAACCACCTACATCTTTTTGGTGGGCCTTATACATAAAATTTTGAGGAAGAAATTTCTAAAAGAGGGAATAATATAACACCCCAAACATTTTATGGCATGCTTCTATTAAATACATTCTATTCATCACCGTTTTCCTTTGAAAAAACACTAGGTTATTTAGGAGATAGTCAAAACCTATCCATTAAATATAAATTTTCCACTTCTATGTTTTGAATTTCAAAAAATGGTCATCTAGAGTCACTACTAAAAACACGGCCTTTATCAGCGCTAAAAATGGCCTTTATCAGTGCTCCGAAAAGCACTGATATAGGACCCCTTTATCAGCGCTAAAAAAAAGCGCTGATAAAAGGGGTCTTTTATCAGCGCTAAAAAAAAGCACTGATAAAAGTACCCCTTTATCAGCGCTTTTTTTAGCGCTGATAAAGGGGTCCTATATCAGCGCTTCCTTTATCAGCGCTTTCGTTTTAGCGCTGATAAAAGTTAAAAAAAATTAAAAAAATTTAAAAAAATTTAAAAAAATTTAAAAAAAATTAAAAATACTGCCAATTGGGGGGGGGCTTTTATAGCGCTTGAACCCCCCCTTTTACAATGATTTCGGCCCCTATACAACACCCCACGCACCCCACACACCCCCTCCACCCTTTAACAGCGCTTGCTCCAATATTCCCCATGCGCGCGCACCCCTACCTCCACCAGGATTTGAACTCGAGACCTCCCCCCTGTGCGCCTAAGCCCTTACCACTACTCTATTTTGATTTGGTTTCCAATTCATGATATCTCTATATATATATATTTATATATTTAGTTATATTTATTTGTATAGTAATATATATTTATATTAATATATTTATATAGTTATATTATAATATATAGTTATATAGTTATATAGTTATATTATAATATATATAGTAATATTAATATATATATAGTGGTATTAATATATATCTATATATATATATATATATAGTTATATTTATTCGTATAGTAATATATATTTATATTAATATATATATATAGTTATATTAACATATATATAGTTATATTAACATATATATAGTTATATTAACATATATATAGTTATATGAATAGATATTTATATAGTTATATTAATATATATATAGTGATATTAATATATATATTTATAGTGATATTAATATATATATTTATAGTAATACTAATATATATATATGTAGTCATATTAATATATATATAGTTATTAGATTAATATATATATATATAGTTGGATTAATATATATATATAGTTAGATTAATATATAGGTATATAAATATTCATATATTGGTATTTTAAATAAAATGGATATTAGTTATTATTTAGATAAAGCTAATATATTTTATATGTAAATATGTTTAATTATTTATTTAAAAAATTTAATTTTTAGGTGCGAATATATAAAAAATATGTACATATAGTTATATATTTGATTATAAATAGCAGTTCATTATAAAAAAGGATGAAATTTTAAAGGCATAATATCAATATGAATGTAATACCTTGGAATAAATTTAGTCCCCACCAAAAAAATCCAATAATACCCCCTTAAACGAGGGTGAAAATCCACAAAATGTTAAAAAATCGGGGTACCCCGACTAAAAACTCAGTTTTGGAGGCCTTTTGGGCCTCTTTTGGCCTCGAAAATCGCTTGACTAGGGTCCCCCCGAGTCACAGCGACGTAGAGATCGTCGCAGGCTTCGATTTGATATGTGGTAGAGCTCAAACGGACACCCGGATCAAAAGTTATGGCGGTTTGAAGTTTGAGTTGCGTTTTCAACATATTTTGGATCTTTTTTTAATTTTTTTAATTTTTTTAGTCCTCAAATTGTTATTAAATGACTATTACTCCATAATTATTATCAAAATATTAATTAAAAATATTTTTTTAATTTTTAAGAAGTCATTTTCACTAAATATCTTATATATTAAGTATAATAAGTGTAAATGTACATTTATACTTATCTAAAATATATTTAAAAATTATATATTATATTTACATAACAATATAACTATATTTATATATTAATATACTAATATATGTTTAATTTTTTTTTTGAAGCCGACCCTTTATCAGTGCTAAAAAAAGCGCTGATAAAGGCCCCCCTTTATCAGCGCTACTAAGCAAGCGCTGATAAAGGGGGGCCCTTTATCAGCGCTACTAAGCAAGCGCTGATAAAGGGGGGCCCTTTATCAGCGCTAACAAAAGCGCTGATAAAGGGGGGGGGGGGGTCCCTTTATCAGCGCTAAAAAAAAGCGCTGATAAATGCACCCTTTATCAGCGCTTTTTTGAGCGCTGATAAAGGGACCTCCCTTTATCAGCGCTTTTTCGTTAGCGCTGATAAAGGGGGGCGCTGCGAAAAACTATTTTTGTGGTAGTGAGTTATGACAAGTAAGTCATTTGAAGTATGATAGAACAAACTTGATTTTTGGTGAATAGTAACACACCCATATGAATAGTAATATGAATAGTAATATGACCCTTATGAATAGTAAATAATAATATTATTTTATTTTCTTAAGTAAATAAGATAATGAGATCTTAATTAGTTTTTCAATGAGAAATAAAACTAATTGCACCTTTAAGATTGTTATTTTTCGATTTAACTATGAATTTATTTAAAAATTAAATTAAAAATACATAGAAAATTATTTTCAAAAAATGGATTTCATTTTTGTATTCTACATGTCAAAAAATGGTTAGGGTAAATTTTTGGGATTTTTCTAAAATACATGAATTTTTCATGAATAGTTAAAATACAGTTTTGAGTTTTCGGTAGTTTAATGAAATCATTATGATGTAATAATTAAATATAAAAGCATGGTCGACTTTTATACAGTAACTTATGACATGATGTTTCCCAAGTGGCTAAAACCATGGGAAAATATCATGGGAAAACCCACGGTTTGTCAAAAACCACTAATGAGGTGTCCCTTTGAAATTATTAAAAAATTACCCCTCTTTTTCTATAAATACCCACTCATCCATTAGTTTTCTTTCATTAAAAATCCCTCATCCTTGAATATCTTGTGGTTTTACCTCTCTAGGAGTCCTCCTAAGGTGTCCTTAATCCCCAAAGGTCCCATCCTTCAAGATCTAGGAGTTATTCTACAAGGTAAGGGAATCCTTCATTCCCTTCTTTAAGTCGACACTTCTTTTTATGTTAGCTATTTGAATTTCCTTTCTCATATGTTGGGGTTTGTTTTAATTTATTATTCTTAATTTCCTTTTTATTTGAATATTATGAGATGCTCAATTGTTCTCATCATTTGATTTTATGAAATTTTAAGCGACGCCGTTAGGCTGCCGAATTTTCATAAGGGATCTCTCAACTTTTCTTTTATTTTCAAGATCATATCTTTTATTTTTCTCTTCTCACCTCCTATGTCCAAATTACCATGATAAAATCCAGTATCATCTATATACTGTAATTATATCATGTTAATGGAATAACCATCATCAATATTCTTACTCCCCCTTTTTATTTATATAAGCGAAATCAACGTCCACGAGGTTCCAATTTATAACCTTTGTGGACGACATAATTTTGTTCTACCCTTTCTCCTTAATTATTGGTCATGAAACCATTTTAATGGTTTAACCAAATCATAATATATGTATTTAATCTCATTAATGTTGTGGAATCTTTACACACTCATAATATGGAATAATAATACAAAACGAGTTCATTGTATACAAAACTGCCAAGCTAAATCCAAGTGTTTATCAAAAACTTTTAACTAATGATTCATCCTCAAGTATATAACACATAATCATTATAAGATCATTTATATCTCTTTAATTTCAATAATAATATATATTAACAACTCTAGATATTTATACACATTTCAAATGAACTTCCATTCATGAAAATAAGTAAACGAATCCTGAAAACCAAGGAAGAAAATGCTTCCGAAACAATAAAATTGAACCTCTTAAACCCATTAAAAGGGACATGAATGAACCTAATAAGGTTATAATAAATCAATTAAATATATAGGAGGTTATGGAATTATTAATTAATTAATCTAAATTTGATTATTCAGGTCATTAAAATGAACTAATAACACACTCGAGCAAGAGGTAAGGGGTTTCTCATCTCACTTTCATTTCCGTGAGATTTTCATTGTTCGTCACTTATTTCTTGTACGTGGTATATGTGTACTACCATTTGATATATAATAACATGATTCTATTTATATTCATGTTATTCAATGATTCACTTGATATTTATTAAGTTCTGTTCAAATGATTCAACCGATCACATTGTTGTAAGGGACTTTGTCTCAACTACCTTTTCGTTGTGATTAACTTTGTATTGTGAACCTAATAATCCTTATGTGGTGTACCTACTAACCATTTGATATCAATTTTCATTTGAAATTATATTTATATTAAATATCCATAATCTCATGTCATGGATATGTTTTTTGTCTAAACCGTATACCATCTTACATACAGTGTTTACTTGGAAAATTATTTTAATTATGGAAATATTGATGAATTCGTATACTATACTATATACGGATATTGAAAAGGCATATTTCTCTTGTATTGAATCAATGTATAAAGAATTATTTGGACATGAATTGGTGGGTGGGGCCTGCTATAGACCCTCGATGCATCGGAAGGTCTCATGAGACAAAACAGTTTGGTGACAAACCCTTCGAGTTTGTTTTCAAAAATCAGACGGGAATCTACCCATAGAACTAAACCGTTTTTACGGTATTATGGTTTCATGTTCCAGATACATGACATCCTGTTAATAATCATTCTATTTATTCATTATCAATTATTATTATTATCCATGAGATTTTCACTATGACAAAATCTATGGATGCAGTTTCATTTTTAGTTTATTAATGGAATTAGTTATTCATTTATTCACTATGCCATATTGATTATGTCAGATTGTTTGTGATTCACTTATTATTGTACTCATGATTCCAATATTTGTAACCCTTACTGAGCGTTTGATCTCACCCCTTTCATTGTTTACCTTCAATAGGTGATGATGAGAAGATCTTTTATTGAGTTCCTGGGGATGCCGTTTTTAGTTCTTGTTATGTATTATATTTTTTACACTTTTCCAATGTAATTTGAGTAACATCTATGTATCTAGTTTCTTCAAGACTACTAAACTGATCATTCCTTCAGTATTTTCATTCCTTTTAACCATGATAATATCACAAGTAATGCACCAGCTCCAGCTTAGAGGGGTCAGGATGTTATAGTAACAAAATTTCACCCCAAGGCACAAAGTGTACCTTTATAGGATATCTCAAGGGAAAAAGAGGATATTATCTATATGAACCCTCAGAAAAAATGTAATAATAAAAAGAAATTATATAGTATTTTAGAGGGACAACATATCTAAAAGATATAGTTGGAGTGAAATAGACTTTTATGAAGTCCAAGATCAAGGTATACACGAGTTGGCACCAAAACAAATTCTACAAATCCCCATAGAAGAAGAAGTTCCAGAGACACAAGTACAACGTAAGAGTACAAGAGAGGTTATAGAACTAGAATGGTATGGTTTTATAGTCTCTAAGGATGGTGACTCATTATTATTTGATAATAATGATCCTATAAACTATAGTGAAACAATAAATGGAATAGATGTTTCCAAGTGGCAATAAGATATGAATTCTAAAATGGATTCCATGTACCAAAACCAAGTCAATATTTTGATAAATTATCCAGTTTATGTAAATCCTGTTAGTTCTAAATGGGTATTAAAGATGAAACTGGACATGGATAGAAAAATAAATACTTATAAGGAATGAATGGTTGAAAATAGGTTTAAACAACAACTAGAAATTGACTACAATGAAACCTTTTCACCAATTTCTATGCTTAAATCTATCAGAATTATACTTTCCATCACAACTTACCATGACTATGAGATTTGGAAAATTGATTTCAAAACAATCTTACTTAATAGAAACCTTTAGAAAGATGTATATATGAAACAACTTAAAGGGTTTGTGACTCCAAAGGATTTTATCAAAGTATATAAATTTCAAAGATCCATTTATGGATTACAACAAGAATCTAGTTCATGGAACATTTGGTTTGATGAAGCCATAACATAATTTGGTTTTATAAAGAATTAATGTGAGCCTTGTTTCCATACGTAGTTTAGTAGGAGTGTGGTCATTTTTTATAGCATATGTCGATGATATACTACTTATTAGAATTTAAATACTAGTCTTACAGTTTATTAAATCCTAGTTGAATAAATACTTCACCATGAAAGACTTAGGTGAATCAATATATATTATTGAGATCATGATCCATTGTGGTAGATACAATAAGATTCTTGGCCTAAGTCAAGGTAAATACATTAACAAGATACTAAATAGATTAAGAATAGAATAATCTAAGTGGGGGTTGTTTCCAATGTCACATGGCATTCATATTTACTAGAAAATGTTTCCTCAGACACATGGAAAGATAAAGGATGGAAATGATTACATACAAGTCAATGATTGGGTCAGTTATGCATGTTATTCTATGTACTAGACTAGATGTTGCCTATTACTTGAGTGCAGTAGGAAGATATCAAGATGACCCAGGTGAGTATCATTGGATTGTAATCAAGACTATCCTTAAGTATACAATACATACTAAGGATATGTTTTGGGTCTATGGAGGAGATAAGGAACTAGTAATCATAATATATGTAGATTATAGTTTCTAAATAGATAAAGATGATGTGAAATAATATGTGGGATAAATATTCACTCTAAATAAAGGTGATGTGAGCTGAAAGATCTTAAAGAATGTTCTGGTCACAAATTCTATACGAGGGTATGAGTATATTATAGCTTATGAGGTAGCTAAATAATCCGTATGGATACACAACTTAGTATAATATCTTGATGTGGTACCTAATAGTAAAGGCCCCAACACACTCTATTGTGATAATAATGAAACGGTGGCCCATTCCAAGGAGCTAGGGTCACATTAGCGGATGAAATATATACTTTAGAAGTATCATTTATTGAGGTAATTTTCTCAAAGAGGTGAATTTACAGTGAGAAGAATATCCATGGAATATAATGTGGTAGACCCCTTAAGTAAAGACTTAACTCAGTAAAAACATTATCATCATATGAGGTCTAGTGGATTGAAATCCATAGGTAGTTGTCTCTTGTCTAAGTGGGCGTCCGTTGGATTTAGTGTTCTATAACCACCTATTTTTACTTTTATTACATGTATATTCAAATATTTGAATATTAATAAAATATATTATTACATATTTTTCATTTTTCTACATGATCTTAATGTAATAATTTCATAAAGCATCTGTCACATTGATAATGTCATAGTAATTCCCCATTATGATGAGAAACTTGAAATTCTATGATGATATTCTTAAATATAGTTTTTTGGTGGGATAAAATTCATGATGGGGAATATAGTATGTAGAACATCAGGTGTGGGTACTCATAATTCGATGAGACTTATTCTCATTAAGTTCACACCTGGTAATCTTCAAGATGAGAGATTATGAGAATAAACCTGCTAGTAGGAATTCTGTATGTTTTTTTGTCATCAAATATTCCTATCTATGAGCATGTTTAGTGGTCTTTAGACTTTAATATTATCATTAATGCATGTCTTGACTCACTCACTTAGATTTACCGACCAAAATTGTGATGCAATATGTTCATGAGAAGTAGGGTATGTTGGGTGTGTCACGAATGACATGCTATTAATAAATAAGATGAGGAAGGATTTGTCTGCTCTATCTTTATTGAAGTGATATATCAACCCTTTTATTAGAATGAAATCATCATCTTAAATTCCATGGACATGGTGTAATGACATGTTTATTTCATATAGTTAAAGAAAGACATATCATGCCTATAGTTTGATGACAAAGATGTGAAACCTTCTTAATGAGATATTGAGACAAATGGCGTAAGAACCCAGATCTTATTTTTAGGTATGGATCTTGATTTTTGGTGTTTCTGAGAAAAAGAGGAGTTTTTGGAATTTTTAAGAGTACACGCAGTGTACTCAGGAGTACATTCCATGTACTCGGTTGCCGCGGGTGACCGTGTACTAGCTATGTAACGAATGAGTACATGGCTGTGTGGGGTGACCTAGAGACAGCCTAAAGCGGAGTCTGGTTAAGGAATGTACATGACCTGTACATTAAATCAACACACCATGTAATTTTATTTTTATTTGTTAAATATGACTGGGGTCACATATAATTGGTAGAAATGCCTTCTTCTCGACTCGTCTCATCCAAGAGCGACCATAGGGTGTGATTCTTCTCTGAGCCCCCAATCGACCGTCCGTTCTCTGAATCAACCGCCGTCAATTGCGTTGGAATAGAAATGGTGAGTTATTACTTATTCTAGAGCCTGGTTCCTTGATTTATCCTCTTTCATGATATATCCTTGGTTGAACATTTTAGACGTTTTTGTAGATCTACGTCATTCTAGGCCGATTCAAGGGATGACGCCAGACAATATCAATCATAAAATGCTACGGTAGGTGGTTTGTTCTTTTCTGTAGTTTGTCTTTGAATTATATGTGAAAATTTTCCAATAGCCTACACTACTGGAATTTTTTCTATTTTCAATGGGCTATTTGCGATGGGATCCCATCGCAAATAAGCTTTAGCGACGGGGTCCCGTCACAAATAGCCCGTTGCAGAAAACGGCGTCGCAAAAAACATTTTTTGCAATGAGAAACTTCCCCGTTAGAAATAACTCTCTGATTATATACATTATATATAAATAAAATTATTGCGACGGGCCCATCGAAAATAGTATTTGCGACGGTACTAAGGGCCCATCGCAAATAGTTTTTGCGACGGTACCAAGGGCCCATCACAAATATGATTTAAAAATATATCTTTAAACTATTTGCGACGGGATCCCGTCACAAAAAATCCTGTCGCAAATAATAACAAAAAAAAATATATTTATTTAAATTATAATTAATGACAAAATAATATTAATATTATTAAAATAAAAAAAATAAAAAATATTAAAATTCTCAATATTCTCAAAAGAAAAATTCATAAAATATTATTATTATTATTATTATTTGTAAAATAAAAAAACATTAAAAAATATAATACTAAAAAAATATATTTAATAAAATTACGATTAATGAAAAAATAATATTAATATTATTAAAATAATAAAAAATATTAAAATTCTCAATATTCACAAAAAAATACAAAAAAAACTCATAAAATATTATTATTATTATTAGTAAAATAAACTAACATTAAAAAAATATAATAATAATAATAAATAATAAAATATTAAAAATAAAAAAAATTAAATTATGCAATATTCACACAAATATAAAAGAGAAAAACTTAAAATTGTTCATATTACAACAAATCTTAAATTCAAATGTTTTTAACATAAAAAAATAACTGAGGGGGGTCATCTTTTGGAGGAGGTGGAGGAGCTGTAGGAGATGGTGGAGGAAACTCCATCCCTAAACTACGGGTCATACGACGCATGTAATCCATTTTCTTGTGCTGCTGCTGCTACTACTGCTGCTGCCATGGATGCATCTTCTCCTCGTGCTGCTGCTGCTGCTGCTGCCACCGCCACCGACACATCTCTTTATACTGCTTCTGCAAACTCTCTATAAGCTCAGGATGAGTTCGCAACTACTCCTCATACTATGAGGCAGAATATGATGCCTCTCCACGAGCTCTTCTAGAGATGGACGCCGACATCACAACAATACCATAATAAGTACAATGAGTCACATGAGAGCTGATACCAACTACTCAGCCATTCTCAAAGTCATACTGAGTCGCCTACATCCATGCCACCTCATCGAAATGGTGGACACTAGTCTGATCAGTCACCTCGTCCTGACTCCCAGCCTGTGTCTAAGAGGTCATAGCCTCATATGATTCCTTCAATTCCAATTTGAAATTAAAATTGTGAAAATATTATATGCAATTAATTTTTTAACTGAAAAAAATAATACTAACCACAATCTGACGTTGAAGATCACCTTTAACCTCTCCAGTTGCTGGATCACTGTACATCCTCTGATAAACGTCGTACTCCGTAATATCGTGATGCTTGACTTCCTATAAAAATATAAAATAAACTATTTATATTTAAAGTTATATAAAATATTTAAAAAAGATACTTACTAGATGCTCTCTATGCATACTGAATGTACGACTACCATATCGATGCGTCACCTCCTGTCTCCCCCAGTTCTGCCGACCCACCGAAGACCTCCTCTGAAATCCACCACTCAACCGGTGTAAAAATAATCCATCCCAAACATGAGATGAAATGTAATCTGGTTGGTGGGATCTACACGACTCATCAAAATTTGTCACTGTTGCTTTATTAATGACCATCCTCTCAAATTGTGTAAAAACTGACGGAAACGGTCGCACATACATGCCTCCCATGCCACATGGATAACGTCACACATGCTATCATCAATGGCATACCATAAACCCTATAAATAATTTAAAATATCAAGTTATTAATAAAATAAATTTCAAAATAAATATTATTTATTTACATACCAACCAATGATTGAACATACCGATCTGCACATCAACAAGAATCTGTTCCCATGTGATCCATGGATGAGAAAAATAATTTCGCAAGATAACGCTCCCCTGTCCAATAGCTACATGTGAAAAACTATGAAAAAAGAATAAATAATCAAACAATTAGTATATATATAAATAAATTAATGAAAGCTAACTAAAATATACAAGTTACCATACCTCTGTGTGTGTGGATCAAAGACAAGATGTGGATGTTGCTCGGGGATAGGGTCATAAATCATCAGTCATGCAAGACCGCACCCCCTCTGCATACCCCCTGAACCTCCAGTAGGCTAAGGGTTAGATGATCCCAAATCCCCCTCATCCAAAGGTAGCTCAGCCTCCCGTAACTCACAAAATAGATCAGGGTTCATCTAAAACACAAAACGATTGTTGTTAGAAGATAGTTGAAAATAATTATTATAGATAGATATATATTAGTTATGATTATAACCAGAATTTAACTGTGTCAATGCTCACCTTCATCATCATCTTCATAGCTGACGATGTCAATGTCTTCATATTCCTCCTTGGCATCATCAATATCCATATGAGTTTCAGTTTCATCATCTCTTGTCATTTTAAATTCATTTGTAACATCATTAACATATTCATCATCATCGACCCTTAATTGTGGGGTGTCATCATCGATATTCACATCTCTTTGTGAAAAAGATAGATTTTGAGTAGTCTCTTGAAAAATTTAAATTCCTTCCACTTCAGTGGAACCACATTCAGTTTGAGTAAACTGATTTTCCCAAGATTTAATTTTTATTATGCTCCACCAATCACTCAGGTCTATTGAAGTAGCACAATACTTTGCATAATAAATTTGATGTGTCTGTTGAGCCAGTAAAAATGGTTCATTTATTGCAAGAAGAATTTTATATTTAATATCGATGATTCCATGAGTTAGATGAACATGCAATCCTCTCTTAGAATCCAACCACTGACATTTAAACATTGTTATGTAATTTTTTCCTAGATAACACATCTCAATAATTTCATCTAGAATGCCGTAAAAGTCAAATTCAGTTTCTCTATAATGAAATAATCTCAAAAAAACTCCACTGTTCATTGTTTTTTTTGATTCCCCATATGCACGTGTATGAAATTGAAAACCATTCACCACATATGAATTATAATATTTAACCATTTTGGATGGTAGGTTACTCAATATACACAGTCTCTTATCAATTTTATTAGCATGTTGAGACACCTGAATTTTTTTAAAACAATTAAAAATATAAGAAATAGTAAACTGAATTGATATTAAACCATCAATAATTTATGTTCCTAGTTTTTGAAACCATTGAGAATTTTTTTTGTTTGCGTTCTTCAAGAGCAGCTGCTATAATTTGTGGATTTTGTTTCTTGATATTATTATCATATAACCTAAAAATAAAATAAGTTTACATACTGTAACATAAATTATAGAATAAGTGATAGAAGCACTCACAGTAAAAATGATGTCATTTTTTCACAGTTGAGCAGAACATATATATGAGCTCTGTGATGTTCATCATCTGAAAGCTATCATTCTTGAACTCCACAAAAGCCAAGATTTGGCTTATTAAAAACTGATAATTGATTGTCCATTTCTTTATTAAAATTTCCATCATTTCATCCCATGCAATTGTTTTTTAGGGATATTCACCTTCAAAATAGTGAGAGTAGAAAAAAGAAATTTCCTCTTGCAAATAAGCTTCTGCAATTGAGCCTTCAACTGATGCTTTGTTGCATAATTTTTTCTTCAATTTTTGCATGCATCTCTCAAATGGGTACATCCATCGAAATTGTACTAGACCTCCACATTTATCTTCATGTGGAAAATTTAATATAAGATGTTACATTGAGTCAAAGAAAGATGGAAAAAATATTTTTTACAGTTTACATATAATTACAACAACATCTTCTTCCAGTTTTCTTAGCGCATCGTAGTCTGTTTTCACTACAAAAATGTCTTGAAAAAAATATAATATGTCTGTTATCAAATCATAAATCATAGAATTAAACAAACCTCTAAATCCAATCGGCATAATTTTTTCAATTATAACATGATAATCATGACTTTTTAATATGGTAATATGACCATTCTTAACACATCTGCCCAAATTGGAAGCATAACTATTGGGAAGTCTCAAATATGAAATACACTAAAAAAATAATAAGTGACTCTCTTTGGATAGTGTATAAGATGCTTTTGGCTTCATTAACCTTTGTGATCTGACATTTTCAAACAGTTCAAGTTCTGGTCGCCTGTAAATTTGGGCAAGATCTAAACATGCTTTTATAGTATCTTTGGTCTTACCTGGTGTATCCAAAATTGTATGAAATAAATTATCAAAACAATTCTTCTCAATATTCATGACATCCAACATGTAGTGGACCAACAAATCATACCAATATGGAAGATCCCAAAAAATGCTCTGTTTTATCCAATTATGTTCTTTTTCAAAGCCATGAATTTTCTGTTGGTTTACTGTTAGCCCAAATGTGATGGTAGGTAATGAAAATACAACTGATTTTAACTCTGTACCTGAGATCGTTTTTAGAGGTTCATACCTTTCAATTGTGCCTTTTTTTGAAATGAGATTTGTTCCTTCAAAAAGGATTATCGGTTGGAAGAAATCTGCGATGATAGTCAAAATAGTAAGGTTTTCTTCCATTGATGAGCATAAAGGCTTTGTTGTCTTTCATACAATAAGGACATGATTTTGGACCATGTGTACTCTAGCCAGATAACATTCCATATTCCAGAAAGTCACTAATCATCCACATCAATGTAGCTTTTAATATGAAATTTTGTTTCACAGTAACATCATATATACTAACACCATTACTCCACAATTCATTTAACTCATCAATCAATGGTTTAAAATAAACATAAATATTATTTTTCAGATTTCCTAAGATTAATAAGGTCAAAAATATATAGGTCTCCTTCATCAATATCCATGGAGGTAAATTGCACAGAGTTATAAAAATAGGACAACATGAATACTGAATACCATAAGAACCAAACAGATAGAAACCATCAGTAGAAAGACTCAATCACAAGTTTCGGGATTCTAAAGAAAAAGACAGATGCAGAAGGTCAAAATGTTTCCATGAATCACCATCAGATGGATAATTCAAGATTTTATCGGTTGAAATATTGGTTTTGTGCCATGACATCATTGACGCCATGTTATGAGATATAAATAAACATTGCAGCCTGGGTGTAAGGGGAAAATATCTCAATTGTTTTACAGGAATTGATCCAGACTTCCCTGGTTGAGCTTCTTTATACCTCGATTGTCCACATGTGGGACAACTATCCAATGAATCATTTTAACTAGAATATAATATGAAATCATTTTCACATGCATGAATATCCCAATAACTACGGCCCAGATTATGAACCAACCTCGTGCTCTAATTATAATTTGTAGGAAACAAATTTCCTTCAGGTAATAGTGTTTTAACCAAATAAAATATCTGATCAAAGCAGTTTTTTTACATTTCATTATCTGATTTAAAAGCCATAAATTTTGCAACTTCTTCTAATTTTCTTATCTTGCAACCAGGATATAATGCATCCTCAACAGACCTCAACAACTCATAAAATTCATATGGCGCTAACTTAGGACTTAAATCGATATCATCTTGAGTTTCAGTTTGTTTAACAGATTGACCTGTAACATCATGTACTAAATTTTGAAACCATGATGGATCCAAAATCAAGTTATTAGTATCTTCCCTAGAACTTCATTCACCGTGTTGATACTAAAAAACATAATCAGGTTGAAAACCAAATCGCAAGAGATGTCCCCCAACCTTGTCAAATGTGTCAAATGTTCTCAGAGCACATTTTTTACAAGGACACTTAATTGTGAATTCTGAAACATATTCTGGTTTTGATGATGAAAATGATAAGAAAGCTTCAACACCCTCAATATATATAGGTTTTAAACCAGAACCGTTTGTATTTCTGTGATGATTTATCCAAGCGTGATCATCTAATAATGACTGATATCGATTTCCTTATTCCATATTTTTCTACAAAATATAAAATCATTACTTTTTTTGAATAATTTGAAATTATAAAAACACTATTTGAAATTAGAAGATAAATAATTACAGCTACTTCTTAATAATTACCATTAATTTTGGGTGACATAATTTCCAGTGGATTGATGACTCCTCTTTTGTCCGACACCTCATTTACTTGCAAGTTTCTCTCACTGAAATCACAATGAAGAATTTTCTCGGAGGTACGCATATTCATTCTCATACATACGAGAATATATAAGTGTACCTCCGAGCAGATTCTTTATTGTGATTTCAGTGTGAGAAAGATGCAAGTAAATGAGCTGTCAGATAAAAGAGCCCCCTTTTCATCGATGAATCATCTTCTTGCAACTATCACCACCTGAAAACATTATGAAAAATGTGTTCCTATGAATGCATATTCAAACTCGTGCATATGAGATTGGATATGCATATGTAGAAGCATACTTTTCATAATGTTTTGAGTCGATGAAAGTTTAAATAAGAAGAGTCATCGAGCAAAAGGAGTGTCGTCAATCCACTAGAAATTGTGCCAAGTTATTACAAGTTATTACAATTGATATTATTCCTAATTATTCCTACTTATTACTAATTATTACTAATTTTTACTAATTATTCCTAATTATTCCTAATTATTACTAATTATTAATAATTATTACTAATTATTCCTAATTATTCTTAATTATTCCTATTTATTCTTATTTATTCTTATTTATTCCAATTTATTCCTATTTAATCCTATTTATTCCTAATTATTCCCAATTATTCCTATTTATTTCTATTTATTGCTATTTATTCCTATTTATTGCTAATTATTTCTAATTATTCCTAATTATTGCTAATTATTTATATTTATTCCTAATTATTTCTATTTATTTCTAATTATTAATAATTATTGCTAATTATTACTAATTATCGCTAATTATTGCTAATTATTATTAATTATTACTAATTATTGCTAATTATTTCTAATTATTCCTAATTATTCCTAATTATTCCTAATTATTCTTAATTATATCTATTTATTACTAATTATTCTGATTTATAGCTAATTATTCCTAATTATTTCTATTTATTGCTAATTATTTCTATTTATTTCTAATTATTCCTATTTATTTCTAATTATTCCTATTTATTGCTATTTATTACTAATTATTACTATTTATTGCTAATTATTACTATTTATTGGTATTTATTGCTAATTATTACTATTTATTACTAATTATTACTATTTATTTCTAATTATTACTATTTGCTACGAATTATTACTATTTATTGCTAATTATTACTATTTATTGCTATTTATTACTATTTATTGCTAATTATTACTATTTATTACCAATTATTACTATTTATTGCTAATTATTACTATTTATTGTTAATTATTCCTATTTATTGCAATTTATTGCTATTTATTTCTAATTATTCCTATTTATTACTAATTATTACTAATTATTCCTATTTATTACTATTTATTTCTAACCATTCCTATTTATTTCTAATTATTGCTATTTATTTCTAATTATTGCTATTTATTGCTAATTATTACTATTTATTCCTAATTATTGCTAATTATTCCTATTTATTGTTAATTATTCCTATTTATTGCTAATTATTTCTATTTATTGCTAATCATTTCTAATTATTCCTATTTATTTCTAATTATTCATATTTATTTCTAATTATTGCTAATTATTGCTAATTATTGCGAATTATTCCTATTTATTACGAATTATTCCTATTTATTGCGAATTATTCCTATTTATTGTGAATTATTCCTATTTATTGCGAATTATTACTATTTATTCCCATTTATATCTATTTATTCCCATTTATTAAGAATTATTCCCATTTATTACTAATTATTGCTATTTATTAGGAATTATTCCTATTTATTACTAATTATTGCTATTTATTACTAATTATTGCTATTTATTACTAAATATTTCTATTTATTACTAATTATTTCTATTTAGTATTAATTATTCCAAATTATTTCAAATTATTCCAAATTATTCCAAATTATTCCAAATTATTCCAAACTATTGCTATTTATTACTAATTATTTCTATTTATTCCTATTTATTGCTAATTATTCCTATTTATTCCTATTTATTGCTATTTATTGTTATTTATTGCTATTTATTGCTAATTATTGCTAATTATTGCTAATTATTGCTATTTATTGATAATTATTCATATTTATTGCTAATTATTGCTATTTATTGCTAATTATTGCTAATTATTGCTATTTATTACTAATTATTTCTATTTATTACTAATTATTGCTAATTATTACTAATTATTGCTAATTATTGCTAATTATTACTAATTATTCTTAATTATTGCTAATTATTGCTAATTATTGCTAATTATTGCTAATTATTGCTATTTATTGCTATTTATTGCTAATTATTGCTATTTATTCCTAATTATAGATATTTATTCCTAATTATTGCTATTTATTCCTACTTATTACTAATTATTCCTATTTATTACTAATTATTCCTATTTATTACTAATTATTCATATTTATTACTAATTATTTCTATTTATTACTAATTATTCCTATCTATTACTAATTATTCCTCTTTATTGCTATTTATTATTCCTAATTATTGCTATTTATTCCTAATTATTGCTATTTATTCCTAATTATTACTATTTATTCCTAATTATTGCGATTTATTCCTATTTATTGCTATTTATTCCTATTTATTGCTATTTATTCCTAATTATTGCTATTTATTCCTAATTATTGCTATTTATTCTTAATTACTGCTATTTATTCCTAATTATTGCTATTTATTCATAATTATTGCTATTTATTCCTATTTATTCCTATTTATTCCTATGTATTTCTATTCATTACTAATTATTACTATTTATTGCTAATTATTTCTATTTATTGCTAATTATTTCTAATTATTGCTTATTATTCCTATTTATTGCTAATTATTTCTATTTATCTAATAATTTCTATTTATTACTAATTATTATAATTTATTACTATTTATTACTAATTATTAAAAATTAGTACTAATAATTTAAATTTATTATTACAAATAAATACTAATAACAAAACAATTTAAATCTAATTTAATTACAACTAATAAAAAAATTAAAATTAACATTAAAAAATGAAATAAATACTAAATTAAAGAAAATATAAATACCTTTAAACTTGATCTCCTATTGATGCAGATGGCTTCACAACTTTTTTGTGGAAAAAAAACTAACTCACCCAAATTTTTTCTCTGAAAATTGAGTTTAGAGAGAGAGAGAGTAAGAAATGAGAGGTAAATTTGAAAAAACGGATGGGGGTATATATAGGTTAGATTAGTTGCGACGAGATTATTTGTCATGGTCTGCTCGTCGCAAATAGAATTTTTTGCGACGGGTCCCGTCGCAAAAACCTTCGCCCGCATTAATTACGGTTGACGGTTA
The DNA here is from genome assembly GCA_963277665.1 of Viscum album. Lineage (NCBI taxonomy): Eukaryota > Viridiplantae > Streptophyta > Magnoliopsida > Santalales > Viscaceae > Viscum > Viscum album. Next base: position 1,405,551,029 of record OY728127.1, on the reverse strand, counting down.
AAAGAGTATCTGCGACTGGGCCCGTCGCAAAAGGTACTTGCAGACGCACTATTTGCGACAGGAGAATATCCCGTTGTGAAAACCTATATACCGCCGCCGGGTATTTGCAACGGGACCTGTCGCAAATACCCGCAGACTGACGTATTATTTGCGACGGGGGAATACACCCTGTCGCAAATAACCTTCCCACAGTTTTCCACGCAAACCGCGCCAAACCTTTTGCGACGGGACCCCAAATCCCGTCACAAATAACCAAGTATTTGCGACAGGTAGAATCCCCCGTCGCAAATAACCTCTGGGACTGACTATTTGCAACGGGATTAATTCCCGTCGCAAATAGCCCGTCACAAAAAGCTATTTTTCCTGTAGTGCTAGTTCGAGGTATTGCGTGTTTAGGGAATTTAACCCTGTTGATGCCTGTTATGCTTGTTTGCTTGAGTTAGGGCTCTTGTTTGTAAATAGGGTTATTTTCCATGCTATGGAGGTGTTTGCCCATGTTTTATTTGATATTGACCATTTGGTTTAGCTTTTCCTATTAGGCTGTTTGATTTCCATGCCTAGTATTGTTAGGATGGAGTGATATTATCTGATGTTGTGGTATGCCTTGTAACTATTTATCCAAGTAGTACTTTTAGGTTTACTTTGGCTACTGAACATCGGTTGTGCACGATTTCTTTACACAGGGCTGTGGGAACCTGGTGTAGTGAGACCATAGGGGGAATTGATGTTGAGGGCTTCTCCAGAGTATCTATTAATCTTTATCACGCTGCAAGACTATTGGGGGGATTGACGTTGAGTGCTCCCTCAGAGTGTCTATTAATCTTTATCACGCTAAAATACCTTAGGGGGGATTGACATTGAGTGCACCCTCATAGTGTCTATAGTTACCGTTACAAGACCACAGAGGGAATTGACGTTGAGTGCTTCCTCAGAGTGTCTGTAGTTTATTCTTAAAAGACTATAGAGGGGATTGACAGTGAGTGATTCCTCAAAGAGTCTTTGTTTTCATGAGACCCAAGGGGTTATACTGTGTGAGCTTACCCCGGAGGTCTTTGTATCCTTGTATAAGTTGAACCAGAGGGGTTAGGCTGTGAGAACTTACCCATAGGGTTACTTGAGATTGATTGGTTGAACTAGAGGGGATAGGCTGTGAGAACTTCCTAGAGGGTTTCTTGTTTTTGTTTGGTTGATTAATTGAAGAATGTAAATGAATGTAATTGAAACTGTAGGACTGTTTACTTTTAAGTACTTCCTTTTTCATTGCTTATTTTTCTTATTGCCTACCATATATATTCACTGACTATTAGGCACAGATCTTTAGGTGGTTGTCTACTGGGATTTGTCTCACACCCTGTTTGGGTCATGCTTTTGGTCCCAAACAGATTATATTACTGCGGGTATAGATAAGGGAAAGCATGCTTCTAATTCAGATACTTGATCGCTGTGGATCTGGAGAGCATGGGACCAAGCTGAGGCTTGCGATGTTTCTAGAGTTATTACTTGTTTTCTTTGTACTTTGGTTTAGTACTGTATTCTAGAATTGCGACTTGTTTGGATGCTTTCTTAGATACTTGTGACATGAATCATTATCTGTTTCTTGCCACTTCATTACTCTGCCAATGAGGGAATAATTTCCACACTATCACACCCAAGGTCCTCGCTGCTAGTCGGCAGCCTCTGGCGTTTGAGGAAATGCGCTTGAGACCATGTGACTAACCGGGTATGGGGTACCTCTGATCAGCACCCATAACCAGGACGTTACAAAGTGGTATCAGAGGAATTATTTCCTTCTTAACTTAGTGTTTGAGTCTATAGTCAGGGATATTATGGAATAGGTAGTTGGTAATAAGTTGTGCCCAGGAGTTGCTAACCCGTGTACAGGGAAAAGCTAATTTACCTCAATTATTGAAATTTTTATGGTTTGCAATTTTACAGTTGATTTGATTTTACCATTGGGTGATTCAAATGTTTTGCATTGTTGACGTTGATAATATTGAGGTTCTATTTCTATTGCAACCTGATGATATGAGGGTATGCCATCTCATGCATCATATAGGCACTTGCTAGAGATCACATGTCATGCATTCTTGCCATGCCATTTTGGGTGCATTACTGATTGAATGTTGTGCTAGATATGTATGATGTTGTGATATATGCCTTGATATAATACCTACTATTTGATAGGGTGTTGGATTGTGTAAGGTTTCATTTGAATGAATGCCAAAATTTGGTTATTGAGGTGTTATGGCCCCTCATGGATTGGAATTTGGTGAATCATTGCACTATTATGCTTGTATATGACATGTATAAGATGCCAAACTTTGATTCGTGGGGAGTATGGGACCTCAAAGATTAGAATTTGACACTTTAATATTCGTTTCAATGTTTTTCTAGGTTCTGGAGTAGTTTCTGAGGATTACTATTCAGAAAAACCCAGAATACATGGTGTGTATTACTGAATACACGCCATGTATCCTTCTGTTCATGAAGAAACTATTTTTCTTAAGTACACTCTGTGTATTGTATGTACATTCCATGTAGTCTCTAACCCTGTCACTGGCTACGTGGGCAGAGACATGGTGTTGGGAAATCCTTGGAGAAACACACCGTGTATCAGACGTAAATACCATGTTACAGGGACCTTGTGTCCACCCGTGTGACTAACAACACAGATGGATGAAACTTAGGTTATACATGCCGTGTCAAGATTGAACATTCCATTTAGTGTAACCCATGTATCCAACCATGTGACTAACAACATGGGTCAGTGAAATCCTTCTAGTACACGCCGTGTCTGGTACGAACATGCCATGTAGTCTTGTTCTAGGAGAATTGTGTGGGTTAGTCATGTAGAATAACTCGGGCAGGGGAAAATGATTCAAGTACACGCTATGTATCAGAAGAACATGCCATGTGTATGGGGTGTTACACGACCAGGGTTGGCAGGAGTACATGTCCATGTAAGGTCTTAAAGAAACATGCTGTGTAGGGGTCATACACATCGTGTATCCCTGCTTTGAAAAACTTTAATGATTTCCTTCTCCTTCTCCTTTCTTGAACTTCTAAGTTTTAGTCCTTGATAATATTGAACTAAGGTGTGCACTTGACCTTTTAGAGTCATGCCACCGAGACATCCTCCGATTGTACGCTAGATACAGGGCACATATCAGACACTAGGCATGGTAGATCAAGGATTACCAGCAGACCCTCCCATAGTGCCTGTCTTGGCACCAGCTGTCATTCCAGATATAGGTTCCGATGCACAGTTCCAAGAAGGATTCATGAGGTTTATGAAAACCTTATAGTGATTAATGCATCCTACCCCGTTTATGTTAGAGTTGATGCGGGTCTTTCAGCAATAACATCCTCCCACTTTCTCAGGGGATAGAGGACCTTAGGCTGACGAGTCATGGTTAGAAGCCATGCTATCTATCTTCAAGCATATGGAGACACCTCCAAATAGGAGGGTGAAGCTGGCTACTTATATGCTTTAGGATTCCACTAAGAGATAGTGGGATGTGATCTCGCAAGTAGTACTCTAGTAGGTTATGGCTTGGTGTGATTTCCAGCGTACCTTATATGACTACTTCTACCTGGAGACTTTGAGGGTCGATCGAGCTTGAGAGTTCATGAGTCTGGAGCAGGGTACTCTTTCAGTCATGGAGTATTCTTCTCGCTTCATAGAGCTGCAGTGTTTCACACCCATTATAGTGGGTGATGATCTCTTCCTAGTAAGAAAGTTTGAGGATGGTCTCATGCATGACATCTGATCTTAGGTGAACATCTTCAGGTTGACAACCACATCTTCCATAGTCAACCAGACACTGATCACAGAGCGCAACTTGAGGGATTCTGGAGATGTGGGCCAGGGAAGTTCAATATCTAGAGTTAGTGCTTCTCTGTATGATAGTAGGAAATGTCGTAGGGTGTCTACATGTAGAGATCCGAGTAAGCGAGATACACCTTCAGGTATCTAGGTGGTATTCTACCAGTGTGAGAAGGGAGGGTATACAAGGCCACAGTGCCCGAGATACCCAATTGAGTGTCGATGTTGCGGCAAGATGAGTCATCTTCAGCATTTCTATCAGTTTTTCTCACTAGAAGCTGGTGAATGGGGTTCCTCTATGACTCCTCATTCAGGAGCAGAACCACCATTTTCTCATCAGTATGGGAACTGTAGTTCTTCCGGCCGTTCCAGACAAGGTGGAGGTCGCAGCCGTGGTACCTAGTCGGCAGGCTTTTAACAACAACAGGGTGGATCAGCTCAGAGTGGTCAGGCAGGGTCATAGGGCCACAATACCTGACATAATTTTTAAGTGGATTAGACCCAGTAGGAGTAGGATCCTAGACCCTCTATAGATCAAGGTATGATCCTAGTTGCCCCAGTTTTAGCTTCTACAATTTTCGATATAGGATCTTCCCATAGTTTCATATCTGTTGCTATTGTGGAGATCCTTGGGCTCTGTATATTTACTTTTGTTGATGTATTGATGCTTTACACTCCGTTGGGGACAAGAACAACTAGTGTACATCAGTTCAAGGAGTTCCCTCTTGAGGTTGGTGGGTGTCACTTCTTATGGGACCTCTATGTCACGGAGATGATAGGCTATGATGTCATTCTCGGAATGTACTGGTTAGTTCCCTTCTAGGCTTTTTTCAACTTCTATCATCATAGGGTGAGTTTCACATCAACAGATGGTAGTTTGTTCTTACATAAGGGTGAATGAGATGTCTAGGCAAGCAGAGCAGGACCCGAGCATCATGGGTTGGGAGGAGTTACAACCCATATTACTAGTCTATATATAGATTACCAGGGGACTTCACATTTGGACTTTCCTATAGTGGTGGATCGTTTTAGGGATTTCATTCCAAAATACTTTTTAGGTTTTCCTCCAGAGAGAGGTATAATTTTTTATTGAGCTTATGCTAGGAGTAGCACCAGTGTCCATTCATCCTTATAGGATGGCTACACCCAAGTTACATGATCTCAAGAAGTAGTTGGTGGAGTTGTAGGAAAAGGGTTTCATCTTACCCAGTACTTCTCCTTGGGGTTTGCCTATACTATTTTTTAATAAGGTAGATGATACCCTCAGACTTTGTGTTGATTATCGAAATCTGAACCAGTTGAAGGTCAAGAACCGATATCCCTTGCCGAGGATTGATGACCTCTTTGATCAGCTTTGAGGAGCCCAAGTGTTATCAAAGATTGATTTGAGATCTGGTTATCATCAATTACATGTTAGACCATATGAAATACCTCTTACATCCTTTCAGAGTAGGTATGGTCTATACAAGTATATAGTTATGCCGTTCGGTCTCACGAACATGCCTTCAGTTTTCATGGCACTGATGAACTGAGTGTTCCATCCATACTTGGATTCTTTTGTGGTAGTTTTCATGGATGATATCTTGGTGTACTCTCACACTCGACACGACCATTCCACACATCTTGAGATAGTTTTAAGTACACTAAGAGAGCATCAGTTATATGAAAATCTCTCAAAATTCCACTTTTGGATGGACCAAATTCACTTCTTGGGTCATGTTGTCTTAGATACATGAGTATCAGTAGACCCAGAGAAAGTGAAAGCAATAGTTTTCTCAGAGTAACTGAAGAACGTATTTAAAGTAAAAAGTTTTCTAGGGCTGGCTTGTTACTACAGACGTTTCATATAGAACTTTTCACGCTTAGCAGCACCACTAACGGGGCTCACTAAGAATGGTGCGAAGTACCTATGGATAGATTCTTGCGAGTTAGCATTTTAGGAGCTGAAAGGGAGGTTGAATTCATCACCGATACTAGTATTTCCAGATCCAGAAAAGAGCTATACTATATACTATGATGTATCAGGTATCAGGCTGGGAGCAGTTCTTATGCAGGGGGAATGAGTCATTGCATATGGGTCTTGGTAATTGAGGCCACATGAGAGGAATTACCTAACACATGATATAGAGTTGGCTGTAGTTGTACATGATTTACGTTGTTGGAAACATTATCTTTTGGGAGAGAATTTTATGGTTTTCACCGACCAAAAAAGTCTCAAGTATATATTTACACAATGAAATCTGAATTTGAGACAACGAAGGTGGGTTGATTACCTTCAGTCCTTTGATTTTGAGCTTGCCTACATGCCTGGGAAAGACAACGCAGTAGTTGATGCATTGAGAAGGAGGACTCAGGTACAAGCAGTTCAGGAGGACAAAAGTGAGTGGCAACTTATGACTCTATTCTCTAAGATTCATTTAGAGGTGCACAACAGATAGGGGCAGATGTTTCTTTCTTATATAGCTATTAACACTACTCTTCTTGAAGGAGTGTGAATGAGGAAACTATCATATTCTGAAGTCCTAGTCCTACGGGAGAGTGTGTTAGGGGAGGACCTTATTCCTGGATGGAAAATAGGAAAGGAAGAGATCTTTCATTTTCATGGGAGCGTATGGGTGTTAGGAGACATACGTGAGGATCTGTTGTGATATTTTCATTATTTAGTTTGGGTAGTTCATACAGGTGTTACCAATATGTATCTAGAAATACGACATTAGTATTGGTGGCCCAGTATGAAGATATATGTTGCTGGTTTTATGATGAGGTGTTCTACCTGTCATCAAGTGAAGGTAGATAATCGGCGACTAGAAGGGATTTTGTAGCAGTTAACTATTCCTAAGTGGAAGTGGAATGATGTCGCGATGGACTTCATGATAGGCTTACTGAGGTTTCATCGAGGGAACGATGCATTTTGGGTTGTCATTGATAGACTCACGAAGGTTTCCCACTTCTTACTGATCAAGGAGACCTTCAGTGTTGATGAGCTGGGAAGGTTGTACATCCGGGAGATTGTATGTTTACATGGGATTACTCACTCCATTGTTTCAGATAGGGATTCCCATTTTACTTCTCAGGTTTGGAAGGGACTACAGAGGGAATTGGGTACACAAGTACTTCTGAGTACAACTTACCATCCCCAGACAGATGGCCAAACTGAGCGTATGATACAGGTGCTGGAGGACATGATTCGAGCATGCGTCTTAGATTTTGGAGGTTCTTGGGAGAAGCATATACATATGGTGGAGTTTTACTATAATAATAGTTTTCAAGCAATTATTTAGATAATACCTTATGAGGATTTGTACGGTTGGCCATGCCGATCACCCCTATTTTGGATGGAGGCAGGAGAGGAAGCTATGCTGGGACCTCATCTTGTCCAGGAGACCACACAACAGATAGAGTTGATTTGAAAGAGGATGAACACTGCACAATAACGACAGAAGTATTATGCTGATCGATTGAGATGACCTCTGGAGTTCGAGGTCAGAGACCAGGTTTTTCTACGTGTCACACTGAGGTTGGGACACAGGAGGATTAGGAGATAGAGAAAACTTTCACCGAGGTACGTTAGGATTTTTGAGGTCTTGGAGAGAGTCAGGCCAGTTGCCTATCAGTTTTAGTTACCTCATAGGTACCAGGATATGAATGACGTATTCCATGTTTATCAGTTGCAACGATACTTCTTAGACCCATCTCATGTTTTTCAACCCGAGGAGGTTTAGTTGGAGGTGGATGCATCATTCTAGGAGCATCTGATCTAGATTGTTGATCGCAGTGAGAAGGTTCTCCAAGGACGTTCTGTTCCTCTGGTATGGGTGCTATGGCGGCATTGGTGAGTACAGTATGGGACTTGGGAGAGGGAGGCTGATATGTGATCATAGTGGCTGGAGCTGTTTGAGGATTCTTCTTATTCTTCTTCGTCTCCTTCTTAGGAAAATTTAGGGATAAATTTCTTTAAGGGGAGAAGTTTGTAAGAACTCAGATATTCTTTTCAGGTATGGATCTTGATTTCTGGTGTTTTTGAGAAAAATAGGAGTTTATAGAATTTTTAGGAGTACACGCCATGTACTCATAAGTACAAACCATGTACTCGGTTTCCATGAGTGACCATGTACTAGCCGTGTAATGGCCGAGTACATGGCCGTGTGGGGTGACCTAGAGACCACCTAAAGAGGAGGCCAGTTAAGGCATGTAAACAACATATACATTAAATGAACATGCCCTGTAATTTTCTTTTTTATTTGTCAAATCGAACCCGAGTCACATCTAATTGGAAGAAATGCCTTCTTCTCGACTCGTCTCATCCGGGAGCGACCGTAGGGCATGATTCTTCTCTGAGCCCCCGATCGACCATCCATTCTCCAAATCAGCCATCGTTGATTGCATTGGAATCACCATAGTGAGTTATTCCTTCTTATAGAGCCTTATTACTTGATTTATCCTCTTTCATGAAATATACTTGGTTGAACATTTTAGATGTTTATATAGACCTACGTCATTTTAGGCCAATTCAAGGGCTGATGCCGGACTATATTGATCATACAATGCCGAGGTATGTGGTTTGTGCCTTTTCATAGCTTTTATTTGAATTATATGTGCAAACTTTCCCAATACCCTAGTTCGTGGTATTTTGTGTTTAGATAATTTAACCCTATTGATGCCTGCTATGCTTGTTTGCTTGAGTTAGGGATCCTTTTTGTAAATAGGGTTATTTTCCATGTTATGGAGGTGTTTTCCCATGTTTGATTTGATATTGACCATTTGGTCTAGATTTTCATGTTAGGATGCTTGCTTTCCATGCCTAGTATTGTTAGGATGGAGTGATATTATCTGATGTTGCGGTATGCCTTGTAGCTATTTAGACAAGTATTAATTTTAGGTTTACTTTGGCTACTGAACATCAGTTGTGAATTATTTCTTTACACAGGGATGTGGGAACCTGGTGTTGTGAGACCATAGGGGGAATTGATGTTGAGGGATTACCCGGAGTGTCTATTAATCTTTATCACGCTACGATACTATAGGGGGGATTAACATTGAGTTCTCCCTTAGAGCGTCTATTAATCTTTATCACACTAAAAGACCATAGGGGGGATTGATGTTGAGTGCTCCCTCTGAGTGTATATAGTTACCGTTACAAGACCACAAGGGGAATTAACATTGATTGATTCCTCAAAGTGTCTGTAGTTTATTGTTAAAAGAATATAGGAGGAATTGATGGTGAGTGCTTCCTCAGAGAGTCTTTGTTTTCAAGAGACCAAAGGGGTTAGATTGTGTGAGCTTACCGAGGAGATCATTATATCCTTGTATAAGTTGAACTAGAAGGTTTAGGCTGTGAGAACTTACCCAGAGGGTTACTTGAGATTGATTAGTTGAACCATAGGGGATAGGCAGTGAGAAATTCCCGGAGGGTTTCTTGTTTTCTCTTGGTTGATTAATTGATGAATGTAAATGAATGTAATTGAAACTGTAAGACTGTTCACTTTTGAGTACTTCATTATTCATTGCTTCTTTTGCTTATTGCCTTCCATATATATTCACTGAATATTAGGCATATATCTTTATGTGGTTGCCTAATTGGATTCATCTCACACCCTATTTGGCTCATGATTTTGGGCCCAAATAGATTATATTACTGTAGGTATAGATAAGGGAAAGCACCCTTTTACTTCAGGTATTTGATTGCTGTGGAGATAGAGAGCATGATACCAAGCTGAGTCTTGTGATGCTGCTGGAGTTATTACTTGTTTTCTTTGTACTTTATTGTAGTACTATATTCCAGTATTGTTACTTGTTTGTATACTTTCCTAGATACTTGTGGCATGCATCATTATTGATATATATATATATGCTGTAGTTGTTTATTTACTTTCAGTCTTCCATTTTTTACTGTTGTATGGTATTATTATTGCTTCTTCTATTGTTATCTGTTTCTTTTCACTGCATTACTCTTCCAATGAGGGAATAATTTCTCCACTATCACACCCAAGGACCTCGCTGCTAGTCAGTAGCCTCTGTAATTTAAGGAAATGCGCTTGCGGCCATGTGACCAATCAGGTACATGGAACCTCTAGGCAACACCCAGAACCGAGACGTTACAAATGGATTATATTAAACAACAAACATTCTAATTCTCTTAGGTTCTTTGAACCGTTACTAGAGAGTAATCTTGGAATTTAGGTAATTCTACCTAATTTCAACAAGAAAGGATCCTAGAGGGTGACACACAAAATGTTTCCATAGATCTCAATTAATTTTTTTTTTTCAATTTAATTAATGCAATAAATGTTATTATTAAGACCAAGGAATAATTTTCTTCATGTTTTCTCAATTAAAAATATTTATTGAATATTTATTCATTAGTTTGTGGATAAAATATTTATTTATGATTAAAATATCCATTCAGGTATTCAATAAATACTGAGGAGTTGGAGAAGACTAAGATCGTGTATGATAATGAATATTAATTTTCAATTCGATAAAATAATATATATCATTGTGTGAGTTAGAGAAAACTATAAAATAATAATAATAATATTATTATTATATGGCATGGGGTTTGATAAGGATTATTATCTTATTGAAGGGATGAGACACAATTAAATAATATTTTAATATAAACCCTAACTCTATAAATAGATGGTTATGTCTATTATGTAGGGTTAATCAAACTTTCAGAATCACTACATATAATGAACTTCTCTCTCCATTAAACCTTTTCTCTTTCTCTCTAGAAGTTGAATCACTAGAGATATTCCTTCAATCCCAAAAGAACTAGAATCAATAAAGAAGAATAACACAAGATGATAGAACCATCACGTTAGCACTCGACATCCCATCAGTGTTTCTCAAAGATCAAAATTGCATGCATGGATAACCACTTGAGGGATTATACAATTGGATCCTACCAACAAAACAAAGTTAATATGAAAAGGGTTTCAGACGATCAACATCATCATCATAGAAAGATCCCTAGACTAGATATTATTTATTCTGATCTAATATAAATTAATTATAAATTTAATGTGAAAATATCCTCTTTTGGGTTTCAGTATTTTCATATGTCAATATTAAATGGAAAAATTTTGTTGGTTCTAAAGTTTAAATCTCATACAATTGGATAATGATCCATCAAATTGACAAAACCTTTATGGTTATTTCACCCACTAGGCACTTTCATTGTGCCAGAAACCAACAACTAGAACCCATAGATTCCTACAATGACATCTGAAGGTTCATAAATCATGTGTGGATCACCATTGTAAAGAATATACACTTTATTCAGATTTTTTTATTATGATGTATATTCATTGTTAGATTCATCAATGAAGAATGAATTCATCATAGGGTAATTATTTAATTTCTTAAATTAATTATAAATCAATATGTGATAATCCTAAATTTTGGTTATAGCATTCTAACATCAGTTAATATTTGATTAAATTCCATTGTTAATGGAATTTATCATCGATATACATCTCAGATTAATAATTAATTATGAAAAAAAAGTTGAGTTGGGCATACCACATCAGATGCTTCCATTGTGCATGTAACCTTCAAGTGGTATCAGATCCAAGTTTCATAATTACTTATAATTATTTAAATATCATTGATTGATTTATACATTTATCGTTAGTTTTAAATTTTAGTTTAAATTTTATTTAATCTGAATCATTACATTTTCTCTTATTCCCCTTCATTCTCTCAAATATAATCAAAATATTTTAATTTTATGAGTGAATAACATTTGAAGAGCTAGTTCAGATATGCCAAGGATTCTATCTGGATAGTACAAGAGTACACACTATGTATCCCATTGGTACATTCCATGTATCCATGTTTAATGCACTAAGATAATTTATGAATTAACTTGGAATTAATTCAATCGATGTGAATTTATTACACGTGGTGTGTATTTAAATACACAATGTGTTGAGTGGGCCAACCTAGTTCATGTTTAGACAAACTACATGAAATGAAACTTTCATACATGATGTTTAGTCCATTAGTTAAAGATGGGATGTGTATTTTCTTACACAACCTACATGACTAGATACTATGTAACTTCGAGACCACATGATGTGTAGCCAATATACACATTGTATACTCCATTAATTTTTGTGACATGATTACATGATGAGTCCCTAGGTGTGTGTTGCATATAGATGGTGAGAACTATACACTATGTGTAGTTTGATTATACATGCCTTGTATATTACTAGATTATGAAGAATTAAAATTAAATTTATTATACCATTTAAACCTTATCAACACGTGTTTTGTGTGTCATTTATTTTATTATGTACACTCCATGTGATGAGTTATATATATATATATATTAAATGTTTAATTAATTTCTACATAATATTCAGAACTTATATCATGTATAAGTCTTAATAAAATCATTATTCTATGTGAATTGAAACATAACACACTATGTAAATAACATGTGTTCCTTGTGCCATTCAATTGATCATATACACCATGAAATTACATAATAAGTCGTGTATTCTACATTATGTATGAGAAAACAGTATATGAATATAATACATGCTGGGTAGTTCGGACGGGCACTCACCATGTTGTATCCAAGGTACATGTTTTGTAAATAGTTAATTTTAAATAAATTTATTTAATTTGGTTAAAATTATGATGGATGAGAATCTCAAGAAATTTTGGATGATAATTAAGATAAAAGTATTGATTAATTAAAGAAGATAATTAATTGATTTGAACATGATTTATCTTAAATAAGAATGATTATAATTGAATGCCAATTTTATTAAATGCATAATTCATTTCATGGATGTGGATGATCATGATAAAATACCATACATTTTTATATGTTGGTTTCCTTTTAATTTATTATTAAATTAAATTAATGACATACAATTCATCTCACCTCTCATTATTTAAGGGCTTGGGAGCCCATGGTTTCCTTCCTTTTATAAAAACCCCTTAACCAATACTTTGGTTCTCCTCACCTATGTGTGAATAAATTCTTATGTAATGGATGGAGCCCCCAAGTGAGTGGAGACAGTTCAAGATTATAGATGAGGAAAAAATAAATCCAATAGGTACATGGGTGAATAGGTGGAAATATGCAACATGAACTAAGTCATGGTTCATGGTGTTTTCCCTAGGTATATGATTAGTTTATCATATTCTAGATAAACTAACCATTATTAAATGATCATGATCATACTACTCTATTATTTTATTTCTATCAAGTTTCATGATCAATTTCATTATGGATGTTTTATCATGATCACATGAATTAATGAATTAGTAATCATTTAAGATAGAACTAAAATAAATTGGATAATGTGTAAATTTTATTTAATACATGGTTAATCACTTAAGTAAATCTAATTAATATCAACATGCATGTAATAAAGATAAAAATGAGAATTTTTTTATAAAGATAAAAATACCTCAATTATATATATATATATATATTATGTTGGTATAAACTTCCACTACTTAAGTTATAATCAAACCATAGTTCAAAGTGTTTGACTGACCTAATTTGGGGTGATTTAAATTATTATGGAATTCTAACTTGATGTTTTGGTTTGAATTAACTTAGTTCACATCAAGGGTTTAAGGCCTAATAAGTACTTAGTGTAACTAAGAGGCAAAGGTTTAGGAAATCCAATTTAAGAATTTTAGGATTGGGGATTCCACTCAACACATCAAGTAAATTTGAGTTAATACAGTTGGTAATTTTATGCCTACCTAAAACCCTTCAAATAACTTGTCATTACCAAGTCTGGGTCATGAGAAGGGGAATATGGGTCCTTGTCACTAAAATTTTCAAGTAACATAATGTTTTCAAGATAATGTTTAGGTCCATTGAGTTTCAATAAAATAATAGGAGATTAATAAATATAATATTTATTTTCAATTTTTATCAGATAAAGTACTAAAATTCCTCTCTCTTAATTTTAGAAACAACAATAAATATGACTTCAAACATATCACTGTGATCCACACTTGAGAAGGATAAACTTCTCACTGAAACTAATTTCAAAGAATGGAAAAGGTTCTTACTCATTATCCTATTCCATGAAAGGAAATTATATGTGTTGGAAAACATTATTCCTAAAGAATTTGGCCAAAAGGCTAGTGATTAAGAGTTATATCTCTATGAGAAGCATTTGGATGATGCAAAAAATGTCCAATGTTTCATTATATTATCCATGAATAATGAGAATATAAAGTAACATGAGGAAATGGATGCATATATAATTATGTATCACCTTCATGATATATATCAAGATAAGGTGATACATGAGAGATATGAGATCTCCAATGCACTATTTACATGCAAGATTAGAGATTCGGTGCTAGACGGTCCTCATTTAGTCAAGAATATTGGCTATATAGAATGATTATATATCATGGGAATTAAATTACAAGATTAGTTTCACAAAAATCTCATACTTTCCTCACTACCCAAGTCCTTCTATTGTTTTATTATTAATTATAATATGAACAATAATGATAAGATTCTTTCAGAACTTCTTAATCTCATTCTCCAAGTTGACAAGGACATGGGGCGTAATGAAACTACGGTCCTTATGGTAAATAAGAAAAGAAATAACAAGGAAAAGGGTCCCAAGACTCATAAAAAGTTTAAATATATTGATCATTATCCTTCCAATAAGAGTAAGATCCAAAGTTAGGAGAAATAAAAGAAAGCAATATGGTCTGTATGTTTCAAACAAGGCCATTGGAAGAGAAACTACACCTAGAAGAAAGGGGAAGCTAATGGTGCATTTTTTATCAAGTGTAATCTTTATACATATACACATTAGATTTTAGATATAGATTGTGGTTCTCACATATGTATCATAATGTAGAAACAAATTAGATTATAAAATATTTCTAGAAGAGAGGTGTATTTGAAAGCTTCTAATAGTGAAAGGCTGGATGCTTTAGCCATTGGAGGTGACCAGTTTCCATTTACAACAAGAATGATCTTGGTTTTAAAAGATTTTTTTTATTTACTTACTGTTACCAAAAAAATAATTTCTATATCCTATCCAGATATAGATAGTTTTGTTTTCAAATTTGTAAATAAAATTTGTTTATTTTATATAGACAACACATTCTATGGTATGAAACATTTAAATAATAGTATTTATGTATTAAATTAAAAAAACCATGTATTGGAAATTGATAATGAATCATGTTTTCATGACTCATATAACACCCATATGTTACATCACCATCTTGGTTATGTAAATGATAAGATTCTAAAAAACTCTATCAATATGGTTATTTATACTCTTTTGAGCTAAAACCACTTGAAATATGTCATGCTAATTTAAAAATAAAAATAACCAAACCAAAATTTGGTGGAAAAGGTGAAAGATCCATATAGATTCTAGGATTAGTACACACTTATGTGTGTATAAAATTTATAATAGAGTCTAGAGGTGGGTATTCTTACTTCATAACTTTTACTCATGACTTGAGTAGGTATGGATCGATGAGGTATAATTCAGATTCCTTTGATAAATTAAAATAATTAAAGAATGAAGTATATAATAAACTTAAAAATAAGATAAATAAGTTTTTATTTGATCGAGGTGGTCAATATATTAACCAAGAGTTTATCAAATTTCTATAGGAGTTTACAATTCTTTCTCAAATCACTCCACCTTACACAGTATAGTGGAATAGTGTTAGTGAAAGGAGGAACCATACCTTTCTAGACATAGTAAGTTCAATGATGATTCATGAAGATATTATATTATCATTTTAGGTATATGCATTAAAAATGATGGTATAAACACTAAAATGAGTACCAAATAAAGAAAAAAATAAAATTCCATTTGAGTTATGGAGTAGAAAGAAACTTTTTTTGTCACATACATGCATATGGGGTTATGAGAAATTTATTAAGTCCATATTAGGAAAAAAACTAGATCCCTAGACACAAAGTGTATCTTTATAGGACATCCTAAGGAAACAAGGGGATACTACCTATAAAACCCCTCAGAAAAGAAATCTACCATCACTGGACAAGTCATATTTTTTTAGAGGGAGAAAATCCATAAGAAGAATAGTGGGAGAAAGATTGACTTTGATAAAGTTAATGCTTAAGATAGAAAAGAGTTGGTACAAGAATAGATTCCATAAGTATCTATAGAAGAAGTTGTTCTTGAAACACAAGTACTACATAGGAGAATCAGAGGGGTAAGAGAACCAGAGAGATATGGTTTTCTATCCACTAAAGATGGTGACTCATTATCGATTGATAATAATTAACCCCACTCCTAAAAATATATAGTAGAGTGCTCATAATTTGAAAGATGAAAAAATCCATGAATTCTGAAATGGATTCCATGTATCAAAACCAATTTTGTGTTATCTTCAATTTTCTAGTTGATGTAAATCCTATTGGGTGAAAATGGGTATTAATGTGAAAACTAAACATGGAATTTAAAGTAAGTACCTATAAATCAAGGACAATGGTTAAAGATTTTAAAAAAATATTAAGTAATTGATTATGATGAAACCTTTTCTCCCATTTCTATGTTTAAATCCATCATAATTCTACTTACTATAGTGGATTAACATGACTATGAAATTTTTAATATGGACATAAAAATATATTTCCTTAATGACAACCTTTAGGAAGATGTCTATATGACACAAACATAAGGTTTTGTGACTCCTGGTGATGAAAAAAGGATATGCAAGTTACAAAGATCCATTTATGGATTGAAGTAAGCATCCAGGTCATGGAACAGTCAATTAGATGAAGCTATAAAATAATTTGGCTTCATTAAGAATGAATGTGATCCAGGTGTTTAGAATCAATTTAGTGGGAATACGTTCATTATCCTAGTATTATATGTTAATGAAATATTAATTATTGGAAATGATATACCAGTCATACAATCTATTAATGATTGGTTAAAAAAAATGCTTCTCCATGAAGGAAGTAGGTGAAAAACCTATATTTTAGGGATTAATATCATTCATGAAAGATCTAAGAAGCTGCTTGGACTAAGTCAAGGTACACACATTGACAAGATACTAAATAGATTTAGTATGGAACAATCCAAGATGAGATTAATTACAGTGTCACATGGTGTACATATTTCTAAGATAATGTGTCCTCATACATAATATGATAAAGTTAGAATGAGTAAGATCCCTGTTAACACCGAATTTTATATAGGGCCAGAATCAGGATGATAAAGAGCAAAAAATGTATTTGTAAGAGAATGAAAAGATTCTGTGACTCGGGAGGCAGGTGCACACAAGATTCAGGGGATGCGTGCAAAAGTCCCTACGGTGTGCGAAATCTTGCGCACCCAATGCAACATCAAGGGAATGTTTCTACAGAAACCCATCTGAAACTGCCAAAGGAGTTGGCACACAAGAGCATGGAGTTACGCACACCACTTCTCCCGGCATGAAAAATCTTGCATGCCCAATGCAACGTAAAAGGGACCCTTGCGCACCGACGTGCTCAAGAATCAATTAAGGCCCGAGCACGGAGGTACCCGACGGTGTGAAAACTCTTCTGTGCCCAATTAAACGTTAAAGGAAGGCTTTCGTGATGACCCACCAGAAACCTACAAAGGAACCAACACGCAAAAGGATGAGAATCGTGCAAACTTTCCTCCAGAGTGCAAATGCTTGCGCGCCCAATGTGACATCAAATGGTCGTTTGCCCGCATCACCCCTTGCGCACAGCCGATGAAGACCTTGTCTATAAAATGAATCATTCCCCCCGCCGATGGTGAAAGAAGATGAAGCGATGCGCTGCTTCACGAAAGAAGCCTCTTTTGTGACCGAACAAAAAACACTATGGCCTTAAGTCATTGGATCTTTCATGATAGGTCCCCCAAGGGTCCCCCTTCGGGTTGGCCATCTTGAGCGTGATCTTCATCCATTTCCTTTTACCCCAATTCATTTGTGAAAGAAATACCCCTATTACACACAAGTTTCCCCCTGCATCAGACCTCTCTTGCATGCAGTTGTTCCATACCGTGCGCACCCTTCCAGTCTGTGTGCACCCTTCCGGTTTGCATGTCGCCCTTTAATCTTGCGCGCATCCCTCCTTGTGCCCTCCATGTGCAGTCCTTACCATAAGGAACCATGTACGAGCCCCTCTTATACGCAACACACCTGTGTCGCATTCCCTCTTCTCGTGAGACCCTCCATGTTTTCACTTAGTGATTTCAAAGTCTCTTGGACGGTTCTTCCTATTTCATTGCTTCACATCATGCTTCTTTTCATAGGCATGCTAACAGATATTTCTTCTTCACATAGCCATGATAATGTGGAACCCTCAGTGGATCACTCCATAAAACCCCAACACCACAGTGTTTCTAATAACTTACCTTCCCTAAGAGAAGGTGGGTATCAGTTATGTAAGTCCTAGGGGGTGCGGAGTGAACCTACCGCGTCCAAGCTTCAAGATGTTAAACTACCAAGAACCATCGTCCTCAGCACATGATGTTAAACTATGACCTCGCCACATGCATCATAAGCAGGGATCCTGATTATCCAATAAATTAGGATAATATTAATTGTTAATATATATAATATTCATGTTCTTTATTATTCATAAACACCATTTTAGTGCATTTTACACTTTGAACATCATTTCACATTATGATTGTAATTCATTCTTAAAATGAAATATTATGTGGTACATTTTTTAACATAATTTAAAGCACCCAATGATCTTTATTTTATTTTAATATTTAATTTTCAGGTTTCTAATTATATTGGGAACAATTAATACTTGCGGAGTGTTGGAATATTCACATTGGAAGAGCACCAAAATGGGATTTCATGCAAACAATTATGGAGAAGGAAGATTGGACACCAGCCCACTGATTAGAATGTGGGGCACAACATACGGGATCAATGAAGCCCAAATTTCTTGGGATGCTAGAAGACATATATAGGAACAAATAATTATTCATAATCTTGTGCTAATTCTGCATCCATGGTTGTTATTAAGGCGAACCAATTTGGAGATAAAATTCTAGGCCAGATTCTAAGGCTCATAAAATCAGCCCACCAATTTAATCATATATCTAAGACCACATATTTATTTGGGCTGAAATTTTACAGAGAGATAGGGGAAATCCTGAGATTAATTTTTTTATTCTATGACCCACTCCAATTCGGCCATATATAATGTGTTACAGGCACCTCTATTCAGTTGAAGAAAGCTGGATGCAACTTCGGGTCAAGGGTGGAAAAGTCTCATCTCCCTTACTTTCCACCACCCTAGGCCTACCATACTCAAGTGGGATCCTTTGTACTATTGGGATATCGACCCAAGCCTCTTTAAATTAATATTTACGGTAGTGGTGGTGAAATATTTTATCATCTTTTGATCTTCCTTTCATTGTAATGTTATGCTGCGATTTTGTTGTCTCAAGTTTGTGTTTCACATGTAAGTTGTTCAATTCAATGTAGTTTCTTAATAAAAGTTATTATTCTCATATTATTCTATTGTTATTAATATCAATTTTATACTGTTGGTTCAAGGTATGAATTTATTCACACCAAACCTTGTGAAATTATCACACAACGGTGGAGTGATCGTTATTTCATTGTTGTTTTTACTTCCTCCATTTCCTCCCTCATGAGTCTACTTCCCGCTTCCATTGAAACCATAGAATCAATGGAGGGATAACCCAATTATGGTTTGATCCAAGGGAGTAGAAAGGGGCTGGATTGGATTTTATTTATCACCCCATTAATGTATAATGTCTTCTTTTAATTGATATTTTTATTTGATGATTTTAAAACTTCTTCGTCCTTATTGAATTTTAAGACCACATACTTCAAGTGATAATGAAAACCTTTACCTTGGAGTGCCCATAAATTTGATCCTCCAAGAGTATAGGTGATTAGTATTATGGAGTGTTGGTATAAAATCAGTAAGTGATGAAGTTGTTTGATATCCTTAAATGAACTCATCTCAAATATAAGAAATTGAAAAAATTGAAAAGGGAATACGTCCAATCCACCCCAAGTGATAACCTAGGATCAACTCATTATTTTAAATTAAAGTCACTTAAGCCTCTTATATTTCATTTAAAACCATCTTAAATCAACCCAAGTTAGCCACTTCATATACAAAAACAATCCATATAATGTACCTGTCTATAGGTTACTTCTTAGGTCTCTGAGAATTCTACAACCCAAGCTAGACTACAAGGACCGTTCTACTTTCTTCTCTTGGGTAAATTTGAGCGTGAATCAGAGCCCCATCTCAGAAATTCTCTACACCCGCTCATCTACATGGGTGTGAGATCTTCCTCACATAGAATGAGATCCTCTTTTCTAGAGTGGCATCTGTCCATGGGGAAAAGGAAACCACCTTGATGTAAGCCCCTAGCCTTTCTTGTGAGAAGCAGTATCCCTGCTCCAACTATCTTCTTCCTGGAAAAAGACCAAATAGGGGGGGATGGGAACCAGAATCCTCCTCTATTCCATGCCAAATCCCTCTCCCACTGGAATTTGTCTCCATTTGGGCCTCCAACCTGGAGTAAGTACCAATCTTCATCTACCTAGGCTATGAGCCACGCTTAAGCCCCTGTTTCCTTTTTGGGTCTCTAACCATGTGTAATCCCCACTCCACTTCCCACAGATGCAACTTTAGTAATTTTATTGTCAGGTATTTTCTGCCTCTTGTTTCTTACACCGAGCATGACTCACATGGGATTAGAGTAAGCACTGGCCATGAAAAA
Organism: Viscum album; assembly: GCA_963277665.1. Lineage (NCBI taxonomy): Eukaryota > Viridiplantae > Streptophyta > Magnoliopsida > Santalales > Viscaceae > Viscum > Viscum album. The sequence goes on along the minus strand of OY728127.1, from coordinate 1,405,530,461 downwards.
ATTCCATCTGAACTACATGGTCTTTGATCCTTGACAAGGCAAGGTACATAGGAAGCCTCCATGAGGTTCAAGCCCAACACCTTTTGGTCTCGACCACTTGACATCGGTTCACCAACACCATTCTGAACTACGGGGACTTTGATCCTTGCCATGTCAAGGTACGTAGAAAGCCTCCCTGAGATTCAATACCAACAACCATTGGTCCTGATCCCCTTCAAATAGGTTCACCAACACCCATCTGAACTATGTGGGCTTTGATCCTTGTCTCCTAGACAAGGTACATAGGAAGCCTCCTTGAGGTTCAACCCCAATCAATGATAATCCATTGTGATCCCCAATCAACGATAAGCCATTGTGATCCCCAATCAACGATAAGCCGTTGTGATCCCCAATCGACGGTAAGACATTGTGATCCCCAATCTATGGTAATCCTTTGTGATCCCCAATGGACAGTAAGCCATTGTGATCCCCAATCAACGATAAGACGTTGTGATCCCCAATCGATGTTAAGCCGTTATACCTCAATCCACGATAATCCATTATACCCCAATCAGTAGTAAGCCATTGCGATCCCTATCCAGCGGTAGGCCATTGCGATCCCCATCAGTGGTAAGCCATTATCGTCCCTTTTGTTGGGACCCATATCTCTGGTCATCCCTTGAGTGTCAGACCAACCTCAAGCTGCTAACCACACGTAATCCCCAATATATCATCGGGTTGCTGTCCTTTGCGTACACCTCAATTCTATTCCCCCATACTAAACTACATGGACTTTGATCCTTTCCAAGGAAAGGTATGTTGGAATACTATATAAAGTTCAATCCCATCACCCATGTCTCATCCTAGTCTTTTCCCCAAGCTTATGTGTTTTGGGAAGGTCATGCCCTAACCCAGAGGTTCCACTTCCTCTGGGCCCCCTTCATACGGGTCACCTCCTTAGGTGTCCCATCGCCTCACCGAACTAAACAGACTTTGATTCCCTACCAAAAGGATATGTAGGAAGTCTCTTTGAGGCTCAAGCCCAAAATCACCATCTTCCTCACTCTCCACCATCCATCATGATTCTTACCCAGGCCACCACATTCAGGTGAGATCATGACACCCACTTTCTCACTTCTCCTAGTAGTAATTGGGTATCTATCCATGCATTAGTCCCAGCATCAGTGTTCCCTCTAGGGGTTGCACCCATCTGATCCACTCCAGTCAGTGTTCTGATCAGTATAATCCATCTCTACTATACATTAAAATCATGGAATACCCTGTGTTAAACATGGGAAGCTGAGGAAAACCTTGGATACATGCCTATGACATATAATTCCCCGCATTCAATGTGGGATGACTTGGGATTTCGCACCCTCGAGAAGCCCTATAATAAGGGGAAGAAACCCAGATGCTCCAGTGTTCCAGCATCCAGACACGCTAGTGATGTCTAACGTGACTACTCCACCGACCGAAGGTTGCTGCCCTGACTGGACCCCTTGGAATGTAGCATAATTAACTAGATTTCATAAAGACATGGCACCGAGAAGAGTTTCAAGAACAACATCTTAAGTATATAAGGGAGACCCATGCTAGGTGATGAGTACTGAGGAGGAATCCACAGAAGGAGGGACTGACATCCCATCATCCCATTTCGATCAAGGAGAAAATGTCCCTGAATAAGCTACGGATGCCGCCCGCCTTTGGAAATCCAGAATGTGGGGAAACAGTCAGCGTGTCCTCATCCTTGACAGACATGTGCGTGCGCCCTTAAAAAAGCTTCAGAAACAGAAATGGTGAACCTGATGTGAATCTATTCTCCTAAATGTGGATATTAGTAGAGTTCGGGACATCAGTGGACTAGAGTGTCACCCGATCCAGTTATTTGGTGTTTGGTCCTGCCAAGAAAATAGTGGGCCTCGCGTGAAACTTACCAGAAGTCGGGGCAGTTAAAATGTTAGACACCTTGATTTTCGACTTTGTTAGCATGGATCCTTCTTACTATCCTTGGAATATGGAAGGAATATGGGGCACCAAACATCAATTTACTTTTTTCAGCACTAATGGTTTAATCTCCCTGCCTAACAGGACCCAATATGCCGCAACATAAAACCGATCACCACCATCCATCGACATAGGGGCAGGGTAAATATCAATGTGGTAGTTCCACATGGCTCCACTACTTATACGAAAATCCCCATTCCCACAAATGCTGGGCACCCAAGCCCCATATCCCCTTCTGAGTTCGTTCAATGAAGGGTGATAAATGACCTCGTCCGTCGCTATGAGGAGGAGGAGATTATCCTGACTCGGGATATGGCCCACCAGGATTTCGAGGCATCTACGCCTCATCGCCACTGCCTCCCCCAGAGGTTTCACAGGGAGACACTACTCCCCACTCCAACACACAACCGTTTCAGGTGCCTCTCCCCAGAATTATTAGATGACTCCCTCCCCTACGCCGATGAGGTTGGGGATGTTCAGGACAACTCGATAGGGATTTCATTCCAGGGCTCCCAAGGAGGCCCCCCACTAGGCCATGCCAGCGCTGCTACCCGGTACCACGAGTTGAGAAGTAGGTAAGCTATGTGCCCGCACCATCGACCCCAGTCCGGCTGACCAAACACCAGCGTTGGGCGTAGGCAGAGTAGGATGCCCACCAAGGGGCGTCAACATCATCAAATACCATGGATCGGGCCACCACCGATGTATATCATCACCCACTATCTATACTGAGTAGGGGAACTCATATACTCGGCCCAGATCAAGGCCTCAACTGCCCCACGGGCAGGCCGTGTCGACTCTCCTAGTTGTCGGTGCAGGTAGTACCAGCCGCGGTCCAACCCGCGACAACAACACCCAGTACAGAGGTCCTCCCCATACCACCACCATTGAGAACACGGGTCCTCCCCACTTCCAAGACCATCATTGATGTTTTCCCAGTGCCACCTTCAATCCGAATGAGGGTCCTCCCCACGGTGGTGACACTTATTACATAAGCCTATTCTGCGCCCATGACATCGGGTATGGGGTCATTCCTCTTTCCACAGGCTTCTGATGTGGAGATGTTACACATCCGGTCAATCTCCAATGCGGGGGCCTCCCCCATGTCCTTACAGTGGCCAAAGAAGGTCCTCCTCGCCTCTGCAATCAGAGGAGTGATGGCCCTGCTTCATTGACACCCAGCACGCAGGCCCTACCCGCATTTGACTTGACCAGTATGAGGACCCTCCTCGCGCTGACACCGCCAAGGGAAACAAGCATGGAGGTCGTACCCATGCTCCTACTAGCTCTAGTGGAGGTCCTACCTACTCCAACACTTTTTGTGGGGACTCACTCCACACATCATTCGGTGGACACAGAGGTCCTCCCCCTATTCCCTTTGATATCTATTCAGGTTCTCCCTGCACCCCAGCTCACTCAGGCAGAAGTCCCCTCTACCCCAACACTAGTACAACTGAAGGTACTCCTCACACTAGAAATCTACCCTGTCCCAAAGAACCATCCTGGGGCAGGAGGGTGGGTCGTCATCACCACAAAAAGAATGCTGGGAAGATTCAGACTAAGATTAAACCAGTCTGATTCTTAGATTCTGAGGTGGAATATGACTCATCAATAGAACCCTCACCTCGATCCTCCATGTCAAGGGTCAGGATAAGAACAAGGTGCATCAGCCTCATACTTCCATAATGTGAGGTGCATCGGATTCCTGGCTCCCTCCATAGATATATCCAAGAGGATGAAAATTTGGCATCTCCCTAAGATCCGGCCATGCAATCACCACCATCATCACCAAAAGCACTCTATACCTCGACAAGAGATAATGAAGAGGTATTATGGGGACTGATGGAGAACGAGCAGTAGCATGGTCCACCAATAGCAGCCGCAGTCCCTATGCTAGAAACTGAGGTTGCCAACCTGTCTTACCGTGATGTGGTGGCCAAGTCACTGTACTCTTTGGAGGATAGCCTAATATGTGGCAGTTTGTCATCTAGCTCACCTTATTCTCCACCGGTCAGCTCACCATCTCAGCGGTCTGCTTCAATACCTCTATCGGTTCCCCAGTCGACTGCGGTTGATGAGTGGGGAAATGAAGGGCCATACCCCGAATCTGGACCAAGGAGCTTGGGGGGATATTATTGCAGTAGACCATTTCCTAGAGATGTTTTGGGCAGTTGTAGTACCGAATTTTAGCGCGCCAGAAGTACTCACCCAAGAGGAGGTTGGATGCTTTCGCCAAACCCTCTGGGTGACTCATTTATATCTTCATCATCTACGAGTGGCCTACCCTAAGAGTCATGAGAACTTCGAAGACATCGACCAAAAATTCTGTTTGGTTGATTTGGCCGCACTCCCCATGGACTAGCACCCTAAGTCACCAGGTTTCCATAGGACCCTCTAACAACGATGCATCCGGAGCTTTAAAGTGATCTACAAGACAATCAAGGAGGATTCTCCCCACATGAAAATCCATGGTTGGGGACAGTATGCGACCCTCCATTTCAGTTCTATTCAGTGCCAGCCTGATTTTCTGGGTGACATAGAGGATATGCCTCCAGGTAGAGTTGCAGTTAACATGGTCGACCTACCGGGGGGGTGAAAATGAGATAGAGATTCTTGGAGAGGACCTACCCCCTAAGGGAGTATCACACATATTGGATCTGTTGGGAAGTATTACTTGTCAACAGATAAATCTACTGGGTCTTTCCGTGCCCACCGAGGTGTTGTTCCTTAGCTGAAATCCCAACAAGGGTAAGGAGAACCTCAGAGCCATCAAACCCTCTGAACCATATGGCTCGGTGCATAAGGTGGAAGACGATCCCAAAAAGTCACATTTCATCCGCAACTCGCCGAACACAAGAAGATGGTCGATGACCTCCTTGCTAAATGCGCTATGGAGCGATGACCGAACTATGGTGATCCTCAACCAGGGCAGCAAGGGTAGACACAACTTCCCCTCGACGAATTATTTCTAGGTGACCCTGACCATACTACCCACACAGACAGGGTTGAGACTGGAACTTATGACAAGAGGGCACAATATGTGTCTCCCAATCCACTCGAGCGATGTGACAATCCTCGGGACCCAACTTAGGTTCCCCCAGCCGCTCCCCATGTCATTCCACCAGCCGCTCCATGAGTCGATGGGCCTACTTATTATGTTGAAGAACCTTCCAATGCACTAGTGGTTAGGGATCCCCATAAAGACAGGAATACCTGACCAGATGATCCCATGGAAGTGCTAATAGATCACCTCGAGGCATTGGAAATGAGACAGGTGGCAATCCCGCTTGATGGAAATCCATATCTGACATGGGTGGATGATATTCTAGCACCCCCAGGTTTCAGAAATCCCACTTTTTCCCCCTTCAACAGAATAGGGGACCCACTGAAGCATCTTTCACACTTCATCTCAAGGTGTGGACCCATGTTGGGAAATTCGGCACAGCAGGAGGCCGCCAAACTCTAGTGTTTTGTGCATACATTGGAAGGAACTACGTTTGTCTGGTAGAACCAGTTTCCCATCGGATCAGTAGCCGACTAGGAATAACTTTGTAGGAAATTTCTCTACCAGTTCAGTTCCACCACTCAGAAGACGAGTATTGCATACCTATTTAAGTGTAAACAGAGGCCTAACGAGCACGTCACAGACTTTGTCGCTCGGTGGAAAGGGCTCACATACTCTCTTGACATGCCACTGAATCAGGATAAACTATTGACGATGTGTGTAGGGAATGTCAAGATAGAACTGGTACCCTCTCTGATTACCTAGAACTACCCCGGTGGATTTCGAGACTTATCTAATAATGCCCAACACCTTGAAGAAGCCTTGTAAAATGCCATCCAGGCATGTCCATTGACTCCTGCAATCCATGCAATAAGGGTCGCTAGGGACGAGCCTACCATGGTGGCCCAAATAGAGGCCCCCAGACACCTGGAATTATTACCGGTGGAGCCGCCTATACAACCTCGTAGAGCCCCGCCACCACAGGCATAGCCTCCGGCCCAGTAGCACCCACCTTAGAATCAGTAGGTGCCCCCGCGTAATGCACTGCCACCACCCAAGCAAGATAACCAGGCTTCACCTCCTCGACATGATCCTATATCCCCTCGTTAGGGTCATAATCCTAGATCCCCCTTCCCAGACATAAGAAACCGGAGCTACTCATTTAATGAGGCTCAGGTCCTTGGATATTTCTGAAGTTCTTTGGAACAGGGGATTGTATGTTTTGATGAAAGCAGGAGGCCATATGAAGCATATCTCACTGATCACCCCAACTACTACCCCTATCACTGGATCCTGGGGAACACCCTCAAACAATGCTATATGTTTAAGGACTAGCTTCGAGACCAAGTCAATAACAACATAGTCCTGTTAGGCCCAGCTCCTGCATAGGTGGCATGTGTCTTCGTGAAGCCATACAACATTAGTGACAGTGAAGGCGAGTCGCATCAGGTTTCTAACCATGGGTAGTAGAAGTTCAATAACCGTATAGCTCGTAAAATAGCCTCCCATGACCATGTTATTATATGTGCATGTCTGAATCAACCATAACCTTCATAATCCGTAGCTACTACTTCTGCATCATCCTCTCAGCTGTCCTCTTCCCAAAATAGAAAGCACCAGCGGCATAAGAGAAAACAAAGTACCCCACAAATGCCATCATCATCCCATACTCTCAGAGAATTTATGCCTCCATATGTGATGATTCATCCTTGAACCCATCTAGTAGTGGATGGATATTCAAGTGATTTCAAGGGTACACCTCAGTTAACACCGTGGAGCTGGTAAAACCCTAAGTGATTTATGACAGTGAGGAGCTCTAGGAGGATCCTCCCAATGTTCCCAGTCATCACCAATGTCGATGGATCCATGGAAATATGGGTCATCAGAGTACCTTAGTCAGTAATTCTAGCCAGGCTATGCATGCCACCAAAACCAGACAGCAGGACCAGCATAGAGCTTAGCACGCGCAACCTTTTCATCTAGTGTCATCAGGCCTACCTTCACTTCCATTTGTGCTGCTTGATCAAGAAGAGTCACCTCGATCGCGCCATGATCAGCCGCTCTCTACTAAGGAATAGTCTCAGCCATCGGGCCCTAATCTGGTGGTCAATCCATAGACTTTGACTAGTGAGCAGTGGGATATTCTCAGCACCAGTCAGCCCTTGGTCCAGCCGGCAGGGCCCTCTATGCCTCCTGTCACAGAGTAACCTCTTGTATGTAGAAGCTCATTCCTGGCATGGAAGTATGATTTACTCAAGCATATTTCCATCATTTTAGAAAGGCTCTCTATCCTCGAGGCCCTTCTCCCATCGACAGATATACGTGAAGCCCTCACCGAGGCTTTAAAAATCCACCTCCAGTTCAAGATAGAGGTAGCAGCTATAGAAGCCTTTCATGCTAAGGTAGTCGAGCATACTGAATGCCAGACCATCATCTCATTCTCTAGAGAAGATGAAGGATCTACCATAAAGGGGCACATTATCCCACTATACATCACCGACTAGTTCAATGGTGTGGAAGTTCTTCGCTGTCTCACCGACACAGGCTCCGGGATCAACCTAATCCCCGACTCAGACAATATGAAAATTGGGGTTTTCCGAGGATGATCTGAGTCCCTATGACCTGAAAATTCAAGGATATGATAGAAAAAAACAAACATCGGTGGAAAAGATCCGCCTAAAGACCCAGTTCAGTGGCCTAGTTTCCAGCACTGAGTTCATGGTTATCTCCCAGGACACTGCCTATAACACGTTGATGGGCAGTCCATGGCTCCACTTGCATACGACAGTTCCTTCTTCGTATCATCAGTGCCTCAAGTACTCCCTAAATTTTTGAGTGGGCGTAATTCAAGGTGACACATCTACCTTTTCCTCTTGTGAATCCCACTATCTGGATGCCGACTATTAAAAGAGCAAAGACAAGCAGGTTCAGGCTAACGAGGTTGAGCATGCTACTACTTCAACCGACTCGTGGACAGACCTAGATGATGCCTAAATCTTTCCAATCCACCAATTGTAGGCTAAAACCCTAGACATGGGATAATTCTTCATTGTTTATAGAAAAATGGGGAGCATATTAACAAGTCTAAGTGATGACAGAAGATAACATCATACTCCTACATGAATCAAGGTTAGGTGATCCTAGAGCCTCCTAATCCCGTAAGGTATTAGTATATCCACCCCATAACAATGACAATATGTCACACTTGATTGTTCCACTGGTCTGGGATAAACCGTCTCAAGCCGACACACCACTATTTTTTCGATATCATCAAGCGTGGCCCCTTGGTCTAAAGACCGAATTAGATCATATCAACAACTTTCATTACTATGGTTTTAACACGGGAGTCCCCCGATGCAGTGCCCACTACCGCTCAGGATGGTACCAGTCTCCCATTGGGATCTGTTGACTCAAAGGAAACTCCTCCCACCAAGGATCCCTACTCCATAGGCAAAAAAGAGGATTTAGAGGATGATCCCCCCACCTTTGAAGAGGGCATATCCACCACAGTCGATGAATTGGTGCAGGTGAACCTCGAGGGCGAGGCAAACCCAAAACCCATGTTGATCAGTGCCGATATTCCCCTCAAAGAGAAACAACAGTATGTGGACTTCCTAAAACAGTACCATGATGTATTTTCCTAGAGTTATAATGATATTCCAGGACTAGATCCTCAGGTATCCATCCACCACCTCAGTCTCCCAAAAAATCACCGTGGGTTTAAGCAACCTCCTAGAAAGATGAACCCTTCTCATGGTGACATGGTTGAGGCCAAAGTTGATAAACTCATCAGAGATAATTTTTTTAAGGTGGTCCAATACCCCAAATGGCTAGCCATCATTATGCTAGTCAGGAAGAAGAACTGACATATCAGATTCTGCATCGACTTCCGGGATCACAACCGTTAGTGTCCGAAGGATGATTTTCCCATTCCTGTGATGGAATTGTTGATCAATGATACAATTAGTATCCAGGACCTATCCTTCATGGATGGTTATTATGGGTATAACCAGATCTGAATGTCCCCTGAGGATGAGGAGTCTATAGACTTCAAGGTACCATAATGTACTTTCTGTTACCAATTCATTCCCTTCGTTTTAAAGAATGCAGGAGCCACCTATCAACGTTCCATGCATCACATATTTAAGTTGATCCTTGGTACATTGGTGGAATGTTATGTGGATGATGTGGTGGTCAAATCTCACTAGGACCAGTACCATATCAAAGACCTTGAGAAAGTGTTCCGGCTTCCTTCGTTCCCGCCACCTAAAGATGAACCCACTGAAGTGTGCCTTCGAGGTCACCTCTAGAAATTTTCTTGAATTTGTTTTTAGATATAGGGGTTTCAAAATTGACCCAGAGAATATCAAGTCCATTAGCCAAATGTCCCCTCCAAGAAACATCTGAGAGCTTCGAGGCTTTCAAGGGCACTTAGCCTACATACTCCAATTCATCACGAACTTGGCCAACAAGTGTAAGCCCTTTTCCTGGATCATGAAGAAGGGAACTGCCTACGAGTGGGACAAATAATGTTAGACTGCTTTCAAGTAAATAAAGAAGTACCTACTCTATCCTCTAGTACTAATTCCACTCATTTATGAAAATCCATTGGTACTTTATGTGACCACCCTGGAACGATCCCTCGACACCCTTATCGGCCAGAAGAACAATGAGGGAATAGAGAATAGTCTCTACTATCTCAGTTGAATGCTCCTCGATACGGAGACTAGATACTATCATGTAGAGAAGAGCTTCCTTGCGCTAGTATTCACAATACATAAATTGCAACATTACCTACAACATCATGAGGTACAGCTGGTGTCCCTAGTAGATCTGCTGAAGTACATCCTGAACAGCCCCATGTTGACAGGCCGTCTAGCTCGGTGGGAAGTGATTCTCTAGTAGTTTGACATCAGCTTTGTTCCTCAAAAGGCTATTAAAGGGAAAGCATTGGCAGAATTCCTTTCCACCCATCGAGCTCCTATAGACCAGTCCCTAGATCTTGATTTCCCCTGAAGAAGTGATTCTCTTGGTAGACCAAGCCATGCCGTGTTGGCAAATGCACTTCGATGGTGCTTCCCGGAGCCCCACTAATAGAAGGCTCAATGACCCCAGGCTCAACAGATTAGGCCTGAGTGTTGTCTTCATTACCCCAACACAATCCATTCTACCGTATTCATTCCTATTGTCAGAAGGCTGCACCAACAATGAGGCAGAGTATCAGGCTCTCATTACTGGCCTCAAGCTGGCCCTTGAGATTGATGTTCCCCACTGTCATGTGAAAGGGGACTCTGAACTAGTCATCAAGCAGATCAACAATGACTATGTCGTTAGAAATATAGAGCTTGTACCACTGTTGGAACCCAACCTACAGTTGATGGGCCAGTTCCCATCACAGCTAGAAGTCACTCATGTTCCTCGATCCCAGAATGGTCGAGCTGACGCCTTGGACAGCCTAGTTTCATCACTTGAAGAGCCTAAACATGATGATTTGATTATCCATGTGGCACACTGAAGAGTCATCACTCCCGTCACTACAGATGATAATGACAACCCACAGGTGAGCCACCTTACTTCTGGTGCCTCCATGTCAGGACCTCCAGGTCCCCCGGATGCAGTGATTGAGGTGACTCCTGACTGGAGAACCTATTTTGTTGAGTATCTCCAAAATGGTAATATCCCAGCGGATCGGGCTGAGCGCGAGTGAATCCGACACCGCACATTACAATTTACCCTCCAGGATGGTCCTGGTCATGAGAAGATCCTCTAAAAGCATGGGTTTGATGGGGTTCTCCTCTGTTGCATTCAAGGAGTTGAGATTTCTCAAGTCATGTAAGAGGTTCATGCTAGTTTCTGTGGGGCTCATCAGACCGGGCCGAAACTATCTTACCAGATCCAGAGATCGGGGTATTTTTGGCCCTCCATGATCTACGAATGCATCAATTCACCAAAAGGTGCCATGCATTCCAAATTCATGCATCAGCCTCTAGATCCTCTCTACACTACCAAGTACTCTTGGACCTTTGCGGTATGAGGACTCGATGTCATGGGACCATATCCACTAGTGACAACTTGCCAATGAAAGTTCATCTTGACTACTAGAGCCTCTTAATTCTCATTTTTTCCCCATTTCAGGTCACATGATATGGATGTTGTGTTTCAAATCAGGTCAACAACTATCCTTTGTCATTTTCACCACCCCCATATGTCCCAAACATTGAGCATAATGGTTCATTTTACCCCATTGTCTCTTCAAGCTTCAGTCTACCTCGTATAGGAGTGTGATTCCATATATTGGACCCTTATATGATGGGGAGAGCCTAGTCCTACTCCTTTCCCACACCGAGCATCGATCACGTGGGCTACAGATCTATGTTAAGGCAATGCGCACATGAGAGGTCATATGGCCACAGTTGGACAAGACTACCAGCCTCAGGTCCCTCGACCCTTTCGCCCCCCTGGTCCAAGTTCTCATCTAGGATTGTGTGGTGTGGTATGGAATCATGTACTCATTCACGTCGGACTATTTTTCCATGCCACACATATACCCTTGAGAAATCCCTCCTTCGTCATCGTCCTCACCGCAAGACGTTAAACTGTGAACTGGCTGGGACTTCCCATTTCAGGTCCCTTAACCTTTTCAACCCTTTGGTCCAAGTGTTCATTTGGGATTGTATGATGTGGTATGAGCTTATGCCCCCATTAACCTTAGGCTACTTGTCGTTCCATAAACATCCCTCATTGGGGTACCTTTCCCCTATTTGCATCCTTGTTGCATGATGTTAAACTACACAAAATCCTTCTCTATAATTACGCGCGGCTTGATTCCCATCCTTATGAGATATGTAGGACCGCCCGAACATCTAGTCTCCGGGTCCATCCCCATGCCTTAGAAACCTCCTTATCATTCTGGTCTCTCAGCCTGAGACTTTACAAGGGAGGGGTACACGGTGTGGTATGGGCTTATGTCCTCATTCACATCGGGTTTGTAACAACCATGCCATGTACCTCTCTCTCCTGAGAACCCTTCTCTCCCTTTCCCCACACTCATCTTTTCGAGTCAGCTGCTCTTAAGAAGGGACCCTCGACCCTCTTTAGTGATTCACCAATGTGCCTAGGAGTACTCTGGTTTAGAACCTAGAGTGTCAGATTCTACCTAGACATGCTCTTAACCATTTTTAGGCTTCGTTTTCCCCTTCATTTGGGATTTCATTATCTTTCACATCTGAAGGGACCTCCAAATGGCATTAACTCTAGGCCCAAGGGCTCCCTTACCAATATAGGCCAACATCCTTGAGGGTTTCAAACAAAAAATTGATACAAGTCCCACGTTGTGAATATGGTCTGTGGTTGACACTCATTTATTGTTTCCATTCCAGTTCACACGATATGGATGCTGCATTTCGAACATGGTCAATAGTTATCCTTCATCATCACTCCAACCCCATAAATCCTTGAATGTCGGTCACATGATTCACATCATTCTCCACCCCATCATGTTCAAGTGGAATTTCTACATTCATGGTACTATCCCTCAGTGCGCATTTGCACGTTAGGAGGACAAAGCCGTGGTAAGGCATCATTCGGGGCTTTGCACCAATTTTCCCCTTCATACATATCACATGTGTCTCAAAGACCTCTTCCGCTCTTATTTCCCACACCGAGATTGACTCACATGGGCTTAGGGATCAGATCGAGATCTGTGCTCTCTTGGGAGAGTTTCGCTTCCCCATGGCCTGAGCTCTAAGACCTTAAAATAATATCTCCTTATGTGTCCTCCCCTTAGAACTATGTATAGCTAGATTAACATCCTCATGGGATATGTAGGAATTCCTAAACATCTCATCTTTGGGTCTAGCTCAGGTTCCACTAATTATCTCTCCTATTTATCCTTTTAGGCCCTAACTCTTATAGGATTTCATGGTGTGGCGTGTGTGGGATTATGTACTCATTCACTGTAGAGGCCCGAAGATTGATGTACATGGAAATTACATTACTTTTGCGGAATAATTAATACATAACAAAAATAGACACACAAGGATTGTAATAGTTTAGTGTCTTTGGAAACTTGGAATATAAACTTTTAATCATGTTGAAAGATCTTCAACAACTCCCATAACGATCTTCCCCTTTTTGTTTCCTTACCTAAAACCTTTATTTATTTCCTGGGGAAAATAAAACATAAAAAGGGTGAGTTCAAATTCTCAGTAAGGGAAAACATAGATAACATAAAACAATCCATAAACATTTGAAAACAAAAACTTGAACATGAAATTTAAACATCAAAATCTTGAGAAAAGACATAAATCATGGAAGTATGTAAGGCATATATCATAATGGAAAATCAACCATGATAAAATATAATTGGAATAAAACATGTAATTGTGGAAACCATTCAGAACATGTTATGATTTCAATAGTAGCCAAGGCATTTCTTCCAAGACCATCTTAGTGGACAAAGTCCCTTTCTGAATCGAGTTCACTCCTCATTTCAGTCCTGTAACAATGAACCAGATTAACTTACCATTCCAGCCATGTCTATATCATGAGATATAAATCTTTACCCAATGCATTGGAGGTAGATATAGGTCCCACCCATCTCATATTTAAATCATTCTTACATGTGCCACAAAATAAACTTAAAACATTCGTCATAACCAAAAGAATAAAATGGGTTTCATAAACATCATCCCATCATCACATAATCCATATAAAATAAATGGATATCATTTCTTAATAAGAAAAGTGAAACCATGTAAATCATAGAGACATTATACTTGAAACATACACATATTAAATAATGTCATCTTAGATGAAAAATGGTTTTGATAAAACACTTGAAATGAATTCTTGAGGAAAATATCCTTTTTTCTTCAAAATCAATTTCTTTTCACAAAACATCATGCAATTTTAAAAGAAAAGTATTTTGTTGAAAATAGTCATGAAATCTTTTGGAGGAAGATTCATGAAAATAAGGCTTTATAAAACCGTAAAAATCCTTTCATGCCGTATACGTTAAAAAAACATTCTTCCCGTACTTTTTTCGGAAAAGTCAAAAAGTACCTCGTAACGTAAACAAAAGAAAGATTACTTACATAGCATGTAGTAAAAGTCAGAATGGGTAAAAAGGACTTTAAACATACATGAAAACATTTTTATAAAACATGTACATGGATAATAACAATAACCCCAGTAAATACTTACGAATAAACAATATCAGATAAGAATGAGATTGGAATATTTATCCCTTACCTTAGGTTCGATATGCTTCGTACGTATCCAAACCTCCTGTATAATGATTTAAATAATGTCATTGAATTATTAAAGAATCATATTCATTGTTATTATATCATATATGGTTCACTTATGACTTTATATTACCCGTTCTTTTGTAAATTCATGTTAAAGTAGCGTTTTGGGTAAAATTGTTTCATTTGTCGTTCGTGTTTTTAACTTGTAATTATTCATATGATTAATTAGATCATGATTACTTACATCCAGAATGTAAAACATGATTTATATATAATATATATTCAGAATATACATAATAGATCTATAAATGGAAAGAAATACACCGTTCATGGAGACGGTAGGCCGTACGTACGCATGAACGCTGTTTTTGTTTCCTTATTGAATTGAATGGAATTAAGTAGATGAAATAAATAAATAAATATATATATATATATACATAAATCCAGTAGAATTATTATGTCATATATTTCATTATTACTTATTATATATACTTTATAATCATTCTTAAATGGTTAACATGGAGAGTGAATCTCATCGCGTCGTGGAGACGGTAGTCCGTACATACGCACGAGCGATGATATCATTCCCAAGATCGTGGAATTGTATTAAAGTGTATGTATAATATTACAGAATCAATATCACTTTACAATAATCATATATATTCATTACTTTCACCATTATATCCATCCAAGTAAGGTGGTGGTGGAAAATAGATTACACCATGGCGTGGAGACGGTATTCCGTACGTACGCACGTGCGTTGATTTCATTTTCCGTAGGATGGATAGATGGTGAAATATGGTTGTTTCATACTTATAATAACATATCAGTATATTATTGATACTTATTTTATTACCTTATAATGAAACAACTAAAAAATAAGAAGTGGAAGAAGAAATAAAGTTGAAAGAATCGCTAATGGACATTACCTCTTCTTTGAAGTGCCTCTTTGAGACCTCCTCTTAGGGCACTAAAATTGGTCTTTGAAGAAGACCAGGACCTCTAGGATGTTTATAGAGAAGTGGAGAAGAGAATTTGGCAGGGTTTGGCCGAGCTTGAAGGCTCAAAGTGGTGTGAGGAAGAGATGGAGGAGGTTCCCTTTTATAAGGGAGGAGAGGGGCACCTTTGGAAATATAAGCAATATTAGTTTATATTAAATCCCAAACCCACTTAAAAACTTCCAAAATGACTCATATACAAAGATTAGATGATATATGGATTTAATATCATCAACCAATAAAATTTAGACATGTTAGGAATTTATTTTAAATAGTATCAACTTGATTTATCCTTATTTAATCAATTTAATTTTATTTGTGGTAATAACATTCTAAATTTTAAATTATAACAAATAATTACTTATTTGTTGTTAATTTTCCATAATTTGATACTTTATAACATTTTAGACCATATAAATTTAAATTTATAATTTTTAAATATTTTTGTGATTTTTAAACAATTTTATAATATGTTATGTTTATAAAATAACAATAGTGTCAATTTTGACACTATTCATTTAATTGAATTTAAATAAAATATATACAGAATATATGTTCTAAATAAAAGCTTTAATAGATTCATAAAAGGTCATTTTTATCTATAAAATTAGTGGAGCACATTAAATAGTTCATATAATATTTATTTTATTATTTTAAAACCATTTATTTGGTTTATCTTTTAATAAAATAATTACTACAACATTTTTGTATAATAATTTAATATAATTATTTATTGCATAAAAATTAAAAATAAAATCCTATGATGAAGATAAATCTATTAAATTTCACAATAATATTTTTACTCGAATTTATCATCTTAAAATCCCAATATTTAAATTTTTATATTTTTTAAATTATGAAGGTGACAACTTTGGCATCATTTAAAATAAAATAATATAAGTGTCATAATCGCTTTTATAAGGCTCCAAATGGTTAAATATTCTACCATTGTATGATTATGGATTAAATTTATATGACCAATAAGTTTTGGTCAGGGTTTTGTGCCTTTTATGGTCAATATTAGTTTAATAAAAACTATATTCTTGATTTTTCACTAGATAAACAATTTCTGCATCACTATTGTGTCACAATTAATGATAATTATTTAATACCTAAAAATTATAATTAAATTATTATGATGTAGATAATTTTATTATATTTCTGGGGACTATTTTTTTTCAAAGTTTCATGATGTTTATCACTAAATTAAAATTAATATACTTATAAGATTTAAGAGAGTGACATGTTGTCACTTTCTTTGGTTTTAATAATAATTAAATTATTTTCAAGGACAAAAGTCCATAAAATGAATCTATTAGGACCCTTAGGTGATATGGGTATACTTTTAGCCATCCAATATAATTTTGGCAGGTGTTAGGGTAATTTTATAATCTTATATTTACCCTTAATTACCCGATTTACCTTTAACAATGGTAAATAAAATTTACCGTAGTTACTATTCATAATGCCCAAAAATAAAAAGTATCTTATTAACAAAATTTGGACCCACTAATTCCAAATATGGAATCTATTTTTCCAAATTCAATACACAAAAGTTGCAGAAATTAAATTAAAATTAATCCCGTTGTCGAAAGAAAATGGGGTTTTCCTTAAAACATTGCAAAAGATTGAATTGATTTAACCTACGAATTCTCGGTAAAATCAATGCTAATGACATAAATTATATTAAATTGTAAAAATATATTCTATTTATACTTTAAAACCATTCAATATTACAATTTAACTATATAAATTATTACGATGAAAAAAGTTGTTTTTAATTAAAATATAGCGTGTTTTTACTATTCATTAAAATATGAAAGTTATCAGAAAAATATCAAAACTTTATCCAATGTAAATTTTTATATCCTGATTCAAAATTATAATTTTATTTTGTAAAATTTAACTTATAAAAATGTCAAAAACTAGATTTAAAGTGGGTGCGCCATCAAAAGGTGGAAAAACTGCATTTTTTGAAAAATACTTATTTTACCTGAAAAAAATTTATTTTGTTCTTATACCATGTTCTAGAAAATGTGTAAGATGAATAATAAGGTTATAAAATTCAAAATTTAGTTAATAGTATTCATAACGACTAGTTCATAATAATATTATAACCATATATCATTGTTTAGTGAAACCTGATATTGTGTACAACACACGCTATCGAGGAAAGTCGCGATTTCATGTAATGCATGCCAAGTGACGGTTGCGTGTTGTGCAAGAATCCTTCGTTGTTTTGTATAACATAATCCAACCATATTTCATTTATACATTTAATATATATATATATACACTCAATGTTGCATAGAAATACTACTATAAAACAAACTTTAAATTGTGTGTAACCCAATCTAAGAATAGTGTTGCGTATACTACAAGCTAATATGGTGTTGCGTAAAGTGCAAGATAATCTTGGTGTAGCGTACAAAAAAAGATATGAAATAAATTAAAAATAATATATCTTATAAAATCTCGTGCTGTTACATTCTACCCCCCTTAAAATGAATTTCGCCCTCGAAATTCTTCGGGGTTATAAATGGTTTAATACTTGAAAGTTTCTTTAGTAGAAACCCACATCGTAAAAAGGGAATACCAGAACCTATATTTAAAAAATGAAGTATGAAATTTAATGGTTACCCAAATTAACTAATCACTGGTTTTCCACATAGGAGAACATAGGTGAAAAAAATATGGATATGGAAGAAAAATCTAACCATCAAGTTCTGATGGAGAGTGGTAGATGACATGGCTATGAAAAAGCCAAAAATCACAAAGCCATATATTTGTGATGATCTAAGGTACCATATGATTCATCGGATATAAGGGCACTAGGACAACATTTTTGGTTTTCAAGATCATTTCCCTAAAGTTGATGAAATTGGAATTAGAAGAAATACTTTCATAATTTTGGTACAGTCTCACCATTGCTTGTTCTTTGGAAAATTTCCACTTCATCTCATAAAGAAATTA
The DNA here is from genome assembly GCA_963277665.1 of Viscum album. Lineage (NCBI taxonomy): Eukaryota > Viridiplantae > Streptophyta > Magnoliopsida > Santalales > Viscaceae > Viscum > Viscum album. Next base: position 1,405,512,252 of record OY728127.1, on the reverse strand, counting down.
AGTTGAATTTGTCATTCATGAAGTGTTAGTAGATCATGTGATAGAATGATGGGTCATTCCATCTATCTCAAACAAAAGGTTATAAAAGTTATCAAAAATACATAAGTCCATATATAGTGAGATTAATCATATATGGTTCCTAAAATGGACTTATACTTCATATATCATACTGCATAATATAATAAAACTAGTTTATACTAAACAGGGACTTCCTGTAGGCCAGTGGTAGGCGATAAAGGCCAGTCACACTTCGGTTGTGGGTTCGATTACCACAGCCTTGTCCGACGTGATGGGCTGTCGCCCATCCTGTAAGTTGTTCTTTTTCTAAAATTACATTACTATAAAATCCCATCAATAACATCGAAAAAGGTTCTGTCCTTAAACAATACTAACTTATGTACAATATTATCCATTCCAATCTTTAGGCTTATCTAAAATACTTCGGTCCAAGCTCATAGTATAAAGAAAATGATTACTTGAAATTTCACATAACAATCATGTGAATTCCATCATTTATCCCCCATATATCATAAGATATATCTTGTTGGTCAAATTTCAAACATGTGAATACCTTAATCATGTATTCTCTTGAAGAATGAATACCCATTAAACCTTAGTGAAAACATGAATGTAGTTAAAAGTTAACACTTTCCACATACCAAAATCCTCAAAATTCTATATACTCAAACCATGATATCACTTAGTCCTTATATAAATCATGAGCTCATGAATACTGTCAAAAATTTCATTTTCTCCTTATCCCTTCATTATGCGCATATCATCTGCTTTCCAAAATATTTTAATCACTTTTCATGGTTACCGGTACCATAAAATTATTGAAAACCACAATAGACTAATACAAAAAATATTCTAATACACCATAAAATTACCTCAACAACATTATTCTTGAATACCAATACATAAACACTTCAATCCATCCTATTCAATGATTGTCCTAGAATAATTCCTTCCTTGATTTAGAAGTAACCTTTTAGGTCAGGGCATTGAGTTGGGTAATGCCCATGTTCTCCACAAATAAGACATTGAACTTCATAACAGTCTGTCACTCTATGACCCTTTTCTCCACACAGATAACATCTTACCCTCCATTTGAGGTATTCCTCAAGGTTCTTCTTCCCTTCTTTAGAAATCTCAATCTTCCTTTCTTTATGCTCCTCAACATGCGAACATGCATAAAAGTCTACCTTCCTCTTATTTGATGAATTAGACATACCACTAAATTTCACCTTGTTAATCATATATCGCGATGACTGATTCAGAATAATAACAATATCTTTCTCTCTAGGCATTACACAATTTTGTTGCTCATAGTCACCAATTTGTCCAATGGATTCAATGTTAACCGAATTGCTTATGGTTCTCTCCATTAACTAAAACACAAAAAGAATTCTGTGAGAGGCAAAAATTATGCTAGGGAAAACAACATATTAAAGGGGTGGTACCCTCAATATATAACATCTTAGGTTAAATTATAATATTGTTACCATATTTCTAGGACTATATCCTATACGTATACTTATCCATAGGGACATCCCTAGTCATACCTTAGAAATATCTCTAGGGATCTCACTAACATTTTCGCATCCTAGTTTCCAAAGGTTAACTAAAACTTTCCTCTGATACCAACTTTAGAGGCCCGAAGCTTGACGTACATGGAAATTACATTACTTTTGCGGAATAATTAATACATAACAAAAACAGACACACAAGGATCGTAATAGTTTAGTATCTTTGGAAACTTGGAATATAAACTTTTAATCATGTTGAAAGATCTTCAACAACTCCCATAACGATCTTCCCCTTTTTTTCCTCACCTAAAAACTTTCTTTATTTCCTGGGGAAAATAAAACATAAAAAGGGTGAGCTCAAATGCTCATTAAGGGAAAACATAGAGAACATAAAACAATCCACAAACATTTGAAAACAAAAACTTGAACATGAAATTTAAACATCAAAATCTTGAGCAAAGACATAAATCGTGGAAGTATTTAAGGCTTATATCATAATGGAACATCAACGATGATAAAATATAATGGGAATAAAACATGTAATTGTGGCAACCATTCAGCACATTTTATGATTTCCATAGTATCCAAGGAATTGCTGCCAAGACCATCTTAGTGGACAAAGTCCCTTTCTGAATTGAGTTCACTCCTCATTTCAGTCCTGTAACACTGAACCAGATTAACTTACCATTCCAGCCATGTCTATCTCATGAGATATAAATCTTTACCCAATGCATTGGAGGTAGATATAGGTCCCACCCATCTCATATTTAAATCATTCTTACTTGTGCCACAAAATAAACTTAAAACATTCATCATAACCCAAAGAATAAAATGGGTTTCATAAACATCATCCCATCATCACATAATCCATATAAAATAAATGGATATCATTTATTAATAAGAAAAGTGAAACCATGTAAATCATAGAGACATTATACTTGAAACATACACGTATGAAATAATGTCATCTTAGATGAAAAATGGTTTTGATAAAACACTTGAAATGAATTATTGAGGAAAATATCTTTTTTTCTTCAAAATCAATTTATTTTCACAAAAAATCATGCAATTTTAAAAGAAAAGTATTTTTTTGAAAATATTCATGAAATCTTTTGGAGGAAGCTTCATGAAAATAAGGCTTTATAAAACTGTAAAAATCCTTTCATGTCGTATACGTTAAAAAAAACATTCTTCTCGTACTTTTGTCGGAAAAGTCAAAAAGTACCTCGTAACGTAAACAAAAGAACAATTCCTTAAATACCATGTAGTAAAAGTAAAAATGGGTAAAAAGGACTTTAAACATACATGAAAACATTTTTATAAAACATGTACATGGATAATAACAATAACCCCAGTAAATACTTATGAATAAACAATCTTAGATAAGAATGAGATTGGAATATTTATCCCTTACCTTAGGTCCGATATGCTTCATACGTATCCAAAATTCCTGTATAATGATTTAAATAATTTCATTGACTTATTACAGAATCATATTCATTGTTATTATATCATATATGGTTCACTTATGACTTTATATTACACGTTCTTTTGTAAATTCATGTTAAAGTAGTGTTTTGGGTAAAATAGTTTCATTTGTTGTTCGGGTTCTTAACTTGTAATTATTCACATGATTACTTAGATCATGATTAATTACATCCATAATTTAAAACATGATTTATATATAATATATATTCAGAATATACATAATAGATCGATAAATGGAAAGAAATACACCGTTCATGGAGACGGTAGGCCGTATGTACGCATGAACGCTGTTTTCGTTTCCTTATTGAATTGAATGGAATTAAGTAGATGACATAAATATATATATACATAAATCCAGTAGCATTATTATGTCATATATTTCATGATTACTTATTATATATACTTTATAATCATTCTTTAATGGTTAACATGGAGAGTGAATCTCATCGCGTCGTGGAGACGGTAGTCCGTACGTACGCACGAGCGATGATATCATTCCCAAGATCGTAGAATTGTATTAAAGTGTATGTATAATATTAAATAATCAATATCACTTTACAATAATCATATATATTGATTACTTTCACCATTATACCCATCCAAGTAAGGTGGTGGTGGAAAATAGATTACACCACGGCGTGGAGACGGTATTCCGTACGTATGCACGCGCGGTGATTTCGATTTCCATAGGATAGATAGATGGTTAAATATGGTTGTTTCATAATTATAATAACATATCAGTATATTATTGATACTGATGTTATTACCTCATAATGAAACAACTAAAAAAGAATAAATGGAAGAAGAAATAAAGTTGAAAGAATCGGTAATGGACATTACCTCTTCTTTGAAGCGCCTCTTTGAGACCTCCTCTTAGGGAACTAAAATTGGTCTTTGAAGAAGACCAGGACTTATATGATGTTTCTAGGGATGTGGAGATGAGAATTTGTCAGGGGTTGGCCGATCTTGAAGGCTCAAAGTGGTGTGAGGAAGAGAGGGAGGATGTTCCCTTTTATAAGGGAGGAGAGGGGCACCTTTGGAAATATAAGAAATATTAGTTTATATTAAATCGCAACCCCACTTAAAAACTTCCAAAATGACTCATATCCTAATATTATATGAGATAATGCTGTAATATAATCAACCAATAAAATTTAGCCATGTTAGGAATTTATTTTAAACATTATCAACTTGATTTATCCTTATTTAATCAATTTAATTTTATTTGTGGTAATAACATTCTAAATTTTAAATTATAACAACTAATTACTTATTTGTTGTTAATTTTCCATAATTGGATACTTTATAACATTTTAGACCAAATAAATATAAATTTATAATTTATAAATATTTTTGTGATTTTTAAACAATTTTATAATATGTTATTTTTATAAAATAACAATAGTGTCAATTTTGACACTATTCATTTAATTGAATTTAAATAAAATATATACAGAATATATGTTCTAAATAAAAGCTTTAATAGATTAATAAAATGTCATATGTATCTATAAAATTAGTGGAGCATATTAAATAGTTCATATAATATTTATTTTATTATTTTTAAAACCATTTATTTGGTTTATCTTTTAATAAAATAATTACTACAACATTTTTGTATAATAATTTAACATACTTATTTGTTGCATAAAAATTAAAAATAAAATCCTATGATGAATATAAATCTATTAAATTTCACAATAATACTTTTACTTGAATTTATCATCTTAAAATCCCAATATGTAAATTGTTATATTTATTAAATTATGAAGGTGAAAACTTTGGCATCATTTAAAATAAAATAATATAAGTGTCATAATCGCTTTTCTAAGGCTCCAAATGGTAAAATATTAGACCATTAGATGATTATGGTTTACATTTATATGAACAATAAGTTTTGTTCAGGGTTTTGTGCCTTTTATGGTCACTATTAGTTTAATAAAAACTATATTCTTGATTTTTCACTAGATAAACAATTTCTGCATCACTATTGTGTCACAATTAATGATAATTATTTAATCCCTAAAAATTATAATTAAATTCATATGATGTAGATAATTTTATTATATTTCTGGGTACTATTCATGTTCGAAGTTTCATGATGTTTATCACTAAATTAAAATTAATATACTTATAATATTTAAGAGAGTGACATGTTGTCACTTTCTTTGGTTTTAATAATAATTAAATTATTTTCAAGGAAAAAAGTCCATAAAATGAATCTATTCCGACCCTTAGGTTATATGGGTAGACTTTTAGCCATACAATAGAATTTTGGCAGGTGTTAGGGTAATTTTATAATCTTATATTTACCCTTAATTACCCGATTTACCTTTAACTATGGTAAATAAAATTTACCGTAGTTACTATTCATAATGCCCAAAAATAAAAAGTAGCTTATTAACATAATTTGGACCCACTGATTAAAAATATGGAATCTATTTTTCCAAATTCAATACACAAAAGTTGCAGAAATTAAATTAAAATTAATCCCGTTGTCGAAAGAAAACGAGTTTTTCTTTAAAACATTGCAAAAGATTGAATTGATTTAACCTACGAATTCAAGGTAAAATCAATGCTAATGACATACATTATATTAAATGGTAAAAATATATTCTATTTATACTTTAAAACCATTCAATATTAAAATTTAACTATATAAATTTTTACAATGAAAAAAGTTGTTTTTAATTAAAATATAGCGTGTTTTTACTATTCATTAAAATATGAAAGTTATCATAAAAATATCAAAACTTTATCCAATGTAAATTTTTATATCCTAATTCAAAATTATAATTTTATTTTGTAAAATTTAACTTATAAACATGTAAAAAACTATATTTAAAGTGGGTGCGCCATCAAAAGGCGGCAAAACTACATTTTTTTGAAAAATACTTATTTTACCCGAAAAAAATTTATTTTTTTCTTATACCATGTTCTAGAAAATGTGGAAGATGAATAATAAGGTTATAAAATTCAAAATTTAGTTAATATTATTCATAATGGCTAGTTCATAATAATATTATAACCATATATCATTGTTTAGTGAAACCTGATATTGCGTACAACACACGCTATCGAGGAAAGTCGCGATTGCGTGTAATGAAAGCCAAGTCACAGTTGCGTGTTGTGCAAGAATCCTTCGTTGTTTCGTATAATAGAATCCAACCATATTTTATTTATACATCTAATATATATATATATATATATACACTCAATGTTGCGTAGAAATACTACTATAAAACAAACTTTAAATTGTGTGTAACACAATCTAAGAATAGTGTTGCGTATACTGCAAGCTAATACGGTGTTGCGTAAAGCACAAGATAATCTTGGTGTAGCGTACAACAGAATATATGAAATAAATTAAAAAGAATATATCTTATAAAATCTCGAGCTGTTACATTCACATCGGGTTTGCAATAACCACCCCACATAATCCCCTTCTAGGATCTAGTCCCTTCTACCTACTGTCCCACATGACATTAAACTGTATGTCATCCCGCATGACGTTAAACTATATACAGTCTTACATGACCTTAAACTATTACGTCCCGCATAATGTTAAACTACACTCTCAGAACTACGTGTGGCTTGATTCCCATCCTCATGGGATACATAGAAACACCGGGATGTTTCGTCTACAAGTCCAGCCCCATATTTTCTGACCTCTGCTGGACCCTCGACCCGAGGTTTCTTCTTTGGAATCACACGTGGTGTGTGTGGCCTTATGTCCTCATTCACATCGGGTATGCTTTATCATGTCATGTTCATTCCCCTTATGGTCTCACATGACTTTAAACTATTATGACTTTATTGCATGATGTTAAAATGCATGGTTGGTCCTACCACATGACCTTAAAATAGTTTCATTATTTTCCTGGTCGTACAATGAAAAACGACACTGCATCATGGTGTCCTCACTCCAGGGGACATCATGTTGGGTATTGGTTATCCACCATACCATTTGTCAATGCCTACACATGACTTGGTTCCAGTAGAGATACCAGGGTTCTCTATCCTAGGTTTATCGCTACACATATCTATCCTAAAGGAAAAACAAGATCTATCAAATACCACTTCTTTTTGGTGCGAGGGCCAGACCTGCATGACCTATCCATGGAACTGGTACCTTATCATGATATCACTATAACTACGTATGGATTGATTCCCATTCTCATAGGGTACGTAGGAACACCCAGAAAATTTTCCTCAGGCCCAACCTAACTTTCACTTTTGGTCCCTCGATCTAAAAGTTTCCCAGGGAGCACATTGTGGTGATACGGAATCCTACTGTCCTCATTCATGTTGGGTTTAGTAATTACCTCACCATGCGTCTTCGTCCTTAAGTTCCATCTATGTTCTGAGCTCTATAAACATAAACTAAGACCACTCCACATCTTTTCCGCAAGACATTAAACCGCACGACATCATCCAGAACTATGTATGGCTTGATTCCCATACTCATGGGATACGTAGGAACGCCCAGACATCTTGCCCTCGGGTCCATACCCATGAATCTAAAATCCCGCCCATATCTTTATCCCATTGGCCTGAAATCTTTTGGGAACATGAGGTATGGCGAGTAACTCTTGGGTTCTCATTCACGTCGGGTTTTTCAATAGCCGAACCATGTGCCTCCCTTGTATTTTTCTAATATAGTCCAGGTTTTATGACCCTAAACTAAGATCTCCCTATGGGAACTACACGTCGGTTTTGGATACTTCGCCACCCTGCACACAACCCCTTAAATCAAGTCCCCCATTAATGGTATACCTAGGACCCTTTTACTTAGAAATGGAATCAACTCCCTCTATCTAATACGTCTTATTGTCGTACTCAGATTCATTGTGACAAATATCTCGAAGTGTGGAATTTTCACAGGGACATTCCCTCGTTCCATGTACAAGCTTCTTGAGCCCGTTATTTGGATCCTCATCCTCTTCCATGTCTGAAGTGACCCCCTTTACGACCTGGTCTCATGCCACATTGGCTTACCTACCATATTGGGCCAACATCCCTGAGGACCTCAGACGATATTTGCAATAGGTCCCATGTTTCAAACATGGTTAGCGGTCGACCCTCATTTGTCTGTCCCCATTCCAGGCTAACACGAAATGGATACTGTGTTTTGAACATGGTCAATAGTTATCCCCTATCATCACGCCACCATAATTTTGGTCCAGATCTCAAGCATCATGATTCACATATTTCCACTTCCTTATATTCAAGTGGAATTCCAACATACTCATCTTTACCCCTTCACACAACTAGGTGCGTCAAGTATGCAGGTCAAAATTATTGGGACGTTATTCACCAAGCTTCCCATCGCCCCTAACATGTGCCTTTCCATGATAGGAAATTCTCATCACTAATCCTTATTTCCCACATAGAGCACAACTCATGTGGGCTTAGTAGTTTTGGTAGGGTGTGTACTGGTGTAGCCATGCCACACATGCCTTTCATCATCCCGCATGGCGTTAAACTGTGCTCTTAGAACTACGTGCGACTTGATTCCAATACTCATGGGGTACTTAGGAATGCTTGACCACTTTGATTCAGGCCCAAACCAACTTTCACTTTTGGTCCCTTGACCTAAAGAACTTCCTCCGAGGATATGTGGTGTGGTACAGACTCCTTATGTCCTCATTCACGTTGGGTTTATAACTACGACATCACATACTCCCTTCTTGGGATCTCACTTTTAACTCCTCATCCTATCGTATAATGTTAAGCTGCACGAGCCCATATGTCATCAACGCATGACACTAAACTACGGTTCTACCCTGAACAAGTTCCAGATGCCCCATGTTAATCATGTGATGCGCCAGATCCCTTCCAGAGAGGATTTCCCCTATCAGTGTTGGACTTCGTCCATGTCGTTCTTAAGAAATATGTTTGGATTGATTCTCATCTTTATGGGATATGTAGAGACAACCATACATTCTGCCTTGAGCCCAGCCTCAGGGTCATTAACCCTTTTGACCCCTCGACCTAGATCTTGGTCCAGACAGTATGACCTTTAAACTATGTGCACCGTCCTCACCATACGACGCTTTAAACTACATATCTATCATTTTTATTAGTGTGACATAAAATTATATATAATTCTAGGTACTTACTAGAGAGGTCTTGTTCGTGAGTAGGTATGATCCCCGATCAAACTGATGCACCCACCTAACGTTTCTTCACCATGGTGGCATAATTTTAGGAGTGTTGGACTCCATTCGAACAACCCATCACTCCACCCTCAGTGTTTTTCATACCCTTTATTTGGATCCTCATCCTATTTCATGTCTAAAGGAACCCCATAACAATATGGGAGCTCGTCCTATAGCTCACCTACTATCCTGGGCTAACATTCTAGAAGACTAATGGATGACATTTCGAGTTAGGCCCCATGTTTCGAACATGGTTAGCAGTCGGCCCTCATTTGTTATCCCCATTTCAGGATAACATGATAAGGATACTGTGTTTCAAACATGGTCAATAGTTATCCTTCATTGTCAAGCCATCCCTACAATGTTCCGGATCCTGGGGTATCGTGATTCACACTTTCCACTACCCTATGTTCGGATCAATTCCAATGCCGCTAGTGTTACCCCTCTCGTGCACTAGATTACATTGAGAAGGTGATAATTTGACTATTCTGAGAGATTCATTCTCCGGTCAGGCCTACCCCTTTCTTCTTAGGAGCCCGAATGGGTCATTTATACCCCGGATGCCTGAAATTTGGTTGGCGTTCCCACAATCAAATGAAGTGATGATGCAGCCATCCCTTGTTTCTCACATCAGTAAGGACCCACTTGAGATTAGATATGGATCACTAATTATTTCAGGATTGTGGTTGGAATTCATTAAAATAAACAAACAAGTGAATAATTTGTTCATGTATGTAGTTCAAAACAAGCAGTAGTAAAGAAAAATAAGTTTATGGGTTCGGCCAAAACAGGGCCCTTAAGGATCGACGTTTTGGATGGATTTTTCCAATGTTTTCACCTTTTAACTTGTGGCCTCCAACATCACTTCCCACACCCTAAGATCCTTCTCTTCGACAGAAGTAGTAGGGCGTAACTCATTAGCCTCATCCTGTGCCCCTGATTGTTCAGTTTAGAGCTCAATCATTTGGTGTTTCACCTGCACTACCTACTTCTGAGCATCCGCCAGCTGGGCCCTCAATTGCTCGATGAGTTTGGAGTGGTTTGCAATGAATGACTCTATTTCTTTCTCTTGTTCTTTAAGGTTTTGGACCTCCTACTCTGCCTAGTAGAATACCTGAGTATTCTCTGACTCTTTATGGCACCAGGAAACATCTAAATGTCGGATATTCTCCTGTATCTTCTCCTCCACGTAATCACAAATCATTACATGAAGATGCCAAGAATCTACCCCTCCAGCTCAGAGAAAGTGTAGCCAAATGCGGAGAGACCCCATCCGGATCTACCATTCTGCCTGTGGCTAGCTGAGAAATATTTTGATGCACTTCCAAGCCTTTCACTATTTCATATGGCTCTCCTCAGCAACATCTGAGTTGTAATTATCTATTTCTTCAGGGTCTGTAGGCCTGTATGTAGGGAAAGAAGCAAGGAGTTCAGTGGCTGGGTCTTCTTTGGGAATTCCTTCTTCCTCAGTGACTTCACCTTCATCGGACTGGAACTCCACCCTGACATCATTGCCGCCCATTATCGCAACCTCCATCTCATCAAGTACTGGGGTGGGGCCACCTAGAATGGTTGCTTCTGTAAGAGATGATGTGGTCACCGACAGGGCTCCTGCAGATGTTCCAGACCCGATGGTCCGTCGATCCTCCAACCTTGAAATCACTGCATTGAGGATTTGTGTCTTGGTTAACTAAATTTCCCAAAAAAAAAATAGATTCAATGAAGATAAAGGCTTGTGGGAGCCAAGCGTGGCAGTGTCCAACACCTGTGTCATAGCAGGAACCACCACCACAGGGGATCCTTCTGGACTTGTTAACTCAATCACCAGTACCGTCTCCTCCCAGATCATGGGGATGACGGGAAGCTCGGAGGCTGCCATTTTATCTCTTCCTTTGGGCACATCACCACCTGTCCCAGCCATAACCAGTTCCCCAGCTTGTTCGGTTCCAAGGATAGGTTCCTGAAAATGTTCCCTTACGTCTGTAGGTGCATCTTCATCCCCTATGAGGAAGGATTCTTGGGCATCCTCGCCCATTTACTCCTAAATGGGACATATTTTGATTGAAAAAATGGGGATTTTTAGGAGATAAAAGCTAGTTAAGATAATAGTAAGACTCACCTCAAGATGCTCATCCAGTTCTGTGTTAGAGCCTACAACTTTTCCACTCCCCCGAGAGCTTCGCTGGTGAGAAGGAGCTTCTGAGGGCCCCTCACCACCAAGACCTTCAACTTGGTCCTCCTCCTACTCTTCTTAATCTCCACCTTCTTTCTCTTCTTCCTCTCCTTCCTCTTATTCTTCTTATTCCTCTATACTTTCATCCTCATATGACAGCTTTTCTGGGTCTTGTTCCTGGCCAAGCATCACTTTCACTAGGAGATGTGGTTTTTTATACCACCCCCGCTGGCATGCATACATATCCATAGTTGTTAGGTATGTGTGTCGGCGATGAAATTTTACCCTATCCATCATCTGGATGCGCCCTATGTCTGGAAAATCGAGCCCGGTGCGTACCAACCTCCGCCACAATTCTTCAATGGACATAGACTGCTATAGTGTTCTCTAGGAAGACCAAAGAGAGGAGAAGATAACATCAGCATTCAGCATTAGGAGATACCTGATTTGCTTTCCCGGAATTTCCCTAGCTAGCCCACGAGGCCACACGTGGGACTACCCTTCCCTGGAAGGTGGAGGCACATTATCGGCTTGCGATGTTCCTACCAATGAAGAACCAGCCTGTGCCATGCTAGCCACCTAGCCCATTCTATGTCTCATCTCTCCCACAACACCTCATCTACCTACATGTTCTTAAATCTCCTCACTAGACACCTTGATTTTCCAGATGCATTTCCAAAGAATCGCCTCAAGACATGTTTTTTTCCAGTGTGTGGAATACTCTGTTGATAGGCCTGCACTGATGTTAGTGGGGGGAAGAGTGATGATTTATCCCAAGCCTACTATCATGAACATAAGCCACAATTGGAGGAGAATACAAGTATTCTGTTCTTTGTGAACCTCTATATATACTTTCTTTGGAATCCGTTGCATGCACCTGAACTGCCTGGTGAACCTGGTCGGCACGTATGGTTTGCAAAAGACTTTACCATCAATCTGGGCTACTAGTACACCACCTCAGATGATTTTCAGGTACTCCCTCTTCTCTAATTCCACCACCCATCATCTACCATTTGACCGACCAGGGTTTGGAATGGGTGGAAGTTGAAGTGGGTGGTAGTCTAAGTGTGTGTGGATGACGATCTTGAGCTTGATCCCCTCTTCTCTGAGCATTAGTGGGCAGATTTTAGCAATTTTCAATAGGGATGGCCACATACCATTACCAGGGGTGAATGGAATTAGAGAATTCATACTCACCACAGTGGGCTGTGACCCAACCATGAAGAATCTGGAATGGTCCTCATATCCTCATGGGTGTAATTCCCCTAAGGATATACCCTAGAATACCATACATCTTGGATAACACTGGCACCCCCAGGTTAACCTTATTCTTCGACTCCATAATCCCGACCATCACTAGTGTCCTTGGGCGGACCCCCATCCTCGTGTCCCTCACTGGAAATAACCATCCTCTCAAGAACCAGGCAAGAAACCCAGCATATCTTACATTTGGGTCTTGACTTTCATTTATGCCAAAGGCTCATGATCGGTACTCTCCTACCTACATGACCTTCCAGTATGATCCTACTTTACCCCTCTAAGATGCATTCAGGCATTTCTTCCCTTGTCCTGGAATTTTTACAGCCGTGTCTTGTGTTAGGAAAAGACTAAACCAACCTGAATAGGATATGTCCTTCAAAATATATTTTATTTTCATCTCCTCTTTATCCAGCTCGAGTAGGTTCCATGATAGGATTGGGGTGCATGTCCTATCCCACCAGACATTCCCCATCGGGAGGAACTCATCATACATGTACCCCTCCAAGGGGATCCCACCAATGCAGTGGACGTCCCACATACTAATGCCCACCTCCCCATGGTGGAGGCGGAAGGTGTTGGTATTAGGGGACCAGTGTCTGAATAACTCCTCTACCAGATCCTATTGTCGGTAGAAGTGGAATTGGGACATACAAATGGTTTTAAAAAGTCTGATAGACTGCAGCTCCATCCCAAATTCCTTGCATGTCTGGAATACCTAGTACGCCCATGCCCATTCATTAGTGAAGTTTCCTCCAGATCTGAAATCCCATTCCTGCCAACCCTTCATCTCGTTAGTAATACTACTTCTGAAAGTACTCACATAAAAAGCAAGAGATTTCTTGGGAACCAGATTTCTGCCCACAACTGTCTTGGTCTTCGGATTTAGGACATAGATGGATGTGTTCTGTGTTTACCTAGTAGGATGGCCAGTGTTTATAATATGGAAATGTGAGAGACTATCCTCACGTCTCACCCATGACCGTGGTGTATCCGTATTAAAACCGGGCATCAGCACCTCCTCCAGAAGACTGAAGTTCCATAAAGGTAGGCTATCACTCAGGACATAATATTTTTGAGCTTGCGTAAGCATTCCAAAAATCATCGGGTTATCAAACCCAACCCTCATCGCATGAAGAATTTGAGGGTTTGTGATCATCTGAGTCCTCATTGCAACTGCAACGACCTCCCTCTCAGTATCAGTCTGTTGGGAGGCCATTTTTGAAATCCTAAGGGATGGGTGTGAAATAATGAAGATTCAGCGTGTAAAATATACGGTGACATGAAAGAGTGTAGGTCTATGCAAAAAACGTCGTACAACGTGCAAAACCCAGAGTTGGTCGTGGAAACTTACACGCGGATCAGGACTGTTTTCGCACACGAGAGAAAAGTTCTTGTCATGTGGAAAAAGTCAAAGTAGGGGCCTATGTGGGGGCCCTGAACTTATTTATAGGTGCACACATGCCTTCTGTGTGCACAAAAGAGGTTTTTGCGTCCAAATCATGTACTTGTGCGCACCGAACGGGCACTTCCCCACTTTTCGGCATGGCCCTCAGAATCAGACCTCCAGGTTCCCCTAAAGCTTCAATTATGAGGGGGGGGGGTATTTGTTGAAGCCTATTTTCAAATAGGCCCAGAACTAGGATGATAAAGAGAAACAAATGTATTTGGAATAGAAGGAGAAGATTCTGCAACCTGGGAGGTAGGTGCATGCAAGATTCAGGGGATGCGCGCAAAAGTCCATCCGGCACACAAAATCTTGCGCACCCAATGCAACATCAAGGGAATGTTTCTACGATAACCCATACAAAACTACCAAAGGCTCTGGTGTGCAAGAGCATGGAGTTTTGCGCTACACTCCTCCCGGCACACAAAATCTTACTCGCCCAATGCAACATCAAAGGGACCCTTGCACGCCGGTGTGATCAAGAATCAGTTAAGGCCCGAGCACAGAGGTACTCGGTGGCATGAAAACTCTTCCGCGCCTAATGAAACATCAAAGGAATTCTTCCATGGATACCCCCTAGAAACCGCCAAAGGCATCGACATGAAAAAGGTTGAGAAGCGCACAAACTTTCCTCAAGTGCGCAAATGCTTGCATGCCCAATGCGACGTCAAATGGTTTTTTGCACACAGCACTGCTTGCACACAGCCACTGAGGACTTCGAATATAAAATGAAGCATTCCCCCCACCCTTTAGGGATGGTGACAGAAGACAAAGCGATGCTCTGCTGCGCGAAAGACACCTCTTCCGCAATTGCGTGAAAAACACTATGGCCTCAAGGTATTGGATCTTGTGTGACAGGTCCCCCAAGGGTCCTCCTTTGGGTGGACCCTCTTGGGTGTGATCCGAATCCATTTATTTTTACCCCAATTAATTTGTGTGAAAAATATCCATCTTGCATGCAAGTTTCCCCTACATCAGACCTATCTTGCACGCAGTCGTTTCATCCTGTGTTCACCCTTCCGGTTTGCGCGCACCCTTCCGATTTGCGCGCATCCCTTTCATCTTGAACGCATCCCTCCTTGTGCGCTCCATGTGCCGTCCTTACCACAAGGAACCATGTATGAGCCCCTATTATGTGAAACACACCTGTGTCGCATGTCCTCTTCCCGTGCGACCCTCTAGGTTTGCACGAAGTGATTTTAAAGTCCCTTGGGTGTTTCTTCCCATGGCGTTGCTTCGCCTCATGATTCATCTCATATGCACACTAATGACTATTTCTTCTTCGCATAGACACACTAACATGGAACCCTCAGTGGATCAATCCACGACACCCCAACACCATGGTGTTGATGATGCCTTCCCTTCCCCAAGAGAGGATGAGTATAAGTTATTTAAGTCATAGGGGTGCAGAGTGAACCTGCCTTGTCCGAGCTATAGGATGTTAAACTGCCAATCACCATCATCCTCAACACATGATGTTAAACTATGACCTCGCCCCGTGAATCATAAATGGGGAGCCCCATCTCGGACATTCTCTATGCCCACTCGTCTCAATGGGAGTGAGATCTTCCTCACATGGAATGAAATCCTCTTTGCTGGAGCGGTGTCTGTCTGTGGGGAAGGGGAAACCACCTTGGTGTAAACCCCTAGCCTTTCTTGCAGGAGGCAACATCCCTACTCCTCCTATCTTCTTCCTGTCAAAAGACTAGAGAGGGGGATGGGCACTAAAACCCTCCTCTCTTCTGTGCCGAATCACTATCCCTCTGGGCTTTGTCACCACTCGGGCCTCTATCCTGGAGTAAGTCCCAATCTCCATCCCCATGGGATGCGATCCATGCTTAAGCCCCTATTTTCTTTTCAGGCTGCTAACCATGTGTAAGAACCACTCCACTTCCCACGGATTCACCTTTCGTGATGTGATCATCAGGTCTTTGCTGCCTCTTATTTCTCACATCGAGCATGACTCACGTGTGCTTAGATTAATCACTAACCATGACAAAATTCTATAAGAACTACATGGACTTTGATCCTTGCCAAGGCATGGTACGTAGGAAGCCTCCCTGAGGTTCCATCCCAATACCTTTTGGTCCCGACCACTTCACATCAGTTCACCAAAACCATTCTGAATTACAGGGAATTTGATCCTTGCCCAGGCAAGGTACGTAGGAAGCCTCCCTGCGGTTCATGTCCAACAACTATTGGTCCCGAACCCCTTCATGTTGGTTCACCAACACCCATCTAAACTACGTGGGATTTGATCCTTGTATCCTAGACAAGGTATGTAGGAATCCTCCTTGAGGTTCAACCCCAATCGATGGTAATCCATTATGATCCCCAATCGACGGTAAGCCTTTGTGATCCCTAATCGACGGTAATCCATTGTGATCCCCAATCAACAATAAGCCATTGTGATCCCCAATCGACGATAAGCCGTTGTGATCCCCGATCGATGGTAATCCATTGTGATCCCAAATCGACGGTAAGTCGTTGTGATCCCCAATCGATGGTAAGATGTTATACCTCAATTCCTAGTAAGTCGTTGTACCCCAATCAGCGATAAGCCATTGTGATCCCCATCCGGTAGTAGGCCATTGCGATCCCCATCCAGCGATAAGCCATTGTCATACCTTTCATTGGGACCCATATCTCTGGTGATTCCTCAAGCATCAGACCAACCTCAGGCTACTAACCACGTGTAAGCCCTAGTATATCATCGTGTCGCTGTCCTCTGCGTACACCCCGATTATATGGCCCCATCCTGAACTACGTGAACTTTGATCCTTGCCCAAGAAAGGTATGTAGGAAGCCTCCCTAAGGTTCAAGCCCATCACCCATGTCTCATCCTAGTCTTTTCCCTAAGCCTATGTGTTTTGGGAAGGTCATGCCCTAACCTAGAGGTTCCACTTCCTCCGGGTCCCCATCATACGGCTCACCTCCTTAGGTGTCCCATCGCCTCACTGAACTACACGGACTTTGATTCCCTGCCACAGGGATATGTAGGAAGTCTCTTAGAGGCTCAAGCCCAACATCACTGTCGCCCTCACTCTCCACCATCCATCATGATTCTTACCTAGACCTCTATATCCCAGTGAGATCATGTCACCCACTTTCTCACTACTCCTAGCAGTAACTGAGTATCTAACCACATGTTAGTCCCAACATCAGTGTTCCCTCCAAGGGTTTCACCGATCTAATACACTCCAATACGTGTTCCGATCAGTCCAATCCATATCCACTAGATGTTAAACTCGTGGAATACCCTGTATTAAACATGGGAATCTAATGAAAACCTCAGATACATGCCTATGGCATATAATTCTCCACATTCGATATGGGATTTCTTGGGCTTCCGTGCCCTCGAGAAGCCCTATAATAAGGGGAAGAAACCCAGACATGCCAGTGTTCCAATGTCTATACACACCAGTGATGTCCAACATGACTACTCCTCTGACTTAAGGTTGTTTTCCTGACCAGACCCCTTGGAATGTCCTTACAGAAGCACCATAATTAACCAGCATCCATAAAGACGTGGCACCAGGAAGAGTTTCACAAACAATGTGTTAAGTCTATAAGAGAGACCCAGACTAGGTGACGAGTTCTGAGGAGGAATCCATGGAAGGAGGAACTGACATCCCATAATCCCATTTTGATCAAATAGGAAATGTCCCTGGATAAGCGATGGATGCCGCCCGCCTTTGAAAAGTGGGAATGCGGGGCAACAGTCAACATGTCCTCGTCCTTGACAGATGGGTGCACACTCCCCCAGTGAAATCATAGGAAACAATACCATAAAATTCAGTGATAGGATGGATCATGTATGCCATGTTTTGTACCAGACTTGATGTTTCCTATGAATTTAGTATGGTAGGAATATATCAAGATGATCTAGGTGCACAACATTTGTTTGATATTAAGGTTATTCTTAAGTATCTAAGAAGAACTAAGGATATGTTCCTAGTGTATGGAGGTGATGAGGATCTAGTAATCAAGGGTCATACTGATGATAGTTTTCAAACAAATCATAATTATCTAAAGTTTTAGTTAGGATATGTCTTCAATATCAATAGGGGATCTGTGAACTGGAAGTGTTTAAAGTAGCCATCTATTTCCAATTTTATTGCAGATTTTGAGTATATAGAAGCTTCTAATGCATCCAAAGTAGCTGTGTGGATATGAAAATTTTTCTATGACCTTTATGTGGAACCTAGAAGTAGTGAACCAATCGCATTATATTTTGATAATACTATAACAGTGGCTCTTGAAAAAGATCCAAGGTCACACCAATAGACAAAGTATATACTCTGAAAGTATCAACTCTTGAGGGATTTTTATCAGAGGGGTTAATTTATAGTAAATAGGATTTCTATGAAATAAAACATATAAAACCTCTTTAATAAAGCATTATCTTATAAGAATAATGAGTATCTTGTGAGAGCTTTCATATTAAAGGTTAAAAACAGTTGGTTCTAGTGAAAGCGGGATTCAATTGGAGTTAGTTCCCTAGAACCAAATTCTATGAAATTTATGATTACATTTATTCATATTTTTGATTATTAATGAACTAGTTATCACATCATGATTTTTCGTCTACATGATGTAGTATGTGATAATGTCTTAAGAATAGCCGTCGCACTGAAATGTCAAAGCAGTTCCCCATTATTATGAGAACCCAAAAGTGATACAATAGTATTCTTAAATATATGTTATATAGATAAATGAAATCATCTGATAAAAAAATTATATAGACTATTATGGGCAGTGACTCATAGGAGTTTGAGCTATCTTATCATAATATACGCCCTTGGTAATTTCCAGTGTAGAAGATTATGAGAATGAGACTCGCCAGTAGGAAATCCAAATTTATGTCATTGGATGTTCCTATCTATGAATGTGTGTATTTATCCTTAGAATATTATTATTAATAGATATTATGAGTTTCTCACTTTGATGTATTGATGAAAACCATGAAGACATATGTTTGTGGTGAATTAGGATACATTTGGTGCATCACAAGTAATATTTCATTAATGAATAATATGAGAAATGTTTTGTTCCTTCTGTTATTTAATAGAATTTGATATATTAGACCCTTTTATAGAAGTGATAAAACCTAAATAAATCCATTTCCATGGCGTTCTATGGGAAAGTTTAATTTTTAAAAGTCAAAGAAAGAGACATCGAGCACACAGATTGATGGAACTTGCATGAAACCTTCTTGATTAGAGATATCACAATAAAGGTATTATATTACACAATAAGAATCCATATGAGTTTTTATGTCATTAAGACATTATCTATTTTCTCTATGGGTAACTTGGTGTGTTTCTAGATGCTAACCATGTATTTTGGGTTTCTTTTCCTAATGCCACTAAGAAATAATTATAAAGGGTCACACACTAAGTGTATCTAGAACCTCGGTTAAATAATATTATTATTTATTATTTAACATTTTTATTAAATATTATCCTCACATGTAGTTTAATAATTATTCATGTTTTCTTGATCATATATATTCTATCACTAGATATTCAAGAGAATATTTTATAAGACGAATATTTAATAAATATTTATTTTTTTATTTAGTGAATATAATATTTATTTATTTATTGGTTAATAAGATAGTGATATTTATTTATTAAATAAATATTAATTATTAAAGGCTCGATAAATACTGTGGAGGAATGACAGATCCAGTTTAATGGTCCAGTGATAAATAATATATATTAATTATTATTTTAATAAATTATATTTAATTAATTTTCTAATTTGGCATGTGTAAAGAAATAGTAATAATAATATTATTATTATAGGCATGGGGTTCTGTAGGGTTTAAGAAAATAATAAGTGCACATGTGTAATTATTATTTTCTAACCCTTGCACTATTTAAACCCAATCATATTATTTATAACCATGTGGTTGCCATTTTTTTTGGTTGTGCACAAAAACATCTAGAGAATTCTATCAAATCCTTTAGGTCTCCTTGACTAAGAAAAATCTCAAAGATGGAGATCTATTCTCCTCTACAACCACTCACAATTACGGAGAGATAAAAGAGAATCCTTCTTGAATTCATTCTCATGGAAATCAAAGACGAATGATGCATGCTTTAGGATCTACCATGATAACACCTACATATTCCTGTGGTGATGTACAAAGGTTCATGGAGCACATGTGGATTAATTTTGAAGGGAATATACACTTTATTCCCATAACACAATTATGGTATTCCATAGATACATTTTCAGATTCACCAATAAAGAAATAATTCATCATAAAGTAATTATATAATTTCTTAAATTAATTATAAATTGTTTTGTGATGATCTTGTGTTTTGGTTCCAAAGTTCTCACATCAATTGATATTTGATTCAATTTCATTATTTAAAAAATTTATTGTCAGTGTACATCTTGTATTCATCATTAATTATAAAAAAAATCCAAGTTGGGCACACCCCATCCAACCTCTATTCGATTTGGGCATACCCCATTAGCTTAGTTGGGTATACCCTATTCAATGATTATCCATGACTTATTCTTATAATGTCATGTTTTATTTTGTTTCTATATTCCTATGTATCCTTGATGTTATCATATTGTATCATGATTTAATGTTCATTTTTATAATCCTCACCCCTTTTATTTAACCTTGATATTCCTTTTGACTAACATATATTAATTTCACCATGTTACGCTTTGATTATTCCCTTAATGGGATTTATATCTCACCCCATTCTTATCCACATCCCTAGGTTATCCAGTGCAGTTTTAGAAGATCAAAGAAATTTAAGGGAATGTTATAGGATTTTTAAATAATGTTGTTATATTCCTATTTCAAGTTTTGTAGGATGAACGTCCCATCAAACCTTGTGATACTCCCTTTAGTGGAATTCAATGAAATTCTGGGTATAAATTGGCTTTCATTGTATTATCTAGTGAAGATCTTAAATTTTAGGGACAAATTTATATGAAACAAGATAACTCACCTAGTCAAAGTGTTGTGGTGGAATCACATGTTTGAGGTGGAAACATAAGAACCAAAAGAGGCGATGAAACAAAATTATCCTCATCTGTTATAGTATAGAAAATAAAATTTTGAGGTAAATATTTCTAAAGGGGGAATAATATTATGAACTAAAATTTTATAAATGAAATTCAAATTTTAACAAATAAATTCCATATTAATTAATGTAGTTATAAAAAACACATGAACTACTATGGTTATTTTGGACCATTCTAAAATATATCTTATCATATTTTAAAGACTGTTAAGAATCATAAACACTGATAATATATCCATTGTACAATGACCATTAAGATGAGTTTATTAAGGGTTATGATAAAGTATAATTGAAACAAATGGAAGAAGTGACGACCTCGAACAGTAGGATTGAACAATATGAATCCCATTTATTAGAGATTCTAAGGGATATGGAATTATTGGGATTTTCCCTTAACCATGTCCAAGACAATATCCAAAAAATAAATCTTGAATGAAACTATTTACGAGATAAGTTCAAGCTTATCGAAATCATGACCCAAATCATGTTCACCAAACCACCCTAAGAAAGCACCACCATCACACACCTTACCCTTAGACCCTAGTAGTATGAATTTATATATTTTCCTTTTTAATAAAATAATTATCATATTTATCCATTTTAATTATTAATTTATATATACAATTATATACAAGTTGATGAATATTATATTTTGATATGAAGAATAAAAAATTTTATTTTTGGAAAGTATATGGTTTTATTTAAAACACTCTTTTTGATAAATTCAATATTTTTGAAATAAAATTTTATTTTCATGTAATATTCTTATTAAATAATATTTATTTATATACAAATGATAATATAATTTAATGAAGTCCAATATAATCATTTTAAGGTTTATAAAAATGTTATTATCATAAAAACTACTATTTTTCAATAAATGAGGGTTTTGATTTAAAAGTGTAAATTCTAATATTTTGAGAATTATTTTGATAAAATAAATATTATTTTTGAAATCATTATTTCTAAATTATATAATAGTGAATTTTTCATAATTTTATGATATAATTGAATTTTTGGGTAAAAATCAAATACACCATAAATATACAGTATGTATTATGACATCATAATAGCCCAAAAGTGATGTAATAAATACTATAAAGGTAATAAACCATAAAAATAGTTTTAAAAATTTAAATAGTTTATTTTTAAATTTATTTGATTAATTTTATAAACCTTTAACGAATCCTCCAAAACCGTTATTATATTTTAAGGTTTTAAAATCAATTCTTTATGAACACAACTCACTTTCACATCCCCAATGGTTTTATTTTAAGGGTTTTAGATCTTTATATCATAAAATATCTAAAAAATTCATATTTTTTAGAAACCATTTTCAAAAACCATTTTATGGTTTTTATTTTTGATTATTTTATTATATAGAGTCCAAAACCTAAGTTTAGAAATTAATAAATAATTCCCCACTCTTTTTATATAAATAACCACCCATACTCCTAGTCCACTTCACTAAAAAACCATTGAGAAAAAATTTACACTCCCTATCCCTCTCTAAATCCTTCCAATGGTGTTCCCAAGCTCTTAAGAAGCTCCTCCCAAGCTTTTAGAAGCGCCCTATCAAGGTAAGAGGATTCTCTCCTCCTCCTCTTTATTCAAGAAATTTCTTCGATTTATTCCTTTTGATTTACAATTTTTCATGTTTTAATATGTTTTTAAATATCTATTTAATTTCATTTTAATTTTAAAGTAATGATATACCACATTTTATTCTCATTAAAACCTTCTATAAACCTTTATGTACAATTGTTATACTACTGAAATTATCTCGTGATTTTCCTTACCAAAAATTTGTGTTGTGTATACCCATCACCATTTCCACTCAAGGGTGTTCACCAACATGTAACTATACTTAATTAATTGTTTAATTCCATTTATATAACCCGTAGTCCTTAATCATGGGATTAAAAGTGATGAAATACTTCCTTATGTTGTATGATCTATATGGAATACAAATGCATGTACATGATATGAATGTGACGAGTGAGACTAGAATTATATAGTCCTCCAATGAATTAGGTAATGTTTTTATCTCATGAGATAACATGTATGGTTCATGGGATGTTAACCTATTCACAATATTTTATGATGTTTGAATGGTTATCCTTAACTTGTGCTTATGATGTTATGTTTTATATTGTTTCCACTTCCTATGTAGCCTTGATGTTATCATCATGTATCATGCTCTAATGTACATGTTTATGATTCTCACCACTTTTATATCACATTGATAGGCCTATTGACTAACATGTATTAATTTTATCATGTTATGATTTTATTATTCTCTTACTGGACTTTATAGACTTCCTCTTTATTATTCACATCCCTAGGTGATCCAATGTTGTTTTAAAAGATCAAATTAATTTAAGGGAATGTTATGAGATTTTTAAATAATGTTGTTGTATCCCTATTTAATGCTATGGTGTTATGTATCTAATTACCCAAATACACTAGGCCTTTTGATCTTTTGGGATTGTATCATGTGTGTATTTATGTAATAAATCGCGAATTAATGTTTATAAAAGATATGGGTTGTCTTATACATGATGTGTATCTTAAAAGTACATGTCTTGTAATGAGGTTCACCAAATCTAGAAAAGCTGTGGGATTCATGGATCGCTAAATGGAAGTCAACATGTGGATTAATTAATACACCGCTTATTGATTGGACAAACCGACGCATGATTTAGGGACTACACGCCATGTAACATGCTTACACACCATGCAATCCTACATGATTCACCCATCTATATTCATGGAAAATGTGTGGTCAAAGTACACATCACATGGTACATAAATACTTAAAGCTAGTTTGTAACATCCCAACCTGAAATACACTAAAATGGTGTCTCAATCTGGTTGGTCACATAGCCTCAAGTGCACCTCCCTGTATTCTAGAGGCTACTGACTAGTAGCAAGAGTAAAATGATGGTATGGTAGGGAGATTATACCCTCATGATCAGAGTATCACAATATTAAATAATTAAAAAATCAACAGTGAAAGCAGTATAAATTAAAGGAAATGGAATTAAATCATCCCAATAATAACAAATGACCAAATCCATAAGTAGTACCATATATAGAATGATGTCATTATAATACTAAAAGGAAAATAGGCATACATGGAAGTAGGAATAAAATGAAATACATGCATAAAAAAATGAAAAAAATCCTCAAGGGATATCTCCATGAGCATCCATAGCATGGACTTAGTCACATTCTCCTAATATCCCATTTCCAAGGGTAAAAACATATAACAATAATAAGAAATTTGAATCCAGAATCCTGATCTTGCAACCATGAGGTCTGTCTGGGTACCAAAAGGAGGCCTGAAAAGGTTGTGAGATAAACTTAGTAGGACACCACAATAGTTTATAATATAATATAGTATGTGAGTATAAAATATAATAGTGTGTAGATAAATCCACAAGGTAGTAAATAAATAAATCTAAACAAGTCAGGCTCGTGTTTCTCAAGGAAACCTGGACAACAATAATCACTTCATCCTAAACTGGAGTATCTATGAACAAGCCATCATGTATATATATATATATATATATTCATATATGTATATTCATATATGTAAATAGATATATGTAGAGATATACATGCACCAGCGAGGACCCAAGTTGTAAGACTAAGGAATCTACATATAACAGTAATAACATAATAAAAGTCTCGTATATTGAAAAGGGACACCATGCCTGAGTATCATGAATAATAAGGGATTCCATGTCTGAGTATCATGAGTAATAAGGGGCTCTATGATTTAGTATCATGAGTGGAAAGGGATTCCATTCTTGATCATCGTGAGTAATAAGGGACACCATTCCCGGGTATCATGAGTAATAAGGGACTCCATGCATGAGTATCATGAGTAAGAAGGGGATTTATGCCTGAGTATCATGAGTAATAAGGGACTAAATACCCAATAATTTCATATAAGTTATGTGTATCACCATGTCCTACATTGTTTAATCATTCTTAATTCATCTATTTTAAAGTTCATAAAGATTCTATCTGTGGAATTCCATATTGGAACCCAAGTATCACTTAAGGAATACTATAGTTAACATGCACATTGTATTTAATAACTAAACATGGGACATGAAAATACATTCATGACATTTAAAATAATTCACTATGATTATTCAATTTTTGAATCAATTACTAATAATTAATAAGTTTATTTAATCACTCATGCCATGATACGATCCATCACATTTCATTCATTTAATCAAACACTCACTGTAAATAAAAAGTGCCATGTAAGTAAGCATGCCATTTCAAAAATTCATTTATCCATTTATGTTGGTCCATTATGATATCCAAGTTATGATACTCAAATCGTTTCATAAATCATTTTACTCAAGTATAATCTAACAAATACTCAAACTCCGAAAGAGTCGTTCACATGACTTATAATGTGATTAAGACACTTAAACTTTTATTTTAATTTAGATTCAAGTCAACACACATATAAAGGTGTTTTAATTTGGTTTCCAAGGAATTAGGGCCATGGGAATAAAATCAGAACACACAAAGGGATGTTTCAAGTCAAATTAGATGACATCCAATGGTGAGTTTAGGTGCATGAGGAGTATCTAATTTACAACATTAACATTAACATATTTAATTTCACATTTAAGAGGTGATGCATTGAAAATATGAAATATAGAACAATTAAATATATTATAAAACAATAAAACTTTAAGGTAAAATCCATAGACCACCTACTTCATGATTATGATTGTTCACTCATCTAGGGCTTTGATTCTAGCCAGAATGTGATTAATCAAAATATTAGATAAATTCCTTGAAAATAGGGCACATGAGCTCACATTGAAATAACATTCACTATAGAAAGATAAATGGAGGATAAAAGGAATAGGAATCATATACTCACCATTGGATATACAATTCAATTAATAATGGTTTATTCTAAGCTCAGACGGAGGAAAACCATGGAAGCCTAAGAGAGGTGGATGAGGAGCTTGAGTAGCTACATGGTGTGGGAGAAATGAGGGAGAAAATGGGTGTCTTTTTAGGTTAAAGAAGGCAGGGGAACTGGTAAAATCACCCTTTTAACGATCCACATGGTTTTCCAAATTATGTTCCAACCATACAGAAACACTGCCTTAATGTGGTTCCCCCTTGCACGGTTTTCACATGGTTTGGAAAACCATGCGCACATCATGCATATCGGCTCTAAAATTTTCTATAGATACCTCACATGGATATTCATCCTTGGGTGCATGGTTTAAAAAACCATGTGACACCCTCTAGGCCTCACATGGTTGATGTGTATGGTTATAACTAACCATGAGCCTCCCTTTAGCTTTCCAAAAACTAGTCTTTCAAATCCCCA
The DNA here is from genome assembly GCA_963277665.1 of Viscum album. NCBI lineage: Eukaryota > Viridiplantae > Streptophyta > Magnoliopsida > Santalales > Viscaceae > Viscum > Viscum album. The sequence goes on along the minus strand of OY728127.1, from coordinate 1,405,485,756 downwards.
TGATCCTGAAACTCAACCAAACACTCGAGACACCTCTTGAGTCTTAAAATTTGTCTAAAATAAACACTTTCAAGTGGTACAATTTTCTAATTTACATTTTTAATCTTGGTTTAGAACTTATCCTATCCACTAAATGAAAATTTCAAACTCCAATAGAAATTTCATTCAGTTAAAAATATAGGATCTTACACAGTCAACCCAAAATTAATGATTCCACACACTGTGTATCCCATATACATATTTTGTAACTTATTAATGCTTGCAAGGTCTGCATTCCTAGATCCCTAAGAATGTGCTGTGAAGACCCAAAATGGGATATAACCAGATTACATCTCACTAGTACACACAATGTAATTGCCTAGTAATAAAAAGAATTATTTTTTTGAAAAATTAACTAATTACAACATTATAACCAAACTTCATAGCTAATGGTTAGTGTGATACTATGAAAAAGGGTTTTAAGATTATATTTTTTTTTTGACTGAAAAAAAAAAAAATATAATCTTAAAACCCTTTTTCATAGTATCACATAATTTCACATAATTAATTCACCATAATGGTCGATGTATTTACTATAAGAATTTAAAGAGATACACGCTGTGTGGGTTAACACATATCCAATTTTCATAAATACCACATTTATCATGTGGTATTATGACATATAAAATTTCACACTGCTTAACCATATGGTGAAGTTGGTTACATGATGTGTTTTCTCTAAGTACACACATTGTAATTATTTAATTTTAAGTAAAAATTATTAATTTAATTTATTTAAATTAAAATGATGGAATATACAGGACTATTTGGGAAAGATAAAATGAATGAATGAATGAATTAATAAGACAATTAATTGGATTGATTTGGGCGATTTTATCTTCATAAAATAACAAATTTAAGCGAATGTTAGCTTGTGTACAAATATGTATTGTGTGGATGATCATGATCTTAGACCGACTAATGTATGTTCTTGGTTTCTTTTATTTAATTATTATTGCATGGGTTTTTATAATAATAATTTATTTAATTAAAATTATGGATGTTGATTCATCCCCTCCTCTATTATGTAATGGCCTACGTTACCACAATTTCTTTTATATAAACTCTATAACCAATTCTTTGGTCCCACTCACTTGTGTGTGAGTAAAATAATAAATAATGAATTGATCTCCTAGGTGAGTGGTGGTGGTTTGAGTTCCAATTCAATGAGAAACTAACCTAGGAGTTACATCGGAGTACACTGGAATGTTATAACTCAAACCAAGTTATGGTTCATGGAGTTTTTCCCTTAGGTTAAGGGGTTAGTTTATCATCATCTAGATAAAATAACCATTAGATAAGCACATGATCATGAAACATTTATTATTTTATTTCTATTAGTTATATGGTCAATTATTTATGCTTATGGTTGCTTTATTGTGATCACATAAATAAATGAATTAACAAGCATAAAAGGAAGAATTAAAATAACAAAATTATGAATAAATTATATCCTAACATGGTTAATCACTTAATTAAAATCCAATTAATATTAAAAAGTATGTAAAAATTTAAAATGGGTAATTTACATATAAAGATAAAAATTATTCAAACCAAATATTAAGTTAAAAAATCCTCCCATGACTTGGGGTTGAAATCAAACCATAGTTCAAAGTGATTGACCAACCTCTGTTGGAGTTCTTTCAATTATCAAGGAATTTCTATCATGAGTTTTGGGTTGACTTAATATAGTTCACATTAAGGGTTTATCACCTCCATGATACTAAGTGTAACTAGTAGCCAAGTTTTGAGGAATTCCAAGACCAGGATTTCAGGATTGGGGAGTCCACTCAACAAATCAAGGAGATACAAGTTAATTTAATTGAAAAATTGCGCCTAACAAAATACCTTTAAATAGCTTATCAATCCCCCATATGGGTTATGAGAAGGGGAATATGGATCCTTTACCACTACAATATCCATGCGATGGGATATTCTGAAACTAATGATAATAGATATTGTGTTTCGATAAAATAATGAGATAAGAATAAATAAAATTTATCATGTCATATCTTTTGGTAATCAAGATAAAAATTAAAATATTATTTTAATTAACATAGAGTATAACAAGTGAAATCATTGTAATGATGTGATATTTTAGGATACATACCATGTCATTAGTAGGATATAATTCCAAGGGTGCTATAGTTATTTTATACGCTGAACTACTATAGTAAAATTCATACCATGTGATGGAATTCCCAATACATGTACAACCATCTCATGCTATAAATGAATGTGAGAAGGATGCTTACATAAGGTACATGGGGATGCTCTAACTTTATATTGTGTTAGGATATCAGTTATTTCTAGAGAAATGATAATGAAACATAAGGAAATGGATTCCTATACCATGAAATCTCATCTCCCATATCTCTAGAAGGAGAAATAGAGTATTTAGATAAATGATATTTTCACTATACTATACTAGTATAAACTAGAAGTGGGTACTTAAATGTTGATCTTTTCTTTAATATACTGAAGTACATGGATTATTTATATAATTTTGGAATTCCATATGGATAATAAAGTATCCATTAATCTCATATTATCATACTTACCTTCCATGTTCTACTTATTCATCTAGATTATGAGATGAATAATATGGATGAACAACTTAAGGAACTTTTGACTAAGATTCACTAGATAAAAACTAGTTTTGGGGAACTTGGATATATAACCATTAAGTTGAATGAGATGCAAGGAAAGGTTGAAAAAATATGATTGAATCTAGGTCAATAGTTCCTTTATAATTCCTTTCTAAGAGAAAAGATTTAGAGTTAGTGTAGTGAACAAAAGGATACCTGCTTCCCATGTGGATATAAAGGTAATTTGAAAGGAAACTATAATGAATTGAAGAAGAAGAAAAAATTTTCATTTAATTTAGGAATATATTCATCATATTATATAATTTTTTCACCTCATTTCATGGATATTTGATACATTTAAATTTTAGTACAATAACCAAAGAAGTAAGGCATGTTCTCCTAGTGGATGAGAAAGGGTTATTCCTATTTCCGTAGTGAGAAGAACATATAAACATTATTAGAAGCATGGTGTTTTTATAAAGGTAATTAAAGAAGGGTGATTCCTATATCAGTAATAGTAGAACAAACATTCATTTCTAAGAGTATTGACTCAAGTGAATCTATTATTTTTCATTAATTTTTTCCTAAACATTTATCTTAGTGTTTTGTTGGACACAACAAGACATTATTTATTTTGAAATTAATGTTTTTATGGTATTGTAAAATTAATTTACAGTTTAGTAAAACTTTAATCATAGATATATAAAATCAATAATAAATTATTAATATAATTAAAAGACTCAGACACAATCGTGTAAATAAAATTATTAGTAAATTAAAACTATAAGTTTCCATATATATACTGAGTATTATGTTTAGACTATTTGGAGATAGAAATATTAGGTATATGTAATAATTATGTTTTAGACTAAGAAAAATTTATATATAAAGGTAATAAATAAATATTCTAGAGATAGTCCAACTAGATAGTGTGAACTATTCTAAAGATAAACTAGAGGTTAATTGACGTACTCTATGAGATTATTTTAAGAAATTTTAAGAATGCCTATTGAAGTAATCGATGAACTTAATAAAGGATGTAGGATCCTCTAGAATGGTATGTCAAAGTACATATTAACTAGGTATTTATCAATCTTTTAATATAGAGTAAAGCTTTTCCTAGGCTCATGCAACCTTATTTAAATCATAGAAATTGTGATAGTATAAGATAAGATCAATGGTGAGTCTTATATATGCATTTTAGTCTTTCATGATTCTTTTATGGATATGTTTTTCAAGTAGTATCATAAAAACTAACCATATGACAACTATATGGAATAATGGATATCATATAAGCTAGGATATGAACAAATTATATTATTTCATAGAATCATGTATTTTGATGGGAACCATTCATAAATCTAGTGAAATATTCAGATATACATTATAAAATATAAGGTGCATATCGGTTAATGATCCTATTACTACTAAGTCCATTAAAAACATCAAGTTATAAAAGGTATTAATAATTCCAACTATATTTATATGAGTTCAGTACATTAATTTTGAAATAATTAGAGAAAAAAATACTTCCATTGAATCTTGGATCCAAATGCACAAGTTTTTATAATAATATTTAAACCCCACAATTATTAGTGGGAGGAATTGTTTGAGAGACACATACTATGTAGGATGGTTAAAAAAATAACAATGATCTTATATTCATCATGATGGGTGATATATTATTCTATTATAATAATAAATCCATTAGGGATTATTAAGTTACTACTTGCAGTGATTGAAAAGTTCATATGAATTGAAAATGGATTCCATGCACCAGGATTCATTATATATTTTGGTGGTTGATATAAATTCATTGGTGGGTATTCAATAGAAACTATACATGGATATTACAATTGATACACAAATAAGGCTTTATTATTTATACTAAACCATCAGGCTTAAATCAATTTGAATTATGATTATCATGGATACTATTATCATTAAATTAGGTATTCAATGTAAAGGCCACCTCCCTTGGAGGTAACTTTATGGAATAATTCTATATGATCTGACTAGAAAGGTTTTATACATAAAAGAATTATAATATGGAATAAAAGTTTCAATGATACATTTTTGGGTTGAAATAAGTTTAATGATCATAGTACATTTTTTTGAAATTAAATTTTGTCAGGTGTCTTCAAGAGGTTAGTGGGAGCTTTATAGTTTTCCAAGATAGATAGTTTGACAATATATAGAAAAAAGGAAATTAGTCTTATTTAAATTAAGACTAAGGTTTATATATTTAAAAAAGACTTAATAATCCACCCATTTTCTAGGTAACATGATCTACTAGCTTATATTAATGGGTTTCTTAATCCAAGTCATAATACATGGTTGACATGGTATTGAACAATAAAAGTTGGAATAATTCACTTGAATTGATTCTAGTGGCACATGGTATACTAATGATGAATAGAATATATAATACCAAGAGTAATTTATAAATATATCTCACATTCTATGATATATACTTAGGTTTTATCTTGCTTATATATAAATAATAAAATGAAATTATCAAATTAGACTAGGAGAACTATATAGGATAAGGTCAGAACTATCTGATAATGCTTAATAAAAAAACTGGATAAGTTCCCGGTAATTAGAGAAATGCGAACACTAGTTTTAAGGGGATATAAAACCAGTATTATTTAGATCACTTTGATATAGAATCATAGTAAATATAAGGTAATATGCAATGGAAAAACGTATTACAAATATTAGTTGTCAAATATATATATAACTGAGTATTTTGTATATTTTGGTGAAGCTTAAGAAGTAAGTTTATCAAAAACCTATTCTATATTTTGGAGTTTAAACTAGATAGTAAAAATTAAATTGTAACACGATGAGTTTTAATTATGGTATTATCCAAGATGCTAGGTATAAAAGAGGAAAAAATTTATATAATCAGTGAGTTCATATCATGAGGGATTTTCTCAAGATAGATGAGGTACCACTAAGAAAAACAACTACAGAAAACATAGTGAGATAAAAAATGATAACATTATCTTAGAATAAGAAATTTTATCATGTGAGGATAACCAGTTAGATAATTAGTATTTAGATCAAGTGTAAGTGAAATTCTATTGGAGTTGTTACCCTAGAATCAACTACTTTCATCATTAGATTACTGATATATTCATAATCTTGAATATTTATTAATATATTATCATATGATGATTGTTCTTAGGCATGAAATTTATGTGATAATGTCTTAAGGGTACTTATCACGCCAATAGGCCATGAAAATTACTTTCCATGATAAGAACTGTAAAGTGATTTAATCATATTCTTAAATACATGTTCTATGGCTGGATGAAATTTCCTAGTGGTGCATAGATGATACATGATACCAAGGGTAGGAGGATCATAATACATTAAGACTAATTCTCACGTAGTTCTTATTTCGTAATCTCAATAGTGGATATTGTGAGAACAAACTCATCAATAGTAATTCTACATGTTTTATATGTGTCATTGAATGTTCCTATCTACTGACCTATGTAATATTCCTTAGACTTTAAGATTATTATTAATGAATATCATGAGTCACATACTTTTATGGATTAATAAAAAAACATGATGATATATTCTTATATAAAGGTAGGGTATGTTAGGTACATCATGATTTTAATTTCATTAATGAATAATAAAAGGAAGAATTTTCCCTTCTATTTTTTAATATAAGTTGGTATCTCAAGCCCTTTGATAGGAATGGAACTACTTGATTAAGTCTATGGACATGGTGTTCTATTGGACACATAAGTTTAGTACAATGATATACAACTTACTTGATCAGATATATAGGTAAAAATAGATTATATTACACAGACACTATTAGAAAATAAACCAATACCACTGGTTTTAAACCATTGGTATATGCTTAGGAACTGTTAGCATAGGTTATACCAATGTTTCTCTAAACTATTGTAAAGTGGGTCATTTCTATACCTCTATAAAAATTTTTCTTTATAAAAAAGTGGTAGGGGGTTCAGATTTGGGGTAACCAATGGTTTATGTAAACAGTTGGTACAAAGAATATACTAATGGTTTGAAAATTGCTGATATAGGATGCTAGTGTGAATAGCTTCAAACTAGATTGAATCACCTCCTCAAGCACAATTCAACCAATATATTGTAAACTATAAAAAAATTTATGTCTTTAACCAGTCACAATACATACTTAATACAACAAAAATATTGTATAATTCTCATTTAATTAGTTGATAATTTAGAAAACAAATAAAAACACATATATAATTAGTTTTTATCATCAAACATCATTCAATTTTTTCCATAAATATCAAGTTAGAAATATAGGGGTTTAGTATCTCCCTCATTACCAACACTACCATCATGTCCATCACTGTCATTATTATCATCACATGCTTCCTCACCATCATCACCGCCTCCTACATCTTCATTACTATCACCATAAGAAATGTCTTTACCCCACCCACCACTAGGATCATCACCTCTATCACTGGGTGAATCATATAAGGAGAAAATAATAAATATGCATGTATCAAAAAACCATAGCAATATCTAGTGGAGGTTATAGTGAACCCTTCTTAACATACATGGATATTACATCATTTTAGATGAATATTCAACACATTAAAAAAGTACATGACCTAGGACTGTAATAGTTTAGTATCTTTGGAAACTAGGAACACATTTTTCTAATTTTGTGAAAGATATTCAATATCTCTCATAAAGATATTCCCCTTTTTTCACTCCTACTTAAAACCTCTCTTCATAACTCGGGGGAAGTAAACATAAGGAAGGGTGATCTCAGATGCTTATTAAGAGAAAACAAGGGAGATATATAAGCATAATAATGACAATAAGGGCATGAGAAAATGATCACAACATTATAAGATCATTCCTCACATATCAAATATCATAATCAAGATTCATGGCATAAATATTGGAAATTCACAAGACATGAATCATAAGTGAATCAAGATCATAATCCATGACAACATAATATAGGAAGAAAACATGAAATTTTGGCATACACATTAGCTTTAACTTTGTGAACATGTATAAATAAAAATAGGTTCACTAATTAAGTTAAGAATATGAAATAAAGCCCTAGAATAAACTTATGTACATGAAACTAGGTCCACTCATAAAATTGTGAACATTTAATCAGGTTCATGTATAGGTGACTACACCTCCTAGGTGGGATACACCACCATCTCTAGTGGAAACCTTCATAGTAGTCAAGGATTATTTCCAATACCATATTATTGGAATGGGTTAACTCTATAAACCATCTTAGTAGTCAAGGTTTAATCCCAATACCATCTTAGTAGTTGAGGTTCACTCTTAAGACCATCTTAGGAGACGAAGTCCTTTACTGAATTGAGTTCACTCCACATTCCCTCCATATCTATCTCATGAGATATAAATATTTACCAAATATATTAGAGTAAGATATAGGTTCCACCCATAATATAAGATATAAGGGGATCACCAAATTCTATTTGGGACACCCCATCATATAATCTACAATGTGCTTACCCAGCACTATCTGAGCCACCCCATCATATAAGCTCTATCGGGCTTACCAGGTACTATCTAGGACACCCCATAATATAAAAAATGTCCATGAAGAACAAAATTAATAATGTAAAAAGATCTTTAATATCATTATAAAAACTCATAAAAACAATTATTCTTTCATAACTTGATTAACCCATAGAGAAGAAATAGGTTTTATGTCAATCTCTTTGAAACATGAATAGCCTATAGAAAAGAAATAGGTTTCATTACAATAACTTTGAAACATGATTATCCTGTGGAAAAGAAATAGTTTCCATAAAAATCATATCATCAAAACATAAACCATTTATAGAAAGAATATGAATGATATCCTTGTATCATATCCCCAGTAAAGAATAAACTATATCAAAGGATGTCATCTTAGATGGAGAAGGGTTTTGAAAGATCACTTGGAACATAACCTTTCTTTGAAAATAATTTTTTAAAACATATAACATTTGTAAAATAATTTTATTTTAAAAATAATATTAAAACTTATAAAGTAATAATTAAAAATAATTTAAAACATTTCTTGAGAAAAATATCCCTTCCTTTTTGAAAATTTATTTTTAAAACATAATTTTTTTTTAAAAACTTTTCATTTTAAAATAAACTTGAAAACATATAAAGGAATATTTAAAAATCATTTAAATCACTTTTTAACAACTAATTTTTTTAAAAAATAATTTTTATTTAAAATTATCTTAAAAGATAATTTGAAAACATTTTTTTGAAAACATTTTTATAAAACATGGTGTTTGAATAAAATAGATTTTCGAACGAAGAGAGAGATAAAGTCGGATTTTCTTAAAAACATTTTCATAATTATATTAAGTACCAAAGAGTAGAAAAAATGGTACCATTTCATTAATATATCATGAATAACCATAGAATAATAAAATTAATGAAAATTTATGAGAGATGTATCATGATATTTTATCAAGGGAATCATAATTGTAAACAATCCCGATAAATGATGAGATTGTAGTAATGGACTCTTACCACCTTGGTAACTTTAAATAATAATCCCCATGAAACAATAAAATCACATGAAGATTAAAATATCATGAAAATAAGGATATTCATAATATAACATGTCAAATGGAGGTATATACACCCTGTAAAAGAATGTAAGTGCATAACATAACATGTGCCTCCAAGAAGGAAAATCGAGACAAAATTACCTTATCGATTTGGTAACTTTTGAACCGTAAAACCCAATTTAATAGAGATAATAAAATGGATATTAAAATAAACATAAATTTAAGGATAAAAATCATATAATATATTCATGGTAAGTATATACACTACACAAAATAAATGAGTGGCGAATAATTGATAAGTCTCAATGAAATAAAAGTGAGACTAGAAATCCCCTTACCAATTGAGTAACTTTTTAATCATGAGATCCATGAAAGAATAACATAAATTAAAAAAAATTTATATCATGAAATAAATTATATTAATGATATAACATGAGGTAAATATATGCACCACACAATACAAAAATGTGGTGAATATATCATATATCTCATAGAAATAAAAGTGAGATGAGAAAACCCTTATCTTAAGTATTGAATTTATTAATACACATTAAAAACTACTATATAATAAATATATGTTTATTATAAATATAAAATAGAACCATATTATTATATATCATACCATATATTATTTTATTATGACTTTATATTTCCCATTTATTAAGAATTCAATGTTAGTTTTATGTTTCGGGTAATAACCGTTTTGTTTTTCATATATGTTTTGACTTGTTATTCTTGATCCTATTACTCAGACCATGATTTAATTATTTATATAATGTAAAAAATGATATAAATATCATATATATCCAGTATATAAGTATTTATAATAATCTATAAAATATATAAATATGAAATGGAATATGCAGTTCATGGAGATGGTAGGCCATACGTACGCATGAATGATGTTTCTATTTTCTTATTATATTAAAAAAAAGAATGTAAATGAAATTTATGTATATATATTGTCATTATAGTAGAATTATTATTTAATATATATAATATATTTTTATTAAATACATCCTTAATATATTCCATGTAAATTGTGAATGGATCACATCGCTTTGAGGAGACGGTAGTCCACACGTCTACAAACAAAGTTATCATATTCTCAAAAAATGGAAAGCATGAAGATATGTGTTATATAATAACTCCCAAAGATTAAATAAATCATAAATATAATATATATCATATAAAATCAATAATTAAATCATTATTACCAACCTTTAAAGGTGGTAATGGAAGAATAAACAACATCGGTTTGCGAGGTGGCTGTCCGCCATACATATGAACGATGATTACGTATCCCATTTGATGGAAATATGTATGAGTGTAGGTATAAACATTAACATAAAAAAATATAAGTATATTGAGTATAATTAGGTTATTATATAATCATTTAATAATAATAAATTATGGGGTGGATAAAGAAATAAAACAAAAGTGATTTTGGAAGGATGTTACCTCTTATTTGGGTAACTCTATTTGGTTTGCACCAAAGAGATTACTTGGTTTCCTTTATTACCAAATTGATGCATCTAGGATGAAGTTAGGTAATTTGTGATGAGATTTGGGAAGGTTTTGGGCAATATAAAGGGATTTATAGGTATTAATAAGTGAGGGGTGAGTTTCTTTTTATAGTGGAGGATGAGTAGCATTCTTGTAAATATAAAAAGGTAAACACTATTGAGAGGTATCCCTAACATAATGTGCCACCAATAATGGTTAATTTTCTATAAAATGGGGTATATTTTAGAAATATTTCCATACAATTGATTTTGTAAATGTTTCTATGTTATTTTTCCCCTTAATTAAGTTAAAGTTTAACCACTAAGTAAACTCATTTTTACCTTAATCATTGTAATTAATTTTAATTACTTTTACTAATTTTTTTGGTCAAAAACTAAGTTGAAATTAATATAAATTATAAAATATTATAATTAAAATTATTTAATCACTTTTTTCAAATTATAAAAACATAAGTGGTAGAAATTAATTTAAAATTAACCCTGTAGACGGGATGAGACAACAATTTTTAAAGTTCAAAAGTTCAAAAGATTAAAATGTTTTTATATCCAATTTCAATATGAAATTTGTTCCAATGACCTAAATTTAATTAATGAATGTATAATTGATCTATTTATTATTTAAAAACAAATTAAAATATAATTTAACTATATAAATTAATTATACAAAAATGCAGTTTTGAATTAAAATTCAGTATTTTTTACTATTCATCTAAAAAATGCAACTTCTCATAAAAATACCAAAAATTTACCCTAAGATAATTTTTACATTATGAATTAAAAAAATGAAGTTTATTTTATGAAATATTATTTATAAGTTTTTCAAAATTTAGATTTAAAATAGGCATGCCATTAAAAGGCAGTAAAATTGCCTTTTATAAAAATATATATCTCTATGCATAAAATTGGTTTTATTATTATCTATTGTCTATAAATGTCATGACCCATCCTCGGGGCCCATGCCGTGACTACCCCAAGCCCACCTCCCATAGGTCAGGGGCTGGCGACTAGCACCAAAAGCGTAAATCCCGACAAAAAGGAGAAGGCATTTCCTTTATAAAGTATAGCGACCTGACCTTTTATTACATTACTATTAAATCATTTTAAAGATAAACAAAACAATAGTATTACACATGGAGGATCCAGAGGTTTAGTGTCTTGGGAAAACTAGGACCATACATAACAAATACAACATCAACCATAAACATTTATTTAATTTCTTCTTCTATAACTTCTTAGTAGCACTTGTCCTCTCCTTAGTACATGTAGCCACCTAAGGATATACATCAAAATGGGTGAGCTAAAAGCCCAGTAAGAGGATAGATAAGAACAATACATTATGGGGTGAGCATAATCATAACATAGGCAAAAGATCATGAACATGAGAGGAGCATAAGAAAAAGACTTGAAATGTGGGAATGCATAAAAATGAAACATCATGTCTTAGTGGTTAACTACCACACATACTTGTGAACAAAGATAGAATAATTTTCACACATAATTTCACATTTACTCATGAGGTTCATCACTTTACCCAATTCATTGGAGCGCTATATAATTCTGGGCGCACCCGTCACATTTAAACATTCATATTGCGCTACATAATTCCGGGCGCACCCGTCACTTCATAACATTATCATTATCATGATTGCCACATAGAAAACATATCAAACATGTAAATAAATAACACATGTAAAGTAATGAGTTTCATCTCATAATAACACATTCATAATCTTTGGGTTCCCAAAATAAAGAGGGAACACCATACTTGATACAAGAACCATCAACCTTGAATGAGAGGTAAAATGTGAGATCTTGAAAGAAGAGTTCTTTTGGAAAACATTTTGATGGACATAAAAAACAGTGACAAAAATGTATATCCCAGAAAAGTAAATGAAATGATGAAAAAATTATCTTTGAGGAGTAACCATATCAAAAATGGAGTGAAAGAGGGAGAACCCGAAGGAAGAAAATTGGGTTCGATATTTCCCCTTACCTTGTACTCGAATGCCTCCTTCTGTTTAATGTCCTATATAATGACATTATATTCATTAATTAGAAATTACAGAACCTTTTATACATTAATAGGGTTCATTATGGTTTCATTATTTCATATTATGTTCCTTTGGATGACTTATATAGTTTAAAAACATTGTTCGGGGATGTTCATTTTTATGGTTTTCTTGAACGGTCCACTTGTATTCTTAAATTGATGTTTGGGTAGATCATGGGTAAACATCCAGAACTGATATTACATGTAATTAATGATATTAAATAATCTTTAATGATTTTATAATGAGTTATATTAGATCCATGTGGACGAATCATTAGATAAGAATTAAATAAAGATTATTTGGGTTAATTTGAGCAGTTTTTGGATCACAACGAACTCATTTTAACTTTTCACTTAGTAATATGGCCATAGGTTATTTTCAGAACTTAAAATAGAACATAATACATAAAACATATTCTGGTTCAACCATAAAAATGGTTTCATGACCATATTGAAGGTATAAATGGAAGAAGAGAACATGTCGTTTTTGAAGGTGATAAATTATCACCACATGAACAACGTTCTCTTTAATAAAATAAAAGGAAGAGGGAAAGGGTGTGGGGTGATATAATATACCATTAGAATCATAATATTACATTATAAGTATAATACTGGAGTTAAAAATCAATTTGGATGAAGATAGGTAGGGAGAGGTCAAGAAAGGAACTTGAACTTGAAAGGAAATTAAAGGAGAAGAGGGAGAGAAATCACCTTTTGGATCCTCCTCTTGAGAAACTCCTTAAGGGCCTAATCTTGGTATTTTTATGAGACCAGGAGCTCTTGGACGTGGGGGAGAGTCTAGGGAAGATTATTGGGCAGAGATTAGACAATTCTTGAAGCTTGAGAGGTGTGTTTTGACAAGAGGAGGGGGAGGGCTTATTTATACATGCGGAGGGAGGTGTTTTTGGCATAAAATATTAAATAAAATAATATATCAAGAGTTATACTTGTAATAGTAGTTTTTTGACATCCTAAATCATATATAAATATAATATAATTCGTTTTAGGATTTAAATATTATTTATAATTCGAATTCATTAATGTATTAAAAGGAAAGAGAAAGAAAGAGAAAAAGACACTTTAAGAAATTACCTTTTGACTTTAGGCTTTGGAAAGTTCTTTCTAGGTTTGAGAATTGAATTTATTGTATTTAAAGGAATAATTTATGGAATTTAATAGGTTTTGGCCGAAACTAGAGTTCTAGAATGTTTATTTCATCATTACATCATTAATGATGCAATTTAGTGTATACCGATTATGCGAAAAACTGTATTTTTTACTATTCAACCGAAAATTGAAGTATTTCAGAATAAACCCAAAAATTTACCCCTACCATTTTTTGACATGTAGAATCAAAAAATGATGTCCATTTTTCAAAAATAATTTTCTAAATATTATTAATTTAATATTTAACTAAAATCATAATTTACTTAAAAAAACAGTTTTTAAAATTAAAACTGATTTTGTAGTTCTTTAAAAAATTACGCAGGGTCTTATAAAATTATCTAAAAACTATTAGAAATTGATTAAATACTTTATGAATAAATTTCAGGGAAAAAAAATATTCTTTTAAATTAATTAATTAATTATAATTAATTATTTTGACTTATAAAATACCAAAAACGTTTACTAAGGTCAAATTATCACTTTCTATAATGTCTAAATTTTATTTTATTATTCATAGGTAATGTTACTCTTATTTACTATTCATAAGGGTCATATTACTATTCATAAGGGTAGGTTACTACTCATAAGGGTAGGTTACTATTCACCAAAAATTGTTTTTGTTTCATTAGACTCCAAAAACTATCTTGAACACAACCGTGTATGTTGGATTTTTAAAATTCCAAACATAGGGGTGACAAAATTTTGTTTAAAGGTCACTTATCACTTAGTAGTTCATTACTTAGTGTTTTTATGACATAAATATAAGAAGGGAATTTTCCATTGAAAAACTTTGGGTCGTTACATAAAGTAAACAAACACCACAGAGTAAGATAGCAGAAGTAAACACTAAGTAAACTGAGTACAAAAGTAAGTGCATAAAGTAAATAGGCCAGAATAAAAACCCAAACTGAAAGTAAAGTACATCTGGAAAGAAAGCACATCAACTGAAAAGTAAATCAGCAACGACGAGCCGTCCACTGGAAGTCCCACCTGAAGGGTGGGTACAGATAGTCTCCTCAGCTCCTCGGCTCTAGTCGTCCGATCCGTGTATGTCCCGCCCAGTAGTCCACCTCCAGGTACTGACTTGCTCCACAAGCCTCAATCACAATCAGCGCTGTCCATCATCTACATCCAACACAATGTAGTGTGGGAATAGCCCATGCAGGGGTGAGTATACGCTACTCAGTAGGGACCCTGAGACCCCCGAAGCTCTACCAGAATCAACAAAGGATTATCCACAAAGAAAAGATACAACCACGAAGTAACACCCAACACTACTTAGGTATATGACCATACATATACCTAAGTCATCAATTCTAGTTCGGATCTAACATACGAGCCCAATTTCGATCACGTCCACATAGGATAGTACAACCCAATCCACAAAGGAAAGCACAACCCATTCCACATAGGAAAGCAAGTCAATCATATCGAAGATAAAGATTGAATGTCAAGACTCAGCTCACAGAGGTATAATTCTTCGTAAGGTGATAAAGATGATCAGATGTAGCCAATAATTCATCTAAGCTGGGACCCACATAGGATACTAACCAGCTAAGCTGTCGGACCCACGTAGGATACAAGACCAACCTCTCTGTCAGACCCACGTAGGATACAAGTACAAAGTCAAACACTGCCGGACCCACGTAGGATACAAGAATAGTAGTACTGCCAAACCCACGTAGGATACAAGAACAGTAGTCATCACCGTCAAACCCACGGAGGATTTCAGTACGGTCTTCATCGCTACCGAACCCATGGATTATTTTAGTGCAGTCTTCGTCTCTGCCGAACCCACGAAGGATTTCAGTGCAGTCGTCATCGTCGTCACAGTCGCATCCATCTCTAGGGTTTCCACACACAACATGCTCGATTCTGGGAGGGTCTGCTCCATGATCCAAGGGGGGTCGATACATCAACTGACATGTAGTCCGGAGTTGATGTATCCCAAAGTTCCATTTCGACAAAAGGAACTCAACGTGATAGATGGCGCGTCAATCCGACGCCCGGTCTGAGAGTTATTGGTCTTTTCGTTCCAGGGCCCGGTTGGTTTTTAAGTCAAAAACAACCCGACCGCACTTCAAATACATCCAAACCTTGAGTGGAGTAAGCCAAACGGTCCGTCTCACTAAGAGGAATCCAACAAAGTCGACGACACGTCAATCAGACATCCGGAGCTCAAGTTATAAGCGTTTCCGCTCCGAGGGCCCGGTTTGTTTCATGTTCGAACCAACCCGACCATACCAAAAGTTCTCTTAACCCTTGAATTTAATATACCTAAACTACAGTATCAATCTAAGGATCCCAACGCAACTGACGGTGCATTGATCGGAGGTCCGAAGCCCAAGATATGGGCAAATGACTGAAAACAGTCCCAAATGGGGGTCTGGGCCCGACCCGACCCGACCCGGCCCGACCCAACCCCCCCATGGGTAGGCCCGAACCGGGTCCTGCCCGGTCTGCGTGACCCGCCCCGGCCCGGCCGGAGGGGGGTACACTGGCTCGGCCAGTGGCCGAGCAGGGGGCGCGTTTCCCCCCTTTTGCGCCCCACGGACGCGGCAGGCGCCCCGTCCTCCTCCTCCGGATCCCGCGCGGCCGCGGGATCTGGCCGCTTGCTGCCGCGACTTCAGCCGCAGCGGTTCCTCCTGGCAGCGCGCCGGGCGCCGGTGCTGCCGTGCTGGCATGGCGCACCGGCAGCGTCTTCCGCGGACCACCAGACGCGCTCCAGTGGTCCGATTTGCCCGCCGTCTGCGCCTACGGCTCTCCCGAGACCCGTAATTTACTGCGGAGGCCTCCAATCGCCATTCCGGTCCTGTTTCGTCATTTCCAAATGCTCCTTGCATGAAGAATAGAAAAATGGTGGGTTCAGACTTGTTCTTTGGTCCGCACCCACCTCGTTAGTGGTTTGAAACAACTCCAAACAATTCCCAGTAAATGATAAATCCCAACCCGCAATAATAATCCATGGATCAACTTGTTAATTAGTTGGTCCGCATTCATGTTTTGGAGGAAAAAAACATGGGAGTGTTATCATTTTCAAAAGAACCCCTACCTCGATGAATTCGTCGCGGGAAAAAGACGTCGCGGAAGACGGCGTCGCGGGACGAGGCTCCGTAAGCGTTGTCGGTGTTAGCCCGATAAAGAATGCGGCGTCTCGCTTCCTTCGACGCGGGAAGAAGATGAAAAGATGAGACGATGTTCTTCGTCAAAGCTTCAGTGTTCTTCGTGTTCTTCAATAAGGAAGAAGAAAATATTCAAGAGTTCTCTCCTCCACACAGCGAATCACCCACCATAAAATAAGACGTTGTCTTATTTTATTTACACACACACAAGCCATCACTAATTTGAAATTCAAAGATCTCATTCAATTAATTAAATTAATTGAAGATTATTTAATAGTCCATTAAATTGGGAGAGTTGACTTTTCAATTAAAAAGGGGGGTGCGGGTGTGTTACACAATTAAATGCACGAGGGAGGTTTTAAGGAATTTGAAGGGGTGGGGCTCATGTGGGCGCCACCTCACTAATATCCTACCTAGTAGAGTTAGGATGTAGTGGGTCCCACTCCAACCTCCATGCATAGGTTATAAACTACTTAGAATAGAAAATAAAAATTTTGGCACAAATTTTTATTTCATTCTTTAGTTAACCCATTTGTTATTAATAAACACACCCAAGTAAACGCAACTCCAAAAAAGGTGTTCCTAAGCAATTACCGGTGCTGCGGTTTCATCGATGCCTTCAGATTTTGATTCTGAGCACCGGTTCAAAAGGTAGAAAAACCCGCTTGTTCGTTCACTGAACGTACCTGAGAAAAACTTCGGAAAATGATTCCGGGCACACCGGGCCTCGGAATCAGGTTTCGTCAGAAACCACATACTTGTAAAATACCAAAGAAAATTAAAAAAAAATTTCTTTTGAAATTTACTGGTCTTTACAATAAAAAACATAAGATGAAATTTAATTAGTTTAATGAATAATATATATATATATATATATATATATATATTTCATTCAAATTATTTATCAAACATGTTTTAATTAATTTATTAAGGTAAAACATATTTGATCGCATAAATATAGCTTTCGAGCCAATGATTTACTATATTTTCAAAAGGGTTTTATTTTCATTTCTAGTTAATTAGTCCCTAAATAATTTTTCTTATATACATGTGTAAACCATATTTTAATAATTTAATTAATCTTATTCATAACTTCCATTCCAACAGCTAAGTGAAAACTATAATAATATTTTAATACTAATATTAATAATACATTGTAGTTTGGTAAAACTAGGTCTTGCGTGTCATGAACGTTATCAATGGAACTCGGTATTGTGTGTTATGTAAGCCAAAGATAGTGTTTCATGTACCAAAAACTAATATAATTGTTGTATGTAATGTAGGATTGACTTGGTATTGCGTAAAAATCAAGAATAACTTGGTGCTTTCATATAAAACAATCTATACTCAGTGTTGCATGAAATGAAAAATATTGAAAAGATTAAATTAATTTGAAAAAAAATATTTCACAAAAAATCATGGTGTTACATTCTACTCCCCTTAAAATGATTTTCCCTCAAAATTCATATGGTCACCAATGGTTTAATACTTGAAAGTTCCGTTCATATAAACCCACATCATACAAATTAATACTAGAACTTCATTTAAAAAAGGAATGTTGGAACCATAATGGTTACCCAAAGTTACACATAACTAGGTTTATGAATAGGATAACATAGTTTGGGAGTGAATATTTTAAATGGAAGAAAAGTGTAAATAATTATAGAGAGTGACAAAGATAATTCATCGCCAGTAAGTGAATGATCAATGGAAAGTTAAAGGACTCAAAACCATAAATCCTTGATGGTTTATAAGACCATCGGTTCAACAAAAATGAAGGTATTAGGATAAATATTTTTCAATATCCTTTTCCTAAAGTTAAGGAATTATTTTACCATCTAAGAACATAAGGAAATATACTTACTTGATTTTATTCCTTTTAATATTCTCAATGTCACCCTTTGGTTGTTCCTTGCTCTATTGACACTTTATCTCTTACTCCAAGAAATGAAGGTGAATTTGTAATTCATTAAGTAATAACATATCATAAGATCCATATGTAGAATGATAATTCATTCCATTTTTTTTAGTTAACATCACAGAAAAATGGTTAGCACATGTTATCCAACATACATAAATCCTCATATGATGAGATAATACTTTAATCTCACAAACTTCATCCAAATTTTAACTTAAAATTTCCATAAATGGTCAACCATATAACCATTATGAAAGTTGAAAATCCAATACATTAGAAATAAGGTCACTAAATTTCTCAAAATCAGATTAACATTGGTCCCCATGTATAATAATTTAGATCTTTGTTATCACATTCCAAACATGTGAATACCTTTATCATGTATTCTCTTAAAACAAGGTAATAACCTGAATTACCATAAAATATTATTGAAAACGTGCACAATTTATTATTAAAAATAATATTGGATATATTCCTTAAATCCAAAAAGGTTGTAAATTTAATCCATGTTAACATAGACCACTTTTTCAACAAATAAATAATCAATTCCAGGGTAATCCTTACTATCGAATTTAACTTATCCATATCAATCATCTCTTTATCCAAGCTAAACACAATTTTCTTAACATCAGGTACACATTAAGGTTTACCTTCCCTTAATCAAAATATCACCTTTCTATTAAATACCTTTTCTGGTTCATCAATACCATTCAATATATTTTTTCCAATCCATAATGGAAAACATATACTTCATGATTAATATAACATAATTCTTGAATTCATATATATATACATGTCAATAATCCAACTTTTTTCTTAAACCATTACTTAGGCTTCATCATCTTATTCCTTAACACCGATTTCCTAGAATATAAAATATGAATAATTTCTTAAGGTCCCTCAAACTCAATTTAATCATTATTATTACGTTTAATGTAAACAATACTATTAGAACATCTCATACCCTTCACATTTCATTTACAGTCTCTTTATCTTCAATAGTATAACCAATACTTGTAACACCTTTCTGATTCTCTTCATGAGACTTCCACTTACAACATAAACATGTATAATAGCCATAATTTCCACATTATAAACATTAAATGTTAACCCATTTCTTTCTATTTACTGTTATTAGCTAAGACCAAAAATCATAGTGTGAGAAACACTTATCATAGAAGAAAACCACATAATCATGAAAATTACTTATAGGATGCCTAAATCATGGAACCTAATTTTAAATCCATGAAACCTTAGTCTTATCATTATATAAATCCCTAAAATATCCTTATAATATCCCTAGGGATCTTACTAAATATTTATCATCATAGTTTCTAAAGGTTGACTAAACCTTTCCTTTGATACCAACTACAGTGACCTAGGATTAACATACATAGATATTAAATTATTTTAGATGAATATTCAGAACATTACAAATGTAAATTCCCAAGGACCATAATATTTTAGTGAATTTGTAAATTAAGAACACATTCTTCTAATTTGGTGAAAGATCTTTAACATCTCCTATAAAGATTTTCCCCTTTTTTCACTCCTACTTAAAAAATTTCTTCATAACCTAGGGAAAGGAAACATAAGAAAGGGTGAGATAAAATGACCAGTAAGGGAAAAAGGGAGATATGTAAGAATTATCATAAGTATAAGGGCATGAGAAAATGATTATAACATTAGAATATCATACCCTGTATATCAAAGATCATAATCAAGAGTCATGGAATAAAGATTGGAAATTCATAAGACATGAATCATAAGGAAATCCAGAGCATAAGCTATGACAACATAACATAGGAAGAAAACATGGAATTTTTTCAAACACATCAACTTATAACATTGTGAACATGTATAAATAAAAATAGGTTCACTAATTAAATTAAGGACATGAAATTAGGTTGTCGTATAAACTTATGGGAATGCGACTAGGTCCATGCATAACATTATGAACATGTAATGAAGTTCACACATAGGCGACTACACCTCCTAGGTAGTACACACCACCATCCATAGTGGAAGACTTCATAGTAGTCAAGGCATACTTCCAAGGTCATATTATTGGAATGGGTTCAATCCCCAAACCATATTAGTAATCAAGGTTGACTCCCAAGACCATATTAGTAGTGTAGGTTCACTCCCAAGACCATATTAGCAGACAAAGTCCTTTATTGAACCGAGTTCACCCCCATTCTGTCCATATCTATCTCATGAGATATAAATATTTACCCAATGCATTGGAGGGAGATATAGGTCCCATCCATCATGTAAGCTATAACGGTCTCACCCAACATTATCTAGGCCACCCCATCATATAATCTATAATGGGCTTACCTGGAACTATCTAGGACACCCCATCATATAAGATGTAATGGGCTTACCCGATTCTATTTGGTCCACCCCATAGTATAAGAAATGTTCATGAATCAATACATGAATAATGTAAAAAGAGCTTTCATATCATCATAAAAACTCATAATTTTTTTTATTCTTTCATAGCTTGATTAACCCATGCAAAAGAAATAAGTTTCATGTCAATCTCTTTGAAACATTAAAAGCATGTGAAAAAGAAATGGGGTTCATAACAATAAATTTGAAACATGATTGACCCATGGAGAAGAAATAGGTTCCAAAAACATCATGACATCAAAACATAAAACATTAAGATAAAGAATAAAAATCTTATCATTGTACCATATCCCAATTAAATCACAAACTATATCAAAGGATGTCATCTTATATGGAGAAGGATTTTGAAATTTCACTTGGAACATAACCTTCATTTGAAAACCAATTTTTAAAACATATAACATTTGTAAAATCAATTTCTTTGAAAACCACTTTGAAAACTTATAAAGGAAGAATTAAAAAACATTTAAAACATTTCTTGATAAAAATATCCTTTCCACTTTGAAAAATTATTTTTAAAACATAAAAAATTTTGAGAGTCTTTTCCTTTGAAAATAAACTTGAAAACTTATAAAGGAATATTTAAAAAATAATTAAATAAAATTTTAAAAAATATAATATTTTTAAAATAATTTTACTTGAAAATTATATTAAAATATAATTTAAAAACATTTTTAGAAAACATGGGTTTTGAAAAAAACAGATTTCAAGCTGAAGAGAGAGATAAAGTTAGATTTTCTTAAAAACATTTTCATAATTATCTTAAATACCAAAGATTGTAAAAATGGTTCAATTACATGAAGATACCATGAATAAATATAGGATAAGAAAATTCATGATAATTCATGATATATGTATCATTATATTTTATTAATGGAAGCATAATTGTAAAAATCCTGATAAATGATGAGACTGTAGCAATAGACTCTAACCACCTTGTTAACTTTGAATCCTAACCCCCATGAAACAATAACTTTACATGAAGCTTAAAATATCATTAAAATAAGGATATAAATGATATAAGATATCAAAGGGGATTATATAAAATTTATAAAATAATATAGGTTCATAACATAGTATGTGTCTCAAAGAAGGAAAATTGAGATAAAATTACCTTACTGATTTGGTAACTTTTGAGCCGTAAAACCCCATGAAATAGAGATAATAAAATGGATATGTAAATACCTATAAATTTGAGGATAATAATAATATAATACATTCATGGAAATTATATACTACACCCAAAATAAATTATTGGTGAATAAGTCACGAGTCTCGCAGAAATAAAAGTGAGACTAGAAATCTCCTTATTACTTGAGTAACTTTTGAATTATGAGATCCGTGAAAGAATAAAATAAATTTAAACTTTGGATATAATTAAATAAATTATATTAATGATAAAAAATTTCATAGGGTAGTATATGCACCACACAACATGAAAAAGTGGTGAATTTAGCATATATCTCAAAGAAATAAAAGTGAGATGAGAAAACCCTTACCATAAGTCCTGACTACTTTCATATGTGTTCAAAACTCCTGTATAATAAATATACAAATTTTTTATAAATACAAAAAATAATCATATTATTATATACCATACCATATATTATTTTATTATGACTTTATATTACCCATTTATTAACAATTCCATGTTAATGTTATATTTCAAGTAATAATCATTTTTCTCATATATGTTTTGACTTTTTATTCTTGATCCTCTTAATTAGATCACAATTTAATTATTTAGAGAATGTAAAACATGATATAAATATCATATATAGTCATTATATAAGTATTTATAACAATGTATAAAATATATAAATATGAAATGGAATACACCGTTCATGGAGATGGTAGACCATATATACACGTGAATGCTGTTTTTGTTTTCTTGTCATATTGAAAGAAAGAAAGTAAATAAAATATATATATATATATATATATATTATAATTAAATTAGAATTATTATTTTATATATATCATATAAATTTACTAAAATCAACCTTAATACATTCCATGCAAAGTGTGAACAAATCACATCGCTTTGAGGAGGAAATAGTCCACATTACCACAAACGAAGTTATCGTATTCTCAAAAAAATGGAAAACATAACGGTATGTGCCATATAATAATTACAGAAGAATAAATACATCATAAATATCATATATATAATATAAAATAGTAATTCCATAATTATTACTAACCTTAAAAGGTGTAAATGGAAGAACGAATGACATCGGTTTACGAGGCGGGAGTCCTCCGTACACACGAATGATGATTGCGTATCCAATTTGATGGAAGTTTGTGTGAGTGTAGGTAAAAAAATTAACAAAAAAACATATAAGTATATTTAGGACAATTATTTTATTATATAAAAATGTAATTATAATAATTTAGGGGATGGATAAATAAATAAAACAAAAGTTCTCGTGGAAGGATGTTACCTCTTCTTTGGGTAACTCCTTTTGGTTTGCACAAAAGAGATTACTTAGTTGGATTTCTACCCAAAGTGAGGACTCTAGGATGAAGGGATAGAATTATGGAGTATATTTGAGTAGTTTTTTTCAATAAAAATGTCTTTATAGGTGTTAATAAGTGAGTGGGGTGAGTTCCCTTTTATAGTGGAGGAGGAGTAATATTCTTGTAAATATAAAAAGGTGAACACTATTGAGAGTTCTTACTTATATATTTTTCCTACAATAGTGGTTAATATTTGATAAAATTGATTATATGGTGTAAATATGTCCATAAAATATATTTTAGACATGTTTCTAGGTTATTTGGACCCTTAAGTTAATGTTTAATCACTATGTAAACTCGTTTTTACCTTAATCACTGTAATTAATTTTAATTATTTTCACTAATATTTCTAGTAAAAAACTAAGTTTAACTTGATATAAATTATAAATTATTATTATTCCAATTATTGAATCCATTTTTCCAAATTATAAACACATAAGTGGTAGAAATTAATTTAAAATTAATCCCGTAGATGGGAGGAGATAATGAGTTTTTAAAGTGAAAAAGTTCAAAAGATTGAAATGTTTTTATATCCAATTTAATGTCAAACTGGTTCTAATGACCTAAATTGGATCAATTGATGTATTATTTATCTATTTATTCTTTAAAACCAAATTAAAATATAATTTAACTATATAAATAAATTAGGAAAAAAATGCAGTTTTGAATTAAAATTCAATATTTTTCACTATTCATCCAAAAATGAAACTTCTCAAAAAAATACCAAAAATTCACTCTAAGATAAATTTGAAATAAAAAAATAAAAAATAAAGTTTATTTTATCAAATATAATTTATAAAATTTTCAAAATTTTGATTTAAAATAGGTGCACCATTAGAAGGCGGTAAAATTACCTTTTAGAAAAATATATATCATTATGTATAAAATTGGTTTTATTCTTATCTCTTTTCTATAAAATACACAATATGAATCTTAATTAGTTTACTAAATATAATATATATTTAATTAAAATCATTTATCAAAACTAGTTTAATTAATTTATTTAGGTGAAACTGTTTTATTGTATAAATATAGCTTTCAAGCAAAAGATTTCCTATATTTTAAAAAGGGTTTTATTTTCATTTATAGTTAATTGGTACCCAAATAATTCTTCTCATATACATGTGTAAACTTTATTTTCATAATTTAATTAATATTATTCATAAATTCCATTCGAATGTCTAGGTGAAAACTATAATAATATTTTAATAATAATATTAATAGTTCATTATAGTTTGGTAAAACTAGGTCTTGCATGTCATACAAGTTATCAAAGGAACTCAGAATTATGTGTTATGTAAGACAAAAAAATTACTTCTTGTACCAAAATATAATATAAGTGTTTCATGTAGTGTAAGATTGATTTGGTGTTGTGTACAAAGAAATGAAAACTTGGTGCTTTCATATAACACAATTTATATTAAGTGTTGTGTGAAATGAAAAATATCGAAAAGATTAAATTAATTCAAAAAAAATATTTCACAAAATATAAAGGTGTTAAAAAAGTGATATACATAAAGCTTCCATAGCTTTTATAAACTATTTTTTGGCCTTTTTACCCCTTTCACTCTCTTTCATGGTTACTTTTTTGGCCTCTACTTCCTATGCACGGTGTAACGTCCCGGGTCCGGAAGCTACTCAAATGGTGCCCTATACCCATTTGGCCATATGGCCTCAAGTGAATTTCCCCAAATGCCATAGGACTACGACTAGCAGCGAGGGCCTAGGGTGTGATAGTGGAGAAACTATACCCTCATTGGCAGAGTGTAACACAACGAAATAAATAATAACAATAGCGGAAACAATAAAAAACATGAAACTGAAGTAAACAACTGAAGACTGAAAGATAAAGATAACCAGAAGGCATATAATATCAAAATTATTCATCATGTCACGTGTTCTAAGAAAGAAGTAAAAAAAAGTTACACTTCCATCAAGTACAATACAATACTAAGGTACAATATTACAAAATGAAACACAGTAGCATGGAAAGCCTTGGCTTGGTCTCATGTTCTCCTGCTCCTAAGCAGCAATCATGTACCTGTATAAGGAGCCTTTCCCCTATCGACACCTACAACAATATAGTTTATTTGGGCCCAAAAACATGGCCCTAATAGGGTGTGAGAAATAAATCCCAGTAGGAAGCCACCAAATATTTGTTCCAATCTTTCAGTGAGTATATACAACAGTAGTGTATAATCATGAAAGCATTAAACTATGAAGTACTCAAAAGTAAAAAATCCTACAGGTATTGTTCCATTTATACAATTCATGTTCATTAAGCAATTTAATTACATCAATTCATAAGTTCTTTGGATCTGGACACAACCAGTCAATATCCTATTCAAGAAAACACAATAGATTCCTCAACAGACCATCTATCAAGTAAAATGAAAATCGAATCCAAGCTTGTGCTTTAGCTTGGTATATGCATCGTAAGTCATTACAACAGTCAAACCTCAGTTCAAAACCTTGTCCTCAAGTGGTCTACATATATAAAAATTCCTTTCCCACATGAAATTTCCCACAGGCATAACAAAATATAGCCCACAGGTACACAAAACCTTACTTATAGGCATAAAAAATGTAGCCCACAAGTACACAAAACCTTTCCCACAAACATGAAAAATCTCTTCCCACAGACAAAATAATTCAACAGGGACAAAACTATCATATAAGAAATTAAGCATAAGGAAACACATGAAATCTTTAAGATATTACATAGTAAAAAAGGACTCAATTATCATTGGTAAGAATTTTATTAACCAATTAATTTCAAATAACCCATAACAGGTAAAATAGAGGAATAACCACAATTATTCCAAGCTAAAAGGCCCAATAAACGCTATTCAAGGGAAACACACCCATGAGGTGGACCTTAATCAAAAAAATCAATCTAAAAATGCTTTAATTCACATAAATAATTGCCTAATCATACTTTGGAATTAACATGATCAAAGTCTCAACAAAGAGACACCCCAAACGTGGGTGTGTGGAACAACGATAGATATAAACAACTTGACATCAAACAATTAGCACGAGACCACCTAACTCATCATAATATAACTCTTCTCATCTAGCCACAACTTCCAATTCAAGTTAGAATGATATAGTTATATGAAATAATATTTTTCATTCATCCTTAAATAACCTCTTCAAGAATAGAAATTACCAAGAACGACTCAAGAGTAATCGAGCACTCACTGAGAGGATTAAAACAAGACCAATGGTGATTGATTCAGAGTTCAGATGATCAACTAGGAAGGGGTTGAAGTTTCAATGCTCCTCTTGAGTCCCCTTAGTGAGCCCACAATCCAACCTACCGAATGGAGAGTTTTCTGCCCGTTTTAAGTGAAAAACACAAAATAAATGGCATGTAAGTCCATATACATGGTGTGTGTATTATTTAAATATTCAATTGGTGGCTTAAATCCACTGAATTACTTTCCTAGGCTTCCTAACATGACTACATGCTGTGTACTTGGAAGTACACGACATGTAGTTGGGTTTTCCACTCTCCCTCACTGACATTACCACATGCCATGTATTTCTTTCATACAAAAAACAAACTACATGGCATGTGCTTGTGATTACATGATGTGTAACCCCTAATTCCAATATTTTTACCTAAATTTTACTTTTTTTCCTAAAAACAACTCAAAGGAAAAAGGAAAGAAGGAACCATAACTCAAAGAAAGAACCGGGTTCTTACAAACTTTCCCCCTTAAAGAAATTAGTCCTTGAATTTCCCTTCCAAGGGTAGTGATGGAATATCTAAGAATAAATCCAACCACTGAGCATGTACATCAGGCTCCCTCTCCCATGTATCATCTTGTACTCATCCATGCTTCCATAACACCCGTACTAGAGGAACTGACCGGCCTCAGAGAACCTTCGTGGTCCTATAAACTATAAAAATCAGATGCTCCTCAAAGGATACATCAACCTGAAGTTCATCCTCCTTGGGATGAAAAACGTGAGATGGGTCTGAGTGATAGAGACGCAGTTGAGATACATGGAAGATGTCATGCATGGATCAGTACCTCTGAGGTTACTACAACCGATAGAAAACCGACCCGAATCACTCTAGAATCTCAAACGGTCTGACATATCTCAGTGAAATCTTACCCTATATTATAATTCTCTTGTGTACCAACCTTGGTGCAACACGTTGGAAAAATTGATCCCCGAACTCAAACTCCAAAGGTTTTCTATGACGATCGACATAAGATTTTTGAAAAGACTACGCAGTATCCATCCATATATGAATCAAGTGGACCTACTCAGAAGTCTCCTTTATGAGATGTGGTCTCAGTAAGGCTTCCTCACCTACCTCTAACCAGCATAGGGGAGACCGACATGGCCTACCATATAAAGCCTTGTAACTATACATTTGTATAGTTTCCTGAAAACTATTATTGTAGGTGAACTCCACCATGGGAATATGATTATCCCAAGATCCCCCAAAGTCTAGGATACATGCACGCAACATGTCCTATAGCACATATATCATATGATCTGACTAGCCATCAGTCTGAGGGTGGTATGCTGTGCTCAGAAGCACCTGTGTACCCAGCACCCTCTGAAACCTCTTCCAGAAATGAGATGTAAAGTGGGTGCCCCTATCTGAAATAATAGACTGAGGGACCCCATGGAGTCGTACCACCTCTCGGATATACAAATTTCCAATCTCATCAACACCAAAGGTCTCCTTGATCGGTAAGAAGTGAGTGACCTTTGTAAGCCTATCAACTATGACCCACACAACATCGTTGCCTCTAGGAAACCTCAGTAACCCTATCACGAAATCCATCGCGACATCATCCCATTTCCACTCTATAATAGGTAACTGCTGTAAAATCCCAACCAGCCATTGATGTTCTGCCTTCACCTACTGATAGGTGGAACATATCGTAACAAAACCATCTACTTCTCACTTCATACCCAACCACCAGTACTGACGGTGCAAGTCACGATACATCTTGGTGACTCCTGGATGAACTGCCCAAGCTAAAGCATGAAACTACCATATCAAATCCTCACGTATATTCCCTGAAACCCAAACACATACATAGATACACAAAACCTCATCCTATCCTATCATCCATCTAGGAGGAGGTTCATCACCTTACACACTCTTCCATAGAACTAGGCCTTCAAAATCTGATAGCTGCCTCATCCTCAATCTGTCCAGTAGGGTAGAGGTAATAGCCAAAGATGAAAGATAAGTCTATCCCTGACTGTCATGCACCTCTAAATTCATCTCAGATAACAAGTCCATAAGCCTACATTCACCATTAGTCTCCTATACTTCTTGCATCTGAGTCCTCCTACTTAGTACATCAGCCACTGCATTGCCTTTTCCAGGCGTATAAGTAAGCTCAAAATTGAATGATTGAAGGTATTCCACATACCTTTGCTGTCTCAAATTCAAATCACACAGAGTAAAGATGTATTTGAGAATTTTTTGATCTATTTAAACCACAAAATTCTATCCCAATAAATAATATCTCCAATAATGCAAAGCATGAACAAATGAAGCTAACTCAAGATCATGCGTTGGGAAATTCCTCTCATGTGGACTTAACTGCCGAGACCTGTACGCAACAACTCAATCACCCTGAATAAGCACTCCTCCCAGCCCAATACCTGATGCATCATAGTATACAGTGTAACTCTTTCCCATCTCTGGAAATATCAATATGGCGCTGAAGTCAAATGTCCCTTAAACTCCTAAAAGGCTATATCACAAGAATCTGACCACTCAAACGGCACACCTTTCTTAGTCAATCCCATCATTAGTGCTGCTAAGCATGAGAAGTCCTATATAAAATTCCTGTAGTAACCAACTATCTCCAATAAAATATGTACCTCATAAATATTCTTGGGATGATTCTAGGTAACTACTTCTCTCACCATATTTAGGTCTACTAATACTCTAGTCTCTGAGATGACATGACCCAGGAAGTGAATATGATCCATCTAGAAGTGGAATTTTGTGAGCATAACATATAACTTATGCTCTCTCAGTGTATTAAAAATGATGTCAAGGTGTTTAGAATGGTAGTGTCGATTATGAGAATACACCAATATATCATCCATGAAAACCACCACAAAAGAATCTAGGTAAGGATGGAACACTCAGTTCATCAGTTCCATGAAAACTACTGGTGCGTTCGTGAGACCAAACGGCATAACCAGGTACTCATATAGACCATACCTACTACAAAAAGAGGTACGAGGTATGTTTGCAGGCTGAACACATTCCTAATGATACCCTAACCTTAAGTAAATCTTTGAGAACAATTGAGATACTCGAAGCATATCAAACAGGTCATCTATCTATGGTAAGGGATATCGGTTTTTAAACATCAACTGGTTCAGTTTTCGATAGTCTACACATAGCGTAAGGGTGTCGTCCACCTTTTTCATGAAAAGGACCGGTGAACCCCAAGGTGAATTACTGGGTCGAATAAAACTCTTAGATTATAGATCTTCCAACTGCATTTTGAGATCTTGCAACTCTGTTGTAGCTATCCTGTAAGGAGGAATGGATACCGGTGTAGCTCACTACTGGAAAATGGACTTATCCCCACGGTTTTCTCCAAAACCGTGGGGATAGACCCCCCTATACCCACGGGTTTCCAAAACCATGGGGATAGGTACTGAAAAGTGACCTATACCCATGGTTTCCCAAAACCATCGGTATAGGGGTACCTATCCCCATGGTTTTGGGGAAAACCGTGGGGATAGGTCTGGTCTAAAATACCTATACCCACAGTTATGAAAAACCGTGGGTATAGGTCACTTTTGTGTGCGCGGGAAATTTTTTTTGCCGTGGGAAGGAAATTTGTTTTGGCGGGAACCCTATACCCATGGTTCTTCCCTCTATACCCATAGTTTTATAACTATATTTAACTAAATATATATATATATATATATATACATATAGGTGATTTTAGGGTAGTGGTTAGACGCGATGTTTGCAGTGAAGAGGTTAAGGGATTAAAACTCGGTGCCTGCATTATTTTAGGACCTATACCCACGGTTTTGAAACCGTGGGTAAAAGCCATTGACACCGCGACAATTGGCTATGTTTCGACGACACAGTGGCGGGACACGTATACCCACGGTTTTGGAAAACTGTGGGTATAGGCTGGGGACCTATACCGACGCCGTTCAAGCCCACGGTTCCCAAAACCATGGGTATAGGCTATACCCATGGTTTTGGGGGCTATACCCATGGTTTTGAACCGTGGGTATATGCCATTTTTCCAGAGTGGCTCCTGAAACTAGCTCGATAGTGAACTAGACTTCTTTGACTAGAGGTAGGCCTAAGAAGTCGTTTGGAAAAACGTCCTTGAAATGATCTACCATTGGAGGGAAATTTTCTAGACCTATTTCATGGTCATCTAGATATAAACTCACAATCTAGGCTATCATCCCACCCAACCCATGATGCTCAGGTACATTTTTTCTCTCCGAACATCCCATTTTTCCTTGTGTAGAAAAGACCCACCCTTAGGTGATGTAAAATTCACCATCCAGCTATAGCAGTCAACAGAGGCTTGAAAGGAGACCAAACAGTCCATTCTAAGAATGAAATTGAAGCCTATAATTTCTAATACATAGATGTTTCATAGAAAGTGACACCCACCAATATCAAGGGGCACTCCTTGCACTGATGCACACCTACCATTCTAATCCCTAATGAAGTGTTTAGTGTCATAACATCAGGATAACTATAAACAAAGATCCCAAGACTTTCCACAATGTCCACATATATAAAAATACGTGTAACACAAATATAAAAAAGTACAAATGATAAAATAGAGGCGACTAGGAAAATACCTCTGAAAGTAGAAGGTATGAGATCCTTCTCCTTCTAGGTCTATTGCACTGCATAAGTATGACCTACACCGTGGCCCCAAGACACTAATTGGCTACCCTGAACTGACCCTCCCTACTGTCGGTGAGATCCTGAGGTCTGACTACCACAACCACGACCAACACCTTGGCCTGAACACCCTAACACATTCCAGTTTCCAAACTGGTGAGAAGCTACTAACCCTTCTCCTGCACATGGAGTCTATACAAAACCTCTCTCACTAGCCACTGATGGAAATTCTCTATAGTAGTGATGTAGATGGCCCATTCTACTATAAGATAAGCACTAAACTGGGTCCCTTGGGCACTGAGGTCTCTTGTCCCCAACCTTTCTGTACTAGTAGCATGTCACCTGGCCACTAGAGGAAATGGTCTAGTTTCTACTGTCATCACGAGAGAACTCCACATGATGCTTCCTCTTTCCTGTTTAGATAGTACCAAAAACTGGTTCAGAACCACCCTGACTCACACCACTAGATTCCTGCATATTGTGCTCCATGACCAGCACCTGATTCACAATATCAGTGAATGAAGGAAACCTGAAGACATTCAACTATGATCAAATATCGAACCTAAGAAAATCCTAGAATCATCTAGCTTTCGATACGTCATCACCCATCAGAATAGGTATGAATCACTGAAGCTCAGTAAACCAAGAAGAATAGACTATAACTGATAGTGTTCTCTACTCTAGGTGCATGAACTCCTAGGCTCAGTTGGCCCTTAGTGTCTTAGGAAAATAATAATCATATAAGGCCACCTCAAAGTCTTCCATTGTCATATCCTGATGACACCTTGCTTGAGTGATAACATCCCACCATCTCTTGGCAGAATCACGCAACATATATGTCATGAGTTTGACCCTCCTCTCAAGAGGCATCTCCAGATGCTCAAAGATAGTTGTCATTGATTCCATTCATGATTCTGTAGTCTGTGGTCCTCCATCCCTAGAAAAGTCGGGGGATGCTACTATTGGATGATACGTGTCAACTCTACCATAGATGGGGCATCCTGTGATGCTCCCTGAAAGGTCTGAATGAAACTCACAAAACCTTCATGGAACTTTACATCTACACCTACGTTCAGTATAACAGCTGGTGCTGAAGCTGGCACAACTGAAGGATCCATTGGTAGCCCATGGCCTACCATTTCTGGAGTATGATCATCGCTGCTCTCCTGGCTTACAACTCATGGTTGTAATAGTGACATGACTCTACAAGGTCAAGAACATGAATTAGTTAAAGCTCATCATCAAGTTTTTCCATTCAAGAATTACAAAACAAAATAGGAAAAGACCCTAAAAATTTGGAAAAAAGGGACTACATAGTGTGTAGAAAGAATACATGGTGGGTACCATTACGCTGTCACCTGGTCGTGTTCTACCACTAGCCTAGACATATATCAACCCTAGGTACACGACATGTTCTACACACACATGGTGTGTACACAGGTATGCCCTCCTAGCCATGTACTCCCACATGGCTAGGTCCACATGGGTTCTTCCTGGGTGGGCTACACGGCGTGTTCTGATCAAAACTACTCAACTTATTTTTTCTCTCACATGGCCCGTTACATGGTCATATACTACATGGTGTGTACACATGGTACACATTGTGTTCTTCTTAAACCTTGGAACATCGTCTCCCCCATACGGGAAGAACACAGAATGTGTTAGGCTAAACTACACTCTGTGTATACTGGGTTTTTCAGGACAGAATCTCCAGATTGCACAAAAACCCATGTTCTGCTAAAAAACCAACCATTGGTATTCCAAATTATGATCTGTGAGGGGCCATACTCCCCGCGAATCAATGTTTGGAACCCAAGCATAACATATCACAATAAAATTCTATACTAAATGATGAATCATGATCCACCAAATTCCAATCCAAGAGGGCCCATACACCTTAGAGATCAAAGTTTGGCATCCATCCAATTCAAACCACAAAATGTACCAATAAAACTACCACAATAGTAGGAATATCTATCAAGGTACTATCACAACAACATGAATCTCTAGCACGACATCTATCACAACAAATTGAAATATCTAATGTATCCAAGATGGCATGGAATAATGCATGGAATGTGATTCTAACAAGTTTCTATATGATGCATGAGATGTAATACCCTCATCTCATTGGGTTGAAACAAAATAGAACCACAATAATGTCAATAATAACAACACAAAATAAGTGCGTCACCCAATGGTGAAATCGAATCAACTGTAATAGCTCAAAATCCAAAAGCACAATTTAATTCGAGGAAATTTGGGTTTTCACTATAAACGGGGTAGCTACTCCTGGGAAGAAATAATTACCAAATTCTATATCCTTCACATAGTCTCCAGATAGTATAGAAAACAAGAAAAGAAACTATCTCTGATACCACTTTGTAATATCCCAAGTTTAGAATCCACTCAACTGGAGCCCCGTAACTGTTTGGCCACATGGCCTCAATCAAATTTACCCAAACTCTACAGACTAACGAATAACAACAAGGGCCTAGGGTGTGATAGTGGGGAAACTATTCCCTCATTGGTAGAGTGTAACACATTAGAATAAATAATAACAATAGCGGAAGTAGTAAACAATATGCAACTGAAGTAAACAACTGAAGACTGAAAGATAAAGATAACCAGAAGGCATATAATATCCAAATGATGCAGCATGCCATGTGTTATAATAAAAAAGTGAAAAAAGATACACTTCTATCAATTACAATACAATACTAATGTACAATATTACAAAATGAAACATAGTAACATCCCAAGCCTTGACTTGGTCCCATGCTCTCCTGCTCCTAAGCAGCAATCATTTACCTGTATAAGGAGCCTTTCCCCTATCAACACCTATATCAATATAGTCTGTTTGGGCCCAAAAACATGTCCTAAATAGGGTGTGAGAAATAAATCCCAGTAGGCAACCACCAAAAGTTTGTGCCAATCTGTCAGCGAGTATATGCAGCAGTAGTGTATAATCATGAAAGCATTAAACTAGGAAGTACTCAAAAGTAAACAATCCTACAAGTCTTATTCCATTTATATCATTCACATTCATTAAGAAATTTAATTACATCAATTAATAAGTTCTTGGGATCTTTCCATGGACATTTAATCCCCTATTCAAGCAAACACAACAGATACCTCAGCAGCCCATCTATCAAGTAAAATGACAATCAAATCCAATATTGTGCTTTAGCTTAAAAGATGCATCATAAGTTATTAAAATATTCAAACAGCAGTTCAAAACCTTGTTTTCAGGTGGTCCAAAGACATAAAAAATCCTCTCCCATAGGAAATTTCCCATAGGTATAACAAAACGTAGCCCACATGCACACAAAACCTTCCCCCACATGCATGACACATCTCTTCTCGCAGGAAGAATAATTCAATTGGGCCAAGCTTGACATATAAGAAATTCAGCATAAGGCAACACATGAAATCTTCAAGCTATTACATAGTCAAAAATAAAACAATTCACATTAGTAAGAATTTAATTAACCAATTAATTTCAAACAACCCATAATAGGGAAAACAGAGGCATAACCACAATTATCCTAATCCAAAAGGCCCAACAACCGCTATCCAAGTGAAACTCACCTATGAGGTGGCCCTTAATCTAAACAAGAAATCTCAACATACTTCAATTAACATAAATAATCACTTAATTATCCTTAGGAATTAACACATTCAAAGTCTCAATAAAGAGACACCCCAAACATGGGTGTGCAGCACAACGACACATATAAACAACTTGATATTAAACAATTAGCACAAGACCACCTACCTCATCATAGTATAAATCTATTCGTCCATCCTCGACTTGTAATTCAAGCTAGAATTGTATAGATATATGAAAAAAGAATTTTCATTCAACATTAAATAACTTCTTCGAGAATAGAAATTACCAAGAACGACTCAAGATTAATTGAGCACTCACTGAGAGGATTCCAACGAGACCGATGGTGATTGATTCAAATTTTGGATGATAAACTGGGAATGGGTTGAATTTCCAGTGCTCCTCTTGAGTTCCCTTGGTGAGACCGCTATCCAACCTACCGAATAGAGAGGATACCTCCCATTTTAAGCGAAAAATACAAAATACATGGCGTGTAAGTTCATATACATGGCGTGTGTGTCATTTAACTATTAAATTGGTGTATGAAGTCCACCGAATTACTTTCCCAGGCCTATCGACATGACTACACAACATGTAATAGGAAGTACACGACATGTAGTTGGTTTTTACACTTTCCCTCACTAACATGACAACACACCATGTATTTCCTTCATACATAGACAAACTACATAGTGTGTTCTTGTGAGTACATGAAATGTAACCCTTGATTCCAATATTTTTGTAAAAATTTACCTTGTTTTTTCCTGAAACAACTCAATGAAAAAATGAAATAAGTAACCATACCTCAAAGGAAGAACCAGGTTCTTACACACATGCCTTTATTTCCTCTGCACGAGCCTCTTATAACTTGATGCTATCAGAGCTATTAGAGGCACATGAAGTTTTCTAATCCCTAATGTGGATGGTACTCTTCCTGTGTCGATAACAAAATATCTCATGATTTTAATCACCAAATATATTTTGTAAATTATCATCTATACCAAAGTTTTCATCCCCTTTATCATTAAGATCCTCCAAATCATGTTTTTGACAATATAAATGAGATATTTAATTACAAAATAGATATTAAAATTTGAAATTTTCATAATAAAACTTCCAATATTTTCTTATTTCTATTCATTTTCAACACTCCCATATTTCATATTTCTGGTTAAGAAAAAAATTTCAATCAAGGTTCACACCCTTATATGTTTAACACCATCTATTTCAAATGAAATTGTATGTAAGAAAATATTATTTAATAATATTACAAAGCAAATTTATTTTACTTATGAAAAATATATTATAAACAATTTAATCTTTTGGGTATCGAGTGATGAATAATGACTAATTTTGGGTTAGCTATTTTTCAAAATGAGTTGGTGATTGAATTTAATCTGAGTAAGGTGTATATTGATAGTGATATTTCTTAATAATGTTTTTATTTTGAAATGACGTGAACTAGTTTCAATAAATGCTTCTAAATTTTGGTAATTATTTTAATTAAAAACATTAATGAGCTTAAAATTAGTTGATTTTTTGGATAAAGTTATATATGTTAGTTAAAATCATTTTCTCTATTTATGGGTGTGTTTAGATGTGTGATTTTTATAAAACAATAATGACCCGTATCATTACAGTTTATAAATTCTTGAGTGACTTTAAATTTATTGTTTGATGCATGGTTTTTTTAAGAAGACAATCTTGGAGCTGGTCCTTGAGAATTTTGAAACCCTTAATTTGTTTTTGTATGGGGTTTAGGGCTTGGGTGGTGTCTTGGGGCTTCATAAGGATATCAAGGAAGAGCTGGGTGGCTGAGATACTAGAAAGTATAAGATGTAGGCCATTAATGTCATGAATTGGCTATTCACATCATGAATTAAATTTATGGGGGTGAATATAATCCATGATAGGGGTGAATGGGTGAAGGGGGATACTACCCTAAAAATTCAAGGTGTAAACTATGGTTCATGCCATGAATCATGTAGGCTAGGTTTTCAAAAAATGGTTGAGGGGGTTTCAAAAATTATAAATCCTTATAAGGTTTTTTTCTTAGATGGGTGTGTTAACAAGGATAGGTCAAAAACCCCTCACTCCCTTCCCCCTCAATCCAAATAGGTTCTTGGTGTCTCTTCATGCCAAATCAAGGTAGGATCTCCTCCTCCTCCTTCCTTGTTTCTAGTCCCTTATTCTTCACTGATTTTAGTTTGTCCATTAGGGTTTTTAGAAGTGATATTTTATATAATCATAGTAAAATCATCACTCCTAAAGGGTATTTAATGTAGGTCTCATATAGGATAACCTAAGATTCCATAAACAACTCATTATTCATTGTTTTACATGAGTTATGTTGCATCATTGGTTTATTTAGGGTTTTGTAAGTACTTGGGTTAAATTGGTCATTGATTTGATTATTAATTTTGGGTTTTTTTATGTTTCCTAGGTTCGAAACTCCACTGTAAACAAGTTTATTATATTGTGTTAGTTATCCCATTAGGCTGGGATAGTCTCGTGTAGGCCTAATAGTCAACATGAATCATATAACTTTCTAAATGGTTCGATAGTGTCACCTTGTTTGAATGAGTTCTAGTGGAACTCCTTATAGATTATTGGGTGGCATGTGTTAGTTTTAAAATAGAGAAGAGGTTTCCTTTTTAAAAAGTGTTTTTGAAAAGAGGTTTTGGATTAAATGGTAATTTTAGAATAAAATGAGTGAATTATGAAAGGGGTTTTAAAATGGTATTTCAAAATAGGAAAGAGGTTTTATAAAGATATTTTGACTAGATTTCAGTCAAGGTAATTGCGTGAGTAAAACAAAATGTGATTCCTTTTTTGATTTTTTTAAAAATATGTTTTTGACTTGGTTTATAAAGGAATCTAGTGAGGATTTATTGAGTTGTTTGGGTCTATTTGACCATTTTAGGGTGATTCCCTAGTTTTCCAAAGCTCGTATGTTTGTGATGATTTCTAGTTATGCTTTCCTGGTGTCTACCCCCCATGATAACTCTATTGATGCCTGATGATGCATATTGTGTGGGTATCCCTGTGAGAACTTATCAAATTATGGTTGGTCTAGATATACATGATTAACCACTTAGAGGGTCAAGATGGGTTTCAGATGTGTTGAAAATATGGGGATAGGTTCTAAGGGACTAGTGCCTCAGTGGTGATATGGTTATCTATGAGGTGGGATGCATTAATTTCTTGTTGTTCCCAAAATGTTCTTGATGTGGCCTCCACGGAGTTTGTGGGGATGTAATGGTGTGATTTATATGGCCTCCATAGAGTTTTTGGGTATGAGCTAGTGTGATTGAATATGGACACCTTATATTCTACAGGTATGAGATAATGTGATTGAATGTGACCTCTTTATAACTTTTAGGGATGGGTGAGTGTGGTTGATAATCTCCCCAGAGTTTGCAAGGATGGGTCAAGGTGACTTTATTAGACCTTCCTAAGTATGTAAGGATTGGTTAGGGTGGTTGAAAAGGATATGAATTGAGTGATAGGAACAATAAATAGGATATATCCATTTCTAAGTTTCTAATAGACATTCCTTCCAACATGGAGATGATGCAGGTCGCGTTAGGTGTCATGGTGACTTGGTTAGCACACGACGACCTGACTTGTGTGTTTATAGTGTATTGTGTGTTATGTTTTTGGGTGGGTGTGTTAAATGGACATAACAAAACATTATATATGGATTTAATTCGCATCCAATTGATCGTAATAATACTTATTTTGGTTGAATAATTAGGGATTCCTACATGGTCCTTGGAATCACCCCTACCCATGTACTCAACATGAGTTTCGATATACGTGGGTATACTTTTCTATTTTATCTTAGGATATAGGCATCACATGGATATAGAAACCTAGTACATGTCTAGAAGTCCATATAGGTTGAGGATTCATAAGGGAAATTATTTTAGAATTTATGGTTCAATATACACACAATTTTGTTTATTAGGTAGATACAATTATAATTAGTAGGTAAATGCAGTTTTCGTTAGTAAGTAGATGCATTTTTAGTTAATAGATTTTATATCATGTTTATCTACTACTGCTGCTCTATTTTATTTTTTTACATTATATAGAATTTACACTATTTTATATTCTAGACTATGAGGACTCATTTTTATCCCTATTTATATATTTTGGGTTCATTTTTAGAGGGAAAAGTATCCCTATGACTAGGTTGGTCCTTCACCATTAGTCGATAGGCTCTAATTCATGGGAAGGTGCGCCTAAGGTGTTGTGGCATCCCCACTCGGGAACTGTTTGGAAGTCTGGGATAGGTAATTATAAAATGGTATCAAAATTTGTCTTGGGATGGTATGTATAGTTATAGAAGGAGTTAGGTTTTCATAACTCAAGAGGTAGATCAAGTACATACTTGGCTAGCATGACATCAGTTGAAACCCAAGTTGCGAGGGGATGTTAGTTTTTGGACTAGGCACTCTAAGATGAGTGAGGTGTTAGGTTAGACTAAGAATCCCAAGTGGGATGGATGATACTCAAGATAAGTCATACAAATTTGCAAAGAGCTAGTGATTTGTTCATGCATCATTACAGTGGCATATAAGGGGCATGATACACATTCTCATGAGTGGTGTTGTTTGACATGACACCTCATAAGAATCAATATTAATTAAAGGAACTTATAATATAAATGATATTTTATTCAATATATTATAATTGGTGATTAGATTAATATTTATGAGATAGTATTTCTTGGATTTATTATGATGTGTTTGTTTGGATACTATAGGGAAATGATTTTTGGGATGGTTGGTTTTTTTAGAAAAATACAGTTTTGAAATAAAAATCATGTGGTGGAATGAAGTGTGTGTAAAATAGTTTTATAATTTAGTTTTACTTAAAATGGATCATGGAGCTAGTGATTTTTAAATGGTTTGGGTTTTTTAGATTTTATGAAAATCTGAGTAAAGTGGTTTTTTTTAAATTTGATTTCAAAGTGTTTGGGATTTTTTTTCAAAAAAGGATTAAGGTAACATGAACGATTTTTGGGAAAAAAATATAGGATTAAGTTTTTTTTATTTTTGTTTTTGGTTAAAAAACCCTTATATTCCAATGGGTGTTTCAAAAACTTTAGTGAGTTTTAGTGTGTGTGAAATGTTTTGAAAGGGGTTTTTGAATATAAGAAACTAGTGCCTGTGAAAACTATTTTTCTTTTTTTTTGTGTGTTAATTGGGAGTTCCCCAGGTGCTTGAATTGTGCACTGAATATTAATTTCATGGTTTCTTGTAAACCATTGAGTGGGGTTGGAAGGTGTCAGTGTTTGGATTGATGTGGTGCATAGAGAGAAACTAGTGTCTTTATAGAACACTTTTTCTGGATTTTTAAGGGTTGACCGGGAGATACCTAGGTGTTGGATTACACATTTGGAGGTTACACTATGGATGCTTCCTAAGAGCCACTCATAGTAGGATCATGGGTTTATATATGGGATCTAGTATCTATATTTAATTTTTATATGTTCAGGGATTATATCCCTAGATGTATGTTTTGATGTTTTTTTGTATCTTGAAACATTTATGGTGTGTTTGATAAGAGATTCCTATGGAAGGGGAGCACCACTAACCAAAATTGGTCATTGGTAGTAGATTATTATGATGGTTATCACTATAAGCCTTGGGGTGAATCAATTTTTGAAACTTAATGTTTAGAATCTACAGGTGCAATTGAACATCGTCTTGGTGTTTAGTAATTAGTGTCTCGTGGTTGGCACTCAGGTGTGAGTGGGTGGCGCTAACCTATTGAGTGTGGGTTGGACCATCAATCAATATTTTTTTAGGATCTAGAATGATTCATGACATGTTTCATGGGGTGAATCCTAGTTCATGGCTTGGTTTAGTGGGTGAAATGTGTTTTGTGACATGGTTAAGGGGTGAAACCCTATTTTATCTTATGATTTAAGTGGTGAAACCCCATTTCATCACATGATTCATGGGGTGAAACCCCATTTCATCATGTGATTCAGGGGGCGAAACATGTGAAAAATTTTGTGAAGTGTCATTTTGGAGGGTCTAATTCATTTTGTGGAATGAAATGAGGAATGGAATATGAGGAAAGGTTGTGACTCTTGATCAAGTTTTGTGATTTCATAGGAATATTTGATAGGGGACTTAGGAGTGGGATTCATAATTTCCAATGTTTAGGTGTATATAATTGATCTGGTTCCATAGATAATAAAAAATTGGAGTTTTAGATATGGTTTTAATCAAATACTGTGAGTGTCAACACACCCGTGCTTAGTGGTTGGAGTTAGCGTTTTGGCATCAGTCTTGAGGTTGGAGTTGAATTTACCTGAGGCAAAGTCAGATCAGGATTGCATCAATGCTCTGGGTGGAGTATGATAGTGGATGTGGTCATTTGAGTAACTTATTGAGGAATTACATTGAGTTTTAGGGTTGGACCTCAGTGTGGGTAGTTAGATGATGTGAATATTCCTCTTAGAGTAAGGCATCATGTTTAGGTGATGTGGTGATGCCTCTTGGAGTTAGGAATCATGGTTGGGTGATGTGGTGGTGTATCAATGGTTGAAAATAATCACTTTAGGGAGAGTTCTAACTGTTGTTTTTTATAGAAAGATATTTATTGAGTTGGAAACCACATTGGGAGTGCCTCTTAGGACATAGTTGATGTGGTTTAAGGATCGAACCAAGGTTCCTGGATAAAGTCAGTGTATTTGGGTGTGGTGTTTATAGTTTCATAGTAGAATAATGTTGGGAATTTAGATATGAAACATCAATCATTATCACTAATATGATTAATGATGAGGGTCAAGGTTCATGTTCATAGGATTACCATGACCTATCTAGGAAGAGAGTTATTATGGTGGGGAGTTTTTAATGGTCTACACCATTCTAGGTTAGAAATTTCTAAGGGAATTTGAATTTTTCATTTGGTGGTCGGTTTGTTTCATAAACCAAGGACCAAAATGGGTTCCCAAGAATTTTATTACCTTAAAATATGTTTTTTGGTGGGTTTATGTGTTGGGTGGTGTCTTATGGGTTATAGAGGATGTTAATGAATAACTGGGTGGCAGAGCTACTGGAAAGTAGTAGATTCAGGCCATTCATGGTATGAATGGGTTATTCCCTCCATGAATGAAATTCATGAGAGTGAAAATAGGCCATGAAAGGGGTGGTCAGGTGAATGGGTATACTACCCCAAAAGTTGATGACATAAACTATGGTTAATTCCATGAACCATATAGGCTAGGTTTTTAAAAAAGGGCCAAGGGGGTTTCAAAATTTTTAAACCCATAAAGAGATTTTCTCTCAAATAGGTGAAAAAAAGGGGAGGCCAAACCCCCTCACTACCTTCCTCTATTTCAACCAAGATGGGTTCTTGGTGTTTCATCACACCAAATCAAGTTTATATATCCTTCTCCTTCTTCATTTTTTATCCTCCCATATTATTCATTGATTTTGGTTCAACCATTAGGGTTTCAAGAAGTGCGATTTCACTGAAGCATAGAGGAATCATCATACCTTAAGGGTATTTCATGTGAGACTCATAGAGGATGTATTGAGACACCTAAAAAAAGGTGTCATTCATAATTTTATGCAAGGTATGTTTCACCATTGCTTTATTTAGGGTTTTAGACATACTTGGGTTAGATCCACTGTCGATTCAGGTATCAATTTTTGGGATTTTCTATTGCCTAGGTTTGGGGGTGAATCTAGAGTGGATTACACATAGGTTCTTGAGATTACAACATCTATGAAATACTTGGTGAATTTGGAACTGATTATTCCATTTAATGAAATTGGTTTTAATACATAAATTAATTAATTCATTGGATATTATTGATGGGACAAGTGCTCATGAACTTAGTGGAGCCAGTATGAGTTGGGAATAATTTATTGGAATGTCGGTTGAGGTAGGGGGACTTGAACTTATTTGAGACTCTTGGTCATTTAGTGATTTTATGATCACGTGACTTTATTGTTATATCTTTCTATATGTCACTTGTCTTATGTGAGTTACCCCATAAGGTTGGGAAAGGCTCACATCAACTTAATAGTCAACATGAACTATATAGATTTATAAAAGGTTTGATGGTGGATCCTTGGTTCAATGAGTGTTGATGGACCTCCTTATGGATTGTTTAGTGGTATGAGTTGGTTTTCAAAGAGAAAAGAGGTTTTATTTTTAAAACGTGTTTTAAAAAGAGGTTTTAGATTAAATGGAAATTTCAGAAAAAATTGCATGAATTGTGAGAGGGGGTTTTAAATGGTATTTCAAAATGGTAAAGATATTTTCTAAAGATATTTTGATAGGATTTTGGATAAGGGGCTTATGTGAGTAAAACAGAATGTGACACCTTTTTTAAATGTTTTAAAAGATGTTTTCAACTTGGTTTCAAAAAGAATCCCAAGAGTCTTTGTTGAGTTGTTTGGGTTTGTTTGACTGTGTGAGGGTGATCCCCTAATTTTCTAAAGCTTGTATTCTTGTGAGGATTTCTGGTTATGCATGTATGGTGTATAGTCTCGTGAGAAATTTGTTAATGCAAGATGATGCATAATGTTTATACAGCCTTGATATAACTTACTTATGGTATACAAGTGGATATTGATCAAGATGGACATGATAGACCCCTTAGAGGGTTGACATTAGTTTTGAATGTGTCCAAAATATGGGGTTGGGTTCCAAGAGACTAGTGCCCTAGTGGCAATTTGGTGAGTTACGAGACGTTCTATGAGCCCTATTTATTATTTCCTATATATTCTTGATGTGTACTTCCAATATTCCATTGGTATGGGTCAATGTTATTGACTATGGACTCCCCAAAGTCTGTGGGGGATGAACATGCATGATTTACCACAACCTCC
The DNA here is from genome assembly GCA_963277665.1 of Viscum album. Classification (NCBI taxonomy): domain Eukaryota; kingdom Viridiplantae; phylum Streptophyta; class Magnoliopsida; order Santalales; family Viscaceae; genus Viscum; species Viscum album. The sequence continues at coordinate 1,405,441,444 of OY728127.1, read as the reverse complement.
TTAGAACATTCAAGGACAGGTTGATGTGTTTTATGAACTCCCTAAAGTCTATGCGGATGGGTCAAGGTAACTTGAATGGACCTCTCTGAGTATGAAGGGATGTGTTGGAGTTATTAGTGAGGTTGTGGCCTAAGTAACAAGAAAAAACCATGGTATGTATGCGCTATCGAGTTTTTTATAGACATTACTTCTAGAATAGAGTCAGATTAGGTAGGGTTATGTGTCATGAAAGTTAGTTAGAACACGAAAACCTAGATTGTGTGATTGTTTGTGCATTATATGTTATGTTTTTGGGTGGTTGTGTTTCATGTACATGACTACACATTATATATGTATTGCATGAAAATTTACTTGATCAAATCAGTACTCAGTTTGGTTGAGGCATTATAGATTCTTATTGGGTTTTTGGGCTCACCCCTACTTGCATACACTATATGAGTCTCAATTTATGTGGGAAGAATTTTCTATTTTACCTTGGGATATAGGTATATTTTAGAGATGGACATATGGTATAGGTCTAGGAGGTCATGGATTCCAAGGATTTGGTAGGGAAGGTACGTGATTAATTATGATTCAATATACAAATTGATTTGGTTAGTAGGTATTTATAGATATAGTTAGTAGGTAAATATAGTTATGGTTAATAGGTAGATTAATTTTTGGTTTTTAGGTTTTATTTCATTTTTATCTACTGCTTATGCTCTATTTTATTTATCACATCATATATACTTTTCACTGATTATATATTATGGATTGTGAGGTCCTGTTTGAAACCCTATTTACATCTTCAGGGTTTGGTTTTAGAGGTTATAGTCTTCCCATGACTATGTGAGGTCCTCACTGATAGTAAATAGACTTTAGTATATAGAGAGGCATACCTGTGGCATTTTGGTGTCCTCACTTGGGTTCCTTTTGGGAATCATATGGCAAGGATTTATAAAAACCATGTTAAATGTAATAACATCACTGAGTTTTTATATAATTAGTTTCATGATAATTTTTTGGGATCTATTTGGGATAAATCAAATGTTTTTTATCTAATATTTAAAATACTTTATTTTTAAATTTAAAAGGGGTTAATTTATGAAATTTGGAATTTTAAAGGATTATACGACTTAAAAACCACGATTTGTTTTTAAAAAATGGTGTTCATAATATTTCTATTTTAAAACCTAGTTTGGATCAATTAAAATGGATTATGTGAGATGTTAATGTTTGTGTGGTTGGAAACATGGTTATTATGGTTCTCTATCAGGATTTTTTGAATTAATTAATTTTCTATTTCTATGGTTCCGTTTAGATTTTATTATATTAAAATTTACTGATTTGATGAGTGATTGATTTGTTAGGTTTTATTTCAATTTAATATGAAATCTGGAAATTTTATATTAAGTGGAAGGATAGTGTTGATTTTGGGTTACATGTTTGATATATAGTTGGGAATGGTTTATTTTGGTTCAATCCATTATATATGATTTCCTAGTATGGAATTATTTAGGAATGTTTTGGTTTGGGTGGTTATTTTATATTTTATCCCTTTTGTTGGATGCTTTGGGTATAAATAGAAAGGGGAAGTAGCTTATTTGATGTATGAATAGTTTGATGGTCATATGGATTGAATTATTATAATTAAGGGATAAACCAAATGTTTTTGATCTTTAATGGATGCTAGGGTTGTTATTCAGTAGTCTTAGGATAATAATTGTGGTTTTGGATATTAATGTTTCTTGGTTTGATTGGTTCTAAAGTATTTCATTATACCCTAATAGTGTTATAAAGGAATATGTGATAACATACTCATTGTTTTAGTTATCAAACCATGAAATATTGATTTCATTGGGTTGTCTTGATTTAATGAGTGATTGAGTTTCTAGGTTGCATCTGGTATGAAGATGAAATTTGGTAATTTTATGTTAAGTGGAAGGATAATGTTGATTTTTGTATCATGTATGTAACATGGATCTGGCAATGGTTTATTTCAAATGAAACCATTATATATGGTTTACTTGGATGGAATTAGGTAGGAGTGTTTTGGTTTGGGTGGTTATTTTAGATTTTATCCCATTTTTGGTGGATATTTAGGGTATAAATGGAAATGGGGAGTAGCTTCTATGATAAGTGACTAGTTTGATGTTCATATAGATTGAATTATGGAAATTTAGGTATGAACTATGTTTATTTTATCTTTAATGGATTATGGGGATGATATTCTGTAGCCTCAGGATGTGAATTGTGGTTTTGGGTATTGAGGTTGCTGGGTTTGATTGTTATAAATTCACGCCTTATAATCTAATAGAGTTATAAAGGAATATGTAATAATATACTCATTATTTTAGTCATCAAAACATGGCCTATTTATTTTATTGTGTTTTCTTGATTTGATGACTGATTGAGTAGTTAGTGTTTGTGTTGGGATCTTGTTATGATTTTCTCTGTTTTTTATTTATTGTGTTTTTGAATATTAAAAATACCCTAATTTTTTATTTTTAAATGGATAATTATAACTTATAACAATATCATATAATTAATTTGTAATTCATCTTTGTTGAGGTTGTTAAATATATAAAATGTGTATAAAGGATTATTCAGTCACTATTTTATTATGTTTATTCATTATTTATTAAAGAAAGTAACAATGTTATTATTTAATTATTTAAATTATTATTTAATTTCATTAAATTTTATTAATAATATTATTTATAATTATTTTGGTTATATTTTATGAAAAATTAATTTTACAAAGTTTTATTTTACCCTTACTTAACATTTATAAATTTCATTTTATCTTTACTTAACATGTAAAGATTTCATTTTACCTTTACTTAACATGTATCAATTTCATTTTAACTTTACTTATAATGTAGAAAATTAATTTTAACTTTAATTAACATGTAAAAACTTTATATTAACTTTACATATCTTAATTTGGTTATATTTACTTATGTAATATAAATTTTTAGAAACCCTTATGTAACTCAAAATATTGAATTTTTTTCATATGAAATCCTAATTTCCAGATTACATTTGCTACTAAATATTTATCATAAATTGAGATACACACTTTATAATTTTGTGATTATTATTGATATGGATAAATAAGAATATTATCTACATTTTCTTTAACTATAAGGAAGGTTTAATCAACTGTTAATATGTTTTAAATTTGGTCTCAATTCTCATCACACTATCATTATAATTCTAGTTTTTAGATTAAATATGATACCATTTTTACTGACATATTGAGATAAATTTATTACATTGAGGATATATTTGATATTTTGGAAATATAATATAATTATTTAAATATAATTCAATAATAAAAAAATATAATTTTTTATATGGTCTAATATTGGACCGAACTTTCTATTAAGTAGCCTTAAAATATTTATTTACATTTACATAGGTTTTTATTTTACATTTAGGCTACCATTTTATTTTACATTTACATATCCATTTATTTTAAATTTAATTATAAATTTAAATTCACCTTTATGGATGAACCATGTATATTTTATCTTTAATATATGATGAGGATGTTATTTGGTAGTCTCATGATGAGAATTGTGGTTTTGGGTATTGAGTTGTTGGGTTTTATTAGTTCTAAAGTCTTTCATTACACCCTAACAATGTTATAAAGGAATATTTGATAATATAATAATTGATTTATTCATAAAACCAAGTCCCATTGAAGGTTTTATTATATAAACCTCATATCTATTTGGATCACATCATCTCAGTTTATTTTGATTTGGGATAGGTCACATCAATTTGATTAGGGATGATGTGATTTTAATTTACATATGAAATTTCCTCTTCAATTCTACCATTTATATATATATATACTTCATTTTCATTCATGAAAAATGTTTTAAATTTTCTTTTATGCTCTTATATTCTATTATTTTAACCTACTTTTCTGTTTGGGATTGGTTTCCACACAAGCCTTTCAGATGGGCTCTTATTTGGGCCACTTTGTTATGCTTGACTCTAGAACACACTCTATTTCACCCTCACCACTTCATTGATCCATTGGTTTTCCTTAGGGATATTTGGATATATTTATGAGTTTTCTTCCTTGGGTCATCCTATCCATCCACCATTATGGTACCTTTTTCTTGGTTTTTTGCAATCAGTACCTCGATTATTTTACCCCATTATGTGGCTTTTGCTGATTTTGTGGATTTAAATTCCCACCTAAACTATGTTTGGGGAATTTATCACCCCCTTATATGTTCTCACTTCAATATATGTTATTATTTTTTATTCTCCATATATTTTTTATCACCTCCCTTGGTGAAACGCTATCCATATTCTAAAGAAAAAAATCCTTGGGAGAGATCTATTGAATCCTGTTATCATCCCATGGTTCCTATATTGCATCCAGTGGAGTTCCAACAATATCAATTCATACTAAATATATATATATTTACCATATTTATAGGTTCTAATGGAGATATAGGTGATTCAATACTATGAGATCATGATAGAGGCCCAGGAGCAACCAATCATGACCTTTGAATCACATACTTTAGACTATCAGATGGAGGTAGGTTGTCTAACACTGTAAGTTTCCTCTTGTTTTATTATTATATCTTATTTGTTTTCTTTTTTATTATTATTTTTTATATAAAATCCCAGTTTAAATCTTTTACCTCATTTTATTTGGGCATTAATAAATAGGGTGAGTGGGTGGTTTTCTTACGGTGCACGTAGGATCCCAAAGGGTCCTAAGAACATTAAATCATCATGTTCTTTTTTTCTTTCTTTATTTATTATTTATTTCTTTTCTCATCTATATTAGAACATTATTCTATTTTATTATTATTGTTATCATTTTCTCCATAAATTTCCATTTAATCTCAAATACTCATAGAAACTAAACCTTTATTCAGTGATCCTTTTCCATTTATTGGGGAATTATGATCAACACAACCCCCAATAAATTGGTATCAGAGCCATAAAATATAAAATATTATCTAAAACGTACAAAAATTGAAAATTTTTATGGTGAAAATTATTCTATATATTTTAGAATCAAGATGAGGTCCTTACTAGTATAGAACATGCTTATTGATGCATTGCACAGTCCTAAAAAACCCATAATCACCCAGTCTTCTAATGACCAAATGACCAAAACCTATGAAGAAATATCTATTTTTGTCTTTTATAAGGCCCATAGTTCCCTTTTATTGCAATTAGGTGATATGGTTCTCAGGTAAACTGCCTTTGGAAAATTTTCTATTGGCTTATGGTTGAAACTAGAGAAACTTTATATGATAGCCTCACCAGTTGGTCACCTCTATAATAAAAATCAATTTTTTACATTTAAAATGCATCCTAGAACCTCAATCAAATCCAATTTAGATGAATTTAACAAAATTATGATTGATTTATCTAATATAAATGTATATATTGAGGGTATATACTGGTCCATGATTCTTTTCATCTATTTTGATAGTTTTTATACTACTCTTATTGAATCCATAATGTATGGCTATGAAACCTTATTCCTTGAAGAGTTAAATTAGCCTTGTTGTCTAAGGAATTACATAGTAAGTCTAAAGTAATGGGTGAGGATGTGACCTTATTCACAAGGGGTGGACTGAAAAACATTGGTAAAGAGAAATAGAATAATAAAGCTAATGTAAAGAATAATAAATAAACCACACCTAAAAGGTTTAAATCTAAATCTAAATCTAGTAAGGTAACCTACTATAATTATAGAAAACCTGGTCATATTTCTCTATAATATCACAAACAAAAATAGAATAAAAATACTAATGAATCTATATAATAGTCACTATTAGTTGATTTTGGTTATGATAGTGTTATGGTGATTGAAGTGTCTACACATGTTATATCTTGTGAGTGGGTTCTAGATTCAGGATGTTATTTCTATATGTGTCTTGATAGAGAATATTTTCTAGAGTTGATCGAGGGGGAAGAGGAAGAAATTATTATTGGAAATAATATGAGGTGTAAAATTTAAGGTAGATGATTGATTCTATTATAGATCCATGACCATTCAGGTTTGACCTTTCTTGATGGAATTTGGGTGCCTGATCTATACAAAATCTTTTCTCCTTAGGTGTTTTAGACCAGAAATGGTATACCTTTAATTATTAATTAGGTTATCTCAAGATCTCCAAAGGTTGTAGAATAGTCATTAAATGATATATTTTTAATGGGATCTGTGTTCTAGATTGAGAAAAAAACAATAGATAGTTAGGTAGAAACTATGTTACCAACACTGATAACACTATACTATGGCATAGAAGGTTGGGTCATGTCACCTCTAAGGGTCTTGAGGAGATTTGAAAACATGGATTTCTTAGGGGTGTTAAACCTATAAATTTTCCATTTTGTGAGGATTGTGTTTTGGTAAAATATAAAAGTGACTATTTCAACATGTATTCCTTTATAGCGATCAACCCACTTGAATACATCCACCCAGATTTGTGGTATCCTACAAGGAATACCTATCATGAATGAGGCTCTTATTTTCTAACCTTCATTGACTATTTTTCCTGAAAGGCGTGGATTTATATTCAAAAAATATAAATCTAATGTTTTTGAAACATTTAAAACCTATAAATCACTTGTTGAAAATAAAATTGGGAGGAAGGTTATAAGGTCATGAGGACAATTAATGGGTTAGAATACTTATCAACTGATTTCATACACTTCTTTGAGTCAACATAGATTATGAGGAACTATACTGTTAGGGATGCTCCCTAATAGTATGGTATGGATGAGTGGATGAACCACACTATATTATAATGATTATGTATATTTTTAACATGCTTAGTCTTGCCCAAATATTTTTCGGTTGAGGCTGCAACCACTAAAGTCTACCTAATTAATAGATGCATTTTGGTTTCCAACAAATTAAAAACTCTAGAATAATTATATAAAACTATACCCCCCTTCATATAGTCCTATAAGAGTGTTTGAGTGTACATCATATTATCATGTTAAGATAGAAAAAATCGGATCTTGGAGCTCTTAAGTGTGTTTTTATGTGGTACCCTGAAGGAGTGAAGTGGTAAAAATTGTGGGTTGATAAAACCGGTGACAAAAAATGCCTTATAATCAGATATATAGTTTTCCATGAATCCATTTCTCTTAAATCTAAATCTTTTAATGATCATACCAACTACACACCTCAAAATAAGCATGTTAAGATTGATCAATCAATCCAATTTGAGGCCCCAATAGAGTTTTCTCCACCTGAACCTCAACCTATTACCGAGTCTCACTCAAGATCTGATTCAAAGTTAGATAGTTATTCTCATAATGTTTCTAGTTATTACCATCTCACTAGAGATAGATAAAGGTGGGTTATAAGGCCCCCTACTCATTTTGGGTAGTATAAAATAACCTCATTTTCTTTCTATATAGCCTAGGATCTTAAATATGAGGACCCAAAAACTTACAAACAAGCTATTAATGATAGATATTCCAAATAATGGATATATTCCACAAATGATAAGATGATTTTTAAGGAATAATAATAAATGGTATATTGTTTAAAAACCATCTAATTCTAAGATAATTGGATACATGAAGATATTAAAAAAAGGGCACAATAATAGATATAAAAAGATTATGTTTAAGGTTATATTGGTGGGAAAGGGATTCCTTCAAATATAAGGGACATATTAGACTAAAAATTTTTCTCCTATAGTTAAATAGTCATCCATATGATTACTACTTGATTTTGATACTTACCATAATTTCCACATTGAACATCTTGATGTAAAAAAAATTTCTATATAGTGATATTGATGAAAATATTTATATGAAACCACCAAAAGGTTAAATGAATGACTTCAAAAAAAAAACTAAACATGCCTTTAAAAAAAATCTTTATACGGTTTAAAGAAGGCCTCTCGATAATAGTATAAAAGGTCTGACTCATTCATACTGGACAGAATATTTAGTTGAAGTAAACATTATGTGTGTGTCTATTTCAAAAATTATTAAAAAATCCATGCTTTATCAAATATTATATGCATATTTTAATGTAACGTCCATTCTTGGCCTATTAATTTGTCGGTTTTAGGTGTTGGAGGTGTTTTAGAGGAGGCTTGAGGAGGTTCCATGCTGGTGGGAGGTGCAAGAAGACTAATATGGGATATTAATGTTGCAAAAGGTTTATATGACATGAACTGGTGTTTCATGGATTGGGTAGCTCATTGGATTCATGTCTTGTGTATGGTGATGGAAGAATCTATCACATTGTGAAAGTAATTGAAGACATGTAGTTAAATCATGTCGAGGCGATGTGAATTCTGACAGAAGTTGGTTTTGGGAAAATCCCATGAAATTCACATCATGAATGGGTTACCCAATGTGAAAGTGTCAAGTTATAGGTTTTAAAAAGGTCTTTTAACTGAAACCCTCATTATTCATACATACCTCTTTTCTATCTCATTTTGGGTGAACCCTAGGTGGCTCTCCGAGGTTTTTTATCCCCTTCCTCCTGATTCGATCAGTTTGTTCTGGTGGATGCCCATTGGTGATCAGTGGTAATCCCTTCTCTTATACTTTGTTGTTTTCATTCCGTTATAATCCCAAGGATCCACTACAGTGGTGTGTTTTTGGTTTGGGCTATGATTTGGGCTGCATTTTTGATAACCCTTGATGTAGTGTAGATTTATTAGTAGGTTTTTCATGCAGTTTTGGTTTGAAGGCATTTATTCTTTTCCCTACGATGCACAACGAGTTGTAAAATATTCTTTGAGGTATAGAATTCCTTGGTTTATCATTTTTGTATCATCCAGTAGGAGTTTTCTTTTATTTATCAATGGGGGGGGGGGTTGTTCTGGCATAATTAAATACAAAGAATTGAATAATTGAAATTAAAATGGGAAAAGGGGAATAATTTTAATGCTTTTACAACTATGAAATTATTATTATATTGTTATTGTAAGGTCTGAATTCCATGCTATAAATTGTGGTCATTGGGGGATTTTTTTGTGATGGGTTTTTATATGCAATGGATCCCTTTTTGTGTGGTTGTTGTGATATCACCCTAAAATATAAATTGGGTAACCACTTATATTTGGTTAATAAAATGGTTACCCCTAGATTTATGGATTATGTGATAATGAACCTAAAATAAATTAAAATATAATAAATCCCCCTTTTTTAAATATATGTTATGATATTTGATTTGTTGTGAAGTGTGGACATGCTATGGGGTAGTGATGTGTGGTTTCAACGTAGTGTGGGGTGATGTGTCATTTGTTTGGTTGTTCTTCTAGGGTGGTGTGGTGATGGTTTGTTTGGATATTCTTTTGTGATAGTGAGGTAATGGTTTGTTTGGATGTGCTTTTGGGGAAATGAGGTGATGGTTTGTTTGGCCGTGCTTATGGGGTAGTGAGGCAATGGTTTGATGGGAATGATGAGCTTATTGTGATTTTTGGTTTCATTATGCTTGATGCTTGGGTGATGATGGAATAATTGGTTAATAATGTTTAAATGGACATGGTTTGGTTTGTTTAATTGGATGGAAATTATTAATGAAAAAATAAATGATAGGTTGTGTGGTTAAATGCATTTATTAGTAAATAATTAAATAAATGGGATAAATAATGGAATTAGTTGGTGGTGTGAGATGTGGATTGTGGTATGTGCGGTGTTATTCATTTAGAGGTGGCATAAAAAGTGGCAGTGTTATGAGTTGGTTAGTGTTTTTTTGTGAACCTATAAGTCAGTTTTATGCGTGGATTATATATATACTTGTATACAGGGTTTCAATTTTTTTAAAAGGGTGGTGTGGTTTTATAAGGTGAAATAGATTTCCCTTAGTTTTTTTGGTTGTGATTGTTGATGAATTTGTTTTATTTTAGAATTGAGTTTGGATTCTAGATTCTTTAAAAAGGTATTTTTAAATGTATATGTCAAAAAAATATATATTTTAAAAGTGAAGGCCTATTTGGCACTCGTGAAGTGATGTTGACTGTGCCCTTGTTAACCCCCCTTGTGTTGTTTATGATGTCTATGCTTATCCATGTGATGGATTCTTTGATGTGAGATTCATGTTGTGTTCATGTATTGAGCTCTTTCTAAGAGAAGTATGTGATTTGGTAAGAATGTGATTGTGGTGTTAGCCATTTGGGATTTATTATTGTTATTTGATGATGTTGTTTTTTCATGGTCCACCTGCTATAATTATTTCATGGGGAGATTAAGCCTACTAATTGGGAAGTATTAGGGTAGTGTTTTTATAGTTAATATTTACACACTATCTAGTACCCCATAGTTTTATGTAACACCTGTCTTGTGAGATTATCACTGGGGAGGATGGTTAGAGTGATTTAGTTGAAGGATGTGTGACCGTTAACTTTCTGGCACTAGGTCCACCTGTATGTGTCATGCACTATCCCCTTAGTCCCTATGGTTCTACCTCATGTTATATATCTTATGTTATGACTTTTTTTATACATATTTTCATGTTTGTTACTTTTATTGTATGAAATTATTTTATGTGTTGATCCTTTTGTGGAATTATTCTTGATATTGACTATTTTGGTTCCATCCATTTATTGACATTATTTTTAACTTATTATGGTTGTGTTTTATCACTATTACCCATATTTCCTTGCCTACCATTGAGTTGGGCGTGTAAAATATTTTAAGGGGAAAAGGGGAAAGTGGTTTTGAAAGTGTTTTTCTGAGTTGTCACTTTTGAAATATTTGAAACCATGTGGGGGTTTATTTTTGAAAGTGTAAGTTCCTAAAGATAAAGGTTTGGTTTCATTAGAAATTGGTATTATTTTGGAAAAACCATCTTTTTGGAATGGGTTTTTACAAATGGAACACTTTGAGTAAGTGAATTCTTCATGTTATGATTATTTACATGCTTTATAAAAGGGAATGAAAACTTATTTTTCCACACATTGTTTCAAACTATATTTTTTTTATTTTATAAAATAAATTGAATGGAATCATGGTGTTAACCTACTATATTTGGGTCACACCCTCCATACTCACATTGGTGGGTAAATATTCTTCTTATCTTGTGTAGTAATCTTTAGGTCTTACAATTTTGGTTGGATCTGGTGCTATCTTCCTTGGGAAGTGGATGGTTATTGGGATCATGGTGGTGAATTGAGAGTCACACTATGATGGTGATTAGACCTTTGGTTTCATGGAATCATTTGGGTTGAGTTTTGTTTTGGCCTCCTTAGTCTCTTATTTTGTCTCTTTTAGCTTCCGTTGTAGTTTGTAACTATATTATTTGTTTATTTATTGAGCTGTCCTTTTGGCTTGTATCTTTGTAACTTCTTTTAGTTATTCCTTGTTTGGTGATTAGTTTGTTTGGATTATTGAGGGTGAAACTATCCCCAATGGTTATGTTTATTACCCTTTATTCTTCTTATCAGCTTGGTGGATTAGGGATGGTCCTCGAGTATATGGTTGGATGGTTTAGGCACCAGTTTGGATGGTGACCCGGGATGGTTCATTACAATGTACAATATACTACAAGATATAATATAGGTCTATTGGTGATATCCTATTGGGTCTATGGAATCACACTCTACATGTGCACCCCTATGGATGTATAAATTTTATGGTTCATGATACATGTAAGGGAAATGTCCTTATGATAGGGGATAATGGATGTCGATGGGAAGTTAGGAGTAGAGACTTGGTTAGTTAGGGAGGAAAACACCTCAAATATTTTTGGATTTTATGTTATTTTTATCCTATATTTATGGTTTTCCATTAATTATTTACACAAGTATTATATATGCATGTGCTTTCAAAGACTTTATGGAATGTGTTGGATGCTTTTCAAATTTTTGGTATTATTTATTAAGTAATTTATTACCACTTTTAGTTATTGACGATTAAATTATGTTATGTTATGATATTGAGAAAATAGTCTCCCCATAATTTGGATCAAGCCCTCACCACTATTTGAGAGCCTCTAGTATATTTGGTGGTGCACTTTAGGCCATGTAACATTTTTGAATAGTGAAACCCATTTTTGAGTTTATTTAATATAGTGGAGTTTGAATTTAGTTTATTTATGTATGGGTAGTTGACATGAGAGTTTAACTAAGAATTTATTATTTTAATTATGTTGTATTATTTATTTCATGTGATCATGGGAGTTGGTTAATTATTTGGTTTGAAGGAAAAATTAATTGTAATTAATTTAATGGATTTAAAGACTGAGATGATGGCTTGTATATTATTATTATGTTTAAAGAATTAGTTTGGGGGAATTAATTTATATAAATAAATTTTTACATGTCATATGAAAATATTAGATTTAAGTAAATTGAAACGAAATATTAAAATTGATGATAGTCAATTTAGATAATTAAGATAATTGATCAGGTTAAATGTTTTATGTGTCATGGGATTTTAATAGTCTATTTGAGACTTTATTTTAGGGGTTTAAATGTAATATAAAATAGATAAATAATAGTAATTAAATTTACAGAATTAAATTGATAGGATTTATGAAGATAGTTACATAAAAATGGTAGCCTTAATGTGATAGGAATTAACTCATTAATTAAAATTTTCATGGTAAGTTTTATGAGGAGTTAAATGAGAGGGTATATAAATTAGAGAGAATGAGAATTTCATTCACTTATTTTGATATAGATCTAACTTTATGAAACAACCCTGGTCATCTATCCACCTGACACTTGAACTGACTCTTGACATACCTGAGGTGCATTCCTAATCACCTAATGCTAGAAACTGGTGTTGGGGTTTCAAAGCACAATCCATGGGAATGATTTCATCCTCTAAATACAATAAATATCAATGAAATAAAAAATCCAATAAGATTAATAAATAAAAAAATAAAAAATAGATATACAACTAAATAATAAATTAATAAGGAACATCACAAAACCGAAAGTGATCCAGGTCAATGACCGATACATATACAACCCAAAATAAAATGAAAGAAAAACCCAAACCAGACTACTTTCATCAATCTCTATATGACCCTTGGTTACTCTCCACTTCCCCAGATGAACATCCTATACAACCCACACACCCACACACCCACATAAGGGATACCGAGCCATGGAACCTAAAAAGAAGACATGGGAGCTACATTCATCGAGTGGTGTGTGCAAGGTGTGACAAAAACCAACCCTAGTTGGTAAGAAACACAATGTTTTTGAAATTAATTACATAAGACATTTAATTTTATTCTTATTAGAAATAAAATATGAAAATAGGTTTTCCAATACCAAGTATATGAAATCCAATATTACATTTAATCAATTTTTAAAAAAATCTCATTTATTTGTCCTAATTGAAAACAATCACTTAAAAACCATTTACTAATCCTTGAAACCTTTTTAGCCAAAACATTAATTTCAAATCCACATTTGAAACCAATTTTCTAGTATATCCTTTAAAACCATTTTAATTAATTTTATCAAAAAAAAATTAGAACAAGAATAACAAAGATAAATGCTGTGGAACCACATCATGGATGGAATAAAATAAAAAATCAATAAAACATAGTGCCATAGATTCCAATAAAATGGGAATCTAAAAAAACCCTAATAAGAATCATTAGTATCATGGGTGATTCCTAAACATCTCATGAGGTGTCTCTATACATACTTAGTTTGGAACCATCTATAGGCATATTGATTTATTCTTATGTCTATAATGACCTGATTGCTCTCAATTATCCTCACCGATGGAACACCCCTCTATGGAATTTCCATACCATTGGGACCTAGTTCATCTAGTTGATGCTAGATAAAAACATATCTCATCCCTCACTAAGGTGTATAAGATCCCATGTATGTTAATCAAAGGATCCGAACAATAAATAAGACATATAGTCAATATGAAAATAATAAATCTCACCTCACCCATTATACCCTCCCAAGAAATTATCCCTTTTCACATATCAACCACATAAAAATATAAGAATAATTATACCCCTCATGGACACAATCCATATCAATTCAATAATAAATATCCCCTTCAGGGATCACAATTCAACTAGGGGATCAAGAGTATCACACACACACACACACCATTTTAAATCAATTCAAAGTGACAAACAAGACTTTCATAAAAAGTGACTTGGGATTACAAGTCATATTTATTCATTTGAAATTTCATTTCAAAAGGATCTTCAAATCAATCCGTTGAAATTAATTTCCAAAATATTACTAAACAATTTAACAATGCTATTTGAAAACCTGCTAAAGAACCAACTCACCCTTTTTCATTAAAACCCCATAAATATCAAAACCATAATTTCCAATTCTATTCATGACCCAAATGAGGTAAATTCACTTTTCAAACATCAATTTTTAATTAAAAAAATTATTTCAACATCCTTTAAATACTTTACATTTCAAGTACCACTTGAAATTTAAAGTAAAATCCTTAAAACATTTGAAAAACTCATTCAAACCTTTATGAAATCCATTTTATCCATCATACATAGGAAAAATTAAACAAATAATACATTTAGAAACATCAAAAATCAAAAAACATTCCTGTTTATGAAGATACACAAAAACACCTACCCCGATTCAATAAAGTTTGATCTGTATGTTTTCAGTTATGATGGAGAATGATCTAATAAGAATCAAGGTACATTAAGCAATCCATAAAAAGAAAAAAACTCATGAATTAATCACCCCAAACGCTAAAATTGAATATGATAGCCCCTATGGTTTGTGGGAGAGAGAGAAATCAATGGAGGAAAGGAAAGGGGGGAGAGGGAATAGGAATGAAGAGGAGTGGAGAAGATATTACCACAATAAATTGAAATAAATGTGGTGGATAAGGCTTGTAATCACCAAATTAGGGAGGTAGGAGAGCTCCTTGTGAATCCTACAATTGGATGAACTCTAAGGGAGAGAGGGGAGGCTAAAATAATCTAAAAACAACACTACTAAAAAACTGGGTTTATCTAGTTCTAGGGATTTGACAACACTAGCTAAAAGCACTGTTAAAAACCTCCTTTTTAGCGCTAGAAAAAGCGCTATTAAGGGGGGGGGGGTATTTAATAGTGCTAAAAAAGCACTGATAAAGGGGGGATCTTTATTATTGCTTGTAAAAAAGTGCTGATATAGACTCCCCTTTATCAGTGTTTGTAAAAAAGCACTAATAAAGGGGGCCTTTATTAGTGATTGTAAAAAATTGCTGATAGAGGGGGGCCTTTATCAGTGCTTTTTTACTAGCGTTGATAAAAATTATATTTCAAAAAAAACATTAAAAACAATATATTAATATATAAAGATACTATATATTTTTTAAATATGTTTTAGATAAGGCTAAATTGGGATTTATAGATAATATATAATATATTTGATGAAAATTTCTAATTAAATAATTTAAAAATATTTTTAATTATTAATTTTCTAATTATTATCGAGTAATATTAATTTGATAACAATTTGAAGATAAAAAAAACAAAAAAAAACAATAAATGATCTAAAGTAAGTTGAAAATGTAACTCGACCGTTAAATGAACATAACTTTTGATCTGAGTGTCCATTTGGGAACTACCACATATCAAATCTAACCTTGCAATGATCTCTACAACCTAGTGACTAGGACACCTTAATCATGTTTTTCTAGGCCAAAAAGGCCTAAAAGGCCTCTAAAACTGAGTTTTTAGTTAGGGTACCCTAAAATTTTAACATTCGATGAAATTTCAGCCTCGTTTAAGGGGGTATTTTTGCCCTTTTTTAGTGGGGACTGAATTTATTCCTGGAGATTACATTAATATTTAAATTATTATTTTTAAATTTTTTCATTTTTAATATTTTACTTTTATTTATAATCAAATTTATAACAATATATACATATTTTTTATATATTCACAAATAAAAATTTAATTTATAAATAAATATTTAAACATATTCACATATATTTTTTTTCTAAATATATAAATCTTATCTAAATAAAAACTAATATCCATTTTATTTAAAATAAAAATGTATGAATATTTATACACCTATACAATTAATGTATATATAATAGATATATATATATATATATTTGTGTGTGTATTGAAAAAAATATATATATTTATCTATATATTCTAATATATGTATGTAAATATTAATATATAATATATGTAAATAAATATAAACATGTATAATTATATTTGTAGATGCACACACACACACAACTTACTTTATATCTGTATTCAATATATATATATATATATATAAATATATATAAACACATATATAAACATATATATAAACATATATATAAATAAATATATATATATATATCATCAAATTTAAAACAAAACAATATAGGGGAGTGGAAAATGTGTTGGTGTATAACCTGGAGGTCTCAGATTTGAAACTCGTTGGAGGTAAGGGAACGTGCGGGAGGGTGAGATTATCTAAAGTGCTGATGGGGGGGGGGGGCACTAATAAAGTTGTGGGGGGGGGGGGAAGCGCTGATAAAAAGGTGGGGTGTGAATTTTTTTATCCATTTTAATAGTGAGGGCTTTATTAGTTTTTCTATGACTGTTAAAGGGGGAATTTAACAACTCTTTTTATAATCATTGTTAAATCCAACCCTTTAACATCTCTCACATTATCAATGATTCTACAACACTGATAAATACCTTTTACTAGAAATTTTAAAGGCTTGATTTTCAGTAGTGCAAAGAGGGGGGATAGAAATCATAATTTTTAGCCACTTAGACAAACCACATGGTTATCCTGTATGGTTTACGTGAATATATCTAGAAATTAAAACCATGCCCGAATGATTTGGATTCACAGTTTACTAACCATGAACCTACCACGAAAAACAACTTTTTAAAATTGCAATATTATATTCCATGCTTATCGTATAGTTTTCCTAAATGTGCCCTAGGAAATTCTCATAGAAGGGTGAAACCACTCGGTTTCTACCAGGAGTCATACAAACTATGTGATACCCATGCATGTCAAACCATGAATGTTCAAAATAAACTAAAAACATCCCAATGTATGGGTACGCACATAGTTTCTCCTAGATCATGCACCACAAACCATGCTTAAGAATTTTTTTTTCAAAAAAATTGAAATTCATATACAAAACTTCCAAAAAATAAAATTTCCCCTAAAAATAATTAGAATAATATAAAATAAATATATCTATAGTGAAATTATTTGTGATAAAATCCTCACTAGGACACTTTTTGTCCAAAAAAATCCTCAGTAGTAATAGATGTATTTGGAAACATGACACCATCACACCTCATGGAATGAGGTGAGTTAGGTAGTGAAACAACTAGAGAGAACCCAAGGGAGAAAACCATTTACCACTGATGATTCCTCTCAAAAAATGAACCATATCCAATGATATGACTCTAAGAATAACACTACATGAATATAAATCTAGAGCCTAAGAGGGAAGAAGACTGGGTGTGGGTATCCCCACCTTTTAGAAATTATCTAAATTATTTTATAAGAAGAGAACCACGAGACCAAAGATCAACCACGAGAACATATATTTAATAATTTCCTAGAAAAATACAAGAAACTGATTCCCAACTCCATTAGGGAACCTAAACTAAAAGGAACTAAATACCCACAAATTGAAACTATCACTAAGACCATCAACACTATCCTAATAGAAATCTAAGAAGAATGGTTCACAAGCATTCCAAAACCAAGGAAAATATATGCTCTATACCCCGAGTCATGTTACTCAAAGGGTAAACTAGGACCTTAATCTCAGAACACCATCCCATTGTGAACCTAAAAAATATTTCACTATTAGTGCTTAAATACCTAAAGGAAACATCAGTACTATTTACCTAAGCATAGAACCTAAGGTTACCCATTCTCAATACATCAATAAATTAACCTCAATGGATAGTACAAATGAAAATAGTTAAATTCCCTAGAGAAGGAAACTAGGAACAATAAAGAATTCACAAATCCAAAAACCCAATACCATCCATGAAGGCCAGAAGGCCTATATACCAATCTATAATTAATTACCATACACAATAGAATGACCAAGAAATCATTGATAAAAACCAAAATAAAATTCTATAAAATAAAAAACTATTAAATAAAAACACATATTTCCCCAAGAAAACATCCACAAGACTCACCACTTATGCTCTAAACCAATTTAAACTCACTAAGAGGAAACCTCTTATCCTACCTAATTAAACCACCACTTAATTAGATTTTAGATAACTATAAATAAAAGGTCACTAACCTAACAATACCTAGAGTGAAAAAAATTATGGGTTCACCATCCAAATTGGAGTCTAGGAAGTGCCATGAATAAGGAAAATGTCACTTATAATAAATAGAAGAGACTATACAAGGACCATTCTTAAGGAAAATCCCCCATATTTCATTAATATATTTCTAGTTAGCATACAAAAATTAACCCAAAACATGAGCCAAAATGATCAATATTTTAAATCAAATCAAGAAATCCTATAATCGATGGGACAAACCAAAATCACTCACTCACCAAAACAAATACCTTATTTTTTTGTTTTTATAATCCATCAATATTTAAAATAAACTAGCCCTTTAAAACACTTCTTTCTCATTTTTGAATTTTCGAAATATCCCATTTTCAAAACCAAATAATTTAAATTTTTTTGATAATAATAAAAACCTTGCCTAAAATCTCACTCTCACAGCAAAATACTTTCCCAGAAAGACTCACTTTTACTAAAATCCATTCACCCCAATATTCCTTTCTAAATCAAAATTTTTCACAAAATTCTAATCTTTATTTCCAAAAGACTTCAAAAATTCCATTTTTTAAATCAATCTCTTTGAAAACACTTTGAAAAACTAATTTAATTCACTCTATTTTAAAATTAAAATTTTCAAAAATCGAACTTAAAAAAAAATATTCACCCAAAATAAATTTATTAATCTAATTTCAACAAAATATAATTTAAATCATTTGATACAATTTAAAATCCTTTAACACAAATTAATTCCAAAATAAAATTTATAAATACAAATCCAATCTTTAACACACAAAACCAAACATCTTTTCACAACTTTTTAAAATGTGCTTAGAAACAAAAAACCTTATAAAATTCATTTTTCCATCCCAAAAATTCTTTTAAAAAATATACCAAAAAATCCCAAAGGGACACAATAAAGCATTAAAGCATGAATATTAAATAAAACTACATTCAATAACATCAATAACTTGGATTCCTTAAGAAAAAACTACTTCTTAACCATTAAACCAATGGTAAACACTATTGCGATCAGTCTGGAAAGAAAGGTAGGAAAGAAAACACTCCTAGAGAAGAAAATACATCATGAAAGGTGTGACCATATGGGATGGTAAACTATGAACCAACTGAGTAACATACACTGTCATGGTTGTAGATCCATTCTTAATAGGAATCATACAGTTTACCAGACCATGCGAGCTAACCATGCACCCCTTCTTTGTTCACTAATTTAGCCTCTCAAACACAAGGTAACCACCAAAATCATAAACAAACTCCTTGGGGAACAAGATACCATTATAAAAAATAAAAAATCCTCAAATATATCAAATATATATCTCAAGATCAGGACTCAATTATCAAACACCCATGGAAACTTGAGGTTACAAATGAGAAAGAGCATAAAAGGTCCTCCCCCACACCCAATTATTGAGTTCTGATGATGATCATAGACTTCATACTACCTAAAAACACCAAAAATAATAAGAGGGAGAACTTTGATACCCTTTTATCATTAAAAAACCTATTTTATCCATCCAATAGACACCCGGACTGATCTGTGACATACCCAAGGCATGTTCCTAATCACCATGTGTTGAAAACTAGTTCCAAGTTATCAAATCACAATCCATGGGAATAATTTCACTCTCAAAACATTATAAATATCAATGAAATAAAACATCTAATTAGAGTAAGAAATAGAAATAAAAAAATACAACTGAATAATAAATAAATTATAGCATCACACAACCTGAAGAGATCCAATCCAATGGTTGATACATATACAACCCAAAATAAAATGAAATAAAAATACACACTAGATTACAAACATAAATCTCTATATGAACCTTGATCACTCTCCAATAAGATTTCCTAGGAAGGATATGTGTCACTGATAGAGATAGGGGGTGAATCAGTGATGTATTTTTCTTTTAAGTTTCTTTTTGAAATAACCTTACCTCATGTTAAAGAGTTATCACCTTGATGAAAAAGAATCACACATCCACATGAACACAAAAATTTACAATGTTCAGTACTCAACAAGATTAGCTATTTCCTTGGTATGGTTTGGAAACAATCGAATACCACACAATCCACTAGAAAACAATACTTTTGGGTAGATATAATAAGTAGGATATATCCTTAAACTTGTGTAGCACTATGTTAAATACAAAATCGAATGTAATTGAAGTATAATAAAATGATGTAATAAATTTTTTTGTAACAAGTTAATAAAATTTCACTAGATTCTTCAAAACATGTCACTGTGCTACCTTCCTAACTTTCACAAATATAATCTTTAAAACAATTCTTCACTTTCCTACCCAGTAGTAGGTAAGAACATCTATAGACTTTGTAATGATACCTATTCCAATACCCTAGTCTGATTCACCGGTCCGATTTCTCAGTATGATAATATAACTATGACATAATACTGCTAAAACAATTCTAAAGTACTTCTGTATGAGTATGAAAATCCCAATCCAATTTCTTGGTACAATACAGAATCTTTTAATACAATCTATCTTCTTCTTATTCTTCTACTTTTATCTAGGAAACTTCCTAAAAAATTCTCAATCTAGAAAATCATTCTCTATAGAAACTTTCAACACTATGACTTCTCTCTTCACTAGTGAAAAATAAAAGTGTCATAAAGTACAAAGTAATCTCCTTCTTTTATAGGTGTGCTAAAAGTGGTTTAAGAAAGAATCTGAAAAGTTTTCCTACTTCAGAGTATTTCCTAAATCATAATTTTTCCTTATAATTTGGATACATCTTTGAGTTCTTCATAACTTCTCAAATCTTATCATTTCTTATTGAACCTTCTCGAATCCTCTCACAACTTCAGATCACTTATGACTTTCAAACAGTTCTTCAGTCAAATTATAATTGTCATTATGATTTCTTTATTACAGTGAAGACATATAGTCACTCCTATTTCCTTGATAAATTTCTAATAAATCAGAACTTAAGACATCTCATTTTTTTATACATACCAAATGATAAAATTAAAACAACAAACTCATTCTGATGCTCCGTTCCAACTATTAGACATAAGATTTGAGAAACATTCTTCCATAAAAATATATGCACTTACTCATTGGAACTTTAGTATCATATTTAAACAATTATCCTTTTCTTATTTTTCCATATATCGATAATCCTTAGTTGAATGATTTTATCGGTGTCAGACCGTGTCTGATGAACTAGTATCTATCTTCTTTTGATGGATCAGTTTCACCTCCAGCCCGATAGTCAACATCACAAAATGGTCGATGAATCTTGAACCATTTGATAGAAAACAAATAGTTCAACTTTTTCTCTTGACCCACTTGATATAAAAAAAATCATATCTTTTATTTTCTCTTGACACGATTGAAAAAAAATCAAAAATTCATCTTAATGAAAATGGTTGACTACATTATTGATTAATCTATGATCCCATTTTTCATTGGTCTCAACAACTTCAACTTCTTCATCAGTCCCAATCAACTCTACTTATTGAACTGATTCAAAAAAAATTTCTACCTCTATTTTTATTTTTCAACCATCACTAAATTTGATTATTAGTGTTTTGGTCACTCCAATTATCGATGGCACACCATTTATGATGAACCAGTGTCAGCATCTTTGAGTCCAACAACTTCCAACTTGTTTCTCTAAAGATTTTTACCTTATGATTTATTATCTTGACTGAAAACCATAATCTTCATCTTATCATATTTCCAACAAAACATCACATCCATAAAACAAATATACGTCTGGGGATCTCTCATTAATGAACCGAGACTAGAAATCTTTGACATTATAAACTTTATTCTTCCAAAAACTTTTGATTGTATTAGGACTCCCTCATAACTCTGAGAACATTTATGATTGACATAGAATCATCTGAATTATATTGGAAAGTATTATTACTTTCCATCCTTCCAACAACTTCTCTCTTTCCAACCAAACCTCAATATATTTTGAAGCACTAGCTATCCACATTTAATTCATAAGGATAGAATCTCAGGTTTCTCAAACAACTTATGATTTATGTTAACTCCAAGATCATCAAAGAATTTTCAGGTTTCTATAGGATCCATTTAGAGTCTAATATAATTCCTCACTACAATCTTTATTATTTTCAGAAAAAAGGTGATTTCAATGATCATTTTATCCTAGAAAAATTCTTCATAAAATTATAGACGTTCTTAAGATTTTTATGTCCGATATCCTAAATATGATTGTGAGTATGATCACCAAAAAATACAAAGTGAGGTGATTTATTTATATTTAACAACAAAATAAAACTCTTTTAGAATAATCTTATTTCAGATTCCAAAAAAAACTTATAGCCAACTTGGTCCCAACATCTACTTCCCAAGATGAAAATCCAGTACAACCTATAAAACCACATAAAGTAGACCAATCCAAGGTACCTAAAAAGAATACTATGAAAGCTTCATACACTAAGTGGTGTATACACGGTGTTAGTGAAACTGATCCTAGTAGGTAATCCTGACAAAGTTTATGTAATTCCTTATATAAGACTTTTCATTTTAGAATAGTTTAAAATATAATAAAAAATATGTTTTCCACTCATAGTTATATGAAATCCAATATTACATTTAACCATTTTTTATCAAAACCTCATTTCCTTACCTTAAATGAAAATAATAAATTAAAAACCATTTCTAAGGACTTGGACCATTTTATTCAAAACATTTATTTCAAATCCACATTTTAAATCAATTTATTGGTATATTCTTTAAAACCCCTTTGAATTAATTTTACCAAAATATGTTTAGAATAAGAATAATAATGATAAATTCTATGGTGTCGCATCAAGGGTATAATGAAAATAAACAAGAAATAAAGCATGATGCCTTATTTTTCAATTTAATGGAGAGAAAAAAGAAAATTACCTTAATAAGAATCATTATTATCATGGGAGATTACTAAACATATCATGAAATGAACCTGTATCTACTCAGTTTAGAACCATCTTCATGCCTATAGATTTATTCCTAAATTTATAACCACTCAACCACTTTGAACTAGCCTCGCTAGTGGAACACCCCTCCAGGGACTTTCCATACCATGGGGGATATTTTCCATCTTATTGGGATCAAATAGAAACATGTCTCATCCCTCACCATGACTCCCATGATCCCATGTATGTCAATCAATAGAGGTAATCAATTAACATGGATTAAAATCAATATGAAAATAATAAATCTCATCTCACTAACTATACCCTCACAAGAAACAACCCCTTTACACATATCTACCACATAATAATATAATAATAAGAATTACCCTCAGGACTATAATCAATATCACATCAATAATCAATATCTCCCTAAGTGGTCACAATTCAACAAGGGGTTCAAGAGGGCTTCTCTCTCACACACACCATTTGAAATCAATTCGAAGTTCTAAACAAGCCTTTCAAAAAAAGTTACTTGGGATTCCAATTCATCTTTATTCATTTGAGATTTTATTTCAAATGGATCTTGAAATAAATCCATTTAAATTCATTTACAAAATATTACTAAATAATTTACCAAATCCATTTGAAAACCCATTAAATAACAAACTCACCTTTTTTATTTAAAACTCCCTAAAGCTCAAAACCTCACTTTAAAATCTAGTTCAGGACCCAAACAAGTTTAATGAAATTTTAAAACATCAATTTTTAATTAAAAAAATTATTTTAATATCCTTTAAATAATTTTCATTTCAAGTACCACTTGAAATGAAAAGTAAAAACCTTATTCAATTTGACCAAATCATTAAAGAATTTATGA
This sequence comes from Viscum album, assembly GCA_963277665.1. Classification (NCBI taxonomy): domain Eukaryota; kingdom Viridiplantae; phylum Streptophyta; class Magnoliopsida; order Santalales; family Viscaceae; genus Viscum; species Viscum album. Next base: position 1,405,417,450 of record OY728127.1, on the reverse strand, counting down.
AATACATTTTAACTATAATATATAGGAAAAATTAATCAAATAAGATTTTATAAAAATCAAGAATAAAATGAAATTCCATTTTAATATCTTACAAAAAACATATATCTTGGTTTAATGGTGATCAAGTCGAAAGTCTTTTCTTATGATAGAAAACACCACAATAAGCATCAAGGGACCTCAAGAAATCCCAAATAAGAAAAAAACTCATGAATCAATCACCAAAAACCCTAAAATAGAGCCTAGAAACCCATAGTGTTTGTAGGATAGATATAAATCAAGGTAACAAAGGATAAAGGAAAGAGGTAAGAGGAAATAAGAGGAGAGAAGAAGATAATACTTTAAAAAATTAGAAGAAACAAGGTAAATGAGGCATGGAATGACCAAGGAGGGAGGGAGGAGTGCTCCATGTCCACCCTAGGGTTGGTAAAATAATAGGGGAGGAGGGGAGGTTGTAATCCCCTAAAGATGAATATGGATAAATATAGAAAAAATAATTTTATCCATATGGACAAGCCACATGGTTTGGTAACTGTAAACCAACCATGAAAAACAACTCTGTTAAATTGAAAATACATATCAGACGCTTTTCACATGGTTTTCATAAACATGAAAAAAATAATGTGTGAGGAAATTATCATATAAGTGAGAAGCTATATATTTTCTATTAGGAGTTATACAAACCATGTGATACCCATACAGGTCAAACCATGCGTGATCAAAATAAAATAAAAACTCCCTGACGTAAGGGTACCTATACGGTTTCTCCTAGATCATGTTCCATAAATCGTGAATTAGAAAAAAATTCCAAAAAATTGAAATTCAAATAATTTTTTTTAAAAAAATTCAAAATTTAACAAAATTAATTAGAATAATATAAAATAAATATATTTATAGTGACACATGGTGTGATATCTCGTATTATTTTTGTGACTAAGGAATTTGGATAGTGAGGTATACAAATGGTGATCGAAGGAAGAGTGATTGCTCAAGGTTATAAGGCATGTTGATTAAGTAATTATATATATATATATATAATTTTAATTATATAAAGTTTTCAAAGGGATGAATATTTCATGAAAATATTATCTTTTTTTCTCTTAAATGATTCATTTAAGAGGTTTTTTATTTGATTTTTCATAGGTTATTCCAAACTATAATAGGAGCAATGACAATAGTAGATAATCTCTATTCTTGAATCTCCACTAACAATTCATAACAATAGAGTTACACGAGGATGTACCAAATATAATGGGGGATATGAAACTAACTGGGGGTAGTTCAATCTTTAACAAAGAGTTGACCGATGTTGTTACAATATGTAATGGACCATGCCACACATATATAAAATGTATCTGAATTATATTAATGGAGGATTATTTCATTTATTTTATTAATTGTGATTTATGGAGGATTATTTTAATAGGTATTTGTGGTATACATTGAAATGATCCTCAATTTGAGATTGGATAATTAATTTATTAGCTAATAATTTCTATGAGATTGGATAATTAATTTTAGCAATAAGATTCAATAATTTATATGAGATTGGATAATTATTTTATTACTTGTTTATTAATTATTATAATTTAATGATTTTATTATCTTTGTTTTTTAATAAACCATGTTTTTTCTTTAAAATATGAATTTTTGATAAAGTACTTTAGTGAAAAACCAGTTAATATGTTGGATTTTAGTATTTGACTTATTTGTAATTCGTCATATATTTTCATAGTGTGAGTGTGTGTGCGAATTTTTTTAACCAGTCCTATTTTGTAAAACATTTATTCTTATACTATGTTAAAGTGATAAATTTAGGGAGTGTTCTTTAAAACAAGTAATGGTTGGAAGGTGTCAACTCAATCCTTATCAAGGTAAACAAAAGAGTTTGGGTTAAATGTGTGGATGTGTGGATACTTGGTTTATATACAATAAGGATAGATAGAGAATAATTGAATTGTTTGAATTATGATCTTATATTCCTTAACATGAGTAGATCTTTAGGAAAGGAATAGTTTTTGGTGTTTTTAAAAAATAGGGGGGGTGTTTTGGTAAAACATGGAGTTTTCAAAAAGAATGTTTTTGAGGAGAAAACATGGTTTATAAATTATTTCATTAAATATGAAATTGATTTGGTATTTCATGGAAGGTATGACTTTTTAGAAAATGTATTTTGATATCTTGGATTTAAAATTATTTTAGTAAATCTGTATTGTCGATAATTTTTTTTTATTTACCATTTTTGGTTATCATTACATCCATTGGATTTTCTCATTCATGTATTTTTATTAGAGTGCTGTAAAAATACTATCAAGTTCATATTCTCCCCTATATGTGCATCTCAATGGGCTTATAGGCATAAATGGTCATGATACTAGTAAAGGAAAGGTCTCATAATTTATCAATGGAGATCCATAGATTTAATTTTAAGACATGGTGGGTGGATTTTTACCTTAATAATGAGATATATTTATTTAATTTGAGTCATCATGTGTCATTATACTTCAATGCTATATATTTCAAAACTTATTTTCTTTTCACTGTGAATTTTAATGATTTGAATAAAAGAGTTTTATATTTTACATGAATTATTTTTCATTTCGATTTATGTATTTTTAGGGAAAACCATTCCCTAATAGTTTTATTTATCCATTGGACTTATTTTCTAGGATATTAAGGTTAGGGTAACATGCTTGAGTTCATGTGGTGATCTGGTTTAGGTTTCGAAATTTGAGTCCTTAGGCTGGTTCATTACAAAACTATATCAAATTATGGTTTTAAATTGGCTATAGTGAATTCCATTTTGAGTGGATAATAGGATTTATGGGACTCCAAATATACCCATAAAAGTCATATATAACATTTTTATGGTGAACTTTGAGTTTTATAGAAGTATGGGTAAATTAAAGATTGAAGTTGACCTTATATGATGTTGTTATTTGTGCCATATTAACACATGATGGGATGAAGTTGTCAAGAGTTCATACACAATGGTAATTATGGTAATAGCTAAAACATAAGATTATATTATTAAATTAAAGGGGTTTTATTGAATTATAATTATATTTTTAATGATTCAATGGATTTTGGTTTTTCAAAAGTGGTTTTTGAAAACAAATTTGTAAAGAAATTAGTTAAATTATTGTGATAAAGCAATGGTGAATTGGGTTAGATAAAAGAAATGGATAGGTATAAACATAAAATTAGTATGAAATAAAATCCTCATGATGATGATAACTTTGATATATGTATGATTTTTATTTATTATTCCAGGTGCTATAAAATTCTTCTACCTAGAGGGATTCTGGATAGAGGTGAGTAAGGAATATAAGAGAATTATCGTATAGATCCTCCATTAGTCAATGTGATTATGAAATCGATCCAAGGGATTAATAATAATTATAATTAATACTGGTCAATAAAGATAGCCTGAGACTTATATTTTATAAACCAACACCCACCTTTATTCAGAAGTAATTTTGGGCCAGAACAATATGAGAGGTGGTTGTAAATGATTAATCATATCTTTAAGTTCTTACAAATTCTTGAGGCCTCAAAGTTTTTTGATTGGGTATTATATTAAATAGGAACTAACTAGGAATAGGTGGGAATAAATTGAAAAGGTTTTTCGAGATAAGTATCTTGACTTGATTGATTTCTATAAGATCTTTAATGATCAATATTTCCTAGATGAATTAAAGTTAGAAAGATAATGATAGTTTTTGGGTTTTAAGAGAGGATATATATCTTTTATAGTGTATGAATTAAATTTACTAAGTATATAATGCTTTATTTAGTGATGGATGAAAAACCTAAGTCTTTAATATTTTAGATTCAACTATGAGCATGGATATGATCGAGTATTATTCTATTGAAACTAATGATTTACACATAGGTGTTTAGTATAATGGTTTCAGTAGAGATGAACATTGTAGATAATAAAAAGTAACATTATTTTATTCATTAGTTATGTGGTGGAAAAATACCTTTAGTGGATAGAAGAGTAAGATTAAAATATCTTGAAGGAATCCTAAATAATAATCTTCTCACTTATTTTAGGGTAATATTCAATGAAATGCTTCTAGTGTGGTAAAGTCATAATTTTGATGTCAAAGTTTTTATCCCCATCCCACTCATATTTCACATGTGGTAATATGGACTATCTAAATAAGTATTGTGGAAAATTATTAAAGTCATGTAGTGTTAGAGATTCAAAATAAGTTAAGGGATAAAATATGCATGTTGATGAACCAAAGTTGACTGGGTTGGGGACTCATGGAAGAGTGAGAAGACATAACTAGGAATAAAATACAGTGTTTTATAAGATCAAGGTAAAACTATGTATACTATAGTAATTATTAGAGGAGGTATAAACATATTAAAGTCTTTCTATGGTGTAAGGTACCATTCTTATTACTTATATGATTATTTATACATTGTTTAATATGAGATAATCACATTCATTTATCTCTATATATTTAATTTACTAATTATGATTATGAGTGGAGTTGGAAATATATTATATTAATATTGAAACTTCACTAAGTTAAAGGGTTGATAAATAATTTAAGTGATTATCCCGCTCAATAATAATAAGAAATGTGGTAATCTCATGGGATTTTCTAGTACTTAGGGTAGAAACATATGACTTTATTATTGAAAAGGAATGGATGGGTAGATTAAAGGTTAAAATTAGATACTATAGTATAATATTTCTTTTCAATATTCAAAATTATACTATCTAAAGTTTCAAGTAAGAGTGGGATATTCAAGATAGTAAGGCAGGTCTAATGGAAAGATAGGTAGGATCAATATTAAGTCAATTAAATGGATTGGTACTTGGATCAATGGAGGGTAAGAAAAAATATCCACTTCTAGTGGTGTTAGATAAATATCTTGATGTTTTTCTTGATGATTTTTCTATTTTACCACCAAGAAGAGATGTATGATTTTACATTTATCTAATTCCTATAATGAACACTATTTATTTACCATTTTATCATATGGATCTAGTAGAGTTAAATGAATTGAAGGTGAAAATAGATGAGATAGAGTAGAATGGATTCATTCGACTGAGTGTTTTCCCTTGGGAATAAAATGTTTTATTTACAAACAAATCCGAAAATACTCTAAGTTTATGTATTGAATATAAAAAGATAAACTAGGTGATAGTAAATAATAAATACCCCTTACATTAAATTAATGACATTTTGACTTTCTAAATGTAGGTCATTGGTTTTTTAGAATATAACTTTGGTCTGGATGTCATCACTTAAGGGTAATGGAGGATGATATTTCCAAAATGGAATTCCAATGTCAATAAAACCATTATGAGTTCTTATTCATACCTTTTAGAGTCAAAACTGCACCATCTGTGTTTATGGCATTGATGAACTAAGTTTTCCATAAATTTTCAGATACCTTTATGGAGATATTTGTAGATGATATTATGATATATTAAAAAAATTAATTTAATCATTAAAATCACTTAGATATTGTTTTGGAAACTTTAGTAGATTATAATATTTATTCCAATTTCTCAAAATGTCACTTCTAGATTAAAGAAGTGAAATTTCTTATCCACGTTGTTTTTTAAAATGAAATTTTAGTTGATCCTGAGAAAGTAAAAGTAGTGATGTCCTAGATAATAACTAAGAATGTATTTGACATATGAAGTTTCATGGGTTTAGCTAAAGATTAATAGATATTAATTCATGACTTTTTGAGATTATATTATCCCATTTCAACCTTGACTAGGAAGGGAGTGGAGTTTTATTGGAATGATAGATTTCAAGAATCATTTAAGAAAATAAAGAAGAGTATTACTTTGTATATAGTTTTACTTCTACCTAAATTAGGAGTTTATTATTAAGTATATTGCAATTCATCTAGTTTGGGATTAGTATGTGTTTTAATATAGGGAGGAAAATTTGTGGCATATGGGTATAGGCATCTGAGACCACATGAAAATAACTATCATATGCATGATTTATAGTTATATGTTATTTTTCATTATTTAAAGACTTGGATACATTATGATTTTAGTGAGAAATTTATAGTGTATTCTGATCATAAGAGTTTGAAATATATTATCTAAAAACGCGATCTCAACTCAAGACAACTCAAGTGGACAACATGTCTTTGAAATTTTGGTTTTTAGATTATTTATACACATGGAAAATGAAATGTAATGGTATATGATTTGATTAGGAGTATTCCTATCCAAGAGGTGAAGGAATATGGGTAGAAGTAGTAGTTGATGGGGGCTGTTGGTAGAATTTCACATGGAAATAGAGTAAATCATAAATGATGTGTTTCTATCTAGTTTTAATTTAGCTTAAATTTTGAAAGAATAAGTAAAAGTGAAAAAATTATCAAATGATGAATATAAGTGGATCATGGGTGCCACATATTTGAAAGAGATCGTTGATGAATAGAAAATGAAAAAATATCCAGTGCTTAATTTCAGAGGATGGATTTTGGTTCTTACAAAACTATGGTAAGATGTTTTGAATTTTTTTTATCATTCTAGTTGGGTAGTTCATCCCATAGCTACTAAGATTATTATGGAATCATATACTAGTTTTGGTGGTTTATAATGAATAAAGAGGTTAAAAAATTTGTTTCTCAATATTTTTCATGTCAATAATTAAAGGCATAATATCCATGAATGGTTTGGTTGTTGCATCCTTTACCTATTTAAACATGGAAATGGTAATATATTTCTATGTATTTTGTGTTTAGGTTATTGAAATCACCTATAATACATGATAGTGTTTATATTGTGGTGGATCAACTTACAAAATGATAACATTTCTTATATATTTTTATTTTTTAATTAATTACCTTGGTAAGATTAATGAGATGTAAGTTATTAAAAATTATGGAATTACAAAGTTCACTCTCTTGGATAAGAATCCATGGTTTATATCTAGACTTTGGAAGGGACTCTATAATTCTATGGGGATGTAATTTAGGATGATTTTAACATATCAGCCTAAAAGATATGGACAGATGAAACAAGTTATTCAAATCATAGAGGATATTCTTTGAGCATGTGTGATTAAATTTGGGATGTCTTGGGAAGACCATTTTCCAATGGTGAAGTTTTTTCTATAATAATAATAATCAATCTAAAAAGGAACCCACATATCAGTGTAAATAACTGGGGGCTGGGGTGTGGGGGGGGGGGGGGGGGTGTTAATCAATGATTTAAATAATTTTTAAGTTTTATTCTTGAAACAAACCTATCCAAAAATTAAAGTGAAATAATATTGATTCTAAACTTACACACATTAATGTCACAACTGATTTACAAGGTTTACATTTTAAAATGAATTGTTAATCCTTGACATGATCCAGATTTCACTAAGACCACACAACCCACTAGTATCAACATGTAATCACAATAGATTAGGGGATATCCTTATAATTGTGATGTGTATCTCCTAACTGTACTTGAGTGTTTTCTACACTATTACAATGAAAAATGTTTATTTTAAAAAAAATAACAAATCCAAATACAAAATAAGACTTCCATAGAGTTTTTACAACATAACTTCTTATTATTACTCTTTAAATTGAACTATCATAGGTTTTTTCCTTCTCACTTTGCGAACTACACAACCTCTTATACTTATTCTTTATCTCAAAAATATTCTCAATTTGTTCTATAGATAGAAAACACTTTTTCCACTTCTCTCATGCATGCCAATTCAACTCATGCCTAAATGATACACCATCTTTTGTGTACAAGTATAATTTTTTTTGAGTTTGAATTTGAAATTTACTCAAATTAATAAACTCTTCTCAGTTTATTCTTAAATTATTCTTCTTTATTAATTATTCTTTATTTATTATTATTTTCTATTCTAGGTCGCTGTAATATAGTGGAAAAGTATGCAACATGACTAATTGGTTACATAATAAATACTTTTTCTTTAATATAAATACTTTCTTCAAAGTGAGAACCTTATTTTACCTTTTCTTGAATCAAAAACATTATTTTCTAATGTTTTAACATTGATAAAATTTCCTTTTAATAATACTAATAAATATTTTATTCAAAATAAATATTCTGGTAACTCAAATTTATATACACATATATTTCAATAATTTAGTAAGTCTGAAGACCATATCAAAAACCATAAATGTCTCTAGAAAAGTCATACCTGGCTCATAATAAATTTACACAGCATTGTAAAGCCATATATTGGAAGTCTCATGCAGTTTTAAAGTCATATGACACACATATGAAATCCTATCAGGCAAGTAATATGTGACCACCAAATCCATAAACACCAGAATTGAAGTCTTATGGGACAAGACTTACGCTACCCTTAAAGTATTATGAGTAGACTTAAAGTTAGACACATATGACTTATAAAGTCATACACTGGATTAAATTCATATGGGATATTACTAATTCATTTTTATATTCCATCTCAAAAAAACTATAATTATTTATATTTCTCACAAAATACCTTTAAACTTGATTTACACAACCTCTAAACACCCAAGAACCTTTACTTAACATAAATAAACATCATATACTGTAATCATGAATATGATTTATGTGTAAAAAAATACCACAAAAGAATAAAATTTACTTCAACCTTATCTATTTTTTATTCTCTATATGAATACCGTATTCTAGATAAACTTATTCTCTCAATAATATATCAAATAAATTAACAACTTCCAAACATCTCTTATGATTAACTATCTACCCCTATGTATTTTATTGTAAACTAAGGAACATAAATCACTATCAAAATAAAACCTCTTAGTAATGAATCATCAGTCAATAATTCTTATCTTAATTGATTAAACTCAGTGTACAAAACAAGAACATTTAATAATAATGTAACATTTTCCATAAAAATAGTAATTTATATTCATAACCTTTTCTAGCCAGATCCTCTTAATTCAACTTGATTAAATGAAAGCACTTGAAAATTGAAGTGGAACTTGATTTGAGGAAGGATAAATTCTTCTTCAATCAATAAATCATTATCACATTATCATGACATTAAATTTGTCCAAAATTTGATAAATATATCCATAGAATTTATAAAATATAAATTTCTGCATGCAATTAAGCAAAAATATTAGAAAATTTTACACTCATGAAATGTTAAATTCACAACTTACCCCTTTTAATAACTTTATATAAAAACATGATCCCCATTAATAAATAATTCACCAAAAGTTTAAACACATACCATCAATGGATAACTCCCTCTATATATTTTTCTACCCCTTTTGTTTAAATTAAGAGAGTAAACATAAATATATTTATGTTACCAAATTTTAACCTCCTTTGACAACAATAATCCAATGAACAAGATGAGAGAGGGTACTGAATCACAATAAATTAAACTCAATATAGGTGAGGTTGAAATCCCAACATCAACCTCAGATTATGAGAAGAATCTTTAGGTAATGGTTATGTGAAATATCGGCCACTTGTTCTATTATAGGGACAAATTATAGCTTTAAATCATTATTTTTCAAAATCTCTTTTATGAATTGATAATTTATATTAATGTTACCTGACCTTAAATGTTGAAATTTATTTCTTAAAAGATTAATAACACTCTGATTATTATAGTCCATGAGTAGTGATAACTTCACCTCCACTTTAAGATCTTATAACTGGGTTTTCATCCATATAATTTGAGTTTTAGCTTGAGTGGAAGCCACATAATCTACCTAATTAGTAATTAGTGTCACATAAATTTGATTATTATTTTTCCAACATACAAACCACTCTCCAAGTAATAAAAATTCACCAGATATAGATCTTATATCATCAAGACAACCTAACTAATCTATATATATTTATCCAAACTAATCAAGATTCCATTTGCTGTAATATTTTAAACAAAAACCTATTGTACCTATGATATAACTAAGAATAATATTTCTATCATTGAAATGGTATCATTTGTGACACTTTAATACATATAAAAAAGTTTAATATCATAAACTATATCCATACTTGAAGCTGTCAAGTGAAAAATACTTTTAATCATCTTCTAGAATTCCCTTGTATCCACTTACATTACTTTCCCATATTTGGAAATCTTGGTTTCCATTTAAATTGGGGTGGAAAATGGCTTTGATTACTCCATACCAACCTTTTCATAATTTCCCTAGCATACTTTTATTGAAAAAGAAAAATGTGATCTCTTTATTGAGAAAATTGTAAGACAAGAAATCTCCTCATCCCTCTAAGCTTAATCTTTTCAAATAACATATTAATATACTTTGAAAAATATTGACAAACCTCATCATAATTTCTAGAAAAACAATGTCATATTTATGGAAAATAACAACAAGATATACCTCTTTGTTATCTTTAATGAATAGGTTGTTATCCACACTTAATTTTATAAATTTAAATTTGTTCAAGAAGGTGTCAATCATAGAATACCAAGATTTAAGAGATTTTTTCATTTCATATAAACCCTTAATTAACCTAAAAACATAGTTTAAATCTAATTTAAATAGGAATACATAAGGTTTTAAAATGTATACCTTCTATTCAAACTCACCATTGAAGAAGGAAGACTTAAAATCCCTTTGAAAAATCCTATAATACCTTTGGGTTGTAATAAAAAGAAATATTTATATAGTCTAAAGACTTGAAACTAGTGAAAAGGTATCATCGAAGTCTACTCTTTCATCATAATAATACCCCTTAAACATAATTATTACTTTGTTTCTCACAACTTCACCATTTATATTCAACTTGTTTTAGAATACACATTTAGTTTGAATGGATTTTTTGTTTTATGGCTTGGGTACCAACTCCCAAGTTTCATTATTCTCTATCTGACCCAACTCTTAATTCATAGAATCAACCCATTCTTGATGATCTAAAGCTTCTTGAACATCTATTAGTTCAACTTTTGAAAATAGTGAGGTATGCGATGATGTCCTTAGATTTATTATTATTTGAATTCATTGTCCCTATTCTACTATAATATTATACACTTGAACTTGCTTTATCATCCTTGGAAGAGATAAAAAATTTTATTCATAATAACTTTAAATGGATGAATCTACTTCTCTATATCGAACATTTTTCACAGTTTCATCATTTTATGAAACTTATTTTGGCTGTTTGGAAAAAAACCCCTTCCCTATCACTTCTAGAATATTACTCATAATGTTTACTTTCTTTATTTGAGTGTTATAACACATTCATATCACCTAAATCAATAATATTACTTGTAACTTTTTTTATAACAATGGTATCCTATTCCATTTGTAGGATAAACGAGAAAGATCATTTAGATCCATAAGATATATGAAACACTAAGAGAGTGAGGGGATAAATCAGTGATTTATTTTTCTTATTATGATATATTAACTTTTATCCCAACCTCTTGAACTTGTTGAAGTTCTTGATCCACTCACCTTTATCTTAAAACCTCACCTTGTGTGCACTAGTAGTAAAATATAATGCAACACACAATATTTACAAGGTTCAATATAAAATCATACTCCTTTCCATGTTGGTTAGAAACCCCAACATGGATTCTATACTATAGACACAAGTGGTTAAAACTGGATATATACACTAGTTACACATCTCCAGAAATTCGTTAGACACCCTAATTGAAATTCTTTAGTGATTTTTTGGGTACTCCAATCAAAAGCCTCTAGTATATAGTTAGACACCCTAGCTCCAAGATCCTTAAACAATATTGATACAATGATAGAAATATAATTTTCTTCATATGGTCTTCCTCCACAAGAAAGTTGTATCTCCTTTACTTGTGTACAATTATTCAAAAATTATTTTAGATCTTATAATATCTAAATAATATTTTTCAAATAATTGCAAACATGTGATCACATCCTTATAGAACTGACTAACTTTGACTCCTTTATTTGATACAAATATGTATTGGGCTTCTCAAAATTCTCTTGCACAATGGATGAAAATTATCTCACATTTTTTTTGTAAATTTATTCATCACCTTCATGAACACATTCATCCACATGGAAAAAAATATTATGCATATCATATCTCATTTATTCCATGATTTAAATACATTATAAATAACACATTTATTTTTATCAATTTAAATTATATTTAAATCCTCATTTTAAATATACTCATATGCCTTGGGTATACTATTTAATTTAAAGGTGGTATGAAGAACCACATTAAATTCTCCATTTTAAATACTTGATAATATGTGAGTATTATTAATATCTTCAACCTCATTTAAATGCACCTAAAATAATTGATTTTCCTTCATTTAAAATGATCAAATGGTTTGGGATTCTTCATTCCATTCATACTTTGCTAACACTTTTATTTTCCATGGAACATTCATTTTTAAATACCCCAAAGTCTTAGGTAATTATTCATTATCCACATGGTATTTTAAATTCCCAAAGGCTTAGTTCATCATGTATCCTCATTTAAATACCCACACCATCAGTTTCATGTATGGCATGAATCCATATTTTTAACTTCACATGCATGAATATGGAATGCATTGGATTTTCATATGATAATCTACTTGGTTTCAATGTTCTTCATTTTCTCATTATAAATACATACATTCAAGCGAATATTCACGTATATCACATTATTTTGATCATAATATTGCATTAAATCAAGATTTTTAAGAATCTAAAGGCCTGAATTTGATTTAGGCATTGCGTTAGATCTGTTTGTTCACATGCATGAACATCACATGCATGAATATCATATGTAGAGTCATCCTAAAGATCATTTTATCATTAAGGGATAATGGTTAAATCATGGGATCCTGCTTGATTAATTATCATGGCCTTACATGATCATCAGAGTTTTATAGACTGAAGAAATGCGTGTACAAAAACCCTTCACAAGTTAAAGGTTGAATATGATCCACTGGCCTCGATAAAATGGCCTAGATACAGCAGATCATAAGGCCTATATTCTTTATGATTCATTTAAAGTTGATTTATAGTGCCAAATTTCCAGTTATTCCACATTGAACTTATCTACTTATGAGATCCACAATATAAGAAAACATGTTTCCTTTAGTGGTCCATTACGAGTAATGGGGTCCATTCTAGGTTTTTCTGGCACTGAATTGGGTTGGTACCCCTTCACAACCATATCACTCCTTATGGTGGAACCACTACTCTTATGTGTGTTGTGAACATGATCTTACTGCCTATTTTCTTTAGGCTTCCTTCTACCATGGATACCCAAGCATGGGATAGATCCTATATATGGTTGAGATAGCTCTCCTTAAGTGGTTTGGTTGTCAATTTTTTTTGATAATAGACCACCAAAAAATAATTAGAATAATTATTGGTATAGAATATTATACCAATACATTCTCAAATATAATTCCCAATAATTCATCATGAAAAAATAATATTTTTCAAGGTATTTATATTCCTTAGAATTCTTTGAATTATTCTCCTAAAACACTAAAATAATTCTTAAAATTGACTCATAAAATAATATGTATATTTCATGGATTTCTTCAAAAAATTTCTTCATGAAAATAAATATTTTTATATTCTTAACCTTTTTAAATTTCATAAACAATGTTCACTCTCCTCATATAATTGGAACATGTAATTAGACTTTAAGAATTGTTCAACAATTGTCAAAATTAAAAGAGGATTTCTCAAGAATTAAATCCAATACAATTTCATGAATTCATAATAATCCTATAAGAATTTTCACCTTGTACCCACTCACCAAACACATAGTAACTCATTGACAACAAATAAAATACTTTCTTAGGATAAAAAATATACCCCTTTTTATTTGTTGTCAATATCTTCTCACATCATAAATGTCATATAAATTTTTTCATGGTATTCACCTTTTTAAATATTTTAAATAATGTGCACTATACTTGTGAAATTGGAACATGTAATTAGAATTTAAGAATAGTTCAAAAATCATAAAAATTGAATGAGGATTTACCTAGAATGAAATCCAATATAATTTCATGAATATATAACAATCCTCCAAGAATCACCACCTCATATATACTCACTAAACACATATTTAATCATTGTAAATAAATTTAATACTTACTTGGGATAAAAAATCTCCCCTTTGTGTTTTTCGTTAATATCTCCTTACATTATAAAATTAAAATAAAAATGTTCATGGTATTTACCTTTTTAAATTTTGTAAACAATTTTCAGTATCCTAGAACAATTGGAACATGTCATTAGACTTTAATAACTATTTAACAATCATAAGAATATAATTAAGATTTATTGATCCTGACATCCAATGTAATTTCATGAATCCATAACAATCCTCCAAGCATCATTAATATATCTCCACTCACCAAACACATAATAACTCATTAAAAACAAATGAAATACTTACTTGGGCTAAAAAATATCACCTTTTTTATTTGTTGTCAATATCTCTTCACATCATAAAAGTCAATACGTGGTTCTAATATCTTTTATCCCCCTTATTGATAATCAAATTCAATGGATAAGTGGGGGTCTAATCATCTCATCAATTTACCTAAAACATGTTCTCCTACCTTAAATAATTTTTTCTTGAAAACTCCTCAGAGGGGATGATATCAAATGGTTCTATTATAAAAGAACCTTCAGTTAATCAACCCTAAGTCTATGTGGGCTAACCCGGTGTAGAAAACAAGAGAGATATAAACAAAGATGTCAATACTATCCATAAACCAACATGCATGTGCAATCATGCTCATAAAATCTCAATTATCATTTTAGGGGTTACAAATAAATAGATTTATTAATGAAATGTGAAATCCTGAACACACTTCAATAAAAACATAAGAACGTTCTGGTGCAAGAAAATAATATCTACCCATTTCTGTTATCTTTTCATCAACCAAGAACCCCTTAATAAATATGATTAATAAAATTAATAATGAGGGATGAGAGTGTGATTGAAATAACATAATAATCAGTTTTTTCAACCCTATCCATAATTTTTAAATTCACTATAAGTGAAAAATTCTTCTAAAAGTTTCCCCCCCTCAAAGGATGCACTAATATTTTTCCATTTCATGGTAATCAAAAGAATATATTAATGAAAATCAATTAATGATTTACAAAAGTGTCAACATCACACATCTCATTCAATTACCTTCATGTTAGTTATAAATACATAAAATAATAGGGAATAATGAGGTACTTATTTTTCATTTAGAGGAAACAATCAGGGTGAGAGTTACCTCTTATCCTTGCTTTGTTTTTCTTTCCAAGATCAGTATATGATGTACTTTCTTCTTTATTGATAGGATTCATGGATTGTGCACATATTTTATTACCATGAATTAGTTCCTCATGTGAAGCTATTTTCTCCAAATTAGTCTTCATGGATCCTATTATTGGTGAAACTTTATCCACATATTTTTCTTGATTTTTGGAACTAATTTTTTAATCCTCAATTTGTTTAGTCTTGGAAAATTGTTCTAAACAAACCAAACCCTCATTCATTGATTTTCCAACTTATTTGATCCTCTCACATTCCTTCTTGATATTTTCATTTTTTTAGGAATCTTCTCTGATTGTCTTAACTTTTTTCTCTTTCACACCATAAAGTAATTTTTCTGGTAGACTTGTCCTGAAATATTTATCTTTGTGACCTTCTTGACCACATCTATCACATAATTCCTTTTGATTTTATATAGTTCTAGTCACAGATTGTTTCCTTTGAGATTTTATTCTCATTTTTTCATTATAACTCCCATTATTTATTTCCTATTTTCCAAAAATTAATATTAATCTAGTAAGAATAGGATTTGTTTCCACACCTTTCATAGTTCTAGAAAATCCCTTGGAGTTTTGAATTTTCATGTAGATTCTATATTTTTTTAGTTTTTTTATTTTTGTCCTACTAGAAAATAAGCCTTATTTTGTCTGGGGGGGGGGGGGGGTTGATCTCATTATCTTGATCTCAACTACCTTTTATGGTGAATAATTCCTATCATCATTCTTAGCCCAAACATATTAAAATTTTGTTTTAACACCAAAATTGTTAGAAATAAATGATTCGACTTGTTCCCTTGGAACTTTCTTCTCACCAGCTAGAGAGAACTCAACTTTTACTTCTGATAAATTGGTAAAGTATTATCTAGATTTTTTATCCCCTATTGAACTAGAAGACATGTTGAATTTTTATTATCAATTAATTTTTCCTTTATAGCCAGATTCTTCTTGAGATCTTTCAACATCACCTTAAGCTTGACCAAGTTCAATCTGTTCTCCTTGTTCTTATTTAGAATTTACTATTACTTATCCAACTAATTCTTCTTGTTCATTTTATAATTATATTAATTGAGATTTATTTCAAATCTAAATTAGGTTCATGATAAGGATGAATAAATTTTCTCTTTTCTACTCATCATATTATTCTTTGGGAAATTTATGGTAGGGTATCTATTTCCATTATAATTCCACTCTTTTGGTAATTGTCTACAATTTTCCACTTTTCCCTTTTTGAAATTTCTTGAAATAAGAGAAATTATCTCATTAAAATCCTTATTATATTCCATATTCAAAACTTTTTTGGATCTTTATAGGGAACCTTCACTTTGATACCAATTGTAGATACTTAGGCCGAATGAATCACTAAGATGGGGATGGTATGAATTGATGATTTTTATTTTATTTTTATGAGATACTTCCTTTTATCTTAACCTCTAGAACTTTTTTAAGTTTTATATCTACTCAATTTTATCTTACAAACTCACCTTGTGTGTATTAATAGTAAAATAGAAGGAAAAAAGAATTATTTACAAGTTTCATTATAAAATCATACTTCTTTCCATGCTGGTTAGACACCCCAACATGGATTCTCCATTATAGACACAAGTGGTTAAAAATAGTCATATAACCTAGTTACACTTATATAGTAATTTGTTAGAAACCATAATAACAATTCTTTAATGATTGGTTTGGCACGAAAATCACAAGCCTCTAGTCTCTGATTAAAAAGCTAGATCTCCTTCACTTGTGTACGATTATTCAAGGCCTTCAATAATTTTTTGGAACAATCTTATTGGACTTGAAACTCCTTTAAAATATTGAAATATTTGAATTCTTTTATTTAAATAATTGGGAATATGTGATAAAATTCTTATATAATTTCCTTTACTTGACTCCTTCTTTCTTCAAAAAAAATATGTATCAAGATTATCAAAATTATCTTGCACAATGGATACAAGATCTCCCTTAATTTTCTGTAAAATTCACAATCACCATCATAAAAACATTTATCTACAATAAAAAATATTATACATATAATATCTAATTTATTACTTGATTTAAATATGTTATAAATAACACATTTATTTTTCTTAATTTAAATTCCATTTAAAACCTCATTTATAATATACCCATATGCCTCTGGTATACTGTTTCATTTAAATATGGTATGAGAAACCACATTAAATTAATCATTTTAAATACCCAATAATCTCTCGGTATTCTTTATATATTTATGTATCCTTAACCTCATTTAAATACACCCAAAATAATTGGGTTTTCTTTCATTTAAAATGCTTGAAGAGTTTTGGATTCTTTCTTCTATTCTCATGTTTCTCCAACTTTTATTTTCAATGAATCATTCATTTTGAAATACCCCAAGGTCTCAAGTAATTATTTATTATTCATGAATTATTTTAAATTCTCAAAGACTTTATTCATCCTATATCCTCATTTAAATACCCACATCATCAAGTACAACTATGGCATGTCTCATGATCTTTAATTTCATGTGCTTGAATATCGCATGCACTACATTTTTAGACACTACTCGACCTGGAAATGAAATTATTTATTTTATCATTTGATGTATATACATGAAATTGAAACTAAATGTATATAAAATTATTTCAATAATAATAATTTATTAATTTAATCTTTTAAACCATCTAATGGTATGGATTTGATTTATACATTATGTGTCTGTAATTTCTTCATGATAGTACACATACATCAAGATCGCTTGCGTGAATCTCATACACAGTGTCAGTCTCAAGATTAGTTTTTAATCAGGGGAAAATGAATTGATCATGGAAACCTACTTAATTAATGTTAATAGATTGGCCTGATCATTAGAGTTAGCTGAACTAAAAAAATGTGCACGTAGAAACCCTTCTCAAGTTGAAGGTTGAATATAATCTACTGGCCTCAATCAGATGACCCAAATACATCATATCAGAAAACTTACATTATTTACAAATAATTTTAAGAAGAGATATAGTTCTTCACACCTTGTTTTCCCACATCATACTTATTCACCATTGATCTCCACAATATAGAAAAATATGTTTCCTATGGTGGTTATTTTTTAGTAATGGTTTCCTCTTCTAGTTCCACTAGATCTAACCAGTGAAGACACCCCTACACTATCGTTCCACCCCACAAAGTGGCACCACTACTCCTATTAATATTGTGTGAACACTCTACCTGTATAATTTCCCATAGGATTCCTACCACTGTGGATACCCATGCATGGGATGGCTCCCATATGTTGTTGTGTTGGCCCTCCTCAGGTGGTTTGGTTGGCCAATTTTTTTTGATAAAGGCCCACCAAAAAATAATTTGAATAATTCTAAGTATAGAAAATTATACCAAGCCATTATAAAATATAATTATAAACAATTCATCATTAAAAAATAATATTTATCATAATCTTCATATTATTTAAAACTTCTTTTAATTATTCTTATAATATCCTAAAATAATTCTTCAAATATACTCATGCAATAATAGGGATATCTCATGGCCTTATTCAAAACATATCTTTATAAAAATAAATATTTTCACGGTATTTACCTTTTTAAATGTTGTAAAAAATGTGAAATATCCTAGTGAAATTGGAATATGTCAGTATAATTTAATAATAATCCAACAATTGTCAGAATTGAAGGAGTATTGATCAAGCATGAAATCTAATGAAATTTTTTGAATCCATAAAAATCCTCCCAGAATCATCACACCATCTCTAATCACCAAAAAAATATTAACTCATTGAAAAAAAATTCAATACTTACTTGGGTCAAACATGTAACACCCTAAGATTTTATATATTTTTTTGAATTAATTTAATATTTTTTTTATTTCACACAACACCAAATATTTCTTGTGTTATATGAAAGTACTAAGTTTGGATTGCATTTATTACAACACCAAGTTATGCTTGCACTACATGAAATACTTAGATTATATTATAATACATGAAACATTATGTTTGGATTATATTTCACACAATTCTGAGTTCCATCAATATCTTGTGTTACACACAAGATTGATTTTTATAGAACTAAAATATACTATTAATATTTTTATTAAAATATTATTATAGTTACCACCTAGATGTTGGAATTGAAGTTACGAATAAGATTAACTAAAGTTTTATTTTTTATATATTTATATAAAATAAATCATTTGGTTATCAATTAATTATAAATTAAAATAAGAAATATCTGAAAATAAAGAAATTCCTTTTTTAAGAAAACTATTTTTCTATGTACAAATACAATTTTATCTCAATAAATTAAAAAAACTAATTTTTATGATTATTTTAATAAAATTTATATATTATATATTCAATCAATTTTTTTGACTCCCATCTAATATATTTTATAAGTATAAGATAAGAATAAATCCAATTTTATGAATAAAAGATATATTTTTCTAAAAGACAATTTTACCGCTTTTTAATGGTGAAACTATTTTAAATATATTTTTTGAAACTTTTATAATTTTTATTTTAAAAAATAAACATTATTTTTTAAATTATAATATGAAAATTTTATTTGGGTGAATTTTTGGTATTTTTCTGAGATGTTTCATTTTTTATGAATAGTGAAAAACACTAAATTTTAATTGAAAACTACTTTTCATATAATTTATTTATATTGTTAAATTATATTTTAAAATGGTTTTAATGTATAATTATTTAAATTATATAAAAATATATCCAATTTAGGTCATTGTAATAAATTCCACATTGAAATTGGACATAAAAATGATTCAAACTTTTGAGCTTCTTACTTTAAAACCCACTTTCCCGACATGTTTGCGGGATTAGTTTTAAATTAATTTATATAAATTATGTGTTTAAAATTTGGAAAAATGGATTAAATATTTGGAATAATCATAATTTATAATTTATATCAAGGTTAAATTATTTTTTTGCAAAAAAAAATTAGTGAAAGTAATTAAAATTAATTATAGTAATGAAGGTAAAAATGAGGTTAATTAATGATTAAAATTAAAATATAAGGTGTAAAAATAACCCCAAACTTGTCTAAAAGTTATTTAATGGAAGTTTTTAGACCATTAAATCTCTATAATTTTCCATTTTAACCCTTCATGTACAAGTAAAATGTGTGGAGCACACAATTATTTTCAAAAATACAAAGTGTGTCCTTTTCCCCACTTATAAAAGGCCACCACCTATTAACCTCTATTTAAATCAATAAATCCATTTATATCAGCCAAAAAATACCTAAATATCCTCCCAAATTCCCTTAATTAATCCCAGAGGCCTCACTTTGGGATAAGTCCAACCAAGTAAGCCGTTTGGTGAAAACCAAAAGGAGTTACTCAAAGAAGAGGTAACATCCTTCAATAAGCATTTTTGTTTTATTTATTTATCCACCCCATAAATTTTTATTATTACATGATTATATAACAACCTAAATTTAATAAATATACTAAGATAATTTATGATAATGGTATGAAATACACTCACACACACCTCCATCAAATGGGATACACAATCATCATTCGTGTGTATGGAGAACTACCACCTCACAAACCAATGTTGTTTGTTCTTCCATTGCCACCTTTCAAAGTTGGGAATAATGATGTAATTACTATTTTTATATTAAATATATGATATTTATTATTTATTTACGCTTATTTAATTATTATATAATACAAACCTTCATGATTTCCATTTTGTGGGAATACAATAACTTTATTTGTGGACGTGTGGACTATCGCCTCCTCAAAGTGATGTGATTCATTCACACTTTACATGGAATGTATTAAGGATGTGTTTAGTAAAATTATATGATATATATGAAATAAAAATTCTACTAGAATTTTAATACACACACACACACAGACACATACTTCATTTACTTTCTTTCATTCAACATGCCAAGAAAACAGAAACAATGTTCATGCGTACATATGACCTATCATCTCCATGAAAGTTTTATTCCATTTAATATTTATATATTTTATATATTATTATAAATAATTATAAAAATATATATATTATGTTTATATCATGTTTTAAATTATTTAAATAAGTGATATAATCAAGAATAACATGTCAAAACATATATGAAAAACAAAGCGGTTATTACCCAAAACATAACTTTAACATGAAATTGTTTATAAAAGGGTAATATAAAGTCATAATAAAATCATATATGGTATGATATATAAGAATATGTTTTTGTGTTAGATTTATAATAAACTTATATTTATTATATATGAGGTTTGAGCATGTATGAAGAAACACAATACTTATGGTAAGAGAATTTTATCTCACTTTTTATATCTGTGAGATACATGCCATATTCACCAATCATTTGTTTTATGTGGTGTAAATACTTACCTGTGACATTTATATCATTAATTTAATTTATTTATTGATATTAAATGTTAAAATTTATGTTATTATTTCATGAATCTCATGATTCAAAAGTTACTCAAATAGTAATGGGAGTTTTAGTCTCACTTTTATTTCTATGAGACTTGTTCCTTATTCACCACTAGTTTCTTTTGGGTGGTGTATATACTACCAATTAATGTATTATATTATTATATTAATTAAATTAATGGGTATTTAAATTTCCATTTTATGATCTATTTTTCATGGGGTTTACGGTTCAAAATTTACCAAATCGGTAAAGCCTTTTTGTCTCAATTTTCCTTCTTTGAGACACATGTTATGCTATGAACCTATATTCTTTTACAAGGTAATATAATACTATATGAAATGTTTAATATTGAATATCCTTATTTTAATGATATTTAAAGATTCATTCAATGTTATTATTTCATGGGAATTTGGATTCAAAGTTACCAAAGTGGTAATAGTTTATTTCTACAATCTCATCATTTATCAGGATTGTTTAAGATTATGCTTCCATTGCTAAAATATTATGATCCATATCTCAAGAATAATCATGAATTTTATTACCATCTGGATATTTATTATATATTAATGTAATGGTACCATTTTTACACTCTTTGGTACTTAAGATAATTAATAAAATATTTTTAAGAAAATCTAACTTTATTTCTCTTCATTCAGAAATCTATTTTATTCAAAAACCATGTTTTCTATTTTTTTAAAAAAATGTTTTTAAATGATATTTTATAATAATTTTCAATGAAAAAGTATTTAATTTTTTTATATTTAAATTGTTTTTTAAATTATTTTCAAAAATTCCTTTATAACTTATAAAGGTTATTTTCAAAGGAAAATGTTTCCAAAATGTTCTATGTTTTAAAAGGATTTTTTGAAAATGGAAAGGATATTTTCCTCAAGAAATGTTTTAAATGATCTTTTAAAGTAATTTTACATATAATATGAAATAATTTGATATATTTTATGATTTATTTGGGATATTATTCAAGTAAACCATTCTTACCATTTATTTTAATGGTTTATGTTTAATATGACACATTGTTTATGAAACCAGTTTCTCTTCCCCAGGTTATACCATGATAAAAAGATTATGAAACCCATTTCTTTTCATAAGTTATAATTTGATGAAATTATTATGAAACACATATCTTTTCCATAGGTTATTATATGATGAATTTTCTATAATACCCATTTTATTTCATGGGTTATAATATGATGTTTATAAATCCCAACTCTATTTATGGGACATGACATGATGAATGTTTTAATATATTATGGTACATGTATATATGATTTAATTATGTGATAGGTGGGACATATATCTCCCTATAATTAATTGGGTAAAATTTTTATATCTCTTGAGATAATGATGAGAAACAAGTTGACGGGTTTGATCCACTATGGGAAGAAGGGGAAACCTAATCCACTATGGGAAGAAGAGGAAACACGATCCACTATGTGAAGAAGGGGAAACCCAATCCACTATGGGAAAGAAGGGGAAAACCGATCCATTGTGGGAATAAGGGTAAACATGATCCACTATGGGAAGAAGGGGAAACCCAATCCACTATGGGAAGAAGGGGAAACTCGATCCACTATGGGAAGAAGGGGAAAACCAATCCACTATGGGAAGAAGGGGAAACCCGATCAACTATGGGAAATAGGGGAAACCCAATTCATAATGGGAAATATGTGTGCCTTGATCCACTATGTTTATATAATTGGGAGTGAACCTTGACTACTATGATGTTATGTGTGAACCTAATTACATGTTCAAAATGTTATGCATGGACCTGCCTTCATGTTCATAATTTTATACGAGGACCTTATTTCATGTGATTAACTTAATGAGCGAACCTATTTCTATTTATACATGTTCATATTGTTATTATCTGATGTGTATGCCAAAAATATATTTATTATTCCTATGATATTCTATCATGGTTCATGTTCTACATTATCTTATGATTCACGTGTTATGTTCTGCCAATATTTATGCCATGACTCATGTTTATCATCTATGACATGTTGGGTATGAACCTTGTAAGATATGTTCATGATCACATATAATTATACTTAACTTATGATTTAATTTTATCATATATTGATATATATTATATTTACCCTTATTGAGCATCTGAGCTCACCCTTTGTTATGTTTCATTTACCTAGGTTTTAAAGAAAGGTTTTAAGTTGGAGTGCTAAATGGGAAGATCTTTACTGGAGACATTAAATATATTTAACTAGATTAGAATAACATGTTCTAAGTTTCCAAAGGAACTAAACTATTATGGTTCTAAGGCTTATGTTTGTATAAAATAATTATTTTTCATATAAAATATGTAATATATATGTATGTTAAGCCCTAGGTTGTTATATAGTAGATCCCATCAACACCTTTCTGCAAAAACTTCCCATGATTTTCTCATTTAACCTTTATCACACAATAGATACTAAACTCACTTATAAACTTCAAATATTAAAATTATTATAATATATATTATATGGTAACATATCATAATTTATCCTATATAAGTAAAATTTTGATTGTGAATCACTGCACTAATAGTTTTTCTCAAAAAATATTGAGATTTATCATGATTTATAAGCATTGTTTGAGCTATTTATACTAAAATTACGTTCATTCATTTCGAAAACCAATTTTTATGGTTTATATGGGGCACTGAGTTCATGGTGAATACTATTTTTCTCAAGATAATAATTAAATCTTACACTTGTATATTTATCACCATCATCTGTCCAGATGTTCTTTATAGAGAAATAACACCCATTATTTGAAATTATTCTAAAACTTTTAATCATCTTTAGATAATTTGATTTATGTTTTATAAACATAATACATGTAATTTGAGTAAAAAAATAAATAAAGGAAATAAAATTCTTCCCTATATTTTTTGATTTCTTCCTCATTAACCCACAAAATGTCTAAATTGATAAACAATAATAGATGAGTTAATTGAATCTCTACCTTTTTATATAGAGAATTAATAATATTTATCTTTTATCTTGTTGAGAATATCCAATTCCTCTATATTTTCAGCATAATCACATAATGAACATTGTATCCCTGAGTGATATTACTCATTTTATTTTGACCAATATGAACAATATTTTGACGCCATAGTTGATTTTATTATTTCATGTTTAAGTAATATAAATTTATAACATCACTCACTTGAAAGAAATTTCCTCCTATTCCTTAGACACTTTCCAAAATAAATACATATTACTAGATCTTCACCATAATTCCAAAATTTTGATAGATCACTTCATTTCCTTCATCAAATAACTAAGAAACACTAATAAAAT
Organism: Viscum album; assembly: GCA_963277665.1. Lineage (NCBI taxonomy): Eukaryota > Viridiplantae > Streptophyta > Magnoliopsida > Santalales > Viscaceae > Viscum > Viscum album. Next base: position 1,405,392,456 of record OY728127.1, on the reverse strand, counting down.
TGTGTTTGAATACTTCAATAAATAAATTGTACTTGGAATTTAGTTGATCTTTCCCAATCATAGTTAACCCAACACCTTTGATTTTGAGCCACCCATCATTTCCAATGTTCAATGAGATTTATTTTAACTTTGTAAAATATTTTATAATATTTAAATCCCTTTTCATATAAGAGGAAAACCCACCATCTACAATCCATTGATTATCCCTTTTAACACTTTAAGCACCACTTCAATAACCAAAGCTTTATCCTTACCTTTACTCTTAATATTATTAGGATTTTGAGTATAGGAACTCATATTTTATTGGGCTGGTAGAGTATTATACATTTCTTTTCATGGTGAATGGGTTGGTGAAATATCATATAGATATTTTAATAACCTTAAACATGTTCTATGTTTTCTTTTCAGAATCTATAATCTATTTATAAAATTTCACATTTTTAGAGGAATAAATTCCCATCAAAATTTTCCTTCCATATATGATAACATTTCCCATAAAATGTGGGAATAACCTTTCTATTCACTCAATTATGGTTTTCCATTATATATACCATAAATTTAGTGAAAATATCTTCAACTAGAGATAGAATCTAAACTTTTAAAACTTCAAACAACATATCAAAATCATGGGAAACTATTGATCTAATACTAATTTAAAAGGAACCACAGATTAATAGAAATCACTAAGGGAATTAGGGGAGGGGGTGAATTAGTGATTTAAATAAACTTTGTGTTTTATTCTTGAAACAACCCTTACTACTAATTAAAGAGAAATAAGATCACTTACAAACTCACTTATAAACTCACTTATGTTACAAATATCAAAATTATTTTTGAGTGATTCCCACACATTTACATTGAAAATTATTATTTTTCAATAATACAAAATCCTTCAATTGAACTAAATTTCCATAGAGTTTTTGCAGTGTTATATCTTATTTTTCCTCTTCAGACTAAACTATCACATGTTTCTTTACTTATAACCATGAAAGCTACATCGATTCTCATACTTCTTATTTCTCTAAAAAACATTATCAATTTATCCTATAGATAATACACACTTATTTCTATTATCTCATTCACATAAATTCAACTCATGTATAAATGGTACAATATCTATCTCACACAACTAAAAAATATCATTTGAGTTTGAATTTGAAATTCAAATTCAAAAAAATAACCTCTTCTTCACTGATTCATAACATCTTATATTTCTTCCTATTTATTTCTTCTTCTTCTCTTCTATTTCAAGTGGCTGAAACATAATAGAAAAGGCTACAACTTGACTGATAGGTTTCACAAAAACTGATCCTTCTTCCTTTATATAATTCATTTCTTACAAGTTTCAAACTTATTCACCCTTTTCTTGAATCATAAATAACATTTTTTATGTTTCAACCCCAATCGAATAACTTTGGAATCACCCCAATAAGTATTTTCTTCATAATTAATATTAAGCAAACTCATATTTTCCTAAAATAGAAGTATCAAAAATTAACTAAGCCCAAAGAATATTGTAGATGAGAAGTTATACATGGATATTGAAAATTCATACTTAGCTCATAGAAATTTTTTATTCCCTTGGAAATTCATTCATTATAAGTCTCACACAACTTCAAAGTCATACACCACACATATGAAGTTCTACATGGTAGGTCATACACAACCACCAAAGTAATACACATTGGAAATAAAGTATTAAAAGACAATACTTATGTGACCCTTAAAGTATGTCACACAATCTTAAAGTCTCATGTGTATTACTTATAGAGTCATACATTGGATAAAAGTCATAAAGAATATGACTTAGTCATTTATTTATTCTATCTCCAAAAGCTATAATTATTTATATTCTTCATAGAACCTCTTCGAACCTAATTCAAACAATCTAAAAACATCAAAGAACCTTCAAATCACATAAATAAATATAATATAATGTAAGATTGAATATGACTTATGCATTGAAAAAAAATACAACATAAGAATAACATCCATTTTAATATTCTATATTATTTATTCTCTTTATAAATGCCACATTATAGAGGAACTTATTCTCTCAAAAATGTGTCCAAGAACCTAGAACATCCAAAAATATTTTAGGATCAACAGAATTAATGATCTATGTAGAACCTTTTTAAGTGTTATATAGTAAAACACATCAGTTAACACCAGTAAAAAGGCACTTGTAGTATATAGTATGGTATAATAAACAACGGATTAAATCAAGTTAGTTTGGAAGTGTTTTATTTCTTTCTAGATTTGGAAAAAGTCGTATGTTTATCAACTATAATAAACCTTGAAGTTTATTGTTAGGGATAATTTATTTTTGACAGTGTCATATAGGTTTGGAAATATAAGGTCGGGAAATAAAGGAAAATTTATTCCATGGAACGCGAGACCTTTTATGATTATAGAATGAATTGGTGAAGTGGAATATGAGTTTTCATTACCACAACATTACATGGAAATTCCTATTGTTTCCAACATTTTTCAACTAATTAAGTATTTTTATAATGATAATCATGACTTAAATTTGGTATTGGTTGATTAATAACCTGAATTATCTTATGTTTAAATGCTTATTTAGATTATGGATTCATGTTAAATGATTATTAGAGGTTGTAATATTACTTTGGAGATATTTTTAAAACAACATGGATTGATTCTTGAGTAGAATTAGGAAATGGAATCTCTTATAATACAAGAGTGTCCAAATAATTTGAGAGAAAACTTACCTTGTGAATTTTCATGGATGAAAAATACTATAGTTTGGATAAATGAAACACCTATGTTTTTGAGATTATTTAATGAAGTGGAGTTTCACTTATATTTATTTATGTAAGTGAAGTTGACAAGGGAGTGTGATTAAGATTTATTTAATTACATCATGTTATTTATGTAATGTGATCATGAGAGTTTGTTCATTTTGTGGTTTGAAGAATAAATTGGTAGTAATTAATAAAATATATTTAAATCTTGACATAATGGATAGGAAATTATTATGAGTTTTAAGGAATTAATTCAAGGGAATTAATTTGGAGAAATAAATTTTGACATGTCATATAAAATTAATGAATTCAATGATATTAAAATGAATTATTAGAATTGATGATGACCAATTTAGAGATTTAGGAAACTTTATTAGGTTAAATGTTTGATATATCATGATATTTTAGTAGTCCATTTGGGAATTAATTGTGGGGATTTTCATTGGATTGTAGGGACGAGAGATAAGAGGAAATAAATTGGGATAATTTAATTGATGGAATTTATGAAGAGGATTATATGAAAATGGGATTCTCAATGAGAGATGAATTAACTCATTAATTAGAGTTTCCAAGGTATAATTTCTTAGGAATTATATGATAGGTTCTATAAATTATAGGGAATGTGAATTTAATTCTATTCTTTTGAGACATCTCATGTTTTTATCGTGGCAATGGAATTTGGAATATGAGGAATACATAAGGTTATTGATGGTTGGGTGATAAGTTTAGGTAATAACGAACATATAATAATTTATTCTATATATTTTATTTTAATCATATAATGTATAGAGAGGGGTGAATATGTCATGAAACCCATATCTTTGATGTTATATTGAATAATTAATTGAAGGAATGTTTTGTGATATTTTTCAAAGGTGATTACAAATTGGAATGGGTGTCATGCCACTCACTGCTACCTTCCCCCCTTGACTCACTGCCTTCACTATTTCATAACCAAAGAGTTACATGGGGCTATTCCAAATTGAATGGGCCCCATTAAAATCACTAGGGGTTATACACTCTTGGATATAGAGTTTCACAGGGCTATGACAATATGGTATATACCATATAACATATATATAAAACATAAATAAATTTTCTTAATAGAGGATATGACTCATAAATTTAGATTTATGGAAGATTCTTATGATAATAATTCTTGTTTACCTTGAAAAGATCATAAATTTGAAAAATTATAGGGAAATAATGAAAAATAATATACGTAGATGGATTAAATACTTTACATGAGATTGAATAATTAATTCATTATTATTTTTGATTATAATCAATAAGTGATTTGGTTATCTAGGTTTTTTGATAAACCATATTTTTTAAATATGAATTTTTGATAAACTATTTTTGTGAGAATCTTGGTGAAGGGGTGTATTTTTGATAATTGATAATTTATAGTTTATTAGTTATTTACATGGTGTGAGTACTTGTGTGAAAATAATTTTAGTGAGACCTATTTTAAAAAACTTCTAAGCTTATACCGTGGTAAAACATATAACTTAGGTTGTGTGCATTATGATAACAAATGGATGGAAGGTGATGACTAAATCGTTATTATAGTAAAGTGAAGGGTATATGTTAAATGTGTCTATAGATGGTGAATTTATTTATAGATTATAAATATATATAATTAATAATAAACTTGTTTGATTTATACTCTTTAATACATTATCACGAGTGATTATTTAGGAAATAGAGAGTTACCAGTGTTTTTAGGAAATTATGATTTTTTGATATTTTGGGAAAATGAGTAATTTTATAACAATATGTTTTTGGGGAGAAGAAATGGTTTATAGATTATTTTATTAAAGATGAAATTTATTTGGTATTTCATAGAAATTATGGGTCTTTAGATAATGGATTTTGATACCTTGGTTTTGAAATGATTTTGGTAAATAATTTTTTTGGATTAAACTACTTTGATTTATCATTATTGGTTACCATTGAATTTGTTGGATCAGATCATGCATGGTTATTTATTATATCCTTGGTGAAGTCCTACTGAGTTCATACTCACCCCCTATAAAACACTTCGGGTTTATGTACTTTATACTTTTATTATGTATTTTGATGTTATATAATACTTAGGTTGAGTTTTAGGAGTTTCAGGATAGTTTTAGAGTGTTTTGGAAGGGTTTTAAGGGTTTAAAATTTGATAACAATTAGTATAAATCATTAAACTTATATAGGAAACCATATAATAGTTTTTTGGAGTCACTGGGAAATCACATGGTTGGCACATAGTTTGGAAAAAATGTATAGGTTCCAAGTGAAATTATGCAAGTGGAGAAAGAGGAGAAAAACATGGTTGGTGCATGGTATCTCAAACCATGAAATACAACCATGTGAGGGGGTGTTTGGGGATAGTATCATGCAAATGTTTTCCCAAACCATGTGACCTAATAATGTGAAGTGGATTAAATGCTATGAAAATTATAGCTTAACTCAGTTTTACACCCTAAAACCCTCATTTTTCACCTCTCCTATAAGGATCTCAAAATCCCCTTCTCTCTTAGGCATTACTAGAGACTCATTTTGATCCAAAAGATAGTTTTGGAGAATTAAGGTGCTTTTTATCTCTAGAATCAATAGTAATTTCTCATTATTTCTTGTTCTTTCTATATTTTCTCATCGTCTCTCTCATGGATCCATAGATAGAATCTATTATAGATATATCTATGTCCTATGATATATATTTTGATGAGATATTATTGGGATATATTGAATTGAATAAGTTTCAAGGTTGGATCTAGAGGTTTAATGTTCTATTCTTTATTTTCTTAAACCATTGTGAGTTAGGTGTATTGTATCCTACACTACTTGTTCTAAAACACGAGGGCTTGACGTCTAAATTAATCTATCTTATTTATTTGAAATTTTTTTATTTGTTTTAGTACCTAAATACTTCGTTTTAAATGATACACATACGGAGTTTGATAATTTTTTTTGAAATAAAATGGTTTTCAAAATAAATGGGTTTTTTTTTGAAAACATGGCATGCGTTGTTTGCACAAGTTCATGAAATTGCATTACAGTACCTTATTGGTTTATAATTGGGGCTAGTGCCAAATAGTAACATCGTATAATCCACCAGGTGATGACTTAGTGATGGTTGGGGTCACCGCTCGTGAGTATTGGGTCTTTTATTGGGCATTCATTAGTGTGTGAGTTGTGGAATGATGATGCTAAGTTGTTTTGGTTTTAATAACTTGTTTAATTGATTTAATATAGAAATATTTAAAATTACCTCTACTTATTTTTGATATAAATATAAATGTGAGATAACTTTTTTTTATTTTTCTTGAGAAATTTAGTTCATTTTTAGATGTTTTTTATCAAGATATAGGTGAAGAAGAGGGGTTTTACTTCTTTAGTGATGCATCATGATGTATTGGGATTGATACTTAGAGTTAGTGCTTGGAGATTGTTTAGGGAGATGCTTGGGTTGATGAAAATTTTGTGACATCAAGTTCCTATTTTCATTATTGTGTTAGTTTTGTATCTTTTTATTCCATTCACTACTCTAATGTTTCATTTTTGTTTTAAGTTGGATTGTTTTACTTTATGTGCATCAATATTATTGTTTATATTTATTTCATCTTCAGTAGGATATTTATGTTTTCGGGAAAATCATTCCCCAATGATCTATAATTCCCTTGGCTCTTATTTCTAACCTTTGGTGTCTTAGGGACGTCACCTAAGGTTAGTATCTCCTTTGACCTGAACCAAGAAAATGGGTTATGCAGGGATGCTACACCCTACAAAAAACTGGTCAAATAATTTTTGTCATTTATTTTCGATAATAATTTATATATTTTTTGTTTAGTTTTTATGTTTATTTAAATAAATATATTATATTTTCAGTTTTTGTTTTATTTTAGGAATACAGATTCACTACTTATCATTTTATTCCTTTAAAAAACTTAAATATGATATTTTTTTTAAAATATTATTTTAAAACTTGTATTTGAGACACTAAAATTAGAATTGGTGTTTTGAAGTAATTTTAATGACGAGTCATGCTTATAAAGCAAGCTATGCATTAATAAAATCCATAAAGTGAAGCCTACATGTTTTTAGCTATGAATTATAATACCCGTGTTAGATTAAATGGGTGAGGATCTAGTAAGGTAAGAGTATTCCAACCACTATATATGAGTAAAAAAGGGAACAAAATCCCCTTGTGATAGTAATATGGTTTTCACCATAATTGTGTAAGATTATAAGTGGGATCATTTTTAAATAAATTCAAAATGAAGATGGCTGTGTTAGAGTAACTCAATATCATCTCAAGAATTTCCAATGATTCCTTGAGTTCCAATGTCATTTCTAGCCCCTCCAACACTTTCTTAATGTCCAAAAACAAAACCTTTTATCTAGGCCATATTGAGATTCAATGAATTCTCATTACTTGTAAATGAAATCTCAGAGTTAAACACTATATTGGGTTATTCCAATAAACTCCTTATATTCAATGAATCCTTGGTATTCCTCAAAATATATTTAATTTTAGGTGAATGTTTGGTTGGGTTCTAGTGAACCCTTAATATAGAAGATTAATATTAATTTTGTGGTAATTCTCATGGAGAATCTGAGCCATGGATCTAATCAAAATACACATGGGAATCATGAAAAAGGAAATGAATCTTTATAAAATTAATATTTTCCTAAATTGGGTATCCATTTAAGTAAATTACATGTGGAGGGATATTGTGAAGTATGAAGAAGAGGTTAATTCACATTGGTCCCTCACTCTCAAAGTGTGGGAATTTTTGAAATATCCTAAACATAGATCAAAATCAAAGAATATATTACCATGTAGAAATTCCCCAGTGTATGGGGAATATTTATAGGAAAACTAGTAAATTATTCATTTAAAAGGGGTATTTATTCATTCTATACTCTGTAATTCTGGCATTTTATAAGTTGCATTTCCATACCCTCTGTATTGTTCCATTCTCCATTCCCTATTCTCTATAGCTCTATCCACACCTAAACCACCCATTTTCCTCCATATAAAATTTACCTCTCATCTTGGATTACTCTCACTATTTAACTTCGAATTATCCACCACTGGTAGAGGGGAGGAAACATCATAACAAGGCATATAGAAGATCAGACTACATCATGAGGGGGGATATTCTTTTTTCTCTTTGAATTTCAAAGTTGTTAATATACTTATCTATTCGTGTTATATGGGGATGTGATAATTTTTTTCCATCATGTAGAACTTTTTTATGACATTATTCATTCTATTAGTCTTAATTCTTTTAAATAATTAATAAATCTTTAAATGATTCATGGGTGACAGCAATGTAATGAGAGTTGAAACCCAAACTTAGAACTAAATAATGAACACTACATCTTGATGGATTATAATATATAGGTTTGTTGGAAAGATAATTATATAATTTTTAATTGAATCCCTACTCATGAGTGATAATAGAAAACTTACAGTGACTCTTGAAATCACAATTAATCTCTTTGATACCATGAGTTTGGATTTTAAGGGAAAGGTGATGTTGATAATGAATTTACATGGGTAAATACTCATGCCATGCATCATGAAGATTGATCACTAACCTAAATCCCCCCACAATTTAAAAATTGAATCAAGGATCTCGGGTCATTTTATTGTTATTTATTTCCACTACCTATATACATCCTATACCATTTATGCACAAAAAAAATATAAAATACCAAAAATACATTTATATTCATGCATTTCACATACACGAACAACCTATCACAATTTATTTTTCAATTATTTATTCATAAGTATATTAGTGAATCATTAAAAACATATCCTTATGTTCAATCGGTTTAATCATTGGTATAAATTCATTTATTCCAAATATATTTTAATGTAAAAAATTGGTGTTGTTTCCAAGGAAATGTGTGGTTGATTCACTTATTTACATCCATTTTATAGATACAAATTACAAAAATATAAAAATAAATTTATTTTGGAAATTCAATTCTTGTTTATTTTCAAAATAGATTCACTTACTTGAATTTTAACTACAATAAATTTGTATTCTAGGTATAAATTTAGTGATTTGTAGGGACTCTTTCATCTGGTTTATATCGCTAATTGTAAAATTTTAACTGTTTATTGATAAAATCCAACACACTTGAGAGTCATGGGAAATAGACCAAACCAACCAATTTTAAGGGTAAAATTTTGTGAAAAAATACTATATAATATTCTAGTGAAAAATTATAATTACTGTTCATATTAAATGAAGGATCTAAAAATAACCCATGTATGGGGGAGTCAATAAAGAATTAGGATATCACATAAGGCAAGGGAATATGAGGTCAATAAACATCAAGTGAATTCCCTTAAAATATTAAATGTATCACAAAGATAGGATTCTACTTGTTCATTAGAGAATTCAACATGGTAGTCTACACATTCCCTCTCAAGGGATTAAAAAAAGATGAACTGCACTTGAAGTGATTCCCCTACTTCGTGAAATGGGAGGAAAAGAGAGGGATGATTAATTGAGAAGAAGGTTCATTGGACACATGGGAATCCATTCAAGGAGAATTTCAAAGAATATACCTCTTAATTGAAAAACAAATAAAATGTGGAGCAGAATCATCAACTTTACTCAAGGGGAAATATTTAAATTTTATGAGGCATAGGAAATGTTTAAGAGTTACTACCAACAATTCACAACCTAATAACTCTACCTCACATTATTCAAGTAATACTATTATAATGGTCTCACATTTGATGGAAATTTTTTAATTGACACACCAACTAGCAGTTATTTTAGTAATATGAATTCCATGGAATTAAAACATATTTTCAATAAGTTGGCCATGAATTCAAGGGAAAAGGTCATGATAACAAAAGGTCCATGGTTCAATAATCCAAAACCATCCATAATGTTCACCCATAAATTTCTACACTTTAAGTTCAATTTAATTCATTGGTGTCAAAGACTCAAATAAAAGAAGATAAATGAAGCTGAAACCCAAGAATTAGGTTTAAAATAAGTGATTTTTAGTAAGATAAATAAGAAAAAATACTATATATTTAAACTGAGGCTGCCTTGATTAGTGAAACCAAATTGAATTAACTTTAAGGGAGTAATATAATATCAATCAAGATATAAATTCTATAATTAAGGGGAACTTTTAGTCTGATCTAAAATAAAATATTCAACTAGGGAAAAGTGTGTAAGAACACCTAACATCAACTAAGAAGAACCATGGAACCAAGATGATACTTGAGAATCTTGAGAAGATTCAAGATCAACTCTCAATAAATTAATAAATAGTGGATAATTTCATCAAAACCACAAAGGTACAAATCATATAAACATAATTATATTATTTATATATGGATGAAAGGTTTGGAAAACTATTAAAAAACACTCGAGGTTGTCTCACTTACTTTGAAACAAAAATAGAGATGATAAAAAGGAAACATAGTGGGGAAAAATCAAGAAGAGGATCCAATACAAGATAAAATATACCATTTGGAATTTGTAATGAAAATAAAATCATGGAAGGGTAATAATTTTGAGAAAATCAACCCATTATAAAGTGTGTATAAGTTTTTGAAAAATTAAGAACACAATGAAATTCCAGCATTGGAATACACTGCCATCAAAGAAGAAAATGTGGACGAAAAATTTGAAATTTAGATCTAAAACCAAAAACTAAAAAAAATTAAAATATACTAATAGCCTAGAAATAAATATAAAATAATCAAGAATGAAGTGTGATTTTTCAATGGCGAGTCAAAATAATTTGGACCATTTATCCAACACCTCAAAGAATATTGGAAGTGAATCAAGAAGCACCCACTGATATTGGGAACACATTCTTAGCTACTAAAAGATAAAAATATGAGTTGAAAAATAGATTTTTTAAATCTTAAGGAAATTAAGATAAAGGGGATTCATATACCATAAAAAATTAAATAAACAAAAGATCTCTAAAAACTATTTTCAAGATGAAATACCTAACTAGAACATGGGAAAACATATAGGTTTCATAATTTGTTAACTATCTTTAGAATCCATTTGAAGTCAAGTAGGTTATATTGAAGGTGGGAGTAGAATTTTTTAAAGTAAATTCACAAGTGAATGGTATAAAAAATTCTAAATGATATATATATAAACATTGAGAATTCAAGATAAATTAATTGAATAAGACCCATATGGGTCCCCATTAAAGAATAATCAATTACCATGTGATCATGGTTGATCAAGAGAAGAAGATTCATGATGAGACTATAAAAAAAATACTATTTTGTAGGTAAACCAGGCCATATAATTTTTCTTTTTATTTTTTTATTTTTATTTTTAGTTGTTTATTTTTAAATAATTCACCATAATGCAATTGTTACTTTACAATTTGTATAATTTGAATGGAAAACAAGGGAAGGAAATTTTAGATTAAAAATACCACACACACTACCAAGGAAAAAGATATAATTTAAGGGGGGTGGGTATTATAATATTCTTTAATTTTATATACAATATACTGGAATTCATTTTTTTTATTCTTAATTTCAAATCCATACTTGTGTATTTCAATGATTACATATTCAAAAGAAAGCGTAAGGGGGAGAGAAAAGTGGTAGTGTGTTGTGATTTAAATTGAACAAATTGTGTAAAATACGTTTACAAATACTTTATGAGATAAAATCACCTTAAAAACATTGAAACTCTTAAAAAATAACTCATTCATAGAGGGTTAATTAGACATAGGTGCATTAAAATTTAAAATAATTACATTGGATTGATGAACTTGAAACTAAGAAAATTATTTTGATAAAATTGATTAACTCTTTAATAGTTTACCCTAAACAACAACCATATAAAAATATGAATTATAGTAGTTTGAGAAACTAGGATTAAAACTAGATTTTCTTGAAATGGTTTGACACAAGGGTGTGTGATTGAAAAATAAAAATCCATAAAATATTAGAAAATGACTACCTGAGAGCTGACTTCCCCTACCCTACTTCTATACTCTAACTATTACAATTATCCCTTAGGGATTCCTATTATAAGGTATGGTTTAGCTCTAAGTGGGTTATACTCCAAGAATAATTGAATAACATATCTCATGGATAAAAACATAGGGTTAAATGTTTCATGTTGTTTAGAGGTATGAAAGGGAATGCCAATGTAAACCTCATGTGAACAAGAGAAAAATGGATTTATCAGATCAGTGCATAGTGATGAATCACTGATTGGTGAAATTGTGAAGTGGGGTGATAAACTTGAGTGGGGGGATTTAAATGGTTTTTCATGTTCATATTTAGATCATAATATGTCCTTAGCAATTAAAATTCAATGAATTTAGGCTCAAGATCAAAAATAAATGAATTTTTGGGGAGATTCTTGTTAATATCACTTACATGAGGATTAGTAACGATCACATGTGGGGGAATTCAGTTAATTTATTTTTATAATTTATTTTTTAAAATAATTTTTTATATATTTTTCTTAGTGATTATGTTTATTTACATAAATATATTTGTTTTTGAGACTTTTTTTATTTTTTGAGTAATAATTCATTTCTTATCATTTTATCCCATAAATTCATTTAAATGTGATATGTTTTGAAAAATTATTTTGAAACATGTATTTGAGACACTAAAATTACTTTTTAAGGAATTAAAATAAAGAGTCTTGGCAATGGAGCGAGCATAGTATAAATAAAATATAGGAAGTGAAAAATATGTATAATTAACTCTTTATTCTAATGCCTACATTAGATTAAATGGTGAAGGATCTAGTCACTTAAGAGTAGCCTAGTCACAATGTATGATTTTTTTAGGTCCAAAAGGGGCCTAGATACCCTGAGGGGCGGTGGGTGAATTAGGGCATGGTTATTCTTTTCATTATATGATTCCTACCCTACAATATCTTGACCTCTTTATCACAAGGGTAATTTTTTTTTTGAAATTGTGAGTTTATTATGATCACTTATTTTCTTCTTTTTCTAATGATGATGCTTTGTATGAAATACAGGGAATAAAAAAGGTAGTCACATATATTTTTAATTGGTTCACCCTCACTGAACTACGTCTAAAGAGCATACAACGACGATGTGCCACTATACCAAATCCACTAAATCTAATTGAAAATAATTTTTGGGATATATCACTTATATGACTAGGATCACTGCCTTTACAATGTTTAGGGCTAAATCAATTCTTTCCCAAGGGTCACTCCCTATATCTCTCTCTATGGCTCACTACCAGTAAAAAGGATCACCTTCTTCCTCTTCCTTTGCTCACTACTCTCGAGAGGTTCCACACAAAGTTTATGGACTTGTAGGTCTCTTCATTATCACTAATTAATACATACTCAGTTATAGATAGATACCCTGTTGAAGTTATAACTTCATCCACTTATGAAAAACACTTTTCCTCTGAACACTAGGCAGTCCCTTTTTAAAATCTTTTGCTAGGCACATTTCCTTTGTGAAGCTCCCACCTTTTCAAATCTCAAACATGCCTTTTTAATGCTCCAACCTCTTTGCGAAGCTCACAGGTTCACAGATCTCACAGGTTTGAAAATATCACTAGTTCATAGAGCTCTCTATATCATAGATCTCACTACTTCACAGAGCTGACACTAGTCTTTGCGATTTCGCAAAGCTAAACAAGCCTCCGCGAAGCGCACATCCCCTGCAAAGCCAAAATGGCCTTCGCAGTGCGCCTTTCTTTCGCAGAGCTCAACTACCTCTATGAATTACCTTTACTTTCACAAAACTCCATGCTCCATTAATCTTCTTCAAAATTCGAGATCTTATGGTTTTTCGTTTGATATCTCTATTCTTCTTGAGGGGGTCAGAGTCTATTTATAGGCAATTCCACCGACTCAAGAACCTTCCGTGCAAAGTCAGCGCCACGTCAGCTCAAATCTCAAAGCTCCAAAATTTCTGCTAAAATTCTCTTTATAAAATGAAACACCACAGAAATTTTCAGATCACAGAGCTCACTGTAATCACAAATAATTCCACCAATTAATTTTCACTTCCGCCTCAATGATCTCTCATAATTCTCTTCACCTTTACTATTTGCGAAGCTCATCATAATCACAAAGATCACTATCAGAAATATTTTCTTCTCTGTGATTCACTCTTCATAAATAATATCTTCACAAAAATCATGCCTTTTTCATATTTTGATGAGATATTCAATGAAATCCACTTTTCGCGATGCTCACAAAATTCCAAAAATGTTTCTTTTTCAATATGGATTTTCAACAACATCTCTAGAACTTGAAAATTTACCATGGAAACCTAATTTGTCAATAAACACAACCAACCCAAAAATGTTGAAATCTTACCTTGAGGGATTTATTCCCAACAATATCCCCCTTTGTGTTTGTTTAAAACTCTTCTCATAACAATTATATTCACTTTGATACCTCACTAAATCTCCTTCCATCATCTACCTTCATTCACATCTTACGATTTAGATAGCGACTGAAAGAGCGTTGTCGCACGCGCTCTCAAAAGAACTTCAAAAGTGAGTTACGTTGGATAAAACTCCAAGCACAACACTCTATGAAGCTAATGTTTAGTTTACTTGGTGTAGCATAGGGGGCTAACCAAGGTCGTCTCTCAAAGGAGGAAGTGAATTAAAACATCTTATTAGAGGTATTCTAAAAATTAAATAAAAGAGAATAAAAACACTACTAGAAAAGGATGGGGGTTGTTTATATTTTATGAATCTAGAAGAAGTTTGCTGGAAGAAGATTGTATTTTTTTTGTTTTTAGTTTTGAAATGAATTCCGATTAAAATAACACAACAAGAAGATGTTTTTTTTAGAAAATATTTTAAAAGGCGTAATCGATCTAACTCTACCTCTTCATTTACATATTAATCATTATCATTTAAATGAATATCCACTTAATTATGATCCTCTAATTTGTTAACCCTCGAACCCTACAAGAGTTAACTTAACCACAAAGATGGAATTACTTAAACCCTAGGCTAGCTTCGGAACATGCAATCGCAGAACCCTGCTTTGATTGGTGTTCTAAGGTTAGCTTATGGTCAGTGGTTAATTAGAGCACAAATCCATTCTGGAAATGAGGATGAGTTGTGTTTAGGGATTATATTTTAACTCTACAAATTTATCCCAAGTGGTCTTGTATTACCGATTAAGCTCGCACTCTCACAATTTGCACAAAATCTCGACCTCGCGTGTTTTTGTATTAATTGTTCAATTGCTTGCTTAGTTTCTTAAAATTTAAAAACATAATTCATGGATCATATTAATTGAATTACAGTAGGCTCAATTATTCAAAATAATTAAATGAAGAGGGTAGAAGATAGATCGATCACTAAAAATTACTCTTCCATGGGTGGCGTAATCATCGTAGAAGCGTTTTGCATGTGCAAAGGTTTATAATGGGTATAACCCAATATCGCTTCTACTCAAGAATTCCAGCCCCAAGAGGAAGATTAAGAGAAGAATAAATTTAAATAAAACAGAGGAAAAGAGAAGAAATAAAAGAAGAACAAAGAAGTTTATTACACAAACAAAACAATTACAACATGAAGGAGAGAAGGAGGCTTCGATGAGAGGATCCTTGCTTCAAGAGCTACCTCTCTTACAATGGTTGGATAATTTGGTTGAAACCAATTCTCCTCTGCCTCCAATATCCCAATGCACGAACCAGCCTCTCCAAATGAGAAAATCACTAATTTATAGAGTGGAGGGGAGGCTAGGTTTAAAGTGGTTTCAAGTGTGAATGCAAAATCTCGGCCAAATATTTTAATGAAACTTGCACCGCCCATTTGACCTCCAAAACGCGTGAATCGACCGGCCTTTCAGAAGGATTATTTGTGCCACATCATGTCCCCGAGCTTTCCTCAAAATTTGGGCTCAATCCAAGCCCGTATGTAGAGGATATGGCCCAAATACAGAACCTTCTCCATTCTGGCGAGCCCAGCCCATCTTTGACTTCATGGCCCAATTTCAACAACCAAATTAACTCTTTAGCTTTAGTGTCCTGAATAAAAGTTGTAGATAATTAAGTTAGGAACACTGTTAAAAAATTTCAAATTCAAACAATAAATATAAAAATATTTATCTTTGAAATAATACAGTGCACTATTAAGGGTAAAACTGGAATTTTCACCAAATTTTCAAATGAATGATCAAATCCCAAATATTTTATAAATAAACATATTTAACACAATGTGAGGAAATTATATCATTTATTATCAATAAAATATTCAATAAAATAGTGTTTTATCAACTCCCCCACACTTACCCTTTTGCACACCTGGGCAAAACCTCATATCAAGTAAACATCAATATCAAATCAAAACCAATTTTAAAATACATATCTTTAAGATCAATCAATTTCACACCAAGAATAAAAAAGATATCATGCCTCATAAAAAACCTTATTTCAGGTTCTCCATTTATATCATTCAATATATTTCCACTTCATTTATCCACCCATGCACAAAACACTTACCTCGCTTGAATTTTCTCTCATCACTCAAATATCAATTTTTTTGCAATGTCTTTCTCATCCAAACTCATACAAGGGTCACCATAGGCTTGATAGATTCCTACATCGCTACCCGATGTGAGTCAAGGACATATGTTTATCATGAGGACTTTTCAGGGTTGTTCTGTGGCTTTCGGTTGGTAGGATTAAGATGTGAAAAACTCTGAGGCTGAATGAGGAGGGCTTGACTCTTTTAAAGCAAAATTGCATTAATCTAATTTTCACTTAAATATGGTCTTCTCTTCAATCCCCATAGTATCAATTCAGCTCCATCATCATTAAAAGTCATGAAAGGTTTACACCATTCATCATTTCAGCATAAAAAAATGTCAATCTTCTAGAACATGATTTTCTTGAAAGCTCCAGATGGGCACATCTTTCCACCTCAATTAGAAGCTCCAGAAAAGGCACAGCTTCACTTGTCATGAAAGCTCCAGAAAAGGCACAGCTTTCAATATAATGACTTTCTTTAGCAGCAAACACATCTCTTCAGAATTTAATTTTCCACCCAAAGTATCACATAATTTGGTGGCACAACACAAGACAGCTTCCCCCACACTTAAGCTCAACTAGATTATGCAATTTCACTTCAAGAGTTGGTTGGATAGGGAAAATTGGCTTGTAATGTGGCTTAACCTAACAGGCTGTGCATGGCTTCTAAGGGCTACAAGGATTAAATATTCAAGGTAGGCCATTATAAAAAAGGATTATTTGAAATAGGGGTTTTAATACCAAACAAATGCCTCAATAATTTAAACACAAGTACCTCAAACCCTCAAGTTTTGACAGGAATAGATCAAATTATGGTTAAATCAAGTATGGTTTGGCTCTCTCAAGAAGTGAGGTGAATGTAAAGAATATGAAAATAATGGTTTAGAAGCCTCACAGGAAAGTGATTTCAAATATAAAGACAGTGAGATTGGCATGGGATTCAAAATTCAGCGTACTTTGCATGAAATTACTAAATATTTGAACTTGAAACAAAGTCATTTCAGCATTCATTTAAGCTTAGTTTCAAGGGGTAAATTGTTTCACTTATTGATATGGATTTAAAAATGGTGATGAGAATCATTTCAGCTCAAAAGTTTCAAAAACACACAGAAAATTGTAAAATAAACACACAAAATTTGAAAAACACACAATTTTTGTTTTTGGGATTTTTTTAACAGGAAAACAATTGAAATTACTAAACTAAAAGGTTCCCTCCCCCACACTTAAAATATTGCATTGTCCTCAATGTGAACCCATGAGATGATATATGCACATGAAATGCAGAATTTTTAAATAGGACAAATAATATAAAAGTGAAAGGGTTAGGAACAGCCTGATGTGATCAAGTGATGATGGGGTCATGCAGTGTGATAAAATCCACTGCATCAGTAGGATGTCCCTCAATGTATCTCTTCAAACGTTGCCCATTGACTGTAAAGCTCCTTCCAGTGTCCTCTTGTGTGATCTCCACTGCACCATAAGGAAAAACATTAGACACAATATAAGGACCTAACCATCTGGAACACAACTTACCAGGCATCAACTTCAGTCGTGAACTATAGAGAAGGACTTTCTCTCCAATATGAAACTCCCTTTGTTGGATCATTTTGTCATGAGCTGCTTTTGATCTTTCCTTATAGAGCCTTGAGTTCTCATATGATGACAGGCGAATCTCCTCAAGCTCTTGAATTTGAAACTTCCTTTGAATTCCAACTTGGGCCAAATCCATGTTACATTTCTTTATAGCCCAATATGCCCGATGCTCGACTTCCACGGGGAGATGACACGCTTTCCCAAAAACAATCCGAAATGGGGACATACCAATGGGGGTCTTGTATGATGTCCTATAAGCCCACAATGCATCATCCAAGCGCTTGCTCCAATCCTTCCTATTTGGCTGCACGGTTTTCTCCAAGATTTGTTTCAACTCACGATTTGAAACCTCAGCCTGGCCATTTGTTTGGGGGTGGTATGGTGTTGATGTTTTGTGTGTCACCCCATACTTCCGAAGGAGGGAAGCAAAATTCCTATTGCAAAAGTGTGTCCCTTGGTCACTGATGATGGCCTTTGGTACTCCAAACCTGCAAAAAATCTGTGCTTTGACAAAATCCACAACAACATGAGAATCGTTAGTCCTGGTGGCCTTGGCCTCCACCCATTTACTCACATAATCGACAGCAACAAGGATATACAAGAAACCAAATGAACTAGGAAAAGGTCCCATAAAATCAATTCCCCAAACGTCAAAAATCTCACAGAATAAAATGGGTTGTTGGGGCATCTCGTGTCTTCTTGAAATGTTTCCAGTGTGTTGGCAACGAGAGCATGACTTACAAAATACATGGGAATCATGGAATAAACCAGGCCAATATAATCCTGAGTCTAAAACCCTCCTAGCTGTCCGTTGGGGTCCAAAGTGTCCACCACAAGCAAGTGTATGACAGAAATGCAAAACAGACTCAAACTCATGATCGGGAACACACCTCCTAATGACTTGGTCACTACACATGCGCCAGAGGTATGGATCATCCCACACATAATACCTAGACTCACTTTTTAATTTTTGGACTTGATGCTTCTTCAAATTTACTGGGATTTCAGAGCCAACAATGTAATTAACTAAATCAGCATACCAAGGATGCTTACCTGAGATGGTATAGAGATGCTCATCGGGGAAAGTGTCCCGAAGTGGTACCTGGTCCAAGGTGTCACCCTCTAGTGTGTGAGTAAGACTACTCATGTGGTCTGCCACCAAATTCTCTGACCCCTTCTTTTCCTTTATCTCAAGGTCAAACTCTTGAAGAAGTAGCATCCAACGGATAAGTCGTGGCTTTGCATCTGGATTCTTTAGGAGGTACCTCAAAGCTGCATGGTCAGAAAAAACAACTACTTTAGAGCCCAATAAATATGAACGAAATTTATCTAAAGCAAATATAACAGCAAGAAACTCCTTTTCTGTTGTGGTGTAGTTTGATTGGGATGAATCTAGTGTCCTCGATGCATAGGCGATCACATGTGAACGTCCCTCCACCCTCTGAGATAAGACAGCTCCAACCGCGAAGTTGGAGGCGTCACACATAAGCTCAAAAGGAATCTCCCACCGTGGGGGCTGTATGATCGGTGGAGTGGTCAGACACTTCTTTAGCTCATCAAATGATACCCTGCATGAATCATAAAAATTGAAGTCAATATCTTTTTGAAGCAATCGAGATAAGGGTAGAGCGATCTTACTAAAATCTCTGATGAAGCGTCGATAAAATCTAGCATGTCCAAGGAATGATCGAACATCACGCACACATGAAGGGTAGGGTAAGGATGAAATGATGTCTACCTTAGATCTATCAACCTCTATCCCATGTTTTGACACTACATGCCCTAAGACAATGCCATGCTCTACCATGAAATGACACTTTTCAAAGTTCAGGACTAGATTCTTCTCAATACAACGATTCAACACATTTTCCAAACTACTTAGACATTCATCAAATGAAGATCCATACACTGTAAAATCATCCATAAATACCTCCATGCAGGTCTCAATAAAATCAGAAAAAATACTCACCATGCATCTCTGGAAGGTACCTGGGGCATTGCAAAGTCCAAATGGCATCCTCCGATAGGCAAATGTCCCAAAGGGACAGGTGAATGTAGTCTTCTCCTGATCCTCCGGAGCTATAGGAACCTGAAAATATCCAGAAAATCCATCCAAGAAACAATAGTGTGTCTTCCCAGCTAGTCTCTCAAGCATCTGATCAATAAATGGGAGGGGGAAATGATCTTTGCGAGTGGAATGATTTAGTTTCCTATAATCAATACACACGCGCCAACTGTTTTGTACCCTCATTGGAACTAACTCATCTTTCTCATTTTTAACAACAGTAACACCACTTTTCTTAGGCACAACCTGAATAGGACTTACCCACTGAGAATCTGAAATGGGATAGATTATACCTGCCTCGAGCAATTTTTCAACCTCTTTTTTAACAACCTCCAGAAGGGTTGGATTGAGTCTCCTTTGTGGTTGCCTCACCGGTTTAGCTCCATCTTCCAAAAGAATCCTATGCATGCAAATGGAGGGGCTAATACCTGATATGTCAGCCAAGGTCCACCCGATTGCCCTGATGTTCTCCCTCAAAAGATTCAAAAGTTTTTCTTCATGTTCAAAAGAGATATTGTTAGCAATGATAACAGGTAATTTTTCACCACTTAACAAGTATGAGTATTTGAGATTTGGTGGCAATGGCTTTAGTTCCAGTGATGGTGGCTGCTGAATGGATGGAAGCATGAGTGGCGTAGACATCTGTGCACAATCATACATATCATCTGAATGAGAGAACAATGCATCAAATCCATCAGAAAAATTAGCAGCCATATCATAATCAGAGTATACATGCTCAGAATTCGAATATGATTGGACAAATGAACCAATCCCAAGATCAGAAAGATCATGAATTAAAGGGGATGAAGTAGAATGAGACATCAAGTTGGACCCAATACTCATTATTTCATTAAGAAGTGAATAGTCCCCAAGAGATTGGGAATCAAAAATAGAGGGACTATCACATGGAGACTCAGAATGAGAGAGAAAGAATGCTGAGTGTTCCTCTGGTGGGTACTTCATAGAATCCAGGATTTTAAACCTCACGATTTCATCCCCGAATTCCATGGAAAGAGTACCCTCATGAACATTGATAATGGTCTTAGCAGTTTTGAGGAAGGGTCTACCAAGAATGATAGGGGCATGAGAACTTACCTGGTCATCTTCCATGTTTAGTACATAGAAATCAGCAGGGAAGATCATGTCCTTTACCTTTACCAACACATCTTCAAGGACACCAGCCGGATATGCTGTAGCTCTATTCGCTAGCTGCACCACTACCCTTGTAGGCTTGAGCTCACCAATCTGCAATGAAGAGAAAACAGAGTGAGGCATCACATTTATTGAAGCTCCTAAATCACAAAGAGCATCAGAGAAGTGAAACTCCCCTATGGTGCATGGGATGGTGAATGTCCCGGGATCCTTGCACTTTGTTGGCATTGCTAGAGTTGGTGTAATGAGTGCTGAGACATTCCTTCCAAGGTTGATCCTCTCATTTCCCTTGAGCCCTATTCGATTGGTACAAAGTTCTTTTAAAAATTTGGCATACCTTGGGATTTGCTTAATGGCTTCGAGTAGAGGAATGTTTATCTCCACACGCTTGAATGTGTCCAAAACCTCCTTTTGCATTGCTTCTTCAGCCATCTTCTTGGTTTGAACAACCCTGTTTGGAAAAGGAAGTGGTTTAGGAGGAACATCATCAATCTTTTTCTTACCTTTATCTTTCTCCTTGGATTGTTCATCAGTTGGTATGGAATGTGGCTTCTCTGAAGTTGAGGTGAATCCCGGTGGAATGGTAGGTACAACTGTATCGTTCATTTGCTTCCCACTTCTCAATGTTATGGCACTAACATTCCCCTTTGGATTTGGAGTGGGTTGGGATGGTAGATTTCCAGAATTCTTACTTACAAGTTCATGGAGGGCGGTGGCAATCTGGCTCATTTGAGTCTTCAACTCCCTCAGCTCCGAACCTTGACTTTTCAGCTCATTCTGTTGATTAAGAACAATTTGTTTCAAAAGATCATCAGTGTTAGAGTCTACCTTGGGTTGGAGATTCCCTTGTTGCTGACTTGTTGATGTTTGAGCTTCAAATCTCCTTTGGGGTTGTTGGAAACCCTGTTGGTAAGGTGGAGGCTGCTGGAAGTTTTGTTGAAAGGGGGGCCTTTGTTGTTGTCCAGAGCCATACCTCATGTCCAGATGATCTTTCCACCCTTGGTTGAATGTTGGATCGAACTTCTTTTGGGGATATGGTTGTTGTTGTTGCTGCTGAAATGGTCTCCCAGGGAACACTGCTGCACAATCTTCTGTTTCTTGGAGTTGTGGGCAACAGTCAGTCGGGTGGCTTGTCTCAGTGCAAATACCACAAGGCCTTGAAGGAGGGGGTAGAGATGTCTTTTGTGCCAATGCAATCTGCCTCACCATAGTTGTCAATTCTTCTAACTTAGTATCAATCAAATGACTTTCAAGAGAAGAAGGACTTACTTGATGTACTCCTCGAACATGTGGTGTACCTCTATCACCAAATTGTTGGGAGTTTTGGGCCATCTTGTCGATCAATGCTCATGCAGCTACTGGTGTCTTGTCCACGAATGCTCCTCCAGCTGCAGCATCCACCATGCTCCTCTCCATGGGTGTGAGTCCTTCATAGAAGTACTGGATGAGTAATTGCTCACTGATTTGGTGATGCGGACAGCTTGCACACAACTTCTTGAATCTCTCCCAGTACTCATACATTGACTCCCCTTGGGCTTGCTTGATCCCCGAGATCTCCTTACGAATGGATGTGGTCCTTGATGCTGGAAAAAATCTCTGCAAGAAAAGACGTTTCAAATCGTTCCAACAAGTTACATCTTCGGGTTGTAAATAATACATCCAATCTTTCGCAGCTCCATCAAGTGAGAATGGGAATGCTCTTAGTTGGATTTGATCTTCAGAGACATTTTTAGGTTTTAGGGTTGAGCAAACCACATTAAATTCTTTCAAATGTTTATTCGGATCCTCACCAGAGAGGCCATGAAACTTTGGAAGTAAGTGAATTAACCCTGATTTTAGTTCAAAGTCCGATTCGAGATTTGGGTATGCAATACAATTTGGTTGATAGTTAATATCAGGTGCAGCCAATTCTCGAATGGTTCTATTAAGTTCATTTCCATTATTATCAGCCATTGGTTCCTCTTTTATGTTTGAATTTGAATTGCTTCCAATTTCAATGTTCTGATATTGGAGTAATTCTCCAACTGGTTGAATGTTGAAACTTCCCGTAGACTGAGAATGTCTGATTCGTGCCCTAAGGCTACGTTCAATCTCAGGGTCAAGATCTAAGAGATCTTCAGGATTAGTTCGTGTCATAGATCAAATAAAAATGAAAAGAAAGAAGGTGGACCATAGTAAAATAAAAATGAGAAGTTTGAGTTGATGGTCCACAAAGAAGTAGGAGAAAATAAAAGAAGGGGATGAAAAATCAGATTGGGTAAAGAAGGAAGAAAGAAGAGAGGAAAATAATAAAATGTAAAATAAAATAAATACCTCTAGTTGGTTGAAATAATTACTTGCCTCCCCGGCAACGGCGCCAATTTGAAAGAGCGTTGTCGCACGCGCTCTCAAAAGAACTTCAAAAGTGAGTTACGTTGGATAAAACTCCAAGCACAACACTCTATGAAGCTAATGTTTAGTTTACTTGGTGTAGCATAGGGGGATAACCAAGGTCGTCTCTCAAAGGAGGAAGTGAATTAAAACATCTTATTAGAGGTATTCTAAAAATTAAATAAAAGAGAATAAAAACACTACTAGAAAAGGATGGGGGTTGTTTATAGTTTATGAATCTAGAAGAAGTTTGCTGGAAGAAGATTGTATTTTTTTTGTTTTTAGTTTTGAAATGAATTCCGATTAAAATAACACAACAAGAAGATGTTTTTTTTTAGAAAATATTTTAAAAGGCGTAATCGATCTAACTCTACCTCTTCATTTACATATTAATCATTATCATTTAAATGAATATCCACTTAATTATGATCCTCTAATTTGTTAACCCTCGAACCCTACAAGAGTTAACTTAACCACAAAGATGGAATTACTTAAACCCTAGGCTAGCTTCGGAACATGCAATCGCAGAACCCTGCTTTGATTGTTGTTCTAAGGTTAGCTTATGGTCAGTGGTTAATTAGAGCACAAATCCATTCTGGAAATGAGGATGAGTTGTGTTTAGGGATTATATTTTAACTCTACAAATTTATCCCAAGTGGTCTTGTATTACCGATTAAGCTCGCACTCTCACAATTTGCACAAAATCTCGACCTCGCGTGTTTTTGTATTAATTGTTCAATTGCTTGCTTAGTTTCTTAAAATTTAAAAACATAATTCATGGATCATATTAAGTGAATTACAGTAGGCTCAATGATTCAAAATAATTAAATGAAGAGGGTAGAAGATAGATCGATCACTAAAAATTACTCTTCCATGGGTGGCGTAATCATCGTAGAAGCGTTTTGCATGTGCAAAGGTTTATAATGGGTATAACCCAATATCGCTTCTACTCAAGAATTCCAGCCCCAAGAGGAAGATTAAGAGAAGAATAAATTTAAATAAAACAGAGGAAAAGAGAAGAAATAAAAGAAGAACAAAGAAGTTTATTACACAAACAAAACAATTACAACATGAAGGAGAGAAGGAGGCTTCGATGAGAGGATCCTTGCTTCAAGAGATACCTCTCTTACAATGGTTGGAGAATTTGGTTGAAACCAATTCTCCTCTGCCTCCAATCTCCCAATTCACGAACCAGCCTCTCCAAATGAGAAAATCACTAATTTATAGAGTGGAGGGGAGGCTAGGTTTAAAGTGGTTTCAAGTGTGAATGCAAAATCTAGGCCAAATATTTTAATGAAACTTGCACCGCCCATTTGACCTCCAAAACGCGTGAATTGACCGGCCTTCCAGAAGGATTATTTGTGCCACATCATGTCCCCGAGCTTTCCTCAAAATTTGGGCTCAATCCAAGCCAGTATGTAGAGGATATGGCCCAAATACAGAACCTTCTCCATTCTGGCGAGCCCAGCCCATCTTTGACTTCATGTCCCAATTTCAACAACCAAATTAACTCTTTAGCTTTAGTGTCCTGAATAAAAGTTGTAGATAATTAAGTTAGGAACACTGTTACAAAATTTCAAATTCAAACAATAAATATAAAAATATTTATCTTTGAAATAATACAGTGCACTATTAAGGGTAAAACTGGAATTTTCACCAAATTTTCAAATGAATGATCAAATCCCAAATATTTTATAAATAAACATATTTAACACAATGTGAGGAAATTATATCATTTATTATCAATAAAATATTCAATAAAATAGTGTTTTATCAGCGACCAAATATTAACTCACCAAATACTCTAAGACCACATGATCGATGCATGGCTTGAAAAACAAGAGTAGTATGAAAATTTCATCAATAAATCACTTCATTTATTACACCAATTTTTGATACCATAATGACACAAATAAAATAATTTCATCATGAACGTCATCTATTGTGATATCTATTGTTTGATCGATCACTTCAAGAATCACTAGATTTGTTACTCCAACTCTCCCCCTATCATGTTCCTCCCCCTATCTCATTGCTCCACCTATCAGCTTCTCACCATGTATTTGACTAAGAAACTTTCTCCCTTCTTTATACACCTTTTCTCCCCCTTTATGAGCCACTATTTCTCCCCCTTTTTCAATGAAACCAAATGTCACTCCTTTTTGGTCTTTAGTTCTGTAGGCACATACTGTAACGCCCCGACCCTTGTGGCCTAGAGTCGGTGCATTATTACATAACATTGGCATGATCACAAGAAAGATCAAATCTCGAAAGACCAATTGGTTTAGTAGCGTTGGAAACACTAGATATATTCATAAGTTTTACATTACATCATAAAATGAAAAACTACTACAACAATATAATGTTTCCACAATCCACACTATTAACCCCTCATAAAATCCCTGCAGGTCATTCATAACTTACTTCTTCACATCCTGGGAAAAATAAAACATAGAAAAGGGGTGAGCTCAAATGCCCAGTAAGGATAACAATATAGCGGAAACTTTCATAAATAAGAATAAACATTTAAGGCAATGTATAACTAAAACAAAAGCCTTTTAAATATGAACTTTCAACATGGTATGACATAAATAAAATGAAATAATTCCATTTACTTATTCACATGGATATTCTACTAATCGAATAATCACATGCAAAAATCAATAACCACTTTCATAATGTTGGAATGCATAATGCCAGACTATCATAACCACATAGCCAAGGCCTCGTGCCAAGACTACAAATAATATTTTGTCAAGGCCTTGTGCCAAGACACTAGTTTGTCTCATGAGACCTACTGATGCATCGAGGAGCTATAGCGGGCTCCACCCGTCACTTATTAAGTCCAATGCATTCCCATATGAAAAGGTTTAAACATAACATAAATATCCGTATTAAATCTAGCATACGAAATGTCAATAATTTCACCATAAACTATGAATGGTATAAAAATAGCACATCCATAGTCAAACATATCACAAAACCTTCAATACAATATAGAAGTTTTGTATCATAATAAATCAACTTCAAATAATCTTAAAATCCATCAAAGGATGTTGACGTAGATGAAATCAAAATTCTTTTTAAAGAAATATCTCCTTTTATTTTGAAATCATTTAAGATCCATATAAAATAAAACATTTTCTTTGAAAATATTCTTATAAGCTTGTAAGGAAATCTTTGAAGATTTTATAACGGCGTAAAATAACCGCACCCGCCGTATAAGTTAAAAAAAACATTCTTACCTCAATTCTGTCGAAAAGGTTAAAAAGGACCTTGTTTCGAAAACGACGGAAAGATTCCTTTATAAACCTCTTATAAAAAGTCAAACAAGGGTATAAATGACTTTAACCCATATTATTGTAAATAGTAAAAATGTTTTGAAATACATTTTTAAGAAACATGGATGTGGATGATAAAGATATCCCAGTAGATTATTACGTATAAACAACCTCGGATAATGAAGAGATTGTGAAATAACCCTTACCTTTTACTTTTACTTGGTTGGGGTAGGTTAACCTCTTGTATAATGGTGAAATAGTTGTTATTAAATTATACAAGAATCATATATAATAATATGATATCATATATGATCTTTTAACATTGATTTGTTAATAATATCTTAGAATTATCGTCGTTTCGGGAGTTAACTTACTCATTTTCTTTTATATGTTTTGTTACATAAGCCATGGTTGTTGTATCTTATTCATATACAGAATGATATCTAGTCCTTAAACATCATTTTTAAATCATCAAATGATAATTATACTTGAATGGATACGATGGATAATGAATCTCATCGCGTTCGTGGAGACGGTAGTCCGTACGTACGCACGAGCGACAATATCATTCTTTTGATATTAAAATAATATATAAATGGATGGTATATCATATATAAAGAATCATTAACATGTTATATTTATTATTTACATGAGTTACACATCATTATTATACCCATCCAAATAATATTATATTGAATAAAAATTACACCACGACGTGGAGACGGTAGTCCGTACGTACGCACGTATGGTGACATGTTATTCAAAGGGTGGATAGAATACTGAATATGGTTGTACCATATTTATAATAACATCACAGTATATGTGAGATACTGGAGTTATTATTTTATAATGGTAAGAACAAAGGAATAAGAAGTGGAAGAAGAAATGAACTCGGAGAAGGGTGGTGAAATCATTACCTCTTCTTCGGGTTCTTCCTTTTGATTTGATCAAAAGGGCTCCTTAGGTTGGCTTTCTGATCAAACTAAGGCCTCTAGGTTGTAGTGAGGGCTGTTGGGAGAGTATTTGGGCAGAGTTTGGCCGAAACAAAAGTCTTTGAAGGTGTGAAGAAATGAGAAGGAGGAGTACCCTTTTATAAGAGGGGTGAGGGGCACCTTTGGAAAAGCTAGAAATATTAATTTATAATAAATTCATATTCGGTTTATAATGGCTCCAAAGCTTATTATTCAAAGGTTAAGGTGGGGATAGGTCGAAAAACACTCAACCAATAGAATTTAGACAGGTTTGGGTACTTATATTAACCTTATCTTTAAGTATTAACTCTAAGTTAATTAGTTTCACTTTTACAATGTCTCTTTGTATTTTTATATAATATGGTTAATAAACTTACTATATACATCCAAGAGACCCCCAAGTGGTACATTAATGATGAACCTATCATGATATAAGTCTCTTGGCCGAACCTTATATTTTTAGGAATTTAATATCAATTAATAATATAATATTTGTTTTAAGAACTCTTTTATGTCAATTTTGACACTATTCAATAGTTGATTTTTGTGAAACTCATAACAGATTTATTACTTCGAAAAAAGTCAATTAAATCAATCCTAATATATCATATTATCCTAGAAAATTAGTTTAATTCATTAAAAGTTTCATATTATATTTATTTTGGTATTTATAATATCAATTATTTTAATTTTTCACTATTATAGTAATTACTGCATCATCATTGTGTCATAAATAAAATACATTAGTTAATGTCTAAAAATTATAAATAAAATATCATTATGTAGGAAATCTTTTTATCTTTCTAAGGAATATTTATAATCTAAAATCCAACATATATAACCCTATGTAACAATTGTTTTTCTAAAAGATATATGCTTGTGTCATTTTTGTATTCATTTTAACTTAATTAAAATAAAGTGTCATTATCACTTACAAGTGGATCCATGGGGTCCCAAAATAGACCAAAAGATTCCCATGGTCGACCATGTATCAACCAATAGGGTTAAGACACGTTTTAGGGTAATTTAGTATTATTATAATATTATTTTTTAACCCTTATTTACCGGATTTACCCTTAACCATGGTAAATAAAATATTTACCGCAGTAATTATTCAAAATGTCTAAAAATAAAAGTTACCTATTTACACAATTTGAACATCCTGATTCCAAATATGGAATCCATTTTCCTAAATTCAAAACACAGAAGTGGCATAAATTAATTTAAAATTAATTCCCGCTGTCAAAACAAAAAGCGTGTTTTTAAGAGATAATAACTATCAAAAGATTGACACTCGTTTATATTCGGTTTAATTGTAAAATTATGTCCAATGACCAAAATTATATTAAATGGTAAAAATATATTCTAAATATAATTTAAAACCACTCAAATTCATAATTTATCACTATTAATTATTTTGATTAAAAAAGTTGTTTTTAATTAAAACTTAGTAATTTTCACTATTCACCAAAATATGAAAGTTATCCGAAATGTACCAAAATTTCACCTTAGGATAAATTCGATATTCCGAATCCATAAATGAAGTCCATTTTCAAATATAAAATATATATAATTTCAAAAAGTAGGTATTACTATTCATAACGACTAGTTTGATTAGTTATGGTGTGTTAGAACTTGGTGTTGCGTACAACACACGCTATCACATTATTCAAAGAGAAGCGTACCGTAGAAGCTTGGGATGTTACATTCTCCCCTCCTTCAAATAATTGCGTCCTCGCAATTTCTAGGGTATTACTGCATAAAAAGACTCGGGTGGTTCTTCATCATAAGTTCCTCGGGTTCCCACGTTTCCTCTTCCATCATATGGTTTCTCCACAAAACTTTTACCAGACGCGTCGTCCAGTTTCTCAGCACTTGTTCTCTCGTATCAAGAATCTTGACGGGCTCTTCGCAATAAGATAGATCGGGTTCCAGTTCTAATTCCTCACAGGTGAGTACATGCGTCGGATCAGGCATGTATTTCCTCAATAGAGATACGTGGAACACATCATGAACTTTGGAGAGACTTGGCGGCATTGCAAATCGGTAAGCTACAACCCCAATTCGTTCTAGAATTTCGAAAGGTCCGATGTACCTGGGACTCAATTTACCTTTCTTACCAAAACGTATGACTCCCTTCCACGGAGATACCTTCAGAAAAACATGATCACCGACTTGAAATTCCAAATCCTTCCTTCGATTATCGGCATAGCTCTTCTGCCTACTTTGAGCTGCTTTGATGTGATTTTGGATTACCTTCACCTTTTCCATTGTTTCCTCCACCAGTTCTGGGCCTATAAGTTTTCTTTCACCAACGTCATCCCAACAGGTTGGTGTACGACATCTCTTTCCGTATAACGCTTCATATGGTGCCATCTGAATACTTGAATGGAAGCTATTGTTATAGGAAAATTCTACCAAAGGTAAATATTGATCCCACATACCCTGAAAGTCAAGTGAGCAAGATCTCAACATGTCTTCTAAGGTTTGAATAGTCCATTCTGATTGTCCGTCTGTCTGAGGGTGGTAAGCAGTGCTCAAATGAAGTTCAGTATCCAGGGATTTCTGAAGACTTTTTCCAGAATCTTGAAGTAAAACGGGGATCACAATCAGAAACAATCGATAGGGGTACTCTATTAAGTCTCACAACTTCATTAATGTATAGTCTTGCTAGACGTTCCAGAGGTAGATCTTCTCTTATAGCAAGAAAATGAGCTGACTTGGTAAGACGATCAACAATAACCCATATTGCATCGTTCCTTCTAGGAGTCTTTGGTAGCCCCATGACAAAGTCCATTGTAATATTGTCCCATTTCCACTCCGGTATGGGAAGAGGTTGCATGACTCTTCCAGGCTGTTGCCTTCCAGCTTTCACTTGTTGACAAACCATACATCTTGACACAAAATCAGCAATCTCCCTCTTCATGTTGTCCCACCAAAAATGTTCCTTCAAATCTCTATACATTTTGGTGCTCCCAGGGTGTATAGAGAAATTGGAACTATGAGAATCATCCAGCAATTACCTTTTTAGATCAGGTATATTGGGAACACAAAGTCTCTTCCCGAATTTCAAAATTCCATCTTCATACACAAAGTCTCTCAATCTCCCATCATTCACAGCTTTAATCTTCTTTTGGAATTCTTCATCATCGGTCTGAGAACTCTTAATCCTTTCTAGTAAAGATGGTTTGGCAACCATTTGAAAAAGCATTGATGTTTCACATTCCCTGGTTATTCCCATGTCCATCTTCACTAGATCCATGAAAATTGGATCCCTTTCAATTCTCATATTGTTCAAAACTCCATGGTATTTTCTACTCAAAGCATCTGCCACCTTGTTTGCCTTCCCTGGGTGGTAGTGTATCGTACAATAATAATCCTTGAGTAATTCAAGCCATCTCCTTTGCCTCATGTTGAGTTCTTTTTGTGAGAAAATATACTTCAAACTCTTGTGATCAGTATAAATCTCACATTTTTCACCATAGAGGTAGTGCCTCCATATCTTCAAAGAAAAGATCACTGCTGCTAACTCGAGATCATGAGTAGGATAGTTTTGTTCATGAATTTTCAACTGTCGTGATGCATAGGCAATAACTCTATCATTCTGCATAAGGACACAACCAAGTCCTTTCTTCGATGCATCACTATAAATAACGAACCCATCATTCCCCGATGGTAGAGTCAATATAGGAGCATTGACTAATCTTCTCTTCAATTCTTCGAAACATTCTTCACACTCTTTTGTACAAACAAATTTAACCCCTTTACGTGTGAGCTTCGTTAATGGGTTAGCCAATCGGGCAAAATTCTGGACGAAACGTCGATAATAACCTGCCAAACCAATAAAACTACGTACCTCAGTTATACTCGTAGGTGCTGGCCATTCTTGGATTGCCTTGGTCTTAGAAGGATCAACAGAGATTCCATATTTAGAGACAATATGGCCAAGAAAAGAAATCTCCTGAAGACAGAATTCACACTTGCTAAACTTCCCATATAATTCATGCCTCCTCAGAGTCTTCAAGATAATGCGCAAGTGATTTTCATGATCTTCGTAGGTTTTGGAGTATACCAGAATATCATCAATAAATACCACCACAAATTCATCGAGATACTCCTTGAAAACTCTATTCATCAGATCCATGAATACAGAGGGTTCATTAGTCAATCCAAACGGCAATACAGTAAACTCGTAATGCCCGTACCTGGTTCGAAATGCTGTTTTCGGAATGTCTTCCTTCTTCACACACAACTGATGGTATTCAGATCGAAGGTCAATCTTTGAAAAGTATTGAGCTCCATGTAGTTGGTCAAATAAATCATCAATACGAGGTAGGGGATACTTGTTCTTTATTGTTATAGCATTGATCTCCCTGTAGTCGATACATAACCTCATAGATCCATATTTCTTTTTAACAAAAAGAACAGGGGCTCCCCATGGTGAAACACTAGGGCGAATAAATCCCTTATTACTCAATTCCTCTAGTTGTTTCTTTAGTTCGACTAACTCTACAGTGGCCATTCTATAAGGGGTCTTCGATATAGGCCTTGATCCAGGAATCAAATCAATAGAAAACTCAACTTCTCGTTCTGGAGGATGTCCAGGTAAATCTTCTGGAAATACATCTACAAATTCTTTCACAACAGGTACATCCTCTATTTGAACATTCCTTTCCTCACCGACAGTTATTTCATTCTCTTCCTCCCCAATAATTGAATTAAGTTGAGCTACTGGGGGTGGATCTAAATAAGAATTAGGTGGTGACGATTCTGCTCTAAAAATAAGGTGCTCCTTATCATTATCATCAAGAATCGTAACCTCTTTCTTCTTACAATAAATCTTCGCATCATAGTCCGAAAGCCAGTCCATACCGAGGATTATATCAAACTCAATCATAGGTATGACGATGAAATCAGCAGATAAAGAAAATTTATGTGCTCTAATGGGGACTGATTCACAAAACTTTGTTGCAACGATACTTCCCTTAGGAGTTTTAACTGACAACTCCCTTATTAAATCAAATTGGAAATATCTAATTTTCTTAGCAAACTGGGAAGATATGAAATAATGCGATGATCCAGAATCAAATAATGCATTTGCTAAACTTGAGGAAACCATTAAATTACCTGCCACCACGTCTTTCGGAGCTTCTACCTCCGCAGTAGTGATAGCATAAGCCTGGCCTTGATCCCTTGGCCTTTTCTGAGGTAAGTTCTCCTGACGCTTAGGACATGCATTTGCATAATGCCCCATCTCCCTGCAATTGTAGCACTGAATGTTGGTAGCTTCCTTCTTCCCCTTGCAATCATGAGCTTGGTGGCCTTTTTCACCACACTTGTAACAGACTCCCATTCCCTTCAAGCAAGTACCAGGATGTTTCTTCCCGCATTTACCACAAGATGGATATTCAACCTTTCCCTTCTTCCCCTTATTTCCATTCCCAGATTGATCAGCAGGTCTCTTCTTCTCTTGCTTTTCTTTAAAGTCATAAGACTTAGAGAATTCCTTTTCGGTCTTGATAGCACATGAGACAATGTCTTCGTACGATGAAAAGGATTGTGAGACTAACGCTCGACGGAGAAATGGTTTTAACCCATCAAAGAAACGATCAATCTTACTTCTTGGGTTGCGAATATAATCTCCATCATACCTCGCTAACCTTGTAAAGTTAGCCTCATACTTTGTGACATTCTCATCCTCCTTCTGTCTCAGACTCAGAAATTGCCTTTCCATATCTGCTCGATGGTCGCGAGGGAATTATTTTTCTAAAAACAGATCTTTGAACTCCCTCCATTCCATATTTGATACTTCATCATCTTCCTTCATGTTCTGAATCAATGAACACCATTGATCAGCATCTCCAGTGAGGCGGTAAACTACCATGATAACTTTTTCCCTTTCACTGCTCCCCAAAGCCTGAAATATTTTCTCTAGGGAAAATATCCATTGCTCAGCTACTAAGGGATTTGTATTCCCATTGAACGTTGGTGGTTGTTGCCTCATGAATCGATCTAACATTGATCCTCCACGCTGCGGATCAGGGTGCTCCATACAGGTAAGGTTATTATTCATAACCTGAGTAAGTTGTCCCAGTATGGTGATTAGCTGATCAGCACCAGTTGCATCACCAGCCCCACTATAATTATCTTGAGCAAGAGGGCAATCCCTACATGGAGTGCGTGCATTGATACGGTTTCCATTTCTTCCACTAGGCGCCATTTCTAAACAATGGCATAAACTAGATCAGTTTATGAATCAAAATACATAATCCCATACTTATAAAACACTTAACATAAATTGAACTATTTATGGATATAATCCATAATCATAATAATGTTTTCTTTGAGGAAGTATATTCTCATAATCCCTTCAAAATGATTTGTAAAGAAAATGAGAGTTATCCTAAGCATATCCCCCGGGAGTGTCGTAACCAAGAGTGCAGCAAGGCCCGTTGTCGTGCACCAGTTCCCGTTCGAGTCTAGCTCAAAGCGGTGTTTTCGGGTTTTACCCCTAGGTACATCTGTGCCAGAGCCGCCTCTACCTACTCGTATCCAGACAGGGATGTATTGCTTGGAAAACTCACAAAATCTCTACAATACCAAAATTCTAGGAAGTTCTTCTATACTAATCCTCAAAGTTCATCTTAGGTCTACGTGCTCTAATCAGAGTTTATCTAAATCTAGCTTCCAAGGTTTGTACTAAACTTCCTCTGATACCAACTATAACGCCCCGACCCTAGTTGCCTAGAGTCGGTGCATTATTACATAACATTGGCATGATCACAAGAAAGATCAAATCTCGAAAGACCGATTGGTTTAGTAGCCTTGGAAACACTAGATATATTCATAAGTTTTACATTACATCATAAAATGAAAAACTACTACAACAACATAATGTTTCCACAATCCACACTATTAACCCCTCATAAAATCCCTGCAGGTCATTCATAACTTACTTCTTCACA
Source organism: Viscum album (assembly GCA_963277665.1). Lineage (NCBI taxonomy): Eukaryota > Viridiplantae > Streptophyta > Magnoliopsida > Santalales > Viscaceae > Viscum > Viscum album. Next base: position 1,405,357,773 of record OY728127.1, on the reverse strand, counting down.
TCCGGGGAAAAATAAAACATAGAAAAGGGGTGAGCTCAAATGCCCAGTAAGGATAAAAATATAGCGGAAACTTTCATAAATAAGAATAAACATTTAAGGCAATGTATAACTAAAACAAAAGCCTTTTAAATATGAACTTTCAACATGGTATGGCATAAATAAAATTAAATAATGCCATTTACTTATTCACATGGATATTCTACTAATCGAATAATCACATGCAAAAATCAATAACCACTTTCATAATGTTGGAATGCATAATGCCAGACTATCATAACCACATAGCCAATGCCTCGTGCCAAGACTACAAATAAGATTTTGTCAAGGCCTTGTGCCAAGACACTAGTTTGTCTCATGAGACCTACCGATGCATCGAGGAGCTATAGCGGGCTCCACCCGTCACTTATTAAGTCCAATGCATTCCCATATGAAAAGGTTTAAACATAACATAAACATTCGTATTAAATCTAGCATACGAAATGTCAATAATTTCACCATAAACTATGAATGGTATAAAAATAGCACATCCATAGTCAAACATATCACAAAACCTTCAATACAATATAGAAGTTTTGTATCATAATAAATCAACTTCAAATAATCTTAAAATCCATCAAAGGATGTTGACGTAGATGAAATCAAAATTCTTTTTAAATAAATATCTCCTTTTATTTTGAAATCATTTAAGATCCATATAAAATAAAACATTTTCTTTGAAAATATTCTTATAAGCTTGTAAGGAAAGCTTTGAAGATTTTATAACGGCGTAAAATAACCGCACCCGCCGTATAAGTTAAAAAAAAACATTCTTACCTCAATTCTGTCGAAAAGGTTAAAAAGGACCTTGTTTCGAAAAAGACGGAAAGATTCCTTTATAAACCTCTTATAAAAAGTCAAACAAGGGTATAAATGACTTTAACCCATATTCTTGTAAATAGTAAAAATGTTTTGAAATACATTTTTAAGAAACATGGATGTGGATGATAAAGATATCCCAGTAGATTATTACGTATAAACAACCTCGGATAATGAAGAGATTGTGAAATAACCCTTACCTTGTACTTTTCCTTGGTTGGGGTAGGTTAACCTCCTGTATAATGGTGAAATAGTTGTTATTAAATTATACAAGAATCATATATAATAATATGATATCATATATGATCTTTTAACATTGATTTGTTAATAATATCTTAGAATTATCGTCGTTTCGGGAGTTAACTTACTCATTTTATTTTATATGTTTTGTTACATAAGCCATGGTTGTTGTATTTTATTCATATCCAGAATGATATCTAGTCCTTAAACATCATTTTTAAATCATCAAATGGTAATTATACTTGAATGGATACGATGGAGAATGAATCTCATCGCGTTCGTGGAGACGGTAGTCCGTACGTACGCAAGAGCGACAATATCATTCTTTTGATATTAAAATAATATATAAATGGATGGTATATCATATATACAGAATCATTAACTTGTTATATTTATTATTTACATGAGTTACACATCATTATTATACCCATCCAAATAATATTATATTGAATAACAATTACACCACGACGTGGAGACGGTAGTCCGTACGTACGCACGTATGGTGACATGTTATTCAAAGGGTGGATAGAATACTGAATATGGTTGTACCATATTTATAATAACATCACAGTATATGTGAGATACTGGAGTTATTATTTTAGAATGGTAAGAACAAAGGAAGAAGAAGTGGAAGAAGAAATGAACTCGGAGAAGGGTGGTGAAATCATTACCTCTTCTTCGGGTTCTTCCTTTTGATTTGATCAAAAGGGCTCCTTAGGTTGGTTTTCTGATCAAACTAAGGCCTCTAGGTTGTAGTGAGGGATGTTGGGAGAGTATTTGGGCAGAGTTTTGCCGAAACAAAAGTCTTTGAAGGTGTGAATAAATGAGAAGGAGGAGTGCCCTTTTATAAGAGGGGTGAGGGGCACCTTTGGAAAAACTAGAAATATTAATTTATAATAAATTAATATTCGGTTTATAATGGCTCCAAAGCTTATTATTCAAAGGTTAAGGTGGGGATATGTCGAAAACCACTCAACCAATAGAATTTAGACAGGTTTGGTTACTTATATTAACCTTATCTTTAAGTATTAACTCTAAGTTAATTAGTTTCACTTTTACAATGTCTCTTTGTATTTTTATATAATATGGTTAATAAACTTACTATATACATCCAAGAGACCCCCAAGTGGTACATTAATGATGAACCTATCATGATATAAGTCTCTTGGCCGAACCTTATATTTTTAGGAATTTAATATCAATTAATAATATAATATTTGTTTTAAGAACTCTTTTATGTCAATTTTGACACTATTCAATAGTTGATTTTTGTGAAACTCATAACAGATTGATTACTTCTAAAAAAGTCAATTACATCAATCCTAATATATCATATTATCCTAGAAAATTAGTTTAATTCATTAAAAGGTTCATATTATATTTATTTGGGTATTTATAATATCAATTATTTTAATTTTTCACTATTATAGTAATTACTGCATCATCATTGTGTCATATATAAAATAACTTATTTAATGTCTAAAAATTATAAATAAAATATCATTATGTAGGAAATCTTTTTAGATTTCTAATGAATATTTATAATATAAAATCCAACATATATAACCCTATGTAACAATTGTTTTTCTAAAAGATATATGCTTGTGTCATTTTTGTATTCATTTTAACTTAATTAAAATAAAGTGTCATTATCACTTACAAGTGGATCCATGGGGTCCCAAAATAGACCCAAAGATTCCCATGGTCGACCATGTATCAACCAATATGGTTATGACACGTTTTAGGGTAATTTAGTATTATTATAATATTATTTTTTAACCCTTATTTACCGGATTTACCCTTAACCATGGTAAATAAAATATTTACCGCAGTAATTATTCAAAATGTCTAAAAATAAAAGTTACCTATTTACACAATTTGAATATCCTGATTCCAAATATGGAATCCATTTTCCTAAATTGAAAACACAGAAGTTGCAGAAATTAATTTAAAATTAATTCCCGCTGTCAAAACAAAAAGCATGTTTTTAAGAGATAATAACTATCAAAAGATTGACACTCGTTTATGTTTGGTTTAATTGTAAAATTATGTCCAATGACCAACATTATATTAAATGGTAAAAATATATTCTAAATATACTTTAAAACCACTCAAATTCATAATTTATCACTATTAATTATTTTGATTAAAAAAGTTGTTTTTAATAAAAACTTAGTAATTTTCACTATTCATCAAAATATGAAAGTTATCCGAAATGTACCAAAATTTCACCTTAGGCTAAATTCGATATTCCGAATCCAAAAATGAAGTCCATTTTCAAATATAAAATATATATAATTTCAAAAATTAGGTATTACTATTCATAACGGCTAGTTTGATTAGTTATGGTGTGTTAGAACTTGGTGTTGCGTACAACACACGCTATCACATTATTCAAAGAGAAGCGTACCGTAGAAGCTTGGGGTGTTACACATACTCCAACTTCATGATTCCTTGCTCAACCTTCTCCTTGATAAAAATGATATTTTATCTCAATGTGATTTATCTGATCCACTAAAGACTATGTCATCGACATAAACAAGCACCATCATCCTTTGATTACTGTCATTATTTAAATAGAGATTGTAATCAACTCCACCATGTTGAAATCCAAGATTCTTCAAATATTGATCAAGTCTTGAATACCATTCTCTTGGTTCTTGTGTCAGCCCATATAACACTTTCTTCAGCCGACAAAGTTTTTTCTCATCTTCATGAATGAGAAAAAAACTAGATGCTTTATATAAATTTTCTCTTCTAGAACCCCATTAAAAAATGAAAACTTGATGTCCATATAGAACACTTTGAACATCCGTTGCACTTCAATGGCTAGGAATAATCTGATTGTCTCTAGCCTTGCAACCGATGAAAATGTCTTATCAACATCTACCGGTGAAAATGTCTCATCAAAATCTACCGGTGAAAATATATCATCAACATCTATACCCTTTATCTGGGAGTATCTTTTTCACACAAATCGTGATTTGTTTCGAATCATTTTGTCGTCTTCATTCATCTTGTTGCAAAAGACCCATTTAGTCCTGATGATATTATTATCTACTAGACTTGAGAGAATATCCCACATATAATTCTTCTCAATTTGGTCAAGCTCTTTATTCATAGCTTGGACCCAATTCTCATATTTAGCTGCTTCACTAAAACAATTAGGATCTACCTGTGATATGTACGATATTTGATGTAGAGTCCTCATCTTCCATGTCTACACTAGCACTATCTGATTACCAATTATATCTTTTAAGTCAATTTCATATCGACTCTTTTACTTTCATGCTGATATATATTTGAATTTCTCATGGAAATTATCATTATCTTATTCTGAATTAACATTTTTTACTTATACTCCCTCTCAGTCTCTTACCACTTCATCACCTTTAATAGGAAACTTGTCACTGTGTCATTGTTCAATGAAATAATTTATTACAACCACTTTTCTCAGCCTCTTGTTGAAACATTGTTGATATTATCACACAACTTCTTAGTATCATGAAAATAGTCAAATGATACCATATTATTAGAAAAAATAGATAATCATAAAAATCCTAAGTTTTGTTTCTTGTCCCCCAATCATTATTCTTGAACATAAAAATTCACCCTTTATATCATATTGAAATATTTCATCTGATAAAAAGATAGTGATCTTATAAGGCCCCGACCTTAAACCTTACTTAATATTAAATTAAATGAATAATTCACATTGAGGATCTTTTCAGGTTTAGAGTTTTAGAGAATTAGGACATAACTATTACATCTCAAAATATTACAAAGTAGTCACTTCTACTAAATTTCCGTAAAATAAAAACTCTTAAAAAGAAACATGTCTAGTTCCATGTATTAGATAGCATGACTCTCCCTTGATCCCATCCTTGACCATATTCCACATTAAGTCCTGTGAAAAAAATTTCAAAACAAACTTGGGGTGAGCATAAAAATCTCAGCAAGAGATACACAAAGAATGAAAATTGTTAGTTTTTCAAAGAAACAATTAAACCATGTATACTTTATCAAAGTAATACCTTTCACCTTTAGGAAGTAGTAAAAACTATTCACGGAATAAAATATCATTACTCAACCTTTTGTAACCAAAAGATTACCATAAAACCCATATAAAGAACACATAACATATAAAGGTAACTTGAGACATAAACGTACTTAAATGGAATAACCATACAGTCGACTTCCACACATACTTAATGGAATAGCCATACGGCTGACTTCCATACCCAATTCATTGGAGGTTATAACGTAACCACCCGTCCTGGTATTCACAGCACCACCCGTCATATGGTTTATCACATAACCACCCGTAAAATTTCAAAGTACCATCATTACACATAAAATATTTAAAATATAAACATTTCAATAACAACATTTCATTTTCAATCACAATAATTAATTCCAAGATATTGAATTAAGCAACCCATTTTCAAAAACCATTTAAAAGAGATTTTTGAATCAAAGTGTCCCATACCACTTTGAAGATTTTAATGGAATTATAATTTTAAAACATTAATTTCCATATAAATAAATACTGAAAACCATTTTGAAAACATGGACATTAAAGATAAAGATTTAGAATAATTAATCTTTAAAACATTTAAAACGATATTTTTGTTAAAGAGTTTTAAACAAAATGAGAGACTCTTGAATACAAATAATTGCGAAATAAGATTTAATCATAACTTTATAATATCATGAGAATAAAGGGATTCATGATATAATATGTTAAAGGACTATATACACACCATATAAGAGTGAATTCGTGCATAACAACAATGAAGTCTCAATGGAAATGTAAATTGAGATGAAATCCATTATAAAGATGGTATCCCTATATTAAGGATAAATCTATCACATAATTATGTGTGAGAAATATAAATACACCCAATATAAGTGGATATTAAGTGTGAAACAATCAGAGGTCATTCACACATATTCATAGGATGTCATGTTCAAGAAGTACTGGTTGAACCTAAAGAAATCAAAATTGGGTTAAGACGTTCCCTTTTAAAAATTCGACAGCCTAATGGCGTCACTTAAAAATTCAGAAAATTAGTCGATGAGAGAGTGAATGGTATCTCATCACATGGACATAAACTTTAAATCAATAAGGATATAGAAGAACATATCCACACCTAATAATATGAAAATTAAAAGACATAACAAAAGAAGTCTTTTAAAATGAGGAGGGTGAAAGGTTCCCTTACCGACTTGGGTAACTTTCGAAACGTACAACCCATGAAAGAAGGACTATAAAACATTGATGTAAATACTCATAAAAGAAATTATATTACAAAAATATTATAATAATGGGTAGTACATACACCACTCAAAGGAAATGGTGGAAAATGTTGCATAAATCTCACGTGAATAAAAGTGAGATGAAAAATCCCTTACGAAAACTCGACAGCCTAACGACGCCACTTAAATCTTCCAAAAATGGATTGATGAGATCAAATAGGGTCTCTAATTATATGAACATAAAAAGTACAGAATTAGGAATATAAAATAACATCCCCAAACATATGAAATATGAGCTTAAAAGAAATGACATAAAAGAGAGTACTTAAAAATAAAGAGAGAGGTTGGATCCCTTACCTCGGGTCCGACTTGACTCGATCGTTCTTTAACGTCCTGAATAATAAACTTGAGTTAATTTAAACTTGTTTAAGAACCTTTTTCAAGTTAATTATTCCTTTTATATCACTTATTTCCATGTTATAAACATTATTTAATAATTTAAGTAAATAATGTTTGTTTTGTCGATATTTGGTTCTTAAGTAGAAAGTGGACTTCTTACAATTACATGTTGTTCGTGTGGTCAAAGGTTAATTATATCTAGAATTATATTCATGATTTGGATATCATATATATCATATATATCTAGAATATAAATTTATTTATAATATTACATAATCATTTAGAGGTAAGAAATGAAATGCACCGTTCATGGAGACGGTAAGCCGTACGTACGCATGAACGCTACTTTCATTTCTATGTCATATTAATGGAATTAAAAACAAATGAGAGGTATGTATATTTTAATTCCAGAATTATATTCATCATTTATATGTAACATAAATCATATATAATAACTTTAAATCCATCCTTTATACATCCCACATATGGCATTAATGAATCAAATCACTTTGAGGGGGCGGTAGTCCGCACTTCCTAAAATGAAATTATCGTGTTTACCCACAATGGAAACCATAAATTTATGCCACAAAAGAAAAATACATAAGCTTAAGTAAAACATAAACATATTATATATCATATATAAATATAGTGACATCTTAATGGCCACCTTTGAAGGTGTTATATGAGTGTTGAACAATCATCGTTTCATGAGGCAGAAATTATCCATCCACAGAAACAGTATGTTATTTAACCATTATATGTAGGTGTGTGTAAGTGTAGCTCTAATTCTTCTTAAAACAAAATCCTAGTATATTTAAGATACTGTATTTTTTACAAAAGATAATAATAAAAAGAGTTTAGGGGGTTGGAGAGGCAAAATAAAACAAAAAAACACAAGAGAAGACACTACCTTTAAATCGGGTAACTCTTTTTGATTTGAGCTCAAAGGCTTCCTTGGGAAGACTTATGACAAAAGTGAGGCTTCTAGGAGTAATATAGGTATATAGAGAGACAAAATGGGCAGGTTTTGGCCGATCCAAAGGCTTGAGAGGTGTGGGTAAGGTGATAGTTGTGGGGGCCTTTTATAAGAGGAGAGGAGGGGCACTCTTGGAAATTAAAGAAATGTTACTTTATTTTAAAATGAGTTTCGGATTTAAAAGGACCCAAATTGATATAATTCCCGTATAAGGTGATAAGGGTTCTAAATATACCCATAAAATTGGTTTCTGACAAGTGTAGGTCTTATATTTTATATTATCTTTTCATTTTATTTAAATCGTTAAATAATGAGGTAATCGCTACATCATCATGATTTCATAAATAATTTAATTTATTTAATGTCTAAAAATTATAAAAAAATACTATGATGTAGCAAATCTTTGTAGATTTCCAATGAATATTTATAGTAAAACATCTGACTTGTATAACCCTATTTAAAAATTGTTTTAGTAAAACAACTCATGTTTGTGTCATTTTTACTTTTACATTATATAAAAAGATATTAATGTCATTTTCCTTCAAAAGTGGCTCCATGGGGTCCCCAAGTTGACCCATGGATTTTCTTGGTCGGCCATGACATATCCAATAAGGGTAGGACATGTTTCAATCTCATATCATATTATTAAAACATTATTTTTACCTTAAACTACACTAATTACCTCTAATTGCGATTAAAAACTTAAAAGTTACTATTCACCAAAAAATTATTTTAATCCCATTGAACCACATTTTACTTATTAATGACAACCATGTATGTCGGATTTTTGAAATTCAAAACAAAAAGGTGGTGAAGTTTCATTTAAACGAAAAATCAGTTTCTTTAACTACCACTTAGTGGTTTCACTATTCATCAATAATTGAAGTTTTTCAGAAAAATACCAAAAATTCACCCTAAGATATATTTGATATTCCAAACAAGAAAATGATGTCTATTTTATAAAATTCAAAACATATAGGTTTTATTAATTGATTTAATAATTAATTCCCGCTGTCAAAACAAATAGCGTGTTTTTGAGAAACAATATCTATTAAAAGATTGACACTAGTTTAAGTCCAATTTCAAAGTGAAATTAATTCCAATGACCACTATTGGATTAAATGGTAAAAATATATTCTAATTCTACTTTAAAAACAATTCAAAAGATAATCTAATCAAATAAATAAATTAGATTAAAAAGAGGTTTTGAATTAAAATACAACATTTTCACTATTCATAAAAAATGAACTTTATTGGAAAGATACCAAAAATTTACACAAAGTAAATTTTGATGTCTTGATTCTAAAGAAGAATTTTATTTTGTCAAATATAACACATAAAATTGTTAAAAAGTGGATTTAAAATAGGTTCTCCATCAAAAGGCGGTTAATCGACCTTCTAAAGAATATTAGAATGTTTACGCTTAAAATTGAATTCATTCACATTTTTAATCCTCTAACATTTATTGTAAAAAGTAAAAATATTTTACAAACATATATAATAATTTTGTAGTTAGTTCTGTTCATTCCCTCCATTACAATGGTTAGGCGTTAACTACCATTTAAAATAATATTATTTTATTATTATAGTGCAACGTAAGATTTCAAAGGAACTCGTTGTTGCGTATTGGGTAAGCCATCAAGCATAGAGTTCCCTTTAAATTAATATTAACATTTTATTCAAAAAACGTGATAAATATAAAAATGTCATATTCTTTATTTACCTGGGGTGTTACATCCTTCCCCTCTTTTGGGAATTGCGTCCTCACAATTTTAAAATTGGGCTCGGAAACTTCATTGAAAGTCCCACATAGGAACAAGAGTCGGTAAAAAAATCACTTTAAAAGAAAGAAAGAGAAGTACAGAGGTCACCAGAGTTAACCCACACTAGGATTTCATGTAGGAAAACATGTACATGGAGGAGAAAACATAGGGCCATGTTCTGATGGAGAGTGATAGAAAACATGTTTAGGAGAAAGTTAACCATAAGAAAATCACAAACATGTGATGGGTTAAACAGTATTGTATTCCCCAGTAGGAAAAGTTAACAGAAATTTTTTTTAAGTTACTCTTCATTGAGGAATTTATTTTTGAGCTTAACTAAAACATAAGGAAACATACTTACTTGTTATGTTGACTTTCATCTTTTACTATATTTCTTACACAAACTCATATTTTCTCCAAAAGACAAGTATTTAGGAAGACTTGTTCACATTAAGAGTACTATAATCAACTTCTAGAGAATCACCTAATCCATAAAAGAGAATTATATACTTCCCATGTCTTTAGACTTTAACCAAAACCAAAACCAAAAAGGTTAGTACAAGATCAGATAATCCAGAAAAGGATAACCCTTTATAAAAATAAAATCTACTCTTAATCTCCAAAATTTGTCAAACAAAACCCAAAGTTCAACGACGACCATTAGATAAAAAATTTGTCCATAAAATTCTTCCATGTAAACCAAACTAAGATTGAAACTCAAATATTAGAAGGATTTAGTCACATAGTCTTCCAAGTTAAATCATAACATTTATCTCCAGACAACATCAGTTGCTCTTAAAGTCTCGTATTGAAAAGTAATTAACCTAATCACATATCCTCCATGATAGGTTAATAAATTTCCATATATAACCCAAAATCAACTTACTCTTAATTAAAAAAATCATCTAACTAAAGAGAATCAGTCAAACTAACCAGGGACTTCATGTATTCCAGTGGTAGGCGATAAATACCAGTTGCACTTTGGTTGTGGGTTCGATTCCCACAGCTTTGTCTGAAGCGATGGGTTGTCACACGGTCTACGTGTTGTCCTTTTCCCAAAACTACATAATTCTTAAAACATTCCCCAAAACGAGATAAAATCTTCAAAAATGATCATAACATATTTTAACCTCATGTTTATCTCATGCCTTTCATTTTCCATCATATCATAGAGTAACACATAATTACCTAAAAAGTAAGGATTATATAAACCCTAATGGTTACCTTTATAATTATTACCTGAACTTCCAGATCGAGTTGGTCATCTCGTACATGATGCATTAGAGAACTCACCAAGGTTCAAGTGGTTGATCATGAATACTTGATAGTTGGTTTAGCACAACCACGAGATTCCTCATTGAATCCTCCATTTCCTCCAGTCTCTTAATCAGAGAACCACCACAGTTTCCATCAAACCCATTGTCACTTTGGTGCCTGCTTGATCTATCCATTTACTAAAAACAGAAATGTCAGTGTGCATATATCAACAAAATCATCATGTACTAATGAGGAAGATAAACACTAAGATATACTTACTCATTCACTTTATCTAAAACTAGGACTCTTTCTGAAATCCTAACCATTATGGTATTGTCACTTATGCTTAGAGAATACCCTAACCTCTAAAGTTATCTAAACTGACCTTTGATACCAACTATAAGGCCCCAGCCTTTAACCTTACTTAATATTGAATTAAATGAATAATTCACATTGAGGATCTTTTCAGGTTTAGAGTTTTAGAGAATTAGGACATAACTATTACATCTAAAAAGATTACAAAGTAGTAACTTCTACTAAATTTCCATAAAATAAAAACTCTTAAAAAGAAACATGTCTAGTTTCATGTATTAGATAGCATGACTTTCCCTTGATCCCATCCTTGACCATATTCCACATTAAGTCCTGTGAAAAACATTTCAAAAAAAAAACTTGGGGTGAGCATAAAAAGCTCAGAAAGGGATACACAAAGAATGAAAACTGTTAGTTTTTCAAAGAAACAAGTAAACCATGTATACTTTATCAAAGTAATACCTTTCAACTTTAGGAAGTAGTAAAAACTATTCACTGAATAAAATATCATTACTTACCCCTTTTTAACCAAAAGATTACCATAAAACCCATATAAAGAACACATAACATATAAAGGTAACTTGGGACATAAACATACTTAAATGGAATAACCACACGGTCGACTTCCACACATACTTAATGGAATAGCCATACGGCCGACTTCCATACCCAATGCATTGGAGGTTATAACGTAACCACCCGTCCTGGTATTCACGGAACCACCCTTCATATGGTTTATCACGTAACCACCCGTAAAATGTCCAAGTACCATCATTACACATAAAATATTGAAAATATAAACGTTTCAATAACAACATTTCATTTGCAATCACAATAATTAATTCCAAGATATTGAATTAAACAATCCATTTTCAAAAACCATCTAAAAGAGATTTTTGAATCAAAGTGTCCCATACCACTTTGAATCTTTTAATGGAATTATAATTTTAAAACATTAATGTCCATATAAATAAATACTGAAAACTATTTTTAAAACATGGACATTAAAGATAAATATTTAGAATAATGAATCTTTAAAACATTTGAAATGATATTTTTGTTAAAGAGTTTTTAACAAAATGAGAGTCTCTTGAACAAAAATAATTTCGGAATAAAATTTAATCATAAATTTATAATATCATGATAATAAATGGATTCATGATATAATATGTCAAAGGATAGTATACACACCATATAAGAGTGAATTGGTGCATAACAACAATGAAGTCTCAATGGAAATGTAAATTGAGATGAAATCCATTATAAAGATGGTATCCTTAAATTAAGGATAAATATATCACATAATTATGTGTGAGAAATATAAATACACCCAATATAAGTGGATATTAAGTGTGAAACAATCAGAGGTCATTCACATATATTAATAGGATGACATGTTCAATAAGTACTGGTTGAACCCAAAGAAATCGAAATTGGGTTAAGACGTTCCCTTGTAAAAATTCGACAGCCTAATGGCGTCACTTCAAAATTCAGAAAATTTTTCGATGAGAGAGTGAATTGTATATCATCACATGGACATAAACATTACATAAATAAGGATATAGGAGAACATATCCCAACATAATAATATGTAAATTAAAAGACATAACAAAATAAGTCTTTTAAAATGAGGAGGGTGAAAGGTTCCCTTACCGACTTGGGTAACTTTCAAAATGTACGACCCATGAAAGAAGGACTATAAAACATTAATGTAAATACTCATAAAAAAAATTATATTACACAAATATTAGAATAATGGGTAGTACATACACCACTCAACGGAAATGGTGGCAAATGTAGCATAAATCTCACGAGAATAAAAGTGAGATGAAAAATCCCTTATGAAAACTCGGCAGCCTAACAACGCCACTTAAATCTTCCAAAAATGGATTGATGAGATCAAATAGGGTCTCTAATTATATGAAAATAAAAATTACAAAATTAGGAATATAAAATAACATCCCCAAACATATGAAATATGAGCTTAAAAGAAATGACATAAAAGAGAGTACTTAAAAAGAAAGAGAGAGGTTGGATCCCTTACCTCGGGTCCGACTTGACTCGATCGTTCTTTAACGTCCTGAATAATAAACTTGAGTTAATTTAAACTTGCTTAAGAACCTTTTTCAAGTTCATTATTCCTTTTATATCACTTATTTCCATGTTATAAACATTATGTAATCATTTAAGTTAATAATGTTTGTTTTGTCGATATTTGGTTCTTAAGTCGAAAGTGGACTTCTTACAATTACATGTTGTTTGTGTGGTCAAAGGTTCATTATATCCAGAATGATATTCATGATTTGGATATCATATATATCATATATATATCCAGAATATTCATGTATTTATAATATTACATAATCATTTAGAGGTAAGAAATGAAATGCACCGTTCATGGAGACGGTAAGCCGTACGTACGCATGAACGCTACTTTCATTTCTATGTCACATTAATGGAATTAAAAACAAATGAGAGGTATGTATATTTTAATTACAAAATTATATTCATAATTTATATGTAACATACATCATATATAATAACTTTAAATCCATCCTTTCTACATCCCACATATGGAATTAACGAATCAAATCACTTTGAGGGGGCGGTAGTCCGCACTTCCTAAAATGAAATTATCGTGTTTACCCACAATGGAAACCATAAAGTTATGACACAAAATAAAAATACATAAGCTTAAGTAAAACATAAACATATTATATATCATATATAAATATAGTGACATCTTAATGGCCACCTTTGAAGGTGTTATATGAGTGTTGAACAATCATCGTTTCGTGAGGCAGAAATTCTCCATCCACAGAAATAGTATGTTCTTTAACAATTAGATGTATGTGTGTGTAAGTGTAGATCTAATGATTCTTAAACAACATCCTAGTATATTTAATATACTGGAGTTGTTACAAAAGATAAGAATAAAAAGAGTCTAGGGGGTTGGAGAAGCAAAATAAAACAAAAAAAACACAAGAGAAGACACTACCTTTAAATCGGGTAACTCTTTTTGATTTGAGCTCAAAGGCTTCCTTGGGAAGACTTCTGACCAATGTAAGGCTTCTATAAGTAATAGAGGGATATGGAGAGACAAAATGGGCAGGTTTTGGCCGAGCCAAAGGCTTGATAGGTGTGGGTAAGGTGATAGTGGTGGGGGCCTTTTATAAGAGGAGAGGAGGGGCACTCTTGGAAAGTAAATAAATGTTACTTTATTTTAAAATGAGTTTCGGATTTAAAAGGTCCCAAATTGATATAATTAGAGGCTAAGGTGATAAGGGTTCTAAATATACCCATACAATTGGTTTTTGACAAGTTTATGTCTTATATTTTACCTTATCTTTTCATTTTATTTAAATTGTTAAATAATGAGGTAATCGCTGCATCATCATGATGTCATAAATACTTTAATTTATTTAATGTATAAAAATTATAAAAAAATACTATGATGTAGGAAATCTTTTTAGATTTCCAATGAATATTTATAGTAAAAAATTTGACTAGTATAAACCTATTTAAAATTTGTTTTAGTTAAACAACTCATGTTTGTGTCATTTTTACTTTTACATTAAATAAAAAGATATTAATGTCATTTTCCTTCCAAAGTGGCTCCATGGGGTCCCCAAGTTGACCCATGGATTTTCTTGGTCGTCCATGACACATCCAATAAGGGTAGGACATGTGTCAATCTCATCTCATATTATTAAAACATTATTTTTACCTTAAACTACACTAATTACCTCTAATCGCGATTAAAAACTTAAAAGTTACTATTCATCAAAAAATTATTTTAATCCCATTGAACCACATTTTAATTATTAATGACAACCATGTATGTCGGATTTTTGAAATTCAAAACACAGAGGTGGAAAAGTTTCATTTAAATGAAAAATCAGTTTCTTTAACTACCACTTAGTGGTTTCACTATTCATCAAAAATTGAAGTTTTTCAGAAAAATACCAAAAATTCACCCTAAGATATATTTGATATTCCAAACAAAAAAATGATGTCTATTTTACAAAATTCAAAACTTATAGGTTGCATTAATTAATTTAATAATTAATTCTCGCTGTCAAAACAAATAGCATGTTTTTAAGAAACAATATCTATTAAAAGATTGACACTAGTTTAAGTCCAATTTCAAAGTGAAATTAATTCCAATGACCAATATTGGATTAAATGGTAAAAATATATTCTAATTTTACTTTAAAAACAATTCAAAAGATAATATAATAAAATAAATAAATGAGATTAAAAAAAGGTTTTGAATTAAAATACAACATTTTTCACTATTCATAAAAAAATGAACTTTATCAGAAAGATACCAAAAATTTACACAAAGTAAATTTTGATGTCTTGATTCTAAAGAAGAATTTTATTTTGTCAAATATAACACATAAAATTGTCAAAAAGTGGATTTAAAAGAGGTTCGCCATCAAAAGGAGATTAATCGACCTTCTAAAGAATATTAGAATGTTTACGCTTAAAATTGAATTCATTCACATTTTTAATCCTCTAACATTTATTGTAAAAAGTAAAAATATTTTACAAACATATATAATCATTTTGTAGTTAGTTCTGTTCATTCCCTCCATTACAACGACTAGGTGTTAACTACCATTTAAAATAATATTATTTTATTATTATAGTGCAATGTAAGAATTCAAAGGAACTCGTTGTTGCGTATTGGGTAAGCCATCAAGCATAGATTTTCCTTTAAATTAATATTAACATTTTATTCAAAAAAAAGGATAAATATAAAAATATCATATTCTTTATTTACCTGGGGTGTTACAGATCTCCCCCTATGATGTGAAACTCTTCCTATTGTTAAGAATAATGTTTTAATCTAAAATTATTCTCCTTATCTTGTATCATTTATTCTCATGTGGCACTTTGCAATGATCCATCAACAAAAACCACTAATCCTACTAAGTCAAACTCTGTGTAGGAAACAAGAGATAATGTTAATAACATTATCACTATCCAATGTGCTCAATTTCTCCCATATATTTCAGGAATACATAAACCATTAAATCCTTACAAATTATTCTTCCAGATTAATTCTTCATCTCTTATAACTAATTTGAATTATTTGAAATTTTGGAGCACATCACATCAACATTTTGCATCTTTTGATGCCACTTCCCCTTGGGTCATATCTACCCTAGAACCTAAAACACTTTAACATCAATTAGTAGAATTTAAACACTTAGGGTGAGGGGATCATCTATAATCCTTAATAAGAGGATTGTGGTTGATCCTGACGGGTCAACCCTTTGATTATTTTTTTTGAAAAGCCTCACAATCGTTCCTTTCCTGCTCTAACTGCCTACCCAACTTCAACTGTTCTGGACATATGACTAGGTATTCTTTACCCGCATTTTGATTCTTCTTATAATATTTAGATTCTGTATGCTTAATTTTTTTCACAATTTGGTAATTAAACCCATTAATAGAAATTTATTTCTTTGACGCTTCACTAATATCTTATTTTATATGATTATTTCTCTGAATATAAATCTATCAATTGATAATATTCTCTTGATTCTTCCTTTATTGGTGAGATCTTTTTATTGCCTTCAATTTCTGCTGTGTGGGATGACATGTGAATTTTTCATGACATTATTTATTCATTTTTCTTTTTTCAATTGTCTGATTCATGCCACCCTTTCTTTCTGGGTTTGAATATTCCACTGATTTCACATTATTATTACCCACAATTAGAGATGATATTCCATTATTCTTCTAGGTTTGTTTAAATTATATCCAGGAGAGATGTTGCGACTATTACAAATGAGGTGATTGATACACCTTTCGTTGATCTCATTTTTATTTTCTTGAGATTATAAACCTATTTTTCATCTTAGCATGTTTTCTTCCAGTATAAGCTTTTTTATTTTAAACTTTCTATGTAGGGGATCTCCTTCTGGGTTCCTTTTCCTTCCCCTTTTTCTTCTTGCTGCACTATCTGGCCAAATGATCATGATTAGAACATATGAAACATATTCTATTAAAGGCATACCTCATCTAATCATTTCTCAGTTGAGATGTTGATTCTTATTGTGTTATTCTTATTTTATTGAGCTCATGGTATTCCAGACACATAATCATAGTGTGTCCCATTCTTCAACTATAAAAGCACTTAATGGATACTTTATTTTGAGAGACTCTTCTTTCAGACTTCTCATGATGTTTTTTCTTATTATCAGATTTATAAATGTTTCTATCTTCACATCATGAAATATATTCCAAAGCCTCTAAATAAAAGCTTGATGTGTGGTCATGAATCCCATAGAAATATAACATGTTGTCATTACTTCTTTTAAATGTCCTATTAGGTGTGTCTCCATCACCTACAAGATTTTCTCCATTTCTAGAACTATTCACAACTCTCTTTCTATCATGCACGGGAGGGGATTCATCAAATCCAATACCAGTTTTCCCAAACTATATGGTCTTTGAGATGAGAAAATATGATATTATTTCTCTTCAGAAATAACATATTTTATTTTTCATTTTATCATCACTTGACTATGGATAATAAAATAGTAATTAAAAGGCATCCTTCATTTTATGCTTTCCTTCGGTATTGGATTTCTCCACATCTTTCTTTACTAACTGTATCTCTTCTTCCAACTCTTGAATCTTCATATCCCTTGCTTCCAGTTAAGCATTGAGTTCTCTCTCGAGATTCTTCCTTATACTCATCACATCCTCTAACTCATGTGTGAGATTATCCACCATGTCACATTTCTCCTTTACTTTCAATTTTTCTTGATAAATAGAATCATCATAGCATGAAATCTCTTGTCGTAGTCTTTGATTCTCCTGAACTAGTTTGGTTAGCTGTGCAGTAAGATCATCATTTTTGGCTTTCAAATTTTGAATGTTATCAGAGTTCAGATTCTTCCACTTATCATCATCTTTGTGTTTCTATCTCTTTGAATACATCTCTTACAATACTTCATATTGGGAATCATTATTCTCCCTCAGGTCAGTAGCCACATCAATAATCCTTTTATTTAAGCCTATTAACTTGTTAACCTCAATTTCTAGTACTTGGATCTGGATATCTTTAGATTTAACTTCTTCCTCCAATCTCTGATCTAATTCCTTTGTCATGTCAACATAATCTATTAGTGGCTTTCTTGAAACTTCTTCATCATCAGTATTTTCAACATCACTTTGAATTTTAAGTACTTCACTCATTCCTACATCATTATTGAGTGAATATATCTTTTACCTATCTGATTCATCCAAGAATTACTTTAGTAATCTATTTGATTCCTTCAGTTGAATCACACTTTTTATGTAAATACTTCAATACTGAGGAACATCATCTGACTTTTTCTTCTTCTTTGATGTTTTTCCATTTTCCATAGAACACCAAGATAAGATCAAATTGAATATTTAACCACCAAAATCGATTGAACCAAGTTAGAGCAAAAAAATCTGATAAAATAAACATACCCTCTGATACTAATTTTTAGGTCCAAAAGGGGCCTAGATACCCTGAGTGTGTGTGTGTGGGGTGGGGGGGGGGGGGGTGGGGGTGAATGAGGGTATGGTTATTATTTTCACTACATTATTCCTTCCCCACAAGATATTGAACTCTTTATCACAAGGGTCAATTTGTTTACACTTGTGTGTTTATTATGATAACTTCTTTTCTTCTTTAGCTGATGATGATGATTTGGACGAAATGAAGGGAAGCAAGAAGATAGACACAAAGATTTTTACTTGATTCACCCTCACTGGGCTATGTCCAAGGAGAATACAACAACAATGTGCTACTGTACCAAATCCACTAAATCTCAGTTCAAATAATTTTTGGGATAGATCACTTCTATGCCCAGGCTCACTGCCTTTACAATGTTTAGGGCCAACTCACTACTTTCCCAAGGGCCACTCCTTGTCTCTCTATCTCTCTCTAGATCACTGCGGGTAGAAAGGATCACCTTATTCCTCTTCCTTTTCTCACTATTCTGGATAGGTTCCACTCACATTTTATGGACTTGTAGGTCACTTCATTATCACTAATGAATATATCCTCAGCTATAGATAAATTCTCTGTTGAAGTTCCACCTTCATCCACTAATGAAAAATTATCTGCCTTTGAACACTAGGTAGTGGCTTTTGAAACTATTTCGCTAAGCACACCACCATTGTGAAACTCCCACCTTTTCAAAGCTCAAAAAATCATTTTCAATGATCCATCCTATTTTCAAAGCTTACAGGTTCAAAGAACTCACAAGTTCACAAAGCTCACTAGTTTTCAAAGCTCTCTAGATTGAAGAGCTCACTGCTTCATAGATCTCACACTGGTCTTTGTTATTTTGAAAATCTAAACAAGCCTTCCTGAAGCGCACATCCTCCGAAAAGCGAAATTGGCCTTCACAGAACGCCTTCCTTTAGCAGAGCTCAACTGCCTCTGTGAATTATCTTTACTTTCACAAAGCTCGCTGCTTGGTGAATCTCCTTCGAAATTCAAGAGCTTATGGTTTTTTGTTTGATCTCTCTCTCTTCTTCTCGAGGGGGTCAGGGTCTATTTATAGGCGATTCCATCGACTTGAGAACTTTATACGCAAAGTCAGCACCACGTCAGCTCAAATCGTAAAGCTCTGAAATTTCTGCCCAAATTCTCTCTATATCATGAAGAATCGTGGAAATTTTCAGATCATAGAGAACATTGTAATCACAAATATTTCCGTTAATTACTTTTCACTACCACCGCAATGCTCCCTCGCAATGCTCTTCACCTCTACTATTCGTGAAGCTCATTGTAATCGCAAATCTCGTCGTCAGAAATCTTTTCTTCTATGTGATTTACTCTTCAAAAATACCATCTTCACAAAACTCATTCCTTTTCCATATTTTGATGATATATTCAAGGAAATCCACTTTTTTTTTCAATTCTTACCAAATCCCAAATTTTGGACCCTAAAAATTTAGCAAACACTGGAAAACAATGCCACCTTGTATCTATTCTTTTGTACCGCCTCCAGATCTTCTATTCCTTTTCATGGTTCTTTGTCAACATGGATTGTCAAAAACATCTTTGGAACTCAAAAATTCACCATAAAAACCTGCTTTGTCAACAAACACAACCAACCCAAAAATGTTGTAATCTTACATTGAGGGATTTTTCCCAACATAGTAAACAAGAGAATGAAATACCTATGTAATACTAATCTAGTTTTCACCATAGCTATATAATATTTGAAGGGGTATTGCCTATGAAAAAATTTGGAATGAATTTGGATATCTCAATATAAATCAATACTACCTCAAGACTTTCTAACACTTCCTTAGGGTTCCAGTGTAATTTCTGACTCGTCCAATAGATTATCAAAGTCCAATGACATCTCACATTATCCTAATGCCATATTGAGGTTCAGAATATTATCAGAACACATAAATTCAATCTCATGGTTCAACAATATCTTTAGTTATACCAACACACTCTTAGATAAGGCATCATTAGGCTTCCTCAATCCATCCTCAATTTCATGTTCATGCTTGGTCGAGTTCCAGTGAACCCTTGATATAGAATATTAAAAATTATTTTATGGGAAATTACAAGGATAATCTAAGCCATGGATATAATATCAAATAAATTTAAGCATTATAAAAAAGTTAAAGAATATTATTATAAGTAAATTTTTACCAAATCACTTATTTAGTTAATGAAATTACATTTAGAGGTGTAACGTCCCGGATCCAGGTTCCACTCAACGGGTGCCCCGAACCCGGTTGGTCACATGACCTCAAGCGCATTTCCCCAAACGCTTGAGGCAGCCGACTAGTAGTGAGGGCCCATGTCTGATAGTGGGGAAACTATGCCATCATTTGTCAAAGTGTAGCGTAGTGGAATTTAGATATACAACATACATCAACAGCGGAAGCAGTAAACCATACACATTTAAAATAAACAACAATAGTAAAAGATAACCAACAGTTATATAGATAATGATGCAGCGTGTCTCAAGTTCTAAGAAAATAGCCAGAACATATTACCCCGCAATAGAGTACAATACAATATAGAGTACAGAGTACAACAAATAAAAACAAAACAAAACAGCCGGAAGAATCGCGAGCCTAAGCTCAGTCCCATGCTCCCCTACTCCTCAGTAGCAATCATGTGCCTGTATAGGGACCCTTGTCCTTATCCACACCTGTAGAAATGTAATCTGTTTGGGCTGAAGACATGAACCAAAGAGGGTGTGAGAAATAAATCCCAGTAGGCACCCACCAAAGGCTCGTGCCCAATTATGTGAAAATATGCAACAACAGTGTGCAGTAGTAAAATTCAATAAACTAATCAGTACTCAAAAGTAACTAACTTTAACAGTTATATTTCCATTTTATTATTCATTTAATCGTTCATTATAAGGAAACCACCATAGTGAATTTCCATGCAAACAGTCAGTTTCCTCAGACACGCAAACCCTTACCCTCAGGTAATCAGAATCTTGCCCTCAGGAAAAACAGATATTTCCCTCAGGAGTACAAAGTTTCGCCCTCAGGCACAGAAGTCACTGCCCTCAGGCATACGAAAAGATTCCCTCAGGCAGAATAGGACGTTGCCCTCAGGCTAAGTAGTACCTTGTCCTCAGGCTAAATAAACAATGGCCTCATGCGAAAAAGAACACTTCCCTTAGGCGCAAGTAACCGGGCCATGCCCAACATGTAAATAAGAAATTCAAATTCAATTCCTCTCAAGGAAATTTAACAAACATTATTACAATGTCATACCCTCGGGTATCCTGGCCAAAAGGCTAAGCAGAGGAACGCACCCCCAAGGTGGTCCTGGATCGAAGCAGTGATCCCAAAAAATAGTTTATTATCACATTTAATTGCCTATAAAATTCTAGGTATTTAAACAGCCAAGGCCTCAGCCACACGACACCCCAACATGGGTTCGTAGCACAAAAATACACACAAACGCACAACAGTTGGAAAATAAACACCAAGCCACATACCTTTAACACCAACAATCGATATACGCGAACTTCGATTCGAGAAACGCCCAAAGACGTCATAGATATGAGGTAAAATAATTCTCGATTAAACGCAAATAAATTACCTTAGAGGAAGAATTGGCAAGAATGACTTAAGGAGAGTGGAGGGCTTACCCGTGCGGTTCCAACGAGATCGTCCAAGGAGAAAACAGATTCTGAACGTGCGCTCGACAGATCCTCGAAGATTCGGCCTTCCTCCCATGATCGTTCTTCCTGTTCTAAGACTTCCTTGTAAACAGGGGAGGCTACTACCCATTTTAAGAAAAAAAAACAAAGTACACGGCGTGTACTTCCCATTTTTAAACTGTTCCTCTGGCGGCTTCCCGCCAGTGTGGCACTATTCATCTGCCGACATGACTACACAGCGTGTCTTCTTGAGTACACGACATGTTCTGTCACACAGCTGGCCACCGCCTTACTATTCTCCTACTGATTGACTAAACGGCATGTAAGGGACCACAAAATGGTGTGTAGTCGGTTCCTATACCCTTTATTGCCGACATGTCCACACGCCCCGTGTACTCATCCCACACTGCCAAAAGTACACGGCGTGTGGAAAAGAACACGGCGTGTACTTTCCAAAAGTTAGGATTTTTTCCCCATTTTCTTTATTTTCTCAAAGAGACTTAAGGAAAGGAGAAAAGAAGAAACCCATAACTCAAAATAAGAACCAGGTTCTTACAAACTTCCCCCCTTAAATCAATTTGTCCCTGAATTTCCCTTCCAAGGGTGGCGAAGATATAACTGAGAATAACTCCGGCCACTGAGCACGTACATCGGTCTCCCGCTCCCAGGTTTCGTCCTACACTCGGCCATACTTCCATAACACCTGTATGAGAGGAACTAACCAGCCTAGGAGAACCTTCGTGCTCCTTTCAACAATACGAATCAGATGCTCCTCAAAGGACGAATCTACCTGAAGCTCAACCTCCTTGGGCTGAAAGACGTGAGACAGGTCTAAATGATAGCAGCACAAATGAGATACATGGAAGACGTCGTGCATGGCCTGGTACCTCTGTGGTAACTAAAACTGATAAGAAACCAGCCCAAATCTCTCCAGAATCTCAAATGGCCCCACATACCTTGGTGAAAGTTTACCCTGCATCCCGATCCACTTGTGTCCCATCCTCGGTGAAACACGCAAGAAAACCTGATCCCCGACCATGAACTCCAAAGGTCGTCTGTGGTGATCAACATAAGACTTATGACGAGACTGTGCAGTAGTCATTTGTTTCTGAATCAATTGGACCTGCTCAGAAGTCTCCTGCACGAGACGTGGTCCTAGTAAAGATGCCTCACCTGCCTCTAACCAGCACAAAGGTGATCGGCATGGCCTACCATATAAAGCCTCGTATAGTGCCATCTCAATAGTTTCCTGGAAACTGTTATTATATGCAAACTCGACTAGGGGTATATACTTCTCCCAAGAGCCCCCAAAGTCTAGGACACATGCACGCAACATGTCCTTAAGCACCTGTATCGTACGCTCTGACTGACCATCAGTCTAAGGGTGGTAAGCTATGCTCAGAAGCACCTGTGTACCCAGTTCCCTCTAAAAAATCTACCAGAAATGAGACGTAAAGAAGGCGTCCCTATCTGAAATGATAGAACGAGGGGCCCCATGAAGACGTACGATCTCTCGGATATACAACTTCCCGATATCGTCAACACCTAATGTCTCCTTGATTGGAAAAAAGTGAGCTACCTTCATGAGTCTGTCCACAAAAACCCACACAACATCATTACCTCAAGGTGACCTCGGAAACCCAGTCACGAAGTCCATCGCGACATCATCCCATTTCCAGTCCGGAATTGGTAACTACTGTAACAGCCCCGCTGGCCTCTGATGCTCCGCCTTCACCTGCTGACAGGTGGAACACCTCGTAACCAAACCAGCTACATCTCTCTTCATACCAGGCCACCAGTACTAACGTCTCAAGTCTCGGTACATCTTGGTAACCCCAGGATGAACTGCCCAAGCTGAAGCATGAAACTCCCACATCGGCTCCTCGCGTATATCCCCTAGAACCCACACTCGTCCATGGAAATGTAACACCTCATCATCGCTTATCGTCCAACCAGGAGGAGGGTCCTCACTTACCACTGACTCCCGTAGAACTAGGCCTTATGAATCAGATAGCTGTCTCATCCTCACTCTATTCAGGAGGGTAGAGGTCACAGATAAAGATGAAATATAGGTCTTCCCCTGACTGTCATGCACCTCCAAATGGATCTCAGAGAACAAATCCATAAGCTGCCACTCGCCACTGGCCTCCTGTACAGCCTGTATCTGAGTCTTCCTGCTCAGTGCGTCAGCTACTTGATTACCCTTACCAGGTGTATAGCCAAGATCAAAATCAAAGGACTGAAGGTATTCAACCCACCTCCGCTGTCTCAGATTCAAGTCACGTTGAGTAAAGATATACTTGAGACTTTTGTGGTCGGTGAAAACCACAAAACGTTCTCCCAATAGGTAATATCTCCAACAGCGCAACGCATGAACAACTGCAACCAACTCAAGGTAATGTGTCGGGTAATTCTTCTCATGTGGCCTCAACTACCAAGACCCGTACGCAATGACTCGATCGCCCTGCATTAACACTGCTCCCAGCCCAATACCTGATGCATCACAGTAAAATGTATAGCTCTTCCCCTGCTTTAGGAGTATCAGGATTAGTGCTGATGTCAAACTTACCTTCAAATCCTGAAAGGCTGTATCACAATCTTCCGACCAAACGAACTTCACACCCTTCTTAGTCAGACCCATCAATGGTGCTGTTAAGAGGGAGAAGTCCTGGATGAAACGTCTGTAGTAACCAGCCAACCCTAATAAACTCCTTATCTCAAACACGTTCTTAGACTGCTCCCAGGAAACTACTACTCTCACCTTCTCTAGGTCTACTGAAACTCCTGTCTCTAAGATGATATGACCCAGGAAGTGAATCTGGTCCATCCAAAAGTGGAACTTTGAGAGCTTAGCATATAGTCGATGCTCTCTCAGTGTGATCAATACGATCTCAAGATGGGTGGCATGGTCGTGTTGAGTGTGAGAGTACACCAAGATATCATCCACGTATACTACCACAAAAGAGTCCATATAAGGATGGAACACACGATTCATTAGATCCATGAAAACTTCTGGCGTGTTCGTGAGTTCGAAAGGAATAACCAAGTACTCGTAGAGACCATATCTACTCCGAAAATATGTAAGCAATATATCCGATGGTCTCACGAGCAGCTGATGATATCCTGACCTGAATTCAATCTTCGATAACACTTGTGCTCCACGAAGTTGATCAAAAACATCATCAATCCTGGGCAAGGGATATCGGTTCTTAACCGTCAACTGGTTCAGCTTCTGATAATCCACACAGAGTCTGAGGTTACCATCCGCCTTCTTTGCAAAAAGGACCGGTGAACCCCACAGAGAAGTATTGGGTCAAATAAAACCCTTTGACTGTAACTCCTCTAACTGCCTCTTGAGCTCCTGCAACTCAGGTGTAGCTATCCTATAAGGAGGAATGGACAACGGTGTTGCCCCTGGCACAAGCTCAAAAGAGAAATCCACCTCAAGATTTGGAGGAAGACCTGAAAAGTCATCCGGGAAGACATCCTTGAAACGATCAACCACTGGAGGAAAATCCGTCTGAAAAGTCCCCTGGTCGTCCAGATATAAGCTCGCAATCTGGGCTGTGACTCCACCTCGCCCATGATGCTCTGGTCCAACTTGACTCGCCTGAACATCTCATTCTCCCTTGTATAGAAACTCTCTGCCCTCTGGTGACGTGAAACGCACCCTGTGACGATAACAGTCTAAAAAGGCTCGAAAGGGAACCAACCAGTCCATCCCGAGAATGACGTCATAAGCTGTCATATCTAAGACACAAAGGTCCCAAAGAAAGTGACACCCACCAAACTCAAGGGGGCACTCCTTGCACTGATGCACTCCATCCATTCTAGTTCCCAATGGAGTGTCTAGCATCATAATATCAGAAGAAGTAGAAACACAGATCCCAAGACTCTCTACAGTGGGGAAAGATATAAAACTATGTGTAACACCCGTATCGAAAAGTACTGAAGATAAAACAAAAGCTACTAGAATAGTACCTCTGACTGTAGAAGGTCCGAGATCCTACTCCTGCTGGGTCTGTTGCACTGCATATATCTGTCCAGTGCCACGACCCTGCAACACAACCTGACTACCCTGAGCTGTCCTGCCCTACTGCCTCTGAGATCCTGGTGTCTGGCTACCACGACCACGACCACCATATCTACCTACACGCCCTGACGTATTCTAGTTCCCTGACTGGTAAGAAGCTGCTGGTCCTCCTCCCACACGCGGAGTCTGAACAGAACCCCTCCCACTAGCCACTGGTAGAAAAGACCTGCAAAAACCCTGCAGATGACCCATCATGCTGCAAGATCGGAACTCCACTAGGTCTCGTGGACACTGTGGCCTCTTGTGCCCCTCTCTACCACACTGGTAACACATGACCTGGCCACCTGAAGCATTTGTCTGACTGGTACTTCCACCCTGAGAGAAGTCCATTTGTCTCTTCCTCTTCCCAGTAGAAATCGTACTAGAAACTGGTACTGAGCCGCCCTGGACCACACCACTAGCTTCCCACAGGTTCCTCTCTGTAATCAGATCCTGATTCACGATAGCATGTTCTGAAGGAAACCTGAAAACATTAACCAGCGCTCAGATGTCATAACAAAGACCATCCTCAAAGTTCCTGGCTCTAAGCATCTCATTACCCACTATAACGGGTGCAAAATGATAAAGTTCTGTAAAGCGAGTAGAGTAGTCCATAACCGACATAGCGCCCTACTGCAGATTCATGAACTCTCAAGCTCTATCTTCCCTCAGTGTCTCTGGAAACAAGAATTCATAGAAGACTGCCTGAAAATCTTCCCACGCCATGTCTCTGTGATGTTCTGACTGGGTGGTAACATCCCACCACCACTTGGCAGAATCATGCAACATATACATCGCGATCTTGACCCTCCTCCCTGGAGGCGTCTCTAGATGCTCGAAAATAGTCTGCATCGATCCTAGCCAAGACTCCACAGCCTGTGGTCCACTATCCCCTAAAAATGTCAACGGATGATGCTGCTAGAATATACGAGTCTGCTCGGCCATAGATGTGGCAGCCTGCGGTGCTCCCTGAAAGGTCTGCATGAAACGCATAAATCCTTCATGGAACTGCGCCTCTACGCTTATGCCTGGTATAATGACTGGCGCCACATCTGGCTTTGCTGGAGGATCCAATGGTAGCCCATGGCCCACCATTTCTGGAGTATAATCGTTTCCGCTCTCCTGGAAAACAACGTGTGGTCGTCTCGGCGTCATGACACTACAAGGTCAAAAACACGCCTTATATTCAATATTATTAAATACTGAAAGTGAAGAAACCCAAAAGGGAACAGGAGGAAGATGACATTCAAAATTTTCAAAACAAGACTACACGACGTGTATACTGACTACACGATGTGTACTTGACTTCTATTCCCCTGCCTGGGTCCTTCTACACGGCTGAGCCACACAGATCCCATTGAAAAAAAACTACACGGCATGTATATCATCTACATGACGTGTATGGTGTTATTTCCAACTGCCTGTGTCACTTGGGACACGGCTGACTACTCGACTTGACACTACACGGAGTGTTACACCCGCACACGGCGTGTACACCACCCCGTTTCCCTATCACTCAGCTAACTCCACACGGTCTGTCCTCAGACAAGACTACACGACATGTCCCACAGGTACACGGCGTGTACTAGATGAGCTCCGCCGACCCGTGTTGTTAGTTACACGGCCAGACACACGACTCACACTACACGACATGTTTTATATACACACGGCGTGTACATGAAAGGTTTACACTGACCCGTGTTGTTAGTTATAGGGCCGGGTCCCCAAGCCAAACTACACGGTGTGTACATGCGGTACACGACGTGTTCACCCCAAAAATTTCCCTTCCCCGTGTCACCGCCCACACGGTTTGTGACACGGGAAGAGACTACATGGCGTGTACTCTGGGTACACAGCATGTACTCAAAATTTTTATTTTTCTTCCCGAATAGAAGAACATACACTGCGTGTCTAAATTACTACACAACGTGTATACTGGGTTTCCAGACAGTATGCCTCAGAAACTTCTCCGGAACCCAGAAAACACTGAAAAACAACACCTAAGTTCCAAATTTCGATCCATGAGGGCCCATACTTCTCACGAATAAAAGTTCGACATCTTATATGTGTTATAACAAAATAAACAGTCAATGATCTACCAAATTCCGATAAATGGGGGCCCATACTCCCCAAAAAACAAAGTTTGGCGTCCATTCCATAAACAGGCTCACACAATAATACCCTATCAAACATCAGGTATCTTTCAAAGCAACTATCACAACAACATGATTTTACTAGCAAAATAACTATCACAACAACATGCAATTTCTAATGCACCTACATGTCATGGAACTATGAATGGCATGTGATTTCTAGCATGTGACTAAATAATTCATGAGATGGAATACCCTCATCTCATTAGGTTGCGAATAAATAGAACCCACATATAAAATATAACCATCATAATCACAAGTGAGTCACCCTTCGGTGAAAACAAATCAACTGTAAAATTGAAAAATCAGAAAAATTGCAACACGAGGTAAATTGGATTTTCCCTGTACACTGGTTAGTTATGCCTGGGCACAGCTTATTACCAACTACCGTTCCCATACTATCCCTGACTAAGGCTACAAATATTAAGTCAAAGAAAATAACTCCTCTGATACCACTTTGTAACGTCCTGGATCCGGGTGCCACTCAACGGGTGCCCCGAACCCGGTTGGTCACATGACCTCAAGCGCATTTCACCAAATGCCAGTGGTTGCCGACTAGCAGCAAGGGCCCAGGTCTGATAGTGGGAAAACTATGCCCTCATTTTTCAAAGTGTAGCCCAACGAAATTTAGATATACAACATACATCAACAGCGGAAGCAGTAAACCATACACATTTAAAATAAACAACATCAGTAAAAGATAACCAACAATTATATAGATAATGATGCAACATGAATCAAGTTCTAAGAAAATAGCCAGAACATGTTACACTGCAATAAAGTACAATACAATACAAAGTACAGAGTACAACAAAGAAAAACAAAACAGAACAACCAGTAGCATCATGAGACTAAGCTCAGTCCCATGCTCCCCTACTCCTCAGCAGCAATCAAGTTCCTGTATAGGGACCCTTTCCATTATCCACACCTGTATAAATGTAACATGTTTGGGACGAAGACATGACCCAAACAGGGTGTAAGAAATAAATCCCAGTAGGCACCCACCGAAGGCCCGTGCCCAACAGTGTGAAAATATGCAACAATAGTGTGTAGTAGTAAAATGCAATAAACAAAGCAGTACTCAAAAGTAACTAACTTTACCAGTTATATTTCCATTTTATTATTTATTTAATCTTTCATTATAAGGAAACCACCATAGTGAATTTCCATGTAAACAGTCAGTGTCCTCAGACATGCAAACCCTTACCCTCAGGTAATCAGAATCTTTCCCTCAGGTATTTCCCTCAGGCATAATAAATATTTCCCTCAGGCGTACGAAGTGTTGGCCTCAGGCACAGAAGTCACTGCCCTCAGGCATATGAAAAGTTTCCCTTAGGCGTAATAAGACGTTTCCCTCAGGCTAAGAAGTACCTTGCCCTCAGGCTAAACAAACAATGCCCTCAGGCTAAAAAGAACACTGCCCTCAGGCGCAAGTAACCGGGCTATGCCCAACATGTAAATAAGAAATTCACATTCAATTCCTTTCAAGGCAATTTAACAAACATTATTACAATGGCATACCCTTGGGTATCCTGACCAAATGGCTAAACAGAGGAACACACCCCCGGGGTGGTCCTCGATCCAACCATCGATCCCAAACAATAGTTTATTATCACATTTAATTACCAATACAATTCTAGGTATTTAAACATCCAAGGCCTCAACCATAAGATACCCCAACATGGGTTTGTAGCACAAAAATACACACAAACGCACAAAAGTTGGAAAATAAACACTAAGCCACCTACCTTTAACACCAACGATCGATATACGTGAACGTTGATTCCAGAAACGCCCAAAGACTCCGTAGATTTTAGGTAAAATAATTCTCACTTAAATGAAAATAACTTCCCTTATAGGAACAATTGGAAAGAATGGCTTAAGGAGAGTGGAGGGATTACCCGTGCGGTTCCAACGAGGTCGTCCGAGGCAGAAACGGATTCCGAACGTGCGCTCGACAGATCCTCGAAGATTTGGCCTTCCTCCCCTGAGCCTTCTTCCTGTTCTAAGACTTCCCTATAAACAGGGGAGGCTACTTCCCATTTTAAGTGAAAAAAACAAAGTAAACCAAATGTACTTCTGAGTACACTATGTGTACTTCCCATTTTTAAACTCTTCCTCTGGCGGCTTCCCGCCAGCGTGGCACTGTTCATCTACCCACATGACTACATGACGTGTCTTCTTGAGTACACGGTGTGTTCTATCGCACATCTGGCCACCGCCTTACTATTCTCCTTCCGACTGTCTACACGGTGTGTAAGGGACCACTACACGGCATGTGGTTGGTTCCTACACCCTTCATTGCCAACATGGACACACGCCCCGTGTACTTATCCCACACAGCCAAAAGTACACGACGTGTGGAAAAGTACATGACATGTACTTTACAAAAGTTAGGATTTTTCCCCATTTTACTTATTTTCGCAAAAAAACTTAAGGAAAGGATAAAAGAAGAAACCCATACCTCAAAATAAGAACCGGGTTCTTACAAGAGGCAGATTCTGAAGTATGAAGAAGAGGTTGATTCACATTTCCCCTCCACTCTCAAAGTGAAAGAAATTTTGAATGCTCCTAGAATGAATTTGAAAGACAAGGATATCCAAACACATAGAAAAATCCTAGATAATGAGGTATATTTGTAAGGAAATTGGTTAACTCATTATTTACAGGGGGATTTATTTATTCTATACTCTATTTATTCAATAATTCTGATGATTACATTTCTAAACCCCCGATACAATTCCATTGTATATTCCCCATTATTTACACCTATACCCATACCAAAACCATGTATTTTTACTACATATAACATCTATAAATAATCTTATATTCCTCTCATATTTCTATTTTGGATCACCCACCACTTTTATAGGGTAGGAAGAAACATGCCAAAGAGAATAGGAGACCAAGCTACATCACGATGGAGATCTTCTTTCTCTATTTTTATTTTATGTATATTAATATGTTTGGATATAATTTTTATGTGGGTATGTGGTCATTTATTATATTCTCTATTAAATCGAACCTAGTTATGAAATTATTCTTTCTTTTAATATTAATGATTTTAACTAATTAATAAAGGGTTAAATGATTCAAGGGTGATGGTGATGTAATGAGAGTTGAAACCCAGACTTAGAACAAAAGTATGAACACTAAATCATGATGGATTATTTTTCTAGAGATGTGTTGGAAACCTAATAAAATAATTTACACTTGAATCACTACACACGAGGGATAAGATAATCCTTACACATGAAGGATATGATATGCCCTAAATCCCATGCTTGAGGATATATAGTCGCTAGTGTATCCTTAAGTAGAATCCTAAGGAAATTTTGATGCTAACGTATCCTTAATCATGGATTAGGAATAAATTTATAAAAATATATCCTTAAAAAGTATTAAGAGTACATTATCACCAATTTGTTTTGATATACATGTGGTTCATATCTTGGGAATACATTGTCTCAACATACAGTGGGCTTACAATATACATGAGATGTTGTTTTCTATGATCATTTGGTAGATGAATGAAAATTATTTTCATTAAAGGGATTCATACACAATTAACTATCATTAAAGATACATTAAAATATACAACACATGAGAGTTTAATTTGTTCATCCATTATATTCATGAGTTAGCCAATGCATTTACTCATGTGTTATAACGCACGAGTAAATGTGACAACACCTGAGGAATGAACTATTTTTTATTATTTATTTTAGAAATTAACCTTTGTGACTTTTTAATGTTGTGATACACTATTATTCAAACTCTTAGTCACCCATATGCAATTGTAGTGAAAATTAAAGGCATACATGAATTTTTACAAGGTTCATATCTAATGAGAAAACCTATTCCATGTTGTGCTTGGATTGTTACCAAGACACAAATTATATCACTATTTACATTTACAATGATTATAAGTTATTCACAATAGAACAAAAGGGTTGGGTAGGTATCATTCAATACCTAAATAAAAAAAGTCATTGCTTATACTAGAAAGATCAGTCTCTAACAAGTTCTTATACTCTCCAGTTTGAACAATATCAATAGCGATTTTCAAGATGTATATACATATAAGAATAAGATATTATTCCTTGAAATCAGTTATTTGAATGCTGTAAGTATATGAATTGAATAACTTGCATGCTAGTATTCCTCCTCAGGCTTTCAGAATGATTTAACTATGAATTCGAGCATGCACACACACCTCAGTCTTATTACTTCTCAACAATAAGACACCCTATAATCAAAATAAGATTCACTTTCCTTGAAATAGATGATAAATGTAGTAAAAACACTTTTTAATCTTATCTTCTCCCTCTTATACATCTTCAATACAATAATTATTTAGTCCTTCATAATATCAACTTCATATATACCGATTATCAATAACTCTTCCTTTTTTATTTTCATTTTTTATATTCACAATTATGTGAATAATATTTCCATTATTTAAAAAAAATAAAGTACTTGATTATACATAACATAAAATTATCATACTTAAAATTGGTAAAAAAATCCTCCAGTTAAATTATAATTTTAAATTTAATTCAAATTTATTCAATCCTATTCAATATCCCAATTTAAATCTTCATAGAGACTATGGAATTTTCCATCTTTAAAATATTCCATTAAATTTTTGGGTATCTTTTAATCTATTATGGTATTAATTTTTTCATTTACAAAGCTTCACAACATGTAAATTACTTTATATAATGAGTACATCATTCTATAAAAATAAGCTTTAGATTGTTCCTTATTTCAACTTGAATCAAAATCCCCTTTATTGTAATGTTTACTTCCATGAAGAACAGTTCTTACATCATCTTATTCGAATGTCACTAGAGATTTTACTAACTGGCGAAACTTTTGACATTAGGGAGTGGACCTTATGATTTTATTAATCCTCCCTTATGAAGTCATACATTTTATAAGTTCTAGAGAACAAAATTTTCATTAGAGTAAATAACTCTTACAAAATCATAATGACTCTTACAGATTCTATATTGACACTTATGAAAAGTACTAATTACTCTTATATATAGCCAAATGATTTTTATATAATGTCAAATTAACCTTATGATTTTTAGAATGACTCTTATGATCCTTAAGGTATTTAATTACTTTTTTGAACTCTATCCCTCATTAGTTTAAAAATGACTCTTATAGAAAATTAGGACGACTCTTATAAAATCATACATTGGAAAATTCCATTGATATATAATTTATAGAATTGATCAAATTATTCTTGAACCAACTTCAAACTTATAAGAAAAGTTTAGGACAACTAAAATACATACTTAAATACATTCTAATGCTTCTTACTCATGGTTGGAAACAAGTAAAACATTATTTAACAATTCAATTAGGCACTTCAATCTCCCCTTTGAATTTATTTTCAACATCAAAAACTTATTCAAAGAATCCTCAAACCAAAAAATTTCTCAAAGAGAATTATATTTGAACTATACCATTGTACAAAGTAGTGTTTTAAAGAGAGTTTTGTCCCGTAATGACAAGAAATTTTTGGCCAAGTTATTTGAATACTCTTCCCCTAAAAACAGACACTCATCCAATATTTTGTTCCTCCTTTTTGTAATAAAAATGTATTTGGATTCACAAAATAAATAAACATAGAGTTATACATATTATAACCCTTTGAAAAAAAGATTCAAAGAATATTATGAGAATGCCTAATGTCCCTCAAGTAGAGGTAAGGGATGAAAAAACATATTCAACCTTAACGTCTTAAATATATCCTTAGGAATTTCCATAGTGAATATATCAACAAGTTGATCTCTAGTAGGAATTATTTACAACTTTATATTGCAAAAATTTTCTTTTATAAAGTGAAATATGTTATCAATGTTCTTAGACCTAGAGTTTTACACTAAAATTTTAAAGACATCAATTGAAATTTGGTTGTGACATATAATTTTTAGTGGTTTGTCAATATTCACCATAAAATATTTAAGTTATTATTTCATCCTAATCATCTAAGTATAGACACTTGTAGGAACCAAATATTTTTCTTCTGTGCTGCTTAAGTTAAATTAATTCTATTTCTTGCTATTCCATCTCACACAAATTCATCATAAGAGGAAAATTATACCCGAAGTTGACCCCACATTATCACAATAAACTTCACAATAAACATTAATTAATCTTGGTAGATCCAGATGATCAGCTATTTTATACATAAAACCAAAGTTCAAGGTTCCTTTTATGTACTTGATATATCTTTTAGTATCCATTAAGTTTTATTCCTTAGGATCAATTTGATACCTTGCACACAGGGTCATTGCCTAGAAAATATCTGGTCTGGTTATAGTGTGATAAAGTAAGATTCAAATCAATCTTTTGGACTCCTTTTATATTTAAATTTTTCCTTCAATATCCTCGATAATATTTATCCCACTATATATGGGTGTAGAAACTATATTGGAGTCTTCCATTCCAAACTTCTTCAATAATTCACTTTCATTCTTTTCTTAAGAAAGAAAAAATAATTCCCTTTTAAAACATTAAATCCTAGAAAATATATCATTTCTCCAAGAATTGGAATGTCAAAATGGGTCTTAATTTATATAGAAAATTATTTTAAATCACTCTCATGGTTTCAAAAAAAAAATCATCAAAGTATAAAATTGCAATGAGAGTATTTTCCTCCATTTCATTTATATAAAGGTTACTGTCCACTTTTCCCCTAGTGAGCATGATTTTTCTTTAGTAGTCATCAAAATTTGAGTACTGAGATATAGGGGAATGATTTAGAAAATATTTAGACTTATTTAGCTTAAAAACCCTTCAACATTATTTTATAGAACAAATCCTTCTGGCTACTCAATGGATACTTCTTATTCCAACTTTCCATTCAAGAAGGAAAATTTAACATCCATTTGATATATTTTATTACACCTGTAATATGAAATGATTAGGATAATTATTATAGATTATATCCTCGTAATAATAGAAAATTTATATTTAAAATCACCTCATTCAACCTATGAATAACCCTTATAAACATTTTTGGCCTTATTCCTTGATACTTCCCATATGTCATTCATTTTATTTCTGAATACTAACTTGGTCCCATTAATTTTTTTCTTTTATTATAGAGAAAATATTCCATTTCATTTCTCCTAATTTGATATAGTTCATCATTCATATCACAACCCATTATTTGTTTCAATATCCTCAACAACTAAATGAGGCTCAATTATAGAGATAATATCTTCTTGATTGTCAAGAATTAATCTTATTATTGTATGAACTAGTGCACTATGGTATCCCATTATATTCTCTTCTTAAAAATGATTATTTATCTTATAATACTTTTATTTTTAAAATTTAGAAGCCTCTTATTCATCATAGTTATAATTAGAGTCAATATTAGTAATATTTAGTTCATTTCCATATTTTCTTCATCGAATTTCTTATAAATATGCTTAATGTTTTCATCAGATTTTTTTTTAAAACTGCTTCATCTAAAACATTAATATTGGATTAATTTTCAACAAAATTTACATCATAAATCTTATACATATTATGAATCATGTTTTTTTAGATCTGTATCCTTTTACATTGGATAATTATCCTATAATGATAAATTCCCAAGCCTTCTCATCAAATTACCCCCTATTTAAGTTCTTAATGTTCATAAATTATAGACTTTAGAAGAATATGAAGTAGTTAATAGCTGGTTTAATTTTTTAAAAAATCTCATCAGAACTCATGTTTTATTAGGTATCAGTAAAAACCTATTTTGAATATGTGTATTTGTGTATACAACTTCTCTCTAGAAGAACCTTGACTTATTGAACTCAACAAGCATTAATTTTCCCATTTCAACAAGACTTACATTCATTCATTTAGTAACACCATTCTACTGGGGAATGTTAGGAGAAAAATATTGGTTCTTAATCCAATATTTAAAAAGGTAAAATTAAAAATAATTTCTAATGAACTCCCTTCCATTATAAGTTTAAAATTTATTGATATTAACCCTAGCTCTCTCTCAGCTAATCTTATGAAAATCTTAAACATCTCTACTACTTGGGACCTTTGTGTTATAAAGAAAACATTCTTAATTCTTCTAAGGTTATCAATGAGTGTGATAAAGTATAAATCACCTCTAGTTTATTGATGTAATATCCTGATATTTTAAAAAGGAAGACCATGTTTTATAGCGTACAAGATATTTAACATCGAGCTTAAATGAACAATGAATGATTAGAATTTAAATGTGACTATTATAACCCATCTATTAAATTGGTGGAAATTAATAATATTAACCAAATTATAAAATATATAATGTTACTACTAATTTCAAAGGTATTAATTAATTCTTTGTCAATAAGAACATAATTTTTAGTAAAGTTATTTTATTCTTAAAAATACGTCTTATTCAAAAGTGGGCTGTCTTTCTTTTTATGAAAGAATAATTTAATTAATTTTTTAAAATTCTAGGAAAATTATTTTAAAAAATTAATTTAATTTTTTAATTCATAATTTTAAAATTATCTTAGGATGAAGTTTTGAGAATTTTATGAAAAGATTTATTTTTCAACGAATAGTGAAAATATTGATTTTTATTAAAAATTATATTTTATTTTCAAGTATTTAAAAATTAAAATTATATTTTGGATTAGTTTTAAAATTTAATTAGTTACATTTTATTTAATATATTTTTTTAAATGGATTTTTTACTCAAATTTAGTATAAAAATATTTCATATTTTAAAAGGGCATTTTCTAAAAAACAATTTTTAGCTGAATTTTTATGGTTTAACTTTAAATTAAATAATATAAATTATGTGTTTTGAATTTTGAAAAATTTATTCCATATTTTTGATAATAAGTTCTAAATTTGGTAAATAGTTCTATTTTATTTCTAGTGAAAATGAATAGTAATCTTAGTAATTTTTGTTACCTCGGTTAAGGGTAAATTGGGTAATTAAGGGTTAAAAATAAAATGATAAAGATAATAAAATGACCCGAAAAATAGCCTAAATTTTATTGCACGATTCCATTTCATCCATAATCATCCAATATTTGGTTATATGACATTTGTTTCATTTTTGGATGATTATGACCCTTATAATATTTTATATAAAGAAAAGTAAAAAATGTCACTCTTGTTTTTAATAAATATAATATTTTTAACATGGATATAATCATAGGATATGTTCA
The DNA here is from genome assembly GCA_963277665.1 of Viscum album. Taxonomy (NCBI): domain Eukaryota; kingdom Viridiplantae; phylum Streptophyta; class Magnoliopsida; order Santalales; family Viscaceae; genus Viscum; species Viscum album. Next base: position 1,405,320,131 of record OY728127.1, on the reverse strand, counting down.
TTTATAAGTATTAATTTGAATTATAAATGATCTATATTCATCATGATAATTTATTTTTAAGTTTTAGTGACTATATTTATGTTAAATTCTCACACAATGCTGACGTAGTAATTATTCATTTAATGAAAAATAATATAAATGATATTAAAAATATTAAAATAATTATAATTTGAGATAATTAATTTTATAAATGAATTTTATGGACAAATATATCATGTTAGGGATGTATTAATTTTTTTTTTGAAATTTTCTTATTTTCTTGATGCTATTAATGTCAAGGTAATGAATAATTATACAAATGGACATTATTCATATTTTATAATAAATAATATTTTATTAAATGATATAAAATTAATAAAAATATTTTATTCATACAAGTAATTAATATATTATTTATAATATCATCCATGGTCCATTTATGTTCCATTTTTTTATTTATAATTACTACCTTGACCCTCAAATAGTAGAAATCCTTGTTGTCACGATAAGTGTGAAAGGGGTTAATGAATGGTTAAAACCAAAAGATAAGGGTAAAAATCAAGTCAAAACTTGTATAATGTTTATTTTATGAGATTATATTTATAACTAATTATCCTATAATCTAATTAAATTAGTTTTTATCCATTTTCAATTGAAAAGTAATTTGCATTAATTTAATATTTTGAGAAATTCCAAGAGTGCCCCTCCCCTCTCTTATAGAAGGACATCTTTTATTCTCTTTAATTTACATTTAAATAACCATTTTTTATCCAATCCATTACCAAATACATTTATTTAATCCCTTACTTAATTCTATAGGTCCTTTTTTATGTATAATACCAACCTTAGAGGGATTAAGGTGTTAATCAAAGGAGACTTACCAAAGAATATGTATAGTTTTTATCAGATGTTTTAGTTTTATTTATTATTAAACCTCAATAAAATATTATTAAAACATGATAAAATAATAAAATTAGTATCCTAAATATACTAATATGTTATTATGTTAATTTCATGACTTATTTCCATCTCCTCTTCTTTTGAATGGGAAATAAAACCATCATCATGTGTATGGTGTACTACTGCCTCGTAAACTGACGTAATTCACTTTCCATCACCATCTCTCATAGATAGATTATATTTATGGATTTAAGTTATATATATATTATATTCATGACATATTTATCATTTTTGAAAGGTAATATAACACATATTTTATTACCTTTCCATACACTGAAAATTGATAAAGTTGTTTGTGTGTACGTGTGGACTGCTACCTTCATGAAGCGATGCAATTAATTTTTCATCACAACATAAAATTGATTATGTATATAATTATAATATAAAAAATAATAGAATATTTATTATATGATTATAATTATGGAAATATAAAATTATACTTACCTTCTTTCAATAATGATTTTTGAAAAATGGAACCGTTAGTTACTTGTACGTATGACCTACCACCACCAAGATTATAACGTAGTTCATTTTTCATAATCATATTTCATGATTAGTTTTAAAAGAATAATTTATGGATAAAAATTATAATTATTTCATGATTATTATTCTATAGATGATGGAATAATTAAATTTGTGACCATAATCAACTTGCCAAAGTCATTTTGGACTTATGTATTGAATATCATCAAAACATACGATGTGAAGTTAAAAGATAAGCAATTTTATATACCATGATAATTAAGTGATATAAAAATAATAATAAAATTTAAAAATGTAATTAATAAAGTAAATAATTAAAATAATTTTATTATCTAGGAAGATAAAAAATGTACGTGATGATTTAGACTCAAGGTAAGGAAATTTATTTTTAAAAATCATCTTTTACAGTTTCCCTTAAAACTCTCATTTTATTCCATATCCATATTTTTAAAATTATTTTATAAATTTATTTATATGGATATTAGTGAATTATAAATTATTATTATTTTTTTATTTTGACATTATTTCAAATATTTTCAAAAGTAATATTTTATGAAATGTTTTAACATCCTTTACAAAAAGGAAAAAGAAATGTTCTATTTTAAAGTATATAGTGACAATGACTTCTTCCACCGTTATAAACATTATATTATTTTTGGATTAATTTATAGTATTTCATGTTTTATTAAAAAAATACTCTGTTTCCCTATGTTTTTTTATTTTTAAAAATGGTTTTAAAATATAATAGATATATTAATGTCCAAAAATGTTTTCTTATGGGTGAAATGAACATTTTTATGATTCAAGATTTTATGTGTGATAATTATGTTATTTTTATTAGGAATTATTTATGATGATAGGTGGTTCCATGATAAGACAAGGATAATTTAGTCTATTATAGAACTCCAATGAATTGAGTAAAGGGATATAGTTAATTGATCAAGTTTTTCCTACAAGATTATGAGAATATACTATGATGGTTATTCCAAGTATAACCGTTATAGTTATTCTAAGTGTAACTATGATGGTTACTCCAAGTATAACCATGATGGTTATTCTATGTGTAAGGAATAATGTTAAGAAAATTACTCCTTAAGTTACCTACATGATTTATCTATGCATACTATGGGTTTTTACAAAAATCTTATGATTTCACATGGTAAAGGAATTTATATTCTACTTCATAAGGTTGAAAATTATAACATTATAAAAACGTTATTATGAGTTTTGCACGATTTCCAAGAAACCCTTATGATTTATTATTATTTTTCCTTTAATATTTATTATGAAAATTTGTTATGAAAATATTTGGATAGAGAAGTTGATTTCTTAGGAAAGAAAATGATTATTTGATCCCCAAAGTTTTTTGAAAAAGGAAAATTATTATAATTATTCATAGAATAACGATTTATTTATTTATTTTTTATGTCCCTTACTAAGATTTTTGTGCTCATACCACATTAGAAAATATGTTTCATAGAGTTTAAGGATGGTTAAAAAAAGAAATAATTCAAGTTGAAAGTCATGAATATTTTTCAAAAAAATGAAAACGTGTTTCTTTTTAAATGTCTTATACTATTGGGAAAGTGGATAATAATTATAAGTGTCCAATTTTTAAAAATATGTTTTTGTTAAGTAATAGTTATGACCTAATTCTATAAAAATATAATCCTAAAAGATATTTGGGAAATTAATAAAGTGAATTACAGTTTAAAGTTACTATAATATGAAATGTTTGAGGTCAGGTTTTTATAGTTGGTATCAGAGTAGAGTTTAGATACATTTAAATGGAAGGATGTTGTTATAGAAAAAGTTAATATTCCTCTATAACCATAATGGTAAGTATGATAGGGAGAATCATAGTTATTTTGGATAAATTAAAAGAGTCTGAGATAACATTAATAAGGATATCTTTGTTTTTATCCTCCTTATAAGATGATATATTATGATTTTATTGATATGATCACACTGAACTTTTTGGTTTTAGTAAATGGATGGATCCAGGAGGAACCAAGGTAATAATAAATGTGAAGGAAAATGTGGTGGTTATTTAAATGAGAAACCAAAAGGAATGGGAGATTTTGTGAGAAGTATTGGGGTTATTCTTAACTAGTTATTTGGAGTAATTATTAATAATAAAACCTTGGTGAGTTTCCTAATGCATCAAATATGAGATAAATGAATCCCCATGAAAGTTTAGGTGATAATGATCATAAATGTAAATATATTCAATGACCTATATGTCAAAAATTTGTAAAGAAGAACCATTGAAAATGTATTAAAAGAAAATGGAGATGTTTTATATGTAGTAAAGGAGGTCATAAAGAAATAATCTTCCAAGGAAAAAGGAAGAATTCAATTAACTCCCTAAAGGGGAAAGAAGTTCTGCTTGAGGAATCAATTGAATGTTTTAAATGTGGGGAGAATGATAATTATAAAAATCTATGTCCCATGGGAAGGCTCATTAATGGGAATAGTAAGACCATACATATATGTATTTGGAAATACCTAAATCCATTATAGTTTAAGACGAGGAAGCTATAAATGACACATTAAAGGTATGTATTGTTTCATATATTATGTTTTGACATTGTTGAATATTAGGATATGATTCATATTTTTTTGTAGGAAATAATTATTAAAGAATATGATTAAAAATAATAGTTAATGTATTATAAAGAACTCTAAATGATTAGGATTAATATATATAAAGGATTGAAGAGTTTTTATATATTTAAGGACAACCATTAGTTTAAAATAATTAATACTCTTTTAAATATGGGAGTAATTTGGGAGAATTTTATTAAGTTTTGATATATGTTTGAGGTATATTTAGCCTATAAGTTTTTCATATGAAAAATTTATTTGAGTAAGAATTAAATTTTCATTTTGTGGACATATTGATAACCTTTAGGGTTTATATGATGTTTAATTTTGAGGAAATTATTGGTTATTAAATTTTTAGGGATGCAAAATGAAAGGTCTGAAACAAACTTTGAGGTCAAACAATTTATTTAATATTTAATATATTAACGTTATATTTTAGGATTTTTATAAATTTTTTAGAAATTTTATAAGGATTATTTTAATATAGTTTTAGAAAAAGGACAACTCACAGGCTGAGTGATAACCCGTTGCATCCGGAAAGGTTGTGAGGCTTAAACCCACAACGAAAGGGAAAAGGGTGAATCACCTACCACTAACCTACATTATGTTGTGGTTTGTATGAAATTGGTTTTATTTATTTAAATAATATGATAGATAAATGTTATATTAATTTTTGGAGTGTATGTTTTATTTTATAAATAACCATGAGTTTTAAAGTTATTTAGTGATTATGTGATTAATGTTATTTTGGAATATTTTTACTATTTTGGGAACCTTATATGATTAAGAAGAAAAAAAATATTATAAGATTTTATTTTAGGAATAGAGGATGAATTATCTTTTAGAATCAAGTATGATTTTAATGTGAATTAATGGTGATTTATATTCAGATTATAATACCATGGAGATTATATAATGAGGGAATATACTTTTTTGGAATGAGACATTTAGAGTGATTGATGTTATTTGGAGGTAAATGTTAAATTAATGTTGGAAGACTATGTGATCAAATATTATGATTTTTGGGTTTCAATATTAGTCTATAATATTTTGAGGAAATTTAAGTAATTTTATTTATTGAATAATCTACTTTTAACATTGGGTATTACTTTTAAATTTTGGAAATTAAAGTAGTTTTTATTGTATTAAGTTTTATTCATTTTTGTAATTATATTGTCTTATGTTAACAATTTTGGTTTTGGTTAATTTATAAAGATAGGAGTAATTACTTGTTAACATTTTTTTTAATTATGTTATCCATTATAAGATGATTTTAGTTCTCTAGGCAATAAATATTCATCTTGAATACTCATTATTTGGAGAAAAAAATATGAGTTTGTGATGAAAGTTGATTAAAATAAGAAATTATTCTTAACAAGTATTTTTTATTGTGTTATTATTCTTGGTAGTAAAATAATTCCTCAACTTTAGGAAATTAATTTTGAGAAAGAAATTATCCGTTCACTTTTCTTATCGAGAAATCAATGTCCATTTAACCCATCACATATTTACTATTTTGCGATGGTTAACTTTATCCTGACCATGTTCTCTATAACTCTCTATCCGTACTTGAGAGTTAAGTTTTTTTTTCTGTATATATGTTTTCACTTCCCACAAATTTTATATTATTTTTTCACTAACTAAATGTTATTCTAGATGACCTTTATACTTCCCTTTCATTCTTTTCAAGAGGATGTTTTATTGACCCTTTTTATGGTACGAGTTTTCAACAAAGGTATTTTGAAAAGTTAGACCCTTGTTACCTAACATGAGTTAAAATTTAGAGGATTTAATTTATTAAAGGGGGTGGGGTATAATTTAATATGCTAAGATTTTTAAAAGAAAGACTATGTTCGATAGCGTACGATATACACAACACCTCGCTTAAACGAACAATGAATTATTATTATTTAAATGTGATCATTACAATATAGCCTCTAAATTGGTGGGAATGAATAGTATTAACCACATTATAAAATATAAAATGGTTATACTCATTGATAATTTATTAATAAATGCTTTTTAAATAAGCAGTCATTTTTAGTAAAGTCATTTTATTCTCAAAAATATGTTTTCATAAAAAATGGACTTTCTTTCTTTTTATGAGTGAATAATAAAATATTTTTTTGGAAATTTTTTAAAATTTATTTCAAAAAAAAAATTTAATTTTTTAATTCAGAATTTAAAAATTATATTAAGATGAATTTCTGATATTTTTTTAAAAATAATGATTTTTTAATGAATAATGAAAAATATTGATTTTTATTAAAAATTATATTTTCTTTTCAAGTATTTACAAAGTAAAATTATATTTTGGATTAGTTTTAAAATTTAACTAGTTCATTTTTATTTAAAATAATTGCATTATGGTTATTTAATTTTATTTTATACTTGAATTCAGTTTAAAAACATTTTATATTTTAAAAGGTCATTTTTCTGAAAAACAGTTTATAGTCACATTTTTTCTATTTAATTTTAAATTAAACTCTAAAACTTCTATGTTTTGAATTTTTAAAAATTAATTCAATATTCATAAATTAGGTAAATATGTTTATTTTATTTAGATTCAAAATTAATAGTAATCTTAGTAATTTTTGTTACCTCAATTAAGGGTAAATCTGGTAATTAAGGGTTACAAATAAAATGACAACGACTCTAAAATGACCTCAAAACTTTATTAAATTTTATTTTATGAGTCCATTTCAGCAAAAATTATCCAAGATATGGTTATATGACATTTTCCTCATTTTTTAATGATTATGACCTCTATAATATTTTATGTAAAGAAAAGTAAAAAATGTCACACTTGTTTTTAATAACTATAATATTTTTATCATGAGGATAACTTGAGGATATCTTCATTTATAAATATTAATTTTAAATATAAATGAATTTTATTAATCATGGTCAATTATTTTCATTTTTTGGTAAAGATATAATTACTTGAAATTCTTACAAAATGTTGATGGAGTAATTATTCAATTGATGAAAAAAATAAAACAAATGATATTAAAAATATTAAGAATATTATAATTTGAGATAATTAATGTGATAAAAAAATTTATATATTAAAATTAAATTTTATGTATGTATTAAATCTTTTAATTTTTATTGTTTTATTGATGTTATTTAAGTCAACGTAATGAATAGTTCTAAAAATTGATATTATTGATATTTTATAATAAATAATATTTTATTAAATGATATAAAATTCATAAAAATATTATATATGTCCAATTAATTATTATATGGTTGATAATATGAACCACTATATATTTATGGGATTTTTTTCAATTTATAGTAACTATCTTGATCCTCAAAGAGTAAAAATCCTTATTGTCATGGTAAGTGTGAAAGGGGTTAACTAAGGGTTCAAACCAAAAGACAGGGGTAAAAACATATTCAAAACTTGTATAAATTTTATTTTATGATATTATTTACACCTATAATCATACTATATTCTAAATAAATTTGTTTTTATCCATTTTTATTTGAAAATTAATTTATATTAATTTAATATTTTAAAAAATTCCAAGAGTGCCCCTCCCATATATTATAAAAGGGCATCTCTTATTCTCTTTAATTAAAATTAAAGAACAATTTTTTTTCATAAAATAAATACAAAAAACCATCATATAATCCCTACCCTCATTATAATGGTCATTTTCTAGTCATAATACCATCCTTATAGGGATTAAGGTGTTAATTAGGGGAGAATTTCCAAAGAAGAGGTATAATTTCAATTGCATGTTTTAGTTTCACTACTTCTTACACCACAATAAAATATTATTAAAGAATTATAAAATAATAAAAAATTATCCTACATATAATTAGATGTTATTAGGTTAATTTCACGACCTATATCCATCTCCTCTTCCATCAAATGGAAGACAAGACCATTGTTTGTGTGTACGATAGACTACCACCTTGCGAACTGATGTAATTTGTATTTCATCACTGTCTCTCATGGATGGATCATAATGATGATTTAATGTCATATATGTTATATTAATGAAATATTTATAATTTTTTAAAAATCTGTAACACATATTTTCTTACATTTCCATACACTTAAAAATGATACTATCATTCACGTGTTCGTGTGGACTAACTCCTCCATGAAGCGATGTGATTCGTTTTTTATCCCCATGTCAAATGGATGATGTATATAAGTATAATTAAAGAAATAATATTATATTTATGATATCATGATAATTATTTAAATATAAACTTATACTTACCTTCTTCCCAAAACGATCATTGAAAAATGGAACCGTTACTCATGCGTACGTATGACGTACCATCTCCATGATTATAATGTCTTTAATTTTTGATAACTCTATTTTATAATTAGTTTTAATTGTATAATTTATGTATATTTTTTAATTATGTATTTAATTTTATTCTAGAGGTGTTGGAATAATGACCACTTTTACCATAGTTGACTTATAAAATCATTTTGGACTTTTGTATCGAATATCATCAAAACATATAGCATGAACTTAAATGATTAATTAATTGTATATAACATGGTAATAAATTATATAAAATGAATAATAAACTTCAAAAATATTTTTATTAAATTAAATAATTAAAATAAGTTTATTATTTTGAAAGATAAATAACATACATGATGATTCAGACTGTAGGAAAGAGACTTTCTTTCTAATAATCCTATTTTAAAGATTCCCTTAAAACTCTCTTTTTATTCCATATAAATATTTATAAAATTATTTTATGGATTTATTTATATCAATATAAGTGAATTATAATCTAAAATTTATTTTTATATTGAATTTATTTCAAATTTTTAAAAAATTAATCTTTTATGAAACGTTTTAACATCCTTTACAAAAAGTCAAAAAAGAATGTTCTATTTTAACATATATGGTGACAAAAACCTTTTTCTTCTTCCATAACCATTATTTTATTCTTTGATTCCTTTAAAATATTTCATTTTTTATTAAAAGAAAAACATATTTCCCTATGTTTTAGTTATTTTGAAAATGGAATGGATATATCAATATCTGAAAATGTTTTCTTATGGGTGCAAAAAACCTTTTTATGATGCAAGATTTTAGGTGTTATAATTTTGTAATTATTCTTGGAAATTGTTTATGATGATGGGTGTTTTCATGAAAAGGGTTTGGGGGAGTCTATTATATCTCTCTAATGAATTTGGTAAAGGGACATTGTTAACTGATTAGGATTCTCTTAAGAGATTATGAGAATATACTGTGATAGTTATACCAATTATAACTATGATGGTTATTTCAAGTGTAGTTGTGATGGTTACTCTTATTATAATCATGATGATAGTTCCATGTGTAAGTAATAATTCTATGAAAATGATACCTCAATTAAACTATATGATTTATTTATGATTTATATGGGATTTTATGGAAATATTATCATTTCCCAAGCTGAAGGAAAGTATATGCTACTTATTAAGGTTGAAAAGTATAACTTTGTGAAAAAATTATATTTTTTTTTCATGATTCAAAATAAAAATTTATGACTTTTTATTTTTCCTTTAAGATTTATTATGAAATTTTTTATGAAAATATTTGGGCAAATAGTTTTATTTCTTTGGTAAGAAAATGATTATTTGAACCCCAAAGTTTATTTTTGAAAAGGGAAAATTTTTATATGTATTCATGGACAAATGGTTTATTTATTTTTATGTCCCTCTGTGAGATTTTTGTGCTCATTACACATTTTAAAATTTTTTTCATAGGGTTTGAGGATGGTTAATGTAAAGGAAAAATTCAAGTTCAAATACATGAAGTTTTTTCATGAAAATAAATAATGTATTATTTTAAAAAAAATTACATTTTGAAAAAATGGATGCTAATTATAAGTGTTCACTTTATAAAAATATGTTTTTTATATAATATCTATACCATAATTATCTAGAAATATAAACCTAAAAGATATTTGGGAAATTAATAAAGTGAATTATTGTTTAAATTCACTATAATATGAAATGTTTAAGGTAGGGTCCTTATAATTGACACATCATTGGTCTATATATATCTAAGTGGATCTATTCAAGTGGCATTGTTGATTGGATTTAAACTATTTTATGTATTACTAATACCATATTCCCCCTTTTAAAGGATGAAAACAATATTTATATCTCAAATTAATCAGGATAAATCACTCACACTATTTTTTTTAAATTTTTATCAATTTTTTTGACAAATATGACCATGAATTCTATGAGAGATATTATCTTCCTATTTAGTATTAAGTTAGTGGTAACTACTTGGATCACCAATATGAAATATATTCCTACTTTTCCTTTCACCTTTTTAATGAATCTTCCATGTTTTATTTTCTTGATGAATCAATTTTTTCTTTTTATGATAACCACATTACCTTCATCATAGAGTTGACTCACACTTAATAAGTTGTGTTTAATCCCATAACCAATTAATATATATTTTGATTTCACCTTTTGAGGTTAAATTTTAGTATAACCAATTAATTTTATTTTTAAGGAGATTTCATTTTTAAAAGTGATAACGCCACTATTGTGTTCTTTAATGTTATTCAGGATCCTAACATCTCGACTCTTATGTGATGAAAAAACTATAAAGAATCCACATCTTAATCCACTTACTGGATTTGAGAGATACTTCAGTAAATGGTGAACTATCTACATTGATTATCCTCTACGCCTTCTAATCTTTATCTGCCTTTTGATCTTGTACTGGAAGTATGATTATACATTACTTAGTATTGTGACCTTACTGTTCATACCATCCACTAATCTCCTTAAGAAAACAAAATTTGTTTTGGATAGGTAATTGTGATGAATTTATACTCACTACATAGTCCTTATCAAAATTTCTTTTCCTTCTCAATAAATATCCCCATTAATCCTTTCCTTATATGGATCCATGGAAGAGATATATTTTACTAAAAAACATATGATTTATGCCCCAAAACTCTATAACACCCATAATTGTCTTTAAAACTAATCCTTCCATGAAATTATTAACCCTGTATATTAATTCAAACCTATTATTTTCGTACATATCCACCAAAATTTTACTTTATATTTATGGAAAATTTCCCCTTTAAGATAACATTATCCCCCTTTGATATAAAAGTTACATTTTAATTGTCATTCTCAATCCAATATTTTCCAGATTTTCTATTGAAACACACACTCTTAGATGAAATATATTTAACAATATCATGTGTCATAATTTCCATTTTTACCCAAGTTTATATATTTTATTTATTATCAGCCTATAATGATTAAAAATTTATTTCCACAACTTTATCATAACCATATATTATTTTTTCTAGTACCTTTTCATCCTTAAGACACCTAGACTATGTAATGTTCAATTCATCTTCTTTAGTAGAAACTTTATTCTCAAACTCCTTTAACATTATCTCCTTCTCAAAATTTTTCACTTTTTAAGAAGTTTAATTTCCTATGAATAATCATTTATTTATTTAGGGTTTAATATTTTTATTTATTTAACTTCAAAATCTATTTCTTTAGGGATCCAATTTCCCTCTTATATTGTGTTTTCCTCTCAAGATACACTTTAATCTTATCTTTTAGCATGTGTTCAATATATATTTCTTTTCTTTATTCCTCACTACTTAAGATTTATTTATGTTTTTCAACATGTTTCATGAAATTAATAACTTTTCCAACATAAACTTATTATGAATGACTACTTGAAGTGGAGTGGTTATCCTATTCCTTACTCAACATACTTCTCCTTTTTATTCTTTAAACCCTTTTCTCTATTCTCACTAGAATTATTGATCTATTTAGAGAATCTTAATCTTGTATTTCTTTGTGGACTTTATGTATCCTCTTTATCTTCATACTACACAATCTTCTTTATTTGGAAATCATGTTTTTAGTGATAAGGTCCATTATCCTCTTATGTTCCTCTACAATTTTCTCCTCATATTCTGATTAACTAAAGGACTCAGCTTCCTCCTCCTTGATCTTTAGTTAGTTCATGTATTTGAATTCTATTTCCTCCTTAGCTTTATTTTTTAACATAGGCACTTTATTCATTTCATAATTTAGAAGTGTTTTATATAAATCATCAAGATATAAGTAATTCTTATCATATAAGGATGATATATTTAGATCAAACCTATCTAGAAAAATTATCATTAACTTTTTTACTATGTTTTAGTCCTCAACATTATCTCTAAAGTCTATAATATGATTCATAATATCATTCACCATAGTGAATTAGTTATTAATCATGTCATCTTTAAACATTATGATGTATTTGAATTTAGATCTCTAGATTTTTTGTTTGTCTTACTTAACTTTATCATTCTATTTATAAATATTATAAATATTTTCCAACATTTCCTTGACTATTTTGAGTCCCATTACATTTTATATAAACTATTCTAGACAAGGGTGACCGAATAGAATTTCTGGATTTTCTATCTTATTCCATATTTCTCTTCTATGAAAATATCATGGTAGAATCTCTTGAAAGGGGTGAACAACCCATTTTTACATCATAACTTACTTCAAGGACTTATTATAACATACATGGGATCATTATATTCTCACCCCTAGTGTTGAAAAAATTCATATTCTATATAACACTCCTTATATAAGAATAACACCTCATAGGAAACCTAGTGAGATTTGAATCCACTTAAATACCCAAGTTAAATTTATATACCATTGTTTTAGGTGAATTAGTGGTACTAGTTTTTATTACTTCTTTTATAAATTAACCTCTGTGACTTTTTAACTTCACGATCAACACTTTTTCAAACTCATCCTCACTCATATAAAATTTTAGTGAAAATAAAAGGAATAAATGATTTTTTTAAGGTTTAAATCCAATGAGAAAGCCTAATCATTTTTTTCATTTTTTTATCAAGACACTTATTATATAACCATTTAAATTTTAATTTATTAAAAGGGAATAAAAATCACACACAAGGGTTGAGCAGGTGTCATCGACTTCCCATGACATTTATCATCCACTTAACAAATGAAATATTGAATTTTTTATATTAGAACCAGTAGTATACAACTAGTTCTTATACTATTAAGTGTGAAAAAAAACTTTAGTGCTTTTCAAGATTCTCTATATTAGATAATAATATCTTCTTTCTCAAAATTAGGTATTCAAATACTTGAGCAATATCAACTGAATATCATGCATGCCAACCTTCCTCTCTAGGATTTTAGAATGATTAAGCGATACATGAGAGGATTAACACAAACCTTGGTCTAGATTCTTCTCAATAAAAAGTCTCCAGATAATTAAAAATAGATTCTATTTCCTCTATGTTAATGATGAATAATATAATAACACTTTTTTATCTTCTTTTCCCCCTCTTATTTATCTTCGATAGAATAGTTCATCAAATTTTCACAGTATCAAATTCTCAAATATCAATTATTAATAAATTTTCCTTTTTTATTTTGATTATTTTATATTCATAGTTATGTGAATAATATTTCCATAATTTAAATATTTAAACTCCTTGATTTTAGGCAGTCTGATCATCTCATATTTCAAACTAGTTAACAAAATCATCCAGTTAAATTATAATTTATTTATCATTGAAATTTATTTAATACCAACCAATATCACTATTTAATTATTCCTAGAGAATTAGGATATTTAAATCTTCAAAATATTCCATGAAATCCATAGGTATCTTTTAATCCATAATGGTATACATGTTTTCATGCACAAAGCTTTATTGTGTGGAAATTCATTTGTGATGTGATTGTGTCATTCAAAAAAAACAAGATCCAAAATTTTCTTCATTTCAGATTGAATCACAAAATCCTCTATTATGATATATTATTCCATGAATAATATTTATTGCATCATATGGTTTTAATTCCACTAGATATCATGATAATTAGAGAATGTTACAACCTTAGGGTATGACCATCATAGTTTCAAAAATGATCTTTTATAAAATAATCCCTTTGAAAAATTATAGAGAATAACATTTTTGTAAAATTAATAAAATATTACACAATCTAAATGACTCCTATGGATTTTGGAATAAATCTTATGAAAATTTAAAATTAATCTTACACACAGCCTAATGACCCTTACAGAATCTCAAATAACCCTTACAATTTTTGGGATGACTCTTAAGATCCTTAAGGGTCTTCATGCCTTTTCCAAACTCAGCTACTCATCAATCTAAAAATTATGCATTTGAAAATTTCATAATGAATATTATGAATTTATAATTATTAAAATTTCGCTAATAAATAATTTACATAATTGATTCAAATCTTCTCAAACCAATTTCAAACATCTCAATAAAGTTCAAGAAAACTCAAAGACATACTTAATCACTTTCCAATGCTTCTTACTCATGGTTTAAAACAAATAAAACATTATCTAATAATTACATTGGTTGTTTTGATCATGAATTATATAACATGGTTGGTTATGAATGGGAATCATAAAACACAAATATTTAAGATGTGATTGTGATAAGAGATATGGTCAAGGATTTTTATACTAAAACAAATGAATTATACAGAGGCGGTTATTAAAAAAACTTTAGTAGAGATAAATATTTCATATACTAAAAAGGTAAATTATTTTCTTATATAGGAAGGGGAATAAAAAGCTTAAATTTATATAAGAGTAGGGTGAATTTTATTTGTGGAATACCCAAAATAATTTTTCACTTATATAATGGGAAGATTATACTATAATTCTCCTAGCATGGTGAAGTTAGATATTTAAAGTCAAAGTGTCTAGAAATATCTAGTTCATGCTTCAAATGTGTGAATATGGGATATACAAAGAAGTATTGTAAGAAAATATCATGGGTAATAATGATTAGATAATAAAACCAAGGGTAGAATTCCAGGATTTATAAAAGTGTAGGAAGATCCCATTAAGAAAAATTATCAACTCAGGAGATTCTAGAAAACATATTTACAACTGATCAAGAATCAAAGGAGGAAAATATTGATGTAAGTCATTCTATTATGTGAGGTAACATTTTTATTACTTATATAATTATTTTTTCATTGTTTTTTATAATAGAATCACATTAATTTATCTCTACATATTTGGTTGACCAATTAGGATTAGGGGTAGATATGATGTTGTATTCTATAATGATTGATAATCTTATAAGTGAAAGGTTTTGGAAAAGATTTAAGTTTCAATTCTACTTGATAATGATACGAAATATAGAAATCTCATGGTATTTTCTAGTACCTAGGTGGAAATATATGACTTGATTATCACAATAGATTAGATGTGTAAATTAAATGCTCAAATTGACTACTACAGTTATAGAGTTATTTTCATGGCACTAAATGGGTATATCCACACTTTCAAGGTAAAGTGGGATATTGAATCTAGTAGGGAAGGTCCAATATAAATATAAGACATATAAATATCTTTTAAATTATAGAGATTTGTAATTAGATCAATGGAGGGTAAGGAAGAATCTCTACTTCCAGTGGTTGTGAATAAATATCTAGATGTTTTCCCTAGGAATTTTTCTAGATTACCACCATGAATGGATGAAATTTTTTTCATTAACCTAATGCCTAAAATGATCCCTATTTATTTAACTTCATAATTCATGGATCCAACATAGTTGAATGAATTAAATGTACAACTAGATGAGTTTGAGAAAAATGTATTCATTCAACTGAGTGTTTCTCCTTAGGAAACACCAATTCTATTTTATATGAAAGTTGGTGGTTGTCTACGTTTATACATTAATTTTTGAAAACTAAACCATGTAATAGTAAAAAATAAATATCCCTTATCTAGAGTTGATGACCGTTTTGAATAGTTGAATGGAGATTATTGTTTTTTCCAAAATTTACCTTCGATTTGGATATCACTAGTTAGGGGTAAAGGAAGATAATATTCTAAAAATAGTATTCTAATGTCCATATATCCATTATGAGTTCTTGGAAATGACTTTTGGAGATATAAAAACACATGGTGAATTTATATAATTGATGAACCATTTCTTCCAAAAAAATTTGGATTCATTTATGGTGGTATTTGCGGGTGATATTTGATATATTAAAAAATGGAATTGGATTATAGAAAACACATAGATATTATTTTGGAATCTTTACATGAACATAATATTTATTCTAAGTTCTCAAAATGACACTTTTTGAGTAAATAATTGATTTTTTTGGTCATTTTTTTTTCTGAAAAAGGAATTTCAGTCAATCCTAAGAAAGTATAAGTAGTGATGTTTTAGAAAATACCCAAGTATGTATTTGAAAAACACAGTTTCATAGATTTATCTGGATAATATCAAATATTTATTTGTGAATTTTTAAGATTAGTTTCTCCCATGATAACCTTAACTTGGGATGGAGTGATGTTTTATTGGAATAATAAGTTTCAAGGAACATTTATGGAACTTAATAAGTGACTTAATTTGAATCCAATTTTAATTCTTCCAAAATCAAGTGTTTCTTATAAATAATATTGTGATGAACCTATTTTTATATAAGTATGTTTTCTAATATATAAAGGAAAATTTGTGGTTTTTGGGTTTAGGAACCTTAAAACACATGAAAAAAACTATCCTATAAATTACTTGGACTTATCTATCATTTTTAATTCATT
Source organism: Viscum album (assembly GCA_963277665.1). NCBI lineage: Eukaryota > Viridiplantae > Streptophyta > Magnoliopsida > Santalales > Viscaceae > Viscum > Viscum album. The sequence goes on along the minus strand of OY728127.1, from coordinate 1,405,303,485 downwards.
TAAGACTTATAGATATTATTTTTTTTCTAATAAATTTTTAGTTTATACTGACCATAAGAGTTTGAAATATATTTTCACATAGTGCGATATGAACCTAAGATAGTGATAGTGGGTAGAGTATCTTCAAAAATTTTATTTCAGGATTATTTATATATTAGTATAAGGAAATGAAGTTATAAATCCTTTTAGTAGGATTTTTTTACCATAGTAGTGAAGGGAGTTATGGAGGATTAATAGTTGATGGGGTGATTTTAGGTTTTCACATAGAAATAGAATAAATGATGAATGATGTGTTTCTATCTAGTATTAACATGGATTATATTTTTATGGGACAAGTGAAAGAGAATTAGTTATCATATAATAAATGTTAGGTGATTAGGAATTCCATATATTATAGGTAGAATATCGATGAGTGGATTTTGTCACCTGATTGAGTAGTTTATTTAAAAGACTGAATGATGGTTCCCAGAGAACTAAGGAACAAGATTTCTAAAAAATGAACCATTTGAGATATGTAGTTCATCTGAATGCTAAAATGATATGTCATAATATTAAACATTACTTTTATTGGTTGGGAAAGAAGAAAGTGGTTGAAGAATTTATTTATTTATGTTTGAATTATCAATAAATAAAGATGGTGCATTAATGAATAAAAGGGTTTTTGCAGACTTTACCCATTATAACATGGAAATGAGAATATATTTTCATGGATTTTATAATTGGGTTACCCATATCACCCAAACAAAATGGTGGTATTTGGTTAATAGTGGGATGACTTATGAAATCAACACATTTATTACCAATTTGAGAGAAATTTTCAGTTGATGACCTTGATAAGATTTATGAAAAGGAATTTATTCAAATTTATTGAATTACAAAGAATATTTTATTAGATAGGGATCTAAGGTTTATGTAAATATTTGTTAAGGGGATACAAAATGATATGGGGATATAATTGAGGATGAGTACAACTTATCACACTCATATAAATGGATTGATAGAGTGATTTATTAAAATAGTGAAGGATATTATTTAAAAATGTGTGATCAAATTTGAGAGATATTTGAAAGATCATTTACCATTGGTTTATCTTCTTTATAATAACAATTATTAGTCAATTACCTGTATAGAACATTTTGAAACATTATATGGTTGACCTTGTCAAACACCCTTATGTTGGGTTAATATTGATGAAAATACTCTTATAGAACCTATTTTAGTATAAGAAACCATGAACAAAATTGAGTTAATTAAGAAGTATATGATTTAATCCCAAATTTAATAGAAGTATTATGATGATCAAAAGTGATGACCCATGAAGTTTTATTTTTGATATCATGTATTTTTTAAAGTTTCATTGAGGTTAAAATATAAAAGATTGGGAAAGGTAAGAAAATTAATGTTATGTTATGTGATAACTTTTGAAATTAGGGAGATATTTCTTGAAGTGGAATATAAGTTGGAATTACCTCTATGTTACCTAGAAATTCATAACATTTTCCACATTTCTTTACTAAATAAGTATTTATATGTTTATACTCATGTATTTAATTTGGAATTGACTAATCTAGAACTTGATATATGTTATATTGACATTCCATTTCAAAATATCAGTCCATGATAAAAGATTATCAAAGGATGTAATATTCCTTTGGAGATAGTTTTATAGAAATATGTATCAATTTAAGTGGATACATGGGAAAGGGAAGATTATATATGGAAAGAGTGGCCATAGATTTTAAATATTGAACCTACCCAGTGAAGTTTAAGGAAAAAAGGTCCTATAGTGGGGAGAAATGAAACATCCATGTTTTTAAGTTTATTTAATGAAGTGGAGTTTTAAATTAGTTTATTTATGGAAGTGAATTTGACATGTGAGTGTTATTAATATTTTTTATTTCAATGAAATTATTTTTTTAATATCATGTGATCATTAGAGTTAGTTAATTTTATTGTTTAGAGAATAAATTTTTAGTAATTTATTTAATGGATTTAAAACTTGAAAGAATGGATTGGATATTTTTATGTGGTTTAAATAATTAATTTAGGGGAATTAATTTTATGAACAACATTTTGACATGCCATGTAAAATTATTGGATTTAATTATTTTGACCTAATTTTTTTATTGATGATGATAAATTTAGAGAATTAAGAGAGTTAACGAGGTTAAATTTTTGATGTGTCATGGGATTTTAATAGTCTATTTGCAATTTTATTTTAGAGGTTTTCTATTAATTATGATAGATTGAGTTATGAGGAATTAAATTAGAATAATTTTTTTATTATAATTTATAAAAATAGTTATATGTAAATGATAGTATTACAGAGATACAAATTAACTCATTAATTAAAATTTCATGGTGGGTTTTATGAGAATTTAGATGAGAGGGTATATAATTTAAAGGGAGTGATAATTTCATTATATTATTTTGAGATACATCTTGTGTGATTTTTATGGGGGTGAAAGTTTGATATAAAGGTAGATAAAAGTTGATTATAGGCTAGGTGATCAGTTGAGGTGATAAGATGTGTAGAATTTTCCATTCTATATATTTTATTTGAATTATCTGAAGTATCTGGAGGGGTAAATATGTAATGAAACTCTTAACTTTTATTTTCTATTATATGAGGTGTTAAAGAGGAGTTTTATGATGTTTTACATGAGTTTTACCAAATTGGAATGGGGTCCATGTCACTCTTTGGTAGTTTTTCCCCTCGAATCCCCTCCTACTACACTTCATAACTAAAAAGATACACATGGTAATTATTAATGGCATGGGGTCCATGTAACTCACTAGGGGATTTTCATTATCTGATATAGAGTTTTTTAGGGCCATTCAAATATGAAATGGTTCATTCCATATATACATAAAATGAACTTAAATTATATTATTAGAGGATTATGTCATTTAGTTCATGAATTAAGATTTATAGAGGATGATAGGAGATGGTGGATTACTTTAAAGGGATCATCAATTTGAAAAGTTATAGAGAAATTGTGAATGATTTACTAGGTAGGTAGATTTGATAATTTCTATGTCATTAGATAATTATTTTATACCTTTTTAATTTATTATAATCATAAAATGATTTGGTTATCTAGGTTTTTTGATAAACCATGTTATTGTTTTAAAATATGAATTTATGATAAACAACTGTTGTGAAAAATAAAATGAAGATATGGATTTTCATAATTGATTTATTTACATTTTTATTAGATATTACATGTGTGAAAGTAGTTTTAAAGATAATTATTTTAAAAACCTCTAAGATTATATCATTTTAAAGAAGTAAATTTATAGAGAATTACTTAAGTCAAGAAATGGTTAGAAGGTGAAAACCCACTCCTTATCAAGGTAAATAATAGGGTTTGAGTTAAATGTGTGGATGGGAAATGACTTTATTTAAAAATAATAAATATATCAAGAGATTAATTGACTTTTTTGATTTATTCTATTTGATGCCTTAGTATGAGTGAATATTTTGGAAATGAATAGTTTTTGATGTTTTCTATAATTAGGGAGTGTCTAGTGTTTTAGTAAAATGTGTACTTTTTTAAAAGTATGTTTTTGGAAAGAAACAATGGTTTATATATTATTTCATTAAATATGATATTGAGTTAGTATTTCATGGAAAGTGAGGTTTTTGAGTAAATGGATTTAAATAGCTTAGTTTTTAAATGATTTTAATAAATTGATGTTTTGGAAAAAATTATTTTGATTTATCATTATTTGTTAGAATTACATTCATTGGATTTAATCATGAAAGTATATTTATTAGAGTCTTTATTAAATCCTACTGAGTTCATAATCACCCTATATATTTGAACCTACATGGGAATAAAAACATAATTGGTCATGATGTAGGTAAATGAAAGGTATCATACTTTATTAGAAGATACGAGTATATAAAATTTGAAGATATGGATGGAATAATCAATGGATTGATCATGAACCATATTTATTTACTTTGAGTTATCATGTTTTGTTATAATTTTATGTTAGATATTGTAAAAAAAATTTCACTTCAAATTTTAAATATTTGAATAAAATAGTTTTACATTTCAAATGATTTTTTTCTCCTTTTTAATTATGTATTTTGTGGTAAAATCATTCCACAATGTTTTATTTTATACATTGGTACTAGTTTCCAAACTTTGGCGATTTGGGAAACATACTTGGGGAAATGCATGATTTAGTTTGGTTCTTGATATTTGAATCCTAGTTCCAGGTCATTATAAAATGGCATCAATGTATGATTTTAAATTGTGGCATATAAAGTTATATAGAAATATAGGATTGTATGGTTATGATTCAAACTATATCTATAAAAATACATACCTAATATTTTTATAGATAACTACAAGTTACCAGTAAGTCCAAGTAAATTAATGGTTGAAGATAACTATGTGGGATATTTTTATATGTTCGATGTTAACCCATGATGGATAAAAGATCAAAAGATTTCTTAAATCATGGTAGGTTTGGTAAATTATTTCATCACATGAACATGTTTTTAAAAGAAATGGGTTTTCATTCATGTAAAATTATTTTTCAATGGTTTAATGGAAATTAGTTTTTAAAAAGTGGTTTTAAAACAAATTGGTAAAGAACATACTTTAATTTTTTTGAAAAAGTAATGGGAAATAGGGTTAGTTGATAGAAAATTCTAAACATATTCCTAGATATAGTATAGAATAGATTAATTATAATGATGATCAATTTGAGAGATGTGTAGTTTTTATTGATTGTTTTATGTTCTATAGAATTATGTTTCCCAAAAGGAATATGGATAGACATGAGTAGGGAGCAGAAAAAAAATGATTTTGTGGATACTAAATTAGTGAGAATGACTATGAAAGATATCCATTAGATTAGTAGGGATATTAATAAGGATAGGATGTGAGTGATAGATCAGGACTCAGAGTTTCAAAATAAATACCCATCTTCATTTATAAGTTATGTTGGGCCATTACATGTCGAGGAATGGTTGGAAAAGATTAATCATATACTTAATTGATTAATGAATCAAGTGAACTTAAAGGTTGAGTTTGGGTATTATATATTGGAGAGAATAACTAGGAAGTGGTGTGAATTAGTCAAGGGAGTAAGGAAAGATAATTATCTTGGCGATAAAGGTTTATAGAATATCTTTAATGATCAATATTTCCCAGATAAATTAAAGTTTGAAAGACATCATGAGTTTTTATATTTTTAGAAAAGATATATGTCTGTTTATACTATGCATCAGAATTTTCTAATATTGTTAAGTTTGTTATAGATTTTAAAATTATTTAGATGATTAACTCAAATATTTGAGATATAAATATAAAAAAAATATATAATTAATGGTTATTATACTGAAACTACTTACTTATATAAAGGTGTTTAGTACAACAGATTCAACAAAGGTGAAAATTAAATATAATAAAAATAAAAATTATTTTCTTTCTTAGATATGTGGGGGGATAAATGACTTTAATGTATTAAATAGGAAGAGGAAATACTTTTGAATGAATCCTACAGAATCACCTCCTCACTTATCTTAGGGGAAGAGTCCATTGGAATTCTTTCAGTGTGGAAAAGTCAAAAATTTAAAGTCAAAGTTCCCAACATCATAATTTTCATTCTTCAAATTTGGGAATGAAGACCATCTTAAGAAGTATTATTATAGATACTAATAAAGGATAAGTGTCAAAGAATCAAACCAATTCATGAGATAAAATATACAAGTTCATGGACTAAATTAGACTGAGTTAAGGACCCATGGAAGAGTGGAAAGACCTTGTTAAGAATAACATTCAGTGTCTTAGAAGAGTTAAGGAAAACTATTTTTTGTAGAGAAAAAATTAGAGGAGGCAAAGACTAATTCATGCATTTTTATGGAATGAGGTACCATTCAGGTTGCATTTATGATTAATTCTACATTTTTTGATATAGAAGAATCACATTCATTTATTTTTTCATGATTGGTTGAACCATTTTAATTATTATAGGAGTTTCCATATTCTATAAAGAACTAAATATAATTGGTGAAAGGGTTGAGAAAGGATTTATGTGTCTATCTTGATCAATAAGGATTGGTAACATAGAAATATCATGGGACTTTCAAGTAAATTGTTATAACGACCCATACTTTACATACATTGTTATTACTTCATAATTGAAGCACACTTATTACAACATATAACAAAACCAAGAAAGGACCGTATAGGTATAATGTCTTTAGAAACTGGAAAGCATAAACAACTGGTTCATAAAGCATCTACTTTGCCTCCCATTTATTTCATCATATCTAGAGTCCCTTTTTGGAATATTCTACTTAATAACCTTTTTCCTGACCTGGGGAAATAAAACATATAAAAGGGTGATCTCAAATGCTCAGTAAGGGTAAACAAAATAAATATCAATCACATCATATACATTAGCACATAACTTTTGAAAATATTAACCTGCAAAAGAAATCATAATTTCATAACATGGGATAAATCATAGTAGTGAAATGTAATCCCAATAATCATAACTTAAAACATGAAACTTTGTGGCATACACACATAATCATAGAGAATCATTTCTTATTAGTCAAGACTCATTGCCAAGACTATCTTAGTTGACAAAGTCCATTTCTGAACCGAGTTCACTCCTCGTTTCAGTCCTGTTTCACTGAACTGGTGTAACCTACCGTTCCAGCCATGTCTATCTCATGAGATATAAAATATTTAACCAATGCATTGGAGGGAGATATAGGTCCCACCCATCTCATAACGATACCATTCTTATGTGTGCCACAAAATCATAAACCATACATCATAGAATAACCCATGTAATAAAAATGGGATTCTTAAACATCGTGACATCATAAAACAATTCATATAAGATAAAGGAATTAATAAAAATAATACCATCACAACATAATCAAATCAATGTAATAATAGGGATAAAAACATAACCCTTTTATTATCTTAGATGGAAAATAATTTTGATAAAACACTTGAACTCCATTCTTAAGGAAAATATGCTTTCTACTTCAAAAACACTTTTCATTTCTCAACATGTCATAAAATTATAACTAAAAGAAGTTGATTAAAAATAAACTTGAAAATTTATAAGGGAAGATTCTTGGAAATAATGTTTTAAAAATCCATTCATGTCGTATAAGTTAAACGAAAACATTCTTCTCGTACTTTTGTCGGAAAAGTCAAAAAGTACCTCGTACGAAAAACGACAAAATATTCCTTTAATATCTTTTACTAAAAACTCACCGAAGGGTAAAATTGGATATAAACTATTGTAGAAGGATATAAATATTACATATTGGGGAAACATGGATGTGTATGATAAAATACACCCCAGTAAATACCAAAGTATAAACAATCTCGGATAAAAATGAGATTGTGATATTTCCCTTACCTTCGGTCCGATATGCTTTGTACGTGTCAGAACCTCCTGTATAATGATTTAAATAATGTTATTGACTTATTAAAGAATCATACTTATTTTTATGATATCATATATGGTCATATTCTTAGCTTCTTAGTAGTAATATTTCATTGCTACTTGTTATTCGGGTGTTTATAACTTTTTGTTCTTATGCGTGTTTTGTCGAATAAATTATTATTCTTCTCTTTAGGTTATAGATACCTCATTTCCAGAATGGTATTAGTGTAATATATATCATATTCATTCATTCAATTTATTTATATAATCATTATGAAATTAAGATCATGTAGAACGAGTCGCATCACATCGTGGAGACGGTATTCCGTACGTACACACGAGTGATGATATCGTTCCTATGATCGTGGAATTGTATTGGAGTGTATCTATACTATTTCAGAATCAGTATCACTTTATAATAGTCATATATAGTCATTATTTACCCCATTATACCCATCCAAGTAAGGTGGTGGTGGAAAATAGATTACACCACGGCGTGGAGACGGTATTCCATACGTACGCACGCCCGATGATTTCTTTTTCCGTAGGATGGATAGATGGTGAAATAGGGTTGTTTCATACTTATAATAACACATCAGTATATGAGTGATACTTATGTTATTACTTCATAATGAAACAACTAAATAAGAATAAGTGGACGAAGAAATAAATATGAAAGAATCGGTAACAGACATTACCTCTTCTTTGAAGTGCTTCTTTGAGACCTCCTTTTAGGGCACTAAAATATGTCTTTGAAGAAGAACAAAACCTCTAGGATGTTTCTAGGGAAGTGGAGAGAAGAAAGTTTCAGGGTTTTTCCGAGCTTGAAGGCTAAAAGTGGTGTGAGGAAGAGGGGGAGGAGGCGCCCTTTTATAAGGGAGGAGTGGGGCTCCTTTGGGAAAACTAAAAATATTATTTTATTATAAAGTCAAGTTCGGTTTTAAATAGCTCCAAATTGATATATTTAGAATCTAAGGTGGGGATGGGTCTAAATACTCTCATCCAATAGAATTTAGACAAGTTTAGGTTCCTATTTTAACCTTATCATTTAGATTTAACATTAAGTTAAATAATTTTACTTTTACCGTGTCTTCTTGTGTTCTTATACTATAAGGTTAATAAACTTACTATAAGCAGTCAAACGAACCCCAAGTTTTTTATTATTAATATATATAACCTTATCTAAGTCATTTGGCCGAACCGTAGATTTTTAGGAATAAAATAACAATTACTAATATAATATTTGTTTTAAAAACTATTTTATGTCAATTTTGACACTATTTAGTAATTAATTTTTGTGAAAATCATAACAGAATTATTAGTTCGAAAAAAGTTAATTAAATCAATACTAACATGTCATATTAATCTATAAATTTTTTTTAATTCATAAAAAGTCTAAAATTATTTTTATTTTGGTGTTTATAACATCAATTATGTCAATATTTCATTAATAAGATATTTACTGCATCATCTTTGTGTCATAAATAAATTAAATTATTTAATGTCTAAAAATTACAAATAAAATACCATTATGTAGGAAATCATTTTAGATTTCTAATGAATATTTATAGTCTAATTTATCTTATGTATAAACCCATATTAAAAATTATTTACTTATTAAACTTTGATTTTAACTATTTTAACCCTTCTTTAAATAAATTAATAATAAATGTCCTAATCTAATCCAAGTGGGCCTAAATGGTCATATTTTATTCCTAAGTTTGTTTTTGGTCGAATTACACTTATCCAATATAATTAGGACATGTGTTAGGGTAATAATAATATCATTTTTACCCTTAATTACCCTATTTACTTTTAACCGTGGTAAATAAAAGTAAAAAGTTACTATTCACCAAAAATTATTTTCATCTCATTGAACCAAATTTTACTTACTGAAATCAACCATGTCTCTTGAATTTTTGAAATTCAACTCACAGAAGCGGTAAAATTAAGTTTTATGAAAAATTCTGTTTTTTAACTACCACTTAGTGGTTTCACTATTCATCAAAAAATTGAAAGTTTTCAGAAAAATACCAAAATTTAACCCTAGGATAATTTCGATATTCCGAATCCAAAAATGAAGTCCATTTTGAAAAATAAAATTTATAAAATTTCAAAAAGTGGTTATTACTATTCATAACGGCTAGTTTTAATAATATTTTATTAGCATATCATTGTTTAGTGAAACTCGGTATTGCGTACGATGCAAGCTATCGAGGAAGGTTGCGATTTTGTGTAATGAAATCCAAGCAGGTGTTGTGTGTAGAAAAATATTCCTTTGATGATTTATATAACATAAAAGTCTCGGGTGTTACATTCTACCCCCCTTAAAATGAATTTCGCCCTCGAAATTCATCACTTTATAACAAACAGATGAGGATACCTCTCCCTCATCATATCCTCAAGCTCCAATGTAGCTTCTTCTAATTGGTGGTTCCTCCATAAAACTTTCACCAATCGAGTGGTCTTGTTTCGTAGGACCTTTTCGCTACGATCCAAAATCTCTATCGGTTGTTCTTCATAAGAAAGATCTTGCTCCAACAGTACGACTTCTGAGATAAGTACATGTGAAGGATCAGGTATGTACTTTCTCAGGAGAGATACATGGAACACATCGTGAACTTGAGAGAGATTTGGTGGAAGCGCCAATCGGTAAGCTACCTTCCCAACACGATCCAATATTTTGAAAGGACCGATATATCTAGGGCTCAACTTCCCCTTCTTTCCAAATCTCATAACCCTCTTCCAGGGAGATATTCGTAAGAACACTTTATCACCCACTTCAAACTCTAGGTCTTTTCTTCGGTTATCGGCATAACTTTTCTGTCGACTCTGAGATGCTCTTATGTGTTGTTGAATAGATCTGAACTTTTCTGCCATTTCATCAACTAGATCGGGTCTTAATAGCTTTCTTTCCCCAACTTCATCCCAGCAAGTTGGAGTCCTGCATTTCTTTCCATAGAGAGCTTCATAAGGAGCCATCTGAATACTGGAGTGAAACATATTATTATAATAAAATTCCACCAAAGGTAGGTGTTGATCCCAACCACCTTTGAAATCCATAGAGCAAACTCTCAACATATCTTCTAGAGTTTGAATTTTTCTCTCAGACTGACTATCTGTCTGAGGATGATAAGAAATGATGAAACTCAACTATGTATCCAGAGTATGCTGAAGACTTTCCCAGAACTTTGAGGTAAATCTCGGATCCTGATCAGATATAATAGAAAGTGGTACTCCATGCAATCTTACCACTTCCTTTACATATATCCTGGAAAGATGATCCAGAGAGAAATCCTCTTTAATAGCAATGAAGTGTGCAGACTTTGTATGACGATCAACTATGACTCAGATAACATTATTGCCTTTGGATGTTTTAGGAAGTCCTGTGACAAAGTCTATAGTGATGTTTTCCCATTTCCATTCAGGTATGGGTAATGGTTGTAACATCCCCTTAGACTTATGTCTCTCAGATTTAACTTGTTGACAAACCAAGTATCGAGAGACATATTCAGCAACATCTCTTTTCATTCCATCCCACCAGAAGTACTATTTCAGGTCCCTATACATCTTCGTGCTTCCAGGATGAATAGAGAATGAAGAACTATGAGCCTCATCCAGCAACTCCTTCATTAATTCGGGGATGGGAGGAACACAAACCCGATTCATGAACTTTATTATCCCATCACAATCAAGGTTGAATTTAGGAACATTTCTCACCTTATTTTGTAACTCGACATCTTCTTTCTGTGCCTCTTTAATCTTCACATGTATAGATGGTTAAACATTCATTTGAGAAAGATATGATTTTCCCCTTTCATTATAATTCCAAGATCCATCCTTTGTAAATCCATAAATATTGGATCTTTTGTGATCCTCATCATGGATAAACTAGCATGGTCTTGTTGACTTAATGCATCTGCCACCTTGTTTGCTTTCCCAGGGTGGTAATGGATTGAACAGTCGTAATCCTTAATCAGATCCAACCATCTTCTTTTGCGCATATTCAGCTCCTTTTGTGTGAAAATATACTTTAAACTTTTATGATCAGTATAAATATCACACCTTTCACCATAAAGGTAATGCCTCCAAATATTTAATGCAAAGATTACCGCAGCTAACTCCAAATCATGAATTGGGTAATTTTGCTCATGTATTTTCAACTGTCGTGAGGCATAAGCTATCACCATATCATTTTGCATAAGAACACAACCCAATCCCTTCTTGGATGCATCACTGTCGATCACAAACCTTTCTCCACTACAAGGCAGTGTGAGCACAAGTGCACTGGATAACCTTCTTTTCAACTCCTTGAAATTCTCTTCACATTCCTCCATCCAAACAAACTTAACTCTTTTCCGAGTCAACTTAGTGAGTGGATTAGATAATCATGAAAAATCTTTCACAAAACGTCAATAATATCTAGCCAAACCAAGAAAACTTTGGATCCCGGTTATTGTTGTTGGTCTCGACCATCTTTCGATAACCTCTGTTTTTTCTGGATCCACAGATATCCCCTCTTTTGAGATTATGTGACCCAAAAATGCAAATTTTTGAAGCCAAAATTCACACTTGGTAAATTTGTCATAAAGCTTCTCCTTTCTCAGGGTCTTCAATATAATTCTCAAGTGATCATCATGTTCTTCCTTTCTCTTTGAATAGACAAGAATATCTTCTATAAAGACTACCACAAACTGATCAAGATAGTCTCTAAAGACTCTATTCATTAGATCCATGAAGATAGCAGGGGAATTAGTATAACGACCCATACTTTACATACATTGTTAATACTTCAAAATTGAAGCACACTTATTACAACATATGACAAAACCACAAAGGACCGTATAGGTATAGTGTCTTTAGAAACTGGGAAACATAAACAACTGGTTCATAAATCTTCTACAGTGTCTCCCATTTATTTCATCATATCTAGGGTCCCTTTTAGCATATTCTACTTAATATCCATCTTCCTGACCTGGGGAAAAGAAAACATAAAAGGGTGAGCTCAAATGCTCAGCAAGGGCAAATAAAGGAAATAAAAATCATATCATATCTTTTTGAAAATCAAAACCTGCAAAAGAGATCATAATATCTTATCATGGAATAAATCATAGAAGTGAAAATGAGATCCCCATAATCATAACATAAGACTTGAAACTTTGTGGCATGCACACATAATCATGGAAAATCATTTCTTGTTAGTCATGACTCATTGCCAAGACTATCTTAGTGGACAAAGTCCCTTTCTGAACCGAGTTCACTCCTCGTTTCAGTCCTGTATCACTGAACCGAAATAACCTTCCGTTCCAGCCATGTCTATCTCATGAGATATAAAATCTTTACCCAATGCATTGGAGGGAGATATAGGTCCCACCCATCTTATAATGAATCCTTTCTTATGTGTGCCACATAATCATAAAACATACATCATCGCATAACACATGAAACAAAAATGGGATTCTTGAAACATCATGACATCATAAATAAAAATAATTCCATCACAACATGATCAAATCAATGTAATAATAGGGATAAAAACAGAACCCTTTATTATCTTAGATGGAAAATAATTTTGAAAATCACTTGAACTCCGTTCTTGAGGAAAATATCCTTTCTTCTTCAAAAACATTTTTCCTTTCATAACATGTCATACAACTTTAAAATAAAAGAAGTTGATTAAAAATAAACTTGAAAACTTGTAAATTAAGCTTCTTGGAAACAATGTTTTAAAAATCCATTCATGCCGTATAAGTTAAAAAAAACATTCTTCGTACTTTTGTCGGAAAAGTCAAAAAGTACCTCGTACGAAAAACGACAAAAGATTCCTTTCATACATATTACTAAAAACTCACCGAAGGGTAAAAATGGATTTAAACAATTGTAGGTGGATGGAAATAATATTACATATGGATGAAACATGGACGTGGATGATAAAATACACCCCAGTAAATACTTACAAATAAACAATCTCGGATAAAAATGAGATTGTGATATTTCCCTTACCTTAGGTCCGATTAGCTTTGTACGTGTCCAAAGCTCCTGTATAATGGTTTAAATAATGTTATTGACTTATTCCAGAATCATACATATTTATATGATATCATATATGGTCATATTATTAGCTTCTTGTTAGTAATATTTCATTGTTACTTGTTACTCGGGTCTTTATAACTTTTTGTTCTTATGCGTGTTTTGTCGAATAAATTCTTATTCTTATCTTTAGGTTATATATAATTCATTTCCAGAATGTTATTAGTGTAGTATATACCATATTCATTCATTCAATTCATTTATATAATCATTATGAAATGAAGATCATGTAGAACGAATCACATCACATCGTGGAGACGGTATTCCGTACGTACGCACGAGTGATGATATCGTTCCTATGATCGTGGAATTGTATTGGAGTATATATATATATTATTTCAGTATCAATATTACTTAATAATAATCATATATAGTTACTCATTACACCATTATACCCATCCTTGTAAGGTGATGGTGGAAAATAGATTACACCACGGCGTGGAGACGGTATTCCGTACGTACGCACGCGTGGTGATTTCATTTTTCCGTAGGATGGATAGAAGGTGAATTAGGGTTGTTTCATATTTATAATAACATATCAGTATGTAAGTAATACTGATGTTATTACTTTATCATGAAACAACTAAATAAGAAGAAGTTGAAGAAGAAAGAAATTGAAAAGATCGGTAATGGATATTACCTCTTCTTTGGAACGCCTCTTTGAATCCTCCACTTAAGGAACTAAGATTGGTCTTTGGAGAAGACCAGGACCTCTAGGATTATTCTAGGGAAGTGGAGAGGAGAAAATGGCAGGGGTTGGCCGAGCTTGAGTGCTCAATTTGGTGTGAGGAGGAGGGGGAGGAGGTGCCCTTTTATAAGGGAGGAGAGGGGCACCTTAGGAATATCTCAAAATATTATTTTATATTAAAGTCAAAATCGGTTTATAATTGTTCCAAAGGGTCTTATTTCGAAGATAAGGTGGGGAGGGGTCGAAATCCTATCAACCAATATAATTTAGACAAGTTTAGGATATTATTTTAACCTTATCAATTAGATTTAACTCTAAGTTAAATAATTTAACTTTTACCATGTCTTTTTGTTTTCTTTCACTATATGGTTAATACACTTACTATAACATGCCAAACTAACCCCAAATTGTTTATTATTAATATATATATCCTTATCTAAGTCATTTGGCCGAACCTTAGATTTTTAGGAATAAAATAACAATTAATAATATAATATTTGATTTAAAAACTATTTTGTGTCAATTTTGACACTATTTGATATATGATTTTTGTGAAAGTCATAACAGAATTAAATGTTCGAACCAAGTTGATTAAATCGACATTAATATATCATAGTAACCTAGAAAATTAGTGGAATTCATAAAAAGTCTCAAATTACATTTATTTTTGTGTTTATAACATCAATTATGTCAATATTTCGTTAACAAGATAATTACTGCATCATCTTTGTGTCATAAATAAATTAAATTATTTGATGTCTAAAAATTACAAATAAAATACCATCATGTAGGAAATCTTTTTAGCTTTCTAATTAATATTTACAATCGAATTTATCTTATATATAAACCCATATTAAAAATGTTTTAGTAAATATACTTTGATTTTAACTCTTTTAACCCTTCTTTAAATAAATTAATAATAAATGTCCTAATCTAACCCAAGTGGGCCTAAATGGTCATATGTTATTCCTAAGTTTGTTTTTGGTCGAAATACACTTGTCCAATAGGATTAGGACACGTTTTAGGGTAATAGTAATATCATATTTACCCTTAGTTACCCTATTTACTATTAACCGTGGTAAAAAAAAGTAAAAAGTTACTATTCACCAAAAATTATTTTCATCTCATTGAACCACATTTTAGTCCTTGATATTAACCGTGTCTGTCGGATTTTTGAAATTCCAATCACAGAAGCGGTAAAATTAAGTTTTATGCAAAATTCAGTTTTTAACCTACCACTTAGTGGTTTCACTATTCATCAAAAATTGAAAGTTTTCAGAAAAATACCAAAATTTCACCCTAGGCTAATTTCGATATTCTAAGTCCAAAAATGAAGTCCATTTTGAAAAATAAAATTTATAAAATTTCAAAAAGTGGTTATTACTATTCATAACGGCTAGTTTTAATAGCATATTGTTGTTTAGTGAAACTCGGTATTGCGTACGACACAAGCTATCGAGGAAGGTCGCGATTGCGTGTAAAGCAAGCCAAGCAAGTGTTGTGTAGAAAAAGATTCATTTGATGATTTATATAACATAAAAGTCTCGGGTGCTACATTCTACCCCCCTTAAAAAGAATTTCGCCCTCGAAATTTGTCACTTTGTAACAAACAGATGAGGATACTTCTCCCTCATCATATCCTCAAGCTCCCATGTAGCTTCTTCAAGTTGGTGGTTTCTCCATAAAACTTTCACCAATCGAGTGGTCTTGTTTCGTAGAACTTTTTCGCTACGATCCAGAATCTCTATCGGCTGTTCTTCATAAGAAAGATCTTGCTCCAGTGGTACAACTTCTGAGCTGAGTACATGTGAAGGATCTGGTATGTACTTTCTCAGGAGAGATACATGGAACACATCGTGAACTTGAGAGAGATTCGGTGGAAGCGCCAATCGGTAAGCTACCTTCCCAACACGATCCAATATTTCGAAAGGACCGATATATCTAGGGCTCAACTTCCCCTTCTTTCCAAATCTGATAACCCTCTTCCAGGGAGATATTCGTAAGAACACTTTATCACCCACTTCAAACTCTAGGTCTTTTCTTCGGTTGTCGGCATAACTTTTCTGTCGACTCTGAGCTGCTCTTATGTGTTGTTGAATAGATCTAACCTTTTCTGCCATTTCATCAACGAGATCAGGTCCTAATAGCTTTCTTTCCCCAACTTCATCCCAGCAAGTTGGAGTCCTGCATTTCTTTCCATAGAGAGCTTCATAAGGAGCCATTTGAATACTGGAGTGAAAGCTATTATTATAAGAAAATTCCACCAAAGGTAGGTGTTGATCCCAACCTCCTTTGAAATCCATAGAGCAAGCTCTCAACATATCTTCTAGGGTTTGAATTGTTCTCTCAGACTGACCGTCTGTCTGGGGATGATAAGCAGTGCTGAAACTCAACTCTGTATCCAGAGTATGCTGAAGACTTCGCCAGAACTTCGAGGTAAATCTCGGATCCCGATCAGATATAATAGAAAGTGGTACTCCATGCAATCTTACCACTTCCTTTACATATATCCTGGCAAGCTGATCTAGAGAGAAATCCTCTCTAATAGCAATGAAGTGTGCAGACTTTGTAAGACGATCAACTATGACCCAGATAGCATTATTGCCTTTGGATGTTTTAGGAAGTCCTGTGACAAAGTCCATAGTGATGTTTTCCCATTTCCATTCGGGTATGGGTAATGGTTGTAACATCCCCTTAGACTTCTGTCTCTCAGCTTTAACTTGTTGACAAACCAAGCATCGAGAGACATATTCAGCAACATCTCTTTTCATGCCATCCCACCAGAAGTACTCTTTCAGGTCCCTATACATCTTCGTGCTTCCAGGATGAATAGAGAATGAAGAACTATGAGCCTCATCCAGCAGCTCTTTCTTTAATTCGGGGATGGGAGGAACACAAATCCGATTCCTGAACTTTATTATCCCATCACAATCAAGGTTGAATTCAGGAACATTTCTCACCTTCTTTTGTAACTCGACATCTTCTTTCTGTGCCTCTTTAATCTTCACATGTATAGATGGTTGAACATTCATTTGAGAAAGATAAGATTTTTCCCCTTCCATTATAATTCCAAGATCCATCCTTTGTAAATCCATAAATATTGGATCTTTTGTGATCCTCATCATGGATAAACTAGCATGGTCTTGTCGACTTAATGCATCTGCCACCTTGTTTGCTTTCCCAGGGTGGTAATGGATTGAGCAATCATAATCCTTAATCAGCTCCAACCATCTTCTTTGACGCATATTCAACTCCTTTTGTGTGAAAATATACTTTAAACTTTTATGATCAGTATAAATATCACACCTTTCACCATAAAGGTAATGCCTCCAAATCTTTAATGCAAAGATTACCGCAGCCAACTCCAAATCATGTGTTGGGTAATTTTGTTCATGGATTTTCAACTGTCGTGAGGCATAAGCTATCACCATATCATTTTGCATAAGAACACACCCCAATCTCTTCTTGGATGCATCACTGTAGATCACAAACCTTTCTCCACTACAAGGCAGTGTGAGCACAGGTGCACTGGATAACCTTCTTTTCAACTCCTTGAAATTCTCTTCACATTCCTCTGTCCAGACAAACTTAACTCCTTTCCGAGTCAACTTGGTGAGTGGATTAGATAATCGTGAAAAATCTTTTACAAAACGTCGATAATATCCAGCCAAACCAAGAAAACTTCGGATCTCAGTTACTGTTGTTGGTCTCGACCATCTTTCGATAACCTCTGTTTTTGCTGGATCCACAGATATCCCCTCTTTTGAGATTATGTGACCCAAAAATGCAACTTTTTGAAGCCAAAATTCACACTTGGTAAATTTGGCATAAAGCTTCTCCTTTCTCAGGGTCTTCAATATAATTCTCAAGTGATCTTCATGTTCTTCCTTGCTCTTTGAATAGACAAGAATATCGTCTATAAAGACTACCACAAATTGATCAAGATAGTCTCTAAAGTCTCTATTCATTAGATCCATGAAGATAGCAGGGGCATTAGTAAGACCAAATGGCATCACTATAAATTCATAGTGTCCATACCTTGTACGGAAAGCCGTCTTTGGTATATCCTCCCTTTTGACCCTTAATTGATGATACCCTGAACGGAGATCAATCTTGGAAAAGTATTGAGCTCCGCGTAGTTGGTCAAATAAGTCATCAATGCGTGGGAGAGGATATTTGTTCTTGATAGTGATCTTGTTAAGTTCTCGATAATCAATGCAGAGTCTCATTGATCCATCTTTCTTCTTAACAAATAGAACAGGTGCTCCCCAAGGTGACGCACTAGGGCGTATGAATCCCTTATCAAGATTCTCTTGGAGTTGCTTCTTCAATTCCTGCAACTCAATTGGGGCCATTCTATAAGGTGTCTTTGAAATAGGCAAAGCACCCGGTACGAGTTCTATTGAAAACTCAACTTCACGATTTGGTGGAAGACCCGGCAATTCCTCCGGAAAGACATCATCAAACTCCCGTACAATGGGCATATTCTTAATCGTGAGTTTCTCACCAACCATTTGAGATAAATAACCTTCATTTAGTGGAATCAATACCCATAAGATGGAAGAAATTTCCACTGGAAGGTTATGTTCATCCTTGCATTGGTATACAATCGTAGATTGATCTGGAATATGAAATGTGACTTCCCTTCTTTGGCAATTGATATGAGCTCCATGTAGAGAAAGCCAATCCATGCCAAGAATCACATCAAATTCCACTAAAGGAAGGATCACAAGATTTGCAGGAAGCACTTTCCCACAAACTTCGATCGGAGAAGAATTATAAACTTTTGATGCGATTGATGTGCCATTAGGTGTTGTCACAGCTAACTCAACATCTAATTGTTGAGGTAGTACGGTGATACCCTTAGAAAAGTCTTCAGAAATAAAAGAGTGGGTGGATCCAGAATCAAATAAAACATTTTCTACTTTAGAGTGGATGGTAAGTGTACCTTTCACCACATCGTTATCGTACTCCACATCGCTGATAGAAATTGCATGTGACTTTCCTTTGTCTTTAGCCTTAAGATTTTGTTGACGTCGACCATCATCATCAACCCTTGGATTTGGGCATTGATTGGCATAATGCCCCATCTTCTTGCACTTGAAACATTGAAGTGTTGTAGGTTCATTCTGTGTATCCCTTCCTTTGTTTGCATCATTAGACATCTTCTTCCCATTATCACGACATTCAAATGCCCGATGACCTTCCTTTCCACATTTAAAACATTTACTTGTCCCTTTAAGACAACTCCCTCCATGTTTCTTTCCACACTTTGAGCATAAGGAAAAGCTCATCTTCTTTTCCGTGTGCTCTTTAGATTTTTCTTTGAATTCCATCTTCCTCTTCTTATCAAACCCATGTGACTGATGGGTTACTCCAATCTCCATCTCGACTTTGAGAGCACATCGAACGATTTCCTCGTAGCTATTGAAGTCTCTTATGGCTAACGCCCTTCGAAGACTTGGTTTTAAGCCACTAAAGAATCGATCGATCTTACTCTCAGGTTGGATAATAATACCAGAAGCGTACCTTGCAAGTCTTGTAAAATTTGCTTCATAGGTACCAACAGATTCATCATCCCTTTTCTTCAGTTCAAGAAACTCTTTCTCCATCTTTGTTCGGAGAATACGAGGGAAGTACTTATTGAAAAATAAGTTCTTGAACTCGTCCCATTCCATAGACTCAATTTCATCCCTTTGCCTCGTATTCTTAACAAGATTCCACCATTGATCCGCATCTCCTTCCAAACGATACACTGCTAGGATGACTTTATCATGTTCAGAACATTGAAGAACTGAAAATATCTTTTCAGTAGTACTAATCCATTGTTCAGCAACTAATGGATCAGTAGACCCGCTGAAAGATGGTGGACGCTGCCTCATGAAGGATTCAACAGAATGTTGCTCCCTCCTTTGTTCGTTTGGAAATCCTGCATGATTCATAGCTTGAGAAAGTTGTGTGAGCATGGCTACAAGATTTTTCATTCCAGCTCCCATATCGTTTGGTTGATCAGGGGGACAATCATTGCATTGCCCATCGCATTCCGCATTAACACGGTTCCTTCGGGTTCCAGCCATTGACTAAAACCAAGAAGAATAGTGTGAGCAACACTAATTATAATAGGAAACCACATAATTCAAGAATAAAATTTTCATGCTTATGGTCTTAACCTAGGTTATTCATGGCCATTTCTAAGATTGTGTTCTATGCTTAGACTTATCCTTAGGGTTCTTACTAAGGCTTTCACATCCTAGTTTCCAAAGGTTGACTATACCTTTCCTCTGATACCAACTATAACGACCCATACTTTACATACATTGTTAATACTTCAAAATTGAAGCACACTTATTACAACATATGACAAAACCACAAAGGACCGTATAGGTATAGTGTCTTTAGAAACTGGGAAACATAAACAACTGGTTCATAAATCTTCTACAGTGTCTCCCATTTATTTCATCATATCTAGGGTCCCTTTTAGCATATTCTACTTAATATCCATCTTCCTGACCTGGGGAAAAGAAAACATAAAAGGGTGAGCTCAAATGCTCAGAAAGGGCAAATAAAGGAAATAAAAATCATATCATATCTTTTTGAAAATCAAAACCTGCAAAAGAGATCATAATATCTTATCATGGAATAAATCATAGAAGTGAAAATGAGATCCCCATAATCATAACATAAGACTTGAAACTTTGTGGCATGCACACATAATCATGGAAAATCATTTCTTGTTAGTCATGACTCATTGCCAAGACTATCTTAGTGGACAAAGTCCCTTTCTGAACTGAGTTCACTCCTCGTTTCAGTCCTGTATCACTGAACCGAAATAACCTTCCGTTCCAGCCATGTCTATCTCATGAGATATAAAATCTTTACCCAATGCATTGGAGGGAGATATAGGTCCCACCCATCTTATAATGAATCCTTTCTTATGTGTGCCACATAATCATAAAACATACATCATCGCATAACACATGAAACAAAAATGGGATTCTTGAAACATCATGACATCATAAATAAAAATAATTCCATCACAACATGATCAAATCAATGTAATAATAGGGATAAAAATAGAACCCTTTATTATCTTAGATGGAAAATAATTTTGAAAATCACTTGAACTCCATTCATGAGGAAAATATCCTTTCTTCTTCAAAAACATTTTTCCTTTCATAACATGTCATACAACTTTAAAATAAAAGAAGTTGATTAAAAATAAACTTGAAAACTTGTAAAGTAAGCTTCTTGGAAACAATGTTTTAAAAATCCATTCATGCCGTATAAGTTAAAAAAAACATTCTTCGTACTTTTGTCGGAAAAGTCAAAAAGTACCTCGTACGAAAAACGACAAAAGATTCCTTTCATACATATTACTAAAAACTCACCGAAGGGTAAAAATGGATTTAAACAATTGTAGGTGGATGGAAATAATATTACATATGGATGAAACATGGATGTGGATGATAAAATACACCCCAGTAAATACTTACGAATAAACAATCTCGGATAAAAATGAGATTGTGATATTTCCCTTACCTTAGGTCCGATTAGCTTTGTACGTGTCCGAAGCTCCTGTATAATGGTTTAAATAATGTTATTGACTTATTCCAGAATCATACATATTTATATGATATCATATATGGTCATATTATTAGCTTCTTGTTAGTAATATTTCATTGTTACTTGTTACTCGGGTCTTTATAACTTTTTGTTCTTATGCGTGTTTTGTCGAATAAATTCTTATTCTTATCTTTAGGTTATATATAATTCATTTCCAGAATGGTATTAGTGTAGTATATACCATATTCATTCATTCAATTCATTTATATAATCATTATGAAATGAAGATCATGTAGAACGAATCGCATCACATCGTGGAGACGGTATTCCGTACGTACGCACGAGTGATGATATCGTTCCTATGATCGTGGAATTGTATTGGAGTATATATATATATTATTTCAGTATCAATATTACTTAATAATAATCATATATAGTTACTCATTACACCATTATACCCATCCTTGTAAGGTGATGGTGGAAAATAGATTACACCACGTCGTGGAGACGGTATTCCGTACGTACGCACGCGTGGTGATTTCATTTTTCCGTAGGATGGATAGAAGGTGAATTAGGGTTGTTTCATATTTATAATAACATATCAGTATGTAAGTAATACTGATGTTATTACTTTATCATGAAACAACTAAATAAGAAGAAGTTGAAGAAGAAAGAAATTGAAAAGATCGGTAATGGATATTACCTCTTCTTTGGAACGCCTCTTTGAATCCTCCACTTAAGGAACTAATATTGGTCTTTGGAGAAGACCAGGACCTCTAGGATTATTCTAGGGAAGTGGAGAGGAGAAAATGGCAGGGGTTGGCCGAGCTTGAGTGCTCAATTTGGTGTGAGGAGGAGGGGGAGGAGGTGCCCTTTTATAAGGGAGGAGAGGGGCACCTTAGGAATATCTCAAAATATTATTTTATATTAAAGTCAAAATCGGTTTATAATGGTTCCAAAGGGTCTTATTTCGAAGATAAGGTGGGGAGGGGTCGAAATCCTATCAACCAATAGAATTTAGACATGTTTAGGATATTATTTTAACCTTATCAATTAGATTTAACTCTAAGTTAAATAATTTAACTTTTACCATGTCTTTTTTTTTCTTTCACTATATGGTTAATACACTTACTATAACATGCCAAAATAACCCCAAATTGTTTATTATTAATATATATATCCTTATCTAAGTCATTTGGCCGAACCTTAGATTTTTAGGAATAAAATAACAATTAATAATATAATATTTTATTTAAAAACTATTTTGTGTCAATTTTGACACTATTTGATATATGATTTTTGTGAAAGTCATAACAGAATTAAATGTTCGAACCAAGTTGATTAAATCAACATTAATATATCATAGTAACCTAGAAAATTAGTGGAATTCATAAAAAGTCTCAAATTACATTTATTTTGGTGTTTATAACATCAATTATGTCAATATTTCGTTAACAAGATAATTACTGCATCATCTTTGTGTCATAAATAAATTAAATTATTTGATGTCTAAAAATTACAAATAAAATACCATCATGTAGGAAAGCTTTTTAGCTTTCTAATTAATATTTACAATCGAATTTATCTTATGTATAACCCCATATTAAAATTTTTTTAGTAAATATACTTTGATTTTAACTCTTTTAACCCTTCTTTAAATAAATTAATAATAAATGTCCTAATCTAACCCAAGTGGGCCTAAATGGTCATATGTTATTCCTAAGTTTGTTTTTGGTCGAAATACACTTGTCCAATAGGATTAGGACACGTTTTAGGGTAATAGTAATATCATATTTACCCTTAGTTACCCTATTTACTATTAACCGTGGTAAAAAAAAGTAAAAAGTTACTATTCACCAAAAATTATTTTCATCTCATTGAACCACATTTTAGTCCTTGATATTAACCGTGTCTGTCGGATTTTTGAAATTCCAATCACAGAAGCGGTAAAATTAAGTTTTATGCAAAATTCAGTTTTTAACCTACCACTTAGTGGTTTCACTATTCATCAAAAATTGAAAGTTTTCAGAAAAATACCAAAATTTCACCCTAGGCTAATTTCGATATTCTGAGTCCAAAAATGAAGTCCATTTTGAAAAATAAAATTTATAAAATTTCAAAAAGTGGTTATTACTATTCATAACGGCTAGTTTTAATAGCATATTGTTGTTTAGTGAAACTCGGTATTGCGTACGACACAAGCTATCGAGGAAGGTCGCGATTGCGTGTAAAGCAAGCCAAGCAAGTGTTGTGTAGAAAAAGATTCCTTTGATGATTTATATAACATAAAAGTCTCGGGTGTTACAATTAGTAAGACCAAATGGCATCACTATAAATTCATAGTGTCCATACCTTGTACGGAAATCCATCTTTGGTATATCCTCCCTTTTGACCTTTAATTTATGATACCCTAAACGCAGATCAATCTTGGAAAAGTATTGAGCTCCGTGTAGTTGGTCAAAGAGGTCATCAATGCGCGGGAGAGGATATTTTTTCTTGATAGTGATCTTGTTAAGTTCTCGATAATCAATGCAGAGTCTCATTGATCCATCTTTCTTCTTAACAAACAGAACAGGTGCTCCCCAAGGTGACACACTAGGGCATATGAACCCCTTATCAAGATTCTCTTGGAGTTGCTTCTTCAATTCCTGCAACTCAATTGGGGCCATTCTATAAGGTGTCTTTGAAATAGGAAAAGCACCCACTACGAGCTCTATTGAAAACTCAACTTCACGATTCGGTGGAAGACCCGGTAATTCCTCCAGAAAGACATCATCAAACTCCCGTACAATGGGAATATTCTTAATCGTGAGTTTCTCACCAACCATTTGAGATAAATAACCTTCATTTAGTGGAATCAATACCCATAAAATGGAAGAATTTCCACTAGAAGGTTATGTTCATCCTTGCATCGATAAACGATCATAGATTGATCTGGAATATGAAATGTGACTTTCCTTATTTGGAAATTGATATGAGCTCCATGTAGAGAAAGCCAATACATTCCAATAATCACATCAAATTCCACTATAGTAAGGATCACAAGATTTGCAGGAAGCACTTTCCCACAAACATCAATCGGAGAAGAATTATAAACTTTTGATGCGACTGTTGTGCCATTAGGTGTTGTCACATCTAACTCAACATCTAATTGTTGAGGTAATACGGTGATACCCTTAGAAAATTCTTCAGAAATAAAGGAGTGGGTGGATCCAGAATCAAATAAAACATTTGCTACTTTAGAGTGGATGGTAAGTGTACCTTTCACCACATCGTTATCGTACTCCACATCGCTGATAGAAATTGCATGTGACTTTCCTTTGTCTTTAGCCTTAAGAGTTTGTTGACGTTGACCATCATAATCAACCCTTGGATTAGGGCATTTATTGGCATAATGTCCCATCTCCTTGAACTTGAAGCATTGAAGTGTAGTAGGTTCATTCTGTGTATACCTTCCTTTGTTTGCATCATTAGACATCTTCTTCCCATCATCGCGGCATTAAAATGCCCGATGAACTTCCTTTCCACATTTGAAACATTTACTTGTCTCTTTAAGACAACTCCCTCCATGTTTCTTTCCACACTTTGAGCATAAGGGAAAGCTCATCTTATTTTTAGTGTGATGTTAAGATTTTCCTTTGAATTCCATTTTCCTCTTCTTATCAAACCCATATGACTGATGGGTTACTCCAATCTCCATATCAACCTTGAGAGCACATCGAACGATTTCCTCGTATCTATTGAAGTCCCTTATGGATAAGGCCCTTCGAAGACTTGGTTTTAAGCCACTAAAGAATCGATCGATCTTACTCTTATGTTGGATAATAATACCAGAAGCGTACCTTGCAAGTCTTGTAAAATTTACTTCATAGGTACCAACAGATTCATCATCCTTTTGCTTCAGTTCAAGAAACTCTTTCTCCATCTTTGTTCGGAGAATACGAGGGAAGTACTTATTGAAAAATAAGTTCTTGAACTCGTCCCATTCCATGGACTCAATTTCATCCCTTTTCCTGGTATTCTTAATAAGATTCCACCATTGATCAGCATCACCTTCCAAACAATACACTGCTAAGATGACTTTATCATGCTCAGAACATTGAAGAACTAAAAATACCTTTTCAGTAGTACTAATCCATTGTTCAGCAACTAATGGATCAGTAGACCCGCTGAATGAAGGTGGATGCTCTCTCATTAAGGATTCAACAAAATGTTGCTCCTTCCTTTGCTCGTTTGGAAGTCCTGCATGATTCATAGCTTGAGAAAGTTGTGTGAGCATGGCTACAAGATTTTTCATTCCAGCTCCCATAACGTTTGGTTGCTCAGGGGGACAATCATTGAATTGCTCGTCACATTCCGCATTAACACGGTTCCTTTGGGTTCCATCCATTGACTAAAACCAAGAATAATAGTGTGAGAAACACTAATTATAATAGTAAAACCACATAATCAAGAATAAAATTTCACACTTAAGGTCTTATCCTAGGTTATTCATGGCCATTTCTAAAACACTAAGATTGTTTTCTATGCTTAGACTTGTCCTTAGGGTTCTTACTAAGGCTTTCACAACCTAGTTTCCAAAGGTTGACTATACCTTTCCTCTGATACCAACTATAATGACCCATACTTTACATACATTGTTATTACTTCAGAATTGAAGCACACTTATTACAACATATAACAAAACCAAGAAAGGACCGAATAGGTATAGTGTCTTTAGAAACTGGAAAGCATAAACAACTGGTTCATAAAGAATCTACTTTGCCTCCCATTTATTTCATCATATCTAGAGTCCCTTTTTGGCATATTCTACTTAATAACCTTCTTCCTAACCTGGGGAAATAAAACATACAAAAGGGTGAGCTCAAATGCTCAGTAAGGGTAAACAAAAGAAATATCAATCACATCATATACATTAGCACATAACTTTTGAAAATCTTAACCTGCAAAAGAAATCATAATTTCATAACATGGGATAAATCATAATAGTGAAATGTAATCCCAATAATCATAACTTAAAACATGAAACTTTGTTTCATACACACATAATCATAGAGAATCATTTCTTATTAGTCAAGACACATTTCCAAGACTATCTTAGTGGACAAAGTCCATTTCTAAACCGAGTTCACTCCTCGTTTCAGTCATGTTTCACTGAACCGGTGTAACCTACCGTTCCAGCCATATCTATCTCATGAGATATAAAATATTTACCCAATGCATTGGAGGGAGATATAGGTCCCACCCATATCATAATGATACCATTATTATGTGTGCCACAAAATCATAAACCATACATCATATAATAACCCATGTAATAAAAATGGGATTCTTAAACATCGTGACATCATAAAACAATTCATATAAGATAAAGGAATTCATAAAAATAATCCCATCACAACATAATCAAATCAATGTAATAATAGGGATAAAAATAAAACCCTTTTATTATCTTAGATGGAAAATAATTTTGATAAAACACTTGAACTCCATTCTTGAGGAAAATATCCTTTCTACTTCAAAAACACTTTTCATTTCTTAACATGTCATAAAATTATAACTAAAAGAAGTTGATTAAAAATAAACTTGAAAACATATAAGGGAAGATTCTTGGAAATAATGTTTTAAAAATCCATTCATGTCGTATAAGTTAAAAGAAAACATTGTTCTCATACTTTTATCGGAAAAGTCAAAAAGTACCTCGTACGAAAAACAAAAAAAGATTCCTTTCATATCTTTTAATAAAAACTCACCGAAGGGTAAAATTGGATATAAACTATTGTAGAAGGATATAAATATTACATATTGGGGAAACATGGATGTGGATGATAAAATACACCCCAGTAAATACCAAAGTATAAACAATCTTGGATAAAAATGAGATTGTGATATTTCCCTTACCTTAGATCCGATATGCTTTGTACGTGTCTGAACCTCCTGTATAATGATTTAAATAATATTATTGACTTATTACAGAATCATACTTATTTTTATGATATCATATATGGTCATATTCTTAGCTTCTTAGTAGTAATATTTCATTGCTACTTATTATTCGGGTGTTTATAACTTTTTGTTCTTATGCGTGTTTTTTCGAATAAATTCTTATTATTTTCTTTAGGTTATAGATAACTCATTTATAGAATGGTATTAGTGTAATATATATCATATTAATTCATTCAATTCATTTATATAATCCTTATGAAATGAAGATCATGTAGAACGAGTCGCATCACATCGTGGAGACGGTATTCCGTACGTACGCACAAGTGATGATATCGTTCCTATGATCGTGGAATTGTATTGGAGTGTATGTATACTATTTTAGAATCAGTATCACTTTATAATAGTCATATATAGTCATTATTTACACCATTATACCCATCCAAGTAAGGTGGTGGTGGAAAATAGCTTACACCACGGCGTGGAGACGGTATTCCGTACGTACACACGCGCGGTGATTTCTTTTTCCGTAGGATGGATAGATGTTGAAATAGGTTTGTTTCATACTTATAATAACATATCAGTATATGAGTGATACTGATGTTATTACTTCATAATGAAACAACTAAATAAGAATAATTGGAAGAAGAAATAAAGATGAAAGAATCGGTAACGGACATTACCTCTTCTTTGAAGTGCTTCTTTGAGACCTCCTTTTAGGGAACTAAAATAGGTCTTTGAAGAAGAGCAGAACCTCTAGGATGTTTCTAGGTAAGTGGATAGAAGAAATTGGTAGGGTTTGTCCGAGCTTGAAGGCTCAAAGTGGTGTGAGGAAGAGGGGGAGGAGGTGCCCTTTTATAAGGGAGGAGAGGGGCTCCTTTGGGAAAACTAAAAATATTATTTTATTATAAAGTAAAGTTCGGTTTTAAATAGCTCCAAATTGATATATTTCGAAGCTAAGGTGGGTATGGGTCGAAATACTCTCATACAATATAATTTATACAAGTTTAGGTTCCTATTTTAACCTTATCATTTAGATTTAACATTAAGTTAAATAATTTTACTTTTACCGTGTCTTCTTGTGTTCTTATACTATAAGGTTAATAAACTTACTATAAGTAGCCAAACGAACCCCAAGTTGTTTATTATTAATATATATAACCTTATATAATTAATGTGTACGAACCTTAGATTTTTAGGAATAAAATAACAATTACTAATATAATATTTGTTTTAAAAACTATTTTATTTCAATTTTGACACTATTTAGTAATTAATTTTTGTGAAATCATAACAGAATGATTAGTTCCAAAAAAGTTAATTAAATAAATACTAACATTTCATATTAATCTATAAAATTAGTGGAATTAATAAAAAGTCTAAAATTACATTTATGTGGTGTTTATAACATCAATTATGTCAATATTTCATTAATAAGATAATTACTGCATCATCATTGTGTCATAAATAAATTTTATTATTTAATGTCTAAAAATTACAAATAAAATACCATTATGTAGTAAATCCTTTTAGGTTTCTAATGAATATTTATAGTCGAATTTATCTTATGTATATCCCCATATTAAAAATGATTTACTTGTTAAACTTTTATTTTAACTATTTTAACCCTTCTTTAAATAAATTAATAATAAATGTCCTAATCTAATCCAAGTGGGCCTAAATGGTCATATTTTATTCCTAAGTTTGTTTTTGGTAGAATTACACTTATCCAATAGAATTAGGACATGTGTTAGGGTAATAATAATATCATTTTTACCCTTAATTACCATATTTACTTTTAACCGTGGTAAATAAAAGTAAAAAGTTACTATTCACCAAAAATTATTTTCATCTCATTGAACCACATTTTACTTACTGACATCAACCGTATCTCTCGGATTTTTGAAATTCCACTCAAAAAAGCGGTAAAATTATGTTTTATAAAAAATTCTGTTTTTTAACTACCACTTAGTGGTTTCACTATTCATCAAAAATTGAAAGTTTTCAGAAAAATACCAAAATTTCACCCTAGGATAATTTCGATATTCCGAATCCAAAAATGAAGTCCATTTTGAAAAATAAAATTTATAAAATTTCAAAAAGTGGTTATTACTATTCATAACGGCTAGTTTTAATAATATTTTATTAGCATATCATTGTTTAGTGAAACTCGGTATTGCGTACGACGAAAGCTATCGAGGAAGGTTGCGACTTCGTGTAAAGAAAGCCAAGTAAGTGTTGTTTGTAGAAAAAGATTCCTTTGATGATTTATATAACATAAAAGTCTCGGGTGTTATAATTGTATAGAAACATATGTATAAATAAAAAAATAGGTTAAATTATTATATTCAAGGATCAAGTCGAATACTATAGTCAGGGGGTTATTTTCATGGAACTAAATGGGAATATCCACACTTTCAAGGGAGAGTAGAATATTTAAGCTAGTAGGGATGGTCCAATGAAAGGAGAGTTTGGATCAATATCTTTTCAATTTGTAGGATTTGAACTTGGATCAATGCAAGGTAATAGAAAATCTTATACTCTAATAGTGGCTGATAAATATCTAGATGTTTTCCTTAAATATTTTTCTAGATTACCACCAAGAAGGGATGTATAATTTTCCATTTTACTGATTTTGATAATTATTCTAATTTCTTTACCTTCATATCATATGGTTCTAGCAAAGTTAAAGGAATTAAAGGTGCATCTGGATGAGTTAGAGTAGAAGGGATCCATTCGACCAAGTATTTATCCTTGGGTAATACCAATTCTATTTTATAAGAAATATAATGTTATTATATGTTTCTTTATTGATCATTGAAAGCTAAACTGAGTGATAATAAAGAATAAATATACCTTACCATGAATTTATTGAATTTTGACCATTTGAATGGATCTTGTTGATTTTACAAAATCGACCTTCAAATTGGGTATCATTGATTAATTATAAAGGGAGTGGATATTCTGAAAATAATATTTAAATATCAATATAGCCATTATGAGTTATTTATCATTCCTTTTGAATCTACAAACACACCTATTGTGTTTTTGGCATTGGTGAACCGTATCTTCCATAAATTTTTTGGATTCCTTTATGGTAGTATTTGTGGATAATATTACATTACATTAAAAAATATAATCAAATCATGGTATTCACTTAGATATAAATTTAGAAACATAACATGGGAATAATTTTTATGCTAAGTTCTTGAAATATCAATTTTGGATTCAAGAAGTGAAATTTATTAGTAATTATGTTTATGATAAAGTAATTTCACTTGATCCTGATAATGTAAAAGTAGTGATGACTTAGAAAATAACTAAGAATTAATTTTATATATTATGATTTCTAGGTTTATATAGATATTACCAGATATTGATTCATGAATTTTTGATATTATCTTCTCTAATGATAACATTAAATAATAAGGGGATTAAGTTTTATTAGAATCATATATTTCATAAATTATTTATAGAACTAAATAAGATACCTAATTCAAATCTAGTTTTAATTATTCTTGAAAAAAGGGTTTCTAATAAAGTTTATTGTGGTGAATCTATTTTAGGGTTAGGATGTGTTCTAATATAAGAAGGAAAAGCTATGGAATATGGGTCTAGGAAACTAATACCACATCAAAATAACTATTTTACGCATGATTGGAGTTATCTATTCTTTCTCATTCTTTGAAAACTTATAGATTTTATGTTTGTAGTGTGAAATATATAGTGTATAGTAATAATAAGAGTTTGAAATATATTTTATCATAGCATGATCTCAACTTGATACAATGAAAGTGGTTATTTTGTCTTTAAAGTTTTGATTTTGAGTTTATGTATACATTGGAAAAAGGAAATGTAGTGTAAAATCCTTTGAGTAGAAAGGTTTCTACCCAATAAATGAAGTAATTTGAATAATAGTAACAATTTATGGGGTTATTGGTATACTTTAATATGAAAATAGAAAAATGATAAATGATGTGCTTATCTCTAGTCTTAACATGACTTCAATTTTAGGGGACCAAGTAAAAGTGATGTCTTTATTAGATGATAAATGCATGAGGACTAGAGATGCTATATATAGTGTGGGGACTACTGATGAATGGACTATGAAACTATATTCATTTATTTATTTAAGAGGATAGATAGTGGTTCCTATAGAATTGAGGATATAAGTTTTGAATAATTTTTTACCATTTGAGTTAAGAAGTATATATCTGAGCTACCAAGATGTATCATGACATTAGATACCGACTTTTGTGGTTGGGAATGAAGAAAGTGGATATATAATTTTTTTCTTGATGATTGAATTTACAAAAAATAAATATAGGGTGTGAATTATTGATAAGATTGTTGTATCCTTTTATCTTCCCAATATTGAAATGGAATGATATTTCCATGTATTTTTTGAATGGGTTATAGAGATCACTCTATAAGAATAATAATGATTAGTTATTGGTGAATAAAAATAAGAAATTATCATATTTATTTATCAAATAAGAAATAATTTTAGTAAACTACCTTTGTAATATTTATAAGTAGGAAATAATTTGGCTTCATGCAATTCCAAATTCCATTATATTAGATAGGGATCCAAGGTTTATATATAGATTCCCAAAGGGACTCTGGAATGATATGAGGATGCAATTGAGAATTAATAAAACTAATCACCCTTCGATATATGGAAATATGAAGCAAGTTATTCAAATATTGGGGGATATTATTGAGAAGGTGTGATAAAATTTTAGAGGTCTTAGAAATATAATTTAATATTGCTGAAGTTTGTTTATAAATATAATTACCAGTAAATGATTCATATTGAATCTTTTGAAGTGTTATATGGTTGACTATGTCAATCACTATTATATTTAGATGATACCAATGAAAAGAATATTTTGGGGCCTATTTTATTTCAAGAAATAATGGTCCAAATAAATTTAATTTTGAAGTGTATGGTTTTAGTATTGTGTCATTTGAAGTCTTAAACTGATCAAAGAAAAAGTCCCCTGAAGTTTGAAACCAGATATCATTTATTTTTGAAACTATCACCAATTTTGGGATATAGAATGTTATAAAAAAAGTAAAATTAATTTTAGGCTATGTGAGACCTTTTGAGATTGTGGATTGAATTTAGGAAGTGTATTATCAGT
Source organism: Viscum album (assembly GCA_963277665.1). Taxonomy (NCBI): domain Eukaryota; kingdom Viridiplantae; phylum Streptophyta; class Magnoliopsida; order Santalales; family Viscaceae; genus Viscum; species Viscum album. The sequence continues at coordinate 1,405,270,617 of OY728127.1, read as the reverse complement.
TGGAATTACCAAAATTTTATGTTCTAATTCATAACATTTTCTACGCTTCTCAACTAAAGAATTATGTGTTTGATGATACTCATATATTGAATTGGGAAAAGAGTGAGATAAAAGCTAATTTATATTATATTAAATGGATGGTTCAGATTTTTGATTCATGAAAAAATATTCTTAGAGTACGTAATATTCCTTTAGTGAGAGGTTTATAGAAATATGGATCAATTAAAGAGGATAATTGGGAAAAGGAATATCATATAAAACAAGAGTGTCCAGATCTTTTTGATAGTGATCTTACCCAATTAATTTTTGGGGAACAAATTCCTATAGTGGAGAGAAATATAATACCCATATTTTTTAGTTTATTTGATTAATTGGAGTTTGAATTTAGTTTATTTATGTAAGTTCAGTAGACATGAGAGTGTGATCAAGATTTTTTTTATTTTAATTACATTTCATTATTGGTGTCATGTGATCATGAGAGTTGGTTAATTTAGTGGGTTTGAGAATAAATTAGTCATAATTAATTTTATAGATTTAAATCTTTACATAATGAGAAATATATTAGTTCAAAAGACATGATTCATAAGAGTTAAGAATCATCATTATTCAATCATGATCCATGGAGCATATCATAAGAATAAGAACATGTCATAATAATTGTGTGGCATAATCAGAGGTATAGAAAATAATTTCATTAGTCAAGGATCACTTCCAAGACTATCCTAGTGGATTGGGTTCACTCCCCATTCCACTATATCCTTAGTCAAAGTCCCCTCCCGATACTATCATAATGGAAAAATTACCTTAGTGAACTGGTTTCCCTCCCCATTCTATTAAATATTTTCTAATGAGATATCTATCATTACCCAATGCATTATATAGATATATAATTTTGGTCTCACCCATCACATAATGAAAACCATACATATGTGTACCACAAGATCATAAAACACTCATCATATAATCATAGAATAACCCATGTAAAATAAATAGGTTTTATAAACTTATCATCAAAACATAATCCTAATGCATCAAAAGAAAGGAAGTGTATGGTATCATAATAAATTTCATTATCTAATCATATGTAACATCCTGACCAAGGTTCCACACACCGATGCCCGGAGCTGGTTGGTCACATGACCTCAAGAATGCCTCCCCGCATACTAGAGGCTGATGATTAGCAGCGAGGGTCTAATTTTAGTCATGGGGAGATTACACCCTCTTTTTTCAGAGTAAAAAAATAGTGGAAAATAAATAAAAAATAACCAAATATATAACAATAACCAAAAGGATTTCAATATCACATGATAAATAAAATTATAAATACAATATAAAAATTGAACAATAGATATTCCATGCTAATGTATGCACCAAGTGTCAAATTCAAACTCAAAAGTAAAGACATTGAAAATTCCCAAGTGGGTACCGAATCAGGTTTGGTTCCCTCATCCATGATCCATCCCAACTTAGCCATCTAACACATGGCCTTTTCCATTATCTTATCCTGCAACCATGAAATCTATTCAGGTACTCATTAGGAAACCCAAGTACGGTGTGAGTACAACTCAGTAGGCCACCACCAACGACGTCTAAAACAATATCCAGTCAAATAATAGTGTATGAAGTTGTATAAAGAATAAATCACAATTCATAATTAAATAGTTATCACATTATCAACTATTATTTATTTAACCACATGAAACCCTAGGTTCTCATGAACACCTGTATCTCAATACCTGTGTCATCCCATGCTAGAGTTTGAAATATTACCAAAGAATATCATACCTCAAAATTACATCGTTATAATTATTTAATTAACACAATTGAATAAACATGTTACCATTATTTAATTCAAAAAATTTAATGACCATGTTACTATTATTTAATTCATACTTGAATTCCCATGTTTCCACTCATACCTCACACAATTTAATGACCATGTTCCCATTCCTTAATTCAAACTTGAATGCCCATGTTACCATATATACCTCACAAAATTGAATTAACATGTTCTCATTCCTTAATTCACACTTTAATTCCCATGTTGCCATTAATAAGCACATAATTAATTGAACAATTAATTATCTACATCAATTTCTATACTAATTAAACAAATAGTTAATCATACCAATTACATTAATTAATTCATCAATTAATTAATCATCTCAATCTCATTACTAATTCAACAATTAGTTAATCATACCAATCCAATTAATTAATTCATCAATTAATTAATCATCTCAATATCATTACTAATTCAACAATTATTCATCACACAATTCCCCTTAATTAATTACCCAATTAATAAGCACACCAAACCCTTTAATTAAATCAAAAATTAATTAATCACTAACCCATAATTAATTCAATGATTAATGATCTCTATTTATAATTTCAATATATCATAACTAATCCATCAATTAATTATTCAATTCCCATTATAAATATTTCATAATTAATTCATAAATTAATTCTATCAAGTCATATATCTCAATATATCATAATTAATTCCACAATTAATTATCTCAAATTTGTAATCTAAAATATCCCCAATTTCACAGCTCCCTTAATTAATTAATTCACCAAATTAATTAATTCAATCAACAACTAAATTTCTAAACATAAAATAGAAATTATATAATTATATACACATAATTATAATCATGACAATAGGATTTTAATTATAGTCCACCTACCTCAATTTGTTGAGAATGATTTCCAATAAAATAATACCCAAATTTTGATGGAATAACGACGTAGAATGAGATCCAGATCTTAATCTCTAAATCAAGATAAAAAAAATCCATTAAATATAGATCTAGATCTATAATACTAGATCTAGAACCACAAAACCAAATCTAGATCTAAAAAAATTTGGAATTAACATCCCACCAAAAGGATGAGCGAAGAGTGGGAGATCTTTCAGGAAGAAACCACATACTCGAAGAGGTGCAGATATACCAAACGGGCTTCGAATCGCCAGGAACGGAGGTTAGAAGGCCTTAGAATACCTTTTGGAAGCTCTAGAATTGATAAAAATGATTATAGATAGATCTATAGAATTTGGGGGGTATTAGATGGGGGTTGGGATTTTTTTAATTATTTTTGGGGGATTTAAAACTCGTATGCATGGTTTGCTGCTTGGGGGACATAGTTTCACATAACCATGCACCATAAATGTGTTCCTCTTCTTAGGGGTTCACAGTTTCTCCTTTTAGGGAATACGATTTGAAAAACTATACTCCAACCATGAAAAACACCTTTGTCAAGGGTTTCATGGTTTGTTGGTCCGTGGTGCGCGGTTAGGGAAAATTCTACGCTAATCATTCACTTCCATATTTCTTCCATTTTTCTCAAAATTTCACTCAAAAACACCTCAAGTTAAAACCCAAATGGAAAGTACTCAACACTAACAAAAAGAGTACCTATTAATGAGCCTAAGAAATCTCTAGGAAAGGTTAGGATCTTGAAATCTTCCCTCCTCATAACAGCTCATCTTCGAGTTGTACTCCCAAGCATCTCCAAGATTTTGAGTCAAAAAGATTGGGCCATTGAGCCCTCTTATATGGTTCTCTATCCCAAGTTTCTTTTTACACATGCCCATGTTTCTACAATACATGAACTATCAAAATAGTATTTCCCTTTAACACTGTTGTGATCTAATACATGTATCAAATGATCCTCAAAGGACACATCTATCTCAAGCTCAACATCATTCAAACCGATCACATGAGAAGGGATAGGGTGATACTGTAGAAGTTGTGACACATGTAAAACATCATGAAAATAACTTTATCGATGTGGAAGGACCAATCAGTATGACACCAACCTAATTCTCTTTAAAACCTAAAATAGTCCAATAAACCTAGGCACCAACTTTCCCTATCTCCGTATCCTACGGTGACCCATCCTATGTGACACTCAAAGGAATACATGATAACCCACTGCAAACTCTAGGGGTTATTGACCTCTATCAGCTTATGAATTATTTCTACTCTGATATGTAGCTAGATGTTTCTAAATTAGTGATACCTACTCCAATGTATCCTGCACGAGACTTAGTCCCAATAACTCTCAATCACCTACCTCCATCCAGCATAGAGGTGATCTACATGACCTACCATAAAGTGTCTCAAATGGTGGAATATTTATCATAGATTGATAAATGTTGTTATAGGTGAACATAAAAAAATCGAGGTTCTTCTACCAAGACCCACCAAAGTCAATTACACTTGACATCATCGTATCCTCAAGCACCTAAACAGTATGTTCTGACTGCCCATCTATCTGTGGGTGGAAATCCATACTCAACAAAACCTACATACCCAACACCTTCTATAATCCCTGATATAAGCGTGAAGTAAAAATAACGTCACGATCTAAAACAATAGTTGGTGGCACCCTATTTAGATGTCCAATATCCCGAACATAAAAATATTCCAGCTGATCTATTGAGAAAGTCTCCCATATAGGCAATAAATGTGAAATCTCTTTCAGTCTGTCCACAACAACCCAAAAAGTATCATTATTCCAAGGAATACTTGGTATAACCACAAAAAATTCCATATTAACACCATACCACTTCCATTCTAGGATGGGTAAAGACTATATTAAACCACTAGGTCATTGATTCTCAGCCTTCACCTACTGAAAAGTTTAGCATCATGTCATGAACCCTTTTATCTACCTTTTTCATGCCTGGACACCAAAACCGTCATCATAGGTCATGGAACATTTTCTCACACCTAGATTTACCGCCCAATTCAAGGCATGAAATTCCCACATCAAATCCACCCACATACTTATAGGCACCAAAACATGATTCCTGACATAGATGATCTCATCGTCATCTATGCTCCAATATGATGGTGTCTCCCCACATTCAAGGATTTTCCTCAAGGTCAATCATTCCATATGCTTATACTATCTATCCCTAATATATCTCAAAAGTATAGGATTTCTTGAAACTAATATGATATTCATCTTATTCTGACTCTCTTGAACCACAACATGCATCCCAGTTAGTAAATTCATCATCTTCCACTCAACACTAGACTCCTGAACGACATGAGTCTGAATTTTCCAGCTCAAAGCATCAGAAACACTCTTCCCCTTTTAGGGTGTATATGATAGCACAAAATATAATAAATTTATATACTCAACCAATATCTGCTACTAAATATTCAAATATCACTATGAAAATATATACTTTAAGATGTTGTGATCAGTATACACAGTAAACTTCTCAACCAACATATAATCCTGCCAACACTTCAAAGAATAAACCACTACTGCTAACTTGAGGTCGTGCATAGGGTAATTATATTCATGTGGCCTCAAACGTTGAGACCCATACAATACAACTTGACCCACTACATCAGAACTACTCCAAGTATGATCCAAGAAGTATCACAATACACTTTACACTCATCACCTAGCATGGGTAGGATCAAGATTGGTGCTAATGTTAATCTCTTATTTAGATCCTAGAAGGAATTATCATATGCTTCTGACCATTAAAACTTTATCCTCTTTTTGGTCAATCCCATAAGAGACATTTCCAATTGGGAAAATTCCTAGATGAATCTATATTAATATCCATCCAACCCTATAAATCTACGGATATTGAAAACATTCCTAGGTTTCTCTCAAGAAACCACTACCTAGAAATTCTTTGGGTCTATATACACACCTTCCTCCAAGATGATGTGACCTAAGAAGTGTACCTAATCAATACAAAACTTACACTTAGATATCTTGGCGTATATATGATGCTCTATTAGTGTACTTAGGAAGATATCAAGATGTTGGACATGATCATCATGAGTATTAGAGTGCACAAAATTTCATAAAAAAACACTACAATAAACTGATTCAGGTATGGATGAATGATTCTATTCATCAAGGATATAAACAATTTTGGTGCAATCTTCAACCTAAACAGTATTACGAAGAACTAAAATAGAAAATACCTTCGTATGAAAGAAGTCTTATGTATATCAGAAGTTATAACTCTCAACTGATGATTCCTTGATCACAAGTCTATCTTGGAAAATAGAAAATATCCTCTCAACTAGTCAAACAAATAATTGATATGTGAAATAGGACACTGGTTCTTCACTGTTATCTGGTTCAACTTATGGTAATGAACACACAAGCATAGAGTCCCATCAGCCGTCTTAGAAAACAACACTAGAGAACCCCAATGCAATGTACTCAGGAAGATAAATCCCTTATCATCAAACTCCTCCAATCAAGTCTTGAGATCTTTAAGCTCTGTAGGTTCCATTATGTATGGTGGAATTGAAACTAGGTCATCCTTCGACATGAGATCAATAGTAAAATCCGCGTCTCTCTCAAGTGGTAGCCCTGAGAAGTAATCAGGGAAGACAACCTAAAACCTATCCACTACAGGTGGAAATAAATCTTGCTTTACAACTCCATGATCCAACAATAGACTAGAAACTTGGGCTGTGATCTCTCCTAGTTGCTGAGTAATTATCCCTGCTTGGCCTTCTTGGATATCACATTCTCTATAGTGAATATACTTGTCACCCTTATTAGATGTAAAAGTCACTCTCCTGTTATAATAGTATATGAGGGATTGGTATGATACTAACTAGTACATACCCATAGTTATGTCAAAACCCAACATGTAAATGATGTAAAGATCCCATAGAAAATGATACTCTCCAACCTCGAGAGAACACCCCTTGCACAAGAAAATGTTTCTCGACCATACTCATAATGGTGTATCTATCATCAACACCCTACTGATGAAATCCATTGCCAGGATCAAAAAATTGACATGTTTTGTAGAAATAAAGTAACGAGAGGAACCAGTATCAAATAAGGCACTAGATAATGTCGAATCTATAAGAATAGTACATGTCACTATCAATGGTCTCTCCTAACTATGCACAATTTTAGGATACATTGCATGCAACTATATTTCTCCTCTTCCATATGATGTAGTCTTACTACTCTGAGCTATACCACCATTCTGATATGGTTGCTCCTTTCTAGAAGAACCACGTCCACTACCTCTATCACCTCATTCAATAGAACTCCAGCTTCCAGACTGATATGTCGCAGAATATCCTCTTCCCATACCCTGGTTCTATCTACCTCCTCCATCACTACTCGTTAGTCATTGGGTCCTGCAGAACTTATATATATTTCCCATTTTCCCACAATACTGAAACTATAATAGTGGTTGGGGGAACTATCTCTGAAAGTGTCCTAACCTACCACATTAGTGAAGATCACTCTATTAAGATCCTATGAAATTGATCCCTCTGTCTGTGCACCCTTCTTACCACTTCCCAAACTAACACTGTCGTAGCAAGGATTCCTACTCTCAGAAGTCATACCTCCTGATCATCTAGCTTCATATATCTGTCTTGCACTAGAATCTTTATTTAGGTTACCCTTATCCATGAGAGTCTGATCTATCACCTCAAGAAACTTATTTAACCGAAATAGGTTAACTTGGAACTTAATCTCAAATTTAATTTCATCCTAGAAATATCTCTCCATAGCCATATCATCCCCTACAAACACTAGAACAAAGTTCCGCAAGTCTGTAAAGTGTCCTTCATAGTCCATCACAGACATACTCCCCTGAGTAAAATGTAGGAAACCGTCTTCTCTCTCCTTCCTTAGTGTTTGTGGATAGAAGTTATTAAAGAACCTCTCTAAGAATTCCTTCCATAACATACCATCAGCCTGTCCAGTCTATACCTGAATATCCCACCAGTGCTTCGATGATCCTCATATCATATGAAAAACCAACTTGACCCTCCTCTTATCAGGAGTCTCTAAATGTTCAAGTATAGTTTCAATGGAATAAACCCAGAACTCAACTCCCTCAGGTCCACCTATCAAGTACAAGTTGGATTGTGCTGTAAATGAAAATTTGTCATCAAATCATACATACTCTTCAAAACCCTCCCTAGGTCTCTTTCCCTAAATTTCATGAAGCAATCAAAGTTCTCTCAAAACTTATCCCCTACTTACTCACATGGAAAAATTGGTACCTCATGTCCCACTACTAGTAGATCATCTCCAGCCATATCCTCCTATCATCCTCTCAACAAGCGTCATTTTAGAGGAATATATATAAAATTCCAAAAATGTACCTCGAGAAACATTTCATAACATTAACACATTTACGGGAAACAAAATGTGCCACAATTAATTTACCCAAACCCCACCACATAGTCAAAACCGAGGTGCTATCACTACCATTAACCACCCTACACCTAAGTCTTGGATAACAAGGGTAAATTTGTTCTCATTATTCATGTTCTCATTCATGCATAAAATGAATGCATGTACCAAAAATAATCCTGAGTGTCTATAATGATTCATACCTACTCAACTCTTGTTCCATTATGGGACATGAGTCAATTATAAGAAAATATTAGAAACAAAAATCACATAACACCAAAAGTGCATCACCCAAGGTGAAATAATATTCAACTATAATAGAAAACAACAATAGTAACAATTCCCACCCTGGGTACTTGGGTTCTACCCTATACATGGGTTAGATACTCCCATGCACAAGCTCATAACCATGGACTAAATATTACTACTATTTTATCTACCTTTCCTAGATAGAAAGTTAAATAAAATAAAATAAAAATCCTTTGATAACACTTTGTAACATCCTGACCTAGGTTCCACACACAGGTTCCCTGAGCCGGTCAGTCACATGACCTCAAGTGCACCTCTCCTCATGCTAGAGGCTTCCGACTAACAATGAGGGTATACTGTCCGTAATGGGGAGACTATACCCTCTTCGTTAGGCTAAAACACAAGTGGAAAATAAATTAATAATAACAAAATATATAATAGTAACCAGAATAATTCCAATATCACATGATGACTAAAAATAGAAATACAATATCAAAATTGAACAATATATATGCCATGAAAATGTATGTAACAAGTGTAAAATGAAAACTCAAAATTAAAGAAACCAAAAACTACCAAGACTGTCTTGAACCATGTCTGGTTCCATTATCCATGATCTATCCCAACTAAAACATCTAACATAAGGCCTTTTCCCTTATCATATCCTGTAACCATGAAATATATTCAAGTATTGATCTAGCATCCTGAGTAGAGTGTGAGTAAAACTCTGTAGGCCGCCACCAACAATGTATAAAATAATATCTTGTCAAATAACAGTGTATGTAATTGTATAAAAAATAAATAACAATGAATAAATAAGCAATTATCACATTATTAGCTATTCTTTATTTAACCACATGAACCCTCAGGTTTCGATGGACACCCATATCTCAATACCTACTTTGGCCCGTGTTAGAGTCTAAACTATTCATAAAGGATATCATACCTCAAAATCTCATTGTTACCATTATTTAATACACACAATTGAATGACCATCTAACCATTCAATAATTCAAACTTGAATTCCCATGTTACCATTCATTACTCACACAGTTGAATGACCATGTTACCATTCTTTAATTCACACTTGAATTCCCATGTTACCATCCATACCTCACACAATTGAATAACCATATTCCCATTACTTAATTCACACTTGATTTCCCATGTTACAATTCATCAACACATAATTAATTAAAGAATTAATTATCCTCATCAATTTCATTACTAATTCAAAAATTAGTTAATCATAAAAATACCATTAATTAATTCATCAATTAATTAATCATCTCAATATCATTACCAATTCAATAATTAGTTAATCATACCAATCCCATTTATTAATTCATTAATTAATTAATCATTCAATATCATTACAAATTAAAAAATTAGTCAGTAAAAAATTCCCCTTAATTAATTCCCATTTTAATTAAGGACACCAGACCCTTTAATTATCTCAATTAATAATTTCAATATCTCATAATTAATTCAACAATTAATTGTCTAAAATCAACTATCTTAACATCTCATAATTAATTCATCAATTAATTATTCAATTCCCATTCTCAATATTTAATAATTACTTCATCAATTAATTATCTCAAGTCACATATCTCAATATCTCATAATTAATTAAATAATTAACTACCTCAAATATATAATATCAAATATCAAAAATTTCAAATATCCCTTATTTTATTAATTAAAAAAATTAATTAATTTAATCAAGAACCCAATTTATAAACATCAAATAGAAAATCTACAATTAAATTCACATAATTTCAATCAAGACTATGAATTTCAATTATAGCGGGCCTACCTCAATTTGTTGACATCACTTTCTAATGGAAGAATACCCAAATTTTAATAGAATAATGATGTAGAATGAGATCCAAATCTTAATACCTAAATCAAGATAAAAAACAAGATTCCTTAAATATAGATCTAGATCCATAATACTAGATCCATATCCACAAAACCATATCTAGATCTGACCAAAATACGAAGGAACAACCCACAAAAAGGATGGGAGAAGAATGAGAGATCATTTGAGAAGAAACCATATACCCGAAGAGGTGGAGATCTATCAATCGGGCTTTGAATAACCAATAAACAAGGTTATAAGGCCTTGTAATCCTTCTAGGAGGATTTGTAATTTAGAGAAAATGATTATGGGTCGATCTAGGGCATTTGGGGGTATTAGACAGGGTTTGAGAAAATGTTTAATAAATTTTGTGGGATTAAAAACCCGTACGCACAGTTTTCTGCTTGGGGTGCACGACTTCCCCTAGCCATGCACCCTAACCATACACATCTTATTGGGGGTTCACAATTTCTTCTTTTTGGGTAGACAATTTGAAAAATCATGTAATATCCATGAAACCCACCTCTATCCATGGTTGCATAGTTTTCTAGTCCAGGGCACATGGTTAGAGAAAAATGTTCACCGACCCTGCACTTCCCTCTTTCTTCCATTTTCTTAAAATTTCACCTAGACACACCCTATGTTAAAACCCAAATGAAAATTACTCAACACTAATAAAAAGAGTACCTATAAATGATGTTGATACATCTCTAGGAAAGTTTAGGATCTTACATCATAGCTTAATTAACATATGGGTAAGAAATGGGTTTCCTAAAATAATATTAATATAATCATCATCATAAGTCATCCAAAAATGTGGATTTCATCATAAGATAATATCCCTAGTGAAGGATAAAAATCCTTAATAGATACAAACATAGAAGAAAAATCCATTTTATAAAATCATTTCAAACATGTATGACATCCCAAACATTTTATGGTATATTTCTCTTAGATACATTCAATTCATCAGATAACCTATATTTCATGAATCGTTGAGTCTCTATAAAACAAAACTTGGTTATTTATAGTATATATTCATAACCTATCCATTATACTTAAATTTTTCACTTCTGTGTTTTTTATTTTGAAAAAAATGGACATACACGGTTACAATTAAGGTGATATTTGGAGTTTGATAAAATAAACTTAATTTTTGGTGAATAGTAACTTATCCTTATTAATAGTAACATAGCCTTATGAATAGTAATTTACCCTCATGAATAGTAATATAAAAATTATGAATGGTAACCTTACCCATGAAAGTATAAATAAAATTTAGGCACCTTAAAAATGAAGATAAATATTTTAAGTATTAAATTAAAGGACGATTTTAATTAAAAATTAAATTTCTCATATTTATAAAATTATTTTTTAAAAATGGAGTTTATTTTTGTATTCTAAGTGTTAAAAAATGGTTTTGTTTAATTTTTGGGATTTTTTTGAAATACTTGAATTTTGGTGAATAGTAAAATATGGTAATTACGATATAGATACATTATGAGATAAATACACTATTACTTGCATCAGGGATGATGTAAGAAACCATTAGTTACAAATCACATGAAATTATTACTATTTTAAGTCAAGGAATCATCACTATTTCTTGTCTTAGGGAAAAATAATAAACTAAGGATTAAAATATTAAGAAAACTCTCCACCCCTCCACTATAAATACCGTCCCTCACACCCTTATTTCTTCACATCTCCCAAGCCTAAATCCTTTCCTAAATTGTTCTCAATTATCTCCCTAATCTTCTCCCCAAAGTCCAACATACCTTGGTCTCCTCAAAACACAAAATCCTCTCCCCTAAAGAGGCTCTCAAAGAAAGATAGATTCAAGAGGTAAATTCCTCTTTTCAATTCTTTTGTTTTCCTTTTCAAGTTCCTTTGTTTTCTTTTCAAGTTCCTTTGTTATCTTTTCTATTATCACCTCTTCTCATCCAAATGTTATGAAAAATACAGTACCTTATATGTATTGGATTTTTTTATGAAAATGGATTATTTCATCATCATCAACTCTTCTTTTCCCTCCTTTTATACTATAAATGAAAACACCGTCTGAGATGTGTTAATTATCACGTTAAAGGAAGATAGGTTTTCAATTGGAATTACCATCTTCAAGACTAGTCATGAAACCTTTATAATGGTTGAAAAAGATAATAATATATGTATTTTATCTTATGTAATGTTATGGAATCCTTACACACTCATAATATAAAATAATAATACAAAACAAGTTCATTATGAACAAAACTGCCAAGTTAATCCAAGCATTTATCAATAACTTTTATCTAATGGGTCATCCTCATGGTATATAAAAAATAATAATTATAAAGTAATTTATATCTATATAATTTCACTAATAATATATATTAACAATTATATATGTTTAACCACATTTCAAAATAACTTCCATTCATGAATACAAGTAAATCGATCATGAAAACCAAGGAAGAAAATGCTTCCAAAACAATAAAATTGAACCTCTTAAACCCATCAAAATTGACAGGAATAAACCTAATAAGGTTAAAATAAATAATTTAAAATTTTAAGAGGTACTAGAATTATTTATTAATTAATCTAAATTTTATTATTCAGTTCATTAAGATCAAATGAAGAACACATTTGGGCATAAGGTAAGGGGTTTCTCATCTCACTTTTATTTCCATGATATTTCCATTATTTGAAACTTATTTCTTGTATGTGGTGTATGTTTACTACCATTTGATATATAATATCATGATTCTCTTTATGTTCATGGTATTTAGTGATTCACTTGATGATTATCAACTCGATTGATTATAATGTTGTAAGGGACTTTGTTTCGGTTTCCATTTCACTGTGATTTACTTGGTATTATGCACCTAATAATTCTTATGCAGTGTACCTACTGCCACTTGGAGATCATTTTTCATTTTAAATTGTAAGTATATTATATATCCATATTCTGGTTTCATTAATATGATTATTTTCTTAATCTGTATACCCTTTTACATATGGTGTTTATTTGGAATGTTGTTTTAACTATGGAAATATTGTTGAATCTGTATCCTATACTCTATATGAATATTGATAAGGTATATTGTAATTGAATTAAATCTATGTATAAAAATTATTTGGACTTACAGTGATGGTTGGGGCATACTATAGCCCCTCGATGCGTCGATAAGTCTCATGAGACAAATCTATTCGCGATAAACCCTTTGAGTTTTTTTTTCCAAAAAGCATCAAACGAGTATCTACCCAAAGACTTAAACCATTTCGATAGTATAGTGGTATCATGTTCTAGATACATGAAATCCAATTAATAATCATTCTCTTTATTCATTTTCATTCATTACTATCCATGAGGTTTACACGATGACAAAATATATGGAGATAGTTTCATTCTTAGTTCATTAATGGCATATGTTTTTCATTTATTCACCATTCTATATCGACTATTCCAATTTGATTATGTTTTAATTATTTTTGATTCATTATCTCACTATTGGTAACACTTACTGAGCATTTTAGATCACACCATCCATTCGTTTACCTTCAACATGTTATAAAGAGGAGACCATTTATTGAGTTATCACGGATGCACTTTATTAGTTTTTGTTATGTATTGTATTTTGTTACCTTTCCCAATGTAATATGAGTTACATGTATGTATCTAGTTTCTTCAAGAATACTAAACTTATTGTTCCTTTAATATTTTATTCCTTGTAATCATGCCAATGTAATAAGTAATTCACTGACTCCAGGCATATGAGGTTGGGTTGTTACAGTTGGTATCGGAGGAAGTTTAATTAAAACCTTGGAAACTAGATTTAGGAAACATAGTTTAGAGGAAATAACCCTAAGTTAGACTTCGAAGATAATCATAAAAGAACATCCTGGAATTTTGGTAAAGTAGAGATTATGTGTGTCTTCAAAGAAAATAAATCCCTATATGGATACTACAAGTGGATGTAGTTCTGGCACAGATATACCTAGGATTAAAAACGCTGACAATGAGTTTCGAGCTTGAACCAAGGTATCCTAGTACATGAAAATGAGCCTTATTGTGCACCTGGTTTGACACTCCTGAGGGATATGATTAGGATAATTTATATTTTCATTAAAAACCATTATGATGGATTTAAAAGTAAATATAAAAAATGTTTATGATTATAATATTAATTTTGAATAAACATTAATATTATCTTAAGTTTTTTCTAGTTAAAAATTATGAACTATGACCTAATTTAGTGTATGTCATTTTTAGTGATGGAACTTAATGGAAGAATGGGAATCAATACCTATGGAAAATATAGAGATTTCCCCATTGATTAAGTCAACACAGTCAGTGTTGGAGAAAATAAGATCATGAGAATATTGGGACAACTTACTCAAGTTATGTCAAATAACCATGCTATAATTGTATTGGATAATTTCATTCAAAAACAACCCCCATATTTTAGCGGGACTACTAATCTGGTGGTAGTTGAGCAGTGGATAAAGTACCTTGAAAAGATATTTCTGGAATTAAGATGAAATGAAAATGAAAAGGTAGTACTAGAAGTATATTTCTTCAAGGGTGATTCTAATCAATGGTGGTCATTGATCCAAAATACCATAGAGGAAGAGGAAATAGAATATATTGAATGGAGAACTTTTAAGGAAATATTCTTTGACAAATATTTCCCTCGTGAAAAACGAACTGAAATGAAGATGAATTTACTTAGCCTAAAGAAAAGGGAAGAGTGTTACAGAGTATGATTCTACCTTCACAAGATTAGTCAGGTATTCTATACATTTCATACCTGATTCATAAGATAATATTGATCATTTTTTGAAGGTCTTAAGACAAGACTTTTAAGGGAAATATTTTACCAAACATTTTCATTATAAGATGAAATTGTATTAAGTTCCATCAAAACAGAGAAGTAATTTTCTAGATCAAACTTTTTCAAGGGAAATCATGATAAGAAGAAACATTCTAATAACCATGGAAAAAATGAAGTGCCAATGAAGAAGAAAGGAATGAAGCAATTTCCATTATGTGATAACTGTGGAAAGAATCATTATGGGAAATGCTTGAAAGGAATGGGAGTTTGATATAAGTGTGGAGAAAAGGGCCATCGATCTAGTGAATTCAAGGGGAAGACACAAGTCAATGATGTTCAATGATAAAATTTTGGAGATATGGGACACTATGAAAATGAGTTTCCTAAGCACCAAGGAAACTTTCCTTAGAAAAGGTCACGAGGGAAAGGTAATTCTTATGAAATTACAACTGTGGTGGATAAAGTTCCAAATGATGTGGTGGAATATAATTTAATTGTTTCCTAGAACTTGGACAATGATTTACTTGATTCTGGATCATCACATTCATTTATATCTACCTAGTTTTCCAAGAAAATTAGACATGTCCAATTTGATTTAATAAAGGAGTTGTCAGTAAAAACTCCTAGGGGATGTATCATTGTGATAATGATGTATCGATCTATCCCCCTCATGACACATAAATGTGATTGAGTTTATAATATTATCATCATACCAATGATTTACTTTGATATAATTCCTTGTTTGAATTGGATGTAAAATTATGTTTCGAAGATCTATTGCATGAATAAGGAAGTTAGAATTTTTAAGAATGGTGCAGAATCCCTTACCTTTAGAGAAGAAACCTTTCCATCTGATTCTTATCTATATCCACCCCCAATATCTCTAAAGAATGAAATTTACTAAGAGGAAGAAAAAACAATATCTATGGGTGAGGAAATAAATCATCAAATTGAAGACATACCTATTGTGCAAGAATACATTGATGTATTTCTAGAGGATTTACTAGGACATCCTCCAGAGTGTGAAGTTGAGTTCTCTATTGATTTAATTCCAAGTGGAAGACCTATATCAAAGACACCCTATAGAATGGAAACTATATAATTAGTGGAGCTAAAGAAACAATAATAGTAATTTAGTAAAAAATTATTTATTTGACCTAGAGTTTCTCCATGGGTATCCCCTATTCTCTTTGTCAAGAAGAAATATGGATCCATGAGGCTATGCATTAATTATAGGGAAATAAATGCTATTACAATAAAGAAAAATTATCCTATACCATGAATTTATGATTTATTTGTTCAACTTCATGGATCCAAATATTTTTCGAAGATTGAACTTCGATCTAGATATAAACAACTGTGTGTGAGGAACAAAGATGTTCCCAAGAAAATTTTTTGAATCAGGTATGGGTAATATAAGTTTATAGTAATGCCTTTTGGACTGACTAATGCACCCTTTATTTTCATGGATATAATAAATAGAGTTTTCAAGGAATATCTTGATGACTTTGTTGTGGTATTTATCATTGATATCTTGGTATACTTTAAAAGCTACAAAGACCATGAGAATCACTTGAGGATTATTATGAAAACTCTTAGATGAAATTAATTATATTGGAAGTTTATCAAGTGTCAATTTTGGCATCAATAAATTTATTTTATTGGCCATATTATCTCTAAGGATGGAATCATAGTTGATCATGCGAAGAAAAAGGAAATCCAAAAATGGCCCACGCCAATGAACATAACTGAGATACATAGTTTTATTGGATTAGCAGGTTACTATCTGCATTTCATTCTGAATTTCTCTCGATTGGATAACCTGATAACCAATATCACATGTAAAGGGTTTAAGTTTGTGTGAATTAAATAATGTACAATATGCTTTGAATAATTGAAAATAAGATTGATCAATGCTCTAATTTTGACTCTTCCATCTGGAAATGATGAATCTGTGATATACAGTGATGCATCAAAGAATGGACTGGGTTACATACTTATGAAAAATGATAAAGTTATTGCTCATGGATCAAGGAAGTTGAAGACTCATGAGAAAAATTCTCCAAATCATGATCTTGAGTTAACAGCCATAATCTTTCATATGAAAATATGAAGATATTATCTCTATGGTGAAAGATGTGAGATATATACAGGTAAAAAGAGTTTGAAATACATTTTTACACAGAAATAACTCAATATGAGGCAAAGGATATGGCTCTAGTTACTCAAAGTTTATGATTTTTCAATACAATACCACCCAAGAAGGGAAAATAAGGTGGTAAATGCATTAAGCAGTAAATATCATGGACTTATGACCTAAATAAGGATTGAGAGAGATCCTATATTAATGGATATACTAAAGTAGGATATGGGAATTTTTAAGAATGGGGGAACATATTTCCTCTTTCAAGTGATTGATAAACCATATTTACTAGAGAAGATAAAAATCTCTCAATATGATGATGAGAATCTATAAAAGAAAATTAATGATGTTATGGATATAAGATTGGTATACATTGTGAATGAGGATAGAGTTATGAAATTTGGGAAGAGGTTATGCGTTCCATCATTACCTAAGCTAAAAAGGGAACTATTAGACAATGCTCATAGCTCAAATTTATCTATACACCCTAGAATCACTAAGATGTATAGAGATTTGAAGGAACATTTTTTGTGGGATAATATGAAGTGAGGACTTGATGACAATGTGTTAAGGTGTCTAGTTTTTCAATAAGTGAAGGCCAAGAGACAAAATACTATAGGGGTCATGCAACCTATACCTATTACTATGTGTAAGTGGGATGGAATTACAATGGATTTTTTCATAGGACTACCAAGAAAACCTAGATGGAATGATACAATATGGGTAATTGTTGATCATCTTACAAAATCATCACATTTCCTTACTATAAGAGAGGATTTACCACTTGACTTCTTTGGAAGAATTTATATTAATTAAGTTGTAAGAATTCATGGTGCACCTCTATCAATTGTGTCTAATTGAGATCCCAGATTTATATCAAAATTCTAGAAATGTATCTAGAAGGATTTGGATAATAAGTTTCATATGAGTATTTCTTATCACCCCCAAACCGACAGACAGTCTGAAAGGACTATTCAAACACTGGAAGACACATTGAGATCATTATCTCTTGACTTTCAAGGTATGTGGGATTAATACTTGAATTTGGTGAAATATTCTATAATAATAGTTTCCATTATAGAATTAAAAATGCACCTTATAAAGAATTATATGGTAATAGGTGTCAAACTCCAACATGTTGGTATGGAGATGGTGAGAGGAAACCTATAGGCCCAAAACTTATCGAAGAGACAACAAAAAGGTAAAGAAAATTCAGCCCCAAATTAAAGTATCCCAAATTAGGCAAAAGAGTTGTGTTGAAAACCATATAAAGGATTTTCAATTTAAATTATGAGATCATGTCTTAAAAAAAGTATCTTCATGGAAGGATTTATTAAGGTCTAGTAAGAAAGGGAAACTGAGCCCTAGGTACATCAGATCGTTTGAAATTCAGGAAAGGATTGGAGTTATATCTTACCATTTAGAAATGCCACCATGTCTCTCCAAACTTCATAATGTGTTACAAGTGTCATTTTTAAATAAATACATTCCATACCAAACACATGTACTATCCTATGAATAAATAGAGCTAGAACATGATTTTTCTTACTGTGAAGAGCCTATCGAGATTCTTGACACTAGAGTGAAAGTATTGAGAAATCAGATGACCTCATCTGGTTAAGGTTATTTTAATAAATCATAAAATGGAGGAGGAAACTTGGTAACCTGAGGTTGTTATAAATAAGAGCCACCCAAATATTTTTATATGGGTTTATACATGAAAATTTTTGAGGACGGAATTTCTGAAGGAGGAAAGAATATAACACCCCAAACATTTTATGGTATGTTTCTATTAAAAACATTAAATTAATTAGATATCCTATATTTAATGAATCGCTGAGTTTATTTAAAGAAACACTTGGTTATTTATAAGATATAATCATAACCTATCCATTAAACTTAAATTTTCCACTTTTGTGTTTTGAATTTTGAAAAACAGACATACATAGTTGCGATCAAGGTGATATTTGGAGTTTGATAGAATCAACTTAATTTTCTATAAATATTAAATTACCCTTATGAATATTAATTTATCCTTATTAATAGTAATATGACCCTTATTAATGGTAACCTTACCCATGGAAGTATAAATAAAATTTTGGCACCTTAAAATGAAGATAAATATTTTAAGTGTTGGTATTTTTTGATTAAATGATAATTTTAATTAAAAATTAAATATCCCATATTTAGAAAATTATTTTTGAAAAATGGAGGTCATTTTTGTGTTCCACATGTCGAAAAATGGATGGGGTGAATTTTTGGGATTTTTTTGAAATACTTGAATTTTTGGTGAATAGTTAAATACAATAATTATGGTATAAATACATTATGAGGGAAATAAACTATTTATTGCATCATGGATGATTTAATCAACCATTATTTACAAATATCATTAAATTATTACTATTTTAGTTCATGTATTCATCACTATTTCTTGTCTTCTTCAAAAATAATAAACTAAGGATTAAAATATTAAGAAAACCCTCCTCCCCTCCACTATAAATAACACCCATCACACCTTCATTTATTCACACCTATAAATCTTAAATAATTTCCTAAATTCTTCTAAAATATCTTCCTAAGATCATACCCCACGTCTATAAGCACTTTTTATATTCAAAAGACCAAATCCTATCCCCTAAAGAGGCTCTCAAAAGAAGATAGATTCAAGAGGTAAATTCCTCTTTTCAATTATTTTGATTTCTTTTCAAGTTCCTTTGTTATCTTTTCTATTTTAACATATTATCATCCAAATGTTATGAAAAATAAATTACCTTATATTTACTAGAATTTATTTATGATAATAAAATATAACATCATCATCTCCTCTTTTCCCTCCTTTTATACTATAAATGAAAACACAGTTTGAGATGTGATAATTATCACATTCAAGGAAGACGGGTTTTGAATTTTCATTACCATATTAAAGACTGGTCATGAAACTTTTATAATGGTTGAAAAATATCAGAATATATGTATTTTATCTTATGGAACATTCTAGAATCCTTACACACTCATAATATAAAATAATAATACAAAACAAGTTCATTATGAAGAAAACCGCCAAGTTAATCCAAGCATTTATCAATAACTTTTATCTAATGAGTCGTCCTCATGATATCTAAAAAAATCATTATAAGGTAATTTATATCTATTTAATTTTACTAATAATATATATTAACAATTCTGTATGTTTAAAAACATTTTAAATATACTTCCATTCATGAATACAAGTAAACTGATCTTGAAAACTAGGGAAGAAAATGCTTCCAAAACAATAAAATTGAACCTCTTAAACCCATCAAAAAGGCCATGAATGAACCTAATAAGGTTAAAATAAATAAATTAAAAATATATTAGGTTATATAATTTTTAATTAATGAATCTAAATTTTATTATTTGGGTCATTAAAATCAAACGAAGAACACATTCGGGCATAAGGCAAGTGGTTTCTCATCTCACTTTTATTTCTGTGAGATTTCCATTGTTCGCCACTTATATTTTGTATGTGGTGTATGTTTAAAGAAATTTTATATATGATTTAATGATTCTCTTTATATTCATGGTATTAAGTTATTCACTTGATGATTATTAACTCGACTGATTACAATGTTGTAAGGGACTTTGTTTCAGTTTCCATTTCAATGTGATTTACTTGGTACTATGCACCTAATCATTATTATTTGGTGTAACTAATACCCATTTGAGATCATTTTAATTTTAAATTTTAAGTATATTATATATCCATATTCTTGTTTCATGTACATGATCATTTTCTTAATTCATATACCCTTTTACATACAATATTTATTTGGAATGTTGTTTTAACTATGGAAATATTGTTGAATCTGTATCCTCTAATCTATACAAATATTGGGAAGGAATATTTTAGTTGTATTAAATATATGTATAAATAATGATTTGAACTTTAAGTGATGGGAGGGGACCTCTATAGCCCCTCGATTCATTAATAGGTCTCATGAGACAAATCAGTTGGAAACAAACCCTTCATGTTTGTTTCCAAAATAGAGCCAGACATGTATCTACCCACAGACTTAAACCATTTCGATGGTATAGTGGTATCATGTACCAGAAACATGAAGTAAAATTAATAATCATTCTATTTATTAATTTTTATTTATTACTATCTATGAGGAGGTTTTCACTATGAAAAAAATCTAAGGATGCAGTTTCATTCTCTATTTATTAATGGCGTGTGTTTTTTGTTTATTCACCATTCCATATTGACTATGCCAATTTTATTATGATTAAATTATTTATGATTCATGATTTCTATATTTTTAACCCTTACTGTACATTTTATATCACCCCTTTAATTTGTTTTACCTTCAATAGGTTATAAAGAGGAGACCATTTATTGAGTTCTCATGGATGCAGTTTATTAGTTTTTGTTATGTATTGTATTTTGTTACCTTTACCAATGTAATATGAATTACATGTATGTATGTAGTTTCTTCAATACTATATAATAGATTGTTCCTTCGGGATTTCATTCCTTTTAATCATTCCAATGTAATAAGTAAAGCACCAGCTCTTGGCTTTGGGGGTCGGGGTGTGACAACACGCTTTGAAAATCAAGAAAAAAACCCTTTTTTGGTAAATTATAAAACCAAAATTCCTCAAAAAATGGGAATATTATTTTCATTTTAAAACCGTTTAAACTTTTAAATTAATCTTCCTAAATAATTAAATACACAATGGAAGGAAAATTCTCTCATGCAGCATAAGTTAAAAGAAAACACTCCTTTCACACTTTTATAAAAAGTAAAAAGTGAGTTGTATATATATTGATTTGTATGTATAGCCTTTGAAAATATTATTTTTAATCATATGTAAAGAAAGTAAAATGTAGTAAAAATAAATTTTATCATAAATTTAATTATAGATAAGAACTTCCATTTTTTTGAAGAACATGGACATGGAGGAGAAACATTCTTGACCCAAAAAGATGAAATAAAGTTAGCTTTTCTAAAAAACATTTTCTCAACCATTTTAAGCACCAAAGATTGTAAAATGTATATAAAGAAGTTTAAAACACATAAATATCTAGATTATAATAAAATATATGGAGTTTAAAGGATAATTAGTATAGAATTTCCCTCAATGTAAATTTAACATAAACAATATCAGAAAGAAATGAGGCCATAACATAAATCCCTTTCCGCTTTAATAATCTTTGATTCAAAGCCACATGAAAGAGTGGTACTTTGATGGATTTTTAAATCCAAATAATTTTCATTAAAACACCATAAAATACATTAATGGTTATTATATACACCACATAAAATAAAAATGTGGAGAATATGGAATATGTATCATGAAAATAAAAGTGAGATGAGAAACTCCTGCATCAAAGTCCTGTCCTACTTTGTACATATTCAAAACACTTGTATAATAAATATGTATTTATTATGAAGACATAATAGAACCATATTAACATGTAAATAAATAAACACACAAATTTATATTACTATATATCATTCCTTCAAAATTTTAAATTATCCTTTTATTAACAATTCTTCATTAAAAACATATTTAGCTGAAAACTGGGTTATTTTGCATGCATGTTTTAGTTTAATGGTTCTATCCCTTAAAAATTTGTCATTTTTTATTAATATATAGAATAATAATAATGAAATAATAATAATATTTATTCAGTATATGAACATTTATAATTTTATATATAATGTGGTGATGAAAAATTAATTACATCACTTCATGGAGACGATAGTCAATACGTATGCACACGTGATGTTTCCAAGTTTTGATGGATGGAATAAAAGGAAGGTAAATAATAATTAAAATTTATATAATCATAATTATATCATAAATATCATATATATTCATTAATTGTATCCTTATTACCAACCATATAAAGTATAAATGAAAAACAAGACACATCACTTCATGGAGGTGGTAGTTCACACGTATGCAAGAATGACATTATCATTTTACAATGGATAGGAAGGAAAGAAGGAAGATAAAATATTATAATTATAGAATAATAATTTTTTCATAAATATCATAAATAAATATTAAATCCATAATAATAACCATCCATTAAAGCTGGTGATGGAAAATGAAATACATCGCTTCGTGGAGACGGTAGTCCGTACGCACACTCGAGCGATACATTCATTTACCATTGGGATAGAAAAGAGACTAAAAATGGTTTTAACATGAACATAATAACATTTAATAATATTTAATATAAATATTTTATTATATAAATATGGTTATATAATATTTATAGTAGGTGAAAGGATAAATAAACATGAAAATATCCGATTAATAATTATTCCACTACTTTAGAAAACCTCCTTTGGATTACACCTTAAGCCCCAAAATGTTAGTCTTACGATGATAAAATGGATTCTAGGATATGGTGAGGGAAGTTAGGATAGTATTTTGGTAGGTAGTTTCTGAATTTAGGTTCTCAAAAGTTGTGAATAAGTGAGTAGACGAGATGCCCATTTATAAGTGAGGTGGGTGGAAAACATGTAAAGAGTAGAAACATTAATATATAAGATGTGTACAATTCACGTAAAATGGATCCCAAATTCATTATATTCAAATATAATGTTTATAAGGTCTAAATTTTACCAACCAATAAATTTTATATAGGTTTATATGTCATTTTAAACCTTATCTTTTGGTTTAACCCCCTCACTAACCATGTTTAACCTTAACTGAAGTAACAAAATTTCTCACTCTTTAAGGGTCATGAAAATAATTTAAAAAATTATAAGTGGAACATAAATGAAACATGAATGATATTATAGACAATTTACCATCCAATTTATTCAATATTTGATTTTTTATAATTTTATAATGATTTAAAAATAATTTTTAAAACATTAAATACCATTTAATGTTATTTTCAAGACTATTCACATGTGAAGAATTTAAATGAATAAATATAAAAATTTAATAAGAATATAAAATATTTAAATATAAATTATAAATTATAATTATCAAATAAATTCACATGACATAATAATTCATGCAAAATATATTACCCATAATGTTTTTAAAATCATTTACTTTATTTTTCTATTTCTTGCACAAGTGCTATGTCGGAGTTGCATAAGTGTTAAAGGTAATTATATATCTAAAAATATGGAAAATAAATAATTTTCATAAAAATAATTTATATCCTTTTTTTTTCACTATGAAATTATATTAGAGATGTTAAAAGAAAGAGAGTAACATTTTTGAATTTTTTCATAACTTAAAATAATATAAAGGTCATAATCAAAGTTAGGTTAGGACCTCTTGTAGGATGGCGAGCACTCCCGTAGGTGGTCCTTCGGCGGTGTCGGGTGCTTCATAGGGTGGTTTTTCGGCGGTGGCGAGTGCCCCCGCGGGGTGTCCTTGGGAGGCGACTGGAGTTCCATTGAGCGGAGCTCCTGTGCAGGATTCAGGTCCGCTCCCAGGAGGCGGTGGGACAAGGACCGGGGCCGGGCCTGCTTTGAAGGCTTCTTTTAAGGATTTTCTGTGTGGTTCGGATCCCAGGAGATCCGGTGGTGGTCCTCTTATGGGGGCTTTAGTTTATGAGATTCCTCTGGTGGAGGTGGATAGTCGCACACCTCGGTAGGTAGAGGGGGTCCCGGTGGTGAGTTTTTCAGCGCAGGAGCTCCGAGAGGCGGCTGCTTTCCATGATCTTTCTTTGGTAGCCCGCTTCGGACGCAATAAACCTTCCTTGAGTTTTTTCCGAGGCTTTGTGGGTTCGTGGGGGTTGTCCCGTCCGGCGGCGGTTTCATAATTCTTTAGAGTGGAATTCTGTATCCACCTCTCTTCCAGGGAAGACTTTGTTAAGGCTTGGATGAGGAGGTCCAGGGTTTGTGGTGCTTGGTGCTTCTCTTTGACGAGGTGGTCTTGGGATTGCCACTACGGGTGGGAGTCCCCTCTGGATTCTGTGTGGTCATCTCTTCTAGGCTTACCGCTTCCCTTACATAACACGGAAATGCTAAAGGTTGTGGGGAACTCTTTCGGTTCTTTTCTGTGTGCAGATGACAATACCAGGAGTCTCCAGGCGGCCTCAAATCCTTGTATCTGTGTGGAGATGGACTTATCGGTGGACCAACCTTCTTGGGTTCGGATTGAGTTGGATGATGGTTTCTTTTGGAGACAGAAGATCCTTTATCTCCAGGGGTCTCAGTTTTGTGTTGGTTGTGGTTTTCATGGCCATGGAGTGGCGACTTTCCGGAGATGACGGGGTGTGGCGGAGACTTACCGACGGGACAGGGCAGGTGGGTCGGATCAGGATCCACCAGGTCCGGTTTCTAAGGATTCGGGTGTGCCTAACGTTAATCTTCAGCCCGCTCCAAATTCAAATTCAAATTTGTCTAGAAACCCTTGTGTGGTGGAAACAGCGGACAGAGTAAAAGCAACTGACATGCTCAGCTTGCGGTCGGATTTTTCGGAGGGGTTTTTGGACCTCATTTCCTGGTCTCCTGGGCCGGTTCAGAAGCTGTCTCCCCCTCACAACAGGGGGTCCTTCTCTCAGCCAGATTCGGGGGTTCACTTGGCTTTAACGTTAGGAAGCCCATTTAGATATTTGGATCTTCCTCGTGCTCCTTTCTGTATCTCTTCTCAGCTGTCACCCGAGGTGATCCAAACATCCCTGGTAAGTAAGCTGACCATATCGCCTCTTGGAGACGAGGAGGTTCCTGGCTTGACGAGGCGTGTTGAGAAAGAACTGTCGGTCACCCGCCTGTCGCCTCAGAGGCGTCTGTTGGACTCTTTGGCTCGTGGGGACTTAGAGGAAGGTGGATCGGAGGTTAACCTCTTAGGAAGGAAGCCTCTCTTGGATGAGGAGGTTACTCCTTTTAATAAGGTTATCCTTTCACAGAAGCGGACTTTTGGTGAGGATGGATGTGCTGGCCCAACAACGCGATCTAAGGCCAAAGAGAAAGGCTTGGTTGCTTTGCCCCTTCTACCTTCCTCCCCATTGTAGAAGGCCCGGAAGGGCTCATGGTGATGCTCTCGCTCATCATCTGGAATGCACGTGGGTTTGGGGCTCAAGCCAAGCGTTCATACTTGGCTTCCGAAGGCAGGAAATCTAGGGTGTCGTTAATTGTGATTTTAGAGCCGAAGCAGAATCCATGCAAGTTGGATGGGATTTCTAGGAGTATGGGTTTCCCGAACTCCTTTCATGGTGGATTAGTTAATTCACAGATCTGGATAGTTTGGAGAAGCAATATTTTGGTGGAAGTCAGGAGCGTCATGCCTCAATGTATTGATGCAAGGATTGATGTGGGAAGTCTTTCTCTTCTCTTCACGTTCGTCTATGCAAGTACACTGGTGAATGGAAAAAGGGAGTTATGGAGCCATCTGGAGACTTTACAAGCTGGGACTACGCCGTGGTTTGTGGGAGGGGATTTCAATGCCATTACGGACTTCTCTGAGAAAAAAGGTGGGTCGGGGTGGAACCGAGAGAGCATCCTTGAGTTTCAAGAGTGCTTGATGCGCACGGGGTTGTTAGATTTGGGTTTTAGGGGTCCTAAATTCACATGGTGCAATAACCAAACTGGAGGTAACCGCATCTTGAGTAGGCTGGATAGATGCCTCACAAATATTCATGGTCTGGATATGTTTTCAAGCTCCTCAGTCACACATCTTCCACGTTTACTTTCAGATCACGCTCCTCTTCTGATTGAAGTACGTCGTGAGGCGGTGATGGGTAGGTCCCTCCAATATTCTAGTGAATGGCATCGTGACCCGGGTTTCATGCATCTACTAAAGGTATCCTGGATGAAGGAGGAGGAGGGGCGGTCTTGGGGAGGGCTCGTGAATCATCTCAAGCGCTTGAAACAGGATATTAGAAACTGGATAATCATGCAACCGGACCCTTCCAATGGGGTGGCGGGTCTATAGGTGGAGGTGGGAAGACTGGAGGAATCCCTACAGGACTCCTGAAATGAGAATATCTTTGTTATTTTATGTGATAAAAAGGTTCTGCTTGCCGAAAAACTCTTAGAAATGGAGAGAGTTTATAAGCAGAGGTCTCGGGTACGTTGGTTAAGGGAGGTTTATCGGAACACAACCTTCTTTCAGGCTTGCATTAAGGAAAAGAGAAGTATAAAGATAAATTTAAAACTCGACGACGGATCCTACACGTCTGATGTGAACACCGTTGGGAAGTTGGCGCTGGAGCATTTTGAGGGTATGTTGGCTGGGAGGGAGAATTCGGGTTTTGAGAGAGAGGAGGTGGATCACCATGACTTCTTCCATTGTATTCCAACACTGGTTAACGAAATGGACAATGCTTATCTATCCTCGATTCCTAATAAAGAAGAGATCTGGGAAGCCTTGAGGAGCATGCCGCAGGAGAGTGCTCCGGGTCCGGATGGATTTCCGGCTTCCTTCTTCAGTGCAGCGTGGGATGTGGTGGGGTCGCATGTTGTGAATGCGATTCGGGACTTTTTTGGTGGTGGGGCGTTGATAAAGGGTGTCTCTGTGTCTCAGGTGGTGCTGGTTCCAAATATCAAGGACCCGAGCCTGCTGAATCATTTCCGGCCTATTTGTCTTTGCAATGTGACGTTTAAAATCCTGGCCACGGTTATCAATAGGAGATTATCCAGACTGTTGACTAGGATGATCTCGGTAGAGTAGGATGGTTTTATACAGGGCTGTAGCATTCAAGGGGCGGTTGGCATAGCAAGTGAATTGGTGCATGATATCAACAGATGTACAGTGGGTTCGAATATCATTTTTCATGTTGACATGAATAAAGCATATGACAGAGTAGAATGGAGTTTTATCATTCGGGTCATGAGGGCGTTTGGCTTCCAGGAATGATTTTGTGACCTTTTCTTCAGGTGCTAATCTTCTCCTTGGTTATCGGTCTCCATGTTGGGGAAATGTTTCGGTTTCTTTAAATCTGTCTGAGGTGTTCCGCAAGGAGATCCGTTATCACCAACTATCTTCGTTCTGGCTCAAGATGCGTTGTCCAGAAATCTGGTTTTTAGGCATCTCGGAGGGTAAGTTGAATCCCTTCTATGGGAGAAAGAATGCGAGATCCGTCTCTCATTTGATGTTTGCGGACGATATTTTGATTTTTATGAACGGTTGTAGTAGATCCTTGAAACACCTTGATGACACATTGGCCAGGTATGGACGGTTTAGTGGAAAGCATATTAATCCTTTGAAGAGCCACATCTTTATCTCGTACTGGTGTTCCGGAAGGAGACGCAAGGTGATCTAGGGGATTTTGGGGTTCAAACAAAAACAGCTTCCCATGTTCTACCTTGGGGTTCCGCTGTCCAGTGGGCGCATCAAAAAGGAACATTTCAATGAGACCCTTGATCGGATTTGGAGTAGGATTTTCAGTTGGAAGATCAGATTGCTGTCATTCGGAGGTCGGGTGATGCTCATAAATAGTGTTCTCTTGTCCATTCCCATGCACATGTTTTCTGTTGTCAACCCACCAAAAGGCACGGTGGCGAAGGTGAAGAGTGTCTGCTCTTCATTCCTTTGGGATGCTAAAGGGGAAGGAAGATGCCATTGGGCATCTTGGAAGCGGCTGGCTCATCCTGTGGATGAAGGTGGAGTTGGCCTTCGCGATGTTGAGGACACTATTTTGGGATTGCAATCACAGTTAGCATGGGAAGTTATTGTGGGGGAGACTTTCTGGGCAAGGTTTTTTAGAGCGAGATATGTCTGGAAGGGGGAGTTTCGCATCCAAGGTGTGACTGCTTTAGCGAAGAGCATGTTTGCTCACATTGAGAGGATTTATGGCTATGTCAGGTGGGTCGTTGGACGGGGGGAGATCAGCTTTTGGGAGGATAACTGGGCCGGCGAAAAACTGTCTTACGCGGGTTTCCATTCGCCGAGGATCTCTTTCAGCGAGGCAAGTGACAGGTATGATCTAATATAGGCAACTCTTACTCCGAGCCAGCTTGAACTGTTTGGTGGCATCATGATGAGTGAGGAACCGGACCAGTGTTGTTTTACGAAGACAAGCAGTGGAAGGTACACTATAGGGGGCTACAAGGAAATCCTACAGGGAGAAAGCTATATGGGGGAGCGGTGGCCAGCTGTTTGGTGCAAGGAGCTACCTGTAAGAATGAGCTTCTTGGTGTGGTAGGTGTTAAACAGAGCAGTCCCGACGGAGGATAATATACAGAGTAAAGGGGTCTGCATGGTTTCGTGTTGCTACTATTGTGAACATCCGAAATCAGAGATGATGTCCCATCTATTTTTTCAAGGGAAATGGGCCTCTTACATCTGGTCTCTCTTCATCCATCCTCCCTTTCCGGTTGGTGAGTCCTTCTGTATCCAGGACTACATGTACGTATGGCTTCCAGGTAGCGAAAGTAGGGCAATGGAGCGGACTATCAGAATGCTCATCTTGGTGGCTATCTGATGGGTTGTTTGGGAGGCGAGGAACCAGGTTCGGCTAGGGAATTGCTGGTCTTTGGTGTCTATCCACGTCCAGTTGAAGTCACTCATTGTCGAGCTTGCATCTCTTGTCAAAGGTGGGCTAACCTCAGAGACAGTGTGCAACCTGCTCAACCAACCCCTCATTCAGCATAGAGGAAGAGGAAGATGGGTGAGGTGGCTACCACCGAACCAGGGTCTGAAGTTGAATATCGATGGATCCTGCATGGAGGGGTTCATGAGGGGTGGTGGGTTGCTCAGAGATTGTTGGGGATCGGTCCTTCTGGCTTTTAGTGCCTTTTACGGTCCAGGGAACTCGCTGGGTGCAGAGGTCCGGGCGCTTGCATCTGGGTTGGCGGTGTGTAGGCGGAGAGGAATGCATGTGGTAGAGGTGGAATCTGATTCTGAGTTTCTTGTGAAGATGTTACAGGGAGGTCACTGCATTCCGTGGGATTTGAATTATCTCATTCGTAGATGCAAGGTGGAGACGGACCATGGAAGGTCCATTCACCACAGTTGGAGGGAATCCATCTTTGGGGCAGATGCTCTAGCTCACTTGGGCAGACAGGAAGAGCCTCTTGTCATTTTTGGAAGTTTGAACTCCCTCCCCAATGAGTGCCTTACTATTGTGCAGGGAGATTCCCTTGGACTCCATCACTTTCGACCTCCTTGAAGGGAGGCCTCTTGTTTTGTAGTTCTTTTCTGAATAATAATAAAAAGTAACTTGCAGGCATAATCAAAGTTAGGTGAAAAAATAATATATTTTATAATTAATTATGTTTATGGTATAATTAAACCCATAAAATTAAATAAATTCAATTTTTGGGTTGATTTTGAGACCATATCCCATAGTTTTAACCATAATTAACCTGTTTTACCCATTACTATGGTGATAAACTTTTTCCATGGTTATTGTTCTTTATGATGAGAAATGAAATTGTACTATTTACTAAATTTGAGCCCATTTATTAAAAAATTGAAGTTCATTTTTAAATATTCAATTTATCGAATTGGTATAAATAAAGTTTAATATAAGTGTGCAAAATGAAATGAAAAATAATTTTTAGAAAAAATACATATTAAGCATTAAAATGATTTTATACCAAATCAAGTATAATACTAATGCCTATAGAATTAATTATATTATTTTTAATTAAATATATCTTATTTTACTTTAAAAACAAATCCAAAATATAATTATAACTTTAAATTACTTTATTTAATTAAAAGAAATGACACTTTCAAAAATCGATATTTTACACTATTCACTCAAAAAACATTTTTTTTTGAAAAAAATTAAAAAAATAATCTTATGACATGATGATTTCAAAAATTATTCCCATTTTTTAAAATAAAATTTCTAAATGTTTCAGAAATTAATTATAATATCTGTGCATAAAATTTAATAAAAACCATTTTTGAAGAAAATGTATTTTTGAAGTATAGAATGGATTTATTCTCATTCATGGACCAATAAAAATAATTAAATAAAAATTAATTTATTAAATCAGATATATAATATAATTATTTAATTATAATCATCAATCAATAGTTATTAATTTAATTTATTAAAATAAAAATACATTGGAAAAAATAATAATAGTTTTATAAAAAATATCTCTTTTACCTTCAAAAGATTTTATTTCATTTCAAACTAATGGATAATAAATAAATTATTGGGAAAAATATTTTCAAATATTTCATAATATAGTTAATCCTATTCATACCTACCAAACTAATGAATAGTTTATAATTGTCATATTTATATAATAATATTTATATAGTATATCATGGTTCATTTATGATAAGTCTTGTGTGTTTCACATGATTTAAAACAAATAAAATATATTAAATAGAAATATACTATAAAATCATGTGGTGTTACATTCTAACCCCTAAATAAGTCACTACCTTTTAATTTTTATCTCATGTTTTTTGAAAAAGGATTTAAAACATTTTCGAAATCCATTATAAGGAGTGGAAGATAAATATTCCTAAGTGGAAAGAAATACATTTTAATGTACATAAATCACATTTACTATTTAAAATGAATTTATGATCTATGTTAAGACTATAAAACTTATCATTTTCGATATATTTCTTAGACCATGTATTTATTATAAAACTCATACTTGATAATAGGTTTCAAAAAGAAAACCTTGATAGCTATGATATATTTTCCACATAGGACTCAATAGATTTATATTTATATTTCTTGAGTTTGAGGAATTATTTTACTATTGAGGTAAAGAATGAAAAAAAACATACTTACTTGATTTCTTTTCACAATTCCATCCTATAAGAACCCATATTTTTTCAGGTATGTCCCTCCTAGAGTTTTTCATTTGAGCCTTGGTGGCCGAGTCTTGTTTGGAGATGGAGAGCCTTTTTTGGAGAAAATGACCCAATGTTCAGGGTTTCATGAGTTTTTGAATTAATAGAATCTGGTTATAAATGGTTAAGTGTTAAAAAGGGTTCTTAATAAGTTCAGAAGCATTAAAAGGGGTTTAGGTTTTTTAAAGGGAAAATGGGATGAAAATAATATATAGAACATTTTCATGTCATGTAAATTCATTACGCATCATGTAAATGTATTACACATCATATTATTGTTAGAGCGTTTTAATAAAATAAATCTTAGGCAAATTTTTTTTTGGTGTCAACTATTAAAATTATTTACACAGCATGTAACTACATTACACACCATTTAATTCCAAGACCTACTATTTTAACAAGGCAGTGTGGTTCATTTTTCATTTCATTCCACTACAGATATTATCCTCTTGAATCTATGGCATCCTCTAGGTGAATTTGGAGTGCTAACCCTCCTTCCAGATGTCCCGTTTGTGTGATCAATACCTAGTAAGTGTTTTTGGTCCAGTTTCTTTCTTATCTCCCTTTTTCTACAACCATTGTGTTGAAATTCCTTGACTAATTAAATTTTTGGTTTTGATCTTGATTTGTTTTGATATAGTAACCTATTTGAAATCATCTAAACCTTCCATATCATAAGATTTTTCTATTGGAAGTGTTTTATTATTCGCTAGTTAAAGTAGGGGGTCTAAATCTAAACAATATGATTTGATAATTCCTAAGTTTATGAAATATCATGATTGGATAAATATAGGGTGCACCCAAATAATTAAATAAATGAATGGGATTATTATTTTATGTCCTTTGGTTTTAATTAGATTCTATTCTGTCTTATGGATACTCATTGGGTGCTCAAACCATGAATATAATTAAAGTGGCTAATGTCATAAAGTTTGATTAGAATTACATGTGACCTTAGGTAATTTCTTGTTATAGAATCCCTAAATTGTGGCTTATTTGATTATTGTTATAACTATTAATAAATTGTGATTTAAATTTAAAGTGTTATTTGAAAGATTAATGGTAATTCACATAATTAACAATTGAGATATATGGTGTGATATTGTGATATCAATGTCGTATTAAAAGACTTGTGTTCCATGATGAAATGATTATATATTAGGCTCACCCCTAGAACTTGCACACTTATATATTATAATCCTGATATTAAGTGGGTTTCACCTAGTACCATGCTACAATGCTTATAGAGAGTGGGATACACCCAGTCTTATGTTGTAATTCTTATAAGGATTTGGTCTAGTTGGTGTAATGATTATAGGGATTTAACCCATATTGTTGAGATAATACCATGGTTATATGGTGGTGGTTGGAATTTTTATAATATATGATCTGAGATATTCCATCATGGTGGAGAATCATGTTATTTACCTTGGTCATATAGTGGTGGTTGACATGGTCATAAGACATGCTCAGAGATATTTTAGAACAGAACTGAAGTAGGTTGTTGTTGTATTTATTTAATTTTTGGATTAATTAATACACCTATAAATCGATTTATTACATATATTTTTTATTAGTCTAGTTAGTTTAGACATGGTGGAATTGATCTACTGAGTTACACTCACACCCTATTCAGGCCTCTGTTTGGTACCTGAGCAGATTATGTGGATGTAGGCTTGGAAAAGGGAAAATGAAATTATTGTTGATTTCTTGTTTGTTGGATGGTTTGGGGTTTGGTGTTGGTACTAACATGGGGTTCAGAACTAGGTACTTTTGATTCTTATTTGAGTCTTTTAGTCTTTTACTTTTATTTTTTTAGCATGAAATTTTGTTACATTTCAGCACATCATTAAATTATTCCTTTATTATTTATTTGATTATTTAGTTGGATTTTATTATTGTCTTCTCTTATGTCTATAATTTTATTTATTTTATTTATATGGTTTATTTTATACTACTATAACACTTTATACTTGGGGGTATAGTCTCCCCAATGTACATTTCAATCCCCTATTGCTATTCGTCATCCTTTGGAAAATGAGGAGGAACGTTTGAGGTCTCATAACCAACCCTTTTTGTCTACATGAGAGAGTGAAGGATTGGGGTACATTAAGAAGTGGTATCTTTGGATAATGTTTTATTTTATTATGTGTTACTATTTAAGAAAGGTTGAAAGGAGACTAATATGTTTCAGGACTTGATAACGAGCTTGTGCATGTGAGTAGCTAACCCTTGCATGGGGGAAAATCCGAGTTCCCATGGATGAGATTACTATTTTTTTCATGTTCTTGTTACAATTGATGTTATTTCACCTTGGGTGATCTACATGTTGTGTGTCGTTATTTTTTAATGATGTTTCTATTTCTTGAGATTTGTACTCATGGCCCGATATGTCATGAGATGAGAATACATGCATCATAATAGTCACATAGGGATATATTGGCATGCATTGTTCATGATAGGGACATATACATTTTTTTACATGTGATATATACTTTCCTGTGGAACTATGTTAGGAGATATCTATTTCAATGGAAAACTGAAATTAATTGACATCTCATGCTAAAACACTTGTAATCGATGTTTTGAGAGACTATGTGATAATGGTTCTCTATTGAATTCACTTATTGAGGTTAACATTGTTGCTAGCCAGTTCTCTAAGATGTGTGTTTATATTGTAGAGAAAATTCCACCTCGTCATCTCTACTTTAGCATTAGGAGAGTGAAAATTAGTATGCTTCTAAAAAAAATGAACCAAATCTTACTATATTTCTTGGAGAGAATATGGATTTTCAGCTTCATGAAAACTTCTTGAGGGTTATGCAATCCATGGAATGGAAGACTATTCGTACTGTTACTTTGATTTTTGGTGTGAAAAGAGATTTTCAGCTGTAGTATCTACCAATGTTTACTAGGGAAGGAGGACCCCGGGAAATTGAGTTCTAGATCAAGTCAGTCTAGAAAGTCTTCAAGCATCTTGAGACACTCACATATTGGAGGATGAATCTTGCTGCATATATTCTTTGTGAACCTTCCAAGCATTGGTTGGATATTTTATAGGAATATATATAGAAGGATAAGATATATTGTAAGTACTTTTAGATTAATTTCCTGATCCATTTCTATCTTGATACATTGTGGGATGATAAATCTCATGAGTTCATGCATCTGAAACAGGAGGTCATGTCAATGCTAGACTATGTTGGACATTTCACTGACCTGTAGTGCTTTGTGAAATATTTGGCAGTTGATGAGATCTCCAGGGTGAGATATTTTTAAGATTTTATTCACTATGAGATTAGGTCACAGGTAAACATGTTCCTTTTAAGAATATTTGAGGATGTGATGAACCATGAACTCATAATAGAAGGGAATCTGAGAGAGGCCTTGAGTAGCGGCCAAAATGTTTCAGCAGGGTGATCTAGGAGCTATTCTTTGAGTGGAAAGAAATTCCTATATGAAAATTTATGCTAAGGTAGTAGTGGGTAGAGAAGTTAAGGTAGTGGATAGCCATATCACGGCCATGTTCC
Source organism: Viscum album (assembly GCA_963277665.1). Lineage (NCBI taxonomy): Eukaryota > Viridiplantae > Streptophyta > Magnoliopsida > Santalales > Viscaceae > Viscum > Viscum album. The sequence goes on along the minus strand of OY728127.1, from coordinate 1,405,235,103 downwards.
ATTCTAGTGCTACTAGTGAGGAAATTTTGGTCAGAAGCACTCATAGTGTCCTTAACATGAATTCGAGTGTCACATATGTGATAGATTTGGTTATCCTCAAAGGTTCTATATGAACTTTACATTTTAGAATAGTGAAAGGGGATCAGAATAGGCACCTAAGTTGGGAAGGGCTTAGCTACCCCTCAACTGACTGGTAGTTGGAGTTATATTGGTTGTTCAAGCTGAGGTAGGGGATGTGATATCCCAGTGCATGAATAACATTAGTACGAAAGGGAAATAACTCAAGGTAGTCGAACTGGATCCCATGGTAGAGGGATGAGTCATCTACACATTATTCAGACTACTACGACTATCATGAATGCATGGCCATCTACCTTCATAGGTATGATTCTTGTATCATCTACCTTATCTTGCATTTTCTTTGATACAAGAGTGTCACATTGTTTTCTATTTAATATTTTTGTAAACATTTTGGGATTTTATGTGTAATTATTAGATGGAGTTTTAACCATCGACACACCATTGTGAGTGTGGTCAGAGAATACCAAATTTTTCAAGGCGTGTTCTCTAGATATTGGTGGTTACCATTTATTTTGGGAGTTGTTCATGCTGGAGATGATAGGCTTCAATTGATTTTGGGTATGGATTTGTTAGTTCTATACTAGGATCATATCAACTATTATAATAGGAGAGTTATATTTCTATCTACATAGGGATGCATCTATTCTCACTAAGGTGAGTGAGATATTTAGGATGGTCTTGTAGGGCCAATTTAGTGAAGATAGGATTGTCTCATGGCTTATATAGTAGATATTTCTCTAAATAATGGTGGAATGTAGTAGGATTATTTTCCTCCAATGGTATACCATTTTTAGGATATATTTATTGATGAAATATATGGATTACTTCATGAGTGATAGATCGAGTTCATGATTGAGTTAGTGTCAGGAGAAGATCTAGTTTCTATCCCACCTTACAGAATAGCACCAACAGTGATTCAAGATTTGAAATTACAGTTAGAATATCTAGAATCTAAAATATTCATATAGACTAGTATATCTTTATGGGGTTATACAGTTCTATTCACCAAGAAGGTTGATGGGTCTTTGTTCTTATGTGTGGATTGTCAGAGGTTGAACTAGATAACGATCAAGAATCGATATCTTCTTCTATACATTTATGATATTTTTGATTAGTTGAGTGGTGATAAGATTATATACAAGATTTATTTGGGATCAGGTTACCATCAGTTAAGGGTGATTCCATCATACATACCTCAAACTTCTTTTAGGAGAAGATATGGCTTATATGAGTTTGTAGCGATTTCATTTGGGTTGACTAACGCACCAACATTATTCATGTACTTAATGAATATGATCTTTCATCCTTTTTGGATCATTTGATGGTGTTTTTTTTATCACAGTGTACTCCCAATTAGAAGACGATCATTCCAAACATCTTGACATCATCTTGACTAAATTCATAGAGCATCGAATTTACACCGAGCTAACCAAATACATTTTCTAGATTAATAAAGATCACTTCTTGGTCCATGTCATCTGAGAAAAAGAAGTGTAAATGGACCCATATAAATTAATAACCATGGTATATTGGGAAAATCCCAAGAAGATTTTGATATTCAGAGCTTTTTAGGGTTTACAGGTTTTTATCAGTGTTTTATCCAAGATTTCTCCTATTTGGAAGCACCAATGTTTGGGATGACCAGGAAAGGGGTGAAGTTTGTTTGGTCTAATTCTTATGAGAAACCTTTTTAGGAGTTGAAATTCATGATAACCACAACACCTATCCTCACTTTACCTCTATTGGGTAAATCATATACCATGTACTATGACACATCCGATGTTAGACTCAGAGTACTGCTAATGTAGGAGGACTGAGTGGTTGCTTATGGCTCTATGTAGCTAAGATCGCATGAGAGGAATTACCCAACTCACAATCTAGAGTTATCAGAAGTGGTACATTCCCTAAGATGTTTGAGAAACTATCTCATGGGTGATAGGTTTTTGGTATACACATACCAAAATATCCTCAGGTACATCATTTCTCAGTGAGACTTGAACCTTAAGAATAAGAGGTGGGTCGAGTATTTGTAGTCTTTCGACTTTGAATTGGATTATACACTGGGAAATGGAAATTTTTTTATCAAAAATTTGAGCCAAAAAGACATAGACAGAGCCAATATGAGAGTCTTGTGATGAGTGGTGGATAATAGATCCCTTTTAAGAAATGCATCTGGATGTTCAGGAGTCTCATGGATGGATAGATCTATCTTTGAAATTTGTTCTACGCGTGCTTTTGGACTGGAATAAGATTAAGTATTTATCTAATATTGAGGGATCAATTCTGAGATAAAAATTATATGATAGGGATACACCATTAGGATGGTCTCTTAGTAGTAGTAATTCTATTATTTTTTGTGTCTAAGTATGATTTTCTATGGTCTCATGCAAGGAGATGATGAGGGAGTTTTATGATTCTAGATGGGTGGTGCATCCTAGCTTGAAAAATATGTCTTGTGATATCTATATAAAGTAATGGTTGTTGGGAGTAAATAATTATGTTGAACAATTCGTGGCTAGATACTTCACTTGTCTACAGGTGAAGGAAGGGTATCAGAGGCCAGCTATGATTTTTCATCCTTTTCCAATTCCTGAGTGGAAATGAGATGATGCCACAATGAATTTTGTGATAGGATGACCCATGAGAATAATGTTGTATGGGTTGTTTTGGATATACTGAAAAAGGTTGACCAATTATTTCATATCAGGGTAACCTTTATAGTTGATGATCTGGGTAGTCTTTTTGTGTATGAGGTGGTTCGATTGCATGGTGTGTTGGGAACAAGTTGGATGGAAATTTTTTTTGGAAGTTGAAAGATGTTTGTGTTTCGAGTGATGTCTTTTGTTGTTAAATAAGAAATAAATCACCTCACATTATAAAATTTGGTGATCAAACTCACAATATTAATTAAGTGACTAGACTCAAAAATCTTAATAAAGTCTAGTGGTTTGAGAAGTAGTTTTCTGGGGGAAAAGTCTCATCAGACTCACAGTGAGTCCAAGAAAAAAAGTTTTGATCATTATGAGGAAGGTAATCCGATTCTTCATGGATCTGATAAAATATGATGACTCTTTTCTGATTTGTAATTCAAAAAATTCATAAGTTATATGGAAACTTGGATGAAATCATTATAAAGAAAATGGGGAGAACAAGTGTTTCCAATCATATTGAGTTTTGGTTGGAAAGAAAGATGTTGTTGGAATAATGTGAAGTAATAATAACTTCCATTATCATATAGATGATGCTATACTAAACTTAAAAAGATTATCAAAGTTATGAGGAAGTTCTGATACAAGTAGAATTTTGTAGAAGAAGAAAATTGGCTAAATTCAAAGCATTCTGGTCTCGGTTCACTAGTGTGATATCATTAGATGATGATTTTTTTAATGGTTGTGAAGATTGTATAGAATGTAATAAACCTAATGTGATGGTTTTTAGTCTTATAAAAAATCCACAAGATATAAATATTTGTAGAAAGAAGTTTATGAGAGTTGTAAAAAAAAACAAAAGAAGTTGATGATGACATCAGTTCATTGGAATTGGTGTTCCACCAATCATCCGAGTAATCTTGACACCAATCAACAAATACAATGATTGTTGAAAAATTTAATCTAAAGTAATTTTTTTTTGAAGAATATTGTTTTTATAGAAAGCTTTTAGGACCAATGAAAAGGAAAATAAAGTGGAGTTTGTTGGGACTGATGTAAATGGGATCTGAGATCAATCAACATTGTAGTCAACCATTTTCATCATATTGAATTATTTGTTTTGGTTTCCATTGGGTCAAGTATGAATGAATAACTTTTATATGTTTTTATCAATTGGGTCAAGATTCATTAGAATGGAACTGACATTGACTATTAGAGTGAATAAGAGACCGATCGATCAAATTCAGGCTAGCACCGATAACATCATCAGACACCAGATCATCGGTCAGAGGAAAAGAATAAAAGACGAAATATTTAAAACAGCCAAAAAATTATTATAAAGGAGATATTCCAAGGTTGTTTTAAGTAATTTCAAAAGAGTTTATAAAAGTTTTTTTTAATATGATGCTGAAGTGATTCCAAGAAGTGTTGAAATCATTAGAAGTTTCCACTATATTTATGGAAAAAGAAAGGAAATTGAAGTCTAATGAATTTATAAGAATACTTATGGAACATTGGTTTAAATTTTTTATATTTAATAGTTGGTACAAAGTATGAATATGATCATATTGATTTTAAGTTGGTATAGAGCATCAGAAAGAGTTGTTTGTTTCCATATTCTGAGAATTGTAATGAGAAGACAATTTCTTTTTCATATGCTTCAATTAGTGCGGAGAAACAAAATAAAGAATCTGTTGTCTTCTTTAAAATGAATAAATCATAATGGAAATTGGAATTAGACTATAGATTATTTAGAAAGTTTTAAGCGAGCTAAAATTGTGAGAATTTTTTAGAATAAGTGAGAAGAGTTAAGAAGAGTCGAATAAGTAAAAGATGAAGTATAAATTCAAGGATAATTTAATGATTTTTAAAATTTAGTTAAGCGGGAAAGTTTTTTAGAATCCATCCTAAACCATAATTGGCTCACCTATAAATAGAGGGATGTACATGGTAATTTTACTAACATAATTACTTTTCATGGGTTTAGAGAGAATGTGGAGCATTGAAGGTTTATAAAGAGGAGTTTCTAGATTGATCATTCCTAATGAAGTTTTATAGATAGAAGAAGAAGATATAAGATCATATTTAGAGTTTCTATATTGGTATGGGAAATTATACTGGTATTTTCAGACTGAGGTTGAAGAAATTTATATTTGTTTCAGTGGTATTTTAGTAGAGTTACATTATCAGACTGAGCAATCGGAGTGGAGAATCATGCTTGGAAATCATACCGAGTATCATTACAATGTCTAGGTAAGTTCTAACCTATTACTGGGTAGGAAAGTGAAAAAATTGTTTTGAATAGAATATTTTTGAAAGTTTACAAGGCAGTACAATAACATGTTTTGAAGAAATGGTGAAAGTTTCTTAACTTGTTACAAAAAATTGTATTACATAATTTCATGATACTTGAAGCACATGCACTATTTTATTGAACATAATGATATAAAAGTTTAAGGGAATATCATACTTTTTGTATCCACACAAAAGGATTGATTTCTAGTGGACTATGTGGTATTTGATTGTTTCCAAACTATACCAAGGACATAGCTACTCTTTTGAGTAGTGATCCTTGTAAATTCTTATGTTTTTGTAGATCTGTGATTGTTTTGTTTTTATCAAATTGATAACTATTTAAAAGTAGGTAAAGTTTGTTTAAAAAATAATTAATCTTAAAAGAAAAATATATCACTGATTCACCCCTCCCCCTCTCATTGATACATTGATCCTAGTTAGGAAATCTCAATTGGTATCAGAGTTAAAGGTTCCCTTCATTTACTCTTTACTAAAGTTTTGAAGAGAATTTTTGATAAATAATCATAATTTTGTGAATATTAAGGGGATTATGTTCTTTTATTGTAATAATTATCATATTTGGAAAGATTTAATGTTTCTTTATCTTACGTCTATTAGGTATGATGTTATTGAATATGCAATATATGGATTTCCTCTTATTGATGAAAAAGTTCCTCTAACATCTATTGACAATAAGAATATTGATAATGAGGGAAGAGCTAAGAATGTTTTACTCTCCTCACTTTCTAAAAGTTAGTTTCTAAGAGTGATGGGTGTTTCCACCACCAAAGGTATCTGGGATAAGATAAAGAAAATTTATAAAGGCAATAAAAAATTGAATAAGGAAAAATTAAAAATCTGGAGGATAAAGTATGAGGATCTTGATATGGGTGAGTATGAATCCATTGGTGACTTCTTTACTAGGTTTAATGACATTGTTATCTCTACCAAATTTCTTGGTGAGAAGTTGTAAGATTATACTACTATTGAAAAAATATTGATAATTCTTCCTAAGAAGTTTGATGAAAAAGTTTCATTGTTGGAATATAGAGATCCAGATACACTATCTCTAGATGATTTACAAAATACTCTCATTACGTATGAAATGAGAACGGATAAATTTATAAAAGGAAAAATAAAAGTTGATAGAGAAATTTTTTTCAAGGCGACCAAGAAAAAAAAGTCGAAGAAGATTCTTGAAGAAGAATAAGGGGAATATTTTGATTCTAAAAATGAGGTATATAAAAATAATGATGAATTTTTATCCTTATTTTCTAAAAATATATATGAAAAGAGGTGTAGGTAAATATAAAATGAACATTCCCTTGATTTTTTTTGAATGTGGATCCGTTGGGAACTTTTTGTCTAATTGTCCTCAAAGAAATAAAGAATAGGATAATGATTAAGAAAAAATATGGTCAATAAGGTTGTGGAAGAAACATGGTTATAAGAATAAATCTTATTCCAAAGGTAATGATAAAAAATTATTTAAATCCAAGAGAAGAATTTTTTTTATCTAAATATTAGGAAGAAGATGACAATGAGAATGAATCTAAAAAATCTACTGAGAAGGCTGGAGAAAATACTTTCATTGCAATAGTGAATAATGATCATTTTGGAAGTATAATTTTCGAAGAAGATGAAACACAATTAGAATTTCATCTGAAAGAATAATTGGAAGTTGGTATGAGAAATATTTGGAGGTTTGATAAAAATATCAGGAATTTAAAAAATGAAAAAATTTAACAAATAATCAAGAATGTTTTATTGATGAGAAAGATAAGATACATGAATAGATTAATGATTTGAAGAAATCTCTTGAGAAATAAAATAATTGTAATGAAAATATGAAAGTTAAGTTGAAAGAAAAATAAAGAGTTGGAACTTGTCCAACAAAAACTTTATAAATCCAAATAAAGGGCTACTAGCTTCTATAACTATATTTCTAAATTTAGTGAATGATATAAAAAGGGTAAACCTAAGAATGATCAAAATGTACCTTTAATGGCTGAGAATAAAGCTGAAATTGTCATTGAGAAACTCAAAGGTGGGAAAGTTATGTATGTGGGGAAAACCAAAAATGTAGAGAAGTAAACAAGTTTATATAAGTTCTGAGCCTGAGAATGTTTCTATTACTTCTTGTTTTGATAAGACTGAAAAGAAAACCGAGATGAAAATGAAGATTCTTATAGATAAAAAAAGGTTCATGGTCAATAAAATATTGATAAGAAAGATAAGAAGGTTTCTAAGAAATATGCTCACAACTCCAGATAGTACGAAAGTTTGAGGGGAAAATATTCTTTCTATAGATACTTCTAGTATTGTGGTAGATTTAGGAATATGAAAAATATGTGTTGGTTTAATAAAAAAATTAAAACTATTCCACAAATTATAGAAGGAAAAATTTGAGGGGAAGTCAATCCTATCAAAGAAATAAGTATGAGAATGATGTTATGAAGAAACTTGATAAGGTTGATGTGAAAATTGAAAATATATTCTAAACATTGGAAACTATTTTTGAAACATGTGAACAACATAGACATATTGCAAAATTTTGTCTTGTTTTGTTACTGGCACAACAAAAGTTTGTTAACAATTCACAGAATCTAGAAGTTAAGAAAGATAAATGGAAAGAAAAGAATCTTATTATAGAAATTACTCTCAAAGATACAAAAGTATACCAACCTTGGATCTTGGATAGTGGGTCTTATTCTCATATGATAGGATAATTACAATTATTGATGACTATAAAACTCTTAAAATAAGGAACTATGACTTTTGGTAATGATGAATCCCTTAGAATCAAGGGCATTGGATCTTTTATTATCAGGGAAGAAAAGTTAAAGTCAAAGAAATATTTTTTTGCTGATGGATTGAAATAAAAATTTCTAAGTGTTTCACAACTTTTTGGTAAAGAAAACAAAGTTATTTTTAGAAAATATGGGTTTCTTGTGAAAATAGAGGAATATGGAAAGATAGTTACAAGAGGGAAACATACAAAAGGAAACTTATTCCAAGTAGTTGAAGTTCAAAACTCTAGTTACTTAGGAATGGTGGAAGAAAATAAACTATGGAATGAAAGGCCCGGGGCATGTGTCAAAGAAACATGATAAAGTAATCAAAGATAGATAGTGTCTGTAGAATTCTTGATATTTCAAGAAGAAGATATTGGTGTTGCACAATTTTTCAAAAAGGAAAGACTACAAACTCTATGCATAAGAAAGTTAAAATTTGTTCAAAATTACCCTTGGAACTTATTCATTATGATATATGTGGGCCAATGATAAAACAATCAACTCATGGAAATAAGTACTTCATTACATTCATTGATGACTTTACTCACATTACTTGTGTTATGTATATGAAACATAAGTCAGATGCTCTAAATTTTTTTAAAAGTTTTAGGAGGAAATATGAGAAGGAATGTGAGTTTTCAGTGAAGAAGTTTAGAATATATAATGGTGGAAAATAAAAAAATTAAGAGTTTTAAAGTTATCTTTAGAAGCATAAAATTCAGCAAGAGTTCAATACACCATATACTCCTCAACAAAATGGTGTTTTTGAAAGGAAAATTAGAATCCTGGTTGAAATGGGAAGAACTATGTTGCTCGAACATGGTCTCTCTTATTACTTTTAGAGGAAATCCATGAGCACTACTTTTTATATTCAAAACCGATTTTTTACATGAAAAGTTTATATATGAATCCATATGAAATTTTTAATGAAAAAATCTATGTTTAAAACACTTAAGAGCTTTTGGAAGTCCATGTATCATAATAAAGAAATGTGGAAACCTTAGGAAGTTTTAGCAGATATGTGAAGATGGAAATTTTCTTAGCTCTACTAAGGAAGGAAGATGATATAGATGTTTCAAAAAAGTAACATAAATATAAGTTGATTATGTTGTTTTGAAATTTATTGAAAAATTTGGGGAGAATACTAAACAAATATTTGAAAATAATAAAGATAAATAGGATGATATAATTTCTGATAACAATTTTGATAAGGATGAAAAAATTACAACCCTACTCAAGAAGAAGAATTAGACTCAACTGTTTCTAGTAATGAGGAAGATACTCAAAACATATCATCCTAGAATGAGGAATCTGGTGAAAGATCAAAAAATTATTGGTGATCAACTTCTAAGAGTTCAAACAAGAATAACATCAAAATATATTACACATACTTCCTTGTATTCAAAAGTTGAGACGAAATACATGAATAAAGATTTTGAGAATCCAAAATGGTTTTAGGATATGAATGAAGATCTAGATCAAATAGAAAAGAATAATACTTGGGAACTCATACCTAAAACAAATGAAAAAAATGTTATTGGTACAAAGTGGGTTTTCTGAAAATATATGAATAAATATGGTGAAGTGATAAGAAAAAAATCAATATTAGTGTGCAAAGGTTACTCAAAAATTGAAGGTATTGATTCTGATGAGATTTTTTCTCCAGTGGTAAGGTTAGAAACAATCAGAATCTTTCTTGCTATTACTGCACAACAAAGTCACAAGATATTTTAGATGGATGTGAAGTCCGCATTTCAGAATGGGGATATTGATTAAGAAATATATATTGAACAACCATGTGGATTTGTTGTTGGGAAAAATGAAAGTTATGTGTGAAAGTTGAATAAAACCTTGTATGGAATAAAACAAGATCCAAGGGCATGGTATTCAAAATTGGATACTTGCTTGAGGAAGATGAATTTTCAGAAAGTAAGAGTGGATAGTAATATGTATATTAAATAAAGTAAATATTTTTCCCTTATTATAATTGTATATGTTTATGACATTATCTTTTTTAGGAATGATGAAAGAACTTATGAAATATTTTTTTAAGAGATGAAATATTTATTTGATATTTCCATGCTAGGTGAAATGAAATAATTTCTTGGGTTAAAAATATCCCAAAAGAATAAACACATATTTCTTTCCCATGAAAAGTATGCTGAGGAAATTTTTAAGAAGTTTGGCATGGAAAATTTGAAACTAGTTTCCTCACTGATTTCAATGGGAACAAAGTTTTCTAAAGATGAATAAAGAAAATAAGTTTACTCTAAAGAGTTACGTAAGCTAATTGGAAGTTTGTTGTATTTAAATTCCTCAAGACCCAAAATTGTTTATGATGTTACCACATGTGAAAGATTTTAGAGTGATCTAAAAGAATCACATATATGGGATAGAAAAAGAATTATAAGATATATCAAAGGGACACAAAATTTCAGAATCAAGTATGATAACTCAGAAAGTATTGACATGTTTGGGTATTCAGATGTTGATTGGGATGGAAATGTTGATGATAAAATATCCACATCTTTTGAATTTTTTTTCTAGGGAAAATTTGTGTTAGTTGACATAAAAATAAACAAAATCTAGTAACTCTTAGCATGTTTGAATTTGAGTATTTTTCTTCCACTCAAGACACTACTCAACTTATGTGGATGAATACTCAGTTAGAAGGCTTACTTGTTGAAGTAAAGATAACCATTGGTATTTGGTTGTGATGATCAAAGTTCCATAAATCTTATATGAAACCCCGTAAAATATTCTCATTCAAAACCTATTGACATATAATACCACTTCATCAAAGAGAATGTGGATAAGAATGAATTGAATCCAAAGTATGTTTCCAAATCAGAACAAGTTGATGAAATTTATGCAAAACCTTTACCAAAGGAATATTTTTATAAACTAATGTTGAACAAGGGTTTCCAACCTCTTTCTATTAAATGTTGATATATGTGTTTCTATCCAACCTCTCATATTTTATTTAGATAGTGATTTCAAGGGAGAGAATTGATTTATAAATCTATCATTTGATATGTTCTAAACCTTTTAAGGAAGAATGAATATAGGGGGAGTGGGGGAAAGCTGTGAACTTAGCATGTAAATGTGTGAACTATTATAAAATTTTGTTGGAGTGGTTTTAGGAAACTTTTGCTAACAATAATTTTGAAGAAGAAAAGTAAGATGTGAAGAAAACCTGAGGAAGTTTCATGAGTCACTACTTTTGGACAACATGGTTGTGATATCAATAATTATTGTTTCCTAAAATGAGTTATCTCAAATAGGCTTAGAATTGTTTATAAGTTATCTATTTCTTGAGATTACAATGTTCAGTTATTTATGAACCTTAGTTGACAACAGAATCCAAAGATGGAGATTGTTGGGACCAAGTTGGCTGGAAGTTGTTTTTGGAAGATGAAAGATGTTTATTTTGAAAGTCGCATTTTTTTTAATAAAGAATAAAGAAATCACATAACTTTGTAAAATTTTGTGATCAAAATCACAATCATAATAAGTGATTGGACTCAAAAATCTTAAAAAATTCAGGCGTTTTGAGAAGTTTTCTGGGAGAAAAGGCCCATTGGACTCACATTGAGTCTGAGAAACAAAGTTCTAATAATTATGATTAAGGTAATCTATGTATATATGGATTAGATAAAATATAATGACGATTTCCTTATTTTTAATTCAAAAAAGTTATAAGTTTTTTGGAAACTTGTGATGGAAGGCTTATAAAGAAAAGTGGGAGAACAAGTGCTGCAAATCATATTGAGTTTTGGTTGGAAAGAAAGATGTTGTCTGAAGAATGGGAAGTTATAATAATTTCTATTATATGTTATATGATGCTATACCAAACTTAAAAATATTATAAATGCCATGAGTAATTCATAATACAAGAAAAAGTTTTTGGAAGAAAAAAGTGTGTGAATTCAAAGCGTTACGATCTCCATTTATTGATGTGATATCATGAGATGCATATTTGTTTGAGGGATAGGAAGGTTGTTTGGAATGTATGAAACTGAAGGTGATGGTTTCTAGTAATATAAATAAGACACCAGATATAAATATTCTAATAAAGAAGATGATGAGAATCATAATCAAAAAATAAAAGAAGTTTCTACTGACATCGGTTCATCGGACTTTGTGTGACACCAATCATCAGAGTAATCCTGACATTGATCATTAGGTACAATGATTGTTGCAAAAGGGAATCAAAGGAAAAAAGTTTTTTTGAATAAAATTGTTTTTATTGGAAGCTTTTGGGACCAATGAAAAGGGAAAAAAGTATAGTTTTTGGGAACAATGTAAAATGGGATATGAGATCAATCAACAATGTAGTCGAGAATTTTCATCAGGATGATTTGTTAGTTTTGGTTTTAATTGGGTCAAGTACAAATGAATTACTCTGATATGCTTTTATCAATTAGGTCAAGATTCATTAGAAATGAACTGAAAATTATTATCGTATTGAAGCATAAACTGATCCCTCAAATGCAGGGTAACACCGATAACATCATCAAACACATGATCATCAGTCTGAGGAAAAGAAGAAAAGAATAAATAATTAAAACAACCATAAAATTGTTGTTAAGGGGTCTTGAAATGATGTTTGATGTAATTTAAAAAGTATTTTTTAAATAGGTTTTAAAGTCTATGATGAAGCAATTACTTTAAGTATTGACATCTGTAGAAGTTGAAACTATGTTTATGGAAAGGGAAGGGAAACTGAACTCTAACGAAGCTGCAAAAAATACTTAGAAAATGGTTTAAATGTTTTATAGTTAAAAGATGTTATGGAGCATCATAATGAGAAGATTTATTTTTCAGTTGGTATGAAGCATAAAAAAGATATGTTTGTTTCCAGATTTTGAGAATCATAATGAGAATATAGTTTCTTTTAATATTTTTCAATCAGTTTGGAGAAACATAATAAATAATATGCTTTCTTCATCATAATAAAGAAATAAAAAGGTAAATCTAAATAAAACTAAATATCATTTTATAAATACTGAAGCAAGATGAAGTTTTATGAATATTCGATAAGGTTTGAGAAGAAATGAGAAGAGATAAAAAGCATTGTATAAGTCAAATATGAAGCTAAAATTCAAAGATAATTTAAATATTCAAGTAATTTAGTTAATTGAGAATTTTTTTAGAATCCCACATAAAACTTAATTGTATCACCTATAAATAGAGGACATACATGGTACTTTTACTGAAAAGTTACTATTCATGGGTGTAGAGAAAAGGTAGAGTGCTAAAGGTTTCTAGAGAGAAGGTGTTTCTAGATTGACAATTCCTAAGAAAGTTTGACAGATAGAAGAAGAAGAAGTGGGATGATCATATTAAAAATTTATATATTGGTCTAAGAAATTGGACTGGGATTTGTAGATTAAGGTAGAAGCAGTTCATATTTGTTTTAGCAGTATTCTAGAAGAGTTGAATTATTGGAATAATCAATCAGGATAGTGAATTGGACTGGGAAATTAGACTGAGTATCATTAAGAAGTCCACAGAAGTTCTTACCTACTACTAGGTAGGAAAGTGATTATTTTTTTTGAAGACCAAAATTTTGAAAGTTTTCAAGACAGAATGGTAACATGTTTTTAAGAAATTATGAATGTTTCTTAACTTATTACAAAAATTGTATTACATCATTTTATTCTACTTGAAGAACATGCACTTTTGTATTGAACATTGTGATACACAGGTGTAAGGATATATCATAATTGTTTTATCCACTCAAAAGGATTGTTTTATAATGGATTGTGTAGTATTAGATTATTTTCCGACCATACCAAGGATACAACTACTCTTATTGAGCAGTGAACTTTATAAATTATTCTGTTCCTATGGATTTGTTATTGTTTTTTAGAAAAATTACAACTCTTTAACTAGAGGTGAAGTTTTTTTCAAAAGAAAGAAAATTCAAAAGAAAAATATATCATTGATTCACCCCTCCCCCTCTCAGTGATAGATTGATCTTTGTTGGGAAATATCACGGTGTTCTGAGGAGTATCGTTTCTAATAGAGATCCTCATTTCACATCTTGTTTATGTAAGGGTATTTAGATAGATCTAGGATCACATGTTATTTTAAGCACAACCTATTATCCAAATACTAATGGTTAATCTAATCAGACTATTCTGGTTCTAGAGGATATGTTACAAGCCTATGTTTTTTATTTTGGTGGTTCATAGGAGCAACAATTAAAACTCATGGAGTTTGCATCTAATGATAGCTTTTAGGAATAAATACAAATGGAACCTTTTGAGGATATGTATGGTAGGACATTCTTTATTCCTCATTATTGGATCAAGGTAGGTGAGTTAGCACTTTTTGGGCCTAATATTATGTTTGATACATCTGAGAAGGTTCATTTGATCAAACAATGGTTAGTAACCAAACATAGAAGGCATAAATCATATGATGACCATTGGATATGGCCTTTGAAATTAGAGGATGGTCATCATCTTTTCCTTTGGGTTTCATCTTGATTAGGGAAATTCTGTATCAGGAAATAGGAAAATATAGCACCCATGTTTTTTAGGCTGTCTGAAATAGTGGCAAGGGTCAGTCTAGTGGTGTACCATTTATCCCTTCCATAGTGCTATAGTTCCATGCATGATGTGTTCCATGTGTCAAAATTATGAAGATATCACATATACCCTTACCATGTGATAGACGTAGAATATTTCAAGTTTTTTTCTAATGCGTCCTTTGAGGAGCATCCGATACAGGTTATGGATTGTAGTGATAAATATCTTCAGGGTAGGACAATTCATTGGTTTGAGTGTATTTGAAGCATGGGTGAGTTCAGGAGGAGACCTGAGAGAGGTATTCTGATATTCAAACATAGTAGCCATACTTATTTGATGAGACATTACAATGAAACTTGGATCTTCTTGGGGAAAAGCTATTATAAGGTGGGGAGGTTGTAAAATCCTACCTTTTCCAGGTACGTCCCTACTTGAGTTTTTTGTTTGTGCATTGGTGGTCGAGTCTGGTTCAGAGATGAAGATACTTTGTTGAAGAAAATGACCCAAAGTTTGGGGATGTATTCTTGTTTGAATTTATGGAGTCAAGGTATAAATGGTTAAGTTTTAACATGTATTTTTGGTAAGTTGAGAATATTAAAAATGGGTTCTAGTTTTTTAAATGGAAAATGGGATGAAAATATATCTTTATAACATTTAAACACTATTTAAATGTATTACACATTGGGTAATTGTTTGAGTTTTTTAATAAAATAAATCTAAGGTGATGGTTTTTTTGGTGTATCCCATTAAAATATTTACATGATGTGTAACTACATTACACTCCGTGTCATTCCCTAACCTGGTGTTTTAAGAATGTTGTTCTGTTTATTTTTCATTTCAGTCCACTACATATCTTCTCCTATTGACCCTTCAGAATCCTCTAGGTGAATTTTGAGTGCCAACCGTCCTTCTGAACATCCCATTTGTGTGATCAATCCCTGTTAAGTGCTTTTGGTCCTATTTCTTCCTTCTCTCCCCTTTTCTCCAACTGTTGGGGTGAAATCCCTTGACCAATTGTGTTGTTGGTTTTTATATTGATCTATTTTGATATAGTAAACTATATCTAATCATATACACCTTCCTTCTCATTGGAGTTTATTATTGGAAGCATTATGTTCTTCACCAGTAAAGGCTGGGGTTCCAAATCTTAACCCCATGGTTTGAAAATTTCCATGTTTATGAAATATCTTGATTATGCCAACGTAGGGTGTGCACAACTAAATTAAATAAATGAATGGGATTATTCATTGAAGTCCTTTATTTTTAATTGGATTCTAACCTATCTTATGGAAACCTTCTAGGTGCGAGAACCATGAATATAATTAAAGTGGATAATGGATTAAAGTGTATTTAGTATTAAATGAAACCTCAGGTGATTACTTGTTATAGGATCCCTAAATTTTGGATCATTTTATTATTGATATAACTACTAATCAATTGTGATATAAATTTAATGTATTATTTTAATGATAAATGGTAATTTTCAAAATTAACCATTGATATATATGATGTGATATTGTGATATCCATGCTATATGAAAGGACTTGTGCTTCAGGCTAAAATGATCATATATTGGACTCATCCATTGAAATTTTACACTTATATACTGTAATATTGATTTTGAATGGGTTGGTTCCTATACCATTCTATAATGCTTATAGAGAGTGGGCTATGCCCAATCCCATATTATAATGCTTGTAGGGTTTTGACCCAGATTTTTATGACTATACAATGTTTATATGGCGGTGGTTGGAATAGTTGTAATACATGATCTGATATATTCAGAACTGGAACCAAAGACGTTTATTTACCTTGGTTATATATAGGTGGTTTTCATGGTCATAAGACATGATCAGAGATATTTCAGCATAGAGCCAAAGTAGGTTTTTGTATTTATTTAATTTTTGGATTAATTAATACACTTATATATCTATTTATTTCATACACTTCTTATCACACTAGTTAGTTTATAAAAAGTGGTGTTGATCTACTGAGTTATACTCAAATCCTATTCGGGCCGTCGTTTAGTACCTGAGCAGATTATGTGGATGCAGTTTTGGACAAGGGAAAATGACATTGCTGTTGATTTCTTGTTTTCTAGATGGGATGGAGTTTGGGGTTGGGAGAAACATGTGGTTTGGGAATGAGGTCTTTCAAGTCTTATTTGATTTTACTAATATTTTACTTAGATTGTTTCTAGCATGAAATTTAGATCCATTTCAGAATGACATTACATTATTCTTTTATTAATTATTTTATTATTCAGTTATATTTTATTACTATTTTATGCTATGTCTATACTTTTATTTCTTTCATTTATATGGTTTATTTTATAATGTAATGACACTTCATATTAGGGGGTATAGTCTTCCCACTAAACATTTCAGACCCCCAATGCTAGTTAGACCCTCTGGCATATGATAAAGCATGTTTGAGGTCTCATAACCAACCCTTTTTGGTCACGTGAGATAGTGTCGTATTGGGGGAAGTTACACATCCTTTGGTTGTGTTCAGATCACTTTTCCTCCTCTACTTCATGATAATTAACCATGATGAATTTTTCATATCCAGGGTATTAAAATTAACTTTTAATGGATCATAAGAACTAATAAAGAATGAAAAATTTATTCCTCCTATCTCTAGATATTTTCGAAATTTTTTTTTTATCACAAGGTAAGATAATACTTAATATGAATAAACATTTATATGGAGAAATAATAATTTATTATTAAAAATATTATACATAACATCCAATGTTTAACCTAATTCATTCCACAAAGAACTAACCTTAAAATTATTCAAAATATTCTTGACCAAATTCAAAACCCAAAAATTTAAAAAGTTGAACACATATTTTTTCAATACCAACTTTATATTTATCCCCAAAAAACATTAATCATTCCTAAAATTACATTCCAAAAAAATTTATATTCTATAATCATATAATCTCCAAAATACACTATTAATTTATCAAAATGACATGAATCCCAATAAACCAACAATATATATGCTTCTAAAATATTATTAAATCTATATTCCTCAAAATAAATTGACATACTATCCTTAATTTTATATTCACCTCAATCATATAACATTTCCAATACACTAAAATTATTAAAAATAAATTTAATCACTTAGTCACCAAATTAATTTTCAATCCCATATATTCCTAAAATATAATAACCCCTTTATTCCTATCAACCAAAATTACATCATTATCAAAGAACTTATTAACATTAAAGGTTATGTCTTTGTTTTAACTTATATTCCCAATAGCATTCTTCCTAAATAACTTCACACTAAATAAATTGTTAAACCTAAGGGTTGAACATACTTCAATGATATATTAAAACTTAATAAACATTTACTAAAATATCACGAGTCAACTTAAAATACCATAACATAAAACCTCAAAAGGGTATATGTGGATCCATAGTATGGATTAAGCACTGGGGGGGGGGTGGATCAATGGTTTACATTTTATAAATTTTTTATTTTTAACCTCTTGAACCTTTTAAGGTTTTTGATCCACTCAATATAATTTCTCAACCTTATGTCATGTGTAGAAGTAAAATAAGAGAGGTTAGAACACAATGTTTACAAGGTTTGACAATGAAAGGCCTACTCCTTTACATGTCGGTTAGGCACCCCAACATGGATTATTTACTAACAAAAAAGTGAATAAAATGATTCAGTTCCAATTGAGAGACTCCATTGGATTTTGGATCCAACCAAAATAATTCTTTCTCCAGCTCCAACTGAGAGACTCCTTCTGCTCCCAGATCTAATCAGAAGACTTCAATTGCTCTTGGAACCAATAAGATGGATTAAACTTTGTTTAAGACTTGATCCACTATAGAGTGATCTTTGATCTTTCTCTGTGATCTTTTCTGATATGACTTGGTTGTGTACTCCCTCAAGAACTTCAGAAATGATAGTCTCAAGACTCCTTCCATATTTTTTGCAATATAAATTCTCCCCAATAATTGAATTCTAGGCACTCTTGTTTCTTATTATTTAATGGATATTGTATTCAAACAATTTATCTCTTCGATAAAACAATTTATTGGGATCTAAAATGATATTTAAATTTAGTATATCTTTCCATCACCCTCATGAAATTATTTATACAAAATAACATAGTTCATTGTGTCTTAATAATTAGATGATTTAAAATCCCTTATTTATATCCTATTTTAAATGTTCCAAATAATAACAAATTTAATTTACTCCTTAAAATAATAACAACCAATAATTATTATGTATTATATTTATCATCTTAAATACATCATTGACTATGGTTATTATATTTCTTCCATTCTCATCTGAAATACCCCATTGTTTTGTGGGTATACATTTCTTATTATTTAAAATACCCAACTGAAACAGTGTTGAGTATTTTATTTTTAATGAACTATATTTATACACACCTCACTGGAAATACCCTTGGTGGGTATATTTCATTCTCCATCCAATGAATACCCTAAGGGAATTCTAATTCATGCATTCTCATTTCTTCACACTGTAAATTTAAAACTTCAATATTTAAACACCAAAATCATTTGAGTGTCAATTATTTCTATTCTCTTAGCTACATAACACCCTTTATGCATGAATATTTACACATATCTCATTCAAAATACCCATGGGTTTAGGAATTTACTTTCTCATGTAGAAGACAACCTCCACATCCCACTCCTTATGCATGAATTCATACATCTTCTCAAAATAGATTATTGAAGACTCAACATATCCATTCTTTGCATGGTTAAAAAATACACCTAAACCTAATTATCATATATGAATCACCTCATTTAGATACCCAATGGGTTTGGGTTCTCTATTCTTCACTCTGAGTATCCATTTTTCATACTCATGGATCTAAATTATGCAGTCTATTTATTTTTCATTCAAATAATATTCATAAAAGTGAAAATATATGAATATTTAATTTCAGTCTTACATTTATATTAAATATTGTTTCTATATTCATATAAGAACTCAACTTCATCAATGGAGGACGTCACACTCAGGGTTCAACTCATCATGTAGGGAAGTACATGAACTTCATTTAAAGTAAATTCTTCAGAATCACATGGAGTTTAGAAGATCATTAATGGACATATAAAATGTGTACGTGGTCTCAACCATGATCTTCATGTCTCAAAAAATGGTGGATAACCTTGCTTGAGTAGAATCCTTCGATCATGGTGGAGGAAGATTACGATCATGGGCTCAATCATATGGTCCAGATCTAATATATTGGACAACCAACATTATGTATGTCTTTTTAAATGTGGATAAACAATAAAAACTTCATACTATCCCATATAAAACATCCCATAAATTTAGGAAATCAACAATTTCCATTAACCTTACATAAGTGACTACAGGGGTGTGTTCTTAAAACCCTACTAGAATCGCCTCGTGCTAGTTCTCCCTTCCACTATGCCACTCGACACGGTGGTGTTGCGATTGCTATTATGTGATTTATTTTGGTGTGTTATTTTGGGACTTATACATGTGCCCACACCACTTCCACTCATAGTCTTTTCTTGGCTGGATTCCCTTGAGTGTGGTTGAACTTCAGGTCCCATAAGATCTCTAGTTCGATATTGGATTAGGAAGCCTTGTGGGTGTGCCTCTATTTTTTAATCCAGGAAAAGGTATAAAATAATTAGAATATATTCCAAGTATAGAATATATTCTCAAGACAATTTTTTTACTTCAAACACAATCATGCGAGTACCTTAATTTTTCATAGACTTATACAATTATTCTTTATGAAATTACATTTTCTATGGAATTAACTCTATGTAGTAACCATGTGAAAAATACTTAGCTAATTTCTTCAACATTTAGGACCACTTCAAACAAACATCAGAGTTGTATCATCCATATATTGACTGATTAATAAAAAATGAAACATGGGCTCAACAGTATCCCCATTTGAATTTTGTTTTCAATATCTATTGACATATTCAAAAATCAATATGTATTCTCAATCTTTTCTCCCCCTTTTAAAATCAAAAGAAATGGAAAAGTGGGGTTGTTATCAACAAATATTTATTCTTAAAAATATGATCTTCTACATTATATAAAAATTTCCTAATCACTTCAAAGAGATGGATGATATCACATGGTTCTCTTATAAAAGAGTCTTTAGTTAATCAACTTTAAGTCTATGTGGGATAACCATATGTGAAAAATAAGATAGATACAACCAATGTTGTCTAATTTATCCATAAATTACCATGAATGTGAAATAATGATTATAAATTCACAATTCTCATATGAGGGGTTGCAAGAAATTATATTTATCAATAAAAATGATAAATCATGCACAAAATTCAACAAACACATTATAAAGTTTAGGTGTAAATGATAAAGCTACCAATTTGTCTCATCTTATCATAAAACAAGAACTCCCGCTTAATTAATATGATTAATACAATTAAGAATAAAGGATGGAATTTTTATTGGCATACCTTAATTTCCAATTTCATCAAGCTATTCAGAAATTCCCCATTCACTATATAGTGAATATTTAACAGCTTTGTCTCAACAATGATCCCCTAAAGGGATGCACTCATCTCCCTTATCATGGAAAATGATGAATTCAATGATGGATAAATCTTCTCCTTCAATTACTTGCATGTAAGGTTATAAAACAACAAATAATGGGAAACATTAAAGAATATCTTATTTTCTTTAGAAGAAACATTCAAGGTGAGAGTTTTCTGTCATCCTTGCTTTCTACTTATTTCTAAGATCATTATGGGTTGTGCTTTATTTCTCATTGACATGATGCATGAATATTGAAAATATTTTATTCCAATTTAATTATACTTTTTTTGAAATATATTTTTCTACACCCATCACAGCTGGAACAACCTATTTACAAATTTTTATCCTTTTCCACTAGGATATTTGATGTCAGTGATCATATTTTGGGTCTTTATACACCCTTTATTATGGATCATTTTCATTATCCAAAAAAATATGCATATTTTCCATAATAATAGCCCTTTTCTTGGATAACCTATTTCATTTTAAATCATATGAGTGAAGTGTATCCTAATGGATTCTTTACCCTCCCATGCATTCCTAAAAGTGAAATTATTTTTTATATGATTGAGGTAAGAACAAATGAAACATTTAACAAAACATTAATACCTCATTTGGTCTCCCCTCGATTGAGATGTTGGCACTGATGGAGTTATTATAGCATATTTTGGATTTTTTGATTTTAAGAATCTAACCAAGATGTTCCCAAATCTTCCACAATAAAAACAATTTGGTGCTTTCATTTTTTTGGGACCACCATTCCAGATCATGCATGGAGAAAAACTTTACTTCAAGATTTCATATATGAGTTCCTCTTTGTTGTTACACATGTTGAGATATATTTGGGATGGATATTAATTTTCTCTCTAGAGGTGTTTAACTTCTCATAAAGGTCTATTATTTACATATATTTTTCTTTTAATTGATCAAAAATTATATTCATATTTGAAGTATAATTCATACCTGATTGTCTCATTTATTCATGTTATATTTTAAGAGATATGATGCTAACCTTAAAATCCTTCTCCATGACCATTTGTTTTAATATTTCTTTGGAAATTTCTTTAATTTTATCAATTTGATCCTTAATATTGGTTCCCATTTTATTTATGTTCAAATTTAAGGCCACTTATTCTCTTCTCAATATTTTTTCCAAGGATAAATATTTCATAATTTAATAGTAAACTTCATGCATGATTCTCCGTTGGTATTCTTTTTTATTTCCTAAGTATTCCTTAGAATAAAAATTTGATGTTGTTTTCTATTCATCACCAGAATCACATATATTTTTCAACTTCATGTGGGAGTATGAAAGAGTATATTATTTCTTCACAAGATTATTATAATCATAAATAAAACCAGGTGCATATTTTACCTTGATTGGAGAAAACAACTTCTGGGATGACTTCTTCATTTTCCTTTTATGAAAGGCAAGGTGATTGATTTCATCTCCACTCATTAGATTTTTATTAGGAAATTATTTTCCTTCCTTCTTCATTTTACCCATTTTGAAATTTATTGAAGTAAGGTAGATGAGATCATTATAATCTTCATAATATTCCATTTTCAAAACTTCTTGGATATTTAGAGGGAACAAACCCTATAATACCACTTGTAGATCCCCATGATAGATTAATCACTAGGGGGGTGAATTAGTTATTTAATTTTTACATTTTTTTTCTTTTTAATTTAACCTCTTAAACTTTTTAAGGTTCTCAATCAACTAAATATAATATCTTCACCTTAACTTGTGTATAGAAGTGAAATAATAGACGTAAGCACACAATATTCACAAGGTTCATTAATGAAAGGATTTCTCTTTTACATATTAGTAAGAAACCCCAACATGAATTATTCAACATAAAACAAGTAAATACAATAATCCATATCCAACCAAGAGAATCCATTTTATTTTGGATCTAACTAAAATAATTCTTACTCTATATCCAATCGAGAGACTCATTTTACTCCGAGATCCAACTAGAAGACTTCAACTGCTCCTGAAACCAAACTGAAGGATTAAAATTTTCTGAAGGCTTGATCCACTATAGGTTGATCTTTGATCTTCTTCCATGAGATTGTAGGATATCAATTTCTTATTTAATCCCTAAAAAACATACACAATGATGGTCTCAAGTCTCCTTCTAGATTTTGTGAAATCTAGATTCTACTCAATCTTTGAATGCTTGGGGACTCTTGTTGATTCTTTTTAAAAGGATACCAACTTCAAAATATTTCTCTCTTTGATAAAATAATGTATTAGGATATAAAAGAATATTACCATTCAATATTTATTTCCATAACCTTCATGCACTTATTTATACACTAAAATATAGTTCATGGGGTCTCAATAATTACATGATTTGAAAACGGTTATTTAAATCCTCATTTAAATGTGTCAAATAATAACAAATTTAATTTCCTCCTTAAAATAATAATACTTGATAATTATTAGGTATTATATTTCCCATATTTAATACCTCATTGAATATGGGTATTATATTTATTCCATTCTCATTTAAAATACCCCATCGTTATGTGAGTATATATTTATTATTATTTAAAAAAACTAGATGAAAATATGTTTGTTTTTTTATTTTTTATTACCTGTATCTACATGCACCTCACATGAAATATCCATGGTAGGTATATTTATTTCTCCATGAAATGAAATCCTGAGGGGTATTCTAATTCATGAATCCTCATTTCTTCATGTAGTGAATTTACTGATTCAATCATTGAACACCCAAATAATTTGGGTGTTAATTATTTTTATTCCACGAATTTCATGCCACCCTAAATGCATGAATATTTATGCATATCTCATTCAATATACCCATGGGTTTGGGTATTTACTTTCTCACTTGGAATACAACCTTTGAGAATGACTCCTCATCCATGAATTCATGAATCTAATAAAAATAGATTCTAGAAGACTCAACATCCCTATTATTTACATGATTAACAAAATAAACTACATCCACATGATCACCCCTAACTCAGCTCATTTAAACTTTTGAAGGATTCAGGTTCTATGTTCTTCATACAGATTATTCATTTTGATTACCCATGGATCCACATTATGTTTCCCTTTAATTTTTTATTTAAATAATATTAATACAAGTGAAATTTCTTTAATATTTCATTTAGATATTACTTGTGAATTAAATATTAATTATTTATTCATCCAGGTACTTAGCTTCATCAATAGAGGACATCAAACTCGAGGATCAACTTATCATGCATGGAAATTCATGAAATTCTTTTCCATTAAATTCATTAGAATCTCCTAAAACTTAACATATAATCAATGGACATATTAAATGTGCATGTGGTCTCAACAATGACCTTCATGTATTGAAAACAGAGAATAAACCTACTTGAGTAGGAGCCATCGATCGTAGAGGAGGAAGATGACAATCATGGGCTTGATCAGACTGTTAGGATCAAAGAGATCAGATAGGCCGAATTATGTAATGATTTTTAAAGGTAGATGAACTGTTCATGATTCAAACCATCCCACATTTAACATACAATATTTCTAGGATGAAATATACCAATCAAACGTTTCCATTAAGACATTAGAGGTGACTACTGGGGTGTGCTCTCAAACCCCTACTTGCACCGCCCTGTGAAGGATCTCCCAACTACCATTCCACCCAAGATTGTGGAAATACCTATAATTCTATGTTCTCTAGTTTGGAGTGTTATTATTGGCATTATAAATGGTCCCATGCCCCTTCCACTCATAGGTTTGTCTCAGTTAGATTCCCTTGATCATGCTTGACCTTCGGGTTCCATGATATCTCTATGTCAATCCTAGCTAAGGAATTATTATGGGTGAGCCTCTATCTTTTAATCAAGGAAAAAGGCATAAAATACTTAGAATATATTCCAAGTGTAGAATATATTCTCAATACTCAATTTCTTCATCTCAAACACCTTCATGTAAGTACCTTAATTTTTCACATCCTTATACAATTATTCTTCATGAAATTACTTTTTTCCTGGAATTCACATAATGTAGTAATGATATGAAAACTTCTTCACACATATCTTCATCATTTAAGATCATTTAAAACAAAAAAAAGAGTTATATCATCCACATATTTAATAATTGAAAACAAATTCAACATGGCCTCAATAATATTTATGCCTTTAAACTTATAATTATCCTCAAACATATCAACCTATAATGGAATCTTTAAATCTTAAATTATCCTTATATAATAACTTCCCAACCTATATAGTTATCTAAACCCTACACTGATACCAACTGAGGCATCCCAAGACTCATACACCCATATCTGATGCTAAAAATGTATTTTTATATACCCTCTTTGATACGAACTAAAACAAAACAATTTTATCTATCTATAATTACAATATCCATAGTCAATATTGATTCATTTACATACCCATGAACTTTTAGGTTTAGAGTTTTAGGAAATTAGTAAAAAAACCTTGATGTAATAAAATCCACGTATTTCTCCTCAAGTGGAAATTTTTCCCATTATACCTAGGTTTTATTATTCCAAAATAAGAATTCAATAGCTCCCACAAAATTATCCATATATATTACCCTTCTAGACCAATCTTACATAATATCATTATTTATTATCGAGGGAAAATGGACATATAAGAAAGGGTGTTCTCAGATGCTCAGTAAGGGTAAAAATGGAATATTTCAATCAATGATCATATAAAAGTAAGAGATAAGCATAAGAATATCATATCATGATAATAAATTTTTATTATCATACCCAATTAGTTTTAGATCATGAATCATGATTCATGGAATAATACTTTATCATTTCAAAAGAAATGAGTCATAAGAGTGAGGAATAATCATTATTCAATCATGATCCATGCGAGCATGTCAAAAACATGATAACTTGTAATAATAATTATGTGGTACAAAAAAGGCATATAAAATAATTTCAATAGTTAAGGATAACATCCAAGACTATCAGAGTGGATTTGGTTCACACCCCATTCCATCATTTCCTTAATCAATGATCACTCCCAAGACTATCATAATGGACAAATTCTCTTACTAAACTGGGTTCACTCCCCATTCCAACACATATTATCTCATTAGATATCTATATTTACCCAATTCATTATAGGGATATATAATTATAAGCTCACTAGTCACATAATGAAAAACATACATATATGTTCCACATGATCATAAAACATTTATCATATCATTACAGAATAACCCATGGAAAATAAATGGGTTTCATAATCATATCATCATCAAAAAATCATAATACATATAGATAAAGTAAGTGAATGGTATTATAAGTTCATTCATTATATCATTATATCTTAATTAACCTGTGAGAAAGAAATAAGTTTCCTGAAATAATCCTTAGATCATCACCATCATAAGTAATCTAGAAAAGTGGATGGAATTATAAGATAAAATCCCCAGTAAAGAATCAAAATCCCTTAAGGATACTGTGATAGATGAAAAATATATTTTTTAAAGAATTTAATATATTCATTGAAAAGAAACAGAAAAATACCTTTTATTTTAATAACTTTTAAAAATAAAATTCCTAAAAAAATGGGAATTTTATTTTATTATTTTTTTTGAAACATATAAATTAATATTCACGGATAATTAAATAAATGACGGTAGTAAAATACACTAATTTTTTATAAGTTGAAATAAACCATCCTTTCATACTTTTGTAAAAATTAAAAAATTAATATATGTAAAACCATTGAAATAATTAATTTTAATAATTTGTAAATAAGGTAAAATATTATAAAAATAAACTTTATAAAAATTTAAGTATAGATAAAAACTTCCATAATTTTTTAAGAACTTTTATATGGAGGAGAAACATTCCCAACCCCCAAAAATACGAAATAGGTTTGGATTTTATTAAAAACACTTCTAGATCATTTTAAGTTAAAAAAGGAAAAATTCAAGGAAAACATGAAAAAACATAAATGACCAAATTAGAAGAAAATATATTATGTTTAAAGGATATGAGTCATATAAATTCCGTCAATGTAAATTTAATATAAACAATCCCAAAAAGAATAGATATTGTAACATAAATACTTTACTACTTTGGCAATCTCTTTATCAAAAACTCATGAAAGAGATAAACTTAGAAGGATTTTTAAATCCTGTTAATTTTCATGAAAATAATACTAAAATACATTTATTTTTATTATACATACCAAAAAAAATAAACAAGTGGTGAATATGATATATGTCTCAAGGAAATAAAAGTGAGTTGAAAAACACTTTCCCTAAGTTCTGTCTTGCTTCATATGCATTCAAACCCAATGTATAATAAATATAAATATATTATAAATACATTATATAACCATATTATCATAAAAAATCAAACAAACATTAATATATATGATTCCATTATAATTTCCAATTATCATTTTATAAAAAAATCCTTATTAAAATCAATATTTGGGTAAAATATGGTCGATTTTCCAAACATTTATCAGTTCGAGGATTTCAATCCTTGAACCTTGGACATGGTTTAATCATATATTTAATCATAATAATTTCATAATCATAATATTTATTCATTATATACACTTTTATAATTAACCATATATAGTGGTGATGAAAAATGAATTACATTACTTCGTGGAGATGGTAGTTCGTACATACAAATGAGTGATGTTTCCACTTTTTAATGGATAGAATGAAATAAAGGTAAATAATAATTATCCTTTATAGAATAATAATTATATAAAAACTATCATATATATTCATTAAATCCATATTTATTACCATCCATGTGAAGCTTAAAGGAAAACAAACTCACATTATTTCGTGGAGGTGGAAGCCCACATATACGCACAAATGACACTATCATTTTACAATGGATGAAAATATAATAAGTTATATAAAATATTATAATTAAAGAATAAAAATTATGTCATAAATATCATATATAAACATTAAATCTATCATAATAACCATCCATGAAAGGCGATGATGGAAAATGAAATACACTTCTTTGTTGAGATTATAGTACGTACGTACGCACAAGCGATGATTTTATTACCAATTGAGATAGAAATAAGATGAAAAAGGGTTATCACATGAAAATAATAACATTTTTGTATATTTAAGATACTAATTTTATTATATCAATAGGGTTATAGAATATTTAGAGGAGTTGGAAGAATAAATAAAAATGGAAACACTTGGTTAAGAGTTATACATCTACATTAGAAAACCTCCATTGTCTTGAACATTAAGACTTAAAAGGATGGTATTCTGGTGATACCAAGGATTTTAGGATATGGGGAGATAAATTAATAAGGTATTTGGGTTGGTATTTTCTTAACTAAAGTGATCAAAATGCGTGAATAAGTGAGGAGAGTATGTTCCCTTTTATAAGTGAGGTGGGTGAAAAAAATATAAATACTTGAAAAAGTAATATATAATATGTTTCTAATTCATCTAAAATAGATCCAAAATATATTAATTTAATTTTTTTAAATCATTTACTCTATTTTTCTTCTTCTTGCACAATTACTGCATCAACAATGCGTAAGTGTTCAAAGTAATTATATTATCTATAAAAATAAAAAATAAATCACTATCATAAAAAATTTATTAATCTAAAAAATAACCATTTAGAGTCATTAATATCCTCTTTTTTATCCATATTAAAAAGTATTAGAGATATTAAAGCAAATACAATGACATTTTGTAAATTTTCTTAACTTAAATTAATATAAAGGTCCCAATCAAAGTCTAGTGGGAGAAAAATTCCATATTTTCTAAGGTAGTATGGTTATAGTATAAATACACATATCAAATTAAATAGAATAAAATTTTGGATTTATTTTGAGACCTTATCCCATATTTTTAACTTTAATTAACACGTTTTACCCTTTACCAAGGCAATAAACTTTAACCACAACAACTATTTATTATGACTAAAATGAAGTTGAATTATTTTAAATATATAAAAATCTTGATTGAAAATATGAAATATTTTTTTCAATATTAATTTTTTATAATTATTAGAAATAAATTTCAACAAAAGTTATAAAAACACCATAATTTCTTATAGAAAAAATTCATTTTTATGCATAAAAATAATTTTATACCAAATCAATTATAATGTCGGTTACTATGGAATTAATTTGATTATTTTAAATCCAAAAGGTATTATATTATTTTTTAAAAAATAAAAATTATAATGGTACCTTTTAATTAATATATTTAAATAAAATAAATTATAGTTTTTCAAAAAATGACATTTCTCAATATTCACTGAAAAATTAATCTTTCCAAAAAAATCACAAAAATTCATCTTAATCTTATCATGACATGCTGATTTAAAAAAATTATTTCAATTTTTTATCATAAAATTTCTAAAAGTGTTATAAAATAAATATAATATTCATGGATAAAATGTAATAAACATTTTTTTGAAGAAAATTTATTTTGAATAAAATTTATTTTTGAAGCATAGAATGAATTTATTCTCATACCTTTCCTAATAAACATAATTAAATAAATGTTAATTTATTGAATTGGATATATAATATACTTATTTAGTTATAATAATTTATTAATAGTGATTAATTTAATCTATTAAGACAAAAATACATTACACACATAAAAAAATTCATAAAAGATATTTATTTTACCGTAAAAAGATTTATCTTCATTTTCACCCAATTTATAATAAATAAATGATTAATTATTAATTTTATTAAATAAAAAATGTCTAAATATATTTAATAATGTATTTATTCCTATTTATACTTGCTAAATAAATGACAATGTCATAGCGATCATATTTAAATAATTATATTTCTATAGTGTATCACAATTTATTTAAGCTCAGTGTTAAGTGTATCACAAGCTATCAAATACATTAAATCTATTAAATATAAATATATTCTAAAATCTTAGGGTGTTAAACTAATGTCAATAAATAAGTTCAAATTACAAATCCCAACATCCCATGGAAATCACTAACCTCAAAAAATGGGACAAGAGTACTCCATGTTATGCTAGAACTACTCAAGAACCACCACTAGTAAACACCACCAGGATCCACTGTAGAGAATCACCACTATGAACACATAAATATAACTCACAAAAAAATTGTGATTTTTTATAGAAACACAATGTGTGAGAATAATACCTATATATGTGTGAGTATAAATATATCCAATAGGATTCCCTAAGAATAGAAAAGAGAAACATGGTTACAAGATATCTCAAAAATGATAAAATTGAATATTATTTAAGAGAAAAAGTCATCCATGGTTAAAAAGGATCTCATTATTCATAGCTCATATCCACATAAGTTTCATGCTAAAAGGAACCCTAATTACCTAGTATACCAACCCACTATCTAACTTTTATCACTCACACATCATCCCTTAGTAATAGTAGTTGGTGATCCACCCTTCACTCAAGATTCCACATCATTTGAGGTGGTACCAACACTTATGAAGGATCAACACCTCATCATGTGGTGTATACATTATTTGAGGGGGTTACCTATTTCATAAGTAGAGGACTCATATCCTTTCTATAAGGGGATTACCTATTTTACAAAGTATATAGAAGACCCACACACTAGAATCAGTATGTCTTTAAAGGGTTACCAATACTATGTATACTCCAACTATCTTTCCCACTCCATGTAATTATCTCTATAAAGATAAATAACTAAACCAACTACATTTCCTTATAAATAATCTTGGAGTTATAATGATATATGCACCATCACATTCTATGTTAAAAAATGATCATAATGGACTACTCACATGTTCAAAACTCACACTTAGGTGGGGAAATATGAAAACTACCAAATATGTAAAGGTAAAAGACATATAATTAAGGTAACAATATTTTTGTTCCTCGGTAAATAGTAGGGTGTGCATTAATGTTATATAGTACACGTGATAGCAACCAATACATTGTGTCTAGAAGGGAATATAATGCATGGGACCTATAGACTAGATATATATGTACCACTGCAATATTCCATGTCATGTAACTAGTATAAAAAACATATACTTAGTTCACATGATATATAAATCCTTTAGAAAACATGATCATGTATTAGATGTGACACTCGAGTCAATTCACCAAACTATATGACATGTCATCTAGATCACATGGCTTATGGGACCAATGTGTTAACTAGTATTGTATTTAGAAGCAGCCCAAAGAACACTATCCAAATTTACGTGGAATGTGACCCATGGTCACACCCCATGTGATATTTATAAAGTTGAATAATCCCTATAACCATAGGTACTAAAAGATACTACATGTTTGTTAGAATATTACATGTCATGTTATCAAGAATTTCAAATCTAGGATTCATAGTCTCCACATTCCACATGATGACCATCACTACTACCTTCACCTCTAGTTGTTTCATTGGGATTACTTAGGTGCAATTCCCCCAGACTCTCTATCACACACCACCGAAGATTTATCAACCACATGTCATTATTACATACCATTTCCACTATCTCTTCCTTTGAATTCATGATCAAAACCCTCACTGAAGAACCATGTTGTACACCCGCCACCTCATTCAAACCTGAACCACTATCTTCCCATGTTGTTGTGACACTCAAAAATGAACAAAACATGTTAATAATAGGGATGAATTAATGAAATAACAATGGTTGTTGGGAAGTATGACCACCCAAAATGGGTTCGAATTCATGTTAGGTGAATAAAATGTGATACAATATGGGTTCATTTTTATATTCTTTGAATAATCATTCAAGGGATTGTTTTATGAAAAAACTCTCAAGAACATGCATAAATTTTATAAAGAATAATAAGAACTATAATTATATGAAATTTATTTTCATAATTAAATAAAATAAGTCCCCAATAAGTACATATAAAAAAGAAAATTTACAAAGAAATAATTATTTTTAATCTATTGAAAAAATTATTATTATCAAATAACCAAGATCACATGATCATACATAATTTAAGTAAAAAAATTCAATTCTTTCACATAATAATAAAATTGTGTACATGTAAGGACAACACACTATAGGGGAGGTGTGAAACCCCTTCAACACCTCCTCACATAACAATATAGAAACCACTATCCACACCTAAAAGAGGATTATGTGCTCCCCATCTTTAGAGAATCTATATAGTGCATCTTCTGAGAAGATTTAATATTATAGAATCTCACAATCAATAACTCTAAGGTGTTCCTTCTTTACTCAATGGTGTAGGGAAGGTTCCTCCACTATTTATTACAAATAAACAGAATATCCTTAATCTACTATAACCATCCAAAATATGTATAACTACTTAGACATATCCTATATCACCTGAGCATAGAATTCATACTAAGTGTGTTAACCACTATATTTTTCTTTCCCAAAGTATATACTATCTCAAAGACATTGTTTTATAGGAAATCCAGCCACTATCCCTACCTAAAATTGAGATCCATCCATGAAAAGGTATATTAGAGGATCTCGTGATCTATAAAGACCAAAAATTTCTCACTAAGAAAATAGTGACTCTAGATCATTAATGAAAACATAATGGATATTAGATCTAAGTCATGGGGCATGTAATTCATCTAATGTGGTCTCAGTTTATTATGCCCATAAGTAATCACAACTCATATTTTCATCAATATACAACCAATTATGGATCCATAGGCATCTCATTACACCTCATGATCTACTACTTGCTCATAAAATTGAATAACTAGATCACTAGTCAACCACTTATTCAATTCCTTGAAAAGTATTTAGTAATTGTCCAACCAAATTAATGGTTTCCATTTTTAGGTTAGGGTAATCATAGGGGTTGAGATAATTCTTCAATGAATATTTGGTAATATTCCACCAACCTAAGAAAAATAAACACCTCAAACAGAATATTTAGTGTCTCCAAAGCCGTCAAATCCTCAACCTTCATGGGATCAATTGAAACTCTTCCCTCTAAGATGACATACCCCATGAAATGAATCTCCTGAATTGAGAAATTTCATTTAAAGATATTTCCATGTACCTGATTCTTATGAAGTAAGTCTAGGATAATCCATAAATCATTAGTATTCTATTCCTTTAATCACTAATAGGTAGGCACATCATCATTTTAAAAAATTATGAATTGGTCTAGATAGGGGTGGAAATCCCAGTTCATGATGTTGATTCATTTACTAAATGACTTCTTTTGTATCCTTTGTTTTGAAAATCACAATACATATCATTTTATATTTGAGATAACTTGATGTTTTTTATGTTATGTGTGTAGAGGTAACTTCTAAATCATATTGTTCTAGTGGGATAATTACAAAATATTTATATAAATGAAATTTGTGAATTCACTTGAACTATATCAAATGGAATATAATGTTAAAGCTTCCATATTTGTTACAAATAAAAAATAACACAAAGTTTACCATTGGGAAGTTGTTTACATCAATTCTTATGAATGAAGACTAATTATTCAAGGAATAAAAGATGATTACACACTAATAAAATTTAATCTAATATATTTTCACTATCTCAGTGCTTTGATTGCTTCTATTTGTATGAGTTTTTCAAAGTGTTCTTAGAGATTATGTTTGTAAGGATTTTATTATAAAATATATAACATTTTATGATATAATAGTTCATTTATTATCCAATGTAATCAATAATATTCTAGGTCTAAGAATCTATGTGATTCTAAACTTCAAGTTTAATGAATTATAGGGATAAGATTTGTTTCCAATCGTGTGATTGAGGATGATCTCATGAATAGATCTTTCTACTTACAACATCTGTTGAATAAATTATGGTTAAGACTTGTATCATATAATAATTAATTTCAATGAAGTTATAGGGTATCAAAACTTTTATCCTTTGGATCTGGGTACTGATCCACCTCCTTCTTTGGATTAAAAATGAAATTTTCTTTTAATTGGTACTTTTTATATCCTTTAATGATATATTTTGAATGTGTTTATCAATTTTTATCTATAACTCTATTATATTATTCCAATTTTTTATTTTTATTATTTTAAATAGATTATTTTTCATGGTTAAGTATTAAATACCATGTTGTTTAATTTTTTATGTATTTTTTTACTCTTGTACTCTAGTTAGTTTAAAACCTGTAACTTCATAACTATTTACATTATAAAGAGGAAAAATTGTTAAACTTATTTAAACATCCATTCACCCCCTCCTTCAGAAACCTTATCTAGGAAAGCATTTGGTATTATATCCTTAACATACATTTACTTCCTTATATTAACATATAATAGAGGGAGGATTCTCTTTCTTATTAAAATTTATTTTCTAGTTAGATATTTAGAAAATTTATATCTGAATCAACCACCTAATATTAATGGTGCTGATTATGAGTATTGGAGAGATCAGATAGAGACATATGTTATTAATACTAGAGTTTATAACTATATTATGTTTACTAGAGATTATAGGATTTCATAAAAACTAATTCAAATTTTATTCATTAATAGAAGTTTAAGTTTTAGTTTAAACTCAAAGTAATTAATAGATTTTTTTATTCTATAAAATGGAACATATATAATTAGGAATCTTCTTATAGGAATGCTTGTGTTATTTGTAATATGATTTTGGTTATGCATTTTAGAACATCAAAGGATCTTGATACTAAGGGAGAGATGTTAAGAGAAGGCTATTTTTTTCTACTTAGAGATTCAATTTTATAGATGAATCAAAGATTTAGGACTATTATTAACAACTTTTAGTCTCTTTCTAAGAGGGATATTACTGATGAATAGTTAGTTAATAAGGTTATTAGAATACTTATGAGGTATTGGGAGTCCCAGAGAATAATGATTGGTGATACAAAAAATGTTACTAAGTTAAGTATTGATTATCTTATCATAAATTTGATACAATATGAGAGTAGATTAAAGTGAGATGATGAAAATGTAAAACAAAATATCGGTGTTTCTTTTTCTACAAATAATTTAAGAGAAGATACTACTTATA
Source organism: Viscum album (assembly GCA_963277665.1). Lineage (NCBI taxonomy): Eukaryota > Viridiplantae > Streptophyta > Magnoliopsida > Santalales > Viscaceae > Viscum > Viscum album. The sequence continues at coordinate 1,405,200,183 of OY728127.1, read as the reverse complement.
AAGTAAATACTTTTAATTCATCTATATCAAAGCCTAAAAACTGTTTCCATGATAGTGAGAAATAATTTATTGTAGATAAGTTTTCATAGTTGGATTTATGGATGTTTCATAAGAAGATTTGTTGGAATTATAAAAGCTAGAATGATAAGAAAGATAGGCATGAGACGTCCAAAAGAAGAGAGGATTATTTGGATGTTATTTTTTATGTGTATAAAAAGTTGGGGAATATGAGATTAGAATGTACAAGGCTAAAGAATAAAGAGTAAGAGAATAAAATATTATGTAAATAAAAGGAAAATAATGTTTTAAAGTTGATGAACACTTGGAGTGTTATTGTGGATCCTACTTATAATAGTTCTTTGGAAAATGAAGACAATCAAAAGATAACTATATTTTGTGCTAAAATTAAATTAAATAAGATGAGTTATATGGGTATGGTTATTGATGATTTACTTATGAATTTTTATTTAGATTATAATTACCCTTATTATTTATATAATGAGGATAATGTTTCTCTAACATATGAAGAAATTAAAGTTTATATATTTCAAGTTAAGGATACTTATAATAGAATTTTAAAGAAATAAATTGATGATAAGGATGAAGTTTCTAAATCTAATAGTGAAATTTATAATCTTAATTCTGAGTTAAATCTTAAGACTTTTTCTATTTAAACATATCTTAATAATAAGAATAAGGTTTAGAAACTTAAGTCTAAGGTTGAGAGTTTGAATAATTTGATTTAAATTTTTTCTTATGAAAGAAAGAGTTTTGATAATATTTTTAGATAGTTTAAACCATCTATAATATCTTCCAAAGTTGGTTATATGTCCTCCAAAAAATTATATTCCCAATTGAATTATTTTATATCGAAGAGTATACCTTTTTTTACTAAATGTCAAAGAGGATTAAATTAGAGGAAATATTCTTTCTTAAACAAATTATAGTCATTAAAAAATTATAGAAAATTTATTTTGAAAGAAATGGTAGATGTAAAACATTATAGATTTTATTATATGTGTGTTCCAAAGGTTTTATTTCATAATATTTCTCAACCCAAGTAGGTTTGGGTACCAAATTATTAATTTCTATTTCATATATAGAAGTTAATTATTGAAAAATAAACTAAATAGTACATATAAAACCTATGTATGATGTTCTACATTATATTAATCCTGAATTTATATATCATATTGAGACTATTTTTTTAGGCTAAAGATTATATTTGATAGATATTTTTGATAAAACGTAAAAGTTATTTTTAATAAATTTTCCTAAACCACCATATATGGAAGAAGATATACCATTGGAATTATAAAATAATTTCTAGAAGAGTAAATAATTTTTTCTCAACTTACAGAATTATAAAAATCAAGTGAGTTCTTTTAAATTCGTTATTTTATGTTTTCTTTAGTGTAGAAAGTAAATGAATTTATTTTAATAAATTTAGAATTTATTCTTTCATAATATTTGATGTTACTGTTTTTGGTGAGAAGTGAGTCTGAATATCTGATGAGTTTGAGATCTATGGCTGAGGTACGCTGCTATATAAAATCCATTGGACTTGAATCTCCTTTTCATCATTTATTATGAAGTGTATATAATTTTGAATCAGATCTTCTGAATCTCTATGAATAATTTCTAAATTTCCATGAAAAATTCTTGTAAAATCACCACCAAGGAGATAATTCCTAAAAGGATGAGTAATTTATATTGGTATGAAAAACATTAATCCCTAAAATAAGTTATATAGTTTCAAGGTCTAGAATTAAATATTTTTTTGAGTAAGACATTTTATTCATTTTAACCATGTATTGTATGATAGTTTTATTTTTCTACTATTTTTGATGAATTAGATGGTGAGAATAAAGTGGAGCTTACAACTCAAGAGCATGAATTTTTTATGACTTTGATAATTTTTTTATGAGTGGTTTGTCTACCGATTTAAGATGAATCTTTGTTTAATCACATAAAATTATATAAGTTTATAAGACTTTTAATAGGTAATGAAATATTGATATCTTATTGTGGGTAAAAGAAAAGTTCATAAGATGGTCCATCTGGATTTGTAATAAATAATAGTTTTTCAATGTATTCAAGTATTTTTACTATAGAGGAAAGGAGACAAAGATACAATGAAAATTTAGGGTGTTTGTATAATTAGGAAGTTTAATATCATTAAGTTCATCTAGGATTATATTGAGGTTGTTTATTTTAGTTTGTTGAACCAGAAGATTATTTCATATTCAGGGATTTCAAATCAGATTTTAATTATATCTATAGATAAGTAAAAAGTTAAATACATATGAAATCTTGAAATATTAAAGTACAATCCACTAAATAATGAAACTATATTAATATCAAAGTTGTTTTATAATTTTTATGAACGAATGTTTGTAGACAAAGGAATATAATTTAATCTTAGGGTTGATGGGATGAAAATTTTAAAGATTGATAAGTCTAAATAATAGAATTATTGTGAGGAAATTTGAGGTACAAAATCTCATAGATAAAATAATATGAATGTTTCAATGACTATAGATGATAAATTCAAGATACTGGATGAGAAACATAATGAATAGTTTCAATAGAGATCCAATGTAGTTAAAATAAAGTTTTAAGAATAGAATAAAAATTCTTTTATTAACTAATGATAAAGTTAAATCTTCTTTAAAAGATAAATTTAATTGGAATTTAGATAAGAAGAAAAAAATATTTGAAGATGAAGAAATACCAAGTTATTCTATCATTATTGACTGTAAAGGATCTAGATGATGAAGTTTATAAGATATCAAGGAAGAAATTGAGTTTTTTAAAAGCTTATATTAGAAAAATAAAGATTAAGGATTCATAAGTTGATTTTCTACCTTCCTATAAACCCCTTTCAACTCTAATTATTGTAAAAGTAGAGAAAGATGGGTAACCAAATGAAGCAATGAATGAGGTAATCTCAAAGAAATCTACACTGTGAGAGGTTTTAGTATCACCATATTCTAAAAGAAATTAAAAATATAATTCATCTAGATCCAAAATAAATTTAGATGATAAGACCCAAAAGACCAAGTCTAATTATTAAAATAAACAAAAATTAAATAAATATACACTAAAAGAAACTCTTAAGTAGTTGAAGTTAGTTGGACTTTCAGGATCTGAAAAGGTGAATTTTTTAGAAATATAAAACCTAAATGAATAAGAATAAGAATGGGAATTGAATTCTGAAAATTTAATTGATATTTGGAATATCTCACTTGATAAAAAGACACATCTGAAAGATAAAATAGAACATATAGGTGATAAACCTAAATTAGAAAGAATTTCAAAAAAAATATCTGATCAAGAAGAAAGTTTAAGGATGGAACAAATTGAATATAATTTATCATTACTAATATAACATGTTGATAGTGTTTATTAAGTTGTATCCAATCTAATGTAAATTAATTCTAGATTAAGTATTTTATAAGATAAAAGTGTGGGTTTTTAAATTTCATGGCCACAAAAACATCAATTAAATCAGTAATTAGAGTTGAAGAAAGATATGTTTAATTTTAAAGATGATTATGAGAAACCATTTTAGAAAATTTGGAGAATGGAGAAATATTCTAAAGAGTTGGAAATTGAGATTCATTATCTTCAATATCAAAATGTATCTATATGGAATGAATGATGTGATATCAATAGTCTTTTAGAATAATATAAACGAAATATGGATGATGAGGAGGAAAGATTAAAAAATATTAAATAATTAATTGAAAAAATATAAAACAAAATAATTTTTTTTTTATTTTTTATGAATGTTGTTTCATTGATGAATATTTTTATAAATGTTATTAATTTAATATCAATATTTCTTCATTTATTTTTCTCATTTTGAAAATCACAAAGTAGGATAAATGGGAGAATATGAGAATAGGGTGTGTGGTAAGTTTCCTTTTACTATGGGGGTATGTTATTATAAACATTTATTTTTTCTCAAAGGGGGAGATTTTTAGTTTCCAAAATCATACTCATGGGTGTTTTTATAAGTTTTAATGAGTTTATTCCTTTTCATTTCAGTTAAAAATATATTCTCTTACATGTCTTGTGATTATAAAAAAGCGGTGATTATTGATCCATTTCCTAAATGAATAATTTCATATCATTTATTTTTAAAAATAAAATACTATTCATTTTATATTTGAGTTAACATGATGTTTTTTTAAGTTGTATGTGTAGAGTTCACTTCTGAATCATATTTTTTTAGTGAGTTGATTTTGAACTATGAATGGACTAATACTTTGTGAATTCATTTTCACTACATAAAATAAAATATAGATTTAATTATTCTATGTTTGAAAAAATCCCAAATAATTTAGAGTTTACCATTGATGGGTTTTTTACACGAACACTTATAAATGTAAACCAAGGGTTGGAGGAATAGAAGATGATTTCACTCTAATCAACTTACATCAAATAGATTTTCACAATCTCATTATTCTGAGTGCTTTAATTTGTTGGATTTTTTCAATGTTTTATTAGAGATTATATTTTTGAGGAATTCATCATAAAATATCTAATATTTCATCTTGTAATAATTATCATTTTATCTGATGTGATTGGAATGATTCTAGGTCTCAAAATCTATATTCTTTTGAACTTCTAGTTCAACGAAGTTTCAGGACATGACTTGCTGTGGATTATGTAATTGAAGAAAATATTGTATATTGAGCTTGAAGAAACCAATTTCTAGAAAATAAGTCCTAGTTAGGAATTTCATCTTATGATCATTTAGATTTAATAATTTTTAAACTATCAGAACTTGTAACCTTTTTATCTAGGTACTGATCCTCCTATCACTTTAGATTAAAAGTAAAGAATTTCTTTAATTGGGACTTTTTATATCCTTTAATAATATATTTTAATGGAGTTTAAATATTTTAATATATAACTTAATTTATTTATTTTTGATTTTATAGTTCATATTTTTATTAGTTTATTTATTATAGTAATGTGTTGACTTATGATTTGTTAATTTCCCACTTTATTTGTTTACTTTTATACTCCGACCAGTTCAGACCTTTTATCCTTTGGACTATGTTTTATCTATAGTATAAAAATTATTATGTTTGTTAAAACTTCATTTCACCCCCTTATTGTAGATCTTGGAAAACACTTGAGTCCTATAAACATGTCAAGGAGTTATTCAAACAAAATTACATTAATAATAACTCATAGTGTTCGTAGTAACACCTAAACTCCATATTTGGGATATCAAACTCATGAACCTAATGGTGGTGACATCCTGACAAAAAATAAATCTCTGAGAACCATTTTTATCCTTTTATATAGTCTAAGAGATCATCAATTATCATAAAATGATATTTTTTCTTGATAGTCACCTAGTTCAAGTGGTGATAGTCAATACAAAACCTCAAACCCCCATCTCCCTTCATAGTGAAGAGAGAAAGAGCTACCCAAGGGGTTACAATGTATATAATAAAGAATTTATCCAAAATATCTTCCAAATAAACTTTTGGATTATTAAGATTGGTTGGGGCTATTAGATAAGCTGATGAAGATTTCATTGGGGCCCATGGGTGAAAATCTATGCAAAAATTGACCACTCATTGAGGGAGAAACCCATGAAATTTCTTTAAGAAAACATCTATATACTCATCTACCACTTTAGGAAACTTATCTTCCATAGACTCACTAATGCTCTAGTTGAGCACAATTTTTTAAAAAATTTCTATTACAAATTCATTTTTAACATCCTTTCAAAACTAGAAAAGTATGAGAATTTAATACATTTTCAATTTATAGTAATAATTTTAGGATTAATGAAAAAATGGATTATGAACATGGTTTTAATGAAAAAATTTATATCATGTGATTTATTTCCATTATCATACTTTAATAGGAATATTTTGGTGAATATACTGTTAAATATCTTGATGAAATCCATGAAGAGATTAAAAGCAAAGGGCTAATTGAATTTTTTTGAGAAACATATAGTCCATCCACTACCTAAAATATATTGTGTTAGATCAAAAAAATGAATAAAACAGTAAATATATGTTTCATATCAAATCAAGGATACCTGTAAATCCCTACATACTTCCACAGTAGCCCATGATAAGGAATCAATACACTAATTGATGTTCCCAAGTAAGAATTTTATTTGTTTTCAATGAGTTATATGTGTTGGGTTAAGTAATTATGTGATTATCATTACTAGATTATTATGGATTCATGAGTTTGGATTGGATTTAATTCTTGATAATACATTCAAGTCTATAAGTTGAGTGATATTATTCCATGATAAATGCCATGTCTATTTGATCTTGAATCTTCAAATTTTGACTGAGAAAGGTTCAAGACAAAGTGAAATTTCTTGTAATGATTGAAATGTTGTTACTTAAAAAAATCAGTGACATGTGTTGGGAGATATAGGGACACTACCAAAAACATATTTAAAGATACTTTGAGTTGTTGAGAAGCTCGAGACATGTGTTGAATAAGTTCTGAGTAGAATTGAGTGAAGACTAGATAAAATGACTCATACAAAAGATTCACTAACCATAATATTGTTAACATATGATTGATCCATTTCCATGGTATATAGGAATGTTTGATTGGTGTTTTATATAGGGTTGACCCAAAATTATCAATAGGTTTTTATATATTTTCAATCCACACTTCTTCATATAGTCGATTTATAGGGTTGATCCAGATGGTGCAGTCGATCTTTTCATACTATCATTCACACAGTCACTTGCCTCACGATCGATGTGCCTCATGGTAGGTCAAGCACATAGTGAATTTTCAAGTGAATTTGGTGGGTTAAAACATGAGTTTATAGATATTGGATATTTTGAGAAATATAAATTTGGCGATGTTCGTGATCTACTCTTTAAGGTTTATAAATCATGATCATACATGGGGATTGTGGTCCAAGAAAATATTAAAAGGGAAGTGAAGAAGAAGATAGGTTGGAAGTACTATGTTTTTTATATAGATCTTAAGTATTTGGGAAGTATCATATGTCGTTATAGAGCATAAATCATTGAGCTACATCATAATACATTAAAGGGAATTCATCTATAAAATGCATCCTAAGTCTTTGTAGAACATAAGAATTTTAGTTACACCATATGTATTTTTATCATAAGCTTATTGATTATATGACATCAGATCATATGCAATTAGTTTTTAAGTATTTCAAAGTCTTATCTTTTGAGAAGATAGAGGAGGAATCTATACCACAAGAGGAAGTTCTACGTCATATTACCATTCATTCTCTTATTCATGCATACATAGAGGAAGATTTAAATGTGTTTAAAGGCTTGAGATCAGTTGAGAAGATGAGCTGTGATATTTTAATATTACCTTGAGATATAAATCCAAAAATGAATATGAATTTAAATGAGTGTTTTTTATGATATTTTTGAATAATATGAGATACAAATTTAAATACTGAATGGGGTATTTTAGTTTGAGTCATCAGGTGATTTAAAATGAAAATAACCTGGATATTTGATGAAGAGAGAATAAGAAAGATATCATGTTGATATTATTGGAATATTATATATGAAATTATATCCATAAATAAATGAAATATTATTCGCAATAATATGAATATAAAGTATGGAGGTATCAAATAAGGATGTGTGTATCTAAAAGAGATACCATGAAGTACCATGTGAGAATTTTGAGAGCCCAATACACATCTATATCAAGAAGAGAGAAAACAAGTCTGAAGTAGGGATACCTTTTGTTGAAGAAGAAGTCCTGTTGTAGTTGAGCTTTTAAAAGAATAAGGAGGATCCAAATCATCTAGAATTTGAGAAGTGGTTCAAGACTAGAAGAAATAGTCAAGTGGATATCAAAATTATTGAATATTTTATATAATAAGACCTGTTGATCTAGCATACTTGCAGAGGGAGATCAATTCACTATTGGTGTAGAAGCAACCTAGATCTTATTGAGGTATTTATACCAATGGATCAAAATTGAAGGAGTTTGTGACTGGGGTGTATAACATGTTACTAGAATATTATTGGTGGGGTGTATAACCAACTACTTCTATAGAGGGATTAATGTGTATAACCATTTCTTTTTTTACCCACTTGGATATTTAATAGAGAATCCATATTGAAGTGTCTAACCAACATGGAAAGGAGTAAGTTTTTATGAAAATCCTTGTAAATAATATGTACCGATCTCTCTCTCTCTCATTACCACTACATGCAAGGTGAGGCTATGAGATATTATTAAGTGGATCGAGAGCCTTCATAAGTTTGATAAGTTTAATTAAATGGAAAATAATTTTTAAAATAAAACCATTGATTCATCCCCATATTAGTGGTCATGTAATAAACCAACCTGGGTTTTCACCTGAAATAGATCCTGACCTGATCTTCCACTAGCCTAAAAGAAATTCTTGATCCAATTAGTAGAAATAGGGGCTTCAAAGTTGGACATATTTTCATGACCCGTCCCCCGGGCCCCATGCTGTGACTACCCCAAGCCTGCCTTCCATAGGCCTGGGGCTAGGGACTAGCACCGAAAGGCATTTACCCTAAAACTGGGAAGGCATTGCCTTTATAAACTGAAAACTCACGTAACCAAGCATACAACAAGATACGAACATAAGCAAACTATATAACCAAAAGAGTTCTGAAATTAAAAAGGGGGCCGGAATACCAGCCCAAAAATAAAGGTACAAGTACAATTTAAAAACAATACAACTGAAGAAAGAGAAAAACATAGCTACTGGATCATCCTCTGAGGTTCCTACCTGAAGGGTAGGTACAGATAACCTTTTCATCACTCCACGTCTACCCGTCTCCTCTGCGTACCGACATGCCGTATGGTCCACCTCTGGGAACCGTCCAGTCCTAGTATTCCCAACCTCAGTTAGCATTGTCCATCGTCTGTATCCAACACAATAATTTTCGGGCATAGCCCGTGCAGGGGTGAGTATAACAATACTCAGTAGGGACCCCGAGACCCTCAAGGTCTCACAAAATACACCAAGGATTAACCCTGAAGTATGAAATCAATAGATAACCCTACCTAGGTATATACCCATACATATACCTAATTTATCAAGTAATTCATATCAATCATGAAAAACATAGAGATACTGACTCATCCCACACCAGGATTTATTCTAGGGGTAGTAACAAGTAACATCTTCGGTCACATTGTCAAACACCTCAGCTGCTAGAGAACCCCTCCTCTATCGAGTATAGTGGTCCTGCCACGTCACACAGAGGTGATTACCACTAATGTTGGACTACTGAGGTACTCCTCCTATCGAGCACTGTGGGTCTACCGCGTCACACAGAGGTGCTCCCCACCATGGGTCTGCCGCATCACATAGAGGCCCTCCCCCTCATGACTTGACGAGGTACTCATCCTATCGAGTACTGTGGGTCTTCCATGTCACACAGAGGTGCTCCCCACTGTGACCAGCTGAGGTACTCCTCCTTTCATGCACTGTGGGTCTGCCACGTCACACAGAGGCGCTCCCCACCATGGGTCTACCACGTCACACAGAGGAGCTCCCCGATAGGCCTGTCAAGTCACTCCAAATTGAAGAAGCATCTTAAAGGTCCTCCATGTCATAGGGGTCTCAATGCAACATACGACACATCAATTGGATTCCTGGTCTGTGAGTTATTATCCTTTTAGTCCCGGGGGCCTGATTGGATTTGTGCTCGATCCAACCTGATTGTTCCCCATATTAATCCAAAACTCCAGTGGGGGTACACTCAAATAGACCATCTCGCTCCACGATTTCCAACACTGCTGACAGTTCGTCAAACGGACGCCCGATACCAATGTTATGGGCAAAAGAATTAAATGGGTTGTAGTGGGCCCGGGTCCGGTCCGACCCAGTTGGACCATCCTGACCCTACATGGCCCATAGTGTGGGCCGACCTGTTTTGTTCAGCCTAGCCCGCTGGGTTCGGTCCAGTTCGTGTTGGGCGGCGCGGCCCGCTGGGTGGTCCGGCAGGCCACAAGGGGACGCGGGGGTTCGGCCGCAGATGGTGTGAGGCTGCAGGGCGACTCGGCCGGGGCGGCTCGACCAGGAGGGAAGAGGCCGTAGGGTGTCTCGGCCGGAGTAGCCCAGGGTCGTGGGGCAGCTCGTCTGTGGGAGGCTCGGCCGGAGCGGCTCGACCGCGGGTGGCTCGGCCGAAGCAGCTTGGCCGCGGGTGGCTCGATCGGAGCGGCTTGGCCATGGGTGGCTCGATCGGAGTGGCTCAGAAAGCCATGGGTGGATTAGAAGGATGCGATCGGAATGGAAGAGGTGGCTCGGAAGGCCATAGGTGGCATGGTTGGGGCGGCTCGGCTGAGGGCTTGACGGGACGACGACGGCTTAGCAGACGGCGGTGGCGGCTCGATGGACGGCGGCGGTGGCTCGAAGGACAACAGAGGTGGCTCAGTAGACGATGACAGTGGCTCAGCCCGGTTGGTGACTTTTGTGGGCAACACGGTGGGGCGGTGGGTGGCGGAGCTGCGGGGCGCGTTGGCTGTGGGTATTGCAGAGTGACTCCACCGTGGGGGTTCCGCGAAGGTGCGGAGGTCGCGAGGCGGCGGTGGTCGTGGGGTGGTGTCGTTGCGCCGTCACCTTCATCACATTCAACACCACAAATAATTACAAGAGTTGCGGAGGGGTCAAGCCATGTTTGTTTGTCCCGTACCATCCGCGTTAGGGTGGTAGCATATGGCTCAACAAAAACATGAAGAAGAACGTCATTCTTTACAATTTCCCACAACAATTTATCCCCAATCCTAAAAAATAATTCAAGGGAAGAACATGGGAAAAGTATTCATACACAAATAAGCCCCTACCTTGTTTAATTGTTGACGATGAAGAGACAATTTTAAGTTGTCAATGTTCATCGTGCCCATCACACCCCTCTGATCCCGAGCTCATTCGTTGTATTAATGTTCTTCGATGGAGGTGATTCTTTGTTGATGAAGATTTCCACCATTGGAGGATGTATCGAGGAAGAAGGTCAAAGTCGAGGTCGACATTCTTCATTGGTGGGATTTCTCCAAGAACTCTCCCCTTTACCAAGCCTTTTCCCTAAAATTAAAAAGGCTTCCCCAAAACAATACATTATGATAACTATTATTTAGTTTGTTGGAACAAATTCAAAATATCCAATTAATTTAATTGAGTTGGCATAATAAATTATGGGGAGGGTTGGAATAATTAAGTGGGGACCTCAAGAGGTTTCTCCCCACCTAATAGGGAGTTCAAGTGGTTTCAAACCTCGGGTGGTCCCCACCTCTTATAACCTCTCATGGGAGGTTAGGCTCGCTGGTCCCCACCTCCATAAACTCTCATGGGAGGTTTTAGTTTAGATGGTTACCACCTATGAAATATCAACATGGTTGGTTACAAAAATTAAAATAAAATTTGTTATTATTTTATTTTATTATTTCCACGAAAAGCCCAAAAATTAAATTTCACCCTCAACCAACTACTGTCAAGGTGAAAGTCTTCTTAAGTGAATAACGACACTGTGAGTTCAACGGTGCCCTTATATTTCAATTCCGAGCACCAGCTCAAAAGTTATAAAAGCCCACTCATAATTTTATAGAACTTACCTAAAAAAAGATCAGAAATTCCTTCTAGGCACTCCGGGCCTCAGAATCACACACCGTCAATTTTCGTGGACTCACAAAATTCCCATTTAATTAAAAGAAAAATTACATGGAAATTCCGGGTATTTACATTCTCCCCACCTTAGGGATTTACATCCCTGAAATCCACAACATAGAATAAGGAAACAAATGGGGGTACTGAGCATGAATTTGAGCCTCCTGCTCTTGTGTGCTTTCCTGGAGGTTCCCGTGCTAGCAGCGAATGCGCACCATAGGAATTGACCGCCCATGAAGGACCCGCTCCTGTTGATCCTCAATTTATACTGGAACATCCGTAAATGTCTCCCCATCATCTAAGTCCAACTCACCATGTTCGATGACTTGAGATGGGTCATGCACGTATCTCCTAAAATGGAATATGAGGAAGATGTAATGCACCCACTCCAATCATATTTGTAGTTCCGAGTGGTATGCCACCTCGCCAATCCTCCGAAGTATCAGAAATGGTCTGATAAACCTCTGTGATAACCTGCCTCCTCAACCAAATCCCTATAGTCCCCATCGAGGGGAGACTCACAAGAAGACATAGTCTCTCTCAACATCTACTCTTGAAGCATCACTGGTACCATGGTGTGGCCTATGAAGAGGATGACGTTCTCTCCACCTTCAGAAAATCCTTCAGGAGACCGTCCTGAGGATATCTAAGCAAGTCGGGCCTCAAAGTCAACGTCTCAAGCTATGCCTCTGGAATTCACTAAAAAATTGGGGGAGTGACAGTCGTATACTTGAGGTAAGATGATCCATATCTATCAACAAAGGATATCTACAACGCGAATAGCTGCTCTATTTCCTCACTCAGAAACAATAGACGAGACCACCTGCTAAGTACGTCTGCTTCCACATTTCCCTTCTCAGGTGTATAGCGTTTCTCAAAGTCATAGTACTAGAGGAACTCTATCCATAATTTCTGTCTCAACTTCTGAAAGATCTGCTGAAACTTCTCCATCCACAGGAAAGGCTCCCCCTTCTTCGTCAATGTTGACAAGGGTGTCGCTACCCTGTAGAAGTCTTGTCCAAAACCTCAGTAGTACCCAGTCAAAGTAGAATCTCTCTCCCTTCGAGGAGGTAATCCTAGAAACATATTTTGAATATGTCCCCACACTCTACCACTACTGTTGGGAACTGAAAACTCAAAACTCCTACTGCCACAAGGGTAAGGTTGGCCAACTCAAGAGTGATTGGCTGCACCTTCCTATGCATGAGTTTGTCATGTGCTGCCTAGGGTTCCCTTTTCTCCGACCAAGGAAAACCCCATACCAATTTTGTAGAGAAACCACAAACTTTTTTCCTAATAAAACCAATCTGAGTATGAAATGTGGATGTCCAGTCCATACTCAAACTAAAATCGTAATGCCTCGATTCTGCCACCCAAAGGTTCCAACCGAAAATGTTTCCTCAAGGGTGAGATCACACCATCGGTGTATGTGTGATTATTGAGTCCCCTCCCAAAGGTATCTCCAGATGTGAGGGTCAAGTCAACGTCTTAACCAGAAACTCTAGGTCTTGAACATGATTCGTGGAAAGAAAGAATTATTGGTACCTATTTATATTTATATGGAAACTAGTAGTAGACACAGCCCGTACCTCAAATCATTCCTAGAGACCTTGGATCACACTCCTTGACCGCATGCAGCTACTCCCTTCCCCTGTCCTCCAGCTCCCTGAGCCTGGTGGGGTCCAAAAAAGGGGGGTGGTTGCAACATGTCAAAAAGTACACCACCTCATTCTTCTCCCCTAGCTCTGCTTCCATATCTTTATCCCTGTAGATTCATTATTCCCTAACACTTCTTCTTCCCAAAACAATTTTACACACCCAAGTCTCTGAGACTGGAAAGAGTTTCCTATTTTTCCACTATTAACATTCACTAGATATATCCACTCATCCAGAAGAACATTCAACCACAAAGGTACTATCTTGAACCCCAACATAAGTAGGAATGCATAGAGGAATAGTGCAGGCTCAGACATCCTTAAACACACTACCCTTGAAAATCTGAGCCCCGAAGCACTGATCACATCGTATTAATCGAGTACCAGGAATGATCGGTACACCTCAATGAATAATCAGCTACCGACATGTCATCCTGCCGAAGCTGTAGAAGCTCTAGAGAACTCTCAGCCACCTCCTCAAGCCAGTCCTTAGCTGCCTATGAGTCGGTCTCTCCTCAGAACCTGAGGGGCATCTGATGTTGAATCACGTGTAAGGAACCAAGCCTATATGTGTCCTCTACCGGTACCGTCGGTTGTAACTGCTGACCAACGGGTAGTGATATAGCTGACACACTACCCGAAGGTACTATCTCGGGTAATGGTCCATGTACTGAAACCTCATCACTATGCGGAACATCCTCATAGTTACCCACTGAGAGAGACTAGTAGCTAAGATCACCATCTTCTCCACTTGTGTGTCAACTAGGTAGAAAACTCTAGCAACCGCCTCCAGCTAGCCCTCAGCTGCATGGGAATCTGTCCTACTTCGAAACCTTAGAGGCCTCTTCCGCTAAAACTCATGCAACGCGCTCAGTCGGCATGCATCATCCGCCAATGCAACTGATGGTAATTGATTCCCAACTGGTGGTGGTGCTTCTCATACACCACCTGAAGGTGCCAACATAGTAAGAGGGCCCTGCACTAGAGCCTCATCGCTCGAAGGGCCATCATCATGTACTCTCTAGAGAATCCTATCTGGTTATCTAAATAGCGGAATCCTAATAAGGAACAGGTGCACCACGATCATTACTTTATACATGATGAGCTAACTCAAGAAACCAAAAGAAAACTTTTCAAAACACACATGCAATCAGTGTTTTCATGCACTGAGTCAGAAATCAGAAGTCAGTGCCCTGGTGTATGGATACGTCGGCCACCACACCAACATTGGATTACCTAAACTAATAACCACACTCATAACACTTTAAACTATTTCTGTTAAAATATCAGAGTCCAATGTTCTACGGTAGAACCGACTCCTCTGATACCAATTTTTCATGACCCATTCCCCGGGGCCCGTGTCGTGACTATACCAAGCACGCCTTCCATAGTCCAGGGGCTGGCGACTAGCAACGAAAGGCATTTTTCCTAAAACTGAGAAGGTATAGCCTTTATAACCTGAAAACTCATATAAGCAAGAACACAACAAGATAAAAACACAAGAAAAATGTATAACCAAAAGAGTGCTGAAAGTAAAAAGGGGCCCGGAATACAAGCCCAATAGTAAAGGTACAAGTACTACTGAAATACAATACAACTGAAGAAAGAGAAAAAGACAGCTGCTGGATCGTCCTCTGAGGTTCCTACCTGAAGGGTAGGTACATATCACCTCCTCAACAATCCACGTCCACCCATATCCTATGTGTACAGACACGCCGTATGGTCCACCTCCAGGCACTGTCTAGTCCTGGTACTCCCAAACTCAGTCAACGTTGTCCGTTGTCTGCATCCAACACAACAAGGTGTGGGCATAGACTGTGCATGGGTGAGTATAATGATACTTATTAGGGACCATGAGACCCTCATGGTCTCACAAAATCCACCAAGGATAAACCACAATGTATGAAATCAACATACAAACCTACCTTGGTATATGCTGATACATATACCTAAGTTATCAATTAATCCATCTCAATCATGAGGAAAACACAAAGATACTAACTTAGCTCACACTAGGATTTATTCTAGGGGTAGTAACATGTAAAATCTCCAATCACATCATCGAACACCTTGGATGCTAGAGAACCCCTCCTCTATCGAGGATAGTGGGTCTGCCGTGTTACACAAAGGCACTTCCCACAAATCTTGGACTACTGAGGTACTCCTCCTGTAGAGTACAGTGGGTCTGCCATGTCACACAGAGGTGCTCCCCACCATGGGTCTGCCGCGTCACACAGAGTTGCTCCCCATCGTGACTTGCTGAGGTACTCCTCCTGTTGAGTATCATGGGTCTACCGCGTCACATAGAGGTGCTCCCCATCGTGTCCTGTTGAGGTACTCTTCCTGTTGTGTACCATGGGTCTTCTGCTTCACACAGAGGCTCTCCCCACCGTGGGTCTGTTGCATCACATAGAGGCGCTCCCCACTGGGCCTGTCAAGTAACTCCATGTCGAAAAGATTTGCAGTCGTCAAGTCTCAGCAAGCTACAAGGTTCCCAGACTATGCTCGGTCGTCTCCGGGAGGATCCACTCCCCAAGCTACTGGTCGATATTCCAACTACCACTGTCACGACCTTTCCTCAGGGCCCGTGCCGTGACTACCCCAAGCCCGCCTTCCATAGGCCAGGGGCTGGCGACTAGCACCAAGGCGTAATTCCTGGTAAAAAGGGAAGGCATTGCCTTTGTAAAGTAAACAAACCCACAGAGTAAGCAAGCATATGTAAACACTAAGTAAAAACAGGGTACAATAGTAGTGCGGAAAAGTAAGTGGGCCCGAATACAAACCCAAACTGAAAGTAAAGTACATCTGAAAAAGGGAGTACAACAACTGAAAAGTAAAGTCGTAGCCTCGAGCCGTCCAATGGAAGTCCCACCTGAAGGGTGGGTACAGATAGCCTCCACAGCTCCTCGGGTCCAGTCGTCCGCTCCGAGTACGCCTCGCCCAGTGTTCCACCTCCTGGTACCGACCTGCTCCTCATGCCTCAACCACGATCAGCGCTGTCCGTCGTCTGCAACCAACATAATGTAGTGCGGGCATAGCCTGTGCAGGGGTGAGTATAAGCTACTCAGTAGGGACCCCAAGACCCCCAAAGGTCTCCCAGAAACCACAAAGGATAATCCAAAAAGGAAAGATACAATCAAGAAGTAACATCCGACGTTACTTAGGTATATTCCCATACATATACCTAAGTCTTCAATTCTTGTTCGGATCCAACATCCGAGCTCAAGTACAACCTAGTCCACACAAGAAATCACAACCCAATCCACACAGGAAAGAAAAACGTAATCCAAACAGGATATCAAGTCAATCTTATCGAAGATAAGGATTGAAAGTCAAGATTCAGCTCACACAAGTATACTTCTTCGTAAGACAATAGAGATGATCAGATGTAACCACTGATTCATTTAAGCCGTCGGACCCACACATTATCGATAGGTACTAACCCCCGCAATGACCCATAAAGGATCGATAGGTAACTAACCCCTGCAATGACCCACACAGGATCAGACCCAAATAGGATCTATAGGCGCTGGCCCACACAGGACCACTGAGCGCTGACCCACATAGGATCTGACCCACATAAGATAGGTAGCACTGATCCACGTAGGATCGCTGAGTGTTGTAGTCATCACTATCGAATCCAAAGAGTATCACTGTACAGTCATCATCGTCGTCGCAGTCGCAGCCAGCTCTAGGGTTCCCGCACCCAATAAGATCGTTTGGGAGGGTCCGCTCCACGAGCCGAGGGGCTGATACATCAACTGAAACAAAGTCCGGAGTTGATGTATCCAAAATTTCCGTATCGTCAACAGGAACTCAACGTCACAGACGGCGCATCAATCGGACGCCCGGTCTGAGAGTTATTGGCTTTTTCGTCCTAGGGGCCCAGTTGGTTTTTAAGTCAAAACCAACCCGACCATACTCCAAATGCATCCAAACCTCGAGCGGATTAAGCCTAAAGGTCTGTCTCATTAAGAGGAATCCAACAAAGTCGATGACACGTCAATCGGACGTCCGGAGCTCAAGTTATAAGCGTTTCCGCTCCGAGGGCACGGTTGGTTTCGTGTACGAACCAACCCGGCCGAACCCAAAGTTCTCCGAAACCTTGAGTGTAATATACCGAAATGACCGTCTCGATCCACGGATCGCATCTCAGCTGACAATGCATCGATCGGAGGTCCACAACCCAAGTTATGGGAAAAAGACACAGAGCGGTCTGGTATTAGGGGGTTTGGGCCCGATCCGACCCGACCCGATACCCTCTGGGTCAGCCCAAACTGGGTCGACCTGACCTGGGTCCGGGTCTGGCCCTCTTGGGCATGGCCCGGACTGTGCGGCCCGGCCCGGCGGCCCGGTGTGCTGGCCAAGAGGCTCGGCCGAAACAGCCGAGCGTTGAGATGCGGGGTGGGGGGGGGTGCTGGTCCCCGCTTGTTTGTAACTGTGGCCCCATGTGGGGGCCGCTCTTGTCCGACTAGCCGGGGGTCGTAACCCCCGACTCTTCCTCTGACCGGCCCGCCCGCTCCGGCCGGCCGACTGTTGCAGCCACGGGACCGACGCTGGCCGGTCCCCCTGCTCCGACGCCGGGGACCCGGAACCGGCCACTGGTCCCTGCTCCGCCACGGCCTAAGTCGCGGCTTTGACCAGGCCAATGCGGCACGACGGCGCTGCGCCCCTCCGCGGCGGTCTGGCTCCGGCCACGGTGTCTTCGGGTTTTTCCGGTGCGGCGCGACGGCGCCGCGGTTTGGTACGATTTTCAAATGTGCGGCGCGACGGTGCCGCGCATCCTTGACGCTTGTTCCCGGGCGGTGCGATGGAACCACGTCACTTTCCTTCGAACCGTAACAACACAAGAAAATAAGGGTGGAGGGTCGTCCGTGTTTGTGCGGTCCGGACCCCTCCCGTTAATCGATAGCAAGCGGTCCAATGGAACGAGTAACGTCGACAGAAGAAAACCACTAATATCAACAACAATAAAAACCCCTACCTCGAGCATAGTTTGAATGGAGGTTCATCGTGGAATTGCACTTCGAGGTAGAAGGCATCGCGGAAGGAGGATCGTCGCGTTGCGTCGTCGATCTCCGAGGATCCGGTGTTCTTGTCGACCTTCGTCGGAGGTCGGCGTTCCTCGCGTTCTTCACATTCTTCATCGAGGAAGAAGAACTTCAGGAGCTTTTCCTTTTCTCCCCAAAGTCTCAATACAACAAAACCCAACAATAATAAAATACGAGTCTAGTCTTATTTTATTACTCAAGTCTTTAGAATTTGAAATTCAAACTTTGAATTTAATCACTTAATTAATTCATGTCTTTTAAAAGGAGAGTTATAGGAGTTTATGGAATCTGAAGGGGAGGGGTTCATGTGGGCCTCACCACCCTCATAACCTCTCACGGGAAGTTGGGTGGTTACCCAACTTCCACCCAAAGGTTTAAACTAGTTAGTAAAAATAAAAATTGTAACTAAATTTTTATTTTAACTTCCACAATTTTTAACAACTTCTCTCGTGTAAACGCAACTCCGGAAAAGGTGTTCCTAAGAAATTACCGGCGCTGCGAATCCATCGGTGCCCTCAGAATTCGATTCCGAGCACCGATTCAAAAGTTAGAAAATCCCGCTCGTTCGTTCACTGAACATACCCGAGCTAAACTTTGGATAGAAATTCTGGGCACACTAGGTCTCGGAATCAAGTGCCGTCAAAACCGCGTTCTCGTAAAATTCAAAAGAAAATTAAGAAAAAATTTCCCTTGAATTTTACAGGTCATTACATTACTCCCACCTTAGGGATTTACATCCTCGTAAAGATACATAGAAAACTAGGGAAACAAATGTGGGTATTGAGCACGCATCTGAGCCTCCCGCTCCTAAGTGCTCTCCAGGAGGTTCCCGTGCTTCCATCTGATGCGCACTAGAGGAATCGACCGTTCACGTAGTACCTGCTCCTGTCGATCCTCAATCTCCACTGGGACCTCCGCAAAAGTCGCCCCATCATCTATGTTCAGCTCTCCATGGTCGATGACATGCATTAGGTCGTGCACGTATCTCCTCAACTGGGATAAGTGGAAGATGTCATGCAACCGGTTCAAATGAGGTGGTAAAGCCAGGTGATAAGCCACCTCGCCAATCCTGCTGAGGACCTGGAATGGTCTGATGAAGCATGGAGAAAACTTTCCACCTCGACCAAATCTTTGTAAACCACGTCGAGGTGAGACCTTCAAGAAGACGTGGTCGCCATCCTCGAACTCTAGTGGCCTCCGCCTCCTATCAGCATAAGACTTCTTCCAGCTCTGAGTTGTCCTCATCCACTCCTGGATGACCTGGACCTTCTCTGTCGTGGCCTGGACCATCTCCGGTCCCACAAGTGCTGACTCCCCAGGGTCTGTCTAGAACAGAGGAGATCTGCAAGGTCGGTCGTACAACGCCTCGTATGGTGCCATCCCGATGGTGGAGTGGTAGCTGTTGTTGTACGCGAACTCCACCAAGGGTAGGTGCTCCTCCCAACTGTGACCAAAGTCAAGGAAACATGCGCGGAGCATGTCCTTGAGAGTCCGAATGGTCCTCTCCATCTGACCATCTGTCTGGGGGTGAAAGGCGATGCTCATACGTAGTTGCATCCCGAATGCCTCCTGCAACCCCTTCCAAAGCCGGGAAGTAAAGAGAGCATCTCGATCAGAGACGATGGATTATGGCACACCATGAAGCCGTAAAATCTCCTGAACGTAGATACTTCCCAAGATCTCCACTGAGCCCTACTCTCTGATGGGTAAGACGTGAGCCGACTTAGTGAGTCGGTCAACAATCACCCAAATGGAGTCGTGACCTTTGGAAGTGCGTGGAAGTCCAATCACGAAGTCCGTAGATATGCCGTCCCACTTCCACTCCGGGACCTCCAAGGGCTGTACCAAGCCTGCTGGTACCTGGTGCTCTGCCTTCACCTGTGGGTAGGTGAGGCATCGAGAAACAAACTCTACCACAACCTTCTTCATGCCCAGCCACCAGTGCTGTCATCTGATATCATGGTACATCTTCGCCACTCCAGGATGTACCGCCAAAGGGGATGTGTGAAACTCTCTTAGAACCTCCTCTCGTAAAGAAACTGGTACAAAGGTATGTCCCATGAAAAGGACATCTTGCTCTCCTCCTACAGAGAAACCATCAGGTGCCTGTCCTGAGGATATCTGCGCATGCCGCGTCTCATAGTCGGCATCCCCACGTTGTGCCTCTCTGACCTGCTACAGTAGTGGAGGAGTGATTGTGAGTGACTGAAGGAAGGCTGCTCCATCTCTATCCATGAAGGATATCTGCAAAGCATATAGCTACCCTATCGCCTCCCCAAGTAGTTGAATGCCTGTCCTCCTGCTGAGAGCATCGGCTACTACGTTCCGCTTTCCAGGAGTATAGACTATCTCAAAGTCATAGTACTAGAGGAACTCGAGCCATCGCCGCTGTCTCAGGTTCAGGTCCTTCTGTGAGAAGATGTACCTGAGACTCTGATGGTCAGAATAGACTGTAAAGCGCTCGCCCATCAGATAGTGTCACCACATCTTCAGAGTGAAGACCACTACTGCTAACTCCAGGTCATGGGTAGAATAGTTCTTCTCATGATGCCTCAACTGACGTGATCTGTAGGCGATCACGGCCCGCTCCTACATCAGGACACATCCGAGTCCGGTCCCTGATGTATCACAGTAAACTACGTACCCAACTCCCTCCTCTGATAGCCTCAAGGTAGGAGCGCTGGTCATTCTCTGTCTCATCTTCTGGAAGCTCTCCTAACATCTGTCTAACCACACAAAGGGTTTCCCCTTCTTCATCAAAGCTGAGAGTGGTGCCAAAACTCTGGAGAAGTCTGGCACAAATCTCCGATAGTACCTAGCTAGTCCCAAGAATCTCCGCACCTCCGTCACGGTCCTAGGTGTCTCCCAAGCTAGCACTGCCTTGATCTTCATAGGATCCACCTCAAATCCCGCCTCAGAGATGACATGTCCCAAGAAGTGGACCTAGCGTATCCAGAACTGACACTTAGAGAGCTTACCATAAAGCTGGTGCTCTCGAAGTGTGTCCAGTACAACCCGCAAGTGGTAGGCGTGCTCCTCCTCAATCGTCAAGTAAATCAAAATGTCGTCGATGAAGACCATGACAAATCGATCGAGGTATCGCTGAAAGTTCATGTTCATGAGGGCCATGAAAACTTTTGGAGCATTGGTTACACCAAATGTCATAACCAAGAACTCATAGTGGCCATACCGACACCTGAAGGCCATCTTCTGCACGTCCTTTTCCCGAACTCTGAGCTAGTGATAGCCTGACCTGAGGACTATCTTTGAGAACCACCGTGCTCCCTTGAGCTGATCGAAGAGGTCATCAATCCTCAGTATCGGATACTTGTTCCTCACTGTCACCTGATTCATGCGACGATAGTCGACACAAAGTCGCAAGCTCCCATTCGCCTTCTTGGAAAACAATATCGGGGAAGCCTAGGGTGAAACACTGGGTCGGATGAATCCCTTGCCCTGAAAGTCCTCCAACTGTACCCGCAGCTCCCGAAGCTCGGCGGGAGCCATCCGATATACTGGGGAGGATATCGGGGTTGTCCCGGGGTACAGATAAATATAAAAGTCTACCTCTCTGCGAGGAGGTAGCCCTGGAACGTCGTCGGAAAAAACGTACGCATACTAATCCACCACTGCAGGAAAACCATGACTCCGCACGTCAACAGCTCTTAGGATGAGGCTAGTCAACTGGTGAGTGATCGGCTGTCCTCTCCTCTGCGAGAGTCCATCCTGCGCTGCGAAGGCTCCCTTCTCACCGGTGAAGGTGAACCTGATCCCGTCGGTGTGTACACACCGCACCTTGCGCCTAATACAGTCAATCTGAGCATGGACTGTAGATAACCAATCCATGCTCAAGATGACGTCGTAAGGCCTCGACACCGCTACAAGAAGATCCCAGCCGAAGCTCTCGCATCCTAGAGTAATCTCACACTTCCGACACCAGTGCGTAATCGTCGAGTCTTCTCCCGTGGGAGTCTCTAGCCGTAAGGATCGAGCCAACGGCTCTGTCAGAATCTCCGAGCTCCGAACAAGGGAAGTGGCTATGAAAGTATGACTCACTCCTGTGTCTATAAGAACTGCAGCAAGGGTGGAATAGACACAGATAGTACCTTGAATAATCTCAGGCACGCCGTGGTCGTAGGCCTCCGCTGCCTAGAGTTGTGCCTGTCTCTACCCGCCAGCTCCCTGTGGTCGGGGTGGGCCTTCTAGTGGTGGTGGTGGTAGAGCCTCAAAGCATCGCCCACAACCTGCTGCTCGGCCATCTCCTCTGCCTCGTCCACCTGCTCCCTTTGGACCGCCACGGTCGACCCTCTGCCTCTGCCTGGGTGGTCCCTCAACCGTCTACTGCTCCTTGGCACGGTGGGTCGGGCAGTCATATGCCACGTGGCCCGGACCGCCACATGCGTAGCACTTTCTTCCTCTCGAAAGACTAGATCTGCGCTGTGTTCCCCGCAACTCTGAGCCAGTGTCCTGAGGTCGTCTGCCTGAGGGTCCGGTCGGCCTGGACCCATGAGTCATCCGTCGACTGCCTGCTGCATAAGACTCTGCTACGTGCCGCCCTACAGTAGGTCTCGCTGCTAATGTAGGCTCAGTAAGGAATCTCTCGATCAGAAGGGATTTCTCCAGCACCCCTTACTGGGTCAGAATGCTGGGGGAGATCAGCGATGCCCTGATCTCATGCCTCAATCCCTTCTTAAAGGTCCACGCCCGGAAGAATGGGTCCCGCACCATGTCTGCCGAGTAGCGCGAGAGATAGGTAAATATCACCGAGTACTGGGCGACCATCAAGCTGCCCTGCCGTAGCTGTAGAAGCTCCAGGATGTGCACCGCACAGAGGGTGGCTGGGACGAACTCTGAGTGGAAGAGGCTCTCAAAGTCCGTCTAGAGGAGTGATGCCTTGTCGTGCACCTGGAGCGTCAAGCTCCACCATCTGCCTGCTGCCGCGTGCAGGAGGCTCGCTGCGAGGATCACCCTGAGGTCTGCTAGTGTCCTTACTAACCTGAAAACTCGTACAACTGCCTTTATCCAATCCTCAGATGCCTGAGGGTCCATCTCCCCGCAGAACCTGGGCGGTCGCTGACGCTGAAACTTGTGCAATGCACTAAGGCGACGTGCATCGTCAGCGGGTGGGGCTGGTAGCATCGGTGGATCGGCGGTTAGAGGTACCGCCGGTGCCTCTACTATCAAAGGGACCTGTACCGAGGCCTCGTCGCTCGGTGGGCTGTCATCATGCACAACGCTCGGAACCCTATATGGCTTCCGTCGTGGAGCCATCCTGAAAAGAAACAGGTGCGCCACGGTCAAACAGTATACCTGGTGAGCTGACATAAAGTAATCACAAAGAAAACTTGAAACACACATGCAATCAATGTTTTCTTGCATTAAGTCGGAAATCAGAAGTCACGGTCCTGCTGTACGGATACGTCGGCCACCACACCAACACTGGACTCCCTGGACTGATAACCACACTCAATACTCTTAACACTATTGCATCACATAAAAAAAGATCAGAGTCCTAAGTTCTGTGGTAGAACCAAACTCCTCTGATACCAATTTGTCACGACCCGTCCTCGGGGCCCCTACCGTGACTACCCCAAGCCCGCCTTCCATAGGCCAAGGGGTGGCGACTAGCACCAAGATGTAATTCCCGGTAAAAGGGAAGGCATTGCCTTTGTAATGTAAACAAACCCACAGAGAAAGCAAGCAGAAGTAAACACTAAGTAAAAACTGGGTACAATAGTAGTGCGGAAAAGTAAGTGGTCCAGAATACAATCCAAACTGAAAGTAAAGTACAACTGAAAAAGGGAGTACAACAACTGAAAAGTAAAGTCGTAGCCTCGAGCTGTCTATTGGAAGTCCCACATGAAGGGTGGGTACAGATAGCCTCCACAGCTCCTCGGGTCTAGCCGTCCGCTCCGAGTACGCCCCGCCCAGTGGTCTACCTCCTGGTACTGACCTGCTCCTCGTGCCTCAACCACGATCAGCGTTGTTCGTCGTCAGCAACCAACACAACGTAGTGCAGGCATATCCCGTGAAGGGGTGAGTATAAGCTACTAAGTAGGGACCCTGAGACCCCCAAAGGTCTCCAAGAATCCACAAAGCATAATCCAAAAAGGAAAGATATAATCACGAAGTAACATCTGAAGATACTTAGGTATATGCCCATACATATACCTAATTATTCAATTCTCATTCGGCTCCAACATCCGAGCTCAAGTACAACCCAGTCCACACAAGAAATCACAACCCAATCCACACAGAAAAGCAAAATGTAATCCACACAGGATATCAAGTCAATCTTATCGAAGATAAGGATTGAAAGTCAAGATTCAGCTCACATAGGTATACTTCTTCGTAAGATGTTAGAGATGATCAGATGTAACCACTGATTCATCTAACCCATCGGACCCACACATGATCGATAGGTACTAACCCCTGCAATGACCCATAAAGGATCGCTAGGTAACTAACCCCCACAATGACCCACACAGGATCAGACCCACACAGGATCTGTAGGCGCTGGCCCACACAGGACCACTGAGCGCTGACCCATACAGGATCTGACCCACACAGGATCAGTAGAACTGATCCACGTAGGATCGCTGAGTGTTGTAGTCGTTGCCGTCGAATCCACGGAGGATCTTTGTATAGCCGTCATCGTCGTCGCAGTCGCAACCAGCTCTAGGGTTCCCGCACATAGCAAGCTCATTCGGGAGGGTCCGCTCCACGAGCAGAGGGGCTGATACATCAACTGACCCGAAGTCTAAAGGTGATGTATCCAAAAGTTCCGTATCGTCAATAGGAACTCAACGTCACAGACGACGCGTCAATCGGACGCCCAGTCTAAGAGTTATTGGCTTTTTCGTCCCATGGGTTCGGTTGGTTTTTAAGTCAAAACCAACCCGAACATACTCCAACTGTGTCCAAACATCGAGCGGAGTAAGCCTAAAGGTCCGTCTCATTTATAGAATTCAAGAAAAGTTGATGGCACGTCAATCGGATGTCTGGAGCTCAAGTTATAAGCATTTCCGCTCTGAGGGCCCGGTTGGTTTCGTGTACGAACCAACCTGGACGAAACAAAAGTTTTCCGAAACCTTGAGTGTAATATACCGAAACGACAGTCTCGATCCACGGATCGCATCTCAGCTGACGGTGCATCGATCGGAGGTCCCCAGCCCAAGTTATGGGCAAAAGACCGTGAGGGGTCTGGTATTAGGGGGTTCGGGGCCTGTCCGACCTGACCTGATACCCTCTGGGTCGGCCCGAACCGGGTCGTCCCGACCCAGGTCTGGGTCCGGCCCACTTGGGCGTGGCCCGGCCCGGCTGGCGAGGCCCGACCCGACCCGGCCTGGGCGCGGCGCGGCGCGGCGCGGCGCGCTGGCCAGGAGGCTCGGCCGAATCGGCCGAGCATTGAGATGCGGGGGGGGGGGGGGGGGGGGCGCTGCCCCCCGCTTGTTTGTAACCACGGCCCCATGTGGGGGCCACTCTTGTCCGGCCAGCCGGGGGTCGTAACCCCCGACTCTTCCTCTGACCGGCCGGCCGGCTGTTGCCGCCACGGGACCGGCGCTGGCCGGTCCCCCTGCTTCGACGCCGGTGGCCCGGAACCGGCCACCGTTCCCTGCTCTACCGCATCTTTGACCCATCCGACGCGGCGTGATGGTTCCACGCCCCTATGCCACGGGCCGACTCTGGCCACGGTGTCTTCGGGTTTTTTCGGCGCGGTGCGACAGCGCCGCGGCTTGGTTCGATTTTCAAATGCGCGGCGTGATGGTGCCACGCATCCTTGCCGTTCGTTCCCACTTGGTGCGATGACACCGCGTCACTTTACTTCGAACCGTAACAACACAAGAAAATAAGGGAGCTGGGTCGGTCGTGTTTGTGTGGTCTGGCCCCCTCCCGTTAATCGATAGAAAGCGGTCCAATTGAACGAGTAACGTCAACGGAAGAAAACCATGAATATCAAAAACAATAAAAACCCCGACCTCGAGCATAGTTTGAACGGAGGTTCATCACGGAATTGCACGTCATGGTAGAAGGCATCGTGGAAGGAGGATCGTCGCGTAGCGTCGTCGATCTCCGAGGATCCGGCGTTCTTGTCGACCATCGTCAGAGGTCGACATTCCTCGCGTTCTTCACGTTCTTCATCGAGGAAGAAGAACTTCAGGAGATTTTCCTTTTCTCCCCAATGTCTCAATACAACAAAACCCAAAAATAATAAAATAAGAGTCTAGTCATATTTTATTACTCAAGTCTTAAGAAATTGAAATTCAAACTTTGAATTTAATCACTTAATTAATTCATGTCATTTAAAAGGAGAGTTATATGAGTTTTGGGAATATGAAGGGGTGGGGTTCGTGTGGGCCCCACCACCCTCATAACCTCTCATGGGAAGTTGGGTGGTTACCCAACTTCCACCCAAAGGTTTAAACTACTTAGTAAAGATAAAAATTTTAGATCAATTTTTATTTTAACTTCCACAGTTTTTAACAACTTCTCTCATGTAAACGTAAATCTGGAAAAGGTGTTCCTAAGAAATTACCGGCGCTGCAAATCCATCGGTGCCCTCAGAATTCGATTCCGAGCAACGGTTGAAATGTTAGAAAATCCCGCTGGTTCGTTCACTAAATGTACCCGAGCTAAACTTCAGATAGAAATTCCGGGCACACCGGGCCTCGGAATCAAGTGCCGTCAGAAACCGCGTTCTTGTAAAATTCCAAATAAAATTAAGAAAAAATTTCCCTTGAGTCTTACGGGTCTTTAGAACCACAAATTCCCACGAAGAAGCATCTCAAAGGTTCACCATGTCATAGGGGTCTCAACGCAACAGACAGAGCGTCCATCAAACGCCCGGTCTGTGAGTTATTAGCCTTTTAGTCCCCGAGGCCCAGTTGGATTTGTGCTCAATCCAACCCGACCGTTCCCCATTTTAATCCAAAACTCTAGGGGGAGTATACTCAAAGGGACCGTCTCGCTCCAAGATTTCCAACGCCATTGACGGTTCGTCAAATGGACGTCAGGTGCCAAATTTATGGCCAAAAGAAGTAAATGGGCCGTAGTGGGCCCGGGTGCGGTCCGACCTGGTCGGACCATCCCGGCCCGACTCGATGGGTCTGGCCCATCCTGCTGGGTTCATCTTAGTTCATGTTAGGCGGGTCGACCCATTGGGCAGTTCCACAAACCACGAGGGGTCGCGGGGGTTCGGCCGCGGATGGCGCGAGGCCGCAGGGTGACTCGGCCAGAGGGGCTCGACCAAGAGGGTAGAGGCCATGGGGAAGCTCGGCTGAAGCGGTCTGGGGACGCGAGGTGGATTTTCTTGAGTGGCTTGGATGTAGGTGGGTTGGCCGAAGTGGCTCGGCCACGGGTGGCTCGGCCGGAGCGGCACGGAAGGCTGTAGGCGGCTTGGAAGGATGCGAGCGGCATGGCCGGGGCGGCTCGAAAGGCCGCTGGAAGCATGGCCGGGGCAGCTTGGCCGGTGGCTTAGTGGGATGGCGATATCTCGACGGACGACGGCGACGGATTGGTGGATGGCGGCGATGGATCAGTGGATGGCGACAATCACTCGGCGGACGTCGGCAGTGGCTCGGCCTGGTCAGCGGCGGCCGTGGGCGACCCGGTGGGGCCGCGGGTGGTGGAGCCGCAGGGTGCGGTGGCCGTGGGTGCCGTAGAGCGGCACAACCGCTGTGGTGACGTGAGGGAACAGAGGTCGCGAGGTGGCGGTGGCCGCAGGGCGATGTCGTTGTGTCGTCACCTTCGTCGCGTTCAACACCATAAATCATCACTAGATTTGCGAAGGGGTCGAGCCATGTTTGTTTGGCCCATACCCTCCATGTTAGGGTGGTAGCATATGGCTCAACAAGAACATGAAGAAAAATTTCAAGCTTTACAACCTCCCTCAACGATTTACTCCCAATCCCGAAAAAGAATTCAAGGGAAGAACATGGGAAAATTATTCATACACAAATAAACCCCAACCTTGTTTGATTGTTGACGATGAAGAGAGAAGTCGAAGTTGTTGATGTTCGTCGTGCCTGTCACACGCCTATGATCCCGAGCTCGTTCGTCAGATTAACATTCTTCGATGGAGGTGATTCTTCATTAATGAAGATGTCCACCATTGGAGAACGTCTCGAGGAGAAAGGTCGAAGTCGAGGTTGACGTTCTTCATTGGTGGAATTTATCCCAGAACTCTCCCCTTTTCCAATCCTTTTCCCCAAAATGAAAAAGGTAGCCCCAAAATAATATATTATGATATCTATTATTTAGTTTGTTGGAACATATTCAAAATATCCAATTAATTTAATTGAGTTGGCATAATAAATTATTGGGAGGGTTGGCATAATTATGTGGGGAGCTCAATAGGTTTCTCCCCACTTAATAGAGAGTTCAAGTGGTTTCAAACCTCAGGTGGTCCCCACCACCATAACCTCCCATGGGAGGTTAGGCTCGGTGGTCCCCACCTCCATAACCTCTCATGGGAGGTTTTAGTCTAGGTGGTCCCCACCTATGAAATATCCACATGGTTGGTTACAACAAATAAAATAAAATGTGTGATTATTTTATTTTATTATTTCCACGAAAAACACAAAAATTAACCTTCACCCTCGACCAATTACCATCGAGGTGAAAGTCTTCTTAAGAGAATACCGGTGCTGCGAGTTCAATGGTGCCCTCAAATTTCAATTCTGAGCACCAGTTCAAAAGTTATAAAAACTTGCTCATACGTTTACTGAACATACCTGAAAAAATGTTCAGAAATTCATTTCAGGTACTACGGGCCATGGAATCACGTGACATCAATTTTCACAGACTCATAAAATTCCTATTTAATTAAAAAAAAAATTCATGGAAATTCTGGGTCTTTACACATATGATCTTGGTTTCTTAAAACCAATGCAAAAAAGGGTCTTCAGAGAAGTTTTTGGCACCGGTTTTTTCCAAAACCAATGCCAAAACATAAATGAATTGTTTTTAGTGTTGTATTTTTGAGAAAAACACCAAAAATTTAAAAAAAACTTTTTAGTGTCAGTTTTTTTAGAAACCTATTCCAAAAATAAAAAAAATTAATTTTTTGCATTGGTTTCTATAAAAAAAGTTCCAAAACCTTTTAAAACCCCCGACCCATGAAACCCTCATTTAGGATATTTTAAGCTCATTTCCTCTTGATGAATAACGCTAATAAAGGCTACCCAAGGAACCTTGAATACAATTTTACATGGTTTTCTTTGATTTCAATCATCATTTCATGATCAGTGATCCTTATTCATTCATCCTCTGTGTTTGTTTCACCATCCATGGAGGGTTTTAATCTTCAGAAACCCTATTTTGGTTAAAAATCAACCACGGTTCGATTTTTTTATTCTTATTTATTATTTGTTTCTATAAATGTATTTGTTAGGTCTCATAGTGTTGATCTTTCCAACGAATTCGAGGGAGAAAATATAGACTGAAAATCATGTTTCCATTGTTGAAGTCCAAATTTTGTATGTAAGTTTTTAAATTTTGAAGATAAATTCCTTTTCATTTAGTTATAATTTTGAGTCATTACTTTATTTTATTATGCATTTGATTTTTAATTATAAATTTTGTTTTGAAAGATAGTTTAATTTGAATTTTTTTATTTGATGAAATTATCAAATGGTTTTTCCAATATATATATATATATTTCTGTATATATATTTATGTATATATATATCAGTTGAAATTAGTAACTACAATATTTTTAATTTTTGATTCTAACCTAATTATATACTTTTGGATCATCGTGACACACATAAATAAAATATAGAGTCATATATGTTATAATATCAATAAAATTTTATGTCTTAATACATAACATTTTTATTTATTCATTTCAACCAAAATAAATATTTGATGATAATGATAACCACCCTCATTTTTAATTTTCTTCCTATAAATTTCAATTTAAGAGATTATTTTTATCAAATGCATGAATTATTTTCAACCCATGTTATTTGTGTTTTTGGGATTTAAATAAATGACTTTTTTTCAATCTGCTTCTTATTATAGTCAATGATTCATTTGATATATTTTTTTTTCTTATAAAATTTACCTTTATTGTTGAAAATGAAAATTTGAATTTATGTTAAATGTTATTTATTCTAGGTTAACTAAAGAGGAATATTGATGTTTATCTTAAAGGATCTAGTTATAATCGAAGCGGTGTTGTGTGATGGTTAATTAAAAAGATCTATCTAAACTTGATAAAATTATATCTATTCCTTTACTAGGATCATCAAACATAGTTAATATTTGTTTATTTAAATAAAATAAATACTTAGTGTAATTTTTTTTGATTTTATTCCTAATAATCCTTGATATTTTCCACTAGATCACCAATCATTTTGATTGTATGTTTTTATGTTTAAAACTTATCTATATATATATATATATTAAAAAAAATATATATGTTTTAATATATTCACCATTTATAGTTCAATATCAGGTATTAAATGGATCTTAATTAGATAAATTTATGAATAACCAATTGTGAATAAGAAAAAGGAGTTGATTATTTCTTGGAATTTTCTAAACAAAATATTTAAAACATAGATTTAAGTTTCTATCCATGTGTGAAGTGTTTGAAAATGTGAAAGTTAAATTCACAATAAATCAAGGATCATCTAATTTTTTATGGTTTTAGCCTTAATTATACACATTATATCTGGTACTTTCTAATAATTCCATCCAATAATTCAACTCTAATTCATTCTCAGGTACTATAATTAAATCTCCTACTAAAGAAATTTGGTACCTTAATATAATTCCACATTTGAAGCATCTATTTGAAAATTTAGTTGATAAAAAAGGTTAATATGGCATCCATATGAGCACGTCACTGATGGTAACTTACATTACCCTACTAATTCACCATAGTGGAATAGATTTGATAAAAAAATACCGATTTAGGAAGTGAAGTTAGAAATCTCATAATGGTATTTTGTACTGATGTTATGAATCCATATCAGATCCTAAGTAGTCAATGTAGTTCATGGCCTATTTTTTTGGTACTTTACAACTTATCCCCACATATATGCATGAAGAAAAAATATGGTATGATGAGATTAATGTTTTCGGATGAAAATGGATGGGAAATGATATTGATGTGTATATTTCACCATTTATTGATGAATTGAAACTTTCATGGTTGAAAAGTGTTAAAGTTTTCAATGCATACAAGAAAAGGTATTTTTTTCATGTTATGATAATTTTCACTATAAAAGACTTCCTACATATGTAAATTTATCTAGATACAATGTTAAGGGACATAAATCATGTCCAATTTGTGAATAAGACACTTTAAATTATCAATTTCAGAATGGAAGAAAGATAGTGTACATACAACATTAATTATTTCTTTGAATTGATCATCCATATCATAAATTGAAAAAAAACTAATTATAGAAATACTATATTCCCCCATGACCATTTTCAATTGAAGAGTATTACCACATGGATAGAAATATTAATTCAAAATTTTGGAAAGAATAGAAGTTATGGTCTTCAAATAATATATGAGAGGAAAATTATATATTTTTTGAACTACCTTATTAGATATGTTTGGAGAAAAAAATAACATTTATGTAATGAATGTTGAGAAAAAAATATGTGGCAGTTTGATTGGAAATTTATTATAAATAAAATGAAAGTAAAAAAATATGAATTGCATGCTAGATTGGACTTGATATCAATGAGAATATGTTTGGAGTTAACTCTCATTGTGAAAGGAAATAGAATATGTTGGTTATAGTAGAGTACTCAAGAGGGGGTGGGGGTGAATTAATTATCTATAAAAAAATTTCTCTAAACGGTATAATTTAAATATCCCCCAATATTAAAAAAATAAATTTCCAAGTTAGCCAGCAAGGAATTTGTAAGTGCTTGATTATTTTATTAATTTCTCAAAATATTGATTAGTTATCAGTTGTATCAATTTGACAATTAATACAACTTTTGAAACTAATATAATAAGTAAATACTGTTATAGAAACTTGATAAGACTAACTACCAGAGTTCAATTGAGTTTTATTAAATATGTGATAAAAAAGAGTAAAACTAAAAGGTAAAAACACAGTAGAAATAGAATAGGATTTTCAGTCTCAAACAGAGACTTAATCCTCTCCACCTGGTGATCAACTACTCCCAAGTAGTTTAAATTAATAAACAGTTTGATCCAAACCCTGGATCGTGGTTCACAACAGCACACAAGGCTTTCCAGGTCACACTAGACCTCTACCATGGTTTTTATTGGGAAAACAACAAATAGGTCACACTTGACCTCTTCCACAATTCTATGTGGGATAAAAATGGATAAAGAGAGTGTGAGATTAAGGATATCAAGTATCCTCTAGTTATGTACAAGAGTCAGTGTGTGTGTGTAATAGAAAGATACACATACTGCTCAAAAATGTAAATAAATGAACACAAGAGAGCTAAGGATGTAGAGTTAGGTTTAGAAGGCTCTGTGTGTTATGAATCAAATATATGGACTCATTTGATGAAGTGGATTTGAAGTTTGAGTCCTCTTATGGAAGTTGACTCCAAAATAGAGTGTCGTAACCTAGGTGTTCTGGCTTCTAGGAGTATGAGATGTTCAGATTCTTGTTCAAAATATGTTCAAATTCATCTCAATAGGTTTATCTTTATTTCTTGATCTCACCATATGTTCTTCTTTTTGAGATCTTGGGTTCATAGTGGTTGCATGAGAGTTAATGTTCTTCAGTATATCTCTCTTGCACAAAACATGCACTACTTCTCATCCATACTTTGCTCACATGATTTTTTCCTCTTAAAAAATTCTAGCCCAACAATGTGCACATGGAGATACCTCGTACGTTATACTGTTAGCTGTCAAGTCTAAAAGTAGACATTAATTTTTTCAAAGTCATTAAATAACACAAATATGACCATTAGAAATAATTTTAATAAATACAGATTTAAAAAATCTATTGGTGACTCATCTGTTGGTGTCTCCTTCTGTTAGTGTCTCCTTCTATCGGTGTCTCCTTCTATCAGTGTCTCCTTCTATTGGTGTATCCTTCTATCAGTGTCTCCTTATATTGGTGTCTCCTAGTATCAGTGTCTCCTTCTGTCAATGCATCCTACTATCAGTGTCTCCTTCTATCGATGTCTCCTTCTATCAGTGTCAATATTTAATTTTTTTCGGTCTTTCCATACGTCGGTGACTCATTACATTGGTGACTTGTTTCAACGGTGTGTCTTTCCAATGATCGGTGAGATAAGTGATCTATCATTGAGACATTCGAACTAAAGGTGATTTATATCAATGGTGAATCCTTCCTTTTGTCGATGAGACATTTGAACCAATGGTGACTCATTTCAACTAATGGTGAGTTGTCTGCGTCAGTGACTTGTACAATGGTGAGTCCTTACAATAGTGTTAGCTTCATATAATTACAACATATGCATGTTTGATCTGTCTGTTAATGATTCATATGTCTGTCGGTGAGTCACCTATGTATCGATGTCTGTGACTCATACTTAGATAATTTTAGATGTTCTTTTTGTCTTACAATTCATCAAAGTCAGAGAATGTTAATGTCCATAAACACATAGATAATCAGTTATAATCTAGTATAGAATTAAACACATATAAATATTTATATGATTTAAATGATCAGATATTCAAGATAATTATTTTGACATAATTTATAATCTTACATAAGATAAGAAATATGTTAATATATGACATGATTTGTGATAATTAAAACTACTATGGTTAGAGTTAGTGGCCAAAAACATCTATGGGCCAAAATTATACCCGTTTTTGATGATAACAGATCATGGAATTATTAAGTACCATTGGAGAAAGATTAAGGTAAACACATAGTAAATTATCATTGAAAGGATTAAAATAATATATAAGAGAAATAATAATAATAAGAATTAATAAGGTTCTCCCCATTTTAATTGTGCTTAATAATATTCTTAACCTTTTAATAATGCTTAAAAATATTCTCCCCCTTTTGGAATTAAAAAAAATAGAAGGTGAAAAGAACACTAAAAACAGAAAATTAGAAATAATGAAAGATAATTCATAAACAAAGTACAGTGAAGTAGAAAAAGTACAATGACTTATCCCTATAAAAAAAGTCACTCCACCCTACATGGTAGGGCCAATGGGTTATTTCTACTTATCATAAGGATCAAACGATGGTTCATCAGAAGTGTTAGGACGAGAATAAGGAGGTTCTTAATGGATTTTGAGATGAGTTAGAGACACTCCTTTAGGAATTGTAAAAGTTAGGGTAGGTTGGTGCTGAGAAAGAATCTAAGGCTAAACAGTTTCTGTAGTGACTAGTCTAATCTAAGATAAAGAATGAGAAACTGACATATGAGGTTGAGTAAGAACTGAAATAGTTGGGCCAAGTGGTTTAGAAGGAGGTACAACAATGGATTGAATTTGTACATGGGGATATAGTTTTAACATCTTGATGAACTCTTCAATTATCTCTCCACCATATTTCATTTCCTTTTGAAAATCATATTTTTTTCATAAACTTGTCCAACAAGGGAGTGAATTCTCTTAACTTCTGAATATGATCCTTAAAATCCTTTTTCACTAGAGGAAGTGTAATATTGGTCGCCAAATACATAAACCGACTATTAATTTGATGTTTTTAATGAGTTTGGAGATAAACTCATTAATAATTTTGGTCATATCCTCTTGAGGGTGTGAAGAACAACTTGTATAATATTTCACATGATCATGAAACTTATCTGAAGTGTCCTCAACCTTGTCCATACTAAAAATTGAATATTATAGTTATTCTTTCAAAACTGAAATAATAGTAGTAAGATCTACAGATTGGGATGACTGAATAGGTGGAGAGGAGGTTGAAGTAATAACATAGGAGGTAAGTTCCTTAACTTCTTTTACTAGTTTGGAAAACTTGAGAGAATTAAAATGAGAAACAAGATTCTCAAGTCCTTTCATGATAGTTTCCATTTTATTCCTATACTTGGTGGTCAAAGAATTGATGATAGTAGTTAACTTCTTCATTTAATTTCTGATATTGGTGTTTCATATCACAATTTTCTCTAAAGTTGTGATCTAATTTGGTTGAATTTATTTTATGACCATCTTGGAAACTGAAGTAGCATCAGCTTGAGACATACTAGTTGAGGAAGTAGAAGAACTAAAACCTCCATCTTTCTTTACACCATCAACCATAGATCGAATTACTTTCAAATTTTAATCCAGCTTAGTATTATCTATCCTATCTTAAACAATATCATAACTCATTTGAGATTGTACTGAATGTCTTATGGAGGCACATATGTCTTTATTGAATTGTTTAAAATCAGCCTTAGTGAAATAGTCACTAGAATATGTCTCATCCACTAGTTCTCTTGTAGAAAGAGAAAATACTTCATCATCAAAATATTCATAATCCAATCCTAGGGCTATATAACAAGGATTCCTTACCCATTATACCAAATATCAGAATCCAAAGGAGTAAGAGTATCAAGCCTTACTCTTCCAGTTTTATGCTCTTCATCATCTTGAGTAACTGGTCCCTGAGTCTCCCCTTCAGTGTAAGCTTTTATGGAATATTTCTCCCCCTCAGTCAATGATTTCTGTCTAGGTTGCTTCTCCTTATGTAGAGTTCTTTTCCTAGTATATAAAACTTGAGCAGTTGGTTAATCTGGAGAAACATTCTCATCTTGACCAACACCCTCAAAAGATACACCAACAACAGTTTTAACAACTTCCATACTCACAACATCTGTATTCTCATCAGGATGATCAGATTCACTGTCCCTACCACTTTCACTACTTTCTATATTATCACTATCATCATCATTTACATCCCCAGCTTAATCATCATCTTACTCATCATATTCTTCTTCCCTTCTTGATTCTGAACCACTTTCACCACTACCAGATTCTTCTTCTTCATCTTCTTCTTCATTGGATTCACTAACATAATCTACACTACCTTCAACTTCTATTTCTTTAATTCTTGTAGATTTGATAATAGGTTCGTGAGAAGGTAAGTCTATAGGTGGACTTTCTAGTCCAATAGAGACTCTTTTTGTTGGTCCAGTTGTGTCTGGGTCACTTCTATCATCAACTGGCGATCCCGCATCTCTGGTAGGAGTAGCATGGTCCTATTCCTCATCTAAAGAATATGTTGCTTGTTCATTTGGACTGAGGCTAGTATCTACTAGATCCCTTGGTCTAACTGGATGATCTATAGGATTTAACTTCTCATACAATCTATCTTCATCACCAACCCATTCGTTCCTCCATGGGTTTCAATTATTTTTCATTATCTTAAAGATATCAAAACATAAACAGATTCCACTACATTCACTAACTACAAAATCATCAGCTTCAATTACACAACCTTTTTCCTTTAGCATTGCTGAAATCATTCTATAATAGAAAGGAGAATTTGATTTACCACTAGGTTTTATCATCTCATTAATGTGAACCATCAGATATCTACACAGATTCTATCTAACTCCTTTCTACAAAAAATACACCAAATATACATCCTGATACTTGGGAGAAGAAAAGTACCCTTTCCTGGGACAAAGATGGTGATGAATAAACTTGAATAAAATTCTACATTCACCATTCAATTCTGATGCAATGGGTATCCTATGTTCCTCATTTTCAGTTATCTCTTTCAGAGCTATCTCATAGAAAAATAATTAACCTTCGGGAGGAGAAGTACCTTGGTAATCATCAAACCTTCCTTCACGAGGCACCCTAAAACATTCAGCCCAATGTCTTGAAGAGAAAGATATTCTCATCCCTTTCACAATCAACTTCAACTAAGAAACATCACTTCCTTCTAGAAAAAGTTCTATATTCATGTAAGATTCATATACCAGATTTAGATAAACGAATTTTTAATTATTTGTGAACCATTCAAGCCATCCTTGATCTTGCAGCACCTTCAAAAAAATTGACTTTCTTTCTAAGAGACATTACACCAATAATTCTTTCATCGAGGTTACAACATGGTTTTCTAGACCAGGATTTATTAGACTTGAAGGTTTTCTCTATTCAACTTTTTGTTTCTTAGAATCATGAGACTCACCATCTTCTAGAGCTCACTTCACATGCATTATTCTGATCAGTTTATTCTGGAGGTTTGAAGGTGAAGGGTTGGGAGTAAAGAAAGATAGTGATGACCAAGAGAGAGAGTATTAGTAAATAAGTAGAGTGGATCAATTCAAATTTATATAATTTAGGGATTTTGAAATTACACAATTGTGAAATCATGAACTAGTTTCATTGGAATTAATGAAAAAGTATAATTTTGATAAAAACATAAAACTTATAAAAACAATGAGTCATCGGTGTCGGTATGAAAAACTTGGTAAAATACTAATGATTTCAGCATAACAACTGTATCATCATGACAACGGTGTCAGTGTGACAATGGTGTCGGCATGACAATGGTGTCAACATGACAACCTCACTGAAAAAGATTAAAGGAAAGGAAAACACATGGGCTTACTAATTGATCATTCCTAACTCACGCCTGATGTAATTTATTCTTTCAGAGTTCAATGGCTTAGTGAATATGTCAGAAAGATGATATTTTGTTCCAATAAATTCTAAAGTGATATCACCCTTTTGATAATGATCTCTCAAAAAGTAATTTCAAAAATCAATATGTTTTGTACTAGAATAAGTAACTGGGTTTCTAGAAATGTTAATAACACTTTTATTGTCACAGTTTATAGGTACATGTCTAAATTGATATCCATAGTCTAGAAGAGTGTGTTTCATCCACAAAATATGTGCACAATAGCTACCAATAGCTATGTATTTAGCTTCAGTAGTAGATAATGAAACAAAATTTTGTTTCTTACCACATCATGAAACCAAATACTTTCCCAAAAAGTGGCATGTCCCAAAGGTGCTCTTTCTATCTAACTTTCATCCACTAAAACCAGCAACAGAATAAATCACTATATCAAATGATTGTCCTTTGGGGTAAAAAAATATAAATTGATAGTATTTTTGAGGTATTTGAATATTGTTTTAATATAATTTAAGTGATATTATTTGGGATTATCTTGAAAAAGGGAACATATACACACACTAAACATTATATATAGCCTACTAACAGTTAATTAGAGAAAACTTCCAATCATTTTTTTGTAAGTGGTTTGATCAACATATTTACCATCTTCATAAAGATCCAACTTACATGTAGTACTCATTAGAGTGTTACTACTTATAATTCTATCAAAGCCAAATATTTTTAAAAGATATTTTGTTTATTTACTTTGATTTAAAATGATACCTTCTTTATTTTGAAAAATCATAAATCCAAGAATGAATTTGAGTTCACCAATTAAACTCATTTCAAATTCATTTTGCATCATTTTTAAAAACTCAATACATATAAAATTTCTTGAATATCCAAAAAATAATATCATCAACATTGATTTGAACTACTAAAACATCTTTATAAATTCATTTTATAATAAGAGTAGGATCATCAAATCATTTTGTAAAACCATTTGGAATAAGAAAACTACTTAATCTATCATACCCAGCTCTTGAATCTTATTTTAATCAATATAAATCTTTTGTTAATTTGAAAACATGATTTTGAAAATGAGGGTTGGTAAAACTATGGGGTTATTCAATAAAAATATCCTCAACTATATATCTATTTGGAATGCACTCTTAACATCCATTTGATACAGTTTGAAATTAAGATGGGCAACAAAAGAAAGCAAGATTCTGATGGCCTCAAGTGTAGAATCATCTGAAAAAGTTTCATCATAGTCAATTCATTCTTCTTGACTATAACCTTGTGAAAATAATATATCTTTGTTTCTAACAATATTACCAGATTCATCTACTTTGTTCTTAAACACCCACTTAGTGCCTATGGTCAAGGTGTACTTGGGTCAATCCACAAGTTTCCAAACTTTATTTATTTCAAATTGATTAAGTTATTCTTGCATATCCATCACAAAAAATTTATCTTTAATTTAATCATTGATGTTTTGAGTTTCAACCTATGAAAATAAAGTTTGATGTTAAATCTAATTTTTGAGAGAATCTCTAGTATGTGTCACTTTATCCAAGTCTCCAACATAAACATCTAAAGGATGGTTCTTAAGAGTTCTAGTTGGTCTAGAAAAAGAGGGGCTAGTAACTTCAAGTTCATCTATAGGTTCGGGTTCATCATGTTCAGATTCTGAAGAATTTATAGAACTATTTGATTTAAGAGATTGCTTGAAAGAAGGATTAAATGATTTTGTTGTTATGTCCAGATTTGACATATCATCTTCATGGTTGTCTATAGAGGTCTTAGGTTCATGTGGATTTGTTTCATCAAATTTGATATGCACAGATTCCTCCACACACTTGGTTATTTTATTAAAGACTCTATAAGATTTACTAGAGGTGTAGTAACATAGGAATATTCCTTCAACATTCTTAGATGAGAATTTTTCAACATTATCCTTTGTATTGCGGATATTGACTTTGCAACCAAAAACATTGAAATAACTAACTATGGGTTTTCTACAGTTCTATAGCTCATAAAGAGTCTTCTTATAGACAGGTCTGATTAATACTCTATTTATTATATAACAAGTATTATTAATAGATTCAACCTAAAAATAAATTAGTAGGTCATATTCATTGAGCATAGTTTGGGAAATTTCTTATAGGGTTATATTTCTTCTTTCCACTACACCATTTTGTTAAGGTGTACTAGGGGAAGAGAATTTATGACTATATCCATTGTGTGAGAAAAAAGATTCAAAGTATTTATTTTCAAACTCATATCCATGTTCACTTCTTAAGTATTTAATTCTAAGTCTATTAAGATTTTCCACTTTTTTAGAATACTTGGTGAAGTAAGTACATTCTTCACTCTTGTGAGATAAGAAATAAGTCCAAGTATATATAAAATAGTCATCTAAAAGAACATAAACATAGTGCTTCCCATTTAAACTAGAAAATAGATATGGTCTAAACAAGTCCATGTGAACCAAATCTAATGGTTGAGAAGTTGAAACTTATTTATTTTATTTGAAATATATCTCGTGTTTTTTACCCTTTTGACAAGGATTACTAACATTGTCATTTGGAATTTAAAGTTTGTGTACATCCTTGACTAGTAATTTTCTAGTAATCTTTCTCAGATAGTGTACATTACAGTGTCCTAATATCCTATTTCAAATCCAAGACTCTTTATGAAAGGCACTTAATCAAGAAACATTTTAAGAAACTAAGGAATCTATGTTAACAGTATATACATTTTCATTTCTAAAAGCAGAAAATACAAATTCATTTTTAGAGTTAAAAAAATTTCAAGAATCATTTTGAAATTTAACATGAAATCCATCATCACACAATTGTGAAATACTAAGAAAATTATATTTCAATCAATAAAAAAAGTAATTTAGAAATTAAAACTAAGTTAGAATTACCAATCTAGCCTAAGAAAAATATTTTTCCATTAGCATTGTCAGCAAAGGTGAAATATCCACCAAAATTTTTGATTAGGTTCTTGAAGATTGAATAATATATTGTCATGTGTCTAGAACATCCACTGTCCATGTACCATTGACTCTTTTAGGAGCACTTCAAACAACTTTCCTACATGATAATAAAACAATAATAGATTTTGGTACCCAAACCTGTTTGGGTCTAGTGAAATTAGTAATCAATGATTTAGGTACATAAATTTTTCTTATGCGTTTCCAATAAGCATTATATAACATATTTGAAAAATAGACTCTATTTAGTCTAGAAAAGCCATAGGTACTAAAGGATTTTTCAGAACTGGTACTAGTAGTAGACTTTTGATTTTTAGGTAGAAGAACAGATTTTCTAGATTTAGTTACAAAATGTGTTTTAGATAGGTTTATATATCCAGGTTGATATCCAATACTAGAAGTGTACATAGGAGTTATTTGTTTACCAAGAATTTGAGTAAGAGTATATTTTCCATTGGTATAATTTTCTAAATATTTCTTCAATTTCTCATTAGAAATTTTTAACTCATTGTTCTCTTTGAGCAGTTGAGCATTATTTTCCTTTTCAATAGTAAGTTCAGATTTAATAGTTATAGTAAGAGAATACAATTTCTTTAAATATTTATATTTATCTTTTAGTTCATTAAAAGTTTCTTCCAGCATGTTACAGTTTTCAAATAGTCCATCACTTCTCATATTTTCAGAATCACCTTCATTTTTATAATAATAATAATTGTGTGCAGGTGAATCTAAGGTTACCAAATATGTGTTTTTTCATAAAACAAATATTTTCCATGTCATATTTCTCATCATGAGATGATTCAGATTCACTAGAGCTATCCTTAAATGCACTCCAGGTGGATTTCGTAGCTTTCTTATACTTCTTATCTTTGTTTTCATACTTATTTTTTTATTTTAATTTTGGATAGTTAGCTTTGACATGACCTTTCATTTTTCATTCATATCAGACAATAACATCTGATTTTTCATTTATTTTCCAGTCCTTTTTTCAGTTTTCTTTGTTATCACATCTTCCTTTATAATTGGGTATCCTGAAAAACATATTATTCCTATATAATTTCTTAAATCTTCTAGATAGCTTATCCATCCCTTCATCACTATCTGATGATGATTCATCATTACTGGAGCTTTAAACAGAGGCTAGCACCTTCTCTTTTTCCTTATTCTTAGAGGTAGTAGTCTTGAAGGCTACATATTTTCTCTTAGGTTCATCCTCTACTTCTTTGTTAACCTTCAGATCTTCCTCATATATTATCAATTTTCCAATGAGTTATTTGATAGGTAATTTGTTGATGTCACATGATTCTCTAATTTATACATAAGTTCCTCTCCGTCTATCAAGTAAGAATCTGAGAATCCTCATGATTTTTTCTTTGGCGATAACATCAAATCCCAAAGAGATCACAGTGTTCAATATTTCATTAAACCTAAGATACATGTCAGAAATAGGCTTATCATGATTAATCTTAAATTTATCATAAATAATAGTATATCTGTTATTTCTAATTTCCCTAACACTAGAAGCTCATTCATGCGAAATAGACAAAGTATCCCAAATTTCATGGGCTGTTTTACATGCAGAAATTCTGTTGAATTTCTCATCTCCTAAAGAGCAGTAAAAGGCATTCATGGATTTGAAATTATTTTTATAATTAGTCTTTTTTGGGTCATCCTAGGTTTTTCTAGAAGTAGCATTAGTCTTATACTCATCTACAGTTGAAGACCAAATTTCAAAACCCATACTTTCAAAGTGCATTTTCATTTTAATTTTCCATTGGGCATAATTTGTTCCATTAAAGAATGGAGGACTATTGGTAGAAGCACCTTCCTCTCTATTATCCATAATAAAAATTTTAGAACAAGATTTTAAAGAGATACAAATTTATTATTGATAGAAATTTTAAGATCTTAGAAATAAAACAGAAATCACAGTTGCAAAATATTTTAAAAGTCTTTGAAAACTGAAAATTCCTAACACCTATGGTACCAAATGTTGGTCAATGTAGAGTAATCAAGAGGGGGGGGGGGGGGTTTAATTGAGTATCTATAAGTTTTTTTGTCTAAAATGTATAATTTGAACATCCCCCAATATTAAAAAAATTCAATTTCCTAGTTATCTAGTAGTAAATTTATAAGAGCTTGATTATTTTATTAATTTCTCAAAATATTGATTAGTTATTAGTTGTATCAATTTGATAATTAATACATCTATTGAAACTAATCTAATAAGTCAATACTATTGTAAACACTTGCTAATAATAACTATCAGAGTTAAATTTAGTTTTATGAAATATGTGATAAAATAGAGTAAAACTAAAAGGTAAAAAAAGAAGAAATAAAATAAGAGGTTCAGTCTGAAGAAGAGACTTAATCCTCTCCACCTGGTAATCATCTATCACTAAGTAGTTTAAATTAATAAATAGTTTGATCCACACCCTGGATCGGGGTTCACAACAACACCTAAGGCTGTCCAGGTCACACTAGAGCTCTACCACAATTCTTCATGGGAAAATAACAAATAGGACACACTTGACATCTTCCATAGTTCTATGTGGGATAAAAATGGATATAGAGAGTTTGAGGTTGAGGATATCAAGTATCCTTTAGTTATGTATAGGATTCAGTGTGTGTGTAACAGACAGATACACACACT
This sequence comes from Viscum album, assembly GCA_963277665.1. NCBI lineage: Eukaryota > Viridiplantae > Streptophyta > Magnoliopsida > Santalales > Viscaceae > Viscum > Viscum album. The sequence continues at coordinate 1,405,156,638 of OY728127.1, read as the reverse complement.
TCTCAGAAATGTAAATAAATAAACACAATAGATCTAAATTCATAGAGTTAGGTTTAGAAGGCTCTGTGTGTTATGAAATGAAGATCTGGACTCATTTTATGAAGTGGATTTGAAGTTTGAGTCATCTTATGGAAGTTAACTTCAAAAAAAAAGTGTTGTACCCTCTATGTTCTGGCTTCCAAGAGTATGATATGTTCATCGTCTTGTTCCAAAGATGTTCAAGGTCTACTCAGTATGTTTAGATTGATTTCATGATCTCTCCATATGTTCTTCATTTTGATCTCTTGGGTTAATAGTGGTTTCATGATAGTTTATGTTATTTATTATATCAATCTCGCACATAGCATGTACTAATTATCATCCGCACTCTGCTCACATGCTTTTTTCCTCTTTAAGATTTATAGCCCGACAATGTGCATGTGGAGATACCTCAAACATCATACTATCTGCTATCAAGTATGTAAGTAGGAATTAATTATGTTAGAGTCATTAAATAACCCAAATATGACCATTATAAATAATATTAATAAATGGAGATTTAAAGAATCTATCAGTGACTCATCTGTCGGTGTCTCCTTTTGTCAGTGTCTCCTTATATTGGTGTCTCCTTCTATCAGTGTCTCCTTCTGTCGATGCCTCCTTCTATCACTGTCTTCTTCTATCGACGTCTCATTATATCAGTGTCTCCTTCTGTCATTCTCTCCTTCAATTGGTGTCACCTTCTATCGGCGTCTCCTTCTATCAGTATCAATATGTCATTCTGTCAGTCTTTCCATACATTAGTGACTCATTACATCAGTGACTTGTTTCAACAGCAAGTATTTCCAACAGTCGGTGAGACATGTGATCTATCTCTGAGACAATTGAACTAATAGTGAATCATATCAATAGTTAATCCTTCATTTTGTTGGTGAGACAGTTGAACCAATGGTGACTCATTTCAACGAATAGCGAGTCATCTGCATTGGTGTCTTATGAAATGGTTATTCCTTCCACCAATGTCATCATAACATACTTAGAACATATGCCTATTTGATATGTCTGTGAGTGAATCATATGTCTTTTGGTGAGTAACTTATCTATTGGTGTCCATGAATCATACTTAGATAATTTTATATGTTCTATCTATTTTACAATTCAAAAAATTCAGATAATGTTAAAGTCCAAAAACACATAGATAATCAGTTGTAAACTTGTTTAGACTTAAACACACATAAATAGTTATAAGATTGAAATGATCAGATATTCAAGATAATTCTTTTGACATAATTCAGAATCTTACATAAGATAAGATATATGGTAATATATTACATGATTTGTGATAATTAAAACTACAATAGATAGAGATAGTGGCCAACAGAACATATTTACCTCGGTTTGTCACACATTAAGAAAGATTTAGAAGATAAAATTTTTCAATATCTTAATGGTATTAAGGTACCCAGTGGATATTCTTCAAATGTGAATAATTTTGTGACATTGAAGGATTATAAATTTATAGGTATGAAATATCATGAAAATCATGTATTTATGAAATAACTTCTACCAGTCACACCATGTGGTATATTGATTATAGTAGTCAAAAATACTATCATCAGGTTATATAGTTTTTGTAGACGCCGGAAAAGTCCATTGTTCCCAAACAAAGCTCCGGATGCGGAAAGCGAGGTCGTATTTGGAGTCAGAAGCACGTTTTGGAGGGCCCGGAAGCCTTGTGCGGAATTTTGGAGGCCCGCGTGCAAAGTTGTAGTGTCGCGCGCAAACCTCCCGGGATGCGCGCAATGTGCTGGGCCGGCGCGCAATTTTGTGCGCCCATGGCCCGCGCGACTCCCTTGCGCGCCGGGCCCGATTCCGCGCTCGCGAAGGAATTTGCGCGCCCGCGAGCCGGATTCCGCGCCCGGGGTTGCCTATAAATATAAGGCGACCCCCGACGTTTTGAAGGTGGCCGGAATTCGAAGAGTCGCTCGTTCGCGCAATCCAACCCCCTCCGCGCGCAATGCCGATCTTCAGGTAACCTACTTTCTTTCGCGCAAGAAAGCCTCGGGGTTCGACTTCGCGCACAATCCCTTTGGCTCCTTTCTTTTGAATCAATTCTTCACCCAAAGGCCTTCGTGCGCAAAAGAAGCCTCTTGCGCGCAATTGCTCCTGGGTGCGCGCAATCCAGCCCGATTGCGCGCACCCCCCCTTTTCAAAGTGGCCATTCGTTAAAGAATGAGCCGTTGCCCTCGCGCGCTATCCGAAGCCCGGTGCGCGCAATCTCTATCTTCCGCGCGCAAAGCGCTGGCTCAATTGCGCGCCAGCCCGCCCATTTGCGCGCCGACCCGCGGTATTGTGCACCAAGCTTCTCTTTTGCGCGCAATCCGCCGAGGTCGCCCCCTTTGACCCCCTGAGGGTACCCTCCAGCATGGCGCCCGATGATCTTCATCCCGGGTGCCCGCACCGTGAGTTGTCTTCCCATGCGGCCCTCCAGGCTCGCGCGACGTGACACGGACCCATCGGCGACACCATCTTCGTCCGAGCTACAAGACGTTAAACTGTTCAGCATTCGTCCTGCATGAAGCTAAACTGCATCACGTACGCGCTGCAAGACGTTAAACTGCCAAGTGTTTCGTCCAACATGACGTTAAACTGTACTTTGTCCGAGCTACAAGACGTTAAACTGTTCAACATTCGTCCTGCATGATGCTAAACTGCACCACGTCCGCGCTGCAAGATGTTAAACTGCCAAGCACCTTCGTCCTCGACACACGACGTTAAACTGTACATCGTCCGGCAAGATGTTAAACCGTCCGCTTCGTCCTCAACACACGACGTTAAACTGTACTTCGTCCGGCAAGACGTTAAACCGTCCGCTTCGTCCTCAACACACGACGTTAAACTGTACTTCATCCGGCAAGACGTTAAACCGTCCGCATCACCCGATCCCGTGTCTCGCACGCATGGTCCTCCCGGTTTGGATGTGTCCCCCACCCGCGTGTCTCTGCAGGGATGTCGGGATTGGAGTGGCCTTCGCCCACGGGGGTAGAGTGTTACGAATAGAACGAACTACCTGGACTTTGATCCCTGTCTTCTAAACAGGGTACGTAGGAAGCCTCTCCGAGGTTCAAGCCCACCACCTGGTCATCCCGGTCGTATTCACGTCGGTTCGTCCATCAGTGGACCCCCCCCCCCCCCGGGTTCACACTTGCGTCGATTCACCTATGAATCCGCCCTTGTGGGAGACTGCACATGTGTATCTCCATTGTGCTTCCCCACTTCCTTTTTCTCATTTCAACGTCCAGCATGACGTGAAACTGTAATCCACCCGGCCGTTCCATCCCCCTCTGTGCGAGGTGGTTCGGTTCAATCCTCCGCCCGGCGGCCTCGACCTCTTCGTGAGTCGGCTTGCCGACGTCCAGCATGACTTTAAACTGTATACCCGAACTACGCTGACTTTGATCCGCGCCAACGCGCGGTACGTAGGAAGCCCCTACGGGGTCCAAGCACTTCACCCCATCATCCATCCCGATCCTTACCCGGGCCGCCACATCCCGGTGGGGTCATGCCATTTCATTCCACTCCACTTCACTCGGGAAGCCGCCCATGTGCTGGCCCCAGCGTCGGAGGTTCCTCGCAAGGGGTTCTGTCATCTGATCCACTTCTTGTGTTGATCAGTCCGATGCCGTCCCCGCTGGACGTTAAACTCGCGGCATACCCCGTGTTAAACATGGGAAGCTGAGGAAAACCTCAGGTGACATAGTTCCCCGCACCCAGCACAGGATTCCTCAGGCCATCACGCCTTCGAGAAGCCCTATTAGGGACGGAAGGCAGACATGCAGAGCCGCAGTGTTAAGACACGCCCCCAACACCCAGAGCTACCCGGTCTCCTCACCGCGGGTTGCTGCCCCGACCAGACTCCTTGGAGCGTCCGGGCGGAAGCAACGTAATTAACCGGTTTCCATGAAGATATGGCGCCGGGAACGAGATTCACGAGCATGTCTTAAATCTATGAGGGAGACCCGGATTAGGCAACGAGTTCCGAGGAGACGTCCACGGAAGGAGGAGCCGACATCCCATCATCCCGGTTTCGATCAAGGAGCAGACGCCCCTGAATAAGGGACGAATGCCGCCCGCCCTTGGAAAGCGGGACTGCGGGGCCACAAGCCGCGCGCCCATCCCCTCGGGTCGACGGGTGCACGCGCGAACGCGTCCTGGCGGAACAGAGTCGGAACAGAAACTCGACGCACATCCGCACCGAAACAGAAAAATGGTGAACCCGACGTGAATCTCTTCTCCTCAATACGAAGACCGATGGATTTCAGAGGTGTTGGAAGACCAGTATGCTGCCCGGCCAAGCATTCAACACTGGGGCACGGAACCCTCCAGGGGCTGGGGAAGGGAAATCAGGCACTCCGTCTCACGACGTCGAGGGCCTGGGTTCCCCCCATGGAAGGCGTCGTGGCACTAATGGTTGGTTGTCGATTCCTTTTCCTGTCAGTGTTAATGGGTTTTTCTCCCTGCTTTCAGGAATAAAGTCGCCCAATCCAGTGCCCGATCGCCACCCGCCCACTGGCGCAGGGGTAGGGGAAACACCGACGCGGCTACTCCGCGCGGTCCCGCCCGTTCCACAGCCGTCCCAGCAGCCGCAGCTGCGGGGCAACCACACCCTCTCTCCCCCTCGGAGGTCATCCAGAGAAGGGTGATCAACAACTTGGTGCGGAGATATGAGGAAGAGGGAGTCATCCCCACCAGGGACATGGCTCGCCTAGACCTCGAGGAAGCTGCACCTCGCCACCAACGCCGCCCCCGAGGGCCGCGCAGGGAGGCACTGTTGCCTACCTCGACGTCCAACCGCTTCGGGAGTTTATCCCCGGAGCGCTCTGACAACTCCTTCCCCTATGCGGATGAGGTGGAAGAAGTCCGGGACCACCCTATCCGAGATTCGCTCCAGGTATCCGCGATAAGGGCTCCTGTCAGGCCACGACGACATCGCCGCCAGGCCTCTCAAGTCGAGGAACAGGCTCTCCACCTGCCCGCGCCGCTCATCCCGACTCGTTTGTCCCGACGCCAACGTCGGGCACGAGCGGAAGAGGATGCCCACCTTGGGGCCCTAGCAACAGCGGCCGCGTTGGCTCAAGCCACTGCTGGCTCCAGTCACCAGACCCCTGCGCATCCTGAGCAGGGGCACTTCTATGCCCGACCTGGATCGAGGCCCCGACCGCCCCAAAGGCAGGTTGGGTTGACTCTCCCAGTTGCTGGTACAGGCAATAGCCACCGCGGACCACCTCGCGGTAGCGCTATTCACCAACAGGGTCTACTCCGTGTGGCCGATCCAAGAAGCATGGGTCACCCCACCTTCCGATCCCGGCCCGGAGGCTTGCCCGGAATCATCTCTCCCCGCGTCCCCTTTGATATCTGTCCCGGTGCTCCTCGCACCTTGGTGTCCAGTCCTCTTGGCCCCAGCACCGGTGCAGCCGGAGGACGCCAGGATAGAGATCAGCCATGCCCCGAAGAACCACCCAGGGGCAGGAAGGCGAGGCGTCGACGCCGAGGGAAGAATGTTACGGAATTCCAGACAGAGATCCGACCGGTTCGTTTCTCTGATACAGAGGCGGAGTATGATTCGGCGACGGAGCCCTCCCCCCGATCCCGCCAGTTAGGGGAAGGGGTAGGAATGCGGCACGTCAGCCTCGTAATTCCCGAGAGAGAGATCGATACGATCCCCGCTTCTCTCCGATGGTATATCCGGAGTAGTGAGGGCCTGGTAGACCCCCAAGGGCCAAGCTTGCGGTTGGTACCGGCCCCTCTGGAAGCGTCTTCTGCCTCGATCGAAGAAGCCAAAGACCTTTTCTGGGGACCGACGGTTGAACCACGATCTAGTGCACCCTCGGCGAGCACCGACGCTACGGCAGGATGTTCGCTCGCCGGCCCGTCCTATCGTGATGTGGTAGCTGGGGCACCACCACCCTCAGAGGGCGGCCCAGGATATGGAGGCCAATTGGCCTGCTCGCCGTATTCACCGCCGGCCAGCCCGGCGGCCCGCCTCGGCACCACTGCCGGTTCCCCGTCCATTCCCAGTCGTTGAAGAGGACCAAGGAGATCTAGGTCCCGAGTTTGAGTCGTGGAGCTTCTGGACCGTCCTTGTAGAGGGCCACTTCCCTGAGAAGTTTTGGCCAGTCGCAGGACCGGACTTTGATGCACCCGAATCACTCACCCCGGATGAGTTCGAATGCTTCCGCCGAACTCTCCGGGAGACTCACTCCCGTCTTCACCGCCTACAAATGCCATATCCCGGGAGTCAAGTGCACCTGGAGGACATTGGTGAGCAGTGCCGTCAAATTGACCTGGCCACGATCCCCACGGTTCGGCACCCCGGGTCATTTGGGCACCACGAGGCCCTCCAACAACGATGCGTTGAGTGTTTTCAAGTACTCCACAAGGTTATCGAGGAAGCCACTCTCCACGTGTATATCCGTGGATGGGGGCAGTACGCTGCCCTATGCTTCAGTGCGATTCGCCGACAGCCCGATTTACTGGGTGGCCCTGAGGGTACATCCCCGGGGACGGAAACGGTCAATATGGCTGACCTATCGGGGGAGGGGAACGGCTTGGAACTTCTCGATGGGGGCTCTCCCCCCGAAGACAAGCCGTTGTTGGATCCATCGACGAGAGTTACTCGTCACCAGAGGAACCTCCTGGGTCTCCCCACACCCACTGAAGCACTGACGTTAAGCCGAAACGTTAGCAAAGGTAAAGAGCATGGCGGGGCTATGAAGCCCGCCGACCCATCAGCCTCCACGCAGAGGGCAGATGAGGATCCCGAGAAGGCTATGCTACGTCAACAGCTCGCCGAGAAGAAGAAGATAGTTGACCAGATCCTCGCCGATTGCGCTACATAGCAGCGGCCTGACTACGGTGATCCTAGGCCAGGACAGCAGGGACAGGAACAACCACCCCTCGATGAGGCTCTCCCGGGCAACCGTGATTATGCCGTGTTTGCCGACAGAGGAGAGGCCATCGCCTATGGAAAGAGGGTGAGGTATGTTTCACCGCACCCTCCCGAGCGGCGTGACTACCTGAGAGACCCCGCTCGGATTCCTCCCGCTGCCCCAAGGGCCGCTCCACCCGCCATCCCACGAGCTGCCGAGTTCGACGACCCGGTCGACGACCCGATTGAAGGTTCGTGCAATGCACTCGTGGTTAGAGATCCTCGCCAGGACTGGAACCCATGTCCGGACGATCCGATGGCGGCACTCATCGCCCACTTGGAAGCCTTGGAGACTCGGCAAGTGGCGATCCCACCGGACGGCAAGCCATACCCAGCATGGGTGGATGACATGCCGGCACCTCCGGGATTCGGGAATCCCACTTTCGCCCCCTTCAACGGGACTGGAGATCCGCTACAACATTTGGCCCATTTCAACTCGAGGTGTGGGCCTATGTTGGGAACTCCGGCGCAGCAGGAGGCCGCTAATCTTCGCTGCTTTGTCCAGACACTGGAAGGGCCAGCATTTGTCTGGTACAGCCAGCTCCCCGTCGGGTCGATAACTAGCTGGGAGGACCTTCGTAGACAATTCCTCTACCAGTTCAGTTCCACGACCCGGAAGACGAGTATCGCAGACCTCTTAAAGTGCAAGAAGAGGCCTGATGAGCGAGTCGCGGATTTCGTCGCCCGATGGAAGGGTCTCACGTATTCCCTTGACATGCCATTGACTCAGGAGCAGTTGCTGACAATGTGCGTCGGGAACGTCAAGACCGAGCTGGTCCCTTCCCTGATCACTCAGAATTACCCCGGAGGGTTCAGGGACTTCTCAGACAATGCTCAACGTCTTGAGGAAGCCCTGCAACAGGCCATCCAGGCACACCCGCTGCCTCCTATGATTCCTGCAAGGAGAGTCAGCAGGGCTGAGCCCGCTGCTGTTGCCCAGATAGAGGCCCCCAGGCCGTTGGAGCTGCTGCCGGTGAGGCCAGCTCCACAGCCTCACAGGAATCCGCCTCCACGGGCTCAGTTCCCGGCCCAGCAGCGGCAGCCCCAGAACCGGCCGGCCCCTCCGCGTAATGTACCGCCACAACCCAGGTGAGATAATCCGGGTCCACCTCCTCGGCAGGCCCCTCCAGCCCCTCGTCAAGACCACGCTCCTAGGGGCCCGCGATACCTGACTTACTCATTTCACGAGGATCAGGTCCTCGGTTATTTCCGGAGTGCCCTGGAGCGGAGGATTGTGTGACTGCCTGAGTGTTGGACGCCAGAGGAGGCTCATCTCACGGATAACCCCCGCTACTGCCCTTACGATCGGGCCCTGGGGAACACCATCCAGCGGTGCTATGTGTTTAAGGATTGGATACAAGACTAGATTAACAACAATGTAATCAGGTTGGCCCCAGCTCCAGCACAATTGGCGTTCGTGTTCGTGGGATCAGATGATGATAGTGGCAATGAGGACGAATGGCAGCTGGTCTCCGACTGCGGATCCCAGAAGTATAATAACTGGATGGCCCGCAAGACGATCATTCGCGCCCATGGAATCATCCGTGCGCGCTTGAATCAGCCTGAGCCCCTAGAATCTGTGGGTGCTGCTTCGGCATCGTCATCCCAGCCTACCTCTTCCGAGAAGAGAAAATGGCGGCGGCGCAAGAAGGAAGAGCGCGCCCCGCCAGTTCCGCCACTATCCCGCACTCTCGGCGATTTCATGCCCCCGGAGATGGGGATCCCTCCCCGGATCCGCCCAGTGGTGGATGATTCGTCCGATGACAGTGTTGGGTACGCTTCGGTTAATACTGTCGAGCTGGTAAATCCCTTTTCGGTTCCCGACGTTGAAGAACACCAGGTGGACCTCCCTAGTGTCCCCGGTTGTCGCCACCGTCGGAGGAACCGCAACAACAGGAGTCGCCGGGGCACAACAGTTGGTACCTCCAGCCAGGACGTGCATGCCACTGAGACTAGGCAGCAGGCTCAAAACTGAGCTCAGCGTGCGCAGCCCCCCCATCTGGGGATGACGGATTCGCCTCCGCCACTGTTTGTGGTGTGGGACCAGGCAGAACCGCCTCAGCCGCGTCGTGATCAGCTCCGCCCTGCCGCAAGTCCGTCCCAGCCTCCTGACCCCAATACGGTGACTACTTCCCGAGCTTCAACCAATGAACAGAGAGATGCGCCAAGTACCAGTCGGCCGCCGGCCCAACCGGCAAGGCCCGTCATCCCTCCAATCGCAGAGCAACCTCCTGCAACCAGGGGCTCGCGCTTGGCAAAAAAGTATGATGTCCTGAAGCACTTGGCCGACATCCCAACAAGGCTCTCCATCCTTGAGGCTCTGTGCATGTCATCTGAGATGCGCGAGGCGCTCACTGAAGCCCTGAAGAGCCCCCTCCAGTTTGAGACAGAGGTTGCGGCTGCAGAGGCCTTTCACGCCGAAACGATTGAGGGCGCCGAATGTCAGGAAGTTATCTCGTTCTCTGGTGAGGATGAAGACCCTCCTATACAGGGACACATTCGTCCACTGTATGTTACTGTCCAGTTCAATGGCCTTGATGTCCGGCGCTGTCTTGTCGACACGGGGTCCGGGATTAACCTGATTCCAACTCGGACGCTCCGGAGGTTGGGGTTGTCTGAGGATGACTTGATCCCCTCCGACCTCAGGATCCAGGGGTACGACCGCACCGAGCAAACCCCGGTCGGCAAGATACGCTTGAAGACCCAGTTTGGTGACTTGGTTTCCAACACCGAATTCATGGTAGTCTCTCAAGACACTGCGTACAACGCATTGATGGGCAGGCCATGGCTCCACCTTCATGCGGCGGTTCCCTCATCAGACCACCAATGCCTCAAATACTCCCTTAACGGTCGAGTAGGCGTGCTTCAGGGAGATGCCTCTCCTTTTGCCTCATGTGAAGCCCGCTATCTGGACGCAGACTATTACAAGAGCAAGGATAAGCAGATCCTGGCAGGTGAGGTTGAGCCTGTCGCTGTTGCAAGTGATCCCTGGGCAAGTTTGGATGACGCTTACGTCCTCCCGATTCATCGGTTGGACCTGGCCATGGTCTCAACGGCCTGTGAGTCTCCTGATGAGATGACCGCGACCGCCCATGCCAGCACCAGCGGCCCACCAGGATCTGGTAGCCCCGATGCAGTTTCCAACGCAGTCTCTCCCGTGGACGATCCCTCCCTGAGTGGAGAGGACGTGGAAGATGCACCCCCAGCCATTGAGGAGGGCGTCTCCGCCACGGTCGATGAGTTAGTACAGGTGAACCTTGGAACCGAAGTAGATCCAAGACCCACATTGGTCAGTGCCGCCAAGACCTCTGAAGAGCGGCAGCAGTACGTGGACTTCCTCAGACAGCACCGTGATGTGTTCGCTTGGGGCTATGACGAGATGCCGGGGCTAGATCCTCAGGTAGCCGTCCACCGCCTTGGTCTCCCGGCGAACCATCGCGGGTTCAAGCAGCCTCCCAGGAAGATGCACCCATTCCACGGTGCCATGGTTGAGGCCGAAGTTGACAATCTTATCAAATCCAACTTCGTGAGGGAAGTTCAGTACCCCAAATGGCTGGCCAACATTGTGCCGGTCAGGAAGAAGAACTGGCAGATCAGAGTCTGTATCGACTTCCGCGATCTCAACCGCCACTGTCCGAAGGATGATTTTCCCCTTCCGGTGACAGAGCTGTTGATTGACGCCACGACAGGGTTCCAAGCCCTCTCCTTTATGGATGGATACTCCGGATACAACCAAATCCGGATGTCCCCTGAGGATGAGGAGTTCACTGTCTTCAGGGCCCCCCAAGGTATCTTTTGTTACCAGGTCATGCCCTTCGGCCTGAAGAATGCAGGTGCCACCTATCAACGGGTGATGCACCGCATATTCAAGCCAATCCTCGGCACACTGGTGGAATGCTACGTCGACGACTTGGTGGTCAAATCGCGCCAGCGTCAGGACCATCTCAAAGATCTTGAGAAAGTGTTCGGCTTCCTCCGGTCTCGCTGCCTGAAGATGAACCCGTTGAAGTGTGCCTTCGGGGTCACCTCCGGAAAGTTTCTTGGCTTTGTGGTAAGGTACCGGGGTATTGAGATCGACCTAGAGAAGATCAGGGCGATTAGCCAGATGCCTCCCCCAGGTAACATCCGGGAACTGCAAGGGTTCCAAGGCCACTTAGACTATATACGCCGATTCATCGTGAATCTAGCTGGCAAGTGTAAGCCCTTTTCTCGGCTCATGAAGAATGGTGCCACCTATGTATGGGATAAAGAGTGTCAGACCTCTTTCGAGGAAATCAAGCAGTACCTGCTTCAACCTCCGGTTCTGATGCCGCCTGTATCCGGGAAGCCACTAGTCCTTTATGTGACCGCCCTGGAACGGTCCCTTGGTGCCCTTCTCGCCCAAAAGAACAACGAGGGAACAGAGAATAGCCTCTATTACCTCAGTCGCATGCTCCTCGATGCAGAAGTTAGGTATTCCCCCATCGAGAAGAGCTGCCTGGCGCTCGTATTTGCCGTACAGAAGTTACGGCACTACTTGCAGCACCATGAGGTACAGTTGGTTTCTAGGGTAGACTCGTTGAAATATATCCTGAGCCGGCCTATGTTGACTGGCCGTCTAGCGCGGTGGGCTGTGATTCTCCAGCAGTTCGATATCAGGTATGTGTCTCAGAAGGCCATCAAAGGGCAAGCATTGGCAGACTTTCTGGCTGCTCACCCGACCTCCGCGGATCAGCCGCTGGATCTAGGCTTTCCTGATGAGGCCATTCTCTCGGTCGATCGAGCCGATCCATGCTGGCAGATTCACTTTGAAGGTGCCTCCCGGAGCCCCACCGGTAGAAGACTCGATAATCCTAAGCTCAACAAAGTGGGTTTGGGTATCGTCTTTATTACCCCAGAGCAAGCCGTGCTGCCATACTCTTTCTTGTTGTCAGAGGGCTGTACCAACAATGAGGCAGAATACCATGCCCTCATCACTGGCCTTGAGTTGGCTATCGAGATCGACGTGCCCCATCTGTGTGTGAAAGGGGACTCCGAGATGGTCGTTAAGCAGATCAATGGCGACTATGTTGTCAGGAAGCCGGAACTTGTGCCATTGCTGGAGTGCACCCTCCTTCTGATGGCCCAGTTCCCTTCTCGGCCAGAAATTGTCCATATTCCCCGGTCGCAGAACGGTCGAGCAGATGCTTTGGACAGCCTTGCTGCGTCACTTGCAGAGCCTGAACAAGACAACCTGATCGTCCGCGTGACGCACCGCAGGCTCATCGACCCCGTTACCCCGGAGGGAGATCGCAACCCGTCGGTCAGTAATCTCACCGCGGTTTCCCCTGTGCCCGGAGCCCCGAGTACCCCAGATATGGCAGTCGAACCAGCCCCTGATTGGAGGGAGCCTTTGGTTGAGTACCTCCAACATGGCATTCTCCCATCAGATCGGGCCGAGCGCGAGCGAGTTCGACGCCGCGCATCGCAGTTTGTCCTCCAGAGCAGTCCCGGCCTGGAGCAGATCCTCTATAGGCCCGGATTTGATGGTGTTCTCCTCCATTGCCTTCAGGGAATTGAGATCCCACGAGTCATGCAAGAGGTTCATGCTGGTTCATGTGGTGCCCACCAGACTGGGCCGAAGCTGTCCCACCAGATTCGGAGGTTGGGATACTTCTGGCCCTCCATGATCCATGACTGCATCGAGTATGCCAGGAGGTGCCATGCGTGCCAGGTTCATGCGAACTTTGTGCATCGGCCGCCGGAGCCTCTCCATACCACTAGGTATTCCTGGCCCTTTGCAGTCTGGGGTCTGGACGTTGTGGGACCTTACCCGCCGGCGACGGCTTGCCAGTGCCGATTCATTCTGACCGCCACGGACTTCTTCTCCAAATGGGCAGAGGCGATTCCGCTCAGAGAGGTCAAATCCTGTTCGATCGCTGACTTCGTGACCTCCAACATCATTCATCGATTTGGAGTGCCTCACACTATCCTCACGGATAACGGAGCCAATTTCCGAGCAGCCGAGTTGAAGAAGTTGTACACCAAGTACAACATTCGCTCGAACCATACATCTCGCTATCATGCGCAGGCGAATGGACAGATTGAGGCGTTTAACAAGACCCTCTCTAACATTCTGCAAAAGATGGCTGGTCAGAACAAGAAGAGTTGGCCGGACAAGCTCCCCAACTCCCTCTGGGCTTATCGGACGACGACTCGCAATTCCACCCAGATGAACCCTTATTCCCTGATGTATGGAGTTGAGGCCGTCTTGCCCATCGAGATCCAATTACCATCCTTGCGCACTGCGGTCTACGACCAGCAAGCGCCGGACAGAGCTGCTGAAGCCCGTCTAGTCGAGCTGGAAGCACTGGATGAGAATAGGCTTCGCGCTTTGCACAACTTGGAGAGGCATCAAAGCAGAATGGCTTGAGCTTTCAATAAGAAGGTTCGCCTCCGCTCCTTCCTGCAGGGTGACGTAGTGCTGGCCCTAAGAGCGCCAATGATCCCCTGCAGGAAGCCACCCAAGTTGGAGCCCAAGTGGGAGGGACCTTTTGTTGTCCACAAGGTCTATCCCAATGGCGCGTACTCCCTAGCAACTATGGATGGTGAGCGTGTCACTCCTCGCACCAACGCTAGGTTCCTCAAGCAGTACTTTTCCTAAGTGCACTACGTCCAAGCTGCACGACGTTAAACTGCCTAGCACATCGTCCGCGCTGCAAGACGTTAAACTGCCAAGTGTTTCGTCCAACATGACGTTAAACTGTACATCATCCGCGCTGCAAGACGTTAAACTGCCCAGTGTTTCGTCCAACATGACGTTAAACTGTACCACGTCTGCGCGACAAGACGTTAAACTGCCAAGCATCTACGTCCGCGCTGCAAGACGTTAAACTGTCAAGCATCTTCGTCCAACACGACGTTAAACTGTACTTCGTCCAAGCTACAAAGACGTTAAACTGTTCAGCATTCGTCCAACATGACGTTAAACTGTACCACGTCCGCGCTGGAAGACGTTAAACTGCCAAGCATCTTCGTCCTGCATGACGTTAAACTGCCCCTCAAGAACTACGTGCGGCTTGATTCCCATCCTTATGGGATACGTAGGACCGCCTGAACATTCATGTTTCAGGCCCAGCCCCATCCTTCGGGAATTTCCATCCCATCTCGGGCCCTTGGCCCAGTTGCCTCCGGGTGTGCGGTGTATGGTGTGAACGCGGGGCTATGCCCTCATTCACGTCGGTTTGCTCACCGCGCTGTACGCCCCCCACGTTTGGGGATGCCTTCTGCTCCCCCCTTTTTCTCTCATCGTCCTGCATGAGGTTAAACTGCACTTCAAGAACTACGTGCGGCTTGATTCCCATCCTAATGGGATACGTAGGACCGCCTGGACATTCATGTTTCAGGCCCAGCCCCATTTCTCGGGAATCTCTATCCCGCTTTGGGCCTCTGGCCCCAGTTCCCCTCCTTTTTGTGCGAGGCGTGTGGCGTGAGTGGGGATTATGTCCTCATTCACGTTGGTCTACTGGCCGCGCCGTACGCCTCCCCCGTGTGTGAGACTACCTCACACCCCTCATCGTCCTGCATGACGTTAAACTGCCTCTCAAGAACTACGTACGGCTTGATTCCCATCCTTATGGGATACGTAGGACCGCCTGGACGCTTGTGTCTCAGGTCCAGCCCCGTCTCTTGGTTGATCACGGGGATCTGCTGTCTTTTGGTTGCTCTCAGGACGAGTCCTCCGACCCTTTCCGGTGATCTGTTAACATGTTTTGGGTACTTCGGTCTATGACCCGTGGTGTCGGATTCAATCCCGAAAAGTCCTGTGTTGCTTGTCGGGCCGCGCGCTTCCTCTTGTTCGAGCCTTCACTCAAAGGGATCCTCGTTAGCGGTTTGGGTACGATGCCTCAGTGCTCTCCTACCGCTCCAGGTCGATTTACCGGCGGGTCCTGGGCCGAAAATTGATATGAATCCTGCGCTTGAGCGGTTGATGCTCGTTTTCTTGCCCCGTCCTAGGCTGACACGATCGGATGTTGTGTTGCGAATATGGTCAGCGACATCCTTGATCGCCATGTCGGCTCTTTCAGGCTCCGAACATTGGTTGCGCGGTCCTCATCACACTCCGCCTTTGTGCGTTGTAGTGGAATATCGACACTCTCTTCATACTGACCTTCAGTACACCTTTACAAGTTAGGCAGGCCAACCAGGGTAATGGTGTCTGTCGAGGCTCCCACGATCTGAGCACCAAGGATATATGCTGATGTCCTCCCTAAGGGTCATGTGTAGCTAGACCCTCGTCCCCATAAGGAGGAAGGAGTCGCCCGAACAATCGCGTTCTGGGCCCAGTATAGCTGGAGGCTAGCATCTCTGCCCCTCGGGTGATGGACATACGTAGGCCCATATCCCAGGATCCTTCTCCTGGAATCGTGCGTGACCGCAGGGCTGGGTATGTTCCCACCTCCGCTGGGTCCGCTATATCGCAATAAGCGGATTCCTCCATGGTCCGAACCACACGACCTTAAACTGTGTTGTCTGGTCCTACCACACGACCGTAAACTGTGATCGTCTTGGCCGCCCGACGAGAAATGGCACTGCATCGTGATGTTCTCCTCAGAGGACACTCACGTTGGGCACTGGTTAATAACCATGCCATTTATCAATGCCTTTCATGGCTTGATTATTGTGGCGACGCCAGGGATTCCTTAATCACAGGCATGTCGCTGCACAAAGAAAAACCATCCACCTTTAAGGACAAACAAGAAATATCAAATACCGCTTCTTCTGTGTGCGAGGGTCAGACCCGCACCCCTCCCCGCGCTGGTGCCCGATTGTGTTGCGCCGCGCTTCAAGAACTACGTGTGTCTTGATTCCCATCCTTATGGGATACGTAGGAACACCCGGATGTTTGAAACTTCGGGTCCAGCCCCACCTCTTAAAGATTCCCCCTTCTTTTAGGGAATCCGCCGCCTTCGGGTCACCCTCAAGGCGTGTCCCTCGACCCCTTGCAGTGGTCCACCGGTGTCAAGAGTACTCTGGTTTATTTCCAGGAGGGTCAGGTTCAGCTTGGTCAGGTTCCTTCCACTTTTTAGGCTTCGTGCTCCCTTTCATTCGGACCCATCGCCTACACCCTGGGTGGAGCCCCAATGATCGGTCTGGACACAATGCCTCAGTGCTCTCCCACCGACTCGGGTTGGTGCCCCCAAGGGCCTCGGGCAGCAAATCGATATGAATCCTGCGCTTGAGCGGTTGATGCTCGTTTTCTGCCTCATTCCATCAAAGGTCAGTACGATATTGATGCTGCTTTTCCGCTACGGTCAGCAGTACTCCCATATCGTTACGCCGGTGCCCCCAGTCCTTGAGTGAATGGTCGCATGATTCACATTAAGTTTTCCACCCCCCCATTCTGACCAGGCAAAATCTCGGCACTCTTGACACTATCCCTCAGTGCATCTTCGCATATCCAGGGGATAGGACCACGATGTGGTGTACTTTGAGGTTCTTATGGTCCGAGGTCTAAGACTTTAAACTAAGATCTGCCCTTATGGTCCGAGCTCTAAGACCTTAAACTAAGATCTACCTCTATGGTCCAAGCTCTACGACCTTAAACTAAGATCTCCCCAAACGGGGTTCTACGTCCTGCATGACGTTAAAACTGCACTTTCAGAACTACGTGTGGCTTGATCTCCAGCCTGATGGAGTACGTAGGAATGCCCGGACATCTCGACTCGGGTCCAGCCTCAGGGATCGCTAAGTCCCGCCCCTCCTCGTCGCCGGCCGTCTGGCCTGGCTTCTGGTAGAGTGGTGCGATTGTGATATTTTCCCCGATTCAGTTCGGGATGCCCCATTGCAATGATGGGAAGCGACAGTTTCCTCATCAAAGAGGTTTCTGATAATTGAGGTGATTCACGGCCAGATTAGTGCATCCTCCTAATACACTTTCCCCACGGTGGCGCAATTTTGAGAGCGTTGGATTCTGTCCGAACAAATCGTCACTTCGCCCCACGCTTCGCATGCCCTGTTGATCTGGATTTCCACCCTTGTGCCTGAAGGAACCCCCAAAGCGGCATTGGTGATGACATGTGATCCGCCTCCTGCAATTTGAATGATGACCTTCGGTCCGTCTATCGCATTAGTATGGTCGATTGATCCATTGTCCGCTTGCCGTCTTGGGCATTTCCTGGAAGGCCGACCGTCGTGGATTTCTGAATCTGGGACACGCGATTCACCCTTTCTCATTTTCCTATGTTCGGATAAAATCTCAACGCCCCTAGCGTTGTCCCGCTCGTGTGTCGGAACAAGTTGGGGGATGATACATTGATTAGGTCTGAGGTCTCCTTTCCTAGGAATAATCTCCCTCTTTTCTTTAGAAATCCAGGCCCAATTACGGGTGCCTGAAGCTTGGTTAACGCTCCCGCGAGACAATTTGTGGTTGAGCATGTTAAGCCAAAAGATGCAGACAAATATATTGGTTCATACAAATGGATCGAAATATTGAGTAGCGGAAGCAAATGTTCTGGGAGTGGCAAAAACAAAGCCCTTAGGGATTAGCGTGCTGAATTAGTCTTTCTAACGCCGCTACCCTTTGGCTGGCGGCATCCAGAGCTGCTTCTCGCTCTCTGTGTGCCCTCTCCTCGTCGGCGGTCGCAGCACGCAGTTCGTCGATCCTGGCTTGTGCACGCTCCCGCTCGACTTGAAGTGTGACCATCTGTTGGCCCGCCTCCGTCAGCTGTACCTGGGCGTCAACCAGCTGGGCCGCTAGTTGCTCCACAAGCTCAGTGCACGTTGCAACGAAGGCCTCCTTCTCTGCCGCCTGCCCTTCGAGACGCCGGACATCCTGCTCTGCCACGAGGAGCGCCCGCGTGTTCTCCGACACGTCCCGACATTGTGCGACGTCGGCACGCCGGCGGCTCTCGCGCATCTTTTCGGCCATGAAATCACGGACCGTCAGATGGAGGCATTGAGCATCAGCTCCCCCGGCACACAGGAAGCGCAGCCAGGTTTGAAGGGATCCCATGCGCCCCAGCCACTCCGATGGGTCTCGCTTGAGGAAGCGCTGGATGCACTTACACCCCCTGCGGCGCGTTATCTGGCTCTCCTCGACCGCCTCCGCATCCGAGTCATCCATCTCCTCAGGGTCGGCAGGCCGGTAGGCAGGGAAGGCAGCCAGCAGGTCTGCTGTAGGGTCCGCCCCTGGGATGTCCTCAGGGGGGATAGGTTCCCCAACATTTGGGCGACCTTCTTCTCCCGCCCCAGTGGCGTTGACACCCTCTTCATCCCCCGACCTCTCTCCGATGGCAGCACCGCCGGCGTCCGCAGCCCCTTGATCAGCAGTTGGTGGGGCCGGCTCGGTGTGGGAAGTCTGTTCCGGAGCAGGCGGCAGGTCTGCCACTGGTTCACTCGTGGATGGCACGGGTTCGACAGCCCGACGAGCCTCCAGTGTTGAGATCACTGCGCAAGGCATGCCGTGGTTAATCACGGGTCGTCAACGGCAAGCACCAGTAGTAAAGTGAGGAGACTTACGGGAATTCAGAGCATCATCTTCCGCTGTCCCGGCCGCTGCAGGAACAATTGCAGTAGGGGAACCTTCTGCGCTTGTCAATTCAATGATGGGTGTCTGGCCCCCGCCTTGTCCTGCTGGCGCCTCTCCTACTCCTACTGAGGATGCCTGACCGACATCCATGCACTCCTGAGGAAGGTGGAGAAATGGGTTAGAAGCTGCATAAGAGAATGGATGAAGCAGGTTGAGTAGGGATAGAAGCGAACCTCGAGGAGCTCAGTGATATCGATATTGCCAGAGCCGGCCACCTCGCCGCTCTCCCGCGGGCTCCCCTGATGGGACCTTCCCTCGGAGCCTTCATCCTCCCCCGTCTCCCCCTCTTCCTCGGAGTCGTTGTTACTGTCATCTTCCTCTGGCGGCATCTGTTCTGGAGAGGGCTCTAGACTGAGCATCACCTTCACCAGAAGGGAAGGCTCCGCACGCTGACCACATTGGCGCGCGTACTCGTCCATGGCCGTCAGATACGCATACCACCGGTGGAAGTTCACCCTGTCGGCGATCTGGAGGCACCCGACCTCTGGCAGGTGGATTCCTTCGCTGGTTATCTTCTGCCAGATGATTTCGGTCCCCAGCGACTGCCGCAGGGTCATCCAGGCCGACCACAGCACCAGGAAGACTGCATCGTTGGAGGGTTTGAGCAGACGCCTTACCTGCTTCCCGGGCCTCTCTTCGACCACCGCACGTGCCCCCTCTCTAGGCGCCGAGGTCGTAGCGGCAGCCTGCGATGTGCCCGCCGCCGAAGTCCCTGCTCGCGCCGGCTCCACTGCTTGGCGCGCCTCCGTTCTCCCCCGCGTAACGACGCCTCGCCTCCCTCCTTGACGCCCGGTCTCCGCACGAGTGACCTCGAGCCGCCGAACTGGTTTCCGTAGAAGCCCCTCGGGGTACGTGATGGCCCAGTGCTCGGCGTACTCGGTTGCCAAGCCTGCGTCGACCCCGGTAGGGGGGAGAGTGATGACATCACCAGAGCCGAAAGCGGAAAACATCATCCACATCTGACGAAGGACTCAAGGGTTCCTCTCCTCCCGGACAGCAGTGAACACCCTCTTCGGCATCCGTTGAAGGCACCCGAACTGCCTGGCGAACCGGTTTGGCACGTAGGGCTCGCAGATCACCTTCCCGTCGATCCGGGCCACGAGCACCCCGCCCCGCATGTTCAGGAAGTATTCGTGCTGCGCCAGCGGACCCTGTCCGTTGTCGATCATCTGGCCAATGGGAGTGGGGAACGGGCTGAAGTTGAAATTGGCGTGATTTACAATCCGGATCCTCACGCCCTCCTCATTTAGGGTCATCGGAGCGACCCCCGCAATGTTCAGCAGGGAGGGTTGTAGGCCGTTGCCCGGAGGAATGACGGCGTTTGGAAACGTGTACCCACCGAGGTGAGCAGCCACCCAGCCATGGAAGAATTGAAAGGGCCCACAGATCCTTCGTGGCGACCACCCTCGCGAGATGCGTCCCAGGATGGCATACAGCTTCGCCAGCACTGGGACCCCGAGGTTGTATCTTTTGTTGGCGGCCATGGCGCCCGCCATCGCCAGTGTCGCCGGGCGGATGCCCATTCTCGCGTCCCGCACTGGCAGAAGCCACCCACTCAAAAAGGCGGCCAGGAACGCCGCGTACCGGACATTCGAGTCCCGAGCCTCGATGACGCGATACCCCCATGAGCGGTAGTCGCCCGTCTCCAGGACCCGCCAGTACGACCCGTTCCGGCTCCTCTGAGCCGCGGTCGGGCACCGCTTCCCCCTGCCTGGCATCTTGACCGCTGGGTCATGCTCCAAGAACTGGCTGAACCACTCCTTGTAGGCTATGTCCTTGTGGAAGTCCTTGACCCCGAGCCACTCTGTAGCCAGGTCCAGCAGATGCCATGTCAGGATGGGAGTCCGTGACCTGTCGCCCCAGGTGTTCCGCGGAGGCAGGAACTCATCGTATTGGTAACCCTCCAGCGGGATACCTCCGATGCAGTGGATGTCCCAGAGGCCGATGCCGACCTCCCCATGGTGAAGATGGAAGGTGTTGGTATCCGGGGACCAGCGGGTGAACAGTTCCGGCCCGAGCTCGGACTGCTGGTAGAAGTGGAACTGCGACGTCCACACCGCCTCAAACAGGCCGATGTACCGCAGCTCCTCCGCGAAGTGATCGCAAGTGTAGCGTACCCAGAACGCCCAGGCCCACTCACTGGTGAAATTTCACCCAGATCGCAAGTCCCAGTCCTTCAGCCAGCCCTTGGTGTCGTCGGTGACACTCTGGCGATATGTGCTCGAGTAGAGGGCTAGAGAGTTCTCCGCAGTAGGCTCACTTCCGACAATGGTTCGCGTCCTCGGGTTCAGGACATAGACATCTAAGTGTCTGGTCTCCCTGGCAGGATGCCCATTGTTGGTGATGTTATAGCGGGGAAGCTCGTCCTCCCGAGTCACCCAGGTCCGTGGCGCATCAACCTCGAACCCTGGCACCGGAACCTCATCTAGGATGCCAAAGTTCCAGAGCGGCAGGTTGTCCGACAGCGGATATGTCTTCTGGGCCGGCGTCAGCAAGTCGAACAAGGATTGATTGTTGGAAACAATCTCCTTGGCTCCGTAGACCTCCTCGTTCGTCGCCATCTCAGCTCTGTGAGCGGCGGCATCCCCTTCATTTCCTTGATTCACGGCCATCTCAGAAGCTCCGGGAGTCGTGCGGGTTAAGGGATGAAGCGTGCGGAATCGGAAGAGGCTGGTAGAGAAGTTTGAGAGTTGGTGAGCAATTCTAGTGGACGACGCGCAATTGGGAAGTCTGTCGCGTAAAACCCTGGGTGTCCGCGCAAAAACAGGCCGAAATCCGGAAAGGTTTACGCGACGAACGGGGAATTCCGCGCCGGAAAGGGAAATTTCGCGCACGAGAGCTCGAATGCTTGTCGCGCAGAAGGCCGGTGTACGGTGCGTGGGACCCAGGGCCCCTATTTATAGGCGAGGCCGGGTGTCCGCGCTGCGCGGAAAGCGCTTTGCGTGACCATGACAGCGAATTTCGCGCCCAACACCCTTTTTGCGCGCCACAGTCCCGCGCCACCCAGGACTTCGGCATTCCGGCGTCTCCCTCGGAACCCGATCGTTGCGACCTCTCGCCGATCAGATTCCGAGGGGGGGCTTTTGTAGACGCCGGAAAAGTCCGTTGTTCCCAAACAAAGCTCCGGATGCGGAAAGCGAGGTCGTATTTGGAGTCAGAAGCACGTTTCGGAGGGCCCGGAAGCCTTGCGCGGAATTTTGGAGGCCCGCGCGCAAAGTTGTAGTGTCGCGCGCAAACCTCCCGGGATGCGCGCAATGCGCTGGGCCGGCGCGCAATTTTGCGCGCCCGTGGCCCGTGCGACTCCCTTGCACGCCGGGCCCGATTCCGCGCCCGCGAAGGAATTTGCGCGCCCGCGAGCCGGATTCCGCACCCGGGGTTGCCTATAAATATAAGGCGACCCCGACATTTTCAAGGTGGCTGGAATTCGAAGAGTCGCTCATTCGCGCAATCCAACCCCCTCCGCGCGCAATGCCGATCTTCAGGTAACCTCCTTTCTTTCGCGCAAGAAAGCCTCGGGGTTCGCCTTCGCGCGCAATCCCTTTGGCTCCTTTCTTTTGAATCAATTCTTCACCCAAAGGCCTTCGCACGCAAAAGAAGCCTCTTGCGCGCAATTGCTCCCAGGTGCGCGCAATCCAGCCTGATTGCGCGCACCCCCCCTTTTCAAAGTGGCCATTCGTTAAAGAATGAGTCGTTGCCCCCGCGCGCTATCCGAAGCCCGGTGCGCGCAATCTCTATCTTCCGCGCGCAAAGCGCTGGATCAATTGCGCGCCAGCCCGCCCATTTGCGCGCCGACCCGCGGTATTGCGCGCCAAGCTTCTCTTTTGCGCGCAATCCGCCGAGGTCGCCCCCTTTGACCCCTTGAGGGAACCCTCCTGCGTGGCGCCCGATGATCTTCATCCCGGGTGCCCGCACCGTGCGTTGTCTTCCCGTGCGGCCCTCCAGGCTCGCGCGACGTGACACGGACCCATCGGCGGCACCATCTTCGTCCGACCTACAAGACGTTAAACTGTTCAGCATTCGTCCTGCATGACGCTAAACTGCACCACGTCCGCGCTGCAAGACGTTAAACTGCCAAGTGTTTCGTCCAACATGACGTTAAACTGTACTTCGTCCGAGCTACAAGACGTTAAACTATTCAGCATTTGTCCTGCATGACGCTAAACTGCACCACGTCCGCGCTGCAAGACGTTAAACTGCCAAGCACCTTCGTCCTCGACACACGACGTTAAACTGTACTTCGTCCGGCAAGACGTTAAACTATCCGCTTCGTCCTCAACACACGACGTTAAACTGTACTTCGTCCGGCAAGACGTTAAACCGTCCGCTTCGTCCTCAACACACGACGTTAAACTGTACTTCGTCCGGCAAGACGTTAAACCGTCCGCATCACCCGATCCCATGTCTCGCACGCAGGGTCCTCCCGGTTTGGATGTGGCCCCCACCCGCGCATCTCTGCAGGGATGTCGGGATTGGAGTGGCCTTCGCCCACGGGGGTAGAGTTTTACGAACAGAACGAACTACGTGGACTTTGATCCCTGTCTTCTAAACAGGGTACGTAGGAAGCCTCTCCGAGGTTCAAGCCCACCACCTGGTCGTCCCGGTCGTATTCACGTCGGTTCGTCCATCAGTGGACCCCCCCCCCCCCCCCCGGGTTCACACTTGCGTCGATTCACCTATGAATCCGCCCTTGTGGGAGACGGCACATGTGTATCTCCATTGTGCTTCCCCACCGCCTTTTTCTCCTTTCAACGTCTAGCATGACGTGAAACTGTAATCCACCCGGCCGTTCCATCCCCCTCTGTGCGAGGTGGTTCGGTTCAATCCTCCGCCCGGCGGCCTCGACCTCTTCGTGAGTCGGCTTGCCGACGTCCAGCATGACGTTAAACTGTATTCCCGAACTACGCTAACTTTGATCCACGCCAACGCGCGGTACGTAGGAAGCCCCTACGGGGTCCAAGCTCTTCACCCCATCATCCATCCCGATCCTTACCCGGGCCACCACATCCCGGTGGGGTCATGCCATTTCATTCCACTCCACTTCACTCGGGAAGCCGCCCATGTGCTGGCCCCAGCGTCGGAGGTTCCTCGCAAGGGGTTCTGTCATCTGATCCACTTCTTGTGTTGATCAGTCCGATGCCATCCCCGCTGGATGTTAAACTCGCGGCATACCCCGTGTTAAACATGGGAAGCTGAGGAAAACCTCAGGTGACACAGTTCCCCACACCCAGCGCAGGATGCCTCAGGCCATCACTCCTTCGAGAATCCCTATTAGGGACGGAAGGCAGACATGCAGAGCCGCAGTGTTAAGACACGCCCCCAACACCCAGAGCTACCCGGTCTCCTCACCGCAGGTTGCTGCCCCGACCAGACTCCTTGGAGCGTCCGGGCGGAAGCAGCGTAATTAACCGGTGTCCATGAAGATATGGCGCCGAGAACGAGATTCACGAGCACGTCTTAAATCTATGAGGGAGACCCGGATTAGGCAACGAGTTCCGAGGAGACGTCCACGGAAGGAGGAGCCGACATCCCATCATCCCGATTTCGATCAAGGAGCAGACGCCCCTGAATAAGGGACGAATGCCGCCCGCCCTTGGAAAGCGGGACTGTGGGGCCACAAGCCGCGCGCCCATCCTCTCGGGTCGACGGGTGCACGCGCGAATGTGTCCTGGCGGAACAGCGTCGGAACAGAAACCCGACGCACATCCGCACTGAAACAGTTTTCTCAAATACATTTTTATCAAAATAATTGATGGAAATTTTTTAAATGTGTTGGAGAATGATGTTTCTCTTATACTTTTTTTTCAACTAGAAATGTATTTCCCACCTATGTTTTTTAATATAATGGTTCATCTCATGATTTATTTTGTGCATGAGATAATAATATGTGGGCCTATTTATTTATAATGGATGTATCCATTTGAAAGATATATGAAAATTTTTAAGGGATATGTTAAAAATCCTTATTGACAAGAGGCCTCCTTTGTTTAAAAATATGTATCAGAAGAGGAGATTGAGTTTTTTACTGATTATTTGTATGAAGTTGATCTTATTAGTCTCCCTATATCTCAACATATGACTGTTGACAATGAAGGTAGAGGGAATCTAGGCTTAAAGGTAAAGTTCATTCCACATGATGATGTGATGCAGGATCATTTATACATTTTTAACAACAAAAATGATGTTCAATAATATATATCATCACATATTGTTGAATTAAATGTACTTTATCCAAAAATAAATGAAAATTGGATGATGATTGAGTACAAAAATACAATTTTTTCATGGTTTAAAGAGAAAGTCATCATCGATACATCTACATCAGAAAAATTGAAATGGTTGGTAGGGGGACTATCTCTTAATGTGATCACATGGTCTAGTTTTTATATTAATAGATACACATTTTACTTAAAAATGATGGATGACAAGAGTACTGTTCAAAATAGTGGTGGAATAGTCATTGATGAAGCACATCATTTTTCGAGTGAAAAAGATAAAAAATGAATTTCAACATAAATGGAATATTTTGGAATTCTTGAAGACATATGGGAAATTGATTATACTAAATTTTGAGTCACTGTGTTTAAGGGTAATTTGGTTTCTAGTAACAGTGGTGTGAAACATGAAGATTATGGTTTTAAATTTGTTGATTTGAAAAGATTTAGTTGCAATGAGGAACCATTTATCATGGAGACACAGGAAAAGAAAATATTTTATGTTATTTATCCATTGAATAATCAATGGTCCTTCATTTTTCATGGGAAAATAATCCATTTGGGTGATGAGGGTGATGATGATGTTATTGATTTATATGAGGATTTTCGTCTATTACACGATTTTCAGATAATAATGGCTATAATTCAGATATAGTGCATGCAGTATGAAATGATTATGATGAAGGGATATGAGAAAACAATAAATTACTCTCCTAATTAATCTTGTAAATATTTATATTATATTTATTTTTTGAAATTTACATGTATAAAAACTGTAGTTTTTAATAACTATTGGATTTTTAATTATATATGTTTGATTATTTATATGATTTTTTTATTAAATTTTATATTCCACGGTTATAGTTAAAAAAAATTTCGATGAAATATATAATGTACATTAATATATTTTGGTTAAATTTATTCATATGAAAATTACTTTTCATAACTTTGATATTTAAATTAATATTTTTTTATAATTTTAGAAGTAATGTTTATATTTAATAGTTTAGCTTGCATATTTTTTGGTTAAGAATCATAAAATCATTAATTATTAAAAAAAATAAACATGTGTGACAGTGGTTTTACTTACATATTTTTTTCCTATTTTCTAATTATTCACTTATCTAATAATATGTAGGTACACAAAATTTCATTACATTTTCCAATTTCAATGAAAAATATAGATATAGAGATAGAGGAACACGTATCGAGGTATATATATATTTTAATATTATTAAATATTCATTAATATAATTATTTAATGAAAGGAAACTTTTAATTTACATAAACTAATTGTAGGACTACTAATGAGACTTCAGCGCTGGAGTCTTCTCCTTTTAGTATTCAGAAATCAATTTCTCGAGTTGATAAACATGGTATTAAATTTTTAGCAAAACTATCACTTGATCATGGATATGAGAAATTATATATTAGTTTTGATGATAATAATAATGAAATTGTCCCAAATGTAATGTATTTTATCAGCTATATCGCCACACATAGTCGTTGCAAGATTAATATTTTATATCCTGATTGGACGTCTATTGATAAGATAGCAATAGATCATATTTTGGAGGTTATAACAATATAATATTTAAATTTATTTATTTTATCTCTTTTTTTGAATAATATATATTTTAAATTAATAATATTTAATATTTTCAATTACATATAATATTCAATTTTCATGTAATAAAAGAAATTAAGAAAATATTTATTTTCTTAGCAGCCGTTCGATAGAGATATTTCAAATAAAAATTGATTTTTTTTAAAGAAACAAAATGAAAACCCATGCCTCTAGTATGAGTTTTTAGATATAGATATATGGAATAAATTTGTTTCCAATAAACATGATTAATCATTTCTGGTAGGATAATTATTTTATATTTTAAAATTTATGTTATATTTACCTAATTACTTATTAGTTTATTTCTATATAATAGGAATCTATGAAATATCATCAAGAGATCTAGTTGCATATTGTATTCCTTCATAATTTATCACATGGAGGGTATAATTTACTAGAGTAAAAATTTATTGAAGAAAATTTGGAAGCATTAAGATCTCTATCTACTAGTGGTTCAGATGAAGTCCAGTTAGGTCTTCCATCTCCTCCACCCACCATTAAAAATGGGAAAGAGTGAGGAGAAGAAAAAATTAAAAGTACCATACAGAGAAATCTAAGGAAGTAGCTGAATTAATTTCATCTAAATACTAATTATTTTTCTTATTTTTTTAATTTATAAAATTAAAAATACTAATATACACTTTTCATTTTTCATTTCAAGATGAACTTCTGGAGAAATCGAGATATGTCACTTTTAACTCAGATGGTATGTAACACCCCAGGATTTCATAGTGTGTTATTTCTTAAAAATAATTCAATAACTTGCACTACACGCAACACCGAGTTCAATCACACCATGACGTACAAAAAAAAGCCATTAAAAGAGGTCATGAATAGTATTAACAACATTTTGAACTTTATATAATCCTTATAATTTTAGAATCCCTATTATGAGTTTCTTAGTCATAATGCAAGAACAGATTCATTTTCAGTATTGCACTTTTATCAACTTTAACAGTGAAACCTTTTTAAATAAAATATTTTAAACTATCTGAATAAATTGGGACATCAAAAAAAATGAAACATCCCAAGCTTCTACGGTACGCTTTCCTTTGAATAAAATAGTAGCGTGTGTTGTACGCAACCTTGAGTTTTAACACACGCCACAACCAATCAAACTAGCCGTTATGAATAGTAATACCTAAATTTTGAAATTATATATATTTTATATTTTAAAATGGACTTCATTTTTGGATTCGGAATATCGAATTTAGCCTAAGGTGAAATTTTGGTACTTTTCGGATAACTTTCATATTTTGATGAATAGTGAAAATTACTAAATTTTAATTAAAAACAACTTTTTTAATCAAAATAATTAATAGTGATAAATTATGAATTTTAGTAGTTTTAAAGTATATTTTGAATATATTTTTACCATTTAATATAATGTTGGTCATTGTACATCATTTTACTAAACCAAACATAAACAAGTGTCAATCTTTTGATAGTTATTACCTCTTAAAAACACGCTTTTTGTTTTGACAGCGGGAATTAATTTTAAATTAATTTTTGCCACTTATGTGTTTTGAATTTAGAAAAATGGATTCCATATTTGGAATCAGGATGTCCAAATTGTGTAAATAGGTAACTTTTATTTTTAGACATTTTGAATAATTACTGTGGTAAATATTTTATTTACCATGGTTAAGGGTAAATCCGGTAAATAAGGGTTAAAAAATAATATTATAATAATAATAAATTAACCTAAAACGTGTCCTAACCTTATTGGTGGACACATACCCGACCATGAGCATCCTTGGGTCAATTTGGGGACCCCTTGGATCCACTTGTATGTGGTAGGGACACTTTATATTAATAAAGTTAAAATAAAAATAAAAATGGCATAAACTTACATCTTTTAGAAGAACAATTTTTACATAGGGTTATACATGTTGGATTTTCGATTATAAATATTAATTAGAAATATAAAAAGATTTCCTACATAATGATATTTTATTTATAATTTTTAGACATCAAATAATTTAAATTATTAATGACACAATAATGATGCAATGTTTACCTCATTAATAAATCATTTAAATAAATAAGATTATAATGATTAAAATATTATCTAAAACCAGTCCAATTCTTATTGTTTGATGTTATTTAGAATATTAGTCATTTTATATTCGACCTCAATGATTTTTGGACCATTATAAACCGAATATAATTATATTATAAAGTAATACTTTCACTCTTTCCTAAAGAGCCCCTCTTCTCCCTTATAAAAGGAGACCACTTCTACTCATTCCTCACACCTCTCAAGCCACTTGGCTCGTCCAAACTCTGCCCAACTAAGCTCCCCACATCCCTCTCCTCCTCCTTGAAGATTCCCCTTAGGCAGAAAGCATTTCAAGAAGTCCTTTGGTTCCAACCAAAGTGAGTTACCTAAATTAAAGGTAACGATTTCTCTTAAATTATTTTCATTTATTTTGCTTCTCCAACCCCCAAAATCTTTTTATTTACTTTCTTTTGTAACAACACCAGTATCCTCAATATACTAGGATGTTGTTATAAGAAGGATTCAAACTACACATACACACAACTCCATCTAATGGATGATGAACATAATGTTTCTGTGGATGGAAAACTAACGCCTCACGAAACGATGATTGTTCAAATACATCTTACCGCCTCTCATGGTGGACATTATGATTGCACTATAATTAAATATGATATTAATGATATATATTTTATATATAAGCTTCTGTAATTCCATTTTATTTCATACCATTATTCGTTTCATGTTGTATATACATACGATAATTTCATTTGAGGAATTGCGGACTACCGCCCCCTTAAAATGATATGACTCTTTCGTACCACACATGGAACGTATAAAGGATGGTGTTAATGAACTTAAGTAACATATATAAAATATTATATTATACTGGAATAGTAATATACCTATGTATCATTTGGATTCAATTCTTTTAAAATAAAAATTAAATGGAAGTAGCGTTCGTGCGTACGTACGGACTACCGTCTCCACGAACGCGGTGAGATCCATCCTCCATCGTATCCATTCAAGTCTTATTCTCATTTTAGGGTTAAAAATAATGTTAATATCATTCTGATTATGAATAAGATATAATATATCCATTACAAACATGTCTTACGTAACCAAACATTTAAGAAGAACGAATCGATTATCACCCGAAACGACGATAATACTAAGATATTATTAATAAAGCAATGTTAAAAGAACATATATGATATCATATTAATGTATATGATTCTTGTATAATTTAATAACAATTATTTCACCATTATACAGGAGGTTAACCAAACCCAACCAAGGAAAAGTACAAGGTAAGGGATTTTTCTTATCTCACATTCAATTCCGTGAGATTTCCATTATTCGCCACTAAATTATTGAAAGTGGTGTATTGTGTACTGGCATTTGATATATATTATCATATTCATGTTATTCTGTAAATAATTTGGTGGTTATTAACTTTTGGCCATATGAATCAGTTGATTAACGTGGTAAGGGGTTTTCATCTCACTCCTTATTCCCATGAGATTCATGCCATATTGCCACCATTACCTTTTGTGTGGTGTATGTACTGCCCATAATTATATTCTTTGTGTAATACACTCTAATTTATGTGTACTTACATATTCATTGTATGATACCTCTTTCATGGGTTGTATGTTTCATAAGTTACCAAACTGGTAAGGGTTATTTCACAATCTCTTCATTATCCGAGGTTGTTTATACGTAATAATCTACTGAGATCTCGTTATCATCCACATCCATGTTTCTTCAAAATGTATTTCAAAACATTTTTAATATTTAAAAGAATATGGGTTAAAGTCATTTATACCCTTGTTTGACTTTTTATAAGAGGTTTATAAGGGAATCTTTCTGTCGTTTTCCAAACAAGGTGCTTTTTAACCTTTTCGACAGAATTAAGATAAGAATGTTTTTTTAACTTATACGGCAGGTGCGGTTATTTTCCGCCATTATAAAATCGTCAAAGCTTCCCTTAAAATCTTATAAGATTATTTTCAAAGAAAATGTTTGATTTTATATGGATCTTAAATGATTTCAAAATAAAAGGAGATATTTCTTTAAAAAGAATTTTGATTTCATCTATGTCAACATACTTTGATGGGTTTTAAGATTATTTGAAGTTGATTTATTATGATACAAAACTTCTATATTGTTTTGAAGGTTTTGTGATATGTTTGACTGTGGATGTGCTATTTTTATACCATTCATAGTTTGTGGTGAAAGTATTGACATTTCGTATGCTAGTTCCAATAAGAATGTTTATGTTATATTTCAATCTTTACTTCATATGAATGTGTTGGACAAGTATGTTCCAGGTTGGGGACTGGTTAAAGTAAGCCCTCCAGGTTGGGGACTGGTAAAAGTAAGCCCTCCAGGTTAGGGACTGGTAAAAGTAAGCCCTCCGGGTTGGTGTCCGGTTATTAGAGGCACTCCGGGTTGGTGTCCGGTTATTAGAGGCACTCCGGGTTGGTGTCCGGTTATTAGAGGCACTCCGGGTTGGTGTCCGGTTATTAGAGGCACTCCGGGTTGGGTTCCGGTTACAGTTAGCCCCAAGGTCTTGGGACGAGGCCTTGAAAAGTAATTAAAGTTTAGCATTATGCATTCCAACATTATGAAAGTGGTTATTGATTTTGCATGTGATTATTCGATTAGTAGAATATCCATGTGAATAAGTAAATGGCATTATCTAATTTTATTTATGCCATACTATGTTAAAAGTTCAAGTTTAAAAGGCTTTTGTTTTAGTTATACATTGCCTTAAATGTTTATTCTTATTTATGAAAGTTTCCGCTATATTGTTATCCTTACTGGGCATTTGAGCTCACCCCTTTTCTATGATTTATTTTTCCCAGGAAGTGAAGAAGTAAATTATGAATGACCTGTAGGGATATTATGATGGGATTATAGTGTGGACTGTGGAAAAATTATGTTGTTGTAGTAGTTTTTCATTTTATGATGTAATGTAAAACTTATGGATATATCTAGTGTTTCCAAGGCTACTAAACCAATCGGTCTTTCGAGATTTGATCTTTCTTGTGATCATGCCAATGTTATGTAATAATGCACCGACTCTAGGCAACTAGGGTCGGGGCGTTACAGTTGGTATCAGAGGAAGTTTAGTACAAACCTTGGAAGCTAGATTTAGATAAACTCTGATCATAGCACGTAGACCTAAGATGAACTTTGAGGATTATTATAGAAGAACTTCCTAGAATTTTGGTATTGTAGAGATTTTGTGAGTTTTCCAAGCAATACATCCCTGTCTGGATACGAGCAGGTAGAGGCGGCTCTGGCACAGATGTACCTAGGGGTAAAACCCGAAAACACCGCTTTGAGCTAGACTCGAACGGGAACTGGTGCACGACAACGGGCCTTGCTGCACTCTTGGTTACGACACTCCCGGGGGATATGCTTAGGATAACTCTCATTTTATTTACAAATCATTATGAAGGGTTTATGAGTATATACTTCCTCAAAGAAAACATTTTTATGATTATGGATTATATCCATAAATAGTTCAATTTATGTTAAGTGTTTTATAAGTATGGGATTATGTATTTTGATTCATAAACAGATCTAGTTTATGCCATTGTTTAGAAATGGCGCTCAGTAGAAGGAATGAGAACTCCAGAAATACACATGATTCAAAGAGAAGGAAGGATCCTATCTTTCATGGTCTTAAGCTAGAATTTATAAGAGAAATAGTCTCCCATGTATTATCATCATATGAAGAAATAATATCATGTGTTGATAAGATAAGTAAAGAGTTTACTGAGTCCTATGGCTTTGAAGGGAATCAAGAGATGAAAAGGATGGAAGAGAGAAAGATGGATAAAGGGAAAAGGGAAAAGAAGAATTTTCCCATATGTGGTAACTGTGGAAAGAAACACCCTGGAACTTTCCTGAAAGGAATGGGAGTTTGTTATAAGTGTGGAGGAAAAGGGCACAAAGTACGTGACTGCAAGGGTAAGAAAATGGTTTTAAATGTACAATGCTTCATTTGCAAGGAGTTTGGACACTACGCGAACCTATGTCCCAGTCATCAGACTATGCCGCAAATGATGTTATTGGATAATAATCAAGTTATGATACTACCACAGATGAAGAGGAATGATTAGAGTTCTTATGTTGATTATGTCAATTGAGTGTTGTATCAACAATGTACTTGTTACAATAATCATGGAGTATATAAGGATTGTACTGCAGTACTATTTCATTGAGGACTTGAGATTGTGTGGAACAAAGAAAAGTGACTCAATAGCAGGATAAATTTTTGGAAAATCTATGGTTGAGAGAATGATAAATCATAATATAGTTCTGATACTGAGGCAATGATTTTGGAATAATATGTGATTGTTTTGGATAAATTATATTGGATATTCTTGACTACCCTGGAACTGATTAATGATTTGTATATTCCATCATTGTTGGGGTTTAAAACATTTTTGGATTAATGAAGTATATCCAGCTTTCTATATGGAATAAGGGAGCATGAATGTAATCAATAAGGAATATGGTAATTCAGGATGTTTCGATGTATTAAAAGAATACATGATGAAGGTATTCATATGCTATTACGGGGTAAAAAGGTTCTACATTATGTTTACCTTACTTATAAATGTTGGACTGTGAGTTTGGATAGAAGTATTTTGGATAGTTCTAGTTTGGATTATTTTGGATTGCCATAAAAGGACAACCCGGTGGTCGGACGGCAACCCGTCGCGTCCGGCAAGGCTGTGAGACTTGAACCCGCAACCGAAGGGCGACAAGGGTGTGTCACCTACCACTGGCCCACGAGATGTCCTGGATTAAATAATGTAGTTTTTATTAAAAGATCTTGTAGATGAATTATAAATTCGTTTATTTTGGAACCCTATACGAATAGTGTAAATAGAATTTTTTTTTACATTCTATTATCTTTTAGAATGAAAGATGAGTTTGTGGTAGAAACTTATTAATGGATAAAACTCTAATTATAAAGTAAGTATATCTCCTTATGATCTTACCCAATCTCATAAATAAATTCCTCAATATTAAGAAAAGCAACTTAGAACAAAAATGTTTTCCTAGATGGTACCTTAAATCGTCACTAATTTATGGCTTTGGGATTGTTGGCCTTTTTATAGCCATGTTCTCTACCACTCTCCATCAGATAATTGATGGTTAGATTTTTCTTCCATATCCATATTTTCCTACATGGAACCCTAGTATGTGTTATTTTCGGTAATCTTCATACTTTCGACTCTTTATTTTAAATAGAGGCCTCATTAATTCATTTTTCGATGTGGGATTTCAACTAAGATATTTTGAAACGTCAAAAATGTGTTATCCTAATACCCTATGTTTTGTTGAACCAATGGTATTTCAAATCATCATAGATTGATGAATTTAAGGACCTCAATTTTATACTTGTTTGTGATTGATGACCTCAATCACTACCTATAAATATTTACGTTTTTCCTCCAATTATATGTCTCTAAATGCCACCAATGTTCTCCTAATCGAGATCATAATTTGGTGGTGACTCTTTCATTTCTCTTTTCCTCATATTAAGACTAAATTTTAGTAACCTAATTTCCGATGTGGGTTTTCCCACAAAGATATTTTCTATTTTCAACCTTTTATTTTCGAAGAACAATTTCAAATTGCGAGGACGCAATTTATTGAAGGAGGGGAGAATGTAACACCCCAGGATTTCATAGTGTGTTATTTCTTAAAAATAATTCAATAACTTGCACTACACGCAACACCGAGTTCAATCACACCATGACATACAAAAAAAAGCCATCAAAAGAGGTCATGAATAGTATTAACAACATTTTGAACTTTATATAATCCTTATAATTTTAGAATCCCTATTATGAGTTTCTTAGTCATAATGCAAGAACAGATTCATTTTCAGTATTGCACTTTTATCAACTTTAATAGTGAAACCTTTTTAAATAAAATATTTTAAACTATCTAAATAAATTGGGACATAAAAAAAAATGAAACATCCCAAGCTTCTACGGTACGCTTTCCTTTGAATAAAATAGTAGCGTGTGTTGTACGCAACCTTGAGTTTTAACACACGCCACAACCAATCAAACTAGCCGTTATGAATAGTAATACCTAAATTTTGAAATTATATATATTTTATATTTTAAAATGGACTTCATTTTTGGATTCGGAATATCAAATTTAGCCTAAGGTGAAATTTTGGTACTTTTCGGATAACTTTCATATTTTGATGAATAGTGAAAATTACTAAATTTTAATTAAAAACAACTTTTTTAATCAAAATAATTAATAGTGATAAATTATGAATTTTAGTAGTTTTAAAGTATATTTAGAATATATTTTTACCATTTAATATAATGTTGGTCATTGTACATAATTTTACAATTAAACCAAACATAAACAAGTGTCAATCTTTTGATAGTTATTACCTCTTAAAAACACGCTTTTTGTTTTGACAGCGGGAATTAATTTTAAATTAATTTCTGCCACTTCTGTGTTTTGAATTTAGAAAAATGGATTCCATATTTGGAATCAGGATGTCCAAATTGTGTAAATAGGTAACTTTTATTTTTAGACATTTTGAATAATTACTGTGGTAAATATTTTATTTACCATGGTTAAGGGTAAATCCGGTAAATAAGGGTTAAAAAATAATATTATAATAATACAAAATTAACATAAAACGTGTCCTAACCTTATTGGTGGACACATAACCGACCATGAGCATCCTTGGGTCAATTTGGGGACCCCTTGGATCCACTTGTATGTGGTAGGGACACTTTATATTAATAAAGTTAAAATAAAAATAAAAATGGCATAAGCTTACATCTTTTAGAAGAACAATTTTTACATAGGGTTATACATGTTGGATTTTCGATTATAAATATTCATTAGAAAGCTAAAAATATTTTCTACATAATGATATTTTATTTATAATTTTTAGACATCAAATAATTTAAATTATTAATGACACAATAATGATGCAATGTTTACCTCATTAATAAATCATTTAAATAAATAAGATTATAATGATTAAAATATTATCTAAAACCTGTCCAATTCTTATTGGTTGATGTTATTTAGAATATGAGTCATCTTATCTTCGACCTCAATGATTTTTGGACCATTATAAACCGAATATAATTATATTATAAAGTAATACTTTCACTCTTTCCTAAAGAGCCCCTCTTCTCTCTTATAAAAGGAGACCACTTCTACTCATTCCTCACACCTCTCAAGCCACTTGGCTCGTCCAAACTCTGCCCAAATAAGCTCCCCACATCCCTATCCTCCTACTTGAAGCTTCCCCTTAGGAAGAAATCATTTCAAGAAGTCCTTTGGTTCCAACCAAAGTGAGTTACCTAAATTAAAGGTAACGATTTCTCTTAAATTATTTTCATTTATTTTGCTTCTCCAACCCCCAAAATCTTTTTATTTCCTTTATTTTGTAACAACAACAGTATCCTAAATATACTAGGATGTTGTTATAAGAAGGATTCAAACTACACATACACACAACTCCATCTAATGGATGATGAACATAATGTTTCTGTGGATGGCAAACTAACGCCTCACGAAACGATGATTGTTCAAATACATCTTACCGCCTCTCATGGTGGCCATTATGATGGAACTATAATTAAATATGATATTAATGATATATATTTTATATATAAGCTTATGTAATTCCATTTTATTTCATACCATTATTCGTTTCATGTTGTATATACATACGATAATTTCATTTGAGGAATTGCGGACTACCGCCCCCTTAAAATGATATGACTCGTTCATACCACACATGGAACGTATAAAGGATGGTGTTAATGAACTTAAGTAACATATATAAAATATTATATTATACTGGAATAGTAATATACCTATGTATCATTTGGATTCAATTCTTTTAAAATAAAAATTAAATGGAAGTAGCGTTCGTGCGTACGTACGGACTACCGTCTCCACGAACGCGGTGAGATCCATCCTCCATCGTATCCATTCAAGTATTATTCTCATTTTAGGGTTAAAAATAATGTTAATATCATTCTGATTATGAATAAGATATAATCTATCCATTACAAACATGTCTTACGTAACCAAACATTTAAGAAGAATGAATTGATTATCACCCGAAACGACGATAATACTAAGATATTATTAATAAAACAATGTTAAAAGAACATATATGATATAATATTAATGTATATGATTCTTGTATAATTTAATAACAATTATTTCACCATTATACAGGAGGTTAACCTACCCCAACCAAGGAAAAGTACAAGGTAAGGGATTTTTCTTATCTCACATTCAATTCCGTGAGATTTCCATTATTCGCCACTAAATTATTGAAAGTGGTGTATTGTGTACTGGCATTTGATATATATTATCATATTCATGTTATTCTGTAAATAATTTGGTGGTTATTAACTTTTGGCCATACGACTCAGTTGATTAACGTGGTAAGGGGTTTTCATCTCACTCCTTATTCCCGTGAGATTCATGCCATATTGCCACCATTACCTTTTGTGTGGTGTATGTACTGCCCATAATTATATTCTTTGTGTAATACACTCTAATTTATGTGTACTTACATATTCATTGTATGATACCTCTTTCATGGGTTGTATGTTTCATAAGTTACCAAACTGGTAAGGGTTATTTCACAATCTCTTCATTATCTGAGGTTGTTTTTACGTAATAATCTACTGAGATCTCGTTATCATCCACATCCATGTTTCTTCAAAATGTATTTCAAAACATTTTTAATATTTAAAAGAATATGGGTTAAAGTCATTTATACCCTTGTTTGACTTTTTATAAGAGGTTTATAAGGGAATATTTCCGTCATTTTCCAAACAAGGTGCTTTTTAACCATTTCGTCAGAATTAAGATAAGAATGTTTTTTTAACTTATACGGCGGGTGCGGTTATTTTCCGCCGTTATAAAATCGTCAAAGCTTCCCTTAAAAGCTTATAAGATTATTTTTAAATAAAATGTTTGATTTTATATGGATCTTAAATGATTTCAAAATAAAAGGAGATATTTCTTTAAAAAGAATTTTTATTTCATCTATGTCAACATCCTTTGATGGGTTTTAAGATTATTTGAAGTTGATTTATTATGATACAAAACTTCTATATTGTTTTGAAGGTTTTGTGATATGTTTGACTGTGGATGTTCTATTTTTATACCATTCATAGTTTATGGTGAAAGTATTGACATTTCGTATGCTAGTTCCAATAAGAATGTTTATGTTATATTTCAATCTTTACTTCATATGAATGTGTTAGACAAGTATGTTCCATGTTGGGGACTGGTTAAAGTAAGCCCTCCAGGTTGGGGACTGGTAAAAGTAAGCCCTCCAGGTTAGGGACTGGTAAAAGTAAGCCCTCCGGGTTGGTGTCCGGTTATTAGAGGCACTCCGGGTTGGTGTCCGGTTATTAGAGGCACTCCGGGTTGGTGTTCGGTTATTAGAGGCACTCCGGGTTGGTGTCCGGTTATTAGAGGCACTCCGGGTTGGGTTCCGGTTACAGTTAGCCCCAAGGTCTTGGGACGAGGCCTTGAAAAGTAATTAAAGTTTAGCATTATGCATTCCAACATTATGAAAGTGGTTATTGATTTTGCATGTGATTATTCGATTAGTAGAATATCCATGTGAATAAGTAAATGACATTATCTAATTTTATTTATGTCATACTATGTTAAAAGTTCAAGTTTAAAAGGCTTTTGTTTTAGTTATACATTGCCTTAAATGTTTATTCTTATTTATGAAAGTTTACGCTATATTGTTATCCTTATTGGGCATTTGAGCTCACCCCTTTTCTATGTTTTATTTTTCCCAGGAAGTGAAGAAGTAAATTATGAATGACCTATAGGGATATTATGATGGGATTATAGTGTGGACTGTGGAAACATTATGTTGTTGTAGTAGTTTTTCATTTTATGATGTAATGTAAAACTTATGGATATATCTAGTGTTTCCAAGGCTACTAAACCAATCGGTCTTTCGAGATTTGATCTTTCTTGTGATCATGCCAATGTTATGTAATAATGCACCGACTCTAGGCAACTAGGGTCGGGGTGGTACATGGTAGGATGGATGTCCTAGTTATTACTTTAGGAATTACAGAACACCCCGACCACAAAAGTAGATATGAGGTGGGTGTTAGTATTCAAAAAAAATTTAGTCATCAATGTAAGAAATCAAGATACCTAGAATTTGAATCCATAAAAGATAAGATGAAAGATATGAAACAATCTAAGAGAGATCAAATTCAATCAGTTGTGTAGGCTATGTTAGAATAATTGATGAGACAGTAATAATCTGAACAGCCTTCCTAGCCTTCCAAGCTAGCTACACAACCTGTACAACCTTCCCAGCTGAACCAACCTTCACAACCTACCTACTCAAATCCTCTACCTCTACGTTCAGACTGAACATGATACTATGATTTTTGTACTAGATGTCATCATGTTTGTATTGCAGTGTATGGTGGCATACCTATTTTTTGGGATTCTTTACATCGCCAACATATGAAGATGTGTCAGGTCAGAGTATTAGAACATGATATTATTGATCCTATTGCTCTACTACCATTTTCTACCAAGGAGGTTACTAGAGTTGCAGATTTTATGAGTTAATTTTTAATTTTTCCATCTAGGCTTATTTATTATCTTTCATATGAGGTATTTTTTTTTATAAAAATTAATTACATTTTATTGAAAATTAATTATAATGATTTATGAAATTTAATTTATATAAGAGTATCTAAAATAAAAATAATTAGAACAAATGAAATAAAATGTTCAAGAAAAAAACATTAGATACTTCTAATACTTATGATGGGACAAAAAGATTATCTCAGGCTTATTCTTCCTTGGATAATTTATATGAGTTTCAGATGATGTTTGATATATGTAGAAGAGACTATCTATTGATAATATTTAGAAAATATACTAATTATCTTATTAGTTTTGATGATCTCAGTATGCCTATGTTGCAATTGTTTTACATGTAAGTAAATTTATGTTTCAGTTTTTATTTCTTTAATTAAATATTGTTTTAAGTGACTTACTATATTACTTATTTAATTAGGTATCCATACACACTTATTATTCAAAATGATACAACTGGCATTTATGGGTTTTTAGATCTAGAATTCATTTTAATGGATTTGTAATATTTTAATACTATTAATAGAGTTACATATATATGTGAGAGATTATAAAAGATGGAGATTGGGTGTTGGTTTTTTCTATTCCTTTATGAGTAAGAACAATAATATAATTATGAACTATTATTCATTATAATTTCATGAATTGTTATCTTTTGGTATTGTAGAGGGAATTAGATGTTAGGAATATTATACCTAAGTGAATACACATTTTATTGGGTTTTCTATTTATTAGGTGGTGTTCATAAAAAAATTAGCACCTTATTAGACATGTATGTTTTTTATTTTTTATAAGTTCATTATATATAATTCATATTGTTTATACATGTTTTATTAGTTGATATATATGAAAAGGACAGGAATGTAAACAATTTAACAAATATCACTTATCGATAAAGAACCGAAATCAAATCCAATATGTGTAAGTAATGGTAAATATTTTTTATATTAGATAATATTCTGATTATATATATATATATATATTGGTTTTTATTATCTAGTTAATGTTTTATAACTGTAGTGCCATCATCAATAATAAAGAAATGTCAAATGTTGTTATTAATTTTTACTATTAATTTTTGAGATAATCATAATGGGGGTAACGAATGAATTTGATAAGGTTAGTTATATTAATTGTTTTATATTTTATGTCATAGTATTTTATTTGTTAATCTCATAAAATTCAATGTTATTGTAGATGTTCAATAATGTCAAATAATATATGAATGATGAACTTACTCATCTTCAATCTATGTTTGTGAACTATTAGTTACGTATGATTATGATTTAAGGTATGTATCTTTTAATGATCATAATTAATATTATATTTTCCTAATAAAAAGTGTTCAAAAACTAATTCTTTTTTTTATAAATTGTGTTTGAACCTAATGATCTCAA
The DNA here is from genome assembly GCA_963277665.1 of Viscum album. Taxonomy (NCBI): domain Eukaryota; kingdom Viridiplantae; phylum Streptophyta; class Magnoliopsida; order Santalales; family Viscaceae; genus Viscum; species Viscum album. Next base: position 1,405,116,190 of record OY728127.1, on the reverse strand, counting down.
AATAATTCTTCAACTATAACCAAAAATTAATATGTTATAAATTATTAGCTTTGTGTTTTTTAAATCTAGTTTAAAATTTAATTATGCATATAATGTCTTTTATTAAGTTGTTAAATTATGTTTGTTTTTGTAGACTTTTAGTTTATGATACATGCTGTTTGATTTATTTGTATTGTGTTTTTTTATTACAAGAATCAAGATATTTTAGGGGTGTGATATTTATAATTTTTTATTTTTTTATCATTCGATGTGAGTTTTGAAAAAAACTATAGGCCTAAAACTTAAAAAAATGCCAAATTTTTTCAGCATCAATTTTTTCTATAAACCAATGTTGAAATTTTTTTCGGGCGTTAGCTTCTTTTGGAAATTGATTCCAAAAAGAATCCTGAAAAAAAAATTGGTGCGCATTTTTATCGAAATCGACAAAAAAAATTTATAAAGTGGAACTTTGGCGTCATTTTATAAAAAAACCAACATCAAAAATAAGAAATAAATTCCCAAAAATTGGGTTTCAATATTGGTTTTTTGAAAAATGAAGTTGAAACCCTTATTTATAACGTCTCCTTTTAAAAAATTGATTAAAAACTGAAATTAAAATTGAAAAAAATCGATGTGAAAACTTGTTTTTTTAAATAGTGTCCTCATGGGTTGGTAACTAGTTCCATGGAATCAAAGAACACCACCTTCAGAATGATTTCACCCAAACCAAGAAACTTAAATAAGTAGTGTAACATTGACAAAATTACTAGAATGACCAATCTGTAAGTCAAATTTCTATGCCAAAATAAATAAGTTGAAATTAGTATAAAAATATATACAATTAAATAAAGAAAAATAAATTCCCTCTAATCACCTCTAACTACCTCATACATAAAAACCCCTATCATTTCCTTCATTATAACATCCTTCTTCCCCTGAACACTAAAAATTTCTTAGATTGGTGGTCACCATTGTACCTCAGGCATTCCACACCATACACTAGAGGCTGCCAACTAGAAGTAGAGGTATAAGGCGGTACTATGTAAAGAATGTACCCCATATATCAGAGTTTTCAATAAATAAACATCATTCATCACAAAATAAAAAAAAGATAAACAAGATAATTATATCAAGACCAAAATAAATAAATCAAATCCCATAAATGATCAAACAACCATACCATACATAAAACAGATCAATCACTGAGCTAGTTACATATACATATTGGAATAAATTAAAATAAAAGACATTGTATTTGATACATCCTCAAGATATACCTCATCCCATTCTCCTAGTGCTCATCTGATCTATCTCACTGGAGCAAAGCCAAGGTCTCATCCCAACCTATTCTTAAAACCATGTGAACATCTACTCACGTAACCAAGTACAGTGGTAGCCCGTGCAGGGTGTGAATACAAAACTCAGTAGTGAAGAACTAACACAGTCTCATACTAATCATCATATAAAATGATATGTTCATATGAAATGCTCATATGAAACAAAAAAATAAATTTTATAAAAATAACTAGCCAACATTACTTGCTTCGACCCAATATCGAAGTGTCTCTAAGCATGTACCAAAATCTTACCAACCATAGAACCACAACTACCCATAGAGTGTGCTAAAAAATAGTACCACAAACCTTCCATATGGGAGTATTCTATAACCACCATAGACCTCCCTCTATGGGAGTATAAAATAGAAATCACAGACCTCCCCTATGGGAGTATATAGTAGTTATCCAAAAATCATAGTGAATATCACCCCGATATAACTGTATAGCCATGGATCAAAAGATAGTAGGCCCACTAGAAAATAATAGGCTCCGAAGACCCTTCCATAAGGAACCTCCTAGGATAAAACATGACATTCCACCTGATTTACTGGACTCTCAATCCATTGAAACCTTATCAATATAAAATACCTCCCCTATGGGAGTATCCTCATCTAGGTATAATACCAATATGATTCTTGGACAACCTCCCCTATGGGTTTGATCCATCCAAGGAATATCCCACCAAACATAAAAAACCTCCCCTATAAGGACGATCCATGAGGGAATACACCCTATAAGTATTTCATCCTTCCCCTATGGGAGTTCCCTTCTATTACTCAAAACATCCTATGGTTCATACCATAATAGATATCAATATAAAAATTATAATATGAGTGACTATATGTCAAACTTACCAAAAAACCTATGGTAAGACTCTCCATATAATGGCCCACATCATCATGGCCTTAAAAAATCTCAAAATGTCGATCTATGTTCTAACGTTACACCTATGATCACCACTACCCATTTCCACATACACCCTCTCACTAGGATCAGTCCGTCAATGGGGTAACCACTGGGTCCTCTTGGCCTTGCATGGGTCCTCTATCACAAATAGGGTCTTGGGTCAACACTCGATAATCTAAGGATATCACATACTTTGGAATACTCAATAAGGTAGCATGACCTTACCAACTATATGGGTCTCTCCACACTAGCATCAGTTAAGGAGATAGACCATTACCCATATCAGTCAAAAAGTCTCACTAGATCATTCTGCTCACCAAACCCAAACCTGGTTTGCCTAAGGTCTATCCACATAGGCTTGGACACATCATATGGGAGAGGGTTATTAATCTCGCACTCACCTCGACAATCCTAAACAAATCAGATCACAAGGAGGGTCCTCTAATGCCCACATAGGTTTAGTTATCTTATCCACCCTCACGTATGGTTTAGAGGTATATAAAGACAATAAGGATGAGATATAGGTCTTATTGGTTTTACATCACCTTATAAGAGGTATGGAGGCCACTTAGTGTCTCATAGTCTCAACCTCAACCATCGATGATCGAGGTGTCAAGTTAGCTCACATGGGTTATTCATGATCCTTAGAAATCATTTATATAAAAATTTAGTACAATCAAATCAAAACATTTAAATTAATTAAATTAACAAAGGTTACCACCCTCATTAGTGTGATTGAGAATTACATGAAACAAAAAAAAATGTAAATGCCACTTGGAAGGTAAAAAAGACCGCCCACATTTAAAGATATTTCCACTTTTATTGCTAAGGGATGAAAATAACTACCAAGGTCTATCTAATCCTATCCAACCTCATCCAAAACATTTGAGGCCCTATCTCACAAAAAAACCACAAAGATTAATTAATTATAATACCATTATAATTAATTAATAAATATAAAAAAAATTATAGTTAATTGAACCATTTTATCCAAATAACCATAATGTCCAAATTCTCAGTGGCTGATCTCATCACACTAGAACTATGACAAAAAACTCATAAACAACCCGCAACATTCCCCCAACTATAGGCAAGGAAAAATCACTAACCATAAACATTAAAATTTATTACTTTTATTAATTTAAACACTAAAGATTTTAAAAATCATCTTGGGTAAATACATCAATGAAATGGAATAAGGTGAAGTGAAAATAGAATTTTAGGACATCTTATTCCTTGGAAGAGTAGAAGCACCATCAATGACATTCGATTCCACCATGATCCAGTGGAATCAGAATCAAACTCTAATCTTGGATAAACTGAAAATTAGAGAAAAGATAGGGAAATATATAAGTAGGTTACTAGACATGGAATAATACCTTAAATAGCTGAATAACAACACTAAAATAGACCCCAAATAAATGGTAAAGGAGGAAAAAAGGGGGTGGGGGGGGGGGGTAGGAGGATGGAAGGTTAGTGGAGGAGGAGAAGAGGAAAGGGGGCTCCCTCCTTAAAAATTTTGAAGGGTATATTCATAATTTCCCCCCTTTAATGAGATGCATAGTTTTTATACATGGTTTTAAAAACCATGGGATAACCATGATGATGATACTACCTCCATACCATCCACATCACATGGTTTAACAATATGATTTACCAAACCATGCACCAACTGTGCGGATGTCTCTACAAAACCTTCACAACATTTTACATAGTTTATCTGTAATCATGCGTAAACCTTGATCCAAGTACTAATTTCTGTATACCATAAACATTTCCCTCTAAAAACTTAATTTTTTAACCTCAATCATTATCTAACTGTGAGAGATAACCATTCTCAGAAGAAATTGAATTGAAAAAGACCATAGGTTTAGAGCACCACGTGGTTTCCTCTAAACCATGCACCCCAAACTATGTGCCTTGTCCATAAATATCCAAAACCTTAGAAAATTACCCTAAATACTATGAAGATAACCTGTGAACCTAAGATACCTTAAAAACCTCATTATATTTAAGAAAACAGTACTTTGAAGAATTTCAAATCTTTGAATCCCATTTTGAATCTATAATCAAAATTTTATCCATCCAGTAATTGAAAATTCAAATTCCTTATGAAATGATCAACTCATATATAAATGGGGTATTAAAAACATCCAACCATAAAACTTATCGTAACTAATAAGGATTGGGTTTATCCAAAAAATATTTCAACCCCCTTAGTTGTGAATTTCTAATCAAATGGCTATGCTCTACCTTTGAATGCCCAATGTGCCTCTGAAGTTCCACTTTGAATGTAGGGTACTTAAGCTATTAAAACATGATCCAATTCCCATAACCAACACAAAAATGTTGAGAAAATTCTTACCAATGACCATCTATATAAGGACATGACCACATCATCATATGATTTATCAACCAGCCTATGTTTCCTCCCACTATAGATCCTAGTACGAGAAAGCCAATTCTGAGTGATGACACTGCCCAATTTCAAAATTCCCAACTGAGAGATGAATCTAGCTGGTTAATGAAACTAGCTACATGGTTCTAAACTACCATACCCATAAAAACGTGATAAAATATTCTAAAAACCATAACGAATTATTGTTTTTAGATTCAAATCCATAACATAAATTACTCCATCTTCCATTCACAACAGCACATCAGCTTTTTCTTGAAAGGCCCTAACCAATTCCTAAAATATGCCCATCATATCCCAATGACATGTACAATATAGTTTAAATCCTACCTAATCCACTTACATGAGGTAACACAATTCAAACCACCCCTGGTTGACTCCTCTAAAAAAAATCATCTCCAACCATCGACACATTATCAAAACTCGATCATGGTGCCTTCATCCCTGAAGGCATCCCATGATTGTCTTGATACCCCACCAAAGCCTTGGACTGACTTATGATGTGCAATGATGGTGAATTACTTGATCAAACCATTATCCAATGTTCCCAAATTTGTTCACTAATGGATTCCATAACCAATACCTCTAGAAAATCACAAGCCATCCTAGGCCCGACTCCCACACTCAGACTCCACCCGACACCATTCCTAAATTTGTACCTAGAATTCACTAAGGAACCTAGTATCTCTTAGGTCTATTTATCCATTGGAATAAAAATTAAGAAACATACATCAAATGACCAATCCTATATCCATGAACCTTCTGAAATGAGGGTTGCACACATGAAGATGATATCATGTTCCCCATATTTAGAGAATACATTCTGTCACATTTCCAAAACATCTTTGGATCATTGTGGACCATAACCAGTCCATCAAAAAACATAAAAGATGGTGTGGCCAACCTCAATAAATACTAAGCACCAACCTACAAGGGGATCCATATCTAACCACATGTTTTATTCCTAAAAATCCATGCTTATATAAATCCAATATCTAACACCATGTCTCCCTGATAATACGTGTTAAGTTCCACCCTCGATTCAACCATTCCACAACACCCAATCCATTTCATGACTCACACTCTTGTGAGTCATACCACACCATGCCAAGATGACTGTGCTCCAAGTAATGTAAATCTTGACTTGTGAGGATCTACTTTGGAAATCCTCTTTAAAATTTATCACCTCACCAATTCCATGATTCATCAAATGATTACCTAACTCCAAATTTCATTCTAGTACCATATGTTATCATCCTCCATCCAAGGTGTGTCAACCTAATCCATATGCTTAGTTTCCACCTATCACCATACTAGTCATGAGAATCTAATCTTGATATGACTACACCACAACAACCACATCCACTATTAAACAAGGTTAGGAACTTGAATAGTACTACCCGTGAAATCCAATCTCAATCCCCAAGAACCCTATGTTATTCCCAAAAAATAAAAGGCATCATCCTGCCTATACCACAAACCGTGAACACCACCCCTATATCATAATCATACTACAAAGCACCCAGCTATTTTTTCTATCACAAAATAAACCACCAACACTAGATAACCCTTCTAAGGGATAACCCTTGATCAAACAACACACTAAACCACTAGGGTCCGATCAAAACTAAGGGTCTCTGGATCTACCACCTAGCCATTTCAACTTGGTCTCACGTCAGGGTCACAACCCAATGGGTTTCATCCATGATCCCATATTGAATTCACATGGAATCAAAATTCCTTGAATATAACCATGGGGTATCACATATGATGACATAACACGATAAAATCATCGTACCACAAGGAAACCCATCCTCACGAGAACCCTCCTGCAGGACTACTCCATGGAGGATCATGTCTCATTTGTCGATACTTACAATAACCAACCACATCACCCTAAATGATCCATTTCAAATGAAAACATAAACACATATTTTTGTTAAGTATAGTGTCATTCTAAGATATATGTAAAACACCATATAGGTTGTTACTAGTCACTTTAAATAATTGAACCAAAATCACAACACCCACAAGGGGTTCATCATTAGGAACCATGTTCCCATCCCAACCCACCTGGGTCTTTACATATCCCATACACTAAAGGAAAATGTCATTTTTTAATAAGTTTATCACCATTGATCCACATGACATTCTATAATATGAAAATTGATATAAAAATTGTCTTAGTTGAGTATAATTCCACCAAGTACTTATATAAGAAAATTCTTTATGAGCAGTTGTTGATACTATAAACAACCGGGACTCAGTCATCATTGATAAATAATGACACTAGTATGCCTATATGTCATGTAATTTCTACATCCCTAATATAATTATTGAGACACCCCTTTCCTTTACAGGATAAGAATTAAAATCAAAGCAAATGCCTCTTTTCAAGGGGCCAAGAGTCATAAATCCATCACAAATCATAAACCCCTAACCACAGGTGCATCTACCAAGTATAAAATCACATATAACCATTCATTGAGCATTAGGAACAATAGTGACATATTTATCATAACCTAGAATTTTTATCGAAACACATGTTCTTGATAAACCAATCTAATATCCATCATAGGATATGATACATTTCTAATTTTTCAGTCCACAAGATCCCAAAATCATAAGATAAACGAAAAGAAATTCTATGATACCTCCTTTTAACATAATTCTTCTCCAAACCACTGACTGATGCCTAAGATAAAGATCATCACTGTGACTTAAGTGTACTTCCCCATATGCCAGAGTCTATTGACTAGTAGTGGGAGTCTAAGACAGTACTGTGGGGATACTATAACCGTTATATTAGAGTGTAAAATAAATATAGAATAACCAGACATCATACCTCACAAAATAACTAAAAGTGGAAGAAGATAAATATAAAAATACAAAAATAAATAAATTAAATTCCATACAGGTCCAAGAAACTATATTATACACACACAAAATCACCCATTATGTCAGTTACATATATATACTAGAATAAAAGAAAATAAAAGACACTGGATATGTGACATCCTCAAGACATACCTCATCCCAATCTCTAAGTACTCATATGAGCCATCGTGATCAACCAAACCTGAGGCCTCCAACCAACCCATGCCTGGAACCAAGTGAAAATTTTCTTGGGTACAAAAGTACAGTGGTGTCCTGTGTAGGGTGTGAGTAAAAAACTCGATAGGGAACTACAAATTCAGACCCATACAAACCAATATATACATTGATATGTGTATGTGACATGCTTAGTTGAAATAAATAAAAAAACTATATAAAAATAATTAACCACCACTACCTACTTAAATTCAATGTCAGAGTGTCTCTGAGAGTGTTGAAAAATCATACGGACTATAGAACCACAACCACCCATAGGGTGAATTCCACAATACTATCATAAAACTCCCATATTAAAGTATTACATATTGATCATAGATTATCCTAAAATGGTGTATAATATATTCATCATAGACCTCCCCTATGGGAGTACAAATTAGCCATCACAAACCTAGATCTAAGCTCACCCTAGTATACCAGACTAGCCACATCTTAATAGATAAAAACCCCTAGTAGATCGAAGGCTCTCAATCCCCCACCATAAGGCCCCCATAGGTATAAAACATTATTGTACACCTAATCATCTAGACTTCAAATCCATGTAATCCGAAATAGTATCACATACCTCTTTTTATATAAGTATCCTCACCTAAGTGTAATCACAATAGGCATTATAGCCAACATATCCTATGAGAGTGATCCTATAGGGCATATCCCATTGATAATCACAAACCTCCCATATGAGAGTGAACCATCTAGGAATATTCCCTATAAGAATTGCATCCCTCCTTTATGGATGTTTTCATACACTAATGAATAAACCTTATAGAATATACTATAATAAATATCAATATAAAAATTATAATGAGAGCTTCTATATGTCCATCCCACCAGAAAACCATGTTAAGACTTCATAGAGAATGAATCATCTTATCACAACCTAAAAGGCTCAAAAAATTGATATGGGTTCCAAAGTGACACTTGTAATCATCACTATTCATTTTCATTTAAACCATCTCACTAGGGTCAATATATCAATAGGGAACCCACTGGGTCCCCTCAGTCTCAATCTAGTAGAGGCACCCTCACATGGGTCCTCAGTCTCAAATATGGTATTGGGTCAACATTTGATACTCCAAATACATAATGTTCCTTAACATAATCAACAAGATAGAACTATATTTCTATCTACCAGAGGTCTCACCATACTGGCATTGGTCAAGGTGATGGCCCATGGACCACCTTAGTAAAAAATTCTCATTGGATTGGTTTGATCACCCAACCCAAACCCAGTTTGCATAAGGTACATCCACCAAGGCCTAGAAAGATCAAACAAGAGGGGGCCACTCATCCTACCCTCACCTTAAAAATCTTGAACATATTGAAGTACAATAAGGGTCCTCTAAGGCCTACATGGATTAGGTTCTCTTGTACACACTCTCATCCAGCTTGAAGGTTTCCCAATCCCCTTAAAATGGACAATGAGTCTTGTTGGTTCGACCTCACCTCATAAGAGATTGAGAAGCCACTCGATGTATAAAAATATTGAACTCAGTCATCAGTAGTCTAGGCATAAAGCTATCACATAGGGTTTTTCCATGACCCCTAGTTCTCATTCATTTAAGCATTAAATTTAATTTAATTAAAATATTAAATTTCATTAAATTAACTTGGGACAATTCCATCAGTGTAATACTCAAGCATTACATGAAACATAAACAAATGTAAATTCCTTTGGTCAAGTTCATGATACCACATACCTTTAGGAATATTTCCAATTTTATTTCCAAGGGTTAACAACAACTATCAAGGACCCTCAAAGCCCGTCCAACCTCATACAAGATATTTAAGGCCCTATCTCACAACCAAACCACTAGAAATAAGTAATTAAAATCCCATTATAATTAATTAATTAATTAATCTCAGCAAATAATAGTTAATTAAACTATTTTATCCAAACATGAATAATTCCTAAACTCTCACTAGTAGATTGTATCACATCAGAAGCATTACCAAATGGTTGAAAAGAACCTACGACATACCCCCAACCTCAGACCAGGAAAAATACCTAACCAACTATGTCAAAATAATTATTAATTTATTTAATTTAAGTTCCAAATAATTGAAAAATAACTATGGTATAATACCTCAATGAAATGGAATATCATGAAGTGCATACAAAATCTTGAGATGTCCTATTACTAGGTAAATCATAAGCCCTATCATCAGTGTCTGATTCCACCTTGATCTGGTGAAATCAGAATGAAAACATAAGCTTGGAGAAATAGAAAATTTGAGGAAAGAGAGGAGTTCATCCAAGGAGGATACAAAATTTGGAAATGTACCTTAAATCACTAAATAATTATTATAAAGTCCACTATAAATCAAGGGGAAATGATAAAATAAAGTGGGATGGAGGAGGTCAGTGTGTGTGAGGATGAGGAGAAGATAAAAAGGGTATCATCCCATAAAAATTAAGGGGGGGAGGGGATTCATTATTTTCATCATTTACCATATGATAACCATGAAAATGGTACTACCTCCATACAATAAACCTCAAATATTTTGGCTTCACGGTATACCAAACCATTCTCCAATTGCACAAATGACTTTTTATCCTCTCTATAACATTTCACATGGTTTGTCTAAAACCATGCACAAACCATATACCAAGTCCAAGATCCCTATCACCATGTATGGTTACCTCTAAAAACTACACGGTTTAACCTTAATCATGTTATAACCATGGGAGATAATCATGCTTAGAGGAAATCGAACTAAAAATTACCAGAGGTTCAAGGTGTCACACTATTTTCTCTAAATCATGATCCCCAAAACTGCATGCCCTAGAAAAAAATCTCCAAAACCTTTGAAACATACCTTTAATTTCTGAAGATCACCTGAGTGTATAAGATGAATTTTGATCCTCATTCCTGTATATAAAAATCACTTAAAGTCATTCCAAATCTCAAAATAAAATTATGAATCTCTAATAAAAATTTAACCCAATAAGTAATTGAAAAATGAAATTACTTTTCAAATTTTCAACTCATACAAATAAATGATCTTTAATACATAATTATATAGATATAATGAACCTACCTTGAAAGTAAAAAAAATAAAGCAGGGGGTGGTTGATTTGGATTGCATAATAATAAATCAAAACCCAATAGAATAAATTAATATCCTTTGGGAGAATTTTATAGTCACACCAACTAATACCATCACCAAGCAAGCCCTAAGGGAAATAATGAGCTGAAATAGAACATAAAAGTGTCATATATAATATAGGTGTGTGAAAGAACATTCTCAACATGACACCTCCCACATTTACACATTACCAAATTTTAATTATAAACCCATTTTAATCTAGTTTAAATATATATATAATATAGGATTTTCACACACACATTATATAATAACAAATATAATTCCATAAATAATTTTTAAAAAGTTTCCCCATTCATTTAAAAGAGAATAATATGGGAAGAAACAAAACCTTTTTCTAAACTAGGTTAAAAAACTTTTTTAAACAAATGATTCTCATACAACCTAAAACTATAGTTTCTATTCCAAAACATAAATCAAGGTTTCTCTTTTGAAAAATCCTTTAAAACAAGAAAATATGACCTTTAAATCAACACCAAAATCATACAATTTTTTTTTCATATTTTAACAAAACATTTATTGAATGATTTTTCTAAAACATCACCACTTTCCATTTTCAAAAAACCACACTTTCTAAATTATTTCACAAATAAATTTGGAAAGTAATCCAAATCCATAAAATTGTTTAAGTAATAATAGAAACTGATACATCAAAAATATTTCAAAATGGCTAGAGGGAACAAGGTTCCAAGAAACAACCAATGGTAAGGGTATGCAATTGAAAAACAAAAAAAACCCTAAATCATCCTAGAATAGGATCTAAGAATCATGGTAAATGCTCTAAGACTATTGTATATAGATCCTAAACTATCTATGAGCAATATCGGCTATAAAATCAATGGGTAGGGTATGCAATTGAAAAACAAACAAAATACCCTAAATCATCTGAGAATAGGATCTAATAATCAAAGTAAATTCTCTAAAACTCTTATATATAGATCCTAAACTATCGTTGATGAATATATTCTAACACTACTAAAACATTCATGGACTAGTAGTATTAAAGAATTAAATTAGATATATCATGATTAGGGAGGTCAAAAGAAACTCCTAATACATTCTAATATATTACAGGACCACAAAAAACATCCTGTTAGCTCACTCATTCTAACTAGGAGCTTACCCTATGTAGCACACTTTATAAAATGGATTTAACTTAACCAAAACCCTACTAGTTTATTAGGAATCCCATTAAAATAATTAAGTGGAGGTGAGAAATGAATAATCACATACAACGGGTAAGAATACTTTGAAAGTAACTCACACCTTACCTCCAACACCATCGTAAGAAATATCCCGTTATTATATTTATGTACAATCATTAATAAATATGATACAACAATATAAAGCATCCCTAACATGGGTCCACAAGCCACCACAAGCATAATAATCACAAAATCCTTAATTGAGGGTCTCACACACTTTGAAAACCCATTTAATGTTCAAAATAGGCCTTTAAAACATAATGCTCAAAATGATGAGACATTTCAACCATGTTTATTAACAATGTGAAATACCATTTCAAATAAACTTTAAAAGAAACCATTTTAAAACACATTTAAATCTATTTGAATACACAAGATATTTATAGAGTTCTATTTTGAAATAACACACTTCTCCTAAAAATCACATTTCATTAAAAACCACCAAGGGTCAAAAATACCCCATTCAATTTATTTCACAACCCAAATGGGGTAAAACCATTTATAACCCACATAACTTATTCAAAAAAATTATTGAAAACTTTTTAACAATACTTGGACTTTTAGGGATCACTTTAAAATTCCATATAAATACTTTTATAAATCACTTTGAAACCCCAAAACATCATTATAAGTTTCAAACACTATATTAAAGTTCATAAAAGAAATATTAGAAAAAGTTAGTGTGTGTGATTATGAAAAATAAAATTTGAACCAATATTTAAAATAGTATAACCCTTAATTTTCTATAAAAACCAAGAGAAAACCATGTTTTTATCTTATAATGTCAATACACACACAAAATACCAACATTTGGAAATTTAAACAAAATTTAAAAAACAAGAAATAAACAATTCAATAATTAAAAGCCAGTACATGGGAAAACCTACCTTGAATAAAAGGAAAATGGTTAAAAATATAAAATAAAGAAAAAAAGATCCAAAAGTGGGATCAAACTCCCTATAATCATGAAAATCACAAAAATTGTGTAAAAAACACAAGAGTTTAACCAAAAGGGGTGAAGTGATGGAGAAAAAATAAGAGCGGGATAAAACAGAGAAGAGGAGTCCCTACCTTAGAGATTTATCCTTAAATCATGAACAAATAACAATAAATCACAAATAAAGAGAGAAGATCAGAGGAGGGAAGGTGTTCCATGGGGGGGGGATTCTAGGGGTCTTTCATGAGAAGGGGTGGGGGAGTAACTTTCGTACTTTTAAAACTAGGGAGGGAATAATTATAATTTTTTAAATTTAAAAATTTTGGGTGAACTGCACGATTTACCAAACTATGTGACAACTATTTGAAGGCCACTAGAACCTCCAAATCACGCTATATAGTTACTCTTAGAGTGCATCACATGGTTAAAAACCATATAGATACCATTAAAATAGTATTACCCAAAATTAAAACCCAAATTCATGGTTGGAACACCATTACTCCTACCATGCTTACTAACATTGAGACACCTGAAAAGTGTTAGAAAATTGAATTAAAGCCCATAATTTATTGAAAATTAAGATAACAAAAATTAATATAAAATAAAACAAAATAAACTTCATAGTATCATGATAGGTGCTACAGGTCAATATGGCATGGGGATTTATAAGTGGAATCAGAGCTAGGTCCCCTTTAATGATCCAAGAATAATTATGTGACATAAAAATTCTTAACATAGCCAGCAGCTGAGGTGTTCCCTCATTTTATGGGAATAATTACCAATTATTATAAATACGATGTTACCCTACCTCATATCACTGAGATTGGAGGTAATATATATAGTGAATATTAGGTTTCCACCCATTTTTAAAGGTGATTCTATGACTCAAGATGATAAGATAAATATGGATTTTTATTGAAAGGATCAAAATTCCATATTAATGCCTCTATAAAAAGAGTTATATACCAAGTTCATGGCTCTTCAAACTAAAAAATAAATCCTGTCAAAATTAAATAGGATTTATGATATAAATATTAAAGTTAAAAAATCCAAGAAGCAAGTCTATAGGAGAAAATTTGAAGACATAAAGATGTTCGATGATGAGATCAGAATAAACAAGATGAAGGTGGCCGAGTAAGAAAATATGGCATATAATCTTATAGAAAAGATAGTTTTATGGGAATAAGAACCATATGAGACACAATATATATGTCAATTATTAAAAATTAGCTGAACAAGATGAGATAGGACTACTCAAAGTCTGGTGATATTAAAAGATAGTCTTAACAAGTTAGTAAGATGAAGGATTCTAATAGGGAATGGAAATATACACCTGATATTTAACGAATCTAATATTTACATTCATTAACATTGAATAACTTTCAAGGAATACTAAAATATTATCCAAATAGAAACCCAAAGTGCATAATTGGTATAGTGCCTTGGAAAACCTAGAAACATAAACACCGATACATAAATGAGATACATTATCTCTCACTAGGTTCTTCTTGACTATAACCCTTAGACACATTGGACACAATACATATCTTCAAAATATGGGGAAGGAAACATAAAAATGTGTGATCTCAAATGATCAGTAAGGGTAAACAAGGGAGATATGCAAACATAATCACAATCATAAGGGCATGAGAACATGATCCTAAAAAGGAAATATCATACCCTGCATATCAAAGATCATATACATTAATTATGGAATAAAGATTGGTAGTTCATAAGATATAAATAAAAATGAAATAAAGAACATAATCCATGAAAGAATAACATAGGAATGAAACATGGAATTATGGTAGACACATAAGCATATAATGATTTCTATAGTAGCCAAGGCATCGCTTCCAAGACAATCTTTGTAGTATGGTTTCACACCTCATACCATATTCCTAGTCATGGTTCACTCCCATGGCCATCTTAGTAGAATGAGTTCACTCCTCATACCATTATGGTAGTCATGGTTCACCCCCATGGTCATCTTAGTACTCAAATTTTATTCCCAAGAAAATATTAATCTATCTCATGAGATATAAATCTTTACCCAATGCATTAGAAGGAGATTTAGGTCTCACCCATCTCATAGTGAAAGAATACATAAATGTGACACAAAATAATAAAAAATAACACCTTAACTAATAAAATTAAATGGGTATCATAAACATATAAACATATCATAACTTAGGGAAAATGATATAGGTTTCATAATCATCTCATCAAAATCATAACCCATGAAAGAGAAACGGATTTCATAAAAATATAACCCATGAGAGAGAAATGAGTTTCATAAATTCCATGACCTTAAGAATAAACAATTCATATAAATAATATTAATGGAAAATTTAGATCATTTCCTATAAGGTAATGAGTAACATAAATGAATTTCATCTTAGATTGAAAATAATTTTGAAATATCTTTTAAAAACGTTTCTTGAGGAAAATATCCTTTCTTCTTCGAAAAAATAATTTTTAATACATAAAAACATTTTAAAATACCTTGAAATATTATAAATAAGGATTAAAATAATTTTAAAAACCTTTTTCTTTGAAAACACTTTGAAAACATATAAATAAAGATTGAAAATATTTTGAAAATATTATTACTTGAAAACATATGAAAGAAGCTTGAAAACATTTTGTAAACCATTTCTTTGAAAATACTTTGAAAATATATAAATAATGCTTGAAAACATTTTGAAATTTTTTTTATTGAAAGCTTATAAAATAATCTTAAAATTATTTTAAAAACCTTTTTATTTGAAAACACTTTGAAAAATTATAAAGAAAACATGGAAATATTTTTATAACAATTTTTCTTGAAAATTACTTTTAAAATAAAATTATTAAAATTTAACATTTTAGAAATTCAAAAGAATATTCAAGGAAATAACGGTGGGTAAATCCATACATGTTTTACAATATAGAAAGAACATTCCTTTTTCATGGTAAAAAGGTTATAAAAATTCATCATTCAGAAAGTGAAAAAAATATTCCTTTAAAATAATTGTTAAAAGGAAAAAATGGAAAAAATGTCTTTTAATGATCATAGGAGATTGTTAGAATATACTTGGAAACCATAGGGGAATAAAATTTATGAACATATTGAGATATTGGTTGTAATATTTCATTAAATGAAGAATGAACATAAATAATCTAGAAAAGCGATGAGATTGTCTCAATAAACACTTATAACTTGGTAACTTGGGATCATACTCTCCATGTAATAAATGGAAATTAAAGGAAGCTTAAAATATCATTAAAATAATTATATTAATTATATAACATTTAAAATGGAAGTACATACATCTCAAAAAATAGTTTATGTGTATAACTAAAAACGAGTCTCAAAGAAGGAAAATTGAGACAAAACATTTTTACCGATTTGGAAACTTTTTAAACTTAAACCCCGTGAAAAAAGTTCATAAAATGAATATGTTAAATCCCATAAATTTAATTATAATATATATAGAATAAAGTGATGGGCTGTACATACACCACACAAAAGGAAAGAGTGGTTAACATAGCATGTATCTCACAGAAATAAAAAGTGAGATGAAATCCCCTTACCTTGTGTCTTGAGTCTTGTCCTACTCGCTCAAAACACATGTATAATAAATATAAAATTATTATAAATATTATAAATAAACATAAAATTATATATATTACCATATATTTTTTATGACATTATATTACCTTATGTTTAACGATACTATGTTAAGGTTTCACTTCATATAATATTCGATTTGTTCTTCGCATGTGTCTTAATTTGTAATATCATTGGTTCTTATACTTATATCATGATTATAGAATTTAAAAAATGATATAAAAATTATTTTTTATGAATTATATGTATATTATAATAATATATATCATATATAAGTATGAAATGGAATACATCATTCATGGAGATAGTAAGTCGTACGTACACATGAATATTGTTTCTGTTTTTATTGTCATATTGAAAGAAATCATGTAAATGAAATATTTGTATATATATAATTATAAATTTATCCTTTTTATATCATATATATCACATTATTTCACTAAACCCTTCCTTAATACATTCCATGCGGTGTGTGAACGAATCACATCGCTTTTAGGGGGTGATAGTCCACACTTCCTCAAACAAGATTATCATATTAACACCAAATGGAAAATAAAAATGTATGTGTTTTAAAAAGGAAAAAAGAATATTAAATACCTAATAAATATCATATATAACATATATAAATATATTTTACATCATAATTTCCACCATGACAGGTGGTAAAGGAAAAAAGGAACAATCATCATTTCATGAGGCAGTAGTTCGCCGTACACAAAAATATTATGTTTGTTACCCATTAGATGGAGGTGTGTGTAAGTGTAGGTAAAAAAAATTATCATAAAAAAATCCAAGTATATTTATGATACTTTTTTTCATACCATAATGAAATAAATATAGTGTAGGGGGTGTAGAAAGAAAATAAAAGAAAGGATCTCGAGAGAAGATGTTACCTCTTAATCGGGTAACTCCTATTGGTTTATTCCAAAAGGATCCCTTAGGATTCATTATTCCCAAGGGAAGTATTATAATAGAAATAAAGGGATGTTGGAAATTAAATTGTGTATGTATTGGATGAAATTTATAGGTTTTATAGGTGTGATTAAGTGGGAGATGTAGTGGCCTTCTATAGGGAAGAAAAATGACCAACTTGCAATTTTTAGAAACAAGTTTGGTGTACACAAGTTATTACCTAAAAAAGTCATTAAAAACCAAAAAAACACAATAATGAAAGGTTTATGGAATAATTTTGTACATAGAGTGGTATTTGGAAAAGTTTCTAGATCATTTTGGCCCTTAATTTTAAGGTTTAGTCCCTAGTTAAGTTTAATTTGGCCTTAATCATTGTGGTTCATTTTAATCACTTTTACAAACAATTTTGGTAAAAAATTAACTTATTATTTTTATAATATAAATATTATACTAAATAAAATGGTGTATTTTAGTTTTTCAAAATTCTAATCACATAATCCGCAAAATTAAGATTAATTCTAATCCCACAGACATGATGAAATAATGAGTTTTTAAAGTAGTAAAATGTTCAAAAGTTTGTTAAGATTTTATTTTATATTTAAAAGTGAAATTGATTATAATTAATTAAATTTGTACTAATATATGTAATATTTATGTAATTTTACCTTATAAAAAATTAATATTATCATTTAAAATTAATAATTAATTATAAAAAATGCAGTTTTTACCTAAAAGCAGTATTTTTCACTATTCATAAAAAATGATGTTTCTCAAAAAAATCCCAAAAATTTACCATAGTATAATTTAGACATTTTAAATTAAAAATGATGTTTTTTTATAAAATTAATTTTCTAAATGTGTATATAATTAATTTTATTACTAAAAGTAGTTCATTCGAGAAAATAGTATTTTTAAACATAACATGACTTGACTGAAAATCATATATTTCATTATCAATATGTTTTATTTATATAAAGTAATTAAAAAAGTATTTGAAAAGTATTTATTACTATTACTATTACTAATTTTAATGACTAGGTTATAATTTTATCATTTAAATAATTATATAAAAAAATGTTTTGTAAAAACTCAGTGTTGTGTGCATCGCACACCAAGTCAGTGTTGGGTGTAATGTACACCAAGTCGATTCCCTGTGAAAGGAATGTTTATATTAGTGTATTCAAATACATAAATGAAAATTTAATTTATTCATAAAAACTGAGGGTGTTATATTATACCCCTCTTAAAATGAATTTTATCCATGAAATTCATCACTCAGGTAAAAAAATGAGGATACTTCTACTTCATCACATCCTCAAGTTCTCACATAAGTTTTTATAACTAGAGATTTATCCCAAAAACTTTGACCAGGTGAGTGGTCTTGTTTCATAGAACTATATCTATATGATGCATAATTTCAATAGGTTTCTCCTTATAAGATATATCTTACTCCAGTGGTATGACCTCTGAGTTCAGTATATGTGAAAGGTCATGTATGTACTTTCTCAAGAGGGATACATTGAACACATCATGGACTTGAGAGAGATTTGGAGGAAGTGCCAAGCAATAGGCTACCATCTTGATATGATCAAGAATCTCAAAGGGACTGATATACCTATTTTATAGTTTCCCATTCTTCCTGAATCTCACAACTTTCTTCCAGGGTGAGATTTGTAGAAAAACCTTTTCACAAACTTCAAATTATAGATCACAACAATGGTTATCATCACAAATTTTAAACCAACTTTCATCATCATTAATATGCTTCCAAATGGTTCTAACCGTCTTTCCCATTTTTTCAACAATATCAGGTCCCAATAGCTTTGTTTATCTAACTTCATCCCATCACATTGAAGATTTACACTTCTTCCAATATAGGACTTCATAAGTTTCCATATAAATGATTGAGTGAAAGATATTGTTGCATGAAAACTCAACTAGAGGAAGGTGTTGATCCAAACATCCCTTGAAATCCAGATAATAAGATCTCAAAATATCCTATAGGGTTTGAACCATTTTTTCAGATTAACCATCCATCTGAGGATGATATGTAGTGTTTAAACTCAATTATATATCAAGTTCTTGATGAAAACTTCACCAAAACATTAAGGTAAACCTCAAATCATGATATGATATAATAGAATGTGGTACTCCATGCAAACTTACAATATCCTTAATGTATATCCTGGAAATCTTATCCATAGAGAAGTATTTTATGATAGTGATGAAGTGTGTTGTATTAATACAGAAATCGAATACCACCCATATATCATCAAACCCTTTAGAGGTTTTGGGTAGTCCAAAAATAAAATCCATAGTGATGCTATCCCATTTTCATTCTGGTATGGGTAATGGATGCAACATCCCCTTTTCCTTTTTTCTTTCAGCCTTAACTTGTTGGCATACCAAGCACCAAGATACAAACATTGCAATATCTCTCTTCATTACATACCACTAGAAGTATTCTTTAAAGTCAATATACATATTTATACTTCTAGGATGAATAGAAAATAAAGAACTATGAGCTTCCTCTAAAATATCCTTTAAATATGGTATGTAAGGAACACATACATAGTTCCAAAACCTTATCATTCCATCCTGATCAAGGTTAAACCCAAGAACATTTTTGACCATATTTTTCAGCTCTACATCTCCCTTCTGCGTCTCCGTAAGCTTTACTTGGATAGAGGGTTGAACATTCATTTGAGAAAGATTCTATTTTTTCACTTCCTTCATTCTTTCTAGATCTATCCTTTGCAAATCCATAAATACTGGATCTTTTATGATCCTCATCATGGATAAGCTTGCATGATCCATCCAACTCAAGGCACCGTCCACCTTGTTTTCTCTCCTAGGGTGGTAATGTATTGAGTAGTCATAATACTTTATCAACTCTAAACATCTTCTATGGTGCATGTTCAACTCCTTCTATGTGAATATATAATTTAGACTTTTATGATAAGTATATATATATATCACACTTTTCTCCATAATGATAATGCCTCCATATCATTAATGAAAAAATTACCGCTACTAAATCCAAATCATGAGTTGATAAATTCTTCTCATGAATCATCAACTTTCAGGAGGAATAAGATATAACCATGTTATTATGCATAATAAAACATCCTAATCCCTTCTTAGATGCATTAATATAGATTAAAAACCCTTCTCCGCTAAAGCGAAATGTAAGCATAGGCACACTGACCAACCTTCTCTTCAATTCTATAAATTTTTTCTCACATTCATCTATCTAGAGGAAATTGAAACCCTTATAAGTTTAATTAGTCATAAGATTAGATAGTCATGAGAAACCCTCCACAATCCATCGATAATATCTAGCTAAACCAAAAAAATATATGGATCTCAGTCACCATGGTTGGTCTAGGATATAATTAAAAAGCCTTGTTCTTATACCATCTCTTGAGATTATGTGACCCAAAAATAAAACCTTTTGTGTTAAAAATTCACACTTTGTAAATTTTTCATATATCTCCTCCCTCCTTAAGGTATTTATTACAACTCTCAAGTGATCTTAATTATCTTATTTTTTCTTTGAATATATAATAATATCATCTATAAAGACCACAAAAAACTGATCGAGACAATACCTAAAGACTCTATTCATTAATTACATGAAGATAATAGGGGAATTAGTAAGACCAAAAGGCATCACTACATGTTCATAGTGACCATACCTTTTATGTAATGTCATCTTGGATATGTCCTCCTTGACCATCAATTGATGATATCTAGAATGAAGTTCAATATGGGAAAATTATTGATCTTCACACAGTTGATCAAACAAGTCACCAATATGGGGAAGAGGATACTTATTATTGATTGTGATCTTACTAAACTATTCATAATCAATTTAGAGTCACATTTATCCATATTTACTTTTCACAAAAAGAACCAGTGCACCCCAAGGTGACACACTTGGTCGAATGAATCCCTTATCAAGTTTTTCTTGGAGTTTCTTTTTCAATTCCTACAACTCAGTCAAGGACATTCTATAAGGATACTTTGAAATTAGTGTGAAACTAGCTATGAGTTCTATTGAGAACACTACTTTATGTTTTAGTAGAAGGCTAGAAAAATCTTTTGAAATAAAATACAAAAAATCCCAAAAAATAGGCATATCATCAATTCTTCTTTTCTCCCTAACAAATTGAGATAAAAAACCCATATAAATGGAAATTAATACCCATACATTGGATTTAATCTCCATAGGAAGTTCATAATTATTGTTACATTGATGGATGATCATATGAGGTTTTGAAATATCAAACATAAATTCCCTTACTTGAAAATTGATGCGGGATTTATATAGAGAAATCTAATCCATGATTAAGATGGAATAAAATTCAACCGAAGTAAGTATATAAGATTCGTCGGAAGCTCATTCCCAAAAACTTCAATCGGGGATGAATCATAGACTTGAGAAGAAATCATCCCACCATTATGGATTTTCACTACAAATTCCACATCTAATTGTTTTAGTGGAATTGTAACACCCATAAAAAAATCTTTAGATATTAAAGATTGGTTAGATCTCGAATCAAATATTACATTAGAAGTTATAGAGTGAATAGTAAGTGTACCTTTCATCACGTCATTATCTCACCCCTCATTATAAATAGCGATTGTATGAGATTTACCCTTGTACCTTGACTTAAGAGGTTACTAACATCAATCATCATCACCAACCCTTGGTTTGGGGTAGTGGTTAGCATAATTCCCATTCTCCTTACACATTTAGCACTGAATCATGGGAGGTGCATTCTGTGCTGCTTTTTACCCATTCATAATGTTAACTAACTTCTTCCCATTAATTTGGTAATCAAATGCCTGATGTCCTTCCCTTCTATACTTAAAACATTTTTTTGACACCTTAAGGAAATTTCCTCTATGATTCCTCCCACAGTCAGAGTATAAAGGAAATATCATCTTCTTTTCTTCATGGTCTTTATATTTTCTTTTGAAATCCATATTTCTCTTATTGTCAAAACCATGAGATTGATACGTGAATCCAACCTCCATTTCAACCTTGATTTCACAAAGCATAATATATTCATAGCTACTAAAGTATCTTATAGAAAAATCCATTCTGAGACTTGTCTTTAATCCACTGAATAACCTATCAACTTTACTATCAGGTTGGATGATAATTCCTGAAGTGTACCTCTCAAGTCTCTTGAAATTAGCCTCGTAGTCACCAAAAGATTCATCATTACCTCGCTTAAACTCAAGAAAATATTTATTCATATTGGTATGAAGCATATGAGGAAAGTAATTATTGAAAAATAAGTTCTTAAACTCATCCCATTCCATCGATTCTATCTCATCTTACTGCCTCATATTCTTAATTATAGTCTAGAACTGGTATGCTTCGCCTTCTAACTGATAGAAAACCACTAGAGAATAGAAAGTATATTTTTAGTAGTACAGATCCATTTTCACCAACAATTGTATCAGAAGGCCCTTTAAAAGAAGGTGGATGTTGCCTCATGAAAGGCTCAACATAATGTTGTTACCTCCTTTTCACATTTGGAATTCCTCCATGATTCATATATTAAGAAATCTATGAGAGCATAGAAATGAGGTTTTTACTTCCAAATCCCATATCATTCAGTTTCTTAGAAGGAAAATCATTTCACTATCCACCACAATCACCATTAACGTGGTTCCTCCGGGTTATAGACATTGACTAAAACCAAAAGCATAGTTTAAGAAATAGTTATCATAACGAGGAACCATATAATCACGAAAAAACACTTATAGGAAGTCTAATCATATGAATACTTCTTTAATATATGACACCATAGATTTATCCTAGGTTATTCATAGCCAAATTATATTTAAATCTTTTATAATGGTTCATTAATAGGTTGTGAATTCCCAAAGCATACCCCCAGAAGTGTCAAACTAGGTGTGCAACAAGGACCATTATCGTGTACCGTATTACCCTGATCCAGGCCTAGAACATCTTGTCAGAGTTTTTACCCCTAGGTAAATCTGTTTCAGAGCCACATATACTTGTAGTATCTAGATATGGATCTATTTCTGGGAAAATACTAACTCTATCCTTCACAAAAATTCTAGGACATTTTCCTATACTTTTTATTATCCTTAAACTCATCCCTAGATGTGTCCTTATGGTTCTTACTAAGGTTTTATCATACTAGCTTAGAAAGGTTAACAATATATTTGATATGATACCAACTTTACAACCTTGATGTTGAAATACATTAACATTACATCACTTTTTTGGAATACTTAAACATTATACAGACTCCCAAAGACTATAATGGGTACGGTGCCTTTGGAAACATGGAAACATAAAAAATGGCACATTAATGAGCTACATTATCTCCCTAAATGTTCTTCTTGACTAAAAACCTTATTATAAACATCAAAAGAAAAATACATATCTTCATAACCTAGGGAAGGAAACCTAAATAGGGGTGACCCTAAATGCTCATTAAGGGTAATAAATAGATACATGTAAAAATAATCATGAACATAATGGTATGATAACATGATCACAAAAAGCAAAGATCATACCCAACATATCAAAGATCATATACCTGAATCCTGGCATAAAGGTTGGTAGTTCATAAGAAATGAATAATAAGGAAATAAATAACATAATCCATGAAAGTATAACATAGGAATGAAACATATAATTGTGGAAAACACATATGAATATAATGATTTCTATAGTAGCCAAGCCATCACTTCCAAGACCATATTAGTGGAATAGGTTCACCGCATACCATCTTAGAAGTCATGGTTCACTCCCATGACCATCTTAGTATCATGAGTTCACTCCTCATACAATATTGGTCACCATGGATCACTCCCATTTCTATTTTAGTAATCAATGTTCATTCCCAAGACCAACTATGTCTATCTCATGATATATAAATCTTTAATCAGTGCATTGGAGGTAGATATAGATCTTACCCTGATCATAGTGAAATCATAAATACATGTGCTAAAAAATCATAAACAATCATATCATAACCCATAAATTGAAATGGGTATCATAAAAATATAAAAATTTCATAACATATAGAAAATGGTAGAAGTTTCATAATCATTTCATTAAAATCATAACTTGTGAAAGAGAAATAGATTTCATGAAAATATAACCCGTGAAAGAGAAATGAGTTTCATAAATACCGTGACATTAATCATAACCCATTCATATAATTAATATGAATATAACCATTATATCATTTCCTATAAGGGAATGAGTAACATCAAT
Source organism: Viscum album (assembly GCA_963277665.1). Classification (NCBI taxonomy): domain Eukaryota; kingdom Viridiplantae; phylum Streptophyta; class Magnoliopsida; order Santalales; family Viscaceae; genus Viscum; species Viscum album. The sequence continues at coordinate 1,405,091,393 of OY728127.1, read as the reverse complement.
AGATGTCATCTTAGATGAAAAATAATTTTGAAATATCTTTCAAAAATGTTTCTTGAGGAAAATATCCTTTATTCTTTGAAAAAATTTGTTTTAATACATAAAACCATTTGAAATTAATTTTATTTTAAAATAACTTGAATGGTTATAAAGTATACTTGAAATAATTTGGAAAACCATTTTCTTTAAAAACTTATAAAATGATCTTAAAAATATTTTAAAAAACTTTTTTCTTTAAAAACACATTGTTAACATATAAATAAAACTTGAAAATATTTTGAAAACCTTTATACTTGAAAACATATGAAAGAGGATTGAATTTTTTTTTCTAAACCATTTCTTTGAAAATAATTTTAAAACTAATAAATAAGGTTTGAAAACATTTTGAAAACAATTTTCCATGAAAACATATATAATAAGATTCAAAATATTTTTAAAACATTTTTCTTTTAAAACACTTTGAAAACTTATAAAGAAAGATTGTAAACGTTTTGAAAATAATTTTTATTGAAATATTCCTTTGAAATCATTGGTTAAAAAAGGGTAAAATTTATTTTAATGATCATGTGATATTATTATAATATACTTGGAAACCATTTTTTGAGAACATTGTTTTCTAACCGAAGAGAGGGTAAAGTCATACTTTCTTAAAAACACTTTATTAACAATCTTAAGTACTAAAGAGTAGAAATGTGGTACCAATACATGAGTATAGAATGAATAAATAGAGGGGAATAAAAGTGATGAACTTATTTAGAGAAGGAATTTATGATTACATTAAAGTAAGCATAAACATAAACAATCTTTGAAAGCGATGAGATTGTCTCAATAAACTCTCATAACTTGGTAACTTGGGATCATAATATCCTTGTAAGAAAATAAAATTACATAAAGCTTAAATTATTGTGAAAATAATTATATTCATGTCATAAAATTTAAAATGGAAGTATATCCACCTCAAAAAAGAGTTTAGGTGTATAATAAAAAAATGAGTCTCAAAGAAGGAAAATTGAGACAATTTTTTTTTACCGATTTGGTAACTTTTGAAACGTAAACCCCATGAAATAAATTTCATAAAATGGATATGTTAATAAACATAAATTTATGTATAATATACATATAATATAATCATTATATTTATATACACCACACAAAAGGAATGATTTGTGAACATAGCATGTATCTCACAGAAATAAAAAGTGAGATGAAATCCCCTTACCATATGTCTTAACTCTCGTCGTATTCACTCAAACCACCTGTATAATAAATATAAATTTATTATGAATATTTTATATAACCATATTATTATATCTAATACCATATATGTTTTTATTATGACTTTATATTAGACTCTTGTTAATGATCCTATGTTTAGGTTTCACTTTGGGTAATATTCGTTTTGTTCTTCGCATGTGTGTTAATTTGTTATATAGTTGATCCTTATACTTATATTATGATTATAGAATGAAAAAACATGATAAAAAAATATATATATTCTTTATAATTATATTATAATAGTCTTTATAATATTTAATTACAAAATTTAATACACCGTTCATAGATACGGTAATCCATACGTACATATGAATGTTGTTTCCGTTTTTATTGTCGTATTGAAAGAAAGTATGAAAATTCCTTATGTATATATATATATTTATATCTATATATAATTATTATAGTAGAATTATTATATCATATATATAATATATGTTCACTAAAACCATCCTTAATACATTCCATGTGGTGTGTGAACGAATCACGTCACTTTGAGGGGCGGTAGTCCACACTTTCTCAAAAGAGATTATCATATTAACATGAAATGAAAAGTAAAAAAGTTATGTGATTTAAAAAGGATTAAAAAGCATAAATAAATAATAAATATCATTTATAATATATATAAATAGTTTTTCCATCATAATTACCACTATGATAGGTGGTAAATGAAAAATGAACAATCATCATTTCGTGAGGTAGTAGTTCGCCGTACAGAGAAACAATATGTTCATTACCCATTAGATGGAGATTCATGTAAGTGTAGGTAGAAAACATAGAATAGAAAACTAGTATATTTAGGACACTATTTTTGTAATAAAATAATTAATTAAATAGAGCGGAGGGGGTGGATAAGGAAAATAAAAAAATGATTTTGAGAGAAGATGTTACCTCTTAATTGGGTAACTCTTTTTGGTTTGTGCCAAAAGTCTTACTTGGGTTTCCTTTTTCCAAATATAAGGATTATATAAGGAATATAGATATTTTTTTAAGTGTATTGGTTAGGTATTTACCTAAAATAATAGGTTTTAGAGGTGTGAGGAAGTGGTAGAGGTGGTATATTTTTATAGGGAATGAAAAGGACTCACTTAAAATTTTTAAAAACAAGTTAGGTGTAAACATGTTCTTAACTAAAAAATTTAATACTAAAAAAAATCAATAATTTATGTTTTATAGAATAAATATGGACATAAAATTGGTTTTTGACAAGTTTCTATATCATTTGGGCCCTTAATTTTAAGGTTTAGTCCCTAATTAAGCTTAATTTGGCCTTAATCACTGTGATTAATTTTAATCACTTTTTATAATCATTTTAGTCTAAATTTAACATGGTATTATTATAATCTAAATATTTTACTGAATATAATGGTTTATTTTGGTTTTTTAAAATTCAAATAATAGATGTGGTTGAAATAAGATTAATGCTAATCTCATAGAGAGGAAAAAATAACGGGTTTTTAAAGTAGAAAAATGTCCAAAAGTTTGTTAAGATTACATATTCAATTAAAAAGTGAAATTAATTATAATTAATTAAATTGTATTAATATATGTAATATTTATCTTATTTTACCATAAAAAAATTAATATTATCATTCAAAATTAATAATTAATTAAACTAAAAGGAAGTTTTTAACTAAAAAGCAGTATTTTTTACTATTAATCAAAATATAAAGTTTCTCAGAAATATCCCAAGAAATCACCCTATGATAATTTATACATTATAAATTACAAAATTAATTTTATTTTTTCAAATTTAATTTCTAAATGTGACTAAAGGTAATTTTATTATTAAAAGAGGTTCATTCGAGAAAATGGTTTTTTAAACATAAAAAGACTTTACCAAAAATCATATCATTCATTGTCAATATGTTTTATTTTTATAAATAAAATATAAAAAATATTTGAAAAGTATTAATTACTATTCTTATAATGAATTTTAAAAGCTAGGTTATGATTATATCATTTAAATAATTATATATATATATATATATATGTTTTGTAGAAAATAAGTGTCGTGTGCATCATATGCTAAGTCAGTGTTTTGTCTAACATACTCCAAGTTGGTTCCATGTGAAAGGAATGTTTTAATTAGATCATTGCAAGATATAAATTAAAATTAAATTTATTCGAAATAAAAAATGGTCCATAAAAACTCTTGGTGTTAAATGATATAACCCATTTTAAATATATTTTCTCTAATAGTGTATTTAAAAAACAGAAGGAAGAACCTGTTTAGACCAAGAAGGATCATGAGAGACACTCTTCCCCGTTAAATAAAGAAATTATGTTGAGAAGGAAACTTCCACTTAATCAAAAAAAGGCTCACATTGAAGTAGGATAATAACAACATAATGCTTGATTGACCTATAATAAATCTATAAAATCAAAGGTTCAAGGGTTTTATTAGTGTTGTGGAAGGTATGGAAACATAGATTTTTTATGATGGTATAACATTTCTTTTGTAGGGAAGAGGCAAGAACCAATGGAGTGTTTTGGTGATCAATCGAGGAAAAAAATTAGAGGGAGAAGGCTATAACTATAAATATAAAAAATCTATACACTCAAACCAGATTTGATTCTTTAGAAGAGGCATATGGAAGATGTGGATAATAGGGTCACAAAGCTAAGGTATGCATGACTAAAATATTAAAAGAATATTTCTATAGTAATAAAATTTTTAAATCTAAAGATAAATATTCATGAAATATTAAGACATTTAAAAAGTCATGTGGGAATCCCAAATAGGATAAACAAACAAACAAATAATACATAGGGATACAGATAGACCAGTTGGAAAGGCCTATATAATATAGAAAGGAGAGATGGATTCTAACTACAAAGGAAAACAAGAAGTTACCCATGAAGAAGTTAGAATTAATGAGAAGTTTTCCACAAATAAATATTTGAAAACTCAAGGGAAACTATAAAAATGGTATTGAAGAAATGGGTATGACATAAAATATTATATGAAAATCCTACTAGTCCAATAAGAGATCATAGAGAGGATATTCAAGAAAAACGAAATAAAATTTACCAGGCCTCTAAGGTGGAGAAAACTATTGAACGTGGGAACCCTAGACCCAACTTATGTATGTAATTTGTTTGTAGTTACATATATAAATGTGATTATCTAACTATAATAGTGTTTATACTTTGGAATCCAATACATTTATGTTAATTTTAAAAGATTAATTATCATTTCAAGAGGTTATAGTAGTTCCTAGTATATAATGAGAACCTTGAAATTCTAGGAAATTAATCTTAAATAATATGTCATGTGGTCTAGATACATCATACTAACTAGACACAGTTGATGTATAACTCTCATGTGTTGGGAGATCATAAGTACTAAGATTTATTCTCATGAAGTTCACACATAGTGATCTCTAATAGATTAGGTTATAAGGGAATACCCTCTAATAAAAACAACACATGTTTTGGGTGTCATTCATTGTTCCTATCTATAAACATGTGTATTGTTCTCTTGAATTAATATCATTATCAGTGTGTTCCATTTGATAATGTCCTTTGATGAAAATCAAAAACCATGAAATTGAATTCATGGCGAGGTATCTTGTGTTGGGTGCTTCTTTGGTGGCACGACATGGGTCGAATGATCAAGATAGAATTTTCCACTTCCGAGTGGAGGAAGTGATATCTTGGACCTAGATGATTATGATGGTAGTATCTTAATTAAATACATGGTCATGGTATTTGAATGTAATTCATTCTAGTTGTATCAAAAAATAAATAAATAAAGAATGGATGATGATACAAGCTGTGAATCCTGTTTTATGAGATATCGCAAGACAGAGAGATTATATTACACAATGCATGTTTGTAAGATGGTTGTCATTGTTATGATAATTTGTTAAATGTTGAGGGGAATTGATGGATTTTTAGACTCCACTATGGGTATGTGAATGGTATTCACTTATTATCTAGATAAAGTCATAGAGGGTCACACACAATAGTGTATTCAAGAGTCTTCTATATTCTGGTGAATAGGTGTATAGGACATGGTGGGCCTTGTGATGGGGTTCGAGTGTTGTCCAAGTATTAATGACCACCAAGGAATAAATAAATTCATTATTATTCAAGTATATAATAATTTGGTTTAACTTATTTATAAAATTATTTATAATTATTTAAGTAAAAACATGGAAAAATATTATGCGAACAAATATTATTTTAATTTTCAAGGATTGATTAGTATTGCGGTATTAAGAGTTGAGATAACGTCTTGGTTTTATCAGGTAATATATTTAATATATATTACAGGTATGCGATGAAAATATAAATGAAATTATGGCATAATTATATTGTCATGAGGTGTTATTTATAACTTATTTAGTGGGAATTGGAAATACATGGGCCATGAACCCTTTCTTGGTATTTTATGTCCCACAATATATAAGTAGAGAAATTCTCTTTTCCTTGTGAAATTTTTTTCCAAAAAACTGAGAGATATTTTATCCTCTTCATAATTCTAAGAGAGAGAAAGACCCCATCTGAGATTTTGATCTTAGATCAACATCACAGATCAAAGATATGAGATCATGGTGATAATTATGACATCAAGTTAATCATTAAAGATCCACAGTAGCACCCAGAATTTGATGATCAGAATCAGCACCGAGTATTAAAACATGTTTCGACTATCTAGAGGTATTTGTTCTCAGATCCATCAAGAAAATCTCACCAGTTATTTATGATTGACGAACGCATCTTCATTCTTAACAAGGTAATTTTTCATTTAATTTTTTTCCATTGAAATATTCACATGATATCCTCAGACCATTCTGCGACTCAGATTTCCATAGATGATAAAGTTACATCGCTCCGGTGATGAATATTTTAAATCCCCAACCCGTCAACTTATATTTCCTTCCCCAGTACCTTAAATTGATAATAAAGTGATTTTGTAAATTTTCCAAGTGAATAAAAAATTAATTTGCATTAAATTAAGATAGGTATTTAATTTTGTGCTAATGGAACTGAAGATGCATCGATCCAATTTCAAACGGGCAAATTGTGGCCATATGAAAATTTTAATATGGATCGAAATCAAAACTGTTGTGGGTTAAAATTGAAGAATATTATATTTATTAATTTTGTTCATGTTATAATTTTGAGATGAGATTTGATGAACCCATGATTTCTGGTGATAATCTGATGGCCCCAATCAGCTGAAACATTTTTTTTCAAGTGATATGTTTTATTCCTATGGAATATTTGTTTAAAAATTGTTTTTGAAAAAGGCCTAAATGCAGTAGCCTTTTAGAATTTGAGAGAATATGACCAAAACTAGCTAGATTAGTTTTAAATGTGGGTGGGGGAAGTCAAATGTTTACAAATTTCAAACTATAATAATGGATGAATGGTTGGATTCTCTTTGAATTAGAAGAAAAACTAATAATAAAATAAAATTTAAAAAAGAAAAAATTATATGCAAAGGTTATATGAGCTTATTATGTAAGCTGAGGAAAATCTATAACCTGATCAAACTCACTCCACATCGTCCCCCTATTAGGGGTCCCTACTGAACATCACCCCTCGACGAGCCTCTTCCACCATATCTTCCTACTTCAACATTAAACACCTCACTAATTCATAGCTTCCCCACCATATATAGGTCTGTCCGCTATGCTGAAACCTTGGATTGCACCACCTTTAGATGACGCCTTGCCAAGCCAGATCACCCCTGCTCATGAGGCCTACCCTTAATTGAACCGCATCGCTCACCCCACTGGTCATCGCCCTAACTAGCCATCACTGATGCCGCTGCTGACCCCGCAGTTACTCGCTGACTCTTCCCATGACCGCCGTCACCACTACCGTAGTGAATGGAGGCCCACTACGCTGACAGAACCCCCATGCCATGTTCAACCCTACCAGTAACCCATTTGCGGATTATTTTCGTTTTCCTTATTTGGGCAACCCACAATAAGCATGGATGGGTTTGTCTGACCCCAAACAGGTCAGAGTAGGTCTGAACAGTCCTTCACAAGTGCTTTCCAGCCTGGAATAGGCTTGTGTATTTTCCACCCGACCTACAATAGACCTGCATGGGGTTCTGGGGTATGGAGAAATTTTAATATAATAAATAAATAATTATTATTAATTTTTAGATTAAAATTAATATTAAATTCATTATTTAAGATAACTAATTTAGTTTTGGTATTAAATTAAATTAATTTATTAATTAAATATTTGGAATAAAAATTAAATTAATAATCGGACTGAACGAAATAAATTATTTGAATTGAATAATTATTTGAATTTATTTAATAGCCCTCAACTTTCAATTTTTTTTCATTTTAATTTTGTTGTGTATTTATTTTTCATACCGAATAGTCTTGATCAATGATCAATCTATTTCATGTCTGGGATTATTTATTTAAAAATTTATTACTACTGCATGTGATGTCTATAATAATTATTAATTTATTTTTGGTATGCACATTGTCTCTTTATATTCAATATGTATAAGGGTCTGTGCATCCATTCATATCTGTGTGTATATTATACATCCCAAGACCTCCTCACCTAAATGAAAGTACACATGTATTATTAAATATGACGTTATAAGATCTGGACAATGCTTAGATGAGGTGTTATCCCAGATGAGATGTGGAAACCCCAGACTAAGAGCGAGTTTTGATTCGAGTTGAGATCCGATTAGGTATCATACCCCTAGGTCATAGTTGATCCATAAAGTTTAAATGGTTCAACCATTATTATATTATCAAGATCATTTATATAATTTATTTCTTTTATGTATTGTTAATTATTTTATGAATTTTCATGTTCGCAGGAACACATAAAATAATAAATAGATAAAATGCATAAAGAATCCATGAATGTATTCTGTCAAATGCAAGTTCAATTGTGAGAGTAACAACATAGTATAGATATAATTAATATAGAAGGATTTAATTTTCCAATAAAATATTAAAAACCCCTTAAATAAATTTAATGTGATGAATTCCTTCAGTCGCTCAAATTTGAACAAACCTAGGTGTACGAGGTGCTTGTCAGCCAATGTTTAGTGTGCCTCCAACTACCAAGGAGTTATTATGAGAGTGATGAGTTGATTTAACTAAATATTGTAAGAAAGAAGTATCCAAATATTGATTTCTATCACTTTAGAGGAAATGTTTTCAGGTAATCAAGGTTACGATACCGAGAATATGGGATTTTACTCAACAATTTAAGGAACCATGAGCCAATGTGGTTGTCTAGTCTAGTGCCTACCTAGAAACTCTCCGAGTAGTTGTGTTTCCAAATACTGTAGACTATGGGGGAGGTCTCAATGATATTTTCCCCTAGAATACTCAAGAGACAGAGTATACTAAATCTATTAGCGAGGGCTACCGAGGTTTGATAAAATAATGGGAGAAATTTATTGATTTAATAACGTCTATAAGGTAATAAATATAAATTAATAATTATAAAATATATTTGCTGTTGATAAAAATGTAAATAACCAAAAACACTATATATTTATCATTGTGATTAATTCTAGAAAAATAAAATATCATGATTGGCCATAACATCTTGGAGTGGTACAAGCGCATACACATAGTACTATGCCAAGAAAGGAAACTTTATATGATGGAGTCCTCAATTACTAATGAAACCCCTTAGTGAGAAATAAAGGAAGATAAATATAAATATAAAAGGCATATATATGATGAACTAGATATACAATGTATCATGTTTGTTGAGAAAAGTATTGTTTTCAACAATACATGTTAATGTTATTTAAAGGGGGAGATTATTGAAAATAATACTCTATCTCTTTATGATAATTTTGATGCTCACAATTACCCTTAGTTATTTTATAATTATTTTATTTAGTATTGTGCAGAAATTTATTAATTTATTTTACACTTGAAAAAAAGAGAATTTATTTCAGAATCTGCTTTAGCGCATTCTGGAATCACTGTTCACATCTTACGTAGATAAATATAGCGCGGAATCTTCTTTAGCGTGTTCTAGAATCACTGTTCATACCCTATGTGGATAAACGTAGAATAAGGATGAAAATCATGTATACTTTTTGTGATAAGAGAAAAGTATGGTTAAACAACCATACGTTTTCAGAAAAGTATGGAAGAAGAACCTTACGTTAGGAAGGAACCCTACGTTTTGGTTATCAGCAAAGTATGGAAGGAGAACCGTACGTAAATTCTAAATGTTATGTTTTTTTCTCAAAATTATGATTCATCAACATTACTTTTGTAAACAACCATACTTTCTTGAAAAGTATGGATCAAGTAAAAGTATGGATCTTCAACCGAACATTTGAGTGTTGAAGAAAAAGTATGGATGATCAAACCTACGTTTGTGCTAAACCTTACGTTTTCAACCTTATGTTTTTAACCTTAAGTTTGAAGACTATGTTATTAAACCTAAGTTTTGAGGCCACGTCATCAACCTTACGTTTGGCATCGAAAATTTTGACAGACGATATTTATGTGTAGTGATCAGTAAGCTGATTTCTGGGCGGATTTCAACTTAGATTTAAAGTCATTTATAAAGTATGAATTTGACTAATTCAAAGCCATTTTATTAATGGATTTAAGATCAAATTAAAAGGAGCTTTTTATGCTGAGTCTTAAGGGAAGTTATGACCTCTCTGTAAATTCAAATTTTTGAATATCACGAATCAGAAGGAAACTTTTATGGATATAAATGTGCAGGAGATATGATCAGCTTTATTATATATGTTCTCTCTGTAACACCAGGTACAGAAATATATATATGTGTGTGTGATCAATCTATCATTATTAAAAAATATAGAAAACAGAGATTGGGGAAATTCATGATTGATCTGATGATTCAAAAAGGAGCGTAAAAGCTCTGTTCTTTCAAGAAGAAGGAACTTGATAGAAGATTCACCTATTCAACATCGAATCTCTACTGTAGATCTACTACTAATGAATTTGTGAACTATATCTCTATATATACTGAAATTTGATCTACTCAGAACTTCCTTGCCTTGAAGATCAATATTTCTAGAGGCTTCGATCCATCTGCTGTCAATTGCATTCTGTTGCAATTGTGAAGATCAACTGGAAAATTTCTTTCTGAAATTATTTTTATTCTTAAGTAAACCAGCTTCTCATTCTAAGCTGTGTAGGTTCATATTTGAACTAGAATTCTTTGTTTTTCCATGGATTGTAAAGGTGTCAACTACCTGTACTCAGTTGTGAACCAGTTTGTGGAAAAGAGGACCAGATAGTGAAAATCATCAAGCTCATGGAGTTGAGCGTTGGTGGAGTGGACTAGGGGACTTCTGTTCCCCAAACCACTGCACATATTTGTGTTCTTGTTTTTACTTATTCCACTGCACGATCAAATCTGATAAAGTACAAAAGACAGAGGGGTGGAGTTTCTGATAGAGCCTTAGTAAGGTAGAAGCATTTAAGGATTATACAACAGAGCATCATGACTGATACAAGGGAAGGGATATCGATGGTCAGAGCACCATATTTTAATGGAGACAACTATGGTTGCTCGAAATTACGCATGATAATATATCTGAAAAACCTCGGATATAGAGTCTATTCAAAGATTCTGGCTCCTTATGAAATTCTGGAAAATCCTGAGACATGGATTGCTGCTATAGATGCAGTGTAAGATATGAACTCAAAGGTTATGAATGCAATTATCTGCGGTCTAGGACTAGATGAATTTAGCAGAGTATCTTAGTGCCCGATGACATATGAGATGTGGAAAACAATAGCCATGACATATGAAGGAACAGACAATGTGAGACAAATGAGATATGCAACTGCCAAATTAAAATTTGATACTTTCAAAATGGTTGAAGGTGAGAGAATTACCCAAATGAATGAGAGGTTAACATAAATTGTCAATAACATAACAGCTCTAGGAGAACCTATCAAGTAGGCTGATCAAGCAATAAAAGTACTTAGAGTACTTCCTACTCGATGGAATAGTATTTCTGCTGCAATCAGACAATCAACACCTGTAAAAGATCTAACTATGAGAGAGATGATTGGTACACTGATGATGTATGAACCTAAAATGAAATATGAGGCTAATGAAAATAAAGTGCGTATCAAAATAGAAGATACTTCCTTGAAGGTAACTTCAAAACAAAATAATAGAAAGATGAAGAAAAAAGAAGTCAAAGCTAAATCAGAAAGCTCTGACTCATCCAACTCAGATGAAGAACTGGCTCAGTTAGCCAGAAAATTTAGAAATATTACAACAAGAAAAGAGGATTCAGAAAATCCTTTAAAGGAGATAATAAGGAAGTAAAATGTTATGAATTGAAAAATATGGGACATATCAGAACAGATTCCCCACAATTGAAGGATGCAAAGAAGACGAAATTCTTCAAAAGATATGACTTTGATCAGAAAGATAAGAAAGCTATGAAAGCCACTTGGAGTGTATATGAAGACTCTAGTAGCTCTTCTGAATCAAGATCAGAGAGCGAATAAGTCAATCTAAAAGCAAACATGTTCTTTATGGTAGAAATTGATGAGGTACACTCATATTACTCCTATGAATCAAATTCTGAATCAAGCTACACAAATGAAAAACTTGCAGCTTACTGAAATATGCTTGAAGAAATATATGACTCACTATTTAAGAAACATAAGTGACTAAAAAATATACATAAAGCCGTTTCAGATGAAAGAGATACAATTCTGAAACAACATAAAGAATTAACTGATAAATACAATTCGATTAACACTAACTATATTAATTTTGAATCAAGAATAAAAACACTGCAGGATGAAGTAGAATCTTACAAAGAGGTTGTATTGGTTTTTACAAAAGGAGAGAATTCATTAAATAAAATTCTTGGAAAAACTGTCATTAAAAAGGAGATATTTTGAATTGGCAGTAAAGGAGAAAAACCAAAGCTATATAAAAATTATTTTCTTTCTATCTCTAAAAAGGTTAATTGTAATTTTTGTGGGACAAAGGGACATGTAGTTAAAAACTGTTTCTTAAGACAACCTCAAATTTGTGGTATTAAGAAAACCTATGTTTCAGAAGACTTGAATGATTCATCTAATTTTAAAAGAACAAAGAAAATCTGGATACCCAGATCATTGCTAGCTAACACCCTTGGACCCAACAAAATATGGGTACCAAAGAAATTTGTTTGAATGTCTTTGCAGGTAGTAGGTCACCAGAGAAGAAAAGATATATGGTACATGGACAGTGGCTGCTCAAGACATATGAGTGGAAACTCATTGAATTTTTCTTCACTCACTCAAAAGGAAGGAGGACTTGTCACATTTGGTGACAATGAAAAAGGAAAAATCATTGGCATTGGAACTGTTGGAGATCCAAAAATAGTCTCAATCAACAAAGTACTTTATGTACAAGGACTAAAACACAATCTGATAAGTATATCTCAACTTTGTGATGATGGATATACTGTTGATTTTACTAACAATTGATGTACTATTTCTAAAGATAAACTGTTTAAATTTAACGCCCCTAGAACTGAAAATGTCTATACTTTGGATTTAAATTCCTTGTGTAAACAACAAGTAAACTGCTTGACTGCTAAAGTAAGTGAATCCTAGATCTGGCATAGAAGACTTGGTCATTGCAATGTATATGTTTTACATAAGTTATCTAAGAAACATTTAGTTTCTGATTTACCTAGTCTAAAATTTGAAAGTGATAGATTTTTTGATGCATGTCAACTTTGCAAGCAACACAAATCATCCTTCAAATCTGTGAATACGGTTGCTACATCTAAACCTCTATAAATTATTCATATGGATTTGTTTGGACCTTCAAGAGTAGAAAGCTTAGCTGGTAAATTATATGTATATGTTTTAGTTGATGACTATTCAAGATTTACATGGATTTTCTTCTTGAAATTTAAAAATGAGTCTTTTACTTTATTTGAAAGTTTCTGCAAATATATTCAAAATGAAAAAGGGTTCAATATAATCTCATTGAAAAGTGATCATGGTGGAGAATTTGAGAATCTGGAATTTAATTCCTTTTTCTCAAATATGGGTATTAAACACACCTTCTATGCACCAAGAACACCTCAACAAAATGGGATTGTAGAAAGAAGAAACAGAACTATTCAAGAAATGTCTAGAACTATGTAAAATGAATATAGACTACCTATATATTTCTGGGAAGAAGCTGTGAATACAGCTTGTTATATAATTAATAGAGTTTTAATTAGACCTATTTTGAAAAAGACACCCTATGAACTATGGAATAACAGAAAACCTAAAGTAAATTACTTTAAAGTTTTTGGATGCAAGGTTTACATCTTAAACACCAAGAATAATCTTAGTAAGTTTGATCCAAAATCTGATGAAGGTATTTTCTTAGGATATTATGCTACCGACAAAGCTTATAGAGTTTATAATAAGAAGTCAAGGACTGTTGAAGAATCAGTTCATGTGGAATTTCATGAATCTGATCCCTTTGAGAAAAGGACAGAACAAATGAATGAACTTGACTCTAATGATAACATGAGACTTGAGAATTTAAAGAATGATTTTGAAAATGATATAAAATAAATCCAGTCCAGTTCAGAGTGTTGGTCATAGTGGATACTCAAGAGGGGGGTGAATTGAGTTCCAATTAAAATTTTCTGTTAAAAACAATGTTGATTAAAATCCCCCTATTTCAAAAACAGATTAAACTGTAGTGAATTTATACAGATTATAAAGGTTCAATTAGTTTCTCAAAGATTGATTAGTTCTCAGTTAACTTAATCTTATGATTAAATTAACTTTTGAAACTAACTTACTGGTCTATAATAAATATAAACACTTCCGAGTTTAACTATCAAAGTAGCTTTGAAAATAAATTATATTTCAAAGTAATAGCAGCAGAATATGAAATAAATATGTAGTATGGATATAGTATGTAGCTACAAACACAGAGAATTAACCAAGAGGTTCAGTCTCAAGCCGAGACTTAGTACTCTCAAAAGTTTATATAAAAAATGATCCACACCCTGGATCGGGGTTAACAACAGTGAACACACTGTCCAGGTCACAAGACCACTACCACAGTTCTGTGTGGGAAAACAAACAACAGCTTAGAGCTGTCCAGGTCTCATACGACCACTACCACTATCCACAGTGGGAAATGAAGTGTAAAAAGTTTTTATGAGGATTTACAGATCCTCCAGTGAAAGTACAGGAGTCAGTGTGTGTGTTTAATACACCAGATAACACACACTGCTCAAAATGTAAAACAAATGTATCACAGAGCAGAGATGTAGAGTTTAGAAATGGCTCTGGTGATTTCAGTGTAGCTCTGGACTCTTTTGTATTTGGTCAGAATTTATTCTGAGTCCTCTTCTTGTTTTTGTTTGAGAAGAAGAGTGTCGTATGCTTCAGGCTCAAAGGCGGTGAGATGTAGTCGATGAAGTTCTTCAATGTTCTTTTGTATGCACAGAACTCTTCTTGAGTAGGCTTGATTGTGTATGATGTTCTGTTCTGATTGGTTCTTCCTCCTCTTTCTTTTCCTCTGTATTCTCTTGTGTTCTTCTGTCGACTCTTCTATCTTCAGCAGAGTCTTCTTGTATTTATGTCACGTGCTTCGTAAGACAGAAAAAGTTTACTTTCCGCAGGTACGAGGTACGGTTTCCTGACATCCGACAACCTTTATTAATAATTTGACAGAGCATTAAAATATACCTAATATGACCGTTGGTTAGATTAAATAAAGATAAAGATAAATAAATTCAAAAATTTGTATATGACTATTGAAGAATCAAGTGATCGGTGGGTCATCAGCATTAGTGAGTAATGATCGGTGACTCAGATAGATCAACATCGGTGAATCAGACTGATCAGCATCATTCTGTCATCTGATCGGTGAGTCAGTTTGATCGGTGATTCATTTGATCGGTGGCTCATTTGCATCGGTGAGTCATTTGCATCGGTGAGTAATTTGATCGGTGAGTCATTTGATTAGCATCGGTCTGTCATCTGATCGGTGAGTCAGTTTGATCAGCATCAGTCTGTCATCTGATCGGTGAGTCAATTTGATCAGCATCGTTCTGTCATCTGATCGGTGAGTCAGTTTGATCAGCATCGGTCTGTCATCTGATCGGTGAGTCAGTTTGATCAGCATCGGTCTATCATCTGATCAGTGAGTCAGTTTGATCAGCATCGGTCTGTCATCTGAACGGTGAGTCAGTTTGATCAGCATCGGTGACTCATTTTGCATCGGATCGGTGAGTCATTTGCATCGGTGAGTCATTTGCATCGGTGACTCATTTTTCATCGGATCGGTGCGACCGTTGTCCTTTGATATGCGATCAGTGCTTTCGATGTCTGTTGATATTGAATCGGTGCTTCCAAAATACTTTGTACGTCAATAAGCATAGACAAAAAATGTGATAACAGATTCATTAACAGATTGTAATTAAGTTTATGAGAAATCAAACCAGATTAAGCATTAATGGTATGTGATGATTTGTGATTATTAAAACATCAATCATAGACATGAAATCAACAATCTTCCAGAGGGCTCAACAATCTCCCCCTTTTTGATAATCACAAATCTTTATCATTAAATATAAATAATATGATATATCATTAATAAAAACATAATGAGAATTAAACCATAAGAAGAATAAATATAAAGAGATATATAAATCTCCCCCTTAATTTAGATTACCCATATATATTATACAGATTTCTCCCCCTGAGATATATACATCTTTTCTCCCCCATATAGCATTCTTTTTCTTCTTCCATAAAGTATTCTTGTTCTTCTCCCCCTTTGGGATAATCAAAAAGGAGGGAAAACAGATAAGAGAAAGTGAAAGTAAAAGCAGTCAGCAGAGAGTATAGATAGAAAAATATTTGATAAAGTATAGACTATTACAAGTAGCACATTGTTCACCTTATCAAAAACAATACACAACTATTTGTTGGGATACAAAGGGGCTTTTCCTTTGTCTTTGGGATAAATAGTGGGTAAGTTTGAAGGCTTGGAGGCAGGCTGGTCTTGGAGAATCTGAAGTGGTGGTAGGACAAATCGGACAGGTGTAGGAGCAGGTGCCACAGAGGGTTGTTGTGGAGAAACAGGAGCTGATTGAGAAGCTTGCTGAGGGACTGGTCTTAACTGAGAGAGAGCTTGATCAACAGACAGCTGATTTGGAGCTACATCAGAGTCACTGAGAGGTTCAGAAGTAGGAAGTACTATTGCAGTGGCCTGTGCATGTAAATAGGGCTTCAAAATATGAATAAAGTCCTGAATGACTTCTGCTCCATACTTCATAGATTTTTCAAAATCATCTTTATTCTCCATGAACTGTGCCAAAGAAGGGATAAAATCTTGCAACTGATGAACTTGAGTTTTGAAGGCCTGAGTGACTGGAGGTAATTTCAGATGCTCTGCCAACACCTTGAAGCTTGCAGTCATCCCATGTTTTGTATAAATCTTGGAAAAGTAATTATCAACTTTCTCTTTGATCTCTTGCAGAGCTTTCTTAGCATCTACTGAATACACCAATGCCATCTTATGACTGTTATCACAAAGCTCTTTCATCTTCCTCAAAGATTCCAAATCAAGAATTTGTCTAACAGCAGCTAACTCATCATGCACAACTTCTCTTAGAGCTTCTAGCTCACGGGTAGTGATCTTGGTTACCTTGCCTGTACTGGCTTGGCCAACTATGTGAGTTAACTCAGCTTTCAACTTCCTCAGGTCAGACTTGTTGAGATGTTCAATCAAATTTCTCAAAACTTCCATCATACCAGAGATGGTTGATCGGAATTCGCTTGATAGAGATACCAGGCCGGTGTGAAGATCCTTTATAGTCTGATTCAAAAAGGCTATTTTCTGCCAATAAGTTCACCAGTATTGGCCAGGTCTGGCTTCACAGCATTAGATACTCTTTGTGAGAAGGCTTCCAATGAATGTTCAGAAACTTGGAGAGACACTTGAGTAAGAGCATTAGAAATTTCTTCTCTAACTGTGGCTCTCACAGTGGTTAGAAATTCAATCTTAAACTTATCAAGATCAGCTTGAGAGATTCCAGAACCAGGTAAATTATCATTTGTAGGATCAACAGCAGGAACAGACCTTGCTTCTCGTGGGAGGTTCCTCTTCACAGCTGCATCAGATTCTGGCATTGCTTCTTCATCTTCAGAATATTCTAAGCCCAACCCAGCATAACCAGGGTAGTCATCCCAAACAGCAGCACACATGGTATATTTTGGTTTCTCATAGCTTGATGTTCCACTGATTTTTGGTGAATCATCCTTGCCACTGATATGTATTTCTTGTACTGACTGAGGTGATTCTATTTGATCTTCAGAAAGACCATCCACTAGTCTGTTATCACCATCAAAAACAGCCTCAGCATCATCAGCACGTCCATCATCACTCTTCTCAGAAGCTTCACTGTGATATTCTTCAGTGTCAGAATCTTCTTCATCACCAAGAATAGGTTCTGATTCTGGTAGGGCTAAGGGTAGACTAGCAGGTCCAAATTCTATTCTTCTTTTGGGACTGGAAGTGTCAGGATCACTCCTATCATCAGGAGATGACATACTTCCTTCCTCAGTCGCAGCTTCTTCTTGCTCTTGGGTTTCGTTGGCCTCATCCTTTCCTTCTTCTTGCTCATCATCATCAGAATAAACTGGTTCCTCATTTGGTTTCAAGCCAGGGTCTCTCAAATCCGTTGGCCTCTTGCCATGATCTATGGGATTGTAGGCTTCATACAATTTATCTTCATCTGCAACCCAGCACTTCTTCTATGGATTACAATTGATTTTCATCCTCTTGCACATCTCTTTGTTGAGACAGAAGGTATGATCTGTTTCATTAACTTCATCATCTTCATCAATACATTCTAGATTCTTGAGCATGGTAGATATCATCTTTGAATAAAACATGGAAGTGGATTTCTTGGACGGTTTTATCATTCCAGCTATGTGTACCATCACATATCTACACAAATTGATCTTCTCATGTGTTTTCAGAAGAAACAACAGGAAAACATCCTGGTACTTTACAGAAGAAAAATCTCCTCTCCTAGGGCAAAGTTGGTGCTGAATAATCTTGAAAAGAAGTCTGCATTCACCATCTAATTCTGAAGCTGTGATTCTCCGTGACTCTCTGTTTCCTGTCAGAAGATCCAGAGCTAATTCATAAGAGAAGTAATCAGATGTTGGAGGAATATTCCCAGCATAATCCTCATACCGACCTTCATGAGGTACGTTCAAGCACTCAACCCACTGCTTAGATGAGAAGGATATTTTCTTTCCTTTTACCACAGACGATATCCTGGCAGCCTCTACACCATCTAAAGTGATTTCCAGATTCATATAGAACTCATGTACCAGCTTCGGGTAGTCTATTCGAGAGTTGTCAGAAAACCAGTCTATCCATCCTTGCGATTCAAGAACTTGCAGCAACAATGACTTACTTGACAAAAGCCACGCAGAGCTTACTTCTTTTTCTACAGCAACAATCCGAGTTTCCAGGTTCGGATTTACTGATCGTTGAGAGGTACTACTCGACTCGCCTCGAGCACGCTTTGAAGGTACAGGGCTATCCGGTCCTTTGCTCGGTCTCTTTTTCTTAGCCATTCGAGGATTTTGGGAAGGCAGGAGTTCGAAGGTTCGAAGTAGAGGGGAAGAGAGGTTGAAAGGTTCGGCGGGAAATGAAAGGTCAAAGGTTTAGGGAAGATAAATAGCCACGTATCATTTATTTTATCATTTAGGGTTCCCATAAAAAGTATAAAAGAAATTTACTAATTGATTACAATATAATAATAATAAAAAATATATCGGTATGACAGATCGGTTGCACAGATCAGTTTCACAGATCAGTTTCACAGATTAGTTTCACAGATCGGTTTCACAGATCGGTTTCACAGATCAGTTTCACAGATCAGTTTCAGAGATCGGTTTCACAGATCGGTTTCACAGATAAGTTTCACAGATAAGTTTCACAGATCAGTTTCACAGATCGGTTTCACAGATCGGTTTCACAGATCGGTTTCACAGATCAGTTTCACAGATCAGTTTCACAGATCAGTTTCACAGATCAGTTTCACAGATCAGTTTCACAGATCAGTTTCACAGATCAATCATACACAACTCTTGTTTAATAAATTTAATTCTTTCAGAGCATAAAGGCTTTGTGAAGATATCAGCTAATTGATGTTCAGAACTAATAAATTTCAAAGAAATATCACCTTTTTGATAATGATCTCTTAGAAAGTGATGTCTGACATCAATGTGCTTAGTTCTAGAGTGAGACATAGGGTTCTTAGATATATTTATTGCACTAGTATTGTCACAGTTAATTGAAACATGTTTAAGATCAAATCCATAATCCAATAGAGTGTGTTTCATCCACAGAATTTGTGCACAGCAACTACCAGTAGCTATGTATTCTGCTTCGGCAGTAGACAATGCAACTGAGTTCTATTTCTTACTACACCATGATACTAGGGATTTTCCAAGCAAATGACATATTCCAGATGTGCTCTTCCTATCTAACTTACATCCAGCAAAGTCAGCATCTGAATAGCTAGTTAGGTTAAATGATTGTCCTTTTGGATAAAAAAAACCTAAATTTATAGTATACTTAAGATACTTAAAAATCCTTTTAACAGCCAGTAAGTGTGATTCTTTAGGATTAGCTTGAAATATAGCACACATACATACACTGAACATAATGTCTAGTCGACTAGCAGTAAGATAAAGTAAGATCCCAATCATACCTCTGTAATTGGTTTGATCCACTGGTTTCCCAGCTTCATCTGTATCCAATTTACAGGTAGTACTCATAGTTGTATCACTTTCCTTAATACTATCCAATCCAAAACGTTTTAAAAGATCTTTTCTATATTTACTTTGATTTAAAATAATTTCATCTTTAGTTTGAAGAATTTGAAAACCAAGAAAATACTTAAGCT
Source organism: Viscum album (assembly GCA_963277665.1). Classification (NCBI taxonomy): domain Eukaryota; kingdom Viridiplantae; phylum Streptophyta; class Magnoliopsida; order Santalales; family Viscaceae; genus Viscum; species Viscum album. The sequence continues at coordinate 1,405,071,193 of OY728127.1, read as the reverse complement.
CTCCCATTAAGCTCATTTCAAATTCATTTTGCATAACCTTTAAAAAATCAGTACATAAGGAATTTTTAGAAGATCCAAAAATAATATCATCAACATAGATTTGTACTATTAATACATCTTTTGAAATCATTTTTATAAAAAGAGTGGGATCAGCTACTCCTTTTGTAAATCCTTTTGAGATAATAAAGTTTGAAAGCCTTTCATACCAAGCTCTTGGAGCTTGTTTTAAACCATATAAAGCTTTAGAAAGTTTAAAAACATGATTTGGAAAATGAGGATTTAAAAAACCAGGTGGTTGTTCTACAAAAACATCTTCAACAATAAAACCATTTAGAAAAGCACTTTTGACATCCATTTGATATAGCTTGAAATTCAGATGTGATGCATAGGCAAGTAAGATCCTAATAGCCTCTAATATAGCTACAGGTGCAAAGGTTTCCTCATAGTAAATTCCTTCTTCTTGATTGTAACCTTGTGCAACTAGCCTAGCTTTATTTCTAATGATGTTTCCAGATTCATCAACTTTGTTTCTAAATACCCATTTTGTGCCTATGGTCAAAATGTCCTTAGATCTTTGTACTAATTTCTAGACTTTGTTTCTTTCAAATTGATTTAGTTCTTCTTGCATAGCCATTACCCAAAATTCATCATTGATAACATCATTGATATTTTTAGGTTCTAACTGTGAAAGAAAAGCTTGATGTTCAACCTGATTTCTTAGAAAAGCTCTAGTCTGGGTTCCTCTATATAGGTTTCCTACAACAGCATATAAAGGATGGTTCTTTAGAGTCCTAGATGGTCTTGAAAAGATAGGGCTAGAGATTTCAGATTCATCTACAGATTGAGGTTCAACAGAAGCAGGTTCTGGAGAATTTTCAGAGCTGGATGTTTTAACTATAGGTCCATTGTATTTATCATTGAGATTCAAACCAGAGAGATCATCTTCAAGAGAGATTTTAGGTTCATGTGGATCAGTTTCATCAAATTTGATGTGAACATATTCTTCCACACATTTGGTTCTTTTATTGAAAACTCTATAGGCTTTACTAGAGATAGAGTAACCTAGGAAAATTCCTTCATCACTCTTGGATGCAAATTTGTCAAGATTGTCTCTAGTATTGAGAATGAAGACTTTGCAGCCAAAAACTTTGAAGTAGTTAACCTTAGGTTTCCTATGGTTCCACAACTCATAAGGGGTCCTCTTAAGAACTGTTCTGATCAAGACTCTGTTAATGACATAACAAGCTATATTTATAGCTTCAGCCCAAAAGTAAATAGGTAGTTCATATTCATTGAGCATGGTTCTAGCTATTTCTTGCAGGATTCTATTCCTTCTCTCTACTACACCATTTTGTTGGGGTGTCCTAGGGGCAGAGAAATTGTGACTATAGCCATTGTGTGAGCAGTAAGAATAAAACTCATGATTTTCAAACTCACGACCATGATCACTTCTCAGGGTCTTAATCTTGAGTCCACTAAGATTTTCTACAGACTTGGAGTATTTAACAAAGTAAGAACAAGCTTCACTTTTGTGATCTAGAAAATATACCCAATTATATCTAGAAAAGTCATCTACAAGAACATAGACATAGTACTTCCCATTTAAACTAGAAACTCTAGAAGGTCCAAATAAATCCATGTAAACCAACTCGAGAGGTTGAGAAGTTGACACTTCTTTCTTTGATTTAAAAGAAACTTTATGTTTCTTTCCTTTTTGACAGGGATTACAAACTTTGTCTGCTGGAAATTCAAGTTTGGGTAAGTCTCTAACTAAGTTATTCCTAGAATGTTTTCTAAGTGAGTGTACATTGCAGTGTCCTAATCTTCTGTGCCAAAGCCAAGACTCTTTATGAAAAGCATTTAAGCAGGGAATATTCTGCTTAGCTAAGGAATCTAAATCAACAGCATAAACATTTTCATTTCTTAAAGCAGAAAATACTAAAACATTTTTAGAGTTAAAAACATTGGATGAATCATTTTTAAATTTCACATAAAAACCATCTTCACACAATTTAGAAATGCTTAACAAGTTATATTTAAGTCCATCAACAAATAAAACTTCAAAAACCAAGATTGAATCAGTGTTACCAATCTGGCCTAAGCCGATGATTTTTCTTTTTGAATTATCACCAAAAGTGACAAAGCCTCCATCAACTTTTACTAAGATCTTGAAACATGAAAAGTCTCCTGACATATGTCTTGAACATCCACTGTCTAAGTACCATATCTTCTTGTGATAGCTCTTCAAGTAGGTCTCCTCAGAAGTGTTTTTCATGAAACACATGTTGGCTCGATTCCTTTCAGAGTCTGAAGATTCAGCTTCACTTGTGCTGTCTTCTGAAGCACTCCAAGTAGCCTTCATGGCTTTCTTGTACTTGTTATCCTTGTATTCATACTTCTTTCTGTATTTCAGCTTTGTACAGTCTGTTTTTATGTGTCCTTTTCTTTCTCATTCATAACAGACAACTTCATCTGATTTATCAGACTTCTTCCAATCCTTTTTCCAGTGTCCTTTGTTATCATACTTGCCTTTGTAGTTTGACTTTCTGAAAAACTTCTTCTTCCTATAGAATTTCTTAAATCTTCTAGCAATGTGTGCCATCTCAGCATCACTATCAGAATCATTCTCACTTTCCTCACTACTTAAACTTTCATTGATATCTTGTGGCTTTTCCTTATCCTTATTCTTTGAGGTTGTAGTCTTGAAGGCAATAGACTTCCTTTTAGGTTCATCATCTTCTTCTTTATTTACTTTAAGCTCTTCTTCATACATCATCAGCTTACCAATTAATTCCTTGACAGGCAGTGTTCCAATGTCACAGGATTATCTAATGGAGACAGAGGTTCCTCTCCATTTTTCAGGTAGACATCTCAAAATTCTCATGATTTGTTCCTTTGCTGGAACATCCTTTCCCAGAGAAGTCATTGTGTTGACAATTTCATTGAACCTGAGATACATATTAGAAATGGGTTCATCAGGCTTCATCTTAAAATTATCATTCTTAATAGTATAGGTATTCAATCTCATCTCCTTAACATTAGTTGTTCCTTCATGAGAAACAGCTAAGGTATCCCAAATTTCATATGCAGTTTTACATGCAGAAATTCTATTAAATTCTTCATCTCCTAGAGCACAGTACAGAGCATTCATAGCTTTACAATTATTATTGTAAGAAGTATTTGTAGGTTCATCCCAAGTAGATCTATCAGTACTGGGAATTTTATATTCAGCTTCAATGACAGTCCAAATATCAAAGCCCATACTTTCTAAGTGAATTTTCATTTTTAGCTTCCACTGAGCATAGTTGTTTCCATTAAAGAAAGGTGGCCGGTTAGTAGCAGCACCCTCAAGTCTATTATCCATGATATTACAAAAAGAATTTTAAAGAGATAAAAATTTAGAAATAACAGAAATTTTAAGAACTTTAAAAGACAACTAAAATCACAGTTGAAAAACAGAGTACGTTTAGAAAATATTAACACCATCTGATACCAAGTGTTGGTCGGAGTGGATACTCAAGAGGGGGGTGAATTGAGTTCCAATTAAAATTTTCTGTCAAAAACAATGTTGATTAAAATCCCCCTATTTCAAAAACAGATTAAACTGTAGTGAATTTATACAGATTATAAAGGTTCAATTAGTTTCTCAAAGATTGATTAGTTCTCAGTTAACTTAATCTTATGATTAAATTAACTTTTGAAACTAACTTACTGGTCTATAATAAATATAAACACTTGCGAGTTTAACTATCAAAGTAGCTTTGAAAATAAATTATATTTCAAAGTAATAGCAGCGGAATATGAAATAAATATGTAGTATGGATATAGTATGTAGCTACAAACACAGAGAATTAACCAAGAGGTTCAGTCTCAAGCCGAGACTTAGTCCTCTCAAAAGTTTATATAAAAAATGATCCACACCCTGGATCGGGGTTAACAATAGTGAACACACTGTCCAGGTCACAAGACCTCTACCACAGTTCTGTGTGGGAAAACAAACAACAGCTTAGAGCTGTCCAGGTCTCATACGACCTCTACCACTATCCACAGTGGGAAATGAAGTGTAAAAAGGTTTGCTGAGGATTTACAGATCCTCCAGTGAAAGTACAGGAGTCAGTGTGTGTGTTTAATAAAACAGATAACACACACTGCTCAAAATGTAAAACAAATGTATCACAGAGCAGAGATGTAGAGTTTAGAAATGGCTCTGGTGATTTCAGTGTAGCTCTGGACTCTTTTGTATTTGGTTAGAATTTATTCTGAGTCCTCTTGTCGTTTTTGTTTGAGAAGAAGAGTGTCGTATGCTTCAGGCTCAAAGGAAGTGATATGTAGTCGATGAATTTCTTCAATGTTCTTTTGTATGCACATAACACTTCTTGAGTAGGCTTGATTGTGTATGAAGTTCTGTTCTGATTGGTTCTTCCTCCTCTTTCTTTTCCTCTGTATTCTCTTGTGTTCTTCTGTCGACTCTTCTATCTTCAGCAGAGTCTTCTTGTATTTATGTCACGTGCTTCGGAAGACAGAAAAATTTTCCTTTCCGCAGGTATGAGGTACAGTTTCCTGACATCTGACAACCTTTATTAATAATTTGACAGAGTATCAAAATATGCCTAATATGACCGCTGGTTAGATTAAATAAAGATAAAGATAAAGAAATTCAAACAGTTGTTTATGACTATTGAAGAATCAAGTGATCGGTGGGTCATCAGCATTAGTGAGTAATGATCAGTGACTCAGATAGATTATCATCGGTGAATCAGACTGATTAGCATCGGTCTGTCATCTGATCGGTGAGTCAGTTTGATCGGTGAGTCATTTGATCGGTGGCTCATTTGCATCGGTGAGTCATTTGCATCGGTGAGTCATTTGATCGGTGAGTCATTTGATCAGCATCGGTCTGTCATCTGATCGGTGAGTCAGTTTGATCAGCATCGGTCTGTCATCTGATCGGTGAGTCAGTTTGATCAGCATCGGTCTGTCATCTGATCAGTGAGTCAGTTTGATCAGCATCGGTCTGTCATCTGATCGGTGAGTCAGTTTGATCAGCATCGGTCTGTCATCTGATCGGTGAGTCAGTTTGATCAGCATCGGTCTGTCATCTGATCGGTGAGTCAGTTTGATCAGCATCGGTGACTCATTTTGCATCGGATCGGTGAGTCATTTGCATCGGTGAGTCATTTTCATCAGTGAGTCATTTGCATCGGTGACTCATTTTGCATCAGATCAGTGATTCATTTGCATCGGTGACTCATTTTGCATTGGATCGGTGCGACCGTTGTCCTTTAATATGCGATCAGTGCTTCCGATGTCTGTTGATATTGAATCGGTGCTTCCAAAATACTTTGTACGTAAATAAGCATAGACAAAAAATGTGATAACAGATTCATTAACAGATTGTAATTAAGTTTATGAGAAATCAAACCAGATTAAGCATTAATGGTATGTGATGATTTGTGATTATTAAAACATCAATCATAGACATGAAATCAACAATCTTCCAGAGGGCTAAACACAGAGTAACATGATACTGAAGAACCTTTAGAAACATTACCTAGACAGTCTAGAACCCTAAAGAATCATCCTTTAGAAACTGTAATAGGTAACCTAGAAAATGGTGTTCAAACTAGAAGAAACTTAGGAAACCTAGTGGAATTCTCTACCTTCCTATCTCAACAAGAACCCAAGACTATAGAAGAAGATTTAGATGATGAAAGCTGGATAATATCAATGCAAGAGGAATTAAACCAGTTTAAAAGAAATGAAGTTTGGGAATTATTGGAAAGACCTAAGAATTATCCTGTAATAGAAACCAAATGGGTCTTTAGAAATAAACAGGATGACCAAGGCACAATAACTAGAAATAAAGCAAGATTAGTAGCTAAAGGTTATAATCAATAAGAAGGAATAGACTATGATGAGACTTTTGCACCTATAGCTAGGTTAGAAGCCATTATAATCCTTTTATCCTATGCATCTTATATGAATTTTAAATTATTTCATATGGATGTTAAATATTCCTTTTTAAATGGTTATTTAATGGAGGATGTTTATGTTGAGCAACCTCTTGGTTTTGAAAACTCTCAAAAACCTGATTATGTTTTCAAACATACTAAATATCTTTATGGCCTTAAATAAGCACCTAGAGCTTGGTATGAAAGATTAAGTTCTTCTCTTTTGAAAAATGATTTTACTGTTGGAATGGCAGACCCAACACTCTTTAAGAAAACTGTGAAAAATAATGTTTTATTGGTTCAAATTTATGTTGATGATGTAATCTTTGGATCAACTAATAAAACTCATTGTCATGAATTTTCAAAATTAATGCAAGAAGAATTTGAAATGAGTATGATGGTAAAATTAAATTTCTTTTTGGGTATTCAAATATTTCAAAAAGATTTTGGAAATGTTTTAAATCAAAGCAAATACATTACTAATTTACTTAAGAAATTTGTCCTTGAAAATAGAAATCCACTTACAACTCCTATGTGTACTAATATAAAACTTGATTTGGATGAAACTGGGAAATCAGTTGACAACAAGTTATATAGAGGTATGATTGGTAGCTTGTTATATCTTACTACTAGCAAACTAGATATAATGTATTCATTATGTATTTGTGCTAGATTTCAATCAAATCATAAATAATCCCATCTAACTGTTGTTAAAAGAATTTTTAGATATTTAAAAGGAACTATTTTTCAATCTCTTCTTTATCCTAAAACTTATGATTTCAATTTGATTTCATATTCAGATGCTGAATTTGGAAGTTGTAGATTAGATAGAAAAAGTAAATCAGGTACATGTCACTTTTTAGGAAAATCTTTAGTATCATGGTCTAGTAAGAAACAACATTCAGTTTCCCTTTCAACAGCTGAGGCAGAATATGTTTCTACTGGAAGTTGATGTGCACAAATGTTGTGGATGAAAAACACTCTTATGGACTTTGGATTTAATTTTAATAATACACCTATTTTATGTGATAATACAAGTGAAATTAATATTTTAAAAAATCATATTAGTCATTCTAGAACTAAGAACATTGATATAAGACATCACTTTTTAAGAGATCATGTTATTAAAAAGGATATATTTTTAGAATTTATAAATACTGAAATTCAATTAGCAGATATTTTTACTAAACCACTTCCCACTGCAAGGTTTGATTTTATTAAGGGGGAGTTAGGTTTATTTAATTTTAAATGATTTTTATTTTTATTTACTTTTATTTATTTTTGTAAATTTTATTTTTTTTATTGAATACTATTTAAGATTTTATTTCTTTTTTCCATATGAAAACTTTACTTGTTTTAAATATATGTAATTATTAGTGATTACATGGGAATCAAGGCTCTTAGAGCCTTTTCGACTTCTAAACCTTTTCACTTCTATCGAAACCCTTTCGAAATCTGAAAATCGCACTTTCTCTCCTAAACCCTAACCTTCAAACCTCTGAAACCCTAACCTTGAAACATTCATAGACTCTCGCAAAAATGGTAAGGACTAAAAGAGCCAGTGAAGTCGAGCCAAGCAATTCCAAGAGACAACACACCGAGGGAAGAAAAATCTTACAGGTTAAGGTAATCGATCTCGACTGGTTATTTCAGAAAAATCTGTTGTCGAAGAAAGCACTGTCGTTTTAGAATATTGAAAAGATGTTCAACAATGAAAGTACATAATTTCTGTATGAAGTACAACTTAGATACTTCTTCAAATCTGTACAGTTTAGTCTGGGAGATACCGAGGACAGTATGATGGCTAAAATAGAGGATAGGGATTTCTCAATCTCATCATTAGAGATTATTCAGATTCTCAACTTCCATCATGATGAAGTTTTTCATTTCGATTTGAAAAATATTGGAGATTCTGTGCATAAATCCGAAGACATAATGTCTTTTCTTTTTGGTACTAAGACAATAAAGAAAATGTTTTTCAAGGATTTGGAGCCTGATCAAAAGATTTGGTCAAATTTATTCAGACTGGAATATCTCCATGGATGGTAGAAATGGAAAATATTTTGTACCCAGATATGTATATAATGTTGCTTTTGTTAAGCGATATTAAGTTAAACTTTCCAAGATACTTGATAAGTTATCTCAGACACTGCTGTCAAAGCGAGGCCCAGATGAATTTCTACCCTTTTGGTGGATTTATTTCTAAACTATTTTTTAAGAAAGACATGGTGAGATTAGTGGATGCTCGAGTTCACTGTCATCACAGTAATACGTTTAATGCTGGAACTTTGAGGAAAGTTGGATATTTATGGAGCATAATTAAAGGAAATATTTTGTTAGTAGGAGCTTAGGAAGACTGAGAGAGTGCTCAGGATCAACCTGCTAAGTCCAAAGAGGGACAAGATGAATCCAGAGTCAGCAATGTAGCAAGAAGGATTCACTTTGTAATGGAAGATGTTGAGGAAGACAGAAGTCAGGAAGGAATTCAATCAAAAATAAAGAGACCAGTAAATGAGGAAGTCACTTCCCCTTCTTTGGAAACAACCACATAAGCTTTATTTTCTTATTATTTTGTAAAGGAAGTTGTTCTTGATAAGCCCATGGAATATGTTACTGAAAGAACAACACTAGTAGAGGGATCAGGAGTTCCAGAAGAAGCTCAAAGGGAGAATCAAGAACAGATTGTAGCTGATGTTGAAGTTGCACATCAACGAGAACAAGAGATGGAGACTGGTGAAGAAGTGGACAGACATCAGGAAACTTCTGAAAATATTGTTCTTGAAATTCCAGTGGAATAAAAAGATTCAGATGAATGTGATGAGCATTCTTCTGAAGCTTAAACAGAGGTACTTAAAGAGGAATTTTCTGTGGTGGAGTTTGAAAACTCTAAGGAAAAATATGTGGACCAACCTTCTCCGAACAAAGAAAAAGAAAAATCTGATCCTGAATCATTGCCTTTGGTACTGCTGCATCAACCAGAGAATGTGAATCAAGCACAGGGTTCATCTGATTCAAGGAAAGAAGAAGTTGAAGAACTGTATAGAAAGGTATCTCAGATGGAATCTGAGAATGTTTCTCTGAGAAATGACTTAGACTTAGAACATTTTAAGTTTCAAAAACTGAAGGAGTGTACAGTTTCAAGGAAAGAAGTTGAAATGTTTAAAGAGGATATGCTGACTGCTGTTACACAATTGAAATATGAAATGGTTATGAAGTCATATTTATCAGATCTGAAGTTGTTTATGGAGAACCAATTTGCATCAGTTGCAAATAATGTTGTTAGTGTATCAGGTACTTCAGCTAATTTAATCAGAAGGTTTGAGGCTATCACATCTACATTGAGAAACATGAATGAAAGGATACAAGATCTTCAATGTAACTGTGCTCCTTTGTCAGTTTTGCTGGACAATAACAAGTTCTTAGTGGATCAACTGACATCTAGTGAGCCATCGATCAGAATTCTGTTAGATCAGTTATCAGAGAAGCTGTCAGTATTTGTTGAAAAAGAGGAAAGGATGCATGAGTTTTTCAGAGTGAATTTCATTGAGGATATTCATATGAATCAAGAGAACATGGAGCTCGTTATCAATCATGGAGATGGGATGATGACGTGACTTCAAGAACAGTTTACAGAAATCAAGTCTGTAATCCAGAGGAGATAGACCCTATTGCCTATCTTACCCAAACCTTGATTCCTGTGTATATCATTGTCATGTATATACTGCTGTTTTTTGAATGGAAATTTTCTTTATTGTTTATTTGTTTCTTTATTTATTTGTTTTACTAACTTTATTTTTAATATTCCAGTACTCCAGATTTAATTATTGATAAACAGTTCATAATAGAATTTAATAACAGTTCATTACAATATTAAAAGTGTTAAAATCCATGATTTTTCATTATTTTTGATATCACAAAAGGGGGAGAATTTTTATAAACACAACATCAACATTTTATTTAGGGGGAGGATTAAATGAGAAATTTGAATTTATAATTATCTTTTTTGTGGAGAAGTTTTTTTTAAACCTTATAATGAATTTTGAAAGTTAATTTTGTTTAAATAATTTTAATTTTTTATGGGTTTTGTGATCATCAAAAAGGGGGAGATTGTTGAGAAAAGTATTGTTTTCAACAATACATTTTAATGTTATTTAAAGGGGGAGATTATTGAAAATAATACTCTATCTCTTTATGATAGTTTCGATGCTCAAAAATACCCTTAGTTATTTTCTAATAATTTTATTTAGTATTGTGCAGGAATTTATTAATTTATTTTAATCCTGAAAAAATGAGCATTTATTTTGGAATCTACTTTAGCACATTCTGGAATCACTGCTCACATATTACGTTGATAAATATAGCGCGTAATCTGCTTTAGCACGTTCTAGAATCACTATTCATACCTGACGTGGATAAACGTAGCGTAAGGATGAAAAACATGTATACTTTTTGTGATAAGAGAAAAGTATGGTTAAACAACCATACATTTTCAGGAAAGTATGGAAGAAGAACCTTACATTAGGAAGGAACCCTATGTTTTGGTTATCAGCAAAGTATGGAAGGAGAACTGTACGTAAATTATAAACTTTACATTTGTTTCTCAAAAGTATGGTTCATCAACATTACTTTTGTAAACAACCATACATTCTTGAAAAGTACATATCAAGTAAACATATGGATCTTCTACCAAACATTTGAGTGATGAAGAAAAATTATGGATGATCAACCCTACGTTTGTGTTCAACCTTATGTTTTCAACCTTATGTTGTTAACCTTACATTTGAAGACTATGTTATTAACCCTATGTTTTGAGGCCACTTCATCAACCTTACGTTTGGTGTCGGAAATTTTGACAGACGGTATTTATGTGCAACGATCAGTAAGCTAATTTATGGGAGGATATTAAGCTGGATTTAATGTCATTTTTAAAGTATGAATTTGACTGATTCAAAGCCATTTTGTTAATGGATTTAAGGTCGAATTAAAAGGATCTTTTTATGCCGAGTCTTAAGGGAAGTTACGACCTCTCTGTAAATTCAAATTTTTGAATATCGTGAATCAGAAGGCGACTTTTATGGATATAAATGTGCATGAGATATGCTCAGCTTTATTATATCTGTTCTCTCTGAAACACCAGGTACAAAAATATATATATGGGTGTGATCAATCTATTATTATTAAAAAATATAGAAAATAGAGACTGTGGAAATTCACGACTGATCTGCTGATTCAAAAAGGAGCGTCAAAGATCTGTTCTTTCAAGAAGACGGAACTTGATAGAAGATTCACCTATTCTACATCGAATATCTTCTGTGGATCTACTACTGCTGAAGTTGTGAACTATATATCTATATCTACTGCAACTGGATCAGCTCAGAACTTCTTCATCTTGAAGATCAATATTTCTAGAGACTTCGATCCATCTGCTGTCAATTGTATTTTGTAGAAATTGTGAAGATCAACTGGAAAATTTCTTTCTGAAATTATTTTTATTCTTGAGTAAACCAGCTTCTCGTTCTAAGATGTGTAGGTTTGTATTTGAACCATAAGGCTTTGTTTTTCCTTAGATTGTAAATGTGTTAACTGCCTGTACTCAGTTGTGAACCGGTTTGTGGAAAAGAGGACCATATAGTGAAAATCATCAAGCTCGTGGAGTTGAGCGTTGGTGGAGTGGACTAGGGGCCTTCTGTTCCCTGAACCACTATACATCTTTGTGTTCTTGTTTTTACTTATTCCACTGTATGATCAAATCTGATAAAGTATAAAGGAAAGAACTCGTTCAAGAAAAGATTTATCAAAAAATTTCAAAAGACACAATTCACCCCCCTCTTGTGTATAATCTGTAGATTCAGATCCAACAATGTTATCATCTATGTCTCATCCATTTTAGAAAATGAATGTGGATGAAGATTTCTATAAGATGCTAACTCATCTCCAAGAATTATATTAGGAGAATGAAAGACAAGAAAGGTATGAGATTTCCAGTGAAATTTATAAGTGCAAACTAGAAGAATGGAATCAAGAAATACCACATGTACTCAAGATGACCAGGTACATTGAGAGACTTAAATCCCTTGGGTTCAAGTTGAACAAATAACTATCAACTAATCTCATTATTTCCTCTTTATTGTCAATATTCTCTAATTTTATTAATAATTATAATATTAATAACATGTAAAAGTAACAACTAAATATTTTATCATTATGTTGGACTCACCTATTTTGATAATCCCAAATAATGTTTCATTTATATGAAAATCATGTTTCATTAGTTTTTATATTTTGTATCAAGTAACAATCAGGTATTTTCAATCTCACTAATTTCTTGATCAAGTTTACAGTATAAAAGTTTCTATGTAAAAGGTTAGCAATAGAGGTTACCGATAGAGGTTACTAATAGAGGTCACTACTAGAGGTTACTAATAGAGGTTACCGATAGAGGTTACTGATAGAAGTTTATCGCTGAGAAACCTTATCACTGAGTTGTCAATGTGAGTGAGTTCACCGCTACGAGCCTATCGATCAAAGGCTACTATTGTAGAGATACTGCTAGAGGTAACTTCTATAATCCTACTGATGAAGCCTACCAATGAAGCCTACTAATAAAGCCTACCATTGAGAAGGCTACAACTACCAGTCTACCATTACCTATACCCTTCTACTTTATAATTTTTCAATTTTCATGAGATTATTCTAACAGTAATATTTGGTAAATTTAATGCTTCTAACATTAATTAATACTGATTGTAGACATATTTAGAGACCATATCTAGAGACAGTAGGAGGTACAATGAGTACCTCACATGGTTTTATCATTCCCACTTTTAGACCTCAAGAATATAAAATAGAATAGAAGATCGAGCTAAATAGGATCATGCTGGGTGAGAGACAATATACGGAAGACCTGTAGAACAAGGAGAAAACCAACACTTACTCTGCTATCCTAAGAGCTTCACGAAAATAATTTGGGAGAACAAAGTCAAGACTTCCTTATGTTCATCATCGAATCTCTTTCATACTAAGAAGTAGAACACTTCAGTACCTAGAAGCTAAAACCTGGAGTTGCGACACTATGTTTTGGAGACAACTTCCAGAGAAGGGCTCAAACTAAAATTTCTTCACTCCAAGGAGTCAAGATCTAAACTACAAACACATAGAGCCTTCAAAACTCAATATTTATAACATTATCTCTATTGTGTACTTTTTATTAAATTTTTGAGTGGTGTATGTTTTTCTATTACACATACATTGTCTCCTATGCTTAAACTGGAGGATATTGAAAAACCTCACTCCAAACATTACTTACAATTTTTTCTCACATATAATTGTGGAAGAGGCCATGTGTGGAGGGGTTGTTTGTTTTTACCTTGAAGAACTATGATAGAGGGTGTGATCCCTAGATAGTTTGTGGAATCTATTGTAAATCCTGATACATGTTGTGTATCAAGTTTATTGTTAATATAAAGTACTTGGGGCCAGGTGATCACCAAGTGGAGAGGATTAAGTCTCAGCCTGAGACTGAACATCTTTTTTTAACTCTTTTGTGTACTTTATTCTGTAATACTCTGTTTTATTATTTTCCACTACTCATAATTTGAAAAATAGAAAACTGTTTTACATTAACTCTGATAGTTAGTTTTGGTTAGTGTGTATTTGTGTTTAATTCAGTAAACCTGTTTCAAAAGTTGGATACATGTTTTGCACTGATTCAACTGAGGACTAATCAATCTTTTAGAAACTTGTTAACCAATTGAACATTTATATCTCTACTGCCTTAATTAAGTGGTTTGTTTCATATTGGGTGATTTTTTTCATAATGTTTTAAAAAAAATTATATAGGAACTCAATTCACCCCTCTCGAGTTTCCACCCCGACCAACATTTGGTATCAGAGGATTATTTGTTGATACCATCAGAACTGTGATTCAATATTTTCAAATTCTTTTCAACTGTGATTTTAGTTTCATCTTAAAGATATTAAATTTTTTGTTATATCTAAATTTTTAGTTCTTTAAATTTTAATTAGCTATGGATAATCGAGTTGAGGGTGAGACTACTAACAAGATACCTTTCTTTAATGGTAATAACTATGCTCAGTGGAAAATGAAAATGAAAATGTATCTAGAGAGAATGTGTCCTAAAATCTGGGACACAATTGAAGAACAACATGCATTACCTGCTACTACTAGGTATACTTGGTCTCAGTTGACTAAAGCTACATATAATTATAACTATAAAGCAATGAATGCATTGTACTGTTCTCTAGGTGATGAAAAATTCAATAGAATATCTGCCTATAAAACTGTATATGAAATTTGGGATACCTTGGAAGTTTCCCATGAGGGAACAACCAATGTTAAAGAAATTATATTAAATACTTACACTATTAAAAATGATAATTTTAAAATGAATCATGATGAACCTATCTCTGAAATGTATCTCAGGTTCAATGAAATAGTAAATACCGTGAGTCTGCTTGGGAAAACAGTGGATAGAAAGGATCAGATTATGAGATTTCTTTGATGCCTACCTGACAGATGGAGAGGAACTTATGTTTATATACGAGAATCCTGTGACATAAGAAAGCTACCAATGAAGGAGATAATTGGAAAACATATGATGTACAAAGAAAATATCAAGGTGAATTAAGTAGTAGATGAAGAACCAAGATATAAATCTATAGCATTCAAGACTGCCACCTCCAAGATAAAAGACAAGGAAAAGGTTCAAGTTCCTATAGTTAGTTCCACCATTGAAGAATCAGATTCTGAAAATGATGATGAGATAACCCATCTTTCTTGAAAAATCAAAAACTTCTACCAAAAGAATAAGTTATTTAGAAAGTCAAACTATAAAGTAAGGTATGATAGTAGAGGAAAGTGGAAAAAGGATAGAAAATTAAATGACAACACAAATGAGATAGTCTTCTATGAGTGTAAACAAAAAGGTTATGTGAAGGATGAGTACCCCAAGCTGAAATTTAAGATAAAATATTAAGACAAAGGCAAGGGATATAAAAAGGCTATTAAAGCTACTTGGAGTGATTTAGAAGACAACTCTAGTGAATCCGATACTTTTGATACTAAAAATAACAATAATGAAAACCTGTGTTTCATGATAGAAACATTTGAGGTAACACATAATTATACAACACATTATGCTTACTATTATGGGAATGAAAGTGAATCAAATAATGATGAAAATATGACTAAGGATTAACTTTTTGAATACCGTGGAATGCATCAGGATTCCTTTAATAAACTAAAGGATAAATATAAATCAATGAAAATACAACATGCTTTAAATTTCAATTATAAGTCTGATTTGGATATTGAAAAAGAAAAATTTGCTTAGTTGTTAAAATAAAATACTGAACTTAAATTATCAAATGAGAAATTAAAAAGAGATCTTGAGAAGTTTACTTCCACTAGATATAGCTTAACTTAGTTTCTAGGGAAGAAAATTGCTCCAAAATACATAATTAGTCTAGGATATCAACCAGGACATAGAAGGATTATTAAGAAAAAATTTGTTTCAAAATCTGGACAGTTCACTACTAGTTCAAGTTCAGAATCATCTATTGAAAAACAATTTTCTAAAGGACCTAACAAAGTGTTTATGTCTCAAAACATTTCTGTTGATTATAAGAAACCTATAAGAAAAATTTGGGTTCCCAAAGCTTTACTTTATGACCTCTATGGAACCAAGAAAATCTAGGTACCAAAGTTACCCTATGTTTAATATGTTTTGCAGGAAAATTGTCTAAAGAGATCCTGTAAAACCCTATAGTACTTGGACAGTGGATGTTCAAGACATATGATGGGAGAATATTCATGCTTCAAGAGCCTAATCAATGTTTATGGTGGACATGTTACATTTGGTGATAAAACTAAGGTAAAGATCATCGACTTAGGCCAAATTGGTAACCCAAATACTATAATAATTTCAAAAGTACTCATTGTTGATGGGTTAATGTACAATTTTCTTAGTATATCTCAGTTGTGTGATGATGGTTTTAATGTTAAGTTTGAAAATGATGCATGCAATGTTTTTAATTCTAAGAATGACTTAATATTTATTGCTCTTATAAATTAAAATGTATATGCTGTTGATTTAAACTATGTATCCAAGAAAAATGTTTCTTGTTTAAATGTTCTTCATAAAGAATCTTGGTTATGGCATAGAATATTAGAAAACTACAATGTTCTCTCACTTAGGAAACTAACTAGGAAATTTTTAGTTATAGGCTTACCTAAATTGGAATTCCCACTTAACAAAGTTTGTAATCCTTGTCAAAAGGAAAAACAACACAATTTCATTCAAACCAAAGAAAAAAGTTTAAACTTCTCAACTCCTTGAGTTGGTTTACATAGATTTGTTTGGACTATCAAGAGTTTCAAGTTTAAATGGGAAGAACTATGTCTATGTTATTGTTGATTAATTTTATAGATACACTTGGGTATATTTTCTATCTCAAAAAAGTGAATAATTTTTTTACTTCATTAAATATTCCATGTCTGTAGAAAATCATAGTGGATTTAGAATTAAGACCTTGAGAAGTGATCATGGACGTGATTTTGAAAATCAAAAGTTTGAATCATTTTTCTCAAATAATGGATATAATCAAAATTTATCTTCTCCTAGAACACCTCAAAAAATGGAGTTATAGAAAGAATAAATAGGACGATTCAAGAGATTGCCCGGACTATACTTAATCAGTATAACCTGCCTATCTATTTTTGGGCTAAAGCTATCAATACAGATTGTTACATCATCAATAGAGTTTTAAATATACTTGTTCTTAAGAATACCCCTTATGAGCTATGGAAAAATAGAAAACATAAGGTTAATTAATTTATAGTTTTTGGTTGCAAAGTCTTTATCCTTAACACTAGGGATAATCTTGATAAATTTTCTTCCAAAAGTGATGTAGTAATTTTCCTGGGTTACTCAATATCTAGTAAATCCTAGAGTATTCAATAATATAACCAAATGTGTGGAATAATCAGTTCATGTAAAATTTATTGAGACTGATCTGCATGAACCTAAAACCTCTCTTGAATATCTTGAGGAAGATATGTCAATTTTGGACCTTAATGATAAAAATAGTGAACCCCTAGTAAAAACAACTAGTTCTAGAAATTTTCCAGAATATGAGTCTGTTGAATCTGAACCTGTAGAAAACAATGAGGAGTCAATTTCAACACTTTCTAGAGGTATTATAACTCTCATGAATCATCTTTTATATGTTTTAGTAGGTGATCTATATAGAGGGACACAAACTAGAGAATCTCTGAGAAACCAGGTTGAATATCAAGATTTTCTTTCACAACATTAACCCAAAAATATTATTGATGCTATCAATGACAAATTTTGGGTGATAGCTATGCAATAAGAATTAAATCAGTTTGAGACAAAAAAAAGTTTGTGAATTAGGGGAAAGACCTAAGGACAATTTGATCATAGGCACTAAATGGGTGTTTAGAAACAAAGTTGATGAGTCTAGAAATATAGTCAGAAATAAGTCCAGATTATTTGCACAAGGATATAGTCAAGAAGAAGGAATAGACTATGAGGAATCCTTTACACCAATAGCTAGACTAGAATCCATTAGGATTCTACTTGCTTATGAAGCTCGTCTGAATTTCAAATTTTTTCAAATGGATGTCAAAAGTGAATTTATAAATGAGTATATAGTTGAGGATTTGTTTTTTAGACAACATCCTAGCTTTACAAATCCCCATTTTTCAATTCATGTTTTTAAACATTTTAAATATTTATATGGTCTAACACAAGCTCCGAGTGTTTGGTATGATATCCTCAGCTGTTTTCTAATTTTAAAAGGTTTTACTAAAGGAATATCTGATCCTACTCTTTTTATTAAAATGATTTCCAAAGATGTTTTAATAGTACAAATTTATGTAGATGGCATTATATTCAGATATTCTAAAAATTCATTATGTATTGATTTCTCAAAGATGATGCAAAATAAACTTGAAATGAGTTTAATGGGAGAACATAAATTTTTCTTTGGATTTCAAAAATTTCAAAATAAAAATGGGATTTTCTTAAATCAAAGTAAACATACTAAGTATCTTTTGAAACATTTTGGTTTGTATACAATAAAGGTAGTGATACACCTATGAGTACCACTTGTAAGTTGGATGCTGATTAAACTGGTAAACCAATGGATCAAACCAATTACAAAGGTATGATGGGGAGTTTTAACTACCTTACTGTTAGCCAACCTAATATTATGTTCAATGTATGTATGTGGGCTCATTTTCAAGACAATCCCAAAGAGTCTCATTTAACTGCTGTTAAAAGTATATTTAAATATCTCAAGTATACTACAAACTTAGGACTATTTTACCCAAGATGAGAATCATTTGATTTGATAAGTTATTCAGATGCTGACTTTGCTGGTTGCATGTTAGATACAAAAAGAACCTATAGAACATGTCACATTTTTGTAAAATCAGTAGTATCATTGTGTAGTAAGAAACATAATTCTGTCGTATTATCCACTGCCGAAGATGAATATATAGCTGCTAGTAGTTGTTCTTATCAAATTCTCTAGAAGAAACACAATTTACTAGACTATGGTTATCAATTCAAACATGTCTCTATAAATTGTGACAACACAAGGGAAATTAACATCTCTAAAAATCCGGTATCTCATACTAGAAAAAAATCACATTGATGCGAGACATTACTTTTTGAGAGATCATTATCAAAGAGGTGATATAAACCTTAAATTCATTGGCACTGAACATCAAATTGATGATATATTCACAAAGCCATGGAATTATAAAAGGTTAAATTACATCAAACATGAGTTAGATATGATAATTTTTTATGTTATGACACCCCACTGTTGGACCTCACCGTTAGGACACCTCACCGTTGGACCTCACCATTAGGACCTCACCATTGGAACTCACTGTCAGGACCTCACCATTGGACCTCACAGTTAGGAACTCACCATTGGACCGCACTATTAGGACCTCACCATTAGGAAACCTCACCATTTCAGCTCACCATTAAGAAGCCTCACTAGTGGACCTCACCGTTAGGACCTCACTATTAGACCTCACCATTAGGACACCTCACTATTAGGACCTCACCATTGGACCTCACCATTAGAAAACCTCACTGTTGGACCTCACTATTAGACACCTCACTATTGGAACCTTACCATTAGTCGACCTTACTGATAAGTCATCTAATTATAGTTTTTCTGTCGGAATCAAAAACGTTTTTAGGTTTATTTATTTCATTTACTTGATTTGTTTTTAGATCCCTAAATGAAAAAAACATAGTGAAATCCACAATTAGATCCACCTTAGTCCTCTCCCTAACCTCATGCTACCAAATCCTTGAACCTACCCTTATGGTAATATCTTCGAACCACTTCAGATCACAATGGAAATACTCAAGAGACCGATGGTTAGTGATTAAGGAGACACATAGAACCCTAAGATACCTCGACCTAGATCTAGTAGTGGAAGAAAGGTTGTGGTAAAGCTGATCAATCCACATTTTTTGAAGAGGGAAATTGTGGTCGAAAAGGAATTAAGCTCGTAATGGATGTTGTAGAGAAGGTCTCTAGTGCTAAAGTCACTCGAAGCTCAGGATTGGGTAGAGTGTTTTGGAAATAATAATGGACCATATTATCCAAAGCTAGTCAAATAATTTAATGAGTTTATGAAGTTAGAACAGTCTGAGGATGAGAACCAAGTTTCTTCAAAGGTAAATGGAGTAAGTATGAGATTCTCTTCTTTTGAATGGGATGAATGCTTAAGAGTCCCATATGAAGTTATATTTAACTATTACTTTGGAGTGATGAATCCTACCAGTGAGTATTTCTGCTATGAAGATTCTCTGGATGAACTGACAGGGAGTAAAATCCCTAGAGAGGTAATTGCTGATGAGATGGATGGGGAATATAGATTTCTATCTATATTTTTCCAACATGTCTTGAGTCCCAAGAGAGGGGAATTTTCTAATTTGAAGTATCAATACATATTTTTGTTGTATCTGATGAAGCACAGGAAAAGGATAAATCTTTTTGGGTTGTTGATGATTCAGTTAGAGGATATGACTAGGCCTAGTTCCAATTCAAATTCTTTATTTCATGACAGGTTGATAACATTGATGTTGAAAGTGAAAGGATTTGTTGGACATAAGGAAGAAACAATTGTTGTAATGGAAAACTTCTGTATTACTAAAATGATCTGCAAGTTTATGAAGATAAATTGGAATCCTTGGAAAATGGAATAGGTTAATGATGAGGCTAAGCTCTATGAATACTTCAACCCTATTGAAAATCCTACTAGGACAAAGGAAAAAAAATATCCAGGTTTAAAACCTGATGAAGAGGAGACAGTGTATTCAGATGTAGAAGAAGATCATGTTGTTGTATAAGAAAGGGAGGATTCTCTTATAGATGACATGAGTTATCCTAACCTTCCATCAAGTTCTCATGTTAATACTGTATCCTTTAGAGATCCTAGTCCTCCAAAGAGATTACTGAGAAGAGAGACTGTCCTACGAGACAATGATGATGAGAAAAGAACTGAAGAATAAGGATAAGAGAATGTCTTAAGAGACATTACTATTAAAGAGACCTCAAAAGAGGAGGATGAAGTTGAATCTGATTACGAGGAGTTTTAGTCAGTTGTTGATAAAAGTAAATAAGAATGCCTATGTCTTATTACTTTGATAGGATAAATAGTAATTATTGAGAGTGAAGAGGAATAGGATGTTGAATCCATTGGAGCTAGAATTGCAATGGAAGTAGTTGAAGATTTTGTAGAAGAAGTAGGAGTAGACTCTCCTACTAGCTTAATTGATCAATGAAGACTGGAAGAGGAGAATACAGCTGTCTAGGAGGATGATCCAAGTGAGGAGGAGAAACATGTTTCCAGAGGTTTAGTTTTTGTTTCTCATGAAATAGAAGATTGGTCAGAAGACCTTGGATTCATAGTTTGGGTCTTAGACTATGAAAATTATGAAGACGACAAACCTAACAGAATACCTCCAATTAATTCCATTTCAGAGACCATTATAGTGCAACCAGTGGTTCTTCTACCTCATGATTATGTGAAGAAGGATGAATTGGAGTCAGTAAAATCAAATTTGAAGAGAAAATTTGATGAGAGATCCATTGGGATAGAGAGATCAAGGACTCTCAATCAAGAGTTTGTGGCATCTGATTTGGAAAGAATAATCTCTACCTTTCAATCCAAATTGCTACATGAATTGTAGGAATGTTATAATCAATTCAGAACATTGGTAAAATCTATGGAGTATATGAAATAGTCGATTGTGAGTTTAGACTCATACATGGCTTCAAAATCTCAAGTGGAAAAAGATCTTAAGTATGTTAAGAGTTTTCTTCCAAAAAATGGTCACTGTGTTTGAGGACTTTAAGAAGTCTACAGAGGATCATGTGAGTGGTCAGGATGATGATGTGAAGAGGTTGATCAGTGGATTGACCAAGTATTTTACGGAGATAATAGCTTTCACCATGGAACCCTTGTCTGCATCTACTTCCTCATCAACCTCTCTTCATATTGATCTAGACGTATTTGGATTAGTTGTTATAGAAGAATTAGAGAAGATCTATGGTGAAAGTACCTCAGACCCCTAGTCTTTGACTCATGTCATTTGCACTACTAGAGACATTTATAATCTTGTAAGATATTACTTGAGGGAGGAAGCCCATGATAATAAGGCCATCAAGGAGTAGATTGACTTCTATTACAAATGGGTTTACACAATGTATCAAATGGATGGACACATTAAGAGGATATTAGAGAACTTAAGGATCCCACCCGTCACTTGGTATTTTAAAGATCATGTTAGTAGGTTTCGAGAGTTAACTCCTACATTGGAAAAATTTATGGAGAATAAGGATGATTTCATATCAGCTATGGAATGTGGAGGAAGCATCATTATGGATTTCATGAATCTTCCTTTTCCCTTCCACCATGTAGACTGTACTCCCATTATTGTGCCTCTAGCCTCACCTTCTTCCTCAGCTGCATCAGGATCTACCAGTCCTGCCCCTTTGATGACTCCTACATAGGCCATTAGAATCTTGACTCCTATGATTCCTCAAAGATATAATCTTTATTGGTATGCTGGTGCTTCTATCACAGCCCCTCCTACCTTGCTTACTGCTATCCCTAGGGTTGTACCTCCATCTTCTGAACCTGCCTCCTCAGCTCCCAAAGATAAATCTCAATTAGAAATCTCTAATGTGGATTTAATTTCGGATATCTTATTTGATCAGCATCATTGTAATATTTTTGTATATTGTACTCTTGTCTCATTAATACAAAAATATCATTTTTTTCATCTTTTTTCCTTTTTTTTTCTAATCACAAATGGGGAGAATGGTTCTGATATATGACACTTCACTATATGAAACTTGAATATATGAAATTTTTGTATGTATTTATGCTCTGATATATATTCAATAATAAATGTGGTTCCTTGAAGATATTAACAAATGTGCTTAACCCTGCTTTAATAATACTTAAATATAAATTTAACCCTGCTTCAATAATACTTAAATCTAAATTTCAGTGACATAATTTGTGATTATAAAAAGGGGGAGATTATTGGAATCATCTTTTTTGATAATCCCAAATCATGTTTCATTTATATAAAAATCATGTTTCGTTAGTTTTTATAGTTTTTATCATCTAACAATAATGTATTTTCAATCTCAATAATTTCTTGATCAACTTTACAGTGTAAAAGTTTCTAAGTAAAAGGTTACCGATAGAAGGTTACCGTTGAGGAACCTTACCATTGAGTTATCAATGCGAGAGAGTTCACCGCTATGATTTTATCACTCAAAGGATACTGTTGTATAGTTACCACTAGAGGTAACTACTATAAGCCTACTAATTAAGCCTATAGATGAAGACTACCGATGAAACCTACCGATGAATCCTACCAATGAAGTCTACTGATAAAGTCTACCGATGAACCCTACAGATGAGGCCTACCGATAAATCCTACCGATGAAGTCTACCAATGATGCATACTGATGAAGCCTACCAATGAATCCTACTGATGAATCCTACCATTGAGAAGGATACAGCTACCAATATATCGATACCTATACCCTTCTACTCTATACCTTTTCAATTTTCTTGATATTATTCTAATGATCATATTTAGTAAATTTAATGCTTCCGAAATTAATTAATACTGATTGAAGACATATTTGGAGATAATATCTAGAGACAGTACAAGGTACGAGGATGACCGCATGTGGTTTTATCATTTTTACTATCAGACCTAAAGAATATAAGATATAATAGAAGATCGAGCTAAATATGAGCATGCTGGGTGAGAGACAATATACAGAAGATATTTAGAAAAAGGAGAACACCATCACTTACTCTGTTAACTTAAGATATTCATGAATACCATTTCGGAGAACAAAGTCAAGACTGCCTTCTAGGCTTCATAAAAAATCATTATACCAAGAACTAGAACACTTCAGTACTTGGAAGCTAGAACCTGGAGTTGTGACAGTCTATTTTGAAGACAACATCCAGAGAAGGACTTGAATTGATATTTCTTCACTCCAAGGAGTCAAGATCTGAACTAAAAACACACAGAGCCTTATAAACTCAATCTTTATAACATTAGTTCTATTTTTTCCTTTTTCTTACATTTCCGAGTAGTGTGTGTTTGTCTGTTATACACACACACACACACACTATCTCCTATGCTTAAACTGGAGTATACTAAAAATCCCCACTCCAAACATTACTAACACCTTTTTTTCCCATGTATAACTGTGGAAGAGGCCATGTGTGGCCGGGTTTTTTGTTTTTCCCATGAAAAACTATAGTAGAGGGTTTGATCCATAAACAGTTTGTGAAAAATGTTGTGAAGCCTGATACAGGCCGTGTATCAAGTTTATTATTAATATAAACTGCTTGGTGGCAGGTGATCACCAAGTAGAGAGGATTAATTCCTAGCTTGAGATTTAACCTCTTGTTTAACTCTATTTTGTAATTTATTCTATAATACTATATTTTTCTATTTTCCGCTGCTCATAATTTCAAAAATAGAAAAATGTTTTACATTGACTCTGATAGTTAGTTTTGGTTAGTGTGTATATGTGTTTAATTTAATAAACCTATTTAAAAAGTTGGATAATTGTTTTTCATTAATTCAACTGAGGACTAATCAACATTGGAGAAACTTGTTGAAAAATTGATCATTTATATCTCTACTACTTTAATTAACTAGGCTATTTCAAATTGGGGTATTTTTATCATAATGTTTTTAACAGAAATTTTAAGTAGGGACTCAATTCACCCCCCTCTTGAGTTTCCACCCCGACTGACACTTTAGTTCTCCAAGATGATAAGGAGATGAAGCATACCAATTCTTTATTACTTATAGTGAACAAGGGGTGGAATAAAAATACTAAGGAATTTAAGGCTAAGTCTAAGTCAAAGACATCTAAGCACTATCCTTGCAAAAGGAAAAAGATACAGAGAGAAGGCAATGAGAAGGAGGATATTTTATTTTCATGTTTAAATAAAAGGCCACTGGAAGAAGAATTGCAGAGCTAAGAAGAAGAAGTAAGGAAACACTTCTACTTAGCGCATTTTTTTCATCGAATGCAATCTATATTTATCTACTTGTTGGGTATTAGATAAAACATTTGGATCACATATTTGTATTCAACTATAGGAACCAAGTAGATTCAAGAATATTGGAAAGGGTGAGGTGGATCTCAAAAATATAAATGGTGTGGGTCTAGAATCCTTGGTAGTGGGATATTATAATCTATCCTTTTATAGTGGTTAATTTCTTGTATTGAATAATTGTTATTATGTACCCTCGGTTACTAGAAACATAATATTAGTTTCAATTTTTCACATAGTTGGATTTTATTTAAATTTTGTAAATAAATTTTTTCTCATTTAAAAAGATAACATGTGTTATGGTATGGAACATCTTAACAATGGATTATATATACTTGAACTCCCAAAACCTATAATGGAAATCATTGAAAAAACTAGATAACATGACTCATATAACACCCACATATAGAACTTCTGGGTTGGTCATATAAATGAGAACTGTTTATAGAAATTAAATCAAGTGGGGGTATTTAAAATTAACAGAGTTGATGCCCCTGGATCCATGTCACACTTGTTTATATGGTAAAATGACCAAATCACCCTTATCTAGAAAGGGAGTCAGAACAACTAAATTATTGGAATTAATTCATACTAACATATGTGGTTCATTTACAATAGAGGAAAGGGGTGGATTTTCATACTTCATTAATTTTACTGATGACTATAGTAGATATGACTATATCTACTTAATTGGGTATAAATCATATTCCTTTTATATGTATATGGAATATCAACATGAATTAGAAATCCAAGTTGGTAGGGAGATTAAGGAACTCCTCTCAGAATGAGGTGGAAAAAATATTAACAAATATTTCATTGATCACTTAAAGGAGTATCTGATAGTATCCCAAATCAATCTTCCTTATACACCTCAGTAAAATGATGATATTGAAAGGAGGAATTAGACATTGATTGACGTGTTCAGATCAATGATGATTTAGGTAACTATTTTGTTATTTTTTGGGGATATACATTGTAAACTATGATATATATAATTAATTGAGTAAAAAATATAGAGATATATGAGATTCCATATGAGTTTTGGTGTGAAAAGAAACCAAATATATCACACATACATTTATGGGGATGCATGTATTTTTTCAAAAATATATATGGTGAAAAATTAGCATCCATAATCGCGAATTACATATTTATAGGTTACCTTAAATAAAAAAAGGATATTACCCATATAACCATTGTTATAGATAAGTGATTGTGGAAATAAATTCTATATTTCTAGAAATGAAACACATTTCCAATTGAATTAGTGTGAGACATACTGAATTTTATGATGTTAATCCTCTAGATTCACAAGATTTGTTACAAGAAGAATCTCAACAAGAGAAAATGGTATGTGAAGAAGTTTCTAAGGCACAATTACTTTATAGGTCTATTTAAGAGGTTAGATAACTAGAGGGTTATGGTTTTCTTGTCACTAATTCTGGGAACACATTAACCCTTGATAATGATGAAGCTATAAACTATAAGGATGAAGTAGAAGGTAAGGATGTTTCTAAATAGAAAGAATATATGAATTCAAAGATGAAATCAATGTACCAAAATCATGTTTTGATTTTGTTTTACCCTCCAACTGATGTAAAATCCATTTGGTGAAAAGGGGAATTCAAGAAAAAGCTATACATGGATGGTAAAGTTAATACCTATAAGGAAAAACTGGTAATAAAGAGTTTTAGGAAACATCAAGTCATTGACTATGATGAAACCTTATCAATATTAGTGATGCTAAAATCTATCATAATATTACTTGAAATAGTAGCCTTCCATGATTATGATATTTGGAAAATGTATGTCAAAACTAATTTTCTAAATGGGAAGTTGGTTGAAGACATCTATATGAATCAATTCGAAGGGTTTGTTAATTCAAATAATTCAAATAAAGTGTAAAATCTGTTAATATCCATTTATAGATTGAAGCATGTATCACGATCATGCAATGTTCATTTTGAAGAGGCCATAAGAAAATTTGGGTTTTTCAAGAATGAAAGCAACACTTGTGTCTATAAGTGGTTAATGGGAATGAAATCATTTTCTTTTTATTATATATTGATGATATACTAATTGTGGGAAATGAACAACAAGTTTTACAGTTAGTTTAGACTTGGTTAAATGAATGATTATCTAAGAAAGACGTAGGTGAAGTACCCTACTTATAGGGGTCAATATATAATGATATAGATCTTACAGGCTTCTTAGATTGAGTCAAATTACATATATTGAAAATGTACTAAAAGGGTCAGTATGAAAAAATATAACATAGGGTTGTTGAAAATTCCACATGGTATCAATATCTCTAAGAAAACGTGTCCAAAAACACAGTAGGAGATTTAAAGAATGAGTAGAATACCTTATGCCTTAGTAGTTGGATCTATCATGTATTAAATTCTATGTACTAGGTTTAATGTTGACATTTATTTATGCATGGTGGGAAGATATCTAGATAATCTAGGTGAGCTGCACTATGAAATTTTAAAAACAATCACAGAGTAATTGATGCATAAAAAGGGTATGTTCCTGGTATATAGAGGATATTTGAAACTACTGGTAAGGGGATACATTGATGCTTATTTCCAGAAATATCATGATGATATGAAATAACAATCCAACTATCTATTTTAATATAATGGTGGTGAAGTGTGTTGGAGAAGCTCAAAGAAACTTGTGGTCACTGACTCTATAGCAGAATCTGAGTATATAAAAACTTCTAATATAGCTAAGGAGGGGGTCTAGATACACAAACTTGTCTTAGACATTGGTGTTCAATTAGGAAGTATAGACACTATTCTATTTTATTATGATAATACTACAATATTAGTGGTTTCTAAGTATCAAAGGTCACATTAGAGGAAAAAAATATACCTATAATATAGCGACCCTAGAATTTTACACATAACATATCATGATTTTAACATAATTCATCATCAAAGTACAATCCATGGATCTTTAAGTCTAGTGTCTTGGAAGACTAGGTACATATAACATAAAACATGGGCTAAAAAAACTTCTTTATTTAATCTTCATAAAGAGATCCTAACATCCTTTGATCCCATACATCGTCATAGGGTACCCTGGGGGACACATGAATAAAGGGATGAGCTAAAAATCCCAGTAAGGGAAAGAACATAAGAATAAACTTTAAGCACATGAGTTAGGAGGCTTGACATAATGATATTGGAAGCATGGAACATATGGAATCATAACATATAAAAATGGGGTCATAAGAACATGAGATAAAATAATAATGGGATCATATAAGCATGAGATTATATAATCATAGTTTCATAGATAGGTGGCATCAACTTTAGACAAGACTTTAGTATGAGTCAAGGCTAACTGCCAATCTCGTTTCCCATAGTAGCACAAGCCAAGGCTAACCGCCCGAACCATTTTCCCATAATCTTCTCATGAGACATTAAATTTACCCAATGCATTGGAGCTCTATCTGGGCGCACCCATCTAAGCTTATTTATGTATATTCTATCCATATAAAGAACCTCCATCATACATAAACATAAGAGTACCCAAGGAAAGAAATGGGCACCCAATCATGTCATTAAGCATAACAAAAAGGGGCATAACATACAAGAATCCATGAAAGAAAGGAATTAAATCATAAATAGACATTAATAATGTATAAAGTCATAAATCATGAAAATATATAACAAACTGAAGTGATAACATGTAAAAATAGTTTTTAGGAATCTTTGAGTCAAAACATTTTAGTGCGGTTTAAGAAAACACCGAATATCTCTTAAAACGAAAAGCAGCATAATATTTTTATAAAACCATAAGTAAACCATGGGGTTTTAATAATAAAGAAACTTATTTTATAAGGAAAAATGTGACTTAAAATAGAGGATAGAGTACACTTGATAATAGGAAAGAATTCAGGAAGTTCCCTTAAAACGGGTTCACTTATCGGGAAGTAATGAGGAGAGAATCAATTAAAATCATGCATATCCCTGAAAGAATGTGATGAAAGAGTCTTTATAAATATAATTGGAAAATTTAAACAATATTTAGAGTATTCACAAGAAAATATAAGATAACATCATTTTGGTAGAAAGGAAGATAAGACAACCTAAAGTAATAAAAGAGGTTCGGGTATAATTCTTTACAGATTATCAGCATGGTATCAGGAGTACTTGAGGGGGATTAGTGGGAGAGTAAAGGGAATTATCATCACTTATACATAAATAGGGCAGTATGGGGGAGGTGCAAAATCGTACCCCATAATTAATAATTACACAAAACATGTCTTATCATAGTGAACAATCTTGAATAAGAGTGAAATTGAGAGGATCCCTTACCTTAGGCCCGCTGGTGTTCTTCACTTGATATTAATGACCTGAATAGTCATATTAGGTTTATTAATCAATAGTTCCAGAACCATATATAAAGGTAAAAGATTCATTGTAACCTTTTTAAGTTCATTTATAGCCATCTTGGTTGATTACGTGGTTCAATTTCATTGTTCGGGTCCGTTTGATTCATTTGTTTTAATGATCGGTTCAATTGTATTTAGGTTCAAATAAATTGTAAGATGAAAGTGGTTGTCCAGAATTGAAGTTATAAAATTAGTGGACATCCAGTAGGTTACATGGTTACAAAATTCATTTGGTTAATTAGAGTTAAAGAGAACATTTACATTAACCATTAATGATAAACACTTGAATTAATTTTAACGATTTTCCCCATAATTTACTTGTTTTGTATTATTGTATTATATCATGAGTCTATGAGGATTAAATAACCATAAATAGGACATATAAAATATATAATAATCTGGTTCAACCATAACATAAATGGTTTCATGACCATAATCAATATGATAAGAGAATTTGAAAACCCATTATCCATGATGTCGGTAATTTGACCCATCACAGACTATGTTTAATTCTAGAACGTGAGGGAGAGAATGAAAAGTATGATGCTTGAAATTTTCCATAAACATGATTAGAATCAAGAATATATGATATAATGGAGCTTTGATGCCTTTTGTATAAGGTAAGGGGAAGATGTTATAAGGAAAGAAAGAAAATGAAAACAAAACACTTGAAAACAAAAGAGGGTTCTTACCCTTTGATCTCCTCTCTTTGAGACTCCTCTTAGGGGCATTGGTTTTGGTCTTTGAGAAAGAACATAAAGCCTTGGACGTGGGGAAGGATATTGGGAGGGTAATTTGGCAGAAATTTGGCTAGGCACAAGGCTTGAGAGGTGTGAGGGAAAGAGGTAAGGAGAGAGGGTATTTATAGTGGAGGAGAGAGGGGTTTCCTTAATATAAAATTCATTAGTTTATTATTTCCCCACAAGAAAAGGAATAGTGAGTCTTGCATGACCAAGTATATTAATTTTATAATTTAGTCCCGAACCAAGTGGGCTTAAATCATAATAACATCACACATGACTATATAATTATCTTATTTAGCTTATTTTTGTAAATTACGGTATTTCACTATTCATCAAAAATTCAAGTATTTCAGAAAAATCCAAAAAATTTACCCCAACCATTTCTCGACGTGTATAATCCAAAAATGAATTCCATTTTAAAAAAATAATTTTCTAAATATTATTATTTTAATATTTATATAAAATAATAATTTATTATCAAAACAAGCTTTAAAGCATTCATTAACTCATTCTAAACAATAGGTATATTGAACTTCCAACATGAATATTATTTTTATACCACCATAGGTAAGGTTACTATTCATTAGGGTATATCAATATTCATAAGGGTATGTTACTATTCATTAGGGTAGGTTACTATTCACCAAAATGTTTTTTATTAGACTCCAAAAAACATCTTGGACAAAACCATGTATGCCGGATTTTCGAAATTCCAAACACAGAAGTAACAAACTTCTGTTTAAAGGTCACTTATCACTTATTAGTTTATTATTATGTGATTTTATGGAATATTTATAAGAAGGGAATTTCCATTAAAAACATTGGGTCGTTACATTCTTCCACCATAAGAAATTTCTCCCTCGAAATTTCATTTTACATTCTAGCCTAAAAACAGATGTGGGTACTTTTCCTTCATTGATTCCACCAGCTCCCATGTTGCTTCCTCAAACTTGTGGTTCCTCCACAACACTTTGACAAGATGGGTTGGCTTGTTGCGTATAACATTATCTCTCTGATCCAGAATCTTTACTGGCTGCTCCTCATAGGAGAGATCATCTTCCAGCTGCACCACCTCTGAGTTTAGTATATGTGAGGGATCAGGTATGTACTTCCTCAAGAGTGATACATGAAAAACATCATGAACTCGAGCCATATTCAGTGGAAGTTCAATCCTATAGGCCACAACTCCTATGCGGTCAAGGATCTCAATGGGGCCAATATACGTTGGGCTTAACTTCCCTTTCTTCCCGAATCACATGAATCTCTTCCATGGAGATATTTAAAGGAAGAATTTATCTTCAACATCGAACTCCAAATCCCTTCGACGGTTGTCAGCATAGCTCTTTTGCCGACTTTGAGCAGCTTTGATGTGTTTCTGGATGACCTGAACCTTCTCTGTCATCTCTTGAACAAGATCGGGTCCAAGTAGATTTCTTTCTCCAACTTCATCCCAACAGGTTGGAGTTCTACATTGCTTTCCATACAGAGATTCATATGGAGCCATCTGAATACTCGAGTGGAAGATATTGTTGTATGAGAACTCAACTAATGGGATATGCTGATCCCATCCACCTTTTAATTTTAGAGAGCAGGCTCTAAGCATATCTTAAAGCGTCTGAATAGTTCTTTCAGACTGACCATCAGTTTGGGGGTGATAGGATGTGCTGAAATTTAATTCAGTACCCAAAACATATTGAAGAATCTTCTAGAATTTATATGTGAACCTTGGATCGTGGTCAGAGACAATTGAGAGTGTAATACAATGCAGTCTCACCACTTCTTTCTCATATAACTTTGCATGTTGTTCAAGCGAGAGATCTTCTCGAATAGAGATGAAACGGGTTGTCTTGGTGAGTTGGTCAACCACAACCCACATTGCATTATTTCCCTTCAACATATTCGGGAGACCTATGGCAAAGTCCATAGTAAAATTTTCTCATTTCCGTATGGGTATAGGCAATGGCTGCATCATACCTTTGGACTTTTTTTACTCAGCTTTTACTTACTGACATACCAAGCACCTTGATATATATTCTGCAATCTCCCTCTTCATGTTATCCCACAAGAAGTGTTCTCGGAGATCACGGTACATTTTGGTACTCCTATGATGGATAGAGAGGTCGAGATATATGCATCATTCAATAGATCTTTCTTTATATCTAGATCAGATGGTACACATAATCATTTCCCAAATCTTACAACTCCTTCCTCATCAATTTTGAAATCAGAGGATTTCCCATTTTTAACAGCTTCCACCCCTTTCTGAATTTCCACATCCTTTCTTGGAGCAACCTTTATTTTCTCCAAGAGGGATGGTTGAGAAATCATTTGAGAAAGGATTGATGATGTTCCTCCCTTAATGATTCCCATGTCCATACTTTTCAAATCAATAAATATCCGATCCTTTTTAATTATAATCATTGATAAAGATGCAGGATCCTTTCTACTTAGAGCATCCGTCACCTTGTTTTCCTTACCGGGATGGTAGTGGATTGAGCATTCATAATCCTTGATGAGATATATCCATCTTCGTTGGTGCATATTAAGCTCATTCTATGTGAATATATACTTGAGACTCTTGTGGTCAGTATATATCTCACATTTCTCCCCATAGAGATAATGCCGCCAGATTTTCAAGGCAAATATCACAGCCGCTAACTCCAGATCATGCATTGGATAGTTTTGCTCATGGATTTTAAGCTTCCTTGAGGCATAGGCTATCACTTTATCATTTTTCATCATCACACAACCTACGCCCTTCTTAGAAGAATCATTATACACCACAAAGAGTTCCCCACTGGTAGGGAGTGTGAGTACTGGCATAATGATAAGCCTCTTTTTCATCTCCTTGAAACAGTATTCACACTCCTGTGTCTAGACAAACTTTACTCCCTTCCATGTCATCTTGGTCACTGGTTTTTACAATCGTGATTTTTTTTTCACGAATCGTCGATAATACCCAGCTAGACCCAAAAAGCTGCGGATCTCTATTACAGAAGTTGGTATGGGACACTCTTCAATTGCCTTCGTCTTGGAAGGGTCTACAGATATCCATTTTTTCGTGATAACATTCCCCAAGAATGATACTTCCTCCATCCAAAACTCACATTTACTATACTTTTCATACAACTTCTCCCTTTGCAAAGTCTTTAACACAGTTTCCAAATGCTCCTCATGTTCCTCCTTTATCGTGGAGTATATCAGAATATCATCAATAAAGACTACCACAAATTTGTCAAGGTAATCTTTAAAGACTCGATTCATTAAATCCATAAAAATTGATGGAGCATTAGTGAGTCTGAAGGGAATCACTATGAACACATAGTGTCCATACCTCGTTCGAAAGTCAGTCTTGGGAATATCTTCCTTCCTCACCTTTAGTTGGTGATATCCTGACCGAAGGTCCACCTTAGAGAAATAACTGGCCCACATAGCTGACCGAACAAGTCATCTATCCGTGGAAGGGAATACTTGTTTTTTATTTTGATTTTATTGAGATCACGATAATCAATGCAGAGGCGCATTGATCCATCCTTATTCTTGACGAAGATGACTGGAGCACCCCACGGTGAAGCACTCGGGCATATAAAAACCTTCTCCATATTCTCCTGTAACTGCTTCTTCAGCTCTTCCAGCTCTACGGTGGCCATTCTGTAAGGTGTCTTTGAGATTGGAAGAGATCCAGGGATAAGTTCAATTGAGAACTCAACCTCTCAGTCAAGAGGAAGACCATGCAACTATTCGGGGAATACATCAGTGGAATCCCTCACGATGGGCATGTCTTCAAGCATGATTCTCTCATTTGTCTCAATAATTTGAGCTAGATATGCATGCTCATAAGGAAGAAATATCCAAACTTGAGACGAAGATTCTAAAGGAGACTCATCTTCCTCCTTGCACTTGAAAAGAATCAGAGGATGCTTCAAGATGTGAAGGGTAATCTCCCTTTCCTGACAGTTGATGTTGTCCTTGTACAAAGATAACCAATCCATGCCCAAGATAGCATCAAATTACACTAAAGGAAGTATGAAAAGATTTGCTGGGAGGTTTAGTCCACAAACATTAACCGGGGAGGAGTTATAAACCATCAATGAAATAATTTCCCCATTCGCTGTTCTCACAGATAAATTTTCCTCCAAATTTTGAGATGGTGTTTGAATAGTTCTACTAAACTTGCAAGATATGAAAGAATGCGTAGAGCCAGAATCAAATAGTACATTCGCTATTCATGAATGAATAAAAAGTGTACCTATCACCACATCGTTTTTCGGATCCACCTCAGTAGTAGTGATAGCATAAGACCTTCCTTGTTGCCTTGGAGGTTGTTGCTGTTTGCCTCCAATAACCCTCGGCTTAGGGAAATTGTTCGCATAATGCCCAAGCTCCCTGCAGTTATAACACTGCACTGCAGGCTGAGTTTTGATATGAACCTTCATTTATTCTACAACATTAGCGGGATTTTTCATATCCCTTCGGAATTTCTTGGCCAGATGACCAAACTTTCTGCATTTGAAGCAATGCTTGGTTCCCTTCAAACAGTTACCAGGATGCTTCTTCCCACAATTTTTGCAAAGGGGAAAGTTGGGATTCTTCCCATCATGGGATTTGTTTGATGGACCACCCATGTTGTTTTCCATCTACCTCTTCTTGTCACTGGGCCCATGAGACCACTGAGAGTCTCCAATATCCATTTCAACCTTGAGGGCACAACAGACAATCTCCTCATAGCTGGTGAAGTCTTGAATCGCCAACACTTTTCGTAGACTCAACTTTAGTCCACTAAAGAAGCGATCCACCTTACTTTCAGTGTTCAAGACAAAGCCAGAGGTGTACCTTGAAAGCATGGTAAAGTTTTCTTCATATTCCCCGATGGACTCATCTTCCTTCTATTTGAGTCCGAGGAATTCTCTTTCCATCTTGATATGGGGGGTTTGAGGAAAATATTTGTTGAAAAAACATCCTCTTGAATTCCTCCCAATCTATGGAATCGATTTCCTCTTGGGACTTTTTATTCTTGATCAGTTTCCACCACTGATCAGCTTCCCCATCAAAACAATAGATTTACAGTAAGAACTTCTCTTCTGTCGAGCACTAGAGGATGGTGAATATCTTTTCAATGGAGTTAATACATTATTCCGCAAGGAGGGGATCAGAAGATCCGCTAAACATGGGAGGCTTTTTCCGCATGAAGGATTCTATGGAAACTTTCTCTTTCCATGGAGGAGGGGGACATTCAACCTGATTCAAGTTAATATTCATAACTCGTGACAGCTGAGCAAGTACTGCCATGAAGTTTTGAGCACCTGCTTCCGTCACATCAGGCGTTTCATTAGGGAAATCATCACATTGCCTATAACATTGGTTGTTGGAACATGTTCTTTTATTTCCCACCATTAACTAAGAAAAAGAACATATAATTAGAGGTCTTGAATACCTAGCTATTGAGAATAGAAAGGAAACTTTGATCATCAAAGGAAAAACTTATAAAGAATAAGTACATCCTGACTTGTGATTCCTTAGGTTTATATCTAGGTTATCCTCAATCTATTTCTTAACTTATATTATTATGGTCTTTTTCACCTAATAATGGTTTGTACTAATCTCGTGAATCTACCAAAGCATATCCCCCAGGAGTGTTGTAACCAAGAGTGCAGAAATGCCCATTGTCATGCACCAGTTCCCGTTCGAGTCTAGATGAAAGCGGTGTTTTCAGGTTTTACCCCTAGGATACATCTATGACAGAGCTGCCTCTACCTGCTCGTATCCAGACAGGGATTTATTTTCTTGATAAACCACTTAATCAATACTCACTAAAATTTGGGAATGTTTTCTAATACTTAGTCTCATCCTTAAGGTTCTCACTAAGGTGATCTATTCCTAATCTCCAAAAATACCTAGACCATGCTTTGATACCAACTATAGTGACCCCAGCCTTTTACACATAACATATCATGTTTTAAACATAATTCATCATCAAAGTACAAGCCAAGGATCGTTAAGTCTAGTGTCGTGGAAGACTAGGTACATATAACATAAAACATAGGCTAAAAAAACTTCTTTATTTAATCTTCATAATGAGAACCTAACTTCCTTTGAGCCCTTACATTTGCATATGGTACCCTGGGGAACACATGAATAAAGGGATGAGCTAAAAAGCCCAATAATGGAAAGAACATATGAATAAACTTTAAGAACATGAGTTAGGAGGCTTGACATAATGATATTGGAAGCATGGAACATATGGAATCATAACACAAAAACATGGGGTCATAAAAACATGGGATAAAATAATCCTGGGATCATATAAGCATGAGATTATAAAATAATAGTTTCATAGAGAGGTGAAAGCAACTTTAGACAAGAATTTAGTACGAGTCAAGATAACCGCCAATCTCGTTTCCCATACCAGCACAAGACAAGGCTAACCGCCCAGAACATTTTGCCATAATCTTCTCATGAGATATTAACTTTATCCAATGCATTGGATCACTATCTAGGCACACCCATCTAATCTTATTCATGTATATTCTTTCCACATAAATAACCTCAATCATACATAAACATAAGAGTACCCAAGGAAATAAATGGGCACACAATCACGTCATGAAGCATAATAAAAAGGGGGGTAACATACAACCATCCATGAAAGAAAGGAATTAAATCATAAATAGAAATTAATAACATATAAAGTCATAAATCATGAAAATAGATAACAAAATGAAGTGATAACATGTAAAAATAGTTTTTAGGAATCTTTCAGTCAAAACATTTTTGTGCGGTTTAAGAAAATATCGAACATCTCTTAAAATGAAAAGAGGAATAATATTTTTATAAAACCAGAAGTAAACCAGGGGGTTTTAATAATAAAAAGACTGATTTTATAAGGAAAAATGTTACTTAAAACATTGGATATATTACACTTGATAATAGGAAAGAATTCTGGAAGGTCCCTTAAAATGGGTTCACTTATCGGGAAGTAATGTGGAGAGAATCACTTAAAATCATGTATATCACTGAAATAAAGTGATGAAAGAGCCATTATAAATAGACTTGGAACATTTACACAACATTTATAGTATTCAAAATAAAAGATAAGATAACATCATTTTGGTAGAAAGGAAGATAAGACAACCCAAAGGAATAAAATAGGTTCGAGTAGAATTCTTTACGGATTATCATCATGGCATCAGGAGTACTTGAGGGGGATTAGTGTGAGAGGAAAGGGAATTATAATCCCTTATTCATAAATAGGAAAGTATGGGGGAGGTGAAATATCATACCCCATAATTAATAATTACACACAACATGTCTTAACATAGTGAACAATCTTGAATAAGAGTGAAATTGAGAGGATCCCTTACCTTAGGCTTGTTGGTGTTCTTCACTTGATATTAATGACCTGAATAGTCAAATTAGGTTTATTAATCAATAGTTATAGAACCATATATAATGGTAAAATATTCATTATAACCTTTTTAAGTTCATTTATACCCATCTTGGTTGATTACGAGGTTCAATTTCATTGTTCGGGTCCGTTTGTTTCATTTGTTTTAATGATCGATTCAATTGTATTTAGGTTCAAATAAATTGTAAGATGAAAGTGGTTGTCCAGAATTGAAGTTATAAAATTAGTGTACATCCATTAGGATACATTTTTTCAAAATTAATTTGGTTAATTAGAGTGAAAGAGAACCTTTACATTAAACATTAATGATAAACACTTGAATTAATTTTGACGATTTTTCCCATAATTGACTTTTTTGTATTATTGTTTAATATCATGAGTGTATGAGGATTACAGAACCTTAAATAGTACATATAACATATATAATAATCTGGTTCAACCATAACATAAATGGTTTCATGACCATAATCAAAATGATAAGATAATTGGAAAACACATTATCCATGATGTCGGTAATTTGACCCATCACGGGGGATGTTTAATTATAGAACGTGAGGGAGGGGAGGAGAAGTTTGATGCTTTAAATTTTCCATAAAAATGATTAAAATCCATAATATATGAGATTCTTTAGCTTTAATTCCTTTCAGATAAGGGAAGGGGAAGATGGTATAAGGAATGAAAGAAAACGAAAACAAAACACTTGAAAACAAAAGAGGGTTCTTACCCTTTGATCTCCTCTCTTTGAGACTCCTCTTAGGGGCTTTTGTTTTGGTCTTTTAGAAAGACCAGAAATCCTAGGACGTGGGGAAGAAGATTTGGATGGTATTTGGGGAGAAATATGGCTAGGAACAAGGCTTGAGAGGTGTGAGGGAAAGAGGTAAGGAGAGAGGGTATTTATAGTGGAGGAGAGAGGGGTTTCCTTAATATAAAATTCATTAGTTTATTATTTCCCCACAAGACAAGGAATAGTGAGTATTGCATGACCAAGTATATTAATTTTATAATTTAATACCAAACCAAGTGGTCTTACATCAGCAGAACATCACACATGACTCTATAATTAGCTTAGTTAGCTTATTTTTGTAAATTACGGTATTTCACTATTCATCAAAAATTCAAGTATTTTAGAAAAATCCAACAAATTTTCCCCAACCATTTTTCAACGTGTAGAATAGAAAAATGAAGTCCAATTTTCAAAAATAATTTTCTAAATATTATTATTTTAATATTTAAATAAAATAATAATTTATTATCAAAACCAGCTTTAAAGCATTCATTAACTCATTCTAAACTATAGGTATATCGAACTTCCAACATGAATATTATTTTTATACCACCATAGGTAAGGTTACTATTCATTATGGTATATCACTATTCATAAGGGTATGTTACTATTCATTAGGGTAGGTTACTATTCACCAAAAAATTATTTTTTCTTATTAGACTCCAAAAAAAATCTTGAACACAACCGTGTATGCCGGATTTTCAAAATTCCAAACACAGAAGTGAAATTTTTTTTTTTAAAGGTCACTTATCACTTATTAGTTCATTATTATGTGATTTTATGGAATATTTATAAGAAGGGAATTTCCATTAAAACCATTGGGTCATTACATATACAGTTTCATATCTTGAGGGATTTTACCCAGAGAGGTGAATTCATAATTAATAGAGTAGATATAGAGGATAATGTGGAAGACCCCCTGACTAAATCTATATATCAATTGAAGCGTGATTCTTATGTGATAGCTAGTGGGTTGAGACATGTTATCAGTTGTCTTTAGTGCCAGTGGGAGTCTTGATTGTGGGTTCCCTAGACCCAACTTATGTATGTACTTTGATTTTCTTTACACACACACACACATATGTGATTATCTTACTAGAATGGTGTTGATATTTATGTGTCCACTATATTTATGGTAATTTTCATATATTAATTGGCATGTAAAAAGGTTATAATAGTTCTTAGTATATAATGATAACCTCAGGATACTATGAAATTAATCTTAAATAATATGTCATTATGTTTTAGATACATCATAATAACTGGACACACTTGATGTCTGATTATCAGGTAATGTGGGCTCATCAGAATTGATCCTTATTCTCATGAATTTTTCACTTGGTGATCTCTCACTACAAAAAAATAACTCAAATAGAGGGGGTTATTTTTTTAGTTTAGAAGGGGTTATGACCCCTTATAAACACATTAGCAGCAATTTTGAGGAACCATCACTAATGTTCTCGCCAACTGTTGTTAGAGATGACTTTGTGGAATCACTGGTAAAGTAATGAATAATTTAGCTGTGGTTGAATTAGAGGTAGTTAAAACCCCCTCTAATTGCATCACTAAATTTCAGTTTAGATGGGGTTTTAGCCCCATCTAAATTATTGATCAAATTGGCAGTGGTTTCCAACGGTTGTTAGTTGATCTGTATGAGCAATATTAGAGGCGGTTTTGAGAACCACCTCTATTTATTACTCAGTTAGAGGGGGTTTTAACCCCCTTTAATTGAACCATATTAGAGGTAGTTTCAAAACCACCTCTAAATAATTTATTTGGTTTTTTAAACACTCTGGTGTGAGTCACCAGCAACCCACCCCCCTCAAGTTCACAACACCCACACCACCCCCTCCTGTCCCAGCAGCCCACTCCCCTCCAGTTCACAACACTACTTCCCCACCTGTCCTAGGCCCTCCTATTCACAACACCTCTGCTCCCTGCTATTCTTGTACACCTGCACTGGCCCTCTGATTTTAGTAACACCCATGGTCCATCTCCCCTCCAGTCCCATTCCCTTTGACCAACGCACCCACGCCGCCCAAAATTCCGCAACACATTTAAAAGATAAACCCGACGAGTTTTGAATCCAATACCTCCACCATATACCTGCAACATCTCTACCACTATGGCATTTGCATTTTAATATTATGTTTACACATTATTGTATTTATATATATTATGAAAATAATTTAAACAAATATTATTTCCATAAATATTTAAATACATATAATGAACATATATATTAAGATAAATTAATATATAATTTTTATATTATATTAAATTTATAAATTTATATAAACTATATATTGTATGTGTATTTACATACATTTGAGTATTTATTTTATAATTATATTTATGATATACACACACACACACACACACAGACATATATATATTTATATATATATTTATATATTTATAAATATATTTATGTAAATTATTTATATACTTAAATACATATTTTATATATTATGTTCATGTTTATTTATATAATATATATTTAAGTATTTATTTAATATATTTATATAATTTCTCTAAAAATTTATTTATATAATGTATTTGAATATATATATTTATTATTATGTAAATTTATATGTATTTATTTGTATAAATTGCATAATATTATATATAAATAATATTATATGAAATACATATATATGAAATACATATATATGAAATAAAATTTATGCAAATATTTATATTATATATAATTAATATTACATGAAATATAATTTTTTCAAATATTATGTATGAAAAAAATTATACAAAAATTTATATAATGTTATATTAAAAACCATTTATACAAATATATAATTAATATTATATGAAATATAATTTATAAAAATATTTATATAATGTATTTCAATACATTTATTTATTATTATGCACATTAATATATATGTATTTCAATAAATATAATTGTATAATATTATGTACATTAATATATATGTATTTTAATAAATATAGTTATATAGTACTGTGTACATTAATATATATTTATTTGCACAAATTTTATATCATATAATATTAATCATATATAATATAAAAGCATAAAAATATTATTTAAAAATATATTTATTATTATTATAATATAAATTATAAAGACTACAAGATTGGTTTTTATATGATATATTTTATAAATAAATTATATTTATGTGTATATTTATATAATGTGTTTATAATTTAATGTTATATATAATTAATATTTAATGAAATACAATTTATAAAAATAAATATATATAAATGTACATAAAATTATAAAATTATATTTATATATATATATAAATAAAATTAAATAAAATCATATAATTGAAAATATATAATATAATTAAATGATATATATATTTAATAAATACATTTATAATTAATACAGTATACTGAAATATATATAAAATAATTATATAACATATAAAAATTTTTATATAATAAAATATATAAAATATATAAAATATATAAAATATAATATATATAATATAAATATATAATATATTTATATTTATATTTATATTTATATTTTGTGAATATTATATTTAGTTTTATACATAATACAATATAAATGAATTTATACATAAATATACAGTTATGATGTTTTTTAATATAATATATATAATATAAATCATAATATAAATTTATATTATTTATAAAACCGTATATAAGTTTTATATATTTAAATATATATATATATATAATTACATTTATATTATGTATACCAATATTTATATACGTATACATTTTTGTTTATATGTATAAGTATTTATTTAAAGTATTTATAAAATTTATTTATATATATGTATGTTTAGAATTCATTTAAATACATTTATATAATGTGTTTATGTAATATATATATATATATGTACACACATCTGCACACCTACACACATATATTATAAAATTTGAATTTATATGAGACTTATTTTAAAAGATAAATAAAAATTTAGAGGGGTTATTACCCCTATAATCAAAGGGATTAGTGGTGGTTTAAGATCCCCCTCTAATTTCTTGAATTAGAAGGGGTAAACAACCCCCTATAATCTAAGATATTAACGATAGTTCATGAACCTCCTCTAATTTAAGAGATTATAGGGGGCTGTGAACCCCCACTATTTCCTTTAAAAAACTATTTCTATGTTATATATATATATATATATCCTCTAATATATATCAAAATTAATATTATATATATTGAACCTCTAAAATCCAATGAAACATATAGGGACACTAATTAATAAATTAGCGATGGGTTTGACACAAATACCTCTAAAATCCAATCAAATATTAGCGATGAGTTTGACAAAAAAACCTTTGATCCGAATGATGTAATTGTTTATTTAATTTTTTCACATTGAAATATTCACATGATATTCTCATACATCACTAGTGATAATATCATTGGAGTTAAAAAAGTTACAATACTTTGGTGATAAAAATTTTTAAATCCCTGGCCCATCACCTTCCATTGCACACCTCAATACCTTCAAAAAATAATTTGAAAAAAGAAATAGATCACAAGAAATAGAAGAGAATAAAATATATTGAGACTAATAATAGGAGAAAAAGTGATGAGAAGGGAATGATTTAGAAGTCAAGGGTGAGAGAAAAATCATATCCTGATGTTACTTCTAAAAAAATAAGCTTCCCTATTCCCAATTATTATTATTATTTTTATTTTGTGTTTACTTGAAAGAAATTGAAGATATAAAATGAGTGTTTTACACACTAGAAAAAATAAAGGAATTATTAATGGTGTATTTCATCTACCATGAAGGGGATAAGTTAGGTCCATCCTTCTAGGAGGGAGAATAATTTATAAGGCTAACAAAATCAAGTATTCCATGAAATTTGGAATTTCTATATAGCCCCATGAAATCTAGAGAAAATGGTTTGGTAATCACACACACAATACTTATTATTGATTTTATGATATATATTTTATAGGCTGAGTGATTATTGATAAAATTATAATATAAATAGGGAGTTATTTGAATTTCACATGAACTGTTTTGATGGTTTGTTAAGTTGGGTGCAAGTTATTTTTTTTATAAATCTATGTGAAACATCCACTTAAATGAGTTTTGAGTCTGATATCACATTTTTATTGATTTATATACAACATTTATCACCTTGTTTATACACTCTTGTTTTCTATAAATGGTTTTCCCACATAGAAATAGAATTTTCTAGATAAAGCCTATTTTCAAAGAAAACCATGTAGTATCATTCTTCCCTAAAATTGATATAGGTTTCTATTTTTCAAATATGAAAAGGGAGAAGAGAAAGGAACATATGAGTGACTTGAATGGAATAAGAAGTGATAAGAGGACCCTTTTAATTTACTATCAATATGGGTGAGAATAAATAATCTATAGGGTCACACATATTGATATTGGGGAGTATTGGTATTTCTAGAAAATACAAAGGGGGATATATAAGTTCCAAAATAATAATTTCATTCGTTGTCAATGAGTCAATATGTGTTTGGTAAAGAAATTAGGTGATCATTCTTGGAGGACTATTATGGATTCATGAGTTGGTATTTCATGTCATTATTTATAATGTGTCGGAGTCCATATGTTGAGTGGGAATTTTCCATGATAAAAAAAAGGATATTTGAGTCTGTAACTTGGAATTATAACTTGGATAGATTCATGAAAAAGTGGAATTGCATGTAATAATTGATGTTCTGTTCTTCAAATAAATCAATTAAGCTTTCTGGTGGATGTAGAGACACTATCTACAATATCTTATAAGATACTTCGAGTGGTTGAGAGACTTTGGAGATGAGTTAATGAATTTAGGAGAAGAATTTAGTGAAGTCTGGATCAAAGGTATCATATGGTTGATCTACTAACCATAACTATCTACACATGTGATCGATTAATTTCCATTGTAGATAGGCCTGGTCAATTGGATTTGTACATGTGGTGACCCAACATGATTAATTGGTGTGTATATATGGCCGATCTAAAATTCTTCTTGTGGCCCATGCACATGATCAATCCATATGGTGTGGTTGATCAATACATATAGGATCTTCACATGGTCACTTTCCTCATGGTCAATGTGCCTAAAATTATTTCAATTACTTTGATAATTTTTAAGTGAAACTAATTGGAGAAAATATGACTTCCCATATTTTTGATATTCCAATAAAAATAAATCAGGTGATTCACATGAACTATTGCTAAATTATTAT
This sequence comes from Viscum album, assembly GCA_963277665.1. Classification (NCBI taxonomy): domain Eukaryota; kingdom Viridiplantae; phylum Streptophyta; class Magnoliopsida; order Santalales; family Viscaceae; genus Viscum; species Viscum album. Next base: position 1,405,027,024 of record OY728127.1, on the reverse strand, counting down.
AAATCATGATCATACATGGGAAAAACAATCTAATAAAACATTAAAAGGTAAGTGAAGAATAAGTTAAGAAAGAGGTACTCTTATTTTTATCCAAATTTTAAGTCTTTGAGTTATGTCGTAAGTCTTGGTAGAACATAAGTCTTTGAGCTGTATCATAAGACTTTATAGAAAATAAGTTTTTGAGATGTATCATAAGTCTTTTATAGAACATAATTATTTGAGTTCCCCTATATATATTTTGATCATAATTATTTTTACTGTAAGAATTTAGATTATATGAATTTTGTTCGTAAGTATTTTAAAGACTTATGATATGAGAAGATAAAGGATGAATCTATACCATAATATAAAGTTCCACATCGCAGTCCCATGTATTTTATTATTCATACATATATGGAGGAATATTTAAATAGATTTAAATATATGATATCAGTGGAGATGATGATCTATGATATTTAAATATCACATGGAAAAATAAATCATTAAATTAATGAGGATTTAAATAATGATTGTTTCCATGAGATTTAAAAAAAATACGAGCCCCAAAAATTTAAATACCATATGGGGGATTTGAGGTGGAGTCTTTAGGTGATTTTAGAATGGGAAAACATAAAGATTTGATGAAAGAAGAAGAAGAAGGAGATCCTTCTGGAATTCATTGAATATTAATTATAATAATATAGTTATAAATAAATGAAATATTATTCAAAATAATATGAATATAAAGTGTTCATGTATTGAAGGATGATGTGTGTATCTGTTAGAGAGATCATGAAGTACTGCGATGAAATTCTAAGAGCCCGATACACATTTGTGTCAAGGAGAGAGAAAATGAGCCAAAAATTAAGAGATCTTTTACTGAATAGGAATACATTCTGCACATGAATTTTTATAAGACTAAGTAGGATCCAGATCATCAAGAATCTTGGTAGAGGTTCCAGACTGACAGTACTATTCAAGTGTCCGTTAAAGTTCATGAAGATTGTATATGAACAGACCTATTTATCCATCCTACTATAGAGGAAGACCAATTCACAACAAGTGTAAGAGAAACCCGAAACATATCAAGTCATTTCAATCACTGGATCAAAATTTAAGGAGTTTTTTGTGACACCCTAGACCCACACTCCCAAATCTGGTGCTCATAAACACATACATTACATTATGTTATTGATATTAGCTATAAAATCCAGGATAATAAAACCTTAATTAGAAAAAAAGATTATTGAATCTATTACATATGAATGATCTTTATATTTTTAGATATTTAGAGAATTAAGACATAACATAAACTGAAAAATCCTAGGTTATTTATATTAAATGTAAAATTTTCTATTATATGCGGAACTACTCAATTCATGATAGGTCTTCAACATCTCCCCCAAATTATTTCACACTTTTTATTCTTCTAAACATGTCCCATTTACTAGTTTTTTCCAAAATACGGGGAAACAAAAAACATAATAAGGGTTGAGTTCAAATGTTTAGTAAGGGAAACATATAATAAAAGTAATCATGGTATAAAAATAACATAAATATTATTATAAGAATAGGTAAACAACATGAATCCATAATCAAATTGAAACTGTTATCATGATATATCCATGAAAATAAGTGAAAACATGGATACAAATAATATTGACCTCATAGTGATGGAATACATAATTCCAAACATTAAAAACTTATTGTCGAGGCCTTGGCCAATTCACTTTTTAGTTCTTTCAGACTACAGTCAAGACGTCCTACTGTTAAAGACTTTTTCACAGATAATATTCTATTATAGAAATAGGAATACACCAAAACCTAATCTATTTTTCCTCATGATACCTATTTATTCATAAATTGGATATATAATATTGGGCCCCACCCATCACTTGTTTAAGTTCAATGTATTCACTATAAGGGAAAATTAATAAAAAGTATATAATCAATCTTTCCAATAATAAACTATTTTGAAATAAAAACATTAATAATGCCAATATTTTTTACCATGTCAATAAAAGATTTAACATAATCATAACCCATCTAGATAAAGAATATGGATAGATAAATAATACATGGTCAACTTGAAAATAATAATCCATATTGGAATTCTAGTAATTTTCCCCATGTCAATAAAATATAATAATTTCTAGGTGAACATATTCCAATATGAGTTATGTAAAATGTAATGTTTAACCCGTATAGAGAAATGGGAATATGACTAAGATAATACTGGAATAACATGAACATATGTTATCCATTGAAATAAGGTGGATGGTTTCAATAGAGTATATCATAATAAGTGAGAAATATTTTTTTCAAATGGTTTATGTGGTATGAATTTATATCCCAATAAAAATGAGAGAATACAACATAATACAATAAAATGGTAGAATATACCCAACTTATCTGAAATAAGTTCAAAGAATGATCATAACTTAATGATTGAAAATTAAGTTACAAAAAATCCTCACTACCAAGGAATAAAATGAACCACTAGACACCTGAATAAGGGAACATGATTTATATAGTAAATACCATTAAATATAAGTAAAAGAAAATTCATTTGATAGTAAATAAATAGTACACCATAAAAATTAAACATGGTGTATAAAATGCGTCATATCTCAATAAATTAGAATTGAGACCAAGAAAAGAATTGTAGCTTAGAAAATTTCAAATCAAACCCATTTAAAGATATGTGTTTCAATTGAACTTAAAATACCATTAATAAAATATAATTTAGGATATTATATATCAAATATTCATTATATACACCACATATATGAAATTAGGTACAAATATATAATACTTGTCTCAATAAAGGGAAATTGAGATGAAAAACCCTACCTCTTGTCCTGACTTCCCAGAACATACTTTATCCTCATATATCACTTGAATATCTATCATAATCACTTTATTCATAACATTAATCACATCTATTTTCATTCATACTCTTTATAAATAGTCATTCTCAATATTAATTCTTATTATTTTCCTAGGGGTATTTATAATTTTGATTGTTTGTACTAGTTTCATAATAGTGGTGTCCATGTTTATTATTATTTAAAATTTCATAATTACAACATCATATAATATACTGGAATATATTCTATAAGATAGTTTTTAAATTTATAAATTTATAATTTTATTTCATGTAAGTATTAGTTATGAACCACGATAATGAAATAGATGATGATTAGTTTTTGATGATTCTTAATGAACGAAAGATGTTTTCATAATTAATGAGTTAAATGTTGATATAAACTTAACATAAAAAATCATTACACAATCATTTATATTATATTATTCTGTTCTCATTTTCATTCATGTTATAAATTTATTTTATTGTTCAATTGAGTGGTTAAATCAACCCAAACATGAACATGCTCTGATTTAGTGAATGATTATGAGGTGGTTTAGTTTTAATATCATTATACTAGAAGAATAATGATATTATTTAGTTCTTGTTAGTTTGATATATTATAATTATAAATAATTATAAGAATAATTATTGGATATGAAAACATTACATAATTTGAATAAAACTTTATCCTCATATCACAATTATTTTAAATGATTAAATTATCTATGATCAATTGTTGATCATATCATTAATAGGTCATCAAATTTTTCATAAAATAACCTTAATGATACAATAAAAAAGGGAGAGATTAGCAGCAATCTTTTACAATACACAATGGTTTAATCCACTCTTATATGGTTTAATAGTGGTTAGAAAAAACAATTCATATTTCATGGTCGAAAATCATTTAATAGCTCTTATTCATATTTATTAGTGGTTTTTATATGTTTTGTATTTTTAGAATTTTGTGGAGGTTCCCAATTAATTTAGAGGTGTTTTTTTTTAAAAAAAATCCAAAAATAAAATTGAATAAATAAACATAACCACCGCTATAATATATATAGGCAGTTACGTTTAGCGGGAATTATCATTAACCACTACTAAATAATTTTTTTCAAAAATATATTTAGTAGTAGTTATTATAAAACATTGCTAAATATATTTCTAAATTTTTTAATTGTTTAAATATTTATTAAAAAATAAAAATATATAACCTCTGAAATGAAATAAACTAAAATGTAAATATACAATAAACTCATTATATATACACCATCATACATCCATAGTCATATATATATACAACCTCAGTCAACCCATACCTCGATCAACCCATACCTTGGTCAATCCATACCTCAGTCAACCCATAAATCAGTCAACCCATAGCTCTGTCATTTATATATACAAACAAAATATATCCACCAATGATAAACCATGACCAATATACATTAATCCCACAACCTCTGCTACATCCATCTACCTCCACATCATCTCATCAACTGGAACCGACCATATCATCTCATAAACTAGAATAAAAAAGAAGTTAAAAATCAAACCGAACATAAAAAATTATAATTATAGTAGAATCATTGATAATATTTAAACATAACACATAATCTAAGAACCCTCATTATTTCCTTCTGAAGAATTTTGTGTATCAGAATAGTCAACCTCCAGCCTACTACTGACGTCTTTCACCTACAGTAAAAATTAGAACATTTATGAAATTAAATGTGAAAGATAATATACATAAAATATATTTAGACAGTTATACATAACATTTTTTATTTTACTAATAAAAAAAACAAATTTTATTATAAAAAATAATATATCATGCATTACAATTTGAAAACATGAACTTACCAATTTAGTATATGATTCAACCCTTGTAACTGAAAGGGGGTAAGTATATAAAAATCTAATAAATTTTTAAATCAATGGGAAGTGTGTTTGAAATTTACTTAACAAAAAATTGAAATACTTTTATATGATTTTTTTATATTTTAAAAATAATTCAACAGTGGTTTTCTTTTGATTTCAGGTTAATATGAGGTTTTTTATATGGTTTTGATCATTACATGTATGTTTTAGTGTTTTAAAACACTTAAAACTCATTTATGAGAATCCCAGGAAAACCATAAATCACAATGATGTGTTTTCAGTTCCTACATTCCAAAAATCAATATACAGTCATTGTCCTATAATTTAATAGTAATCCAGTGCTGCTTTCAATGTTTTGACCCCTTGATACATATTTTTAAAGACTTTGGTATCTTTACAAACTTATTATTGAGTTATTCCAAGAACACGACATGTCATATGGATGTGTTGTCTATGTTTAAACACCATAAATAATTCACCAAAGGATATCCCATTATTTTATGTCAATCTAGGGTATTTTTCTTTGGTTTTGGACATTACACACACGTTTTAGTTCTTTATAACACTAAAAATATGTTTACGGGAATCATGGGAAAACCACAACTCAAAATGACATGTCATCAATTCCTATATTTCACAAATCAATATATGGTCATTTTTCTCTAATATAACAACCATAAGATGTTGTTTGTATAGTTTTGACCCCCTGACATGTGTGTTTAAAGAATCCAGTATCTTTAAAAACTGCTTATTGAGTCACTCAGAGCACATCACTCATTGGATAGATGTTTTTTCTACACGTACATGAACAAAATAATTCAATAGTGGTTTTCTCATGATTTCATGTCAATATGAGGTCATTTTCTATGGTTTTGACCATCGCATGAACATTTTAGTTTTTAAAAAAATTGTAAACACATTTATGGGCATACCAGGAAAACCATAACTCGAAATGACATGTCTTCAATTCTAGAATTTAAAAATTAAATATATAAAATTTTCCTCTGATTTTACACAATCTGATGTTTTCTGTGTAGTCTTGACCCCTAACATGAATTTATAAAGACATTAGTATCTTTAAAAACTGCCTATTGAGTCATTTTGAGAACACCACAATTCGAATGGATGTTTTTTCTAAATATAAAGATAAAAATTAAATAAAAAGTGGTTTTATCATGATTTCACATCAATATGAGGTATTTCTCTATGGTTCTGAACATTTCACACACGTTTTAGTGTTTTAAAACCCTAAAAATGCATTTATGGTAATACTAGGAAAACTGTGACTTAGAATGATGTTCTATCAGTTACTACATTTGAAAAATAAATCTAAGGTCATTTTCCTTTGATTTAACATCCATCTGACATCGTTTTTCATATTTTTGACACTAAGAAACACATTTTTAATGACTTATGTATCTTTAAAAACTACTTCTTGAGTCATTCTGAGCACACCACACATCGGATAGATGTGATTTCTATGAATACACAGAAAAAATAATTAATAAATTGTTTCACTCTGATTTAAAATCAATATAAGGTCTTTTTTATGGTTTTGAACATTATACGCATATTTTAGTGTTTTATAATACTGAAACACTTTTACAGGAATCCTAGGAAAAACTTAACTCGTAGTGATGTGTTTTTAGTTCCTTTATTTAAAAAATAAATCTATAATCATTTTCCTCTGATTTAACAACCATCTAACATCATTTTCATCATTTTAACCCCCTGGAACATGTTTTTAAAGACTCTAGTATCTTTAAAAGATGCTTATCGAGTCATTCTGAGCATATAACACATTTTATGTTTGTGTTGTATATGTTTACAAAACAAAAAAAATCACCAATGTTTTTCTCATGATTTTACATCAATATGAGGTAGTCTACTATGGGTTTGGTCTCTACACCAATGCTTTAGTATTTTAAAACACAAAAAGTGCATTTAGGGGCATCTCGGAAAAATAGAAACTTTGAATGGGTTTTCTTAGTCGTAAAATTTCAAAAATCATTCTAAATTTTTTCTTCTAATATATTATATATTCTATGTTTTTTTTCATATTTTTGATCCCTGGACACACAATTTTAAAGACATTGGTGTCTTTAAAAACTGCTTATTGAGTCATTCAGATCACACCACACATCAGATGGATTTGTTTTTGCACATAAACATAAAAAATGTTTTAATGGTGGGTTTAGTGTGATTTTATGTCAATATAAGTCCATTTTCTATGATTTTGACCATTACATGGGCGTTTTAGTGTTTTAAGACAATAAAAATGCGTTTATGGGAACCCCAGGAAAAAAATAACTTAGAATGATGTTTTCTTAGTTCCTATATTTAAAAAATCAATCTAAATTCATTTTTATCTAATTTCAAATCCATCCAATGTATTTTTCATAGTCTTTATCCTTGGAAACCTACTTTTAATGACCTTGGTATCTTTAAAAACAATTTTTGAGTCATTATTAGTACACTTCATCTCATATGGATGTGTTGTTTTAACAAACATGTAAAAAATAATACAATGATGGTTTTCCCATGATTCTACATCAATATGAGATCATTTTATATTGTTTTAACAGTTATATTTATGTTTTAATCTTTTAAAACACTAAAAACGTTTTTATGAATATACTGGAAAAAACATAATTCAAAATGATGTTTCATCACTTCCAAAATTTTAAAAAATCAATATATAGTCATTTTTATCATATTTCACAGTTATTGGACACATGAAGTTATAACTATGACTTTAAGTGCATGTTTTCAATATAAAAGTGCCATTTTGTATTTTAAAATTCATGTCACATAGTTATAACAGAGAAAAAAATCTGAAATTATTTTCAAACTTTATGAAAATGATCCAGAATTCATTTTTGACATGTGAGAGTTGACGACAAATCAACTCAACACACGATGTGGTCGGTATGACTTTAAGTATGAGTTTTCAATATAAATGTTTCATTTTAGTTTAAAACATATTTCCCATCATCTCAGGTAGGCTCATTTATAAAACAACCATTGTGTTTCTTATGAACATTAAGCCACATATGTATCTAGATAACAAAGTGTCCTAATTCATTATCCTTTATAAAAAAATATATACAAGTTAGAAATAAACCCTAACTTATAATAAAATAATATAAATAAAAGTGGATAAATACAACCAAGATTATTATTTTTTCTCAAAAAACTCTAAGACTCAATGATATGAGGAATGACTTGTTTCTCAAAATTCAAAATATTTTTTTGATAATTCCTAAAAAATAAAAACATTAATAAAATTTATAATTTTATTCTGTTTATTTTATTAAGATAATGTAAAATATGCAATTACCTCATGAGATGCATCTCTATTAATATATAAAAAAATCTTCAACTACTCACATGAAATGCCTCCGGGAACTTTCTCATACATCGATCAAGAGATCAGAGATGTTTCATTAAATTCATGCCATAATATTCATTTAAAATTTCTCCATATCTTGCCCATATTTTTCAGAGTCCAAGGATGTTAAATTGAGTTAGGAGAATAAAAATGAAGAAATATCTAGAAAAAAACATAATACTTTATAAGTATATTAATTTTTTTCTAATGTCTTTTAAATTAGTTATCAATGAATAATAAAATTATATTACCTTCACATGGTTGTCAAAGACTTCATTTTTCTATGCCATGGGAATATACCTCCAATCTTTATAATTAATGGGAAAATTCCCCATATCACAAGAATGTTTCCCAAGAATATATCCATAAATTCTGAAAGTATCACTGGTAGGCACCCTAAACTCACCAAATAGAAGGATAATATTGAAGTCTTTTAGGTCCCCTATATCTTACATATTCATGTTTACAACTCTTCTGTAGTTATCTTTATCTGTTTGAAAAATTCATAAAATAATTAATAAAATATATAATCCTTTTTTACAACAACTTACATACCAATAATGGTAACTCACCAATATCCCCTCGATGGAAGGTTTAATAACTTCTCTATCACTTGAGGTGCATCAGATGATGGGATACCAATAACATCAGGAAAAACTATTAGCTTGCTAACAGTCTCTAGTATAACAAAATCACTTGGATCCACTTAGGATAATGGTTGTTGTAGTGCACTCTGAGATATTGATCAGATAAGATCTTGAATTTATTTTGTTCTCAAAATTCCTATAATTCAAAAGGTTCATAAGATATTAAATGTATAAAAAAATGAAAATTTAAAATATTAAAAAAAAGGAAAAAATAGAAAAAATTATATATGTATGAAACATTTATAAATGAGAAATTGTATTATAATTTCATTATCAATTTATACATTTAATTATATTCAACTTTATTTTCTTCATTATTATCAACATTTGTTATGATGAGTGATTCATTTTCACCCTCTCTTGTAAGTTCAATTGTTTCAATATTTTCATGAAAATATTGTTCAACATTTTTTGGTTGATGAGGTTCACTGTCACAAAGTAAAAATTGATCTTTATCACCCATATCTTATAAGTATCTGAACTTCAAGTGTATAATAGCACTCTAACATTCATTTTTTTCATTATCCACATAATAAACCCTATTTAAACTTAAAGACAAGATGAATGGATCATGCTCTGTATGCTCATCGGTATGGATCAAGAGAGATAATTCAAGAGAAGTAAAATGTAATGAATCTTTCATTATAGTCCTATTAATATTGACCCACTTTTATTTGAATCAGTTAATTAAAAATTGACCATGATAGTTTAATTCAATTATATCAATAAAATTTCCATAATATTCCACCTTTACAAGTGCAAATACCAATTTTTTTTAGTTTTTAAGTCTTTTTCCTAATAAATTTTATGAAACCTGAATCCATAAATATTGCAGGCATTGAATCTCTTATCTTTCATTGGAGGACCACAAGCCAAAATATTCAAATCGTTTGATATTTCATATCGATTCTCAACATTCATTATATATACAAGAATATACAAGGTTTTACTTTTAACACCAACAAAATAGTTACATTTCAATAATATGAATATGAATATTTGCTTACATGATGGGAGAACCATTCTAAAATCTCTTTATTAATAGTTTTTTTAATTATAGGTCATTTTAAGATCAATCCGTTATTCACCAATTTTTTTGAAATCATAGTTATTTAATAAATGGATCTAATACATACTATTGAGTAGCACATATCTAGGTTCTTGTAGCAACACTAATTCAATCAGTGTAGTATTTTACCCATTTTGAATTGGTCATTCAGTAGTTGGAAATACCGATGATCAGTTTTCATAACAATTATTAGTAGAGATATTATCAATACATACAACATGATTTAATCTAGTATCAATCCCATCAAAATACCTATAATATAAGGCCACACACTCTTCTTATATGTAAACTTTAGTAATAGTGCCTTTTGGTTGAGCTTTATTCCTCACATATGATTTCAAATGACCTAAGTACTTGATGAGACGAATAACAAACATGTTAAAAAAATTACAAAATGTTATGATAAAATTTAATTCACCAATGAAAGTAAAAATAATATAAACTTACCTCTCAATTAGATACATCCATCAATAGTGTGCTAGTCCACCATGTTCAGATTCTTCAACTGAATGAATAGTAAAATGAATCATTACTATGAAGAATGAATGAAGAAATAAAATCTTTAAATGAAAAAGTGTCAAAATAATTATTTTTTAAACTTTATCAAGATTTGATGTATTTAGTGTTTTTCACAAACCATGATTTATATTAATTTATTCAAAATCCTTATGAGCATTAAAGTGATCTTTCAATTTACCCTTCTCATTAAGCAATGTAAAAATTACATTTTCACATATTTTGTTCTCAATATTCATTATGTCAAGATTATTTTGTATCTGAGTTAAACTTATAATAAGATATTTTGAAAAATATACTCATTTTCTTCCACTGTTGTTTTATAGTTGCTTTAGATACTATACCTCACACCCTTTTCCCACTTTCTTTAAACTTACTACATTTTCCAAATTCTACAATGACACTCATTAAGTGTCCCATTATTTCTATACCAAATAATATCTTCGGTGAATTTCTATATTCAATATCTCTAATGAATTGTGCCTTTTTTGACATAAATTTTTGAGAAACATCAATAAATCGACAATGACACATAAAAAACATTTTCTATAATGAGGTAATCATTGAGCTTTAAAATCAAAATTACAAACTAGAAAATCCAAAATAGTATGATTATTATAATCAGATAAGTTTCTTTTTACATAAAATTCATTAACTATCCAAATTAAAAAATCATGCATTTTGAATAGTTTTCTTATGGAAGCATCATATGTTTCCACACCATCATCCCATGATTCTCATGATTCTTTTATTAAAGGTTGAAGGTATAAATCGATGTCATTTCTAGGAATTTTATTTAAAGGAATAATAATCAAAATAATGAAATAATTATTCGTCATACACATCCATGGAGGTATATTATATGGTATAAAAAAAAATATATCCAAATGATATAATTAGTACTTAAAGTTCCAAAATGGATAAAAACATCAGAATCCAATCCCAAATGTATATTCTTAGGATCTGAATAAAAATATGTATATAATAAATCAAACACCTTCTATTTTGTTAAATCTTTTGGATTTCTCATCAATACATTTTTGTTACTGTCCTAATCATTCCACTTCATGTCATACGTAGTCTTATATGAAATGAATAATCTTTTCAAACATGGTTTTAGAGGAAATTAACACAATACCTTTCCAAGATTTTTCTTCTACTATTTGTTCCTAGGGTTACATTGTTTTTTACTCATTTTTTTTCAATAACTTCTATATTATTTTATGAAATCTCATGAATTATTATTTATCAGACTCTAATCCCTAGTAAAGCATGAAATCATTAGGGCATGCATATATATTTGTATAATCAAGACCAAGTTTTTTGATGATTTTTTTCATCTCATAGAATGTTTTAGGGATATTATCTTCACTAAATTAATCCTGAAGAAACTCTAAAAACATGGAAATTTATTTGTTAGTAATTACATAGAGACACTTGATATGATACAAATTAAGTAGAAAATACAACTTTTAATACTTGGAACACCCTTCATAGAGTTCTTGTTTCTTGTTTTCAACTAATTCATAAAACTCATTTTTAGGTCACTAATGTTATGACCAAGATTAGATTACTTAGGATTAACTGAAGGTTATTTTCATATATTAAAATCTTGTACATTGTATCATATAAATCCAAATTCATCATTTATCAAATTTTGAAAAGAATTATCATTTGGTGGATCACTTTTTGTTTCATTGATTGGATTATCATTGTTTTGAATTTCCATATAATTATATTCACTGTTCTAATTCCAACATACATATAGAGAATGAAAATATTTCAAAACAAAATTCTCCTATACTAAATTTGTATTCTTCCATCACTTGAATTCACAACCAGGAAACAAACATTTTATTCTACTATCCACTGATCAGTTTTTAATTGCATAATCTAAAATTTATTCCAAACCCTTAACATACCAGAATCTATTTCGAGGTAAAGTAATCCAAATTTTATCCATAGGTATTGGTTTTTAACTATTCTCCCTAAATATTAAACGTAAAAATGATTCAATCCAATAATAAAAACATAAAAAGCATAAATGAATAAATATTTCTTCCCCTAATAATAAGGCTGAATGTCATGGAATAAATTCACTGAGTTAAGGAGAGAGGTTACTGTAATGTTGAGCGTACTATTATTAGTCCATAAAAATATGTGGACATAATTGTTATATTAAAATATCTATACCTTTTCTACTTTTTATATTATCAATTTATTTTATATTACATAAACATGATTGTCTCTATAGCTAGATATTTCTTTGATAATTATGCAAATCAATATTTTTTGTATATCAAAATAAGAACTTGGCCTCGTGATATCCGGTTCATATGTTTCTATATGCATCATAGAATCTCATGTAATTATGTTTTACAACATTTTTATAATTGATTTGAGAAACAGTACTCAACATGAAGAGAGTTTCACATACAAAAAACATTATTTATTAAGGATTTATGTATATTATAATAAGCATTATAAATTATACACAAAATTAATATTATCTTTTATATAGTATACTAACTTCATGATATAATTTTAAAAAAAGATAAGAGAAATGTAAATTACTTGCGGCTTTTGTTCTAAAACCACATTCTAAATGATCCACCTTTTTGAACAAAAATCCCTCTATGAAACATCTAAACCCACTATTCTCCCCAAGCCCACCCACAATGACCATTAAGGTAGAATTAAATAGGAAAATTATCATTATAATTTTTTTTTACAATTATTAAATGGGGGAGCGATACAAAATTGAATGATTGGTCAGCCTCTTGATGAAAATGTTAAACGCTCAAGTCTTACACCACACACTAACAACACCTTGGGAACTTGTATCATGCCACATGAAATAACTAATTAATTATAAAAATAATATTTTTTTAAATATAAATAACTTCCTTAATGAATATTTAGGTGAATACACTCTCTAAAACCATGACCAACTAAAAAGGGAAGGTCTGTAATGTAACCTTGATATCATTCTAGAAAAAGGACCAAAAAACAACACACAATTATAAAGATATTTATATAATTTAATTAAAAAACATAAAAAAATGCAACATGCATCATAAATTCAATGAAGTTGAGCTAGGGGATGATGGGGTTGTGTGTAGATGGGAGTTAGGTCTATTATTTCCATCAGGAGTCACACTCGCTAGGAAAAGGGAAATATGGGTTGATCTTAGGGATCACCATTGATGAGTAGGGGGTCACTATGGGGTCATCATTAGAGACAAAGGGGTTAGGATCATGGGGATCAATGGTGAGGGAGGGGAGAGAGGTGGTAAATATTCAAGAGAAGGGGGATCAGGGATGAGGGGATGCCACCATCTTGTATAGTGGTATCGAGTTTATGGGGAAATCTTCATCGAGTAGATAAGGGATCAGAGCTGGGGCTAAGGGGTGGTCGCTACCGAGAGAGGAGGGATTAGGGCTGAGGGATTTGGGGGGGGGGATAATACAGAGAGGAGGGGGTCAAAATATTCATATATTTTAAATATTTAGTGTAATTAAAAAACTATTGTTAAATTTTAAAATAAAAAATATAGCGGTGGTTACATTAAATCACTATTATATTTTAAATTATATTTAATTCATTTTGTTTAGTGTCAATTATTAGAACCATAACTAATAAATCACTAATAAGACCTATTTTTTTAGTGATATCATAAACATTATATTTTTTTATTAATTCCATACTTAGACCCAACCTTGTGATGTGGTAATGTAAAATTAATCATGTTAGGTTGTGGTGGTGGTAATCTACACAATGCACAAATGACAATTTTCTTCATAATGGATATGGAATATGAATAAAAAATTATAATACCCATAATATAATAAAATTAATGTATATTAATGATAATAATATCATTATATTGGTGTGGTTAGAATATATTTTAAATAATAAAATTGAGAATAAAAACATAGTATTTGATATTACTCACTTTGGGGACTTGGATTTTCCCTGGAAGTATCCTAGAATTTGAGGGGATTACGATAAATATGAGTGACTAGGGTGATTATGTTATTGGGAGAGGGTTTTAGGGATGGTAATATTTCATAGTTTCAATGGGGGATTCTATTGTAAGGTTTATTTTGAAGCGGTGAAGATGTTAACCTATTATAAGTGAAGGAAACATTAGTTTTGGGAACACCTTAACATTTTTAAATAATTCCATGAAACTATTAATGTTTAAATGACTAAAAAGTGGAAAAAGTTTAGTGGACACATGTATTGGTCAACAAAAATCCCAACCATTCATTTCTAGGATCTTTTTTAAATGTTGTGTGTCTTTTACACTAGGTTAAACTCAATTTCCCTCTTTTTTACCTTTACCTTGAAAATAGACTTCTAACCTTAGTAATTAATTTTAATGAAAAACATTAAGATTTAAATTTTTAAATAATTTTATAATTATAATTTAAAACTTGAAACTAATTTTATCAAATAAAATTTATAATGGTGTGTAAGGTTAATTTTAAAATAAACATTTAAACGCATAAAAATAGTTTTTAGAAAAATAACATTTTTACGAATTAAATTTATATATAATATAAAATTATCTTGGTTATTAATTTTAATTACATAAATTGAATTATAATTAATTTAATAAAGCTTATGAGACTTCTAAGGTAGTCCAAAAGGGAACCTTACCTTGAAAATACTTGATTTAAAGAAAAAAGAGAATACATTTTTTTTATATTAATGTAACATTTTAATTAGTTATATTATTTTACATAGGTTTTATAAGTTCCAAAAATATTTTAAAATATAAAATGTTATTAAAAAAATCAATATTTTATTACTTAATTTTTTTTAAATCTTATAGGTTAAGATTACATAGTGATAAAATCTTGGAAATTATAATTTGTAAATCCTACAATTTTCAACTAAAACATAATTTTTATAAAATGATCAAAAATACACACTAATTAAATTTTTATATGAGTAATTAAAAATTTAATCTAATTTTATTAATTTAAAATTATAAAATTTACAAATTTAGTTTTTTAATAAAATCATAAGCCATAATGAAAAACTATTTTTATCAGAAAATGACATTTGAAAATATTAACCGATATTATTCTTATTTCTTATCATTTACCAACTAAATTGTTTTTAAATAATTATTAATTTGAAACATAATTTATCATTAATAATATGGTTCTTGATACAGAAATGTGTATCTCATAAAAGGTATTTTTATAAGAAAATATACTTTTCTAAACAATAAATGATTTTATTAGTCATTTTAGGTAAACTAATTTATTTTAATTCATATTAAAAGTAGTATTTATTTTCATTATGAATATATTTTATAAAGTGGTTAATCTTATTCATTAATTATAATTGAATAGTAGGGTTTTAATGTTCATATTTAAATATTTATATTTCATCTAAATATATCACCTTTTTGTTTACGTTTGGTGTTGCGTTCTGAGAAAGATATTGAACAAATTAACTTATTTAAAGGTAATAATATATTATAATTTATGTCTATTACATTATTCCCACTATAAATAAATTTCATCCTCATAATTTGACTCATAGGAGTATTGTAATTTCTATACGGAAATCAAAATTAACCATACACTACTAGATGATCATGGGTTTATTTTGGAGGTGGAATGAGATGACAAATTATAATAAGTTCTATATAAAGTGAGCTAACTGATTACCATTTTCACATAGAATTGTACTAAGGGAATAAGATAAAGATCCTTAAGGAATACATTCCCATAACCCTAAAAATTATTTATGTAATAATTAAACCACTACGGTTATTTATTTATATCTAAATATCCAATAGTTGGAAAAACTAACATGACATAGGATACTAAAAATTCTAAAGTGAAAAATCACTATTTGATTAATCAGTAGTAGTTGCATAGGAATTTACTTATTCACATGGTTATTTGTGACTATTTATCTATTTAGACCTTGTATTGGGACATTGATTCACATAATAACAAACTATCTTTCAATTGAAGCAATGAATTATTATAGGTTCACTCTTTGCCTTACACTTGTGAGTCCAATGGCCTTCATCACTTGATATCTCATGAGACTATATATTTATCTTCTTTGGTGTGTTTGATACTTCTATAATGCTCACATTGTTAATCATATTTCTTGATATTAGGTTTGACACAATCACAAAATTTCTCACTCTAGCTCCAATTATAAAGGGTTGTTTATCAAGGTAATCTCTACATTGTCCCTTACACCCCCAATTGTTTATAGTTCCAATATTTACTAAAACAAAAATAGTTGTCATGAGTGATTATTATTACAAGAGAATTATCCTAACTAACCAAATGGATGTTTAACCTAAGATTGGTAACTTTACAAAAATATCATGTTAGCCTATAATTATTACAACTCACCTTATATCAGACTCGATTTAACGTATATCACTCTCTAATAAAATATTTATCCATCCGAGGTTTCTTATAGTTGATTTATCACATAATTGTTAAACTAATAATTAAAATACATATCCCAAATTACCATGAACTTTATTAAAATATTATAAAACCAATAATAAATGAAATCTATGATTTCAAAATTAAACTCATCATTCCTCAAAAACATTAGTCATTTCTACAATCATATGCCTAGGTATGTATATACCCTGATCATATAATATTAGTAACATACATTCACAAAACCATTTGATTCACCATGTAATTAAACCACAACAAGATTATATATTCCTCTAAAAATTAACTATACATTTAACCCTAAAATGATATAAGGTCACACAGTAATCACTATACATCATAATTCAAAAAATGAGATAAACTTCTCCAAAAATATCATGATTCTATAATCAATCCCATGATTAAAATTTTCTATCTATCTGACATCTTTAAAATAAAACCACACTTTATTATATCAAAATAAATTACATATTAATCTTAAGAGTTATCCATACCTCAAACATGTGATCTCCAATAGTTATTTAAAAAATATAACCTTGATATAAAATAAATTTTCAAGGTTATTGTTACTATTTAATATATGTAACCATACCTTTAATGTAAAAATACTAATGAATAATCCTTATATGTTTCACATAATCCTCATAAATTTTATAATTTACTATAATATCATTTATAAATATCACTCACTAATTAAAATAGATAAGAGTTTCAGGATTATATAAATCTCACTACCTTAGGTAAGACTAGGAAACTCACATTTTCCATAATAATAGACATACTAAAATTATTAACCATTTACATAAGATACCTAATTGTTTTATAAGACATAGTGGTTTCTAGATACATACCTTCTCCAGGATCATGTTCATGATCTTGTTTCAACCAAGCACAAAAACCCAAATTGTTATGATAACATCCCATGTATGTATATTAAAACAAAAATCCAAATATGTATTCCCTTATGAAAACTTTTTTTAAACATGTGATACTTTTGGATCAGCATATGACTCACTTTGTTCAACCCTTGGTTACCCATGATCATTTTATTCTATTAGTTTCTATAATTAAATTAGTTTTCATCATTCTTCAATACTTCGTAATAGTTTCTAAAGAGAATGTGAATACCCAAATCATATCCCTAGGAGTGTCTCACTAGGTGTATAGTTTTTATCCCTCTCATAAGGTATTAGAGTTATGATTGATTCAATGCTCAACTAACCCCTTTTAGGATGATTACCCTTATTTACACTTTTTCCATGGCTTCATCCACTTTCTAGTATCCAAAGTGGGATTTATTTTTAGGAAAAACCACATCATATATATTTTAATAAAACATTAAGATGTTATGAAAGACTTAGACTTATTCATAGATTTTCCACTAGGTTTATCAAACCCTATCCTCTAAATAACATGGGAATTATTACCTTAACATCAAATAATATTCTATTTCAAAGGGTCATCTATAACTTCAAAATTTTTATCAACCTTATATTATAACCCCTTAAATTATCTTTAGAAAACATAAGAGTATCCAAAATTATATAAACCTTTTCTTTGATACTATATGATACTCCCCATACCTCCACTCTCAGATCTGCTACTCATAAACACATACATTACATTACTTTCTTGATACCAATTGTAAAATTCTGGATAAAACCATCCTCAATTAAAAAATCAAAATTATTGTTTCATATCTTTCATCTAAAGGATATTTTCAGGTTTAGAGATTTTGATAATTAAGACGCAATATAAACTGAAAGATCCCATGTTCTTTGTATCAAATGGAAACATTTCCCATTATATATGAAACTACATAATTAATTAATATTATTAGATATATATATAATATTATTTCACAATTTTTATCCTTATAAATATCTCATGTGTATTAATTTTCTCAATAGTCAGGGGAAATGGAAAACATAAGAAGGTGTGAGCTCAAACACTCAGTAAAGGAAACATATAATTGAAGTAATCATGTAATAAACTTGATGTAAATACTATAATAGGAATAGGTAAACAATATGAATACAAAATAAACATGAAACTTGGAGCATATAATTTGAGAATTATATATCCATGATAATAAATTAAACATAGATATCAATAATACCTATCTCATACTGATGGAATACATAATGACGAACATCAAAAACCTGATGTCAAAGCCTTATGCCCAGAAACATTACTTGTCATCTAGACCATAATCAAGATATCCTATTTCCAAGTATTTATGCTAATACAATATCCTATTATGGGAATATACATACAACAAAACCCAACCTATTTTTCCTCATGAGACTAGTTGATACATCGAGGGGATATATAATATCAGTCTCCACCTATCACTTGGTTAAGTCCAATTTATTTAGTATAAAAGAAAATAAACAGTACATAATCAAGCTTCATAATAATATTTTTTATTGAAATAACAACATAAGTAATTCCAATACTTTTCCCGATGTCAATAAAAGGTATTACCTGATTATAACTCATCTATAGAATAAGGTGCACAGATAAACAATACATAGTAAAATTTATAAAAATAATATGTATTGGAATGCTAATAATTTTCCATATATTAATATAATATCATAATTTCTAGGTGAACACCGTCAAATTTGATTTATGTAAAATTTTATGTTCACACCATATAGAGAAATGAGTTTACAACTAAAACAATAATAGAATAATATGATCAAAATCCATTCAGAGAATAAAAGTGGATGGTTTCAATAGAATATATCCTAAGAAGTGAGAAATATTTGTTAAATTATTTATTTTGTGGGAATTTATATCCATAGAAAACAATGAGATAATAACACATAATACAATCATAGGGTATGATGTACCCAACTTATATAAAATAAGTTCGAATAATGATCATAAATCAATGAATGGAAATTGAGTTATAAAAGAATCCTCATTACAGGGGATGCAACTGAATCACTAGCCACTAGAATAAGGAAAAATTATTTCAAAACTAAATTCCATGAAATACATGTAAAAGAACATTCTTGGTATTTTAAATCAATAGAACACCATACAAAGGGAACATGGTGCATAAAATTTATTATGTCTCAAAGAATGAGAATGGTGACCAAGAAAAGTCTTAAGACTTAGAAACATTTGAATCAAACCCCTTGAAAAATTATTATTTAATTTTTACTTAAAATAACCTAGATAAAATATAATTCCTAATATCATATCTCAAATAGGATATATATACCCCACGTAAATGAAATTAGGTTTATAAATACAATACTTGTCTCAATGATGGAAAATTGATATGACAACCCTTTCCTCTTATCTTGACGTACATGAACATACTTTAGCCTACTGTATCACAAAAAACTATCTTATCCACTTAATTAATAACATTAATCATATCCATTTTCATTCATAATCTTCATAAATAATCATTCTCTATATTAATTATTCTTATTTTCTATAATGATTGTTTATAGTTTTTATTGTTTGTACTTATTTTATAATAGAGGTTTCCATGTTTATTTTTATTTCAAAGTTCATAATTAATATATCATCTAACATAATGGAATATATGTTACAATATATTTTATAAAGTTATAATTTCATTTCATGCCAATTTTTGTTATGAAAATGACGATGAAATCGATGATGATCCTGTTTTAGTGAATCATAACGAATAAAAAGTGTTTTCTTAATTAATGTGTTAAATGTTGATATAAAATTAACAGAACAAAAAAAAATCATTTACTCATTTATATCATATTAAACTACTAAATAAGTTCTCATTTTCAATCATGATATAAATTCATAGTATTGTTTAATTAGAAGGTTAAACCGACCCAAACATGAACATACCCCGATTTCCGGAATTATTATGAGGTGGTTTAGTTTTAATATCACCATAACAAATGAATAATGGTATTATTTATTTATTATTAGTTTTATTTATCTGAATTATAAATTATTATAAGAAGTAGTACTATATATAAAAACATTATTTAATTTGAATAAAATATTATCCTCTTAACACACTGATTTTAAACGATTAAATTAACGATGATTGTTTGTTGATCATATAATTAATAGGTTCTCAAATTTGTCATACCATAACCTTCATTATATCATATAAATAATATTTATAGTTTAATACCATTATTATATCCAATAATTTGATATGGTAAGGGAAAGGAAAACATGTTACATCGTGGAGGTCGTTGTCTACAAAAACCCACGAATCACAGTTTTTTCTTAATGGATGGAGTATATGAATAAAAAATGATAATAACCTTAATATAATAATAATAAATGATATAAATGATACTAATATAATTATATTTTCATGGTTATAATAAATTTTGAAGAAAAAGAGTAAGAATAAAAACTAAGTAGTTGATAATGCTCACTTTGTGGACTTAGATTTTCTTTAGAAGTCTCTATGAATTTAAGGAGATTAGGCAAGATATGAGTGACCAGGGGATTATTTTATCACAATATGGTTATAGGAAGAGTAAAATGGAAGATTTTAAAGATGTAATTTTAAGTTAATGTGTGCCTTTAAGAGATGAAGAAGTTACCCTTTTATAAGTGAAGGAAAGGGTAGTATTGGGAGCACCTTTACATTTTTCAATAATTCTATGAAACTATTAAAGGTCAAATGGATAAAAAGTGGAAAAAAGTTAAGGGGACACATATTTTGATATCTGAAGCTCAAAAATCCATTTTTAGGAACGTTTTTCTAAATATTATATATCTTTTATACTCAGTTAAACTCAATTTACCCCTTTTTTACTTTTAACTTGGTAATTAATTTCTGACCCAAGAAATTACTTTTAATGAAAAAGATTAAGATTTACCTTTTAACCTAATTTTATAGTTCTAATTTAAAATTTGAAAAAAAAATTATCAATTTTTTTTCTTAATTTGTTAAAAGTTAAATATAAAATAAACACACTTAATCGCGTGAATGTTTTTTAGAAAAATAATGTTTTTAATCATTAAAATTGTATATAAAATAATATTATCATGATTACTGATTTTAATGAAATAAATAAATTTATAACGAATTTAATAAAATATATGTTTCTTATAAGGAAAAATAAAACCACAACTAACCTTGAAAATACTTTATTTAAATAATCAAGAAAAAATAATTTTTATATTGAAGTAAAATTTTAATTTTTTATAAAAAAAATTTCCATAGGTTTTATAAGTTAAAATAATATTTTAAAATGAAAATTTTTTGTTCCTAGTATTCATATTTTATTACTCAAAAGGTTTTTAAATCATCTAGGTTATTTTTACAGAGTGATAAAATCATGGAAATTATAATTTTCATAAATCTTGTATTTTTCGACTAAAAAGAATACTTTTTATAAAATGATCAAAAACTTCATACTAAGTAATTTTTTACATGTATAAATTAAAAATAAAATTGATTTTATTAATTTAAAATTACAAAATTTATAAATTCAATTTTTGAATAAAATTATAAATCATAATGAAAAAAATTTTCTATGGAAAAATGACATCTTGAAAAACTTAACTATTATAATTATTATTTCATATCATTTTCAAACTAAATTTATGTTAAAAAATCATTTATATCAAAAAAAAATTATCTTTAATCATGTGTTTCTTGAAATAAAAATGTGTATCGCATAAAAAAAATTGTTTGGAAAATTACTTTTCTAATTAATAAATAATATTATTAGTCATTTTAGGTAAACTAATTGATTTTAATTTATATTAAAAGAAGTGTTTATTTTCATTATAAATTTTTTTAACTTTTTTAATCTTATTAATTCACACTAATTTAATGACTAGGTTTTAACAGTCATACTTAAAAATTAATATTTTATCTAAATATATCACAATTTCATTTAAGTTCGATGTTGCGTGTGAACCAAACTATCAAAAAAATAAACTTATTATAATTATATATTAGAATTTTTGGGGTGTTAAATTTTAGGCTATGGTGTATAACTAGTTATAAGAGGATTATAGTTGGGGTGTATAACTAACTATTTCTATTATGGGATTTGGGCTTCTAACTAGTTTATATTTTATCCACTTGGAGATTTTTGTTGAATCTGTGTTGGGGTATCTAACCAACATGGAAAGGAGTGTGTTTCTATGATAAACCTTTTAAATACCATGTGATGATCTATCTCTCTATCTCTCATTACTAATACATAGAAGGTGTGTATATGAGATTTTATTGAGTATATTGACAACCTTAACTAGTTGTATAGGTTGAATTAAGAGGTAAATAGTTTATAAAATAAGACCATTGATTCACCCCCTTTAGTGGTCAATATAGACAAGGGCTCTACACTAACATTTCCCCATAATAAATGCTAGGAATATTTAAAGAGTCCAATGGAAAAATTGTTGGATATCTATGAAAATTCCATATTTCAATGTACTCTAAGATCCACAACACACCATCTGTCAGCCACCAATAGAGTCTTATTACCCAACACACATAATTTCACCGTTCTAATATAACATTAAGGTAGAATACACATTAAAAACTATATGTGATATAATTAGTTTTATGACACCCTATTTGGGAAACTCATTCATCATGAAAATACACCATCCATCAATCGACTTACATAATCTAAATATATAAAACATTAAATCCATTTACATTAAAACATAATTCCATCCCTTATCACCACATCCATTCACATAAAATGCACTATTGTGATCTAACACAAGCTATGTTAGAGGATAGATGTTTCCACCCCATTTTTCTTCTAGAAGATCCCACGATGCATCCAAAAGGGAGATATCTTTCACATTGATAAAGGGTAACGACACATGGATGAGATACATGACTAAGGGGACCAATAAATATTCCTTATATGCCTTTTATAACTAAATTAGGTAAATAGTCAACAAACATGCTATGTAGAAGGAGATAAAGGGATATTATCATGGGAACTAAATCCCACATTAGATGAATATTATAAAAGAAGTAAGTTATACATGTGGAAGAATATCATGCACCCAAAACAGGGAAAGGAACTGTTAAATATAGAATCACCCCTCAGGGAAGTACATTATAGGATTCTAAATCTTTAAACTAGAATATGTTTTATTTTTTTTATTTTTTTTATACATTATTACATGTTATTCCTCTATGAAATCTCATTTCATAAAGGTATATTCATCTATATTGATCTGAGGGGGAATAACGAACCAAGTAATTTCAAAGTTCTAGTAATGTATATTTTTAGTCTTGTATCTTCAATATTTTGAGTATCTACTATGGGAAGCTTAAGTGAAAGTGGTCAAAGTTTTCAATCTAAATATATTAATTAATTATATATTTATTCACACACTTATACAAAATTTTCTCCATTATATGTTTATCTAATATATGATGGAGATAAGTGGCTATAGAGGGAGTGGTTTATGATCACTTTCAAGTTAAGTGGTATTATCTACACTAATTCGACCACATTAGTGTTGGAGTCAGGGATTAATTTACTTGATTGTGGGGTGACTCCAACCACTAGACACAAGTAGATATAAGGTCCAATTAATATGAAATTTTAATGAACTATTTCCATAAAATAGAAAAATAGTGAGGGGTAATCACATTAATGATATTAATTGAGATTACTAAGTGTAGATGAAATAAGAGTGTGTAATTGTGAACAATGAAGGAACATATATAGAGTTTCACTTAAGGAACATTACATTTTATTCCTAACATTTTTTTTTCTTTATTTAATTTTATAGTTCCATCACACAAACCACACATATTTTAAATTCATTCAATAAAATGTAAAAATCCATAAATACAAATAACTGTTATAGGATAATGAGTGTTTGGATTAGATCTTTGAGAAAAGACCTTGGTCATCCATTGTACTGAATTATAAGATTTTAGAATTTATTTTTTTTGAACCCTTATGTCACTTATCATAAAATTTAGGGATACTTTCAGGGATAAAGAACTTTCCCTTTCTGTTTCTTTATACTATGTAAAAAATCTCTTTCCTTCATATAAAAAATATAAATAACATTGTTAAATATTGAATGAATGGTTGAAGATCTAAAATTAATTTACTATGACTATAATTTAATCCCATAAGTATAAGAAGAAGAAAGTGGAATTAGAAAATCCTACTAGGATCAATTGTAACCACAACAACCAGTGTGAAACTGTTTTAGATAGGAAGAAATCCAATAATATGATAATTAATACACATTTCCCTCATACTAATAAGAATAGAATGTAAGAATTGATGTATGATCCAAATATAAGTAATTAAGAATTCATAGGAGATAAATTCAAGAGATTAAGGAGAGGTTGACCAAGGTCAACTATTCTATCCAAGAGAAACTATGATAAATGGAAATGTAAGTAGAAATGAAATTACCTATTTCACCTGAAGAAGAAATCAATGAGATAGAAGTATAATCAGAGAAACATCCATGGCCCATTACATATGATATACTATAATATATAAATACGCCAAACCATTCAATAATTGAGGCCTTTAGGGGAGGATAAATAATATTTGAGAAATACATGGATGATTATTCCCAAGAAGGGGTTCAAAAAATTCCTCCTCAACTCAAAAAAGAAGGACCATCCCACATCTTGTCTGCCCTGAATGAAAAAGAATAAATCATAGTAGATGTGTTTAAATTTTAAGAGAAGATTATGTTTCCATCATATTCTTCTATAGATAAGTTCTTGAAAGCATGTATGAAGAAAATCAACTTGAAGCTAAAACATATGTGCGAGAAAATTATTTTTTCAAATCAATTAATTATAATTTCATTGAAGAAAAATTGGAAACAGATACTCATTATAATGTGCATGAAGGTACAACTAAAATAAGGAATACCCTAGAGGATTGTATTATTTCTATATGAGAAGTAACCAAATGAGATGAGAGGATAAAAGAACATAATTGGATGCCCAATAGATGTGAGTAAATAGATGGTACAAATATACACATTCAAGTAGAATATTTTGTTCAATATCCAGAAGAGAAACCAATCAATGATTTAGACAAGAACAATTTTGTGGAATTGTTCACTCCTCTAATTGAAGTAAAAGATAATCATACACCATTATTCTATCCCCCATCTTGTAGTTTAATTTTCACTAGGAAGGGGGTGGGAAAAAATACTAAAGCACAATGGGACCTCAATAAGAACTATTATAAGGAGAAAAAAAATGGAAGGAAGTCAATGTGGTTGTTTCTATCAAGGAAATCACATCTTCCACCTGATTTTGGGGGAAAAATAATATCTCATGGTTTGAGGTAGTATAAATTTATCACTCACTAGTGTTTAAAACAAGATTTTTCCCCTTTCCCTATTTTTTTGTAGTTTTAGTTTTAATAAATTTCTTATATTTGATATATTTTATTTGTAGCTCTTAGAGAAGTACCAATGAATAAACAAGATCTTAAATCATGTTATGCTAGAAAATAAGTATTATGTTGTATCTATCTTCCTTTTTATTCAACTAATTACCGTATATTTAATTCATTATTTAAGAACATTGTGGGCATATTATTATACAGGTGTTAAGGAGGTGTTATAGCTAGCTGTTGGATGAATATGTTTATTTGTATTTTATTGTTTGGAAGTGATTTTGGGATATATTTAGTTGAAAAGAATAACTTGGTAATATTGAATTATCTTGAAATTTTTGGAAAAACTATACGATTTTTCTCCTTTAGTTTCAATTATTTATATTGATTGAATTTTAATCAAATGTGAAATTCAAGTGCCCTAGTGCCTTATAATATTTAACTCACTAACATGATATGTCTCTAAACCTTCTTGAAATATTCTTTGATTTCACTTTTTCTTGAGAGTCTCACTACAATAAAATGACCTTTTAGTAGTGGTTTTTCTGACATTTATTGGTGGATTAAACCAACGCCAAATCATTTTTCAATGTTTTTTAAAAATTTAAAATTTTGTATTAACCTATTTATTTATTTTATTATTATTATTTATTATTCTTATTATTTACTATTTTTTTATCCTACTATGTAGGCATATTTCATGCATGTCCTTTAGAAATTCTGTATATATATGAGTTGGGTGAGATTTAAACCCCTTACCATTTTGTTATTCTACCAAGTCTTTACCACTCCAACAAGCTGCACAAGTGATGAGTAAACATAATTTGACACACACACACATACATATATAAATGAAAACATATAAATTAATAATAATATAAAGAAAATTAATAATAATAATAATAATAAATAATAAATAAATAATATATAGAAAATAAATATGAAATATAATTAATAATTAATAATTAATAGAAAAATAAACCAATGATTGATAAATAATAAATACTAAATAATAAATTAATAGAAAATAATAAATTAATAATAAATAATAAATAAAAATAAACAATAAATAATATAAAATAAATATAAAATAAATAAATAATAACTAAATAAAAAATTAATAATAAATTTATAGTAAATAATAAATAAATATATAATAAATAAGTAATAAATTATAATAAATAAAAAATGATTATAAATAATAAATATTAATAAAAAATAATAAGTAGTAAATAAATAATAAATAATACCAAATAAATAATAAATGAATAATAAATTAATTTATTAATAATAAATACATAATCAATAAATAATGAATAGGTTATAAATAAATTATAAAGGACTATAAATGATAAGTAATAATTATTAATAATAAATAATAAATAATAATTAAAATTTTAATACTTTTTTCTATTAATTTAGCGATGGATTTAAAAAATCGTGGATTATTCAGGGTAGATATTAAAAATTTCTTCTAAAAATAAATGTTAAAAATAAATAAATAGCTTTAGCATCGATTTTTTAAAAAATATCCACTAAAAAAACACCTTTAGTAGTGTTTTTAAAAAATACATATCTAAAACTACTTTTTATGGAGTATTTAGCTGTAGTTTTGAAAATTGGTGCTAGAAAACCACCTCCAAATACAATTTTTCATGCAGTGTCTTATGTCACGATATGTGATCTAGAAATTCCAATTATTGAGGTACCACTTTAAAACCACCATTTTGAAATTTCATACTATAGTCTTCCCTTATATCTGACCCTTTTATAAACCCCCTAAAATCCATGAATATCCTATTCAGTAACCAAATTTGGAGGATTCAAGCCCAGTGTAAGATTTAACCCCATCTAATAATGCTGGAAACTAGCAGCTACCAAAAACATGGAGAAGAGGTCCCCACCTGAGAGGTAGGGCTGGGGTCCATTCCCATAAGTTACTCTTTATTTATTCTGATGCGGTTTGACACTTTGTTACATTCCCCATCCTCTTATATACTTTATGGATATTATTTTCAATAAATTTTTTAACCATGGGCTTACCCATGGTTCACACTGTTTTGTATTAGGTAACCACATTTCAAGCATATCATCCCTACCTACCCTACTATTGATAATTTTTTATTAGTTCATAAAAATAATGTGTATGTGAGTGTGGGGGGATTGTTTCATGGTAGGAAAAAAATTCTTGGAATATGTGGGATGTGTTCCACCATATATTGGGAAAGAGAGTCCAATATATTCTTTGGAATCAAAATTCTTCTATCAATATAATATTTATATAAAAATAAAGTAAAAAAGTGGATAATAGAGGAAGAATCATTCACTTTTATCTCTAGATATTTGGACCTCCATGTAAGGGAAGTAATAGGATGGCAGAGTCATGTGAAGGGGATTGAGTGAGGAAAATTCTATTGAGTGTCACATATGTACTTCATGCATAGCTCTTTTAAGAGTAAAGATAACTCTTTATGTCTTTTTCCAAATCTGAACCACCTACCTTAACCCCCATAATAACCAATGAAAAACCCTCATTATTTACACACTATTGTGACTCTAATAAGTGGTGAAATTATAATAACATTATGTTTTTTGAAAATTATTCTTTTATTTTATAATGAGAAAATCCTTATAAAAAATTACTCGAGTGTAGAGAGATACATTCCTAGGAAGGTATGTACAAAATGTGCATGGGTGGAATAGGAAACTAACAGGATTTTTATGGACATAAATGAATTGAGAAGATTAAATTCATGTAAGAAGCATGATATATCCAAGGATGTAAAAAATTGAAAGTTGTTGCCATTAAAACCCTTATAAGTTCGATTTAATTTGGTATAAGGTACATTTATAAGATTAAAAATAGGTAAGTGTGAGGGAAGTGATTGAGAACAACTCTTGTAGATTTTTTGGTTGTAATTTATTGTTAACACAACTATAAAACCCACAATAAACTATGATAGCCTTTATCAAAGTTTGATAAAAGTACTGATAAAGGTTATATTCTATTAAAAAAATTATATAATTAAAAATAATATATTAATATATTAATATATTTATATAGATAAAAATATAAATTATTTTATTAAATATTATTCATATATGACTAAATACACATTTTCACTCGATATATATGATATTTAGTTATAAATTTCATATAAAATAAAATTTATATGTATATAATTTTATTAAATATTATTTATATAATACGAAATATGTATTATAAATCATATAATTTTATATTTCCTATATTTATAATTTTTTTAATTTAATTAAAAATAGTTAATATTAATTAAAAAATATTTACTAATTAAGTCATTTTTTAACAATGTAATTTTTTTTTTCAATTTTACATATATATCAAATAATAATTAATATTAAAAAAATTGTCTAAATATGTTGCACTTAATATGTCATAAAATAATTTCACATATATACATAAGCGAAATTATTTCAATTTTATAGAGACAAACATTCACAAATAATATAGATTATTGATATTATCATTTTGTATTTTTTATATATTAATATTTAATATTTAATATAACATGTTTTTAATAATCACATTTCATTCATTTTATATATTTATATTTAATATAAACTATTAATTACTATTTATAATATATATATATTTAATTTATTTATTTTTATTAATAATTATTTCATTAAAAATTTTTAACATATTTTTGTAATTTATCTATTTTTTATTTTTATTTGTTTTATGTTTTTTTTTATTTTATTCATTTTTAGTATTTATATACATTTATTGACTAAAATTTAATTTTTTAAAACATTTATAATTTATATAATTAGTGTATATTAATTTTCTTTTAAACATGTATTCTTTTTTATTTTTTAAAAAATTTATATAATTAATCTCTAATTCATTATTTAAATATTTTTTCAATTCATTCATGTTGAAATTAAATTTCACTCATTTTTATCATCAAATCATTTAATTTTATTTAATCATTAATAATTTTAAATGATTTATTTATATTTTTTTTATAATTTATAGATTTCAAATATTTATTCATTTAAATTTTTTTTAAATAATTCATTTTTTTTATTTTTTTTATAAATAACCATTCATTATCATATTCAATAGTTTTAAAATAAAAATATATTCATTCATATATATATATATCAATATAGATAATATTTCCATAAATATTATTTATATAATAAAAAATATAGATTTACATTAAATAAGTCATATATTTAGTGAAAATGGTTTATAATTGAAAACTAATATTAATTAAAAATATTGAAAAATTGTATCAAGTAATGAACCTTCAATTTTTTTTTCAATTAAACATATATCAAATGCATGTTACATTAATTTCACACATACATATACATAATTAATGCATTTTTA
The DNA here is from genome assembly GCA_963277665.1 of Viscum album. Classification (NCBI taxonomy): domain Eukaryota; kingdom Viridiplantae; phylum Streptophyta; class Magnoliopsida; order Santalales; family Viscaceae; genus Viscum; species Viscum album. Next base: position 1,404,996,497 of record OY728127.1, on the reverse strand, counting down.
TATAGAACCCACACACACATAATATTTCTGAAATTTATTCAATATTTAATTTTTATTTTAGAATTATATTTATTAACATAATATATTTAATATATATTATGTTTATAATCAATAAATTCTATTAATTTTTTATATTTTTATACAATATATACTATTTATTACTTGTTAATATTCTTTTTTTAATTTATTAATTTTATATATTTTTTATTCATTAATAGTAGTAAATTTTTAAAATATATTTTTTTAATTTATTCATTTTCATTTTTTCTATATTTAATATTATTATAATATTATCAATTTTTAATATTTCTTTATACATATTTATTCATTACCATATAATGTTTCTAATATGGTTGTAATTTATATAATTAATATTTATCCATTCTCATTTTAACATATATTCTTTTTAATTTTTTTAATAATCTATATAATTAATAATACTTGTTCATTTTTTGTAATATTTATTCAATATACTGATTTTTTAATTATTATATTTTATTATTTTTCAACATTCATTCTGTTAATATTGTTTAGTATTATTTATTCATTAATGTTGTTACTTATTTTTTAATTTTCTTTATAATTTATTCAGTTTTAATATTTATTCTTTTAATATTTCTGTAATTGTTCCCTTTTAATATTTATTTATACATATTTATTCATTAAAATTTATGATTTTTAATATGGGTGTAATGTACATATTTAATATCAATTCATTGAATTTTAATATATATTAATTTTTTTAATAATTTAAATAATTAATAAAACCCATTCATTTTTTAATATTTATGAATTCTCTTTATTTTTATTTATTAAATTTCACTCATGTATAACATTCATTCATTTAATATTATATATTTATTAATAATGTTAATTAATTTTTTCTATTTTATTATTTATTCATTTTTAATTTTGGTTCATTTAATATTTTTTTAATTTATTTTATATAGTTTTTATGATCACCTTCCAAAGGGAACAGATAAATATAAGATTTCTCAACACTAAAATAATTTTTTTTGACAAAATCTATCTTTATCAACACTAATAGGTAGCACTGATAAATAGTGGTTTTATCATCGCTATCTATTTTAGGGCTGAAAAATATGATATTTTTTCAGCATTAAAGAAAAGATATAATAAAACCATTATGGTATTTTGATTAGAAATCTAACAAAGGACCCCATCACTCATGCCATTCAAGAGCACATAGAACTGAAACATTACCACCATCTCCATCGAATTCCTCAGACGAATTGATTCTTTCAAAACCCACAGTCAGTGACTTGTGATCCACCATTGAAGGTCTTTCATGGTTTCGACATTTTTAGTTTTTCTTTTTGTGTTTTTAATTTTCCCAAAGGATTTAAATGGGATGAGAGATTTTATTTTACCTCAATCTACCTCTCTTATTCTCCACCCAATCTCCCTCACCTCGATCCATTATTTCTTCACCACCCCCTTTCCCTCATGTTTATTTTTCCTTGAACTACCTATACCCCCTTCTCATAGGTTCATATATTTCCTCCTTGCTCTAAAATCCCCCATACCCTTCATCCCTGATCCATTGCATTGTATGAATCCACCTTAAAATTTCACACTTATTTTAGTCTCTTTATTATGTTACTATGTACTTTATCTATTTATATATTTATAAAAAAGTTTTACAAAATCTTATAAGGATATATATAATATTAATCAAATTTGTAAATATTTAGAACTATTAAATTTATTATATTTGTCTAATTTACACTAGTTAAAATATTTATTTATTACCCCATCAAACATTATAAAAAATTGTTTTTAATTTGATTTTTTAAAATTTATATAGAGTGTACCTTTAAATAGGATGAATATTCTTTTTTAAAATAATGTTGATTAATTTTATAAGAATGGTATATGATATTATTTTATAATTTAAATCATTTTTTAAAAACACCTCATGGATAAAAAGTATTTGTAGATCCATTTTTTTCACTAATTTATGGGAATGAAATTTGTAAATATTTTGTTATTAAAATTTTTATAACTTAATTTAGATTGATATATATTGATGTATATAATTTATTTAAATATATATATATTTAGTTGACATCAACTGTTACTTTATTAGTGTCTTTATCCTTGTGATACTATCCTCAACACGATTTACCTCTGTCGCACATAACTGATATTGAACCTCCATCACACACTACTTACTGCAGTCCCAAAACATCCTCATCAAGTGGGGATATCACGTAATTCACCACAAAACTCACACTTCTTCTGAACTGCTAAATTCTTCTTATCCTTACAATTTTATTTTAATTTCAATTTTGAGGAAATGATACTTTCTAGTGGAAAAATATTGCATTTGATTTCAATTTCATAATGTTTTTTTGGATCATGTATGTATAATCATATGTGATATCTTTGAATTAATCATACATGACATTTAGCCACTAATAAATGCGGGTCACCCAAAATTTTCCAATCCTTCAACATAATGAGGTAATTTGGGAGTGAGGGTTAGGATCGAACTTCAAATGTGAGGGAGAATAATCCAAGTTCCATGAATCCTTCCTACTCTCATGGATTAAAATAAAAAAATTGGGACATTTTAGTCTATTAAATAAAAAAAACCCCAATGATTTTAATAATTTCATTATCATGAACATGTACAATAGGAGTTTTTTTAGTCAAACAATTACTTCTTATAAGATTCATATAAAAAGTGAGCGTACACAATAGAAAATTTTAGATAATTATTAGGTAATTTACTTCATCATTTTTTTCATTCATAGTTCCCTAGTAATAATTTTTTTTCACTCATAATAGTTTCTTCCCCCTACTTACTATTAGTTCTAGGAACATTGGAAGCACACAGAGGTGGAAGATATATGAAAATTTTATTTAATATATCATTTCTTGAAACCAAGAGTGAGGATCTTTCACATAAAATTTATAATTAATTTATTTAATATCTGAAGAAATAAATACATGGGTTTAGGAACGTTCTTCATTGGTGAATGTTGATCGTCCAAAATGACCCTTTCAAATTACCTTCATTATGATATGAGGATCCAAGGATAAAATCCCTCTAGCGGTGATCCACACATGCTCCAATAATCTTTGATCAGCACCACTTGATCTCTTAGTGCTAGTGATGTGAGTTGAATGTCTTGTGTTGTTCATTCTTGATCGCTCGTTCTTGAGAGAGAGAGAGAGATAGAGAAGGAGGAGGAGTTGAGAGAGAATTATTTGTGCACAACAATTCTCTATTATCAATTTTTGGATGCTCTATACAATAGACATACCCACCTATTTATAGAGTTGGGATTTAAGATAAAATATTAATTAATTTCATATTGGCTATTAAATAATATTTGTTACCTTTAATAAATCCAATGTCGCATAATAATAATTTTATAATTACTATTTTTGGTGTGCACCAACTTGCATAAGAACAAATATTATATAAAGGTCTTGATAATTAATATTTATCACTCGAATCAATCTTGACCTATTCAAACTCCTATAGATTTTATTGAACAACCAGAAAAATATTTTATTCATAAATAAATATTTTATTCACAATCTATATAATAAATATTTATTTAAAAATTAAATATTTACTCACAAGTCATTGAATAAATATTTATTTAATTTTTTGCGATCAATATAACCAGAATTAAATTATTCCTCAGAAATGAGAATAATATTTATATTTTAAATAAACTCAAATAAAATTTAATTGAGATCAGTGAAAACACTTAGTGTGTGACCCTATAGGATTCTTTCTCATTGGCATCAAGTGGGCTTTTCTAATGTTCAAGTTTACTGTTTAGTAACAGGTCAAGTCACCCAAGATAATGAACTTATGTCACTACTTCGACTACCACATAAAAATTCTCATTGCGTAATATAATCCCTTTATCACAATATCTAATCAAGCAGGTTGCATAACCATGTCACCAACATATATGCTCAATATTTCATTCTTTGACTATCTATTATAAACATTCCATTAAACCATGGAAATGAAATTTAATTTGATGGTTCTATTACAATCAAAGGGCCAAGAAATTAGCTTCTATAAAAATGGAAGGGACAAATCCTTCCTCATCTTTTTCATTAATGACATGTCACTCATGATGCACCCAATGTATCCAACTTGCCCATGAACTATTATCTTCATGGGTTATGAAATACATATATGTACCCAAGTTGTAACATGCATTAATAATAATCTTAAAGTATAAGGACCATCACACACACTCATAGATAGAAATATTTGATGACACCAAAACATACAGAATTCTTAATGGAGGGTCTGTTCTCATAATCTCCCACCTTGGAGATTACCAAGTGCAAACTTCAAGAGAAGAAGCCCCATCTGCATATGAGTACTCACACCTACCAGTCTGCATACTATGTGTCACATCATAGTATGTTATCCAACCACATAACATTATTTGATAACATCATTATAACACATTAAGGTTCTCATAATAACAGGTAACTATTATGACCTTATGAATGTGACATATACTCTAGGACATTATTACATTAGAGTCACGCAGAACAACAAAAAACATATAATAATATGTTTTATTAATATTTAATACATTGAATATTGATGTTATCAAATTAAAAACAATTGGTCTTAGGATACCAACTCTAAGAAACTTCCACTTGGACTAGAGATTACTACCCACTATACCTCACATTATAGTCACATTTCTTCATAGTTAAGGATTTAGTCAAGGGTTTTTCCATGTTCACCACTACAAATATGACCTTTATCAGTGCTAGAGAAGTCGATTAACAATGATAAAAAAAGCACTGTTAATCGAGGTGAGAATAAAGAGGGGTCCCTTTTATCAACACTCAGAAAAGCGCTGATAAAGGCCCCTTTTATTAGTGCTAAAAAAAGCCCTAATAAAAGGGTCTTTTATCAGTGCTTTTTTTAGCACGGATAAAAGGTCCCTTTTATCAGTGCTTTTAAAAAGCACTGATAAAAGTTGAAAAAAAATTAAAAAAATAATTTTTTTTCAATTCTGGGGGCTTCAACAGTGCTTGAAGCCACCCCTTTAATAGCACCCACCACCCATGGTAGCCCACGCATGCCCCAGGCCAACTCCACCCAACCCCAACCCCCCTTTAACAATGCTTGGCAATTACCCCCACCTGCGCGTGTGACCTGCCTCCCCCAGGATTCGAACTCGAGACCTCCTGCCTGCGCGCCTAAGCCTTTACCACTCCACCATATTGCTTTTCTCTTCATTTATTAATATATATATTTATTAATATATATATTTAGTTATATGTTCTCATATATTAATATATATGTATATTTAGTTATATTAATATTTATATCCATATATTAATATATATATATAGTCATATTAATATATACATATATTTATTTATATTTATATAAATATATCCGTATATTAATATATATTTATATCTATTTATATATATATATTTAGTTATAATTTTTTATATGTATATTTATTTGTATATTAATATATATTTATATGATCAGTTTTAGATATATTAATTAAATATGTTATCTTATATGTGTTTTTATAAATACATACATACATACATACATACATACAAACATACATACATACATATATACAACACACACAGACATAGATATATATTATATGTATATCTGTAGGTATAATTATACATATTTATATTTATTTACAAATATTATATATTAATATGTATATACAAAAGTGCTAGAAATGGGGTCTCGAAAAACCCAACAAATCGCAGAGTCACAAGAAAAGGCATAACATATTCTATGGGTGTCTGTTTCAGCTCTGTGGACAGTAAAACTGAAGCTCATAGAATGAACTATGATAAAATAGTTGGTGGAGGCCTAACAGACACAAATATCAGAAGTTATGATAGTTTTAAGAAAAATTTGACAAGGGTCCGGACACAGAAACTGATTTTTGGAGGCCTTCTAGTGTTCTTTTGGGTTTTTCGGTACCCAAATATTACTTAGAAAATTTCTGAGTCAATAAACTTCATATATCTCTTTGGTGACTTCGATTTGATATGTGGTAGAGCCCAAATGGACACCCAGAACAAAAGTTATGACTGATTGAAGTTAGACTTTTTTTGGAGTTCTATAACTAATATATCATTCCTTCCTTTAACCTTTTAACGGTTTTGAATAGACATCAACATCAATCATTTCACGAGATTCTATTTTACTATTCGCGGTGCTCAAATAGACAATTATAGCAGAAGTTATGCCCATTTTAGTGAGTAGCTGATTTCTTAGGTTTTTAGGAGATACAAGAGTTGCAAAATTTCAAATGACAATAACTTCTGCTCCGAGTGTCCATTTTTTCTCTACCATAATCAAATCGAAGCATGCGAAAAGTTACACACTTCGGTGATCACAAAAATCGCTTCTCACATTATTTGAGGTTAAAAAAGGACCAAACACCCTCTGAACGGTCATAAGTTTGGCTCTGGGGGTCCATTTTGCCATAACTTCTGCACCGGGTGTCCATTTTGCCTCAACCACATATCAAATTGAATATTACGACCAAACCTACACTTTGGTGACCATTTTAACACCTTCTCATATTTTTCAAGGTATGAAAAGGTCCTTAATCCCTACAAATGGCCATAATTTCTGCTTCGGGGGGTCCATTTTGTGTCTACGACATATCAAATCGATATAAAAAATATTTCAAAAAGTATTTATTATATTTATATCAATATAAATATAGTTATATATCAATATATTATTTTTTATGATTTTTTTTGAAATATACACATTTATCTGTGTTAGGAAAATGCTCGCTGATAAAACCCCCCTTTATCAGCACTACTAAAAAAAGTACTGAAAATGTGGGGGGGGGGGCTTTATCAGCGCAAAAAAACCACTGATAAAGGGTCACTTTTAACAGCACTTTTTTTAGCGCTGTTAAAAGTGCCCTTTATAAGTGGTTTTTTTAGCACTGATAAAGGCCCCCCTTTATTAGCTCTTTTTTTAGTAGTGATAAAGGGAGACGCTGTGGAGACCCTGTTTTGTGGTAGTGGTATATTTTTCCAACGTGATGGGTTGTCACACATTCTGCATGTTTTCCTTTATTAAAAACTATAAAAATTTATAACATTTCCAAAAAAGTGATAAATTCCTCAAAAATAACCATAACATATTTTGACCACAAATGTTATGTCATACTTTGCATTTTCATCCCAAAAAGTAATAACCTGTAATTGCCTTAAATTTAAGGATCATATAAACCCAAATGGTTCTTTATAACTATATCCACAAAAAAATTTAATTCTTCTTTGAATAACGTTTTCACATATCAAAATTCTGGGTTACACATACTAGAAGAATTCTTCCAATGTAATCCCATCATTAATACATTCAAACATATCATCATCCATAATTCTTTCATTCCTAAAATGTAGACATCTTAATCATTGAACATTCTTCATGATCCTTTATCAATGTTTTTCAATATTATTCTTTTATAATTCTTTCCTACAATCAAAATCATGCACAATGTCCTAATATTTAAGTAATTTCAAAACATGAGATAAGAAATAATCCATAACTTTCATAGGTCATTTTCAGTTTCCTCATCTTCAATTGGAATGACATTAAGAATTGGTAAATGTGTATTTGTATGATCCTGCTGATCCCTTTCTTGAAACATCTTCATTGGACATCTATTTGCATAGTGACCATGCACACCACATTTAAAACATTCAATTGACCCCTCGAAAAGAACTTCTATCCCTTTTTTGGAGTCAACTGGATGCTTCCTTTTTCCAAGGTAGGTTCTTACTTCATGACCTTGATTACCACATCTGAAACATCTTCATGTCCCTTTGAATCATTTTCTTAAGTGTTTATTTCCACATCCTTGACACATAGGTTTTTTAATATACTTACCTTTATTATTATTACCTAAACTTTCATTGGGATTCATTTCTCACATATATGATGCCTCAGAAAAATCAACAAGGTTTAAGTGGTCAATCATGACTCCAAATAGTTGGTTAAGAATAACCACAAGAGTTCTCATTACAGCTTCCATTTCATTCAGTTTCTCATTCAGAAAACCGCCATAGTTTCCATCACATCTATTTCTACTTTGGTGCCTGCTAGATCAAACCGTTTACTAAAACCAAAATGGTCAGTGTGAGTAAATATGTAAAATCATCATATATTATCTTCTGAGGAGGGTAAACACTACGATATACCAATTAATGTTATCTTAAAGTCATTCACTTTATCTAAAATAACTATGACTCTTTCTAAAATCCTAACCATTATGGTTATGTGACTTATGCTTAAAGAACCCCCTAACCTCTAAAGTTATCTAAGCCGACCTTTTATACCAACTATAAGGGCCCAACCTTAAATATTACATAATCTTGAATTAAGTCACGAATTCACATTGGGGATCTTTCCAGGTTTAGAGTTTTAGATAATTAGGCCATAACTTTTACATTACATCTCAAAAATTACAAAGTATACACTTCTACTCAGTTTCCATTTTTTTCATAAAATAATAAATCTGAAGAAAACATGTCTAGTTCCACGTTTTAGACATCATGACTTTTCCTTGATCCCATCCATGACCGTATTCATCTTTAAGTCCCATGAAAAACATTTCAAAAAAACATGGGATGCAAATAAAAAGCTCATTAAGGGTTATAAAATAAGGAAAGAAAACATTATCCCATCAATAAATACAAATCAATAAAACCTTACTTTTCAATCATAACATGCCTCATGAAATCATAAGATTTATGAATAACACACCAAAATCATAAATCATAATGGTAACTTATGACATACATAATATACTTACATTAAATTTTTCACAGCTATATAGGGAGTTACATTTGGAATACCCATCATAGTATATTCCCTAAATATCTTATGAGAAACATTAACGTTTACCTCTATCACGTTACCCAATGCATTGGAGAGTTATCTCAGGCTCACCCACCCTAGGTTTATCATGGAACCACATGTATACATAAAAAATGCCCTGTAACCTTAATATAATCATAACACATAACTCAAATGTAAAGGAAATATAATATTTCCATATTCTAATCACAATATATCATATCAAGATATTGAAATAAACAATGCTTTATCAAACCATTTAAAACATTTAATAATGATATTTTTGAATCAAAGAGTCCTATACCACTTTGAATCTTGTAAAAGAAATTTTAATTTTAAAACATTTAGGTATATATAATTAAATCCTTAAAACCATTTTTAAAACACAGACATTAATGAGAAATATTTATAAGAATAAATATTTAAAACATTTAAAATGATATTTTAGTTAAAGAGTTCCTAACCAAAAGAGAGACGCTTGAATACAAATAATTGAGGAATAACATTAATCAAAGATTATAATATCACAAGAATAAGGAGATTCATGGTATAACATGTAAAATAGAAGTATATATACCATATAAAAGTGGATTGGTGTATAACAACAAATAAGTCTGAATGGAATTTAAATTGAGACAAAGTTCCTTGAAAAGATCATATCCTTAGATTAAGGAAAAATAAATGACATAATTATGTGTGCCAAATAATAATACACCCAATATAAATATATATTCAGTTTAAAACAATAATATTTCATTCAAAAATATTCATATCATGACATAATCAAGAAGTATAAGTTTAATCCAATGAATGGAAATTGGGTTAAGAAGTTCCCTTACAGAAATTCGACAGCCTAACGACATCGCATTAAAATTAAGAAAATGAGTTGATGAGAGAGAAAATTGTATCTCATAACATGGACATAAAATTTACAACAATTAGTATATAGAATAACATATCCCAACATTGGAGAATTAAAAAATAACCTAAAAGAAGTCTTTGACTAGAATAGGAGGGTGAAAGGTTCTTTTACCGATTTGGTAACTTATGAAACATACTCCCCATGAAAGAAGGATCATAAAATGAATATGTAAATACCCATAAATTAATATATATTATAGAAATAATACAATCATTGTAAGTATATACACCACACAAAAGGAAATAGTGGCCAATATAGCATGGATCTCATGGGAATAGAAAGTGAGATGAAAACCCCTTACCACGTTGTAATAAATCAAGTCGTGTGAACAAAAGATAATAACCACCAAATTAGTCACAGAATACCATGAATATAAATAAAATCATGATAAAATATATCAAATGACAGTACACAATAAACCACATGCAATAAATAAGTGGCGAACAATGGAAACCCCTTACCTAATGTCCGACATGACTTGTTTATTCCTTGTTCTTCCTGAATAATAATATTAAGTTAATTTATACTTGATTAAAAACCTTTTTCAAGATTATTATTCCTTTTAAATCACATATTACCTTGCTATAAAAATTATTTAATTATTTGATTTCATATCAGATATTTTTTCAATGTTTGGAACATGAGTCAAAAATGAACATGTTATAATTACAAATTGTTCATGTGGTCAAAAGTATATTATCTAAAAAATAATATTCATGATTTAAATATAATATATATCATATATATACAGTATATATATGTATTTATAATAGTAAATAACATGTGGAGATAAGGGATTAAATGCACCGTTCATGGAGATGGTAAATCGTACGTACGCATGAACACTAATTTCATTTTTTCCATTTTTAAAAGGAATGGAAACTGAATGGTACATAGGTATAATGGAATTATAGTATAATTTCATATGATATATATGTTACATAATTTAATTAACACCATCCTTTATACATTCCATGTATTTCATGAATGAATCATATCACCTTGATGGGGCGGTAGTCCGCACTTCCCCAACTAAAATTATCGTGTTTACACATATTGGAAAGCATAAAGGTATGTTTGTAAATAAAAATTACAGAAGCATATAGAAAACATAATCATAATATTTATCATATATAAATACAGTTCCATAATAATTTCCACCATTAAAGGTGGTAGGAGAAGATTGAACAATCATCGTTTCGTGAGGCACAAGTTTGTCGTCCACAGAAACAGTATGTTCTTTACCCATTAGAAAGAGGTGTGTGGAAGTTTAGTTCGAATAATTATCATAAAAACATCCTAGTATATTTAAGATAATTTTTTGGTATAAAAAGAAATAAATAAATATATTTTAGGGGGTTGGATAAGGAAAATAAAACAAAATAACTTAAGAGAAGTTGTTCCCTTTAAATTGGGAAACTCCCTTTGGATTGAACCAAAAGGATTTATTGAAGTGCCTTATGACTAAGGTAAGGATTATATGAGTAATATAGGGATGTAGGGATCTTAATTTTTCAGATTTTGGATGATCCAAGGGGCATGAGATGTGTGATTAATGTGTTAGAGGTGAGGGATTTTTATAAGGGGGAGGAGGGTCTCTTTAGGAAAGTTTGAAAGTATTATTTTATTATACACTTATTTTAGGGTTAAAAGGGGAAAAAACTCATTCAAATCAAATATAAGATGACTATTGTTCGAAATAAAATCATAAAATAATAATTTTACATGTTTTAGATATTGGTTTAACTTTTATAACCTCATTTATTTAATCATTCATTAATGAGGTAAACACTGCATCATTATTTTGTCAAAAATAATTTTATTTATTTGATGTCTAAAAATTATAAAAAAATACCATGATGTAGGAAATTTTTTTATATTTCAAATTAATAATTATATTATAAGAGATAACTTATATAACCCCATGTAAAAATTTATTTACTAATCGATATATGTTTAAGTCATTTTTGTCTTTACTTTAAATCAATTAATATAAAGTGTCATTATCACTCCCAAGTAGCTCCATGTGGTCCTAAAATCGTCCCAAGGATTCCCATTATTGGGAATTTATAATCCGATAGGAATATGACACATGTTAGGGTAATTTAATATTATTATAATAATATTTGTTTACCCATATTTTCTAGATTTACCATTTAACCATGGTAAATAAAATATTTACTGAAGTAAATATTCATAATGTATAAAAATAAAAGTTACCTATTTACACAATTAGGACCTCCTGATTAAAAACATGGAATCCATTTTTCCAAATTCAAACCACAAAAGTGGAAGAAGTTAATTTAAAATTAATTACCATTGTCAAAACAAAAAGCGTGTTTTTAAGAAATAATAACTATCAAAAGATTGACACTTGTTTATATCCAATTTCAAAGAGAAATTACATAAAATTACCAAAATTGGATTAATTGGTAAAAATATAATCTAATTACAATTTTAAACCAATTAGAAAGATAATATAACCATCTAAATAAATTAGATGAAAAGAAGATTTTGAATTAAAATGCGGTATTTTTCACTATTCATTAAAAAATTATCTTTATCAGAAAAATAACAAAATTTCATCCAAAATAAATTTTGATGTCCCGATTTTAAATAAGAATTTTACTTTTTCAAATAGAACATATTAAAGTGAAAAAATATATTTAAAAAGGGTTCTCCATCAAAAGGCGGTAAATTAACTTTTTTAAAGAATATTAGAGTATTTATACTTAAAATTGGATTCATTCACATTTTAAGCATCTAACATGTATTGGGTAAAAATAAAACATTTTACAAACATGTGTAATCATATTGTAGTTAGTTCTTTTCATTCCCACCAATACAATGTCTATTTGTTAGAAACCATTTAAAATAAATATATTATATTATTATTTGTTTCAGTATGACTCAACATTGTGTGCAATATAAGACTTCAGAGAAAACCATTGTTGCATTTAGGGTATGCCATCTAACATAGCATCCCCTTTAAAGTAAAATTAATATTTAGTTCACAAATATTAATAAATATGAAAATTTCATATTTCTTTATTTACCTGGGATGTTTCAATATCAACTTCATAGACCAGTATATAAATTTGAGAATAGTTATCATGAAGGAGTAATAAATATTTAGGTAAACAAAACAATTATCAGAGAATCAATGTTTCAGGAAGATAGTTGAGAGGATAAGAATTTTTATGAAATGTACAATAGAAATTCTCCTAACATATCCACATTAATTATTTAATCTATGTATCCTAAACTCTGAAAAAATTGAAAATATGGATTCTTATGGGATGATTGACAATCTGAAAAGGTTATATCATGAAAAATCATGAAAAGTAAGATAAAATGTCTCTAATGTTATATTTTATTTTATATGGTTGAGGGTAAATCTATCATTAGTAATGTATTCAATATTATCAAGTTTACCAATGACTTGGAGAGAATGGGCTCACCCCCTTGTCATGATATGTGTCACACCCCAACATTATTATTTTCCTTCTTACTTAGTCTTTTTTATTATACTTAATCATGTACTCAAATTCCAATATGAACCATTCTACCATTTTTTTAAATTTAAAATTTCAATATATGCACATGGTTGGTTCTCGGTTAGTAGAAAACAAGTGGTTACTATTTGAATGCATCTAAAACTTGATAGAGAAAAAACACATGATAGAAACACTAATTTTCGTACCATGCATCCAACCCATTATAGGTTATCCGGGTCATTTAGTAGTGGGTGTATGGTTTGGCCAATAATGTATCCAAATCCTGCACAATGTCTGGGAACTTAAAAAAATTACTTTTTTGACCATTTAATTTCAAATTATTTGTTCCTCACCCAATAAAATTTCTTATTAATTTATAACCACCAAGGGATAACCCTTTCCATACATTCCCTCGGATCATCTCCCTCTCTTCAAAATTCCAACATTTTTTATTGTAATCTGAATCTTGATCTTTGAGTTATGAAAACCTCCACATTCATCTTTACCTTAATATTACCTTTTCTCCTCTCCCTCATTGTGTGTACTACATGGCTTAAAAATAATTAAAAGTTATTTTATCAATTATTTGTTCATAGTTCTCATGATATCCATCTTGAGTCCCATTCTAGAATTGTTAATTAAAGGTGATGAGTTTTTATTTATTTAGGGTAGTTTGACCAATGTTTTAGGTTTTCAAATTATATATCCATTAATTTTTGTTCTTTAGATATGTTTATTTGACGTTTAATAATAATAAAAATTTTATCTATGGATTTTTTGAAAGGTAAACCATGTTTTACTTTATTTCCATTAAATTTAAGGGACTTTTTCTTTTAAAATGTCTGTATTAAAATTTTATGACAACTATTTTACATACCAAGTGTTTGATGAATTACATGTATTCCATTTACTCCCATGTTAGGTATTTTTAAAAAGGTTTTTATTCTTAAATGTAAGTTTTTAGTTGTTATATAGATTTTACAGGGAATTTCAAGTAATATATTAAATTCCAAGTAATTTTAGAATGTTTCAAAATCTATTTGCATAAAAAATGTGAGGTCCATAAATGTCTTTTTATTTTATACACATACACATAGGTTCACAGAAACATATATATTTATATATATAAACCAATTCACTTGAAATTGTTTTAATTTTTGTGATGAGAGAATAATTTGTATATGCAAGTGTATATAAGAATAACGATAGAGGGAAATCTTAGGGTTTTAAACATGAGACTCAAGCTTGATTTTCAAATTTTTTTGAGGATTTAAAAAATAAAATATATATCCGGATTGGAAATTTTATATTATGTTATTCATCCTTTGAATAACTTCTAATAGAAAATACTTGACTGTTTTTTGGAATTCAATTTTACAGGGCTTTAATGTGTGAATCGAATATTACCTTGGTTATTTAGTGATTTTAAATGGTTCTTATATGATAATAATTTCTTAGTGATGTTGCACAATATTTTTGTGCATGTATTATTTAATAAAATATTATGTGAACCATGGGTTCTTGGGTATGTGAGCCTTGATTGAGATGAGCTCTCTTTCCACTAAAAATATAGTTAAGTGTGGTATTTTCCTCTGGTTAGTGAATTGTTACTAGCTTCTTTCCACTAATTGACGACCTTCATATTTAGTGACATTAGTTCTAGGTTTCCCCTAGATTTAGTGGCCCTAGGGTCTTTATAGGATTATTTTCATTTTTGTATTATTGATTATAAGATTCTCCCTTGACCTTTACTTACTTTTACTTCCCTTGATTTATATTCTTTTGTTATTTTTTGAGATTATTTCCATTTTTTTAAAATGGTATTCAGAAGTTGATAAATGGGTAGTATTTCTTAATTTTTTGTTTTAATAAATGTGGATTCCGAACTATAAATTATTTTAAAAGTGTTTTCTCATTTAAATAAAATAGAGAAAAATATTTATAAAATTATATTGGTATGTATGTGTATATATGTTGAACAAATATTTTTTTTAAAATACTATATTTCAAACAATCATAAAAAAATATTTTTTGTAAAAAAATTATTTGGCTGTTTTTGAGATACTATATTTCAAACTATATAATAAAATAGAGAAAAATATTTATTCTCATGATATCTATATAATATTTTTTGTAAAAAATATTTTTTGTAACACCCCCATGTTTTTAAAATAAAACTATAATTGGTAGCATTCTTAACACACAACACCATGCTTTTTGAAAATATGGATGTAAAATAAAAATAATATTATTTAAATGTGTCCATTAGAAAACTTAATTTTAATTAGTGGGTATTAATAAGATTAATGAAATTACATTTATAAATTCATATTGAATACAAATTCATTAATTAATTATTCAGAAATAAGAACTCAATTTTTATTAGAAATGTCATTTTATTCTTCAAAAAATATGAGAAAATATTATAAAAAATTTATTTAAATATTTTAAGATGTAATTAATAAAAAAGATATATTTCTTAAAATAATATTATAAAAATGAGCATATAGTTTACTTTTGAGATTTTTTGAAAAGTTTTATTCTTTAATGAACTGTGGAAAATAATATTTCTTTGAAAAATATATTTTATTTGAAAGTGTTTACAAAGTCAAATTAAAATTTATTTTATTTTTAACATTTTAAAAGTTTACTTGGATTAAAAATAATCCAATTATACTCTTTTTAATGAATTTCATAATTGATATTAGTATACAAACATTTTCATACTTAAAATACGTTTTAAAAACGGATTTTTATTGGTTTTTATATTTTTACATTAAATTATTTTCTATCAATTCTATAAATTTAAAACAAAAAATTCATTTCATATTTGGAATCATGAGGTATACATTTTTTAATTAATTCCCTCTTATTTTTGGTCTTAGGAATAGTAACCATAGTAATTAATTATCACCATGGTAAGGGTAAATCAGATAATTAAGTTTAAAAATAAAATGATAAGGACTAAAAAATTACATTAATATTTACTTTTATCCTATTATATGAGTCGTTTTCAGTAATTTCCTTCCATGTTCTGAAAATATGGAAACTAGGTATCGTATTGCATTGATTATGACCATTATATTATTTTTTTAAGAAAAGTAAAAAATTCCATTTTCTTTGTTTTATTATGTCTAAATTTTTGGAATGGAGATAAAAGAATTATATGTTCATAAATAAAAATTTATTTAAAAATATTAAGTCTTTTTTATCATACAAATTTATTTATAATTTTAATTTTTGTATAATTACATTAAATGCTTTTGTAATGCAGATATAATATTTATTCAATTAATAGAATAATAAAATAAACTATTTTAGAAACTCTAAAAGTTATATTTTTTTAGTTATTTATAGGGAACCGAGAATTTTATATATATATATATATATATATGACATATTAGACATGTCTTAAAATTTTATATTTTAATTCTATCATATTAAATGAATAGTGTGGAAAATGACAATAATATTATTTTATAATAAATAATATTATATTAAATGATTTTAAATTCCTAAAAATTAGATATACAACCAAAGGATTTTTATATGTTTCAATATATAATATATTTTCCATATATGTTTCAATTTTCATTTTATAGAAACTTTCTTGACCCCTAAATAGAAAATGCTTTATTATCACAGTAATTGTAA
This sequence comes from Viscum album, assembly GCA_963277665.1. Taxonomy (NCBI): domain Eukaryota; kingdom Viridiplantae; phylum Streptophyta; class Magnoliopsida; order Santalales; family Viscaceae; genus Viscum; species Viscum album. Next base: position 1,404,979,531 of record OY728127.1, on the reverse strand, counting down.
AAAAGGGCCAACAGAAGTTAAAATAAAGAAATTAGGGTAAAAATATAATATAACTTGAAAAAGTTTTGTTATATGATATAATTTATAACCACTTCCATTATATATTCTAATTATATCATTCTGAGACTTTTTTTGAAAATTAATTTATATTAATTTAATATTTTATATAATTCTAAGAGTTCTCCTTACCTCACTTATAAAAGGGAACCTCCTGTCCTCTATAATTTACACAAAAAAATAATTTTATTTAATAAAATATCTACACAAATCCATTCATAAAATATCTAAACATGTTATATAGATCCTATTTTGGTAATAATACATACCGTAGAGGGTTTATAGTGTATGAAAGATGAAGTTTTTTGAAGAAGAGGTATATTATTTAACCAAATTTTTTAGTTTTATTTCTTCTTATACCTCCTTAAAATTTGTTTTGAACATTAATAAATTATAACACCAATATCTAGCATATAATGATATGTTATTATTATAATTACATAACCTATAATTGTCTCCTCTTCAATAAAATGGGAAATGAAATCATCATTTGTGTGTTAGGTGAACTACCGCCTCTCGAATCGATGTAATTTGTTTTCCATCAAAGCCAATCATTATTGATTATAATGATTTTTTTAATAAATATAGATTTTATTTATGATATTATTATTATTATTTAAATGGGAATTATTATTTACCTTTATTTCATCCCATCCTTCGTAAATGGAAACAACGTTCATGCGTATGTACGACTAACCATATCCAGAAACAATGTTATTTTTTATCAATACCATTTATGGATGACTATATATATATAATATATATTATATTAATATTACTGTTAATATTATATAGATGATGAAACAATGATCAATGTATAATGATCAAGACTTCTAAATGAAAACATGCAAGAAAAAAGAAGCAATTATCACTTAGAACAATGATTTTAATAAATAATTGTTAATAAATAAGTTCTAAGATATTACTAGAAAATAATATAGGGTGTAATATATATGATTAAGGTTTTATTATAAATTTATAATAAATCTTTATTTATTATACTACATTTTCTAACATGTTTGAAGAAATATGAGACTTAAGGTAAGCGGTCTCTCTAAACCACTTTTTTCTTCTAGTTATGACTATTATCTATATAACTCACTTTCTATGACCCTTTTATGTTATAGATTTATTATAAATTTTGTATATATTAATGTTACATATATACATATCTCTTTATACCTCCATTTTATGAGGTAATACATGTATTATGGTAATTTCTCAAATGTGTCCTTTATGAAATTTACTTTGATTATGATATGAGTCATGATTATGAATCCCATTAACTTCCATGGGTAATTCTTATGATTATTACTTATTATTGATTTTATTTTTTGTTACACATAATCTTGAACATGTTATAATGGGTGCACCTAGATATTTCCATAATGAATGGGGTAATTTTTTGTCTCATGAGATGTTATGTATTTGATTAAGGAGTAAACCTAATCCATGATTAGACTATTTTCACCTTGTGATGTTGTCTTGGTTGTTATCCATGAATTATGATTATTTTATTTTTTCAGCTGTTTCTAAATTTAAATTGTTTCTATAAGCTTGGGATATCATGTTCTTTATTTTATGCACTCATGGGATTACTCTTGAGCCTTTTCTTTCATGATATTAGGTTATTCTTCCTTATCATGTTTATTCACATTCTTTTATTTTAAGATCATCCCATTATTTTTTGTATTCCCTAGGCCATCCCATGCAGTTTTAAGAGAACAAGTGGATAAAGGATCTCATTAAGGGTAATAAAATAAATATGTTAGTTCTGGTTCCTTTTAATGTATTATGAACCCTGTCTTTTGAGTATAATAGGACTCACAATCTTTAGGTTGTATTTATTTGATATTTATGTTAAAAATCATATAATAATTTGGGTGAAAGGCTTGTGTCTCTAATATTAGTATCAGAGAAATGTCAATTTTTTGGAGACATATACTAGAATAGATTTGTGATAACCATATGTATAAGTCTTTGCATAAGAAAATTTTCTACAATTTTTGTGAATTATAGAGTGCGTTGTTTTCAAGAAATTGCATCCCAATATAGATACTAAATGTAGATGTGGGTCTTGAACAATTGTAACTAGGGGTAATAAAACTGAAATGGAATATTGGGAATTGAATCAGTTGTCACCTGGTGAAAAAAATAATGTATTATTGTTCACCTGTTTTGAGACTCTTGGAGGATATTCTTTTGAAAATTCATATAATTACGAACAATTATGTTAGATTCGAATTGATTGTTGGGTTAGAAAATTTAATGGGACACATTCCATCAGTAACCTAGATTAAAACATAAAGGCTCATAATTTATGATATAGTTATCATTTATATTTTATTCCAAATATGTTCATAGTTTCCTTTTTTATATGTTTATTAGTTAAAGTATTCTTATACTATTTTCTTTTACTTTTGTTGATGGTGATAAATATGAGGAACTATGATAACAAAAAACTTGATAATAAATATAGTGATTTCCATTATGATATCTCTAAACTTATGGTAGGAGGAGATAACAACTTCATGGAAGTACTAGTTCAATTGAATAATTCTATATATAATAATTTAAATCATGCATAAATCCCTCAGTCTCCTAAGAAATAGAATGTTAAGGGTGAGTATTTTATGTGAAAAATGCCTCATAACATTATTAGATAAGTTGATACCATCATCATGTAATAAGAGATTAACTCCATTGAGAATTTATTCTATGTTGTACAATTATTAGAATAATATACAGTTATTCTGCATGTTTTTTTCATTGAGGGGGAAGCCATCCAGTGCTTGAAAATAATCATGAACATAAAGTAAAAAATAATAAATTGATTTCATGGAATGATAAGAAATCAGAAAAATATTTTTCGATGAATATTTTACATAAAATATCTATATTAAAATGAAGAGGGAGTTCATTAGGATAATGAAAGAAGAAGATGAGTTTTCCACGGTGTTTGAGGAAAACATCACAATGATTTCACAACACACCTCCAACTTCTTCATTGAAGCTGAAATTAAGTTGTACCACTTATTTATTAGATTAAAGTCAAGTGTATAAAAATATTTTTGTGACTTGAGTCTTTGATAACTATAATAATATTATTAGTTGTTCCTTAAATGTCGAGATACATATTAGAGACTCTCAATGGTCTCATGAGCGTAGAAATAAAATGAAAAAATATATATTTTTCTTTAGGTGGATGAACTGTTAAACCTCATAGAAGAAACAAAACACAACATCACATGTTTCAAAATCATGGGAGGAGGTATACCAAAAATTTTCATAAGGGGATCAGGAGATACCTCAAGTGTGTAAAATAATGTCATTAGGCTAATCAATGTCAAAGTGAGATGATGAAATCCACTAATTCAATGAATAGATGAATTTTAAGATGAACAGAAATCCCATTTTATAGTGTTTTAGTAGAAAGGAACAAAGATATCATTTAATCCAATGCCTTAAGTGAAGGGTTGTTAGACACAATCGAGGAAAGAAACCTCCATGGAATAGAGAGAAAGGATGGGAATATTATATTACTACTATAGAGGTGGATTCTATCAATGATGTGGGGACATGTGTACTAGTTTTTCATTGATGAATAGAGATTTTTTTTTTATTTTGGTTCTATTCATTCTCTCATATCTTGTAGGTTTATTATAACTATCCAAGCACAACTTCAAAAATGTTGGTTGATTTATCTCTAAAAAAATTAAATAATGATATTATTATTTCTCATGTATATACCTCCTACCCAACAACTATTTATGGGCTGAATATTAAATAAAATATCATATTACTTATGTTCGTAGTGTTTGATACTATATTGGACATGGATTGGTGGTCATTACATATAGACATATATATAACATCACATTTTGGTAGAGGGAGATCACTCTTCACATCCCAAGTCATCCTCTAATTCAATAAAAGTGCATGGAGGTGGTTTAATCTCAATTGTAATATTGTACTATATTATGGAAAATATTTCAAATTGAATAAGAATATCCTTATCAAATTATTGAAATAAAAGATATAATCATGCTTGAAGACATGTCCATTGTGAAGGAATCTACTCATTTATTCACCAAAGATTTACCTAACCTTCCACCTGACTGAGAGGTTAAGTTCCAAATAAAGTATATACATAGATCTCTACCCATACCAAATAATCCTCATAAAATTTCCACTATTAAGTTTAAAAAACTAAAAATGTAGTGATACATGAATCTAGAAACGGGTTTATATGCCTTAGTGCTTCATTGTGTGGTACAATAATCCAATTCATCAAGAAGAAGTATGGGTCAATGTGAATCAGTATTGATTATCATGAACTCAAAAAAATTAATATAATTAAAAAGAATCGCTTACTATGGATAGATGACATGTTCGATTAACTATGTGGGGACCATTTTTTATCTATAGGGTACATTCAGTCATGATATAACCAATTATAGGTGAATAAGGAACATCTTCCCAATATTAACATTCAAATAAGGTATGGACACTATGAGTTCATAAAGGTTCTCATGATAATTAAAAATGCTCCAAAAATATTTATAGACATAATGAATAGAGACTTTAAAGATTACCCCAAAAAATTATAAAAGATATTTTTATATACTCCAAATTCAAGGTGGAACATGATATTTAGTTGAATACTGTGTTAAAATTTTGTGAAAGGAGGGGCTAATATAGTAAATGTGAGTTCTATATGGATGAAGTATCATTCATGGGGAATTTTTTCTCTAGAAAAGAGATATATATGGTTCTGTTTAGGAAAAAGAGAATATAATTATAACCTAAATAAGCATATGTAAGAGATACCCATAGCATCCTTGGACTAGCTGGGTATTATCGAATATTTTTTAAAAACGCCTCTTAATTTTCAAACCTGCTAACCAAGCTAACTCAGAAGGGACTAATGATTTCCTTTGATAAATAATCTGTATAAAACATCATTTAATTGAAAAATAAACATATAACTATAATATTACTTACATGATTCACATGTGGGGAAACATTTATAGAATGTAGTGATTCTTAAAATAAGTTTTTGGGATATATACAAATGAAAAATTGAAAATTGATAGCCTACATCTCAAGTAAGTTGAATATTTATGAGCTGAATGATCCAAAACAGGATATGGAGTTAGATGTAATGATATTTACCTTGAAAATATGGTTTCATTATCTCTATGGGTAGAAATTTGAAATATATACGGATCATAAGAGACTAAAATATATATTCACATATAAGGATATTTTTATGTTCCATTGAATATTATAAGAGATAATCAAGGAATATGAGTTCTTAATCCACTACAATCCTAAGAAAACATATAATGTGGTAGATTATCTATGTTGAATGGATCTAGAAACATTATCAATGATGGTAATTGAGAAGGATCCAATAATCATAGAAATGAAGTGGATGAACATGGGTATAATAAAGGAAGGAACATCTTTATTCATTTCTAAAATTATTTCTCAAACATCTCCTCTAGATAAGATAAAGGATACCCTAAAAGAGGATGTGGAAATTCAGATGAACATAGAAGCAATGTGAAAAGTTAAATCCTCAATGTTCAAAATTAATGAATAGTGATTTGTATGATTTGTTTCATGATAATGTGTACCATCAAATCCTGAGATAAATGAGGATATATTGAATGATTCAAAGAGATCGATCTTCTCTATCAACCTAGGGAGCATGAATATGTATCAAGATCTATAAGATCAATTTTTGGGGAAAAATTTAAATATAGATATTATAGAATATAAAATAAAATTCTTGGAATTCCATAAAGTGAAGGATAAAATAAAAAAACCATAGGGGATGATACAAAAACTAACCATACCTATAAGGAAATGAGAAAATATTATCAAGGAATTTTGTATTAGTATTTTGAAGAAATAAAGAGTAAATAATTTTATATGATTTGTGTTGGATATTCTTATGAAGACTGATCACTTAATTTAAATTTTAGATAAATTTTAACTTGATCAACTTAATTGGATATATATTTGATAATTTATTAGGTTATGTGTAATTTCATTATCAATTTTATCTAATCAAGATATATGATATACCTTAATATTCTAGAAAATTTTCTAACATGATATAAATACTCAGTTGAACATGGGTATGTCCTATCACCCCTGAATTAATGGCCAATTGGAGAAGAATATTTAGAAACTAGAATAAATTTTTATATAATTCTTGAGGGACTTCAACTGAGGATGTGATTAACATCTTCCTCTGGTCGAGTTCTCATAAAAATATATTTTCCAATAAAACATTCATATGGTTCTATATGAATCCCTTTATGGGAAGAAATATTTAACACTTGCATATTGGGATGAAGTCTGTGAATCCATGATGTTGGGACCAGAAATGGTTGAGTAAATGGTAGGAAAGTTCAATACTACTCAACAACACATCAATAATGATCAGATATGACAGAAGATCCATGCTGAAATTTGCTTATAAATCCTGATGTTTGAGGTTTAAAATAAAGTGTTTCTCTATATATATCCATGGGAGAGAATCCTAAGATTATTATGAAGGTAAAACTAAGTCCCAAATATATTTTTACCTTTTATATTCTCAATCACATTAGATCTGTGGCCAAACAAATATCACTACCACCAACCATATCTCAAGTGCATGACATATTCCATGTATCTCTCTTGAAGAAGTAAATTCTAGATCCCACACATGTATGGAATCCAAACATGGTGAAATTGGAAAATGATCTCTCTTATTAGGAGTATTTGGTAAAGATCATGTATTGTAGAGATAAATTTATGCACAGTAACAAAACTCTCCTAGTCAAAGTACTATAGAAAAACCATAAAAACGGGGGGGGGGGGTGACCTGGGAAACAGAGGAATTCATGAAGAAAAAGTACCCTTACTTATTTTCACCTTAGTATACAATAAAATCTTTTGAGTATTAAAATTATCAGGGGGAGACCTGAGTTTTTAAAATAATACTATGTTTGATAATTTTATTAACACAAAACTCTATGATTTATGAAAATTAGAATATAATATAAAAATATTATTATTTAAATGTGACTATTATTGCCTAGGATTTAATTTGGAGAGTATTAATAATATTAAATACATTATGAAATTTATATAATAATGATACTAATAAAAATTTATTGACTAGGTTTAGTGAAATATGTACATAATTTGTTTCTGGAAAAGTCTTCTTATTTTTGAAAAATATGTTTTCTTCAAATACGGTTATTGTTTCTTTTTATTAGAAAATATTATAATTAATTTATGGAACTATTAGAAAATTTATTTGATAAAAAGGATATAATTTTTAAATATTCATATCTAAATTATCTTAATGATAAATTTTAAAATTTTCTAAAATGTTTAATTTTTCAATGAGTAGCAAAAAATACTTATTTTTATTGAAAACTATATTATTTTTAAATTATTTAAAGTGTAAAATTATATTTTAAATTAGTTTTAAATTTTAATTAGTTTTTTTGATTAAAATTAATCTAATTATAATCTTTTTAAGTAATTTTATACTTTAAATAATATTAAAAAAACTATACTTAAAAGGATTTTTTTTGCAAAAACAGTTTTCATAGAAATTTTAAATTTTGATATTTAGATAATTTATTCCAATTATATAATTTTAATCTTTAAAAATGAATTTCATATTTGGAATTTGGAAGTACAAATCTATAAAATAGGTCCCTTTTATTTTTTTCATTATTAATAGTAACCGCAGTAAATAAGATTCACCACTGTAAGGACAAATTTGGTAATTTAGATTAAAAATCATTTGATAAAGACTAATAGATAACCCTAATACTAGCCTTTGTCTTATCGGATGAGTGGTTTTTAGTCATTTCTATATTAGTTTTTAAAATATGCCAACTTGGTGCCATTTTTCTATGATTTATACCACAATATTATTTTATGTAAAGAAAATTGATAAAAACCATTCTGTTTATTTTCTTATCATTATTTTTTTCACAAGGATAAAAAGAGGTCATGTTTAGTTATAAATGTTTTTTTAAATAAAAATTATTTTTTATCACGGTAATTTATTTCTAATTTTTAGTGATTATTTAATAACCTTAAATTCTAAAGCAATGCGAATATATGAATTTTTTCAAGGAATTGAAACATAACATTACTTATTTCAAAAACTCTAAAAGTAATATTTTTTCATCAAGTTACAGTGAAACATGGATTTTATAGATATATAGTAAACATTAGATATGTATTAAAAAGATATATTAGGATTCCATATTTTTCATGATGTATTTAATGTCAAATTAAATTAACAGTTTTAAAAAGGTATTAATGTTATTTTATAATAATTAATATTTTATTAAATTATTTAAAATTCTTAAAAAGTCATTTATTAATAAAAATGTTTTATATATGTTTCAAAATATCATATATGGTCTATTTAGAGACCATTTTCCTTTTATATTAACTATCTTGGCACCTAAAGAGTAAATTTTTTTATCATGATAATTGTCAATAGTGTTATTGTGGGTTAAAACAAAGAGATAAGGTTAAAAACCAAATATATCTTTTCCAAATTGTATTGGATGATATTGTTTTAACCCATAAATTTCCTATAATAAAACTATATTAGTTTGGATCCATTTTTTATAAAAAATAATTTACATTAATTTCATAATTTATGTAATTCCAAGAGTTCCACACCCCTCACTTATAAAAGAGAACCTCCTATTTCCTTTAATTTATAATTTAAAATCATTTTAGTTCATTAAATATAAGAAAAAATACCTTCCTAGAATCCCTAATCATGTTCTCGAGGTCTTATTTTGTCCATAATACTATCCTTATAGGTTTTAATGTGTAAACCAAAATAAGTTTTTCAAAAATTATATATAGTATTTAATTGAATGTTTTTGTTTCATTTATTATTATAACTCCTTAAAAACATCTTAAAGCATGATAAAATAATAACAATAGTATATTCCATATATTTATACGATATTATGTTAATTTAATCACCTATATCCATCTCATATTCTATAAAATGGTAAATGAAATCATCATTCTTGTGTACGCTAGATTACCACCTTGTGAATCGATGCAATTCGTTTTCCATCACCACCTATCAAAGATGGTTATAATTATGTTTTTAATAAATATTTATTTTATTTATGATATAATTATTATTATTTTAATCTTAAATATTATTTACCATTCTTTTTTTCCAAACATATAAATTGTAAACATCATTTATGCGTACGTACGACCTATCATCTCCATCAGCGGTGTAATTAATTTTTTTATCTCTATAATTTATGGATGAATATATATATATATAATTAATATATATTATATTAATATCTTGGTTAAAATTATTAATATTATGGAACCAAGATCAATATATAAATATAAATACTTCAAAACCAAAACATTCATGAAAATAATGATGCAGTTATCACCCAGAAAAGTGATTTTAAAAAAAATTCAATAATTTGGTGGAAAGATGTTATAATAAAACTATATATGGTATAATATATATGATTATGGTTTAATAATATATTAATAATAAATTTATAATTATTATACATTATTTTTTAAAATATTACAAATAATGACGAGACTTAAGTTAAGGGATCTCTCCAAACCACACTTTTTCTTCGTATTATGACAATTTTCTCTCTAACTCACACCCTATTTCTATTTCATGTTATTTATTTCTTCTATATTATATATAAATTTATATTACATATATAAATAGGTAATTACACATTATTTTATGTGGTAATACATGTCTTTTGTTCATTTCTATGACTATTACTTTATAAAAACTCCTTTGATTTTGAAATGAGGAAAGAATATGAAGCCTATTTCTTTCCATGTGTAATTATTATGATTATTCCTTATGATTGATTTAATTTTTTTGGAAAATATAATCATGAATGGGTTATTATGGGTAAACCTATTTATAACATTAATTCATTGGGTAATGTTTTTATCTCATGAGATGTCATTTATAAGATTAGGTGGTAAACCTAATCCACTGCCAGACATTGTTAACCATGTGATATAATATTATTAGTTATCCTTGAATTATCCTTATGTCATGAATTTTGTTGTTACCACATTTCCTATGTATATATAATCGTCTGATACCATTTTATTTATTTTATTTTGCAATGTGATCACTCATGATCCTTTTCTTTTATGATATCATATTATGCTTCATTATCATGTTTATTCCCTCATTCATCTTTTAGAGTATCCCTTTATTTTAGGTATTTATTAGATTATCCCATTCTGTTTTATGATATCAAAGGTATATAGTATATAATTAATGTGGAGAATATAATTATGTTATGTTTTAGTTTCCTTTTGATGTATTATGAACATAGTCTTCCAAACACTTTAGGTCTCATGATATTTGGGTTGTATTTGTTGTCTATTTTTGTAAAAATATTTTAATAAAATATGTGAAAGAATTGGGTCACTATAGTTGGTATAATAGAAAATTTTATTTATTTTTTTATAATATTACTTGAATAATTTGGTTATAATGATAGGGACAAGTCTTTGTATAGGAAATTATTCTAGAAATTTTGTGATGCAAAGAGCAAGAGGTTTTCAAGAAGTTAAATCCATGTCTAGATACTACAAGTATATGTAGATATGGAACAATTTTTCCTAGTGGTAGTAACCAAAAATTGGAATATTGGTAATTAAATATATCATCACATGGGTCATGAAAAAAAGGATTTATTTTAAACATTTTTTGATACTTCTGGGGGATATACTTTGTAAAATTTATTGACTCTTTATAAACCATTATTAATGTAAAAGGTAGATTGTTTTGTTAGAATGTTTAATATGGAAATTAAAATGGAAAAACTATATTTTAATATAGAGTATAATTATTTAGGATATAATTTTCATTTATATTTTAACCCATATATGTTCATAATTACACCATGAATATGTTTAGTTTTTAATGTTTTCTCATCTAGTTTTCCTATTATTTTAGTTTATGGTCGGAAATATGGGGAACCATTGCAGAAACAAATGTGATAGGTAATTTGATGATTAACCAAACCATATACCTAACCTTATGTTATTAGGGGATTGTAACTTCATGTAATTAATAGATTATATGAATCACATAATGAATAATACCATTAATCATGTGAAATACCCTCATTCTCTTAAGAAAGAGAAATTTGTAGTCGACTATTTTATGAAAAAAATTAATCATACCTTTAGTTTATCATAAGAACCCCTCATCAAGAATAATTAGATAATTTCCATTGATAATATATAATTATCCTTTAATGATATGAAAAATATAAGGTTATGTTGGCCATTTATCGCATGGAGGGGGAAGACGATCAAATGTGGACACTGATCAAGAACATGAAGTCTAAAGAGGAATTTGATTCTATGGAATGGGAAGAATTCATGAAAATATTTTTCAATAAATATTTTCATTTAACTATCTTTATTAATATATATAGGTATTTCCTTAGACTGATGTGGAAGGAAGATGGGTCTATCAGGGCATATGATTCATACTATATGAGGCATTCATGATATTCCTAAGGCTTCATTATCAACATTGAAAGTATGTTTAATTGTTTATTTAGTATATTAATGAAAACTTTATAAAAATACATTTTTATTTGAGACATTGAAATATATGATGAAATTTTTCTTTACTCCCTCATGGTTTTCATAGAGATTTAATACTCTTATTGGTATCATAAGTTCGGAAAAAATAGAAACAAAATGAAGTCTTTATCTACAGGATTAACAAATAAGTCTCATAGATGATAGAAAATCCATCATATAATGTTTCAAAATTGTGGGAAGAAACCTCTTAGAAATTTTCTAAAGGGTTTAGAGAGATGCTTCAAGTGTGGAAAATAATGGAATCGAGAAAAATAATTTCAATGTGAGATGAATAAACCCACTAATTCAATAGAGGTAAATAATGTTCAAATCAACACTCGGTCTGTTTTATAGTGTATCAACTGTAGGGAATATACACATTATGAAAGAAAATGTCATAATTCATGGGTTTTTCGAGATAATCAATGAAAATAACCTCTATGTCCTAGATACAAAGGATGGGAATATTTTATCACTAATTCTATAGTGGATCCCAATAATGATATGGTGAAAGGTACATTAGTTATTCATTCTATAATAGTGAATGTACCTTTTGATTCTAGTTTTATGAATTCTTTTATAATTTTCATGCTTAGTACAACTATTAAAAAACCACATCAATAATTTGGGATTGAGCTATCAGTGAGAACAAAAAATGGAGAAATCATTGATTCCAAAGTATATAACTCCCCCCAGTCAATGTTTTTGGAATGAATCTTCCATAAAATCTCATATTAATTTTATTAGTGGAGTTTCATTATATATTGAGAATTTATTGGTTGTATATATATAAATCCAATATCAACTATCATGGGAGATAGAGAGATATATAACTCTTCACATCCTGAGTCATCCTTTGATTCTATATAATTGTAAGATGGAGGATGGATCTTACTTCGAATATTATGATAAATCATGGATATTATTTCCTTCTAAGAAATAATATCTAGGTCAATTTATTGAGACAAATGATAGAATCATTTTTAACTAAATTTCCATTATGTGATATTATATTCATTTATTCCCTAAAGAGTTACTTGGATTTCATCCTAACCAAGAGGTTGTGTTCTCAATTGAACTAATATTTCGATCTCTACCCATTTATAAGACTCTGAAAAAAATGTCCTCTATTGAGTTGGATGAAAAAAAATATATAAGTGAATTTGGAAAAGGATTTTATATATTTGACTACTTCACTATGGGGTGAACTAATCTACTTCATGAAGAAGAAGCATGGGTTAATAAACCTCTATATTGATTATAATGATCTCAATAAAACCATGATAAAGAATAGGTATCCCCTTCCATAGATAGATGACATGTTTGATCAACTATGTTTGTCCTAGTATTTATTTAACATGGAATTGTGGTCAACATATCCCAAATTATTATTGATGAATGAACATATTACGAAACAACCATTCGATCATGTTATGGAAACTATGAGTTCATAGTGATTCTATTTAGACTCAATAATTGTCTAACAATATTTATGGACATAATGAATATATTATTTATATATTACCTTGAACAATTTATAATAGTCTTTATAGATGATATAATGATATACTCTAAAATCAAGGATGAGTATTAAAAGCATTTTAATACTATGAAATAGAATTTGAAAATGGAGAGTATATGTGAAAAGTATAGAAAATATGAATTCTTTATAGAGGGTGTATCATTCTTAGGTCATGTTATCATTGAGAAAAGGGATATATACAGACCCTTCTAAGACAATGGAAATTAAGAAGTTTACTTGACAATAATCTATAACAAAGATCTTTAGTTTCCATGGACTAGCGATGTGTTGTTAAAGATTTGTTTAAAACTTCTCAATATTGTCAAAAACAATTAACAAGATAAATTGGAAGGTTGTAATGTTTTTCTATATTAATAAATGTCAAGATATATTTAAGAAATTAAAAAGGTATATTATTACTACATTAGTTCTTACACTACCCACAAGCATGGATATTTTTGTGGTATAAAGTGATCCTTCAATGAAGGATTTGGGCAATGTAATAATGAAAAATGAAAAAATTATTGTCTACGAATCAAGGTAGCTAAAATTTTATGATTAGAAATATCCAACACATGATCTGGAGTCCACTATAGTGATCTTTATGTTGAAAATCTAGTTTTATTATCTCTATGGTTAAAAGTGTGAAATATATATGGATTATAAAAGACTCAAATATGTATTCACACATAAGAAGTTTAGTATGCACCAATCAAGATGAAAAGATATGATCATGGATTATGACTGATTATTACAATATCATACTATGAAACCATATATAGTGGGAAATTCTCAATATAGGATGGTTCTAGAAACTTTTTCAATGATGAGAATTGATAAGGATACAGTCTTCTTCGACTTGAAGAGGACTTACATTATAACTATAAAAAAATGAAAAATCATTATTCCTTTTTAAAATGATTGATAATCCATCCCTTTTGGGGAAGATAAATGATTCTTGAAGATATTTTGTGGAAATATAGAAGAAGGATGAATATATAAGAAATTGAAAATTATTTTAGTTCAAAGCAGGTGAAGAAAGTGTTTTAAGATTTGGGTTGGAACTTACTCAACCCAAAATCCACTAAATAGGTTCCCTGAGTTAGGTTGTCACATAAACTCAAGTGAACCTTCCCGTATTCTAGACATTGCTGACTAAAAACAAGGGTCCAATAAGTCACATCAGGAGACTATACCCAATTTACTAGAGTAATCCACAAAAAAACAAAATATAAATAGTGGAATCAATATGAAACAACCAATAAATATTCATAGCCTATTATCCTCCAAAACTGGGTAAAACCACAATTCAACATTTACCATGTCATGATATACTAATAGTGCTAAATTAAATAATACACAAAATAAAGAAAAATGGATAAATCCACAACATTGGTCTTGAATCCTAGTCTATATCCTCTTCCATGCATGTCCCAAGCCTAAATCAACATCCATTAATAAGGAATTTCCCTTGTCCTAACCTATATCCATGATATTTTCTTAGGTACCCAATGGTGGCCTGAGCAGGGTGTGAGTACAAAATGAAGCAGGACACCACCAATGGTGTTTATAGTATATCCAGTCTAATAGATAGTTTATGAAACTACAAAATAAATGAAAAGGTACAAAAAAAGAATAACCTCATAACCATCAGTTGACCATTTTCACCCTAACCATTTCTATAATCATTACTATGTTCATCACTTATCTATCTACTTTCCTAAATCCAATATCTTCATGTGTTCCATGGGTAAGTAAGATACATCATCTACACATGGTCCTATTGTAATCCATATATATTAATAAGTGACTATTTCATGTCCCTATCTCATTAAGGATAACCATATCATATCAACACATTATCCTCACATTGAATCCTTGGTCCTCGTGGAATACAACCATTAAGGGAATAAATCCTATGTCCCCTTCCCTAACCTGTTCATTTTGAAGTAGAGTTTACAGCCTCAGTCTAACTTGACATATGGACGTAGAACCACAATTAAATACCCCTCTATACCAAGCCATGTGCACATGCTTATTAATATATTCACCACAAAAATAACAATTCACAACCCAAAAAAACCACAAAAAATAACAGTCACATTCCATAACTATTAACATGGGAATTAATACTAATCTATAATCCATTAACACATATTCCATTTACATTACATAAAAATTTAGGCTAATTACCATTATCATTCCTTAACCCATTTATTTTTCCATAAATTACCATAAATTAATTCATTTATCCCATTTATCATTTCAGAATAATTTTCCAACTCATTCATTTCATGTAAAATTCCTATATCACAAAGCACAACCACTTTTGCACAGTCCACCCTTTAGGTATACCCCATAATTTCCATGTATTAACCCATTCAATATATTCATAAATTCCTTTATCAAAAACATTTACACGTTCTAAAATCAAAATCCATTTCCCATTTAACATGTTCATCATTTAATATTTACTAATCCTTTATATATTTAAACATTTTAATAACCCATTTGATACAATATCAATTTACCCAATTAACAAACATTTAATCCATTCCAAACAACCCCTTATTCCATTATCATATTCTAGGAACAAATATTGATATTATATTTTAACTCAAATAAACATATTAACAAGTTAAATATGAGATATAGGTTATCTCAAGTAAACTCTACACTTATCATTACCAATCCCTAGGTTTGGGGATTCCAGCACACCCCATGGGTGGCCCAAAATCATTCAAATCATCCTCAATGAATCCCACAAGGATTGTGAGGGGTCTAAATCCTCATTTATCCCACCAATTTACTGAATCTTACTCAATATCATAAATTAACCATAATAGGGATGCAATATATCATCACACATGCACAAATCCATTACCAAACTATGGGATATAACTTATTGACCACCTATCTCGAATTCAATGATGAACAAACTCTTGATCAGAGCCTTATATCTATATTCAAACAACCTTTTAACCCAAAACTTAGTTCCATTGGAAAAAAGGAGTGTTCTCAATCCTCAAAAGAATATAAGAGACACTACAATCCCTAATATTGAATAGATAAACAAGGGATGAGATAGAATTACCTAGAGATTAGATCTTCAACAAATAGTGCTCTGAACAACTTAAAAATAAAATAGATCAACCCCTTGGAAGCTTGGGAAAAATGGAGTGTCTCTAGGGATAGAGGAAGAACAAATGAGGGAGAAATCAAATAGAGATACTAAAATACCATAATGTTATTTTTTTTTAATTTTTCTCAACTTTACAGGGGAGCACATTATACTCACACTATTTAATAAACCGTGCACCAACTGTGTTGAAAACAATACCCAATGATAGCTAGGTAACATGGTTACCTAGGAAGGCCACTCGGTTTGACAAACCATGCACTGACTGTGCATTAATTCTTTATCCAACAATTCACGTCTACCTAGGAATTCCGTACGATTTTCTTAACTATGTTCCAACCATGCACATTGTATAGATTAGCATGGTTCCCCCCTTCCATGTGTACCAAACCATTGGAACGCCCCAAGACCTGAAATACTCCCCAAAACCAATTCATTAACAACAAAATGAGAGATATAAAACAAAATTTATATAGATACATACCTCTATGAAGTTTGGGATCTTAAATGGGTCATGAATATATGTACCATTAAATCCTGAGATAAAGTAGGATCTATTAAATAATGCACATAGATCAACCTTCTCCATCCATGCAAGGATAAAAAATATGTATCAATATCATTAATAGTAATTTTTGTGGGATAATATGAAAAAGTATCTCACTGAATACATGAAACAATTCTTAGTATTTCATAAAGTGAAGGCTTAAAGGATAAAATACAAGAGAATGATAAAACCATTTGTTATACCTACATTAAAATGGGAAAACATAACCTGAACATTTTCACTAGTCTTATGAAGACATAATGTGTAAATAATTCTATATGGTTTATAGTTGATCTCATGATAAATTCTGTTCACATCATTGCAATTTGAGTGGAATTATCACTCAATCAAATTTAATTTAAATACATCAAATAAGAAGTGAGGCTGTATGGAACATGATTATCAATTGTGTCTAATCAATATATGAAATTTACATCTATGTTTCAGAAAAGTCTCCAAAATGAAATAAATATTGATATGAACATTAGTACAGACTATCACTCCCACACATGTGGGAATTATGAGTAGACTATCTATAAAATTGAATACATTTTGGCAACATGTTCAATGGACATAAAACATGGATGAGATTAAAATCTTCCTCAGGTGGAGTTCTTATAAAATAATAGTTTTCACTCAAGAATCCAAATTGTTTCAAATGAATCCATTTTTGGGAATAAATGTAGAATACCTATGTGCTAAGTTGAATTTTTCGAATACAAGCTAATAAAACACATAACTCGTCAAGAAAATGGTAGAAACGTTCAAGACCATTCAACATCAAATCAGGGATTCTTAGAGTAGATAGAAGAGTTTCTCTAATAATCAACAACAATACATAGATTTTGAGTTAAGAGATAAAGTGTTTCTTTGCATACCTCTATAGAATAGAGTCATGGGATTTTGTAAGAATAGTAAACTATGTCCTAGGTATATTGGATCCTTTGATATTAAAAATTTCATTGGAGTTGTGGCCTATTGACTAGTACTCCCAATGACCCTATCTTTGTTATATGAACTATTCGAAAAATATATCTCATGTAATTACGTTCCAGATACCTCACATTTTTTGAGTCTAGATGTATAATAGATAGAAAATTATATCTTTTATGAGGAACTGCTGATGAAGATCTTGGACTGTAGAGATAAATTCATGCATAATAATACATCTCACCTAATAAAATTACTATGGAAAAACAATAAATACAAGGAGGTCACATGGAAACTAGAGGAATCCATGATGCAAATTTATATTCACTAGTTCTCAATATATTATGCAATATGAAATTTCAAGGGTGAAATTTATTAATGGGGAAGAATGTAATACCCTTAGTTTTTAAAAACAAAATTATTCTTTGTATCTTTCTTAACATGAAATAATGAGTTGTATGAGAATTGGGATATACTATAAAAATATAATTATTTAAATGTGACTATTAGTACCTAGATGTTGAATTGGAATATATGAATAAGATTATCTATGTTATGAAATATACGTATAATTCATAGTCAATACAAATGTAATGCTTAATGGTTATGAAATCGGAATTCATTTTTTTAGAAAAGTCCTAATATTATTCAAAAATACATTTCCTTCCAAATATGTTTTTATTGATTTTTTTTTGTGAAAATATTATATAAAATTTATTATTTTTTTATAAATTTTAATTTATAAAAAGGATATAATTTTTTAAATCAACATATCAAAATTCTCTTATAGTGAAATATTGAGGTTTTTTTGAAAATCTAAAATTTTCAATGAATATTGAAAATTATCATTTTTATTTAAATATTGTTTTCTTTTAATGTATTTACAATGTAAAATTCGGCATTGTAATAGTTTTAAAATTATATGTGTTTATTTGTATTTAAAATAATCCAATTATATTCTTTGGACTTATTTTTATGTGTGACATAATATAAAAACATTTTTATACTTAAAAGGCATTATTTTTGAAAAACTATTTTTTTTTAAAATTAACTTAATTTATTCAACTTATAGAAATTCAATATTAAAAAATGGATTCCATATTTGAAATTAGGATATACAAATTCAGTAAATAGACCTCTTTTATTTTTAGTCGTTATGGATTGAAACCATAGTAAATAATTGTCACCATAGTAATGGTAAATCAGGTTATTAAGGTAAAAAAATGTTATAAGGACTAAATAATGACCATAAAACATTTATTTATCCTATTTTATGAGTTATTTTTCTCATTTTAATTCCACATTTCAAAAAATATGGAAACTTAGAACCATATTTCATTGATTTGGACCTTTATATTATTTTATGTATTTTTTTACATTGGGATAAAAGAGGATATGTTCAGTTATAATAGTTTTATTTTAAATATAATTTTTTTGTCATAGTAATTTATTTTTGATTTTTGGTGATTAAATAATTACCTTAAATTCTTATGCAAAGCTGATATATTATTTATTTAATTAATAGAAAATTAAACAAATTATTTTAGAAAACCATAATAGTAATATTTTTTGAGTGAGTTATAGTGAACCATGAATTATATATATATATATATATATATATGAAATATTAGTGATTTTTTAAAAATATTGATATGAATTCCCTCTATCCTGATGTATTTAAATTCAAATTAAATGAATAGTTTCAAAATGACCATAATGTTATTTGATGATAAATAATATTTTATTAAATGATTAAAAATTTATAAAAAATATATCATTAAAAAATTAATTGGTATATTTTTTAAAAACATAATATATATTCCATTTATGGACAAATTTCATTTTTATAGTAACTATATTGACCCTTAAACTATAAAAACATTATTACCATGTTAATTGTAAAAAAGGGTTAATGTGGTTTCAAATTAAGATATAAGGGTAAAAAGCTAATATAAATCATCCAAGTTTTATATAATGACATTATTTTAATCCATAATCATACTATATTATTATTATATCATTTTTGTATCTTTTTTTCATTGAAAAATAATTCATATGACATTAATATTTTAAATAATTCAAAGAGTGTCATGTCCGTCACTTATAAAAGGGAACCTCATATCCTCTATTATTTACACTAAAAATCATTTTATTTAAGAAAAAACTTACCAAATACCTTAATAACATCCCTAAACATGTTCTAAATTTCTTATTTACTAAAAAATACCAACTATATAGGGTTTAAGGTATAATGAAAAAGATGTTTTCTGAAAAATAAGTATGGTGTTTAACCGAATGTTTTAGTTTTACATATTCACCTACCAGGTTCAAAAATTATTCAAAAGTGATAAAATAATAACAATGGTATCTTCCATATACTGAGATTTTATTTTATTGATTAAATCCCTTACATCCATCTCATCTTCCATTAAATTGAAAATGAAATCTCTGTTTGTGTGTGCGGTAGACTACCACCTCATGAACCAATGTAATTCATTTTCAATCACTGACTCTCATAGATTTTTATAATGATGAATTTAATAAATATATATGTTATTTATGGTTTTATTATGTTTATTTAATGTTTAATTATTATTTTTCTTCCTTCAATTCCATCCATAAAAAATGGAAACATTGTTCATGTGTAGGTATGTCCTACTGTTTCACTAAGAAATGTACTTATTTTTTATCTATAGAATTAATGGATGACTCTCTCTATATATAATTAATATTTATTATATCAATATAATTTATTAAATTATTTACATAATTTAACCATGATTAATGTAAAAATATTGACACTTCCGAATGAAAATATGTATGCAAAATGAATCAGTTATCCACTATAAAAAATGATATAAAAATAATTGGTAATAAAAGAGTGATAAGATCTTGTATAAAAATAATATATGATATGATATATATGATTAAGGTTATTTAATACCTTTATAATAAATCTATATTTATTATAGATGAGTTTCTAATTCATAATATGAATGAAAAGGCTTATGTTAAGGGATCTCTCTGAACCACCCTTTTCCTGGGGTTATGACCATTCTCTAAAAAACTAACTTTATATCTCCCTTTGATGTTATGGATTCATTATAAATTACTTATATATATTTATTAAATATATTCCTATCCAATTTTTCAATCCTTTGATAATTTAATACAATCTTTAGGTTCATTTCTCAAATTTCTCCTTTATAAAATACCCATTGATTATGATATGAGGAAAGATTATGCCACTAATCACCTTCCATGGGAAATTATTATGATTATTACTTTTGATTTATTTCCTTTTGTTTCAGAAATAATTTTGAACATGTCATGATATGTCTACAGAAACAGTTCTTCAATGCAATGGTAGTTTTTTATCATGATATATCATGTATGGGATTAGAGAGTAAACCAAATCAATGATGGCACTCTATCCACTATGTGATGTTGTCTTTACATTTATCCATTTCTTATGGCTAGGTCATGTTTTATATTATTTCCATATTTAATATGTTCACATAATCTTATGATACTATTTTCTTATTTTGTATTCCCCCATTAGATCACTCATGAGCCTTTTCTTTTATGATATCATGATATTCTTCTTTATCATGATTATTCCCTTATTGGGATTTTTATATATTCACATTATTTTATATATTCTCTAGGTTATCCCATTTTTTTAGGATATCAAATAGATATAGGATATCACTAAGGATAATAAAATAAATATCTAATGTTTTAATTTCATTTTAAAGTATTTTGAACCTAGACTTTTGAAGACACTAGGACTCATGATATTTGGGTTGTATTTAATGGATATTTGATTTAAAAATCGTTTAATTATATGTGTTTATGGTTTTTGTTACTATAATTTTCCTAGGAATGATTTATGGTGTTTGTGTCAAGTAGTCTGAGTAAGCCAATTCACAGAGGTTCTCTTTTTTTCCTTTCTTTTTCTAGTTATCCATTCTTGATTTGTGGTTGGGGGTTTAGGGATACACATGAATTTTAATTTTAGAGACCTAGATGAGTGAGTTGATGGAATTTTTTTTGTGTTTCCTCGATTTATCATTTTGGTTGAGCTCCCTTTGATTCATACATTTTCTTGATCACCGTTTTTCTATTAGGGTGTTCTAGGGTTTCATTGACCTTTTGTTTTTGTGAAATATTTATCATGGGGAGACTGGGAAATAGTCTTAGTTATCTTCTGGTTATCCCTTATGGTTGTTGGGATTTTTTTGGTTGAAAATCTAATTCATATTTTTGGATATCTATGGTCTTAGATGAACTTTTTGATTAGGTTAGGAATTTATCCATGGGTGTAGTTGTGGGAGAATGTTTTAGAGAAAATATAAAGTGGTGGAGAGACCCCCACCATCATTTGATCTTATCTCATTTAGTGATCCATCATGGGGTCCCATATATATACTCATTTCAGTGAGGGAATAAATGATATCAACTATTGGTTTTATAGGTTATTTAGGAGATTAATTGAGTTAGGATACGAATATAATTCATTTCATATAATGTCATGGGTATTGTCTTATTGGGGATCATGATGTTCCTTTGTTTTAGAGAAATAAACATTTGATCGAGGAGGTTTGATATTGTTTTTTATTTTAACTATTTTGAATTGGATAAGTTTTTTAACTTTAGAAATTATTATGGTGTAGAGTTTATCACACCCTAGGTCTATTAATTTCTTTATTATTTTATGTATTTGATTAATATTAATATTTTACTCTAATTTCAATAAGAACCAGATTAAAATTATTATTTTGTTTTAAATTTTTATCATAGGATCACAGTTATAACATGATTAGTAGAAAATATTTAACAAATATGTGAATACTCCAGTAACTGGATTGATCCGAAATTAGTGGCTGGCTCAATGTTTTTTCTAATTTTTCATCCTATTTATTTAGGGTCATTCATGTGTTCTATAAGGGGTTCACTATTGGTTCATAGTTTGGATAATTTTTCGGCCAAACCATGTATATTGTCAATTGGATTAAAAATTTCTACAGTCAATCATTTTCCAAATATTTTCCCCTTCTCCACACTTCAACCCTCCCTGATACTATTCATCATTCACTACCCAGGTAGAGACCCAACCACTTTCACCCTATGATCCTCTCCCTATCTTAATGATTCCAAGGGGTTTCACCTTGATCGGAGTCTGGATCATCATTTAATGGCATCCTCATACTTCATTCTTCCATTTTTATTACTTTTTCTCTTATCCTCACACTTCATGTGCACAATGGATGAGCACTAACTCCAAGGTGTTATATTATGTTGATTTTTGGTTCCTAGGGATTTTGATATCCATCATGAGGCCCGTTCTAGTGATGTTCAATAAAGATGATGAGTTGCGATCAATTTTGGGTTAGTTCCCACTTGTTTTTGGTATTTATATTCTAGATAAATTTATAATTGATCTTTTATTTTATATTTTATGTGTTTAAAGAAAATAATAAATTTTCCTATGTGTTTTTATGGTAAACTAGGTTTCATATTGTTTTCATTGAATTCAAGTATTTTTTTTAAAAAATGTGTGTTTTAAACTTATTTTACACCTTCTTTGAATGCCATGTTTTTTGTAAATATTCAAAATATCCAGTACTCACTTGTTAGGTACTTTTTCAAAGTGGTTTTGGTCTTCAAATTATGTTTTCAATTTGTCTTTAAATTTTACTTATCATTTTATGTAATTATTGGAATTCTATGTAACATTAGAAGGTTTTTAAATCTATTTTGAACAAACTTTTGAGGTCCAAAAAATAAATTTTATGTTAAGAAAATTTACATATGGGAACACACACACAAACATAAATGTGTGAATTTGTTTAATTAGAGAAATATATATATCTATGTGTGTGTGTTTGTTTGTTTGTGTGCATGTGTATGTGCATATGAGCATAACAATGTATGGGAACTTTGGTTTTTAAATGTTATACTCAAGATTTATTTTCAAATTAGTTCTGAAGGATTCTTAAAATAAATTACGAGGCTTCAATAAAACCTTTCTAAGAAGTTTTTTGTCCTTTGACTTCCTTCTAATGGAAAATTCTTCAATGTTGATTTGAATTCACTTTTAAATGGTTTCAATGTGTTAATTGAATATTCCATTGGTTGTTTGGTGATTCTATATAGTTATGGAATCTTCATAATTTCTTGTTGACGTTGAACTCTATTTTTGTATAGGTATCTTGTATTCAAACATCATAGGAACCTCATGTTATTGGGTAGTAGATACTAGATTAGGATGAGCTCTCTTTAAATTAGACAAGGGAGTAAAATAAGTTCTTTTCCACTGATCAATGATGTGTTACTAGTTTCTTTATAAAAATTGATCTTCTCCATAATTAGTGAAATTTATTTTATGTTTCCACTAGACTTAGTGAGTCTAGGGTGTTTCTCTTATAATGTTACTTTTTTATTATTGATTGTTTGATTCAATATTTACCTTGCATTAATTTTGATACCCATAATTTATATCCTTTTATTATTTCTCAATCTTTGTGGAATTTTTTGTAATATGGTTTTCACAAGTTGTTAAAAGTGTAGTTCTTATTTAAAGGGTGTTTTATTAAATGACACTTTGGCCACAAAACTTATTTTCAAAGTGACTTTTTTCATTTAGTAAAATGAAAAATGAATTTTTATAAAATGATATTAGATTCTATGTGCATATATATATAAAAAATATATTTCAAAATACTATATTTTTATTATGCATGAAGTGAATATTTTATTTAAATACATTACTTGGGGTGTGGTTTCCATTATCATTCCTAATGAGACTTATGATCATGCACATCTAAATTTTTTTGTTTATGTTTATTGATATTTTGTTACCACTCATTCAGAATTGAGGTTTCAGTATTGGATGGTGACCCACAAAGTCGCATTGGCGTATGTCTATTGTTATATTTTATTTAGTTTTTAATCACATAGGATAAACTGTACTTTTATTACTTTTAGTTATGGTTATGAATGTATATAATTATATATGTGGAGACCAAGTATACTAGTATTGGTTGTTTATATAGGCAAGGAGTTGGGGGAAAACAAATAGAATTTATTTTTTTTAAAATTAATTACATTATTTAAATTGTCTTAAAACATTAATTGTTTATATTTTTATTTTCATATGATGTTTCACGAACCTGCTATAGTGTGAAACAAGCTTTTTATACATAAATATTAAATATTATTAGGTGAATATTTAGTATATAACAAAAATATCATTTCTAGAATCATATAGGTCTATTATATTTGGATACATAGATAAATAAATAAAAATTCATCGGTTAACTATATCATCTACCATAATGTTTTCCATAACTAGAACCCTTCTTAGACATATCATATATAATACCTCTCTTCATAACTTGGTGAAAGGAAACATAAAAAAGGATGATCTGAGATGGTTAGTAGGGGAAAATATAGAGTTATCAATGATAACTTAAACATAACATGGATATAAGGATTTGAGAACATGTGTATAACATTTTAAAACCATACCCTAAAAATCATATGTTATAATTTTGATTTATGAAATAAATCATGGTAGTTAATACGACATGAATCATAAAATAATAATAAAACAAGATCCATGAGAGTATGGAATTTTTATAAGACATTGTTTTATGGAATACATGGTTGCGCCCAAATATACCCTACCGGTAAAAGTGGTCGTTGATGTACAAGTAGGGATCAAATCCACATGGATCAAAGAAGAAACCTTGAGACACTAAGATTGGATACAGGATTGTCTATGCAGTGGCCAAATTTGGATTGAATTGATTTGAATAAATATTGATTTAATTTAATGAAAAAAAAATAAAATTACTTGAATTAAAACAACTAATTAAGGTGAGTCGGTCCTAGGTTGTCTCTTGGGCTTGATTGGATGTTTTTGTTTTTCATTTGATTTTCTGTTCATCGGTTCAAGAGGTATCCACTAAATGAAATAATCCCTCAATATCATTATCTGATTTAATACATACACAATTTCAAGGCTAATCAGCAATTCACTTAGAGGATCAATTAAATGAGCACTCCAAGGAATTGGATCGTACTAGCACTCAAAATGTGTCATTGTTAAAGTCGGTGAAGACAAAGAAGAAGATAAATCAAAGAAAGTAACTCTTAAAATAAAGAAAAAATTTAAGAATTTAAGAACATAAAGTAACATTAAATCCATCCCATGAAACTCCCTAGGATTAAACCATAAAATTTTAGCCCTTCATTGAAGATATTCTATCAATGGAAGCAGGTAGTTGACTTAAAGAAGCGGGATTGAAGAAGAAAAACATTAATCAAAATGAACACTCCACCGTTGTGTGATGAATTCACAAGTGCAGGTGTGAATAAATTCACACTTCGATTAAACACTATCAACGTGTGAATAAAATGAAAATAAAAAGTGAATAAGAATAAATTTTATTAAAATAATAAACGTTAATGAAAAACTTACATTAGATAAATTGACGATGCCATTACAAAACGAAAGCGGGAAATTACAATTGAAAGAAAAACATGGATTCAAAGAAAAATGTTAGATGATAATTACTTCACCACCAGATACTTATATAGACATATTAGGAGCCTTATAGACACCCCACCAAAATAAATTCCATCCCCATTAATTTAGAGAGTCAAAAGTAAGATGACAAAATTAAGGGATTTTGACGTTTCGAAGTTGACCCGGAAATTTTGTCCAGATTCTTCCACCATTTTGACGTGTGATTTTTGAATTGAAGGAAGCTGAATCATCAGTATTCGTAGAAGAAAAATATATTCATCCATGTGTCCTCTATCCACTGTAAATATTTCAGGAAATTTGGCTCATAAGTTTGGATGTTATGGTCGAAATGGTGGGACATCTTTATGTGCATTAATGTCGGGTCCACCATTTAAATCTCAACTTAAGATCCCTTTATCATCATGAACAATTCAGAATTATCTCTGGCCAAAGTTGAATAAAATGATCCTAATATTTTTATATTTATAATTTACAAATATGAGCTTCATTGGGATTGGTTTGTGGGTCCCACATTTGATTGATGGGCCTTAGGCCCATTATGCTTTCTTCAGAATTTGTTTTCATTCGGGTGCCAAATTCTCTATCTTCCCTTGGGATTCATACATCAGACCTAAAAGATAAAATGTTCCAAACAAAGTGATAAATAATATCCAAAAATTTCAAATTCAGAAAATGAATATAATGTTGTCCACAAACAAATGAATGATTGGGCCCAAATTTTCATTTTAAACATGAATTGCATTTAAGATGAGAAATGAAGTTCTATTTATGTAATACACTAAAAAAAATGTTTATGGACTTTGGAAAATTAATATAAAGATATTAAAAATTAATATTATCCACTTTCAGTGACTAATCACACCCCCCAACTTGAGTTTTGGTAGTCCCGAGAAAAATAAATTAAAAATAGGAAATTCAAATCCCCTTTTCCAAAAACATTTTAACACACATTGCTCACCCAAAGACCTCACACCCAAAAAAAATTATGAAACCCATCAAATTCATTTAAAACAGGCTAGGTCCATAAGCATATCCCAAGCCCAAACCCATTCCTTTTTTCAAATTAATCACCACATTTCATCCAATTCCAATTAAGCATGATAAAGTGTTGTGCATCATAAAAGATATGGGGCCCATTTTATTGTTCAAGGGGGAAAAATGGAAGCGCTGGGTGGGAATCACATTAAACCTTAAGATGAGTATCCATTTTTTTTTTGATTTTTTGATTTTTTATTTTAACCACAATAGATATGAAAAGTATAAATGTTGGCAAGAAAACTATGGAGTCACGATCCCCAAGTGCCGGACGCCACACATATTGTCAATTCCATGCTCTACAATAGAGATATAAAGCCTAAATATGGGAAAGAAAACTATGGAGTCACAGTCCCCAAGTTCCGGATGCCGCACATTTGGAAAAAACATTGCTCTATGTGGTCTTTATTTTTTTTCAATTTTTTTTTAATTTTTTGTTTTGGATACTCAAATTAAACTAAAAGTGACCTCAGAACACTATTCTATAAAGAAAAGGACACAAGAACTCAAATTTACACCCAAGATCTAGTAGACTTGCATTGTGACATTTTCATTAAGAGGATGAAAATGTAAACATTGAAAAATCACATCGGACAACCGCACTTCCAAAAAACTATGCTCATGAACTTAAACTTGCATTAAAATCAAAAT
This sequence comes from Viscum album, assembly GCA_963277665.1. Classification (NCBI taxonomy): domain Eukaryota; kingdom Viridiplantae; phylum Streptophyta; class Magnoliopsida; order Santalales; family Viscaceae; genus Viscum; species Viscum album. The sequence continues at coordinate 1,404,951,420 of OY728127.1, read as the reverse complement.
CAAGGCATGAAAAATTATTTGATATCCAATTTTAGAGTTTGCAATGTGTGTTATCATGTTCAAGGTTAATGGAATTTTTCTTTCCATGCATGTTCTTATCAAAAAAATCATTTTTTAATTTCATCCCCCCCAACATAGAATAACATGGTCCCCAGTGTTTAAATAAAACATAGAAGGGGGTATGGGGGAGTTGTTCAAAGAAGAAATTTAAAATGATAATCATGGAATGAAGTCACCTGGTGGTTGATGATGATAGCGCATTCCACAGCCTCCCTTCAATCCTGGATTTGAGTCTCAATGTCTTGGATGGTGGTGAATGGATTTTCCTTATGACTTATGACACATCCTTTTATTTTTTTAACCTATAAAAACATAAAAATAAACAAAACAAAATAAACTGATGATACATCGTCTTCTTTTTAGATTTCTAGGTAAGGTATTACTCAGAGATCACGTCACGTGACATATATGAATATGGATCTCCCCTTTCATACCCATCCTTACTCATAAAAGAATAACAGGTCAACAGTTTATGATAATTTATTATATGAAAAAGAAAATGATTTAAAATTATTAGAAACATGAAAACCATGGGGTTATTCCCATGTAGCACTTTTTTTTAACGTCGTTAGCTCGACTTGAACCCCCAAACTTATCCAATTCCAACTTTCAAAATTTTAATTAACCAATATTTCTACACTTAAACAAGATTGAGATTTATTATTTGTTTGAAATATATTTCATGTGAAATCCTTTGTTCTACAATGAGCGGTAAAATCCATGTAATATCAAAAATGGTTGATTGAATTGAATATCTAGTATTGCCTAAGACATCAACGAACATTCCCAATTTTTTAGTTTCAAGAGTAGAATAAATTGAAATTTCATGGTATTGGTTATCCACATTTAAGAGTGGGTAAGAAAGGAGAAATTTTTTGAGTTCAGGTTGATAAAAATTTACAAAAGAAGAATGTAAATTTGAATAAAAAACAGTTTCTTCTCCATGAAATTTAGAAATAATTGGTTCCTTTTGAAATTTTGATTCCTCCCAAACATTTTCCATTTGAATGTCGGGAGTGGGTATAGACTCAATATTTGTTATCTATCCAAATGGTTAAATTATTGGTGATTCTAAAAAATAATTATTGGTGCAATATTCTGGACATTCAATCCATGAAGAAAAATTTCCCTCTTGTGAATTCATGATATCAATTTCAACCTGATTTAAATACTCATTAACAATTCCCTCATGTTCTTTATCTTGACATTAAACATTACCTGACCAAATATCTTCATTATCCAAATCTGTATTCCAAGATTTTAAAGTGGGTTCTTTAATAAATTCACATGAGTTATGTGGGTAACAAGATTCTTCTATAAGTGATGTTGAAAGGACATCCTGAGTGGGGATGGGTTCTTCATAAGTCTCAATGTTTTGTATTTCTAATCTTAGTGATGAAACTTCTGAATTCATTTGAAGAATTTTTTCACACAAATGTTCAATAATTTTTTCAGAATTAGGATTGAATTATGTTTGGACATCATGAACTTCATTAATTTTGATCTCTTCAATCAACCTCAAGAGGTATGGAAATTTATCCGTTAAAAAATCAGCATCCCATTGATTGTACATCTCATCTAGTGTGGTGTATTCAATTATGGTTTGGTCAATGAAATTCCCTTTGTGAGGTGTTTCCCAATATTGATTTTTTATTTGATTCCAGCCCGAGTTTATGAAAGGAAATTGTTTATGATACTCCATTAGAGTTGAATTAAATTTGGATTTGGATTTTTTTTGGACACACGAAAAGTGAAAGGGGAAAAGAAAAGAGAAATAGAGGTGAGAAAAGATAAGTTTGGTGAGAATAGAAGGTGGGTGTATAAGAAAACTTACTTGGGTCCCTGGAAATAGTGCCAAAATTTACCCTACAGGTATGCGGTTGATGTAGTACATGTAGGGATCGAATCCACAAGGAACAAATAAGAAACCCTGAGACACTAAAATTGGACACGGGATTGGCTATGCAGTGGCCAACTTTGGATTGATTTGATTTGAATAAATATTGATTTAATTTAAAGAAAAAAACAAATAAAATTACTTGAATTAAAACAACTAATTAAGGTGATTCGATCCTAGGTTGTCTCTTGGGCTTGATTGGATGTTTTTGTTTTTCATTTGATTTTTTGTTCATCAGTTCAAGAGGTATCCATTAAATGAAATAATCCCTCAATATCATTTTCTGATTTAATCTATACAAAATTTCAAGGCTAATCACCAATTCATGTAGAGGATCAATTAAATGAGCACTCCAAGGAATTGGATCATACTAGCCCTCAAAATGTGTCATCGTTAAAGTTAGTGAAGACAAAGAAGAAGATAAATCAAAGAAAGGAACTCCTAAAATAAAGAAATAATTTAAGAATTTAAGAACATAAAGTAACATTCAATCCAGCCCATGAAACTCCCTAGGATCAACCCATAAATTTTTATCCCTCCATTGAATATATTCTCTCAATGGAAGCGGGTAGTTGACTTAAAAAAGCGGGATTGAAGAAGAAAAACATTAATCAAAATGAACACTCCACCATTGTGTGATGAATTCACAAGTGTGGGTGTGAATAAATTCAAACATTGATTCAACGGTATCAACATGTAAAGAAAATAAAAATAAAAAGTGAATAAGAATAAATTTTTTTAAAATACTAAATGTGAATGAAAAACTTACATTAGAGAAATTGACGATGCCATTACAAAACGAAAGCAGGAAATTACAATTGAAAGAAAAACATGGATTCAAAGAAAAATGTTAGATGATAATTCCTTCACCACCAGCTCCTTATATAGGCATATTAGGAGCCTTAGATACACCCAAAAACAATAAATTCCATCTCCATTAATTTATAGAATATAAAGGAAGGTGAGAAAATTAAGGGATTTTGACGTTTCAAAGTTGACCTGGAAATTTCTTCCAGATTCGTCAACCATTTTAACGTGTGAATTTGGAATTGAAGGAGGCCGAATCATCAGTGGTCGTAGAAGATAAATATCTTCATCCATGGGTCCTCTATCTTCTGTAAACATTTCAGGAAATTTGGCTCATCCTTTTACATGTTATGGTCAAAATTGTGGGACGGATTTATGTGCATTATTGTTGGGTCCAACATTTAAATCTCAACTTCAGATCCCTTTATAATCATAAAAAATTCAGAATTAGCTCCATCCACAGTTGAATAAAATGATCCTCAAATTTTTATATTTACTCTGTATAAATTTGGGCTTCATTGGGCTTGGTTTGTGGTTCCCACATTTGTTTGATGGGCCTTAGGCCCATTATGCTTTCTCCGGAAAATTTCTTCATTTGGGCGCCAAATTCTCTATCTTCCCTTGGGATTCATCCATCAAACCTAAAATATAAAATGTTCCAAACAAAGTGATAAATAATATCCCAAAATTTCAAATTCAGAAAATGAATATAATGTTTTCCACAAACAAATTAATGATTGGGCCCAAATTTTCTTTTTAAACATGAATTGCATTTAAGATGAGAAATGAAGTTCTATTTATGTAATGCACTAAAAACAATGTTTATGGACTTTGGAACAATGAATATAAAGATATTAACAATTAATATTATCCACTTTCAGTGACTAATCAATACACATAAACAATAAAATTAATTTCTTTAGTAGACAATGCTCATTTCCATGACTATCATTGTTGAATGGGTTCAGTATCCAAACCATCATAGTGGTCAAGGTTCACACCCATAAAATTAATAATGGAAAAATCGTCTAATGAAATTGGTTCAATCTCGATTTCAGCCCTATTTATATCAATATATATCAATAGTTATGAAATTCATTGGAGGGATATAAAATTATAAGCTCACTTGTCACAAAATAAAATTCATGCATATGTTTTTCACAAAATCAATCATCATATCATAACCTGTGAAAAGGAAAATTGTTTCATAAAAATTTAGTCATAACATCACCTATGGAAAATAAATAAGTCTTATAATTTTTTTCATCATAATAATAAACCATATTTATAAAGGATAAGGATAGACACCATAGCTCAAATCCATAGTAAATCATAATAAATATTTGTGGTTTTTTAATAAATAGAAATCCCATACAAATGTGTTTTAGGAAAATATCCTTTCCATATTGAAATAACATCTTTAAGATCTAATTTTTTTAATAAATTGTCAAAAAACATTTTATTTTGAAATAATATTATAATAATGTAGTGTAATATTCAAGGAAATGATAGTTTATCGAGGTGATAAATTTTACACATGCCTTATATGTTAAAACAAAGATTCCATTTACACTTTCCTTAAAAATTCAAATATAACTCATTTGAAAAAAACAAGAAGATTTTTTTTAAACCATTTCATAAAAACTAAAAAATGGGTAATAATGAATATAGACAGTGATATTTTAATATTAAAATAATATTGGAACATTTTTAGAAAACATGGACATGGAAGAAGGATTTTTAACCAATGATAGAAATGAAGTAAGTTTTTTATTACAAAAATTATTGTAAATAATTGATTATATAAAGAGAGAAAAATGAATGTAAAACATTTAATATCAATATATAATTTTAGTGTAATAAAATTCATGAGTTTCATGATTGATATATCATAATATTTCATCATTGTATGCGTAATTATAAATAAACCCAATAAAAAATAAGATTATATCATAAAACCCTTTCCATTTTGGTAAATTTTGAATCATAATAGAAATAAAGGAAATAATCATATATTTATATATATATATCCCATAATTTTCATGTGAAAATTCATAAATTATATTCATGGGAATTATATACACCATAAAAAACCGAGTGGTAAATATGATTTGTGTCTCACAGAAATAAAATTTCGATGAAAATACCTTACATCTGGTTTGATTTCCTTTGTACATGTTCATACGTATTATATAAAAAAATATATTTTTATACATTTATTCCATAAACACACACATATATACCTAAAATTACTTACTTATAACCTTTTATCACCCATTTATTAACAATTATTCTATAAAATTATTATTTCATATAATAAATGATCTATTTTTCATGTGTGTTTTGGTTTGGTAATTTTTGTCCTTTTATATTGAATATGTTTCCATAGTATAAAGAATATATATAATTATATAAATATCTTAAATATTCAATACATATATAATTATATTCATTCATAAAATTTATAGATATATAAATATGTTACACCATAATTGGAGATGGTAGGTCGTACGTATAAATAAATAATATTTCAAATTTCTTAATGGATTGAATGAAAGAATGGTAAATGTTAATTAAACATTATAAAATAATTTTTATATCATTTTTATAATATATATTCATTATGTATATTCTTATTACTATCCATGTCAATATAAAATGAAAAACATATCGCATCAATTCATGGATTTGGTAGCCCACATGTATGAACGAGCAACGTTATTATTTTCCGACATATAGGAAGGTTAGAAGGTATATGTGATATTATAGTTATATATTTATAATTATTTCATTAATATAAAATATATAAACTAATTTAATCATTATATCCTTCTCTGAGAGGTTGTTATGGAATGACAATTACATCATTTGTGAGGTGGTAGTCCTCCGTACACACGATCGACTATTTAGTTTTCCATTTGATGGAAAAGAATGTGGATATAGATTATTATATTAACATAATGACATATAAATATATTTAATATTTTTTTAATTATTTATGAATATTTTTATAATATTTAAATGATGTGGAAGAATATATAAAACAAAAACGCTTGTCTGAAAAATGGTACCTCCTCTTCGAACAACCTCTTTTGGATTTCCCTATAAACCATCTTTTGAGGGTATCATACTCAAAAAAAGGACTATATGATGAGTAAAGTTATATAAGGAAGGGATTTGGGAGGGTATTTTCTGAAATAAAATAATTTTGATGTTTGAAAATAGAGGATGGGAGGCTCCCTTTTATAAGTTAGAGGGGTGTCATTTTTGTAAACACCCAAAACTATTCAATAATGGGAAGTCAATCTTAAGAAAAGTGCCTCCAAAATTGGAAAAAAATTATATTTCAATGAATATAAGTATGATAAAAGAAACAACACTAAAAAATCACATTTTTTAAAAAATTTATTCCCTTAACCACTAATGTTACATAATTTTACCATTTTAGTTTTCGATGTAGTAACTAGTTTTTTTTAACTAATTAATTTATATTTTAAGACTAAAAATAAAATAGTAATTATTAAAAATATAGAAAAAATGATTTTAAATATTAAATAAAACTTATTAAATAAAAATACTATGTTTATGGAAAATTAATTTTAAAATAATCACATGTAATGCCCAAAATTGCATTTTAATGTCAGTCTTAATAGTTAATTTTTCTGGTTTTCACTATTCATTATGACCAAAAGTTATGTGGAAAATATTAAATAATACTAAATTATACTGATTAAAATATGAAATAAAGTTTTCCAAATTCATTTCAAATTAATGGAAGAATTTAATTTAAAACTAAACCTACAATCGTGGTGAAAAATTAGTTTTCCAAAAAAAAAATAGTTCTCTAAAGTATAAAATGTATTCGAATCCAAATTAAATATGAAATTAATAAAAATTATATAAAATGGATTAATAATAAAATATTTTATCTAATTTTACTTTTAAAATAATTTAATAAAAAATTTTACTTTTTAAATTACTTAATGGAAAAGACAATGTTTAATTAAAATTATTATTTTTCACTTTTCATCGAGAAATTATTATTTTAAGAAAATTATAAAAAATTAAATCTACGACATGTTTGAAATTTTTATTTGAAAAATAAAGTTCATTTTTTCAAATAAATTTTTGATATATTTTAAAAAATAACTTTAAAATAGTTTCAAAAATCATAATCAAATCACTTTTTAGGAAAATAATAAAATTTTAGGCATAAAACTGGATTTATTCTTGTCTAATTCCTAGAATTAATATTTGATGAATGAAAAAGCACTTGATTAAATATAAAATATATAAATTTCATTAAAATCAACCACCAATAGTTACTAATTTTATTTATTAAGATAAATAACTCATTGTGTGCATAATAAAATAGCTTTAGAAAAATACTTCTTTTACTTTCAAATGATTTTAATTTTAATTTATAATAAATTAATCACCAATGAATTTATTCTATTAATTTACAAACCATATGTTTTTCTTAATTTATTTAGAAATATTAATACATAAAAATATAATGGCTAGGTGATAATTGTGATATTAAATAGTACTATTGTAATAGTATATCTTGGTTAATTTAAACTCAATATTGTGTGTCAAGAAAGTTATCGATGAAATTAATTTCTTTTAAAAAATTCATAAAATATTAGGGTGTTAAATTATACCCCCTAAAAATTAATATATACTTTGAAATTAAATTACTATGATATTATAAAATAATGTTTCTTCTTTCTCATCATATCCTCATGTTCCCTTGTTACTTCCTCAAATTGGTGGTCTCACCACATAACTTTGACAAGGTGAGTGGTGTAATTTTGTATCGCTTTCTTTACATGTTCCGGAATCTCCACTAGTTATTCTAATAAGATTGATCTTTCTCCAATGTTGTAAACTATGAGATTATTACATGTAAAGGTTCAAGTATGTATTTTAACAGGAGAGATTCATGGAACACATCATGATCTTGAGAGAGGTTCAGTGGAAGTGCCAATCAATAATATATTTTCCATACTTGATCTCGAATCTGAAAGGGGACAATATACATAGGGATAAAATTTCCATTCATCCAAAATCATGCAAACTTTTTCAACGGATAAATTTTAAAAAACCCATTATCACCAAATTCAAACTCCAGATCTCATTCAACCTAAATTTTCTATCGACTTAATTATACCCATATGTGTTTCTTAATAAATTTAACGATATTTACCATTTATTATAATAGTTAAATTCCAAATATATTTATTTATCCAAACTTATCTCATTATGTGGGAATTTTTCACTTCTCTCTACATAGGTCTTTATAAGGAGCAATCATATTTCTTGAGTAAAAATTATTACTATAAGAAAACTCAACTAGAAGATGGTATTGATCCCATAAACCTTTGAAATACATATAAAATTATATTATCATACCCAATATTTCTTGAATGGTTCACTCATATTAACTATATATTTTAGGATGATAGATAGTGTTGAAACATAAATTTATATCTATATCTTGTTGAATATTTTTGCAGAACATTGAGGTAATCCTTAGATACTAATATGATATAATAGAATGCTACACTCCATGAATATTTACCACATTATTAATGTAAATCATGGAAATAGGATATAGATAGAAATCTTCTATAATATCAATTAAGTGTGATTAATTCTCAAGGCAGTTGACAACAACCCAAATATCGTTATTACCTTTAGATGTTTTGGGGAGTCTGATGAGAAAATAAATAGTGAAAATTTTCCATTTCTATTATGGTTGGGTAATATTTGTAACATACCATTATAATTTTTTCTCTCATTATTAAATTAAAAATATATAAACCACTAAAGTACATACACATAAATATTATTCTTTATTTTTTTCCACTATAAATACTCATTCAAATCTCTATATGACATCATAATTCTAGGTTGAATATAGAATAAACACCCATGAGCCTCATTCAATAGACCCATCCTCAAATCTATTATTGATGGAACTCATACATGGTTCTTAAACCTTATCATTCAATTATGGTCAAGGTTAAATTCATGAAAATTTCTCACCTTTTCTTCAACTCTATATTTTCCTTCTGTACCTATAAAATATTCGCATGGAAATTTGGTTAAACATTTATTTTATAATGATAACATATCTCTAAATTATTCAATATTCCATATCAATCCTTTGAAAATAAAAAAATGTTGGATATTTTTTTATCCTCATAATAAATAAGCTAACATGATCCTTTCAACTCAAAGAATTGGCTACCTTGACTTCATACCAAGGGAAGAAATGTATTATGAAACCATAATCTTTAATCAACTCCAAACATCTTCTCTGGAGAATAATAAACTCTTTCTGTGTGAATATATAATTTAAAATTATAATATATATATATATATAGAAACCTTTTCTCTAAATATAATTACTCTATATATTAAAATCAAAAATTTGCACACCTAACTCCAAATCATGAGTTGGGTAATTTTTATCAAGAACCTTCAGTTATCATGATGCATAAGTTATCACAAGATAATTATACATTAGAACTCTTACCAATCCCTTATTTGATACATTACTATAGATTACAGACCTTTAAATAATATACGGTAATATAAGAATAGGTTTGCTAACAAACCTTCCATTTAGTTCCTTGAAATTTTCTTCACATTCTTTTGTCCAATAGATCATAGTTCCTTTTGAGTTTAATGACTGAGTGGATTAGAAAATCTTAATAAATTCTAAAAAATGTGTTGAGAATATCTAACTAAATAAATAAAAATATGGGTCTCAATCACAATGGTCGTTCTATTACAACATTTAATAACTTTATCCTTCGATGGATCCACATATATACCCTCTATTGAGATTATATGACCCAAAAATAAAAACTTGTGTAGCTGAAATTCACAATTATCATTACTTAGTGTCTTTAACACAATTCTTAATTAATCTTCATGATATTTCTTACCCATTTAATATATTATAATATCATCATTAAATACTAACACAAACAAATCAAGGTAATCTCTAAAGAATCTATTCATTACATCCATGAAGATGGTGGGGGAATTAGTAATAAAAAATGGAATAATTATATATTAATATTTTTCATAGACTTTATGAAATGATTTCTTGGATATATAATCCTACATAAACCTCAATTTATGATATTCAAAATATATTTCAATCATGTAAAATAATTTAGATCCACATATTTTATCAAACATGTTATCATAATGGGGAAGATCATACGTGTTCTTGATTGTGATTTTTTTTAGTTCCTGATAATAAATGAAATGTCACATCAATTAATATTTCTTCTTAAAAAAATAATGGATGAAAATTAAGGTGAAACAATTGACTAAATAAATCCATTATCATGATTATCTTGAAGTTTCATCTTCAATTCATACAAATCTATCTGGACCATTCTAATGGGATTCTTTAAAATAGGTGTACAACCAAGCATGAGTTCTATTGTGATCTCAACTACTTGATTTGGTGTAATACTATGAAAATATTCTATAAATATATCAAAAAAATCACAGACAATAGGAATATATATTATGTTTAGTTTTCCCCAACCTTATGATATAAACACCCCTTTTGAATAAGAATTCAATACTATAATATGGATGTGATTTCCTACAGAAGTCTATATTTATCACCACACTAATATATGATCATAGGTTGGTTTGGAATATAAAATCCGATCCCCCTTCGTTAGATGTTTATGGTGGATTTATTTAGACAAATCCAATCCATGCATATGATAACATTAAATTCACCCAAATGGATAATAATGAGATTTAAAGGAAAAAAATTCCCCAAACATAAAATAGAGAAGAATCATAGACATGATATGTGACCATAATTCCATTAGGTATTTTACTACTAATTTAAATTCTAATCATTGTTTTGTAATTTTAATACCCTTTGGAAATTATTCAAATATAAAAGAGTAGGTAGATCTAGAGTCATTCAATGAATTATAAGTTTTAGAGTGGATGGTAAGTAATCCTTTCACCACATAATTATCAAACCAATCATCATAAATAGTAATCAAATGATATTTAACTTTACCAATCATATTAATTGGGTTATGACATCAATCATTTTTATTAACCAACATATTTGAGCACAAGTTATCATTATTATCACACTCCTTGCATTTGAAACACTATAGTGTGGGTGGTGCATTATGTTGAGCTTTATCTCTATTCACATCATTAGGTAACTTATTTCCATCAATTCAGAATTTGGATTCCATATTTAATTCCCTTACACACATAAAACATTTAATAGTCCCATTAATATGACTTCCTCTAGGTTTCCTTTTTCACTACAACCATGATGAAAATATCATCTTCATCTTTATATATTTTTTAGATTTTCCTTTGAATTCCATCATTATTTTCTGATCAAAACCATGGAATTTATGGGTAAATACAATATATATTACCACCTTGAAATAAAATTTAATTTTCTATTCATAGATACTGAAGTCCCTTATGGATAATTCCATTTAGAGAAATGGGTTTAAGTGACTGAATGATTGTTCATCCTTATTTTCAAGTTGGATGATAATACCAAAATTATAACAAAAAAATCTTGTAAAACTTTCCATATATGTACCATTGGATTCATTATCCTTATAAATTAGATCATAAAATTCCTTCTCCATTTTCATATGAATATTTTGAAGAATATTAATAATATAAAGAAAATACTTATTATTAATAATCATTTAAACTAATCCCATAATATGGAGTCATTTTTTTCTTGCGACATTATATTCATGATAAGAGTCCACCATTGATATGATTATCCATCCAAAGGATATAAAGGAAAAATGATTTTTTTATTTTCCAAACATTGATAATGGGAAATATATTTTCAATGTTACTGATCCATTTCATATAAACTAGTGGATTAAAAAACCCACTAAAAGAAAGTGGACATTTTCTAATGAAGGACTCCATGGAACATTGTTCCCAACTCATATCGTTTTAAATTTCAAAATCGTTCATCTTTTTAGAAATGTCAATGATATTAGTAATTATATTTTTTATTATATATACCATAACATTTGGTTTCTTACGATTAAAATCATTCCATTTTCTAAAACATTCATCATTGAAACAATTCCTTCATATTCTACCCACTGACTAAAATCTAAAATCATAGTGTGAGAAATAATAATCATTATGGGAATAACATAATAATGATAAATAATTTATAGGATGTATAAATCTTGAAACCTTGTTTTCAATATACGAAACCTTAGGATTAACCTATTTCATTCACGATCATCGTATATTCTAATCCTTTAGTATGGTTTATAAAGACTTTATAAATTTCCAAAACGTATCCATGATTGTATAAAACCAGGTGTGAAGAAAAGACCATTATCATTCACCAAGTAATGATCAAGTAAAATCCCAATATTCCCCTGTTATTATTATTAAACCTAGTTATAACTATTCTAGAGCCTCAACCACTTGTATTACCAATAAATATATTTAATTTTTTAGAAACTAGTTTCTATATCCTTCACCAAATTTCCATATATTTTCATATACATTGAATTATCCCAAGGGTTATCAGTAATGATTTATCATCCTAGTTTCCAAAGGTTAACTAAACCTTGTTATGATAATTACTATAGTGACCCATGCATTTCTTACATAAATATTACATCTAATTAGATGAATATTTAGTACATAACATAATGATCCATGATAGAATCAAATAACTATATTATATTCAGAAACATATATACATAAACAACTCGTTCGTAGTTGAACTAACTCATCTCCAACTCTGTTATTCATAACTATCAGCCTTATTATACATATTATATATAATAACTTTAATCATAAACATCTGAAAGGAAATATAGGATAGGTGATCTTATATGATCATTAAGGGTAAAAAATGAGATATAAATGATCACATAAATATTACATGAGCATAAGTGTGTGAGAACATGAGAATAAAATTTGAAAACCATACCCTACAAATCATATATAATAATCTATAGACATGGAAAAATTCTTGGCAGTTTATAAGATATGAATCATAAAGGAATTAAATAACATGATCCATGAGAGTATTAAATTAGAAAAAAAACGTAAGTTTGTAGAATGCACATAAGAATAGAAAATAATTTCCTTAGTATTAATGGATCATTTATTGGACTGTCATTGTGGAATTAGTTTTCTCCCTAAACCATTATAGTATTCAAGGATCACTCTCATAACTATCATAGTGGACAAGGTCCCTTACTAAATGGGGTTCACTTCCCATTCCATTTAAGTGTATCTCATGAGATATCAATATTTAACCAATGTATTAGAAGGATATATAATTATTTTCCAAACTATAGAAAAATTAAAATCATATATAGCGGTGAAACAAAATCATTCATCATATCAGAACCCTTGGAAGTTAAATGACTTTAATAAAAAAATCATCATAGAATAACGTATAAGAAAGAAAAAAAATCATAAAATTTTTTCAAAAAAATCATAAACTATCTTGAGGGATGTTATGGATGATATAATTAGAATATATCCCTACTAAATCATAATAAACCACTATTAATTTTTTTTAATTAATATAAAATATTATAAAAATATTATTTAAACATTCTTGAGGAAAATATATTTTCCATTTTGAAATCACATAATTAAAATCTAAAAAAATTACCAACTATTAAAGAAAACATTTTCCTTTAAAATAACCACAAAATAGTATATAAGAATATTCAAAACATAGATCATTTTTAGCAGTGGTAAATTCTATAAATTTATTATATGTTTAAAAAAATTCCTTCTATATTTTTTGTAAAAAGTCAAAAGTACTTCATTCAGAAAATGACAAGAAGATTCATTTTAGAAAATTTTATAAAAAGTAATAGATGGGTAAAAATTTCTCTAAAAACCATATAGGAATTTTAAAACATTCTTGAAAACATTTTTAGAAAACATGGACTTGGAAGAAAATAGATTTTAAACTAAAGAAAGAAATATTGTCTGTTTTTACTTAGAAACATTAATATTAAATATTTAGTATATAAAGAGATGAAAATAAAATGAAAACATATAATTTTTAGAAATAATCATAGTAAAATAAATAAATTTATTTTATTAATAGAAAAATGGTATGATTTTAGCATCAGATTCTTAATCATAAACAATCCAGAAAAACAATAAAACTATGTCATAAAACACTTACTACTTTTGTAAATTTTGAATCATAATCCCCATGAAGGAAATAAACACTTATGGATATGTATATAAAATAATTTTGACGATAATAATCATAAATTTCATTCATGGGTTCTATATATACCACCATAAAGTAGTGAATATAGAATTAATCCAACGAAAATAAATGTTTGATAAAAATATGTTACCTTAGGTTTGAATTTCTTCATACATGTTAAAATGTAATTTATAATAAATATAGGTTTATTATAAAAACAATTATAGAAAAATAATAATATATATAATACCATATATTATTTACTTATAAACTTTTATCACCCGTTTATAAAAAATTCTTTTTTTATCAAAACTTCTGGTAATAAGTGCCTGAATTTTCATACATGTTTTGGTTTGGTAATTTTTTTCCTTGTACTTTGATTATGTTTCCAATATATATATATATATATATAATTTTAATCAGGATATAAATATAATATATATTCATTGTATACATATTTATATTCATCCATAAAATATAGAGATAAACAAATGAGTTACCCCATTCTTGGTGACAGTAGGTCGTATGTATGCTTGAACAATATTTCCATTTTTTTAAAGGATGGAAGGAAAGAAATTTAAATGATAGTTTTTATATAAGTAATATCATATATATTAATTAAATCTATCATTAGTACCATCCAATACAAAATAAAATGAAAAAATCATTATATCACTTCGTGAAGCTGGAAGGCCACATATATACACGAGCGACATTATAGTTTTTCAATATATTTGAAGGTAAGAAGTTATATGTGATATTATAATTATACAAGTATAATGATTTCATTAATATCATATATATCCATTAATATCCTCATTATATCCATATATTACAGGGGTGATTGAAATCAAATTTCATCGGTTCATGAAGCGGTAGTTCTCCATACACATGATAAATGATTTCATTTCTAATTTCATGGAAGTGGAGATGGATATAGGTTATTATATTAAAATAATGAAATAATTATATATATATGTTATATGTTTTATTATTTTATAACAGATTATGAATATTCTATGGAGTTTTAGGAAGAAATGAAACAAAAAATCTCGGTTAAGAACGATACCACTTCTTCAGAAAACCACATAAGGGTTTCACAAAAAATCATTTTTAGGTGGGATTCCTAATAAAAAAGGCCAATATGTTTTTTCAAGTTATTTAAGGGATAGATTTGGGTAGGTATTTGGAGAACCAAAAGGCTTTGTAAGTAGAAAGAAAGGAGGAGAGGAGGTCCCCTTTTATAAGCAAGGGGTGGCATTTTTATAAATACCCCAAAACTATTCATTAAAGGGAAGTCAATATCAATAAAAGTGCCTCAAAAATTTAAAAACAATATATTAAAAGGAATATAATTTCAATAAACACAACAATAACTAAAAATAAACCTGTTTAAAACATGTTATTCTCTTACCCTCAAAGGTTACATTAACCATTTTAGTTTTCAAAATTGTAACTAGTTTTTTTCCAAAGAAATTTATAATTTTATAATAAAAATAAAATCGACCTTATTAGATAATATAGAACCAGTTTTTATATATATTAAATCTAATTTATATAATAAAAATACTATATGTGTGGAAAATTAATTTTAACACAAACACATGTAGCGTACAAAAACCTATTTTAACATTATTCACAATTTTTTTGCTATTATTTATGAATATATATTGAGTAGAAAATATAAAATTTTATTAATTATTATGATTAATAATATATAATATATTTTACCAAACTCATTTCATAGAAGTGGAATATTATTATTTAAAATTTAACCCCAAATCACGATGAAAATGTAGTTTTCCAAAGAAAAAGTTTTCTAAATTATAGAAAGTTTTTTTCCAAATTTGAAATTAAATTAATTCCAATAATCTAATTTGAATTAATAATGACATTATTTATCAATTAATTCCTTTAAACAGATTTTAAAAAAATGGTACTTTTAAAATTATTTAAGAAAATACAATTTTTAATAAAAATAGTATTTTCTCTATTCACGAAACAAATAATCTTTTTATATTAGTTTAAAATTTAAATATAAGGTAATTTTGGCATTTTTATTTCAAAAATGAAGTTAATTTCTTCAAATTAATTCAATAAAATTGAAAAAATTATTTTATAATAATTGAGAAAAACGTGAAAAAATCACTTTTTTGAAGAAAAAATATTGTTTTAAATCATAAAACTTAATTTATTCTTATCACCTGAATTTAAAAAAATATTGTATGAAATATAAAAAAATTTATTGGATATAAAATATTAAAATTTCTTTAAAATTATTCAACAACAGTGGATCATTGAATTTACTATGACCAAAAATGCAATGTGCATGCGAAAATTATTTTTCATAAAAATACATCTTTTGTTTCAAAAAAAAATTATTTTACATGTATAATAAATTGATAACAAATTAATTTATTCAATTCATGTGTAAACCATATGTTTTTCATAATTTAGTTAGTACTATGAATACCCTCTAATCTAACAGCTAAGTGAAAACTGTCACATTAAATAATAATATTTTAATATTATATTGTAGTTCATTTAAACATGACCTTGAATGTAACATAAAATATTGAATAAATTAAATTCATTTTGAAAAAATCTTAAATATAGGGGTGTTACATCTATTGTATGAAGTGGTCCTCACAATTTTATTCTATATCTACACTCTAAGTGTTCGGTGAATCTATTCCCACTGTATATACTTTGATTCAATGGAACTATTTATAAGACCATAGAAATTTGGAATACACCTCTGGTATATTTTATGTAAGCTCTTTCATCTAATAGAGGCATAGATTGGGTTGGTATATGAAAACCTAGTTGTTTATTTTATTCCACTATCATTACCTTAAATTGTTCACCTGTTCATTGTGATATATAATATGAATAAACTTAGGAATGGTTTACCTAAGATGCTCTATATATTGAGGATAATTTAGAATTACATGGGAAGACCAGGCATGAGTGATATATATATAATGAAATATAGAAAATGTTAAAAATAAAATATGAAAACTATTATTATAAATTCCAACAGTGGTCCTATTAATAATCAAACACTAACTTTGAAACTAAAAGGTGGAGTTAAAAAGGAATGAGAATGTTTCTATAGTGGGTAGAATTTTCAATAGATAAATAATTAAAAATACCATTAAAAGGGTTAAATGAAACCCAGTGGAGATTCCACATTTGGTATGTTGTTATATAAAGTAATAATAAAATTTTTAAAGGGTAATGATACTAAATGTATATTTTATATGTTTTTTAAATAGACAAGAGTTAAAAAAAATAAGAAATAATTGATAGAGCATATTATTTTATTAGGATAATGAATAAAATTATTATTAAATAATTAATTTGAATTTAGAAAAATATATCAAAATCAGATAAATCTAAATAATTTTTTTTATAGTTATCTCATATTTCAGAATAGAGAAATTATATTTTTGTAAACAAGGGGTTATTAAGAATAATATGTGATAATAAACATTATTTATGATTTATGAGATTCTAGAACATGATTGAAAGTAATATGAGTATTATAGTGTTTCTTCCATGATAAATTAGTTTATCTAAAAAATTTTAGAAATAATAGGGATATAATTCCACCACTCATATATATAATATTTTAATGAAAAAAAATTTTTTTAGAGAAAAATTATCTGAACACATAAAATACTATATAAATATGAATAAAGTGATTTATTTTTTAAATATTCCAAATTAAGAAAATATATTTAATATTATTACATAAAAAGTATTTTGTTTATGTAATCATAATATTATGTTAAGAGTATAGTTTTTGAGAGACTAGTGGGATTATGTGTCATATTAGAGAAGTTTAATGCTGAAAAATAAAATATTATGATAGTCAAAATTCAAAGTGAATAGAACTTAATATACTAAATAGTCTGTTTCATACTTTTAAAAATAAATATAATTATTTAAATTTAAGTTCCCATGATGAAGAGGAAATAATTTACTGTCCTAAACGAGTTTAGGATGTGTTGGTAAAAAAATAATGTAATGAGTTACAAATTTTATACAAAATGATATCAAGGTAAAAGTTTGATGGAATATATTCAAGAATGATGAAAATTATGAACCTATAATGGTTTATAAATAGAAAACATAAGTTACTAACATTTTCAAATTTAATATTGTAAAATAAAAGAGTTTGAATAATATATTCGAAGAGTTGAACATTAGGCATATGATTCCCAAGCCTCACCATTATTCAAATATGCTTTCTTCAAATATGTTACTCACTAAAGGATTTGATTGGGAGATTTTTATCATATGGTCACATAGTGATATGGAATTAATTATTTAGAGGTTTAATTAATTTAAAAAAATAAAAAAAGTGTTGAAAAGATAAGATCAAGATCATGATATATCAATTGGGATATGATTAGTCATGCTCTTGTGTGTTTTTTTTCATTTTATTATATTAATTTAAGAATATAAATTTTATCATCATATATAAGAGTAAAAATAAACATTATAATAATTTTAATTTAGCTACATATATATTTTATAAAGTGTAATGATAATTAACCTCTCAAAATATTAAATTGAGTTATCTGTAACTAATTTTATTCTTTGAGAATTATAGTTTGTGATTAAATGTTATGTTTCGTATAAGTAAGATTTAATATAGACACAAATAATATTATCAAGTAGTATAAAAGGTGTTTTTGTGTGTGGTATAACCCCATAAATTATACCACATTGACTGTTATACACTATATCTACAGTATATTATCAGTTCATGTTTCATATTCGGATTTCTCTATACCCAAGGTTGGCATGAAATATAACATGAGAACAATCATAATTTGATACATTTATTATGAAATCATTGAGGATTATCTAATCATGTTGTGGTTGGGTATGTTGTTGATCATGAACAAAGTGGGGCTTAACCAATATGGGCTTTGTACTATCATATGATAAGTAAGATATCTGAGTTATAAATTAAGATATATTTAAGTATTTGATTATTATACCAAAATTAGACTTATGATGTACATATATAATGGATGAGAGGAATTTGATGTGTTCATCCATAATGTAGAATGAAATCAGATGTATTCATCAATGGGGTCAGTCTATACTCAAATAATTGAAGACATATATTTGGTTTATATGGTATTAAAATAATCTATGTCCCATATTTACTCAATGACTTAGATAAATGGATAATAAAAAATTTTGTGATTTTATATTATACAGTCGATGGTACATGTACAGAGATACATGTGTTTAATATATATCACATAAAAACACTTTGTATCTTGAGTAACACAGATTCTTCTCTAGAGGATTCTCTTTTTTTACATTTATTAATCTAGTATTTCATATTTTTTTCTAATGATATAATGTCTTATGAGGCCTAAATTTAGGGTTTACATAATAGGGATTGATTTTTACAAACCATAGAGATCTACTCTAAAATATGTTTTAGAGTTTATCAAAAAGGAGTCATGAATAGATATTATCATGGTATTTAAAATGATCAGATACATGGTGAATTAGATGATAACATTATAAAATTATTTTAGATATATCTAAATTTATTTTTGGATATAGTTTAATGAGATATTGTTTATGATACTGTATTTGGTAAAATGGAAATAAATATATAAGGAATTATTATAAGTTGTATATAAATGTAATTATTCCCTAAATGCATACATATATATATGTATATACTAATATCACAGTGTATGATATTTATTTTTCATACGGTAAAAATATAAAAACTAAGGCATATAACATTTCATGGGTTAGGCATATCATTTAGTATGATATACTGAACTTTTAGTATTTTATTTTCCACTTGTAGTGGAATATTTTATTATTGTAATTTTTATAATTAAATTCAAATAAATACCCAATGATTGATAAATAAATTGAATATTAAATGTAAATATTGAAATAATCACAATTTTATGCAGTATTTTATAACTAAAGTTCCATAAGATGAATCATAGTGGAAATTGAAATCACTTAAATGTTATGTGAAAATAAAAATATTAATAAATGTTGTAATTGGATGAAATTAGTCAAGCATTGCAATTATTTTAAGTAAATTCTAGAAAAGGATAAAAATTTTCCCCAGTCTTATATTAATTGGATAATTCTATTGTGATTATTTTTTAGATCTATTATAGTTCATCCAAATTTTCATCCATCTCACTTCATACTCATTCCTTCAAAACATCATATTGTAGAATATCATGGAATAAAAAATGGTCATACCCAAATGTGTGAGTGATTCCAATCAACCCATAGTTACACCTCAAGTTTATAATACTCTTAAATATTCATCGGTGATAATTATTGACTATAGCAACGGTAGTGGGAGACTCAAACTATTGGGATAGGTACACACTCTTTATATGTTTATAAAATTGTATTATTTCAATGTATTGTGTTCTTTGGATTTTTTCCTATAATTGTTTCCATTACATTGAGAAATTATTGTTTGTGCCATATAAACTCATCAAAAAGTGTGTTTCATTTCATTCCAAGAAGAAACATTTATTCAAATTGATTATAGCAGAAGTTAAATATGTTGCAGCTTTATAAGCCATAAGAAACTATTTGTGGATTAATTCAGAAAATCTAGATGTTATGGATTACGTATCATACCCAATAATAATTAGCTGTGATAATAAATAAATTTGTTAAATATTCTATTAGAACATTTCTGTTCAAATCATATTGACATAAAATACCAATTCATTAAAAAAAATGTTGAAAAAAGATATATTTAATTAGAATATGATTCAATGAATGTTTAATTTTTGTATAACATAATAAAACCCTTAATCAAGGATTCCTTAAAGAAATTTAGAGTCTTGTTGTGAGTTCATTATCTCCAAAAAAAACCCTATAATTCCATTAAATTATTTTTCACACTTTCATTCCTTTGTATTTATTAATAAAGGGGGAGAATTGTATAAGTGATATTCTTAAAAAGAGGGAGAGAGTATATTCAATTTTTTAGCAGATAATAAATTGGTTTAAGAGAATAATTTCTTCTCTTGATGTAGGATACATGATATATTAGTAGACAAATCTATGATAAAAATTATAGAGAATAACATATCATAACTTTTTCACTTGTTTCCAATAAATAAAAAGAGGTAAATTGATGATCACTTATTAATATAGGATATTTAATACCCCTAATAAATTTAATTTTTAAGGGTGGAGATATTATAATATCTTAATTAAGACATGATGGATAATGTATCAATCTATAAATCAAGAGTTGTAGAAATATCCAAAACACCATTTTACCTTATGGTGTGGTGTTTAGATAACTTCTACATTGAGAGAATAAAATTAATTATTTATTAAGATGAATAAATTGTGTGTTATGATGTTTATTTTAATTTTTATTTATTCATATGATTATTAGGAATGAGCTGGAAAATTATTGGATTTTAGTAGATAGTAAAATAATGAATATTTATGGAGGTTTGATAAATCATATTGTGCAGAGATGGTCATTATATCATATTGTGTTGAAGAAAGGGAAAATTTTACACTGACACTTGAATCATGCTACTATTAATATAAAACATGTAATTATAGTTTCTTGGTGAATAATTGGGTCAATATTTTATTTATTTCACGCAATAATAAGGATTTTTGAATTTTATATTCAACATTATCCATTGTAACTAGTTACATCCATTGTAAATAGAAGAGAAATGTTGTAATGGTGATTCTAACACATGAATAATTAGTCCATAGAAAAGTGATTTACCACTTGAATTAATTTCACTCCATAATAATTATGGTTACAAGATAATTAAATCATTGAAAATATTAATTTTTTCGATCTCAATGTGTATTTTTAATGTTTATCTAAGAGTTATATTTTGACGTTTTTAGATCTCAATTTTACCTCGGATCAAATCTTAATAGACCAATATTACAACATTATTTTTAGAGGTCTTTAAATAGAGATTTTTTTCTTAAGATGAAGTGATTATAAAACATTATTATAGATTTATATTCATTTTGGGGAGTAGTACAGAGATTATTAGTCTAGGAATGAGGAAAATAATGATGGTTTAAACATCATCCAACTTTGGAGGTATTTTAGATGGGAAAATAATGATTGATTGGCCTACTAACACACATCAATATATTTTTTATTATTAGATTTCATGATCATATTCATTCTTAATACCATTTTTTTAATGATAAGAATATATTGATTTAAATAGTGGGATCTTAAACTTTGGATACCAAGGAGTAGAAAAATGATAACAAGAGTGTGTAAAACATAAAAAATATATTAAGTAAGGTATGTAATATCATTATCTATCTCTCACCCACAATTTTTTTCATTCATGGGTCTTACACACTATTCAATGATGGGAATAATCTATCAATATTTAGGTTTTTAGTAACAACTGTCCCCATGTTGTTTTGAATCTATTTACCTGGGATTATTAGTTTCATGAATTTTGATATTATTTAATTATTTAATACCCATTATCACCACAATTTATCTATGGTTGGTTATTTAAGAGGTATATATATATATTTACCAAATAAATACTCACAATGAATATTTTTAATATCATTAATTGTTCATAAGTTTCATGTTATACCTATGTTGCCCCAAGAATTCTTATCACGGACTTTAAGTCACTTAATTTTTGAGATTTTATAGGACCAAAAAAATGAAGGACAAATTCATCATTTTTTCAATCTACACAAATAAAATAATAATAATATCCAATATTACTCCATTAGTTTTGGATTACCACGATGTTAGTTATTTCATATAAGTGTATTATTTATTTACATGATAGTGGTTAGTTTCGAAAAAACAAAATGGTCAGCCATTATAATATTGGTGTTAATATGAATTTTATGTCCTTTTATATCAATAATAAAATTCAAAAAACCTTTTTAACAAATTTTCAACATGAGATCCAATATCACCATTTATGTTATTATATTAGATTTATTATTGACTCTTGATGAGAAAATATGACTCCTTAATAAAAATATGAGGTAGTTCTCATAAAGCCTATAAAATCCTCTCTAACAAAATATATTGAGATATAAGTAATAATACACTATATCATTATGTTTCATATTACTTTTTAACATTTATTGGTTCATGGGATTTCCATGTTACATTTTGTTGCCAATCATTTGTATAAAAAGTATAATATACCCCAAATATAGTATATTTTAGGCCATTAACCTGTGAAAACATGATAATACATAGAGATATAGGATGAACCTCACATAGTCCAGACTATATCTATTTATGTTATAGGAATGTTCTTTGAATAAATGTTTTTTAATAAGATTAAAATTTAGTTCAATATAACTTTTTTTGTAGAATAGTAATTTTTATCATTATTGTACTCGAATACATCATTGGGAGCATCCCTATTCATCAAAAATTATTTATTAAACTATTAGGCATTGGTATTGAAATATCACTTATAATAAATAAAAAATGAAAAATGAAAAAATTATATTATATTTATATTAAATTAAGCTACTTATATTATCCCAAAAAGTGATTGTTTCACTATGGTATGGTTTGTGTATAGATAAAATTATACTTTTTCAAATACCCTTCCCAAATCTACCAATATTATATTATGGTATAGACTATTTATAAGGAAATTTTCGATGGGGAAATTTTAAAAAATCTCTCTCTCCACCTTTACCTAATAAGTTATTCATAGTAATCATGGGAGTCTTCGTCTGTGGAACTTAGTGGATTTATATTTATGAAAATATAAGAGAATAGTTTATGGGAGGGAGGTTTATTTTATTATTACTTGATTAATATTTTATACAATTCTCCTTATAAAACATGGATAAATTATAAAGCATTTTTCATCCTTTTACTTGGAAATATTTTAATAAATTCTCACTATGTCCCATGAATGAATTTATTTAAATTTATCTTTGTAAAATTAGTTACATTATATGTAAATTTACTAAGTCTAAACTAAAGCTACCAATATACTCTCATTTTTTAATTTCTCACATTAGTATGAAACATCTAATTATAAAATCATTATCTTTAATTTCTTCTAGATCTTTTTGAGAAAAAACCTAATATTATTTTATCATAATATTATAATTAAAAAAATTAAAATATCATATTAAATATTTAGGACTATGTTAGTTGTGATGCAATTTTTAATTAGTGAAATTATGAATTATTTATCATTACCTTATATTATTAAAAGTTTTACCTCGACGAAGGAATATTTCTTAAACAACCTTAGGTATTGATGTTGACTATTTTGATTATTAAAATTTTAATTAAAAAGGATTTTTATTTGAATTTGGGTCTTATTGGAGTTTATTGTAGTTGGGAAAGAATATAAATAAATATGAATAGATAAATCACACTCATTTTAATTATAAAATTTAATGGGGTGTTTTGATAAAAAATTCTTAGATAATATTAGGTCATTTTTATTTTTATATTTTATAATATGTAGCTCTTTTGGAAAAAAAGTTGAAGTTTATAATGTTTAAAGTGTCATGATATATCTTTATCTATTAGGGTAATAGGAATTTGAGAGATTTCTATTAACAACCTTTTTATATTCCACGGGTAGCATAGGATTACCAAGTCATTAGACTACAAATTCAATAAAACATAGTTTACATCATCCATTATTCCAATGGAATTAAGGGAGAAAATTCCATGTTTAATAATGTATTTGGTTGATAAATTATGTGTTATAGGTGAATGAAGTTGTTTTATTGGGTGTTTAACTTATGTTAATAACTAAGGAACTATAATGATAAAACATTTCATAGTTATATCAACCATTCCCATTTTTGATATATTCGGTAAATTTTAAAATTATATTAATAGATAGATTTGAATATGAAATATGTGATTTTGGATTATGTATTTCTTATATATTTTTCAACCATATATACTGGGTCATGTGATATGAAAACATTTAGTTGTTTTATTCTTATAAAATTTTTGACATATTTTTATTCATGAAATTGGAATAGAATGATATGTTGGATATTTTTTTAACTTAAATGGATAAATTTTATCACGTTTTAAATATGATGACACTTGAATAAAATATTCATGATATGGACAACATGATGTCATATTTTATATTCAATAAATTTTTAGAATGTTTATGAAAGATTTCATATGGTTGTATAAAAACCATTGAAGGAATACTCTTATAGGGTTGATAATGAAGAAGATAGAATTTAAAGAGACCATTGAAAAATGAAAGTCACTGATGATATATAATTTTAATGGATATTTGGTGATAAATTAAAACACCATTACAGATTAACATGATTCATATATTTAATTTTTTATTATGAGTAATGCACTCTTATTATCCTGAATAACCCTTTCTTGAAATAGTAAGTGAAAAGTTAAGAAGAAATTATGACCCAAAATATTAGTATTAAATTAATACTAAATCATTTTTAATCAATGTGAGTGACCATAATTAATTAATTAAAATGAAAAATATTTTTATGTATACTCATTTTACAAGCCCGTACACAATGGATTGTGAACTTTGTAAAATTTCCATGTACACACACTTTTCTATTTATTTGGATTCTAAAACCATTTCTTCAACATTGATAGACTTGTGTGATAATTTTAACATATGATCAAATAAATTTAAAATTTTAATCTCAAAAGAATTTATAAATTAATTAGTTTAATTATTCAGCACCCTGTCGAGGTAAATTCAATCAAGTGAGATATTTTAACAACTCAAGTTAGTGGGTGTCCATGTAACTGAAAGCATCAAATATGATCCATTAAATATCTGTTAAATTTTTAAATTTTGGAATTTATATTAAGGAAAGGAAATTATGAATTTATTAGTGTAAAATTGGATATTATAGAGATAATAATATGTATTAAAAAGGCATAAATCATAATATTGAGTGTTGGAAATTGGGAAGAAATTATCAGGCTATGATAGAATCCACATGAATCCCTATGGTGTCCTATTAATAGTTGGGTGGGTTGGAAGAGGGTCTTTTCCTCTAAATCTTCCACTATAATCCTAATGAACTATCAGAGTCATAGTGGGGGTCCACTAAAAATATAGTGTATGTCTCTGACCCCATTATAAATGAGTGGATTTATTTCATTTCATTTTATTCTATTTTAAATTATATGTACTCCAACAAATTCTTGTATAGGGATAAATTTGTTGGGGTCCTTCCACCCAATTTCAACTATTTTTACCCCCTTGTTCTTCAGGATTTTGAGTTTTATTCCCAAAAAATCTAGTGAAAAATCAATGAACCATCCATTGATAAGGTCCTCTCCAACAAAGGATAAGGCAACACACCCATAAATTAGGGTTTCATATTGATTGTTTTAAATTAAACCACTCAAAATATTAAATTTTGGTTATTATATATGTTTTTTTAATATTTTTTTATCAAGGACTAATTATAATATGATAGTGTATGGATTAACTACAATTGGAACATTTTCAGTCATCTCTAACATATTATTCAATTTATTATGTGTTTTGTAGGTGATTTGGTTTGTGATTATGTGTAATTTGACCATGGAGACCTAAACAGGGATAGAGATGGTATGAAATTATCTAAATGAATTTTTATATACTTATATTATTGGGATATATGGTCGATACGTGATAATTAAACTTTAGGGCAACTTAACAACCAGGTTGCTTCGTGATTTATAGTATAATTTTATTAGATGAACCTGAAATGGGTTTCTAAGCATGAGATAATATGTAAGGGAACTAGGATGGTCCCTTTTGACTATTTTTTAATTTCTAGAAATTATATATCATATTTTGGATAGTGTTGAAATAGAATTATTAGTATTTGTATAAATAATAGGGTGAGATGTGATCTAAATACCTTGTGTTTTTTTTAATAATGGATTTATGGGCTTGGTATGTAATAGATTGTGAGAGGGAACATGTAGAATAATATAAATATTTGGGGAAAACTAGATTTCATTTTAGGTTGACCACCTAGTGAATAGTTTTCTATAGGGGATTATTGTGTGGGAGAATATAGATGATTCCTAAGGTTTTTGAAGTCATACATAAGTTGTTTTCTAATTGGTCTGAAATAAAACTGTACGATACTAAGTGATTTTATAGGTGAAATATTGAGATTAATTTTCCATGGTAGAGTGGTTAGGTGAGTTTTTAATATATTTTCACTTGAGTTTTGGGATATAGGAATGATGAATTATAGCCTATGAGCATTCTCCTAATCTAATAAATAATTATAGGTGTGGTGATCTATTCATGGTTAGTAAAACATTGAGTAGAGTGTATCAATATGTGTGATTCATATGAAGTATTTATTTTTAATTTTGATAAATATATGATACAATGGTATTTTAAAGAAATGTTATGTGATAGACTCATATTTGAGGGATAATTTATCGGTTGTGTGATTCTATGTTATTTGTTTATTATACATACTAACATGGTTATTTGAACGGTCTTAGTCTTCCAAAATCTCTCCCTTAGTGCTTCATTGATCCATAAAGGTTAAAAATGGAGTTTTGATCTATTCATATAGTGAGTAATTTAATTTATATGTTTGTAAGTTCAATATGACATTGTGGTAGGTGTGTTGGTGGACATGGTACGACCTATATTAAAGCTATGTCCATCAGTGTTGGGAATTGTGAAGAATGGTTAATTTGGGTAGTGAAACACCTATGGTGAATGAAAATGTGTGTTTTGTTTTTTCCTATGAAAAATATTGATAAAAACCATATTTTTGTTTGAGATAACAGTGTGATAAGGTGTCTAGTGGATTTTTCATTTTACTATGTGGAGTTCAATTTTGAAGGGTTTATCGATTTTCATGGGCATGAGTGTATTAAAATAAAGTTGAGGAGATTCGAATATGTGTTAGGAAGAAGTAAAATGGTGATAATGGTATCATATATCTTTCTCATGGTTGAGGTCAGTTGAAATAATGAGGGAATTTTCTTCACACCATGGAGATTAGGTGTGGTGGTCATCAATGGAATGAAACGGTGAATGTCATGTCTTGGTGAATTCCATAGTGCCCATATAACCCGCTTAAAGTGATTTTTGAAAGAGTTTAAGGTTTAAGAGTATATGGTTATTTTAAAATATTGAAAACTCAGATCTCATTTTGACCAGATTCACCACAGTCATGGTTAAAGTCATCATGATATAGTGGGATCATATCACATCATCTCAATAAATAATGGGTTATATATTCCTTTTTTCATATTTTATATTTCCTTTCAAATCCCAGTCAGTCCTAGGCCCTCATAGTTCTCATCAGCCATTTATATTGAGAGTTTAAAAGTCTTACTTCATCAAAATCAAACTCTCTTCATTTGATGTAATCTATTTTCCTATTATCTAATTCTTTATTTTCCATTTTCATTCATGTGGTTGTTATAGTGAGTATTTATCAAGTTTGATTTTGTTATTTGAGTATAGATATTATTGGATCATTATAGATAGGTTTTGGGGTAGTTTCTATTAATATTGGTGGTGATTTATTGTTTTCTCCTTTATTCATGAGATGTGTTCCTCGAATTATTGTTTCAATGTAGGGGATTCATAAATTATCCTCATTTTATATATTTATGTGGCAGTATCATGCCTAATTTTCATTAATTAAACATTGGAATTGGCTAAACGAATATAATAATCTGGAAGTTTTTATTTGATGAAACATGAAAGTGGTGTTTTTATTCTCTTAGGTTTATTATTTAATCATGATGGTTACCTCTTATGATTTTATAGATAGTTTAATTTATAATTATTATGATTTTTTAGTTTTCAAACTTATTTTTATGCCCAAATTTTCAAAAAAACACATAGACAATAAAATAAATTGAATAATGAATGAGGCATAAGAATTGAGTTTATCATTCTTCCTTTAAAAAATTGAATATGGATGCATTACATTGATCATTTTCTTCTATTTTATCTACTATTAGTATCTATGTATAGGTTTCTTGTTTCTAATAACTAACCATGATGAATTTAGTAATTCAATATGGTATTGGGTAATGTTTCTTGTAATAATTAAATTGTTGGTACTTCTTCAAATCCTATGCTTGTTTTATATTAGCTTGTGTAATTTATGTGACAACATGTATTTCACCTTATTTTTTTTATTCTTAAAATGAAATTTTGATTCCATTTATATAACTGATGATGGTAGATAACTTCTATATAATTTTTTCAACCTGGTATAGTTTGGAGATTAGGTTAGGAATGTGATAATTTTTTTTCGAATATAGAAGTGGTTTGGGGAGGATATTGGTGGCATGAAATAGATAGAAAAATTTGTGAGGTAGTATTGCCTATATTTTATTTTTAGAGGTTGTTTTTCTAGTTGGGTTGGTTGGTATGGATTTAATTCTCAGATTTTCTATTTGTGATTTTTTTGTTTCATGATTGGATACTAGGATTATTTACTTCTGGATGTATTCTTCTTTTTCTTTTATAAATAATCCCTCTATGAATTTTTGTTGTTGAATCTTTCAATGTTTTATTTTATAAAATGGTAAATGAATTATAAAGAATTCATTAGATCATGTGTTGAATTTGTTAATAATTAAGTTAAAGGAAACCTAAATTATGTTTGAATGAATACTATAAGCGAATGGGTTGTTCATATAAAAACTATAATATTTAACTCAATAGACATTTTTATTTTGATGATATGAAATTAGTAAACCAAAATTATTAATTTGGTTAATATATAATTGGTATTTTCTAATTGTTTAATGTTTAACCATGATGTTTGTTTTCTTACATGAGAATGATCTATTTATACCATAGCAGTTCCAACAAGGTTGTTATGTGGGGCAATAACTGTAGTTCTAGTATAAAGTCAGGTAGATTCCCTTATTTTGTTGTGTGTGATATATTACATATGTTATTATTTTTTTTGTGTTATACCACCTGAGTCATTTGGGGTGGATGATTCTCATAACGGTCTTTGTTTCCATGTGTTTTCCTAAATAAAAATAGGGATTTTAGAATATATATGGACAATTACACTCTCTACCCACATTATCATCTAGATGTATCATAGTAAATAGGAAAATCTAGGTTGCGATGGATTAAGGTATAAGGTAAATTATCATATTGGTTGCGATGGATCTTAGTTTTACTATACACGCATTAACGGGCTATAGTGGGTTTGGGTTTTAGAAATACACATGTTTTCTAACTGTGGTAACTACAGTCACTATTTATAATTGCATGGGGTTTAGTGGATTGAAGTATAGTGATTGATGTATATAATGTGATATAATTTAGATATGCTACATGGTTATATATGTGATGATATTTGAATGTTTATGTTGATACGATATATGTGCATGGGGCACAAGGTGAGATAATGATGTGGTTTCTTAGATAGATGAAATGAATTATAGAAGGAATGAGAGAAAAAGGATGTAATACATTAGTGTGAGGGTGACTGGTTTAACAGTAAAGTGGATGTAGGGAACAATTATTATGTATATTATTATTTTCTAATTTCATAATTATATGTGTTACTTGGGGAGAAACCTTTAGTGTAGATATGATATAATTTTACATTCTTTAATATCACATTTATTTATTCTAGTCACTCACTGAGATTTTGTATGATTCTTTCAAATTGATATTAGAGGTTTTTGGATTTATCCTACTGATTACAATTTTATTATCATCTCTTTATATGTAAAATTATTTCTAGTCCATAGGAGCTGGTCTGTGATCGTGTTAGGAATTTCTTTATTGTAGAAGTTTTTCAAGAGCAGCTGGTGTTTATGGTTTCTTCTTAGGCATTATTCTTGGTATTTTGATTTCATTTCAATTGGTATGAAATTGAATTCATGTATTGGGGTTGGTTAATTATATATGTTATAGAGTGTATTTTTAGATCTTGTCTTTTATCCTTGAATTTATATATTAAGAGAAATACCTCACATTTGGGTTTTTTTACTCTCAATTCTTTTTTCTACTTGTGGCCTATTGAAGAAGGATTCAAGGTCCACTCCAATCTTACCTACCATTCTAGGAGTGGAATTGGTGGTCTAAGGGATATGATAGAGTGGTATCAAAGCTTTTGGTTAAGACATATGAAGTATTACAGGGATAAGAATTAGTGATTATTTTATGGTTTTTTTGGGAAACATTATCAGCTAACCTTTTCACATGATGAAATAACAAGAGGCTAGTTAGGATATAGTATTTTAAGGTTTTGTATGATCTGATAAAAGAACCTTATGTTTACTAAATATATTAAGAAAAGTGATTTTCCTTGTGGGGTAGAGACCTCGAGAAGGAACAAACTTCATGATTATCTATACCTATGTTTTAATTGGGTAGACAATGAGAAGTATGATGAATCATGAAAAATGAATCATAATTAATACATATTTCATGTTAATGAAGTCCTTCACATTTTCCCTTTTTTAGTTATGACTCTAGGTTGATTTCCCCATCAATCCCATGATTATTATTTCCTAAAGGATGTGTTATCAAATCACTGTAGAGTTGATATTGCTAAAGATAATGCTTGGAGGGAGTTTATTCAATAGATTAAGAACTAGATCCAACAAAAGTATGAGGAATCCAATTTAGATTAACAAACCAAGACATGTTTGTAGGAGTTAAAATATTACTTTTATCTTGATCCATGCTCTATGGTAGCATTGGATTCCATTAGATTTTAGTATGCTATGTGAAGTTTCTTTTTATTGGTCATTTTTTTCATCCATGATAATGATGAAATAGTCATTTATTTGGATAATTTCCATGATTAGTTCTAGGAAACATTTATTTCATCAACCAAGATGATGGATTATTGGCAGGAGATTATTCCTATTCATTAGAATAATTCTATTTTTGAGAGTTTAGAATCCATTTTAAGAACCTATTGTGTTTTTCTGAAAATATTTTATTGGATGAGTAGGAAATGATTTGGAATTTTAAGGACGAATTACATCTAAAGATCCAATGAAATTCCACCTTGTTCACATTAACAACATACCTCGAGGTGCTATAAAAGGAAGAGGTCATCGGGAAGATGATGAATATGACAAAATCATTCTAGGAGGGGAGTCCTTAGGAAATTCTATGTATTAATGATATAAAAAGTTGTTCTTAGAATCACGGTAAGACAATGATTCAGGTATATGAGGTTTATTTTGAAACATATTTTTCATGTTTCTCCAGATATGGTAGTTTCCATACCCTCATCAGGAGATCATATGTTGTTTCCATTTTATATAGAGGTCATGGGAAATGAAAGCTTGAGTTCCTGGCCATACTTAGTAGTAATCATGAACCGAGAGTTCTACTTTAGGATTATAAAATAGAGTATTATCCTCTGAGTTAGTAGTAATAATTGGGTAGTATTTAATATCATCAAATAAGGGAAGACATGGTTGGAAGAGTATATAAACTTTATGCACCCCATCCTCATCGAAATAGAGAATATCATAGCTATAGCGGTTCACTCTATCATGTCTAGAGAGGTCATCAAGTTGGAAACAATCATATATATGTCTTATAGTTACTAGAAGAAGGTAATATAGACATGATGTGAGATATTATATACTTATATTCTACATTATTGTGTGATTTTATTGACTCAGGAGATACAAGATCCTTTATAAAATCCACCCTATTATATTCTTTTTCAATTTTAGTGCGGAAGCTTTTAATTACTTTTTCCCTTTCTATTCTAGTTAGAGGTCGATATAGATTGTATAATTCTTGTAGATATTGGGAAATAATGATATGGTTGCATCACTATTGAGGCCATATAACACCATCCAAAGCACAGACATGATGTATTTGGTGTAGGATACTATCCGCTTATTTATCATGTTGGTTATATTTTATATTGTTCATAGAGATAATGATGTGTTTTCTAAAGACTCAGGTCATAAAATGGGTTGGAGGAATGTCAAGTGATTATCATCCCTGATTGATGATTTGATGTTGAATAAACTAGAGAATCACTCGGTGGTGTTTCCTATAATTTTAAAATAATTTCCTAATGTATTTAGAGAATCACTCGGTGGTGTTTCATAGAGATAATGATATGTTTTCAATAACAACATTGGAAAGTCCTTATAGTCATTATGGGTTCATGCTGATGTTTTTTGGTGTTATGAATTCCCTAGTATGGTCCACAGAACTGATATATTCTATGTTCCATGAATTTATGGATTAGTTCATATATGTTGTTCATATATGGTTTCTTTAATTATTATATGTTAGGGGAGGGCTGTGTTTTTATTCTTCTAGATCATTTTAGAATCCTACAGTTCCATGATCTTTTTCTGATGTTATAAAAATTTAATTTTTGGGCCCATGAGGAATATTTCTTTATAAACATTATATCTCAATTTGGAGTAGTTTTGGATTATTTTATGTTTGAGGTAGTTGTTTCTCACATAGTACTTAATAATGTTGTGGTGTTGAAAAGTTTCCTTGGTCATAAAGTATATTATATAACTTTTTTATTTAAATTATCTTGGATCATGAATCCTCTAACATATTTGACAATAAAGGAATCAGATTCTTTGTGAACAGACTAGTGTTGGGTCTCTTTTGAGTATTTTATGGGGAAATAGTTCAGTTCCCATGATCTTTGTTTTCTCAAGAGGGAGTCATTTTTAGGTTTATTATGATGCTTCACATCATGGATTCTATTTCATTCTAATGTAGTAAATATTTTGTATCTGTTAAAGGTTTTGTAATTTTGGACACATGAATGTAACTGTAAAATCCATGATCTTGAGATTCATGTAGTTGTGTTTTCTCTAAATTTGTGGTAGCATTACCTCATTGGTGAGTTATTTTTGGTCTTCAAAAATCATATGAGTTTGAGGTATATCTTCTTTGAATATATTTTGAACATTAAAAAATGATACTATATAGAATTATTATAAAACTATGGAATTTATGTTTCATATAAATTAATAAAATAGAACAATATGATTGATGTTCTTATCGATAATTTAAATAGTGATGTTTTGTGTGCATTTGGAAATTTGTGTAGAGTGATGGGGGAGATCACTATGATTCACTTGGATATGGGATCATTATATGGTAGGTTATATCTTTATCATATAATAGTCTAATCAAATTTAGTTAATTATATCGAGGAATCACAACTAGGGAATTCTATTGTGGTGGTCTAGTGAGATCAACATGAATGTGGTGATGCTATAGAGGGATGATCTGAGTATGATCAACATCCATTATTATACCAAGGGAGGTTCTTTGTTCCTTTTCTGATCTATGATATGGTTCTTCATGAGTTCATAATTTTCCATTGTTGGTACATCCTAGTGTGGAAATGATTTATCATGTATTGGTGGTCTAGGATGAAGAGTTTGGTCATAAATTTTATGTATTGGTATTTAGTTAGTTAGATATTGAATGTTGAGCATTATGTTCTTAATGGGTTGAATCAGTCACATGATGATCCTAAATGGATATGGGAGAACATATTGATATAAATCATTATAATTTTACCTCATTTTTAGGGAGGATATGATACTAAATGGGGTATTTTAGAGTATTTTATGAATTCATGTATCTTTTATTGATTAAAGATTCAATCATAATCGATGTTTTATCGAGGTTGTATCTTGAGTAGATTGTGAGTATTCACATCATTCTAAAGACAATACTCTCTAATATTGATCCTCTTTTGAACTCCATAGTGTGGAGGGGTCTCAAATGTTCATTTGGATCTTAGTTATTACATAACACTATTTTTTATACATAAAAGTTTGTTCAGATAGAACACACTATCCATACATTGGAATATATGTTCACTACTAGAATTCTTGGTAATTATGATGGCCTATTTGTGACGGGATCCCATCACAAATAGGCTTTAGCGACGGGGCCCCATCGTAAATAGTTCATTAAATAAGATGCTGCCGCAAATACAATTATTTGTGATAGGCTCGTCTCAAAAAATATTATTTGCGATGGGAAACATTGCCGTCAAAAATAAGATTCCGATTATATGTATTATATATACATAAACGTTTTCGCGACGGGCCCGCCGCAAAAACTATTTGCGACCAGCTCTTATCCCGTCGCAATATATATATGTATATAAATTTCTGTGACGGGCCCATCGCAACACATTATTTGCGACGGGCTCGTCGCAACACATTATTTGTGACGGGCAAGTAGTCCTGTCACAAATATGTTTTTAAAAATATTTAGTTAGACTATTTGCGACGGGGTCCCGTCGCAAATAATAAATTAATTTAAAAAAAATAAAATTTAATAAAATTACGATTAATGAAAAATTAATATTACTAGTATTAAAACAATAAAAAAATAAAAAATATTAAAATTATCAATATTCACAAAAAATAGAAAAAAATATATTAAAATTCTCAATATTCACAAAAAAAATAGTAAAATATTAAAAATTAAATTATGTAATATTTTCCCTGATATAAAGATAGAAAATGTAAATAATTCATATTACAATGTTAAATTAAAATGTTTATAACATAAAAAAATCACTGGTTGGTTGTCTTCTATAGGAGGTGGAGGAGCTGAAGGGCCTGGTGGATAAAACTCCATCCCTAAACTACGAGTGAGACAGTGCATGTACTTCATCTGCTCGTGATGCTGCTACTTCCATCGATGCATCTGCTCCTCGTAATACTGCTACTACCGCCGACAAATCTCTTCTTACTGCTTCTGCAAAGTCTTTATATGCTCAGCCTGAGCTTGCAACTACTCTTGATACTATGAGCCAGAAGATGATGTCTCTCCACGAACTTCTCTCGAGCTGGACACCAACATTGTAGTAGTACCATAATAAGTACCAGGAGTCAAATGAGAGTCGATGCCAACTACTCTGCCCTTCTCAAATCCATACAGAGTCGCCTGCATCCATGCTGCCTCATCGAAACGGTGAGCACTGGTCTGCTCAGTTGTCTCATCCTGACCCTCAGCCTCTATTTGAGAGGTTTCAGCCTCATATGACTGTTTCAATTCCAATTTAAAATTATAATTGTAAAAATATTATATATAGTTAATTGTGAAACTGAAAAAATAATAGTAACCACAATCTGAAGCTGGCGATCACCTCTAATCTCACCAGTGGCAGGATCACTATATATCCTCTGATAAACGTCGAACTCTGTAAAATCGGGATACTCGACTGCCTATAGAAATATAAAATAAACTGTTTATATTTTATGTTATATAAAATATTTAAAAAATATACATACCATATGCTCTCTATGTGAACTGAATGTACGACTACCAGCTCGGTGCATCACCTCCTGTCTCCCCCGATTCTGTCATCCCACTGAATATCTCCTCTGAAATCCACCACCCAACCAGTGTAAACATAATGCATCGCAAATGTGATATGAAATGTACTCTGGTCAGTGGGCTCTACAAAACTCATCAAATTCTATCACCCATGATTTCTTAATGGCTGTCCTTCTCAAATTGTACAAAAATTGACGGAAACGGTCACGCATAGAAACCATCCATGCCGGGTGGATAGCGTCGCACATTCTATCATCGATAGGATACCATAAACCCTAAAAATAATTTATAATATCAAGTTGTTAATAAAATAAATTTCAAAATAAATATTATTTATTTATGTACCATCCAATGATGGAACATGTCACGTCACACATCAACGGGAATCTGTTCCCATGTGATCCATGGCTGAGAAAAATAATTGTGCAAGATAGCTCTCTCCTGTCCAATAGATACATGCATGAAACTGTGAAAAATGAATAAATAATCAAACAATTAGAATATATATAAATAAATTAATGAAAACTAACTAAAATATACAGGTTACCATACCTCTATGTGCGTAGATCGAAACCAAGATGTGGACGTCGCTCGGGGATAGGGTTGGGAATCATCAGTCGTGCAAGACCGCGCCCCCTCTGCATACCCCCGGAACCTCCAGTAGGCTGAGGGTCAGATGATCCAAAATCCCCCTCATCCAACGGTAGGTCAGCCTCCTGCAACATGAGAAATAGCACAGGGTACATCTGAAACACAAAATGATTATTGTTACCAGATAGTTGAAAGTAACTATTATATATAGATATATCTTAGTTATGATTATAATCAGATTTTAATTGTGTCAATGTTCATATTCATCCTCTTCTCCATATCTGTCAATGTCAATGTCTTCATCTTCCTCCTCAGCATCATCAATATCCATATGAGTTTTAGTTTCAGCATCTCCTGTCATTTCAAATTCATTTGTAACATCATTAACATCTTCATCACCATCGATCCTTAATTGTGGGGTGTCATCATCGTTATTCATGTATCTTTTTGAATCTGATGGATTTTGAGCAGTCTATTGAAAAATTTCAATTCTTTCCACTTCAGCGGAACCACATTCATTTTGAGTAAACTTATTTTCCCTAGATTTCATTTTTATTATGCTCCACCAATCACTCAAGTCTCTTGAAGTAGCATAATAATTTTCATAATAAATTTGATGTGCCTATTGAGCCAGTAAAAATGGTTCATTTAATACAAGAAGACTTTTATATTTAATATCGACGATTCCATGAGTCATATGAACACGCAAGCCTCTCTCAGTATCCAACCACCAACATTTAAACATTGTTATGTAATTCTGTCCTAGAAAACACAACTCAATAATTTCATCCAAAATGCCATAAAAGTAAACTTTAGTATCTCTGTGATGTGATCCTCTCAAGAAAAATCCACTTTTCATTGTTTTTTTTTGATTCCTCGTATGCATGTGTATGAAATTGAATACCATTCACCACATATGTATTATGAAATTTAGCCATTTTGGATGGTGGGTTACTCAATATACACAGTCGCTTATCAATTTTCTCAGCATATTGAGACACATGAAAATTTGTAAAACAATTAACAATATAATAAATAATAAATGGAATTGATATTAAACCATCAATAATTTCTGTTACCAGTTTTGGAAACCATTAATAATTTTTTTTTATCTGTGTTCTTAAAGAGAAGATTCTATAATTTGTGGATGTTGTATCTTGACATGATTATCATATAACCTAAAAATAAAATATGTTTAAATACTGTAACATAAATTATAGAATAAGTGATAGAAGCAGTCACAGGAAAAATGATGTCATTTCTTCACAGTTGAGCAGAACGTATGTATGAGCTCTGTGATGTTCATCATCTAAAAGCCATCGTTCATGAACTCCACCGAAACGAATATTTGGCTGATTAAAAACTGTTCATTGATTTTCTATTTCTTCATTAACATTCCCCTTGTTTCATCCCATGCGATTTTTTTTTGAGGGATACTGAGATTCAAAATAATGAGAGCACAAAAAAGAAATTTCCTCTTGAAAATAAGCTTCAGCAATTGAGCCTTCAACTGATGCTTTATTACATATTTTTTTCTTCAATTTCTACATGCATCTCTCAAATGGGTACATCCATCGAAACTGTACTAGACCTCCACATTTAGCTTCATGTGGCAAAGGTAATATCATATGTTCCATTGAGTCAAAGAAATCCGGTGGAAATATTTTTTCCAGTTACCATATAATTACAGCAACATCTTCTTCCAGTTTTCTTAGCGCATCATAGTCTGCTGTAGCTTCACAAATGTCTTGAAAAAAACATGATATGTCTATTATCAAATACCAAATCATAGAATTTAACAAACCTCTTAATCCAATCGGTAAAATTCTTTCCATTATAACACAACAATCATGACTTTTTAATCTAGTAATATAACCATTCTTAACACATCTGCCCAAATTGGAAGCATAGCCATCTAGAATTCTCAAATCTACAATCCACAGAAAAAATAATAATCAAATCTCTTTGTATAGTGTATAGGATGCTTTTGGCTTTATTAACCTCTGTGATCTGACATTTTCAAATAGTTCAAGTTATAGTCTCCAGCAAATTTGGGAAAGATCTAATCATTCCTTTACAGTATCATTGGTCTTACTTGGTGTATCCAAAATTGTATGAAATAAATTATCAAAACAGTTCTTCTCAATATGAATAACATCCAACATGTGGCGGACCAACAAATCAGACCAATATGGAAGATCCCAAAAAATTATTTGTTTTATCCAATTATGTTCTTTCCCAAAGCCATGAATTTTCTGTTTGTTTATTGTTGGTCTGAATGTGATGGGGGGTAATGAAAATACAACTGATTTTAACTCTATACCTGAGATCATCATTGAAGGTTCATCCCTTTCAATTGTACCTTTTCTGAAATGAGATTTGTTCCTCCGAAAAGGATTATTGGTTGGAAGAAATCTACGATGACAATCAAAATAGCATGGTTTTTTCCATTGACGAACATAAAGGCTTTTTTTCTTTCATACAGTAAGGAAATGATTTCGGACCATGTGTACTCTAACCAGATAACATGCCATATGCTGGAAAGTCACTAATTGTCCACATCAATGCAGCTTTTAATATGAAATTTTGGTTCGCAGCAACATCATATGTATTAACACCATCACCCCACAATGCATTTAACTCATCAATAAATGGTTTCCAATAAACATCAATATTATTTTTCAGATGTTCTGGGATTAATAGAGTAAAAAATTAATAAGGCTCCTTCATCAACATCCATGGAGGCAAATTTTACGGAGTTATAAAGACAAGGCAACACGAATAGTGACTACCATAAGAACCAAACTGATAGAAACCATCAGTAGAAAGACCCAATTGCACGTTTTAGGATTATATAGAAAAATAAAGATGTAGAAAGTCAAAATGTTTCCATGAATCACCATAAGATGGATGATTCAAGCTTTTATCAGTTGAAATCTTGGTTTTGTGCCATGACATCATTGACGTTGTGTTCTAAGACATAAATAAACACTGCAACCTGGGTGTAAGGGGGAAATATCTCAACTATTTTACTGGAATCGATCTAGACTTCCCTGGTTGAGCTTCTTTATACCTCAATTTTCCACATGTGGGACAACTCTCCAATGACTCATTTTCGCCAGAATATAAGATGCAATCATTTGGACATGCATGAATCTTCTGATAACTAAGGCCCAGATTACGAATCAGCCTCTTGCACTCATAGTAATTTGCAGGCAACACATTTCCTTCAGGTAACAGTGTTTTAACCAAAGAAAATATCTGATCAAAACAGTTGTTTGATATTGCATTATCTGATTTAATAGCCATAAATTTTGCAATCACTTCTAATTTTCTTATCTTGCAACAAGGATATAATTCATCCTCAGCAGACCTCAAAAACTCGTAAAATTCAGATGGTGCCAACTCAGGAGTTAAATCAATATCATCATGAGTTTTAGTTTATTGCATAGATGGACCTAAACCATCATGTACTAAATTTTGAAACCGTGATGGATCCGAAATCAAGTTATTAGGATCTTATCTGGAACTGTGTTCACCGTGTTGATACCAAAAAACATAATCTGGTTGAAAACCAAACTACAAGAGATTTCCCTAACCTTGTCAAATTTTTCAAACATTCTCAGAGAACATTTTTTACAAGGACACTTAATTGTGCCTTCTGAAACATATTCTTGTTTTGATGATGCAAATGCTAATAAAGCTTCAACACCCACAATATATATAGGATTTAAACTAGAACCATTTGGATTTCTGCGCTGATTTATCCAAGCTCAATCATCTAATAATGACTGATGTCAACTTCCTTGTTCCATATTTTTCTACATAAAATATAAAATCATCACTATTTTTGAATAATTTGAAATTATAAAAACACTATCTAAAAAAAGAAGATAAATAATTACAACTACTTAATAATTACCACTAATTAATGGCGACACAATTTCCAGTGGATTGACGGCTACTCTTTTGTCCGATAGGTCATTTAATTGCATCTTTCTCACACTTATTATTGCTAATTATTGCTAATTATTCTTAATTATTCCTAATTATTGCTAATTATTACAAATTTTTACAAATTATTACAAATTATTAATAATTATTACTAATTAGTACTAATTATTACTAATTATTACAATTTATTACCAATTATTACAATTTATTACTAATTATTACTAATTTTACTATTTATTACTAATTTAGTAATACTTAGAAATACTTAGAAAAATGAAAACTGCTTGAATAATGAAAGGAAATTTGTTAATCATCATTGGGGAGACGATTACAAATTTTACCTTCATTATCCAAGCAGAATTCAGTTACTAATTATTAGTAATAAAAAATTATATTATCAATATTTACGAAAAAATATTAGTATTATTAAAATAATAAAAAATTTATAAAATATTAAAATTATGAATATTCGCAACAGACTTTGATATATTTTTTATATGTTCAAATCTCAAAGGGTCGTCAATTGTCAAGTCATGAGCAATAAAAAGTTTGTTTCAGTCATGTTCAATGTAAACTCTATAATTTTACTTGCATGGTTGATCACCTCGCAAGTAGTGTTGCAATATGACAACCAAAGTAATGACATTCTCATCTCTAAGAATCATCTCACATGAGACTTTACATAGATCGTTCTTCCATAAAAATTTGACGGGATATCATTATAATTCCCTTAAATTTTCAAGGAAGAATGGTCTATGTAAAGGTTCATGTGCGATAATTCTTATAGATAAGAAGAGCATGACTTGGTTTGTCCTATTGCAACACTACTTGCGAGGTGATCAACCATGCAAGGACAATTATAGAGTTTACATTGGACACGGATGACACAAACATTTTATTGTGCATGACCTGACAATTGGTGACCCTTTGAGATTTGAACATGTTAAGAATAGAGCAAATCCTGTTGCGAATATTGATAATTTTAATATTTTATAAATTTTTTATTATTTTTTATAATATTAATTTTTTTTCGTAAGTATTGATAATATAATTTTTTTTATTACTAGTTATTGCTAGTTATTACTAGTTATTGCTAGTTATTACTAGTTATTGCTAGTTATTCCAAGTAATTCCAAGTTATTCCTAGTTAATCCTAGTTATTCCTAGTTATTCCTAGTTATTCCTAGTTATAGCTAATTATTACTAGTTATTCCTATTTATTCCTAGTTATTCCTAGATATTAATAATTATTACTAATTACTACTAATTACTACTAATTATTACTAATTATTACTAATTATTACTAATTATTCCTAATTATTCCTAATTATTACTAATTATTCTTAATTATTATTAATTATTAATAATTATTACTAATTATTACTACTTATTACTAATTATTACTAATTATTTATAATTATATCTATTTATATCTATTTATTACTAATTATATCTAATTATATCTAATTGTTTCTAATTATTACTAATTCTATCTAATTATATCTATGTATTCCTAATTATTACAAATTATATCTATTTGTTAATAATTATTTCTATTTATTACTAATTATATCAAATTATAGCTAATTATTACTAATTATAGCTAATTATTCCTAATTATTACTAATTATTCCTATTTATTACTAATTATAGCTAATTATTACTAATTATAGCTAATTATTACTAATTATAGATAATTATTACTAATTATGGCTAATTATTACTAAATATAGCTACTTATTACTAATTATAGCTCATTGTTACAAATTATATCTATTTATTACTAATTATTACTATTTATTACTAATTATATCAATTTATTACCAATTATTACTAATTATATCTATTTATTACTAATTATTACTAATTATATCTATTTATTACTATTTATTACTAATTATATCTATTTATTACTATTTATTACTAATTATTACTATTTATTACTAATTAGTACTAATTATATCTATTTATTACTAAATATTACTAATTATATATATTTATTACTAATTATTACTAATTATATCTATTTATTAATAATTATTACTAATTATATCTATTTATTCCTAGTTATTACTAATTAAATCTATTTATTCCTAATTATTGCTAATTGTATCCATTTATTCCTAATTATTACTAATTATATCTGTTTATTCCTAATTGTTACTAATTATATCTATTTATTCCTAATTATTACTAATTATATCTATTTATTCCTAATTATTAATAATTGTAGCTAATCACTACTGGAAAATGTACCTATCCCCACGGTTTTCACCAAAACCGTGGGGATAGGTCTGGGATAAAATACCTATACCCACGGTTTTGAAAAACCGTGGGTATAGGTTAATTTTGTGTGCGCGGGAAATTTTTTTTTCCGCGGGAAGGAATTTTTTTTGGCGGGAACCCTATACCCACGGTTCTTCCCTCTATACCCACGGTTCCTATAACTATATTTAACTAAATATATATATATATACATATATGTGAAGTTAGGGTAGTGGTTAGACGCGGTGTTTGCAGCGAAGAGGTTGTGGGATCGAAACTCGGCGCCTGCATTATTTTAGGACCTATACCCACGGTTTTGAAACCGTGGGTAAAAGCCGTTGACACCGTGGAAATTCTCTATGTTTCGGTGACACGGTGGCAGGACACCTATACCCACGGTTTTCCAAAACCGTGGGTATAGGCTGGGGACCTATACCGACGGCGTTCCAACCCACGGTTCCCAAAACCGTGGGTATAGGCTATACCCACGGTTTTGGGGGCTATACCC
This sequence comes from Viscum album, assembly GCA_963277665.1. NCBI lineage: Eukaryota > Viridiplantae > Streptophyta > Magnoliopsida > Santalales > Viscaceae > Viscum > Viscum album. Next base: position 1,404,907,729 of record OY728127.1, on the reverse strand, counting down.
ACGGTTTTGAACCGTGGGTATAGGCCATTTTTCCAGTAGTGAATTATTCCTAATTATTACTAATTATAGCTAATTATAGCTAATTATAGCTAATTATTCCAAATTATAGCTAATTATTCCTAATTATAGATAATTATAGATAATTATAGCTAATTATAGCTAATTATTACTAATTATAGCTAATTATTACTAATTATAGCTAAATATTACTAATTATAGCTAATTATTACTAATTATAGCTAATTAATTCTAATTATAGATAATTATTACTAATTACAGCTAATTATAGCTAATTATAACTAATTATAGCTAATTATTGCTAATTAGAGCTAATTATAGCTAATTATAGCTCTAATTATAGCTAATTAGAGCTAATTATATCTAATTATAGCTAATTATAGCTAATTATAGCTAATTATACGTAATTATAGCTAATTAAAGCTAATTATTACTAATTTTAGTTAATTATAGCTGATTAGAGCTAATTATAGCTAATTATATCAAATTATAGCTAATTATATCTAATTGTAGCTAATTATATCTAATTATAGCTAATTATTACTAATTATAGCTAGTTATTACTAATTATAGCTAATTATATATAATTATAGCTAATTATATATAATTAATGCTATTTATATCTAATTATAGCTAATTATATATAATTATATCTAATTATATCTAATTATAGCTAATTATATCTAATTATTACTAATTATATCTAATTATTACTAATTATATCTAATTATTACTAATTATTACTAATTATTACTAATTATTACTAATTATATAGAATTATTACTAATTATTTTTAATTATTACTAATTATATCTAATTATTACTAATTATATCTAATTATTACTAATTATATCTAATTATAGCTATTTATATTTAATTATAGCTAATTATATCTAATTATAGCCAATTATAGCTAATTATATCTAATTATTACTAATTATTACAAATTATTACAAATTATATCTAATTATATCTATTTTTACTAATTATATCTATTTAATCCTAATTATATCTATTTATTGCTAATTATATCTACTTGTTGCTAATTATATTTACTTATTGCTAATTATATCTATTTATTTCTAATTATATCTATTTATTGCTAATTATATATATTTATTCCTAATTATATCTAATTATATCTAGTTAATATTAATTATGACTAATTATTTATAATTATAAATAACAATATCAATTTATTAGTAAAAATAAATTTAAATAAAAATCAATTGAAATCTAATTAAATTACAACTAATGAACACCAATTAAAATTAAGATAAACAAATAAAAAAAATTAAAAAAATAAAATATAAATACCTTAAACTTTGATATTATAAAGATATTGACACCCTCCGATTGCTCTCGTATAAAAAATTTATACTAAAAGAAAATTTTTCTTTGAAACTGAAGAATGAAGAGAAAGGGAGAGAGCTAGATCTGAATGATTTGGGAAAAAAATAGATGGGGGTATATATAGGTTATATTAGTTGCGACGGGGTTATTAGCGATGGGGTGCCCGTCGCAACTGGTACTATTTGCGACGGTGCCCGTCACAAATACCATCACCCTCATTAATTACAGTCGGCGGTTAAAAGGTTATTTGTGACAGGTCCCGTCACAAATAGTACCTGTCGACAGTCTTTTTGCGACGGGACGACATCCCGTCGCAAAAAGTTATTAACCGCTGCCGGGTATTTGCGACGGGTCCCATCGCAACTATCCCTGCGCGGTTTGGCCCGCAAGCTGCGCCAAACTATTTGCGACGGGAGATATCTCCCCGTCGCAAATACTATTCACGTGGTTTGGCGTGCAAGTCGCACCTAACTATTTGCGACGGGAGACGAAATCCCGTCGCAAATAGCTTCCTGGACGGGTTATTTGCCACAGGAAGAAATCCCGTCGCAAATAGTGATTTTTCCCGTAGTGGTTGTTTACATGAGTTTTTGATTTTGGAGATTCATGGGTGAAGAACCTTCCCTTATTGTAGTTTTATTATAATAACATTTTTCACTATTCCTTTGGTATATACCCATTAGAAGAACTGTATGTACTAACATAAAAATATCCATTATGTTAGACATAGGATGGAGATTCAATGATTCTAGGACTAAAATTAAGGTAGAGATAGGGAACATCTAGGTAATTTGTGATCTCATGAAAGTATCACATGATTTTTATAAGTCCTATTATAATCAAAGGTGGATGAAACAAGAGTTATTCATTTATGACTATGTTTTCTTGAAGGTATCTCCTCAACATGAGTATTGGAGGTTCGACTATATGAGTATCCATTCTCATCGGTTTTTTGGGAAACATATTAGAGATATTGCATATTAGAGAAAACATTCCCCTCAACCGAATAATATCCATGAAAGTTTCTAGGAATCACATCTTCACTGATATCTTCATGAAGATTACCATATAAATAAATGTGGTGAGTCATATGTTGAATAATATACGACCTTTAAGGACTACCATTTTGAGATTCAGGACTATTATGGGAAGGTGGTTTTTGGGCATTCTATTCTTTTGGTTCATTTACCATGGAGAAATGATGTCTTAGAGGAGTGTAAATGTGATCAATATATATGTGATTAATATCTCAATTTATTTATGTTTAATATTTTTGGATCATGTGTATAACCTTTGTGGATTTATGATATGAATAATGATTTTATGTGTGTATGTTCCCTATTCCTGTAATGTTTTGGATGTGTTCTTATTCTAGTAATATCCCTGAAAGGTATCTCATGAGGTGGTTGTTCTTAATCATTTTTATCGTCCTTATTGGGAATTTATTTAATTATCATAGATAACAATTATTTGACAGGTATCTCATGTAAGGGTATAGTTTTCCTAAATCCACCACTTTCCATTTTCCTTGGGATTTTAGGTGTTGAGATAGATTTTGGAGGTGTTTTGGTTGTGGGGAGTTCAATTTGAAACTCTATAGTCTCACTAATCCATTGTAGAAGGTGTCTTGGTTGTTGTGGTGTTGTCCATTTTGAGGATATAGATGTGGGAGTTGAGCGTTGTAGTGTTTGGGTAAACATAGGGAGTGAAATGAACATGATGAAGGGTGCACTGTGCAGAGGTTTACCCTATGTAAAATGGGGAAGGGTTCCATGCTCGCGGTGAAGGGTTTACTTTCATGAGAAATTTGGTGTATTTTACCTTCAGGTATGTAAATATTAATTCCCATGGGTGTATATATTTGCATATGGGTAGGTGTAACATTCTCAATTCTTAAATGTTCTTTATAACCACTTTTGGTTAATGTTGAAGTCTATTAAGTGAAAATTAAATAATTTTCAGTTTTATTCCAACCCTTATATGGATCATAGGTTCCACATAAAGGTAAGGTCCTTAAAATAATAAGCATGCTAGTTTTTGGGAGATGTATAAGGAAACTCCTTTTTTTAACATTTACACAAGGGAAAGTATGAGTTGGATAATGGTAATACTATATTTTCAATTTTGGTGAAAATGTAACTTTTATTTTATAGTGGGTGTGTAAGGGTAGATCTGTCACTACATAAGAGGTCACCACCCCAAGAAAGGGTAGTTCGAAGATGTGTAAGGGTATTTCTGAATTAATAAACTTTTATAAGGGTAAAGCACCATACCCTTACATGAAATTCATGTACTTTATAAGGATAAAACTGTGTGACCCTTACACAGTTCCTATTTCGGCATGAGAGTAAATTAAAACCTTATTTTTTAATCATCCATCCCATACCTATGACACAAATCCATGATTTTAATATCTTATAATAATATGATTTTTTTTATTTTGAATTTAAAAATCTTTTAAATCTTATTTTTAATTATTTGAAACAATTTTCATAAAGAATCATTTCAAAGGAAAATTAAAATTATTTGTTATTTTGGGATTTCAATGTTGCAGAATAGAACACCAAATGATCATTTAAAAAATACATCATCCTTTACTAATTTCAATTTTGAGATCCTATTGAGTCTGAGTATTCTAAAACTCTTTCTCTAAGTTCAATGAACTTTTCACATTATTATCCCAATTTTTTTAGATTCTAGGATTAAAAGAACTATTTTTCCCTCCTTTATTCATGGTTGTAGGATTTTCAAGAGATAAAATCTAGGTATCCTATTTCTTGTTCAATTTGTAAATTAATCTTTCATAATATTTATCTAAAAATAATAAAGACTCCTTATGTGGTTTTAACATAGGATTATCAAAGAATGATAAGTAATTATCTTATACTTATCTCGGATTAATCTAAAGGGATAAAATATTATCGTATGTATAATTTATAATTATTATTTCTGAAAGGATTTTTTAACACATGATACGACTTAAATCAATAATTTAGAAATTATCTCAGAGAGATAAATTATTATTTCATGAGAAGTTTTTAATATTTTTTATAAAATATTGGGAAATCGATTCAAGGAATCTATGGAGAGTAGTTTGAATCGATTAATATGGGGATGTGGTTTGGGTGATAATTCATTAGTGAACCTTTTTATTAAACATTGATAATATTGGGGAAGGTATTTATTTACCATATAGGAATTTTATATGATAAATTAATAATTTTATCATTTATGCTAGAAACCCATGTTTACATATGTTTCATACATGTGTGTGAGTGGCCCCTAAGATCCATCCTTGTTATGAATTATTATGATTTGTTAGAATCCTCTTGAGAATTGTTCTTTATATCCTTATTATACCATAAAATGAAAAATATTGTTTGTGGAAGTTCATAGCCTATGGAACATTAATTTAGGTATCAGGTTGAACATGTTTCTTAGTATTGGTTTGACGGGCCCTTATAGGGGAAGTATGATGATGTGACAAGGCTACGAAATATTGCTCATATGATTATATGAATAAAATCATAAACATGTCAACTGATATGGGAGTATACCAAATAGTTGTGTTGATTATTCTTTGTATAACTTCTGATATGAGATATTTCAATGCAAGGGTGATGTACATATCAAAATACGTCGAATGTGTCAGGTGTAAATTACCATCATCAGAGGATTACAACCACCATCAGGGTAGGGAATGTGGTAATCTTCTTGACAACCACCATTAGGGTGGGATGTGTAGCATTCATTAAATGTAAACCATAGATAAAATACTGAAATTTATAGGGTTCCAGTTGATGTTGGGTCTTATGTAATTTTTTTTGATATATAGTGACAAACAATGATATCGTTATCATTATTATGATGAAGTAGGCATAGTTGGGGTTTTTCTAAGATTGTTTAGTTCTTCATAAATCATCACATGTATGATTGTATGTTTACTTGATCATTTATTAGCTATCATTACATGAAATTATTATACATGTGAACACATGTTAAGGATACATTAGTGGTGTCCTGCTGGGTTAATACTCAAACCCTTCAAGGGAAGCTTGATACACATCGAGAAATCATGATCAGGGATACAAGAAAGGGAATGTCCTAATAACATGGATCTAGTATATTGATAATGGTGATTGAATTTTGTTCTATAATAGACTTTATAGGGAAGCTACAATGCCTATTTACTTACCTGTCTTACTCATATTTTTCTATGATCTTCCACTTCAGGTGTTCTTGGTTTATCATACTGTATGACTTGTGATAATTTATATACCTTTTGTTATATAATTGATTATTTATTCTACTATGTTAATATTTATACTTTTATTTATTTATATGAAGCATATATTCTCCCCAATGACGAAATTCAATCCCCCACGGCTAGCCAGAAACTTATTTCATGCATGGAGGCATACATGAGGACATTTGGAACTCTAGTTCAAACCTAATTATTTGGGATGAGGCATTAAAAAGTGGTATCCAAAGAGTTTTCCCTCTTCTTTCATATTTAATAAGTTTTAGGGAAAGGTTGAAAGTATCTATTTTTTGTGGGACTCAGGTTGGTTGGTTATGTGTGTGCCTGACCCGCACACATGTAACACACTTCTAAGTTAGCATTTATGGGATTCTCTCATAGTTATGGTGTTATAGTTTTATGTTTTTATAAAAATATATGTTTTTTATAGTTTTATGAAATTTTTTATCATTCATGCATCATGAGTAGGTACATAGTATAACATTACATATATATAAATATTGTGTGCTGTGTATTATGTTTTTATTTTAATGCCTTGATTTTTTATCTTTTTGGGACAGACCTACAATATATATTGATTGATATATCTATATTCCTATAGTTGTGATATATTTATTTAAATTAGTTAGTTGAACTTGGCAATGTTGATAATCTTTGTATATATGTGATTATAAATAACATTTGGTATAAAGGACAAGGTGTGCGACTTGTGTAGAACCGGGTGGGTTATACATTGTGTGGGTATCCCCTAGGATATGTATTTTGATAAAAATACATTATATACACCTCTTAATTTTTTAATAATGTTATTATAGGAATTATAAACATTATTTTGTAATTGTAGACATTTCTACCTTGAATCCATCTTATGATACCACCAAGAGAAGTGGGATAGAACATGCCCTCAAGGGAGGATATTCCAGTTTGACCAAAAATCATATAGGAGAATGTAACTGAGCATAATCTCTCACCCAATATGATGATCTAATAAGAACAAACAATTTATCTTGAGTCTTTAATTTAATGTCTATTCAATGCTGAGGAGTTTCCAAAACTATGGTTAACTATGATCGAGACTTTCAATTCCTTCACCCTTTACCCTTAAAGGGTGACGAAGGACCATTGGATGTTGAGGACTGTATGAATGTAATTTAGATTATCATTGATCTAGTAGACACTCCAAAGGGTTTTTGATTAAATCTTGTAGACTTTATGCTTTAGGGATCCACTAGGTGGTGGTGGGGTGTTATTAACTAGGTATGAAGATAAGAAATTTTGACTTAGACTACCCTTAAAGAACTTTTCATTGATGATTTCATTTTCCGTATGATGAAGATGGACCATTCTTAGAATACCATAGAATGTCAATAGATCTTTATAATGGTGTATTATTAAAAAACATGTTTCATAGAGTTACTTCTATTTTTTATTATCTCGGGTGGGAATTAGGAATATTAATCCAAGAAGTTTTAGATCAGCCTCCATCTAGTGTTGAGGAATTATGATAGGAACTTAGACATGTTGACATACATGGAGGTGATTTAGAAGGCCCTGATGATTGAAATGATTATAGTGGATTGTTCCATTGTGGGACTTATTTTAGCAATTAATGTACTTATTAGTTACAATTTTGGTAGCAGGAAGTTTAAATATAATTATTTGTGCCAGATTATCATCATAGTTAAAGAAAACTAGGGTATAACATGAGGTTTAAGAGGTTAAGGATTTTATATGGATGAGAACATCTCATTGGGGTGCTATGGTGTTATTTTAAAATACAGAATATGGTAGTCTTCGGTTCTGTGAGGACTACATGAAGGCATGTCAAATGGACATGAATATTGACACCTATTCCTGAGTATTGATGGTCTTTTTGACAAGTTGCAAGGTGCATGATGGCTCTATAAGATTGACTTATGGCTAGGCTACCACCATCATTGGTTCCAAGAGGATGAATTATTAAGAAAATATTTATGACTTGATACAAACTATATTAGTATCTTTTTATGCATTTGGAATAAAAAATTCCCAAATGGTCTTCATGGATCTCATGAATTGGATTTTATATCCATATCTAGACTCCTTTATTGTGGTTTTTATTAATGATATCTTTATATACTCATGATCCTAAAAAATTAACCAAAGGAACCATGAGATTAAATTAAGTACACTTGGAGTGAATCATATTTATCCCATACTTTAAAGGTTTCACTTTTAGATTCATAATGGGTGATTCCATGGGCATGTGATTTTAAGGAAGTAATTTTAGTAGACCTAGAGAATGTTGAGGTGATAATGTCTTGGGAATTTTTCGAGAATGTATTTTAGATAATGATAATTATGTGTAATTTTCTGTACTATAGATGAATTATATAGGACATCTCACATTTGGAAGCACCTAATATAGGGATTACAATAAATTTAGTGATGTTTGACTGGATTGGTTAGAGTGGATATTCATTCCAAGTGATAAAGAGAATATTGTAGACAACCCCTATTCTAACATTCTCATAGAGTATGATTGGATAATTGTTTACTAATATTCCTTATCTATTGTTTTGGTAGTTTTAGTGATGTATTGGGATTTGGTAGTTGGTTATGGGTCACATAATCTATGATCAAATGAGAAAAAATACTTGATTAATGACTTAGTGTTTGAAGTTTTGGTAAACAGTATTAATTATTGGTGACATTATCTCTTTAGTGAGATGTTTCTTATTTACACATACCATAATATCCTATAATATATCTTATTTTAATAGGATATAAACTTTATGTTTAGTTTCTGGGTGGATTATCTATAAAATTTTAACTTTGTGTGGGATTATTCAATGGTAAAAGGTAATATAATTTTATATTATCATAATAGAAATATTCTAGAGATACATGAGCTTGAAGAATGACATTCATAGGAGGAATGGAACCTGATGAGTTTTATGGATGATTAGTTGATGAATGAATATTTAAATCATGGAACGATTATTTTTGAATCTTTGGTGGTTATTCCAACTTTGGTGGACTTCGTGAATGTTAGCCAAGATTCAGAAACATTGTTTTTTGGTTATCAAGGAATTATTCATGGGTGATGATCAAGTTCAAGGATCTTCCCTAGATTATGATGACATGATATACATCCATGGGAGAGTGATCATTCCAAATTTATTGATGTAGTAAATAATGATAAACTCTCAATATTCAAAGTGGGAAATGAATCCATGTTTTATGAATATATACAATAAAATCCGATTTCAGTTTTGGTGGCTTAGTTTGAAGAGGGATTCTATTGGTTTTGATTCATGATTCATTACCTTATTGAGGGTAAAATATAAGAATATATATCTTCTTTGATTTCTTCAACCACATCTAGTACCTATATGGATATGGGATAATGTTGATATAGACTTCATGATAGCGGCTCACAAGATCTCTAGGAGTCAGGATGAAATTTGGGTGATCGTGGATCAGTTTACAAAGGTTCCTCATTTCGGACCAATCTACAATAATTTTTCTATGGATGAGTCCGGAAAGATATATGGCTTTGGAATTATACCTCTACATGGAGTACCCTAGAGCATTGTATTAGATAAAGATAAATGTTTCATGTTTCAGTTTTAGAAGTGATTGTAAAATTAAATAGGGAATCAACTAATTTTAATACAACATATAATCAATAGACTGAAGGGTAGTCAGAGAGGATTATTCAAATGTCACCATATGAGCCTCTCTATGATTATATTTATCACTAATCACTATAATATATTGAGGGAATTAACAATAATTTTGTGGGATAATGCCTATTGTATGTGAATTTAAATATATTGAAGATGATACATGAGTGGTTAGTCACCAATAAAAGTATAAATATATCATATGAATACAATATGAGATGACCATTGGAGTATGTTGTGGGAGATAATTTTTTCTTACCAGTGACTCCTTGGTTATGGAATCGATGTCATTGTAATCTAGGAACGATAACATTAATTGTTTTTTAGAATATTTGTGATCATCAAGTACATATGGAAAGTGGTTTACCATTGGGTTATTCTTTAGTATTACCAAGGTATGCATGATGTGTTCTAGGTATATAAGATTTACATGTCTGATCCTATTTATGTTATAGACTATGAGTGTAGTTCCCTAACCCTTTTAAGCCCAGATATGGTTTCTACTACTATTACAAAAGCATAATTACAAGGAATCAAATCCCAAAGGACCAAAAATTTTATTATTCTTGTTAAATGACATATATACATGAGTCTTGTATTAAAAATGAATACACTAATTATAACACATATATATTTTTTCATTTGAGGATAAATTTATTCCAACTTTCATATCCTTTTATATCATTATTAGTACACTTTGTGAAGTCCCAGGGAAAGTGAAAAATTAGGGTGAGATCAAATTCTCAGTAAGGGTTATGTATAATAGAAAAAAATAACGAATCAATGAGAATAATCAACATGGAAAGGTAAATAACAGAACAAACATTCCATGTAATCAATAAGAGTGAATGTATAAAAAATATGACAAGTTAAATAACTAAACAAAAATTCCATTTAAATAACTGATAAGGAAAAATCAATATAACAAGGTAAATAAATAAACACAATTTCCATTTAGTCAATAAAATAAGAATGAAATGCATCAATATATTTTTTCATACTGAAAAACTCATTGATAATAATAATTGAATTTGAATAAAGTCAATGATTAATTATTAGACGCCATGTTTTCTATGTACATGATACCATTATCATCAAGACCATTCACTAGATAGTTTAAAATATAATGGGCCAAAAACACACTACGTGTAGATTTCTGAGTTGTCCCATGAGAATACAAATGCATTGAGGGGATATTTATAAGAGGTTACCACCTTTTTGTACCTAACAAAACAATTACTCTTATATCAGGTAATTGATTTAATTCATTATCTATGTGAGTTATCAAATATATGTATCAAATAAAAGGTAGAGATTCATAAATATTTCCCTTGTTAAAAAAATAAATACCATGTATACATTGTGTTTGAAATGTTATATAGTTTAGTTAGTAATCATATAGATGATAAATGATACATATACTTAGGGGAAATTCAGTATCTAACGATTGTAGGGAAATTGAATATTTCAAGGGGTCTAAAAAAATAATCAAGGTAGTGAATGTCAATAATATCATTGTTCAAAGAAATCATAAACCATATATATGATTAATAAGGATGGTATCAATATAATATATCCCAAGTGGTGTAAGAATAATGGGTTGTTGTCTTTGGTGAATAGAAATATCATAAAAATAAAAAAAAATATCCTTTTCACTTTATTTTATTTCACAAACCTTTTTTATTTTAACAACAATTTTTTTAAAAAACACAATTTAAATTTTCTTTGAAAACATCAAATAAGATTCATAGAAATTAGGTGGGTAATTTTGTACATGTTATACAAGGTAAAAAGAACATTCCTTTTTTGCATGATAAAATGGGTAAAAAAGTGCTTTATTCGGAAAGATAAAAAAAGATTCATTTGAAAAAAATTAAAAGAAAAAATGGTTATAAATAATTTTAATAAATAATTTTTAAATTTTTAAAAACTTTTTTGAAATAATTTTTATAAAACAATGTTGTGTTATAATGTAAATTTCTAAATGATGAGAGAAATGAAGTCAGGTTTTTATAAAAACACATTTTCTAAAAACATTTGAGTACTAAAGAGTGGAAAAATGTTACTATTACATGAAAAATTTCATGAATAACCAGAGGAAAATAAAATGGAATGGTTTATTGAAAAATGATTATAAAAGTTTCTTTCATGAAATTTCAAGAATAAGAAACTCGATTAGAATGAGATTGTTAAATAAACCCATAACATGATCATAACATTAAAGTGATAATTAATGAATGAATTGATTATGTGTATAAAATATAAATCCAAATATAATAATTGGATATAAATAAATATATAGTAAATTTCATTATACACATAATCATAGAATATTAATGATAATGAGGAAGTAATATAATCCAATGTAAAGGAATTGAGTTACGAAATTTCTTTACCACTTGGTAACATTAAGTTCCAATCTCCTTAGATGAAATAAATAAAATTAAAACTCAAAATACCATGAATAATTAATTATTCATGATATTAAATGTAAAATTGGCAGTATATAAACCATATAAAATAAGAAAGGTTTATAACATTACAATATGCCTCAATAAAATTAAATGGAGACAGAATCCCTTACCTTGTGCTTCCTTTTGGGTAAACATACTTTAAGACCCTGTATGATGGTATTAATAATTATATTAACATAAAAATGAACTTTAATAATATTTATAATTATATATTTAATATTCTTATAATATCTTATTAATCATTTTTTAACAATCTTTCATTATTTTCATCGTTCCGGTTGTTAATTGTCATGTATTTCGAGTATGCCTTGAGTTTTTATTTATATTCTACTTATTTAGACCATGATTTAATAATTTATAGGATTTAAACCATGATTTAAATATCATATATATTCAGTATATATTTATTTATAATTATTCGTAAAATTTAGAGATATAAATGAAACACAACGTTAATAGATATGGTAAGTTGTACGTACACATGAATAATATTTTCATTTTCTTTGGACATTAAAGGAATGAACAGTAAATTGTATATAATTATATTATAAATAAACTAGAATAATTATATCACATATATCACATATATTTTTTAAAACCATAATTTTATACATTCCATGTATAGCATGAACGAATCACATCACTTTGAGGAGGCGGTAGTCCATACATGCACAAACAATGTTATCATATTCCCAAAAAAGAGAAAGCATGAATATATGTGTTATAAAAGTAATAAATAATAATAAATAAATTATAAATATAATATATATATCATATAGAAACTATAAATAAATAATTATTACCAACCTTGAAATGTGGTAATGAAAGAATTAACGGTATCAGTTTGTGAGGCGGTAGTCCGCCATACACATGGATGATGATTGTGTATCCCATTTGATGGAAGTGTGTTTGATTTTAGAACATAAAATTCACATAAAAAACCACATTATAATTATTATACATAGGATATTTCTAGAGAAATAAATAAGAATAATTGAATGTGTGTATACTTAAATGAAACAAAAGTGATCAATGAAGAATATTACCTCTTATTTGGGTAACTCCACTTGGTTTATCCCAAAAGGATTCCTTGGATTTCTTTATAAAACAATTGAGGCTCAAAATATTATATTTTGGTTGTTAGGAGAATATTTTTCATGATTTTTGACTATCCAAATGGGTTCATTGGTGTGAATAAGTGAGAGGGGTGGGTGTGTTTTTATAATAGAGGTCGATTGACATTCTTGTAAATATAAAATGGTAAACAATATTTGGAAGCCACTAATATGTAATGTGCATAAAATAACAAACACAATTAGATAAAATTGAGTATATTATAGAAATATGTACATCTAATAGTATTTAGAAAATTTTCCATGTCATTTTGGCTTTTAAGTTTATATTTGAGTCCATTGTCAATCTAGATTGTCTCTTTATCGCTGTAATTAGTTTTAATCAATTTCACTAATATTTTTGGGAAAAAAATTATTTTTACCTATTTATCAATTATAAATTATTATTATTTAAAATATATTATCCATTTTTAGAAATTTAAATCCCATAAGTAGAGTAAATTAATTTAAAATTAATCCCAAAAACAAGACGACAAAGCGGGGTTTTAAAGTAAAAATGTTCAAAACATGAAATGTTATTATATCAAATATCATTTTGAATTTGATTATAAAAAAATTAATTGAATTAATTTATGTATATTTTAAAAATAATATAATTTAAAACCAAATTAAATTGTAATTTTATTTTATAAATAAATTATAAAAAATTTAGTTTTCTATTAAAATTTAGTATTTTTCAATATTCATCGAAAAATGAAACTTCTCATAAAAATACCAAACAAATAATCATAAGATAATTTTGGTATCCATATTAAAAAAATGATGTTTATTTTTTTATATAAAATTTATAAAATTTATAAAATTTACTTTTAAAATAGAGGCACTATTAAATGGCAGCAAAAATGCCTTTTAAAAAATATAGCTTTTTATACATGAAATTGAATTTGTTCTTATCTGATTCTTATAAAACATATTGTATGAATATAAAAAATAATTTACTGAATATATAATAAATATTTCGTTAATATTATTCACTAATAGTAATTAATTTAATTTAATAAGAGAATATTATTTTTGAAGCACAAAAATATTTTTTTAAAACAATACCTTTATATTAAATTGGTGTTTATATTCATTTATAAGTAATTGATAACCAATGAATTAAATGATATATTTACATAAGTTTTTTAATTACTTTCATAACAAAAAATTGAACATATAAGAGATAGCTTTCATTTTAAATAGTAATATTACTAGTATTAGGTAAAACTCAATCTTCCGTGTAACGTAAGATTATCGAATAAACTCATAATTTCAGGTAATGCAAGAAAAAATCAATGTTCTATATATATAAATCTAAAATTTGTGTTGATTTCATTTCATGATATATCATAGAATGAATTTATTTAATGTAGTGAATATATTTTAAGGTCTCTGGATATTATATTCCTTTATAGGCTTGGTATTCTGTATGATACATGCTATTGAATAAAATGTTATTAATATATAATTTTAGGGTTTTACAATGAGGATTTTTATTTTGAGTCTAGTAGATCATATTCTGAATTACCAGTCTACATTTTCAACTAGGGTGGGATTTTTTTATGGGGAATGATGGTGAAACTTATTTTTATCTTATGGAGTCACATATAGATCCATTAGGAGACTTAAGAGAGAGAATCTGGTGTTTATGTTCAATGTCTTGATAAATTTGAGTAGGAAGTCTAAAGACACTTCTCAATAGTGATAATTCATTAGTGGGTGTGAATAGTTATAACATTCTCTATTTTTAAATGTTTTTTATAACCCCTTATGGTTATTTTATAATCCCCTTTCAGTGAAATATAAATATGGTTCAATTTTATTGTTACCCTTACATAGAGAATAGGGTATATGTCATGTTAAGTCTCATATACCTATATATAGGCTAGTTTTTTTTTGAGTTTTGTAATAGTAGATCCGTATTATCATGGGTTATTTAAGGGTAGGTATTAGTTCTGTAAGGGTAAGCCTGTGTTTTCGAAGGTTGTGTAAAGTTAACCTTTATTTTACCAGGGATTTGTAAGGGTAACTCGAGAACTATGTAAGGGTAAACCCCTATTTTGTAAGGTTAAAAAATATATACATAAGGGTAATTAAAAATTAATAAAGGTTGAGCAAGGTTAAAAATGCATACCCATACAAAGTAACCATGAGCTATGTAAGGGTAAAACCATGTTACCCTTAAACATCACCCTTTTTGGCATAAGGGTAATTTTATAATTTTTTTCATTTTTCCTCTTCCATCACAAACCAATAACATGTATCTACGATTTTAAAATACTAAAATGATTGTAATTTTTTCGGTTGAGTTACTAAATCTTTTAAATCCAATATTAATTTATTTTAAACACATAGTATTCAATAGTAATTTCAATGGAAAATTAAATGGTATTTTTAATTTGGTATTTTTATTGTTGAAAACGTGAATGATAAACTATCTATTTAAAAATACATAAACCATTTATACCATTTATTTTGAGATCATATTGAGTTCAAGAAGTCCATAACTCATTTTCCAAGATCTGTGATGTTTTTCTTTAATCAATCAAATTTATCTCCAAGAATATAGGAGTTGTTGAACTCTCTTTCTCTCTCTCCTCTATTCACGAGTGAAGAATTTTAAAGAGATAAATTCCAAGTACCATATTTCTATTTCAATTTTAAAAATAAGTTTTCCTAATATTTCTAAAAAATGAAAAATAATTCACTAAATGTATTTGACCATGTGTTATCAAATAATTATAAATAATTTTCCCATGAACTATCTAGGATTACTCTAGAGATATATAATATTAACGCATATTGAATTTATAATTATTAATTGATAAATAATTTTTTAAAACATGAAATTACTTAAATAGATGATTTAAAAATTATCTAGGAGAAAAAAATTTCTATCGAATGAGAATGATTAAATATTGTTTATAAAATAATTTGAAATCAATTATAGAAATCCTTGGTGAGTGGTTTGAACTGATTAGTACAAAGATATAATTTAGGTGAAGATTACTTATTGAACTGTTGGATTGGACGTTAGAAAGCATGAGGTGGGAATTTACATAGAATATATGGTATTTTATATGATTTTACATGATTTGATAATCTATTATTGAAACCCATTCTTGATATATGTTACATGCAGGTGTGTGAGGGTCCCTTAAGACCCATCCTTGTTATGAGTTCTTATGATTTGTGTGTATCTTCTTGATAAAAATTTGTGAGATGACTTATTGTTACTTTCTATGATATATATTGTTTATTTCATTACATAGACTATGGGACCTTTCTTTAGGTATTAAGTTGAGTATATTTGCAAGTATTTCCTAGATGGCCGCTTGGTGGGGGAGAGTGATGATGTGGAATGGATATGAACTACGATTCATTTGATAGTATTAATCAGATAATGGAAATGTCATCCTATGTGGGAGTAGACCATGTTTGGGTGTTGAGAATCCTTCATTTACAAGATGATATATTTGGTTTCCTTGAAGTGGTGTTGTACACATCTAAATATATCAATCATTCCAAGTGGGACGTTCCGTCTACCAAGGGTGACAACCACCATTAGGGTGTGGTTTGTAGTGTTCTTGTTGATGACCACCACCAAGGTGGAGCATGTAGCATTTTTTAAAGAGGAATATTTGGGATAGAACTGATAAGTGTAGGGTGAAAATTCTTGTTGGGACTTTTAGTATTTTATGTAACTCTAGTGATAGAAATTTCCATCCTTATTGGCCTCATATCAAATTAGGTGGAATTAAGGTTTATGGAAACTTAGTTAGAGAATGATGGATAGATCCATGTTTAAATGTTTGTTTACTTGATAATTTACTATATATCATGGAATACCCATATTATACATATGTAATTGTCTTAAGGATGAATTTGTGGTGTCTTATTAGGTTTATAAGCACAACCTGAATAGGTATATCAATAAACATGTAGACTACAAGACCATGGATATAGGAAATGTAAAGGATAAATGATTGGGATCTAAGAGATGAATCATAGTTTTTTAAGGTGGTACCAGAGTGGAATCTAGAGGGATTTTATAGTTTTTTACATACCTATCTTACTCATTCTCTAGTTTGACCTTCAACTTTGGGATTCCTTGGATTATTACAATATATTACTTGTGATACATTTTATTCATTTTTATAGAAAAGATTATTTATTCCCTTTTTTTATTATTTATAATTTTATATATTTATATATAGGGTATACCCTCCTTAATAATGAAATAAATATCCTCAGTACTAGTTAGAAACCTCTTGTATATAGGAAGGCACACATGAGGCTATGTGTCACTATGGTTTAGACTTAAGGCCATGTTTAAACTCTTGTTAGAACATAGTTATTTGGGATGAGGTGTTATAGTGGGAAAGGTATCAAGTATATAAGAATAGTATGAGATATCTAAAGAGTAAGGTAAATGGTGATCATTATGTCTCCTTTTCATGGTCTTATTTGTTGTAATTTTAAACGGTGAGGGGATTTTTGATGTGTTGGGGTGGTCATCTGAATTTGGAAACAACATATAAAATGTTGTGATTCATGTTTTCTGGCTAATCGAACCTATCAAATGTAATTTTATAAATATATAAATATTTTTGGGGGATATGTTCATTTAAAATGGATAAAAATTTGAATATCATTTTGACCAGAGGCATCATGATCATTGTTTCAGTTACCACTCCATGGTGGAGGCTTGTTGGGATATATCTATAAATAGAGTGTTATGATTTCATTAGTTAGAATTTTATTTTAACCCATTAAAAACTAGATGGAACATACCCTCTTACTTCTCCTATTTCATTTCACTTGATATTTTAATCCTCTTGGTTTGTTGAGATCAAAATCTCTTAATCCAGGGTACTCTCTTATCCTATTCTTATATTCTCAAATTATTTCATATCCTCTTTCATTACGAAGTTTATTAGGATTAGGATTTTCTAGTTTATGTTTCATATTTATAAAAGGATGTTGATGATTCATTGTGGATATGTTTAATGGTGTTTTCTATAGATATTTATAGAAATTTATTCCTTATTCCACTATTCTTGAGCAGTGTAACTAGAAGCTTTCCATCGAGGTAGATGATTCATAATTGATAATTATTTTTTTGATGAAGGATGACCATGCCTAAGATTAGTTTATTTACTAGTGTAATTATCCAAATTAATATAATAATATATAAATGATGAATAAACTAAATATTAATGTGCTAGTGTGATTTTCATTCATTAATGATTTAACCATACTAGTTGCCTCATGCGATTTTATAGTTTGATTTAGTATTTTGTGAGTTTTATAGATTTTTATTATATATTACATTTTATAATTGGTTAAAGAACATAAATTCAGTATGAAAAAGTGAATAATGAATGATTTTCATGAATTAAGTTTATCATTGTTCTATGAAATAATGGAATATAGATATATTGTGTTAATCATGAAGATTTTTTACTATAGTAGTTGTTAGGTCCTAATTATTGGTTTCTTATAATTGAAATGTACTCATAATGAATCATTTAATTTGATAATGTAATGTGTAATATTGTTTGTTGGAATTAAATGGTTGGGTAAACTATAAATCCAAATTTTTTTTCTATGATCTTATGTTCTTAATTTTATTTTTTTATTTTCCCCTTAAAATTTTTATATTGAATTTTTTTCAGTACTGTATATACCTTAGTATGGTATAACCCTTGCAATTAATTGTTTTAAACCAGGTATATTTGGGATAATAGGTGAGAAATGGGTTAATTTTCTCTTGTTATATTAGTGGTATTGTGTAGGTGGTGGTGGGATGAAATAGATTTCATAGGTTGAGAGATGGGCATGACTTAATTCCCATTTTGGTGGTTTTTTTTCAAGTTATTTTTGTCGGTATAGGTTTAGAGTTAGGATTTCCCATTTTTATTTAGTTTTTTTCTTTATTTTCTATTGTGGATATTTCTTACTTTATGTAGTTTTCTTATTCCTTCATGAAATATCTCTCCATGAGATGAGTTTTGTTGCTTCATAGAATTACTGATATTATGGAATATTAAATGAATTATCAATAACTCAAGGGATCAAGTGTTGATTTTGGAAATGATAAAATTAATGGTAATTAATATTAGGTTGGAATGAATTCTCTAAGACCATGAGATTTAAATTAAGGAATTTTAATATTGAACAAAAAAATTCTCTGTCTTTTGATAATATTAATGATAAAAATACAATTGATAAGGATATTAATAAATTATTTGTAATTGATAATTACTAAATGAAATTGGACAGTGTTGGACATTGATAGTTATATATTTATATGAGATCTAGCTCTCTTGGACTTATCATTGTTATATGGTTGTTCATGTCGGATGATAGCTATTTTTCAAGTCATAGTCTAGATTGATTCCCCTGGTCTGGTTTTGTTAAATGTATTCTTTATATTATGATATTTATTATTCTCAACCACTAAATCCAATTAGAGTGACCCACACCCATATGGAAATTTTATTTTCAATTTTTTTAAAAATATAGTATGTTGGGGGTACAAATGGCTGGCTACTACCCCACCCTGCTCTCTCTTATTGGTATTAAATAGTATATAGGCATATCTGGACTGTAATGGATAATGTTATTAGGTATATATTCATAAAGATGTTATGGATCTCTAATTTTCCATAAATTTATGTGTAGTTTTTAGTGGATTAAGGTCATAGAATAGAAATATTTTCTAGATGTAGTAACTATACTAACTATAGGTGTACTTGTATGGGATGTAGTGGCTTGAGGAATAATTCATGATGCATGGGATGTGATAGCGTTTAGACCCACAATATGGGTATGTATGTGAAGAGATGTGGATGTGGAAGTGGATGATATATGTCTAAATAGGGAAAAAATGAAAAAAATTGTGGATATGATATTTTTTTTCAATAGGATAGGATGACTTATAGAGGGGATGTGAGTGTCAGGAGATATTTGGGTGAGGGTGGCAAGTTCAGTGGGTAAGTGGATTCATGTTATATTTATTATGTATATTATTTTGATATAACATTTTTATTTCTAAGTATTTTTTGGGTAGAGTTAATTTTGGAGTATAGGATATAGTTTTACATTTCTATGTAATGAGTTGGTTTCCTCTATTTATTTACATGGATTTATTATAGTTATTTCACATTTTCATAAAATCTTTCAATGAGAATTATACATAGTATACATGTATACTAATTCCTATATATAATTGTGTTTCATCCTTAGAGAATAAATTTGATGATCGAGTTGGGTTTCACTAGATCCAAGTGGTTTTTCATGAGGTATTAGTGTTCATCATCACTACTTAGTAATTATTTTGGTATTTCCAATTGTATCCACTTTTTATAACATTACATTCATTTTATGAATTAAAAATTTAACTATGTTATGGAGTTGATTTATATATCTTAACTCTTATCATGGAATTTAAATATTAAATTAAACTTATCTAATTTTCAAATGATTTATACCCTTAGTTCTAGTATCCAATCAATGTACTATTGAAGGCGGGATTCAAGGGTCAGTCCTATCTTCACTTCCATAGCAATAGGTGTACTAGTGGAGTGGGGGTCATGACATTATTATAACATCCCAGATATTATTATTTATTTTAATTCCTTAAAGTTAGTTGTTTTATTTATTATAGTGAATCCAAACAGAAGTAAGAAATAAATCATATAATAACTAAATTAAATTGAAAAAAATTTATTCACTCATAATAAAACATTATAATTAACCACAAAAACAATTTATTGTATGGATTTAATATTCTATAGATGATTAAATCCAATAAAATAGAATATGTTTAAATTTGAAAATAAATATTAAGGAATAATATTTTTATTCTTATGAAATTCCCCGAATCATCTTCACCCATGAGAATAATAGTTAGTAGAACAAAAACTATAATGAGAAAAATATCCTCAATGGAGAAAGGATTTTATAAAATCCAAAATGAAAACTATAAGAATGATAAGTGTGATTTATAATGTTTTATTAAAATGAATTAAGAGGATGTAATATGGGTAACATAGTCATTATATAACCTATATTAAATGGTATATTATCATTGGGTATAATACCAATAATAATCTTCATAGTTTGGAATTATCAGTATATAGTTAAGATAAATAATGTTAGTTTAGATTATAAATATATTTATAACTTTTTTAATCAAAATAAATTAAGTGACTTTAGAATAGATTTAAAATTATCCATTTACTAAATGTTTTCCATTTTATTATAAATTAGGAAAAATAGAGTCACTGAATTATGAGAGATAAAAATTATGGAGCCTTAGGGAATCATCACTTATAATAGAGAAGCATTCATTTGGTAAGGATACCATACAAGGATAAATAATAATACCTTCACTTGGGATCCCTTTTCAAGATATATTTTTTTTCACAACTATATTCCTTCCAAGTATAGCTAACCCGAATACCTGAAGTGATGAGTTTCCTTTACATTCTCACAAAATAAATCAGATCCCATTGATTTCTATCCTTTCCTTATAGAAGCACAACCAGTACACTGCAATCCATTTTCCCCACCCCAATTTTGATATTTTAAATCCTGTATATAAAATTAAAATTTTTTATTTCTCTAATCTATACCCCCAATGGAGAACCTAATCGTTAGTATGCACTGAATCCCTATATGATTGAACATTTAATATCCCGCACAATCCCACTCATATCTCTAAAAACACACAATCCATGCATGTTTGGATTTAGACCCATATAAGGTGATATCAATTTAACCCATATCCATGTGTTCCGTAGAATACTTCCTCCTATATAATAAAAAATAATTGGGATTATTTTCCTTAGTATAGAAGATGATCCCATGCCATTAAAAGATACTAATTAACATAAGAAATTCTATTGATTATAAATAATTCGTTTTTATGAATTAAATTTTTATGTTAAATTATTTATTTTTAAAGAATTATATAAATAAAATATATTTATAAAATTAAAGGAATTATTTGTAAAATAATTTAATAAAATCCATTAAATAACTAAGGAAAGATAATGAATACTAATATATTTTTATGGATAATTGTTTTTTATTTAAATATATTGTTTTATATATTATATGTTTTTCTTTAAAAGATAAATTTACCATATTTGGAGATGAAATTTATTGAAATTTATTGTTTATATATATATATTTAATAAACATATTTCATTGGTTATTAATTATTTCTTAATAGTTATTTAATCATTAAATGTTAAAAGATCTATTTTTCAAAGAAATGTTTTTCTATAAGGTACACTTTTTTATTTAAAAAACTAAAATGATCACTATTAAAAAATTATTTTAATTAAATATATTTATATTATATAGAAAAAAATAATTTCACATCAATTTAATGATTATTACTTATAAATGAGTAATATTAAATTAAATTGCATACCTAAAAAAATATTACTATTTTTTTTTGAATTATGCATTATTAAATCAAAATAAATCTCTATCACCATTATAAATTAAATCTAATGAAATTGAATCCATATTTTGAATAAAGAATTCCAAATTAGATAATAATTCCAATTTCATTTTTAGGCACAGATATATGTTACCGAGGTAAATAGTGAGTTACCATAGTAACGAGTAAAATGAGGGAAATATAATAAATTAAGTAGTAAAAGTCCTAAATATCACAAAATGTTATCTTTGAATATTTGTATGTGGGTATCCACAATAGACCCTTATACTATTTTTATTATTTTCCCACAATGGACTCACTTTCCAAAAAAATTATATTTCTTATTCATTAAGGAATGGGTTTTGTGAAAATAAACTTCAATATCTCCAACAAAATGACCCATTCACTACCATCTAAAACCGACACCATTCCTTAAATTTTATCTTGAATAAATCCTCAAATTCTCTACCTAAAATTACTCTACCAATTCTTGGAAACTCTAGTCACATGAAGCAGGCCAAAATCTATCATTTCCATGAGGCTCTCTAAGAGAAGATTCACGACTTCAGTGGAGTTAGAGCACATCTAACCAAGTGGTTTGAGGAAAGTATTCCTCATCTAAATGTATATTCATTAAGACATGATATATATTCACAATTTGTCTTCTTATATTTGGTGTATATAATATCACATTTAGCTAATTTTTCATTCTTTTATTGAAATATAATTGATTTACAAATTAACTCATGTTCTCTCATTCAGAGGATTTTACATAAAAAGTCACCAAAGTTGTAAGGGGTTTATTTCTAATATCCCTCTAAAATTTAGATTTTTAGGAATAAAAATTAATTTAGGGGAATTTTATGTTATTTATCTATAAAAACCATCTATTTTATTCTCCTAGAGTTATTTTTTTGGTATACAAGTCTCTATATTATTTAACATCTATATAGTAAACTATTCAATTGAAATGATGCTTATAAGTGGAGCTAGCCAGATCTCTTCTTCCTACCCCAAAATATTTCTACTACAAGTCAATGTTTTTCATATTAAATTTATTTATTTTCTTGTCCCTACTTATATAATTTATTATTTTCATTCTCCCTTATATTAGACTTTGTTTTACAATAGTTTGAATGGAATGTTTTTTACACTTTCTTTATGGTCGATTTCTCTGTCTTTTTTCTCTGATTTTATTTACAAATTATAATTTCCATGTATTGATGGTTTTTAAAAGTAATTTTAATTTAATTTATACATTTTATTCAAAAATAATTTATTTATATATTATTACCTTTTAAAAAAAGGTTATCAAAATTTAATGTATATTCTTTTTATTTTTCAAAGATATTTTATAATTTTCTTATAAAGTATTCCTCATCTATGAAAAAATCCTTTAAGGTTGAATATTATTCACTAGGAATGTGATATAATGATCTCATCAACATTATTTCTATAGATGTACTACGAACCCATATGGTGGAAATTTTTATTAATCTCACTTCTATCTCAAAATTTAATTCAGCCACCATCGAATTTTGAATGTTTTTTTGTAACAAATATATATATATTATTTTTCACAATGTATCATGTTTAAATGAAGTTTTATTTCCCTATATTTTATTAAGAAAATATTTATATTGTGTGAGATTAAATGGAATCAGGAGAAAACCTAAACCCTTAAATGGATCTTCCCACCATGTTTATAAGAATGGGGAGTGAACCTAAGCCCTTAAGGGACTCTGTACAACATTTTTATGGGAATGGTGAGTGAATCCATACCCATATGGGAAAACTCCCACTATGTTTATGGGAATGAAATGTTAATATGTAATTTGGAAGGCCTATGTTCACCATTTTAATGAAAATGGGAAGTATACACAAAACCCAAAGGGATTAATTCCATATATTTATTGTAATGAGGAGTCAACTCAAACCCCTTAGGAACTCCATCCATTCTGTTTATGGGAATGGTGTGTATACCCAAACCCATAAGGTAATACATACACAGTGTGATAATGTTCTTGTAAGTGAACCTTGGTATAATGAATGGTTTTATCTACCAATGTATGTACTAAATTTTATGACAAAAGTCAATTTTATACAATATTACTATTTTTTTCTAGATCATGATAATTGAATCATGTTTCCACAATCCTATAACTCATGAATTATGTTATACCAAAATCCCTACCTCATGAATCGTGATTTATTATCTACATTTTATTGGGTATTATTTTTATATGTTATGATCATAAACCCTGATTATTTTCTTATACCCACATGTTAATCTTATTCTCACATAAGATATTAAATTGTAATATTTTATGTTTACATTTACTGAGTGTTTGAGCTAACCATTTTCTTATGTTTCTATTCCTAATGAAATCAAGAGTATCAATATGTCTATAAGGATTCCAGGTATAGATATTTTTTTGGTAAATTTTAGATAATTATTATAAAATATGGTAAAATTAGATACAGACACATTATTTGAGTAATGATTGGTGTGTATTATTGGTTAGAGTAGATATCCTTTGATAATAGACAATTAAAATAGTTAGAATTTGGTAATAACTTGTTCATATTAAATAAGAGTGTGAATAAGTAGATATGGGAATCAAATATCATCAAATGGAGTGTTTAATTAGAGATTTTTAATGATTATTCTTGGGGATTAGAATCCATATGGTGGAGTATTTGGAATGCCCCATATTAGAGGGTGTAAGTGGAATCAAAAAACAACATAACTCAATGGAGGTGGATATGGGTGAATTTTATATTTTATATTTTGATTGGGTAACGGGAATTATTAATCTTTTTTGGAGTAAAATTGAAGGTTTTTTGATAAAAATATATATACAGATAGAAAATATAATAATTATTTAATATTGGTTAATAACGAAGAAAATTATAGGTAGAAATAAAAAATTTCTAAAACCCAATGGTATCCTAGTGAGAGTTTGGCGGACTTACAGTGGCTCGGTGAAACTTCCCTTACCATTGTAAGCATGACACTGATCCACTAAGAACTAGGTGGACCATATAAGTCTAAATGGGGGACCACTATAAATTTTTATAAAAGGGTCAACCTATAATTATAGTTGGGGGTATTTTAGGTATCATAGGGAACTCAATTTTAATGTTTGGAAACTAATATCTATTATATAATCCATAAAAATTAGAAGTGGGTCCTCCCAAACCATATCTATCTTTCCGCATTATTCTCTATGATTCATTGAGATTCACATTTCTCATATAGAAACTAATCTATGAACTGTTTTTTCCTATAGTCTTGTCTCACCAAAGCTATGGTATCTTACCCATCAATCATGGTTTTTCTATATCTCTTGTAATTCTTCACTCAAAATACCTAAATTGTGTAACATTATATAAATTTTTCATTTAATTTTTATTTATGATGACTTAAAATGTGATATTATATGGGGTAACATCTACTGGTACAAGGTATGTGACCTCCATAATATTAATCAATGTATTGTTTAGTTCATATATGGTGTTGTATACATGCATGTATAATCATTCCAAGGAGACTTGAACTTTCATAAATGAGTAAAAAATTTATTTAATAATATATATATCATAAAAATAATATAATAGATATTTTAGTCATGAATTTTCTATTTTAGGTTCACTTAGTGAGTATTTTATTTATGATTTCTGGCCTTGTTTGGTGAAATGAGCCATAAATGTGTGTCCATGAATGAGATAAAATATACATATCCTAGTATAGTATCTTACGATGGTGTTTTTAGGTATATAGAGAGTGTAATAGATAAGTTATGGTTTCATGTATGTTATCCTTTGGTGTTAATATCAATAATAGTGTGAATCCTGGGCTGACCACCATGGATTTCTATCAAAAGATGAATGATGATCCTGGTGTGGGATGGATTTTCAGTGGACTTATGTATCATAATGTGACTATTAGAGTAAATATATTGAGATTATATTATGATTTGATCTCTTAGATAAGGATTTTTCTTAGGGTATTATTGTGTGGAATAATATATATAATCTCTAAGGGTTATGAAATCACAATGGGGTTAGTTATTGGTTATTTAGTAGAATAGTAAGAAGTCGAGTGTTCTACTAGGTGACTAAATGAGATGAAATTAAAAAATAATTTTTGGTTACCTATCTATAAAACATAGTTTTACATGATATTCAAGATATGGGAATTGAAATTTATGGCCTATAATATTTATTTTCATATAAGATGTGGTCATGGATACAGTGAGATGTGCCTCAATTGGTCAAACTCTTAGAAGAGTATATCAAGACATGTGATTCATAATATGTTATTCTAGTTAGTTGAGATATAGGTCTTATATGTCAAGATATGAGAAACATGGTATGTGATGGATTCATATATGAGGTCTAATATGTGTATAGTCTGATTTAATTTTATTTTTTATTACATATCCTATTTTTGTTATTACATGGTTGGTGTGGTTATATTGACTAATAGAATGTAAAATATGATGTTCAACCCTATAATGTTGATATTTAATAAGTATAAGGGTGAAGACATGTCCTATAACCCAATGATGTGGATGGTTATAATGAGTAGGAATGACACATGTAATGTGGGACCTCAATGAAGGGATTAGTACAATTAATATGGGACAATCCTTTATGTCTTGGAACCTAAAAAATTGGATTATTACTATGAATAAGTTGTTAAAACATTAGTTATAGGACACCATGTGTGGATTGATATAATTTTTAGTGGTGGAAACTATGTTTTGGTACCCCAAGGGGTAGTTTTTTATTACTGTAGTTTACTGACACTAGAAAAACAAGTAGGTTAAAGCATCAAAGTGGCCTAGTAAATACATGATGATTTAACATTACAATAATATGTTAAGTGTTATGGATTTTATTTTGATATTATACATGAACTCAAAAAATTAAATTGTATAATATTTTAGGTTTCCCATTGGATGTGTCCTACTATATTTTATACTCACACCATGTATATGAACCTTAGTAGATGTGAAACCCTCATATTTGAGATATAATATAGTTTAAGGGCCTAATGATAGAAAATTGAGTTTGAGTAACTAAAAAGATATTTTGGATGATACATAGTTGAGGTTGAATCCTTTATGAATGAGTATCCATGTATTTAAATTTATCAAATTATATATTCCTAGTAGAAGATCTACCATCGAGTTGTATCTATTTTGAAGAATGAAACATATGCTAGGGAACATGTTTCAACTATTATTACTAGGTGTTATGTTATGGATTATGAGTGGTTAAACACTGGGATTCCAAATGTGCACTGTGATGTTTTATATTATGAAAATTTATTTATTCACTACTATTTTGGGTTATGATATCAAAGTAATAGTCTCCCCAATGACTATTTTGTTACCTTTACACTAGTAAAAAACTATGGAAAATAGAGAGGTATGCTTGAGGACATATGGAAATGCTGGATTAGTATAGGAATGTTATGTTTTGGGAGTTTCAACATTAGTGTCAATAATTGGTATAAATTTGGAAACATTTATTTAGTGAACAATTGATTGAAATATTTATTCCAAAAAAACTCAAGATAAGGATTATTTTTTAAATATGAGATTTTTTAAAAAAAATTAGTGTATTAATTACTAGATATGAAAAAATGAATGAGATCATATCTAATATATATTGTCTTATAAGTTTACTCAACAGTGATGTATGGAATAAATGTTAGTAATTCAAAATGGGCTATATTGACTGAAATTTATAATAAAATTATTGAATGTCGATGTAAAGAACTATCTAATAAGAGATAAATAACATTGTTGACTTTGACATCTTTAAAGATGATTGGGATATTTTTTCAATGACCTTTAAATGAAACATTATGATAATGGATTCAAAACTTCAAGTATTATGGAATACATTTAAATGTTTTTAAGGTGCACCCTAATAAAGGAATTGTTGAATTCTTTAATATAACTTTTTTTATTTATCTCAATGTATTAACTTTTTTATAAGGTTATTTTTTGGGAAATTATAAATAAAATATTGAGAATGGTTCCACTATTATACAATGTAAAGGTTTCTATAATTTAATAATTAAATCAATGTAATGTTACATTTGATGGACTGAAAATTTATTTGGTTTCATATCAGATGAGATTCAAGATATAAGTATGGAAAATATATTTAAATGATGACATGGTTTTTTTGGTGTGTTATGTTATTAATATTTTCATGACTAATTATATACTTCCCTTACTGATTTTATATGAAATTTTCATAATGTGTGTGAAATATTAATATTTTAATACTAAGTATAAATTTTTAGAAATTTTTAGAAGTAGTCCAATTAAGTCAATCTACTATTTTATTTATAAATCTCACCCTACTGATCCAAATAGTGTGGTTCTTCTTTTTTAGAATTTCGAATTCAATATACAACATTTCATTAGAAGGGATCATCTGCCAATTCTGCCATTTGAAGGATCACATGGACTACACAAGATGACCCAAAGAATTTGTAAAGAAACTGGACCAGCCATGATGATTAAGTTACTGGTCTAAATCCCGAAGCCCAAATTTTATGAAACTATACCATATGTTATTTATTATCCAAAAGAATAGTGGATAAAAATTTCAGGGCCCAACTCTAAGAACACGGGGCCCAAATGAAGCATTGGAGTCTGACCCACTATTCTGGATGGGAAATAAAATCAGTACAGTATTCCTAACAAATCTCATGATGTAAGCATAAGATCAAGATGAGATTTTTCAGTGTGAAAGAGGAGATATATATGGCTGACTTTGTTGAAGAAATAATTCGGTTTTTAAGAAACATTATTATTAAAAAACACTTTCACATTTTGGACTTCAAAAATACTGGATTGATTAAAATTATTTAATCAACTGGCCATAACTTTGGCTCCATAGGTCCAAAGGACTCAAAATTTTGTCAGTGGTTGGTAAACTTTATTATATAAAACTTTGACGAAGGAGATATCTCAAGATTCGGCTGTCTGAATATCCAACTTGGTGATGCACATGGAGGGATAGATTGGGAATGAAAACAGTCCACTTCCTTGGGCTATAAATCCATCCCACTCCTCTCCTTCAAAGGGGTTGGCATTTCAAAAGAGAGAAGAATCAATTGACATGACCAAAGCCTTTACAAAGGATTGTGAGGAACTTCCATAATCAATTTTTCACTTGATATATCGTTCCTCCTCTCTTTGTTTCCTTTCAATTTTGTGTTGTTCTTTGTTTGTAATCTTGAAAGTTTGTGTTTTGTAATTATGTTTTAATGAAAGTTTCTTCTTCAACATCTCTTATTCTCATCCACCTTATGTAGATTAATATTAATGTTCTTAAAATAGTTTAAATACAGTTTAATCTCCTTCCCTTATTTTTCTTCCTCATTCAATCGAAAGTCCATTTTTTTAATTATCATCATTGTTCGTGTGTGTGTGTTCGACGCACCACTCTTTTCTTATCCCTTTATTGTTATTCTCTTATTAAATTATAATAATAATCATTATAACCATATTGTTAAACACCCAAATGGATAAGTAAATCTCTCATTGGGGTGAGTTATAATTTAGGTATGTTAAGTGATTGAGAGCTTTCTCAATGAATATTCTTTGAATTAACATTGTGTATGTTGGACTTAACTTATCATGGATTATTGACTTGTTTTTTTAACATGTGGTTTCCATGGATTATTGGAACCATAAATACACCACCATCAATATGATCTGATTGTGATTAGAACTTTAAGTTAAGTTAATGCTTGTATTAAATCCTTAAAACTTAGGAAATCTAATCAATGTCATCTTGTGACATGGGTGTTAATTTAATGCAATATAAAGCAAAGCTCAAGGATATCACAAGATTAACTACCTAATGATAAACTCCCCACAATATTTATAAATTGTTAAATAAAAAACCATCCATAAATTATTTCATAAGCTCTGCAAATAAACCCCCCAATCAAAATACAATCAACTAAAAAAAATGACTATTACAAGGTATCACCACCGAAGAATCGACCCGAGTGCTGCTATACACATTAGCAGAGCACCGGAACCTTGTCCGGTCGATAGGAGACAATCGGTCGTACATTTCAAATGGCTCCATTTTTAGGGATGGTCCTTTAATTAGTAATTAGATTTTGGTTATTGTAAAAAAACAAAAAAAAATCATTAAAAAAAATTGAAAAAAACACAAAGAAAAACCCATCTTCCTTTTCCTTCCAACATCTCTCTGAATGCCCCGTAGACTCCATAACAATACCTTGGAATTTTTTGACCTTAAAATAGAGTGAACACTTCACCAACCTAGGAGGAACATAACAGATAATCAACTCATTGAAGAACCAGTCCTTGGCCAACCAACTGAATTAGATATGGCCAATCCTAGGGAACAAACACTAAAAGAACTTGCTACCCCTGATATGAGTTACCAACCTCTTGGTATTCAATATCCATACCTAGAAGCTGACATCAAACTCAAATCGGGTTTGATTCATCTTATTCCTCATTTCCATGGGATATCCGGTGAGGATCCACATCTCCACCTTAATGAGTTCCAAGTGGTGTGCTCTACCATGAAGTCTCAAGGGGTTTCTGAGGAACAAATAAAACTCCAAGAATTACCTTTCTACCTAGCTGACACTGCTAATTCATGGCTCTACTACCTTCCTCCTGCTTCCATAACCACATATAATTGCATGAAGCAACTTTTCTTAGAGAAATTCTTTCCTGCTTCTCGTACTGCTTCTATTCAAAAGGAAATAAGTGGTATCCTTCAATTCCCAAGTGAATCACTCCATGAGTACTGGGAGAGGTTCAAAAAGCTTGTTTCAACCGGCCAACGTCACCAAATCCCTGACCAACTCTTGATCCAATACTTCTATGAGGGTTTATTGGCTATGGAGAGAACTCTCATTGATGCCACAAGTAGTGGTGCTCTTGGTGAAAAAAATCTTGTAGCTCTAAGAGATCTCATAAGTAACATGGCTGCAAACACACAAAAATACCATACTCAAGCACATTCTCAAGTCAAACAATCCCATGATAATCAATCAATTTAGCCGAACAAGATGACTGAGTGGATGAGTGAACTTACAGGTCTGGTGCGACAACTAGCTGTGGCTACCAAATCCCCAACCTCATCTTCTCTACAATCAATGTTTCTTAGACCTGTTAAAAACTGTGGATTCTGCAACTCTTCATCTCATCCAATTGACACATGTCCACAACTTCAAGAGGATCAATCTGATTCATATGGACCAATGGAGCTCAATGCAACATATACTCAGAGGAACACCAACCCTCTACTATCAAGTCAGTTTGTTAGAAACTTCAACCAACCTCACTCTGAGAACTTCTCGTCTTCCAATAACCAAGGCCTTAGGTATGGTAATCCCATATCTCATTACCCTCAATTTCTTCCCCAAAACCCAAACCAATTACAATATGGTCAAGGTGTTGGTAACTTCCACCAACCTTATCATTTTCTTCCTCAACCTCAAAGGAACAATCCTCCTCCTGGATTCCAATATCCTAGTGATCTTTCCCAATTCTTAAACCAATACAATCACTTTCCCAAGAACCAAAATCAAGGTAATCCCAATTTGGGAGAAGCCTATTCTTCTAAGAAACCATGGGAAAGTGTAGTGGAAGTTCTTTCCTCCTTCATCCATTCCATCATTAAGAACATTGAAACCCAAATTGGTCAACGTGCATCCCACCTTAGTTAGCAGTAGCCATCCAATTCTTCCCAACTCCCTACTCAACCCTTACCCAACCCCAAGGGTAATGTAAGTGCAATTGCACTTAGATTGGGAAATAAAATTTCTATGCCTCAAGATAATTCCTCCAACCCTCCTTTTAATGTTGACATAGAAAATGAAAAGAAAAAGAAACTTGAAAAGGAACCTGAAACCATTCCCTTAACTCCTTCAATTCCACTTAGGAACCCAATTCCTTTTCCTCAATCCGATTCTAAGCCAAAGAAGTCCTTTGAACCCGATCATGAAATGATCAACATGTTTAGACGTGTTGAAGTAAACATTACCCTCTTAGATGCTATAAAAAAAATTCCTTAGTATTCCAAGTTTCTCAAGGAGTTGTTTACCCAAAAGAGGCAACTTAGAAACTTCGAAAATGTTTCCACCCAGTAGTCTATTACCATAAAGTGCAAGGATCCAGGGACATTTACGGTTCCATTCCAAATTAGAAGTTCCAACTTTGATGATGCACTCATAGACCTAGGAGCCTCAATTAATGTCATGCCCAAATCCATATTCTCTAACCTTGGACTAGTTACCTTAAAACCAATGGGTTTTTTTCATTCAATTGGCCAATCGAAGTATAGCCAGTCCTGGGGGATTAATTGAGGATGTCCTTGTCTAAGTCAATGATCTTATCTTCTCTGCTGATTTCTATGTCCTTGACATGGAAGGTGAGATGAACTCTTCTCAATCTCCCCTAATTCTAGGAATACCATTCCTCACGACTGCGAGAACCAAGATTGATGTCCATTTAGGCATCTTATCCATAGAATTCGGTGACCAACTGGTAAAGTTCAACATTTTACAAGCCATACGATACCCATCTGAGGATCACTCTGTATTCTCAATCCATGCTTCTGAGGACACTTCTAAGAGTCAATCAAACCCCAATCTACCATGTTCTTCATGTTCTAATGACAAAGGATCTTGTGAAATCTACACCATTATTAAGAAAGTCATAAATGGCGAAGTTGATGGGGACCTTTTATTCATAGAATATATCAATCTAGAGGATCTTGAAAACTCTCTTGAATCCCACATCAATTATGATCTCTACTACTCCACCTTGGAAAATATTAAGGAAAATTAAGATGAAGCAACTGAAGTCCATTATTCCATTCCTGAGTTGTCTAGCCCAAAAGTGAAAGATGACACTGATCTGAAACCTCTTCTTGAACACCTAAAATATGAATTCTTTTTCCGTGATCACTCATATCCTCTCATTATCTCTTCTTCACCTACTGAAACTGAAGAGTCCAACCTTGTTCAGGTGTTAGAGGAAAACAAAAAGGCAATAGGTTAGACCCTAGATGACATACCAAGAATCAACCCTGCCCTTTGCATGCATAACATCCATCTTGAGGAGTCATCCAAACCAATTAGACAACCATAAAGACGACTCAATCCTCTCATACTTAAGGTATTTAGGGAAGAGATCACCAAGATTATTCAAGCTGGTATTATCTACCCAATTTTTTATAGTGAATGGGTTAGTCCAATTCATGTTGTACCTAAAAAGTGTGGGATAACTGTTGTCACAAATGAACATGGAGAGGTAGTCACAAATAGAGTGAAGAACAAATGGCGTGTCTGCATCGACTATAGGAAATTTATTGTTGAAACAAGAAAATATCACTACCCTCTTCCATTCCATGATAAAATGATGGAATGATTAGCTGAAAAGTCACACTATTGCTTTCTTGATGGATACACCAGCTACTTCCAAATCCCAATCACACATCAGGACCAAGAAAAGACTACTTTCACATGCCCCTTTGGAATATATGCATATAGATGAATGCCTTTTGGACTTTTCAATTCTCTTGCAACATTCCAGAGGTTTATGATGAGTAACGTTTTGGAATTCATTGAACACTGCATGGAAGTCTTCATGGATGAATTTACCATTTATGGTGATTCATTTGAATCTTGTTTGAATTCACTCTCTCTAGTCCTCCAAAAGTGTGTCAAGTGCAACCTTGTGTTAAATTTTGAAAAATGTCACATCATGGTTGAAAATGGGATTGTTCTAGGGAACATAGTTTCAAAAGATGGTATTAAAGTCAATCCTGCCAAAATTGAAGTGATCCAATCACTTCCTCAACCCACTTCTGTTCGAGACATCCGTTCATTTCTCGGTCATGCCAGTTTCTATCGTAGATTCATCCAGAATTTCGGTAGGATTTCCTTCCCACTCACTCGGTTGCTCCAAAATTATGCCACTTTCCATTTCAATGAGTATTGCAAGAGATACTTCATTGAACTGAAAATTTATCTTACATATTCCCCGATAATCCAACCCCCAGATTGGTCCTTAACCTTTGAGTTGATGTGTGATGCTTCTGATAGAGCCGTTGGGGATGTTCTTGGTCCAAGAAGAGAAAACATTCCTCATGTCATCTATTATGCCTCAAAAACATTAGATGAAACTCAATCTCACTACACTATCTCTGAAAAGGAACTTTTAGCAGTGGTTTTTGCCTTAGATAAATTATGGCCCTATCTCTTAGGTTCCAAAATCATCATCTTCACAAACCATTCTTCTATAAAGTTCTTACTCAAGAAAATTGATTCCAAACCGAGGCTAAAAAGATGGATCCTAATTCTACAAGAGTTTGATGTTGAAATAAAAGATAGGCCAGGTAAAGAAAACCATGTGGCTGATCACTTTAGTAGAATTTTTAATTCTTCTCATTCTGAAATCATTGATCCATAATTTCCAACTGAGAACCTTTAATCTCTCCCTCCAAAAATACCATGGTATGACCCAATTGTAAATTACACGGTTTCTGGTGTTTTTCTAGAAATTTTTTCGAAAGAACAAAAAATGAAGTTGAAAAGTGAATAAAAATACTATTTTTGGGAAGAAAATAAACTTTGGAAAACTGGGGATGACATTGTAATAAGGAGATGTGTCGATGAAAATGAACATCCATCCATTTTAGTATTTTTTCACTCAATGCCTAGTGGTGGCCACTTTGGACCACAAAGGACCTCCCAAAAGATCCTAGACTCTGGATTCTTCTGGCATTCACTCTTTAAGTACTCACATGAGTTCTTTCAATCACGTCCCACTTGTCAAAAGTTTGGCACAATTTCAAAAAGAAATGAAATGACCCAAATCCTTTAATTTTCTGTGAGATCTTCGATGTTTGGGGTATCGATTTCATGAGACCATTTCCCCCTTCCAATGGATTCTCATACACCCTTCTTGCAGTTGATTATGTTTCAAGGTGTGTCGAGGCTAAACCCACTAGAAAGCATGATTCACATACTGTTAGTGAGTTCCTAAAGCTACACATCTTCCACCAATTTGGCACACCACGTGCCTTGATAAGTTACTTAGGAACCCATTTTTGTAATAGAACCATGGAATCTCTTTTGAAAAAGAATGGGGTTATACATAAAACTTAAACTACATATCACCCCCAAACAAACGGAATGGCTAAAATTTCTAATAGGGAAGTGAAAAGAGTGCTTGAGAGAATTGTAAAACCCACCAGAAAAGACTGGTCTGAAAGACTTGGTGAAGCACTTTGGGATTATCAAACTGCCTATAAAACACCCATTGGGATGTCTCCTTTTAGGCTAGTTTTTGGTAAATCATGTCATCTTCTAGTTGAAATCCAACATAAGTCATTTTGGGTTGTGAAAACTTGTAATCTTGATCTTGAAAAATCTAGTGAAGAAGGATTGTTTCAATTGGTTGAACTGGAGGAGGTTTGACTTGATTCTTATGAGAATTAGAATCTCTACAAAGAAAAATCCAAGTCACTCCATGATAAACACATCCTGAGAAAGGTATTTCATGAAGATGAAAAGTTAATGATCTTCAATTCTCGATTTTGGCATCACCCAGGTATGCTTAATTCTCATTGGGAAGGTCCTTTTGTTATTACTAATGTTTACCCATTTGGTGTAGTGCAAGTCCAAGAACCCTCTTCCAAAAGGACATTCACGGTTAATGGAAATCGGTTAAAGAGTCACCATGAGAGGATTCACAATACTGGATCAACATCGACTTCCATTAGATCCCCAACTTCTGCAGTCAACCCACCACTAGATAGAGATGGTGACCTGCCAAATCCAAACCAGGGGGCACCTCTTTCCCTTTAACTCTATCTATCTCTTCCTGTCTCTCACTCTTTCTTATTTTTCCTATCTATTTCATTTTTTTACCACTTTATTCATAAAACCCTTTAATTTTCTCTTTATCTTTTTTGTGAGTGTGTATTTTAAAGAACACTAAAAAACAAAAAAAATTAAAAAAAATGTAAAAAAAACCAAAAGTCATACTTACTCACCTATAATTTTCAAATTTTGTCCAACCATTTTGGGGAGCCAAAGACATGGTTTCATCTAAAATTTTTTGTGTTTTCATCATATATTTGGATAATGAATTTTCTGTCAAGAATAAAACATTTTTAATGATCATTTATTGATTTGGAAAATTATTTTCCCCAACCGTGAGAACCAACACTGCTTTCATGCCAAGGCCACATATGACCATCTTTTCAAAATGTGTGTTTTCACCCCCATTTGCGAGTCTTGATTTTGTGGACCTTCGAGCTGAATTTCCTACTTTAGTGTGCATTAATATGATTGTGGAATTTTATGAACCACATGAGAATCACAATAGCCAAATAGCCTCCCATTTCCCTTAAATTAATCCACCTTTTGAAAGCCCCTTCGAGCCTATGAAAACCTTTTCTTTGATAGCCAAAATACAAGACTAATTACTTTTACCACCCAATATCAAAATGGATTTTCATTACATAATTTTTTGAAATTTATGTGTGGGGGGATGGTTTTCATTATGGGTACCCTTTATTGATTTCACCGTGTTATTATATGCTTGAGAGAAAGAATCCATTTCAGTGTGGGGGAGAGGTTTTCATTCAGTGTGTTTTGGGTAATTTAATATACATTAATTTATGTAATTTTCTAAATGTTATTGGAAAGTGTTCAAAAAAATATCAAAAAAAAATCAAAAAAAAATTCAAAAAAAAGAGAACAAAAAAAATTGATTGGGTTGTTTCTTGGGTAGGTCAAAAATCACTCTTCCTAAACATTTGATCTTATTATAACAATTAAAATTATTGTCGTTATGAGATCAATCATGGGTTGGGATATGAGTGTGATATCTTTTCCATGTTCAACATTCGACAAAAAAAGAAAAAAAAGAAAAAAAATAACACTTTAATTATATTCTTATGTCATTGGGAGAAGTTTTGTAGTTTGTAAATATTTTATCTTCTCAACCCCATAAAATTTTCATCCTCTATTGTGTCTTTCTTCACTCAATAATTCCCTTCTATATATGTATTTTCATTTCTTTCCTTGTTTTATTTCAAAAAAAATGTGCATTGATTTTTCTATGTTGGTGTTTTACCCCTCTTCTTCTCTCTCTTGGACATTATATTCCTACTGTCCCATAGCCACAAAAAAACCCCTTAAAAATACATCTTGATTCTTATGAACTTTGGATAGGGATTGGAAGCTGAGAGATCTTTCAAACTCTAATATTTTCCCTTTTGGTTGGTGAAAGAGTGAACCTCCACAAATTAATTTTATCATCATGAGAGCTTTGAGTTTTGAGTGTCCACATTTTCCATTTCTAAATTTGAACATGAAAAAATGAATTAGTTTTGGAACATTTTTTCTGTAAAAACTTTTGGTGGAATTCAAAATGTATGAGTGAAATACTCTAAAACTCCCCTGATTGGAGAAAACAGATTTTTAATATTTGTTGGTGAGTGAGAATGATTTTGTCGTGTTTTTATATTTGTTCCACATGAGGAAATGTACAAAACTAAGTGTGGGGGAGTCAATGTTATTAATATTTTCATGACATATTATATACTCCATTTACTGATTTTATATGAAATGTGCAGAATGTGTGTGAAATATTAATATTTTAATACTAAGTACAATTTTTTAGCATTTTTTAGAAGTAGTCCAATTGAGTTAGTTTACTATTTTATTTATAACTCTCACCCTACAGATCCAAATTGTGTGGTTCTTGTTTTTTAGGATTTATAATTCAATATAAAACATTTCATTAGAAGGGATTATTTTCTAATTCTGCCATTTTATGGATCACATGGACCACAAAAGATGACCAAAAGAATTTGTGAAGAAACTGGTCCAACCATGATAATTGAGTTACTGGTCTATATCCCGTAGCCCAAACTTTATGAAACTCTACCATTTGTTATTGATTATCCAATAGAATCAAGGATAAAAATTTTAGGGTCCAACTCTAAGAAAAAGGGGCCCAAATGAAGCTTTGAATTCTATCTCACCATTCTGGCCTAGAAATAAAATCAGTACAGTATTCATGACATATCTCATGATGTAAGAATCCATTTAAGATGAGATTTTTCAGTGTGAAATAGGAGGTATAGTTGGCCTACTTTTTTGAAGAAAAACTTCGGTTTTGAAGGCATATTCCTATTCAAAAACCATTTCACAATTTGGACTTAAAAAGACCGGATTGAAATGGGCAGATTAAAATTGTTTAATCAACCGGACATAACTTTGGCTACATAGGTCTAAATGACTCCAAATTTTGAGAGAGGTCGTCCAACTTTATTATCTAAAACTTTGAAGAAGTAGAGATCTATATATTCGAGTGTATGTATAGGTAACAGGTTGATGCAAATGGAGGGACATATTGGGAATGAAAATAGTCCACTTCCTTGGGCTATAAATGCATCCCCCTCCTCTCCTTCAAAGGGGTTGGCATTTCATAAGAGAGGAGTATCAATTGGCACGAACAAATACTTTCCAAAGGCTTGGGAGGACCTTCTATACTCATGTTTTCACTTGATATACCCTTCCTTCTCTCTTTTTTTCCTTTCACTTTTGTGTTGTTCTTCGTTTGTAATCTTGTAAGTTTGTGTTTTGTAATTCTGTTTTAATCGAAATTTCTTCTTCAATATATCTTATTATCATCCGCCTTCTATAGGTTAATATTAATGTTGTTAAAATAGTTTAAATATATTTTAATCCCCTTACATTATTTTTCTTCCTCATTCAATCTAAAGTCCATTTTTTTAATTATCATCATTGTTCATGTGTGTGTGTGTTCGACGCACCACTATTTTTTATCCCTTTCTTTTTCTTCTATAAGGCCCCAGCCTTATACATTACTTAATCTTGAGTTATTACAAGATTACACCTTGAGGATATTTTCAGGTTTAGAGTTTTAAAGAATTAGATCATAAAACATGCATTACATTCCACATTTAAACAAAGTGGTTACATAAAATATAGTATTCATTTTTCCCATAAATGGAAACATATTTAAAATATAACATGGATTCTTTCTTGAAACTTCCTTGACACTATCATCATATCATGTACCTTTCCCTTGACCTGTGAAAAACATTTCAAAAACTTGGGATGAGAATAAAAAGCTCAGTAAGGGATATAAAAATATGGAAAGGAAACATGGGTACATATATACATAAGAATGAAATCATACTTTACCCATAAAACATAAGCACATTAACATACCTCATCAAATCATGAATAAATCATAGAAATCATAAGATATGAAGGTAACTTGATGCATTCATAACATTCTTACATAGGGAGTAACCCTCTTGGTTACGTTTGGAATACCCATCACAGTATATTCAGTAAATCTCTTCGGAGAAACCTTAACGTTTCACTCCTTCGTGTTACCCAATTCATTGGAGAGCTATATCGGGCTCACCCACCCTTAGTTTATCACGGAACCACCCATATTCATAATAATTCCCAAGAACCATAACATAATTGTATCACATAAAACATACATAATGTAAAAATAACATTTCAACATTTCAATCACAAGATATCAATAAAACACATTGATATAACAAAAACACTATGAAAACCATTTTCAATACCAAAATAAATGAAAAGTAAAACATGGTATTTATTTTTCTTTAAAAAAACGATATGGCTTGTAGAGGAAGCCGAATCTCAAATAATGGTCACGGCAGCGGAGAAGTCATTGTCGCCGCATTCATATGAAAAAAACATTCCCTTTTGTCATTTAGTAAACTCTTCATATAAAAAATATTCCTTTTGAATAAACGTAAAATTCAAAGGGGTTTATACACCGTATAAAAGAAGGTTGTGTATAAAACAAAATATGCCTCAATGAAAGGAGATTGAGACGAAGTCCCATACCTCGGGTCCGACTTGACTCGATCGTTCTTTAAACTCCTGAATAATAAACTTGAGTGAATTTATATTTGCATAATAACCTTTTTCAAGTTCATTATTCCTTTTATATCACTTATTACGATGTCATGAACACTATGTAATTATTTAAGTTATTAACGGTCGTTCTAACGATCATTGGTACTTGAGTCAAAAATAAACTCTTTATAATTACAAGTTGTTCATGTATCCATTATATCCAGAGTTATACTCATGATGTAGATATCATATATATAATATATATACATTATATACATGCATTTATAATATTACATAACGTTTAGAGGTAAGAAATGAAATGCACCGTTCATGGAGACGGTAAGCCGTACATACGCATGAACGGTACTTTCATTTCTATTTCGTATTTTATGAAATGGAATCATAATGATATAATGGTATATTATAATTCCAGTATAATATAATATATAAAATCATTA
Organism: Viscum album; assembly: GCA_963277665.1. NCBI lineage: Eukaryota > Viridiplantae > Streptophyta > Magnoliopsida > Santalales > Viscaceae > Viscum > Viscum album. The sequence continues at coordinate 1,404,866,936 of OY728127.1, read as the reverse complement.
ATTACATCCTTTATATGTCCCACATATGGCATTAACGAATCAAATCACTTTGAGGGGGCGGTAGTCCGCACTTCCTAAAATGAAGATATCGTGTTTACCCATAATGGAAACCATAAAGGTATGACATAAATGAAAAATACAGAATCATAAGTAAAACATAAACATATTATATATCATATATAAATATAGTGACATCTTAATGGCCACCTTTGAATGTGTTATATGAGTGTTGAACAATCATCATTTCGTGAGGCAGACATTCGCCATCCACGGAAACAGTATGTTCTTTAGCCATTAGATGTAGGTGTGTGTAAGTGTAGCTAGAATATTTCTTATAAAAACATCATAGTATATTGAATATACTGGATTTGTTACAAAAGAAATTAATAAATAGAGTTTAGGGGGTTGGAGAAGCAAAATAAAACAAAAGGACTCAAGTGAAGACATTACCTTAAAATCGGGTAACTCCCTTTGGTTTTAGCTCAGAGGCTTCCTTGGGAAGACTTCTGCCCAAATTGAGGCTTATAAGAGTTATAGAGGTATGTGGAGAGACAAAATGGGCAGGGGTTGGCCGAGCCAAATGCTTTGTAAATGTGGGTAAGGTGGTAGAGGTGGGGGCCTTTTATAAGAGGAGAGGAGGGGCACTCTTGGAAAGTAGAGAAATGTTACTTTATTTTAAAATGAGATTCGGATTTAAAAGGTCCCATATTGATATAATTCTAGGATAAGGTGATAAGGGTTCTAAATATACCCAACAAATAGGTTTTTGACAAGTGTAGGTCTTCTATTTTACATTATCTTTTCATTTTATTTAAATCGTTAAATAATGTGGTAATCGATGCATCATCATGATGTCATAAATAATTTAATTTATTTAATGTATAAAAATTATAAAAAACTACTATGATTTAGGAAATATTTTTATCTTTCCAATGACTATTTATATTCAAAAATCTGACTTTTATAACCCAATGTTAAAATTGTTTTAGTAAAATAACTCATGCTTGTGACATTTTTACTTTAACATTGAATTAAAAGATATTAATGTTATTTTCCTTCCAAAGTGCCTCCATGAGGTCCCCAAGTTGACCCATGGATTTTCTTGGTCGGACATGACACATCCAATAACGGTAGGACATGTGTCAAGCTCATCTCATTTTATTAAAACATTATTTTTACCTTAAACTACACTAATTACCTCTAATCGCGATTAAGAACTTAAAAGTTACTATTCACCAAAAATTATTTTAATCTCATTGAACCACATTTTAATTGTTAATGACAACCATGTGTGTAGTATTTTTGAAAATCAAATCACAGAAGTGGCAAAGTTTCATTTAAACGAAAAATCAGTTTCTTTAACTACCACTTAGTGATTTCACTATTCATCAAAATTGATGTTTTTCATAAAAATACAAAAACATCACCCTAAGCTATATTTGATATTCTGAATTAAAAAATGATGTCTATTTTAAAAAATTCAAATCATATAAGTTACATTAATTAATTTAATAATTAATTCCCGTTGTCATGACAAATAGTGTGTTTTTATGAAACAATAAGTATCAAAATATCGACACTAGTTTAAGTCCAATTTCAAAGTGAAATTAATTCCAAAGACCACTATTGGATTAAGTGGGAAAAATATATTCTAATTGAACATTAAAACCAATTCAAAAGATAATATAAGCATACAATTAAATTATATGAAAAAGATGTTTTGATGTAAAATGCAGTATTTTTCACTATTCATTAAAAAAATGAACACTGTCAGAAAAATACCAAAAAATTATCCATTGTAAATTTCAATGTCCCAATCATAAATAATAAGTTTAATTTGATAAATATAGCTTATAAAATTTTCATAAGATAGATTTAAAAATGGTTTTCCATCAAAAGGCAGTAAAACAATCTTTTAAAAATATTAGTGTATTCCATGATTAAGATTGGATTGATTCTCATTTTAAGCCTCTAAAACACTATCTAATTCATTAATAGACATAGATAAAAATATCTATTATTCATTACTTACTTGGGATGTTACATCCTTCCCCCCTTTTGAAAATTGTGTCCCCGCAATTTATTTACTTATCGAATAAGTGGGGGTACTTAGCCCTCATTGCATTTTCAGATTCCCATGTTCCCTCTTAAATAATGTGGTTTTTCCACAAAACCATTACCTGATGAATTAACTTATTCCGTAACACTTGCTCCCTGTGGTCAAGAATCTGGACCAGTTGTTCCTCATAATATTGGTTCTCTTCCAGCTGAACTACCTCTGGACTCAAAACATGAGATGGATCTGGCATAAAATTTCTCAACATCGAATCATGAAAAACATTGTGTACCTGAGATAAACTCGGACGTAAAGCAACTTGGTAAGAAACTGATCCAACTTTCTCCAGAATTTCATATGGTCCAATGAACCTTGGACTTAGCTTTCCTTTCCTAACAAATCGCATCACACTTTTCCAAGGTGAGAATTTGAGAAAAACATGATCACCTACCTCAAAAGATAGATCCTTCCTCCGGTTATCCGCATAACTCTTCTCCCTGCTCTGAGCTATTCTCATGTGTTTCTTATCAGCTGAACTTTTTTCTGCCAACTCTTCTACCAATTCTGGTCCCATCAGCTTCCTTTCACCCACTTCATCCCAGAAATATGGATTTCAACACCGCTTCCCATATAACGCCTCAAATGGTGCCATCTGTATACTGGAATGAAAACTGTTATTATATGAAAATTCATCCAAAGAAAGATGTTGGTCCCAACTTCCCTGATAATCCATCGAACAAGCACGTAGCATATCTTCCAAATTCTGGATCGTTCGTTCTGACTACCCATCTAATTGAGGATGAAAAGTTGTACTAAAATTTAGTTCAGTACCCAACGACTTCTGAAGGCCTTTCCAAAAGTTAGAAGTGAACCTGGGATCATGGTCAGATACAATGGAGAGAGGAACTCCATGAAACCTGAATATCTCTTTAAGATACAAATGGGAAAGTTTATCTAGGGAAAACGTATCTCGTATAGCAAGGAAATGAGTAGATTTAGTCAAGCGATCAATAATAACCCAGATTGCATTATTACCATGAGGTGTCTTCAGCAATCCCACAACGAAGTCCATGGATATATTCTCCCATTTCCACTCTGGCACTGGTAAAGGCTGAAGCATCCCTTTCAGTAACTGCCACTCTACTTTAACCTGTTGACATGTCAAACACTTCACAGTAAAATAAGCAATATCTCTTTTCATTCCATCCCACCAGTAATACTCCCGTAGATCTCTGTACATCTTAGTAATGTCAGGATGAACTGAAAATGGAGAACTATGAGCTTCACAAAACAACTCTCTCTTCAACTATGAATCACAAAGCACACACAATCTCTTCCCAAATCTCAAAACGCAATCATTATCAATGTTGAATTCGATCAACTTACCTTTCTAAACCAGCTCTACCTTTTTCTGCAACTCACTTTCTTGCTTCTGTGCTTGCTTGATTCCATCTGATAGAGAAGATTTCACTGATACCTGAAACAAAACAGAAGTACATCCTGCACCGACAACTTCTATGCCAAAGTTCATCAAATACTTAACCAAAGGATCACGTTCCAAACACAACATTGCTAATGAAGCATTACTTTTTCGACTCAAATAATCAGCCACTTTATTTTCTTTTCCCGAATGGGAATGAATTGTACAATCATAATCCTTGATTAATTCTAGCCATCTCCTCTATCTCATGTTCAATTATTTCTGAGTGAATATATATATTTTAAACTTTTTTTATCAGTATATATTTCACACTTTACTCCATACAAATGATGCCTCAAATTTTTAAAGCGAAAACAACAGCAACTAATTCCAAATCATGTGTAGGATAATTTACCTCATGAGTTTTCAACTGACGTGAAACATAAGCAATTAACTGATCATTCTGCATTAGGATGCAACCAAGTCCTTTTAATGAAGCATCACTATAGATAACAAACTCCCCATTCCTGGAAGGTAGTGCCAAAACTGGAGCATTCACCAATATTCTTTTCAGTTCCTAAAAACAATCACCACATTCTTTTGTCCAGATAAACTTAACACCCTTCCGAGTTAGCTTAGTCATTGGACTTGATAACCATAAAAAAGTTCTAACAAACCTTCGGTAATAGCCTACCAAACCAAGGAAGATACGAATCTCACTTATATTTGTGGGTCTTGGCCATTCTTCAAAAACCTTTGTTTTTCCAGGATCAACAATTATCCCATCTTTAGAAACAATATGACCAAGGAATGAAATTTGTTGCAACCAAAACTCACACTTTTTGAATTTCCCATACAATTTCTTTTCTTTCAAGGTTTGAAAAATAACCCTTAAATGTCTTTCAGGCTCTTTTTTACTTTTAGAAAACACCAAAATATCATCAATGAAAATAACCACAAACTTATCCAAGAACTCATGGAAAATTCTATTCATTAAGTCCATGAATACAGCAGGTGCATTGGTTAGCCCAAAAGGCATTACTATAAATTCATAATGGCTATATCTTGTATGAAATGCATTGTTTGGAACATCTTCTTCCTTTAACTTCAGCTGATGGTACCCCAATCTCAGGTCAATCTTTGAAAAATACTGAGCTCCCTGGAACTGATCAAAAAAATCATTGATATGAGGCAAAGGATATTTGTTCTTAACAGTGATGTTATTAAAGGATCTATAATCAATGCAAAGTCTCATTGAACCATCTTTCTTTTTAACAATTAACACATGAGCACCCCATGGTGATGTGCATGGTCGAATGAAACCTTTCTCTAATAAATCTTTCAATTGCTCCTTCAACTCTAAAAGTTCAATTTGATCCATTCAATAAGGGGGTTTTGAAATTGGCTTAGCATCAGGAACTAAGTCAACAGTAAACTCAACATCCTGATCTAGTACTATTCTAGGAAACTCATCAGGAAAAACATCAGGATACTCATTTACCACTAGCACATCATTAATCTGAACAGTTCCATTGTTTTCAACGATGTGTGAAAGGAAACATTCATTTCCATCTTTTACAAGTTTCTCGGCCTCTTGATAAGTTATCAACAGTAAGGGTTCATTCTTGTACAAAAACTAAAATTCTTTCTTAAAAGAAACTTCTTTAACTCTACAGTCAATCTTAGCATAGTAAATAGAGAGCCAATCCATACCCAGGATAACATAAAACTCTACTAGTGGTAAAACAATAAGGTTCACAAGTAGGTTCTTTCCACAGATAAGGATAGGAAGATTCTTAAAAATTCCTTTTGCCTCAAAATTTCCCCCTGGTGTTTTTACCAAAAGTTCAGGAGTCATTTCTTGAGATGGTATTCCCATTTTACTAGAAAAGTTTTCAGAGATGAAAGAATTTGTAGACCCCGAATCAAATAACAAACTTGCATAATCTGAAAAAACAAACAAAGTACCTTATACATCTTCATTTGATGGCCCGACATCTGCTGAAGTAGTTGCAAAGGATTTCACCACCCCTTTCTGCTTGTAGTCTAACTGCTTCCCATCACTCAAGCTCTTTTTCAGACACTCGTTTGCATAGTGACCCATCTCATTGCACTTAAAACATTTCACTAACTATAAATCAAATTTGGTCTTTCCTTCACCTGGATCTTTTTTAGTGCAATCACGAGCCTTATGTCCCATCTTACCACATCGGTAGCACTTTCCAGAATTCAGAAGACATTCCCCAGCATGCCTCTTACCACACTTATCACAAACTAGAAACTTAGTTTTCTTACCATCATACTTTTTTAAAGAATTCTTTCCTTTATCCTGCCACCTCAGTCTCTTCTTCTGTTGGTTGTTATAGAACACCTGATCATCGAAAAACTCCATTTCTACCTTCTTAGCACATCGAACAATCTTTTCATAACTTTTGAACTCACGAGAAGCTAAAGCCCTTCGATATTTTGGATTTAATCCGGAGTAAAAATGATTGATTTTACTATCATGGTCTCGGATAAAATTTGGAGCATACCTTGCCAATCGAGTGAACCTTTCTTCATAGGCAGCCACTGAGTCTTCCTCTTGCCTCAATTCCAAGAATTAATTTTCCATCCTAAGTCGAACAACCTTAGGAAAATACTTCTCAAGAAACATACCTTTAAATTCATCCTAGTCGAGAGCATCAATCTCATCAGGGTCCCTGATATTTTTAACCATCGACCACCACTGATCTGCTTCACCCTCCAAACGGTAAATAACAAGACTAACCTTTTGAGTGTCTGAACACCCCATGACATCGAAAATCTTCTCCAGTGCTTTAATCCACCCTTCAGCTAGTACAGGGTCAGATGATCCTCTGAATGATGGGTGATGTTGCCTCATGAAATGTTCCACCACTGATATGTTCCTCTGTGGTTGATCTGGCTGATCTCGTGCATGGATACCACCACCATTTATCGCTTGATTCAACTGCGCCATTACTGCAACAAACTATTCAGTTCCAATTCTGACCATCTCAAGATGCTGATTCGGAAGGTTATTTCCTTCTGTATGCCTTCCTAGCACTGCTTCCCTGTTTCCTCTGCAGAACACCATTCTAAACAAACATGTCTTAGATGAAGCAACATGGTAATCTTCAAATTCTATATCATTTCAATTTGACCATAATTTTTTTTGGATAATTATTTAATCGAATTCTAACTCCTAAAGTTATCTAAACCGACCTTTGATACCAACTATAAGGCCCCAGCCTTAAACATTACTTAATCTTGAGTTATTACGAGATTACACCTTGAGGATCTTTTCAGGTTTAGAGTTTTAGAGAATTAGATCATAAAACATGCATTACATTCCAAATTTAAATAAAGTGGTTACGTAAAATATAGTATTCATTTATCCTATCAATGGAAACGTATTTAAAATAAAACATGGATTCTTTCATGACACTTCCTTGACACTATCATCACATCATGTACCTTTCCCTTGACCTGTGAAAAACATTTCAAAAACTTGGGATGAGCATAAAAAGCTCAGTAAGGGATATAAAAATATGGAAAGGAAACATGGGTACATATATACATAAGAATGAAATCATAATTTACCCATAAAACATAAGCACTTTAACATACCTCATCAAATCATAAATAAATAATAGAAATCATAAGACATAAAGGTGACTTGAGGCATTCATAACATTCTTACGTAGGGAGTAACCCTCTTGGTTACGTTTGGAATATCCATCACAGTATATTCTCTAAATATCTTCGGAGAAACCTTAACGTTTCACTCCTTCGCGTTACCCAATGAATTGGAGAGCTATATTGGGCTCACCCTCCCTTAGTTTATCACGGAACCACCTGTCTTCATAATAATGTCCATGAACCATAACATAAACGTATCACATAAAACATACATAAAGGAAACATAACATTTCCACATTTCAATCACAAGATATCAATAAAACACATTGATATAATAAAAACATTATGAAAACCATTTTCAATACCAAAATATAAGAAAATTAAAACAGGGTATTTATTTTTCTTTAAAAAAACAGTTTGGCTTGTAGAGGAAGTCGAAACTCAAATAATGGTCACGGCGGCGGAGAAGTCGTTGTCGCCGCATACATACGACAAAAACATTCCATTTTGTCATTTATTAAATGCTTCGTATAAAAAAAATTATTTTTGAATAAATGTAAAAGTCAAAGGGTTTTATACACCGTATAAAAGAAGGTTGTGTATAAAACAAAATATGCCTCAATGAAGGGAGATTGAGACGAAGTCCCATACCTCGGGTTCGACTTGACTCGATCGTTCTTTAACCTCCTAAATAATAAACTTGAATTAATTTTTATTTTCTTAAGAACCTTTTTCCAGTTCATTATTCCTTTTATATAACTTATTACCATGTCATGATCACTATGTAATTATTTAAGTTATTAACGGTCGTTTTAACGATCATTGGTACTTGAGTCAAAAATAAACTCTTTATAATTACAAGTTGTTCATGTATCAATTATATCCAGAGTTATACTCATGATGTAGATATCATATATATCATATATATCCAGTATATATATTCATTTATAATATTACATAACGTTTAGAGGTAAGAAATGAAATGCACCGTTCATGGAGACGGTAAGTCGTACGTACGCATGAACGCTACTTTCATTTCTATTTCGTATTTTATGAAATGGAATCATAATGATATAATGGTATATTATAATTCAAGTATAATATAATATATAAAATCATTAATTAAATCCTTTATACGTCCCACATATGGCATTAACAAATCAAATCACTTTGAGGGGGCGGTAGTCCGCACTTCCTAAAATGAAGATATCGTGTTTACCCATAATGGAAACCATAAAGGATTGCCATAAATGAAAAATACAGATGCTTAAATAAAACATAAACATATTATATATCATATATAAATATAGTTACATCTTAATGGACACCTTTGAAGGTGTTATATGAGTGTTGAACAATCATCATTTTGTGAGGCAGATATTCGCCATCCACGGAAATAGTATGTTCTTTAGCCATTAGATATAGGTGTGTATAAGTGTAGCTTGAATATTTCTTATAAAAACATCCTAGTATATTGAATATACTGGATTTGTTACAAAATAAATTAATAAAAATAGTTTAGGGGGTTGGAGAAGCAAAATAAAACAAAAGGACTCAAGTGAAGACATTACCTTAAAATCGGGTAACTCCCTTTGGTTTGAGCTCAAAGGCTTCCTTGGGAAGACTTCTGACCAAATTGAGGCTTCTAAGAGTTAAATAGGGATGTGGAGAGACAAAATGGACAGGGGTTGGCTGAGCCAAAGGCTTTGGAAGTGTGGGTATGGTGGTAGAGGTAGGGGCCTTTTATAAGAGGAGAGGAGGGGCACTCTTGGAAAGTAAAGAAATGTTACTTTATTTTAAAATGAGTTTCGGATTTAAAAGGTCCCACATTGATATAATTCGAGGAAAAGGTGATAAGGGTTTGAAATATACCCAACCAATAAGTTTTTTACAAGTGTAGGTCTAATATTTTACATTATCTTTTCATTTTATTTAAATCGTTAAATAATGAGGTAATCGATGCATCATCATGATGTCATATATAATTTAATTTATTTAATGTCTAAAAATTATAAAAAAAATACTATTATGTAGGAAATATTTTTATACTTCCAATGACTATTTATAGTAATAAATCTTAATTGTATAAACCCATGTAATTTTTTTTTAGTAAAATAACTCATGCTTGTGACATTTTTACTTTAACATTGAATTAAAAGATATTAATGTCATTTTCCTTACAAAGTGGCTCCATGGGGTCCCCAAGTTGACCCATGGATTCTCTTGGTCGGCCATGACACATTCAATAAAGGTAGGACATGTGTCAAGCTCATATCATATTATTAAAACATTATTTTTACCATAAACTACACTAATTACCTCTAATCGCGATTAAGAACTTAAAAGTTACTATTCACCAAAAAATTATTTTAATCTCATTGAACCACATTTTACTTCTTAATGACAACCATGTATGTTGGATTTTTGAAAATCAAATCACAGAAGTGGCAATGTTTCATTTAAACGAAAAATCAGTTTCTTTAACTACCACTTAGTGGTTTCACTATTCATCAAAAATTGAGGTTTTTCAGAAAAATACCAAAACTTCACCCTAAGATATATTTGATATTCTGAATTCAAAAATGATTTCTATTTTACAAAATTCAAATCATATAAGTTACATTAATTAATTTAATAATTAATTCCCGCTGTCATGACAAATAGCGTGTTTTTATGAAACAATAAGTATCAAAAGATTGACACTAGTTTAAGTCCAATTTCAAAGTGAAATTAATTCCAACGACCATTATTGGATTTAATGGTAAAAATATATTCTAATTGAACTTTGAAACCAATTCAAAATATAATCTAACCAAATAATTTAATTATATGAAAAAGCAGTTTTGATGTAAAATGCAGTATTTTTCACTATTCATTAAAAAAATGAACACTGTCAGAAAAATACCAAAAAATTATCCATTGTAAATTTAAATGTCCCAACCATAAATAATAAGTTTATTTTGACAAATATAGCTTATAAAATTGTCAAAAGATATATTTAAAAATGGTTTTCCATCAAAAGGCCGTAAAACAATCTTTTAAAAATATTAGTGTATTCCATGCGTAAGATTGGATTTATTCTCATGTTAAGCCTCTAAAACACTATATAATTCATTAATAGACATAGATACAAATATCTATTATTCATTACTTACTTGGGATGTTACATATTCTCTTATTAAATTATAATAATAATGATTATAATCAGGTTGTTAAACACCCAAATGGATGAGTAAATCTCTCATTGGTGTGAGTTATAATTTTGGTGTGTGAAGTGATTGAGAGATTTTGATCAATTAATATTCTTTGAATTAACATTGTGTATATTGGACATAACATGTCATGGATTAATGACTTGTTTTATTTAACATTTGGTTTTCATGGATTATTGGAACTATGAATACACCACCATAAATAAGCTCTGATTGACATTAGAATTTTAAGTTATGTTAAGGCTTTGATTAAAGCCTTATCACTTAGTAATTCTAATCAACGTCATCTTGTGACATGTGTGTAATTTAATGCAATATAAAGCAAAGATCAAGGATATCACAATCTTAACTACATAATGATGAACTCAACCCAATATTTATTAATTTGTTAAATCAAACATCATCCATAAATTATTTCATAAGCTCTGTAAACAAACCCCCCAATCAGAATACAATAAACTAAAAACAAATGACTATTATAAAATATCATCGCCAAGGATTCGACCAGAGTGCTGCTATACACATTAGCAGAGCACCAGAACCTTGACCGATCGATAGGCGACAATCGGCCATGCGTTTCAGTGTGGTAGAAGATATAATCAAATGAATGGGATATAGAATATAACAAAAATGTAAATGAAGAAATATTATAATTATTTGAAAATAATTTAAAGAATATAAATGTTTTATTAAAATGTATATATCAATTATTATTTTTTAAATATTTAAATTTTGTACACTATTTTAAGAGTATTCTATGAGGAAAATAAGATAAATGAAATGATATATAATTATCATGAATAATAATAATGGAATTGCCAAATAAAAACTCTAAAAAAATATTGTTTTGTGAAAAAGAATGAGGATACAATTTTAAATAAAAATCTTTTTTATTAAGGAATATTATTGGAAAAAATTATCAAAAGAGAAAAAAATAGAATAAATTTTTTATTCAAAATATGTATTGGCTGATATGGATGAAAATCAATTATTGAGGATGAAATTGAAAATGATAAAGAGGTAATTATTCATTTCAAGGTTAATATTAATTATGTAATTACATAATTTTATATTCAAAATAATATAATCAAGAAAATTAAATTTATTTCAAAAAATATACTAAATGTATTGAATATATTGGTAATTAAATCACAGTATTTTAGAAAGTGGTTGAATTAAAATAAACGTGTTAATAAAATTTAAAAAATTATAATCATTTAAAAATTAATATTAATGAAAAATAAAATATTATTTATGATTTTAATTCTTGTATCTAAAAAAGTGTTCATAGGATCAAATCTATTAAGGAATAATTTACAACATTAATGAAGAATCCTAAAATATATTCAAAAATTGGAAATTCAAAAAGATAATTTTATTCTTGGATGAAATTATGTTATATTGTATAAATAAACACATTTTAATCATTGAAAAATGAATAATATTTTAAAAATAAAATTTCAATTTTTATGGGAAAAATCATAGTTTTATATGATTTCATATCATTAAAGACACAAATTATTAATGTGAATAATGAATGGTTAATGGATAAAGGGATAAAAAATATTGAAGGAATATTTCAAATGAAATTAATAAGAGTAACTAAAAAGTCTAATTTCTATCTATATGAAGCTAAAAGAATCCAAAAATTTTATTTCTATGATTAAGTTTCAATTTATTTTCTATTTGGATCATACTATGGCCTATTTCAATGTGAAAAAATCTATTTCTGATGATATGTTTTAAGAAGTAAATAAAGAAGAAAAAAACATATTGAACTCTATAAAGAATTTAAATATTTTATGGAGATTTTTTTTGTTGTCCCAATTATATACATTAGGTATATGATTATATATGCAAAAAGAGTGTTTATAAAATAGTAAATACTCTATGAATGGTATAAACGAGTCATGTTTATGTCATTCATCTGAAAATATTCCATTACTTGAGGAGGAATGAGTTAATGAGAATGTAATTATGCTTTTTATGTAAAAATGATATAAAAAATTATCAAAAAATAATAATCCACAAGTGATCTAAATAATAAAAATGAAAAATGTTGTTAAAGTGTTACTCAAACTCACATGAATGATACCATATAGAGCCTTGATAATGGATGTTTGTCAAAAAAAGTTAGAAATTATAGAATCATTGATCATCTATATTTTTTTTATTTTTGAAATTACTAGTATTATCATATCATGGATTGAAATAGGAACGAAAATATATCTATAAACCACCCTAATTTTTTAATATGGTTTTCATCCATATCAGTTTCCATATACTTTTCAATATTTCCATTTTCATTCATTTTTTATGTATTCTATCTTAACACATTATTTTTATCCTCATGAATGGTTAATTCAGTCTCATGTTTTTCTTTTTTTATTATCATTTCCTTATCTATTCAATTATTGTTATTTTATTATTTAATATAAACTTCAATACGATATGATTATAATATGAAAATAAGAAAAATTTACTATTTTTCATCATCAAATTGATCCCTTTTAGTGGCCTTATAATTGTATATATATTTAAGATGCCTAAAAGTGTACTATATTTCAGAATAATGGAATTTAAAAGGCCTCATTCACCTCACCCAATTAATAGAGGCTTTATAGAGGTTATTCTTAGGAAATAAAATATACATTATCATTGGTTCATTATCAAATGTTATCAAGTAATTTTAAGGTTTAATTGGGAATTATTTATTGTGATGGATAATAAAAATTCATGAATTGATAATTAATATATAATTATTCATTATCAATATAATTATAAAATACATTCAAGATATCAGGAATGTTTATGTTTGTGAGGATATTCTAGTATGTTTTCAGATTATTTGATTTGGAATTTTTTGTGATTTTATTTATAGGTACCCACAAGGATGATTATGTGGTTAGGTTTCATTAATCATTGATTGAAACATTATGAATATATGCAATTTTTTCATGTGTATATGTGGTTAATTTCAATATATAACTTTAAATTTGGAAATGTTAACTGAACATGGTTTTATAATAATTCAAATTTACTATTAAATGTTTAAAATTTTATAAAATAATTATTGGTGGGAAATTAATTAATTAGGAAATATAAAATCTATAAATGATTTATTTCAACTATGAAAAAAAAATTTAATTCGGTATTATTCCAAATATAATATGTTTTAGTTTAGAATAATGTTTCAACCATAAATTTTATTTTTTATTATAAAAATATATTTATCACGTAAGTACTATTTCATGGGTGTTTTATTTTAAATGGGGTAGTAAAATAATTTTTTTTTATTTCTATTGTTTTTTGGAGGCATACTAAATATTTTTATATATAATGATAACCATAAATAAAGATAATTATTATAACACATTATTGGTTAATATTATCACATATACTAATTTTATACTCATATCAAAATAATTACCTTTTTTAGTGTGATTAAAAATATTTTTATAATTTGTTTCATTATGTGTTTCGTGTGGAACATATATGACTATTGGATGAGTGAATTGTAAATTTTATGTTAGGAACATCCCAAATCAATTAAAAATTAATTACCTAAATCTAATGATGAATTAAAAGTTTGAACTATGGTAATTTTACTTTTAGTAAATGTATGGTATTTATTATAACATTTCATAACATAAAATAAAGAAAATTCCATGATATGGTTTAGGTATGATTTTTTTCTTAAAAAAATAATAATGAAACAGGATTGATTAAATTCACATGATATATTTCACATGATACCACAAAGATAATTTGGATTTTTATTTAATTTAACATGGTGGAAATGAATTATGTTTTTTCTATATCAATATGGGGTGTTATTTAAATGACAGCATATATATTTATTGAAGTCTTAACACTTTAGACCAAGTTTATTACAAGAGATTATGGGAATGATTTGGGTTTTCTAAAGAGGAGAGTCTCTATTTTATGTTAAATCTTGAATCTTCACATCCCCATTCACCAAATCCACTCATATTGTTTTATTGGATGGGGATAGATCAGCTTCTGGGATCATAAATATAAAAGAGTTAGACTATGCTTCCTATGGTGCTTCATATTGGACATTTCTTCCAGGAAATTGAGTAAATATGAATCATTCATCCATTTAGAATTAGAACATGAGAAACATGAAACCTTAAACATGATAAAGGTAAAATATGATCATTATAATTATGACTTCATTGAATCATTATCGAGGATTTTCTCTATAAATATCTTTCTTGAGTTATTTTATGCATATCAAGTGATGGATAACTAGGGGGATCGACTCTGGTACAATGAAATATCAGAAAAGTACAACTTTTTAGTTTTTAAGATATGAAACCATAAAATATCCTTATATGATGATGTTAAATGTAAGGGTTTCAAGATCATTTCTAAATGACTTTTTTGCAAATGACTATATAGGAATCTTTCAAACATTTGTTTTTTAAAGGCATATAGGCTACTTCAATGTAGTGATCCTTTATCTAGTTCATCGGGTTTTCAAAATAATATATAATCAGTGAAACAAATATTCCATTATGGTACTATAATGTAATATGTGCTCACTATGAGGAAAATACATTGGATACCCTTATAGGGGATGTTTATTGGTGAATATAGAATGAAAGGAATACGGCACGACACAATAACCACCCATGAATTAAGATATCTTTGATCATCGTAAATAAATGTATGTAATATGACCTATATATGCTTATGAAATGATGAGAGAGTTATCCCTCCAAGATGAGTATCATGGGTAATATGAGTTTCCCATATAGTATCAACAGGATACTCCCTCATGGATGATGTATTTAATAGTGTCCACTAAAGAGAGCCCTCAAACTTAATGATGCTGGAACCTAAAATCTATGTGCTATGTTGGGATGATCCATCATCTTTGACCACATAGTCTTAGTTATAATTTCCTTCACAGTTTACTATAGGATAAGTGACACCCTATTGGAGGAGGCATGCACTATTCAAAATAGATTGGTGGTCTATTGTTTGAACAATATTATGCTGAACACAATTGAAACAAAATCTTTGTCCATCATTAACTCTCTATAAGAAAAAATTCCCATTACATGGTCCATTTCTTATCATTTTTTAAGATTAATAAACCTCATGAACAACTGGATGGAGTTGATACACATGTGGAACAAGGGGAATAAATATGTTGATTATATCACTTAAAGGTATACCCTTGATTGTATGCTTCCTTTTCTTTTCTAGTATTGGTTCCCTTTCCCCTAATTGTGTGGATCTTATTATAGGGGATTATATGGGGGTTCATTAATTATACACCACATGATCCTCAATATTCTTTGTATTTATCATTATTTCCTTTTCATTTCCTTTATTAAAATATTTAATTATAGTGTTGGAGTATATTTTATGATATGTATAATTTATAAAAAAGGGAATAAAAATAAATGGGGAATTTGGTATAAAATCATTATGTGGGGAAATATAAATTGTTTAAATTTTTTAGTGATGTAATGTGTTTCTGAAGACATGGGAAATATTTTAGGAAATGTGTGTTAATTTATACTAATGATATTGAGGTTTTTGTTTAGATGTTGAATTGAGAAAATAAAATAAAAGTATAATTGATGAAATATATGATTAGAAATTATAATTGAAAAAATTAAATGTTACATTAATAGTTAGTTGAACTATAATTTTTTTGGATATGAGTTATTTTAAGGATATAGTAGTAGAAGTGGGACAAAATAAACTTTAAGAGTGAGTCATTCTTGATTTTGAATCATGATTCTTGAAGATAGGGTTATATATTTCTTTAACATAAATAATGTTTTCTCAATATTAAACATTCTTTTATAATGATAACTTGATTCACATTAGGAGGATGATTCAAAATATTATCCTCCCATATAAGTATTCATAAACACAAAAATAATGGTATTACTTATTTGTGTGTTTAAAAATATGGAACAAACATTACTGAATAGGGTTTCATTATTAACAGATTCATTTTGGTTTTTCAAATATCCAAATATCTTGAATTTTAGAAAATATATTAGATAATAATAGATGAGGGAATAAATTGATAATAATTACCAAAGCATTATGATATTTGAAACATTCAATGATGTGTGGATGAAATTGGAAACAATCTTGATGGATGTGATTTATAATGATAGTTGGAATTAATTTTCTTGGGAATATAGAATGGGATGATGTATTGATATGGTTATAAATAATATTTTGGTGAAAAACATTATCTACAAATTTATTAATTTCTAAGTCATGGTAATTCCTATAACACCATCATGGTAACCTAAAAAAATTAGTATAAAATGCACTTTATATAATTTCCTTGTTTTCCACTAATAATTGTGGGTGAAAAATTCATGAAATCTCATAGGTTTTAAATGTGAATTAAAACTTAGATTTAATAAAATTATGATTTTCTTTATTTATTGATATACATTCAAGTAGTGAATAAGGTGACTGTACAAGTTGATAATTTTCTAGGTTTTCATGGGTTTGGTTAACTGGTTTATTTCAATTATAAAGGGAGTCAATCCTTGGGAAAGAGAAATAGATAAAGGGTGAAGTGTCATCAGGAAAATGACAATTTTTTTAAGACATAATAACATATTTTCTTCTCTTAATTTATAATAAAGGATATATTTAGTTATATATTTGTGTGGGTATGTACGTAATACCCAAAATGTTTCATTAATAAATGAAAATATTGGTTATACATGTTGAAAAAAATGGAACTTCATGAGTTTCTTCATGCATCCACCATTGAATGGTTGTGTCATGGTATCCTATCATTATTGGGAAATGAAAAACAAGGATAATTCTAATTAACATGTTGGTTTTAGCACTTAAATTCAGTATTGGAATCATAACATAACAAATGTGTGGGAACCATAGTGTAAATACATAACTTTGTGAGATCAAGACCCTCAACATAAGAGGGATTATAATGGTGGTTGAGACTTCCTTTTTATTGAGTATGTATCAATAGAAGATGCTGGTAGACTAATCAATATAAATGTATAGATTAGATAATTTTTATAAATTAATATTTTTTTTTCACATTATTCATTTATTTCTTATGTTTTTAAAACAAATATAACTAAAAATACAATTCATATAAGATTGTGTGTTTTTATTCTTATTTTCTTCTTTTAGTTAAATATATAATTATAGAATATGAAAATGGGCTTTTCTAATCAAATATTTTCTAATGAGGATTTTATTTTATTTTTAACAATAAATATTCTATATTATAAATTAAGTGTATGAAATAATATTTTTTGTCAAAACCATTTTTTTAGGGGAAATTATTTATCTTAGAAATACAAATTTATGAGTGTCATATCATTAATGATATATTGAAATTACATAATACTAGGGACACCATCAAGGACCATCTCAAGTGAATTAAAATCTTTGGTTGTGATAGGAGTTATGATGAATTGGGTAATAAATGACCTAGAATATGTTGTGATAATAATATTTCATAGTGCATCTGTTAGTCATATGACATGAACTGGACCAGTTAAAGAATCAATAGTTAATTGTGATATAATAATTATGAATTTTTGAATAATTACAATCAAAATGGAAGGAAAAGGTTTCATTATTTTATAATGGACTCACTTGGTTAATTTGGAACTTTCCTTAGTGAATAATCTAATGTTTGACTGATAAATAATATATAAATGGTATAGTTTAGTTATAATTCTTGGTAATGATATTTCAATATTAATATATGTAAATTTTAGGTAGAAAATATATAAATTAGTATTATATTTTTTAAATGGATTTATATTCACAAAGTGATGAGGAAATTCTGGTCATTGGATCTATATAGTGATATAAAATGTTCTTATTTTATTTTCTATAGAGATAAAATAAAAAATGTTGTAATTATATTGGATTTGATTTTTTAGATTATTTAAAATAAATTAGTTTTTTAATTATCCTGGGTTTTCAAAATTTTATAATGATAAATGAGATAAATATGTTTTAAAAAAGTGTTAATAGGAAAAAAATATAAAATTGAGAAGAATTTAGTTTAATGGGATGTATAAGACCCCCCAAATTAATCAAGGTCAGAGCTCGTATGGAGTTTAATACGATAGGTAGTAGCCCATCCATTGGATACGTCCACTGGAATCCATGTTGAATTACACACATATATATATATATTTATATAGAACCAAATAAATTGTGAAAAAATAATTAGTGATTATTCGTGGGTCAATAATCTTTTCAAACATTCATCCCTCCCTTTCAATTTATATTATGAATAAAATAAATTCTCTCTATTTTCCTTTCATCTTATCTCTATTCTATCATGGATATTTTCTTTTTTATCATCCTGGTCAGTGTTTAATATATGGAAGTGAGACCATAAAATAAATATGAATGTAATCCCCCATGACTATTTTTGTTTCCTCAAATTTCGTATTGGTTTGGGATTTTATAATGAGGTATTTGGAAGTTATTAAAATCATTTAGTGAATTTAGTGGAACTACGAGGATTCCCCATGAAATATTCTATGAATGTATTTTATTGTCATTAATTTATGTGACCTTAACTCTTTTATATCTAATATTTATGTTTTTCCTCATGTGAATGTTTGGTGAATAAAAAGGGATAAGAAAAAACCAACGATAAAGAATATACATGGTACCTAATGAACTGTGAAATTTACAAATAAAGAGATTTTATATAATTATTATTTGAACAATAAGTGATAGTTTATTGTTAAAAAACTAAACATATAAAACAATAAAGTTATATATATATATTAATGTATGCATGTGTGTGTGGTGAGGGAGTGTTTGTGCCTAAATTAATTACTAGATGTATGTATTTGTATATGCATGTAAATTCTATTAAAAAACCAAAAATTATTTTTAAACCCCCCTATTTGAGGATGGGGAGAAACAATTATACACAATATTGGAAAATAGTATATACATTTAAGAGAAACAAATAATTGGTGAATTTGAAATAAATATAAATCAACTTGAAGAAGTATAAGGACCCGACCTTAAATATTACATAATCTTAAGTTAAGTAAACAATTTTAAATTATTTTAAATTGAGGATATTTTTAGTTTATATATTTAAATAATTAGGGGGAAAATCCAACATAAAAATCTATAGAAATACATAGTGGACACATCCACATAGTTTTCATTTTTTTTCATAAAACAAAAACTTTTAATATAAAACATGGTTTCTTATCATTTTCAATCATCATATTTTTCCCTTGGTCCAATAATTTTCTCTATTCTCACTTTAATACTATCTAAAACATTTTAAAACATCCAATGAGCATAAAAATATAAGTAGACGATACACAAAGAATGACAACTTTTAGAATTGGGAAAACATGTAAACCATAAATTCTTTATCATAAAGTAATACATTTTATGTTTAAGAAGTGGTTAATAATATCCATAAAAAACTCATTGATTATCTTTTTTTAATAATATTATTATTATAAAACCAATAGAAATAATATATAGCACATGAAGGTAACTCGAGACATAAATATACTAAAATGAAATAACCATACGGTCGACTTCCATACATGTCACACTAAAAAATTGAATAGCCATAAGAAAAACTTCTAGAACCAATCCATTGGAGGTTATAATGTAAACACCCATCCTTTGTCTATCACATAACCACATATCAAATTTCTAAGTACCATAACACATAAAAGATTGCAATTTTTATCATTTCACATATAAAATTTCATTTTCAATCATAAGAAATAATTTCAAAATATTGAAATAATAAATCCATTTCCAATAAAATTTTGAATACAAAAAAATTTAAAAAAATTAAGTGACTTAGTTTTCTTTTCAAAACATTAATTCTTGTATAGGAATCGAAATATCTAATAACTTTCATAGAAACATAGAATTTATTGTCGTTGTGTACTTTAAAAAAATAACATTCATGTTGTCCTTTGAATAAAATTTAAGCACTTAGTATAGAAGGAATAAAAATATGACTATTTCAATTTTTTTAAATATAATTAAAATTCATAGGGGTTATTTATACATCCCAGGAAAGAAGGTGGTTGTATAACATCAAACTATGCCTTAATGGAAGAAGATTGACACGAAGTCCCTTATATCGAGTCCAATTTTTCAAGTATGTTCATTATATTCCTAAATAATAAACATAAGTTAATTATTTAATTTATTGATATCCTTTTTCATGTTTTTTATTCCTTTTATATCACTTATCACCATATTATAATAATTACTTTATTATTTAAGTTCACATCATATGATTTGATAGTATTCATTAGATGAATCAAAAATGACTTGGTATCATGTATATAGTCAAAAGTGGTAATTAATCCATCATCACAAGAATAATATTAATTAAATAATAATAAATTTTAAGTATTAATTTTATATTAAATCAAACCATTTATGTATGGTTATGAAAAATGAACAATGTTAAAATCATGGAGATGGTAGTCCATACGTATGGATGAGTAACGTTTCCAATTTTCATTGTTCATTATTGAAAGAAGATAATTGTTATTTTAACATTTATAGAATTATAATAATATAAATAAAATAATATTATTAATTATAATATACTTATTTATATCATACTTGTGATGTGGTGAAGAAAAACGAATCACATCGCTTCGTGGAGGTGATAGTTCACACATATGCACAAAAGACATTATCATATTTATGTGAATAAAAGGTAAGAATGTAATTGATATATTATCCTATTATAGTGATAAATATTTCATTAATATTATATATAAACATTAAATCCATAAATATAACTAGTATTGAGAGACTGTAATGGATAAAAAATTATATCTTTTTCGGGAGGTGTTAGTTTACACATATACAAGAATGATTATTTCTTTTCCCATTTGATTAAAAAAGAGATAGATATAGGTGATGATATTATCATAATAACATCTAATTATATTGAGGGTATTTGCATTATTATTTCATCCTGGTGGGAGAATATTTAAAGGAAATGGAAGAAGAAATCAAATAAAAATACTTGATTAAGAAGGACACATTTCCTTGGGATGATCACTTGTGATGAATACCTTAACACCTCTAAGAAGGGTGTTATTTATAAACTAAGGCCTCAATAATTTGGTTAGGTATTCTAGGAAGGTATTTTACCATATTTTGGTCATACCAAAATGGTTTTTAATTGTGATGAAAATTATAGGATGTAGTACCCTTTTATTAGAGAGGGGAGGGGAACTCTTGGAATTCTTCAAAACAATAAATTAATATAAATTAATTTTCTATTATAAATGAGTCCAAAGTGTTTTATTTAGAAGATAATATGGGTATGGGTTTAAATTTAATCATCCAATAAAAGGGTATTTTAGGATATTTTAGTACATATACAAACTATTTGTCAAAATCATGGATTTTTATAAATTTTATATCATTTAATAAAATATATTATATTTTAAAATACCATTGGTGTGAATTTTTACACTATTCATTTCATAACTTCTAAAAATATCATAACTTAATGATATAGGTTTAAAAACTCTTTAAAATAATAAATAACCTGTCAATGTGATGAATAATATTATTCTATGACATAAGTTATATAAAATTATATTAATTATAATATTTTAATATCATTTATTTGATTCTTCCATTAATGATGCAATTTTTGCATCATCATTGTGTCACCATTTAATTTCATTAATTATTCTCAAAAAATTAAAAATAAATTACAATTATGTAGGTAATAAATTTATATTCCTAAAAAATATTCATATTTTAAGGGATCCCCTAAATATCCCCATTTTAAAAATAAGTTACTTATTAAAAACAAGGATGTGACAAAATTTCATTTTCATTAAATATAAAATTATAAATCCACGAATGTCATCCAAGTGGAACAAATTTATCCTAAAATCCACAAAATGATTATATTTTTAGTAAAACACATATCTAATTAAATTAGTAAAAAAATTTATGTTAATTTTATATTTTAATAATATATTTGTCACATTAAATTTCTTGATTTACCCTTAACCATGGTAATAATTTTTTTTACTAAAGTTACTTTTTATAAAATCAAAAAACAGGCCTATTTAAAAAAATTTGTCCTTATAATTCCAAATTTTGAATTAATTTTAAAAAATCAAAAATTGATAATTATAATAAATTAATTAAAATTTAATCCTATTGACTGATTAAGAAAACGAGTTTTTAAAGTAAATTTTCAAAATCCCTCGTAGTTTTTATATCCAATTTCTATGTGAAATTGACTCCAATGACCAAAATTGGATTAAATGTTAAAAAAATAAAATTATATTTTAAAACTAATTAAAAGTATAATCTTACAATATAAATAAATTAGATAAAAAATCATATTTTAATTAAAATGTAGTATTTTTCACTATTCATTAAAATATGAAAAATTTCAGAAAAAAAAAATCTACCAAAGTAAATTTTTATGTCTCTATTAAAAAATTTTATGTCTCTATTAAACACCTTATTTTTTATCTGCTCCAGGCCGGGACTGCTCTGGAGGACAAACTGCGATGCGCGGCGTCGAACTCGCTCGCGCTCGGCCCGATCCGACGGGAGAATGCCATGTTGGAGGTACTCAACCAAAGGCATCCTCCAATCAGGGGATGGTTCGACTGCCATATCTGTGGTACTCGGGGCTCCAGGCACAGGGGCAACCGTGGTGAGATTACTTACCGATGGGCCGCGATCTCCCTCCGGGATAACGGGAGCGATGAGCCTGCGGTGCGTCACGCGGATGATCAGGTTGTCCTGCTCAGGCTCTGTGAGTGACGCAGCAAGGCTGGCCAAAGCATCTGCTCGACCGTTCTACGACCGGGGAATATGGACAATTTCTGGCCGAGAAGGGAACTGGGCCATCAGGAGGAGGGTGCACTCCAGCAATGGCACAAGTTCCAGCTTCCTGACAACATAGTCGCTATTGATCTGCTTAACGACCATCTCAGAGTCCCCTTTCACACACAGATGGGGCACATCGATCTCGAGAGCTAACTCGAGGCCAGTGATGAGGGCATGGTATTCCGCCTCATTGTTGGTACAGCCCTCTGACAACAGGAAAGAGTATGGCAACACGGCTTGCTCCGGGGTAATGAAGATGATACCCAAGCCCACTCTGTTGAGCTTAGGATTATCGAGTCTTCTACCAGTGGGGCTCCGGGAGGCACCGTCAAAGTGCATCTGCCAGCATGGATCGGCACGATCGACCGAGAGAACGGCCTCATCAGGAAAGCCTAGATCCAGCGGCTGATCCGCAGAGATCGGGTGAGCAGCCAGAAATTCCGCCAATGCTTGCCCTTTGATGGCCTTCTGAGACACATACCTGATGTCGAACTGCTGGAGAATCACAGCCCACCGCGCTAGACAGCCAGTCAACATAGGCCGGCTCAGGATATATTTCAACGGGTCTACCCGAGAAACCAACTGTATCTCGTGGTGCTGCAAGTAGTTCCGTAATTTCTGTACGGAAAATACGAGTGCCAGGCAGCTCTTCTCGATGGGGGAATACCTAACTTCTGCATCGAGGAGCATGTGACTAAGGTAATAGAGGCTATTCTCTGTTCACTCGTTGTTCTTCTGGGCGAGAAGGGCACCAAGGGACTGTTCCAGGGCAGTCACATAAAGGACCAGCGGCTTCCCGGATACAGGCGGCATCAGAACCGGAGGCTGAAGCAGGTACTGCTTGATTTCCTCAAAAGCGGTCTGACACTCCTTATCCCATACATAGGTGGCACCTTTCTTCATGAGCCGAGAAAAGGGCTTACACTTGCCGGCCAGATTCGTGATGAATCGGCGTATATAGGCTAAGTGGCCTTGGAACCCTTGCAGTTCTCGAATGTTACCTGGGGGAGGCATCTGGCTAATCGCCCTGATCTTCTCTGGGTCGATCTCAATACCCCGGTATCTCACCACAAAGCCAAGAAACTTCCCTGAGGTGACCCCGAAGGCACACTTCAACGGGTTCATCTTCAGGCGGTGAGACCGGAGGAAGCCGAACACTTTCTCAAGATCTTTGAGATGGTCCTGATGCTGGCGCGATTGGACCACCAAGTCGTCGACGTATCATTCCACCAGTGTGCCGAGGATTGGCTTGAATATGCGGTGCATCACCCGTTGATAGGTGGCACCTGCATTCTTCAGGCCGAAGGGCATGACCTGGTAACAAAAGATACCTTGGGGGGGCCTGAAGGCAGTGAACTCCTCATCCTCAAGGGCCATCCGAATTTGGATGTATCCGGAGTATCCATCCATGAAGGAGAGGTCTTGGAACCCTGCAGTGGCTTCAATCAACAGCTCTGTCACCGGAAGGGGAAAATCATCCTTCGGACAGTGGCGGTTGAGATCGCGGAAGTCGATACAGACTCTGATCTGCCCATTCTTCTTCCTGACCGACACAATGTTGGCCAGCCATCTGGGGTACTGAACTTCCCTCACGAAGTTGGATTTGATAAGCTTGTCAACTTCGGCCTCAACCATGGCACCGTGGACTGGGTGTATCTTCCTGGGACGCTGCTTGAACCCGCGATGGTTCGCAGGGAGACCAAGGCGGTGGACGGCTACCTGAGGATCTAGCCCCGACATCTCGTCATAGCCCCAAGCGAACACATCACGGTGCTGTCTGAGGAATTCCACATACTGCTGCCGCTCCTCAGAGGGCATGGAGGCACTGACCAATGTGGGTCTTGGATCTGCCTCGGTTCCAAGGTTCACTTGTACTAATTCATTGACCGTGGCGGAGACGCCCTCCTCAAAGGCTGGGGGTGCATCTTCCATGTCCTCTCCACTCGTGGAGGGATCGTCCACGGGAGAGACTACGTTGGAAACTGCATTGGGGCTACCAGATCCTGCTGGGCCGCTGGTGCTGTCATGGGCGGTCGCGGTCATCTCATCAGGAGACTCACAGGCCGTCGAGACCATGGCTACGTCCAACCGATGGATCGGGAGGACGTAAGCGTCATCCAAACTTGCCCAGGGATCACTTTCAACAGCAAAAGGCTCAACCTCACCTATCAGGATCTACTTATCCTTGCTCTTGTAATAGTCCGCGTCCAGATAGCGGGCTTCACATGAGGCAAAAGGAGAGGCATCTCCCTGAAGCACTCCTACTCGACCATTAAGGGAGTATTTAAGGCATTGGTGGTATGATGAGGGAACCGCCGCATGAAGGTGGAGCCACGGCCTTCCCATCAATGCGTTATACGCAGTGTCCTGAGAGACTACCATGAATTCGGTGTTGGAAACCAGGTCACCGAACTGGGTCTTCAAACGTATCTTGCCGACCGGAGTTTGCTCCGTGCGGTCGTACCCCTGGATCCTGAGGTCGGAGGGAATCAAGTCATCCTCAGACAACCCCAATCTCCGGAGCGTCCGAGTTGGAATCAGGTTAATCCCGGACCCCTTGTCGACAAGACAGCGCTGGACTTCAAGGCCATTGAACTGGCCAGTAACATACAATGGATGAATGTGCCCCTGTATAGGAGGGTCTTCATCCTTACCAGAGAACGAGATAACTGCCTCACATTCGGCGTTCTCAATCGCTTCGGCGTGAAAGGCCTCTACAGCCGCAACTTCCGTCTCAAACTGGAGGGGGCTCTTTAGGGCTTCAGCGAGCGCCTCGCGCATCTCAGGTGACAGGCGCAGAGCCTCAAGGATGGAGAGCCTTGCTGGGATGTCGGCCAAGTGCTTCAGGAAATCATACTTTCTTGCCAAGCGCGAGCCCCTGGTAGCAGGAGGTTGCTCTGCGGTTGGAGGCATGACGGGCCTTTCCAGTTGGACCGGCGACCGACTGGTGCTTGGCGCATCTCGTTGTTCACTGGTTGAAGCCCGGGAAGTGGTCACCGTAATGGGGCCAGGAGGCCGGGATGGACTCGTGGTAGGACGGAGCTGGTCGCGGCGCGGATGAGGCGGTTCTTCCTGGTCCCACACCACAAACGGTGGCAGAGGCGAATCCGTCATCCCCGGATGGGGGGGCTGCGCGCGCTGAGCTCGGTTTTGAGCCCGCTGCCTAGTCTCGGTGGCGTGCACGGCCTGGCTGGAGGTACCAACTGCCGTGCCCCAGCGACTCCTGTTGTTGCGGTTCCTCCGACGATGGCGACAACCGGGGACACTAGGGAGGTCCACCTGGTGTTCTTCAACGTCAGGAACCGAAAAGGGATTTACCAGCTCGACAGTATTAACCGAAGCGTACCCAACACTGTCACCGGACGAATCATTCATCACCGGGCGGATCCAGGGAGGGACTCCCATCTCCGGGGGCATGAAATCGCCGAAAGTGCGGGACAGCGGCGGAACTGGCGGGGCGCGCTCTTCCTTCTTGCGCCGCCGCCGTTTTCTCTTCTCAGAAGAGGCAGGCTGGGACGACGATGCCGAAGCAGCACCCGCAGATTCTGGGGGCTCAGGCTGATTCAAGCGCGCATGGATGATTCCATGGGCGCGAATGATCGTCTTGCGGGTCATCCAGTCATTATACTTCTGGGATCCGCGGTCGGAGACCAGCTTCCATTCGTCCTCGTCGCCACTATCGTCATCTGATCTCACGAACACACCCGCCACTTGTGCTGGAGCTGGGCCCAACCTGATTACATTGTTGTTAATCTGGTCTTGGAGCCAGTCCTTAAACACATAGCACCGCCGTATGGTGTGACCCAGGGCCCGATGGTAAGGGCAGTAGCGGGGGTTATCCGTGAGATGTGCCTCCTCTGGCCTCCCACACTCAGGCAGTCGCACAATCCTCTGCTCCAGGGCGCTCCGGAAATAACCGGGGACCTGATCCTCGTGAAATGAGTAAGTCAGGTATCGCGGGGCCCTAGGAGCGTGGTCTTGACGAGGGGCTGGAGGGGCCTTCCGAGGAGGTGGACCCCGATTATCTCGCCTGGGTTGTGGCGGTACATTACGCGGAGGGGCCGACCGGTTCTGGGGCTGCCACTGCTGGGCCGGGAACTGAGCCTGTGGAGGCGGATTCCTGTGAGGCTATGGAGCTGGCCTCACTGGCAGCAGCTCCAACTGCCTAGGGGCCTCTATCTGGGCAATAGCAGCGGGCTCAGCCCTGCTGACTCTCCTTGCAGGGATCATAGGAGGCAGCGGGCGTGCCTGACTGGCCTGTTGCAGGGCTTCCTCAAGAGGTTGAGCTTTGTTTGAGAAGTCCCTGAACCCTCCGGGGTAATTCTGAGTGTTCAAGGAAGGGACCAGCTCGGTCTTGACGTTCCCGACGCACATTATCGGCAACTGCTCCTGAGTCAATGGCATGTCAAGGGAATACGTGAGACCCTTCCATCAGGCGACGAAATCCGCGACTCGCACATCAGGCCTTTGCTTGCACGTGAAGAGGTCTGCGATACTCGTCTTCCGGGTCGTAGAACTGAACTGATAGAGGAACTGTCTACGAAGGTCCTCCCAGCTAGTTATCGACCCGACGGGGAGCTGGCTGTACCAGACAAATGCTGGCCCTTCCAGTGTCTGGAAAAAGCAGCGAAGCTTGGAGGCCTCCTGCTGCGCCGGAGTTCCCAACATAGGCCCACACCTCGAGTTGAAATGGGCCAAATGTTGTGGCGGATCTCCAGTCCCGTTGAAGGGGGCGAAAGTGGGGTTCCCGAATCCCGGAGTTGCCGGCATGTCATCCACCCATGCTGGGTATGGCTTGCCGTCCGGTGGGATCGCCACTTGCCGAGTCTCCAAGGCTTCCAAGCGGGCGATGAGTGCCGCCATCGGATCGTCCGGACATGGGTTCCAGTCCTGGCGAGGATCTCTAACCACGAGTGCATTGCATGGCTCTTCAATCGGGTCGTCGACCGGGTCGTCGAACTCGGCAGCTCGTGGGATGGCGGGCGGAGCGGCCCTTGGGGCAGCGGGAGGAATCCGAGTGGGGTCTCTCAGGTAGTCACGCCGTTCGGGAGGGTGTGGTGAAACATACCGCACCCTCTTGCCATAGGCAATGGCCTCTCCCATGTCGGCAAACACGGCATAATCACAGTTGCCTGGGAGAGTCTCGTCGAGGAGTGGTTGTTCCTATCCCTGCTGTCCGGGCCTAGGATCACCGTAGTCAGGCCGCCGCTCTGCAGCGCGCTCGGCGAGGAGCTGGTCAACTAGCTTCTTCTGCTCGGCGAGCTGTTGACGTAGCGTGGCCTTCTCGGGATCCTCATCTGCCCTTTGTATGGAGGCAGATGGGTCGGCGGGCTTCATAGCCCCGCCGTGCTCTTTACCTTTGCTGACGTTTCGGCTCAACGTCAGTGCTTCAGTGGGTGTGGGGAGACCCAGGAGTTTCCTCTGGTGATGAGTAACTCTCACAGATGGATCCAACGACGGCTTGACTTCGGGGGGAGAGCCCCCGTCGAGATGTTCCAAGTCGTTCCCCTCTCCCGACAGGTCAGCCATATTGACCGTTTCCGTCCCTGGGGATGTACCCTCAGGGCCACCCAACGAGTCGGGCTGTCGGCGAATCACACTGAAGCGTAGGGCAGCGTACTGCCCCCATCCACGGATATACACGTGGTGGGTGGCTTCATAGATAACCTCGAGGAGTACTTGAAAACACTCAACGCATCGTCGTTGGAGGGCCTCGTGGTGCCCAAATGACCCGGGGTGCTGAACCGCGGGGAGCGTGGCCAGGTCAATCTGACGGCACTGCTCACCAATATCCTCCAGGTGTGATTGAATCCCAGGATATGGAATTTGTAGGCGGTGAAGACGAGAGTGGGTCTCCCGGAGAGTTTGGCGGAAGCATTCGAACTCATCCGGGGTGAGCGATTCTGGTGCATCAAAGTCCGGTCCTGTGACTGGCCAAAACTTCTCAGGGAAGTGGCCTTCTGCAAGGACGGTCCAGAAGCTCCACGACTCAAACTCGGGACCCAGGTCTTCTTGGTCCCCTTCAGCGACTGGGAATGGACGGGGAACCGGCAGTGGTGCCGAGGCGGGCCGCTGGGCCGGCGGGCTGGACGGAGGTGAATACGGCGAGCAGGCCGATTGGCCTCCATATCCCGGGCCGCCCTCTGAGGGTTGCGGTGCCCCAGCTACCACATCACGATAGGACGGGCCGGCGAGCGAACATCCTGCCGTAGCGTCGGTGCTCGCCGAGGGTGCACTAGATCGTGGCTCGACCGTCGGTCCCCAGAAAAGGTCTCCGGCTTCTCCGATCGAGGCAGAAGGCGCTTCCGGAGGGGCTGGTACCAACCGCAAGCTTGATCCTTGGGGGTCTACCAGGTCCTCGCTACTCCGGATATACCTTCGGAGAGAAGCGGGGATCACATCGATCTCACTCTCGGGGAGTACGAGGCTGACGTGCCGCATTCCTACCCCTGCACCTTACTGGCGGGATCGGGGGGAGGGCTCCGTCGCTGAATCATACTCCGCCTCCGTATCAGAGAAACGAACCGGTCGGATCTCTGTCCGGAATTCCCTAACATTCCTCCCTCGACGTCGACGCCTCGCCTTCCTGCCCCTGGGTGGTTCTTAGGGGCATGGATGATCTCTGTACTGGCGTCCTCTGGCCGCACCGGTGCTGGGGCCAAGAGGACTGGAAACCAAGGTGCGAGGAGCACCGGGACAGATATCAAAGGGGACGCGGGGAGAGATGATTCCGGGCGGGCCTCCGGGCCGGGATCAGAAGGTGGGATTACCCATGCCTCTTGGATCGGCCACACGGAGTAGACCCTGCTGGTGAATAGCGCTACCGCGAGGTGGTCCGTGGTGGCTATTGCCTGTACCATCACCCGGGAGAGTCAACCCAACCTGCCTTTGGGGCGGTCGGGGCCTCGATCCAGGTCGGGCATAGAAGTGCCCCTACTCAAGATGCGCAGGGGCATGGTGACTGGAGCCAGCAGTGGCTTGGGCCAACGCAGCTGCTGTTGCTAGGGCCCCAAGGTGGGAGTCCTCTTCCGCTCGTGCCCGACGTTGGCGTCGGGGCAAACGAGTCGGGATTAGCGGCATAGGCAGGTGGAGAGCCTGTTCTTCGACTTGAGAAGCCTGGCGGCAGTGTCGACGTGGCTTGGCAGGAGCCCTTATCGCGGATCCCTAGAGCGAATCTCGGATAGGGTGGTCCCGGACATCCTCCACCTCATCCGCATAGGGGAGGGAGCTGTCGGAGCGTTCCGGGGATAAACTCCCGAAGTGGTTGGACGTCAAGGTAGGCAGCGTTGCCTCCCTGCGCGGCCCTTGGGGGCGGCGTTGGTGGCGAGGTGCAGCTTCCTCGAGGTCTAGGCGAGCCATGTCCCTGGTGGGGATGACTCTCTCTTCCTCATATCTCCGCACCAAGTTGTTGATCACCCTTCTCTGGATGACCTCCGAGGGGGAGAGAGGGCGTGGTTGCCCCACAGTTGCGGCTGCTGGGACTGTTGTGGAATGGGAGGGACCGCGCGGAGTAGCAGCGTCGGTGTTTCCCCTACCCCTGCACCAGTGGGCGGGCGGCGATCGGGCACTGGATTGGGCGACCTGATTCCTGAAAGTAGGGAGAAGAACCCATTAATACTGACAGGAAAAGGAATCGACAACCAATCATTAGTGCCACGACACCTTCCGTGGGGGGAACCCAGGCCATCGACATCATGAGACGGAGTGCCCGATTTCCCTTCCCCAGCCCCTGGCGGGTTCCGTGCCCCGGTGCTGAATGCTCGGCCGGGCAACATGCTAGTCTTCCAACACCTCTGAAAGCTATCGGTCTTCGTATTGAAGAGAAGAGATTCACGTCGGGTTCACCATTTTCTGTTTCGGTGCGGATGTGCGTCGAGTTTCTATTCCGACGCTGTTCCGCCAGGACGCGTTCGCGCGTGCGCTCGTCGACCCGAGGGGATGGGAGCGCGGCTTGTGGCCCCGCAGTCCCGCTTTCCAAAGGTGGGAAGCATTCGTCCCCTATTCAGGGACGTCTGCTCCTTGATCGAAACCGGGATGATGGGATGTCGGCTCCTCCTTCCATGGACGTCTCCTCGGAACTCATCGCCTAATCCGGGTCTCCCTCATAGATTTAAGAATGTTCGTGAATCTCGTTCCCAGCGCCATATCTTCATGGACACCGGTTAATTATGCTGCTTCTTCCCAGACGCTCCAAGGAGTCTGGTCGGGGCAGCAACCCGCGGTGAGGAGACCGGGTAGCTCTGGGTGTTGGGGGCGTGTCTTGACACTGCGGCTCTGCATGTCTACCTTCCATCCCTAATAGGGCTTCTCGAAGGCATGATGGCCTGAGGCATCCCGCGCTGGGTGCGAGGAACTGCGTTACCTGAGGTTTTCCTCAGCTTCCCATGTTTAACACGGGGTATGCCGCGAGTTTAACGTTCAGCGGGGACGGCATCGGACTGATCAACACGAGGAGTGGATCAGATGATAGAACCCCTTACGGGGAACCTCTGACGTTGGGGCCAGCACATGGGCGGCTTCCCGAGTGAAGTGGAGTGGAATGAAATGGCATGACCCCACCGGGATGTGGCATCCCGGGTAAGGATCAGGATGGATGATGGAGTGAAGAGCTTGGACCCCGTAGAGGCTTCCTACGTACCGCGCGTTAGCGCGGATCAAAGTCAGCGTAGTTCGGATATACAGTTTAACGTCATGCTGGACGATGGCAAACCGACTCACAAGGAGGTCGAGGCTGCCGGGCGGAGGATTGAACCGAACCACCTCGCACGGAGGGGGATGGAACGGCCGGGTGGATCACAGTTTCACGTCATGATGTACATTGGAAAGCCGACTCACGAGGAGGTCTAGGCTACTGGCACACACGAAGTGGGTGGATCACAGTTTAACGTCTTGCTTGACGATGGTGTTTGGGGCTTACACTCTAAGGAGGCCCATATGCGGCAAAGCTCAGTTGGAGAGGTACTTGGGCCGAAGATGATAGACACCTCGATCCCTGTTACGCCCTCTACAGGCTTCGGTAGTGGGGAATCACAATGGAGATACACACGTGCAGTCCCCCACAAGGGCGGATTCATAGGTGAATCGACGCGAATGTGAACCCGGGAGGGGTCCACTGATGGACGAACCGACGTGAATACGACCGGGATGACCAGGTGGTGGGATTGAACCTTAGGGAGGCTTCCTACGTACCCTGTTTAGGAGACAGGGATCAAAGTCCACGTAGTTCATTCTGTCAGGACTTACGCACTGAGGCAACCTGAGTGCAGCAAAGCTCAGTTGAAGAGGGACTTGGGCCGAAGGTGAGAGACACCTCGATCCCTGTCACGCCCCCTACTGGCTTCGGCAGTGGAGAAGCACAACGGAGATACACATGTGCAGTCCCCCACAAGGGCGGATTCATAGGTGAATCGACGTGAATGTGAACCCGGGAGGGGTCCACTGATGGACGAACCGACGTGAATATGACCGGGACGACCAGGTGGTGGGCTTGAACCTCAGGGAGGATTCCTACGTACCCTGTTTAGGAGACAGGGATCAAAGTCCACGTAGTTCATTCTGTCAGGACTTACGCACTGAGGCAACCTGAGTGCGGCAAAGCTCAGTTGAAGAGGGACTTGGGCCGAATGTGAGAGACACCTCGATCCCTGTCATGCCCCCTACTGGCTTCGGCAGTGGGGAAGCACAACGGAGATACACATGTGCAGTCCCCCACAAGAAACTAGGGGTTTGTAATACCCTACCCCCGTGGGCGAAGGCCACTCCAATAAATCGTCCCTAAAGAGGGGAAATCCTGACATCCCTGCAGAGACGAGCGGGTGGGGGCCACATCCAAACCGGGGGGGACCCTGCGTGCGAGGCATGAGATCGGGTGATGCGGAAGGTTTAACGTCTTGCCGGACGAAGTACAGTTTAACGTCGTGTATTGAGGACGATGGGGTTTGGGGCTTACACCTTGAGGAGGCCCATATGCTAGACAGTTTAACGTCGTGAAGCTTGGATGAGGTGCAGTTTAGCGTCCTGCAGGACGATGGATGCTTGGCAGTTTAACGTCCTGCAGTGCGGACGAGGTGCAGTTTAGCGTCCCGCAGGACGATGGATGCTTGACAGTTTAACGTCCTGCAGCGCGGACGAGGTGGTGCCGCCAATGGGTCTGTGTCACTTCGCGTGAGCCTGGAGGGCCGCACGGGAAGACAACGTACGGTGCGGGCACCCGGGATGAAGATCATCGGGCGCCACGCAGGCGCGTACCCTTAGGGGGTCAAAGGGGGCGACCCTGGCGGTTTGCGCACAAAAGAGGAGCTTGGCGCGCAATACCGCGGGTCAGCGCGCAATTGGGAGGGCTGGCGCGCAATTGGGCCATTGCTTTGCGCGCGGAAGATGGAGATTGCGCACACCGGGCCTCTGATAGCGCGCGGGGGAAACGGCCCATTCTTTAACGAATGGCCACTTAATAAGGGGGGGTGCGCGCAATCAGGCTGGATTGCACGCAACCAGGGGGCAATTGCGCGCAAGAGGCTTCTTTTGTGCACGAAGGCCTTCGGGTGAGGAGTTGGTCAAAGGAAAGAAGCCAAAGGGGTTGCGCGCGAAGGCGAACCCCGGGGCTTGCTTGCGCGAAATAAAGGAGGTTACCTGAAGATCGGCATTGCGCGCGGAGGGGGCGGGATTGCGCGTACGAGCGACCCTTCGAATTCTGGAAACCTTTAAAACGTCGGGGGTCGCCTTGTATTTATAGGAAACCCCGGGCGCGCAATTCGCCACGCGAGCGCGCAATTCGGCTCGCAGGCACGCAATTCGACTCGCGGGCGCGCAATTCGGCTCGCGGGCACGCAACGCGGCTCGGGTGCGAAATAGGGGCCCGACGTGCAATAGGGCCGCGCACGGGCGTCGGGCACGGAACATTCCACGCCGACTCGGCCCATTGCGCGAATCCCTGAAAGATTGCGCATGCCTCGCCAATATTGCGCGCGGGCCTCCGATATTTCGTGCAAGGCCTTCGGGCCTTCCGAAACATGCTTCTGACTCCAAATATGACCTCGCTTTCCTCATCCGGAACTTCTTTGAGGAGCAATGGACTTTTCCGGCATCTACAAAATCCCCCCCTCGGAATCTAATCGGCAAGAGGTCACAACGATCGGGTTCCGAGGGAGACGCCGGAATGCCGAAGTCCTGGGCGGGAGCGTGCATAGGCCAGGATCGGCAAGCTGCGCGCTGCGACCGCCGACGAAGAGAGGGCATGCAGAGAGCGAGAAGCAGCTCTGGAGGCCGCCAGCCAAAGGGTAGCGGCGTTGGAAAGATCCATTCAGCATGCTAATCCCTAGGGGCTTTGTTTTTTCCATTCCCAGAACCTTTTTCTTCCACTACTCAATACTTCGATCCATTTGTATGAATCAACATATTTATCTGCATCTTTTGGCTTAACGTGGTCAACCAAAATTCATTGCATCCACAATTGGGCCTGGATTTCTAAGGAAAAGAGGGAGGTCATTCCTAGGAAAGGAGACCTCAGACCTAATCAATGTACCATCCCCCCAACTTGTTCCGACACACGAGCGGGACAACGCTTGGGGCGTTGAGATTTTATCCGAACATAGGGAGATGAAAAAAGGGTGAATCGCGTGTCCCGAATTCAGAAATCCACGACGGTTAGTCTTCCAGGAAATGCCCAAGACGGCAAGCGGACAATGGATTAATCGACCATACTACTGCAATAGACGGACCGAATGTCATCATTCATATTGTAGGAGGCGGATCACATGTCATCATCAATACCGCTTTGGGGGTTCCTTCAGACACAAGGGTGGAAATCCGGATCAAAAGAGCATGTGAAGCGTGGGGCGAAGTGATGATTTGTTCGGACAGAATCTAACACTCCCAAAATTGCGCCACCGTGGGGAAAGCATATTAGGAGGATGCACCAATCTGGCCGTGAATCACCCCAATTCCCAGATAGAACCTCTTTGACGAGGAAACTGTCGCTTCCCATCATTGCAATGGGGCATCCCGAGCTGAATCAGGGAGAATATCACAACCGCACCACTCTACCAGAAGCTAGGCCAGACGGCCGGCGACAAGGAGGGGCGGAACTTAGCGACCCCTGAGGCTGGACCCGAGTAGAGATGCCCGGGCGTTCCTACGTACTCCATCAAGCTGGAGATCAAGCCACACGTAGTTCTGAGAGTGCAGTTTTAACGTCATGCGGGACGTAGAACCCCGATTAGGGAGATCTTATTTTAAGGTTGTAGAGCTCGGACCATAGGGGCAGATCTTAGTTTAAGGTCTTAGAGCTCGGACCATAAGAACCTCAAAGTTCGCCACATCGTGGTCCTATCCCCTGGATATGCGAAGATGCACTGAGGGATAGTGTCAAGAGTGCCGAGATTTTTCCTGGTCAGAATGGGGGTTGGAAAACGTAATGTGAATCATGCGGCCATTCACTGAAGGACTGGGGGCACCGGCGTAACGATATGGGAGTACTGCCGACCGTGGCGGAAAAGAAGCATCAATATCGCCCTGACCGTTGATGGAATGAGGCAGCAAACGAGCATCAACCGCTTAAGCGCATGATTCATATCGATTTGCTGCCCAAGGCCCTTGGGGGAACCAGCCCGGATCGGTGGGAGAGCACTGAGGCATTGTATCCAGACCGCTCACGGGGGGTTCCACCTAGGGCGTAAGTGATGGGTCCGAATGAAGGGGAGCATGAAGCCTGAAAAGTGGAAGGAACCTGACCAAGCTGAACCTGACCCTCCTGGTAATAGACCAGAGTACTCTTGACACCGGTGGACCACTGCAAGGGGTCTAGGGACACGCCTTGAGGGTGACCCGAAGGCGGCGGATTCCCAAGAGAAGGGGGAATCTTTAAGAGGTGGGGGGCTGGACCCGAAGTTTCAAACATCCGGGCGTTCCTACGTATCCCATAAGGATGTGAATCAAGCCACACGTAGTTCTTGAAGTGTGGCGCAACACAATCGGACACCAGCGCGGGGAGGGGTGCGGGTCTGGCCCTTGCACCCAGAAGGAGCGGTATTTGATATTTCTTGTTTGTCCTTAAAGGTGGATGGTTTTTCTTTGTGCAACGACCTGCCTGTGATTAAGAAATCCCTGGCGTCGCCACAATAATCAAGCCATGAAAGGCATTGATAAATGGTGTTGTTATTAACCAGCGCCCAACGTGAGTGTCCCCTGAGAAGAACATCACGATGCAGTGCCGTTTCTCGTCGGGTGGCCAAGATGATCACAGTTTACGGTCGTGTGGTAAGACCAGGCAACACAGTTTAAGGTCGTGTGGCTCGGACCATGGAGGAATCCTCTTATTGCGATACGGCGGACCCAGCGGAGGTGGGGACACATCCCAGCCCTGTGGTCACGCACAATTCTAGGAGAAGGATCCTGGGATAGGGGCCTGCATATGTCTATCAACCGAGGGGCAGAGATGCTAGCCTCCAGCTACGCTGGGCCCAGAACGCGATTGTTCGGGAGACTCCTTCCTCCTCATGGGGACGAGGTTCAAGCTGCAAATGGCCCTTAGAGAGGACATTAGCATATATCATTGGTGCTCATATCGTGGGAGCCTCAAAAGGCACCATTACCCTGGTTGGCCTGCCTAACGTGTAGAGGTGTATTGAGGGTCAGTATGAAGAGAGAGTGTCGAGTTTCCACTACAACGCACTGAGGCGGAGTGTGATAAGGACTGCGCAACCAATGTTCAGAGCCTGAAAGAGTTGACATGGCGATCAAGTATGTTGCTGACCATATTCGCAACACAACATCTGATCGCGTCAGCCTAGGATGAGGCAAGAAAAGGAGAATCAACCGCTCAAGCGCAGGATTCATATCGATTTGCTGCCCAGGACCCGCCGGTAAATCAACGAGGAGCGGTAGGAGAGCACTAAGGCATCGCATCCAAACCACTAATGAGGATCCCTTTGAGTGAATGCCCGAACAAGAGGAAGCGCGAGGCCTGACAAGTAACACAGGACTTGTCGGGATTGAATCCGACACTACAGGTCATAGACCGGAGTACCACAAAAAATGCTAACAGATCACCGGAAAGGGTAGGAGGACTCACCTTGAGAGCAACCAAAGGACGGTAGATCCCTGTGATCAACCAAGAGACGAGGCTGGACCTGGAACACAAACGTCCAGACGGTCCTACGTATCCCATAAGGATGGGAATCAATCCGTACGTAGTTCTTGAGAGGCAGTTTAACGTCATGCAGGACGAAGTGCAGTTTAACGTCATGCGGGACGATGGAGCATGCAGTTTAACATCCTGCAGCGTGGACGAATGCAGTTTAACGTCGTGCGGGACGAAGTGCAGTTTAACGTCATGCGGGACGATGGAGCATGCAGTTTAATGTTCTGCAGCGTGGACGAATGCAGTTTAACGTCGTGCGGGACGAAGTGAAGTTTAACGTCATGCGGGACGAAGTGCAGTTTAACGTCATGGGGGACGAAGTGCAGTTTAACGTCATGCGGGAAGAAGTGCAGTTTAACGTCATGCGGGAAGAAGTGCAGTTTAACGTCATGCGGGACGAAGTGCAGTTTAACGTCATGCGGGACGAAGTGCAGTTTAACGTCATGCGGGATGAAGTGCAGTTTAACGTCATGCGGGACGAAGTGCAGTTTAACGTCATGCAGGACGAAGTGCAGTTCAACGTCGTACGGGACGAAGTGCAGTTTAACGTCCTGCGGGACGAAGTGCAGTTTAACGTCGTACGGGACGAAGTGCAGTTTAACGTCGTGCGGGACGAAGTGCAATTTAACGTCGTGCGGGACGAAGTGAAGTTTAACGTCGTGCGGGACGAAGTTCAGTTTAACGTCGTGCGGGACGAAGTGCAGTTTAACGTCGTGCGGGATGAAGTGCAGTTTAACGTCGTGCGGGACGAAGTGCAGTTTAACGTCCTGCGGGACGAAGTGCAGTTTAACGTCCTGTGGGACGAAGTGCAGTTTAACGTCATGCGGGACGAAGTACAGTTTAACGTCATGTTGGACGAAGTGCACTCAGGCAAAGTACTGCTTGAGGAACCGAGCGTTGGTGGGAGGAGTAACACGCTCACCATCCATAGTCACTAGGGAGTACGCGCCATTGGGATAGACCTTGTGGACGACAAAAGGTCCCTCCCACTTGGGCTCCAACTTGGGCGGCTTCCTGCCGGGGATCATTGGTGCTCTTAGGTCTAGTACTAGGTCACCCTGCAGGAAGGAGCGGAGGTGAACCTTCTTATTGAAAGCTCGAGCCATTCTGCTTTGATGCCTCTCCATGTTATGCAAAGCGCGAAGCCTATTCTCATCCAGTGCTTCCAACTCGACTAGACGGGCTTCAGCAGCTCTGCCCGGCGCTTGCTGGTCGTAGACCATAGTGCGCAAGGACGGTAACTGGATCTCGATGGGCAGGACGACCTCAGCTCCATACACCAGGGAATAAGGGGTCATCTGGGTGGAATTGCGAGTCGTCATCCGATAATCCCAGATGGCGTTGGGGAGATTGTCCGGCCAACTCTTCTTGTTCTGACCAACCATCTTTTGCAGAATGTTAGAGAGGGTTTTGTTAAACACCTCAATCTGTCCATTCGCCTGCGCATGATAGCGAGATGTATGGTTCGAGCGAATGTTGTACTTGGCGTACAACTTCTTCAACTCGGCTGCTCGGAAATTGGCTCCGTTATCCGCGAGGATAGCGTGAGGCACTCCAAATTGATAAATGATGTTGGAGGTCATGAAGTCAGCGATAGAACAGGATTTGACCTCTCTGAGCGGAATCGCCTCTGCCCATTTGGAGAAGAAGTCCGTGGCGGTCAGAATGAACCGGCACTGGCGAGCCGTCGCCGGCAGGTAAGGTCCCACAACGTCCAGCCCCCAGACTGCAAAGGGCCAAGAATACCTGGTGGTATGGAGAGGCTCCGGGCGGCCCGATGCACAAAGTTCGCATGAACCTGGCACGCATGGCACTTCCCTGGAATACTCGATGCAGTCATGGATCATGGAGGGCCAGGAGTATCCCAACCTCCGAATCTGGTGGGACAGCTTCGGCCCAGTCTGGTGGGCACCACATGAACCAGCATGAACCTCTTGCATAACTCGTGTGATCTCAACATCCCTAAAGGCAACGGAGGAGAACACCATCAAATCTGCGTCTATAGAGGATCTGCTCCAGGCCGGGACTGCTCTGGAGGAAAAAACTGCGACTGCGCGGCGTCGAACTCGCTCGCGCTCGGCCTGATCCGACGGGAGAATTCCATGTTGGAGGTACTCAACCAAAGGCGTCCTCCAATTAGGGGCTGGTTCGACTGCCATATATGTGGTACTCGGGGCTCCAGGCACAGGGGAAACCGTGGTGAGATTACTTACCGATGGGCCGCGATCTCCCTCCGGGATAATGGGAGTGATGAGCCTGCGGTGCGTCACGCGGATGATCAGGTTGTCCTGCTCAGGCTCTGCGAGTGACGCAACAAGTCTGGGACAAAGCATCTGCTCGACCGTTCTGCGACCGGGGGAATATGGACAATTTCTGGGCTGAGAAGGGAACTGGGCTATCAGGAGGAGGGTGCACTCCAGCAATGGCACAAGTTCCGGCTTCCTGACAACATAGTCGCCATTGATCTGCTTAACGACCAGCTCGGAGTCCCCTTTCACACACAGATGGGGCACGTCGATCTCGAGAGCTAAGTCGAGGCCAGTGATGAGGTCATGGTATTCCGCCTCATTGTTGGTACAGCCCTCTGACAACAGGAAAGAGTATGGCAGCACGGCTTGCTCCGGGGTAATGAAGACGATACCCAAGCCCACTCTGTTGAGCTTAGGATTATCGAGTCTTCTACCGGTGGGGCTCTGGGAGGCACCATCAAAGTGCATCTGCCAGCATGGATCGGCACGATCGACCGAGAGAACGGCCTCATCAGGAAAGCCTAGATCCAGCGGCTGATCCGTGGAGATCGGGTGAGCAGCCAGAAAGTCCGCCAATGCTTGCCCTTTGATGGCCTTCTAAGACACATACCTGATATCGAACTGCTGGAGAATCACAGCCCACCGCACTAGACGCCCAGTCAACATAGGCCGGCTCAGGATATATTTCAACGGGTCTACCCGAGAAACCAACTGTACCTCATGGTGCTGCAAGTAGTGCCATAATTTCTGTATGGAAAATACGAGCGCCAGGCAGCTCTTCTCGATGGGGGAATACCTAACTTCTGCATCGAGGAGAATGTGACTGAGGTAATAGAGGCTATTCTATGTTCCCTCGTTGTTCTTCTGGGCGAGAAGGGCACCAAGGGACCGTTCCAGGGCTATCACATAAAGGACCAGCGGCTTCCCGGATACAGGCGGCATCAGAACCAGAGGCTGAAGTAGGTACTGCTTGATTTCCTCGAAAGCGGTCTGACACTCCTTATCCCATACATAGGTGGAACCTTTCTTCATGAGCCGAGAAAAGGGCTTACACTTGCCGGCCAGATTCGCGATGAATCGGCGTATATAGGCTAAGTGGCCTTGGAACCCTTGCAGTTCCCGAATGTTACCTGGGGGAGGCATCTGGCTAATTGCCCTGACCTTCTCTGGGTCGATCTCAATACCCCGGTATCTTACCACAAAGCCAAGAAACTTCCCGGAGGTGACCCCGAAGGCACACTTCAACGAGTTCATCTTCAGGCGGTGAGACCGGAGGAAGCCGAACACTTTCTTAAGATCTTTGAGATGGTCCTGGCGCTGGTGCGATTTGACCACCAAGTCGTCGACGTAGCATTCCACCAGTGTGCCGAGGATTGGCTTGAATATGCGGTGCATCGCCCGTTGATAGGTGGAACCTGCATTCTTCAGGCCGAAGGGCATGACCTGGTAACAAAAGATACTTTGGGGGGCCATGAAGGCAGTGAACTCCTCATCCTCAGGGGCCATCCGGATTTGGTTGTATCCGGAGTATCCATCCATGAAGGAGAGGGCTTGGAACCTTGCCGTGGCGTCAATCAACAGCTCTGTCACCGGAAGGGGAAAATCATTCTTCGGACAGTGGCGGTTGAGATCGCGGAAGTCGATATAGACTCTGATCTGCCCGTTCTTCTTCCTGACCGGCACAATGTTGGCCAGCCATCTGGGGTACTGAACTTCCCTCATGAAGTTGGCTTTGATAAGCTTGTCATCTTCGGCCTCAAACATGGCACCGTGGACTGGGTGCATCTTCCTGGGAGGCTGCTTGAACCCGCGATGGTTCTCCGGGAGACCAAGGCGGTGGACGGCTACCTGAGGATCTAGCCCCGACATCTCATCATAGCCCCAAGCGGACACATCATGGTGCTGTCTAAGGAAGTCCACGTACTGCTGCCGCTCCTCAGAGGGCATGGAGGCACTGACCAATGTGGGTCTTGGATCTGCCTCGGTTCCAAGGTTCACCTGTACTAACTCATCGACAGTGGCGGAGATGCCCTCCTCAAATGCTGGGGGTGCATCTTCCACGTCCTCTCCACTCGGGGAGGGATCGTCCATGGGAGAGACTGCATTGGAAACTGCATTGGGGCTACCAGATCCTGCTGGGCCGCTGGTGCTGGCATGGGCGGTCGCGGTCATCTCATCAGGAGACTCACAGGCCGTCGAGACCATGGCTACGTCCAACCAATGGATCGGGAGGACGTAAGCGTCATCCAAACTTGCCCAGGGATCACTTGCAACAGCGAAAGGCTCAACCTCACCTGTCAGGATCTGCTTATCCTTGCTATTGTAATAGTCCGCATCCAGATAGCGGGATTCACATGAGGCAAAAGGAGAGGAATCTCCCTGAAGCACGCCTACTTGACCATTAATGGAGTATTTAATGCATTGGTGGTATGATGATGGAACCGCCGCATGAAGGTGGAGCCATGGCCTGCCCATCAATGCGTTATACGCAGTGTCCTGAGAGACTACCATGAATTCGGTGTTGGAAACCAGGTCACCGAACTGGGTCTTCAAACGTATCTTGCCGACCGGAGTTTGCTCGGTGCGGTCATACCCCTGGATCCTGAGGTCGGAGGGAATCAAGTCATCCTCAGACAACCCCAATCTCCGGAGCGTCCGAGTTGGAATCAGGTTAATCCCGGACCCCGTGTCGACAAGACAACGCTGGACTTCAAGGCCGTTGAACTGGCCAGTAACATAAAACGGACGAATGTTCCCCTGTATAGGAGGGTCTTCATCCTTACCAGAGAACGAGATAACTACCTGACATTCGGCGTTCTCAATCGCTTCGGCGTGAAAGGCCTCTGCAGCCGCAACCTCCGTCTCAAACTGGAGGGGGCTCTTCAGGGCTTCAGCGAGTGCCTCGCGCATCTCAGGTGACAGGCGCAGAGCCTCAAGGATGGAGAGCCTTGCTGGGATGTCGGCCAAGTGCTTCAGGACATCATACTTTCTTGCCAAGTGCGAGCCCCTGGTTGCAGGAGGTTGCTCTGCGGTTGGAGGCATGACGGGCCTTGCCGGTTGGACCGGCGGCCGACTGGTGCTTGGCGCATCTCTCTGTTCACTAGTTGAAGCTCGAGAAGTGGTCACCGTACTGGGGCCAGGAGGCCGGGATGGACTCGTGGCAGGACGGAGCTGGTCGCGGCGCGGCTGAGGCGGTTCTGCCTGGTCCCACACCACAAACGGTGGCGGAGGCGAATCCGTCATCCCCGGATGGGGGGGTTGCGCGCGCTAAGCTCGGTTTTGAGCCCGCTGCCTAGTCTCGGTGGCGTGCACAGTCTGGCTGGAGGTACCAACTGCCGTGCCCCAGCGAATCCTGTTGTTGCGGTTCCTCCGACGGTGGCGATGACCGGGGACACTAGGGAGGTCCACCTGGTGTTCTTCAACGTCGGGAACCGAAAAGGGATTTACCAGCTTGACGGTATTAACCGAAGCGTACCCAACACTATCACAGGACAAATCATTCATCACCGGGAGGATCCGGGGAGGGACCCCCATCTCCGGGGGCATGAAATCGCCGAGAGTGCGGGATAGCGGCGGAACTGGCGGGGCGCGCTCTTCCTTCTTGCGCCGCCGCCGTTTGCTCTTCTTGGAAGAGGCAGGCTGGGACGACGGTGCCGAAGCAGCACCCGCAGATTCTGGGGGCTCAGGCTGATTCAAGCGCGCACGGATGATTCCATGGGTGCGGATGATCATCTTGCGGGCCATCCATTCATTATACTTCTGGGATCCGCGGTCGGAGACCAGCTGCCATTCGTCCTCGTCGCCACTATCGTCATCTGATCTCATGAACACACCCGCCACTTGTGCTGGAGCTGGGCCCAACCTGATTACATTGTTGTTAATCTGGTCTTGGAGCCAGTACTTAAACACGTATCACCGCCGTATGGTGTTCCCCAGGGCCCGATG
The DNA here is from genome assembly GCA_963277665.1 of Viscum album. Classification (NCBI taxonomy): domain Eukaryota; kingdom Viridiplantae; phylum Streptophyta; class Magnoliopsida; order Santalales; family Viscaceae; genus Viscum; species Viscum album. Next base: position 1,404,823,375 of record OY728127.1, on the reverse strand, counting down.
GTAAGGGCAAGTAGCGGGGGTTATCCGTGAGATGTGCCTCCTCTGGCCTCCCACACTCAGGCAGTCGCACAATCCTCTACTCCAGGGTGCTCCGGAAATAACCGGGGACCTGATCCTCGTGAAATGAGTAAGTTAGGTATTGCGGGGCCCTAGGAGCGTGGTCTTGACGAGGGGCTGGAGGGGCCTGCCGAGGAGGTGGACCCCGATTATCCCGCCTGGGTTGTGGCGGTACATTACGCGGAGGGGCCGGCCAGTTCTGGGGCTGCCGCTGCTGGGCTGGGAACTGAGCCCGTGGAGGCCGATTCCTGTGAGGTTGTGGAGTTGGCCTCACCGGTAGTAGCTTCAACTGCCTAGGGGCCTCTATCTGGGCAACAGCAGCGGGCTCAGCCCTGCTGACTCTCCTTACAGGGATCATAGGAGGCAGCGGGCGTGCCTGACTGGCTTGTTGCAGGGCTTCCTCAAGACGTTGAGCTTTGTATGAGATGTCCCTGAACCCTCCGGGGAAATTCTGAGTGATCAAGGAAGGGACCAGCTCGGTCTTGACGTTCCCGACGCACATTGTCAGCAACTGCTCCTGAGTCAATGGCATGTCAATGGAATACGTGAGACCCTTCCATCGGGCGACGAAATCCGCGACTCGCTCATCAGGCCTTTTCTTGCACTTGAAGAGGTCTGCGGTACTCGTCTTCTGGGTCGTAGAACTGAACTGATAGAGGAACCTTCTACGAAGGTCCTCCTAGCTAGTTATCGACCCGACGGGGAGCTGGCTGTACCAGACAAATGCTGGCCCTTCCAGTGTCTGGACAAAGCAGCGAAGCTTGGCGGCCTCCTGCTGCGCCGGAGTTCCCAACATAGGCCCGCACCTCGAGTTGAAATGGGCCAAATGCTGTGGCGGATCTCCAGTCCCGTTGAAGGGGGCGAAAGTGGGGTTCCCGAATCCCGGAGGTGCCGGCATGTCATCCACCCATGCTGGGTATGGCTTTTCGTCCGGTGGGATCGCCACTTGCCGAGTCTCCAAGGCTTCCAAGCGGGTGATGAGTGCCACCATCAGATCGTGCGGACATGGGTTCCAGTCCTGGTAAGGATCTCTAACCACGAGCGCATTGCATGGCTCTTCAATCGGGTCGTCGACTGGGTCGTCGAACTCGGCAGCTCGTGGGATGGCGGGCGGAGCGGCCCTTGGGGCAGCGGGAGGAATCCGAGCGGGGTCTCTCAGGTAGTCACGCCGTTCGGGAGGGTGTGGTGAAACATACCGTGCCCTCTTGCCATAGGCAATGGCCTCTCCCATGTCGGCAAACACGGCATAATCACGGTTGCCCGGGAGAGTCTCGTCGAGGAGTGGTTGTTCCTGTCCCTGCTGTCCTGGCCTAGGATCACCGTAGTCAGGCCGCCGCTCTGTAGCGCGCTCAGTGAGGAGCTGGTCAACTAGCTTCTTCTGCTCAGCGAGCTGTTGACGTAGCGTGGCCTTCTCGGGATCCTCATCTGCCCTCTTTATGGAGGCAGATGGGTCGGCGGGCTTCATAGCCCCGCCGTGCTCTTTACCTTTGCTGACGTTTCGGATCAACGCCAGTGCTTCAGTGGGTGTGGGGAGACCCAGGAGGTTCCTATGGTGACGAGTAACTCTCACCGATGGATCCAACGACGGCTTGTCTTTAGGGGGAGAGCCCTCGTCGAGAAGTTCCAAGCTGTTCCCCTCTCCCGACAGGTCAGCCATATTGACCGTTTCCGTCCTTGGGGATGTACCCTCAGGGCCACCCAGTGAGTCGGGCTGTCGGCGAATCGCACTGAAGCGTAGGGCAGCGCACTTCCCCCATCCACGGATATACACGTGGGGGGTGGCTTCCTCGATAACCTTGCGAAGTACTTGAAAACACTCAACGCATCGTTGTTGGAGGGCCTCGTGGTGCCCAAATGACCCGGGGTGCCGAACCGCGGGGAGCGTGGCCAGGTCAATCTGACGGAACTGCTCACCAATATCCTCCAGGTGTGCTTGACTCCCGGGATATTGCATTTGTAGGTGGTGAAGACGGGAGTGGGTCTCCCGGAGAGTTCGGAGGAAGCATTCGAACTCATCCGGGGTGGACGATTCTGGTGCATCAAAGTCCGGTCCTGCGACTGGCCAAAACTTCTCAGGGAAGTGGCCCTCTGCAAGGACAGTACAGAAGCTCCACGACTCAAACTCGGGACCCAGGTATTCTTGGTCCCCTTCAGTGACTGGGAATGGACGGGGAACTGGCAGTGGTGCCGAGGCGGGCCGCTGGGCCGGCGGGCTGGCCGGAGGTGAATACGACGAGCAGGCCGATTGGCCTCCATATCTCGGGCCTCCCTCTGAGGGTTGCGGTGCCCCAGCTACCACATCACGATAGGACGGGCCGGCGAGCGAACATCCTGCCATAGCGTCGGTGCTTGCCGAGGGTGCACTAGATCGTGGCTCGACCGTCGGTCCCCAGAAAAGGTCTCCGGCTTCTCCGATCGAGGCAGAAGGCGCTTCCGGAGGGGCCGGTACCAACCGCAAGCTTGATCCTTGGGGGTCTACCAGGTCCTCTCTACTCCGGATATACCTTCGGAGAGAAGCGGGGATCAAATCGATCTCGCTCTCGGGGAGTACGAGGCTGACGTGCCACATTCCTACCCCTTCCCCTGACTGGTGGGATCGGGGGGAGGGCTCCGTCGCCGAATCATACTCCGCCTCCGTATCAGAGAAACGAACCGGTCGGATCTCTGTCCGGAATTCCTTAACATTCCTCCCTCGACATCGACGCCTCGCCTTCCTGCCCCTGGGTGGTTCTTCGGGGCATGGCTGATCTCTGTCCAGGCGTCCTCTGGCCGCACCGGTGCTGGGGCCAAGAGGACTGGAAACCAAGGTGCGAGGAGCACCGGGACATATATCAAAGGGGACGCGGGGAGATATGATTCCGGGCGGGCCTCCGGGCCGGGATCGGAAGGTGGGATAACCCATGCCTCTTGGATCGGCCACACGGAGTAGACCCTGCTGGTGAATAGCGCTACCGCGAGGTGGTCCGCGGTGGCTATTGCCTGTACCAGCAACCGGGAGAGTCAACCCAACCTGCCTTTGGGGCGGTCGGGGCCTCGATCCAGGTCGGGCATAGAAGTGCCCCTGCTCAGGATGCGCAGGGGCCTGGTGACTGGAGCCAGCAGTGGCTTGGGCCAACGTGGCCCCTTTTGCCAGGGCCCCAAGGTGGGCATCCTCTTCCGCTCGTGCCCGACGTTGGCGTCGGGGCAGACGAGTCGGGATTAGCGGCACAGGCAGGTGGAGAGCCCGTTCTTCGACTTGAGAAGCCTGGGGGTGGTGTCGACGTGGCCTGGCAGGAGCCCTTATCGCGGATCCCTGGAGCGAATCTCGGATAGGGTGGTCCCGGACATCCTCCACCTCATCCGCATAGGGGAGGGAGCTGTCGGAGCGTTCCAGGGACAAACTCCCGAAGCGGTTGGACGTCAAGGTAGGCAGCGGTGCCTCCCTGTGCGGCCCTCAGGGGCGGCGTTGGTGGTGAGGTGCAGCTTCCTCAAGGTCTAGGCGAGCCATGTCCCTGGTGGGGATGACTCCCTCTTCCTCATATCTCCGCACCAAGTTGTTGATCACCCTTCTCTGGATGACCTCCGAGGGGGAGATAGGGCGTGGTTGCCCCGCAGTTGCGGCTGCTGGGACGGCTGTGGAACGGGCGAGACCGCGCGGAGTAGCCGCGTCGGTGTTTCCTCTACCCCTGCGCCAGTGGGCGGGCGGCGATCGGGCACTGGATTGGGTGACCTGATTCCTGAAAGCAGGGAGAAGAACCCATTAATACTGACAGGAAAAGGAATCGACAACCAATGAATTGGATGTTTAACTCAATAAATAGAGATTGAATTAAAAGTACTCTTATCAAGTTCATATCGATGACTTGAGAATTTATTGATGGAGTGATTATGTGTATCAAAAGTATATCCACAGAAAGGGGAGTGGAAATTACTACACAAATAATAAATAATGATTCCAAACATAATCATGGAGTAAAATAATCAATGAAGTATGTGTAAAGCTTAATGACTAGAAATTGAAATTTGAAATTCACTTAACAATTTGGTAACATAAAAAACATACATCCCATGAAAGATGGATCATAAAATGACGACATAATTACTTATAAATAAAAGTATATTACACAATTAATACAATCATTGGGCAGTACATACACCACATAAAAGGAAATAGTGGAAGTATGACATGAATCTCACAGAAATAGGATTTGAGATGAAAACCCTTACTTTGTTGTAATCAATCGAGTCGTATGGAAAAAAGTTAATAACAACCAAATTAATCACATAATACCATGAATATAAAGAGAATCATGATACAATATATATCAAATGAAAGTACACAATACACCACATTTAATAAATAAGTGGAGAATAATGGAAATATCATGGAATTAAAAGTGAGATAAGAAACCCCTTACATTGTACGTTTCCTCTGTCAAGGGTAGGTTAACCTCCTGTATAATGGTGAAATAATTGTTTTTAAATTATTCAAGAATCATATACATTAATATTATATCATATATTATTTTTTAATATTTCTTTGTTAATAATATTTTATTATTATCGTCGTTTCGGGTGTTAACTGATTTGTGTTTATTTATATGCTTTATTTCATAAGTAGTGTTTGTTATGAATAGGATGTATCTTATTCATATTCAGAATTATATCAAGTCTTTAAAAATTATTTTTAATTGTCTAATGAAAATTATTCTTGAATGGATTATGATGGGGAATGAATCTCATCATGTTTATGGAGATGGTAATCCGTACGTACACACGAACAACAATATCATTCCTTTGATATTAAAATAATATATAATTGGATGTTATGTCATATATAAAGAATCATTATAAAGTTATATTTAGTATTAAAATCAATTAAACATCATTATTATACCCCTCCAAATAATTATGTATTGAATAACAATTACACCACGACGTGGAGACAATAAGTCGTACGTATGCACGTATGATGACATGTCATTCAAAGGATGGATATAATAATGAATATGGTTGTAACATAATTATAATACCATCACAGTATATTGAAGATACTGGAGTTATTATTTTAGAATAGAAACAACAAAGAAAGATGAAGTGGAAGAAGAAAATAACTTGAAAGAGGTGATGAAATATTTACCTCTTCTTTGGGTTCTTCATTTTGATTTGATCAAAAGGGCTCCTTAGGTTGGATTTTTGACTAAAGGAAGGCCTCCAAGATGAATGGAGGACAATTTAGAGGGTTTTTGGGCATAGTTTGGTCGATACAAATGGCTTTGAAGGTGTTAATTTGAGGGAAGGTGGAGTTCCCTTTTATAAGAGGGGTGAGGGGTACCTTGAAAAAACTAGAAATATTATTTTATAATAAAATCATTTTCAGTTTATAATAGCTCCAAAATTAATTATTTAAATGATAATGAGGGTATGGTTCTAAAATTACACAACCAATATGTTTTAGACAGGTTTGGGTCACTATATTAACCTTATCTTTTAGATTTTACTCTTAGTTAAATAGTTTGACATTTACCATGTCTCTTTGTATTTTTATATTATATGGTTAATAAAATTAATATATACTTCCAAGAGAACCCCAAGTGGTTCATTAATGATACAAATATCATTATATAAGTCTTTTGTCTTAACCTTAGATTTTTAGGAATAGGATATCAATTAATAATATAATAGTTTTTTTAAAAACTCTTTTTTTCAATTTTGACACAATTTGGTATTTTGTTTTTTCTAAATTCATTAAAGCATTATTAATTAGAAAACAAATCATCTAAAAAAACATATAATGTATTATTAACCAATAAAATTAATCTAATTCATAAAAAGTCTCAAATTACATTTATTTTGATATTTATAATATCAAATATTTTAATATTTCAATAATTAGGTAATTGCTGCATCATCATTGTGTCATAAATAATTTAAATTATTTAACGTATAAAAAATATAAATAAATTACCATTATGTAGGAAATATTTTTATCTTTCTAATGAATATTTATAATCTAATTTATCTTATGAATAACCCTATATTAAAAATGGTTTAGTTATTAAGCTTTGAATTTAACACTTTTATCCCTTCTTTGAATTAAATAATAATAAATGTCCTAATCTAATCCAAGTGGACCTAAAGGAACATATTTTATTTATAAGGTTGTTTTTGATCGAATTAAACTTCTCCAATAGTATTAAGACATGTGTTAGGGTAATAATAATATCATTTTTACCCTTAATTACCCAATTTACTTTTAACCGTGGTAAATAAAAGTCAATAGTTACTATTCACCAAAAAATATTTTTATCGTATTAAACCACATTTTACTTACTGATTTCAACCGTGTCTCTTAGATTTTTGAAATCAAATTCACAGAATTTGTAAAATTAAGTTTTATTCAAATTTGCAAATGCTCCTAGGAGGTGGGTAAAAGACGGTTAAAAAGTTCAATAAAATTTTTATATATCTAAAATTATTATAAAATGACTCCAATGAATTACATTGAACTTATATAGATATTATGAATCTATTTTGACATAAAATAAATTTAAATGAAATAAATAATTATTTAAATAAAAAAGCAGTTTTAAACTACAACTCAGTGTTTTTCACTATTCATCACAAATTGAATGTTTTTAGAAAAATACCAAAAATTCACTCTAAGGTAATTTCAATATTCTGAATCCAAAAATGAAGTCCATTTTGAAAGATATAATTTATAAAATTTCCCAAATTGGGTTTTACTATTCATAACGGCTAGTTTGATTGGTCGCGGTGTGTTAAAATCTCGAAGTTGTGTACAATGCAAGCTAATACATTATTCATAGGGAAACGTACTGTGGAAGATTGGGGTGTTACATGATTATTATTTTATTATTAAATATTGATCATATAATTTTTTTTGAGTCATGATCAATGAATTAGTAATATTAGTATATGGAATTCGAATATGAGTAAATTATTTATACAGCATGTGGGGCTCAAAAGGTAGAGATTATCATGAGATACAATTAGAATATATGTTAATATCTTGAGAGGAACATGAATTACTTATCCCAGGGGATATTTTTGGAGAAATGAAGTTATATAATTTTTTTAACCAATACATGATGATGGTGATATGTTATAATTAGTCTATAATCCAAGATCCAAAAGTGTAACAAGATGTATTTATAATTTGGGTTAGTTTATAAAATTTATATACATGGTTATAATAAATACGTCTAAAACTAGAGTAATATTCAATGAGAATACTTTTACCATTGAACTAAGCAGAACATGTGATAACATATACTATAGAATATATTTTAAGGGGAAGTATCGTTTATACTTATACTCCAATGTGGTACCATAATAATAAATGTGACATGGTGTACGGTAAACTCATTAGGGTATGTATATGGGAAAATAATGTTCTATGGTATAATATACTGGTGGTATATGTTTAGTGATTTTGATATAATATGAGTTTTTTATGAGTTATTTTTGTACTATTTCATTTATGATAGGGAAATGTGTGTTTTTATACTATGATATGATTTATGTTATGGAAATTTTTTATCTGTTATGAACTACCTAAATGAGTACTGGCATATACATAAGAGTATTCATTGTAGAGGGTATACAAAGTTATGTGGTGATATCTTACTGATTTTATAATAATAATGACATATGTATACATTTACACATATTTATAAATATAGAATTTGTTTATCACGGTGTAATATCAAGACATAAATTGAGGTTTGGAATATGTTATTCACTAGATTGGTGATGAAAAAGTTGGAGATTAAGCTAGAGTATGATAAAAAATTTCATTGGGTCGACATGATGTACATTTTATATATTTCATGTGATCATCATTAGTATGATAATTATATTATATTTTTCTATATGTATCTGACTTATGTATGGATTTCATTAATGTTATTTAGCAGATTAATAGATATATCAATTATGGTGATATTATTTCCATATGTAGAACATGTACCTTATATGAGGATAATGGTTGTATATTATTTATTTATTTTTCATTAATATTATAATTATATGGAAAATTTCCCCCAAATGATTATATGGTAAGACATGAAAATATTTCCATCATCTAAAAATTAAGGGAAATGTCTGATGCACTATAGAACATTTTCTCAAGAAGATAAATGTACTTCTAGGTCAATTAATTAAAAGATATCCATATAAGTCTTTTTAATGATATTTTATGTTAATTATACCCTTATTTAGTGGTATGAATTGGTTTTTAATTATTATCTATCGTTTTTTCTTATATTATTAATTTAATCCACTAAATTACATAGGAATATCTATTACAACTTCATTACTCTTATACCAAAACATTTATTCATCAAAAATACCATATAAAGTGATAGTTACTTTCTTCCTATTGGTATTATAGTGTTAATAGTATTTTTATCAATTAATAACATTGTTATGAATTTATTTCATTTTTTATATATATGTATCCTATAATTTTCAATGATATGTGTATAATAAATACAATAAAAAGTATAAAATAATATACACCTGATTTTCATCTTTTCAAACATCCTCTTGATTCATATTTTAAAAATAAATTGTTATGGATTTTAGTCAAAAAATGTATTCTCTAATTAATTTATTTAGTGTATAATTTATTTATTATATTCAACATTAGCAAAACATTTTTACCATGTTTATAAAAGTTAATTTTTCTACAGAAAAACATTATTATGTTTTATTGTGTATTTTTTTTATTAATTTCCATTTTATTTGATCTATCTTGAAACTAATTATGAAATATATGTAATTTTTTATCATCCTTGATTAGTGTTAATAATTCTTATAGGAATTTGAATCTATTTTTCAACCACCATTTTTAACACATAAAATATTTACCATTTTTTTCAATGAATATGCCCTTATTTTTTCTACTAAAATCCATAGTGAATCACATTATAAATATTTTACGGTTATTGTAATATAAACTTATTAGACCATGTATATTGTAGTGAATGAACACAAAATATTTATTTTATCCTTATGATCCTCCTTCTTAGAATTTATTTTGATATTTATTATTAACAAAAACTTATGCACATACTTGAGATAAAGTAGTGATTTATGAATTCCCAACTACTATATTTTTCAAGTATAGAATCATTAAATCCTTAAAATATAAAAAACCATTGATCAAATTTCATATTATTTTTTCATACTTTGATTCTATTAAGAATCAGAAATGAGTAACTCTATAAAGATGAAGAGGAAACATTCTATTTTTAATAATTATTAAATAAATAATTAATATTATTTAATAACTCTTTTCTTTTAGTTTATTCATATAAAGAAATATATTTTTTTAATTTTATTATTTATAAAAATAATTAAAATATCATTGATAAAATTTCCATGGGTTTTAATAGTTACATTTACCTTTATGATTGTAGAAAATGAGGGGTTTTAGTCAAACTTAATTGATCAGAATATCCTTGAGAGGTGTTTGAATACATGAGGGGGGGGGGGGGGGGTAAATCAATGGTGACTTTTTATAATTTAGTGTTATATTATCATTAAACTATGTTGATATGTTAGTATCCAATCCTAATTTCTGATTAGATTAATGTATTAAAGTATATATCATAAGGACACAATATTTTTACAAGGTTTAGTATCAATGTGAGTTTACTCCTTGATCTGATTGGTTATATACCCCAAGAACAATCTCTACCCTATAATAACAAGAATTCACATTATACAATCATCAATAACACAGAGTTACACTCTGATTTATAGAGTCACACTAAATTTATAGATTCCCACTTCCTAATATAAAATGTTTTTAAATAAAATTAGAAATGTCACTTCATAATTTTGGTTGTGACTATAATTATTAAAAAATATCATTACTTATAAGCCATCAAGATAAGAGTAATCTTTTCATCCCCCAATTTCACTTCATGAAATCATTTCATGCACTAATCAAATCTATAAACCATTGAACATAATGAATTATTATCCTTATTATATAATGTGCTTTTATTATCTCATTTGTTATTCCTATTCTAAAGATCTTATATATCAGTAGGTTCAATTTTCTTGTAATGGTTCCACTATAACAAATTCAAGTTTTTTATGTAGCTCCTAAGCTTATGAATTCACATACTTCATGCATGTACATAATCATTGTTTTCCTCACTCTAACCCAAATAGGTATGGATGACTCATCATGTCCTTTGCATAAGTCTATCACATGATTTTTCCCCTTCCTCATTGTGTAAAATAGTATAGAATATCTAGATACTTCACTAAAAACATATAGGGATTCATAGAAATCTGATAAAATACCATCATCAAGAAACAATGTATATATTCTTGATGTAACCATGTACATGATACACTTGGATTATTCATGTGACAAGGAGTTTATAGAACATTAGTTTCTTAGTCTAATTTCAATCATACAAGAAATGAACTTTGCATGATCTATTTTGTTCTTCACATAGATTATTCACACTACTATGGTATCCTATGTATTCTCTATTTCCTTTGAGGAAAATGAAATCCTCTCAAAACTAAAAAAAACCTATAATTTTCTCATCTTGGGTGAGAAATATTTTTTGGAGAGGTTCCACCACATTATCCCATGTGATTCACCAACTCAAACTCCCCAAAATCATTTTGAGTCAATAATATTTTTAAATAATTGAATATATTGATGTATTTAAAAAATATCAAATTCAAAAACACTCATATTTTTCAAAATAATATGTCACTGAATATTATGGTGTCTCTTGACCACGTATTCGGCTTCATGGTGGAGCTCTCACATATATTCAATACATGATTCTTCTTATTATTAAAGATTAAATTCGTACATGATAATGGATTTATGAAAAAACTTCTGCAAATTCATTTTTTTCATTTTGAAATATCAAAATATTCAAATAATCATAGGCATACAAGATGGAGATTTCATGCATAGTGGTTTAAATCATCATTTGCGCTTATCGAGGTCACTAGAAGTGGTTAATGAAACATGGAATGATTATCAGAGTTATAAGATCATTATAATGTTGGATTTTATCTTCTTGAGACTATGGTTTAAGGATATCAATATCGGATAACACTAATGACATTGATCATATATCTATCATTCTTTATGAAATATTAAAAAGTGGGTGAACAACAATGTGTGACAAGGAATCCCATGTATGTCATTAGACTATCCAAACCACACATAACATGAATCCAATATTCATTGACTGCTTAATCCAAGAATAGGTTCGGAACCTAGATACACTACACTCACTCCCAACACGGTCCATGCCATACCATTATTTAGTCCACCGGGAACCCACCTATGCATTTTATGCACATGATCTTCTTACCTGTGAACTCACAATAGACACTAAGGGTGCCAAGTGAACTCCCTATGGGTGCTATAAATTCCTATAATCAACTTCTACCTATGGATATATAGGTTGACCAGCCTCCAAAATGGTAGACCTATCCCAACATTTGTGGTCTAGGTGGGTCCTTTGTTGGTGACGAGATGACCATTTTTTTATAATAAAAACTCATAATATTTAGTAAAAACTATGTACTCTATTCTTATTAAAATATTATACATGAAAATTTTAAATATATTTTTCATTGAAATTACAATTAAAATTACAGATGTAATAATATAATTTTTTATTGCCTTTGAGAGATCAGTTTTATCAACATTATTCATGAAAATATTCTTAATCAATCATCATGAAAAATAATATTTTTCATGGTCTTCACAGTCCTTTAAAATATTAAAGACTATAATAAATAATGTTTCATTTCTTCAACACCCTTAAAACATGTCTTAAGAATATGACCAATTCAAAAATCAACTTAATTATTGTCACATCTATTTTTTAAAATCAATTACTATATCCGAAACAAATCAAATGGATATTCATGGGCTATGGTAACATTTATCCAATATAGATAATGTATTTCTATCTCAATATATTAGGTTATTGTAAATAACATTTGAGTTCTATATTATTTTGTTCAGTATCATATTTTTAGAAACACATCAATAGTAGATACTCAACTTTTTCCATTTCATAAAATTTAATCATTTAAAATATTATTTATTTAAATTATTTTCATATACAAATTGACAATGTTCATACTGATGATATTGATAGTACACCATATTAATTTTTTTATTTTATTTTATTTTTAAGTGGTTGAATGGTAGATTTCATAACCCCATACCCTTACACATATATTATAATAATGGTTATGATTTTTTACCAACTGGTTGTTATGATCAATAATTACCTTTCTTTAAACATTTAAAATTAGTCAATAACTTCTACCTAAAATATTATTTTTATAAATTTATGGTTTCTTACATCAAAGAATATTCCTCAACATCCTATTATTTTGGTGGAGATCAATAATTTTTTAGGATGTTTATTCAAATTCTATAGGAACAATCTATTTTAATATTGACCATTAAGTAGAGTTGAACATTGACACCAACAATAGTATTTTAGTAGTGCAGACTTTGTCGAAATAACATATTTGAATCTTAGAACAATGTTATAAAAGAATTGTGGCACCATGGAATTATTTTAACTATTACTATGGCATAATTGACAAATTTTAATATTGAAAATATAGAAAAAATGTTACTATGGTACTTCATCTCTTTATAAGATCATTTTCAAGCTATGGTTTTTATACTCTAATATTTTTCCCAATAATTTTGCACAATGAGATAGTGGAATGATTATTCCTATCTGTAGACATAAATTTTATTCTCAAACCATGTAAATCTATGTGACTTGTGATTTTTTTCTTATTATTTAGTTTTTTATCCATTTTAATTTTTTTTCATAAAAGTTTTTCATTAGAGATCCCAAATTTTATAAAATAGCTGGTTTGAAATACTACGTTTGGAAGATTATTGTGATATTTTTTGAATTCAATGATGGATATAGATGATGTCAAGGAAAAGATTTATTTATTTTTTGATGGATTCAGATTTAGTTACTGGAGGTTTAAAATTTTTGATCAATTTTATCAAAAAATATTTACTTTTAACTTTTATGAGTTAATACAAAGAAGATATAGAAGATTGAGTTGGAGTTACTGGATCGATAAGTTATAGGATTTGTGTACCTTATGAAAGAAAAAAATGGAATTTAAAATCATAGAGAAGAAGAAAATGACTAGATCAATGAATGATCACAAAAATATGTATGATAATCAATTTACATTGAGTTTTTTACCATGTGTGATGATTATTCCATCTGAAGGTTATTGAATGGATGATTGTTACTGATCATGTAAATGAATTAAACACCATCAAAAGTCAATTTTCATTAGGGGATTACGACAGATGATGAGGAATGTTAATTAGTTTTAATGTATTTATTACCCAGAATTTGGTAAGGTACAACAAGATCCATGAGTATTTAAATTGTTAACAAAAAGATAAAGTTGAATGATGTATGATATTTTATCCACAATAAGGATATTTAGAGAAGATAATCAAGAATATTCTTTAGTTCTTCTTTTCACTTGGAAGGAATAGGAAGATACATATAGTGAGATAATTAAAAAATATAATTAAATTTAAGAGTAAAGCGCATATATATGTGAAATAGAATCAATCCTATATGCTGGAATTTTCTGAATAAAGGACACATCAAAAAGTAGTGTAGAGAAAAGAAGAGGGTATGAAAGACCACTGTTGAAAATATAGTAGATAAAGGGAATGATGTCGCATTAATGAAAATAGTGGATAGAAATATAATATCTTATATTTTATAATTAGTTGATTCCTTAAATTCAACATGAGATCATGGATTATTGAATAATTATGTTTCAATAAATTTTGGAATGGTTCATCTTGCAGATGATGAAACATTAATAATTATTAGAGAGGGTGATTCTTCGATCAAAACCAATAGTGGGAGTTTACTCATTTTAAAAAATATGTGGTATAATCCATTAATTAATAAGGAATATTATTTTTATTATTAAACATTATGATGTATAATTTTAAAACACATTCACTAGTATTGTATGGAAATTTACTTATGGGGTTATGGTCATTCCTCATGGAGTAATGAATGGAACCTTATAAAAGATGATAAAAACCTGAGTGGAAATGAATGAAATAAAAAATTATATTGTTCATTAACAAAAATAGAATTTTATGTTATGAAGAATGGGTGATAAAGTTATTACGTTACGAAAAAAAGGAATACTACTAGAGATGAAGTTAGTGGAAGTTTCATTATGTGAAAATTATATATTTTGGGAGTAGGATAAGGTATCTCTTATAAAAGGTGAAATAATGCGAATGGTTTGGAATATATACCTAGTGTATACAAATTTTTTGTGGACTACACCAGTATATTAATTTATAGGATCACTGTATTATGTGATATTTGTTGATGACTCATTAAAGAAAATATGATTTTAATTTTTAAAAATATAATCTGATGTATCTACCATGTTTATGAAGTGAAATTTTTTTTGTAGAGAATGAGTTGGGATATAAGATGAAATGATTGAGGTATGTAATAGAATTGGGTTTGATAGTAAAGAGTACAAGGAATTTTGTGTTAATTGTTTAATTCCATAGGAATAGAATCTTCTAGGTGCACCATAATAAAACATTATATCTATAAAGACAAATGGTATATTTAATAAATATTCTTGTATTCTGAGGCAACACTTAGGGTTACCTAAGACCTTTTGGGTAGAGGAAATGAAAATAATAACTTCTCTCAGCAATATGAGTCCTTATGTACCAATGTGAGAATATATACCAAAGGATATATAGTCTATAATGAAAGTAAAAATCACTTATTTATGAGTCCTTTTTGTTTGAAATATATACATACATATGCTGATGTAAGGGAAAGGCATGATGATAATTCGAAACTAAGATAATTTGTTGTCTATGGTACTAAAGATTTTGGATATCTTTTTTAGTATGAGGAAAAAAAATATCATAATGAAAAATGATGTGACATTTAATGTAGGTGTTATGTACAAGGACCATCAGGTAGTTGATGTTGATAGTAGTACTAAAGAATATATGTTCTAGGTGAAATGGATCTTGAAGTAATACCTGAGAAATTAACACCAATATTATTTGAGCCTACTCCCCATGTGTAGTTATGGAGATCAACAAGGATAGCCTGAATTATTTTAGAGGTAAGGTGGTCGAAAGATTTGATCATGTGGGAGTTGGATATAAAGGATTATATTTCTTTATTTCATGAGAAAAACAAATTAATGCTAACTCCCATTCCAAAGGGAAATAAAAAATTTCAAAACCGATATGTATATCAGTTCAAGTAAGAAAATGATGGTAAAAGGATATGAAAATAAATGTTTGCGGTGAATGGATTTTAATGAATGAATGGTGGGGATTTCATAGATTTTTTCATACCTATAATAAAGAAAACGACTACCCTAATAGTTATTAGCATTATTTAAATACAGTAATTAAATCTTGATAAGATTAATATGAAAACTAAATTCTTTCATAGAGAATTTATATGATTTCATATAGAAGCTATGATAGTGAAATAAGAGGTTTGATAAACTCATGAGTTAAAATGCATAAAAATGGTTTGGCATGGATCAATGTTGTTATTTCAAAAAATTTAGTGATGGATATATTATATTGATTTTATATGAGGCTGGCAGGATCATTTTAGGATCATGCATTTGGGTAATTAATGAGATGAAAGGGAAGTTGGTTTTAGATCTTAAGACATTTTTAAGATTTTGGGTTGAAGATCAAGAGAGATCATGTAGATTGAACCATGAGTTTTTCATTGGATGATTAATTGAGAAGTTTTTTATGTAGATATAGTATATTATAAGAAAATGTAGTTTTATTCCCTTGGAATCCATTATTTACTGTCATAGGATCTTTGACCAATGATTTTAGACAATATTGAATACAAGGAAAACGATCCCCATGAATCAGTCATTTGAAGCTTGATGTATGTCATAGTTTATACCCAGCCAGATATTTCTCATAAATTATGAGTTGTGTGAAGGTACATGGATAAATCTATATAACATCAGTGGGATGTTCACGTGTGGATACAAATGTATTATAATGGAATTAAGGAAGTTTCTCTATGTTCTGGGAAAGGAATGTCATTACAGGGGTATGTGGATGTTAACCCTGGAGGTGATGGTGATAGTCGGAGGAGTGCCATAGGTTTCATATTTAGTTATATATGTAAATATATGATCTACATATCTTAATTTTATTAGTTGGTGAATCTTTCTGCCATAGAGGTAGAGTACATTATTATAACTGAATTCAGAATGGAGATGGTTTGGCTGAAGTACTTCTTAGAGTAGGTGAAGATAAATTGGGAGGAAATTTTATTACACTATGATACTCAGAGTGATATACTTATTGTGAAGAACACAGTTTTTCATTCCGTAAGAAATAAAATTTAGTTAATGAAATAGTTTATAAAATACTTAATACATCACGTGATTTTGAAATTCCAAGACATTTTTGGAACCAATAAACGAGTAGATATATAAAATACACGAAAGATGATCTATAATCCCATGCACTTTTGTGCCCATATTAGACATCATTGATGAAAAATGATGATATATAGAATATGTATAAAAATTATGGATCATGGAAAGGAATGAATTTTGTAAATAAAGAATAACTATCTTGAAATTAATCCTTTGATGGGAAATCACCCTTGGGTGAGTAAATAAAATGAGGTGCTTAGATTAAATGATTTTTCAAAAGTTGGAAGTATGGAAGGCGGTAAATTTTCATGACATGGATCTATGTGGTATATTTTTATATTGGTGGATCCTAGTCATTTTTTGGATGAAGTTAGACCAAATGATAGTAACTAACACTATTTTAATGCGGACCAATATAGTAGAGTAAGCTGAAGAAATTGAAATTAGTATTATAGAAGTATAATGTTTTTAGATATGGAGTAATAGTAACATGGAAATTTGTGATAGTTACATTATAGATATAAAAAATTACTTCCACCATTACTATTATAGAGTGGACCAAGTGTGTAGATTGGAACTGAATCAACAGGAGTTACTATAACACCATGTTTCTTTATCAAATCATTTTTAATATATGGTTTTGTACATAGATTTTTTTTCATGAATATTTTATTCCAAAAATAGTTAAATGATTATTTCTCTCTATGGATTTATGGATTATTCTAAAACAACATAAATATAATTGTCTTATGATTTTCTTCTTGTTCTTTTCTCTCTCTCTTTTACACTATTTTTTAATCAATTGTTTCTAGTGCTCTTAGTGTTTTTGTGACCTGTCAAACTTCTTGAACATCATTTTATACCCCAAAAATGATATTCAAAATTCACTAAATTAAACACTCATATTGATACTTTTATTACATTATAGTTTATAGACAAAAATAAATTTTGATTTAAGAAATATATTTTTTTCAAAGGAAAATTTACTTTTGGTTTTTCCCTATGTATTTTTAATTTTTAATAGTTTACATCACCTAAGAAAATAATTAACTTATATTAATTTTTATTTTATTAAACTCATCAAGCTATTAAAGAATTATATAAATCCTTTATTTAATAAAACCTTGATTTTTATTCATTAGGGATCCTAATTTATTGTAATTCCATGAATTTTTATAATTTATTTAAAATGAAAATTTCTATAAAAGGAATGACGATGGTTAATTTTTTTAATAAATTTAAATAGTCTATTTTAAATAATGAAATTAATTCTTATTTAGGTTTAGAATAATTAAACTAGAAATTTTGGTCGGGATATAGTGCAACGTTTTTTGAAAAATAATGTTTACAAGGATTTTGAGAATAAACTTTGTTGGTATTAGTAAGCCCTAACAAGAATCTCATATTGATTTTCAGTATTTTTACAGAGTTAAGAAGAGTATTAGGAAAAATTCACTATAATTGGGATCCTGATTGTATGAAATATTGAATATGTTTGTCTTATTAAGACTATAGTGGGGGACCCATGGATTCTTGTAGTGTCGCGGTCAGGATTATCATACTTAATAATCACTATTTTTGGGCTTTATATTTTCATTTTTATTATGAGGATATATTATGGAGGCCTATACATATTATACCAACCCTTTTTCTCAACTCCATTCTTCCATTATTCTTACCCCATTCCCAAAGGTTCATCTTTGATGTTTTTCTTATATAGATTCAAGGTCTGATATTGGTTCTTCCTAATTTATACAATTTTTAGGGACATATTTATTACAATAACCCTAAGAGGAGTGAAGGGGTAAATATAGTTTCACATTGAATTGAAAATTTTATTCTTTAATATTCTCTTAGTCATATGGGTCTTACTCCTTTATTGGAACTAACATTTTCAATATCACTTTAACTTATCATCGATCACACTAAATATTAATAAAAAATTCATAAAAGAAAATAACACAAGATATAATATATTTTTCTTCATTCACCACAAAATGAAAATACAAGGAGGATACCCACGGAGGTCTGATTGTGTAATAGAATCTACCATCACACAATTTTTAGTGGATATTAATTTTAGGTTATGGTTCCTCTATTATTAGGTACATTACCCTTATAGTTTTTTTAAAGACCCACTGTTGATCCTAGTGTCACTTCCTCTTCTTCTCCTTGAGAAAATTATTTGGTGAATTGAAATCTAGTTTATAGATGTGTGGGTATCTTTAAAAATTTACAAACACTAAGGCCATTTCCATATAAGCATATGTTACTAATTCCTCTCATTAATTCATTTATAGAATACAAAACTATGTTGATATTCAATTTTATTCACTTATGCTTCATCAAAATCGTTGAGATAAATTCATTTATGTGAGAGTTTATCCTCGTATCTTACTATTACATAATGATAGTTTCCTATTATTTTTATTATTAAATCATTGTATTCTTTATGAACACAAATAAAAAAATAACTTTCTCCAAATATAGATTATCCCCACTAGAATAGTCTTGTTATGATATGTATACCTCCTCAATAGATAGTTATAGTAATTAAAATAATTCTTCCTCAATCCTTCTCTCTTTGTAGAAATACATATGTTATATGTAATTTTTCATGGGATCTACTATGTTTTATGAAATAACTAGATGTATCAAAAAATTAAAAATACATATTACAGAAATTAAATGTGTAGTTTTTACAAAATATTCTAAGTATCTAACCCTTTATCCAATACATGGGCCTGATTCTACTCTAGTGTCATCATGCCACATGTTACACACATTTAGATATGAAAAAATTCATTAAATTGGGTCAAGATAACTCCCCAAATTTCATGAAATATATCCTCATTTTATGTTCAAACTAAATCTTACATACAATCTTAAAAATATTATTCACAACATTATTTCCCTCACAATGTCATTATAAACCATAATTGTATCAAATTTTCAACGTGATCTCTTTCACTATGACATGGTACTTAGTCAAATATCATATTCAAAAAATTTAATTTTACTCTAAAAAATATGATGTTATCTTCCAAATCTATTTGAATACTCTATGATCTTTAAAAAATTATGGTTTTTAAATTTTCTCCATGATTCAAGTATCTATATACTTATAAAACATATATTTCTTCCACTATTCCAAAATCGTATCCTCTATAGTGAAACTACAATATTTTAGCGCATTCTTTCTTAACACTGACAAGTTTCAGTGTGAACATCCTTACTACAGTGGAATCCATTAATCTCACACAAAATAGCATTGTATGTTGTTCTCAAGGAAAGACACTAAAACAAAATCTAAACCTACAGTCTCACTTCAGGACATATTCTTTAATATTATAAATATTCCATTTTATTGTAGTATATAGATATAAGTCTCAACAATCCAAAAACCTTCTTGGTTTATTTATCATGTTACTTTAATGAACATTTCGTGTTAATGACACACAACTTTCAAAATTCTGAAGTTATTATTAAGTGAGATCCCTTTATATAAATGTATAAAAATCCAAGTTTTATTACCCTTCAAACACATCTTGATTATTATAATGTGAAATATATTACATCATTTCTTGTACCTTTACATTGTAATACACTTATATCTCTCCATATTTCACTTATGTACTGGTTGAATTATATCATATGTGGCTTATTTTGCTGTGATCCATCATTCCATGACACATTCAATTAATAAAAATTTTTGGATGAATAATTTTTTTCTCTCTTTTGTGGTGTGAGCACTCCACTGGGGCATGATTTTCTCCCATCACTAAAATGTATTCCAACCTTTTCTGATTGTTGTTCTATAAGATCCTACTTATCTCATAACCATATCAATCAAGTATAATTTTTTTTCACATTATTCCTTCCATTAATACTAGATTCATTATCACACTATAAATCATGATCTTTACATGCCATTACACTGATGTATAGAACTATCAAGGTGTCTTTATTCACAATATCGTCCATATGGCCATTGTACTAGCTTCAATGATTCCTCACTAGAATTGTATTGACCACCCTCAAGATTACAATTCAATGTATGTAATTTTTATGCATCTTAAAAACACAAAATTTAGTTCCCATATATATTGTTATTGTTCTCTTATTCTTCGTCATATATTCTAATATCATATTTAATTTATTTTTCATCAAATTAAATAAATATTTTCAATAAATCCATCTAACAACCTACTTATGGAAATATATTATTTTTATTCATATATGATTTTTTATCATAGTTGGGGTAATTTATAATGATTTTGAATGGGTTATTATCATATAATGAATAAAACACATTGAAAAAATGTTTCTTATAGAAGTCTCAGAAGTTTTATTTGATTCATACAAATATCATTAATTAGAGTTTCAATATAGAAACAATATTTTGGTATGTTTATTTTGGTTAATGGGGATTTCAAAATTATTTTTTGGGATTTATTTTTGTTAAATGATGATTTCAAATTGCATTATTATGTCAGGATCATTATATGATTAATAAATAACCACTATGGTTGTTCTAAAATCATTAGAGGAGTGAAATAAGGTAGGTGACCTTACCTTTACCTTATTTCTTGAAAAGTGTTATATTATTTGAAATTTTTTACAGTTTACTTGAATTGGTGTAACATCCCAGACCAAGTTTACTCCTGAGTGACCAAACCCAGTTTCTCACATGGCTACAAGTGCTCCCCCCCCCTACACAAAAGCCTCCAGACTAGTAGTGATGGATTTGGGTGTGATAGTGGGGAGAAAATTTCATTAGGTCAGAGTGGAGCATAATGGTGATGAAACATGGAAAGTAAGTGGAAGAAATATAAACATGAACAAGGAAGTGGACACAAGTATAAATATCCATGTAGTAAATAATCAACTCAAGAGATAAAAACTGTATCATATACAAAATAAGAGGGCATTTATCAATACAATGGGAACAAAGACATACATGGAAGTAAGAAGATAGTACAACACATTACATACAAAACAATCAATATGGAAAAAACAATCCAACCATCCTAAACACTATGTCATTCATTTTCTACTAAGATCTCATCCTAAAGCATGAATGTTAGGTGTTTGAAGTTGGAACCTTCCATTTATCCACACCTTCAGTCATAGAATATGCACAGGTTCCAATGGAAGCCTAGATTTGGTGTGAGATAAGTCTGAGTAGGACACCACCAATGGTGTTTATACAATCTAGTCTTCAAATATAAAATTTATAGTGTATATGTATATATAAATGTATATAGTTATAATATAAAAAACTCATTTTTTCTTCATCCTCAACTTGAAAAGTATCTAAACATATAATCATATAATTAACTAATTTAATATTCATCTTATATATAATGAATACGTGAAGGTTTAAATAGAAATAAAATAGATAATAAAAATAATAAAAAAGAGGATCCAAGGTGAAACCATGGCATCCTTGAAATCAGGGGCTAGGTCAAATCATAATAGTAACCCATGCATTCTAGCTATAAGTTCATAGTTTAATGAATGTTTTACACCAAATGAATTTCAATATAAATCAATCTAACAGAGTCCATGGATATCATCCATTATAATATTAGGCTAATCATGACTATCCCCAATGGGGTGAATCAATGGAACTACTTATCAAAAGACATCAAGATGAATCCAATGAGTATATACAAGGCTTCTCATATATATAAAATATTTCAAGTTAATTTTTGAAAAAAAAAGTATGGAATTCACATAATAAGATAAGGACCAAATTACATGGTGGGTATCTCCCATGTAAATTGACTCAATGAATCATAATAGCATCCTATAAGTGATCGAGGATTTCTATTGAGAACACAATTCATGCCTAAGTCTGACTATTCCTATAGAGATTAAAATGGTCCAAATGTACTAGAAAACATATAATAATTTAATTAATATAGAAATTTAATAAAAGGCAATTTAGTAATCCTTCCATATAATCATTTAATATTTTTATTCAATTACCTTTTATTAAACTTGAAAAGGTGAATTAGGGACATGCAACCAATTATCACTTCAATTAAATAGTTATTAAATATGTTCATTCCATTACCTTCTATAAGAATGAAAAGTTGTATTTATGTACAAGAAAACAATATCAACTCAATTACATAATCCAAGGCCAAGTGATATATATAGATATATACACCTTCCTTATAATAATTTAATATTAATTTATTTATTTTAAGAACGTACCTTATTAAATTTCAAGTTGAACGAACCTATATGGTGTCCCAAATAATCACATCATTGATTACTAGAGGCATAAAAAATGATAAAACCCTACTTGGGGTGGTCAAAATTGATATCTCTACCTATAAGGTTTTCAAAAGTGTTGAAAGGAGCATTGAATACAATCTAGACAATTGAAATTGGAGGAGAAAAATTTAACAGATTAATGCCTGGTGAAACCAATGTGCATATGACATGAAAAATTTATAAATGGTGCGACATTTAGGGAAAATTCATAGACTACCTACCTTATTATTGTAGTATATTCCTCATCCAGTATTGACCCTTATACTGGATTAAATTGGAAGAATATGGAAGAATATGAAATTGACCTAAAAATTGGGAATATGATCTCACAAAAAAAATAATGTCATCGATATAAATACAAACAACGAAATGAGCCTAAGGAGTGGAGATATTATCAGTTTAAAACAAAAAAGATGAATGTATCTTGATTATGAGGTTGGACATAGAAAATATCAATGAAAATAGGTTTATTCCATGGGATAATCTCTTAATAAAAGGAATTGGAGGTGCCTATACACTGGAGAAATAAATAAGAAAAAGAGGGTGATTTATAAAGAGGTGTGGAAAAAATGGTCATTTGGAACAATTTTTAAAGAGGATCATGGTTTTTCCATATGTTTGGTCAAATAAAGTACTAACCATGCATCATATACTACCTCAAGAGACACCTCATATGGACTAGGAACATGGTATGACTAAACTCTCCCAGCCCATGTGAATCCCCTGAGTCACATGTCTTAGATAAATCAAACATCCATGTGGCCTATATCACATAGTTAGAAAAAAAAATGTTCATGTCTCTACAATGTATTGATCACCATGAACTGTTTTCTCTAACCATGTATATTTGGTGTCATGGTTACCTCTAACCATGACGCCTAACAAATTCCTCCAAAATATGGGGCTCTAAGATACGGACATACCTTGAACACCCTTGATTCCTCCATAAACATACTAAGAATTAATATTAATTAAAAACCAAAGAATTAAATAAAAATTGAAAGGTTATATAACTTGAAAAAAAACCCAGTTCATATAGCATCCATGTTTAAAGGAACTCATTATAGAGTTTTACTTCAAGGGTGGTAGAACATATTATGAGAATAACTCGTACCACTAAACTTGTACATCAGCCTCAAGCTTCCATGTCCTATCATGCAAATGGTTGTGCTACCATAACACCCATTCTAAAGGGATATACTGGCCTCCGAGATCCTATATTCTCCAATAATCACTGTGAATGGGATACTACTCAAAGGAAGCATCAAAATTCATCTCAACATGATTGGGATCAAACGTATGAGATTTGTCAACATGGTAATGGAGAATCTATAACATGTTGAAGATGTCGTTCATGGAATGATACCTACGAGTTAAAATAAACTGATAGTATATTCGCCTGATTTTATCCATGATTTCTAATGAAATGAAAATTGAGGTGAAATTTTTCCTTTTCTCTGTATCCATCTATGCCCAAGTATGGGTGATACCCTCAACAATACACAATCCATGTCCTCAAACTCCAGAGGTTGTCTATGAAGATCGACATATGATTTTTGCCGAGACTGAGTAGTAGAAATCCATTTTCTAATCAACTATACCTACTCCAAAGCCTCTTGTATGAGATGAGGACTTAGTAGAACTACCTCCCCAACCTCTAACTACCATATATGTGAATCAAATAACCAACCATATAAAGAATCATGTCGATCCTTCTGAATTGTTTCATGAAATCTATAGTTGTATGAAAAATCATAAAGAGTGATATGATTCTCCCAAGAACCTCTAAAATCATGTAATCATGCTTGAAGCATGTCTTATGACACCTATATAGTCCATTCTACTAGTAAATCGGTCAGAGGGTGAAAATATATGATAAGAAGCATCAATATACTCAAATATCTCTATAACCCTTGAAATAACCTTAATTTAAAACGAGTGTCCCTATCAAAATTTCTAGTATGGGGGCCCATATAAGAGTATAATATCATGTATAGACAGTCTTCCCTATTCATCAATAGATAATGTCTCCCATATCTGATGGAAGTGGTATACCATTTTCAACTAATCCACAGTTACCCAAACTATATCACTACCTTGAGGAAACCACATTAATGTAGTAATAAAATCCATCATAACCCCCCAATAATCTATTTTATAACTAGTAACGGCTATAAAAATATAGTATTCCACATATATTCTACATTCACCCACTGACAGGTGGCACACCTGGTGATAACACCTGAAATATAATGATTTATCCCATACCACCAATATTGGAGACACATATCACAATACATCTTGGAGATTCCTAGCTGCACAACCCACGAAGAAACATGGAATTCTCACATCAGTTCCCCTCACATGGTTGTAGGAACCCAAATATACCCATGTATATGTACAGTGTCTTATCCATCAAGAAACCAATCCAGTGGTGGGTCCTCATTATAAATACATTTCTATAGGACCAATTCTTTAGGATATGAACACTACCATCTCGTTACCCTATCCAGGATTGAAGAGGTAACTACAAAGTCTAGAAGAAAAGGCCACTCATGATAATATTGAATCTCAAGATTCATCTCATAAAATAAAACCATCCAATTCCATTCATCATTGGTTTCCTAAATGGTTTTTTTCTATGTTTTTTGTCACAATGCATCAACGACCACATTTCCCTTTCTAGGCATATAAGTGAGATAAAATTCCAAATACTGAAGGTATTGGGAACATCTTTTCTATATAAGATTCATATCACACTATGTATATATATATATATTAGGTTCTTGTGATTTAGATACACCAAAATGTGCTCTCCCATCATACAATTCCCCCAATAAAGTAAAGAATTAGTGACTGCTGCAAGCTCAAGGTTGTGTGTTGGAAAATTACACCCGTGAAGTCTCAATTAGTGAGACCTGTACATAATGAATCAATCCTCCTAAATAAATACTACACTAATACCAATGCCTAATGAATCATAAAACACTTTATAGACTATGATAGGATTTGGAAGATTCTAGATCAACACTAAAATATGTTTTCAATTGAACCCCTAAAATACCCTATTACACGCTTCAGACCACAATAACCCCACACCCTTATTTTTAATACCTAGAAGTGGTGCCTTAAGGTGTGATAATTATTATACAAAAAAATGATAATATCCATCCATCCCCAAGAAAATATGTATATAAAACATGTTATTTGGATGCACCCATGAAACAATATCACTCACCTTATCTGGGTTAATTGATACTCCTAATTCCGATATAATATGGACCAATAAGTGAACCTTTTCAATGTAGAAGTTGAACTTTGTGATATTAGATTTTAACTGATTCTCTCTTAGTATACTCAAAAACTTCTCAATATGTTTAGAATACTCTCCTTGAATATGATAATACATCAAGATGTCATCCAAAAAAACTACAATAAAGGAAACAAAGTTGGTTTTGAAAAATATATTCATCAATGGAATGAAAATGGTTTGTGTGGTTGTAATACAGAATGACATAACAAGATATACATAGAAACCACACTGACTATGGAAATTTATACGTGGTAGGTATAAATTCATACTTCCACCTGATGGTAGGTCGATCTCTGATCAATCATTGACAACACTCATTCTTTATAAATATGGTTGAAGAAATGATCTATTTAAGTCAATGGATACCATTCACTAACCATATGATGGTTATACTATTGATAATACATGCATAGACAAAGGGTTCCATCTTACTTATTAGAGAAAAGGATAGGAGAACCCCATGAATAAGTAACGGGTTAGCTAAAACCCTTAGATTATAAATCCTCCAACCTTCAATTGATCTCCAAGAGCTTAGCTGGTGGAATTATTTATGATGGAATAAGTACTGGAGTTTCTCCCATAATGAGATTGATCATAAAATCTACCTATCTCTAGGGATGTATTCTAGATAATTATATAGGGTGACACCCCTAAAATGATCAATAACGGGATGAAACTCTTTCATACGCATTGTCTGATCATCTAAGAAAATATTGGTGATTTCGACAGTCACTCCTCCCATCCCACGATACTCTTGTCTGGATCAACTGCCCTAGAAATTCCACACACCCTTGTGAAGATAAATTCCTCCCTTTTATGATTTAAATGATATGTTTTGGTGATATCAGTCCACATAGGCGTGATAGGGTACTAAACAATCCATCCTAAGAATGAAAATGAAACCTGTCATCTTGAGGTCAAAGGTATTCAATAAGATATGATAAATTCCTACCTGAAGGGTAATGTTCCTACATTTTCATATACCCTTTGACCATACACCCATCAGTGTGTCCATGGTAATAACCCCAAATAAGTCCAAGATTACAAGACCAAGGATTTCAATAATAGTTAAAAAATATATAGGAGTGTGGGAAACATTTATGAAATAAAGTAGATACGAATGTAGATGGTACTATAATAGTATGTCATAAAATACACTGTCAAGAAATATGATCCCCTATTATCATTTATATTGCATTAAAATGGAAAAATCCACAGACCTAAGCTATAGTCAGACAACCCTGAGATGGTCTTATAGGTTGGAGCTGATAATCAGATGTCTAGATACATCAATTAAAACATCCACTTCAACCTGTTTAGTCGGTACTACACCAGCTTCCTGCCTGACATAGAGACATTAATCCTGCACCTAAAAATGGATCAGTAGTGGATCCTATTGTAATGGAAACACTTGGAATGGTATGGAAATGCATATGAGGATGACCCATATGGATACTAGAATTATAGTCAAGTTGGACTTTATTACACCAACTCTTCACATTCTCCTATCATCCAAAATACTAGAATATAATGGAACATCCAGTGTAAATAATCTCACTTCCACTACTCGGATGAGAAACCACAAGTCTATAATTCCATCTATTGAAGGAACTACATCCCTATATTGGAACTGAACCTCTATGCCTAGTATTTTCATATTATCTAATGTTACGATCAGTGATAAAATATTGGTTTACAATCTCAAAAAAGGTAGATAGGTGAAATAAATTCACATAAGAATTTATGGAATACATGGTCCCATCCTCAAAACATATCACTCATGATCTATCATCACTGGAAAGAAGTAGTGTAAATAATTGAAGCTTAGTAAAACACATTTAATAGTCCATGATAGACATAGAACCATACTCCAGATTAATGGAATCTCTAGCTCATTCATTTCTCAATTTATGAGGAAAAAGTAATCATATAAGGAAGTCTGTAAATCCACATAGAACATGAAAAGATGATCACCAGCCTATGTAATCACATCTCACCATCACTTTTTAGAATAAATAACCATGTAAGTGGAAAGATTGACCTTCCTTTGTGGATGTGTCTCTATATTCTCAAATATTCAGATAATGGATTCTACCCATGACTCAAGAACCTGTTTACTTCCATCCCCCAGAATATGGGAGGAATCTACTATTAGAACTCATGAGTAAAATTATAAATAATAGGTAAAGGTCTATAAGAATCCTACATAGACTACATCAGTAATAGGAAACTCCCCCAAATTTTAAATTAAGTTACTAGTTTGGGAACAGTAGGTGGTTCCATAAGTGTCACTACTAGAGTTAGAATAGGTGTCCCAGGGCCCAAAACCTCTAAAGTATATTCATTTCCACCCTATGGGTGAACAATTAGATAATGTCATAGTGAAATATCTCTACAAATTCCAATAAAACTCCATAGAAAAAGTAACCAAATTAGATAGAATCGCTAAAAAGAAGAATAGAATAAAATGGTTCATTATCCAAGATATACTACCAAAACTACCCACTTATATGGTTTGGGTATTGGTATGCATTAATGTTTTCATTTATATGGTTTATAATATATGGAGGATCAATTACAATTTAAAGAGGAAAAAAATTCATTAAATTTTA
Organism: Viscum album; assembly: GCA_963277665.1. Lineage (NCBI taxonomy): Eukaryota > Viridiplantae > Streptophyta > Magnoliopsida > Santalales > Viscaceae > Viscum > Viscum album. The sequence goes on along the minus strand of OY728127.1, from coordinate 1,404,794,602 downwards.
CTTGGACATATCATTTATAGGCAACCATTTCATTCATAATTCCGAATTTACATTTTATCTTCAAAAGAGAATTTACAAAAAGAAAATTTTCAATTAAATGGATAGTTATTTCTATTTTATAAAGTACCATAATCATTATAAATTGAATTTGACAACCATTTAATTTCAACCAACTCCCTTATTTTAAGACTTAGATTGTAATAGGTGAAATATTATGGATCAGTTTGGGGAATTACCCATCAAAATTTATAAATGTCCACTAACATAATAAATTGAAATTTGGAGTCACATAATTGTAGTCAAATACCAACACATATATCCAGGTTTACAAATGTTACTTGGGTTAAAATTTTCTATCTAATATTCCACCATCAATAGATATGGGAAACCTAGTTTAGGTTGAAGATGACATGTTAAACAACCAATTACCCTTTCCATAAAAAATATTTTCGTAGCACAATAATATATAAAAACCATGGATCACTCAATAATCACAGGAAACACATGATATAAATGTAATAAAATTCACTTGTAAGGAATGGAATATGCATGGCATGTAAATTTCTAGAATCCTATAAATATGGATTTAAAAACTATCTTTTCCATTTTCGGCCAAGGAAAAATTTATATAAGGTGTATCAAATATAATAATTCATGTGAATCACCAATTGATGGAAATATATCAACTGTAATAGGAGAAATATAGAACAACATTTACTAATTATTAAGAAACTAGGTGTTTATGCCGAACATCGGTGAAATACTCCTAGAGATAACTTATAACCGCATTCCTACATGATTATAATATATTTTTTAAATTTATAAAAAAATAATACAAAATAAAAGAAATCATTATGATACTATTTGTGGCATCCCAAACCAGGTTCACTCCCATGTAACTGAAGCTGGTCAGCCACATGGCCTCAAGCATCGATCCCCATATACCAGATGTTACTGACTATTGGCATGGTTACAGGGGTTTGAATGTGGGGAGATAATTCCCTCTGTTCATAGTGGAGCATAATGTTTATTAAAAATGATAGGTATGAATAAGTAATATAAACATGAATAAGGTAATAAAAACAAGAATAAACATCCATTTAGTAAAGAATCAACTCAAGATCTAAAAATCATATCGTAAAGAAAATATGATGGCATGACGGTACCAAAATGGAAAATAGACAAAGATTGATGTAGGTAGATAATAAAATATGTGATATTAAAATTATCAAAAAAGGAAAAACTATCCAATAATCCCATGCATTATTATGATCATCCACTACCAAGCTCCTATCCTAAAGCATGCATGTTAGGTGTCCAAAGTGGGATGCATCACTTTATCCACACTAATGATTATATTATCTTCTTTGGTTCAAAAATTGGCTAGGATAATTGTGTGAAAAATATTATTAGGCTACAACCAAGTACATATATACAATCCAGCCTTCAAATATAAACTCTATATAGTGCATGTATATATAAAAGTAAAAAATTCTAATGTAAACAAATCATACCTACTTTTTACTTAACTAGAAATGTCTATGAATATGTAACCATTTAATTTATTAATTAATTTAAGATTTTATTTTTTTATATGGAACATGTGAGCGTGTAAAAAATAGTTAAATAGATCATAATAATAAAATATGATCCATAGTGAAACCATGACATCCGTAACCTTAGGTGTCGGGCCAACTCATAATAGTAACTCGCGTAGTAGGGATATAAGGGACTACATGTAATTCAAGGGGTACACCCAAGTCATTCGATTATAAATGAATATATCCGAGTATATGGAGCCAATATATAATAATTCAGGGCTCTGCATGACTAGGCACAATCGGGGAATCCATGGCACTGTGTGTTTGAAGTCATCCTGATGAATCCAACAAATGTATCCAAGGCATTCTAATATATGAACAAATTTAAAATGAATCATCAGTAAAATTCCTACGTATTCAGTTAATAAGATATGGACCATATTATGTGGTGGCTTACTCCCATGGAAATAAGCTCAACGAATCAAAATGGAATCTTCTAAGTACTCAAGGAATTTCCTCATGAATCCAATGCTAGCCAAATTCTGTCGATTCCTATAAATATGAAAACAATCCAAATATAGTAGACACCATATAGTCATTTCATTTATATACATATTTAATAAAAGTCCATGTAATACTCATTCCATATAATAATCCAATAGGTTCATTCCATTACCTTTCATTTAACATGATAATGTCAATTAGGGATATGCAACAAATTATCAATTCTATTACCTTTTATTAATCATGGAAAGGTGAATTTAAAGACATGAAACCAATATCAATTAAATAAAATTATCCATTTCCATTTTGTATATATATATATACATTCCATATAGCAATTTATAATTCATTTATTATATTAATGCACTTACCTCATTAATTATTAAGTAGAAAAAACCCAAATGGGTTCATAAATATTTACATAATATATTAATAGATGAATAATAATGGATGAAAAATACTTCGTGTCACGACCCATCCCCCAGGGCCCATGTCGTGACTACCCCAAGCCTACGTTCCATAGGCCAGGGTCTCAAGACTAGCACCGAAGGCGTATTCCCTAAAACTAGGAAGGAATTGACTTTATAACTTGTAAGAACACATAACCAAGCACACAGCAAGATAGGTACACCAGTAAACTGAATTGTAAACAAAGTGAGTGCAGTAAGTAAAAGGTGCCAGAATAGAAGCCCAACTAGAAAGTACAAGTACAACTGTGATACAATACAACTGAAGAAAAGGGACAGTCAGTGACTGGTTCATCCTTCGAGCTTCTTACCTGAAGGGTAGGTATAGATAGCCTCATCAGCACTCCATGTCCACTCGTCTCCTCTATGTACCGACGCGCTGTATGGTCTACCTCTAGGTACCGTCTAGTCTTGGTACTCTCAGCCTCAGTCAATTCTGTCTGTCATCTACATCAAACACAACAAGGTTCAGGCATAGACCGTGTGGGGGTGAGTATAATGATACTAAGTAGGGACCCCGAGACCCTCTAGGTCTCAGAAAAATCCATCAAGGATAAATCAAAACGTATGAAATCAATAGATAACCTTATTTAGGTATACCCCCAAACATATACCTAAGTTATCAAGTAATCCATCTCAATCATGAGAAAAACACAGAGGTACTGACTCAGATCACACAAGGATTTATTCTAGGGGTAGTATCAAGTAACATTCCCAGTCACAACGTCGAACACCTCAGCTACTGGATAAATCCTCCTCTATTGAGTACAGTGGGCCTGCCGTGTCACACAGAGGCGCTTCCCACTAACCTTGGACTGCTGAGGTACTCCTCCTGTCGAGTACCGTGGGTTTTCCACGTCACCAAGGTGCTCTATATCATGGGTCTGCAGCGTCACCAAGGTGCTCCCCCTCATAACCTACTAAGGTAGTCCTCCTGTCGAGTACCGTGGGTCAGCAGCATCCACCAAGTCACTCCCCACCGTGGGTCTTCCGTGTCACCAAGGCACTCCCCACTGGGCCAGTCGAGTCACTCCGAGTCGAAACAGTCAGCAGTCTTCAAGTCTCATCCAATCATAGGGTTCCGTACGTATCGCGCTTGGCGAAACCGCATCACAAGCCACAGGTCAAAACCCCAACTGCCATGAAGTCCCACAAAGAAGTATCTCAAAGGTCTTCCACGTAATAGGGGTCTCAACGTAACAGACGGCGTGTCAATCAGATGCTCGGTCAGCGAGTTATTAGCCTTTTAGTCCCAGGGGCCCGGTTGGATTCGTGCTCAATCCAAAATGATTATTCCCCATCTCAAACCAAATCACCAAGGGGTATACTCAAAGGGACCAACTCTTTCCAATATTTCCATCACCGCTGACAGTTCGTCAAATAGACTTCCAGTGCAAAAGTTATGGCCAAAAGAAAGTAAATGGGTTATAGTGGGCCCAAGTAAGGTCCGACCCGGTCAGACCGACTAGGTTCAGGTCGACCCGGATTGACCCACTGGGTCTGTCCTGACCGGAAGTGTGGCCTAGCCTGCAGTGCGGCTCGGGCCAAGGTGTTGTAGGGTGCACGAGGGGTACAGAGGCTGGGAGGGCCACTGGGCAGCGTGAACGTGGAGGGATTCTAGGTGGCATGGTTGTGGGGCGGTGCAGACCGCCGCAAGGTGGCTCGGTGAATGGCTACGGTAGCTCAAATGGTGGGGGCGAGGGGTCGGTGGATGGAGACTCTGCTTGGAAGACGACGGCGGCCCGTCGGACAATGGCTTGGCTCGGCGGATGGCAGCGGCGGCTCTGCCGACAGTGGTGGCCCGGTGGATGGCGGCTTGGTGGATAATGGTGGCGGATCAGTGGCTTGAAGGGGCGCGATGAGGGCAGGTCGAATCGGGGCAGTGCGGAGCGGCAGAGGCCACGGGCGGTAGCACCATTTCCTTTTTCCCCTTCGTCGTCTTCATCCATTGCGAAAAACACACAATTCAATAGAATAATTATGGAGAGGACATGCCATGTTAGTTTTCCCTGCGCTCTCTGTATTTGAGAATTTGAAAGAGGCTATTATACTTGAATCACATGAATATTAAGAACGAGTAAGGGAAAACAATTCAAACACCCTCCCTACAAGCTTCCCCAATTTAGTCGTTCCCAATCACGCAAAAGAAAAGCATTGAAGGATCAATCTAAAATAGAGATTTGATCCGTGTTCATTTTCTTAGAAGAGAATAACATGAGAATATAAAATCACTTATAAATAACCCCCTACCTCATGATTTTTGCTGACGTAGATCGCGAGGGAGGAGACAATGTCGTTGGGGAGGGAAAGATGATCGTCTGCTAAAGATGTCCCATGCTGGAGGATGTCCTGAGGAAGAATGTCAAAGTCGAGGTCAGCATTCTTCATTTGGAGAAGAAGTTCTTCGTTGGCGTTCTTTCTCCAAGAGCTCCTCCTTTCCCCAATTCCACCCAAATAAAATGGTAGCTCCCCAAATAATAAATTATGATATCTATTATGTTTTTTGGCATAAAATTCAGATTGTGTTAATTAATTACTGAGCATAATTAACTGCGGGAGGGTTGGAATAATAAATTAAGGAGGGTTGGAACAATTAATGTGAAGGGAGCTCAAGAGGCTCCTCCACATTAATGAGGGAGTTGAAGAGGTTTAGGCCTTGGGTGGTCCCCACCACCATAACCTCTCATGGGAGGTTATTCTCGGGTAGTCCCCACCACAATAACCTCTCATGGGAGGTTTAGGTCTAGAATTCCCCACTTCCTAACATCCACATTGAGGTTTTTAAAAATAAAAAAAAATTGTACAATTTTATTTGTATTCTATTCCTTCATGAAAACCCCAAAAACTAACTTCCACCCCCGACCAACTGTCTTCGAGGTGAAAGAATATTTAAGCAAAAACTGGCACTGTGAGTTCAACGGTGCCCTTAGATTTCAATTCCGAGCACCAGTTCAAAAGTTAGAAAAACCATCTCGCACATTTATTGAACGCACCTGAAAAAAAGTTTAGAAATTCATTTCGGGGAATACGGGCCTCAAAATCACACGGCATAAATTTTCACGTACTCGTAAAATTCTCATTTAATTAAAAAAAATTTACATGGAAATTCCGTTTCTTTAAATTATCCCCACCTCAAGTATTTACATCCCCGTAAGATAAAAGTCAAACTAAGGGAACAAGTGGGGGCACTGAGCACGCATCTGAAACTCCTACCCCATGTTCTCTCCTAGAGGTTCTCGTGCTACCGATGAACGTGCACCAGAGGTATCCACCATCCATGAAGGACCCACTCCTGTCGATCCTCAATCTATAATGGAATCTCTTTAAAAGTCACCCAATCGTCGACGTCCAGATCGCCATGCTCTATGATGTGAGAAGGTTTGTGCACGTATCTCCTCAACTGGGAGACATGGAAGATGTCATGCACCCAGTGAAACTGAGGTGGAAGAGCTAAGTGGTATACCACCTCTCCAACTCTACTGATAACCTGAAAGGGTCCAATGAATCTCAGAGATAACTTTCTACCTCGGTCAAATCTCTGTAGACCTCATCGGGGTGAGACCTGTAGAAATATGTGGTCTCCATCCTCGAACTCCTGAGTTCTCCATCTCCCATTGGAATACAAATTCTGCCTACTCTGTGCAGTCCTAATCCACTCCTGGATGATCTTCACCTTCTCTATGGTAGCCCGTACCATCTCTGGTCCCACTAGTGCTGACTCCCCTGGGTCAGTCCAGCACAAAGGTGATCTGCAAGGTCGTCCGTACAACACCTCAAAAGGTTCCATCTCTATGGTGGAGTGATAACTGTTGTTGTATGAAAACTCAACCAAAGGAAAGTGATCCTCCTAGTTGCAACCAAAGTTGAGGACACAAGCATGCAACATGTCCTGGAAGGTCTGAATGGTCCGCTCAGTCTGGCAATCCGTCTGAGGATGGAAGGGGTGGTCAAATGAAGTTGCATCCTGAAATACTCCTATGACCCCTTCCATAGCCAGTAATTAAAACATGTATCATGATTTGAGACAATCTTCGTGGGTAATCCATGTAGCCACACAATCTCCTTCACATAGAGGCGTCCCAAGATCTCTACTGAACCCTGCTCTCTGATCGGTAGGAAGTGGCCCGACTTGGTGAGTCGGTCGACAATCACCGAGATAGAGTGATGTCCCCTGGATGTACATGGAAGTCCTATCACGAATTCCATGGATATCCCATCCCACTTACACTCTGTGACTTCCAAAGGCTAAACTAAGCCTACTGGTACATAATGATCGACCTTCAATTATTGACAAGTGAGGCATCCAGAGATAAAACCTGCAACTGATTTCTTCATTCCCAGCCACTAGTGCTGTCGTCAGAGGTCCTGGTACATCTTCACTACTATTGGATGTACCACTAGAGGGGATGTGTGGAACTCCCTCAAAACTTCCTCTTGAAGTGACACTGGTACCAGGGTATGTCCTCTGAAGAAGATGACGTTCTCCGTACCTTCTGAAAATCCATCTGGTGCCTGTCCTGTGGATATCCGAGCACGTCCTGTCTCACAGTTAGCGTCTCCTCACTGCGCCTCCCCGACTCGCTGAAGAAGTTGGGGGGTGACTATGAGAGACTGAAGGAAATCTCCTCCATTTTTATCCACAAAGGATATCTGCAAAATGGATAGCTGCTCCATCGCCTTGCCTAGAATCTGTATACCAGACCTCCTATTAAGTAAATCCGATACAATGTTTACCTTCCCAGGAGTATATGCTATCGCAAAGTCATAGTCCTGGATGAACTCCAGCCAACTTCACTATGTCTGGTTCTGGTCCTTCTGAGAGAAGATATACCAGAGACTCTTGTTATCACTGTACTCTATAAAATGTTCACCCAATAGATAGTGTCGCCACATCTTCAAGGCGAAGAACACTGCTACTAACTCTAGGTCAGGGTAGCATAGTTATAATCATGCTGTCTCAGCTATCAAGAACCATATTTGATCACTGCTCACGCCTACATTATGACACATCTGATTCCGGTCCCTGATGCGTCGTAGTAAACTATGTACCCTATGCCCTCCTATAAAAGCCTCAAGATAGGGACACTAGTCAGCCTCGACCTCAGCTCCTGAAAACACCATTGTCATTTATCCAACCAAACAAAGGGTTTCCCTTTCTTCGTCAAGGCTGATAGTGGTGCTTCAATTCTGGAGAAATCTGGGTGGCTCATAAGTAAGTACTACCTTAATCTTCACTAGATCCACTACAACCCCAGCCTCTGCTATGAAATTTCCTAGGAAGTGAACCTCTCAGATCTAGACCCGTCACTTCGAGAGCTTACCATAAAGCTGGTGCTCTCAGAGTGTGTCCAGTACTAACTACAGATGATAGGAATGCTCCTCCTCAGTAGTCGAGTAGATCATAATGTCATCGATGAAGACCACTACAAGGTGATTAAGGTATGGCTAAAATATCTTATTCATGAGTCCCATGAACAATGCTGGAGCGTTGGTCATGCCGAATGGCATAACCAAGAACTCGTAATGGTCATACCGACACCTGAATGTCGAATTCTATACATCCTCATCTCGTACTCTGAGCTGGTGATCGCTTGATCTGAGGTCTATCTTCAAGAACCACAATTCTCCCTTCAGCTGATCAATGAGTTCATCAATCCTAGGGAGTGGGTAGTTGTTCTTCATGGTCAACTGGTTCAGGCGCCGATAGTCAACACAAAGCCACAAGCTCCCACCCGCCTTCTTGGCAAATAGAATCAGGGCTACCCAAGGAGAAACACTGGGCTGGATGAATCCCTTCACATGTAAGTCCTCTAACTATACCCAAAGCTCACAAAGCTCCACAAGAGCCATCCGATTTGCTAGTGTAGATATCAGTGTCATCCCAGGGTACAAGTCTATGTAAAATTCTACCTCTCTATAAGGTGGTAGACCTGAGACATCATCAAGGAAAACATCAGTGTACTGGTCCACCACTATAGGATAGCTCAGACTGTCCACATTAACATCTTCAAGGGTAAGGCTATCCAACTGATGAGTGATCAGTTTCACTCTCCACCGGGTATGTCCATCCTGCGCTGCAAAGGCTCCCTTCACACCGGTGAAGGTAAAACTGGTCTCATCCATGCAGAAACAACACACTTTGAGCCTAATACAGTCAATATGAGCATGGAATGTAGATAACTAGTCCATACCCTTGATGACGTAATAAGGCCTCGACACCGCTACAAAGAGATCCCAACCGAAGCTATCGCCTCCTAGAGTATGCTTGCACTGCCTGAACTAGTGTTTAATCATCGAATTCTCTCTTGTAGGAGTCTCTAGCTGTAAGGATCAATGCAACAACTCTGTCAGAATCTTTGAGCTCTGAACGTGGGTAGTGGAAATGAAGTAATGACATGAAACTATGTCTCTAAGTACTACATCTATAGGGGAGTAGACACAGATCGTACCTTGTATCATCTCCGGTGCACCATGATCATAGGCCTTAGCTACCTGGATCTGAGCACTCCCCTGTACACCTACTCCATGCGGTTGAGGTGGACCTCCTAGCGGTGGTGGTGGTACCATATCAAATCGTTTCCCACCACCATCTGCACGTCCATCTCCTCTGCCACATTCACCTTCTCCATGTGGACCTCCTCGGTCGAACCTCTATCTCTGCCTGGGCGGTACTTTCCTCATCTATTGATCATCCGTACAATGGGTTGGACAGTCACGAGCCATGTGACCTTGCCCGCCGCATGCGAAACACTACCCAATCCTAGAATAAGAGGCTCCACCTCAGGTGCTCCACACAACCGATTTTGAGTCATGTCGTTGTCCACCAGTAGGTCTGGTCCTCATGGACCTATGTGATGAATGTCTACTGCCAGCTGTAGAAGACTTTTCTGCGTGATGAATGGTACTGGGTATTGATGCTGGTGAGTGCTCAGTAAGAAAACTCTCCACCAAGAGGTATCTCTCTAACACCCCTGCCTGCTTCGGTATGCTGAGTGAGATCATCAAAGCCCTGATCTCCCACCTGAGCCGCTTATCAAAGGTCTGGGCCCTCATGAAATGGTCCCGCACCATATCAGTGGATTAGTGTGAGAGGTCAGTAAACCTCGCTTAGTACTAAGTCATAGTCATGATTCCTTGCTGCAGATGAAGAAGATCATGTATGCGCACGGTGCAAAGAGTTGCTGGAACAATCTCTGCCTGAAACGGGCTCTCGAAGTCTTCCTAGAGAAGTGTCACCTCATCATGAACCTAGAGTATCAAGCTCCACCATCTGCCTGCTAATGCTTGTAGAAAGATCGCGGAAAGGATCACCATGAGATCGGACGGTGTCCCTACGTGTTGGAATACTCTCACCACAACCTTCATCCAATCCTTAGCCACTTGTGGGTCCATCTCTCCCCTGAACCTGTGTGGCCTCAGGCACTATAACACATACAACATGATCAATTGGCATGCACTGTATGATTCTAGGGCTGGTGGGATCGATGGACCATTGAATAATGGTATTGCTAGTGCCTCTGTTGGTGCCTCTACTGGAAAAGGGTCCTACACCAAGGCTTCATCGCTCGGTTGGATATCAGTGTGTACAACTCTCAGAACCCTACCGAGCTGTCTCCATGGAGGCATCCTGAAAGGAAACAGGTGCGCCACGATTAAATATTTATACTTAGTGAGTTAAAAGTTATACCTGGTGGTCTGAATCAAAATATCATAATGAAAACATTTGAAAACACACACGCAATCAGTGTTTTTGTGCACTGAGTCTGAAATCAGAAGTCAGGGTCCTGGTGTATGGATACGTCGACCGTCGCACCAAAACTAGTTTCCCTAAATTGATAACCACAATCCCTATAATTAACACTATTTCTGTTATAAAGAATTAGCCGAGTCCTAAGTTCTATGGTAGAACCGAATCCTCTGATACCAATATGTCATGACCATTCCCCCGGGGCCCATGCCGTGACTACCCCAAGCCCGCCTTCCATAGGCCAGGGGCTGGTGACTAGCACCAAAGGCATATTCCCTAAAACTGGGAAGACATTGACTTTATAACCTATAAGCACACATAACCAAGCACACAACAAGATAAGAAAACACAAGTAAACTAAACTATAAACATAGTGAGTGCAGTATGTAAAAGGGGCCAGAATATAATCCCAACTAGAAAGTAAAAGTACAATTGTGATACAATACAACTGAAGAAAAGGGAAAGTCAGCTGTTGGGTTTTCATCTGAGGTTCCTACATGAAGTTTAGGTATAGATTGCCTCTTCAGTACTCCACGTCCACCCATCTCATCTACGTACCGAAATGACGTATGGTCCACCTCCAGGTACCATCGAGTCCTAGTACTCTCAGCCTCAGTCAGCGCTGTCTGTCGTCTTCATCCAACACAACAAGGTGAGGGAATAGCCCATGCGGGGGAGAGTATAACGATACTCATAAGGGACCCCAAGACCCTCTAGGTCTCAAAAAATCAATCAAGGAAAAACCACAAAGTATGAAATTAGAAGATAACGTTATTTAGGTATATGTCCATACATATACCTAAGTTATTAAGTAATCCATCTCAATCATGAGGATAACACAAAGGTACTGACTCATCTCACACAATGATTTATTATAGGGATAGTATCAAGTAACATTCCAAGTCACAACGTCGAACGCCTCGGCTGCTGGAGAACTCCTCCTCTATCAAGTACAATGGTCCTGCCGCGTCACATAGAGGCGCTTCCCACTAACCTTGGACTACTGAGGTACTCCTCTTGTTGAGTACCGTGGGTTTGCCGCATCACCAAGGCGCTCCCCACCATGGGTTTTCCACGTCACCAAGGCGCTACCCCTCATATCCTACTGAGGTAATCCTCCTTTCAAGTACCGTGGGTATGCTGCGTCACCAAGGTGCTCCCCACCATGGGTCTGCCATGTCACCAAGGTGCTCCCCACTGGGCCAGTCAAGACAATCCGAGTCGAAACAGTCAACAGTCATAAAGTATCAGCCAGTTTTAGGGTTCTATACGTATCATTCTTGGGGAAACCGCTTCCCAAGCCACAGGTCAAAACCAAAACTACAATGAAGTCCCATTAAGAATTATATCAAAGTTCCACCATGTCATAGGGGTCTCAACGTAATAGACGATGCGTCAATCGGGCGCCTGGTCTGTGAGTTATTAGCCTTTTAGTCCTCAGGTCCCAGTTGTATTTGGGATCGATCCGACCTGAGCGTTCCCCATCTCAAACCAAATATCAGTGGGGTATACTCAAAGGGACCGACTCTCTCTAATATTTCCATAGCTGCTGATGGTTCATCAAACGAATGTTCGGTGCCAATGTTATGGCCAAAAGAAAGTAAATGGGTCGTAGTGGGCCTGAGTTCAGTCCGACCCGGCCTGGACCGTTCTGGTTCGGGTTGACCCAGCCTGTGGGGTGTCCTGGCCTGAGGGTCCGCAATGTCTGCAGGGGGCATGACCACGGAGGGCCATTGGGGGCATGGCTGCGGGGCGGCGCGGCCAGCCACGAGGCAGCGCGGACAGCTGGAGGGCGGCGTGGACAGCCGCAGGGCGGTACAGACAGCCATCAGGCGGCTCAAGGAATGGTGGTGGCGGCTCGAAGGATGAAGATAGTGGTGCGGAAGATGGTGGATCACCTCGGTGGATGACTACGACCCGGCGGACGACGGCTCAGCTCGACAGATGGCAGTGGAAGATCGGCGGATAGCGGTGGGTCGACAGACGGTGGCCTGACAGACGAAAACTTGGCTGATAGCAGTGGAGGCTTAGTGGCTTGGAGGGGCGCAATGAGGGTGGCTCGACTCGGGGTGGCGTGGAGTGGCGGAGGCCGTGGGAGACAACACTGTTTCCTGCGTCGTCTTCATCCATTGAGAACAACACACAATTCAACACAAGAATTTCAGAGAGGACGATCCATGTTATTTTGGCCCACACTCCCCGTATTAGAGTGGTAGCAATCGGCTATTATACTTGAATCACATGAATATTAAGAATAGGTAAGGGAAAAATTAAAACACCCTCCCTACAAGCTTCCTCAATTTAGTCATTCCCAATCCGGCAAAAGAAAAATATTCATGGATCAATCTAAAATAGGGAGTTGATCCGTGTTTGTTGTTTTAGAAGAAAAGAACATGGGAATATAAAATCACTTATAAATAAACCCCTACGCCGGGTTGTTCATTGATGTATATCATGAGGGGGGAGACGACATCATTGGGGAGGGAAAGATGATCACTGATTGAAGACATCCCACACTAGAGGATGTCCCAAGGAAGAATTTTGAAGTTGAGGTCAGCGTTATTCGTTCGGAGAAGAAGTTCTTCATTGGTGTTATTTATCCAAGAGCCCCTCCTCTCCCCAATTCCACCCAAATGAAATGATAGACCCCCCAACTAATAGATTATGAGATCTATTTTGTTTGTTGGCATAAAATTCAAATTGGTTTAATTAATTACTTAGCATAATTAAGTGGGGGAAGGTTGGCATAATAAATTAAAGAGGGTTAACATAATTAATTTGGAGAGAGCTCAAGAGGCTCCTCCACATTAATGAGGGAGTTTAAGAGTTTAGGCCTCGGGTGGTCCCCACCACCATAACCTCTCATGGGAGGTTATTCTTGGGTGGTCCCCACCACCATAACCTCTCATGGGAGGTTATGGTTTGGAGGTCCCCACTTCCCAACTTCCACATGGAGGTTTTAACAAATAAAATAACAATAAAATATTGTACACATTTATTTTTATTCTATTCCTTCATGAAAAAACCAAAAACCAACTTCTAACCTTGACAAATTGTCGTTGAGGTGATAGTCTCTTTAAGCGAAAACTGGTGCTTCGAGTTAAACGGTGCCCTCCGATTTCAATTTTGAGCATCAGTTCAAAAGTTATAAAATACCCACTAGCACTTTTACTGAACGTACCTGAACAAAAGTTCATAAATTCAATCCAGGCACTACAGGCCTTAGAATCATGTGTTCTAAATTTTCACGAACTCGTAATATTCCAATTTAATTAAAAAAAATTCATGGAAATTCGGGGTCTTCACACTTGGTATGGTCAATATTGAGGTATCAACCTCAAATAGTGTTAATGGTGTTGAAAGTTTTTTTTAATACAATCTATAGAATTTAAATTATAGTTGATAAATAATAAGGAAGCAATGACTAGTGAAACTGGTGTTAAGAAAACGAGAACAAACTATAAATGAGGATTCTTTTCGTGAAAATTCATAGACCACCTACCTTATTCTTATAGTAGATGGTTCATCTTGTTTTAACACTTAGTTTCGCTAGGATTGGAAGAAAATAGATGAATAGACGAACTCCCTGAAAATTGGTCATATGATCTGACACCAAAATAGCACTATTTATAGATAGTAAAATGAGTAAAGAAGTTTAAGTAGAGAAGATCTTACCAATATGAATCCAATGAGCCAAAAGGTACTTGATTAAATTGTCATAAGGAGAAGATATTGATGAACCTAGGAGGATTCCATGGGATAAGATCTCAAAGAAGGAAATGTGAGGATTATGTTTATTGGGGGAATAAATAAGAAAAGGAATCTTATCTAGAAATAGTTAAGAAGAAAACCATCATTTTTCATAGTTCTTAATGCGGTGCATGGTCTTGACACACAATTTTCTGACCGATGCATCATTCATGTGCCATGAACTACGACAATAGACACCTCACATGGGATAGGCCATGATTTGACTAACTGTTTGAAGCCCATGAAAATCCCACATATCAAATTTATGAGGCAAATAAAATTTCCATGTTTCGTATTTCATGTGGGTTTTTCAAACAAAGCATCCAATTTCTTTGTACTGAACACTGCACACAGTTTACTCTAACCATATAGACTAGGATTCACAGTTTCTACTAAACATGGGCCCTAGAAGTTTCCTATATAATACATGGATTCAAGCTATAAAAAATCCTTGGACACCCTTGTTTCCTCTATATCCTTAATAGGTGTTCATATTGGGTAAAAAATAATCAATTAAACCTAAATTAAAAGGAAACATACCTAAAATAAAATCATGTTATTATAATTGGAATAGATTACAAATGTTGTGGTTAGGTTATATGGGGTTTCCTCCATATTCAATGGTTCTGGGATCATTTTAATGTAATAAATAATTGTTTCAGTAAGAATAAAATGGTTTATAATGTTGAGTTAATTTGTCAGGGAATCAATGTGATAGTCAGGGGTGGGTTGTTCCTAGTGGGAATCCATTAATATGGATTTAAGATTTATATATTATTTTTAACCATTTATGCAATTTTGTGGACTTATTATGAACTTATTAAAATATCAACAATAATATTATTTAAAACAAATATATTAATGATGATAATAAAAATGGTATGGGATCAAATGATTATCGTTGATGTTCTATTTTCATATAATGGGTTGGAAGGTTCTTAGGAATGTTTTAAACAAATAAAAAATTATAACTCTCCATAGATAGTTTATATGGGTGAGTAATATTTAATTGGATAATTTCAAAATATAAGAATCCCAAATTTTCGTTAATTTCTATGATTTTAGGAATTCATATATAATTAAAATGTCATGTGATGTGTTAGGAATGCAACGTTTCCTACAAAACTATGTATGGGTTTTTTTCAATATGTTGGGAAATATATTAAAAAATAGGATTAATGGGTATTTACAGGGATCATTTGATTTAGTTCCAATATAGATAAAAATTATTGAAAATAATCTAAATAGGAATAATGGAATGTGTATTATAGATCAGTGGAATATATCACTGAAAAATGTTATCTAAATATTATATTAATGTGATATATAATATTCATTAGAATATAATAATCTATTTTGAATAGAAATAGTACACAACACCCTAATATTTGAGTTTTGTGATTAAATGGTGATATTATAGTGCGTGACATGGTATTGTGAAATGTAGTATTGTGACTTGTTTTCATGGTTTTATTTTTGATACAATGTAAGGTAAATGAAATAACATGATATTGTGTAATTGTATAATTATTACAGTTTTATACATAATTGATATATAATATTATATATTTACAATGAAATTAAGGGATTTTCTAAATAAATAGAATGATGAATACCTAAAGAGGAACAATATGAAATAATGTAGAATATATGTTCAAATCGATCAAAAGAAATTAAATGATAATGTACATAATATCCCAAATCAACACTAATCTACACATCCTAATATTAAATGATACATGTACTCATATAGACTCTGCAATTTCTAGTGGTTTGTAATATTTTCTACGAGATTAACAAATAATCATTTATGAAAAATTTATCCTTGATATCATACACAAATAATCAAAACATAACACTATAAAATGAAAAATTAATAATGAAAAAAAGCTTTAATTTTATATAAGAAAAATTGAAACTCAAGCAAAATATAATAATACTATACTAAAAATTAATAAAACTATTTTATGGTATGACATTAAATTCATATAATGAGTTACATAAAAATTACTCAATAGGTCAATAAAATAAAAACGGCTTCCCGAAAATAAATCAAAATAATGGGACATAATCTATATATAACTCCCATATAGCCTTACATATCTTATCCATCTCTTAGAGGTAATGTTGACATACTTGTTTTTTGAAACCTAAAGTCTTCACAAACATTTGAATAGTGTATATGGGGGTGAGTATGACAAATCTATGTGATTGAATGAATTGGATTCAAATATATTCCATAATATATTGTGTCATTATGTTATAAAATGTAAATAAATAGAATAAACTATAATAATTACTCTATATATATTGACATCTAATTAAAGTAATCATATTATTATAATGTGAACTAAGATAAACATGAAATACATAATACATTAATATCATGATTTAAATAATACATATCACAAGTAGTCTCACAACCCCAGGACATAATGGTTTATTGTCTTTGAGATTAGCTACATAAATATCTTAATATATAGTATTTTCTCTATAATCAAATTTTTTTAGATATAATTCTATACTTTCCACAAGATATTATTATCTCTATAAACTAGGATAATGAAAAAATAGAATTGGGTGAGATAATACACTTAGTAATGGAAACCATATAAATATGGAATCAAGGGTTAGATAATACGAATATTAGAAAGCATGATTAGTGGATAAATTTCTTATTAAATAAAACATGGAATAAAAATATTTTCCATAACTCATGACTGAATGAGATTTATTCTAAAATGAACAAATATATACCATCGAAAATGTGTGTGGATTTAAGTGACATTAAACATGATTCAAGAATCAAAATGATAGTAATAGTGTTATGATATAATATTGTGGAATAAATATAAGCATAGAAAATTTAATTCAAGAATACCCACAAAGACATTAATTACAAGGTACAGATTAGATAACCACTTGAGTACCTTCTTGGGATTGGGATAGTCCTCATGATACCCTTGGGATTGGGATAAAACCTCTCATGTACCCCATTATCTTGGTATAAATCTTCTTTTATACCCTTTAATTTGGGATATATCCTTCTCTGTACCCCTTGGTCTTGGGATAAATCCTCTTATGTGCCCTTTATCAGGGTATGAATCATATCATGTGCCTTTCTGTTCTCATGAGACATATATTTTATCCAATAAATTAGAGGGTGATATAGGATCCAACTTATAATTATTCATATCAATTTTTTCTATTTAAAAACAATCATAAACATATCAAAATAAACACCTGAAAAAAGAATGTGTTTCTTAAACATTCCAAAAACATCACACAACATAAACATAAAAGATCACATGACATCAAAAATATTGTTTCCAAAAGGAATAATTTCATAATATATATATATATATATAATGATCAAAACATCACTTCATGGGATGTAACCCATGTAAGAATAATATAAGTTGAAATACCAAAAATTCTTGAAACCTTTTAATCATTGTCATAAAATATGATGTCAAAATAACTTCAAAAAACATCTTTTAGAAATGAACCATAAGACTTTTAAAAAAATTATTATAAATAGTTAAAAATAAAATATCCTCTAAAATACATATTTTTTATATAAAAATGTTGATTATATGATAAAATATTACATTTTAATGGATGGTAAACCCTTTTCTAATTTTTTTTTAAATTTCACTAATTTGACAACCCCCATCCTAAAAAAAGTTTTAATTTTTTTTAAAAAGGTGTAAATATAATTATTAGAATAAAATAAATTAATCTATACTATATTTCCAAAATTAATATGATTAAATTATTTTAAAGTAAAATATATGGATATGGAGGAAAAATCAATTAAGATAAATGGGAATTATTCTAAACAAAAATTCATTTTCTTGAAATAATATAATCATGAAGGAAGAAGAATTTGGTTTGAAAAATTATATACCCATATAATAATGTATAAATATGTTCTAAAATGATTATAGTTTATAATTTACATTTATTGAAATATAAAAGGAAAATAAGAGTGATTATAACCCAAGGAAGTGATTTGAGTCACAAAAACCCCTTACAACCATTATAACATTTGAATCAAAACCCTATAAGTGGTATAAATCTAAATAGAACAATTAATATAATTAGATATAATAGTTTAATGATACAAAATTAAAATATGGTAGTATTTACATTAAAAGGGAAACATGGTGTATAATATAATCTTGTATCAAGGGATTCAAATTTGGGGAAAATAAACTCTTGCCTTGATTTCTCGCTTAGTTTATCGTACTCTAATATCCTGTATAAAAAATATAACTATCAAATTAACGTATTTAAGAGAAAATTTCATATCCAGGACCTTTTATAAAATTCATTTATATTAATCCTCTTTAACGATATTATATTTGAGTATTAAAAACATGATGATTTAAAATCAAGGAATGATTCTGGCACCATGTTGATTATAGAAAAGGGATTATAAAGTGCATTAATGAGAGAGAAAGATAGTATCTCATAGATAAGGAATATTTAGGATAGTAAAGGATTGATTATGATCATTTATAATCATAATAAAATGGAAATAAAAGTCTCTATAATAAAATAAGTACTTCAATTGGAAAAGGGATGGAAGGAATCAAGGAGTAATTTTGGAATGATAATGACTAAATTTTTTTATCGGATGGGTTTAATGATATGGAAGGGTATTTTTTTTATTATGCAATAATTTGGAATGTACTTGTTTTATTATGATCGTATTAAATCATAATAAATTGAAACACAAAGGGATTATCATAAAGAAGTACTTGACTAAAAAATAGGAGGTGGAAAAACCTACATTTCTATATATATTTCATCGTGATTGGTAAGAATCATTTTGAACATTATAAATTAAATGGTATATATTTATAGATTGGGAATGTAAATTCATGATCCTGGCCAATGGGTGTGTAGAAGAATGAGATAATGGTTGTGATTGAGCTCTTTTTATAGTTGATAAAGATGGGGTTTTTAATGGAAAACTAGAGTTAGGTAATGAGTAAAAGTAAAATGACATAGGTGTTTGGTGGGGTTAGTGAGTTAGGTAAATTATGTGGAGAAATTATAGGAATTTAATGTGGGTATTAATTAAATATAAAACATTATATAGTATGCATGTTACTTTTTAATTATTAAAAAATCAAGATACTATATTTATAAATTTTTACCCATATGAATTTTTATTAAAAATTAATCATGGAAAATATTTTATTACTAAAAATACAAGGTAATTTTTTTACCAAATTTAATTGTGGTTAATCTTATTTTTGTCTCCATTTAACAAAAATAAATTTCTAAATATGTTAAAATTATCTTTTAAATTGATACATATAATGTGTGGAAAAACTATTTTTTTTAAAAAAATATCATTTTAATCATTAATGTAGCATCCCAAGCTTCCACGGTATGCTTCCCTTTGAATAATACAGTAGCGTGTGTTGTACGCAACTTCAAGTTCTAACACAAACCACAACCAATCAAACTAGTTTTTATGAATAGTAATACCCAATTTTTGAAATTTTATAAATTTTATCTTTCAAAATGCACATCATTTTTGGATTCGGAATATCGAAATTAGCCTAGGTTGAAATTTTGGTATTTTTCTGAAAACATTCAATTTTTGATGAATAGTGAAAAACACTAAGTTATAGTTTAAAACCAAATTTTTATTTAAATAATTATTTATTTTATTTTAATTTAATAAAGGTCAAAATAGATACATAATACCTATATAAGTTCAATGTAATTCATTAGAGTTAGTTTAGAATAATTTCAGATATATAAAAATTTTATTGAACTTTTCACCGTATTTTACCCACCTCCTAGGAGAATTCGGAAATTCACACAAAACTTTATTTTAATGCTTCTATGAGTGTAATTTAAAAACTCCAAGAGACACGGTTAATATCAAGGAGTAAAATGTGGTTCAATGAGATGAAAATAATTTTTTTTGAATAGTAACGTTTTCCTTTTATTTACCACGGTTAAAAGTTAATAGGGTAATAATGCGTAAAATGATATTAATATTACCCTAAAACATGTCCTGATCCTATTGGACAAGAGTATCTCGACCAAAAACAACCTTAGGAATAAAATATTATAATTTAGGTTCACCTGGATTAGATTAGGACATTTATTATTATTTAATGCAAAGAAGAGTTAAAAGAGATAAAGTCAAAGTTTAATAAGTAAAACATTTTTAATTTACAATTATACATAAGATAAATTATTTTATAAATATTCATTAGAAATATAAAAATATTTCCTACATAATGGTTTTTTATCTATAATTTTTAGACATTAAATAATTTAATTTATTTATGACACAATGGTGATGTAGTAATTACCTAATTAATGAAATATTAAAATAATTGATATTATAAATATAAAAATAAATGTAATTTGAGACTTTTTTTGAATTATAGTAATTTTATAAGTTAATATGACTTATTAGTATTGGTTATATATTTTTTTTTGATGTAATAATTTTGTTATGAAATTATCAAAAAAATACTCAATAGTGTCAAAATTGACATAAAAAAGTTTTTAAAACAATTATTATATTATTAATTGATATTTTATTCCTAAAAATCTAAGGTTCAGCCGAGGGAGTTATATAATGATAGTTGTATCAATAATGGACTACTTGGGGTTCTGTTTGAGGTATATAGTAAGTTTATTAAATATATAATATAATAATAAAAAGAGACATGGTAAATATTTATCTATTTAACTAAGAGTTAAATATAAATGATAATGTTAATATAGTGACACAAACCTATCTAAAATGTATTGGTTGAAAGGATTTATACCCATCCCCACATTAACCTTTAAATATCCACTTTGGAGACATTAGAAACCGAATAAGAATTTATTATAAAATAATATTTCTAGATTTTCCAAAGGTTCCCATCACCCCTCTTATAAAAGGGTAATCCCCCTTCTCTCTAATTTACACCCTCAAAGACTTTTGGCTCGGCCAACCCCTACCCAAATATTCTCTCAGCTTCCCTAACTTCAACCTAGAGGCCTTATTTTGATCATAAATCCAACCTCAGGAGCCCTTATGATCAAATCAAAAGGAAGAACCTGAATAAGAGGTAATGTTTTCACAACCCCCTTTCAAGTTCCTTTCTTCATCAACTTCTTCTTTCTTTTTTATTTCCATTATAAAATAATAACTCCAGTAACTTTTATATACTGTTATATTATTATAAATATTGTACAACCATATTCAGTATTCTATCCATCCTTTGAATGACATGTCACCATACGTGCGAACGTACAACATACCGTCTCCACGTTGTGGTGTAATTGTTATTCAATACATTATTATTTGTATGGGTATAATAATGATGTGTAATTCATGTAAATAATAAGTATAACATGACAATTATTCTGTATATATGATATAGCATCCAAATATATATGAATTTAATATCAAAATAATGATATTATCGCTCGTGCGTACGTACGGACTACCGTCTCCACGAACGCGATGAGATTCATTCCCCATAGTATCCATACAAGTATAATTCTCATTTTATGTTTAAAAATAATGTTTATGGACTTGATATAATTCTGTATATGGATAAGATACAACCAATCCATAACAAATAGTACTTATGAAACAAAAAATATAAAAGAAAACGAGTAAGTTAACACCCGAAACGACGATAATATTAAGAAATTATTAACAAAGAAATATTAAAATATCATATATGATATCATATTAATGTATAAGATTCTCCTATAGTTAAATAACAATTATTTCACCATTATATAGGATTATAAACTACCCTCGACCAAGGAAAAAGTACAAATTAAGGGGTTTCTTATCTCACTTTTAATTCCGTGAGATTTCCATTGTTCACCACTTATTTATTGCATGTGGTGTGTGTACTGACCATGATTGTATTAATTGTGTAATATACATTAATTTACTTATATTTACATCATCATTGAATGATGAAACTTTCATGGGATGTATATTTCGTAATTTATCGAATTGTGAATGGAATTACAAATTTCAATTTCCACTCGTTCGACTTTACGAATAATTCATTGATTATTTTACTCAAAGATTATGTGTGGATTCACTATTCATTTTCTTATGTCATAATTTCCACTCCCCTTTATGTGGATATAATTTTGATACACATAATCACTCAATTTTTAAATTCTCAAGTCATCGATATGAACATGATAAGAGTAATTTTAACTCAATCTCCATTTGTGGAGTTAAATATCCAATTCATTGGTGTTTTTTATAAGAATATGTGTGAATGTAATCTGATTGAATTACAATGAATATCCAATAATGTTGAGTGTATTTATATTTTTCACACATAATTATGTCATTTATTTATCCTTAACCTAAGGATACTGTCTTTATACGAAGTTTCATCTCAAATTACATTCCATTGAGACTTCTTTGTTGTTATACACCAAATCACTTTTATATGGTGTATATAATGTACTTTGACATAGTATATCATGGATCCCTTTATTATCATGATATTAAAATTTTATGATTACCTCAATTATTTTTATTCAAGTGTCTCTCTTTTGGTTAGGAAATCTAACTAAAATATCATTTTAAATGTTTTAAAGATTTATTATTCTAAATATTTCTTAATAATGTCCATGTTTTAAAAATAGTTTTAAGGATTTATTTATATGGACATTAATGTTTTAAAATTAAAAATTCCTTTTAAATGTTTCAAAGTGGTATGGGACACTTTGATTAAAAAATATATTTTAAATGGCTGCTTGACAAATAGTTTGAATTTTAAATGTTTTCAAGAAAAAGGGGGATATTTCTCTCAAATAGTTTTGATGATTATTTTCATCTATGTCGATATCCTTCATTATTCTTAATTAAGGTTAATCTGTTACAATACAATCTTTCATATTGTATTGAATGAGTTTTTTTTTGACTTTGGATGTGCTATTTTTAAACCATTCATGGTTTGTGGATAAATTATTGATATTTCATATTATAGTTTTAATATGAATGTTTATGTTATGTTTCAAAATTTTCATATGTGGAATGAATTGGACTTAGTAAGTGACGGGTGGAGCCTGCTATAGATCCTCGATGCATCGGTAGGTCTCATGAGACAAACTAGTGTCTTGGCACAAGGCCTTGACAAAATCTTATTTGTAGTCTTGGCATGAGGCCTTGACTATGTGGTTATGATAGTCAGTCATTATGCATTCCATCATTATGAAAGTGGTTTTTGATATTGAATGTGATTATTCGACTAGTATAATATCCATGTGAATAAGAAAATGGAATTATTCCATTTTATTTCTTCCATATTATGCTAACGTTCAAGTTTAAAAGGATTTTGTTTTAGTTATACATTGCATTAAATGTTTATGCTTATTTATGAATGTTTCCGCTATATTTTTATCCTTAATGGGCATATGAACTCACCCCTTTATATGTTTTATTTATCCAAGGATGTGAAGAAGTATTTTATGAATGACCTTCAGTGATAGTATAAGGGGATACGAGTGTGGACTATGGATACTATGTTGTTATAGTTTTCATTTTATAATGAAATGTAAACTTTATGAATGTATCTAGTGTTTCCAAGGCTACTAAACTAATCAGTCTTTGGAGACTTGATCCTTTGTGATCATGCCAATGTTATATAATAATGCACCGACTCTGGGTAACTGGGGTCGGGGCATTACAGTTGGTATTAGAGGAAGTTTAGTACAAACCTTGGAAACTAGGTTTAGATAAACTCTGATTAATGAACATATCCCTAAGATAAATTTTGAGGATTAGTATAGAATAACTTCCTTGAATTTTGGTATTGTATAGATTTTGTGAGTTTTCCAAGAAATACATCCCTGTCTGGATACTAGTAGGTAGAGGTGGCTCTGGCACAGATGTACCTAGGGGTAAAACCCGAAAACACCTCTTTGAGCTAGACTCGAAGGGGAACTGGTGCACGACAATGGGCCTTGCTCCACTCTTGGTTATGACACTCCTAGGGGATATGCTTAGGATAATTTACATTTTATTTACAAAACAATTTGAAGTATTTTAATATAATATAAGAATAAATGACCTTGGTTAATCCTAAGGTGTTTCAAATTGAGAATATGGTGTCATGATAATCTCTGAATGATTTTATGACCACTATTATTCACAAAATTATTTCTAGTTTTAGTCAATGGCTGGAGTCCAAGGAATTCATAGTAACTTTGAGAATGATGTACAAGGTGGGAATGGTGGTGTAAATGAGCAAGAAAATGGAATGTTGATAGGCATAAAAGATATAATGTTCATGCCAAATCAGTTTTCCAAAAATATGATCAACAAAATATATATTAACCAACTCCCAGACTCAACAAAGAAGAGAAAGGTGATGAATGATAAGAGCTCCAGCAGTGGAGACCATGGAGAAAAGAATCCTAAATTTCCATCATGCAGGAAATGTGGAAGGAGACACCTAGGATAGTGTCTCAATTGAACAAAGAAATTATTTACGTGTGGGAAAGAAGGACATAAAGTGAATAATTGCTGAGGAAAAATGAAGAGTACTGTGGAAGAAAATAAAAATGGTTCCAAAAATCCATTTACATTTATTTTCTATAAATGTAGGGGACCTGGCCATTACCCGAGTGAATGCCCTATTCTATAGGAAATTTTCTTGGTCAAAGAAGAAGCTATGTAGAAATAAATGGTTAGAGAAATGTTTAAATGTATTAGTGCTCCTTGTTGATGGGATTACTTTGGAATAACTTTCTCTTGTATTTGTAACCCTTCAGTTTTCCATGTTAGAATGATATTTGAGGAAGACATATCTTTTCCGTTGTGGATATAGTTATAAATAACAGTTTGGTTTTATATGATCATTGGGTTTGAGGAAATTACAAGTTATTATATTTTGGGATGAAAATGCAAGGTATGAGATAACATTTCTGGTTAAAATTATGTTATGGTTATTTTTAGGAATTTATCTCATTTTGGTAATGTTATAAAATATAGTTTTTGAAAAAGGACAACACGCAGACCTTGTGACAACCCATTACATCAGACAAAACTATGGGAATCGAACCCACAACCAATGTGTGATTGAGATTTATCGCCTACCACTGGACTACGTGAAGTACCTTGTCAGTGTCACTAATTATTTTTAGTTAAATGATTTTATTGATCAATAATAAGTTGATTTGGGTTCTTATGACTTATCAAATGAACACCCTTAGTATAGGAAAATGATTTGGTGATTAAGTGATAAATGCTATTTTGGAAGATGTTCACTTTGTTGGTAACACTATATTCCCAAGGAAAATAGAATACTATGGGATTTCATTTGAGGAGTAATGGTGGATTTTTATCTATGTTTTTATTGTGGATTTATAGTGATTTGGGTAATTTATAGAAATGATTAACCAATAATAGAGAATATGTGATTAGGTTAATTACTTTTAATTATGTGACTTTAATAGTAGTTGATTTCATTTGAAGATACAATTTAATGTTGAAGACTACATTACCAAATTCTTCTGAGTTTTGGTTTTTAATATTAGTTTGTATTATATTGAAGTATTTTAAGGAAAATTGTTTATTGAATGGTATTTATTTATCTTTGGGGTATTGCTGGTTTAGTTTTAGAAATTAAGATTAGTGTTTCTTTCTCTAATGGAATAACCTTTTGGGGGATCATCAGATCTTATACTAACATTTTTAGTTTTGATAAATCTCTAAAGACAAGGTAAATATATATTTTATCCATCGTGGATCATGTGCTTCTATAAAAGTTTATTCTTGCTCTTCTAGTGTAAGCATGTCCTTTTAAATACTCATCATTTAAAAAAATTGAGTTACTGGTATAAGTTTATAAAAGAATGAAACTCTACTTAAAAAGTAAGTATATCTCTTTATTTTCTTAGTAAATCTCGTAAATGAATTCCTCATCTTTATGTAATGTAGCTTAAAAAAATGTTGTCCGTATACTTTACCTACCGGGAAACTAATGACCGTTTGTCCCATCACAAGTTTGTGGCTTTATTGTTGTTAACTTTCTCTTGATCATGTTTTCTATCCCTCTACATCATAACTTTACACTTAGTTTATCTTCCATATCTATTTTTTCTTACATGGAATCCTAGTATGAGTTATCTTGGGTGACCTTTGTACTCCTCTTTCTTTCTTTTAAGGTGATAGTTTTATTGAATCCTTTTCTGATGTGGGTCTTTCCATTATATTCCCAATCCCAATTTTAAAAATTTCGAGGATGAAATTATTTGAAGGAGGGGAGAATGTATCACCCCAAGCTTCCATGGTACGGTTCCCGTTGAATAATAAAGTAGCATGTGTTGTACGCAACTTCGAGTTCTAGCACACACCACAACCAATAAAACTAGATGTTATGAATAGTATTACCCATTTTTTGAAATTTTATAAATTTTATCTTCCAAAATGGAAATCATTTTTGGAATCAGAATATCGAAATTATCCTAGGGTGAGATTTTGGTATTTTTCTAAAAACATTCAATTTTTGATTAATAGTGAAAAACACGGAGTTATAGTTTAAAACCAACTTTTTATTTAAAAAATTATTTAGTGTATTTAAATTTAATTAAGGTCAAAATAGATAAATAACACCTATATAAGTTCAATTTAATTCATTGTAGTTAGTTTAGAATAATTTTAGATATATAAAAATTTTATTGAACTTTTCAACGTCTTTTACCCTCCTCCTAGGAGAATTTGGAAATTCACATAAAACATAATTTTACCGCTTCTGTGAGTGGAATTTAAAAAATACATGATACAAGATTAATATAAAGGAGTAAAATTTGGTTCAATGAGATGACAATAATTTTTTGTGAATAGTACCTTTTACTTTTATTTACCACACTTAAATGTAAATAGGGTAATTAATGGTAAAAATGATATTAATATTACACTAACACATGTCCTAATCCTATTCGAAAAATTTCTCTCGACCAAAAACAATCTTAGGAAGAAAATATTATCATTTAGGTCCACTTGGATTAGATTAGGACATTTATTATTATTTAATTCAAAGAATAGTTAAAAGAGATAAAATCAAAGTTTAATAACTAAAAAACATTTAATATAAGGTTATACATAAGATAAATTCAATTATAAATATTAATTATAAATCTAAAAATATTTAATACATAATGATATTTTATTTATAATTTTTAAACATTAAATAATTTAATTTATTTTTGACACAATGGTGATGCAGTAATTACCTAATTTATGAAATATTAAAATAATTGATATTATAAATATAAAAATAAATGTTATTTGAGACTTTTTATGAATTACACTAATTTTATAGGTTAATATGACATATTATTATTGGTTAAATAAATTTTTTGTCTAAGTAATAATGTTTTTATGAAATTATCAAAAACAAAATACCCAATAGTGTCAAAATTGACATAAAAGAGTTTTTTAAAACAAATATTATATTATTAATTGATATTCTCTTCTAAAAAATCTAATGTTAGTCCAAAGGAATTATATAATGATATATGTATCATTAATGGACCACTTGGGGGTTTCTTGGGGGTATATAGTAAGTTTATTAACTATATAATATAAAAATACAAAGAGACATGGTAAATGTGAAAATATTTAACAAAGAGTTAAATATAAATGATAAGGTTAATATAGTGACCCAAACCTATCTAAAATCTATTGGTTGAAATTATTTTGAACCCTCCCCACCTTAACCTTTAAATAAATTACTTTGGATCCATTAGAAACCGAATATAAATTTATTATAATATAAAATTTCTAGCTTTTCCAAAGGTGCCCCACACCCCTCTTATAAAAGGGAACTCCCCATTCTCTCTAATTTACAACCTCAATGCCTTTTGTCTCGGCCAACCCTTGCAAAAATATTCTCTAAGATTTCCTAAATTCAACATATAGGCCTTATTTTGATAATACATCCAACCTAAGGAGCCCTTTTGATCAAATCGAAATGAAGAACCCGAAGAAGAGGTAATGTTTTCACAACCCTCTTTCAAGTTCCTTTCTTCTTCAACTTCTTCTTTCTTTGTTATTTACATTATAAAATAATGACTCTAGTATCTTTTATATACTATGATATTATTATAAATATGGTAAAACCATATTCAGTATTCTATCCATTCTTTGAATGACAAGTCA
The DNA here is from genome assembly GCA_963277665.1 of Viscum album. NCBI lineage: Eukaryota > Viridiplantae > Streptophyta > Magnoliopsida > Santalales > Viscaceae > Viscum > Viscum album. The sequence continues at coordinate 1,404,766,411 of OY728127.1, read as the reverse complement.
CTATACGTGCGTACGTACGACCTACCGTCTCCACGTCGTGGTGTAATTGTTATTCAATACATTATTATTTGGATGGGTATAATAATGATGTGTAATTCATGTAAATAATAAGTGTAACATGATAATTATTCTGTATATATGATATACCATCCAATTATATATTATTTTAATATCAAAAGAATGATATTATCGCTCGTGCGTACGTACGGACTACCATCTCCACGAACGCGATGAGATTTATTCCCCATCGTATCCATACAAGTCTAATTCTAATTTTATGATTAAAAATAATGTTTAAGGACTTGATATAATTAAGTATATGAATAATATACAACCTATACAAAAGAAACATGACTTATGTAACAAAACAAATAAAAGAAAACGAGTAAGTTAACACCCAAAACAATGATAATACTAAGATATTATTAACAAAGAAATGTTAAAAGATCATATATGATATCATATTAATGTATATGATTATTTTATAATTAAATAAAAATTATTTCACCATTATAAAGGAGGCTAACCTACCCTCGACCAAGGAAAAAGTACAAATTAAGGGGTTTCTTATCCCACTTTTAATTCCGTGAGATTTCCATTGTTCACCACTTATTTATTGCATGTGGTGTGTGTACTGACCATGATTGTATTCATTGTGTAATATAAATTAATTTATGGATATTTAAATCATCATTGTATGATCCATCTTTCATGGGATGTATGTCTCGTAAGTTACCAAATTGTGAAGGGAATTACAAATTTCAATTTCTACTCATTCGGCTTTACGCCCAATTCATTGATTATTTTACTCCAAGATTATGTGTGAGTCACTATTAATTTTCTTATGTCATAATTTACACTCCCCTTTATGAGGATATTCTTTTTATACACATAATCAATCCATTGATAAATTCTCAATTCATCGATATGAACTTGATAAGAGTAATTTTAACTCAATCTCCATTTGTTGAGTTAAATATCCAATTCAATGGTGTTGTTTTTACAAAAATATATGTGAATGTCCTCTGATTGATTTACACTTAATATCCAATCATGTTGAGTGTATTTATATTTTTCACACATAATTATGTCATTGATTTATACTTAACCTAAGGATATGGTGTTTATACGAAGTTTCATCTCAAATTACATTCCATTGAGACTTCTTTGTTGTTATAAACCAAATCACTTTTATATGGTGTATATAATGTACTTTGACATAGTATATCATGAATCCCTTTATTCTCATGATATTACAAAGTTTTTTTTACCTCAATTATTTTTATTCAAGTTTCTCTCTTTTGGTTAGGAACTCTAACTAAAATATCATTTTAAATGTTTTAAAGATTTATTATTCAAAATCTTTCTCATTAATGTCAATGTTTTAAAATTGGTTTTAAGGATTTATTTATATGAACATTAATGTTTTAAAACTAAAAATTCCTTTTAAAAGTTTCAATGTGGTATGGGAAACTTTGATTCAAAAATCTATTTTAAACGACTTCTTGAAAAATAGTGTGAATTTTAAATGTTTTCAAGAAAAAGGGGGATATTTCCCTCAAATAGTTTTGATGATTATTTTCATCATTGTCGATATCCTTCATTATTATTGATTATGGTAAATCTGTTACAATAAAATATTCCATATTGTATTGAATGAGTTTTTTTTACTGTGGATGTGCTATTTTTATACCACTCATGGTTTGTGGATAAATTATTGACATTTTGTATGCTAGTTTTAATACGAATGTTAATGTTATGTTTCAAAATTTTCATACGAAGAAAGAATTTGACATAGTAAGTGACGGGTGGAGCCCGCTATAGCTCATCGATGCATCGGTAGGTCTTATGAGACAAACTAGTGTCTAAAAACAAGGCCTTGGAAAAATCTTATTTGTAGTCTTGGCACGAGGCCTTGACTATGTGGTTATGATAGTCTGGAATTATGCATTCCATCATTATGAAAGTGGTTTTTGATATTGCATGTGATTATTCTACTAGTATGATATCCATGTGAATAAGTAAATGGCATTATTTCATTTTATTTCTTCCATATTATGCTAAAGTTCAAGTTTAAAAGGCTTTTGTTTTAGTTAAGATTACCATAAAGTTTTATACTTATTTATGAATGTTTCTGGTATATTTTTATCCTTAATGGGCATCTAAGCTCACCCCTTTCTATGTTTTATTTTTCCCAGTATGTGAAAAATTATTTTATGAATGACCTGCAGGGATAGTATAAGGGGATATAAGTGTGGACTATGGAGACTATGTTGTTATTGTTTTCATTTTATAATGTAATGTAAACTTTATGAATGTATCTAGTGTTTCCAAGGATACTAAAATAATAGGTCTTTGGAAACTGAAACCTTTTGTGATCATGGTAATGTTATATAATAATGCACCGACTCTGGGTAACTGGGGTCAGGGCATTACAATTAAGAATTATTAATACTAGTTAAAATTTATTACCAATTAAATTAATGTTAATTAATTTTTATATATTCCAAAAAATCACAACACAATATTAATTTAAAATAGATTGATTTATTTAAAATATACATAATATTTATGAAATTATCATTCATGAAAAAAATCATTTTACCATGATAAATTTTTTTTACCTAAGGTGGAGTAATATTTATAGCTAAAAAATATTTGATTTTTAGATAATTTGGACCTGTTGATTCCAAATTTCAAAATATAATTTTTTTGTTTCAATGTATAAATGTTTTAATATTTTTTAAAAAGTATAATGTCATTAAATAATTTTATAGAAAAATATTACCTGAGTTTTAAAATATCAAATATAGGTTTTTGAGCTATAATAAATATTTTAAAATTTAAAATTTAAATTATAAAGTACATAACTATTCAATTAAAATGTTTCAAAAATTTCTAATTCATACTTATAGACTAATAATGACATAAAATCTGGAGCACTAGTAAAAACAGTATATTACACTATTCACATTAAAAATATGCTTCAAAAATTTAATAAAAATTCACATTAAAATTATATAATTATTCTCAATACTAATATTATATTAATTTTTGGAAATTAAATTTATAAAATTTTAGAAATAAGTATTTAAATAAAATCCAAAAATATAATGGAAGTGTTCATACTGAGAAATAGATTTATAAAATGTTAACTATAATTTATTCTTTATTCCTATAAATTAAAAATTTATTTATTTGTATTCAATTAGTCATATTATGAATCTATTTTATTATCATTTGATCATAATATACAAATTTTCTGGAAACAAGACACCAATTTTATAACAATATATAATTATGAGCGAAATGATTTTCTTAGTTGTTTTAACTATAAGAATTTAATTTCATTTGTGCTAAAAGTATAATTTTTTTTCATTACAGTCACATTTCATAATATGGTTACTCCTATTCATACCCACAATATCATCTACTAGGTTTTAATGGTTATATTTAATATGTTTATTTTTATCTAATTATATCGTGGTTTTCATTTAAAACCAATGTTTCTCATGGAGAAGGATATCAAACATAGTATTCATTTAAAGAATATATATAGTGAAATATAATGTTTTTATAGATTACATGGACACACTGAAACTGGTCCCTTCATACTTTTTTCAATGTCGATGAGATCTGGTGAATAAGATGTTATGTTATATTCACAATTTTGATATCATGGAATAACATAGTCATGTTTATTTTACATTAGGGTTATTACTTGTTATAGTTAACTCACTTAAATAATATATTCATACCCATATCTTATTATTATTACATTATCACATTTTTGGTAACCTAGCATAACATCACCAATTTCATGGAATAAGATAGCTATGTACCTCCTATATAATCATGACAACATTACATAGTTGATACCTTAAAATAAAATATTTATATCCATATAATGTCAAAATAACAACATCCTATAATTGATATACATATCAACTCGACATTAATTACATAACATAGCTAATTCGTGGGACTTGTTTCCATCTCGTGTCATCTCATGGGGTTTTAATATGGTCTTAGTAGAACATGGTTGACCATGGAATTCCATATCCATATCCTATAATAAGTATAATATAGTTATCTAAATGTATTATATATATAAAGAATAATAAATTAATAAAGGAAAATAATAATTAAATTTACATTTCCAAGATTCATGTAGCTAAAAGAAAAAAAATTGTAATGTTGTTCATATTCTTGTTTGTGTCAGATAACTAAGTAAATAACTTCTTCAGTATAACTAAACGGTTCAACCATATATCGCATACTTATTTCAACATAATCTATATAAAATTTAAATTTATATCATTTGACCATAATTTATACTTTATTTCTTATGGTTTATAATTAATATTATTCTCATTATACTATAAATTTAAATTTATAATTTTTTAAATACTTAGTCACCCAATTCAATTATTATTTCTGAACAACTTATACCCCCAATGCGTGACTATGTATCAAACCAATACCAAAAAAATTTACCATTATAATATAGTCCAAAACCATCATAATATGGCATATAAATTTAGTCATCAATTTTTAGACACTCTAGGTTCACTTTTGGGTCTATTATAACACCCAGAAAATTTTATTATATATTTTTCCTTTAAATAAATCTAATGGGTTCAATATCTTGCTGCACACGCAACAACGATTGAGAATGAGCCACAAAATAATAGAAAATTATTATTAAGAAAATTTAAGAATTATTAAAACTATTCTAAACAAAAAATTCAATCAATTAAAATGTAATACAAAATAGGATTAAGAACACTTAATGATTTAAAAGGACATTTTTCAATAAAATATTTTTTTATTATATTTTCATTGAAATGATAAGTTTATAAATTTTATAATTTTAGTTTTGTAAAATGTACTTAATTTTTTTACTTCTTCACGCCAAAATTATCTTAGGTCAATTTTTTTTAGATTTTTAAAAAATAATTTATTTTTAGTTAAATAGTGAAAATTACAAATTTTGCTAATAAAATCACTTTTATGATATTATCATAATACAAAAATGAATTAATTTTCATGGAACCTATTTATTTAAAAAATATATATTTATATTATAAAATAATTCATTGAAAATACTATATTGAATTTATAAAATCCATGTTTAATGTTTTGGACACTAATGTAATATTTTACTCTAAAAACTATTTTTTATTTTCTTATCATAATTTTTTTTTATCATCACTTGTAGTCATTAAATATATATATATATTTTAAAAACAATTATATTAATGATTTAATATTAATTAACATATTCTGTTTCAATTTTAGTATTAACAAAATGTCACAATGATCAATGTTAATTACTATGTTAATGGTAAAATTGCTATTTTCAACGAATCGTTTTATTGACATTGTGTAATTTTTATCTAAAAAAATAAATTTATATATAATTAAAAATGGATATAATATAATTTATAATCATATATATAAATATATTAATATTAATTCAATTGGTACTAAGTACTAAATAATATTATGAACACTTAATTAAAAAAAACAACATTATTCTACAAAATGGTTTTTCATTATATTCAATGTTTAAATTTTAATGTTCATTTTAAATTATTTATAAAATGGAATTAATAAATATGAATAATAATTTATCTTCAGAAAATAAATTTTTTTTATAAATACTTTCCTTGATTTTTTAATAAAATATAAATTATTTGGGTAAAAACTAGTTACCATGGTAAAAACAAAAATGGTCCAATGTAAAAATATAGTTTTGAAACACTTGAAACATGTTTAATAAATGTGTGAAAAAATGATTTTGGAGGATTTATAAACCTTTTATCATAAAAAAATTCATTATTTTTCCCTTTTTTAGAAATTTTAAATTGAATAGTGTCATTCAATAATTTAAAAATTAATGGGTATTCATGAAAATTACATTATCTTCAGTTATAAAATGAGATCACTTCCACCAAATTCTTTCACTCATTCCAAAGAATTATCTCATAAAATAATCTACACTAATATCTTATCAACATAATAATCAAATCCTATAATCCTTTTTATTTCAAAAATAAAAAACTAATGAGCCTTAACGTGTTACCTAAGGGATAATATCCCAAAGGATAGGTAATGTTCTCAATCGAACTATCTCTTTTTATTTTCTTCGTATACCCCCCAAACCTACTCCATATAATAAAGTATGAAGAGCTACATTATTAATATACTTTAATGTTTTTATATATGGTTAATCCCATACATGAAATTATGATAACATAATTATTATAAACATAATGAAATGTTATTATACTAATTGAATTCCCATTTTATACCTTCCTCCAAACCCATTTGAAAAATGAAGACGTCGTCATGCACATGTGTAGACAAATACCTCCACGAATTATGATCAAGATTTTTCATTACCACCATACATTTATGGATATAAATGTCTATTAAAAAAATTATTATTATATTGATAACATTATTATGATTTTAAAATTATAATCCATTCTCCAACTTTTTCTTTTTTTAGGGAAATGAATGTGTCACCTGTGTGTACATGCAGAATACCGCCTCCATGATAGTGGTATATATCATTTTTTCTATTTCTTTTATAATTTTAAAATAATTTTATATATTAATAAATACGTTAATATATATATATATATATAAAATCATCAATATTATATAATAATTATATAAATCCAAAGGTATAAATTTTTTAAGCATACTCAACTATAGGTTATAGCATATTTTTGTTTGTGTTGGTATAGTCACTAATTTAAACAATGCTATAATTTTATTTTGTGGATGTAAATGTTAAAATATATTTTTTATTATACATTAAAGATAAAATAATTTTTTTATTGTTCTATAAAGGTTATATTTATATTTAACTTATTATTAATATACCACCTCTTATTTCTGAAAATTTTGAAAACATGCTCATCACCTTCTTTAAAATCAAAAATCATATATAAAATACTTATGAAATAAAACTAAAAAATTTAAAATAATTATGAAAAATATATTATAGTTCCTATAATTATTTATTAATGATTAAATTTTATTTTATAAACAAGAATCGACATCCCCATTTTGATTCTAGTACTAAATAAAATATTTAAATTAATAACATGTAATTATGAAAATAAAATATAAATAACTAATAAATTTGAAAAAATAATTATAATAGATGTTTATACAAGGTTATAATTATTTTAATTTTATTAAATAGGTTATTAATAAATATTTTTTTTAATAAAAGGTTAGAGGACACTTATCTAATCAGGATTGAAGGTAACATTTTTTACATCTGAATTTTTTATTTATTTGAGATATGATTTTTATTCACTACTTGATTCCATTTTTGTGTATATATTTTCAATTTATTTATTTTATTTAAAAATATTTATTAATTTGAAGTAATTTACAAATATATCCCACATTATATCTTTCATGGTATTTCAATACAAAAGATACCAAATGTGTAAGGGTTTTTGTTAACTCAACTCCCTTTGTTGAGTTATTATGTTTGTTCTTGAAATTATTTCTTCCATGCTTGGTTTCATCCTCCATATGAATATATTTCATTTTAATTTAAATACCTATATATTTATAATGAAATTTTTAACTAAAATATTTTACCTTAGGAAATTTATTCATAAAAATGATATCATAATGGAGAATAATTTTCATCATCTTTGATGATGGTTTCCCCTCATTGTTCATATTTTAATTTCCAATAAATTATATGATTTATATTTAGAATCAAAATTATGTGATATCTCATATGAAATTTATATTTCAGTCATCTTATATTAAAAAGAAGTCTTATTTTCCGTTTATATTATGTTGGTTTTTAGTAATATAATTTTATTGTACTAAAACTGACTTGTCTTTCAAGATTATATATTCTATATTGCACTCTGAATTTATTCTAAAAACCATTATATACATTATAGGGCTCCATTATTTAAAATCTTTTGTAAAAATAATGGTTTTAAAATAATCATTTCACCATATTGAAAATGGATTTTGAATGTGACCCGCGACTTCATATTTTATTAGTTTGGGAAAAAAATTCTAAAGGACCATTTACAGTTTATCTCTCCATTAGAGTATTTTTATTTTAAAATACTACTTTAAATATTTTAAAAGGCATTTAAAAATTATTTTAACAATTTATGGTTTTGAAAATAAAATAAAATATTCTTATATTTTTTATAGTAAGAGTTTTTTTAAATGAATTCACAGTTTTATAAGTGATTTTAAATGCTTGTGTTTTTAAGAATGAATTCTTATGTGTCTCTATATATTATCAAATAATGTTTTTTATCATATTTCCCTTTAAAAATTTATTTTATGTAAAATATTTTTTGATTTAATGAATAATTTGTTAATATTTTTTATCAATCTCAAAGTATTTAATTTTAAAGGAAACATTTAGAAAGAGTTTTCAAGCCTCTCAAAAAACTTGTATTTCCTATATTTTTCAAGTGATTTATCCAACTATCTTAAAAATGTATTTTTTTCATCTCTCTAAAAATCCTTAAATATCCTTATGTTACACTCGAGATATTTTTTAATCCATCATCCAACTTTTTTCTTTATATGAATTATGGAATGTTCAAAGTATTTTTTTTCATGAAACACATATCTCTTCCATATATTAATCATGTAATGTTAGAGGTTTGAATGTTCTCATGTTCTAATAGCTCACATATGTATGGATGATTATTTTTTTGATAGTTGGGATCCTATATCTCTATAAAAATAATTTGATAAGGTTTAATATCTCAAGTGATAAAAATGGTCCATGAGTTATGAAACTATAGTTAATAATGGGTCATGAGTTGTGATAATCGAATTAATAATTGATCGTGAGTTATGATACCAGAGTCAATTATGGGACAATATTTTAGATTCTCATCTCATTAATGATTCATAGGAAGTAATTAATGATCTAATATGTAATGGATCATAAGATTTTAATACGATAACCATTGTTTAATTATTTTTAAGGATTATTTTGTGCAAAAGTTCCCTATTATCCTATATATGAATAGAATGTTACATTTTTATGTTATATTCCAATTATTATGACCCATGAATCATTTATATTATCTCACTCTATTTTTACATGGTATATTAATGTTTATTTTATATGAAACGTCCTTTTGTAATGAATTATGGAAATCTATTATTGTTTAATGTTATTTTTTATAATATATTTATCATCTATTCATGTTTTCTAATATACATATTATCTAAACTATGATGAAATGTTGATGAGTTTTTCCCTTATTTGGTGTTTGTGAAAACCAGTTTTTTATAATTATATTCTCTATATTATGAAGATAATGATAACCTAGGAGGAGTTTAGAAGGGAGTCTACTGTTGTTAAATTATTGAGAAATGTTCCCAAATATTTTAAAATATGTTCTTATATAGCTAGTCCTCAATGGAACTAAACCATTAATTCATAGAATTATATTATTATTTTCGATATTTAATGTTCAACTTATGGAACAAATTTTATATAAAGACATGTTTATAATACATTATATAAAATTTAGTGTCTTAAGCATCATATCCAAGAGTGTAGCCCTGAGGTGTCCCATTAGGTATAAGAATATGGTTTAGTTTTATTTTATGATTAGTTTAGTTATTGTTTTCAGGATTAAGATGACAAAACATTAACAAAACCGTTAAAAATAAGACTATGTATTGGATAAAATCATGAAATTATGGTTATTTTTTGAGCATGTGGTTTTCCAAGATATTATAACCATGTTTACATACTGGTATGTGGATGTGGTAGTGTAATAGATTCACCTATGGGTAATCACCCTAAAAAATCATTGTTTACTATCAAATAAATACTATCTTTGTGAAAAATAGGTGGAAATAAGAGTGAAAAACTTTCCATGAACTCCCAAGCGATATGATTTTGTGATCCATGCACTCTATATAAACTATAATAATGAATTTTAATATATTTACGATAAAAACCTAATAATATTATGAGCATGGACAAAATAGTTTGAACCACGAGAGTTATATGATAAACTAAGTGTGATATACTTGAATTGAAAGCATAACACATTTAAAAATCTGTTTCATTAGAGAAGACATATTCAAATTGAGTTTTAAAATTATTTAGATAATTTATATTGATTTTATTGGATATTATCATAAGAAGATTATATTTATTATTTGGATGGATAGAGGATCATAAAAATTAACATGAGAAAAGTTTGTCCCTAAAAACTCTTATAATAAACTAATGAATAACATTAGATATAATTTTTTAGATAATATTAAAAAACATATTACATGTATAATATATGGTAAATGATGAGTCTCATAGTATCTATGATTATGATGTTTGTATTAATGTAGAAAAAATACCTTGAGTTTCTTAGGAATCCCTTAGATCCATTCATTAGTGAATGATAATTTAAATTTTGGGGATTTTTTCTATTTATGTGTAGGGGAGAATGAAACACCCTCATAATTTAATATATATATTTCCTTTAAAATTTCAACAATTATAAATGTATATAAAATAGGACTAAGAACCCTTAATGTTTTAAAATGGATTAAAAAAAACAGCTTCTATTTGTATATTTTATTTTAATTTAATAAATAATTTCATAAAATGTTAAATTTTATTTTTATAAAAATAATTTAATTTATTATTTCATAATTTCAAAATTAGTGATATTATTTTCAGATTTTTCTGAAATAATTTATGTTTAGGTGAATAGTGAAAAATACTTATTTTCCTAATACTATCACTTTTAATGATATTATCATAATACCAAAATTTATTCAAATATTTTGAAACAAATTTTTTATATGTTATATATAATTATAAATTTAAATAAATAAATTTAATATACTATTTTGAATTTATAAAACCTCTGTTTAACAATTTGGAAACTTAAGTAATATGTCACTCTAAAAACCATTTTTGTTCTCTTATTTTGTTAAATTAGTTTTCATTACATGTAGATATTAAATCTAAAAAATTTAATTTAATTTTTTAGATAAAAAATTTAATATTACGTAATAACTAAACTTTTAATTTTAGGGAAAAAATAAAATCCCTATGATTAAATTTAAACACTGTGATAAATATAAAATAGTTATTTTCAAAGAATCTTTTTTATAATTTTTTATAATTTATATATTATAAAATAAATTGACCTATTTTAAATAATGAAAATAATATAATTTTTGAACTAATATATAATTTTAATAATGCTCAATCAATGGGGAATAAATGATAAATAATATTTAAAATAGTTTAGGGGAAAATAACATTTTTCTATAAAACAATTTTTATATATATTAAATATCTTAATTTAAAAGTTAATTATATATTATTTATAAATTTAATAATATTATATTGATCTTTAATTCAGTTTCATAACAAAGAAATTTTGTAAGTATGGTTACCATATGTTTTTAATAAAATAGAAAATATTTGGGTAAAAACTTGTTAATAAGGTAAAAAGTAAAATGAAAAATGTAAACAAAATATTGGTAACAAACTTCAGACATGTTTAAAAATGTGTAAAAATTAATTTTAGATCATTTATCAGCATTATGTCACCCAAAAAATTATTACCACTTTTCTATCCATTGAACCTTGAATAGAGTCTTGCCATCATTGAAAAAGTAATTGGTGTTTAAAAAAAATTCAATTTTCATCACTAATAAAATGAGATAACTTCCACAACATTTATCCACCCATTTTAAAGATTTAACTTGTTAGAAAATCTTCCATATTCTCTCAAAAAATTATTATACATGTACTACAATCCTTTTACTTTCCATAATATCAATCTTCGTATCATTAAAGTGTTACATAAGAAAGAAATTGAAAGGGAGATGTAATGTTCTCAACTAATATCTTAATTATTTTATTCTTCTATCAAATAAAAGATACTCTATCAATAAAATAATTATAAAATAAGTATTACTAACATAAATAAATTTTATTATGATAATATTATTTCAATTTTTTACCTTCATCAAAACCCATTCAAAAAATCAAGATGTTGATATACATTCGTGTCGACTACCGCCTCCATGAATGATGTGCTCTAATTTTCATCACCATTTTATGAAACTATTTGTAAATATTATTTAAAATAATAATATGGTATTTTTAACATTATTAATTTTCTTAAATTATATTAAATTCCTCATATTCCTCAGGTTCTATAGAAACTAATGAGTCACCCATGTGTACGTGAGGACAAATACCTCTACAAAAGTAACATATTATTTTCATCTAACCTTCTATTCATTATAAAAATCTCTTCAAATATGATTTACCACATAAAGAATATAAATATTATCCTTAATATTATTTAATAATTATATTATTCTAAAAGAATAATTTTCTTAACCATACTCACTCATAGATTATAGATTGTTCTTTTTTTGGTCCTATTAATCATCTACTTGAAAAATGCTATAATTTTCTATCCATTATGTCTATGGAAACTAAAATAAAATTTTAAATAGAAATTAATCAGAAAAGAGTGTTTGGTTAATTTTTCATTAAAGTTAATATTTATTTTTAACATATTATTTATATAAAACCTCTCATTCGTGAAAATTACCAAAACAAGCTTGTAAACAACTTCATTGTAGTAAATCATAACAAAAATCCTTATGAAATGAAATAAAAAATTGCAAATTAATATAAAATATATTTTCTAATACATATGATGACCTCAAAATTATGTAATTGGAATATATTAAAAATAATTGACACCGGTTTTATGAAACTAGTACTAAACAAATAATTGAAACTAATAACCCTAAATTATGAAAAAATATAACTAGCTAATTTATATATAATAAATGATTATAAATTGAGTTTATAAAATTATAAATGAATTATCCATGATGTTTGAGAATTTTCATCTATGTGGAATTATAGTTATGTATTTTTAATATAAATTTTTCTTTATTTAGATATGATATGTATTCACCACTTGTTTCCTTTTCTATTTTATATATTGGATATATATTTTTTTATCATAATTTTCATTAAATTTACAGGATTTAGAAATTCATCTCACATTATATCTTTTTTGGGATTTTGATTCAAAATATACCAAGATTTTTAGGACCTTTTTTATCACAAATCCCTTCATTAGGTTATAATGAATGTTCTTAAACTTATTTTTTCCAATCATAGTTCCTTCATCTAAAATATTTTATTTTAGTGTACTTTTTCTTCCTCTATAGGGAGAATTAATTTTTAATAAAAATGTTTCAGATTATTGAATTTATTCCTCAAATATTCTATCATTATTAAGAATAATTATTATAATATCTGGTAATGATTTCATCCTTTTTAAGCCTAAATGTTTTTTAATGAATTTAAATTCACAATTTTTAAAAAGAATTTTGAATGTGACCTGTAACATAAAATTTTATGAGTATGGTAAAAATTAATTAAAAAAATATTTCATAGTTTCTATCATTGTATAAGAATTTTTCTTTATGAAGCTTCCTTCCCATATATTAAAATGTTTTTAAAAATGATATTAAATTTTTATTACTTTGAGAAGAAATGGAAATATTATTTTAATTTAAAAGTAAAATAATGATTTCATAATAGTAATTATTGATTTTAATGGGTATTTTAAAGGCTATTGTTTTAAATAAATAAATCGTCATTGTCTCTATGTCACCTTAGAGAAATTATTTGAAAAAATATTTCTGTTACAAAAATATTTTTTGGAAATAATTTTTTGTTTTAAAGGATAATTTTTTAAAATATTTAATCATGATTAAATTATTACATTTTAAAAAATTTAGTATTTTTATACCTTTCAAAAAAGGGGTATTTCATCATATTTTTAAATTGATTTATAAAATGATGATAAAATGTTATTCTTCATCTATGTAAAAATCCTTGAAGATCCTTATGTTACATAGAAAATATTATTACGCCACTTTTTCCTTCAAAATATGTTATGGTTCTCCTAGTTTAGGTGACAAGATGCCCAATTCCTATAATGATTCAATTATTATTTCATTACGTGTCTTTTTATTGGGATCACCCTTTTGTTTCCTTTGAAATATTATATGATTTATGAATTTTGATTGTGTGGGGTTCATGTATGGTTTCACAATCATTCATATTGGTTATTAAATTTTCAAATATCATGTAAAGACCCGTAAATTTCAAGGAATTTTTTTTCTTAATTTTCTTTGGAATTTTACAAGAGCACAGTTTCTGACGACACCTGATTCCGAGGCCCGGTGTGCTCGGAATCATTTTCCGAAGTTTGGCTCGGGTACGTTCAGTGAACGGACGAGCGGGTTTTTCTAACTTTTGAACCGGTGCCCGGAATCGAATTCTGAGGGCACCGATGGAATCGCAGCGCCGACAATTGCTTAGAAACGCATCTTCCGGAGTTGCGTTTGCTCGGGTGTGGTTTTTAATTTTTGGGTTTAAAGTTATGAAATAAAATAAAGTTGTGCGACAATTTTATTTTTAATTTCACTTTAAGCCACTTGAAAGCCACTTAAAGCTGCTTAAGCGGAGTTGTTACGGATAGGGTGCTATCCAGAAATATCCTACCCTCTTGGTAGGATATTTGTGAGGTGGGGCCCGCATGAGCCCCACCGTTTCTTTCCACTAAGTAACGCTCCCATGAAAACCCATCATTATGAAAGTCAACTGACACGTTTTCTTAATTTCTTAACGCACCAATTAATTGGGCGGTTTTATTCGTTGAATTAATTGGACGGTTTATTTCGTTGAATTAATTCTACGAATTAATGGGTCGTTACTTATCTCCTTTTCGTTTGTTGGCATAATAATAAAATAAGACCAACGCACGACTTTTGGAAAAATGTTCATTGGGAGGATTTGACAGAAACTGAGAATTCTTCATCCTCCTTCACGAAGAACGCGAAGAATGCGAAGAACGCGAAGAACGCCGGCCTCCAACGAAGAATGCTAAACCCGCGGAAATCAACGAAGCGACGCCGTGTGCCGCGACGCCGACGTTTCCTCTCCCGCAACGTTCTTCGGCGACGTTCCTTCCTCCGTGACAAAAATCTTCGATCATCCGTTGAGGTGAGAGTTTTCGATTCTTTAAATTCCTTTGTGGTTTTTTAACTAAAGATGGATTTAATTATTAAAATTAAATCTGTTGTTCTTGAACCTCGAAGTTGTCGACGTGACTCCCTTCCGCGACGACGCGACCCCTTCCACGACGCGACGATCGCCTCCTTCCGCGGCGATCAATTCCGCGAAGAACGCGCATGCGACACTTGACGAGGTAGGGGTTTTATTTGAATGTTTTATATTCTCGTGATTGTTTCTTTTAAAAATAAAGAACCCGGTTTCATAAGGACAATTTTAATTTATTAAAATTGTTGTTTGATGTGTTGAATAATTCTCCCGACTGTTATTATCTAATGCGGAGGGTGTGGGCCAAACGAACATGGCCCGACAACCCTCCGTCGTTCTTCGTTGTTGTGCGAATTTGGCGGGCGACGACAAAACGTGACGCAATGGCGATTTGATGATCCCACAGTGAAGAACGGAACCCGGGAGGAACAGTGGCGCAGACAGGAAGGAAAACGGACCACCAGAGCATCTCTGGTGGCCCGCGGAAGCTACCGGCGGCACAGATCGCCGGCACGGCGGTGCCCTGGCGCGCCGCCAGAAAGGGCCGCTGCGGCTGAAGCCGCGACGGCGGCGGCCAACGGACCAGCGTCCACGCGGGTCCGGCTCGCACGCACAGGACACGACGACATGCCGCGTCCTCTGATCCAACGCGGCCCCACGCGGGGCCGCGACACCTCCAACCCGCTGGGGCAGCGCCCCGCGGCATCCGCGCTGCTCGGCCGCTCGGCCGAGAAGAGCCGGGTCGGCCCGGGCCCAGACCCCCCGTCTTCGGACCGTTTTCGGTCTTTTTCCCGTAACATGAGCTACGGGCCTCCAAACGACTCGCCGTCTGCGGAAATGCGATCTTTGGATCGAGATGGTCGTTTTGATATATCGTACTCAAGGATTAGGAATACCTTGAGTTCGGCCGGGTTGGATCGTACACGAAACCAACCGGGCCCTCGGAGCGGAAACGCTCATATCTTGAGCTTCGGACGTCCGATCAATGTGCCGTCGACTTCGTTGAATTCCTCTAAGTGAGGCGGATCTTTTGGCTAACTCTGCCCAAGGTTTGGACGCAGGTGGAGTACGGTCGGGTTGGTTTTGCCTTAAAAACCAACCGGGCCCCTGGGACGAAAAAGCCAATAACTCTCAGACCGGGCGTCCGATTGACGCGCCGTCTGCGACGTTGAGTTCCTGTTGACGATACGGAACTTTTGGATACATCAACTTCGGACTTTGTGTCAGTTGATGTATCAGCCTCTCGGCTCGTGGATCAAACCCTCCTGAACGAGCTTGCTGTGTGCGGGAACCCTAGAGCTGGTTGCGACTGCTACTTCGACAGCGATGACTGTGCAGAGATCCTCAGTGGACTGCAGCGACGACGGAGCAGTGATCCTCAGTGGACTGCGACGACGACTGTGTAGAGATCCTCAGTGGACTGCGATGACTACTGCACTCAGCGATCCTACATGGATCAGTGCTACAGATCCTGTGTGGATCTGATCCTGTGTGGGTCAGTGCTTAGCGGTTCTGTGTGAGCCAGCGCCTACAGGTCCTGTGTGGGCCCGATCCTGTGTGGGTCTTTGCGGGGGTTAGTTACCTATTGATCTTGTGTGGTTCATTGTGGGGGTTAGTACCTATCGATATTTTATGGGTCCGACGACTTAGATGGATCAGTGATCATCTTTATCGTCATCCGAATAAGTATACCTGTGTGAGCTGAATCTTGTGTTACTCTCCTTTGTGGATTGTGTTGAACTATCCTGTGTGGATTTACTGTTTACTCTCCTTTGTGGATTGTGTCGAACTATCCTGTGTGGATTTACTGTTTACTCTCATTCGTGGATTATGTTGTCCTATCCTGTGTGGGTATACGTTTTGCTTTCCTGTGTGGACTGGGTTGTGCTTGGGCTCGGAATTTGGAGCCGAACGGGAATTGATGACTTAGGTATATGCATGGGCATATCCCTAAGCTGTGTCGGATGTTACTTCGTGATTGTATCTTTCCTTTTTGGATTATCCTTTGTGGATTCTGGGAGACCTTCGGAGGTCTCGGGGTCCCTACTGAGTATCTTATACTCACCCCTGCACGGGCTATGCCCGCACTTCGTTGTGTTGGTTGCAGACGACGGACAGTGCTGATCGTGGTGGAGGCGTGCGGAGCAGGACGGTACCTGAAGGTGGACCACTGGGCGGGACGTACTCGGAGCGGACGGCTGGACCGAGGAGCTGTGGAGGCAATCTGTACCCACCCTTGAGGTGGGACCTTCAGAGGACGGCTAGACGCTGAAACTTTTCTTTTCAGTTGTTGTTCTCCCCTTTCAGTTGTACTTTACAGTTGGGCTTGTATTTCCGACCCCTTTTACTTTCAGCACAACTTGTTATAGTTTTTACTTAGTGTTTACTTTTCCGCTTGCTTACTCTATGGTGCTTGTTTATTTTTCAAAGGCAATACCTTCCCTTTTTCCGGGATTTACGCCTTCGTGCTAGTCGCTAGCCCCTGGCCTATGGAAGGCGGGCTTGGGGTAGTCAGGGCATGGGCCCCGAGGACGGGTCGTGACTAATTGGTATCAGAGGTGGTCGGTTCTACCGCAGACTCTGATCTTTCTTCTATGTGAAGCAATAGTGTTTAGCGTATTGGGTGTGGTTATCAGTCTAGGGAGTCTAGTGTTGGTGCGGCGACCAACATATCCGTACACCAGGACCCTGAATTCTGATTTCTGACTTAATGCACGAAAACATTGATTGCATGTGTGTTTTCAAGTTTTCTTTGTGATTACCTTGTATCAGCTCACCAGGTATACTATTCTGACCGTGGCACACTTGTTTCCTTTTCAGGATGGCCCCACAACGGCAGCCAGCTAGGGTTCCGAGAGTAGATCGCGACGACAGCCTGCCGAGCGACGAGGCCTCGGTATAGGGCCCGTTGACAGCGGAGGCACCGGCGGTACCTTTACCTACCGAGCCCCCGATGCTTCCAGAACCGACCGCTGATGATGAACGTCACCTCAGAGCTCTGCACGAGTTCCAACGCTAGCGACCACCCAGGTTTCGTGGGGAGACGGACCCCCAGGCATCTGAGGAATGGCTGGAGGCGGTCGTTCGAGTTTTCAGGCTAGTGAGGACACCAACAGACCTCATGGTGATCCTCGCGGCGAGCCTACTGCACGCAGCAGTGGGCCGATGGTGGAGCTTGATGCTCCAGGTACACGATGAGGCATCTATTCTTTGGACGGACTTCGAGAGCCTTTTCCACTCAGAGTTCGTCCCGGCCACCCTCCGTGCGGTGCGCATTCAGGAGCTTCTTCAGCTGCGGCAGGGCAGCTTGACGGTCGCCCAGTACGCGGCGAGGTTTACTGATCTTTCTCGCTACTCGACAGATATGGTACGAGACCCCTTCTTCCGGGCCCGGACCTTTGAGCAGGGTTTGAGACACAAGATCAGGGCATCGCTGATCTCCCTCAGCATCCCGACCCAGGCAGGAGTACTAGAGCGAGCCCTTCTGATCGAGAGCTTTCTGGATGAGTCCACAGTGAGACCTGCCACAGGGCGGCAGGTAGCGGAGTCTTCGGCAGTAGGCAGCTGACAGATGACTCAAGGTTCCAGGCAGACCAGACCTTCCGGCAGACGACCTCGGGACACGATCTCAGCATTGCGGGGCACACAGTACGGAGCCAGTCTTTCGAGAGGCAGGCAGTGCTACGCATGCGGCGGGCAGGGCCACATGGCTCGTGACTGCCCAACCCACCATGCCGAGGAGCAGCAGACGGTGGAGGGGCCACCCAGGAAGAGGCAGAGGGTCGACTGTGGCGGTCCGCAGGGAGGAGGCGGACGAGGTAGAGGAGCTGGCCGAGCAGAAGGTGGTGGGAGACGCTTTGAGGCTCTGCCACCACCACCACTAGGAGGTCCACCCTAACCACAGGGAGCTGGCGGGTGGAGACAGGCACAACTCCATGCAGCGGAGGCCTACGACCACAGCGTGCTAGAGATGATTCGAGGTACGATATGTGTGTATTCCACCCTTGCTGCAGTTCTTATAGACACAGGAGCGAGTCACTCATTCATAGCCGCTGCCCTTGTTCGGAGCTCGGAGATTCCGACAGAGCCGTTGGATCGATCCTTACGGCTAGAGACCCCTACTGGAGCAGACTCGACGATTACGCACTGGTGCCGGCAGTGTGAGCTTACTCTATGAGGCGAGAGCTTCGGCTGGGATCTTCTTGTAGCGGCGTCGAGGCCTTACGACGTCATCTTGGGCATGGATTGGTTATCTACAGTCCATGCTCAGATTGACTATTTTAGGCGCAAGGTGCGATGTGTGCGCACCGACGGGAGCAGGTTCACCTTCACCGGTGAGAAGGGATCCTTTGCAGCATAGGAGGGACTCTCATAGAGGAGGGGACAACCCATCACTCATCAGTTGGCTAGCCTCATCCTTGGAGCAGTTGATGTGCGGAGTCCTAGTTTTCCTGCAGTGGTGGATCAGTATGCGGACGTCTTCCCCGACGACGTTCCAGGACTACCTCCTCGCAGAGAGGTAGACTTTTACATTGAAATGTACCCCGGGACAACCCCGATATCCACTCCATCATATCGGATGGCCCCCATCGAGCTTCGAGAGTTACGGGTACAGTTGGAGAACTTGCAGGGCAAGGGGTTCATCCGACCCAGTGTTTCACCCTGGGCTTCCTCGATATTGTTCGCCAAGAAGGCGGATGGGAGCTTGCGACTGTGTGTCGACTATCGTCGCCTGAACCAGGTGACAGTGAGGAACAAGTATCCGCTACCGAGTATTGATGACCTCTTCGATCAGCTCAAGGGAGCACGATAGTTCTCGAAGATAGACCTCAGGTTAGGCTATCATCAGCTCAGAGTTCGAGATGAGGACGTGAAGAAGATGGCCTTTAGGTGTCGGTATGACCACTATGAGTTCTTGGTTATGACTTTCGGCGTAACCAATGCTCTAGCAGTGTTCATGAGCCTCATGAATAGGATCTTCCGGCCATACCTCGATCTATTTGTCATGGTCTTCATCGACGACATTTTGGTGTACTCGACCACGAAGGAGGAGCACGACTACCACTTGCGGGTTGTACTAGACACACTCCGAGAGCACCAGATTTCTGGAAAGCTCTCGAAGTTCCAGTTCTGGTTACGTGAGGTCCAATTCTTGGGGCACGTCATTTATGACGCGGAAGTTGCAGTGGATCCCGCGAAGATCGAGGCAGTGCTAGCTTGGGAGCCACCTAGGAGTGTGACAGAGGTGCGAAGATTCTTGGGTCTAGCCGGATATTATCGGAGGTTTGTGCCAGACTTCTCCAGAGTTGCGGCACCACTATTAGCTTTGACGAAGAAGGGGAAACCCTTTGTGTGGTCAGACAGATGTCATCAGAGCTTCCAGGAGCTGAGACAGAGATTGAACAACGCACCTATCTTGAGGTTGCCTGAGGAGGGAGTTGGATACGTAGTCTATTGCGAGACATCCGGTACCGGACTCGGGTGTTTCATGATTTAGGAGAGGGCCGTGATTGCCTATGGATCACGTCATTTGATGCCTCATGAGTAGAAATACGCTACCCATGACCTTGAGTTAGCAGTAGTGGTCTTCGCTCTGAAGACATGGTGGCACTATCTGATGGGTGAGCGCTTTATAGTCTTTTATGACCACCAGAGTCTCAGGTACATCTTCTCGCAGAAGGAACTAAACCTGAGACAGCGGCGATGGCTTGAGTTCCTCTAGGACTATGACTTTGAGATAGTCTATACTCCTGGGAAGGGGAATGTGGTAGCCGATTACCTCAGCAGGAGGATGGGAATCCAGCTACTTGAGGAGGCGACAGAGCAGCTAGCCGCTTTGCAGATATCCTTCGTGGATAGAGATGGAGCAGCCTTCCTTCAGTCTCTCACAATCACCCCTCCACTACTGCAGTGGGTCAGAGAGGCACATCGTGAGGACGCTGACTGTGAGACACGGCGTGCACATATATCCTCAGGACATGCACCTGATGGTTTCTCCCTTGGAGTAGAGCACGACGTCCTTTTTAGAGGATGTACCTTGGTACCTGCCGCTCTACGAGAGGAGGTGCTGATAGAGTTTCACACTTATCCTTTGGCGGTACATCCTGGAGTGGCGAAGATGTACCAGGACCTCAGACGATAGCACCGGTGGCCGGGCATGAAGAAGGTTGTGGCAGAGTTCATTTCATGATGCCTCAGCTGCCAGCAGGTGAAGGTAGAGCATCAGGTACCAGCAGGCTTGGTACAGCCCTTGGAGATACTGGAGTGGAAGTGGGATGGGATATCTATGGACTTCGTGACTGTACTTCCACGCACTTCCAAAGGTCATGACTCTATTTGGGTGATTGTTGACCGACTCACCAAGTCGTCACACTTCTTTCCCATCAGAGAGCAGGGCTCAGTGGAGAGCTTGGGGCGTCTCTACGTTCAGGAGATTGTACGGCTTCACAGTGTGCCATCGTCTACCGTCTCTGATCGGGACGCTCGCTTTACTTCCCGGCTTTGGAAGGGGTTGCAGGAGGCGTTCGGGACGCGGCTACGTCTGAGCACCGCCTTTCACCCTCAGAAGGATGGTCAGACGGAGAGGACCATTCAGACTCTCGAGGACATGCTCCACGCATGTGTCCTCAACTTTGGTCGCAGCTGGGCGGACCACCTACCCTTGGTGGAGTTCACGTACAACAACAGCTACCACTCCACCATCGGGATGGAACCATATGAGGCGTTGTACGGTAGACCTTGCAGATCTCCTTTGTGCTAGACAGACCCTGGGGAGTCAGCACTTGTGGGACCAGAGATGGTCTGGGCCACAACAGAGAAGGTCCAGGTCATCCAGAAGCAGATGAGGACAGCTCAGAGCCGGCAGAAGTCTTATGCTGACAGGAGGCGGAGGCCACTAGAGTTCGAGGATGGCGACCACGTCTTCTTGCGTGTCTCACCTCGATGTGGATTATGGAGATTTGGCCGAGGTGGCGAATTGTCTCCACGTTTCATCAGACCTTTCCAGGTCCTCAGTAGGATTGGCGAGGTGGCTTATCGCATGGATCTACCACCTCAGTTGCACCGGGTGCACGACGTCTGTCACGTATCTCAGCTGAGGAGATACGTGCACGACCCGACGCACATCATTGACCATGGAGAGCTAGACGTGGATGATGGGGTGACTTTTACGGAGGTCCCGGTGGAGATAGAGGATTGACAGGAGTGGGTCCTTCGTGGGCAATCGATTCCTCTTGTACGCATCAGATGGCAGCACAGGAACCTCCAGGAGAGCACATGGGTGCGGGAGGCTCAGATGCGTGCTCAGTACCCACATTTGTTTCCCTAGTTTATGATGTATCTTTACGGGGACGTAAAGCCTTGTGGTGGGAGTAATGTAAAGACCCGTAAATTTCAAGGAAATATTTTTCTTAATTTTCTTTGAAATTTTACAAGAGCGCAGTTCTGACGGCACCAAATTCCGAGGCCCGGTGTGCCCGGAATCATTTTCCGAAGTTTGGCTCGGGTACGTTCAGTGAACGGACGAGTGGGTTTTTCTAACTTTTGAACCGGTGCCCGGAATCAAATTATGAGGGCACCCATGGAATCACAGCGCCGGTAATTTCTTATAAACACCTCTTACGGAGTTGCCTTTGCTCGGGTGTGGTTTTTAATTTTTGGGTTTAAAGTTATGAAATAAAATAAAGTTGTGCGACAATTTTATTTTCAATTTCACTTTAAGCCACTTTAAAGCCACTTAAAGCTGTTTAAGAGGAGTTATTACAGATATGGTGCTATCTAGAAATATCCTACCCTCTTGGTAGGATATTTGTGAGGTGGGGCCCACACGAGCCCCACCGTTTCTTTCTGCTAAGTAACGCACCCGCGAAAACCTGTCATTATGAAAGTCAACTGACGTGTTTTCTTAATTTCTTAACGCACCAATTAATTGGGCGGTTTTATTCGTTAAATTAATTGGGTGGTTTATTTCGTTGAATTAATTCTACGAAT
Organism: Viscum album; assembly: GCA_963277665.1. Taxonomy (NCBI): domain Eukaryota; kingdom Viridiplantae; phylum Streptophyta; class Magnoliopsida; order Santalales; family Viscaceae; genus Viscum; species Viscum album. The sequence continues at coordinate 1,404,743,259 of OY728127.1, read as the reverse complement.
TAATGGGTCATTACTTATCTCTTTTTCGTTTTTTGGCATAATAATAAAATAAGACCAACGCACGACTTTTGGAAAAATGTTCGTAGGGAGGATTTGACAGAAACTGAGAATTCTTCATCCTCCTTCCCGAAAAACACGAAGAACACGAAGAACGCGAAGAACGCCGGCCTCCGACGAAGAACGCCGAACCCGCAGAAATCGACGACGTGACGCCGTGTGCCGCGACGCCGACGTTTCCTCTCCTGCAACGGTCTTCGGCGACGTTCCTTCCTCCACGACAAAAATCATTGATCATCCGTTGAGGTGAGAGTTTTCGATTCTTTAAATTCCTTTGTAGTTTTTTAACTCAATATGGATTTAATTATTAAAATTAAATCTGTTGTTCTTGAACCTTGGAGTTGTCGACGCGACGCCCTTCCGCGACAACGCGACTCCTTCCGCGACGCGACGATCGCCTCCTTCCGTGGCGATCAATTCCGTGAAGAACGCGTGTGCGACACTTGACGAGGTAGGGGTTTTATTTGAATGTTTTATATTCCCGTGATCGTTTCTTTTAAAAATAAAGAACTCGATTTCATATGGACAATTTTAATTTATTAAAATTTTTGTTTGATGTGATGAATAATTATCCCGACTGTTATTATCTAACGCGGAGGGTGAGGGCCAAACGAACACGGGCCAACAACCCTCCGCCGTTCTTCGTTGTTGTGCGAATTTGGTGGGCGATGACAAAACCTGACACAATGGCAATTTGATGATCCCGCAGTGAAGAACGGAACCCGGGAGGAACAGCGGCGCAGACGAGAAGGAAAACGGACCACCGGAGCAACTTCGGTGGCCCGCGGAAGCTACCGGCGACGCGGGTCGCCGGCACAGCGGCGGCCAACAGACACGAGGCCGTGCGGGTCCGGCTCGCCCACACGGGACACGGCGACATGCCGCGTTCGCTGATCCAGTGCGGCCCCATGCGGGGCCGCGGCACCTCCAACCCGCGGGGGCAGCGCCCCGCGGCATCCACGCTGCTCGGCCGCTCGGTCGAGCCGAGCCCGGCCGGCCCGCGCCCTAGCCGGACCGGGTCGGGTCGAACTGGTTCGGCCAACCCAGGGGGGGTCGGCCCGGGTCGGCCCGGGCCCATACCCCCCGTCTTCGGACCGTTTGCGGTCTTTTTCCCATAACAAGAGCTACGAGCCTCCAAACGACTCGCTGTCAACGGCAACACGATCTTTGGATCGAGACGGTCGTTTCGATATATCGCACTCAAGGTTTTCAGAATACCTTGAGATCGTCCGGGTTGGTTCGTACACAAAACCAACCTGGCCCTCGGAGCGGAAACGCTCATATCTTGAGCTTCGGACGTCCGATGGACGTGCCGCCGACTTCGTTGAATTCTTCTAAGTGAGGTGGATCTTTTGGCTCACTCCGCCCGAGGTTTGGACGCAGGTGGAGTACGGTCGGGTTGGTTTTGCCTTAAAAACCAACTGGGCCCCTGGGACGAAAAAGCCAATAACTCTCAGACCGGGCGTCCGATTGATGTGTCGTATGCGACGTTGAGTTCCTGTTGACGATACAAAACTTTTGGATACATCAACTTCAGACTTTGTGTCAGTTGATGTATCAGCCTCTCTACTCGTGGAGCGGACCCTCCCGAACGAGCTTGCTATGTGCGGGAACCCTAGAGCTGGATGCGACTACTACTTCGACAACGACGATTGTGGAGAGATCCTCAGTGGACTACAACGACGACTGTGCAGAGATCCTCAGTGGACTGCGGCGACGACTGTGTAGAGATCCTCAGTGGACTGCGATGACTACTGCATTCAATGATCCTACGTGGATCAGTGCTATAGATCCTGTGTGGATCTGATCCTGTGTGGGTCAGCGCTCAGCGGTTCTGTGTGATCCAGCGCCTACAGGTCCTGTGTGGGCCCGATCCTGTGTGGGTCTTTGTGGGGGTTAGTTACCTATCGATCCTGTGTGGGTCATTGCGGGGGTTAGTACCTATCAATCCTTTGTGGGTCTGACGACTTAGATAGATCAGTGATCATCTTTATCGTCATCCTAAGAAGTATACCTGTGTGAGCTGAATCTTGTGTTACACTCCTTTGTGGATTGTGTTGAACTATCCTGTGTGGATTTACTGTTTACTCTCCTTTTTGGATTGTGTCGAACTATCCTGTGTGGATTTACTGTTTACTCTCCTTCGTGGATTGTGTTGTCCTATCCTGTGTGGGTATACGTTTTGCTTTTCTGTGTGGACTGGGTTGTGCTTGGGCTCGGATGTTGGAGACGAACGGGAATTGATGACTTAGGTATATGTATGGGAATATACCTAAGCCGTTTCAGATGTTACTTCGTGATTGTATCTTTCCTTTGTGGATTATCCTTTGTGGATTCTGGGAGACCTTTGGGGGTCTCGGGGTCCCTACTGAGTAGCTTATACTCACCCCTGCACGGGCTATGCCTGCACTTCATTGTGTTGGTTGTAGACGACGGACAACGCTGATCATGGTGGAGGCGTGCGGAGCAGGACGGTACCTGGAAGTGGACCACAGGGCGGGACGTACTCGGAGCGGACAACTGGACCGAGGAGCAGTGGAGGCTATCTGTACCCACCCTTCAGGTGGGACCTTCAGAGGATGGCTCGACGCTGTGGATTTTCTTTTCAGTTGGTATTTTCCCCTTTCAGTTGTACTTTACAGTTGGGCTTTTATTTCCGGCCCCTTTTACTTTCAGCACAGCTTGTTACAGTTTTTACTTAGTGGTTACTTTTCCTCTTGCTTACTCAGTGGTGCTTGCTTACTTTTCAAAGGCAATGCCTTCCCTTTTTCTGGGATTTACGCCTTAGTGCTAGTCTCCAGCCCCTGGCCTATGGAAGGCGGGCTTGGGGTAGTCACGACATGGGCCCCGAGGACGGGTCGTGACATATCACATAAAATATTAACGAATTGTACATCCATAATAGGGTATAGACATTCTTTCCAAACCGAGTGGTCATTTTGGGTTTCAAAGCTGACGATGCTTATGAACTGACATTATTGATAGGGATGTAAGGTTGGGATCCTCACACCTTTTTGGGGTGGGGTTATTGCATATTCTAAGAGTCTCTTATGGATTTAAGATATGTTTTTGATTCTACTCCAAATCCCAGTACATGATTGTTTGCCCTAATAAAATGATCAAATGTTGAATCCTTATGGGTGTAATGTTGGTTCCATTGATGAGACCATTTGTATATATCTGAGGATCTCCATCTGTTTCTTGTTATTTCTTAGAAATGGGTAGCTTCATATATTTTTAAACCATATAACAAAGACCTCGGGAGTTTACTATAGTCTAGGGAGTAAATTTGTGCATCAAGGATGGGATTGGACCTTAATGAGTCATTCTACATATCCTATTTATATTAGGAATCAAAACCCACATAGTTATTTTAATTAAATCCCATTTAGTTTAATTTCATTTTGAAAGGGAATTTATAATTTAACATTGGAATAGATTATTGAGCATGATCCTTAGGAATTCATCCTATATATTCTTTTTATAATAGGAATTAGAGTCATTATAGTTTAATCTATCCATAAACTCACCGGTGGTTAGTGATAGATAATAATGTCCTATGGGTGTTATTTCTCTAGGTTTTTCTAATATAAGAATTCCCTCTTGTATTTAAAATGAATTTTATCCCCCTGTTTGGGGGTAATCATGTCACATAATCTAATAGGTATTTTACACTGTAGCTTCCCTATCTTGGGTAAATTTATTATTTGATTATTATGATTCTTTAAAATCATTAATACAACATGATTTATGATCAGGGTGAGAAAAAGATGATATGTCTCGGGCGGTGTTTACTTTACATGTCCCAAGTGCCTCTCCAATAAAAAATTATTAGGGGTTTATACCTTACTATATGATGTAAAAAGGAAAATGAACCACAATTAGCTAGATAAAAATATCTAGGGGTGTTTTCCTGACATGTCCAAAATTCCTTCCTGATATATCCAATTTTTCTACCTAACATGTATGAGGATATTAAGATGATATGTCTTGGTTTCCTTCCTAAAAAGTTTGAGGATTTCTGGACATGTCTTGGTTGTCTGGAGGATATGTTTGAGATCTATCATGGGATCCAGCTAACTTGTCCAGGGGATACTTCATGACAAGCCTAGCAAGTCTTACGTGCTTCACATGATTATAGAATACATGTATTATCGATTCGACATGATTGAAATGAATTTTCTAGGGACCACCCACTTAATTGATGTAGACACATCTAAGGGTTTTGTGTGATCTGGACTGACATGTTGGAGGGCTACCACATGATTTGGATGGCATGTCTGGATGAATTTGTGTTTCTTGTCGATATATCTGGAGGACCTTGAATGACTTTTCTGAAATGTTTTAAGGACATCATATGACTAAAATGGCATGCTCGGGTGATGTTAAATGGCCTGGATAGTTCATAAAAAGAGTATTAGTACTTCATATTAAATCTGTGTGAATGTATTCATGTAAGGATTCCACATTTTTTTATATATCATATAAATTCTTTAATAGTCATTAGGCACGACTTGTTGGGATCTTCTGTAACCTAGTTGATAGGAGGATCCTCCTTTGCAAGATAAATCTGGTGCACTAAAATTTGTTCACATAATCATTAGGGTGATAAAGAAATCCATATATATATATATATATATATATTTCTTTTATTCCTTATGTTTTTTCCCTAGGTTTACTTAGTGGAGAACCCTTGTTATTGCATATTTTTCAACTCTATGGAGTCTGCCCACACATTTTCACTCCAATGTGTGTGAGCTTTTGTGCTAAGTTGGAGGAAATTATAGGACTCTCCTCCCAATATCTAGGCCCCCTCTTGCAATTCATATATCACATATATGGGTTTGCATCGGTGGAGCATTATGTATTTCATAGAAACCTATTTCAAGTTAATATGTTAGCCCAACTAGGTTAAATACCCAAGGGTGAATCAGGGTATGATAGACTAACACACTTGCCTCTTTGTATCTTATTTCATTGTTATAAAAAAACACTATTCTATACCTTTAACATAGAAATTTATGAACATAAATGAAATCATGAATGAGACACAATGATTTAACTTGGTTCACCCTCACTGGGCTTTGTCCAAGGAACATACAATGACAATGTGCTGATGTGCCAAATCTACTAAGGCTCACAGCCAGAATACAATGTCTGGGATAGATCACTTCTTTCTTAAGAGAATCTCCCCAAGCCTCTTTCTCTGACTAACTACTGGTGTAAAGAATTATTTTCTTCCTCTTCATTTTATCAATTCTTAGGACAGGATCAACACACAATTTATGGTTTTTAAGTCCCTTCATTATCACTATTAAATACATAATTAGTTTTTGAAAAATTCTCTACTGATGTACCAATTTTATCAAATTATTGAATTCAAAATTACCATAGATTTACTTGTAACCTATTTTAAAAAACTTTGGTAATGCTCACTACATTTATGAAGCTCAATTATTTCTCAAATAATACATATCCTTCTCGAAGCACATTAATTTTTCATTCCTTATAGACTTCATGAAGCAAAAAAAGATTTGAAAATCATACTTTTCCATCACTAGGCTCATCCATTTCCATTGTTTTTTCATATCCTTCTAGAAAATATACACTTGTGTGATGCATACATATTTTGGTTGGTGTTTATATCCTTCATGAACTCCTTTCCTTTGTGATCATTTTCACAACAACCAACTTCACCAACAACCTTCGTAAATCTGGAGACTTAAGATCTTTATTAAGTATTGTTTCTTTTTTGAAGGGGGAAGAGAACTATTTATTGGTGTTTCCACTAATTCTAGATTCATTTATCCACATCATAACCATTTCAAAATTCTCTCCTCATTTTTTTCATACTACTCCTAGTCTCGTGAAACTCTATGAAATTTCTCCATTCACAATGCTTGATTTAGTCACGAAGCTTACCATCAGAACCTTCACGCCTTTACAAAACATCATTTGAGAAGCCTCGTATTTTTTAAAACTCACACCTTTTCCATACTTCTATAATGCCTTTAAGGAAATAAAATGCTCATGATTCTATCTGTCCTCCAATTTTTGGACCCCAAAAATTTGGCAAACAGTGGAAAATAATCTCACATTATATACATAATATTATGTACCACTTCCTAGGAATCCATTCTTATTTATTGGATCTTTTCCAACATTCCCATTCAAAAAAATCTTTACACATACACAACTGACCATGGAATCCTTCTATTTCAACAAAAAATACAATCTACCCAAACAATACTGCAATGTTACTTTGAGGGATTTTCCCCTACACAATCATGGTGTTATCTTTGCAAAGACCTAACCCAAGTTTCTAGGAGCCGATGCATTAATACATTATATTTACATGATAACAAGAAACTAATATCTAGAAGGAACAAATAATTTATAATATTTGTATTTATATATACATAAAAAATATTGATATTAAAACATGAAATAAAAAACAACATAAAATTTCCATTGGGAACACCCACCACTCTAATATCATCCCTGCAAGTCAATCATATTATATCTCTTCATGTCCCGGGAAGAGTGAAACATAATATGGGTTGAGATTAGATGGTCAGTATGGGTAAACAATATAGCATAATATATCATAAATACAAACATTAGGAATGGTGAATAATTGAAATCACATGCCTTTAAAAATAATAAACTTCAAAAATTTATAGTAGGAATATGAGATCAGTAAACATTTTCATAATAAAACATAATCATGGGAATTATAATATTTGAATAACCACCTAAAATATGAATTTATAGCTTCATAATGAGGGAAATTGATATTCTGGAAATTCTGTAACATACTTTCAAGGCCTCGACTAAGTCATCTAAAAATTATTAAGGGCTCAGCCAAAACCATATTTAAAACAATTGGGCAAGGCATCGGCCAAGTCCATATCTATTTTTCTCATGATGCCTATCAAAGAATCAAGGGCCTATAGAGGGACACACCAATCACATAATAATTCTAATGAATTCATCATATGAACAAGGATATAAATAAAAAACATATAAATTCATATTGAATCTAATATATTAAATGTAAATAACTTTCCCCTAACATTAAACCTAACACTAACCATTTAGAGTAATTTCGTGAATGGCTTCATGAAATCATTTCCACCATCAAAATAATCTGAAATCATTAAATAAATAATTTTAGATGATTTCACCAAAAAATTAACCCCATTTAAACATATGAATCAACAAGATTGTTGAAATAGGTGAAAATACACTTATAAAATCATTGAGTAAATTTTGAGATAAATACCCTTAGCTTTGAAAAGAAGAGTTATTTTGGAAAACAAATGTTTTAAAATAGAAGTGAATTAAGGTATTTTTTTAATAATAAAATTATTGGCTTTATGAAAATAATGGTTGATAAAAATATATTATATTTTTCCCATGAACGTAGGGGAATATTCGATAAACTTCCATGAATCAGGCTAGTATTTTAGAAATAATTTTGAATGTTATTTTTAAAACATGTAACTCCCCCATAAAATAAATAATTATTATGGTTGAAAAAAATATATACAAAACTCTCAAAAAATTTATGAGGAGTATATAATAATAAAAATTAATTTCATTGAGGCATGGAGACAATAAATTTAGCCCAAAAGAAAATAGAGGTTTAGGTGGAAAACCCTTACCTTAAGTACGAAGTTGTTCCTCACATGATCTAAATGACCTTAATAATAAAATTTAGGTTCATAAATTAATTATTAAATAAAATAATCTACATTTAATTGATTTATTATAACCTTATTAGGTTCATTAATGGCCTTTTGATGGGTAAATAGATTCAATTTCATTGTTTAGGAGCGCTTTCTTTCTTGGTTTTCAAGATTAGTTTAATTATATTCATGAATGGATAAACATGTCGAATGATAATGGTTGTCCATAATTGAATATATATGTGATTATTGGACATCCATACGATTAAATAGTTATAATATACCTTTAATTATTTGGAGTGAAATTTAATCATCATATAAAACACTAATGATAATTGATTGGGTTATTTGGAGATTTTTTATCACAATGAACCCATTTTGATCTATAAATTAATATCATTTGTAAAAAAAGAATAAATAACCTTCAATAGGATATATTACCTATATAATAATATCATTCAACCATAAAAATGGTTTCTTGACCAGAATTAAATACATTAATAGAAATTGAATACTCGTCGTCCTTGAATATCACAAATTAACACATTTCAGATGGTGTTTTCATTTCTAGTATAAAATAAGGGGAAAGAAGAGATGATTGTAAAATATTCCATTATCATAAAAACATTATAGTAAATTTATGGTACTAGAGTTATCATAACATTTGGATGAGGAGAAGTGAGGAAAAAAAAGAAGAAATGAACTCGAACTAAAAGAAATGAGAAGAGGAATTTACCTCTTGAAGTTATCTTCATTGAGAGCCTTGTTAGGGTAGTGGTTTTAATATTTTTATGAGATGAAGGGATCTTGGATGTGTTGGATGAGCTTTGTAGGATAGTTTTTCAGAATTTAGGAAAGGAACGTGGTTTTAGAGGAGTGATGAGAAAAGGGAGTGAGGAGGGGGGGGGGGGTTATAGTGGAGGTGAGGAGTGATTTTTTATTATCTTATTCATTATTTTATTATTTTTCTCAAGAGAATAAATATTGTTGATTCTTATGGACAAGAATATTAATATGTCATGTGATTTTACACTAATGGTTTCTTACATTAGCAATGATTCACAAAATATAATGTTTAACCTATAATGTATATATACAGTAAATTACCGTATTTCCTTATTAATTAAAATTTTAAACATTTCATAAAAATACAAAAAATTCACCATATCAAATTTTCAATGTGTAAAATCTCAAAATTTACTCCATTTTATCAAGAAAAATTAGAAAAATTATACATTTATTTTTTAATTAAAATCATTATTTACTCAAAAAATATAGTTTTAAAATAAAAACTGATTTTATAATTTCCTAAAAATTTAAAAAAGGTCTTATTAAATTATTCTAAAATCATAGGAAAACAAAATATTTATTTTGGTACCCAATTTATGAAAATGAATTATTTTATTAATTTAAAATTGTAATTAAATATTTACCATTTACAAAAATATGAATACTTAATTAATAATTTATAAAATATTCTACTTCATTTATAAGGTGATTAAATTTTCATTGTATAATAATGGGTTGGGATACTATTCACAAGGGTCAAATTACCATTCGTAAGGTTGTATTACTATTCATAATGGTACATTACTATTCACCAAAATTTATGTTGATTCTATCAGACTACAAATATCACCCTAAACACAACCATGTATGTCATTTTTCTAAAATTCAAATCAATGAAGTGGAAAAATTATATTTATTAGATAGGTTATAATAAGTGTTTTTTTTGTAGGGACTCATTGCTTCACGCATTCAATATTAAATTTATTTTCAAATCCTTGGTTTGTTACATTCTCCCATACTTACAAATATTTTTCCATTAAAATTCACAGAATGTTACCTCATAAAAATATTTGGGTAGGTCATCATCATAAGCTCCTTATAATCCCATGTTTCCTCCTCAATTTATTTATTTTTAAAAAGTTCCTTTACAGATTGAGTTCTCCGATTCCTCTTCACTTTTTCTTTATTGTTAATAATCTGGATAGGCTCTTCACATTATGATAGGTCAGGTTTCAATTATATTCTTTCAGAAGTGAGGTCCTGTGTTGGGTCTAGAATGTAATTTCTCAACAATGAGACATGGAACACATTGTGTACTTTAGATAGGCTAGGCAGCATAGCCAAATGATATGAAACAGCTCCAATGTAACTAGGTCTTAGTTTTCCTTTCTTCAAAAATATTATAACTCCCTTCCATGGAGACACCTTCAGGAAAACATAATATCCTAATTGAAATTCCAAATCATTTATTTGATTATCAAAATAGCTCTTTTTCTGACTTTGACCTGATTTGATATGGGTTTGAATAGTCTTTACCTTTTCTATTGTTTCCTCCACATGCTCTGGTCCCAGAATATTCCTTTCTTCAACTTCATCCAAACAAGTTGGTGTACAAAATCTTTTTTCTTACAATGTTTTATATGTTGACATTTGAATACTTGAATAGAAACTATTTTTGTAGGAAAACTCGACTAAAGATAAATATTTATCCCACATACCTTGAATGTCATGTGAACCTAATCTCAACATGTCCTCTAAGGCTTAGATTTTTCTCTCTGATTAGTAGTCAGTTTAAGGGTGATAAGTATTACACAGTCAAAGCTCAGTATCCAAATATTTATGATGAATATTTCAGAATTTAAATGTAAATCATGGATCACGATCAAACACAATTGTGAGAGGTTCCCCATGAAGTCTCACAACTTCATTGATATAGAGTCGTGCTAGGCGCAGTAGTGGAAAATCCACCCTTATAACAAATAAATGTGCATATTTAATAATTCTATCAATAATTACCCATATCTCACCATTATTCCTTGTAGTTTTGCGTAATATAGTGACATAATACATGGTGATGTCATACCATATCCATGTAGGAATTGGTTAATTTTCATGAATCCTCTTGGATGTTTTCTCTTGACCTTCACTTGTGGACAGACTAAACATCTTGATACCTAATCAGCAATTTCCAACTTCATGTTGTCCCACTAGAAATATTCCTTCCAATATTTATATATATTAGTGCTACCATGGTGTATAGAGAAATTTGAGCTATGAGGATCATCCAATAGCTTCCTTTTTAGCTCAGGAATAGAGGAAACACATATCCTACTCCCAAATTTCTGAATTCCATCTTCACAAATGATGTAATCCAACTTCCCATCATTCACACCATTAATTTTCTATTTATTATTCTCATAATTATATTGATAAGTTTTAATACTTTCCAAAAAATATGGTTCGTCAACCAAATGAAAAATTATATATGTTTCACCTTCCTTTATAATACCCATATCCATCTTTACTAGATCCAAATACACCGGATCTCTTTCAATCCTTATTTTTTTTAGGACTCCATGATCCTTCATGCTCAATGCATCAGCTACCTTATTTTCCTTCCTCGATTGATATTGTATGGAATAATCATAATCCTTGAGTAGTTAAATCCATCACCACTTCCACATGTTGAGTTCTTTCTATGAAAACATATATTTCAACTTCTTATGATCCTTATAAATCTCAAATCATTCTCAATAGAGATAATATCTCCATATCATTAAAGAAATGCTTATAGCTGATAACTCAAGATCCTGAGTAGGATAGTTTTGTTCATGAATTTTTAACTACCTTGATTCATAGTCAATAACTCTAACATTCTTCATAAGTACACAACCAAGTCCTTTCTTTAAATCATCACTATAGATCACAAATCTACCATTTCCCAATGGCAGAGTTAGGATTGGAGCATTCAGAAATCTCCTCTTCAATTATTATAAATAATTCCTCACATTATTTTGTAAAAATGGACTTAACCCCTTTAAGTGTAAACATGGTAATTGGATTGGATAAACATGTGAAGTTATGAGTGAAACATTTATAATAAACTGGTAATCCAATAAATCTATGCACCATAGATATGTTCATTAGAGTTGGACATTCTTGCAAAACCTTTGTCTTTGCAGGATCAATAGATATTCCATCCTTAAGGACATTGTGTCCAATAAATAAAACTGATTAAAGCCAAAATTCACATTTTCGAAACATCCAATACAATTCATTTCTTCTAAGATTCTTCAAAATAGTGCACAAGTGATTTTCCTGATCTTAGTAGATTTAGGAATATACCCAGATATCATAAATAAATACCACAAAAAGTCATCAATATATTCCTTGACAACTCTATTCATTAGATCCATGAAAATAGAGGGTGAAATTTTCATTTCAAAAGGCATTACTATAATCTCATAATGCCTATACCTGGTTCAAAATGCTGTCATTAGAATATATTTTTTCCTCACTCGCAACTGATGATATCTAGATAAAAGTTCATTCATCGAAAAATATGGTTCTCCATGAAGTTGATCAAATAAATAATCAATGTGAGGCATGAAATACTCTTTCTTTATTATTATTGTAGTGATCTCCCTGTAGTCAATAGGCATCCTCATAGATCCACATTTCTTCATAATGAAAAGAGAAGGTGCTCCCCATAGAGAAACACTAGGGTGAATAAATCATTTATCACTCAGTTTCTCTAGTTGTTTCTTTAGTTCATTTAATTCCACTGTGTCCATCATATAATAGTTCTTTTACATAGGTCTTTAACCAAGAATTAAATCAGTATAGAATTCAACTTCCCACTTTGGAGGATGACCAAGTAATTACTCTAGAAATACTTCAAGATATTCTTGCACAATAGGTACATCCTCAACTTGAATATTTCTTTCCTAACCCATAGATATTTAAATCCCATCATCTCCAAGAATTTCATTAAGTAGAGCTACTATGGGTGGATCTAGATAATATCTAGATGATAATGTTTCTGCTCTAAAGATAAGGGATTCTATATCATTCTATAAAACCGTAACCTACTTCTTCTTGCTATGTATTTTCACATAATGATTCAAAATCCAATCCATATTGTAGATTATAACAATTTTAATCATGGGTATTATAATAAAACCAGTAGATAAATCACTTTTATGTTCCATAATGGGAACTTCTTGACACATCTTTGTTGCAATGATACTTCCCTTATGAGTTTTGACTAACAACCCCCTTATTAAATCAAATTGGAAATATCTAATTTTCTTGGAATGCTAAGACGATATGAAATAATTAAATGATAAAGAATCATATAAATAATTTTCTATGTTTGAGGGAAGGATGAAAGTACCTTCCACCACATCATTTGTAACATTAATATCATTTGTTTTGATTGCATAAGCTTTTCCTTTCTCCCTTGGACATTTCTGGGGAAAATTTCCTTGATGCTTTGAAAAATAATGAGTATAGTGTCCCATTTACCTAAAATTATATCATTGAACATTTATATATTCTTTTTTCCCTTTTAAATCAAAAACATGATGGTATTTTTATCCACACATGTGGAACACCCTTTTTCTTTTTATACATGCACCAGAGTCTTTACTTCAACAATTATCATAGTGTGGAAAGTCAACTCTTCCCTTCTTACCCTTTTCCTTATTTACTTTTCCAATGTTTTCAGAATCCGCATTATTATTTTTTCTTTCCTTTAAAGTCATATGACTTAGAGAACTCCTTTTTAATTTTGATAGCACATGAGACTATGTCTTCGTAAAATGAGAATGTTAGGAAGAAAAGTGATCATCATAGGAATGGATTTAGGCCATCAAAGAATCGATCAATATTTCTCCTTGGATTATGTATACAGTCCAAAACATGCCTTGTTAACATTGTGAAGTTAGCTTCATACTTTGCAACATTCTCATCTTTGATTTGCCTCAAATTTATAAACTGCCATTCCATATCCACCCACTATTCACGAGGAAAGTGTTTTTCTAATAATATTTCATTAAAATCATTCCATTCCATATTTTATATTTTTTCCTCTTAATTTTTTTGAATGAGTTACCACCATTGATCAGAATCTCTCAGAAAATGATAAACTTCCATAATTACCTTCTCCCTCTCATTACTTCCTAAGCCGAGAAATATATTCTCTAAGGAACTTATCCACTATTCCGCTATGAAGGGTTTTTTAGTAATATTAAATGATGGAGGATATAGTCACATAATGTGGTCTAATATAGCTTCTACACATCGTGAATCTGGATTCTACATACGAGTAAGTTTATTGATCATAACCTGAGTAAGCTGTCCCAATATAGTTATAATTTTTTCCACAATAGTCACAACTCTAGATCCAACATCATTATAATTCATAGGAGTAAATACCTACATGGTATATAATAACCCTAGACTTTTACAAATATCCTTATGTGATTTTAATCATAACAAAACATCATATTACAAGTCAATGATCCTGAAGTCTAGTGTCATGGAAGACTAGGAACATAAAACTGAAAACATGGGACTGAATAAAACATTTCATTATTTAATATTCATAAAGAGTTCCTAGAGTCCATTTAGCCCTTAAATTTTCATTGGAAAACCTAGGGATAACATGAACAGAGGGATGATCTAAAATACCGGTAAGGGAATAAGCATAATAATAAATCTTTAGCACATTGGTTAGAAGGCATGGAATAATGATATAAAAAGGCATGGAACATGTGAAATAATAACATATAAACATGGGATCATATAAAAATGGTGTAATAATAATTTTTTGGAAACATAATACATGAATTTAGCATCAGTCAAGTCTCATTTCACATAGTGGAGTACAAGTCAAAGTTAACCACCAAGACCATTTCTCATGGTCGCACGAGTCAAGGCTAACCACCAAGACCATTGCACATAACGTATCATGAGACTCAACTTTTCCCTATGAATTATAGAGCTATCTAGGTGAACCCTTTATAAAATGGTCATCAATATGCCTTAAACATATATAATCATACATAATCAATCACACATAAACATAAGGGTCCCATAGAAAGAAATAGATATCATCATCATGTCATAAAGCATAATAGATGGGTGTATAATACAAGTGTACAGGAATGAAAGGAATTAAAACATACATGAAAATTAATAAGGGAAAATAGTCATATATCTTGGTATTTGTGGTCAAATATAAGCGACAACATTTAATAATAGTATTTAAGAAATTATAGCATTAAAAAAATTTAGTACGGTTTTGAGGGAAATACTAAATATCCCTTAAAATAGAAAAGGGAATTGCCTATTATATAAAATGAGAAGTGAAATTATAAGGTTTTATTAATAAAAACATTGAATTTATAAAAACAATGGTGTCTTGAAATTGATGATATGGTGCACTTGAAATTGGGTCAGAATTCAGGATGTTCCCTTAAAATGGGGTTTCTTATTGGGATGTATTGAAGAGGGAATCATTTAAAAATATGTATAGTCATGAAAAAGAATAATGTATGGAAATTTATACATTATTTTGGACATATAAACTTTAATTAGAATATTTACATAAATATAATATATGATTTTTTTAAAAAAATAGAGTAAGAACAACCTGAAAGAATAATGGAGGTTCAAGTAGAATCCCTTACCTTGAGTCTTATGGTGTCCTTCACTTGATATTAATGTCTTGGATAATAAAATTAAATTCATTAATTAATATTTCCATAATATATTATTTATTCAATAAACTTATTATATCCTTATTAAGTTCATTCATGATCTTTTTTTTGATGGGTTAAGAGGTGCAATTTTATTATTCTTGTTCGTTTGTTTGAGGGTCAATTTACTTATATACATGAATGGATGGTAATGTAAAATGATTATGGTTGTCTAGAGTTAGAGTTATATTTTATTATTTAACATCTAGAAGGTTTCATGGTTTTACATTTCATTTGGTTACTTAGAGTGAATTTGAATCATTACATAGAACTTTAGTGATAACCTTTTGGGTTAAGTGGTGGTTTTTTATCACAAAAAACAAATTTTGTTTTATAAATCTAATCCATGTGTACAAAAATATTCCAAAACCATAGATGATAAATAATAAATAAATTATATTCTGGTTAAACCATAATAATTTTTTAATGACCAAAATTGAATATGGTAATAGAAATTTAAAACTTATCATCCTTAAATGTGGTAAATTAACACATCTCGGATGGTGTTTTTACTACTAGTATAAAAATGGGTAAATGAGATATAATAATAACATATTCCACTATCATAACAATATTATAGTAAATATAAGTTAATGGACTTTTCATAACATTTGGATGAGGATAGGTATGGATAGAAAATAAAACAAAGGAACTTGAAAGGAAAGTAAAAGAATTGAAAATAGGAATTTACCTCTTAAATTAATCTCCCTTGAGAGTCTCTTATGGGGAGTGTATTTAGTTTTTTAACATACCATGGGTTGTTATGTGTGATGGAGGATTTTAAGGATATATTTGATAATAATTTAGGCAAGGAACAATTCTTGAGAGGAGTGAAGAGAAGAGGGATGTGTGGGTGGTTTTATAGTGGAGGGGAGGAGGGTTTTATTAATATTTTAATAATTAGTTTATTATTTCTATATAAGACAAGAAATAATTATGATTTCATGACCATAAATAGTAATAAGTTAATGTGAGTTCTAAATAATGTCCATTTACATCATCCATGATTCAAGCATGATGCTGAAATTCTGGTTTCAGTACTTATTGTAAATTATCATATTTTATTATTCATAAAAATGCTTTTATTTCACAAAAATCCGAAAAATTAAACCTAACCATTTTTTGGAAAATAGAATCCAAAAAACATACTAAATTTTATGAAAATAATTTTATAAATATGGGAAATTTAATTTTTAAATAAAATCATCATTTAATTGAAAAATACATATTTTAAAATTATATCTTATTTTATGATACTTTGAAAAATTAACCAAGGTCTCATTAAGTCATCCTATAATCATAAGATATAAAAAAAATTAATTTACGAATACATTTTATGAGAATAATTTTTCTTTTTAAATTATTAAATTATTTATAAATTTTTAATTAAATATTTATGACTTATAAAAATACCAACACTGTCATATTGTCACTTATAAGATGGGTATATTTTATTTATACCTTCAATGACATGGTTACTAGTTACTTTGTCTATTTAATATTCACAAGGGTTATATTACTATTTATAATGGCAACATTTATATTCATAAGTGTTGGTTAATATTTACCAAAATTAGTTTTGTCTTATCAGACTGAAAATGTCTTACTGATCGCAAGAATGTATGTCAAATTTTTGAATTTTAAGACACACAAGTGGAAAAATTATGTTTAAAGGTAATATAAAACATAATAGTTCCTTTTTTTGTGAATTCATGGGATTATATGAGATAATTATAATAATCGAATTTATATTTATTAATATTTGGGTAATTAAATTCTTTCCCCCTTATGAAATTTCACACTTGAACATTCATTTTACTTTCAAAGCCAAAAACAGGTGTGGGTACTTTTCTTTAATTTCCTCCTCCAGTTCCCATGTTTCCACTTCTTACTTATCGTTCCACCATAGTACTTTTATCTGGTGAGTACTATTTTTATGTGTAACTTTATCTCTATGATCAAAGATATTCACTGGATGCTCCTTATAAGAAAGATCATTCCCCAATTGTACCACCTTTTAAGATATTACTTGTGAATGATCTAGTGTATACTTTCTAAAGAGGGATACATGGAATACATCGTGTACATTAGAAATGGTGGGTGGAAGTGCTAGTCAATAATCCACATCTCTAACATGATCAAGAACCTCAAATGGCAGATGTACCTAGGACATAGATTTCCTTTGTTCCCAAGCCTCATGACCTTCTTCCATGGAGATATGTGGGGAAATACCATGTCTCCAACATCAAACTCAGGGTCTCATCGATGAATGTATACCAAATTATTTTTTCAACTTTGGGATGAATTTATGTGATTATGAATGGTTTTCACCTTCTCCGCCATTTATTTGATCATTTCATGTCCTAGTAGCATTCACTCACCAACTTCATCCCCAAACGCTAGTGTTCTACACCTTTTCTTATAAAGGGTTTTATATGGTTCCATTCAGAAGATGGAGTAGAAACTATTATTATAGTAGAATTAAAATAGTGTAATATGTTTGTCACGTCAGCCTTTAATGTCCATATAACACTCTCTCAACATGTCTTAATGTATCTAAACAGTTCGATCAGATTTTCCATCAGTTTGGGGATGACAGGTTGTACTAAAGTTTAGTTCAGTGCTTAGATCATGCTTGAGACTTTTCCAGAACATCAAGGTGAATCTCAAATATCTATCAGATATAATAAATATTGTTACTCCATACAGCCTTACCACATATTTAATATATATCTTTGAATATTGATCCTATGATAAGACCTCTCTAATTTTGATAAAGTGAGTTGTCTTTGTAAGAAGATCCACAATGACCCGTAAAACATTGTTTCCTCTTGATGTCCATATAAGCCTAGTGAAAAAGTCTATTGTGATGTTCTCCCACTTCCATGTTAGTATGGGTTGTGGTTTCATCATCCCCTTAGACTTCTATCTTTCAACCTTTACTTATTGACTTACCATTCCCTTTGATGTATATTCATTAATAACTTTCTTCATATTGTCCCGCCAAAATTTCTCTCAGAGATCTCGACACATCTTTGTGCTCCCTAGGTGAATACAGAAGGTTGATATTTATTCATCATTTAAAAGATCCTTATTTATCTATATATTATATGGTACACATAATCGTGACCCAAATATTACAACTCCTTCCTCATCATTCTTAAACTCATTGGATTTCCTATTTCTAATAGCTTCCACACTTCTTAGAATTTCCACATATTTTCATTGAGAATCGTTTATTTTATCCAAGAAGGATGTTTGAGAAACCATTTGAGAAAGGATTGATGTTTTCCTCCCTTAATTATTCCCATTTCCATCCTATGTAAATCTATGAATATTGGATCCTTTTAAATTCTCATCATTGATAAAGATGAAGGATCATTTATATATAGAGCATCTTCCACCTAATTTTCCATACATGGATGGTAGTGGATCGAGCATTCAAAATACTTGATGAGCTATAACTGTATTCCTTGGTTCATATTAAGTTGTTTCAATGTGAATATATTTTTCAGACTCTTGTGATCAGTATATACCCCACACTTCTCCCCATAGAGATTACACCGCTAGATTTTCAATGAAAAGATCACAAACGCCAACTCCAGATCATGTGTAGGATAGTTTTTCTAATGTATTTTCAATTTCCATGAGTAGTAGGATATCACTTTATCATCATTCATCATAACATATACTAATCCCTTATTTGAATCATCATTTTACACCACAAGTAGTTCTTCACTTATTGGGTGTGTGAGTATTGGTGTAGTGATAAGCCTCTTTTTCAGCTCCTTAAAGAAGTCTTCACATTATTTATTCCAGAAAAACTTCACCCCATTCTATGTCAGCTTTGTCATTGGGTTAGATAATTGTGTGAATTTATCAAAAAAACGTCGGTAATACCCGGCTAGTCCTAAGAAACTGTGAATCTCCATTATAGATGTTGGACTAGGACATTCTTCAATTGGATTTATCTTGGAAGGTTCTACAGATATCCATTTTCTTGTAATAAAATTCTCTAATAATGTTACTTCCTCCACCCAAAAACCACATTTACTATAATTTTCGTAATGTTTCTCCCTTCTTAATGTGTTTATCAAATTATTTAAATTATCCTCATGTTCCTCCTTACTCTTTGAGTATATCAGAATATCATCAGTAAAGACTTCCATAAATTTGTCGAGGTAATATCTAAAAACTCTATTCATTAAATCCATAAAACTTTTTGGAGAATTAGTGAGTCTAAATTTCATAACTATTAAGTCATAGTTTCCATACCTCATTTAAAATTTATTCTTGGGAATATCTTCCTTCCTCACCTTTAATTGGTGATATCCTGACAGATAGTCCAGCTTTGAGAAATAACTGGACCTATGAAGCTGATAGAAAAAGTTATCTATCTGAGGGAGGGGATACTTGTTATTTATAATGATTTTATTGAGGTCATTATAATCAATGAATAAGCACATTGAACCATCCTTCTTCCTTAAAAAAAGGATTGGTTCACCCCATGGTGAATCACTCAGGCATATAAAACCTTTCTCCAGATTCTCCTATAATTGCTTCTTTAGCTCCTCCAGCTCTACGATGGCCATTATATAAGGTTTATTTGATATAATTAGGTATACATAATTATGTTCATTTTTGAAATCAACCTCTCAGTCAGAAGTAATACCATGAAATTCTATAGGTAATATATCACCATAATCCCTCAGGATGGCCATATTTTCGAGAAGTATAATCTCCTTTGTCTCAATCATTTGAGCCAAAAATGATTTCTCATAATGTAGTAATATACAAACTTGAAATAATGATTCTAAAGGAGATTAATCTTCCTCCTTACACTTGTAAAGAATTTCAGTATGCTTCAAGATGTGTAGAGTGATCACCCTTTCCCAATAGTTGATGTTAGATTTGTATAAAGAAAGTGAATCCATGCCCAAGATAACATCAAACTCCACTAAAATATATATGAAATTATTTAATGGGAGGTTCAGTACACAAACATTTACTAGGGAGGAGTTATAAACCATGGACGTAATAATTTACCAATTCAATTTTCTCATAGATAACATATCCTCCAAATTTTGAGGTGGTTTTTTAATAGATCAAATTAACATAAATGATATTAATGAATGCGTAGGACTATAAAAAAATAGTATGTTCTCTATTATTGAATGAATAACTACAGTACCATTCACTACATTGTTATATATCTCCACCTCATTAGTAGTGATAGAATAATCCCTTCTGTGTTGCCTTAGAGGTTATTGTTGATTTCTCTCAACAACCCTTGGCTTAGGGAATTGTTTGTATAATTCCCATGCTCCTTGTAGTTGTAACACTGCACTACAGGTTGAGAATCAATATGAACCTTCCATTATTCTTCCACATTAGTGAAATTTTTCATATACCTTGGGCAGTTCATTTCAAGATTTCCCATCCTTCCACATTTGAATCAATTATTGGTTCTATTTAGACAGTTCCCAATATGATTCTTCCCACAATATTGACATGTGGGATATTTGATCTTATTTCCATCATGGAATTTTTTTTCCAATCCAACCATATTAAACTCCATCTTCCATTTTTTATGACCGGGCCCACGAGACCACTGAGAGTCTCTAATATCCATTTCAACCTTGAGGGCACAACCGAAAATCTCTTCATAACTGTCAAAGTCTTGAATCACCAAACACTATTCATAAAATCAGTTTTTGTCTTCTAAAAAATATATCCACCTTAATTTTGGGGTTCATGACAAAGCCAGAGGTATATCTTACAAGCCTTGTGATGTTTGATTCATACTCCCCTATGAACTCGTCTTCCTTCTACTTGTGTCCAAGGAACTCTCTTTCAATCTTGAGGAGGAGGTTTTGGGGAAAATATTTATTGAAAACATTTTCTTGAATTACTCCCAAAATATAGAATCGATTTCCTTATGGTAAATCATATTCATGATCAGTTTACACCACTGATCAGCTTCCCCATCATAACAATGGACAACCAGTATGAATTTCTATTCATATGAGAACTAGAGGAAAAATAATACATATTAAATGGAGTTAATCCAAATTTCCAAGAGGAGGGGATTAGAAGATGCACTAAACATGCAAGGCCTATACCACATGAAGGATTCAACATCAACTTTTTCATTCCTTGGTGGAGGAGGAAATTCCTCATAATTCAAGTTATTATTTATAACATGAGACAGCTGAGCATGTACTGTCATGATGTTTTGAGCACCCATTCCCATAATATTAGTAATATCATTAGAAAAATCATCACACTGTATGTCACATTGATTGTTTCCATGTGTTCATCTATTTCCTTCCATTAACTAAGAAAAGTAATGTATGATTAAGGGTATTTAATAAATATCTATCACACATAAAAATAAACATTGAACGTAAAATTATAAACTCTTAAAGGAAAAGTATATCTTAACTTATGATTCCCTAGTTTTCAATCTAGGTTATCCTTGAATTATTTCTTAACTTATATTCTTATGGGTTCTTTTTTTGTTCCCTTAATAATGGTTTGTAGTGATCTTATAAAGTTACCAAATCATATCCCCCAGGAGTGTCAAACCAAGAGTGCAGCAAGACCCGTTGTCATGCACTGGTTTTCATAAGAGTCTAGCTCAAAGTTGTATTTTTCAGGTTTTACCCCTAGAAACTACTGTGCCCGAGCCACCTCTACTTATTTGTATCCAAACAGGGATGTATTTAGTTGAAAAACCACTTACTCTTTACTTACTAAAATTTATAGGTGTTTTCTTTTAGTCTAATTCATATATTTCTTTCTAACGTTCTCTTTTCTTAATATCCAAAAATAACTAGACCATAATTTGATACCAACTATAGTGAACCTATCATTTCACACCTATCCTAACATGTTTTTAAGAATAATAAAACATCATATTACAATCCAAGGATCATGAAATCTAGTTTCTTGGATGTCTAGGTACATAAAACTAAAAACATGGGAGAAAATAAAACATTTCATTATTTAATAATCATAAAGGGATCCTAGATCACATTGATCCCTTACATTTTCATAGGACAACCTAGGGATAACATGAACAATGGGATGAGCTAAAATCCCATTAAGGTAATAGGAATAATTATAATTCTTTAGCACATCATTTATTAGAAATGGAATAATGATATAAAAAGGCATGGAACATGTGAAATAATAACATATAAATAGGGTATCATATAAACATGGAGTCATAATAATGAGGAAATAACATAAAACATGACTTTATCATGGGTTAAGGCTCGATGCACATAGAGGTTCACAAGTTACGGTTAACCACCAAGACTGTTTCACATAGTAGCATGAGTCAAGGCTAACCGCAAAGACCATTGCACATAATGTCTCATTAGACTCATATTTAACCAATGCATCAAAGAACTACTTATTCACACCCATCATAACAAGTTCATGATTATTCTTTCCACATATATAATCATACCCAATCAATCACACATAAACATAAGGGTATCCATGGAAAGAAATGGGTATCATAATCATGTCATAAAGCATAATAGATCAGTGTATCATAAATGTGTCCATGAAAGAACGGAATTAAAACATAAATGGAAATTGATAAGGTAAAATAGGAATATATCATGGTATTTGATGTCAAATATAAGTGACAACATGTAAGAAGAGTATTTAATAAATTTTAGCATTAAAAAACTTTAGTGCGGTTTTAAGGAAAACACTAAAGAGTCTTTAAAATAGAAAAGAAAATAATGTTTTAAAAAAATGTAAGTGAAACAAAAATGTTTTCACAATAAAAAATAATGATTTTATAAAAAAATTTGTGTCTTAAAACATATTATAGAGTTCACATGAAACTGGGTAATAATTTGGGACGTTCCCTTAAAACGGGTTTACTTATCAGGAAGTATTGAAGATGAAACCACTTAAAAACATGTATATCCGCAAAAGAGAATAATAAATGGATCATTATACATGATTTTGAAAATATAAAAAACAATTATAATATATAAATAAATATAATATAGGATTTCATTTGTGTAAAAAGAGAGTAAGAATAACCTGAAGGAATAATGGAGTTTCAAGTTGAGTCCCTTACCTTAAGTCTGATGGTGTCCATCACATGATCCTAATGTCCTGGATAAAAAATTTAAATTCATCAATTAATATTTATAAAACCTCTTCCTTATGAAATTTATTTATTATATCCTACTAAGTTAATTCATGACCTTTTTTATATGGGTTAAGAGGTTCAATTTCATTCTTCAGGTCCGCTTGTTTCATGATCGATTCACTTATATATGTGAATGAATAATATTTTAAAATGAGGATGGTTGTACAGAATTGGAGTTATATTTTATTATTTAACATCCTGAAGGTTACTTGGTTTTAAATTTCATTTTGTTACTTATAATGAATATTATTCATTATATAAAACTTTAGTGGTAGCCATTTGGGTTAATTGGTGGTTTTTGATCTCAAAGAACACATTTTGATTTATAAATCAAAATCATGTGTAGAAAAATATTACATAACCATAGATAACAAATAATTCATATATTATAGTCTGGTTTTACAATTATAATGGTTTCATGACCAAAATTGAAGATGGTAATATAAATTGAAAACCCATCTTCCTTGAATGTGGTAAATTAACACATCTCATATGGTGTTTTAACTACTAGTATAAAAAAGGTGTAAAGGAGAGTTGATAGTAACTGATTCCTTTATCATAAAAAAATTATATTACATATAAGTTACTGGAGTTTTCCTAAAATTTGTATGAGGATTGTTAAGTATAAAAAAGAAAACAAAGGATCTTTAATAGAAAGTAAAAGTATTGAAATGAGGAATTTAACTCTTAAAATAATCTTCCTTGAGAGCCTCTTAAGGAGAGAGGATTTGGTATTTAAAGAGTAAAAGGGTTGTTGTACATGGGGGAGGATATTGAGGATATATTTGAGAATAATTTAGGCAATCCACCAGACATTATAGGAGTGAAGGGAAGTTGAGAATGTGGGTGGTTTTTATAGAGGAAGGGGGAGGTTTTTCTTAATATTTTAATCATTAGATTATTATTTCTCCATAAGATTGGAAATAATAATTATTAAAATAAAAAAAATAGAAATAAGTTCACGTGAGTTTGAAATAATGGCAATTTACATCATCCATGACTCAAGCATGATGCAGAAATTCAGGTCTTATCAATTATCAAAAATTATCGTATTTTACTATTCATAAAAAATAAAGTATTTCAGAAACATTCCAAAAATAAAAGCTAAAATTTTTTTGATGTGCAGAATAAAAAAATAAACTCCATTTTATGAAAATAATTTCCTTATTACGGAAATTTTAATATTTAAATTAAATCATCATTTACTTGAAAAATACATATTTTAAAATTAATACTAATTTTATAATCATTTAAAAAATTAACTAATGTCTCAGAAAATCATCCTATAATCATAAGACATAAAAAAAATTTATGAATACCTTTTTTTAAAATAAATTTACTTTTTTAATTATTAAATTATTCATAAATTTTTAATTAATTATTTATGACTTATAAAAATACTAACACTATAATATTGTCACTTATAGGATTGGTAAAGTTTATTTATACTTTCAATGGTAAGGTATCTATTTAATTGTCAAATTTACTATTCATAAGGACCATATTAATATTTATAAGGGTAACATTACTATTTTTAAGGGTTAGTTACTATTCACCAAAAACTATGTTTGTATTATCAGACTCCAAACAACTTACTGTTCACAACCATGTACGTCATATTTTCAAAATTCTAGAGATAGAAGTGAATTTTTTTTGTTTTAAGTCCATATAAAACTTATTAGTTCATTGTGTTGTGATTTCATGTGATTACATGACATAATTATAAGAAGGTAATTTCCATTGATTAAACATTGGGTCGTTACATGGGATATGAACGTTCATGAAATTTCAATTCCTTCAATTAGACACCATTTCTAAATAATTCCAGACTCTAGATTAGGTTATGAATCATAATTTACATTCTCAACTTAGAAAAAAATACTTAACATAAATTGAAATCCTATGCACGCCTAATACCATAATCATAAACATGGTTTTTTATGGAAAAATTTACATTTAAATCCTTCATAATGGCTTGTAAAGAAATTACAAATTATCCTAGACATATCCCCTAGGAGTTTCTAAAAATGTGTGTAGTAAGTATTGTTTTCATGTACCAGGATACCCAAGTATAAGCCCAAAACTCTTTATCATAGTTTTCACTCCTATGTAAATAAATACAAGAACCATGTCCACTTGTAGTATCCAAATATGGATTTATTTGTTAAAAGACCCATATAATCTATTCCTTACCAAAATTCTAGGATATTCTTATACACTTATCCTCAAACATAATCTTATAATTTTTTTCTCTAATAAATTTTTTCGAAATCTAGTTTCCAATTTTTCTACTAAAGTTTTTGTGATACCAACTGTAAAGACCCAATCCCAGTTTCCCAGATCCAGTGCCTTAATACATTACATTAGCATGATTACAAGAATGTGTTATCTAGAAGGAATAAAAAGGTTAGTATATTTGGAAATCCATATACATAAATAATTTCAACATTACAACATTAAATGAAAAAAAAACATAAAAGTTTTATTGGGAGCATCCAACCCTCTAAGATTATCCCTCGACGTTAATCATAATATACCTCTTCATGTCCTGGGAAAAGTGAAACATAAGAAGGGGTGAGCTCAGAGGTTCATCAAGGGTAAATAATATAGAAGAAGATATCATTAACATAAATATTAGGCATAGTGAATAATTGAAAACTCATGCCTTTAGTAGTAATAAACTTGAACACATTATGGTAGGAATATGAGATGAGTAAAAATATCCATAATAAAACATAATCATTGTTATTCTACTAGTATAATAACCACATTAATTATGAAATTCAAACTTCACAATGAGATAAATGCATATTCCTGACATTCTAAACATACTGTCAAGGCCACAACCAAGACATCTACAAATGATTAAGTCCTCGATGAAAACTATATAAAAAATGGGAAAGGCCATGGCGAAGTCCATATCTATTTTTCTCATGATACCTACTGACGCATAGATGGTTTATAGAGGGCCCCACCCATCAAATATAATGTCAAATGAATTCCTATTATGAACATGTATAAACATAAAAAACATTTACATTCATATTGAAACTAACATATGAAATGTATATAACATTCCATGAACATTTAACATAACACTAACCATAAGAAATCACTCTTTCATGGTGTTTTGGGTAATCTAGTGGAAAAATACATGGTTATGTCATCCCATTTCCTTGTGGGAATAGGTATAGGTTTCATTACTCCTCTAACACATTGTCGTTTGAACTTAACATGTTGAAGGATGAAACATCTTGAAACATAATCAACAATTTACTGCTTCATTTTGTCCCACTATAAAATTCCCTTTCAAATATCTATATATTTTTGTGCTACTAGGGTGTATAGAGAAATTCGAGCTATGAGAATCATCCAATAACTCTGTTTTCAGCTAATGTATATAGGGAACACACAGCCTCTTCCCAAATTTTAGAATTCCATCCTCGAACACGAAGTCAACCAACTTCTCATCATTTACTCTGTTAATTTTCTTTTAAAGATTCTAATCCTGTAAGTAAGATGTTTTAATCCATTATAATAAAGATGGATGGGAAAACAATTGAAAAAGTAATGATGTTTCACCTTCATTGATAATTCCCATATCCATCCTCACTAGATCATTGTACATAGAATCATTTTCAATCCTCGATTGGTTTAGGACTCCATGATCCTTTTTAATGCATCAACTACCTTATTTTCCTTTAATGGGTGGTAGTGTATGGAACAATCAGACTCCATGAGTAGTTTTATCGATCACCCTTACCTCATGTTGAGTTATTTCTATAAGAATACATATTTCAAGCTCTTGTGATCCATATTTTTCTCATATATTTCACTATAGAGATAGTGTCTCCCTATTTTTAGAGAAAATATCACTATAGATAACTCAAGAGCATGAGTAGGGTAGTATTGTTCATGAATTTTTAACTTCATTGATGCATTGGCAATAACACTACCATTCTTCATAAGGATGCAGTCAAGTCCTTTAATTAATGCATCACTATAGATCACAAACCCATCATTCCCCAAAGGTTGAGTTAGGATTTGATAATTCACTAATATCCTCTTTAATTATTTGAAAAAAATCCTCGCATTATTTTTTCCATACAAACTTAACCACTTTATGAGTAATATTGGCTAACGGTTTGGCTAATTAGTTGATGTTCTGAATGAAACATCGATAATAACCTGGTAAACTAATTAAACTATGTACCTCGGTTATGTTCATTAGTGTATGTCATTCCCGAACTGTAACAACACAATGTTTTATGAATGGAAATAACCTTCTTATAATTATGTCATATAATCCCATGGAAACACAACACAATGAACTAATAAGTACTATGTGACCTTTAAACATAATATTGTCACTTTTGTGATTCGAATTTCAAAAATATGACATACACAGTTTTTGTTAGTAATATGTTTAGAGTCCGATAAGATAAAATTATTTTTTTAGTGAATAGTAACATACCCTTATGAATAGTAATATGAACCTTATGAATAATATATTTTCTATAATAATTGTAACCTCACTCTTGAATGTATAAATAAAATTTAGGCATCTTATAAGTGATAATATGACCATAGAAAAAGTAATGGTATTTTTTTAAGTCATAAATAATTAATTAAATTTAATCAATTAATTTAAAAGAAAATTTATTTTCCAAAAAAGCGATCATAAATTAACAATTTTATTTCTTCTATTTTAAGATAATTTTATAAGAGCATATGTCATTTTTTAAAACATTATAAAATCAATTATAGTTTTAAAATAATTGTTTTCAATTAAATTATGATTTTAATTAAAAGTTAAATTATTCATATTTAAAAATTATTTTTGAAAAATCGATTTCATTTTTAGATTCTACACATAAAAATTTTTAGGGTGAATTTTTGGGTTTTTTCTAAAAACATTAATTTTTAGTGAATAGTAAAATATTATAATTTACGAAAATTACTAAATAAATTAATTTATACATCATGCTTGAGTAATGGATGATTTAAATGGTCATTGGTTTGAATTCACATGAATATATTACTATTTTTGTCACAAAAATAATTACTATTTCTCGTCTTATGGAATAATAATAAACTAATGATTAAAATATTTAGAAAACCCTCCCCCCCTGTACTATAAAAACCATCCACACTCCCCTCTTCTCTTCACTCCTCTCAAACCTTGTAACTTCAATAAATTCTTCCCAAATCACTCCCAAAGATCCTTCCCCACATCCAATATCCCTTGGTCTCCTCAAAAGACAAAATCCTCTCCCATTAAGTGGCTCTCAAGGATGACTAAATCAAGAGGTAAATTCCCCTTTTCTTTTCATTAATTTTCTTTTCATGTTCCATTGTTCTCTTTTCTTTCCTAAGAAATCCTCATAAAAATGGAAAAAAAATAAAATAAAATACATTTATTGGAATGTTTTTATGCTAATGGTATAATTCATTATCATATCTTGTATCCCCTACTTTTTTATAAAAGAAATGAAAACATCGTCTGAGATGTGTTAATTTATCACATTCAAGGATGAAGGGTTATAAATTACTATTAACATATCGAATTATGTTAATGAAACTATTAGGGTTGAACCAGACTATTAAATATTTAATTTATCTTATGTGACGTTTTGGAATCTTTTTCCCCACACGATGTAAAATAATAATAAAAAACAAATTAATTATGAGGAAAATCAACAAAATAATCCAAACGTTTATCATTAATGTTCTATATAATGATTCAACTTACACCAAATAAAGAAATAAAATTTATAACCATTTAATATTATGGATGTTCACTACAGTTATATAACTTCAATTATAGACAACCATTCTCATCATACATGTTTGTATA
Organism: Viscum album; assembly: GCA_963277665.1. Classification (NCBI taxonomy): domain Eukaryota; kingdom Viridiplantae; phylum Streptophyta; class Magnoliopsida; order Santalales; family Viscaceae; genus Viscum; species Viscum album. The sequence goes on along the minus strand of OY728127.1, from coordinate 1,404,713,919 downwards.
AACATGAATATAAGTAAACCGGTCATTGAAACCAAGGAAGCAAACACACATAAAAAGTAAAATTGAACCTATTTACTTATCAAAAAGGACATGGATGAAATTAATAAGGTTATATAAAATCAATTAAATTTATTGCAGGTTATTGAATTATAAATTAATGAACCTAATTTTAATATTCATGTCATTAAGATCCAGCAAAGAACACCTTCAGACTTAAGGTAAGGGATCTTCTATTTGTCACATTTATTTAAGAATATCTTCTATGTTATGTCCTTTTATGTGTAGTTATTAATGATGGGGTATGATTTCTCACCTCCTCCATACTTCCCTCATGATTTATAAAATAATAGAAACCCCTTTCTCTCTCAATAATCCCTCCTAAGTACACCCGGTACCATGCCGATATTCCATAAGGGATTCTACACAAACCTCCTACATTCCATTAGGTTTATATAGCTTTATTTTTATCCAAATTAAGTTTAAGTTTATTTTTATGTAAAATATATACATACTATTTATATTCTTTAAACTCATGTATCAGGATCCATTCATTATTCTATTTCAGTGATATACCAGTTTTTAAGTGGTTACCTCCATAATACTTCCCGATAAGCAAACCCGTTTTAAGGGAACCTCACGAATTCATACCCAATATCAAGTCCACTCTACCATATGTTTTAATCCTCCATTGTTTTTTTAAATTATTATGAAAACCTTCTTGGATTAATTATTGTTTTATATAAAATATTATTCTATAATCAATTTTAAATTCTTGTAGGTATTTTCTTAAAAATTGAAATAAAATTTTTTAATGCTAAAATTCCTTAAATAATATTATTTAAAGTTAATTATTTTTTACATAATTTACCATGATATAAGCTTATTTTACCTTATTAATTTTCATATATGTTTTAATTCCTTTATTTTACAGACACTTGTATGACACTCCCATTCATTATACTTTATGACATGATTATGATACCCATTTATTTCCATAGGTACCCTTATGTTTATATATGATTAATTATGTATGATTATATATGTGGAAGGAATATTAATGAACATGTTATGATGGATTCAAATAGATATCACTCCAATGCATTTGGTAAAGTTGAGTCTCAAATGATGTTATGTGTAAAAGTCCAGACAGTTAGCCATATCTGATGCTACCATGTGCAACAGTCTTGGTGGTTAACCTTGACATGTGATCCTCTATGTGAAATGATATTTGACTCATGAAATACTCACGATTTATGTTTCTACCACATTCCTATGATTCAATTTTTATATGATCACATGTTTATATTTTATGATTCTATATTCTATTATATATCTTTATGTCATGATCCCTAACCCATGTGCTAAATCATTATTCTTATGTTTTTCCTTGTTTTTCTTTTAGACCATCCCTTCATTTATGTGATCCCTAGGGTACCCTATATAGATGAAATGGATCAAAGTATGTTAGGATCTCTTTATGAAGATTAAATTAAGAAGTGTTTTTAGTCCCATGATTTATGTTTTCTGTACCAATTTTTTCATGAAACTAGAATTTATGATCCTTCACTTGTAATATGATGCTTTATTATTCTTAATATCATTTAATGTTATATTTAAATGGTTAGGTTCACTATTTCTGGTATCATAGTATGGTCTAGTTATTTTTGGATAATAGGAATAGAGCACTTTAGTGACAACCATAAGGATAAGACTATGTATAAGAAAACATCCCTAAATTTTGGTATGTATTGAGTAAGTGGTTTATCATGAAAATACATTCTTATTTGGATACAAATAGGAATTAGTGGCTCTAGAACATATGTATCTAGGGGTAAAACCTAAAAACACTACTTTGAGATAGGCTCGAACAGGAGCTGATGCATGAAAACAGGCATTGTTTCACTCTTGGTTTGACACTCTTGGGGGATATAATTTAGTAAATTCATAAGTTTAGTACAAACCTTTATTAAGGGAATAAAAAAAGATTCCCATAAGAATATATGTTAAGAAATAGATCAAGGATAACCAAAATTTATACCTAATGAATCACAAGTTAGGATATACTTCTCTTTACATGTTTGTCCTTTAATGTTCAAGGTTTCCTTTTTATGCCCAATATCTATGTATTCAGACCCTATAATTGTAGGTTATTTTTCTTATTTAATGGTGGGAAATTGAAGTGAACCTGTCAATAATAAATGTGATAGTGAATGTGAAGATTTCCCTAATGATATTCCTAATATGATGGGAACGAGTGCTGAAAATAACATGATGATACTTGCTCAGTTGGCTCATGTTATGAGAAATAACTTGAATCATGTGAAAATAACTCCTACTCCAAGGAATGAGAATGTTTCCATAGAATCCTTTATTCAGAAAAGGAATCCCATGTTTAGTGGATCTTCTAATCTCATCCTTGCAGAAAAATGGATTAACCCCAATGAAAAGATATTACTTATCCTCCAGTGCTCAAAAGAATAGAATTTTGTGTTGGTGGTCTATCATTTTGATGGGGAAGCTGATCAGCGGTGGACACTGATCAAAAATATAAATCCCTAAAAGGAAATTTATTCCATGGATTGTGAAGAATTTAAGAGAATGTTTCTCTGTACATATTTTCCATGAACACTGAGTCTCAAGATGGAAGGAGAGTTCCTCAGACTCAAGTAGAAGGAAGATGAGTCAATCAGGGCATATGAAGAAAACTCTACAAGGATTTCAAGGTATTACTATGGATTTTTCATGATCACCAAAAGCAAAAGTGGATCACTTCTTTAGAAGACTAAAGCTGAGTCTATGAAAAGCGTTGGCGATTTGAGACTTTGAAACCTATGAGGATATTGTCTGTTGTTACCTTAATGTTGAAATGGAGATTAGAGACTCTCAGTGGTATCATGGTCCCAACAACAAAAATAAAAACATGGAATCTAATGCGGGTGGTTCCATAAATAAATTCCATGATGGAAAGAGGCATGATCATCTGATGTGTAAAATCTATGGGAAGAAGAATCCTAGAAACTATCTAATGGGAACAAGAAATTTCTTCAAATGTGGAAATACATGACATCTCGCTAAAAACTACCAATTGGATATGAAGAATCTCACTAATGTTGGAGAAGAAAGGAAGGCTCAGATAAATGCTCAGCTAGTCATGCAGTTTTACAACTGCAATGAACATGGGCATTATGTGAACAATTTTCCAATGCCAAGGGATGTGTGAGGAAATCAACAAAAACCTCCAAGGTAGGAAGGAAGGGCTTATGCTATCACTACTAATGAGGAGGATCTCAACAACAGTGTGGTGACCAGTACACTGGTTATTCATTCAATAATAGAGAATGTAAAATTTTATTATGGTTCTACACATTCTTTCATACCATTCAATTTTATTAGAACTATTCAAAAACAGAAACAAAATTGGGTGGATATTTTATCTATGAGAACAACAAGATGGAAAATTATAGTGTCCATGGTTTATAAATACTCCGGGATAAATTTATGTGGACTGAACCTCCCATCAAATATTGTCATACAACCTTTAGTGGAGTTTGATGTTATCTAGTGCATGGAATATCCAACTGTATACAAAGCCAACCTCAACATTCAGGAAAGGGAGATCACTCTTCACATACCGATGCATCCTCCAATTTATTACAAGTGTAAGGAGGAAGATTAATCTCCTTTAGAATCATTGTCTCAAGTTTGGATATTAATTACTTATGAGCAAGAATATCTAGCTCAAATGATTTAGACAACGAATAAAATTATGCTTGAATACATGACCATTGGTAGGGACTACATTGATTTATTCCCTGAAGAGTTTCCTTATCTTCCTCCCGATTGAGAGGTTGTGTTCTCAATTGAACATGTTTATGGATAACTCACTATATCAGAGACACCTTATAGAATGATCAATGTAGAGCCGGAATAGCTAAAGAAGCAGCTACAGGAGAAGCTAGATAAGGGTTTTATATTCCCAAGTACTTCACCATGGGGTGAGCTAGTCATATTCGACAAGAAGAAGGATAGATGAATGAGACTCTGTATTGATTATCGTGAGGTAAATAAAATCATGATAAAGAACAAGTATCCCCTAACATGGATAGATGAATTGTTCAATTAGATTTGTGTGGCCAGTTATTTCTCTATGGCGGACCTTCAGTCAGGATATCACTAATTAAAGGTGAGGAAAGAAGATATTCCCATGATTTACTTTAGAATGAGGTATGAACACTATATGTTCATACTGATGCACTTAGTACTCACTAATTCTATAGAAAATTTCATGTATTTAATGAATAGAGTCTTTAGATAATACCTCAACAAATGTTTGGTAGTATTTATTGATGATATTTTGATATACACCAAGAGCAAGGAGGAACAAAAGGAGTATTTGAATACTATTCTAAAGACTTTATAAAGAGAGAAGATGTATGAAAAGTATAGTAAATGTGAGTTTTTGATGGAGGAAGTATCATTCTTGAGGCATGTTATCACCAGAAAAGGGATATGTATGGACCCTTCCAAGACAAAAAAATTAAAGAGTTTCCCAATCCAACATCTGTAACGATTATCTGCAACTTTCTGGGTCTAGATGGGTATTATCGATGATTTGTGAAGAACTTCTCCCAATTGTCGAACCCAATGACCAAGCTGACACAAATGAGAGTGAAGTTTGTCTGGACTCAAGAATGTGAAGATTGTTTTAAGGAGTTGAAAAAGAGTCTTATCACTACGCCAATACTCACACTCCCAATAGGTGGAGAACATTTTGTGGTGTATAGTGATTCTTCAAAGAAGGTATTAGGATGTGTACATATGAAAATTATAATGTGATAGCTTACACCTCAAGGAAGATGAAAATTTATGGTACAAAATGTCCTACGCATGATCTAAAGTTGGTGGCTATGATCTTTTCATTAAATATCTGGCATCATTATATCTATGGGGAGAATTGTGAGATATATACTGATCAAAAGAGTCCCAAATATATATATATATATATATATATATTCACAAAAAATGCACATAATATGTGCTAGTGAAGATGGATAGATCTTATCAATGATTATGACTGCTCAATCCACTACCATCTCAGTAAGGAATATATGGTGGTAGATGCTCTAAGTAGAAAGTCTCCTACATCTTTATCGATGATGAGAACTGAAAAGGATCCAATCTTCTTATATTTTCCGAGGATGGGAATGGGGATCATTAAGGGAGGCACATCATCAATACATTCTCAAATGATTGCTCAAATATCCCTCATAGAGAAAATAAAGGATACTCAAAGAAAAGATGTGGAAATTTAGAAAATGGTGGAATCCATTAGAAATGGGAAATACTCTGAGATTATGATTGACGATGAAGGAGTTCTATGATTTGGGTCAAGATTATGTGTACCATATGATCTAGAGATAAAGAAGTATCTTTTTAATGATGCACATAGCTAAACCTTATCTATTCACCTAGGGAGCACAAAGATGTATCAATATATCTTATATAACTTCTGGTGGAATAATATGAAGAAAGAGATTTATGAATATACATTAAAGTGCCCGGTATTTCAAAAAGTGATGGCTGAATGAAAAAATATTAAGGGGATGATGCAACCACTACCCATAACAACATGGATGTGGGAGAACATCACCATGGACATTGTCACTAGAATTAAGGACATCCAGATGAAATAATGCTATATGGGTCATTATATATTGTATTACAAAGACTACTCACTTAATCCTGTTTCGAGAGGACTTATTATTGGATCAAATTGCACCAATATATATCAAAAAATCTTTGAGTTTTCATGGAGTACCACTATAGATTGTATCTAATTGAGATCCGATATTCACCTCGATGTTCTGGAAAAGTATCCAACATTTTCTAAGCACTAAACTGAACATCAATATAGCATATCATCCTCAAAATGATGGCCAATCTAAGTGAACTATTCATAAACTAGAAGATATGTTGAGAGAATGTTCTATGGACATCAACAGGGGATGAGACTAACATATTTCACTGGATGAATTCTATTATAACAACAGTTTACACTAGAGCATCTGAATGGCACCATATGAAGCACATTATAGTAAAAGGTGTAGAACACCTGAGTTTTGGGATGAAGTTGGTAAGCATAAGATGCTAGGTCCTGAAATGGTTTTCAAAATGGTAGATAAGGTGAAAACCAATAAGCAACACATCAAGGAAGCCCAAATTTTACAGAAGAGTTATGCAAACAATAATCGATGAGACCTTGAGTTCAATGTTGGATACATGTTATTTCTATACATATCTCCATGGAATATGGTCATGTGGTTTGGGAAGAAAGGAAAGTTAAGTCCCAGGTAGATCAGACCCTTTGAGATTCTTAATCATGTTGGGGATGTGCCCTATTGACTGGAACTTAAACCTTCCATTTCTAAAGTACATGATTTCTTCCATGTATACCTATTAAGGAAGTATATACTAGATACTTCACACATACTCTTTTCAAAGGTGGTACAGATGGTGAATTATCATTCTTACAAGGAGTAGCCAGTGAAGATCTTAGACCGTAGAGATAATTTTCTACGTAACAAGACTACTCACATGGTCAATTTACTATGGAATAACCATATGTACAAAGTGGAAACATGGGAGCTGGAGGTGGAAATGAAGGAAAAGTACCCTCACCTATTTATGGCTTATAATGTAAAATGAAAATTTGGGGGTGAAATTTCATAAAGGGGGAATAATGTATCAACCTAATGTTATATCAATGGAAATTACCTTCTTATAATAAAGTCACATAATCACGTTAAATCACAATAACATGAACTACTAAGTACTATGTGACCATTAAACATAATATTTTCACTTTTGGGATTTGAATTTTGAAAATAAGACATAGACAATTTTGATCAGTAAGATGTTTAGAGTTTGATAAGAAAAACTTATTTTTTGTTGAATAGTAACCTACCCTTATGAATAGTAATATGACCCTTATAAATAGTAAATCATCCAAAAGAATAGTAACCTCACCCTTTAATGTATAAATAAAATTTACACATCTTATAAGTGATAATATGACCATAGTAAAAGTATTGGTATATTTATAAGTCATAAATAAATAATTATAATTAATTAATTAATTTAAAGGAATATTTATTTTATTAAAAGGTGTTTTAAAATTAAAATTTTTATTTGTTATTTTTTAAAGATAATTTTATAAGACCTTGTATAATTTTTGAAATCATTATAAAATCCGTTATATTATTAAAATCTATATTTTTCAAGTAAATTTTGATTTAAATTTTAAAATAAATTAATCATATTTAAAAAATTTATTTTTTAAAAATAGATTTCATTTTTAGATTCTACACATTGAAAAATGGTGAGGGTCAATATTTGGGTTTTTTCTATACTACTTGAATAATTGGTGAATAGTAAAATACTATAATTTATGATAAATGCTAAATAAATTAATTTTTGCATCATTATTGAGTCATTGATGTTGTAAATTGACATTGGTTTGAACTCTCATGCACATATCACTATTTTTGGTCACAAGAATCATTACTATTACTTGTATTATGAAAATATAATAAACTAATGCTTAAAATATTTGGAAAACCCTCTTCCCCTCCACTATAAAAACCACCCACACTCCCCTCTGTTATTCACTCCTATCAAGCCTTGTTCCTTCTCTAAATTCTGCGCAAATTTCTCCCCAAGATCCTTCCCCGCATCCAATAGCCCTTGGTCTCCTCAAAAGATCAAATCCTCTCCCATTAAAAGGCTCTCAAGGAACAATGAATCAAGAGGTAAATTCCACTTTTTTATTCTTTCAGTTTCATTTCATCTTCCGTTGTTATCTTCTTTTCCTAACCTATCCTCATCTAAATGGTATGAAAAATATGGTATCGTAAATTTACTGAAATGTTTTTATGCAAATGGGAAAATTAATTATCATCTCTCATTTCCTCTTATTTTATAAAAAATAAACGAAAACATCGTCTGAGATGTGTTAATTTATTACATTCAAGGATGATGGGTTATCAATTTATATTACCATATACAATTATGGTAATGAAACCATTTTTATCGTTGAACCAGAATATTTAATATTTATTTTATCTTATGTGATGTTATTCAATCCTTTTACACACATGATGTAAAATAATAATAAAAAACAAGTTAACTATGAGAATAATTTCCATATATACCCAAGTGTTTATCATTAAGGTTTTATATAGTGATTCATCTTCACTTAAAAACATCCAAATGAATTTATAACCATGTAATATTATAAATGTTCACTAATGTCATATAACATCAATTCTGGACCATTCTTATCATACATGATTATCTGAACATGAATATAATTGAACCGATCATTAGCCAAGAAGCAGTGGAGAGGGTTATCACGATTAAATGATGGGGTGGGGAAACTTCATGTGGTCAGTCTAGTTTTACTCTCTTAGTTCATAGGTTTGTTATAAGTCTTAATTCATGAAGTATGTTTGGGTTCCCCCCTTCATCCCTTAAAAGGGGGTTTATCATAATAATGAAAAATTTTTATGTTCTTCAGGCCATTGAATGGAAGTGAACCGATCATTAAAACCGAGGAAGAAAATGCTCCTAAATAATGAAATTGAACCTCTTAACTCATCCAAAAGGACATGGATGAACTTAATAAGGTTATATTAAATCAAGAAAATGTATTGGAGGTTCTAGAATTTTTAATTAATGAACCAAATTTGATTATTCAGGTCATTAAGATCAAGCGAAAAAGACCTTTAGACATAAGGTAAGGGATCATATGTTTATCACATTTATTCAGGAATCTCCTATATTTTATGACCTTTTATGTGTATTTCATAATGATGGGGTATGATTTTTCACAACACCCATAATTCCCTCATGATTTATAAAATTATAGAAACCCCTTTCTCTCTCATTAATCCCTCCTAAGTACACATGGTACCATGATGATATTCTCTAAGGGATTCTACCTGAACCTCCTATATTCTTCCAGGTTTCTCTATCTTTCTTTTTATTCAAATGAAGTTGAATTTTATTTTTTAGGTAAAAAATATACATACTTTTTATATGCTCTAAAATCATGTATCATGATCCATTCATTATTCTCTTTCAAGGATAAACATGTTTTTAAGTGGTTCCCTCCTCAATACTTCCCGATTAGAAAAACCAGTTTAAGGGAACTTCATGAATATATACCGAATATCAAGTGTATTCTAACATATTTTTTAAGAAAAATTTGTTTTTATAAAACCATTTTTTTATTATGAAACCCTTCATGGATCATTTTTTGGTTTTATATAAATGATTATTGTATTTTCTATTTTTAATGGTTGTTAGTATTTTCCTTAAAACCACACTAAAAATTTTTAATGCTAAAATTCCAGAAATACTCTTCAATAATGTTGTCAATTATGTTTGACATCACATACCATGATATACACATGTTTTAACTTATGATTTTCCATGTATGTTTTAATTCCATTCTTTCTTGGAAACTTGTATGATACGCCCATTCATTATGCTTTATGACATGATTATTTTACCCATTTCCTTCTATGGGTACCCTTATGTTTTTTTATGAATTATTATGTATGATTATATATGTGGAAAGAATATTCATGAAAAAGTTATAATGGGTACACCTAGATAGTTCTCCAATGTATTGGGTAAAGTTGAGTCTCATGAGACGTTATGTGCAACGGTCCTAGCGGTTATCCTTAGCTTGTGCAACCATGTGCAACAGTCATTGTGGTTAACCTTGAATTGTGATCCTCTATATGCAACAAGCCTTTACTCAAGATGAAGTCATGATTTATGTTGCTTACACATTCCTATGATTCAATGTCTATATGATCCATTTTTTATATGTTATTATTCTATATTCCATTTTATATCATTATGTCATGATCTCTAACCCATATGATAATGAGTTATTCTTATGTTTATACCCTTATTAGGCTTTTAACTCATCCCTTCATTCATGTGATCCCTAGGGTACCCTATGTAGATGTAAGGGATTAATGGAAGTTAGGATATCTTTACTAATATTAAATAAAGAAGTGTTTTTTATCCCATGTTCTACGTTTTAAGTATCTTTTATTCCAAAACACTAGGCTTCACAATCTTTGGCTTGTAATATGATGTTTATTATCCTTAAAATATTCTAATTTTATGTGTAAAATTATTGGGTCGCTATATGAAAAAACTTTTTCTTTGTAGGATCAATGTATATTCCATACTTGGAGACAATATGGCCAAGAAATGAAACTGATTGAAGCCAAAATTCACACTTTCTAAAATTCCCATATAATTCATTTTTTCTAAGAGTCTCCAAAATAATTCAAAAGTGATTTACATGATCTTCATAGATTCTGAAGAATACTAAGATATCATCGATAAATATAATAATAAATTTAACAATATATTAATTGAAAACCTTATTAATTAGATACATTAAAATAGAGGGTTCATCAGTTAGTCCAAAAGACATTCTTGTAAACTCATAATGCACCTACCTGGTTTGAAATACTATCATTGGAATATCTTACTTCCTCACAAGCAACTGATTATATCCAGATCGAAGGTCAATCTTTGAAAAATATTAAGATCCCTGAATTTGATCAAATAAGTCATCAATGTGAGTTAAGGGATACTTGTTCATTATTTTTATAGCATTGATATCCCAGTAGTCAATGAAAAACCTCATAGATCCATCATTCTTCTTAATGAAAAGAACGTGGGCTCGCCATGGGGAAACACTAGGGAGAATAAATCATTTACTATTTAATTATTCTAGTTGTTTTTTCAGTTCTACTAATTCTTCAGTGGCCATTTTATGAGGATTCATTGATATTTCTCTTGAACCAGAAATTTATGTAATAGAGAACTCAACTTCCCAATCTATAGGATGTCCCCGTGAATCCTTTTGAAACACAACAACATATTCTTCCACAATAGTTATTCACTCTATTTTATCATTCCCTTCCTCACCAATAGATATTGTGTTCTCTTCCTCCCTAATAATTGAATTTAGTAGATCTACTGGGGTGAATCTAGATGAGAATCATATGGAAAGGTTTCTACTCTAAATATAATGGATTCTAAACCATTCTCAGAAATTATGGCCTCATTATTCTTTCAATATGTTATTTCATCAATATTTGAAATTCAATCCATACCAAGGATTATATAAAATTAAATCATGGGTTTCATGATAAAATCAATATATAATGCACATTCATATGCCATAATGGGGATTTCCTGACATATATTTGTTACAATGATACTTCCCTTAGGAGTTTTGACTCAAAAATACTTTATTAAATCAATTTAAAAATATCTAATTTTCTTGGAAAACTAGGAAGATATAAAATAATGTGATTATCTTGAATCAAATAAATCATTGGCTATGTTTTAGGAAATTATTATAGTACCTGCCACCACATCGTTATGAATGTCAACTTCAGTTGTTGTGATTGCATAAGTTTGAACTTTCTCTCTTGGATTTTTCTGAGGCACATTTCCTTGATGATTTGGACAATAATTAACATAGTGTCCCACACACCTTCAATAATATCATTATAAATTGATAGATTATTTATTCTCATGCAATAAATAGCATGATGGCCTTTTTGTCTACACTTATAGCACACTACTTTTCCTTTTAAGTGGGAACCTGGGAAATTCATACCACAAGTATCACATGTTAGAAAATTGACCTTTTTATTCTTCCATTTTTCAATTCTATCCACTAAAACCCTCTTATTATCTTGTTTCCCCTTAAATTCAGAAGCCATAGGGAATTATTTCTCTATCTTGATAGCACTTGGGACAATGTCTTTGTATGATGAGAAACTTTGGGAGACTAGTTCCATTCAGAGGAATAGTTTTAAAGAATAAAAGAATCAATAAATAATGATACTTGGATTACGTATATTGTCTAAAACATTCCTTTCTATCCTTTAAATGTTGGATTCATACATTTCAACATTTCCATCCTCTTTCTATCTGAGACTCATGAATTTCTTATCCATATTCTCTTGTTGTTCACAAGGAAAATATTTTTTGTAGGAGAATTTCATTGAAATCCCTCTATTCCATTTATTATATTTCTTCCTCCCTGATTTTTTTTCGAATTAATAACCACCACTGATCCACATATCTCGATAGATGATAAACCACCATAGAAACCTTATCTCTTTCGTTAATTCCCAAAGTGAGAAACATCTTATCTAAAGAACTTATCAACTGGTCCGCTACAAATGGGTTTGTAGTCGCATTGAATGATGGTGGTTGTTGAAGAATAATTCATTCTAACATTTCTCTTCCATATTGTGGATTGGGATTCTCCAAACAGGTAAGTTTATTGTTCATAACCTGATTTAGTATTCCCAGTATTGTTATAAGTTACTTAGAACCAGTCATAGCTCTAGATCCAACATCATTATCTTGCCTAGGGGGGAAATCCATACATGGGATACACACATTCATGTGGCTTAAATTTCTTCAACTAGGATCCATTTATAAATAATTACATACAATATATTAGGTAATGAATCATAATGTATAATATCACCTACAAAAACTACTTATACTAAATTTAAATCATATCCATAAAAAATATCTAAATCATAATCATGGTTTATTTGAAGAAAAAATTATATTTAATTCATTAATATTGGCCTGTAAAGAAAATGTAAATTATCCTAAGAATATACACCGGGTGGGTCAAAATGGGTGCATAATAAGGCATGTTTTCATGTACCAGGACACCCGGGTCAAAACCGAAACTCCTTATCGGTGTTTTTACTCGTAGGTACATATGTTCCAGAAACACATCCACTTGTAGTATCTAGATAGGGATCTATTTTCTAGAAATATGAATATAATCTATTCCTTACCAAAATTTTAGGAATTTCTTGTCTGTTTATCCTCAAAGACTATCTTACAATTTTGTTCCCTAATATACATTTTATAAATCTATTTACCAATTTTTCTACTATACATCCTCTGATACCAGCTGTAAGGACCTAACCCCAGTTTCCCAAAGGCAGTTCCTTATTTTATTAAATTGGAATATAAACAATGAAGTCATATACAAAAGGAATGCATAGTTTATTAATTTGTAAAAAAAGATACATACATAACATCAACATAAAAATGTGAAAGAAAAAACAACATAACAACTTCTTTTTCATCACACATAAACTCCTTGATTATCCTTGAAAGTCATTCATAATATAATTCTTCACAACCTATGGAAAATAAAACATGTGAAATGGGTGAGTTCAGATTCTCATTAAGGGTAAATAATATTGTAGAAGAAAATATAAAAATAAACACTAGGCATGATGAATAACTAAATATGAATATCTCATAAAATATACTTGAGCGTAATCTGCTAGGAATAAAAACTGGTCAAATAATGCCATAAAGCATAACTATGGATATTATACTAGTATAATAATCACATGGACTATCAATATCTAGTTTCATAATGAGGGAATGTATAATGCCATAAATTAGAAAATATACCATCAAGGCCTCAACTAAGACATCTGAAAATGATTAAGGCCTCAACCAAAACCATATCTGAAATTGGGAAAGGCCTCGGCCTAGCCCATATCTGTTTTATCTCTTAGAAACTACTGATGCATTGAGGGGATATAACGAGACCCAACCATCACTTACTATGTCCAATAAATTCTTCACAATAATAGGGATAAACTTAAATAGTATGGAAATTTACATTGAAACTGACATATGAAATGTAAATAACTTTCTCCAAACATAAACACTAACTATTCAGAGTAACGTGGTGAATGGTTTCAAGATAGAACTTCCATAGTCAAACTAATCATATACCATTCAATACAATATGGTAGATTATATCGTCAAATATTAGTCCCAATTACACATAACATTCAACATGAGTGTTAAATTAGAAAAAGTTACTCTTATAAATTCATTGAGTAATTTTTCATATAAATACACTTTTACTTTGAAAAGAAGAGTTCTTTTGGAAAAACATTTTTATAAAACCAGAAGTAAAATAATATAGTTTTGTAAAAAACAAATTACTAATTTTATAAAAATAATGGTTGCTAAAAATAGACTATAGATTTTCCTTGAAAATAGGTAATTATTCAAGAAATCCCCTTGAATCGGGCACATCTTTCAGGAAGAATTTTTGATAGATCCCTTAAAAACATGTATCTATCTATAATAGAAAAAGTATTACGATTGTTAAATAAATAAATATATATATATAAATATATATTACTTTCACATGTAATTTATTATGAGTAAAAAAGAATAAATAATAATTTAATTAGGATTAAGAGAGACAAAGTGTAACATGAAAAAATAGAGGTTAGGGTAGAAAACCTTTACCTTATGTCTGAATATGATCTTATCTAGAACATAATGTCCTAGAATTATAAATTATACTTTTTAATAACTTAATTAAGAACCTTTTATAAATTTAATTAATTTTTTATAATTTTTTTAGGTTTATTTATGTCTATTTTTATGGGTTAAGAGATTCAATATCATCATTTATGAGTGATTGTTTCATTAGTTTTCATGATCGGTTCACTTGTATAGGAGTATGAAGGTTTGTGAAAAATAGAAATTGAAATAAAGAATTAAATTTATGAGTTATTAATCATAATAAATATGGTTTATTGATAATATAAATCTTGTGGTTATTTTTAGAGAGGATGAATCAATAGATAAAATTTTAATGATAAATGCTTGGATCAATTTGGAGGTTTTTCAATCACAAGGAACTCATTTTGTTTTATAATTTAATAAGATGTGAAAAAATGATTCGAGAACATAAAAATGGATATATAAAATATATTATGATCTGGTTCAACTGTAAAAATTGTTTCATGACAAAAAAAATTATATGGTAATAGAAATTGAAAACCAATTGTCCTTGAATGTGATAAATTAACATATCTCAGACAATGTTTCCATTTTTAAAATAAGTGGAGAGGGAAAGAGATTTGATGAGGAAATATTCCATTAGAATAATAAAATTCTAGTATATATTAGGTATTGGAATTATAAAATCAT
The DNA here is from genome assembly GCA_963277665.1 of Viscum album. Lineage (NCBI taxonomy): Eukaryota > Viridiplantae > Streptophyta > Magnoliopsida > Santalales > Viscaceae > Viscum > Viscum album. The sequence continues at coordinate 1,404,698,808 of OY728127.1, read as the reverse complement.
TTAGATAAGGTGAGGTGAGTATAGGAAAACAAAATAATGGAACTTCTGAAAGAAATTGAATTAAAATGAAAGGGAGGTTTACCTCTTGGGTACTCCTCCTTGAGAACCTCTATAAGGAATTTGGTTTTGGAAATTTGGTGAGACCAGTAATTCTTGGATGTGGGTAAGGGGATTGGGAATATTATTTTGTAGAACATAGAATAGGCTCAAAGCTTGAGTGGTGTGAGAGAAAAATGGGTGAGGGGTGGTTTTTATAGTGGAGGAGAGGAGTTATTTCCCATTATTTTAATCATTATTTTATTATTTTGGCTCAAGAAAATGAGTAGTCTTGATTAATGTGAATAAAAATAGTAAAAAAATAATGTGAGTTCAAACCAAGTGTTCTCAAATCGTCCATGATGTAAGGAATAGTGTATTTATCTTAAAATGTATTTATACCATAAATTGTCATATTTTATTATTCACAAAAAATTCAAATATATCAGGAATATCCCAAAAATTCACCCTCACAATTTTTTGATGTTTTTAATTCAAATACAGACCCCATTTTATCAAAATAATTTTACATATGTGAAATTAAATTTTTAAATAAAATTATATTTTACTCCAAAAATACAGTTTTTAATACTAAAACTGATTTTATAATACACTAAAAAATTAACTAAGTTCTTATTAAATTATTATAATATTATAGGATAAAAAATATTTATTTATGGTTAAATTTTTTGAAAATTAATTTTCTTTTAAATCAAATTATGAATTTGAAATTGTAATTAAATATTTTTTACTCACAAAAATAACTACACTTAATTATTAATTTCTAAAATACCCTATTTCATTTCTATGGTGTGTAAATTTTATTTATAATTTTATAGGAGAGGTTAATATTCATAAGTATTATATCAATTTCCATAAGTGTACATTACTATTCATAAGGGTCAAGTTACTATTCACCAAAAATGTTAGATGATCCTATCAGACTCTAAATATATTACTGAACACAACTGTGTATATCAGTTTTTCAAAATTCAAATAACTAAGGAGGAAAAATTATTTTTCCTCTTTAGGTAATAAAAGTGATGTTTTGTAGATACTCAATGCTTCATGCATTCAACATTAAATTTATTTATAAAACCTTAGGGTGTTACATTATAAGTTCCTCATTAAAACCAATTATTTTTTATTCATCTCACAATTCACTGATTATGGTTCATTGATACTTTGAATATGTTATCAACTATTTAAGTGAAACTAAAATGGTGGTCATAGAGGTTCCAAGGGTCTCCCCCAGTGAGTGGATAAGATTGGTTAGTGGTGGTCCATGGTGTTGGGGTTTAAATACATGTTTTCCTTGACGAAATCCTTGTCCTTAACATTGATTTTGTTTTTTTGTCCTCTATCCGTATACAACATTCTAATGATTAGAAGCCAAATAATTTATATCTACATAATAAATACCATGGGGATTTTGGTTGGATGTTATTTTATTGAGTTTATTTGAAATGACATCCATTTGGGTAGCATCCCAACTTTTGTATACCATGTGAACTATATTTTCTCAAACTTCTTCAGGATTCCACTGAAAACTATTCTTGTACATCTCACCCAATAAATTGTATCTCTCCTCAAATAATTTTATCATAATAGAACCTCTTACAGTAGTATCAACTATTAAATGATTTTCCTATAAAATCGACCTTTGTAAAAGGTTTCTATTAAAAGAAAAATTCATATACCATGATGATGACATCAATTAATCGAACCATTAAACCTCTCCCATGAACTATATAAATATTCTTCAATAAATTGATCAAAATTTTGAATAGTTACCCAAATATCTATGGACCATGAAGACGGGGAAAACCTTGAAAATATTTTTCTTACCAGATCCTCCTAGGTGGTGATCGAATAAAGGGGTAGACATTGGATCAAATCCTATGATTTTTTACTTCAATGATAATTTGAATAGGTATAGTATCATAGTAGCATTTGTGAAATTTTGAAACTAGAACATATCACATATTTCTTGGAAACACCCAATGTGTGAGTTGGGGTCTTCATGATATAGCTTGAAAAATTATATTTTGTAAGTAAACCCTTGGATGACATCCAACTTGATCTCAAATGACTGAGAAATGATTTGTGATATGAGAATACTTGGATTGACCCCCCACATTTAAGGGTATTCCATAGTTTTTTACTGCTTTGAACCCTTGATTTCTTCCTTGTAGCTCTGATCCTTCTCTTTGGTCTGACTCATGTTCAACTACTTGATAATGATGCTTTCCAATCATGATGTATTGTTCTTTCTATGACTCTTATTTGGTTACCTTTACTTATGAATGGTCATTTATAAATCTGGTTCATATGAAATATCATCAATTTTATCATTATCCTAAGTGGAGTATTTGTGCATATTATTTTACATGTAACAAAAACATGACCTGACCAAGTGTAAACCAATGTATACAAATAAAAATATTTCTTACAATTCTTAATTATTTTATTCATGATAGAAACATTCCCTTACAACAACAGAAAAAATTTGACAGCCCCAAGGATGTCATTAATTTATTTTGGGGATAATCAAATTTAATAATATAAAAAACTCATACTATCTAACTAAGAGGCCAATATTCAAAATTCCCAATTATTTAATGCAATTAGATAGTTTGTATGCTCAAAATTAATTAAATGAATTAAAATTTCATTTTTTAATATTTGGAGAGAGGGAAAAAGAGCATATAAAATGAATGTTTTCAAAATAAATCAATGATTCATTCTAGGTTCAGTGATTTTCATGCTTTTTCTAGGGATTCAATTGATTATGCATTCATTTATGAGTTAGTGTTGGAATTGGATCTTTAAGGATCAGTGGTCAGGGTACACTAGACTAATCCTATAATCACATTGTTGGAATGGTTATCTAATTTGATCAGTCACAAAAATAGGTGATCCCAAACCCTATTTATACATTATTGACTAAGATTTAATAATGATCATATGAATACCATGGTGATTAACTAATGAATTAAAATAATTCTCCTAGATTTTAAATAAAATGGAAATGTAATTGAAAAGTAATGAGATTTGGAATTCATAAATAATGTTGTAGAAATCCAAAACATGAATTGAAGATAGAAATAATAAATTATAGGACATAACCCTACAATAACATCACTCGACACAAAAAGAACTACCTGATCAGGATAAACAATATGAGAATGAGAATCATGGATACTAGGAGAAGAAAGGTTGTAGTAACAGTAGGGCTATGAGGTAGTGTATGTGTCTCTGGCTATCATCTATGTCTCCTCTAGTGCAATCCCTCTATTTTATGGTGGAAGATCTAAATTAATAGGCATTCCTAAAGGAACCCTCAAATCAGAGCATAAAAATCCAAAAAATTTGATGGGTTCATGACGTTTATTGATTAGATGGTGTGTTATGAGAGATGAAATATTTTGAGAAATTTGTATCTCATGGTGAACTCTTGTCATTTTTTGTGTTAATGATGAGAATTAATTCTATATTAATACCGTGAAAGGACATTATGAATTTCATCATATATTAGTGTCGACCCTGTAAATGAAACTCATGATGTGAATTGATATCATAATGTGAAAGAATCATTCCCCAAGTTCTTTGGACTACATTCACTCAATATGATGATGGATTCTGACTTCAATATTTTGGTGTCACAGTGCAAAACACTCTTATATACTTCTCTTCTATTTAAATTTATAAATATTGTAATTAACATTCAATTAATGAAAAAACAAGTTAGATAGTCCAAATATTTGATATAATATCAAGGAAATTTTATATATAACTATAATAAAACATCCTAAATCATATGCATGAAATACATGTTTCATAAATAAACCAATAAAATAATTTAGACTTGTCTTCAAGAATTTAATCTCAAAAAATACAATATATTTTCACCTTACAATTTATTAGATTAAATGTAAATAAAAATAAATAATAAAATGGGAAATTAAACATTCTAGAATCATATAAGAAAATTCATCAATGCCTCCTTTAACTAAAAAACCATCTCAACCATGTATTTTTCTTTTACTCTTTTGAAATAAGTACACCTCTTTGTTTATCCTCTTTTAATTTTCAATCCACTGTTAGTATGTATTCCCTTTTCAATTTACCTAAGTTTAATTGTTTTACTCACCATCATGGTACAATTTTTAATAGTGTTCAATACATACCTCAAGAACATTTCACCTACCATAATCTTGCAAGTAATCTATCATCCCTACCACATAATGAAAAAGATCTCAAATAATCATTAGGGATCAACCGTTTATGATCAAATTTCTATGAGGCTTCAGGGCATGTGGGTTAATGATGTAGAAATTATAACTAAATGAGGAGGTTTGAATTTATATCATAATGCATGATAAAAAAATAAAATCTTGAAAAAAATATCCATTTATGAATTTCATTTCTCTCTTCCCCCATAAAATCTAAAAGAGTGATCATAATAAATGTAAGAAAAATGAAAGAATCTACCTCTCTTATCTTATTCATTTTTTTTTCAAAATCTATTCTTAAAAACAATTGTAGATCCACCACCAAACCACAAATGACTAAAATATAATTGTGATAGAAATGGTGATTTTTATACTCCCAATACACATCAAATTTTTTATCCTTTATTTTTCTTCAATTTTTTTCAAGATAAGGGAATAATAAAATACAATGAAAAATACAAGGCTAGTCCCCAAATAATAAAAAAAAACCCATCATTACCTTCACAATGAAATATATCATTATACACTATCGAAATTATCTCCCACTCACTAATTCATTTAAATATAATAAAATATATTTAGAGGAAGGTGTGAATTAAAAAATAGACTTGCAACTTAGGTCATTTCTTAACAAGGATATTCGTCAATTATATTGGATTTAAAAGGAATTAATGTAAGGCATGTCCAACTATAAAGGGGTTAAAAATGATAAATTAGTCATATAAATAGTTTTTATGTTTAGTCATAGCTTTGATAAGATTTCAATCATGTTCTAGAAGAGAACATTTTTGAGCCTCTCAAGAAATATTCAAAAGAAATAATGAAAAATATTCTACATAGAGGTTTTTTTGTAATCAGAACGATGGATGGGAAAATTACTCATGGAAATTTATATGAATAATAATAATATTAATGAACATATTAAAAATTCAAGGTATTCCCAATAATAGAAAAAAATCAATTACATAAAATCAATATTCTCCCCTAAATAAGGATTTTCTAGATCCTAGTACTCATGGTTATCCTTACTAATTATTTTCCCTATTCTTATCTTTCAAATTTATTGAAAATGAAAATAAAATTCAAGGCATGGTAATTATCCAAAGTATTTTATGTATCCAATTTTATTTGAGTAATGAAATAATCAATCACGAACATGAAATGGTTAGTTAAAGCATTAAATAAATAAAATGTAGGTAGTGTAGTTGAAAAATACATAATTCAAATGCTTACTCCCCTTTAATTTAAGCTTTGGACGTGGATTCAAAGGTTCTTCATACACTGTATTCACTATATGAATTGATCTTATGATGTGTATTATCTGGTTTTCAAAATATGAATGACTTTCATGATGTTTATTAGTTCTATAGCTTCTTTTCATGCCTCATTATGCTTGCAACCTACTAGGGTCTTAATAGTCCTTCAAAAATAAAATTACACAAGTGAAAGTACATTACATAATAAAGGCAATTTAAAATATTTGGGGGAGAGTAAATGTACCTAAAGATATAAACAAACAAAAATACAAAACACTTAGTTTTCTTCCTAGAAGATATTTGGTTTAATATTATTGCCTCTACCATAACTTATTGAGGTCTTGTTATTGATGGTTGGAAAGAGGTTACCTAATCCGGATCTACAAAATGTCAAATCCTTGATTCCACACTATAGATGGGTCCTCTCCATTTTTATAAACTATTATTTATTCCATTTTTTAACACCATATCAATTTCCATGGGTCCAATCCAATGGTTCTTCACCCTTCTTAAATAATCAAATGTAAACTCACTTACATCCCAAACATGTTCTCCTTCTTCAAATTCCTCCTGGATGAACATTCCTTAATCATTATTAACTTTTTTCAGAAATGTATTACCTTTGATAAAATTTTATTACATTAATATTTACTTTATACATTATATATATCATCAATTCTTCTATGGAAACCAACATCCAAAACTACTAGTATACTATATTTTCATAATTCATTAATTGTTTCTCCTAATTTATCCATTAACAAATGTAATTTGAACTTCACTTATAGTCCTCTAACTCATAAACTCAGTTCCCAATTATGAACATCAATTAGTTCCCTTATCATAGCTATGAAAGGTTGTCCCAATATTATTGATACATTATCCTCATACATGTCCATCACCATAAAATATTCTAAAAAATATAACTTCCCTACCTTGATGAAGAAATCAGAAAGTCGTCCTCAAGGAAATATCACTGTTTCTTCATCTAGTTTAATCTTAACTCAAGTTGGCTACATCTCTTTCAATTCCAAGATCATGATTGTTTTATAGGAAATTATTTTTACACTAGCACCTAAATCACATAAAACACTACCAAACTCATTAGATCCAATATTTATTAGAGTGAAAATATGATTATTATGACATCAATTCTTTGTTATTATTCTTGATACATTGGTGGTGCTTCCACTTCTTTATGTTCCTCAGATTATATGTGATATTTTTTAATTTATCCCCCTAGTTTTTTAATGTATTAAAAATTTTATATCAATACATTATGTAATATTCCCACATATAAGACATATTTATTTTGGATATATAAAGGGATGCTAGTATGGTAATCTTGGAAGTACTCTATCAGGCCTTTCCCTAATTTTCCCAGCAATCTAACCAACTTGAGTTTCCATGTTCTCCATTATAGCTCACTGATTTTGTGAGTCATCACCTAATTAAATGATTTTATTTCCTTTATCCATTGGTTATTATATAAATTTTTTTTGTTCAACCTCTATAGAAGTCATAATGGTTTCAAGGGTCTCATCAAATGAATAAGTTTGATTGGTTAGTGTTATCCCATGGTGTTGAGGTTGAAAACCATATTTTCTTGGCTAAAATCCTTAGAATTGATTCTAAATTTTATACCGTAGTTATTTTTTCCTCTATAACTATTCAAAATTCTAACAATTATAATCCAAATAATTCTCATATACACAATACAAACCTAGGGAATTTTGGTTGGTGAACATTGCATTTATTTTGTTTTATATGACATTGATTTTGGTGGAAACCCAATTGTTTTATACCATGTGAACTCTTTATTCACACAATTTATCTAGATTCCATTAAAAACTATTGGTGGATATCTCATCCAATAAATTATTTCTCTCCTCCTATGATTTTATCATATGTGAACCTCCTATAGAAACAACTATCGAGTGATTTACATGTGAAAAACCTTTGTAAAAAGTTTGTATTAGAAGTAAAATTTCAATTCCATGATGGGGAAATCATATTATCAAACCATTAAACATCTCCCATTCATAATATAAATATTCTTTAGAAAGTTTCTAAAAATTTAGAATATTTTCCAATAGATCTATTGAATTTGAGGGTTAGAAAAAACATATTAATAATTTTCATACTAGATCCGCCTAGGTGGAGATCGAATATATGGGAGGACTTTTGATCCAATCACTTTATTTTTCCCTTAATTTATAATATGAAGAGTGGTAGTATCAAAATATCATTTTTGAAATTCTAAGACTAAAACTTGTCACAATTTCCTAGGAAACACCCAATGTGTGAGTTGGGGTCTTCATGAGGTAGTAAGACAAATTAGATTGAGTGTACAATCATCTAGATGAATATCACCTTGATTATGAAATATTGTTCAGTGATGGGGGTATGAGAATATGTAGATTAACCCCCAAATGTTAGGGTCTTCTATATTTGATTAGTCCTTCCCCAATTGATTTTTTCCTTGATACATCCATCCTTCTCTCTGGACTAAATCATGTTCAAATACTTGATAATGATCCCTTCCTACCATTATATGTTTTTCTTTATTAGCCTCCTCCTTTTCTTCCACTACATGAGAACAGTCCTTTCTAACTATGGGACATATGTAAGATCACCAATTTTTTTATTTCACACGAGTGGAGTATTCATGGAAATTATTTGGACAAGAAACATAAAGACTATAAAACCAAGTGTAAACCAAATAATTAAAATAAATAAATTCCCTACAATTCCAAATTACATTAATAATATCGAAAACCATCACTTTAAACAAGTAAAAATTTTATAGCCCATAGGGTGTTGTTAATTTCCCAATAGGTTGTAAAATTTTAATAATATAAATGGAATATAAAAACCAACTATAAAGGTATTCATCGGAAAGCCCAATTGTTGAACCCACAAAGATGGGATGTATACTATAAATTAATTAGATTAATTGAAATTTCAATGTTTTGATTCTTTAGAGAGGGATACAATGTAAAGAATAAACATGTTTTAAAACTGATAAATGATACATTATAGGTTCATTGATTTTATAGATTGTGTGCTAGGTATTCAATTTATTATGTGTTCACTCATGAGTTTCTTTCGAAATTAGGTCTTCAGTGATCCTTATTCTTAGTACCCTATGTTAATCCTGTAACCAAAACATTGGAATGGTCAACTACTACTTTTAATCACAAAAATAAGAGTCCTAAACCCATATTTTAATGTAATAGAACTATATTTTTCAATGATCATGTGAAACCGAGGGTGATTAATTGATACAATAAAATAAAATCTATAATCACATTGCAATGGTCAGGAAATTGAAAAATAAGTTGAATTATAATTCATAAATATAGTTTAGGAAATCCAAAACTTTAATAGAATATATAAATAACCACTAATAGTATTTACCCCTACAATCACATCACCCAACATGGAAATAACTACTCACTCACTATAAACATGATGAGAACAAACATAATCAATATGAAGAGGAGAAATGAAGTTGTGGTAGTAGGGATCTGAGGTGGCACGTGTGTCTGTGGTATTCATTCATGTATCCCTCTATTTAGTCCCCCTATTTTTCAGCCTAATGAATGTATAAACAGACCTTCAATAAAAATAAACCTCTTCTAGCATATAAAAATACAAAATTTTTTATAGGTTCTTGTTGTGTGTTGGTGACAATATTTGTAATGATTGGAAGCTGTTTTCTCCAAATTTGTATCTCCTTAAGAAGTCATACCATGTATTCTATTCAGGATGTGAATTAATTTGAATTTAACAGTGTGAATGGGAACCATGATTTTAGTTATATCATAGTCTCAATCACTTGAATAAAAATCATGGCATGAATTAATTTAAATTTTTTAAAAAAAATTCCTCCACGTTCTTTGTTATGCTTCCAATCCATATGTTTTTTGATTCCTCTCTAAATTTTGTTGTCTTCCAACTTCAATATTATGGTGTCACATTCCGACATTCTCTTATATTCTTATTTTATTTTTTCCTTTTTGTATATTGTTAGTATCATTCCATAAATCACAAAAAATGTTAAACAACCCAAATATTGGAAACAATAAATATTAATTTATTTAAATCACTACATTAAAACCCCCTAAAAAATATGCATCAAATACACAAATCATGAACTCCCCCACACTTTAATTCATAATTTTCGTCAAGGATGGAATCTCAACACACTAAAAATAATGTTCACCTTACCATACTATAAAATCAATTTAAATAAAAAAATAGATCAAATGGTAAATTAAAAGTTTGAGAATCACATAGGAAAATTAATTAATGCATCATTTAAAAAAGAAAAAAGTAAAAAAATTATTTTACTTTTTCTCTTTTTAACTAACTGAACAACATACATTTTTATTTAGGGTATGTGGGTAAATTATGTAAAAATTAAATCTAAAAATGGAGGTTTGGCTATAAATCATAATTCATGATATCAAAAGATAATTTCATTAAAAATATATCTTTAAAAATTTTATTTATCTCTTCCACACAAAAAGTCCAAAGTGGGATCATGATAAAAGTAAGCACAATGAATGAACCAACCTCTATTTCATTTTTTTATTTTTCAAAAACTATGATTATGAGAAATATCACATACACCACTTAACCACATATAATTAAAAGATCATCAATCTGAAAATGGTTATTTCTAATCCCCCCAAGACAAAACCCTTCTTCTACTTTTTTAAATTATTTTTAATTTTTTAGCAAGAGAGGTGGATAATAAAATAGAATAAAAATACCCATCACCTACCTAAATCAAAAAAGAAAATACTCCACATATTATTCTCAATGAAATATATTCTTATCCCCCATGTAACATCTCTCCCCAACACTTATTCATTTAAACATCATGCATTATATTTAGAAGAAGGTGGGAATGAGTAAACTTGTCTTGTAACACTGGTCATTTCCTAACAAGGAAATCATAGGTTTATATAGGAATAAAAATTATTAATTAAAGTTAGGTCCAAGGATAAAGGGTTAAAAAAATATTACTCAATAATATTAAAAGTGATTCTATTTAGTCATATATTTGATAATATTCCAAGAAGGTTCTAGAATAAAACATTCTCAAGTCTCTCAAGAAATGTATGAAAGAAAGAATGGGAAATATTAGGCTCAAAGGATGTATCATGGAAAAGAATTATGGTTGGAATAATTAATCAGGTAAATTCATATGGATAATAAAATCAATTAATACATGTATAAAAAATTTAAGGTAGGAAAAATCCTCCAAAAAATTAATTTACCGAAAACAATACGCTCTAATAAATCATAATTTGAAAAGTCAAAATCGACAATATTATCCCTGATAATTAATTTCCCTATTCTTATAATTAATATTTTTTGAAAAAAATTTATATTCACGATATGGTAATTATCATAGGTAGTTTATGACTCCTAGTCTATTTTAGCAAATCAATAATTAAATAAAAACATTTAATTGGTAGTTAAATAATTATATAAAAAATGTGGGAACACAAGAGAAAAGATATTAATTTAAACACTTACCACCATTTTAATGAAGATTCAAACATAGATTCATAGGTTCTTCCCACCACATATCCAGTACATGAATTTATCTCATAATATGTATTCTATGGTTTTATTTATGTAAATGGGTTTAATCATGTGCAGTAGTCTTGGAGATTCTTTTCATGCCTCATGATGCCTCATACCTACTGGGGTATTAATGATATTACTAAAATAAAATTACAAAAGTGAAATTAGACATAGTCAATGAAATTTAAAATATTTAGAGGAGAGTGAATGTTCCTAAAAAATAAAAAATAAATTAAAATTCTACATAATTGGGTTGCCTCCTAGAATTTTTTTTAACATCTTTGGCTTGACCTTAACTCTTTTTGAACATGTAAGAGATGGTTGGAAAAATGTTACCTAATCCAAATCTATAAAATTTTGAATCTTTGATTCCTCTCTGTATATGGGTATTCTACGTTTTTTTGAAACTTATTTTAATCCTTTATTAGTTAACACATCTCAATTTCTATGGGCCCCATATTTTTCTTTTTGACCATCTTAAAAAATAACATAGAAACTCACTGACTACCCAAACATGTTCTCTTTATTTGAATTCCTCTAGTATGAATGTTCCTCCACTATCTTTATCTTTGGACATAAATTTATTATATTTTTTAAATATTTCTTACTTCTTATTCACTTTATATAGATTCACCATAATATATTCTACTATAGATAATAACATCCTAAAATTCCAACTTAAAATATTTTGACATTTCATCAATTGTTTCTTCTAATTTCATCATCTCCCATTGCAATTTGAACTTCATTTTTTATCCTCCAAATCATCAACTCATTTTCCTATTCTTCACATCAATCTATGACATTATTGTAGATATAAATGGTCTTCCCAATATTATTGGTACCTTCTATACATCCATGTCCATATCTAGAAAATCAAACAAAAAATTGAACTTATCCACCTTGATGATATCATCTTCAATTAGTCCTCGAGGAAATCTCACTATTGTATTATCTAATTTAATCTTAACTCAATTTGGATACAACTCTATCAATATCAAGATATTTAATGTTTCATATGACATTGTATTTAAATTTTCACCTAAATAACATAAAGGATTACCAAACTTTTTAGAAATAATTTTAATTGTAATGGAAAAACTATCATGATCACATTTGTTCTTAGAAGGATTCTTGATACTACTATTGAACATTCTCCTATCGGTTGAATTATGGACAATTCATTGAGATATATTTTTGTCATGAACACCATCGTGAAATTTTCATAGTTGAGATGATTTATGATTTCCTCAAAAAATGAAATGTTGATATGCATATTTTTGAACATCACTAGGAACAATTCATTTAATTCATCAATATTTACCTTCTCTATCAATATAGATATAGTATTAGTGTTTGGAAAATTCGTTGTGCTTCCTCTTTCTTATGTTCCTCATCTTATTTTTCTCTTATTTAGATGATTCAACAAGTTTTTATTCAATATGTATTGTAAATTTTATGGCAACTCATTTTTCCTTATTGATTATTCTAAGAAATAAATACTTCATATCTATATGGGGATTCTAGTTTGGGCATCCCAAAAGTACTCCTCTAGGCCTTTTTCTATGTATCCTAGAAATCTGAACAACATTAGTTTCCAAGTTCCTCATTGTATCTCATTAGTTTTTTGAGTTGTATCTCAATAATCTAACGATTGCTCCTTGATCCATTTATAATATCTTAAAATCTTTATGTGTAGCTCCTGTGGTGGTCATAAAGGATTCTAGGAAATCCTCCAGTGAATTTAATTGATTAGTCCATGTTGACCCTTGGTTTTTTGGACAAAACCCTTGTTTTATTGGATGAAATCACTGGCCTTCATTCTTATTTTATATTTTTGTTGTTGTTACATACATCCATAGACATAATTTGGATGATTTTAATCTAAATAATTCACATATGCACAATAAATGCCATGGGTATTTTGGTTTTCCATCATTGCATTGAGATTATTTTACATACCATAGATTTGGGTAGAAACACAACTATTTTCGACCATATTCTCACCCTTATTATAGCTTCCACTAAGAACTATTATTTGAAATATCATCCAAAAAGTCCTATCTCTCCAATAGTAATTTTCAAATAAGTTATCCTCCAGTATCATTATCAATTATAAAGAATTTTTTATGAGAAATTTCATTTAAAAAGGTTTGTATTATAATATTAATTTTGATTCCATGATGACAACATCATCAGATAAAAACTTAAAATATCTCCCATGCACTATATAAATATTCATTAGTAAATTTTCAAAATTTTGAATACATACCAATATATCCATTAACATTAATGTTGAAAAACACCATGTTAATAATTTTCATACAAGATCCTCCGAAGTGGTGATAAAATGTGGGGGAGTACATGGGTTTCACTCCCATGATATATCCTTTAATGAGAATCTAAAGAGCTATAGCCTTAAAACATCATTTGATACATTATGAAATTAGAATGTGTCACAAATTTTTAGGAAACTCCCACTATGAGAGTTGAGGTCTTCATGATGTAGAACAAAAAATTGGATTGAGTGTGTGATCATATGAATGATCACCATCACGATCTAACAATGTTGAGCAGTGATGGGGGTATGAAAATTCTTATATTGGCCTAGACAATTTAGGATCTTCCTAAGTTCATCACTACCTTCCAACCTTGATTTCAACCTTGGATATTTGGTCATTCTCTCTATCATAGCTAATTCTTAACTACATGATAGTGATCCCTTCCTTCTATAATTTCTTTTTCTTGTTCAGCCTCTTCCTTTTTACCTCTTATTGTGAATGATTCTTTCTAAATTTGGGTCATAGAAAGATCATAATTTTTTCATTCCCATAAGTGGAGTATTCTAGAAAAGTATTTTCACCATGAACCGTAACATGACATGAACAAGTGTAAACCTATGAATTAAAATAAAAAAAATTCATCTAATTCTATAATATTTTAAGAAAAAAAAACCATCATTGCAATACTACCAAAATTTAATAGCCCGTAGGGAATCATTACATTGTTACTGAGCTAAAAAATTTAATAATATAAAAAATCATAAAATATAACTAAAAATATAGTAATCACCAATCCCAAGTCTCAAACACACAAGGACAGTCCAGATTCTCTAAATTAATTAAAGTAATTTAAATTTCAAATGTTTGAATTTTTCCATAGAGATAAGGAGTTCATAAAATACATGGATTAAAATCAAGTGACGAGGAATTCCCGGTTCATTGATTTTCAGGTTTGTGTGTGATAGATTCAATCAATTATGTTTTCATTCTAGATATAGCTTTATAATTGGATATTTAGGGATCCTCGGTCTAGGTACCCTACTATAACCCTTTAATAGAACATTTGGAAGGGTCATATAATACAATCAATCCAATAAATTGGAAACTCAAAACCGTATTTAAACATAATCAGCCTACATTAGATAATTATCATATGAAAACTAGGGTGATTAGTTGGTGTAGTATAATTGTACTCCATTATTCTCATTATAATGTTCATGAAATTTAAAAATAAAGGGAATTATAATATATAAATATATTTTATGAATATATGATATAAATAATCCCTACAAACACTTACCCTCATAATCACATCACCCAACATAAAAAAACTAATCACTCATTCTAAACATGATGAGAACGAGCATTATGGTTACCTAGAGAAGAAAGACAGTAGAAACAAAAAGTCTCATATGTGGTGTGTGTGTGTGTGTTTGGAAATCATATGTGTCTCCTATGGTGTAATACATCTATTTTCCAGTTCATGGTTTAAATAAATAGTCATTTTTTCAAAATAACCCTCATTCTAGCACATAAAATCTTTAAAAATAATTAATGGTTTCATAATGTGTAATGAATACACAGTGTGTAATTATTGACAAAAGATTTCTCTAAAAATGTATCTCTAAATTAACTCAAATCATGTATTATGTTCATGATGTGAATTTATTTCACAGTAATAGCATGAAAGGGAGCAAAATATTCTTTCATATCTCATCCTTGAGACAATGAATGAATCTCATTATGTTAATTGCATTCACGATATGAAAAAATCTTCCGCTAGATTTTTCAATCTCCTTTCTCTCTATATAATGTTGGTTTCTGGTCCATATGTTATTCTATTCTATATTTAGTATTCTGATGTTGCATGATACCATGCTCCTATATTATCCTCTTCTAGTTCATTTTCTAAATATTGGTAGTATCCTACCATAAATCACAAAACACATTAAACAATCCAAATATTCAAAAGAATATAAATCAAATTACATAAATAACTATATTAAAACACCCAAAAAATTGTTCATGGAATAATTTTATAACCAGATAAGGTTTCCTCTATATAAATTAGGATAATAAATACAAACAAGGAATTTCCATATTTTATTCTAGAATGGTGGTGTAAAATTCAACATAATCATAGATTCATGGATACGATAACCCACTCTAAGAAAATTCAGGCCTTACATGATGGACCATATGTCATGAAATTTAATGTTAGGAATCTAAGACATTTACCTATAGTTTAACATCTTGATACTAAGACATTTTCATGTTGTTTTACATCATGAGACTAGGATTTATCACCAAGAGGCGTGACTAACATAGAGAGATTGAGTCTTCATAGAAGATACATACCCTAAAATATAAGGGTATAAGGATACAATGACATAATGTTTCTTTGAAAATGGTTATGATGTATATTTTTGCAACCACAAGGGTATCTGAGTCCATTGGAATGGTTGGGTTCTAGAAAATGTAAATCATAACCTAAGAATATTTGCGTTTACTAGAGTTTAAAACACTATATATTGGTCAAACATTAATAAAGGTCAAAGAACATATTCCATATAGTAGAGACAATAATTCGTGGTTTTAAGGGGGGGCCTCTCCTCTAGGATCAAACATCCTCTAGAAATAGGTTATTTGGATTTGTTTCAATTCTCCAGTATATCATATGGGGGCCCTTTTGAATTAACTAGACCAATTACGGATTTTATATAGGGATGAACTAGTGTTAGGGGATCCTAAGGTCCATGGGGTTTCAAGAGAAGGATATATACTCAAGGAATTGGATGGTATCAACTCAGATATCAAAGATATGAAGTTATTTCATGGAGAACATAAGATTCAAGAATGGTTCAATAAAACTAAAGGATACTCTAGCGTGTATTAAAGACATTTCCTGAAGAATGGATAAAACATGTGATTCTTTACAAAAAAACCATTAGAGGGGTTATTTATTCAATATGAGTACATTTTATCATACATTTTAACACCATACGACTGTGATGTTTCTGATGGGGCCTGAAGTGGGGGATCCAGGAATCATTATGCACCCTATAATATTGAAAACAAGCCACATGTAGTTTTATTATAAATGAAATCCATTTTAGTGTCTTATTTTGAGGACTTAGAATATTAAGGAATAAATTATTGAGGCATTATTGACCCCTCTTGAACATAAATAAAATTGTTGATATGCATATGAGGCATGATGTTTGATAAGGGGGAATCCAAAGGTATTTTGAAACTTAATGAAGTTAGTACTTTATGGGGGATGCATGTCCTAAAACAAGAAGGTATTATAAAGAAATGTGATAATCTTTCATTGAAAATGGGTATAATGAATAGATAAGAAACATTATAGATGTTGAATCCTCTTGAATAGTTTGGTTATGAGGCTTGTAAAATATAACCCCATAATATTTAAGTCAATTGGAAGTAGAAAACAGTGGGTATATGCCAATAATTATTAATGGTGGAAGCACATATTCCATGCAGTGAGGAAAATAACTCCTATGTTTAAGGGATACCTCTAATTTGAGACCAATCATCCTCTAAGAATGATCTCTTTGGATTTTTTTTTCAATTCTATATCTAATCCTAGTGGGGTTCTTTGGGATTAGCTGGTACTTATTACCGGTTTTCTATAGGATTGAACTAGGAGAATGAGATATCAAGGTCCATGGGGTTTGATGATGATGATATTATCTAAAAGAATTGGTTGGTACCAACTTATATATTGAATATATAAAGTTTGTTCATGGAGAATGTAACATTCAAAAAGGTTTCATGAACTCTAAAGATAAACCAATGTGTATTTAGAATATTTTCATGGAAAAGAGATAATACATGTGATTTTTGAATACACAGTCATCAGGGGTGATCTCTTTGGAATTAAGACCTCCTATCTTACATTTTGAAATTATAGGACTATGACATTTCCATGTTGATTAAGGTCATGTGACTATGGCACTTCTATGAAGTTTTACATAATATTAATAGGATGTGGTTCATTTTATAAGACATGTCTCATCCATGTCATCTAGATTGTATTACTAGGTTCCCTAATCACACATGATCCATGATCTGTGTGAGAAATAAGTGATAAATGAGTAGTCATTTAAGGTGTGTGAGAGTTCATGATAAAGACTAAGTGGGGTTTTTCATAATTTATTCTAGATTTTAGCATCTACATAGATCTGATTATTGTGGAATGAACATGGTTGGGGTGATGTAAACCCATGGTTAGGCTTATAATAGGGGATCCGGGAGTTACTATGTATCCCATGATGATAGGAATCAAGATACACATAGTTCTTAGATAGTTCCCTCTGTAAGTCAACCTATATTATAGGGGTTCATTTTTAGCTTTCTATATGTTGATGTTAGAATAAAGAATAGAGATATGGGTATCACAAACTATCATGTGATGACAAGAATTAAGCCACAAGTACGTATCCTATGATAGTAGGAATCATGCAACACATAGTTCATGAATGGAAAACACTTCAAAATGATCTAACCCATATATATAGGGGTTATATTTTCCATTTATATTGTATCTAGATATAGGGTTTGGGATATGGATTTTACAATATATATTGTGTTAGAAGGAATCATTCCACATGTAGTTATTGAAAATAAAAAAATTCCACATCAGTTTTACCCATACATTGAGGGCTGAATATTTCCCATTAATATTATGGATGTACCTAAGATTTTGGACTTTGGAGTCAATACAAATCCTATGATAGGATAAATCAAGCCACGTGTATTTATTTAATGGAAATATCTCTAGGAAGGTCTAACCTAGACAAAGAAGGGGAAATTTTTCTACTAATAATACAACAAAACCTTAGAATTTTGGACTTAGGTGTCACTACATATCCTGTGATAGCAAGAATCATCCCACACATAGTTCTTTAATATAAAACTCTCCACTTTGGTCTTACCCATAAAGATAGGGGAAATTTTTGTTGTTTATATTGAAACTTGACCTAGGATTTGGGACCTATGTGTCACTACATGTATCTTGATAGTATAAATCAAGCCACACATATTTACTGATGTGTATATTACCTATGTTGATCTAACTAACACATAAGGACGAGAGTATAACAATTTTCATTTCTAAATATCCAGCTCCTATGTAGTGAATCATTTTTGAAATAAATTTCTCTGGGAAGTTTAATGTCATATGTTAAGGACATCTTCAATATAGTTTAATGTGATGAAATTTTGATAAAATATAATATGTAGTTTAGATACTTTCTTCCAATATTGGGGATGTGATGTAATTCAGACTCTTTTTTCTAGGACTTAAGATATTTTTTAGTGTAGAGTCTTGTTTCTAAGACATAGGCTTACATGTTTTTTAATGTATTAATACGGGGACATGTAATTCTTAATACCAGCTAAGGAAAGTAATTTTTGAGAAACTTTTCACTAACAAGGGGTATAACACATTCCCCATATATTTTGGACATTGAGTATATACCATTGGGATAGAACTTATATATTATTTAAGTAACTCTCCACATGATTTCTATATTTGGTGGTTTCTTTCTTGGTATCATTACGGTTATGAGAGATAATACCAATTCTCCATAGAGGATTTATAATAGGAATACCTTTTTATTTAAGGCTCATGCATTTTTATTCTGATGAACTGCTTAGTTGTACAGTGTACACAACCATTTTCACATTGATATGATATAACAAATTCATCCACTTTTTTGATTTCTATCCATCTGAGAGTTTCCCTCAAATATATATTTTCAAAAGGAAAACTTGACTTTAATGGGAAACACTAATTTGGTTCCATACACAAATGAATTTGGAGTTTCTTGTGTCATAGTACACGTGGTGGTATAGTCATCCCATAATGTATGGAGTATCTTTTCCAACCAGGAATTATTATGATTGATCACCATTTTATGGAGTATATTTGATTGCCTCATATTTATGTACTTTATTTTTCAATTTTATATTTCATTATTGAAGGATGAATGGTTGGATTCAATGTTGTACTCCTGGTATAATTTCTTCAAT
Organism: Viscum album; assembly: GCA_963277665.1. Lineage (NCBI taxonomy): Eukaryota > Viridiplantae > Streptophyta > Magnoliopsida > Santalales > Viscaceae > Viscum > Viscum album. The sequence goes on along the minus strand of OY728127.1, from coordinate 1,404,679,338 downwards.
TTGGTAGAATAATAGTTGGTTTCATTGTCCATCAATATTGTGTGAGGGACACCTAATCTAGTGATAATTGTGGGCTTTAGGAAGTTGATGATATTTTTGAACCAAATTCAATGTGGGGGTATTTCCTCAGCCCATTTGGAAAATAATTTGGTAGTAGTAAGGATATTATTAAACTACTTAGTCATCGTTGAGTGGTATGCACCCACAATTTCCATTCCCCGTAGAGAAAATAGAAAATAAAATTTAGCTATATATAGTAACTCTAGTGTTTATGGATAATTTTTCAATAAATATGACATGAAATACATTTTCTAGTGAATTATACATATTTTTATATCATTTTTTACTTTAATAACCAATACTTTTAATTTAGTGGGAGAGTCTAGTTTTGTAATGATGAGCATCAGAGTGTCCCGAATGAACTTCTTACATGGTGGTAAGAATCTATCATTCAAATAGGAATTTGAGGAGGACTCCATTGATTACTTAGTGATTGTGGGATTTTTGTTCATTTGGACTATCCTAAATCATTAATTTCTCATCTTGATGTTGAGTATATTCCATTTCATCTGAATATGACATGGGAGTTCCATATTTGAGGTCATTTTCTACGAGATCCATCCATCCCAGGGTGGATATCGATTCATCACACACTATGGGTAGTGTTGACCTAATCGATTTCCTCTATTTCATAAATGATTACTGATGACATTATCCTTCAGTGTGTGATGAAAAAAACCATTTCAACCTGATTGGGGTTTCCTAGGACTGAAAGTTCATTAGCTAGTGCATCACCACCGACAATATGTGATTGATGCATGTGATACAATGATGGTTCAAAAGGGAATTATTATATCAATCATCATATATAACCAATGATAGAGTCCAATATTTCCATTCTGTTGGAATACCCACTATTTATTTTTTCTATCACTATCTCTGAATCACCTTTGATGTTTAGGTGGGATATTTTTAGCAGTAGGTATAGTTCCAAGTCGGTGATGAGGGTTTCATAATAAATATCATTATTTTTGTAGAATTAAGATAGTGAGAATGAGTATAAAACATTTATTTTTCCTTGAAACAAATACAATCCTCAGACCAAACCATTTGAGATTGAGGTTTTCCCTTAAATTTCTAATAATTTATCTGGTGGACCCATCAAAATATATTTCCCATGTTCATGAAGAGGAATATCAAGGGGAATTCAGGAGAACAAAGCATCTTAATTCCATTCCATGACTAGGAAGATCAAGGGGAATGAAAGATAACAAGATGATATCAATTTCCTATGTGGAATGAAGGGTCACTACAAGGAAGACTAAACCAATATAAAGAAGAAATGGGAATCCTCATCTGCATTTGTCATCAAGTGAAATAAATCAATATCTACAAATTGGGTATTTGATACCAATTTTGGTGCTCACATATGTATTAAAATATATGAAACAAATAGATTCATAATTATTGACTGAGTGGAGGTAGATCTATAAGCATAAAACTGAGATAAACTTATTATTGTATCTATCAGTCCTTACCACCTCATGTTTTTGATCAAAATTATCATTGTTTTGAAAGATTGGTATTATGTTCCATATTTTATCAAAAACATTTTTTCTATATCCATAAGAGATACGAATGGATTTATTTTCAAATTTGATAATAAATGTTTCTTATTTTATAAATATATCATTTTTAGGGAATAAAACATTTAAATAATGGTCTTTATGTATAGGATTATATGAACCAAGTTAAGGAAATAGACAATGAATATACTTCACATGACTAATACCACACCCAACAATGGAATCACCATCTAGGTTAGGTAAAAAAAATTATTAACAAAATCACATCAAGGTGGATATTTAGATTATTTATAAATAAAAACAACTTTGTGTATTTCAAGCATGTTTACAGGAAAAAATGACCAAACCCCTATTTGGTGGAAAATGTGAAAGGGCTAATGATATTCTTGAATTAGTTCACAACAATGTGTGTAGAGAATTTCCTACTGAATAAATGGGTGGTCACTCATACTTCGTAACTTTTACTAATGATTTTAGTAGATATAGATATGTATACCTAATGATGTAAAATTAAAGTTATTTTGATAAATTCAAAGAATGTAAGAATGAATTTTAGAACCATATTGATAAAAATATTATGAAAATATACTCAAAACATTATGTATAATAACTTAATCATGACTTTATTTATTAATTATGGGAGTTTGGGATCATATCCAAACTTACTCCCCTTTAAAAACATCAGTGGAATGATATAATAGAAATGAGGAACCAAACTTTGTTGGACATAGAAAGATAAATGATGAGTCATGTGAGTCTTCCATTATCCTTTTTAGGATACGTGTTGCAAACCACATCACATATACAAATCCATGTAATAGCTAAGACAATAAATGATATTACTTATGAATTTTGGAATGGAATAAAAACAATATTATCAAATTTTAATTTTTGGGGAAGCAAAGAATTTGTTATGGATTGTTCAGTTAACCAACTTACCCCTCGAGGTGCAAAGTGTACCATTATAAGATCCCCTAAGGAAAAAATGGAATATTAAATATAAAAAATCTTATAAAAAATATTAAAGTGGAAATAAATGTCATATTCCTAGAAAGGGTGCATATATTTTAATGTGATAGTGGGAGTGAGAAAGACTTCAATGAATTTGAAGCTCAATGAATAAAAGAGTTTGTATAGAAACAAATTCCACAAATCCTTGTGGAAGAAGAAACTATTTTAGAGACCTATGCACTATGTAAGAGTACAAGAGAGGTTAGAGAACCAAGATGTTATGGTATTCTAGTCACTGAGGATTTTGAGTCATTATTAGTCAATAAATATGATCCTTTATCCTACAAGAAGTAGTATGTGTCACATAAGTTTACAAGTGGAATGAATACATGAATTCATAATTGGATTCCATGTATCAAAACCAATTATATTTTTTATAAGAAATCCACAATATGTAATGAATGTTGGTTAAAAAATGGGTATTCAAGAAGAAACTATACTAGGATTGACAATTATGAAATTATAAAGATCGACTGGTTGCAAAAGGGTTTAAACTGTGTCAAGAAATTGACTATGATGAAACATTTTCACCATTTAAGACCATAAAAATTCTATTTTTTGCATCTAATCATGAATATTAGATTTATAAAATGTATTTCAAAATAGACTTTTTTAAATGGAACCTTCAGGGAGATGTCTATATGACACAAATTGAAGGGTTTTTTACTCCAAAGGATGAATAAAGTTATGAAAATTGAAAAAATAAATTTCTTGATCAATGAAAGAATATTGATAATAGAACATTCATCTTGATGAATGCATAACGTATTTTGATTCATTAAGAATGAGTGTGAGCCTTATGTCTACAAACACTTAAATTAGAGTGAAATATATTTCTTAATAGTATATTTTGATGAAATATTACTCATGGGAAATGACATTCTAGCCTCATTGTCTGCTAAAGTGTGGTTGAATAAATGATTATTTATGAAGGATTTAGGCATGGAAGCATATATTCTTGGGATCAATATCCATCATGATAGATCAAAGAGACTTCTCAGCCAAAATCAACGTACATACATTTAAAATAGACTGATGAGATTCATTATGGAACAATCCAAGATGGGATTTTTTCTGTAATCACATGGCATTCATATTTATAAGAAACTATTTCCTTAAAAACTTGAGAATTGGAATAGAAAGGAAAATATTTCGTAAGCATCCATTATTGGGTTATTCATTATGCTATGCTATGTACATGGTTAGATATTTTCTATACATTAAGTGTATATGGTAGATATGAAGATGATCTAGGTGACCACAATTGGATGGAAATCAAGACTATCCTTAAATAGCTAAGGAATACTAAGGATATGTTTCTAGTTTGTAAAATTGATGAGGGGGTAGTCATCATAGGAAATGTAGATGCTAGTTTCAAAACTGATCAAGATGAAATTTAGTTACAAACGGGATACATATTCTCTTTGAATGGAGGTTATGTGAGTTGTAAGAGCTCAAATAAGGTTTTGGTAGAAAATTATATTGAATATTCTATATGTATATTGTGTATTTTTATGCACCTAAGAAAGAAATATTGATTCTACAATTCATCTAAGAGTTGGACATGTCAACCTATCACACTCTATTATGATAATACTATAGTGGTGGATCTCTCAAAAGATCCAAGGTCACATCAATTAATGAACCACATAGTTTGGATGTATCTTCTATTGAGGGATTTTTCTCAAAGAGGTGAGGTTTAAGTGGGTAGTATTTACAGAAATTACAATGTGGAAAAAAACTTTAGTAACTCATCTGAAACATGAATATAATGTGAGGTCTAATAGACTAAAATTCACAGGCAGTTGGATCTTGTCCATGTAAGAGTTTTTAGAGATGGTTCCCTTGAAAAAACATATTATACCTTTATCACATGTATATTCGATGTATTTAATATTAATTTAACACATTATTACATATTGTTCAATGTTTCTGATTTTATTTAACTTAATAATGTCAAGGATTATTTGTTTTAATGATAAAATCACAACACTTCACCACTATGATGAGAACCATGAAGTTCTATGATGATATTATTAATATAGTTCTATGATTGGATAACATAATATGATGTGACACAATGTATTTAGACCATTATGTGTGAGTTATTATCATAGGATGAGTCTTATTCTCATGAAGTTCCCACTTGATAATTTTTCAGATTGAATATTATGAGAACAGACTAAACAGTATGAATTCTTCATGTTGTGGTGTCATAAAAAATTTGTTTTCATTGAGTGAATGTAATGGTATTTAAAATTCAATATTATCATTAATGTATGTCATGAAATGTGAACATAGATTTATTGACCAAAACTATCGCACCATATATTTGTGGGATGTAGGGAATCTTGGGTGTGTCATGATTGACATGTCATTAATGGATATGTTGGGGAAGGATTTTCCCCTTCCATATTTATGTAATTTGATATATTTAACCTTTTATTAATATAATCTTCGCATTAAATTCAATGTAAATGGTGTAACGACATCATTTTTTAAGATACTCAAAGAAGGATGTATCAAGTAAATAGGTTTATGAAACTATCATGAAACCTATTTGATGAGATATTCGGACAAAGGGATTATATTACCCAATGATTGTTAATTTTTTGTTGTTGACTTTATGACATTAAGATCTTTCTCTTGGGTTTATTGACTCATTCTTGTATAATAATCATGAGCTTTAGGCATGCCCTCCGAATTCCAATGAGAAATAATCCTAGAGGGTTAAATACTATGTGTTCTATTTATCTCAATTAGATTCTAATTTAGTTTAATTAATGGAATAAATATTATACTAAAGTCCAAAAAATAATTTTATTCATGATATATTGATTTCCTAAATAAAATAAATATTTATTCACCAGTATGTGACCACACACACACACACACACATATATATATATATATATTTGAATACTAATTATTATTTATTCATCTATATGTGATTGAAATTTTAATTTATGAATAAATTTTTATCTGGGTGTTCAATAATTGAAATAGGAGTTTGAAAAAACCAATACCATTTACAGTTACAATATTAATTAGCAAAATCATTAAATAATTTCTTTTATTGTGTATGTTAGCGCATGCCACAAAATAATAAGTTCATTATCATTATATGTCATGGTGTTTTATAAATGAAAAAATTGTTATTTAATGGAAACCATGCTATTAAACAATATTTTAACCTGAACCCTTACTCTATAAATATATGGCTATTTATATTTTTAGTGCAACCAAAAATTGATAATTTTTAATTGTTGTCATAAAAAATTCTCTGTCGACTCCTACTTCTCTCTCCCTCTTAGGAACGATAAACTCAAGTGAGATTTATTCAATAAAGAAGAATGAGTGATCAACAATGAACATCATAATACATTTAATTATTCATGATAGCACTGGAATACCGAGTAGTGTTTCTTGAAGATCATTGGAGCATGTGTGCATCACTTTGAGAGGTATTTTATCTTTTGATCCTCACAGTGTAGTGAAGGAAATCCAAAAGGGTATTTTTGGGTGATCAACATTCACCAATTAAAAAAGATCCTAAGTCCATATATTTATTTCTTTTTATATAAAAATTACTTAATTATAATTTTTACATGCAATATCCTTGCTCATGTTTTATGGAAATGATTATTTAAATGAATTTTAATATATCTCCCACCAGCACATGCTTAATATGTGCCCAAAACCAACATATATCCCCTTCATATATCGTATCCTAATAAACTTTTATGTCCCCAATGTTCAATTACATCTCAAGTGATACTAAAAAAATTCCTCCCTTTTGAGAATATACACAACCACTTTAATTGGGCTTAAAATTTTATTAATAAATTTCCAAACACTTTATGTTCCCATTTTACCCTTACTCTTATTTCCCAACCACTTCATACATATGTGTTATCAAAATGATAAATAAAAGACATAATATTTTAGGATTAAATTACTAAGATATTGACTAAATCTTCTCGAAAGGAAAAACATATGAATCCTAATAAATAGGATGAAATCAATAAAAACTCATAAATCCCTATAAATTTTGAAATTATGGAAAATGTAATGAAACAAATTTTAGAAGAAAAATATGGTACATAACTATAGATTAAAGTAAACACTATATAAATAAATAAATTAACATAAAATATATTAGATGAATGATAGAGGAGGTATACGAGGAAGAATTAATATTGATAAATGAGAATGTTGAAGAAGTTATCCCTTAGGTGCTTCCTAAATGGGGAGAAAATATGGTTATTATTGTTTTTGTGAAATTTCATTGTGAAATGATTAAAATTCCCCCAAATAAAAACTAATGTTCGGGATACCAGTAAAATATTTGTTTCCTCTAACTAATGATATTGTTTACCAACATACTTTTAGTGGTCTACTAATAAATATCTAATGAAAAAAAACTAAGAGTAAAAAACTTCTTAACCCGCTAAACTTATAATAGATTTCTGTTGGGTTTCTAATTTTTCCTTCTCCTTACCACTGAACATAGCCTATTTCATTTCACATATCCTCATCCTCCTATACTTCTCCAAATAACTTTTACTCAAAAATATTATATAATTAAAAATAAAAAATAGAGAATTTAATCAAAAAAATCATAGAAAACATTGGTTTTTTATATTGTGTCATGGTTTGTTTATATTTGAAGAAAAGGTTACATATTGATGACTTTAATACTATGTATGTGGCTTCCACATGATTTTTTGTTTAATAATAATTTTAGTAATTTCAATAAGGGTTTTTTTAATTTATAATTTTGGTGATTTCATTAAGAGTCAAGGTATACATACACTATGGAATATTTTCCCGAGAGTACAAGGATACTTACACTCTATTTTAATTCCATATGTGTCAGAGGATACTTACATTATATTATATTTTCTTGAGAGACCAAAGATACTTATACATCTAGTTTTTACACTAAAATATAAAAGGATTATTAAATGACATGTTGTTTCTATGTGAGTTTATAGTAACTTATACCCTGGGAAATTTCCCATAGAGTTAAGGGATACTGATTCACTACAATATTATAGCACCCTGAGATTTTATAATATATTTTTTCTGTAAATTAATATTATGTTCAACAACTTGTTCCCCACACAACACTAAACTAAAATGAACTGCTCCATATTTGATTGATATTATCAACATAATTATAAACATAATAAAACTTCTATTAAATAAAAATATATTAACCAACTAAAAAGGATTACATTTAGAGGATATATAATTAATATTATTTAATATATAAAAGGATTATTCATTATTATATAATTTTTTAAATCATTGATAAATTAAATCAACAACCTGAAAATTATTATTATGATAATATATAACATTTCAATATATCGATATTATTTAAATTATAAATAATTATGGGATCATATTGTGAACATAGAATGATTTAGAAGGACATTTTTCAATAAAAATGGTTTCATTTATATTTTGAATTTACAATAAAAAGCTACATTTATAAATTAAAGAATTTAAATTTTACAAAATTATCTTAATTTTTTAATTTTGTTTATCAATATTATCCAAAACTGGATTTTTTTTATTTTTTCTAAAAAAATATTTTTGGTGAATAGTTAAAAATATAGTTTCTACTAAAACCATATCATTATAACTTTATCCAGAAGCAAGTATAACATAAAAAATTACAAAAAATTATTGATAATATAATTCATTAATGAGTAAAACTATAAATTTTGATATACTTTATGAATTTATAAAACCTATTTTTAATATTTTATCATATTAAGTTATAATTTATAATAAAAGAAAACATGTTTGTCTTTTCTTTTAATTAAATATTATTTTGCTAAATATTCTATGATGGATTTAATTTAAGGCCACAAAAATAATATTTATTTAATTAAATACCATTTTATATCATTAAAATAAAATACATAGATAATTGTATCCTACATATAAATTTTCAGCTAAAAATACACATTTTATGAAAACATGTTTTTACATTTTTCATGTGCTAATGTAAAAATTAATTTTTTGCACAAATAAATGTTATCAAAAATTGTAATTTATTTTTTTAATTAGTGAGTATAATTTTTTTTAATAATTTTCATTTATCATTATTCATTAAAAGTATATTACATATGTAAAAATGAGTTACCATTATAAAACCAAAAATGGTAAAAGTGAAAATTCTAAGGGTAAAGGGATTAATTTTTTTTAAAAAATAGGTTTTAAAAATTAATTTTTGAGTGGTGATTGACCTTATCTCATTCCCAACTCCATTATTTTATATTTTTTAATCTTCTTGACATTTGAAATATACACTCCCTTTTAAAAATTTTTTAAATAATTACAAAATTATCCTTCTCACCACTTATAAAAGGGGCCTCTCACCGCCCCTTCAATACAACTCCAAAATTTTGGTATCACCTTTGAACACTACCATATTTCCTTAAAAAGTAATATATGACTTCCTTTATCTTTTTTCACAATAATTTATTATAAGGACTTCATTTCCAAATAGTTTTATAAAGGAAAACTCAAGTTCCCAACATGAGTACTAAATTTTCATTAATTTTTTTTTATTTTTTATCTTAATTTCTAAAATAAAATTATCCAATTCCTATACAATTACATAATTATTTTTTATAAAAAATATTATTTTTATAATTTAATAATTATTAACCATATTTGATGTCTTCAAATAAGAAAAACTAAAACATCATTTGTGCATGTGTGGACTGTCACCCCCACGAAGTAATATATTTTATTTTTCATGTTTTTTTAAATATTATTTAAAATATATTAAAATATGATTAAAAACCGTAAAAATATATGAATAATATCATTCCAAATGAAATGACTTTCATAATCATAATCAATCCTTAATTATTGTAAGTTCATGTTAAGGTATGTCTAACCACCTCTTTGAAAAATGATATAAAGTAATATCAATGATGAATATGAGAACTGTGTTGGTGATTATTTATGATTTAATTAATAAAATAGTGATTTAATTTTGGTTATATAATGGTAACTTTAAGATAAAACTCATTAATTAAGATACCACCATTCATTTTTTAAAAAGCAACGAAACATGTTTATCACCAATTTTGTCTATAAGTAATGTAAATAAAAATTTCATATAATAAAATTATAAAATTTGAAAGTATCATAAAACATTAATTATAGTACCTTATATGATCTATTAATGATTAAATTTTGTATAATAATTAAGAAAAACATCACTTTTTTGAAATTAGGTTAAAACGTTAATGATTACCCAAAAATGATTTTCAAAATTCGAAATAACATACTAATATACATATAGAGAATAATTATAAATTAATTTGTTATATATATGAATAAGGTTCATAAATAAGTTATCAAGATAGTTATGTTTTATGCAGAAGATTTAGCCACTTTAGTGGATGTCGGGAATTAAGGTAAGTGGTTATTTGTTAAAAAATTATTTCCTTGAGACAAATTTATTTTATACACCATGATATTTTGACATGGTTTGATTAATTACAATTGAATTTATTTTTCCATAATCAATAATTTCATGTTATTTTATGATCCATATCATTTTATTTTTATTAATGGACTTCGATTAAAAATACTCCAAATTTGTAAGGGTTTTTGTTAACTCAAATCCATTCATTGAGTTATAATTATTCTTATTGAACATATATTTTCTATGATTTGTATATTCTTCTCTGAGATTTTATTTCTTGGTAATTTATCTTTCACTCTGGTTAAAATGAAAATTTTTATTCAATATTTCCACATTTATGAATTTATTCTCCATAAAAAGTATATCATTGTTAAGAATAATTCTCACCCTCTTTAATTATTATTTCTCCTCCTAATCCAAATTTTCTATACTACCAATGTTATCTATTATAAAAAAAATTATATGTTATATCTGGTGAAATTCATATTTCCTTTTTCCTCTTCTTAAAAATTATTTGTTTAATATTTTTATTTTTTTGTATTTCAATAAATTTGTTTCAAATTATTGAAAATGTTTTCCATCCACTCAAAATCATATTTTTTCTTAGACTCCACATATTATTTGATATCTTTTAAAACATTTTAAGGATCTATTATTGAAATTTACTTTTCAAAATTAAGTTTTTTATAAAGTTTTCCCTTCACTTTTTTGAAACCTTTATTTATTTTAAAGGATAAAGTCTAGAATATTATTTATAAAAGTAAAAGTTGTCAATATGTTTGATGTCACCTTTTTGATACCTATTGTCATTTTTCAAGGCTCTATTATTTATGATTATTTTTAAAAGTAAATGTTTTAAAAATTATATCATTCACAATTTTAAAACCATTATGTATTTAACAAGGCTTCATTATTGATATTGCTTTCCAAATATTGATTTTGAAAATTTCATCACTTCTATTTCTAGAAAATGGATTTTTTGAAAATGAATATTACAATTAACTTGAAACTTCATCACTTACAAAAAAGTTAAAAGTTATTTCTAAAAAACGCTTTTAGGATTTCACTACCATATATAAATTCCTTATTTACTTTGAATTTATTTTTCAAGAACAACCCTATGAGTTTCTTATAAAATAATATTTTTTATGATAGAATTTTGGGTACCTACATTATTGAGGACAATTTTAGGGATACCATCAAAAAATTTATGGAAACTTATTTTTCACTACATGGGTTATTTATTATGTGACGATTTTTTTTAAATTGGTTAGAATATGTATAAATTATTTATGGTCAGGTCCTATATAATTCTCTAATTAATTAGTTCATGATTTATATCTCAGTAGTTGAATATGGGAATATAGTATTTATTATTGATTTTTTATGGTAATTATAAAGTGATTCATAATCCACTATGTTTATAGGAATGAGGATGAAATAAATAATCTTATATATTAATGGGAACCAAGAAGTGTTGGATGTTCAACTATTTTTATGGGGATCTGGAGGTGATTCCTTCTCTACTATGATTATTGGAATTAGGTAGTGATGTCTACTCCACAATGTTTATAGGAATTGGGTAATGATGCACAATACACTATGATTATGTGAATCAAGTTGTGACACCTACATCAATATGGGAATCAGGTAAATATTCTTGATCTAATATGTTATATAAATAGGTAGTGATTCCTGGTCTATTATTTTATTATTTTTATATCGATGTTAGTGAGAAAAATTTATTGTTATTATTCATTCCCATGAGATATCATATCTTTATTCCTTTGATTATGTTCCATAGATTGTGTTTATTGTATGATGTTTCAACACCTTTATTCCATGTTATATTCTTACTCATTTGATATTATATTTCTTGTTATAGTGGCTTATGGAAAACTCCAAATTTTCCATGTTCTTTTTAATAAGATATTTATATTTTCTTATTTTTTTCATATTATTTTGATGTAACCCTTGATGATATGTTGACATGTTTTCCCTTAATACTTTTTTAAGATCACCCATTTCTTATGATTTCTTTCTTTAGGTTATAAAGATGATTATTACCAAATATATTTCTAGATGTGGATTTAGTGTGGTTCAAATATTTATAAATGTTCACAAGTATTGTAAAATAATTTACTTATGTTTCCAATACTAAATGAAAAGAAGCCTTAAATTCCTAATAATATGTTATTATTATGATTTGTATTTTGTAACATATGTCAATATTTTAAAATATACATAGATTATACAATTAAATTTATCAAATATAGTGTTTAACAAAAATGTTTTTATCACTATATCTATGAGTGAAAGTCTGGGGTGCCTTAGTGACCCCCCTTATAGTATAGTGTTACTTATATATTAATTATATTTTTAAGAGTTAAGGGATAATTATAATATGAGTTGATTCCTTGATAATGAAGGTACACATATTCGTTGTTTAGTTTACCAAAAAATTTAAAACTACTTGTACTTCTATAGTTTTCCCTAAGAGTTTGTTTTTTCGTAACTATAGATGATGTGATGTATATTTTCTTCCTGAGGGTATGGTTACCTATTTTTTTGTATATTTTCTTCCATAGGGTAAAATTACATTTTTAATTAGTTTGATTAGGGGTAAAAACAATTATGGTGTTTTCAAGAGTAATATATATTAAACCTAAAGGGATTCAGAAATGGTTTAAGAGAGAAAATTCTTTTAATCTAGATGTACATGAAAATATATGTTATGTGTAAAATGTTCAATAGTTTTTTATAATTATATAATATATCATAGTAATATGGGATGATTTATTCTTTACTTATATCTTTATTTTTTTCTCATCTTAGTGATAAGGGAGAATTTTTATTATATTTATGATATATAATTATCATTAATTCATATATTTTTTTATTAATATGTTATACCAGAATTTACATTGAGATATTTTCATTACATTCCATGGAAATTTTAAAATTAAAATTATATCACACTCACTCAAGAGTTTTCTTTAGTTATGTAGGATGATATTATATTTTTTATATTTTATTTTTTACAAACAAGGGGCCCTAATTTATTCTTCATGTGCACATTGTATTGTTTGTGGCTATTTTTTTATTTAATATTATATATATATATATTGGATTTATATTTTATTATTGTACTAATGTTGTGGGATCCCATTTAAACTCTCATACATTCAAATTTTTTAATCATGTATTTTAGACATCGTCAATATATCAATAGATCATTTAGGATTTTTGGTAGAAATATTATATATATAACTCAACAGGCATAAAATAAAAGAAGGTTATTCATCAATAATTCTTTTTTATATTACATAATGTTAATATGCCTCAATAGATCACGGAACTCATCAAATATTATTGATGGCCGATTATATAGGTATGAGTCTCTAGGATGGTTCATTAAAAATGGTGTCAAATCTTTTAGTTTTTCCAGATAAAATTTAATTAATTAGTTGTGGTAGTATGCTTAAAAATTTTAGGTAAAATTATTTTTTTTCAATCCAATATGTCCATAGTTTAAACTTGATTTTCTATGGTGGCCCATATACTGGTTGTAGGAACTCTAGGGATAAGTGAGACGTTAGTCGTAGAATTTTGTATATCAGTTGAATGTGCTATGAGGATGATTTTAAGGAATAGGGATGTTTTTGGATATTGGTTATTATCATGCATCATATATTAAAATTTTGGATATATGTGTATTCTTGGTAACAATTCATTGAATTGATTTACTTATTTTCAGTGATATTTGTATCATTGAGTTAATAATAAAACCCAAGGATTTCATTTTTAAACATTGATTAGTAAGGCGTGGTTTTATAATGATTAATAATCACCATTGAAATATTTTATGTTTTCATAAAAAAATTATGCGAGGTGATTTTATTAATTATTATGAATTAGATAGTGTAATTTTATTTCGACCATAAAAAAATGCTTTAGAATTTTATAATAGAAGTATATATTTTTTTAATGAATCTATATTAATTTTCGAATATAGTGAAATATGTTTTATTTTTTTGTATAAAATTGTAAAGACTTATTATTAATAGGAGTTCGAAATATTGGAAATTGGGTCAGATAATAAAAAATTATTTTGTCTTATTAGAAATAAATGAAAAGATTTTTTTACTTTTTTTTATTAGTATTTTTATATTTTCAAATGCTTTTGATAAATGGATCTTTAATTGAATATTAAACTTTTTTTTTTGTAGAAAATGGTCTTCGTGTGAATTTAATAAAATAATATACAAGTATTGTAATAATAGGAGGTGAATTAGAAAATTTAATTTAAATGATGAGCCATCATTTTTTGTAAAAATGATTGGAATTTCAAAGCATTATCTAGTAAATGTGTTTAAACTGAAAATTGGTGAAATATTTTAATACAATTTTTATGTATAAAATATAAAATTTCAATATAATTTGATATAGAATTGTTCTGATATGTATTATTTTAAATTTTATTATTTAATAGTTTATTTCATATAAATACGTGTGATAGAAATATTGAAAATTTTCTATGATAAATTTGAATATTTTTTGATATTCAATGAATTAATTTAAAATATATTGTTAAAAATAATAAATCATGTAATATGTTTTGGAAATAATTTTTTCTAGTGATATGATAACTAATTTTTTTAAGAATTATAATGAAATGTTATTATTGAAATATGATATAGTCTATATTCATGGGTTACTTTTATTTAATCTTGGTATATTAATATTGTGTTAAAGTTTCTTGATGATTTTTTACATGATTTTTTATTGTGTTCCAATATAGTAAAAAATATAATAACATGATGTAATGGGTTGACCTTCTATTTAGATATGTAGAAATAGAAAAACTAAAAAATTTAACTTAATAAAGATATATCTATTATTTTCCTTGAATGTTCCAACTAACAAAAATTCATATGAAATTAAATCATATAAGATTTTTTGGATTTACATTATGAAATATCAAAGTCAATATAATATGATAATTACTTTATTTATTATATAATTGTATGACTTGATAATTTAAATTGTGTTCAAAATCCCAATACTTAGATATTTAAGTAATGTTACTTAATGTCATGTTATATATTTTTTTAGGGGTTGATACTTTTTTTATGATAAATGATAACTTGTTTAAGATTCTTCTTTGAAATTATAAACTAGATAAACAGGTTAATATTTTATGGAAGAGAAATATGATAACATTAATCATGATCAAGTAGATCTCATGAGTTGGTTTCGATAAATACAAGGTGCCATCTTCAATAAGTTTTTCCATAGAAAGAGTCCGGATTTTCCATTTTTATGGGTGGTGAATATCTTTTAATGGTTTGAGAGTTATATGTTTGGGTAGTGATGTATCGTGAAATTTTGGGAGTTTAGTTATGAATTTCCCTTTATAATCTATATGAAGTAGTTCATCAGAAAATTTGAACATAGTAACAAATCCTAAGGGGTATATTAGTGTTTAATACCATAGTGTAACTATATAATTATATTGAAAATTAATTTTTGTATAGAGTTCCATGAGATTTATTGTGTGGGAGAGAGTTATGTAGAGGTGGTTAATTAATTTTTATGGCGTGAAGAAATGGAAATTGGGTTTGTCTAGGGATTTGAAAAGGTATAATATAATCATGGAGGAAATAATGAAATAAAGCATTAAGTGAAGACGTTAATCTAACATTAGTGTTGTCATCAAATTCTAACATGGGAAGCGATGTTCAATGAATGGGGTGGTGTGATGGGTAATTATAAAGAATGATTTTATATATTAAATGTTTTTTGATGGGGAGGTAAAAATTAATGGTGAATATCATAAAATGGGGTGGAATTAAAGTTTTCCATTCTGGTAAAGAGATTGAAACTCATTCATATTCAATGGAAGTAAACTATGGAAATTTTTTAGGAGAAAGTGTTAAAAAATTATGGGAATATAAAAGATTAATTATATAATGGGAAAGAAGATTATTATTTGGATGCAATATAGACCATGAATATGGTGGGGGTCCATTGGGTTTAGGATGGGTTGGGTAGTATCCCAAGACACTTCCACTACCAGTAAGATAAGGGTATTGATCCATCAAGAATCTGGTGATCTTAAGTGGACTCTAGTGTGGATAAAATAAATTTTAGATTACAATGGATTGTTTTTTAATAGAAGTAGAATTATATTTTTTGGATTAGTGTTTTAGTTTTTAACATAAGGGTTGTTTGGGGATGATTATTAAACCGACCCCTTCCCTTTTCCTAATCTATTTTTCTCCCATATTTTTTTTCCAAAAGTTGATTTATCAAGATTTTTGTATATATTTGAGGTATAAGATCTGTTATTCCCTCACTCATTACTAATTTTTATTGTCAAATGTGGTTGTATTTTAAATTATTTTTTAGGGTTTTCCTTATATCGGGATTTACCCCAATAAGACATAGCTATCTGTACTATATTTATAGAACAAGTTTGATATAAATCATTCAAAAGTTATTTATGAAACCATCAGTATTGAACTATAATTATGAGGAATTTCACATTTTTATAAGGATTTAGGGACTTATTTTAGATGATGTACTGATATGATTTATTGAATGAGACATTATTTCTTTAACAACACCAGGAAAGTTTCTCTTAATGCCATAAGAACAACTACAAATAACCAAAGGATGGTGTAAGTATTGTGGGTTTACTAAAACTCATATGTGAAGAAATTACCCCATAATAGAATAATATAAAAGAGACAAGGGGTATTCAAAAATATTTACATGACTCTTGTGGTCGACATATATCCCTATTTAAACACTGATAAATTAAATTTGTGTACTTGTATAAAAAACCACATGATGAATAAAATATGTAACACCTATATGGGATAATTCATACTCATCAACCATATCATAATCACACATAAATACTAAAATGTTAGTGAAATATACTAAAACCCACTACACAAAATGATGACAACCCAAACCTTTCTTTAGGACCAAAGGTGTGAGGTAAAATTTTTGGAACCTCTATATAATCGACTATGGAAAACTCCAATATATCTACTTCTCACACCAACCAAGATCTCCAAGAGACTATACCTAATATTCGAGAATAATTAACACCCAAGACTGAAAAATAAATAAGAAACTATATCTAATGGGGTACAAGAAATATAGAAGATGAGGTATCAAGACCACTATGGTTTTTGTATCACCATGAGATTTAATGATATATTTTTATTTTAATATTCTTTATTTCATTTATAGATTTCTTTGCATGTAACACCATGTTTAAATGATCCATGCTATAAATATTATTATATAAATTTATAGTTCTCATCTAGTTGTTGGATTGGATGTTATGAATAGGGATATAATTTTTTTTAATTTTTTTTCTATATTTTTAATATTAATTCACAAGTTTTTAATTACGTGTAAATTATAAAAGATGCATTTGAATTTTCAAAGAGATTATCTTATGAAAAACTATTTTTATGAGAATTATGTGTTTTTATCTAAATAAATTTAAATAAATCATATTGATGAATTTTTATTTAACTTTTTCAGTAATATATTCAACAAAATATTTTAACATTCATTTAACAGTTTTTTACATGATAAAGAATGAAGTTAAACTTTGATTTATGTTTAATAATTCATTTTTCTAAAAATAGGTTTTTTGTGTTTTTATACTTATTTTGAAATTTATTTATTCCAATTTTAGAAATTAAATATTATAAAATGGATTCCTTATTTGGAATAATTATAATTAATAAAATTTAACAAGTTCAACTTAATTTCTTTCTTAATGAATAGTAAGAATAGTACAATTGTGTTGTCTCTATTATGTTCAAAATAATTTTACCTGGGGGTTTAACTAAGAGGTAAGGTTTAAAAAATCAGGAAATACTTTATTAAATTTGAATATTTGATGGAATTTTTACTTTATACTTCCTTTAGTTAGAAATTTTTCAATTTGGAACCACATAACATGAGTAAGACATTATTATATATTAATATTTTGAAAAATTATGAGTGTGAGATCTCTCTCCTTTATAAAAGGATACCATGTATCATATCTTCCTCTTTATTAATTATCCTTATATATCAACTAATAACTACATTAATACCTTTCTAAAATCCATCATCATTTCCTAGAGAATTGTTTTGTTAGAATATCATCCTTTAAAGTCTTAAGGTGTAAGCCAAAGAAGTTTTCTCAAAGATAATGTATAAATATGAACCAGGTAGTTTTGATTTTATTTCTTCTTATACCTCTTATAAAAAATGTTATATATATTAAAATAATTAATTAAGTATGTTAAGTATATAAAATTTTCGTTATGATTATGTATCAACCATTTTAAACCAATTTTCCATAAAATTTGAAATCAATGAATCACCCATGCACAAGTGTGGACTACCAGATCCGCAAAAGAGTTAAAGGAATTTTTTATTTTAACATATATTACATGATCAAATATTCTCTCCATCATGGAATTTATTTAACTTGAATATTACATTAAAATTTTATTCGTTTATTTTCCATCGAAAGGATTTTCACAATAATATTTTAATTTTTAACTAAAATTTTCTCAAAATAACATGACACTTACTCATGTTTTAAAATATATGTTTGAATGATATTTGAAAGTTAATGTTCATATATAAAAATATACATTATTTATTTTAATTTTTCACTAGGTATATTATCTTACGATTCCACCCACATTAATTCTTTGGACCGTTTATAATGTTGATAATTTGAGGCTGATTCTATGAAACTTTCTTCTTTCCCGCTGGTTAATTAAGTTATGATGAAATCTTTTTTAATCTCATTTAGTTATTATAGGTTATTTATAATGAAATGATAAAATGTTTATGAAACCCATTTACTTTCCATAGGTTAGGATGTAATGATACGATGAACATTTAATGATCTTCTGGAACACATTAGTATTATTTTCAATATGTGGATTATCAGATCATAAATACATATCCCTAAAATGCATTCAATGATGATAGATATCTCATAAGAAAATAAGGACTGAAATGGGGAGTGAATCAATTTTAGAAAGGGACTCTATCCCTTACGATAGTCTTGGGATTGAACCTTGATTAAGGAAATGATGGAAGGGGGAGTGAACCTATTCCTCTAAGATATCATTATAAGTGATACTTGATTAGGTAAATTATTTTCTATATTTATGTATATTCCAAAAAAATATTTTTTATGCTTATGATATGCTCTCGAGACTCATGATTGACTATTGATGATTCCTCAAACATATATATTATGTATTTTTCTATGAAAAGTACTTTTTTAATGATTTATGATTAAATATATTTGACATATTGGGTATCATTACTATAAGTTATGATCATGTTCAAATACCCTTATACCTATATTATTCTCAATTATGATTATTTTTTGATATATATTATTCTTAACCTTACAAATCATTTAAGCTCTCCTTTTTTATAGTTTCTTTCTCTGGGTTATGAGAAAGGTTTTAAGTAGGTTATGTATAATAAGTGTATTATAGGAGAATAACATCATCCAATATTTTTAAGATCATTCATGAAATAATATTATTATGTATCTAGTCTCAAAATGCTCTAAACATTTATGTTTATAGGGAAAGTTCTATTTTGAGATATATTTAATATTAATATAAAATGATGTAATATAACTGTATTGGATTCTTGGGATACCTCAGGTGGTACCAAAGTAGTTTTCAGTTAATCTTTGAATATTGGTATTAAAGAACATTTTGAAAAATATAGAGATAATCTTAAATATTGGATAATATCTTAAATTTTTGGTATCATATATATTAGGTGGTATTCCTAGAAAAGATACCTCTCTAGATACCATAAGAAGATGTTGTTTTATAATATATTCATATATGTTTAATAACCCAGAAAATAGTTGGTTAAGTATATGTTGATGATAATTATAGAGCATGGTGAATGGACCCTTACTATTAAACTAGTTTGACACTCCAATGGGATGTTCTTGTGTTATTTAAAAGATTATTTATGAAACATTATATAGGATTTGAAAATATGAAGACCAATAATAACCTAAGTTAAATGTAAGGTTTTGTTGATTGAAAGTAATCTTTCGTGGTTTAGAAAACCTATTAATTATTTTTCAATATTACATGATTACTCAATATGATTATTTTTCTCATTCTTTGATTTTTGGTCTTAGAAAATGGATAGACCCAGATGGAATCAGGTTAATGCTAAATGTGAAAGGAAATAAAACACATTTTCTCATATGAAACCAAAATAAATTTGATTTTGGATATGAAATAATATGTATATACTCACCAAACTCTCTTAAAATATGAATGGTAACATAAATCATGCTAATAATTAAAGTGTAAAAATAATGAAACAAGAAATTATTGAGTCTTTAATGTGAAAATATCACCTTCCTTAAATGGTTCCTCTCATCCACTAATTTTTCAGAAATATTTTAGTACCACTAAAAAGATATCTTATATTCTCTAGTGTTTAAAACATAAAAAATTTGTCTTGGTAGTATATCATTTGGAAGTTAAAGTATATAAATGATGTAATATTATTAAGTATATGATTTAAGAGGAGACAATTACCTTCATGACATGAAATATGTTTAATAAGATAGTTTTTAATAATTATAATCCCTAAAAACATCACATATTAATGTAATGTAATTCTAAAACTAAATCTTACAGATTATGAATCCATTAGTACCTATTAGTATTATTATACCAACTTTTCATAGTATGCTTCCACTTTGATCATCAAACATGAACAGAAAGTTAATATATTATTAATTGGATTGAAACCAAATCATTGAAAGGAATTTATTATAAGATACTTTGATAGATATGATTAAATAACACTGTGTGCTCTCAAAATGGAATTGGAAATTAGATACACTCAGTGTTCTCACGATTTTTTTTGATGAAAACAGAAAGATTTATTTTTTAGAAAATTATAATAATAATATCATTAGAAAAAATAAAATTAATTTTACTTTATGTCATATGTGTGGACGGAATAATGGAGTAAATTTCCTTATAGCTTTGAAAATGTTTTAACTATGGAAAATAAGGACAACATGAAAATTAATGTTGAATTTATGTGAAGAGGTCAGTCAATGAAAGAAATGGTGAAAAATATCAATTGAATGATCCACTCGTAATTCATTAATATAATTTTGAAGAGTATGGAATTTTCACATATTAGTGCACAAATCCAATTGTCAATGATTATAACCAGTTTTAGCAACCTCTTAAGCCCAGAGACAAAGTCAAAGTTCATACGATCACAACTGCTGAAATGTGTCTTGATAATGAAGTAGTTAAATTTATTCATACCATAAATTCTATAATTTCAAATGTATTAGTTGATTATATATCTACACATTATTTTATACATAAATAATTTTCTAAGGGTATCACGACACCACCTCAATGACAAGATGACGATTTAGAAAAAAACCCTTATGGTATGATGATCACATATCATGTCTAAATATCATTTATGATAAAATTTTCGGAGAATTTACATCACAAAAATACTTTTATTTTCCCTATAGATGAATATTATGTGAATTTGGGTATATATTTGATCTCTTTATATAGAAATCACATCAATTACTATGTAAGGGAATTCATATTGAATATTCGGAATCAACATATGATTGTATTTTGGTGAGAATATGAATATTAACTACAAATGGAAATTACTTCCATTATATAGGTGTTACTACCTATTCATGAGTAATATTTATATCAAAAATTTGGGGATAAAATCAACATCAATGATATGACAATTATTCCATTTTATGATGATGTATTTCTAAAATACTCGACCTGTAATTCCTTGAATCATAAAGTGTAATTTTCAATTGAAATCATAACTAGTGTTATACCTATTTTATATACTCAAATTATAATGAATCCTATGGAATTTTATGTGTTAAATAAAAAATCTAGGTAAATATTGATAAAGGATTCATACACCCTAGTGTTTCACAATGGGTTGCATTAGTTATTTTTTTAAGATTAATATTTGACAATGCAAATTTACATCAATTATAAAGAACATAACCGGATCACTATCAATAATAAGTATCATCTACCCCATACTAATTAATTTTTTGAAAAATTGTGTAGATATCAATAAATTTCAATGAGTGACCATCATTTTGGATATCATCAATTGACAGTCAAGAAAGAAGATATATCCAAGGTTCCTTCCATATGAGGTATGGTCATTGTGAATTTATATTGATATCATATTTAATTATCAATTCCCATAATATCTTCATGGATTTAATGTATATAGTATTTAGATTTTACCTTGATTAATTTGGTGTAGTATTTATATATTATATTATGATATATTTAAACACTAAGGAGGAACATTGAGATAATTTTATGATTGTGATAAACACCCTTAAGAAGGATAATTTGTATGGTAAATTTACCATGTGTGGATTTTTGATATATGATGCCACATTCATAGGTTATATAATATTATGTGAGGTTATATTATAGGATCTATAAATGATAAAAGTTATTAGAATGGCCTATACCAACTACATTAAGTAATATCCTTAGTTTTTTTGGGTTGTAAGAATATTATCGACACATAATGAGTCATTTCTCATTGATGTATAATCCAATATCCTTGTTGACTCATAAGGGAGATAAGTTCCTTTTAAAAGATGGTTGTGAGGAAAAACTTAGTGTTATAAAAAAAATTTAGTCAATATAAATGTACTTACACTACCCTAAAGTGGATAAGTGTTTTTAATATTTAGTGATGCATAAAAGAAATTAATAGGATTAATCCTCATTTATAATGATATGGTGATAAATTATTCTTCATGCCAATTGGAAGTTCCTGTGAAAAATTACCTAACTCAAGAATATTAATTGGAAGTAGTGATTTATGAATTGAAAATATAGAGGCATTATCTTTCTGGTGTAAAACACGATATATATAATTATAAAAAAATATTTAATTATATATTCAAGTAGGAATATTTGAATATGTACCAGGGATATGGTTTGAGCTGATTAATTATTATGACCAGTCATCACACTACCACCCTAGAAAGGTAAACAAGGTGGCTGATGCACTAAGTCAAAAAGACCATTGCATTTTTTCTATGATATGGATTGAAATATATACAATATTTATGGATCTAAAAAATATAGATCTTTGAAGAATGTGTAAATTGGATAGATCATATATTTCGAGGATGAATTTTTAACCATCCATTCACATGTGGATGTGGAACTACCGAAGAAGTTGAGAAATATTCCTGAGTTAAACCATTGCTGTGGTGGGATGATATGTTTTAGGAATCGAGTATGCCTCCCATCAATAAAAGAATTAATGAAGGATTTTTTGGATGAACATAATAGTCCATGATTCTTAATTAATCCTGAATGTATTAAGATGTATAGATATTTGAGAGTATTTCTTATGGGATAACATGGAAAGGTGTATTGAAGAGTATATATCCTTGAAAGACCCAAGTGAGGTTTTCTTAATAGGGTTTTTTATTTGTTCAAAACAGGTTTTTTAAAATAATGTTTTTGTAAAATAAAATATAAAATAATTTCTAGATGTTTGTTAATAGGTTTTTGTTATGAAGTTTTTAAAGGAAATATGAGAGGATTATTTTACATTATTAAGAAACACTATTACAATGCCATATGATTCAATGGTATTATAAAAAGATGTAATCTTTATGAAACATCATGATCCCAAAAGATGTGTGCTAACATATACAAAATTTATGAATTCAAAAGTGAAGATCAAAAAATAATTCTCTAGATGAAAGTTAATTTGATCAAAATGATTCTGAATGGGAGAGAGGTACTAAATTTTTACCACTCATATATGAAAAGGAAACTATTATCATAAAATAATTTCAAGAAACTGAATCTATTGAGTTTGTTCAAATGGGATATGTCCAAAATTGATCATTCATAAGTGTAGTTTTTTTAATGAAAACCCAAATTCAAAAAACCGAATGGTGTAATAATTTTAATGTTCACAAGTAAATAAATAGTTTATGTGAAGATCTGACAGAGAAGGATATCAAACTAAAAAAATTCATGTGACTAATGAATTTTTAAGTGGAAACAATGTATTCTATTATCTCTAGTTGGTGAAGAAAAATTGACAGATGCAGATGAAGTACCGAGATTGATAGTTTAAAAAATGTCGAAATTAGTAAAGAGTTTATGATATATATTGTAATGAAGTTCAATGTTATGAAGATTGATTTTAATGGAAATAAAATTTAATGTATCAAAAAAATTAAGATCCATTGAACTAACATCATACATAACATGTCAATGTAATCAATTAGATTTTATTGAGGTTTTATTGTTGGTTTAATATTGAGCTAAAGAAGAATGACCAAATAATGTCATCAGATAGTATTAGTCAAACAAAGAAACCCAAATAAACATAACTAGATAGAAGAGTTCCTAAATAATTTTCATAAAAAAATTCCACTAAAAAGATATTTAGGAGGTTTTCATAAATTTTTAATGGCCATAAATATGATGATGTTTTGTGGGTTTTATATGTTTAGTTATATAGATAATAAAATTAAGTTAAAATAAGTTCATTAACATCTATGTTTAAGTAAATATGAAGAAGGTTGAAGTCGCAGGTGAATTCATGAGTCTTTAGGAATGTTCTTGAATATTTTTTAAGAGTTGAGAAGCATCCAGTGAATCCTACTTAAGTAAAATATTTATTTTTTTCATTTCAGTTAGTTGGAAAGTGAAACTAGTTTTCCACCTTTTCTACATTGGCATCACTTATGAAAGGAAATTAATGTATTTTACAAAAGATATTTGACATCATTATTATCCCAGGAAAAGATATGAAACACCACATATTTGGTGTCATACTGAGTTTATTACTAATATTATTTTAGGTTTAATAAAACTAATGGAAAAAAATTTTATTAGAGAATTGGAAATAGTTTTTAATTTAGTTAAACTTGACAGAGAGTAATATATTGAGTTTCAAAGAAAAGTTTTTGAGGTATGGTGGTTTTATTAATTAGTTAGGACACAAATAATAAAAAAAATTAGTTTTAGTAATGTTTTCTAGATGGATTATTCTTTGTGATAGAAGGAACACTATACAAACATTACTGGATGGAGGAAAAAGGATAGTGTTTTCTATAACAATATTTGGAATCCATTTATAAAAGGTTTCACATCTTTTTTGTCAGATTAGTTTTGTAAGACATTCTTTTAGCTTATGGGATTTAGTATAATCATTCCTATCAATAGATATAATTAGTCTAATGGTATTGGGATCAAAGTTATATTTACTTCTTTCTATTAATTAATATATATGTACTGATGAGAGACACCATGGGAAGGATGTCAGTTTCCACACTTACTTAGAACATTTTAAATCTTC
This sequence comes from Viscum album, assembly GCA_963277665.1. Taxonomy (NCBI): domain Eukaryota; kingdom Viridiplantae; phylum Streptophyta; class Magnoliopsida; order Santalales; family Viscaceae; genus Viscum; species Viscum album. The sequence goes on along the minus strand of OY728127.1, from coordinate 1,404,653,814 downwards.
TACACATTGTTCACTTTCTTATCATTGTATTATTGTGAGATGAATACAAATTTTGATAAGGAAAAAACTCAAAAAAGATTTAGGGGTTAATTTCATAGAGGTTGAAATTGTAAAAAGTTTCCAATAATTCAACCCCTCCCATATATCACCAGTTCTAACAATCCTAAGAAACTTCATACTTGATTCCTGAAATATAATAATGTTAAGTATAAGATCGAGTAGCCTTTTGTGATTTTACAACCATTACCCATACCCAAATGAAAATGGAAAAACATTAACTTAAATTTCTTTATTGGACTACCTAAAACACATAAAGGGCATGATTTTATTTGGGTTGTAGTCAATCGCCTAATGAAATTAGTGAATTTAATTAAAATCATATAATATTTCTCTCTTGGTTATCTTGAAAAAATATAAATTAATTAAGTGGTATGTTTTCATAGAGTAGCATATTTTATTTTATATAATTAGATCTAATGTTTACCTCGATGTTCTTGTGAAATCTTTAATTGGCGCTTGATACGGAGTTCTATTTCAGTACTACATATCATCCTCAAAAATATGGACAGTCATATAATATCATTAAAACTATAGAATACATGATGAGATACTTCCCTATGTATTTTAAATTAGGTTGGGTGAAACACATTCCTTTGCTATAATTTTCATACCACAATATTTTCACTCAAGCATACATATAGATTCTTATGAAGCCCCCAATAGCAGGAAGTCTCAAATTCCAACGTGATTAGTTAAAGTTAGAGAATGAAATATATTGAGATCTTAGCTAGTGGAGGAAATTAAAGAGAAGTTTCTAAATACACAATATGATATCATAAAATCTCAAGGATGACAGAAAAGTTACGTTGACAATCACCAGTGAGATCTGAAGTTTAATATTTGTGAAAATGTATTTATATGAATATCTCATTTGAATTAGGTTAATATAATTTTTAATAAGGGTATATTTGTAACTATATATATCTATCCCTTTGTAATTCTTGATCATATCATAATGGTTGTTTATTTCATAGTGATTTCATCAAATACCACTCAAGTTCATGATGTGTTCTATAAATCTCTCTTGAGGAAGTACATGCCAGAAACTTCACATATACTAAACTTAGATGTCATGACATGATATAAGCATATTTATTTTTAGGAAAAACTAGCATATATTTATAACTAAATAGATAAATATCCAAGCAAAAATACCGCCGACCAGGTCAATGTTTTTCAGTAAAACCAAAAATTTGAGGAAGCTATATGAGAACATAAAGATGTGATGAGGAAGAAGTATCCTAATTTGTTATTATTAAAGTTGTTTAATTTTGAGTGATAAATTATTATATTGGGGTATAATGTAAAACTTTTGTATTTTATGATATATTTCTCTTCAAATAAATTTTATTTCTTTTATAGCTTACTGTATAATAAAAACATAGTTCGAACAAACTGTGGTATAGATATTATTATTTAATATGACAGTTATCACTTATTAGATGGATTTTATAGTATGAATATGAATAAATAAATTATTAAAAATTATTGTTTATATATGATTAAAATTAATTTTGTAATTTTTAATTGGTTATAAATAAAACAAAACCATTTGAATTTAAAAAAAGATATTTTTTTGAAAAATTATTTTTATGTGAATAATGTGTTTTTATCTTAATAGATTAAATTATTACCTATTTATGATTTACATTAATTAATTTTTTATATAATATATTACATAAAATATTTTAACACTCATATTATAGTTTTTACATGGTTATGAAAGAAGGATAAATAGGTTTTTTTCATAGAATTCATTTTTTTAAAGACAATTTTGTTCCATTTTGCATAGTCATTTTAAACTGAATTTATACAACTTATAAAATGAGAATATTTTAAAATTTACTAAATATGTTTAATCATAATATTTATTATAATTTAATAAGTTTAACTTAATTTTTTTGATTAATTATAGTAAAAACATTAAAAATGGGCTACCATTGTTAAGGTTGAAATGTGTTTACCATAGGGGCTAACCTAAGATAGAATGTGTAAAATATCAAAAAATAATTACATTAAATTGAATTTTTTATTTTATTTATACAATATACATACTATATTATAATATTTATAATTTTTTATCCTCTTTACTTGAGTAATAAATTATTATATTTTCATATTTTGAAAAAAAATAAATTCTGTCCTCTCCCTCTTTTATAAAAGAATACCACCTCTCATGTATTCCTCACACTTAATTAGACATATATATCATCCAATTAATACCCAAATACCTTCTTAACATACATCCCCAGGACATATAGCTAAAATTTTGATTATAAGACCATCATTTCAAGTATTAAGGTGTACGATAAAGGAGGTTTCATCAATGAAGAGGGTTAACTCTTAACCAAGTACCAACAATTTTATTTCTTCTTATACCTCCTATAAATATTTTTTATCAATTATAAAATAATTAATTAAGTATATTAAATATAAATAATTATTATGATGATGATTTATCAAAAATTTTACACATCCTTACAATTAATTGGAAAACGAATGTATCACTCGTGTGTATGTTTGGACTGCCGCCTACACGAAGCGATATGATTCATTTTCCATCACCATAATTCAATTCTTGTTATTACAATGGATATAATTTTTATTTATCATATTTATGATATAATTATTCTTATTTATTTATAATGTCTTATATACCTTCTTATCTTTCCATTCATTTAAAAATGATAATGTCGCTCATGCGTATGTGTGGACTACCACCTTCACACTGTACTGTGATTCATTTTTAATCACTGGTTAATTTGAGTAATTATAGAATTATATATAAAAAGTAAATATGAAAATTATTTAATGAATAAAATTATATATATGATGAAACCATAACCAAATTTCAAGTGTCAAAAACATCAAATCAAAACATCATAGCTAAACAGACTAGTTTTTACCCGAATGTTTTTTAATGGAGAAATTAGAAAGAAAAGAATAATTGGAAATTATAAATAAATGGTAAATAGTCATTTATTTATGAATGTGGTTATAGATTATAGTTATAATAATTCTATATTTATTATGTATTATATTTGAACATGTACGAAGAAAGACGTGACTTGAGGAAAGGGTTTATGTTATAATCTGATTTCATTTCAGTATTATTTGTACTAAATTTCAATTGAGGGCAATTATATTGACCGTAAACTTTAAACCCCATATATTTTACATTACCCTAGCTATTTATAATTCATTTAAGTATAAGTACCATTTATATCCCTCTTACACTTAAAATGGTTGTGAAAATGTTTTTAAATATAGGTCAACCCTATTTCTTCTTTTTTTAGAAAAACATTTATTATATGTCCATCTCTTAAAAATTGTTTTATCAATGTTATTAAATATAAATTAAAATCTATAAAATGGTTATCTTCCTTTAATTTAAATTTCTTTGAATTGTTTTAAAAATTAATATTTCTAAAATGTTTCTGAACAAGATGTTTTTTAATTTTTAAAAAAAGTGTGAAGGGAATGTTTTATTTTATCAAATATTGCATGAACTTATTTCCCTAAAATCTAAATAATTATTTTATTTGATTCCTCCTTTATAGGTTTCCTTGAATTTTTTAAAATTAAATATTTTTTTCTAAATATATTAGGAATTTTTTTAAGTTTTTATCAAAGTAAAATGATTTTTTATCATGTTTCAAAAAAGGTTCAAATGGGTTTTTAAATGTAATATTCATTTAAGCCAATTATTATGCTTCATTGGTGATATGATATTACGATACCATGAAAATTTAAATTTGTACTAATTATGGTAATGATTATTTATTGATTATTATATAAAACATGTTTCTATACTATGGGTTAATTATTTTATGATGAACCCTTTATAAAAACCATTTCTTTTCCACAAGTTATTCTTTGATGAAATGATTAAAATTTTATGAAACCTTTTTACTTTGTGAAATAAATGGGCATGCTAAAAAATACTCAACTAGGTGGGATTTTAAAAAATTTCCACAGATGATTGACGTAAACTTGTCAACATCGGTGAATAACAACACAATCTTAGTAGAGGATCACACATGAAGAGATTTAAGAACAAAAATAAACTGTAAAATACTTGGTTTAAATCAAAATCTGCACATGACGTCTGATCATCATTGGAGATCATTTATTGAATAATCCAACATTCAACAAATCTAGATTGTCTGCACAGGCTTCAAGGATCTTGTGGGAATATCATTTATTGATGTTCGAGTTCTAGCACGAAAATTCTGAGGAAGCCTTCAACGCTCCAATGATCAACGCATCACTCTTCTTGCTATACCTAAGAGAGAGAGCCCGATATGAGCTCCTTGGATTTAGAGCATCTTTCTCCAGATCATAGGTGAGAGTATAGGAGAGAGATTCCCCATGAAAAGTGATTCTCAAAATCCCCTCCTCTTCTATTTATAGTGTTTAATTAAAATACAAGGTATAGCCTCACCATCCCCAAATACATAATGAACTATCAACGACATTTTATGACTACTAATTTGAGTCATGAAAATTATTATTATCACTCTCCTATAATATATTAAAATATTACATGATAATAAATGAGTCAGTAACTTGACTTATCGTTCCCATAAATATTAATTGATCCTTGAATATTTTTAATATTCATCAATTAATATTTTTTATGTATTTACTTAAAACTCGTAAATACATTTAATAAATAAATATAATGCTCATTATTCTAAACTTGAATTATATGAATTTATTTATTGCATTGGTGATTGTTTTTTGCTTGTACAAATCTTGGGCCCCAGTGGTGGGTCCCAACATTTCCAAAACTCATATTCAGTTGAATATTGAAGATTCTGGAAAAAATATTGTGTGTGACCCTCTAGGCCCTTATCTCAACATGAATGAATAGTATTCATAGAATAAGAGTGGGATCTAGCAACCCATCATGGCCCATGAAGAGATAAATATTGCCATAGTAATGACAACCAACCTATGAACACAAACTATGTTATATAATCTCATTGTCTATAATATCTCATAATGAAGGACACATTCATTTATCATCACCCTTTTCTTGCATTATTGTTTGTTGATCTAACTGGTCAGATTTACCATCGACTGTTATGGTTGTGGTCTTATAAAGGTACTACCATCCTCATCACCATGGACTGGGATGTATTACTTCCATAACCCTCAAGTGACAAATCCTTTCTTGACCATTGAACCAATGGCATGCCACCAATGATGCACCCAACATAAACTACCTCACCATGACTTCACTGCCATGGTTTTCATCTTTCATCAACGTACACAATCAATTGACATGAATTGGTAATGATATCAACTCAAGGGACCATTACACATGATCATAGATTGTAATATCCAATGACACCCAACACATGTGGTGTTCCTATTGGCAGGTCTGTCTTCATGATCTCACTAATAAAGATCACCCACTGTGAACTTCATGAGAATAAGTCTCAATGCTTATAAGACCCCAGCACCTGATAGTCAAACATCTACGGTGTCCAATCAGTAAGATGTATCTAGACTATAGAACATATATTTAATATTAATGATAAAGTATCTAGAGGTTTTCATTATAGCCTAGGATCTCCTATAAACTTTCAATATGATAATTTATCTTTGGACCTTACCATTTCAAAGTGGATACAGAAATGTCTACACTATAATGGTAATATGAAATCATGTATAACTAAATGTGTAAACAATATGGTAATAAAAAACACTGAATCATTGGGTCTAGGGAACCCTCAATTTCAAAACTTTACATGGGTTTTGATATGATAATGTGATGAATTGTTTATGGAATTTTGGCATATATATGTTTGATTTTTATTATGTGATGGGTGGCCCCAAAATTATATATAACTCTAATTTATTGGTAATTAATGGATATCTCAAGAGATTATAATGATTGATATAGTTAGTGAACCTATTTCATTAAAAGAATCTATCCACTATGATAGTTATGTGAGTGAACCTTGACAAAGGAAATGATGGAATATGGAGTGAAACCAATCCACTGCGATTTCATTGATTGTGAGCCTTGGTTAAGGAAAGGTTTTTAATTTTTTATGTTTCTTACAAAAACATAAGTATTTTTCTTATTATATACATGCACGGATCATGATTAATTATTTATGATTCCTAATACTAATAACATATGTATTTTTTTATGAACAACCTTATTCAATGATTTTGTATTACTGATATTTTTTAATCATGTGTGATTACTATAAGTTATTATCATGTTCTCAAACATGTATGAATATGTTATGGTCACTTATGATCAATTATTGATATCTCATATATTTTACCTTATTAAGCATTCAGATAACCCTTTTTAATATTCTATATCCCAAGGATTTAAATAATGGGTTTCAGTAGGGTATTTTTATGAAACGAATTAGATGATAAATTGTTTTGGGATATTTTTAAGATCTCTCCTATAATAAGATGATTATGAATATAATCTATAAATAATATAAATATTTTTTGTTTTGGGGAATGTTTTTATGAGATGTGTTGAATATTCATCTAAAATGACCTAGTACAAATATATGAAATTCTTGGGTTACGTTAGTTTCCATTCCATTTGTGAGAATAAAAAAACTCAATAGGGAACCACCAATGTGTCTTAGTTCAATGATGAATAAATATATGTATATATGAATTGGTATAATCATTTATATACATATATGATAAATAATTTTATCCAAATGGAAATAGACATAGAAAAAATTATAGTTAAACCATCATTAGATAGTTATAATAAAAAATACCACATAACACACAATACTAAGATGATCTATACCTTTCATACCTTCTTTAAGAACCAAATATATATTTTAGAAGAGTGGGAATATGATGTATTTCAATCGTTCTCACTAAACATTCATAATGTAGTTTGAGTGAAATACCCATTCCATATGTAGTATAGGGTTTCATGTTTACTCAATTCAGGGTAATCTTGTAGCCCATTACATTAAGAATAGGATAAGAGGATTAAAAGGTTTAGGGTGTTTTAATCCCATCCCATATCATAAAATTCTCTATAAACCCATGGTTTACATGGGAATATTTTGTTTTAACACATATCCCCCCTTATTACTTTCTTTTTTATGAAGATATTCTATTTACACATATACAAGTTACAAAATATCCAACCATGATTATTAAATATTATGTAATAATCATTATCTAAGTGTAATTCAAATATAACAGTCATCCTACATATCAATATGAAAAGTAAAAATGTTGCTCTATTTTATAATAATTTCATATCAACATGGTATGTTTTCAAATTTTATACTTTCATGGAATAAAAATTATGTGTACTGATATTTTCATATAACATGGATAAAAAAATAAGTGTGCAAGACACACATCAATAATGTCACTAATAAATAATAATATTAATAATGTTATAATTTTCATGTATATTAAATCATATAATTGATGTCCCATGTTCTAGTGAATTCTTATAAAATAATGACTTAAATATAAATAAGTGGTAATGAGTATAAAATCAGGATAAAATAATTAACTTAGTATCTAGGAAATTTATCATAACACATTCCCACTCAGGATATCTCTAATAGAGGATAAAATATTGTTTAAATATTGATTTAGAACACTAGTTGAAAATTAATGTTCTTTATCAATATAAACATCTCACATCTAAAATCCATTTAAAATAAATTTAACCATTTATAATATAAATCAAATTTATAAATTCTATATTATCTTATGTATAAATTTTGGTTTTAAAATTTATATTATTCCACTTAAAAGGGGTTTATTATTTAAATAACTGAATTTTCAATTGGTTTAAACTTTACCCATATATTTAATTAAGTTAATGAATTTCACTTTGTTAACTTTAAAAATAACGCATTAGTTAATAAGGAAAATAGTTAAAGGATTAAAGATATATATGTTTTTATAAAATTAACACACTAGTTAAGGGATTTATAAAAAAAAGAGAAAATTATTTTGCTTTAAGGGGAATGAGGAAATTTATTAATTATTGAAATAATTAGATAATATTTAGTCAGAACAAGACCAGTTGTTAACTCACCGTTGATGAAACTGTTAATTGGGAATGAGTTTGTATCATTGACTTACAACTCTTTCTAGACTGGGTGAATTTAAATGACATGGTAAAGAGAACATGGAAAAGGTTCCACCATATATACATGAATAGAATAACTTTTATGCTAATTAAAATTTAATTCTATGTAATGTTATATTCACATATATAACATAATTATACATTAAATTATGAACACCATTAATGTGATATTACTCATAACATATCTTAAAATATTTCATTCCATAGAACTATTTGAAAGAAAGTATGCTATGTTAATTAAAAACAATGAACTTTCCTGAATAATGGATCATTAGAAACCAATAAATGAGGAAATATTAACTAACATTATAAAATAATTGATTTTTGGTGGTCAATATAAACAATGAAGGAATTCATAATAAACACCTAATCCCAATATATTTCTTTATAAAACCACAAATCATGGTTGTAAATAATTGTTTAGAATTTATTTTATAATGTTTCCTTAAATTACATTAACAGTATTTCATTTGATTGGAAAAAAGAACATAAAAAAATTAATTCATTGTATCCAACATAATGTAAATTTTTAATTATTGAATTAATAAAAACTAGTTTCAGGCATATCCGATAAATAACTAGTAAATTCACCAATGGTTTGTGAAATCCCTTCCTTATTCTCATTCATTATAACATCTATATTAATCCACAAGTATACACCAAATAATATCTAAAATCCACTAAAAGTAATTAAAATTCCCTTTGGATAAGTAATCCAAAAAACTAATTAGTGCAATTAATGAATGATAAAGCATAATATATACTTATATATAATACCTATATAATCCATTACATAGAACATAAACCTAAAGATATAATTTTAAACAAAAAACAGAATTCAATTCCATCTCAAAAGCATGAGAACCATTGAACCACACATAAATAATTTTATTTATTACAATAAAAATATTAAATTAATGAAAATTAAAACCTTGGGATCCCATTAGACAAAAATAATGGAATCCCCATCATTAGAAGTCATTCCAGTATCTTATAGTGAAATCTAAAATCAACATCTCCATCCATGATAAAAGAAAACTAAGAATAAATATGAATATTAATGCATGGGATGAGAGGATATTCTTATGATGGATTTCAGGGAACAAAAAGCATATAATTAATATAAAATAATAATTAAAATAAGGGTTAGTATATGAAATAGAGTGGAATGAGGAGTACCACATTGCTAGGAATAAATGGAGTCGAATTAAACAAAAAAGGGATTCAAAGAAAGAGGTAAATAGACTAACATGAAAATTTTAAAGTAAAATATTGACATGGTTCTACCTGGTAACCTTTAGAAGGACACTGGGTAATGAGTGGTAAAACCTGTGCAACCTAGCCTTTTTAATTGTCATTGAGTACCTGATAATCACCTAATAAGTACCCAGTTTCATCATTAGAAAACAAATTCATGTGAAACCCCTACAAGCCCATCCCAAATGTAAATTCCCTACCCTTAGTAGTCTAGATCCAATGGTAAATTCATTACATTTTTTATAAATATAAAAAATAAAACCCCAAGGGAAAAATTGTTTAGTAGTTTGGGAAAAGTGGATATATACATGAATCCCACATTACAATTGAAAAAAATAAAATAGATTATTTTCATTAGGATCATATTTATTGTATCTAGAAAATACCTTAATATCAGTCAAAACAATTTCCTAGAATCCTTGGAAAATTAAGAATAATAAATTAGTGATATTAAATTCTTAATAAATAAATGAATACAATATAAGCTAATAAGGGATGAATAATATGGAAATAATAAATGATAATAAAATAATTCTAAACAAATAATAAAATGATATTGAAACTTATAAATGGATATCATTACTATTTGAATAATCAAATATTCATCAATAAATGATTTCATAATTATTGAATTCATAGTACTAGACATCTTAACTTACCATCAATGCCTTATGAATAGACATCTAAAAATACCAAAAAGGCCTCATTCCAAGAGGTCTATATAAATGGGAAAGGCCACAACCAAATACCCAATGTAGTTTTTCACATGATACCTACCAATTCATCAAGGGTATATGTAATTTTGGGCCCCACCTATCACTTAATAAGTCTAATGTATTCATCATATAAATAAACAACATAAAATAATCAATATCCCATAAAAATAAATCTTTTTTTAGATTGGAATAAATACCATATAGAATATCATTACCATCCCTATTAAACATGATTATAATCCATCTACAGAAATCTTATGGATGATATCATAATATTATAACAACATTAAAGTATAATATTCAACAAATAATGTTTACATAGATAAAAAGACATTTAAAATCCCACTATAAACGTTAATGAGGAAAATACCCTTTTAACATTAAAAAAACTTATTAAAATATTAAAATTACAAAAATATTAAGGAAAAAATTTTATTTGAAATAAACATTGTAAAATTTTACAGTTTTTATAAATAAATGTTTTTTCATGATGGTGGGAAATACTATTCATGTAGTATAAGTTAAAATACATTCATTTCTCACTATTTTAAAAGGGTAAAAAAGTACCTCATTTGGAAAATGAAAATAAGATTAATTTCAAACCATTTATTTTAAATTAAAATATGGTTAAAAATTAATTTAATAAATCACTATAAAATATCAAAAATATTCCTTAAAATTTTTATGTAAAATATGGATATCGAAGAAAAATATTCTCAACCGAGTAAAAAGACAATACAGATTTTTCTTAAAAAAATTATTTATATATTATGAGTACATAAAGATATTAGAATGAAAGGAAAAAATGTAATTTAAAGAAATAATAGTATTAAAATAAAACATATTGTGATTAGTAAATAAATATCAAATATTTTCCCCAACAGATACTTCAAACATAAATAATCCCAAATAAAGATAAGATTGCGAAATAAACTATTATATCAGTTACAACATCCTTATTATTTGTCTCAAAATAATATATAATAAATATTGATTTTTATAGCTATATTATTGAACCATAATCATATATATCATGCCATATATGATTTAATTATTATATTCTATCACTGATTTATAAATTTTTTTTTGTTAAAATAATTATTCTGGGTAATAACTGCTTTTTGTTCGCATATGTTTTAGTTTGGAATTTTTGTCCTTTAAAATTTATCATGGTTCCATCATCTCCATAATTTTAAAAATTATAAAAATATATTATATATTTATTTATATTAATCGATAAAATATAGAGATAAAAAATGAATTAAAATGTTCATATGGATAGTTAGGCGTACAAACACATGAATGTTTTTCACTATTTTAAAGATGAAACGAAAGAAGGTTAAATAATAATTCAAATTTATAGAATAATTTTTATATAATATACATTATATATTTTAATAAACCCATATATATTACCAAAAATGTAAAATAAACAAATTATGTCGCTTCTTGGAGGTGGTGGTCTACACATATGCATAGGCAATGTTATTTTTTCCAAAATATTACAATGTAAGAAGGCAAGTGTGATATTATAATTAAAGAAGTAAATTATATTCATAATTTTCATATATAAAATGAAACCCATCATAAAAACCAACCATGAAATATGGAGTTGTAAAATTAATTGTATCTCTTTGTGGAGATAATAAGTCATACGTACACATGAGAAATAATTTTCATTCCTATTTGATGGAAAGATGGTGGATAATGATGATTTTATAATCATAATAAATTTTTATTGTATTTTGGATACCGAATTTATTATTTCATGATTAATATAATATATTTTAATTAGGTAAAATAAGAATTAAAAAATGATTGGTTAAATGGATTTCCTATTTTTGAAATAACTCCTTTAGATCACCTCTTAAGGGCACTAATGAAGGTTTTTGGGAAGAAAACAAATCCTATAAAATGTGTATTGGGGATTGGAATTTTTTTTTCAATTTTTGGTAAATATTTAAAGATCCAAGTGGTGTAAATATTTGCGGGTATGAGGTTCCCTTTTATAATTAAGTTGTGGGGATCTTTTGGAATTTTTAAAAAGATTAAATTATATGAAATTAATTTTGAATAAAAATTCTTCCAAATGGATATATATTTGAATTTATGATAATATATTGTTTTAATTACACAAAAAATATAATTTTGATATGTTTAGGTGGTTTTTAATACCTATATTTTGGTTTAACCCCTTAATTAACCATTTTTAACCTTAACCATGGTAAAAACTATTTACTATTCATGGGTCATAATTTAACATATAAGGTAAAAGATGGATTATAAATAAAAAATATATGAAATTGTACACATATATTATTCTAATTTTTCAATTTAAATATTTTAATTGTTCTTAAAAAAAATAATAAAAAATTAATTTGATAAAATATTAATGTCAATTTTGAAACTATTAAATTATTTTGACATTTAAAGACAACAAGACAAGGTATGAATTTGAATATTATCCATTCTAAAATCACTAATATGTCATATTCATCTAAAAATTCAAATAAAATAATAAGTCACTAAAATTATATCACTTTTAGATTTTTTTAATTAAATATTTTTTCCATTAATTGAATAAATACTCTTTTGATGTTGTGTAAGCATTTAGGGTAATTATTTAACACCTAAAATTTTTAATAAAATAATATCATTAAAATAAGAATATTATTCTAAAAATAAAAATTTAAATTCATTTACCAGGTATTTTTTCCTTATGTAGATAGATAATAGATATTTTAAACAAAGAGAGTGACATTTTGTAACTTTGTTTGATTTAGATATTCTATAGTTACTTTTCATGTAAAATTGTCCATTAAAAAAATTAAATTTCAATCCTAATGTGACAAGGGACTAATTAAATTTATTAAATATGAATTAAGATACAATATTATGACTTTGTCACGTAGTTTTATCCTTGATTAACATGATACCCCCATTACTAACGTGATAACTTTTACCACGATTAATATTCATAATTCCACAAAATAAAATGGAAATGTTTTAAAAAATTAAAACTCATGATTATAAATATGGAATCCATTTTATAAAATTTAGTACCATTATGTTTCAAAAATTATTTTTAATATAAGTGTGAAAAATTCATTGAAATATATTTTTTAAAAATACAGTTTTTTTAAAATAAAAATGAATTTATTCTTAATTAATTCCTAGAAAAATATTAGATAAATGTTATAAAATATGATTTACTATATAATATATATATTTATTTAAATAATTATATATTATTTACAAATTAAATGTAGTAATATATAAATATATTACGTGCATAAAAAAAATTTTCTAGAAAGATATATCTTTTGTTTTCCAATGATTTTTATTTTTGATTATAAATAATTTAAAACCTATGAATTTATTTTATAAATATGTAAAAATAATTTTTTCGTAATTTAGTTATTCATATTCATACTCAGTAATACAATATCTATGACATAACTCTCAAATAATATTATTTTAATAGAATATCATGGTTTGATAAAGCAAAGTGTTCTGTGCAACACATGCTATCAAAGAAAAAAATTATTTAAAGGGAAATATATTATAAAATATCTTCATGTTATATTATAAACACAATAAAATTAATTTCAACCTTTAAATTCATCACTTGGATATAAAAAATTTGGGGTATCTTTATTTCATTAGATCCTAGGGTTCCCATGTCACTTCATCGAATTTCGGATTCATTGACTGAAATTTTACTGGATGAGTAGTCTTGTTATGTAGGACGTTATCAATATAATCCAAGAGTTTTAATAATTATTATTGAAAATAAATATCATGATCTAGTGTTATGAATTTTGAGTTTAGTACATGTGATAGATTAGGTATATACTTTCTTAGAAGAGATACAAGGAACACATCGTGAACATGAGAAATGTTCGGTTGAAGCACCAAGAGATATGCTACCATCCCTACTCTATAAAGAATATAAAATGGGAAAATATACCAAGGGAGTATATTTACCTTAGTTTTTAATCTCATAACCCTCTTATATGGATAAATTTACAGAAAAAAACATTTCATCAACATCAAATTATAGATCACACTGGTGATTGTAAGCATAAAATATCTGTGATCTTTGAGCTGCCTTGATATGTTTATGAATGGATTTAAATTTATTTCCCATTTTCTCAGATAAATTATGTGTTAATGTCTTTATTTTTTAAATTTCTGCCAAAAAGTTTGGATTTATATACTTCTTACTGAAGATTGATTCTTAAGGAGCCATCTGATTGCCCATGTTAAATTCATTATTGTAAGAAAACTCAACCAGAGGAAGTTGTTGATCCCAATCAATTTTGAAATCCATAAAACATGATATCAAAATATTATCTAGGGTTTTAATGGATCTATTATACTAACAATATATAAGAGGATGATATAATATATTGGAACTCAACTCTGTATCTAGATCCCACTGAAGACATTTCCAAAACTTCGAGGTAAACCTCAGATCCCGATCAGATACAAAAAATAGTTGTAATCCATGAATCCTTACCACATTCTAAATTTATATTATATAAAGGCGATAAAGACATAAATACTATATTATATAAATATAGTGTGATAAAATTGTAAGACTATTGATTTCTGTTCAAATAGAAATATATCAATTAAATATTTTAGGTAGTCTAATTAAAAGATCCATAGTGATGTATTATAATTTCTATTCAGGTATACATAATGGCTGTAGTATAACCATGTAAATTTGTATCGTTTACTTAACATAGTGACATATTAATAACTGAGATGCATACTCAATAATAAATCTCTTCTTGTTGTCCCATTAGAAATATTATTTAGGATCTCTATAAATCTTTCAACTTATAGGATTAATAGAGAATGATTAACTATGAGCCTCATCCAATATCTCCAACATCAAATATGGTATGTATGTAACAAATAAATGGTTCCAAAACATTATCATTCCATCACAGTATAGGTTAAACTCATGAATCAAATTTACCATATTCTATAGTTTTTCATCATCCTTATGAACCTATTTAATCCCAACATATATATATGGTTTAACACTCATTCGAGAAAGATATTATTTATCCTCTTCTATCAATATTTCTAAATTTTTACTATAAAAGTTTAGAAATACTAGATATTTTTTGATTCTCATCATAGATAATCCTACATGGTCCTTTCGACTGAAAACATCTGCCACCTTATTTTTGTTCCTAGGGTGGTGATATATTGAAATGTCATAATCATTAATCAACTTCAACCACATTCTCTAGTTCATATTGAACTCTTTATAATTTAATATATAATTTAAACTCTTATGAATTATATATATATATCACCACTCATTGTTTAAAAAATTCCTCTATAATGTTAATGAAAAAATTACTATAACTAACTATAAATCATGTGTTGGGTAATTTTTCTCGTGAACCTTTAATTATATTGAGGAATAAACTACTACTATATCAGTCTTCATGAGAATTCATTCAAATCCCTTCTTTGATTCTTCACTATAGATGAAAAACCTTTTTCAACAATAGGTTAATGTATGCAAAAGTGCATTAGACATTCTTCCCTTAAAATCACAATTTTTTTCACAATATTAAATCCAAAGGAACTTGTATTCCATTTGAGTTAACATGGTGATTTAGTCAGATAATCATGATAAATTATCCACAACAGACCAATAATATCCAGCCAAACCAAGAAAACTATGATTCTCAGTCATAGTGGTTGGTCTAGGGAAACATTCAATAACTTATGTCTTAGATTAACCCATTTATATACCATCACTTGATATTATATGACCCAAGAATTAAACATTATGAAAATTAAATTCAATCTTATTGAAATTTACAAATATATTCTCCTTTTTCAAGTTCTCTATAACAATCCACAAATGATCTTAATTCTCTTCCTTTCTCTTTTAATGTAAAAGGCTTACATCTATAAAGGAAACAAAAAACTAATCTACGTAATATATAAAGACTATATTCATTAAATACATGAATATATTGGGGGAATTTGTAAGACCAATGGGATCACTATAAATTAATAGTGTTCATACCTTGTATAGAATACTATCTTTGGAATATTATTGTTTTTCCCACTCAATTATAGATATCTATAATGAAGGTATATATTATAAAATTATTGAGCTCAGAACAGTTGATAAAAAATTCATCATTAGGAGGTAGAGGATATTTGTTCTTGATACTAATCTTTTTCGATTTTTGATAATCAATGAAATGTTACATTGATCCATATTTATTAAAAAAAATAACTGGTACACCCCATGATTTTTCACTTTCTGAATGAATCCATTATCAATATTATCTTGTAATTTCTTCTTCAATTAATACAACTCAATCATGAACATTATACATTAAGTGTTTGAAATAGGTGTATCACTAGGTATAAGTTATTTGGAATACTCAACTTCAAAATTTTGGGGAACCCTAAGAAAATATTTTGGAAATATATCAAAAAATTTCAGAAGGTGGGAATAACATTGATATTGTGTTTTATCCCAATAATCTGAGATAAACACCCCTTCTAAAAAGGTATCATGACATATACAATGGATGTAATTTCCATAGGGATTTCATGTTTTCCATGACACTGATATAAGATCATATGTTAGTTTGATATATCAAACATGACTTCCCTTTATTGAAAATTTATTTGAAATTTATGTAAATAAAGACAATATATTCCCATAATAACATTTAATTCTACTAGATTAAGGATCACAAGATTATTTGGGAGAACCATTCAATAAAATTAAATTAGAGAGTTATTATTGACTTGAGTTGTGGTCATCCTACCTTTATGATTTTTTACCACCAACTCAATATCTAATCATTTAGATGGTGATAATATACCAATAAGAAATTCATCATATATAAAAGAGTGAGTAGAACATGAATCAAATAAAATATTTTCAATTATTTAGTGGATGATAAGTGTACCGTTAACCATGTGAATTGGAACTTCCATGTTGAACGTAGTAATTGCATAAGACTAACCTTATCCCCTTGGCTTCTTTTGTGGTAAGTTATCTTGACATTTCAGGGATTGGTTAAAAAAATTACACATCTCCTTACTATTAAACCTCTATACATTGATATATTCTACCATACCATTGTATTCATGATCATAATGGAGTTTTTATCTACACTTTAGGTAAATTCATTTTCCATTTAGGAATGTACTAAGGTGTTTCCTTCTATAAGTGTCACATATTTGAAATTTATTCTTTCTCTTCTTCCCATTATCCATTTTTTAATCATCATCATCTTCTATTTATTTCCTTCAAATATATACTGAATAGAGAATTATTTCACTATCTTGATATCACATGATACTATAACGTCATAAGATAAGAATGTTTAAGATACGGGTGACCTTAGAAGCATGGGATTAATCCCGTTATATAAAGAGTCAATGTTACTCTTTGGATTACATACATAGTCCAAAAAATTCCCTTACAAAATTGTGAAGTGTTCTTTATACTTATAAACATATTCCTCTTCCTTTTGTCATACAATCAATAATTTTTTCTCCATATATGATTATATTTAATTAAGAAAATAATTTTCCAATAAAAGTTAATTAAAATCCATTTATTCCATTCTTGTTATTGTCATATAATCCCTTGTGTTTTGGATCAATGACTACCGTTGTTGTAAATCACTAAAGTAAAAAAAACCATGAAAAACTTATACCGTTCATTACTTCCCAAATTGGTAAATATCTTATATAAGGAACTTATCCATTTATCAACTATAGATGGATCTATAGTTCCATTAAATGATGGATGTTTCTAATGCATAAAGTGGTCAAACATTGTTACACCACATTTTAATTTAGACCAAAACATCACATGAGAAAGGTTATTTGTCATAACATATGTCATATATCCCAATAAAGTTAAAAAAATTTCATCTCCATCTTCATCTCCAGCTCCATATTCATTATCATTCACAAGAGGGAAATTCCGATATGGATTATGTGCATTGATATAGTTCCCATTACATATACTGGGTTTTGTTTACAATAAATGGATTATTCTAGATTAGATCATGAAATCATGAAACATAATGTATAATTTTTAAAATAGTGAACCACTGAACATAAATTTAAAATTTATATATAAATAATCTCAAAATCAAAATCCTATTTTCTTTGGGAATATTCTCAAAAGTCTTTCCTAGGTTTATGTTCCCAAATATATGTTTTCCTTAATATAGTTCCTAAGGTTTCTATTAAACTTTCTCTGATATCATCTGTAAATACCCTAACCAAAGTATCCTAGATGTAGTGGCTATATTATAATATAGGTAATAAATACAATAAATTTCATCTCATGTGACTGAAATGTTTTGTAGTCTTAGTAAACTGGATACACACTAGAATCCCACATTACATTTGAAAATATAAAATAAAACATAGTATTTTCTTTTGGATTATATTTATTACCTCTTTAATATCTCTGAATATAAACAATAACAAATTTCTTCGAATCGTTGGAAAAAAACATCTTAAATGTGTTATCTTAGATGCTTAGTAATGGATTTCATATAAACGAATCCAATAAAACATGAATAATATATCCATAATAAATGAAAATAAAATAATTATATAAAAATAAAAAAATGAGATATAAAAGTATACATACATATCATACCTATTCAAATAATCATAATGGAATCAATAATATATTTCATAATGATGGAATTCATAATGTTGGACATCTAAACCTACCATCGAGGCCATCTATCAAGATATATAAAGATAGCTTCAAGGCCTCAAGCCAATAGATATATATAAATGGGTAGGGGCTTGGAAAAAAAACCAATATAATTTTTATCCTGAGAGATAATAATGCATCGAGGGGATATATAATTCCAAGCACCACATATCACTTAATAATTCCAATTAATTCATCATCTGAATAAACAATATTACTTAATTAATATTCCTTAAAAATCAATAATTGTCTGTATTAGAAGAACTCTATTATAGAATATCAACAATTTACCAAAAAAATGATCATAAACTATCCAAATAAATATGATAGATTGTATCATAGGAATATAACCTAATTATAGAATAATATTCTGAAAATTATGTTGTCATATATGAAAATACTTTCAAAATCCCAATGGAAATTTTCTCGACGAAAATACCCTTCTTACTTTGAAAATTCTTATTAAAATATATATTTTTTCAAATATTAAGGATTTACTTTCAAATAATCCAAATAAAAATATAAATAAATCTTTAATTAAATCATAGGTTATAACAAAAATAATTTTAATTCATGTCCTATAAGTTATAAAAACATTCCTTTAACACTTTTGTAAAAAGGTCAAAAAGTACCCCTTTTGGAAAACATAAAGAAGAATCCATTAAAAAAAATAAAATGTAAAAACTGGTATAAAATTTCATTAATAAATCATTTGAAAATATTATGTTTTTTCTTTAAGCCATTTTATGGAAAATATGGGTATGGAACCAAAATATTTCAGACCAAGTTGACAGGAAAATTTAGTTTTCCTTAAAAATGTTATTTTTGTATCTTCAGTACAAAAAAGAGATATAAATTAATGGAGAAAATTTAATTTCAAAAAATAACCATATTTTAGTAAAATATATTAGTTTCAAGATATAAATTTCAAATACTTTCCCCAATGGAGACTTCAACATAAACAATCCCAAATAATGATGTGATTGTGAAATAAAACCTTACCTCGTGTTCAACTTCCATCGTATGTGTTATAAACTAATGTATAATAAATATAGATTTATTATATATCTATTCTAGAACTAAAATAATGTAAATTATACCATATAACATTTATTTACAATCATTTATCACACTTTTATTGACATTTCTTTATTAAAATTGTTGTTCTGGGTAATAGTTGATTAATTTTTCATGTATGTTCTGGATTTTTAGTTTCAATCCTTTTAATTTCATCTATATTATACAAAAAAAAATATAAACAGGATATAAATAACATATATATATATATATTATATTAATCTATAAAATATATAGATAGAAAAATGAATTACACCGTTCTTAGAGATAGTAGGTCAAACGTACGTATGAACACTATTTTTTACTTTTCAAAGGACTGAAAGAATATAATTTAAATAAAAATACACCTTTAAATAATAGTAATTATATAATATACATAATTTATATTAATTATATATATCCATATTACCATCCATGTAAATAATAAATGAAAAATAGTCGCATCGCATCATAGAGGTGGTAGTCCAAATGTAAGCACGAGTGGCATTATTGTTTTGAACTGGATTGGAAGGTAAGAAGGTCTATGTGATATGATAATTATAGATATATAATTATGTAATTAATATCATATATATACATTAAACCCATTATAATAACCATCTATTAAATATGGTTGTTAAAAATGAATTGTATCACTATGTGGACACGGTAAGCTATATGTAAGCATGAGCAAGAGTTTCACATCCCATTTTATGGGAAAGAGGGTGGATAGTGATGATTTAATTATCATAATAAAATTTAAGTATATTGAGGATAATTTTTTAATTATTTTATGAATAATATAATATATTTATATGAGGTAAAAGAATAATTAAAAGGAAAGAGATCGATTAAATGGATTACCTTTTATTTGAAACAAAACCTTCAGATCACCACTTAACGACCATAGATCTTGTATTTTGAGAAGAATAAAACCAAATTAATTTATATATGGGGTTGAAGAATATAATTTCATTGGTTTTTGTTGATCTAAAATGATCATGGTGTTGAGAATAAGTGCGGAAGGGAGGTTGCCTTTTTCAATTGAGGTGAGTGGCACTTTTGGAATTTCATAAATTATTAAATTATAATAAAGTTTTTCTCAAGATAAATTCTTCCAAATGGACTTATATTATAATATAATATAGGATTATATTGTAATACCATAAATATTTTTATAGGTTTATGTAGTTCTTTAAACATTTATTTTTTTAACCCCTTTGTTAACCATTTTTAATATTAACCCTGGTAACAACCTTTTTACACTTAAAGGGTTATAATTTTACATATAAATTGGAAATTGTCTTATAAATTTACAAGGGAAGAAATTTGAAACCATAAATTACCCCAATTGTTCACATTCAATATTTCTATGATTATATAATTTAATAAAATATTATTTTGACAAAATATCATTAATGTCAATTTTGAAAGAATTCAATTGGTTTGATTTTGTTGACAACGAAAAAAGATAGAGTTAAAAATATTATACTTATATATCACTAATATGTCATATTAATTTTACAAATTCATGTAAAACTATAACCCATTCACACTATATCACTTTTAATATTTTAAATATCATTCATTTTTTTAATTAAATGAATAAATATTATTTCAGTGGTATGTCAGCATTTTGAGAAATTATATTATACATAAACATTAAAAATAAATTACCATCATGAAAATAATTTTATTATTCTCAAAATATATGTTTATACTCATTCACCATTTATTTCATTTGTGGACACAAAATGGATATTTTAAACTATGAGAGTGATATTTTGTAACTTTAATTGATTAAATATTATATTATCAATTTTGTTGGAAAAGTGTCCATTAAAAAATGTAAATTTCTAGCCTCAAGTAATGAGGGTTGAATTAGATTTATCCAATAGTAATTAAACTGACATATTGGGACTTATCACAACGTTTTAACCACGATTAATCAAATTTACCCTTTACCGATATGATAAATTTTACCATGGTTACAATTCATAATGCCTAAAAATAAAAGGGGAAATTTTGAAATAATTTACCCCCCCCCCAATTATAAATATGGAATATATTTTCTCAAACTCGATAACTATATGTTATAGAAATTAATTTTAAAATAAGTGATCAAAACATGATAAAAAAAATTATTATAAAAATACAATTTTAAACACAAAACATGAATTATTATTATCTCATGCCTAAGAAAATATTAAATTATTGTTAGAACACATTATTAAGTATTTAATATTTATAAATTTATTAAAAATCATTCACCACTTGTTATTAATTAAATTTATTAATATATAAATATATTTTATAAATAAAAAAATTCGAAGAAACAACACTTTTATTTTCTAATGGTTTTTATTTTTATTCCAAAATAATTGATAATCTACAAATTAATATTATAAATTAGTAACCATAAATATTTCATAATTTAGTTATTCCAATTCATAATGACTAATCCAATGGATTTACGATAATTTTACAAGATAATATTTTAATAGTATATCATTGTTCATTTAAACTTGGTGTTGTTTATAACACTATTTATCAAAGAAATCAAATTATTTAAAGGGAAATATATTTTAAAATAAGAGGGTATTACAAAAAACCCCACATTTCACTGATAAAACATCAATACATGTTTATAAAAATAATAGATTATGTCAATAAACACCATAATTTATAACTAAACCCCAAAATGAAAATTGGCCCCTAAATCAGAAGAAAAAAAATAAAAAAGTATCATGCTCTCATTTAATTTTTTTAATGATCAATTTTAATTGGAACCATAAGGACATAGATATTATATATCACCCCATTATTAAACATTTCATCCACAAAAATTTCAACTAATTATCCATTTCTAATTTCCTATGTTCCTAAGAACTAAGATCAAACTCTCCTCCCAAAAGCCACTATATCCCCAAGTTATCCATTACAGATCAAAACACTAATTTCTATCCCAAAACACATTATAGATCCTCATACATGAAGTATTAATCTATCTCAAATACAAAAAACAACAAAATATTCCAATACTCCGGAATACATATCCAAAATAAACATTAAAACTCCAGTATATAACATTACAAACCGAAATAAACTCAAGTACCAAATAGAGATATCATGTATAATCTCAATTAAACATTCAAAAAAATACATAAATATTAATAAAAGACATCTAAAATTAATAAAATACATATTATACCCAAAAAAAATTAATGTTTGAGGGATTATTAAATTTTTTGAAATCACCAAATTATCATTAACTAATGTACTCTCATTCTTATAGGCTCCGTAAAATAAATGAATCTAGGTTTTATCCATTGTTGATCTACAATTAATTTTTAACTTATCAAAATTTCAAATTTTCATAATAGTTTTTCCTTGTAATAAATTCCATTTTCAAAATCAGACATCATACCCATTTCCTAAAATACTAAATTTTAATAAAAAATTCTCTTTCAAATAAATTTTTTTAAAAATGCCAACCCATTTCAATTGTTTGATAAGTAACCACTTTAAGAAACTAAATTTCCCAAAAGTGACTTACACAAAGATTAAATTTGTGAAAAAATTACTTCAAATAAATTTCTGTAGTAATATTCATTCTAGATTACTCATCACTTTTCAAAATTCAATTTTTATTCAAAATATGATATTTGAAAATATTTTTCAGAAATTTAATAACATTAATGGGTTATATAAAATCAATCATGAGTTATGAAAAAATTTCACCTATAATGTAATTCATTAAATATAAATGGAATTATTATAAAAATAAAATTAGATAACTATATCATAAAAAACATTTTTTGTATGGGTTTTGGATATCAGAAGAAATTTGAAATTTCCTTTTGGTGAATAATTAATTTAGATATATGGAATTTTAATTTGTAATTTGAGAGTTAAAGCATCCTGAGATGATGTTTTTGGATATTATTATATGATTTAGAGGTTCCTTGGGTTCTTAGAAAAGTCTTAGGATATTTGGACTATGTTTTTGTAGATTATGATGGATTCTAACTAGGGTGCATGGTTTGGTGTTCACAATTTAATAGAAACTACGAAACACCATGAGTGTGAAGATGTTTATATTTTTTTTCTCAATCACATGGTTTTCTAGCATGGTTAAAGAACATATTAGTGGAAACCAAGAAAATATCAGAATAAATCATGTGATATTGGTTGAATTTATGGATTCATGCATGGTTTGTGCTTGGTTATAAACAAACCATGTGAGATGTTATAGACTAAAGAACTTCTAAATTTCATAGTTGGAGAATGGTTTAGTTAACTATTCATCCAATTTTTTTGTCTCATTTAATGTAGAGAATTCCTATTTTACCATATGATTTTAAGAGAGAAACCCCCTTCTTTTCTTCTCCTCCTTATATTGTGTGACTCATGAGGCCTCTCCCTTTCCTTCATATTTCTCCCCTTTGATTTTGGGTGGGGTTTGAGTAGTTCTTTGGAAATTTAAGGTGAGTTTCACCCTATTTGACCTATATTATCCCCCTTGTTCCCTATTATTTAATTATTAGTTTCCTCCAACAAGGTGTTTTATGGATGTTTCACACAATCATAGTTATGTTACTTGAGTTTTTTGGGGATTTCACATAGCCTTGTAAGAGGATTTCCTATGATGAAATCTACAAAATATCATGTTTCATTTTGATAAAGGTATTCTACTATGTAATTTTATTTATGTTTTTTAAAATTAAATTAAATTTCATATTCATTTTACATCATTTGTTATGGATTTGACTCAAAATGATTTGGGAGTGTGTCATGGACCTCTCATGTATGTTTGATCAGGTTTTTAGTGTGGAAAGGCTGTTATGTATGTTTTTTATAATTATAAATTTTGGATTAATTATAACAGTAATAAATTTTGAAAACATTTTCAATGGATTTTTTTGTCATATGATTTGTTTCATTCCAAGAATGGGAAATTCCCCCAAGATCAAGACTTTAGATAGAAGTTATGGATTGTTGAGTTATTACGATATTAGTCACAATTTTATTAAAATTTAAATTTAATAATAAAAAGTTTAATTAATTATAATTGATTATAATAAATTAAAATTGGTGTGACAGATTGACATAGGTTCCTGATATGTGGATGTGAACTTAGATGAGCCTAAGAAAGAATATTAGGTGATGAATAAAAAATGAAATTGATTCACAATTTAGGTAAGTGGTCTTTTGTACATTACCTAATGTTTTTATACATATTTTTATATGGAATGTGATATGCAGTATCACCACTAAGGGTGATGCCATATAGTAAATAATTTTTTAATTTAAAATGAAATTCATGGATAAATAGGACTAGGTGTCAAGGACACAAGGGTTCATAGGAACTATCTTGATTTCCTGGGTCACCAATAGTCAAGGCCTTCATAATGATTATGTATTACTTGGGTCATTGAGACCCCATGAGGGTTGTTTATTAAATTCAATGAGGATATTGTAGTATCCCTAGTGTAGGGGGCCCTAGATACCTCTAGGTAGAGTTGGGTTATAAATTAAAATTGTTATCTTGGGATGTGTCTATGTGGACCATTGAGATGTTATAAAGCCTTTGGGATAGTGATATATTCATGAGGTGACATTCCCCCCCCCCCCCGACAAAGACATGATTACATGGGAAGGTAGAAACTGAGTAGATGGATGGATAGGTTGGGTGTTAAGATCATCCTAGAGTGACTTGAAAAGGGAATGGGCTTAAGGATATCTCTTTTGTGAGATTTTTCTAAGAGGCCAGTGAGGTCTCAATGAATCATACAGATGTAGATTGATGTATTACTCTTGGGAGGTGGGTATTTCACTGAGAGTTGAGTATAAGAAAGTGGTATACTCTTTAGGTTTCCACATTTTGGGTGTGGCCTAGGGGACCCCAATGGATATCCCAGTATTATGATAACCCTAGAGAGAGTTAGTATATGGGAATATGGTAGTAATGATTGTAAGTGTCACCTTTGAACTCCAATGAATGTTTTTATCTTGTTATGGTTGTGACAATTACATGTAATGTACTTGAGAGGTAGACTATGTTTATGTGAGATGGTCATGGGTAAATGGTTATCCCTGATGAGACATGTACATGATATATCAATGTAATGACCTTACACCCCTCTAATAGTCATGTGATGCATATAAAAATTAGTTAAGGTGTTAAGGGTAGGATATGAACCCTGGTAATAGAGGCTTATTACATGATTTTGGGTAGGGTGTGTGACCCCTAGGTTGATAGATATTTTATTTTGGACATGGGATGAAACCCCCCTGTGTATGATGGTTTTGGGTAAGGGATGTAACCACCCATATTAAGGGATATGTTATTTTTGGGTAGGGGATGTGACCCCCTACACAGGTTTGTGTAATATGGGATACCCTGATTATAATTTTTCCACTAAGCATATATACCGATTGGGTCGACCTCAATGTTTGGAGCTCATTTGTACAAGGTGGGTCATACCCTATGTGTTTATCTCTTTTATACCAGGAGGGATAGTCCCAAAGTGATTATCTCTTGTATAACTACTGAGTCAAACCCTATGAGTTTATATTTATATACTAGGGTGCATCACCCCTGGTGTTTATCTCATGTTTACCGAGGTGAGTTAGACCCCCAATTTTTATTTTGGTTAGAATGATCATGTGATGTTACCAAAGAAAATATAATAGTATTCAAAGTAGGTATATTCAATATTAGGTGTCACATTAAAACCTGATAATCGACATGGATATTTATTTTAAATTCTCTAGATTATTTATTTATTTGGATGAGCATATAACATTTTTACACCATTATTTACTAGTTATTTAAGGGACTACATTGGTGGTTCCATACCAAGTTGTACTCAAACCTTTCATATAAAGGAATTGAACTTGTGTTCCCAGGTAGATCTCACTTAGTTGTGGGATTGGGTTAGGTCAGGGACTAGTGTTTCTTGATCAAGTAGGATAGATCAAAAGGGTTTAGGGTACTAGGATGAGGTATGGATCATATATTCAGTGGAGACTATTGTATTAATTTACTATTTTTTTCTTTTATATGTGTGATCAATGTAGTGAGTGATAGGTCTTGTATTTTAGAACTATCACATCTCTATATATTGATTGCAATCATTTCCAAATGATATTATCTTGAGTAGTCTTATATTTATATTATTTTAAATATTTAGTTATTTATTTGTTATTATGAACTTTGATATGGAAGTATAGTCTTCTCATGGTACCATCGTAGACCCTCATTGGTAGATGGTACCCCTAGAATATGAGTAGGAAGACCAAGGTCTATTCACCCTTGATCTGGTTACTAAATAGAATGATCCATTTAGGGATGTAGCTAATTGGTATCAATTTAGTTTATGTTACTGAAATTACCCTTCGATCAAATAAAATTTTATCCCATCGAACTATTAGGGTGATAGTAGGCTGGAGACATAATAATGTGTCAATGCTTGTGAAAGATCCTATACTATCACACTATGATCAGTTTATCTAGTGGGAGCCTAATTTACAAGGTATATTAATTTTACATTACTAGTTTTTACTTTTATGGTTGTATAATTTTACTTCATGTGACGTACATTGGGTTTTGAGGGTTGGTATTTTTTATAGATCTGGCTCTTACATGTAGTGTAAGTAGGTATTCAATTCATCATACATGGAACATAAGATTCATATGAAATGTGCATTAATGGATGAATTATATCATTGATGGTAGGTTTAGTTGTTTAAAGCTTCAAAAATAACCTATATGTAGTTTTCCATATATGTTTTTGGTGGAATTATACTCAGACAGACTAAGATGTGTATTTCCTTCTACTAATAGGTCAAGTGTATCTATAATGTTATTATCTTTAATGATGATGGTGTATCCACACTATGTGTGGGAGGTGAAGTGTCCCGTAGTAAATCAAAACAATAGCATCATTCCTAGATAATGTATCTGATCAATAAGATGGGTCTAGTTATTTAAATTTTTAGTAACAACTTATATTTTGTTTCCCAATATATATTACAATTAATTTTTACATAACGAAAATATATGAATACAATTTTTGGATGCCATTAATCATCATACAATACTGATATGTATGTTTTATATGAATTTATCCTCTAATGTTCTTATAATATAATTATTCTTAGAGAGGGTGGGTTCCCTAAGAGTGGCTGGTAATTTTTGTATGTGATGCAGCTATGAAAATGTTAGAACCTAGTATGGGTGTTTCAACATGTGATTTTTTAGGAGTTGTTTGAGATGGGGGATGGATGATGTCCCATTGGATATGAAATTTGTGAGATATGATTTAGGTCTATGTGAGAGTACCTATGACTTGACATGTGAATCATAATACAGGTGAGTCAGAAAGTTGTATTGGATGAGGGTAACCTAATAGTGGGGTTGGCTCGGACTATGAGATTATTTTAGACATGTATAATGGGGAAATGTTTGTGTTAATATTTATGTATGTGATATTTTAGGGAATATTTATTTCAGTAAAAAAATTAGTAGAGGATATTTGATACATTTGGGGTTTGCAAGAGAGAGGTGCTTGGATTAGGTTTGGTATGTTGTGAGTGATTGGATACCACGAAGGGTTTGAGGACAGACATATGGTGTTCCTGGGGAATTTGATATGTCAAGATCTAAGACTTAATTTTTTCTTATGTTTGGTTCTGGGGGAGAGATTATTCAGATTTTTAGCCCTATTGGATATTTATGAATTGTTCAATAAGATAGTTGATAGTGACCCAAGAGGGTAAAATCTAGGCTGGACAAAGAATTAGTAGATTCTTCCATTTTAGAATAATTCTTAGGGTGGCCATTTTTTGTCTGATAAACCAAGGCATAGTTGATATTCTTAATTTTTAAGAGGACCATTAAGTATAATCCTTGTTAAATAGGGCTAAAATGTGGTAGGCATATGATTATTGGTTTTTTTGTGATCCTTATCCTTATGATAAGTGATTCACAAGAGCATGGATCGGGAGGAGTGACATGTGTTTAATAATGAAAACTATTTTTATTACTCAAGGAGTGGTATAGGGTAATCCATATGGTGGGGAGTCAACATTGTACGTTGTGGAATGACCCTCATTACAAATGGAATATGGCATATGTTGAGGGAGAGATTCTCGTGATGTGGAAATGGATGGCCATTGATGTCCTGATATGACGCTAGATTTTGATTATGAAAACTATTTCTAGTAATTATATATGGTAACTAATGGAACATGGGGTGTGGTGATTAGTAATTTTTTAGTGAAGAAATGATTAATTTACCCTATGTATGGGGTTTTATATCAGTCGCAATTATATGACCCTTGAGTAGGAAGGGTCATTAGGTTTTCATGATGAAATTTTTAAGTTAGTGACTAGAATGGTATAGATTTATATATATTCCCCAGTGACTACTATATGTGGAGTTTTATATGGGATTTTGGATTGAGCCCATATATGAGTATCAATATCATGATGAACTTGAGTTTATCTAATAGTGTTTTAGATCAATAGTGTGTCAATTCTCATGGTAGAAAAAGATAATAGTTTTGGTTGGTTTTGGATCCAATGATAAAATTACAATGAGATTCAGGTACAAATTATGGTGAGAATTTTTTTATGATACTTATATTACCTTGAGATAATGGCATTGTGATCAGATGTTTTGATAGCACATCAGTAAGATATACTAATAATTTTTTAGAAAAGATAGACAGAGAAGTTCCAACTATATTTTTTGTATTTAATTGTTTATGGTGTGTTGTAAACTAGATCTAATACGCTGTATTAGATAAAAATGTTTAAATTGTTTTTGGTTTAGGGATTTATAGGGAAAGTTTGCATATTTGGATTGGTATTTGGGGTTCATTTTTTTTGCGTTATTATATGAACTGTGTTAGTCATTAAAGGATGGAACATGACCTTTTATCATTGAATAGATAACTGATTTAGTTCAATATTTTTTATTATAAGACCATAAATTCTTATCATGGATGAGAAGTGTTATTTTGGGGAGGTGGTTAAACCCTTTGTCCAAATGTTTTTAAAAATTTTATGGAATTTGAAATTTCATTTTGTTGGAAAGTTAATTTTGAGAACTATGATTCTAATTTATAATATGAGAGTTTATGAATATTGAGATGATGTTTTTTAGATATTTTTTAAAGCCCAATTTGTTTCAAGGATGGTCAAGAAAATATTTGTGGTTTTGGGTTATGTTTCAAGTGTTTATATATAATTATATCCAAGGTGCGTGGTTTAGTGTGAAAGGTTAATGAGAAACCACAAAACATCCTGATTTTGAGGAATTTTACAATTATTCTTCTCAAGAAAATGGATGTCTCGCATTGTTATAGAATGGTTTAGAATAAAATATATAGATATCATAGTAAACTAGAGGAGTTTTCTTAAAATAGTTAGTGATTCACAATTTGTTCATAGTTGCAGAGAAACAATGTGAAATGGTGTAAACTGAGGTTTTGTTAGTTTCATCGTTGAAATATTGTTTGTTAAAACATGAAGCTAAACCTTATAGGAATGTTGTTCTTGGATATTTTATACTACATAGTTATAACATAGTTTTACAAACCACGCAACACATTAAAAGTAGAAAATTACCATTAACCCTAGTGAGTATAAGAAGGAAACCCCCTATTTTCTTCTCCTTCTCATGTGTGACATAGACAACCTCCTTTTTCCTTATTATTTATCCCCTTTGATTTGGGGTGGGTTTCAAGCCATTTTTGAATATTTTTAGGTTATTATTATCCTCAGTTGGCATGTGTTCTCTATATTCTTCCCTCTTTATTAATTTTTGGTTTCCTTCAGTTAGGGTTTTGATGGTGGTTTCACTAAGGCAATGTAAAATCACCTTAGTTTGATGGTGATTCTATAAAACCTTGTGAAAAGATGTACCAAGACAATATCCACACAACACCTCACGTAATTTTGATTAATTTACATTATCATTTAATTTTATTAATTTATTTTTCATAAATTAAATTAAATTTCCTATTTATTTAGCATTTCATGTTAGGGATTTTGACTGAGATTATATCAGGAGTGTGTCAAAGACTTACCATGTGCATTCTATAGTGTTTATTATATGATGAGGGTGTTTAGTGAGATTTTAAATATTAAAAATATTTATAATAATTAAAAAATTCATTAACATTGATAATATTTGATAATGGGATATCATGTCCTAGGTTTTACTATGTGGAAGTAACAGGCTTCACCCCATTGGTCAAAGATTTGGTGGCCAGTTATGGATCAGTGGTTTATTAGTTGATTAGCCTAAATTGAACTAAATTGGGAGTTTAATTTTAAATTATTTATCTATTAATAAATTACCATAATTAATTAAAATTGGAGTTATGGAATGATACATGTTCTTTGGATGTGGAAGTAAACTTGGATGATCCTTGGTAGAACCATTGAATAATTAATTAAAAGGGAAATGAATTCTTGATTTAGTTAACAAGTATTATTTACAGTACCTATAGATTTTATAAAAAAATATGGAATGTGATATATGTTATCACCACAATGGTATATGACCTTCATTAAATAAAATGTTTAATTTTAAATTAAATTCATGGATAAATTGAAAAAAATTCATTTTCACAACGGTCCTTGGGAAATGGATTGATTTACATGATCGCCGATGACTGAGGGATTGATTATGAATATTTTTTCATTAGGAAACTAAAACCCCATTGGGTTTTTATTAAATTTTATGAGTGTAGTGTAGCGGACCTATTTTAGGAGCCCTTATAGACCTCTATATAGAATTTATTGATAAATTATGATGGCTGAAAGTAGAATTGTCCATGTGGTTCATTAATAGACCATAAAGACTTCCGGATAGGGAGGTGTTATGGGGTGTGTGTTCCTCCCCCACTATGATGTGATTACCTGGGTGGGTAAACCCTTAATTAACATATTGATAGGATATGTGTTCAGAAAAACCTAGAGTTACTTGGAAAGGGAATGGTCTTAATTATATCTCTCTTTTGAGATTTAACTAAGAGTAAAATGAATCCTTGATGAGCCTATCTTATGTCGATGGAGTTGTACTGATATTTATGTATGTATAGAGGGACCCTAGTGATGTGTTTGCATTTATTGTGTGACCTAGGGGATCCCGATGGGTGCCCTATGAGATTTTGACCCCAGTGATAGGTTGTATATGAGAACTAGGAAGTGACTATTATGGGTTCCACCTTAGAAGCTAAATAAACATTTTGAGTTTGTAATGGATGTAGTAATTATAGGTCATGAACTTGATATGAAAACTTTTTTAATGTAATATGGGCTTTTGTAATTGGTATTCCTTGAGGATACACATACATAAAATGTCATGGTAGAGATTTTCTACTCATCTGAGAAGTATGTGATGCCTTTAATAATGGGATTAGGTTTTGGGGGTGGAATAAGACCTTGGTAATGGAGTCCTGTAACCTAATTATTAGAAGGGGATTTAATCCCCCTAGAGGATAGATATGTGATTCTATATAGAAAATTAATCACCCATGCATGTAATGGTTCCAGGTATAGGATGTGACTATAACAACCCTCCACTTTATTACACACTTAAACATGATTTATTACATAAAAATTCACTTAATAAAACTCTGAGGAGCGAGAGGTATAATGTATTTTGCGATTAAGAACATTACAAAACAACTTAAAATGTGAAATAAACATCTTTATTTGAAACTCCTTTCACATGACCAAAAACATTCCTTCGTACTTAGCATTGCATGGGATAACCTGAGGAAACGCATAAAAAAAGGGAGATCTATAAAGACCAGTAAGGGAGTAAAAAAGACCTAAAAGGAATAATACAATACATTTTAGGAAATAGGAATATCAAAGGAGCATAATAGAAACATGGACATAAAGGCATGGTATAACATGATTATCATAACATGGAAATGTGGAAATAACATTTAACATGATATTAGCACGAGACAAGTCCAATTGCACATGGAGAATTGGTAAAACCACATTGCACTTGAATTATCATGAGTAAACCCTTATTTCAATTGAATTATCATGATACTAATCTTTACTCATTGCATTGGAGCGGTTTCAGGGTGCACCCTTCTTAATAATTTCATTTCATGGATAAGTGTGTGACATGGATCATATAACATGGATTCATGAAACATCATCATTTATTCAAAGATAACATAATTCCGAATTAATACATGAAACTATATAATAAATAAGTTGAATGTGAATAAATCTTAATACCCTTGATAGAGAAATTGGCATGGTATTCACTACACACTGACTTTGGCTTGGAACATTGCAGTGCAATTTCAGTAACATAACAATGTGACATAGGAATTCATAAAAATGGAAGATGAGAGAGAAATGGGTATATCATCTTATGAACATGAAATGGACTGTAATGGGGTCATATAGAAACATTTACCAACATATGTAATGGAATTTAGTTTCATAATATAAAATAATTTCTTAAATGCAAATGAAAAGAGAAAAATTCCTCAAAGAATTTCAGCACGGTAACGAGTGTACATGGGAGGAATTAATGAAAGAGAAAGAGGTATGTCATCATTAAAACATATGTAGGTAATTATTATGGAGGTGATAAATCATACCCCAACATTTCTTATTGAAAATAAATGGTTATAACAACATAAAGAAATTTGGACAAAATGAGAAAGGAATAAATCTTTTACTTGAAGTGTGATCCCAATGGCTTGGGAGGGGCTTAAGAGAGGCTTATAGGGAGCTTGGGGAGCCTTGGGAGCTTTTTAGAGAGATTAGGGCAGAGTATGGACGTTATCCATGGGTTATTATTAAATAGAAGTGGGAGCTTGTGTGGGTTTATATACAAAAAGAGAGGGAATTCTTTATTATTTACATTTTGGACACCATATATTTACTAATCAAAACTACAAACTAATCCATGGTTATTTCCAGGGTTTTTTCCAATGGGAAGTGGATAACATTATTTTATAAGTGTAATGGATGAATATAATATAATATTGTGATTTTTTATGTGGATGTGTGTCACACTATCAAAGAAATCATTTTAAAATTTAAAATGTTTTATAAGTCTTAGAGGGTCCACAAACTCTTTGTAAAATAAATCAAACAAACCTAAAAAAAAATTATTTCATTGGTAACACATATATTTGATGAAAAACCCCTTTATAGTTTTTTACATCACTAATGTGTCATTATGATGTCATAAAACACATTATAATTAAACGGTATTTAATTTTTACCCAAAAATTTGACTATTTTAGAAAATTATGAAAAATTCCTCATTGGATAATTTCAACATACTTATTCCAAAAATAATATTCATTTTATATAAATTATTTTCTAAATATTTTAATTTTTTACATTTAAAATAAAAACGACATTTATGGAAAATTCATGGGTTTTGACAGAATTAGCTTTCAAACCTTAATAAAAACTAAAATTACATTCATAAAAATTATTTTAATAAAAAAAATTTTAAATATATTATTTATTTTAAAAATCACGTAATTCAACAAAATAGTTTTCTAAATTGAATTTTAACTGAAAATATAATTTTTTCTTTAAAAACAATTTACAAATTAACAATAATAAAATGAATGCATATTGATTATTCTATACAAAAATAAGGCAAATAATAATAATTCTATGGTCTTGTTACATAAACCTTTATAACACCGGCATATGACCTAAGGCTATGGAGTGTGATGGTGACAGACTCTTGGGGTTGCTCGGATAACATCGCTCAGGTGGAAATCTCTATCAACATCCACTTCTCCAGTAGGATGTTCTATTCAAGCTTAACGTGTTGAATCTCAGCTTGATCTTCGTCAAGATTGAAGCACAGTGACCCCACCTCTTTTCCAAGCTCTGACAAATGGGCTTCGTATGGAGCAATTCTACTGGATGAGGTCATCTCTTCTTTTATCCGAGTAAATTGGATTTGTTAAAACCCTATATTTATACTAACCATGTGATCAATTTTCAACGGCTATATTAGAAACCACAAAAATTATTAATGTTATTTTGAAATCCAAAAAAAACATAAAACCAAGGAAGTTTATATTTTATATAACCATTTTACATACTATGAAATTTAACTAGATCAAGAATAATTTTCATTAATAAATGTTTGGGTCATTACAATCTTTCCCCCTTAAGAAATTTATCCCTCAAAATTTTCTTTTCCCACAATAAATTTTTTTTGGGTAACTCAACCTCAACTCTTCCTCTATTTCCCATGTTTCTTCTTCAAACATGTGGTTTCTCCAAAACAATTTCATGAGGGGAATTGTCTTGTTTCGAAAAACATTTTCCCTATGATCTAATAACCTCATTGGCTTCTCTTCAAAGGTGAGGTCATTTTACAATGGTACCACCTATAGATTGAGTATATTCGAATGGTTTGGTATATACTTCCCCAAGAGTTATACATGGAATACATCATGTATATGAGATGGGTTCTGTGGGAGTGATTGTCGATAGGCCACTACTGCAATGTGATCAAGGATCTCAAAGGGGCCAACATACCTTGGACTAAGCTTTACCTTCTTCCCAAATATCATAACTCTATTCCATGGTTATATGTGGAGGAATACCATGTCTCCAACAACAAAATATAGGTCTTGTTGATGATTCTCTTCATAGCTCTTTTGTCAACTCTGAGTAGCATTATTGTGCTGCTGGATGGTCATAACGTTCTACACCGTTTGTTCGACCATTTCTGGACCTAAGAGTTTTCTCTCCCCAACTTCATCCAAACATGTCGTTGTTCTTCACCTCTTCCCAAAAAAGTATTTATACTGATACCCCTAGATTATAGAGTGGAATATATTATTTTATGAGAACTCAACTAGAGGATGTTGTTGATCCCATCCTCCTTTGAAGTTCATTGAGCATGCTCTCCACATATCCTCAAGTTTTTAGATAGTCTGCTCAGATTAGCCATTAGTTTTCAGATGATAATCCATAATAATGTTCACCTTAGTATTTAGATCATGTCAAAAACTCTTCCAGAAATTATAGGTGAATATTGGTTCTTGATTCGATACAATAGATAGTGGTACTCCAGACAACCTTATCACTTCTATGATATATATCTGTTTCAGTTGATCCAATTAGAAATCCTCTCGAATTGCAATGAAGTGTGAAGTCTTTGTAAGAAGGTCCACAAAAACCTAAATATAATTGTTTCCTTTGTTTTTATTCAGATTTCCGGTGACAAATTCCATGGCGATGTTTTCCTATTTCCATGATAGTATGGGTAATAGTGGAATCACCCCCTTATACTTCTCCCTATCTACCGTCACTTTTTGACATACCATGCACCGTAATGTATACTCAACGATCCACTTCTTCATATTATTCCACCAATAAAGCTCTCGGAAATCTCGATACATCCTTGTGTTTCCTAGGTGAATGGAGAAATTTGAACCATGTGCATCATCAAACAATTCTTTCTTTAACTCCATATTTTATGGAACACATAGTCTTGACCCAAATATCACAATTCCTTCTTCATTAGCATTGACCTCCATGGATTTCTCTTTTCTGATAGTTTCCACTTTATTCTGAATTCCCAAATCATCCTTTTGATCATCCTTTAACCTTTACAAAATATATGGTTGAACAATCATTTGTGAATGGATTGATGATGTCCACTTTTTTATGATTCCCATGTGCAACTTCATCAAATATAAGAATATTAGATCCTTTTCAATTCTCATCAACGATCGAAACACTAGATCCTTTCTACTTAGATCATATTCCACCATGTTTTCTTTCCTAGAGTGGTAATGGATTGAGTAGTCATATTCTTTGATCAGCTCTAACCATCTTCGTTGGTGCATGTTCATCTTTTTCTATGTGAATATATAATTGAGGATTTTGTGATTCGTATATTTTTCACACTTCTCCTCAAATAGGAAATGATGCAAAAATTTGAAACCAAATATTACAAAAACCAACTCCAGATCATGTGTTGGATATTTTTCTCATGAACTTTCAATTTTCTTAAAGCATAGGCAATGGCTTTTTCATATTTCATCAACACACAACCCATTCCCTTCTTCGAAGCATCACTGAATACCAAAAAAATTATCCACTTGTGGGTAGTGTGAGCATGGGTGCATTGATAAGCATTCTTTTGAACTCCTTGAATCTCTCTTCAAATTCATCACTATAAGAAAACATTGCTCCCTTTTGAGTTATCTTGGTAATAGGGTTACACAATCATGATAAATTTCTCACAAATCAGCAATAATATCCCAGTAACCCCAGGAAGCTACGGATATATGTCACTGATGTTGGCCTCGACCATCCCTAAATTGTAGCTGTCGTGGAGGGACCCACAGATATCCCATTGCTTGTGATGATATGACCCATGAATGAGACCTCCTTCAACCAGAACTCAAATTTTTTGTACATTGTATAGAGCTTCTCCTTTCATAGGGTCTCTAGAAAAGTTCTTAGATGCTCCTCATTCTTCTCTTTGGTTTTGGAGTATATTAGAATATAATCTATAAAGGCTAAAACAAATTTGTTGAGGTAATCTATAATGACAATATTCATCAATTCCATGAATATTTATAGAGAATTAGTGCATCTGAAAGGAATTACTATGAATTCATAGTACTCATATCTTATATGAAATGAAGTCTTGGGGATATCATCTTTCTTCACCCTTACTTGGTAAAATCCAAACCACAAATCCACCTTGGATAAGTATTGTTCTTCAAATAGTTGATAGAACAAGTCATAATTTCATGGAAAAGGATACTTGTTCTTTATCATGATTTTATTGAGCTCACAATACTCAATGAAAAGGTGCATTGACCCATCCTTAATCTTGATGAATTGGACTGCTGCACCCCATAGTGAAGCACTTGGGAATAAAAACCATTTATCTAGATTCTCCTGTAGTTATTTCTTCATATCATCAAACACCAAGATATCCATTCTATATGGAGTCTTGTATATTATTAATTCCCCAGGTATAAGATCAATTGAGAATTAAATATCTCTTCTTGGAGGAACACCAGGAAATTCCTCGGGTAACACTTCAACGATCTCCCTCACAATAGGAATGTCTACATGGATGGTATCTTCCTTAGAATCAATCATATGAGAAAGATACACCTGCTAATAGGGCAGTAATATCCACACCGGAGATGACGGTTCTGAAGAATATTCATCCTCCCCTTGCACTTGTACAAAATTTGGAGTCGATTCTCCATATGGAGAGTGATTTCACTCTCACAGAAATTTATGTTGGCTCTATATAAGGAAATCCAATACATGCCATGAATTGCATCAAATTCTACTAAAGAGAGTATGATGAGGTTTACCAGTAAGTTCAATCCACAAATTATGATAGGGTATGAGTTATATTCATGAGATGCAATGATTTCCCTATTTATTATTCTCACCAACATCTTTACTTCCATGATTTGTGGTGGTGGCACGATTGTTCTACTAAAAATTCAGAATATAAAATAATGCGTAGAACTATAATAAAAATTCATGTTTTTTATTCTTGAATGAATAACTAGAATACTTGTCACCACTTTGTTTTTGGGGTTTTCTTCGGTGGTAGTGATGGAAAAATCGCGTCCTTGTTGCCTTGGAGGTTGTTGGTTGCCTCTGAAAACCCATGGATTAGGGAACTAGTTTATAATTTCCCTTATTTCTTTGTAGTTGAAGAATTGAAAAATTCGTTGAGGGTCGAATAGAGTGTTCCTCTCCTCCATCGCAGCCACTGGTTTTTCTTATCGGCAGTTAATGTCCAGGTGCCATTCTCTTCCACACCTAAAGCATTTCCTTGTCCCATTCAGGAAATTTAATGGGTGCTTATTTTCTATAACTTTGGAAAGTGGGATCCTGTAATTTCATAGAACCACTTGATTTATCCATAGGACTACCAGAATTGAATTCCCCCTTCTTATTCATATCCCTGTGACACCCCTGAGATTCGCCAATCTCAATTTCCACTTTGAGGGCACATCAGACAATTTCCTTATAGCTCTCGATGTCACGAATTGCTAGGGCTTTCTGTAGGCTGTGTTTTAGCCCAAAAAATAAGAGGTCAACATTTTATTCATGTGTAATGGAAAATATGTATGCATATCATGCATACCCTGTGATGTTTTCCTCATACACTCCGATGGATTCTTCAACTTTTTTTAGAAGGGAAAGGAAGTCCCTTACTGTATTATATCAGAGCGTGTGAGGAAAATATTTATCAAATTTTTTTTTGCAGAAATCCATCCATTCAAATTACTCATTCTCCTCCTCAGACTTCATATTATTTTATCAATGTCAACCACTGATCAACTTCACCCTCCATATGATAAGAAGTCAGAAGTACCTTCTCATGTTAATAACATTGAACGATAGAGATGATATTTTAAATATAGTTTATCCATTGTTTGGAAATTAATGGATCTGATGATCCATTAATAGTAGGAGGTATGTGTCTCATGAAGCTCTCGATTAAGTCTTGTTCATTATTTGGGTGGGGGGTGAATGTTCTTCTTGACCCATGTTTCTATTCAAACCATTAGTTAACTGAGAGTGTATCATGAAAAAGTTTGTGATTCCTCCTCCCATTGGATTGGGCATCTTATTTGAACAGTCATCACATTGATCTTCACATCAGTTGTCAGCCTAACCCCTCCTATTAGCGGCCATTGGCTAGAATAAAAGGAATGTTAGGGGTAACATATAAAGGGTATTCCAAAGACAAAAATGGATTACTTATAAATTAATTTTATTTCCTTAACATATGAATT
The DNA here is from genome assembly GCA_963277665.1 of Viscum album. NCBI lineage: Eukaryota > Viridiplantae > Streptophyta > Magnoliopsida > Santalales > Viscaceae > Viscum > Viscum album. The sequence goes on along the minus strand of OY728127.1, from coordinate 1,404,614,018 downwards.
TATAGGATTCAATCTATTTTATCTATGATCTACTTCCCAACATATATTCTTAGGGGAATCTTTTTCATTCCCTTAAAAAGGGTTCATACTAAGATTATGAATTTATTAAATAATATCCCTAGGACTATCATAACCCAAGGTGCAGAAAGACCCATTTTTGTTCACTAGTTTTTGATTGAGTCTAGCTCAATGTGGCATTTTTGGGTTTTACCCCTAGATACATCTGTACCAGAGCCACCTCTACCTGCTAGTATCTAGAAAGGGATGTTTTTTGTTGATAAATCACTTAATCAATACTCACCAAAAGTTAGGGATATTTTTATTATACTTAGTCTTATCCCTAAGGCTTTCACTATGGTTTTCCAATCCTAATACCAAAAAATAAAAAAACTTATCCTCTGATACTAACTATAACAAACTGCTCTTTATTACACACTTAAACATGATTTATTAACTAAACATTCACTTATGAAAAAAATGAGGATCAAGTGGTCTAGTGTAATTAGGGCTTTGTAACATTACATAACAACTTAAAACATGAAATACAAATCTTTATTGAAAACTTCTTTTACATGACCACACACATTCCTTCGTATTTAACATTGCATGGGAGAACCTGAGAACATGCATAAGAAATGGGTGAGCTATAAAGACTAGTAAGAGAGTAAACAAGGAATTACATGAAGAATACAATACATGTTAGGAAATATGTATATCAGTGAATTATAAGAGAAACCTGAACGTAAATGCATGGTAGAATATGATTATCATAACATGGAAATGTGGCAACAACATTTTACATGATATTAGACAGAGTTATGTCCCATTGCACATAGAGCATGATTAAACCCTAATTTAACATTAATTATCATGAGTAAACCCTCATTTCACTTGACGTATCATTGTACTAATATATACCCAATTCATTGGATCACTCTAAGGGTGAACCCGTCTTAATCATTTCAATTCATGCATAAGTGTGACACATGGATCATTTAAAATGGATTCATTAAACATCATCATTTATTCCATGATAAAGAAATGTGGAATTAATAAATTAAACTCTATAATCAATAAGTAAATTTTCATGAAGGTGAATACCCTAGATAGATTAATGGGAATGGTATTCACCACATAATGAATTTGGCTTGGAAAATTGTGGTGCAATTTCAGTAGCATAACAGCATGACATATGAATTCATAAAAATGGTTAATGAGAGATAGATGGGTATATAATATTATGAAAATGAAATGTACAGTAAGGGGTTCATATATATACATGTCCCAACATATGTAATGGAATTTAGATTCATAATATAAAATAATTTCTTGAATGAAAATGAGAATAGATAAATTCCTCATGGAATTTCTGCATGGTAACGGGTGTACATGAGGGGAATTAATGAGAGATAAAGAGGTCTATAATCATTAAAACATAAGTAAAAAAGTATGGGAGATGTGAAAAATCATACCCAAACATTTTTAATTGAAAATAAAATGGTATAACAACATAATGAAATTTTGAAAAAAATGAAAAAAGAAGAAATACCTTACATTGAAGTGTGATCCAAAAGGTTTGGGAGGGGATTAAGAGAGGATTAGTGGGAGCTTGGGGCACCTTGAGAGTATTTTATAGATTTGAGGGAAGATTAGGGGTCTAATACAAGGGTTTTTAGTGAAAATAAGTGGGAGAATTGGTGGGTTTATATAGTCAAAGAGAGGGAATTATTTATTATTTAGGTTCTGGACACCACACAGTATCTAATCAATACCATAAAACAACCCATTTTTGTTTACCATGGTTTTTTTCCAAAGGAGAGTGGAAAAAATTATTTTATAAGGCCAATGGATGACCTTTTTAATATATTAGGCTTGCTTATGTGGAGGTGAGTCACACTCTCAATGAAATCATTTTAATAGTTAAAATGTTTTATAAGTCTTGGAGGGTCCACTAAGGCTTTGTAAAATAAATGAAAAAAAAATAAATCAAATTATTTTAATGGTACAACATATATTAGAAGAAAATCCCATTTATAGTATTTTATTACATTACTATGGGTCATTATGATGTTATAAATCACATTATAATTAAATGGTATTTAATTTTTACCAAAAAATTAGACTGTCTCAGAAAAATATGAAACATTCACCATTGGATAATTTCAATATCCTGATTCCAAAAAAATATTCATTTTATCTAAATAATTTTCAATTTTTTTTAAAATTTTATAATAAAACCTACATTTATCTAAAATTCATGGGTTTCGACAAAAACCGCTTTGAATCCTTAATAAAAATTATAATTGTATTTATAAAAATTATGCAGTCATTTATAAAAAGTAATTTAGTAATGATAGTTTATTAAAATATTATTTATTTTAAAAATTAATTAATTCATTTCAATTGATTTTTTAATTTAATATTAACTTAAAATACTATTTGGGCTTTAAAAACTATTTACAAAGTAACAATTATAAAATGAATGTATATTTATTATTATATAAAAAAATAATGCACGTAATCATAGTTTTAGGGTCTTGTTACATATTCCCTTATAACACCCTCATATGACCTAATATTATGGTGTGCGATCGTGACAGACTCATGGGGTGGCTCAGATAACATCGCCCGGGTGGTAATCCCTATCAACTTCCACTTCTTTCATAGGAGTTTCTATTAAAGATTAACGTGTTGAAACTCATCTTGGGATTGGTCAATAGTGAATCCTAAGGATTCTACCTCCTCTATGAGCTCCTAAAATGGGCATCATATGAATAAATTTTACTGGATGGGGCCATTGATTCCTGTTTATGAGTAAATTGGATTTGTTAAAGCCTTATTTTTGTACTAATCGTGTGATTTCATGACCCAACTTCACCATGATGAGGTAAGGTACAACAAATTTCCAGACCCTTCCTTATTTAAGTTGAAGGAGAGATAATGAACCCTAAGACCCGCCTTTAATTGGTCCCGGAGTGGCGACTAGAACCAAGGGTATAGAATCACATGAATAATGGAAGGAATTAACCTTTTTATTTAGTAGGATTGGGAGATAAGATAGTAAATCCCAAACAACACATAAACTGGAAGTAAAAGTAAATCCAAAACAATACATTCCCATATGCATGTTCCAAAAATATGTGCTACAAAAAAAACAAGAAAACTCCAAAGGAAAGTACCAAAAAAAAGACAACAACGTCAACGGTCCCAAAATCAAAACTAGTAGGTTCCAACACATTCCTCTAAGTCCTCCAAGAAATTTGAAATATGATATATATATATGTAGGGTGAGTATACAAGTATAATTAGTAGGGAAAATAAAAATAATCAATGCACAAGTGGGGAGGAATTCTAATTCCCCATGAGAAAAGGAGATAACCAAATCACCAAGTAACGAAACTATCCACCCAACCACACACTCCCCAAATAACAGAAGTCAAGTAAAATAATACTAATAACACATGGATGTCTGGGTACCCCACACCACTTTCCCACTGGTTATTGAAGACATCCTACACGTCATACCTCCCCCACTATTCTCACTATAGTCCCACTTTCATCCCCCAACCGCACACACACGGGATACCACAACCACACATCACCACGCCCGTAGACACTTGGGATAGAAAAACTACAGTAACCATTCCCACAAACATCTGGGCCACATCCCAAAGACACTTGGGAAACAAATTATCCACACACACCTGGGCCAACCACCAAAAATACCCAGCCCGAAGAATCATGGTCTATAATGGACCTCAAGCCATTACAATCTACCTGAAGTGTCTTGGGATACTTAGGAAAGGGAGTAAGAAAGGAGCTAATAACCAGCCACTCATAGGAGTGTTGGGAAAAGCACCCTCCTCCATGAAATGGGGGAGTTTGGCATAAAGTGCTAAACTTGGGTGGGGTGAAAATAATAAATAAAAGAACTAAATTAAACATTTAGGTAAACAAGCACTCTTCCCAGCCTAAGGGTTCCAAAATTAGCCTATTCACAAACACCCTCATTATTATTCATTCATAAGAAGCACCATTTCCACAACCAAGTCACAACTCATTCCCAGAAAAAATTCCCATTGAACCCATTCTTTTTTTCATATTCATGGGATTCCATTTAAATAATTCTTCACTACCGGGAAACGAACATGAATAACCACTAACCAAGGAAGGAAAAAAAATCAAGAATCGTTTTAAGCATTCACACCTAGTTCTCTTGTAAGTGACAACAACAAAAGGGATTTGTGAGATCCCTCAAATTACTAGAAACAAACAAAGCCCCACCATACGGCCCCACATGGCCTTAGATCTAGAAACAAAAAACGTCACCATAATAGGGGATCTGATCCCCATCCATGTCACCCTACAATAGTCTTTCAGAACAACCATGCATATAACCACAATAGAGAATATGAGTTTCTAGATTTAAACACACCATTCATTGAGTTCCTTATTTTCCATTTGGTTAATCGAGGAGAATCACACAAGGATTATTATTCACTATACACCCATTCAATCAACCAATCTTATGTTATTAACCAATTTCCATGCTACAACCATTTAATCATTACATAAGACAAGGTTCCATTAGTGGGCAAGGAAATATCACAAATAACTATGATTTTTAGTGGATATAAGCCTATACAATTCAAAACATATAATCAACGGTAAAAGAGTACAACAGTATCATCAAACACACCCCTTCATTCTTTAAAAGTCTATTTATTATATTCGTTATGGTTTGGTTTCTTCCATCCCCATAGAAAAATTAGCATACCCACCCCACATGATACATAGTAAAGAGATATAAAGGAATAATCCTACCTGTATGATCAATGATTGAAGTTTTTTCCCATGAAATAAGAACTGCGGATGAAAAATTTGCAGGGGAGGAACTCCTGGGGATCCAAGAGTGGGAAGGAAAGGCTCTAGTGTAGGAGCACCACTAGCCTCAGGAAGGGTGACTCCAAACACACCAAGGAAGGGAAAAGAGACCCACCAAGAAGAAGAAGGAATTCCCATGTGATAAGTATGTGAGATCCTAGAGTTGCAGGATATGAATTTTAAACATCTTTAATCGTGGATCATGGATTTACCACACATTTGGATAGTTACAAATGATGGAATTAATTTTTATTTAACAATTCTCATCAGAGAGGTGTCCATAACGGCTATTAGTAAAATATTTTCCTTTAAATAGAGGAAAACGTGCAATAGGGGAAGAATTGGGAATTATGGGAAAAAGGGTGTGACATAGATGAAAATCCACATGTTTTGGTAAGTCAAGGGTCACCCGACTCTTGTGGGATTTTAGATATCATTTATAGGGTTTTAAATGGCTTCAAAAGGGGTAATAAAACATTCTTACGTCAAAAGATACGTTGCGAGAGCGGAAAAATTCTGAAACTGGAAAAAAAGAACAAGGGTGGGACACCATTTGGTGAGACACTATAATGGTGCCATGGTCACTATTCCACCCTCACGGTGTTGCTGTCACAGTGCCACCGTCATGGTGCCACCGTTTCGTTGAGTGACTGTGACTATGCAACCTCCATGGTGCCACCGTCATGTTGCCGCTGTGACTAGTTCCACCATCATGGTGCCACTATTTCTGTGGAACTATTTTATGGGACTGAGATTTTGGCAAATTACTGGACCATGAGGGTCCAGGACATTACATGTGATCACTTTTCAATGGATATTTTAACCGCGGTAACAATTCTTAATGGTATTTTGAAATCCAAATACACAAAAACTAGTATGTGCATATTTTATATAACCGTTTTACATACTAATAAATTTAATTATATGAAGTTTACTTTTCATCAATAAACATCTGGGTTATTATAGTGACCCCCTGTATTGATGGATATATGATTCAGAGGTAGGGGAAGCAACCACATGAAAATGTTTAGGAACTATGGACTGCCTTGATTTTTTGGCATTAGTTTATCCTGTGTAAAAATAGGGTTATCCCCATAGTGTTTATCTCAAGCATATCAGGTGGGTATTCTCTTGGTTTTTATCACATGTATTTTGAGTGGGTAATCCCCTAGGTGTATATCTCATGTATACCGAGATGAAAAACCCTTGGGTGATTATCTATTCATACTAAGGTGCATCAGACCCTAGGTGTCTATTTCTTATATACCTTGGTGAGTCAATCCCTCAAGTGGTTATGTTGGTTGAAACAATCACATGGAATTCATAGAGACACTAGGGAATTAGATGAAGCAGGTACAATTGATCTTGAGTTTCATGTTAGAACCTAGGAATCTATAGCGGTTATTTATTTATAATTCTATATTTTATTTATTTATCTAGCTGATTATATCACATATTTAAACATGAATTTACTAGTTTTCTATGGGACTAAATTGGTGGTTCCCTAGTGAGCTATACTCACACCCTTTTCCATAAACCATGGCACTTGGGTGCCCAATTAGACATTATGTGGTTATATGTTCATGTTCGTTTGATGCATGGTGTTTCATGATCAATCGGCTCAAATATTTTCACAAAACATGAATGAGGTATGGATTGGATATTTAGTGGAGCCTCATATATTTATTTTTTTTCAGTTTTTTATACATGTGATCATCCTAGTGGGTGATCAAACATGTATTCCATCATGTTCAAGTGTCTATATGTTGTATTCCATCATTTGTAGTTATTTTTATCTAACATACTCTAATATTTATATTTTGGTCATTTTTTATTTATGTAAGTATTATTGATCACTCTTTTATAGATGTATAGTCAACTCACTGTAGCTTCCTAGATCACCCCAGATAGTTGAAAACCTATGGCATATTAGGAGGTTCTCTTTAATTCTAGTAACCCTTAAGATAGTTGTGTTTCCTAGTGAACTGGGTATGCATGTTACATTTATAGTTTTTTTGAAACACGAATAAATATCATTTTTTCCAAGGAAACATTATTCATAAGTTCAATAATATTATAAAATATTAATCATAAACAATTATATCTATCTTTCACTAGTTAGAAAAAAAGTGTGATACTAGGAATTAAAACCTAAGTAATAAATAAGAATAATTATCAACTATAGAGATAAATGGATAATAAAAAATATATAAAGACTAATAAGATACTATGTGAGAAATTGTTAGTTTTCTTGAAAAGGAATAAATAGAGAAAAATTTCATTCCCAATAAATAAATCCTAAACAAGATATCATTGCAACTAAAGGAATCAATTTTTTATTCAATCTAACCACACCATCACAAATATTTTTATACATAAGAAAATAAATTTATATTTACATTAATAAAAACATCCAATTGATTCCAATTATAATATAAAAAACACATTAAAGTATTCAATATGGAATGTCATAAAACATGTGCCTACCTATCGATGTTTTGGATAATGCATGAAATAAATAAACCAGTGGCTCCAAGTCAATATATAGAACCTCCATCAAATATTATCTCAAATTTCACTTGAAGATACATTAAAAAATTCCCTACACTAACTTATTTTTCATGGACTATAAAAATTCACATCCTAGGTAACTCATGTTTCCACCAGGGCCATGTTATCCAGACACGGACATGCCGTAACCTCCTATATTTGGGAATCCCATATAATACCTAAACCATAAAATGAAAAATCACGGATAACCTAAAAACACTTCTATGGAAAAACATTTTAATAATTGTGTCCTGATCACACAAACTACTCTGGGTTGGGTAATAATAACACCTCATGTAAATATCCTAGTCTATAATTGCTAGAGTGAATATAGAGGGTTTAATAGAGCTCAAGTTGGAATTGGTTTTCCCCATTATCCAACATTATAAAAGGGATAAGGGTTTTTTTTAAATTACCATATAACCCTAGGGGTCAGTGGATAAACAAACCAAAACACTTATATTATCCATTGGTGCATGGGTATAATAAAAATCACAATAATAAAATTTTACATAGCTCTATGGGAAAATGCATACACATAAAACCTAATTGAATCTCACATAAATTCTATAAAGTATATAAAATGGACTAAAATACACAATACAAAAAGTTTACAACCCAAATGTAGCATAAGGAACCAATTTGGTACCTCTTGTGTGTAGAAACTCCATAGAATAAACTATATATATCCAATTTTTATCTACCCTACATGCCTACCAATATCTACAAGAGACCATACCCAATATCATATCCCAAGTATTTCCTAATTCCAATAGAGATATGTAATAATCGTAGATAAATGGGTACATTAATTGTATTAAATGAATCTTTACTTCCCCCAAGGTGTCAATGAAGGGTGTGGCCATAGGTATTCTCAATAGGGAACCACTAAAAAGTCTCAACTCAACTATGAAAAACATTATGCACGTATGAATTATTCTACACATTTATATAAATATACGATAAATAAGTTAAGTATGAAGGAAAAAAATCATGGAGATGATAGTAAACCATCACTATAAAATTATAAAATAATACCAACTAAATGCATACCTTGTATGATCCATACCTTCCATACAATATTGGATCATAGGGATGATTCCAAGGACATGTAGGACTACAAAATCCTATAGTCATTCCTAAAAAATGAGAATAATGTTTTCATGGTGTGATAATTTTTCTATATACGGGATAAGGGATTGGGTATAATCAAGTCAGGAAAATCTTACATACCATCCCTTGGGGATTATAGTAAATAGAGTAGATGATTCTAGGAACTATGATCTAATCCTATATAATGTACCTGAGTGTCAAACCAAGGTGTATATTAGAACCATTTTTCTAAAAACATTATGCCACATTCTTTCCTACTTTTTATCAAGATATATAATTTATGCATAAAAAGTTTATTAAATATCCATTCATGTTTATTAATATATCATGTAACAATCAAGCTCTAAATTGAAGTAAAATTCAATATACATCGGGTTTGTTAATAAAAATAGGAATTATTCAATTTTCTATTATATCTTACATATCAACATGTTATGTTTTCATGTTTCATACTTCCATGGAATAATGTATGTTCTTAAAAGATTTCAATAATTGTAATTCCAAAAATATATATAAGGTATACATAATTTATAAAACTATGAAATATACATAATAAAGAAGTTACAAGTTTCAAGTATATGTAATGGTATAATTTATTTCCTTTTTTATAGGAACCCATTATCAATCAATGTTACAAGTGTTAATAAGTGGTCATGAGTATGTACTTGGGATAAACCAAGTAGCAAAATATCATGTCCATTTTTCATAACACACACATAATATTGAAATCCCTAATGGAGAATAATAATAATATTATTATTATTTTATGGTCATTAAGGGGGGATTTAAAACAAAAAAACACACAAATAAGGTATATTTAGGTTTGACTATGAATATCCCCCCATAAATGTATTGAACACGGTATAAAGGTTGATTTAAAACATAGATTTAAAAGTAAAGTTCATTTTCAAGATAAAATTCCCATATATAAATCAATTTATAGTCAAGTGAACTATTTTTAAGATAAATCATATTTGTAAATTTTGTATTTTCTTATTTATATGTTAAGGATTTAATACATATATTATTCCATTTGTAAGTGTAATGTTATTTAATGAAATTATTTTTTAATTGGTAAAATTTTACCCTTATCTTTTATTAAGTTAAATAATTTCACGTTGTTATAATTTAAAACAAAAATTTTCTTAAAAAGAAAACGGGGATAATTTTTATGTATAGAAATTATTTTATAAAACCAATAAACTCGTTTTTATATTTTGAAAAACATGTATAAATCTTATTACATTGTGGGAAAATAGGTCATTTAGTAATTAAAAAATAATTAGGATTTATTTAGATAACAACCAGGTTCAGGTAACAAATAAAGTATATGATTTGGTCACTCCATTTTCTCACCATTGATGCAACTCATAACTAGGGTTATGTTTGAATTATTCCCTTTTATATCATTTAATATAAGGTGAATTTTGGTGACCATATTTAGGGAACATAGAAAAGGAAAACCACGTATATCAGAGTAAAACATTTTTGGGATAACAAAATTTTAATTGTAAGGAAATATTTATTCATATATAGATTATAGTATGACATTAAATAGTGTAAATGTTTCATGTGATACAACCCATAACACATCTTATAATATTCCCTCACATGAAATAATTTAAAAGAAAACATGGTAAATATAAAAAACCAATGAAGTTTCTTATATTCATATTTCTATGGAAATAAGGTAATAAATAAAACTCAAAAACCATTAAAAATAATTGATGTTTGGAACTCAATATAGAATAAAGGATTTTATGATGAAGACATAATACAAATCCAATTCTTTATAAAATATAAAATCACAGGTTTAAATAATTTTTTGGAAACCATTTAACAGTGTTTCTCGATATTCCAATAAAAATTATATAAATTGATATAATAAAATATATTGAAAGGATTAATTAATAGTTTTGAAAATAACAGTGGATAGTTTTTATTGTCTTCGGAAAAATTGGTGGAAATTATGTCATAGGTATCAATTGTAATTACACTAAATTTTTTATAAATCCCTACATCATTCACATTCATTCATTAAAACCTCTATTGATTACCAATCATACATTTACATCCACTAAATAGACACTTTGAATCATTAGGAAAAAAATATAATCCTTGGACTCCAATAAACTAATTTCTATACTTCAATAAATCAAAACCTTGAGGGAAGCCTTGAAATAATACATATATAATCCATTATATATCATAATAAAATAAATATCCAATTAGAAACACCATAAAAATATAATTGCACATGAAAAAAATGAGAACCATAGAACCAACCGTACTTTTTGACATTATATAAAAACAGAAAAAAGGGAAGGAAAATTATATCATAGGGATATATTTAAGAAATAGAAGTTCGGGAAATATAATTATAAATGTTTTCACAATGTCATGTAATAGCATCCCCAATCTCATTCACCTCCTCCATAATTGAATTCAGTGCCACAAACCTCAATAGAGACTCCTCATATGCCAAAGGATAATTATCAGAAGCAAGGTTCTATTGGTGATTTTTTCTTTGTATGTCATGTGGAATTACTACCACTCATTTTATTTTATTATGAGAGTTAATATTTACTTATTGATGGTATTTAGATTTTATTTTCATTATTATTAGATTTCACATTATGGTTATTAGTTATATTTTTCTTCTAAAATTATATTCGATTATCTTTTCAAGAGGGTATAGTCTTCCCACAATCATCTATAGACCCAAACAACTTTACATTAGTCATTGTAATATGGAAAGGTTATCTTTAGGTATAATGATCATGGATTAGTCACTATGAATTTGAACCAGATTGAGGATGTCAGAAATAGAATTAGGGACTTGTTTTTTATTTTTATTATTGTTTAGGATATGATAAAAAAAGATAGGGCTAATCAGAACAAAGAATGGATACTAATTTTTTTCTTGACTAGAACCTGGATGAGTGTAAATTCAAGTTACCAATGAGATGAGTTTGTTATTTTTCTCTTTCTCTAATATAGTATTGTTTTTATTATTATTTCATGTATAATTGTTTCTATTATTTACTTATTGGTTTCACTATAGGAATCTGTTGGAAATAGTAATGAATTCAACCATCCTATTGGAATGTAAGATTGACATTTAATTCATGTTTTCAGTTGTGGTTTACAACCTTGATTATGGTATGGGGATTAATTATTTAATGTTTCAACAACAACTTATATAGAACATTACTATATTACTCGATGGTGGGATTATAATATACTAGACTTGTATTTGATTATGTTACTATTATTTAATAATCATTGAGGTTAATCCATTGTGTATCTAATAACTTTCCCCAGAGTGGGTATATTGGTACAAATTTATTCCCTAGTAATTTAATACCCTTATTGAGTAGAATGAGTATAGATTAGCAATACTTATTCTCTTCAAATGCATATTTCTTTTCTGTGATGGTACTATGTTGATCATCGCCTAGGGGAATCATCATCAATGTGCTTTTGGATTTGAAAAAAATCTTCAAGGGTGTAATTTAGTATGTATATACCCTATGATGATTAAGACCCTAGAGTATGTGTCCCGTTATGGTAATTGGGATTCCTTATATTGATTAAGGCCCATAATAGAGAGATGGAATTAATTTCCCAATATATTTAACATTAAAGAGTAAATGTTTATTCTTGGGCATTGAAATTTGTGTGATAAGGTTTAAAAACTAGTGTAAAGATCCTAGTGATGATATTACGAGATCATGATCATTGAGATATGAGTTTTTTCCATGTGGAAGGGAATTGTTTCTTCTTATACCCAGTATAGATTGGGATGTTATGTAAGAATATTAAGGGAGGGGTGAGACACACACATGTTGATGCCTTTAGATATTAATCACGGGTTGATTCTTGTATAATATTTAGTATATGAATAGAATGATAAATATGTGTGATTAGATATTTTCAAACCATGATGGAATTTCTTAAGGTATATTGATATTTAAACAACAGTTATTCTCCATGTATTGACATGTCCAATAAGAATATGGGGCATGGTAAGTTGTCACATTGGTTAGTGGTCCTAGGATTATTAGGATGGAATTATTAATTATGTGAGTATGTTTATTGATTGGAAAATACTAGGATGTTCAACTACATAGTTTTTAATTTGATTTACCATTGTAGTTTTTTACACCATTATAGGTACACCATTTTTAATCCTTGCTTAATTTTGGTTTGGAGTGTAACATTCTCCCTTCTCCTCATTGTATTGAAAATGGGGGATAATGATACATGGCCTTAGTTGACATCCCCAAGATTCTAGAGGATAGTAAGAAATTCAAAAGGAGTTCAATACATGTGGGGGACGATTTTCCCTTTAATAATAGAAAAACTAACATGATATTTCATAACTAAACAAACCACTATATGATTCATGATTAAAATGATATAAAAATATACATTTTTTTTATCAAATCATACTATAATCAATTTCCATAAAAGAAGTCTACAATATAAACATAAACATTAGAAGACTGTGAGACCAACAAAACTCAAGAAAAAATATGAATCCAAGGATCTTGAATCTTAATTCTCTAACTTTACCAAACAACCCATGTATCATGAGGTGGTGCTAATGATGTCTGTTACTTTACATGTGCCGATGTCCTAGTAGATGACATCTACAAAATCACTAATGTGCCAAAGCATGGGTGAGTACTAAAAATCAGTATGTTTCCCGGAAAGAATTCCTTACACACACTCCTAGGACAAAATATTAGGAAATATTTATGTAAAAAAATTTATATAAAACAATATCTAAAATTCTTTATAAAGAAATATGAACAAGTTTCATATCCACTAGTTTTTCCAGCCAAATCCATTTTTCTAAGAAAGAAACTGAACAATTTTTTAAAACCATTTCACATGTTACATTTGGTATATACATTCCATTTCTCGTCTCCACACAACCAATCATGCATGCTTCATTATGAAAAATTCATACTCATGAGCATTTTTTCATCAATATACCATGTCATCCCATGATAATTATATAACATGGGCCATTACACCATTGACACCTAGAACATGGTCATATTTCAACCAAGCCCCTTAAATTAAAATATAAACACACACACCAAGTATTCACAAAAACCATTCCAATACCAACATAAAAAAACCATTTCAATTCCAAATAAAATAAATAAAACATTTTTTATTGAAAACCTTTTCCCATAAATCAAATCATGTTACCATTTCAAAATCATTATTTTAATATAATTTATCAAAGAACATTCCATAACAAATCGAAAAGTTCACAAAAAATCACAAACCATCACTAAAGAAGGATTAACCAATTATTTGAACACCAACATAACAATCCATTTCATGAAATTAAATCATTTTGTAAATATGAAAATTAGTTATTCAAGAGGAGTTGAGAGTGAAGCCACATACCTCAATAGTTTTGGTGAAAATAATAAATGGTGAGAAAAACAAAACAAAACTGCGTTGAATCTCTACAAAACTACCTTAGTTCTCCCCCACTATCATCAAAAAGAGAAACTATAATCATATTTGGAATCCAAAATCATAGATAAACCCAAAGAGGGTATAGATCTAAGAAACTAAGAGAGAAGAAAATGTAGATATAAGAAGAAAACCAAGAATGACCAAGAACGATCACTTACCATGATGAATCAACTTCTAATCACCAAAGGAATCCTTTGTATCACCTTTATATTGATGGTAGAACATTACATGACCTTTGAGAGAGATAAATCCAGAGATAGGGAAATTTTGGGGGAAAGGGAGGCATTAAAACACAAGCCCATCATATATGTACTTTTTTAGGATATAGTTTTTTAACCATTATCAATTTAGTCACATGGTTAGGAAAACCATGCGGAAACCATATGCCATCCACTTTATTATGGATACCCCTAGTATATTTGTGTTGCACGGTCCCCAAACCTTGTGCCAACCATACCAAATCCACTACCTGAAAAAGATCAAATCCATTTTTTTAAAAACACGATTTCCCTTTGGTGTACCCAAGGCCATTTCCCACCTATTTGACTTCCCTTTTACCCCAGTATCACTATGCACAGTTTCCTAGAGATGATGAACGGTTTTCTAAAACAATGCAACAACTATGCACCTATATAAAATCCCTAAAAACCTTTTAAATGGTCTCCAAACTCTCATAAACTTCCCCTATATAATATATATAGTTAAAAAGAATAATTAAAGGGATACATACCAGAAAATGAGGGTAGAAATTCTCCCCACCATTAATCTTTCTTTCCCATGAAATTAGAAAACCAATGTTTCTATGAATGGGTTCTTTCCATTTTCATTTCACTTTCATCTCAAGTTCACAGGTTTCTTCCTGAATATGACCATATTTTTTAAAACCCCATTCTAGACCTATGTGTTTTCCTTTTAAGACATCATCTTTCCTATCCACAATCTACACCAAGATATGTACCAATAAAGAATCTGGATCTTGGTCAATGTGATCCCATATGATCACATAGTTAGGTTCAAGCATATACCTTTTTAACTCATATACATGCCACCTCTCAAACCCAATCTGGTATATTAAATGGCCATATGTATCGAGGAGTTAACTTTATCTGATTTCCAAAATGTCAGTATCAATGATTTTGTGAGATCATCAAGAATACATGATCACTCACAGTGAATGAAAACAACCATAAACAATGATCCATATTAGATTTATGACAATTTTCAACCATCTCCATATGTTTGCTGATAAAATAAATCTTCTCTATTGTTTCTTGGACAAGTTTCAACCCAACTAGTGAAGTATCACCACTTTCCACAAGTGGATAATGAAAAGGATAACCATAATAATATTTATAAGGAGCCCTATGTACTGAGGCATTATATCTATTGATATATGAGAACTATATTAATGGAATGTTCTCTTCCAACTAGAAACCAAAACTATTACAGAAGCCCACAGAATGTCTCCAAGTGTTTGTATCATCTGATAAAAAATTTCATCCGTATGAGGATGATACACTACACCCATAGTCAACTAAGTCCTAAGGGATTTCTGTATGGATTTCTAGAAACAAGATGTAAAACTCAGATCTCTATCTGATACAATTGAAAATGGTATGACATGCTTCTTTACTACTTATCAGATATAGATTTTGGATATAACCTCCATCGTATGATTTTCATAAATAGAGATGAAATGAGATGACTTGGAAAGCGTATATATTATCACCAATATGAAATCATTCTTCTGAACCATTCATGGGAGAACTGTAACAAAGTTCATAGAAATATTCTCCAATTTATGAACTAGAATAGGTAAATATTGTATCATATCTACTAGTCAGTGATATTTTTCCTTAAATTTATGGAATGTTAAGCATCTTGAAAAAACTGATCCCCCTTCCTTTTCAAGCCGACTGACCAAAACTGCACTTTTAATGCCTTATACTTATTCTGTATTTCATGATGAATAACCCATATTGATTAGTGTTAAGAATGAAGAAGTTGTTGCTAAAAATCCAAAGGTACAACCATCTGATCTTGAAACCAAAAAACTGAACTCCCATCTAGTTCCCATCTCTCAATGGTCTCCCCAACATTGAGTTTTGAACTCATTTCAACACATTCCGCATCAGATTCTTTTGCCTCCTTTACCCTAATTACCAAATTAGGAACAAGAAAAAATGTAAACATAGATTAAAAATCATATCTATCTTCACATTCCATATGCATGTCGGATAGGGCCTACATTTTCTGCCACTCATCTAATGATTCTTTTTCCAATCGAGCATAGGAATTTCGTCTTAATATAGTGGCCACCTAATTACCATTAGTTTGTGTATAAATCGAGTCAAAGATGAACATTTGGAGGTAATCCATCCATCTCCTTTCCATCATATTAATATCCCAATGTGAGAAAATATGTTTCAAAATCTTATGATCCATAAAGATAGTAAATTTCCCACCAAATATATATCGAGACAAAGTATTTAAAGCATGGATGATTGCATCTAACTTCATATCATGTGTTGGGTACTTCTTCTCATACACCCTCACCTGCCTTGAGCAATAAGTAACAACATGGTATCATTGGATGAGAACACACCCCAAACCCGATCCTAAAGAATCATAATACACCACATACCCTTCTCTTAATTCTGGAAAAATCAATATTGGTGCTGATGTAATGAAAACATTCATCTTTTGAAAATATTACAATAATTATTCCTTCTATTAGAATTGGACATTTTTATTTGTCAGAGCTATCATAGGAAAATATTGTTTTGAGAAATCATGAATGAAGTGTTGGTAATAATCATCTAGACCAATAAAACATCATATCTCAAAGACATTCTTTGACAATTTCCTAGAGATAACAACCTATGAATTTTCTGAATTCACTAAAACACTTATTTCAGATATTACATGGCCACGAAATCTTACTTCTTGTATCCAAAAATCACGATTTGATAGTTTGGAATACAATTGATGGTATCTAAAGACATCC
The DNA here is from genome assembly GCA_963277665.1 of Viscum album. NCBI lineage: Eukaryota > Viridiplantae > Streptophyta > Magnoliopsida > Santalales > Viscaceae > Viscum > Viscum album. The sequence continues at coordinate 1,404,596,959 of OY728127.1, read as the reverse complement.
AATTCTCTATCCAAATGTTTCTCATGCTTCACCCTTTTCCTTGAATACACCAATACGTCATTAAAAACACAATAAAAAACGAATCTAGATATCATTCAAATTTGAGATTCATCAGTTCCATAAACACCATTGGTGAATTTTTATGACTGAAAGGAATCACCACATATTCATAATGTACATATATTATTTTGAATTTTTTCTTTAGAATATCCTCCTTCCAAACTCGCAATCGGTGATATCTTGATCCCAATATATTTTTGTAGAACCAGTTAGATCACCTTAATTAATCAAACAGATCATCAATGAATGGAAGGGGATACCTTTTCTTTATCATTACTTTGTTAAGATTAGAAAAATCCAGACACACCCTTAGATTTTCATTTTATTTCTTTATGAACAAGACCGGTTCTGCCCATGGAGATGTGATAGGCCAAATGAAACCCTTACATTCCAACTCTTCGAACAACACTTTCAACTCCCTTAATTCTATTTATTCCATTCAATAAGATGGAAGTGACATAGGACTAGTACCTAGGAGGATATCAATCATAAAATCCACTTTTCATACATGTAGTAACCAAAATAAATTTTCAAAAAGAACATGAGGAAACATGAAAACCACTATTGGAAAATTGGTATTCTCAATATCTTCCTTCAATGCTAATTTCATTTCCTCTAACTGTAAATATATTCTTCCAAATTCTTGTTCCAACAAGCCCACTACACATTTCCTTACATTCATTTCCTCTCTAAAAAGATGCTCGATGGAATCCTCAATCAAAAAAATAATTGTTTTAAATAATAGTAAAGGTCATATGAGAACATTTTCAACCAATACATACCAATTATTACATCATATACATCCATTTCCACCACATAAGAACCCCATTTCAGTTTAGATCCATCAAAAGACACAGAACATGCTCTACACGCAAAGGATTGAGACTCTATTTGACCAAGATGAGTTTTATGTTTTCTCACAAAGGGAATAATCTCATATTTTAAACATAGAAAATTAACAGCAGAAGTATTAATAAAGGAATTAGAGGCAATGGTATCAAACAACACATACATAAAGGTAGAATTCAAAGGAATCATACCTCTTACAGTAGATGATCTAGCCTGATCATCCAAAATCATCTGATCAAATCCTTAAAATTTCTTCATCATTGGACATTTTTCTTCATTTCCATACTAATATTTCAATCTCTAATAAGTCATTTTATTAATAAAATCCCCATGGATAACTGTATTCTACAGAGAAGATTGATTTTTCTATCCTCTCCCCATTGAAGCATTTCATGCATGTGATACCTGATAAGTGTATGAAAAACATGACCATAAAAAACTAATAAATTAGATTTGAAGATGCCCCATCTTGTTTTAATTTTGGAATACCCTCGGCGGTTTCATTCACTCTTGCTTAATGTAGTTGAGGGAACCACATTGGAAACATCTAGCTTTATTCATGGATATTAGATGAAGATTCATCGATCCAGCCGTTTGATTCTAATTCACACTCCCACCTTGGAAGTAGGTCTCACTCTTCCTATTTCCCCAAAAATTAGAGTTCCCGACATTTCTCATTAGTATTAACATAATTTTTCCTCCTATATCTCTTGGTATATCCTTTTCAGCCACTGTCTCTCAATTAAGCATATCTATATAATCAATAAACAATTCAATCCTATCTTCAAGTGAATTTCTTTTCTTATCCTTGATTCAATTTTGTGTGGCTTAAATGATTCACTAATAACAAATTTGGGTGAAAATTCCACTAAATACATGAATTTAGCTTCATACTCTATGAAAGAGTGATTTTTATGCTTCGGGCTGATGAAGTTCATCATTATCTGAATCATAAATGTGTGAGGACATAATTTTTTTTAAAAACCATCAATATCCTCCCAACCAAGGCCTTGATCTAATTTATCCTTCACTACTAGTTCTGACCACTGATTTGAAATATTATATAGCGTTTATATTTATAGTTTGACTTTCATCTCCAATGGTGTGATGATGAAATAAATGATACGATTCGTCCTATTCAGCCAGCCCATTACTTTTTCAGGTTCTGAATCACCCTGAATTATTGGTGGATTCTTCTTCTAGAACTAGAAAAAATGATCCACTTTTCTTGGATCATCCCTTTGTTCCCTATTCCCACAACCCAAAATTCTTTGACTATACTCTGAACCAGCTGTTGGATCACTTATGGATCAGGTGAAACCATATTCTCATCATCTTTTTCCAGTTAGTTTCTATGATGCCTATGATAATCCAATTATATATATGAAAAAATTATCATATGCCTCTCTCTCTATAAACTAAAGTCTAAAAATTTCAAAATTTTATTACATTAACTATCACAACATCACTTTCCCAAATAAACCTTTTCCCTATTGAGATTTTTTTGAAAAATATTCACAATATTTGGAAAATAAAACCATTTTCAAAATACCCCAACCATCTTCTTTTCAAATTTTTTCATTTTTAAAAAAATTCAACATTTATTAAAAAATATCCTATTACACCAAATCATATAACATAACTCAAAAAGGGATATGCACTCCTAGTAGGAATTAATTACTCTAAATCATGTCATGATTTTCTCATTAGAAAAATCTAGGAAAATGAGATTTCAAACCTATAAGTGTCTCTAAAACACTAATGTACCCAACTCCCTAGTAAAATTATGTTCCTCATAAAAGGATAACTACATCATTTTATACTCTATATTTCAGGTTCTGAAAATCCTACTCCATTCTATGATCCTAATTCAAGGAAAATAAAAGAAATAATTCAACTTCAAGACCAAAAAACAAGACCAAGTCAAATACAACTTTCTCCTGAAAGGAAGGACCAAGATGATACACTTGTCTCCAACATATTTTAGACCGAAAAAACATGCAACATTTTTCACATCCCCCTTATCCTCATTAGTTTGAAATGGTGGTAGTATTCTACTTGTCCTTAAGAGATATCCCCAATATTATAATTTCTAGAAATAAATACCAAAGGGAATTAATACATGTGGTGTTGATCTTCCTTATAAGAATAAAACAACTAACAAGACAATCCATAACCATAAACCCCACTATAAAATGCATGATAACAATGAAATACAACTCAAAATTTCATTTATTAAATCGTAATAAAATCAAGTACCATAGAAGAAGGATGAAATATCAAATTAAATAGCGGAAGACTAAAATACCAACAAAACTCAAAGAGAACTACAACTGAAAATCTTCAAAAGATCCATTCTCTAACTTCACCAAATAGTACAAGTATCATTAGGTGGTGAAAAATATGTGTGATACTTTACCTGTTCTCATGCCCTAGTAGATGACATCTATAAAATCAACCAAGTGAAAAATATAGGGTGAGTACTAAAACAAATTTGGTTTTCCCCAATGAATTCCATACTAGAACCACTAGGATAGAAAAGTTAGAAACATTTGTATGAAATAATTTTTATAAAAAATTTATAAAATATTTTATAACTAAATATAAACAAGTTTTATATCGAATTATTTTTCCAAAAACAATCTTTTTCTAAAGAAAGCTACCCAACCATGCATTAAAACTATTTCACAAGCTCCTTGTGGTATAGCCATTTCATTTCTCATATCCACATCACCAACCATTCATGCTTTGGTATGAAAATTCCAAACTCATGAATATAATCTTATTAATCTATCAAATCATCACAAGGTAATTATATCCCATGTTCCATTACACATTTGACACTAAGTATAAGGACATATTTCATCCGAGCTTCATAAATGAAAATATGAGCACACACACACACCATGTAAGCACAATAACCATGCCAAAACGAACATTCCAACACCATTTTAACGCCAAACCATTTCAGTAAAACAACCTTTTTATTGATAACCTTTTTCCATAAATCAAACCAATCTACCATTAAAAAATCATCATTTTAAAATAATTTATGAAAGAAATTTCCGTTAAAATTCTATAATTTCACTCAAATTCTCAAACCATCACTAAATAAGGTTTTAACCATTATTTTTAAAATTATTTAAGAATCAATTTCATGGATTTAAATAAATTTGAAACTAATCCAATCAGTTCTAGAAGGAGGAGTTGATGGTTAATCTCCCTATCTCAAGATTTTAAATGAAAATGACAAGTGGGATGAAAAACATCACAAAACTGGATTGAATCTCCCTAAACACACCTTATATATCCTCCCCTATCATCAACAAGGAAAAATCTAATCATATTTGGCATCGACAACCTCAGATCTACCCAAAACATATATAGATATAATAAACCAAGAGTGAAGGAGAATTATATCTAAGAAAAACATAAAGAATGACCATGATTGATCACTTACCATAAGGAATCATCTTTTAATAAACAAAGGAAGCCTTTGGATCACATATGTATTGATCGGACAACCATTCATGTCTTTTGAGAGATAGAAATCATGAGTTAGGGCCTTTTTGAGGAAATAACAACGAATTAAAACACATGTTCGACCTAGATCCACTTTTTTGGGATCTTGTTTTTTAACCATGAATATTTTAATCGCAATGTTACGCAAACCGTGTGCTAACCATACACTAGACCCTTTATTAAGGAAACCCCCTGCATGGTCAAATCACATGGTCTCCAAACCGTGCTCCAACTATGCCGAAGCCACTACCTCAAAAAGACAAAATCCATTTTTCAAAGTAAATGATTTCTCCTTGGTTGAGAAATGGATTGGTAAAACCATGAACCACCCATGAAAATTCCCTTTTCCCCCTACCCACTTTGCATGGTTTTCTTGAGATGTAGCATTTTTTTTCTAAATCGTGAACTAATAGTGATCCTATAGAAAATCCACAAAACCCCTCCAAAATTTCTCCAAACTATCCCAGTCTTCACCCATATACATTATATACTATTAAATAATAATTAAATATTTAATTAATAGAAACTATGGGTGATACATGGATGATGGTATTTGTTGCTTTATATTTGGATTTTGTACTGGATATAGTAAAATCACATCCTTGTAATGGTAAACACAGTGATGTTCAGGCATGATAGTAAAGGATGGAATGTGGGATATGATAATTAGTCAGTTTGACAAATTCTAAGGTATAGGGAGATTGACCTATGAAGGTCATTTTATTCTTGGAGGTTGGGTCATGATAAACATGTCAATTGAAGGTGAATACATGTGATACATTTGTAGTTTATAGGTTAGGATGAGTGGGGAACATATTTGTTCTCTTGAGATTAGTATGATAGGTAGTATATTGATGGATTCCTATATGTGATGAATGGTTATATGACCCTTATACTCTCCATAACTAGTAAGAGATACATAGTCAGTAACAATTTAATTTAGTGAATAATCACACATGGGTTATAACCATGTATGATGTGATGGAATAAATGTATGAGACTACCTATTGTGATGAAGGAATTAATTATTTTTTATTCCTTGATGATTTTTTGTGTGTTAATCATTATATTTCATTCACTAGTAAATCTTATGTGTGATTTACCATTGTAAACCAATGCTTCAAGATATGACTAGTTCACGGTAAATGGTCTCTATAATGTGATGTTTAATTTACTCTTGTGTCACGAGGATTATTATTATTTTGGATGATTTGTTCATATTAGGGATGATCTATGATCCTTGTGGGTTATAACACATGGGGTGATGAGTGTATACTCTTTTGAAACATTGAGGGGACCAGAGTCTTAGTAATATTTTTGAGAAATAAATAGGGTGCATCAAATATGGAATGTTTGTGACCAAGGTGATTGTAAATATATAATTAAATTGTTGTGTCGTACATAATGTGTGTAAATTTGAGGTTTTTTAATGGTGAGTCATATGAAACTAGGTGTTTTAAAATCGGTTCATCGATAGAAATTAGTGATGGTTGCATGAATAATCATGATATCATAGACCCCATAATGGGGTCATGGGATGGGTATATCAGGATATAACAAATCGAGATCACAAGTATCAATATGTTTATGATAGTGGGTTTTAATTATGATAATTCTTATTAAGTGGGGAAAATATAAATTTAATGGAGCATGGAACACAATAAGTTATCATAGTTTGTGGCACTCATCTTAGGGAAAAAATTAAATGCTAGAGGGGATAGGTTTTTGAACCCAACATGGGGGTAGTTACAATTTTGTTTTAGTTGTTGGATTAATGAAGACTATTTATTTTTAATATAATGGAAAATAGCTATATATAAGTATGGATAAATGTTAATCATGAAATATTGGTCCATTTGGTTTCTAAAGGGTGTGACTTGTGGGTTTTTTTATAGTGTAATGAATGGGTATCAATTTTTAAAATTAATCAATATTGTGGATAGTTGTATTGAATAAAAGTGCTTTAGGTAAGAACAATTTCACATGTGATGGAGTAAAGATTCATGTTATAAGTTTTGTATCAATGTGAGGCTATAGTTTTAGATCAAAATAATTAGTAGATGCTCAAGTGTGGATCCAAAATGGTGGTGGTTGGGTATATCTAAATTTAATTGATCATTGGTGTATGGGAGTGGTCAATTGGTAAATTATAAATGTCACTAAGAGGGGTGAATCAACATGAAGTGTGTGCTGGTAGTTGGGTGCATCTTGTACAAGTTGTTGGATTTTCAAAAGCAGTACCTATATTGGGTTTCCAACCAATTTTTTTCACATGGGATCGAGTGTTATGGTGTATAAAAGGATTGCTGTATTTTTTTTGAACTAAAACTAAATTTTTTTTTGATATATATCAAGAGGAGTCTGATATTTGAGATACCCAATTGGATTGGTTATATTTGTGGTACAAATACGACCAATAAATGAAAGAAAATTATATTTACATTAGGAATTAGTGACTATTTTAGGCAATAGGTGGTCCATGAGGATACTTTTTGAGGCAAAAACGTTTTATAGTGGGGAGTTTGAAATGACCCATGTAATTACAGGATGTTGAAATCAGGGGAAAATTGAATTTAGGTCCATGAGAAGACATTATTTGAGCTTTGGGATTTATATAATATTTCATGGAGTTAGAACATCTCTATGACATTATTATTGATATGTTTGGAGGTCCAAGAGGTGTCTCTAGTGATAATATGAGTGTCATAGTAGTGTTGTGGTGGACCTATATAGAAATTTAATATAGGTTATAAATAATGACACAACCAGGGGTGTTTTAGAATACTATGTGATGTGTGAGATTAATTTTATTAGGAATATAGGGGGGTCAATACAAGGAGGAATTGGTCCACACCATCAAACCTCAGTATAATATTTTATTTCAAGTGTCTGGGGAGATCATGCAACGGTGAGGGAGATTATGCCAGGAGGGGTGCTCATGGGGGAGTTTCAAGTCACAACCTATGGGATTGTGATGTGTAGGGTTCTCAAGAAAGTTTATTATTAAGTGTATTCTGATGTTGCATCATTCCATGGATCCTAGGACTGTATTTTATTGGGTGATCAGGCCTAAGTGTTGCATTATGACCATGGGGGTCACACTACAGTGTAACTCCAGATGAAGGGAGCTTGACCATGATTATATTGGGTCACACTAAAATGAGGATCCATTCTAACATTTAATTATATGGACAAAATCATATTTTCCATGGAATTCCCTGTCATGTTTTAGAAGGTAAAGGGGGTTATTGGAGCGTTGTTTCTGTTTCCAATGATTTCTCCAGGGCACACATTCGTCTGTTTGGGAGGATGTGCTAACTGTTTCCCCTCATTACCTCTTTCCAAAGGCAGGTAACATCTGTCTCTTATTTAGGGGCGTTTACTCCTAGATCAATACACGATTATGGGATGTCATTTTCTACTTCCATTGATTCCTCCTTGGAACTCGTTGCCTAGTCCGAGTCTCCCACATATATTTTAGTTGTGGTTCATGAATCTCATTCCCGGTGCTATATCTTAGTGGTGCCGGTTAATTATGTTGCTTCTTTCTGGACATTCCATGGGGTCTTGATATGGTAGAAACCTTTAGTCGGAGAAGATGACAACATCCGACCTATCATGGAATCTCTGTATGTGTGGATATTGGTCAAGTGTATTCTTCCTCATAAGAGGGCATCTCAAGGGCATAGAACCCAAGGCATCTTATATCAATCATGGGGTATCTTATGATGGAGGCATGTACCTAATGTTTTCCTTAGCTTACCAGGTCTAACACGGTGTATGTTGCAAGTTTAACATCCTGCGGATATGGTTACTCCAAAGGCGTGACTCCTGAGGTTTTCCTCAGGCATCTCATGTTTAACAAGAGGTAAGCTATGAGTTTAATGTCTTGTGGAGATGGTAGGAGAGTGATCAAAACATCCCATGGAGATGTATCATATGGGTACATCCCTAAGAGGGAGCACCTAGGTGGTTTACCATATGGATGGATCATAATTCCCAATGAGGATTGATTCAAGGTGGTGTGTCCCATAGAGAGTAGATGTCACAGTGTTAATGATGATCTAGACACAACTGTGGGTGGATCAGGGAAAGTACACCCCAGAATAGGTAACACCATATGGATAGGTCATAACGCCAAAAGAGATCATACCTAGGGTGGTGTGTCCCATAAATGGAAGGTGTCACACCGTGAGGACTTATCTAGACACCACTGGGGACAGATTAGGGAGAGTGAACCACAAAATGGGGAATACAATGTTTTACTATTGGCTGGGATTGAACCTCATGGTGGTTTCCTACATACCCCGTGTAGATGACAGGGATCAAAACCCACGTAGTTTGAAGGGGTGATGAATCAGGGTGTACACAAAGGACAACGACCCGAAGACATGCTGGGGCTTACACATGGACAACAACCAATCGCAAGAGGGAAACTCTTGGTTGGATGGCTTGGTTGGATGGTTATGGATTGTGTGGGGCTTATGTGTGGTTAGCTGCTCGAGGGAATGATGTGATCCCACTGAGATGTGGTGGTCTGGTTAAGAATCAGGATGGATGATGGATGGTTGGATGGAGTGGATGTGAGGGATGAGATGGAACCAACATGAGGAAAATAGTGATGTTGGGCTTGTGCCTCGAAGAGACTTCCGATGTATCCCCATGGTAGGGAATCATAGTTCATGTAGTTTGGTGTGATGATGGGACACCTGAGGAGGAGGAACGTGAGAATGGATGCTTGGATGGGATCCAAAGGAAGTAGAACCTATGTTTTGGGGGGATGAAATTGGGGTGTGTACAGATGAAAACAACCCAATGACGTGATGGGGATTACATATGGTTAGTAGCCCGGGTTGGTCCAACGCCCGGGGGAGGACCAGATATGTGGGTCCTAGTGAAGGGGACTACAATGACTTACTTCCGATTTCGGATCATAATGGCTTACCATTTATGGGGTAAAATGGATTACCTCTGATTGGGTAACATAATGCCTTACCACTGATTAGGGAAAATAATGAATTACCTATGATGGGGTAAAATGGCTTACTGCTGGATAGGGAACACAACGACTTGCCTCTAAATGGGGGTGAAAATGGCTTACAACTGAATGGGATTGAACCTCCGGGAGACTTACTACATACCATGTCGAAGGTATAAGGATCAAAGACCACATAGTTCTAATGGGTACAATTTAATGTCTTGCGGTACAAAAAGGGGGCATATGGTTTACCATCATGCAGAATGAGGGCAGACCGATGTGAAGTGGTCGAGACCTATGTGTGTTGGGATTGAACCTTAGGGAGGCTTCCTACATACCCCCGAGGTGGGGAATCAAAGTACACACTGTTTGGTAGAGGCATTGGTTAAGTGATGTGAAAGGGGATGCGGCCAATAGGTGTTGGGATTGAACCTCAGGGGGGGTATTCCTATGTACCTTTCCTTGGAAAGGATCAAAGTCCACATAGTTCAATAGATTTTTGTGAACCGATGTGAAAGGGGTCGGGACCAATAGTTGTTTTTCTTGAACCTCATGGAGGCTTCCTATGTACACTACCCTGGAAAGGATCAAATTACATTTAGTTCAGGAGAGTTTGGGGAACCGATGTGAAGGGGTCAGGACCAATAGGTGTTGGGATTGAACCATATGGAGGCTTTTTATGTACCTTGCATTGGCAAGGATCAAAGCCCACGTCATTTAGGAGAGTTTGGTGAATTGGCGTGAATGGGCCAGGACTAGTAGGTGTTGGTCTTGAACCTCAGGGTGGATTCCTACATACCTTTCTTTGGCATGGATCAAAGTCCACATAGTTCAGGATGGTTTGGGTCTTACACGCTAAGGTGGACCAAATAGGATGTCAGGGTCACTGTTTACTCTAAGCTCACATGAGTCATGCTCGGTGTGAGAAACAAGAGGCAACAACATACTTGAAAATAATGCCACAAAGGTACATCCATGAAGTTTGGTGAATGACGTTTACACATGGATGTTTCCCAGGTGCCACTATGGAGCAATAATGTTGGATGGGGCTTACACGTGGAAGCTACCCGGGTGCCACTAAGAGGCGGAAATAGTGAATGGGGCTTATGCATGGAAGCTACCCATGTGCTGCTAAGGAGTGGAAATGGTGAATGGGGTTTACACATAGAATCTACCCATGTGCCACTATGGAGTGACAAATGTGGATGGGTCTTACACCTGGAAGAATCTCGGGTGGATCTATGGAGCGGCAACGGTGAATGGGGATTACGCATGGAAGATGCTCGAGTTATGCTAAGGAGCAGTAATGATGGATGGATCTTACGCATGGAAGCTACCCAGGTGCTGCTAAGAAGAGGAAAAGAAGAATGGGGCTTATACATGGACGCTTCCGGGGTTCCTCTAAAGAGAGACAATGGTGAATGGGGCTTACACATGGAAGCTGCCTAGGTGCCACTATGGAGCAGAAATGGTGGATGGGGATTACACATAGAAGTGACCCATGTTCTACTATGGAGCGACAATGGTGAATGTTCATTACACAAGGAAGCAGCACAGGTGCTGCTATGCAGCGACAATGGTGAATGGGGATTACACAAGGAAGCTGTCTAGGTGTCGTTATGGAGCCACAATGGTGAATGGAATTATGCAAGGAAGATGTCTGAAATGTCTTACTCATGTCTGGCCATGATGACATCCCAAATCACTGGTGGGTTGAGGCATATAATCGAGACCCACACCTATGCGTTGGTTCACAAGCAGGATAACACCAAGGGGGGTTCGAATCACTCTGAACAAAGGGATATGAAAAGTGGGAATCACATGCCCAATAATCAGAACATGGTGAGGGTGGCATGATGATGGAGGATAACTGTTGGCCATGTTCGAAACACAACATCCATATTGTATTAGCTAGAAATGATGAAAAACAAATGAGGGTCGACTATTGACTGTGTTTGAATCATAGGACCTGAATTGAAGTGTTTCCCAAATTCTTCAAGGGAGTTGGCCCATAATGGTAGGTGATCTGAGGAAACATGGGACATAGTCATCAAGGGGTCCCTTCATACATGAACGAGTATAAAGATCCGAATGAAGGACATGAAAAACATGAGGTGGAGTGATGGAATTTTTGAACGGATTCAAATGCTCTTGAAGTTATACCACTCTAATCATGGAATAAGGTATCATATTCTTATAATATAAGACATATCTTATTTAGAGAAATAGGCATATTATAATTGAATTATAGGGCACACTACAATTTCAGTCATGTAGTGAGGACTATTGGAATCTCATGCTTGGTGCATAAGGAATCTCTTGTTTGGGAAAAGAGGCATCCTATGTTCGTCACATAGGGTGTACTATAGTTCATAGTCATATAGATCGGACATTTGGAATCTTATTATTGGTGTATAAGGAATCTCTTATTTGGAGAAATATTCATCATATATTGGTCATATAAGGTACACTAGTGTTTATAATCATGTATAGAGGACTGTTGGCATTTTATTCTTGGGGAATAAAGAATATCTTCTTTGGGGAAAGAGTAATCCTATCTTTGGAACCTAGGGATTACTATAGTTCAAATTCATGTAGAGAAGACTATTAGTATTTTATGCTTAGAGCATAAGGAATCTCTAGTTTAGAGAAAGAGGCGTCCAATATTTGTCATATAGGGTGTACTATAATTTATTTTCTTGTAGAGAGGACTGTTGGCATCTTATGATTGATGCATAAGGCATATCTTGTTTGGAATAAGAGGCATCCTATATTTAATGATTGGGAATTATAAAATTTAATGTCATGTAGATAGGATTATTGGAATCTTACGCTTGGTGCATAATGAATCTTTTATTTGGAGGAAGAGGCATCCTATGATTGGACCATAAGGTATACTATAGTTTGTAGTAATATAAATAGGACTATTCGGCATAAGGTGCCTAAAAATAGTTGGTGTTGGGACTTATGAAAGAGCATCCCTTCTTGGTTAAACCTGAAATAGGATCCAAGTGATAGTGTTTGGAGGAATGGATCAACTCAAGGTACTCATGGAATTGAAGATGAGAATATTAACTCATGACATGAGAAAGGGACAAAGAGGAATATGTCGACTCCAGGTATTTCATTGTGTGTGGCGAAGTTTCTCAAACCATGGTGTTCCATAGGTGGAAGGGGGTGTGTATAAGGGAGCAATGGAAAATGCTGATGTCCTGACCTGAAAAGTTTGTGGTGCGACCCTCCATTTATCATGGGGGTTAGTGACGATAGTGAAGGGACCAGTATAGAGGGCCGAGACCACAGCCCAGCACTAACCCTGAGGTGGGTATTTGGGGCGTAGCCCCCGTGGTATAGACCGGTGGGCGCAGAGGTAAGATCATCGCAAAGGATAGGATTTGTGAAGTAGCTTCAAGGAGAAAAGTCTCTCATGGAGCAAGGGGCTCGTGAAGTAGCCTCACGAAGGAAAAGCTCTCACAGGGAATGGCCTCACAGTGCATATGATATCGTAGAGAAAATGGTATCATGGAGAAAAGGGGATCGTAGAGCAAAGTATCTTGCGGAGCCAAGCAGCTCACGGAGTGAAGAGGCTCGCAGAGCAAATGGGATCTCAGAGCAAAGGGGCTCGTGGAGCCTCGAGAAACCTAAAGGAGCTCCTTCCTTCACAAATGGTGGAGCCCTTTGTGAAGGGCATCACTTCACGATGCTCTAATGCTATGTGAAATGGGAGATCGGAAACCCAAGGGGTGGCATGACCGTGTTTATGAAGGGGGTGAGCCAGCTATTTATAGGCGAGGGAGGACGGCAGAGCACACCGCAGATCACCAATGCACGCCGTGAAGATAAAATGATGTCGCGAAACACATGCGCTCTTAAAATAAAGGGAGCTCCCTCAAGTTTCTCGTAGTCACAGAGTCAAATGTCATAAACCTTCGTGGCACTCACGGAGGCTCCAGTCAGGTTCCCTCAAGTTCTTTATAACTGCAGAGTCGATTGTCATCAACCTTCGGGGCCCTCATGGAGGTTCTGGTCAAGTTCCTTCAAGTTCTTCGTAATCGTGGAGTTGACCAACATCGACCTACGCGGTGCTTGAAGTGGCTCCGGTCAAGTTCCTCTACTTCGTGATCGCGGGGGGAGATTCCCAAATAATCCCTATGAACTAGTTTTCCAGCCCAACATCAAAAGTTTATAACTCCTAAATCATAACTCTATTCAGGCTCTACGACCTATCAAGTAGAATCTTGTGAAACGAGCTATGTTCTTGAGTCATGTATAGAAGATCTTCGAAAATTTTGTGGATGCGTTTTCTAGTGTTAACAGTTTCTTCATTTCTGCACTCATTAATCCTTTGATAACCCATGAAATGGGGTTAATTTTGAATGATTTTAATGAATATTTTATGAACAATACCATAATTATCCCCTAATTATTAAACCCCTTGGGTTGATATTTATTTTTTGTGATTCAAGTTATGGTTTGACTGATAGTATTACTAGATCATAGTGAAATACTTTAGATCATTGGAATTTTTCAAGAGGTTTATGTAGGAAATCCTGAAGGGATGAACACACTATGTGTTGTTTTATTTAGATTATGGTGTATCACTATTGTAAATTTTTTTTTTTTTTTGATTTAGATAAAATTGGTAGATTAGTTAGGATGGTATTTTAGGTCTTTAGGGTTATAGTGTTCTAGGTGTATCACAAGGGTACTCTACACCACTTTTCTTGATATTTAGGCCATTGAAGGTTATCCAATGAGTAGATCATCATTTATACCAAAATAAATAATTATAGAATTAATTAAGTTAAATCATTATATTTATTTTACAATGATTTAAAATTGTTATTAATGGAGTTAGGGCCTCATGTTGATGGGTGATTATTGGTTGATCTTGGTTGATGATGATGGTATGGAATTTTTAAAGAAGATGAATGGTATTATATAGGTTTTCCCTAAATATTCCCAATGGTTTATGCATTGTTTCATGTAAAATTTGATATGAAGTCTCTTTTCCAATGAACAATTGTCCTAAAACTAAATTTGACTTCTTTTCCCCTGATCTAGGTTAGTTGGGCGAGGATGAATTGGGATATATTTGAAACATTACATTTACTTCTTCATTCCACAATAACATATGGCCAAGTGATTAAATCAAAGGATGTTAAATGTTTTTCATATAGTTGAACAAGGGTATAATTAAGCTATGAAATGACATAACTGAACTTGATAAGTTAATTTAGAATTCATAGATATAAAAGTTCTATGGTATTAATAAAGGTAATCTTGAGTCTTTACCCATATAAAACATTTATATTTCCCTTATCCCATTGGCTAGTTTATCAACTTATATGATGTTACTATTCCTCCCCCTCTAGCATGAGAATTACTAGGTATTAATTAATGATGCAGCCTTAGAAGAAATTACATATATATTATTTTATATTTATATGAATATTCATTACATCTCTTAAGAAATAACACCAAGGAACCTAAAAATTTATTGTTTTGGGAGATTAGATACATATCCAATTTATTTTAATAAAATTTTCAACATATCCCATAAATAAACTTCTCACATGATACCCTATTAGAAATAACATACATAATACCATTCTTCAAAACCTATGTAATGTAAACATAAGAAATGGTGAGCTCAGATGATCAATATGGGTAAACATAAGTGATATCAATCAAAGATCATAAGTGAGCATAAGATAAACATGTGGGTATGAGAACATAAGCAAGTTACATAGTCACAACATTATTGAATCATACCAAATAAAACATATATCCTAAAACATGATTAATTCCCTAAGGATTTTAGTAGAATGTAAAACATGATTCATAGAAGTGTGGAAACAAGAGTTAATAATCATTATCATTGAGAACATAACATAGGTATGTTTCATAATTTAATAATGCAGAATAAACCAAAGAATTGAACTAATAACATATGTTAAAACTAACAAAAAATACATTCACATTATAATTGGATTGTCTAACCAACTTCCCATAACATAATTAACTTGGGATAACCACCCATTTCCCAAAACATGGTGGACTAAGAATAACCACTCACATCTCATCTTGATCTCATGATATATAAAATTATAACTAATGCATCAGAGGGATATATTGGACCCCATATCACATAATTAAAAATCATAAATATATGTTCCATATGAACATGGAAATATCCATAACCACATCATGGATTAATTAACCCATGAAAATAAATTCTTTTCATGAAAATTTCCTTACACTATTTCATAATCCATCTTAATAAAGAATGTATATGGTATCATTATATAATATTCTCACTGAATCATAAGAATAATTGAAGTATATTGACATAGATGAAAACAATTTATAATAGAATTAGAAAATAACTTAGAAAATTGAGAAGAAATACCATTTTTATGATTTTAATAACCTTTATTTCAAATAAAAAAATAATGAAAATAATGTGAACGAAAATTTCCTTAGAAACCCCTAAAAGTTTGAACAGGATTCATTATTAATAAAATTTATTATGAAATTAAGAAAATTAATTCATTTGGAAAGAGATTAAATAGAACATTCCTTTCATACTTTTGTGAATATAATCATAGTTTTTGGAAAATAGCCATTCTAAAAACATTAAAAAAGGATTCCTTTTGTAAAGAAAGTAAATTCCAATTTAAAATTACTTAATAAATAAAATAATTATATATAAGGGAATCTATAAAATCAAATAAAAACTATAGACATGTTGTAGAATTATTCCTAGTAAAAAATAAGAGACAAGTCATGCTCTACTTATAATAATCCTTTGAGTTGAACATTAGACCAAAGCTATAATAAATGGTAAGAATACATGTTAACCATATGAAAAAATAATATAATAAATTACTAGTTTTTTCAAGATAATAAAATATTATTTCTTTAGATGTAATTTCAACAAAAATATATCTCAATTTTAAAAATGGTATTGGTAAAGAAACCCTTACATTTACTCTTCATTTACATGAAAGTTCATTAAATTACTATATAATAAACATAATAATAATAATAAATTATTCCATAACATTATTAATATCTATTAATTTTTTTAAGCATAAATTATAATCATTCATTCACATATATTAGTTAGTTAAAAAAAATTTCTATCTTCAAATTTTAGTAATATTGATTATTTTGTACATGTTTGTTAATGGTGATGCAGATCCAAATTATTTAATAAAAATTTCAACATTCATATATTATTCAAGGTAACTAAATCATTTTTTTTCATTGATTTATGTTGTCCTAATTCATTTTATGGAAATTATGGGTATGGTTTAAAGAATGAAATTCAAGGAGAACATTTTGTTTGCACAA
This sequence comes from Viscum album, assembly GCA_963277665.1. Classification (NCBI taxonomy): domain Eukaryota; kingdom Viridiplantae; phylum Streptophyta; class Magnoliopsida; order Santalales; family Viscaceae; genus Viscum; species Viscum album. Next base: position 1,404,580,191 of record OY728127.1, on the reverse strand, counting down.
TTTACCTATAACAACATGGTACATAATATTGATCATTTTTTTCAACCATCTAGAATCATTACAACCGTGAATTTATCTATTATATTTTTTGAAAATATTTGTTTTTATATGTTTGTATTTTTTATAAAATAAGTTGAGATTCATTAGAGTAATTATTGGAATGATTACATAGAGTTAATAGATAGATATTACATGTTCAAAAGATTTATTTATTTTTTATGAATAAGTTATGAATTCAATGAAATTATTATGATTATAGAATTTATTGAAATTATATAAATATATATTTGACACAAATATTAGATTATTTTTTGGAAATGTTTTTCAGGTTGAAAAAGAAAAATCATGGATAAAAAAAGGATATTATATAGAAGGATCCATCCACCCGAAGGGAAACAAAAAAATTTATAGATGGTTGGATATGGTAGAATGGATCATGGGCTATAGGAGCCTGCACATATCGGTATAGGTAGGTACAACATAGGGCAGTGCGTTGGTGAAAGAAATACCATATAGGTTGTCATTGAAACCTATTGGACAGGTCAGTCCCTATGGGATTTCATCAATAGTTCAGTATAATGTCCAAAGTAGTAAACTATGTTGCATGATAAGAAATATTCTAATGTGGGATTCTCATATCACATAAACTTTTTAAATATTAATTTTCACATATAATTTAAATGAAATATTTTGTATCCTACCTCAACATTCTTAGGGTTTTCATTTAGTTTCTTCAGGTTTTGTGTAGTATATGCAACAGATCCATGAGAACCTTGACAAAAAAGTTATTTTTGTCCACTATTTCCACACTATGACTAAAAAATGAGAAAAATTCCATAGGATATCAAGATAAATTTAATTGTTTTTGGATGTTACGTCATCAGATGACACACTCATGGATGGTGGAATTTAAATGAAATTATTGATGAATCTAAAAAATGTATTAGTTGGAAAAAAACTCATCAAATGTAATTTTATCCACATGATAGAGGTAAAAAAATATCATAGTTATATTATGATTCATATTGTTCCATGAAATTTTTTTAGTTGAATCATATAATATATTTTTGTCTTCTATGAGTTTGGTCTAATCATGCATGTAAAATATATAGGTTATATGAGAGTGTTTGAATACAGGGAATGTAATTTAGGATAGAGGGTTATTAGAAAATACATTATAGGGTAGTTGATCCAAAAAAAGTGGAGGTAGTACATCATGATTTACATAAGAATGTGGATATGACTATGAATATAAGGTGTGGTGTTTTTTGGATATACATATTAAAATATTTGGTTCATTCGGTTTTTTAAAATAACATATGGTCAATTTTATTTTCAAGTGTTTACCATAAATACCCCACTATATAATTTGTAGAAGATGAAAAAACATAGTAAGTGAGTAAGAAATAGACCATCATACACAGTTTTTTAGAAGAGATAATATCTCTGTATCTATGAAAAAACTTGTGTGGTATAGAGAAATACGAGATACACTCCTTTATATAATATTTTTGAAAAGGATCTCATATATTGACCAGATAAGTGAAAAATAATTATAAAACATCATTTAGTTAATATGATTAAGATAAGATCATGAAAATTATGTATGCATGAAGACAGTTCTACCTAATATAGAGTTTGCGAAGAAGTATTGAAGAGAGATTAAAAATAAGATCTTATGCAACGTAATTGTGAGAAGAAAAAAAGAACATGGTTTTCATGAAGGGTAAACCATTAATATGAAATATTTGAAGTACATGTTATGTATTTGTAATTATAATTATGTGATATATGATTCTGTGATGTTTTTTCACAAAGTATTTGCAAAAATATAGAAGATTACAATTGATATAAATGATTCTAAATAATAAATTCAAGAGAGCTGAAGTATATCATATTCATAATATCATAGTTTAAGAAGAAGGTAAAATAAACACCCACAATAAAACACATAAATCTATTCAGAATAGTGTAATATAAGGCTTGTGATAAAAAACTAATAAGTATCATTTATTTATCTAGTCATCGAATAATAGGTGAAAAAATGATGATTCTAGTTTGGGAAATATCATCTTATGGAAATGAATATCTATTTTAATTCAAGGGATACACCAAATCAACCATAAATCATGAGAATATTATTCCATCCAACTTTTTTGAAGGATAAAGAAGAAAACATTGAGGATCAGCCCCAAATATAATGGAGTTAAAGATTTTAATATTTATACACTTTAAAATTATAATGGAAAATATTTCAGTTTTATAAAATTTTAAAGATATTCATAAATAAGTTCACAAAGGAGAATTGAAGGTATTTTACCTTGTTTTAGGAGTCACTAAACTAAAAAAATTATAAAGAAGTTTTTTCCTTATCTTCGAGAAACCATGACTAAACATGAATCCACAGAACTAGTGAAGAATAGTGTATTTTTTCATGTCAACACATTTTCAATTTATTTTCCTTATAAATAAACCTTTTTTGTATTATATTTAAAATATTTTTATTTAATGCATGACTTAATTTTTATTGACCTATTGGGTTTCATTGGTTCTATGTGGGTACTAATCAGATTGGAATTTACTATATCCCAAACTACACTCAACTATTAAGGCATAGCATTGTGGAAGTGTGTTGTCAAACCCGTAAGGACTATTTTCCTGGAATCTAACCTAGTGATTATGTCCTTGAATTTCGATTCCATATAATCTATATTAGGTTTAAATTTACTAAAACTACATATCTTGGGTTTTAATTCACATGAAAATAAGAGATCAAGGCCCATTTCATGTTTTAGAAAAAAATTTAATCATGAATATAATTTGGAATAGAATTATATCTTAGGATACATAGCATTGAAAAGGTTGTAAATGGGTTTTGGTCCAAACTATTCTATCTGTATAATTTGGAAACTACTCTATGGTCTGGAGATTTTAATGTTCCAACCCAGTGTCCACATAAAACATGCCCCGGTCAGGTGGATAACATGGCCTCAAGCATGCCTCCTCATATGCTTAAGGATACCAATAATTAGCATCGGTGTGAAGGAGGTAATATGGAAAGAATATAAGCTCATTTCAGAGTCCATAGAGGATACAATAAGTAATAAATAATGGTGTAAGCATTTATAAAAAGATATAATTAATAATTAATGAATGAACTAGACAAAAAATAACAAAATAATAATACCAAAATCCCATACAACAATGTATAGTACATGGATCCATGGAATGATACAATACAGAAAAGAAAAATTGTGATACAACCATGCTATACAATAGTACATAGAAAAGGATAAAAGGAGATCCATAAGTATCCCAATATATGTCTGATCCTCTGGTCCTAAGATCCTTATAAAGGTAAATCATATCATCAACCCATAAGAGGCACATTCCCTTATCCATCCTTGTAGTCAAAAAATCTTATTTGGTTCCAAAGGAGGCCCAAGTAGGGTGTGAGATTCAAATTTTAGTAGGCTACCAACAATGGTGTCTTTGTGTAATCCTAGTAGTTCTCATAACTAAAATAGTGTGCATGTATAATCAGAAGAGTGAAAAAAATGCTAAAATTAATAAATAAATAACCACCCACTCAGGTTCTTAAAGGACCCTCAGTGAGTCTACCTGCTTCAGATCATAGAAAGGAGGAATGTCTAATCATTTCACTTTATACATGTTAATTTTAATAATATAAACATTTTTAATTATATATTTCATACACCTATACAAAAAAAGTGCATGCTAACACATAATGGTCATATAACAAGAATAATAGTGCTGGTTGGACAAGGGCATAACACACATATCTAAGACCAGTCTAATAACCCTATAAGCTCACTCCAGAGGGTACATACCCTAGATCCCAAGAAGATTGTGATACATCATGAAAAAAATACTCAGGATAGTGAGTGATTCATCATGTCATCACTCGAGCCATGGAACGTGGCACATTCAACCCAACTCCAATATATTATCACTAGTGTGAGATACCATGAACTCAACAACTGATGTAAGGAGTGTGATTATCTACCATTCTAAACACCCCTTATATCATATCACTTCCTCTATAATGGAATATTATAATTACAACTGGTATGGGGAATTTACTCCAATCCATGTCTTTTATATACCATATATGTATAATCGAGGCATAATCATTCATAACATAATAGAAAACAAATACCCTCTTATTCATTTAACTAGATAAGAAATTAAATATAAATAAATAATATTCATATTATAGACACAACACATGAGGTAAAACCTATCATATGTTCCATTACATAGACTGAATTTACATTTAAAATAATATGGTTCATATGGAGCATTTTATGAAGCATAATCCAAGGGAATTTCCTTATCATCCCATGAATCATTACATTCAAGGAAATGCAATTCATAATAATCACATAATAAGGAATAATAAAAAAAGGCATGTTTTCATTATACTTTATGTAAAATTACCATTAACCCAAATGATTAATTTAATTAATGGAAGGCATGCCATCTTTCATAAGTCACCCTAAAGGATGAAATCCATTTAACTCAATCAATTTATAAAACATTTGAAAAATGATTCATGATCTCAAATGTGTTTTTAAAGAGGTTACATGATCAATTAAGTAATGGACTACATGGTAAAGACCATGTCATGGATTTATGAACTCAATGAAGGTGACCTTGGATCAATAATGTGTTCCTAATATAAGGGAAATTCAAGGTAAAGGCTAAGTTGAATGATTAGGAGATGAAACTTCCATACACACATTAAAAAATAGATCATTTAACATAACATTAAAATGGTCCATTCATATTAATCAATTAATTCATTTAAGGAAGTGTAATAAGCATGAAAAAATCTTACTATTTAACCCATGTCACTAAATTTCCATTTAACTCAATATTCTAGGTAAATTCATGTCATAAGGATCATTGGACAATAAAAATTTCCACAGTATGACAAGGCAATAGCCTCAATGAGAAATTCAAACTAAAAGAGGGGAAACCCATAAAAGGTTATTTGGGTTTCATCAAACACACATTTCTCTTGGTTAATTTCATTTAAAGTCTATTCTATTAGCAAATTAAGACTTTCGAGCATTTTGGAAAAATTATCCAAAATGGTCACTTCCAAGGAAATGCCCATGGGGTGTCCATATAAGGTATGTGAAACCTTTAAACCACTAATAATTGATCAATTAACATGTATATAGGTAATAGGATGAATTATACATGATGGAATTAATATAATAGGGATTCTTGGCAATGACTAGCATACTACACAATGACATAATTTTGAAACTTCAAAAACTCTATTGGAAAACAATGGGACCACCTGCCTTAAGGATGTAGAAATCACTTCACTCAATATCGACCTTAGATTCATAGTTGGTTTGAATATATCTGAGAAATGGTCCAAAACCCTGAAAATAGTGAATATTGGTCTACACCTACATTGCATCATGGATCTGATGATAAACTCGTATAATGGGTATGAGACCTAGGGATCATACTGATACAAATCCATTACTTCCAAAAAATTAAAGATAGGATAACAAATGATATAGATGCTTCAAAGAATAGATAGGGAGGATCATTAACTCAAAGGAGGTGAATAAGGGGTGCTTTTCTATATGATAATGAATGGAAAATAATAACATAGTTCAAAACATAAGTGAGGGGAAAATTATTTTCACCCAAAATTAAGGGGGAACACATTTATTTGTATGGTTTGGCTAAACCATGCACAAACTATGCTATTTCCAATTTTTAAGGATATCACCTAATAATGTTATGCTGGATGGTTTTCCTAACTATTCACCCACTATATGAAGAACAATGTTTAGGTACAACCTTAAATTCAATATAAGTGAGGGATAAGCACACAGTTTGGGAGAACCTATCGCATCCCCTATAGGCCAAATATTATCCTCTATTAAGGTATCATTGTTTTCTACTATGGGACGCATGGTTTTAGACAAACCAAGCACCCTATTCAGAGCTTCAAAAATGATATTTTTACACCCAACACTCTCAAAACTCAAAAAAAACGCCCGAGGGTTCCTTCAGGCCTTCAACCAAGTAAAAAAACACATTGAAGAGTTACAACTCTCAAAATTATGTTTTGAAGCTCAATTTGAAAAATGGTCTGTCCAGTAAATAAAAAAATCAAATTCCTTTGGAATTTCATTTGGTCCAAAAACATCGGTCATTACAACCTCCCCACCTTAGATATTATCATCTTTAATATTCCTTTGAGAACGATGAAAACAAAACCCAACCTACATGGGTCATAAAGTCCCATTCAAACAGTTGTATTGTGTTTCCAAACACCCAATGCACCTATAGGATTAACTTAATCATAAAACACTTAAGCCATCATAACCTGACCCAACACTTGTTCTCTAAAATAATCATTGAAATATATCTTTGCAAATAGCATTGGACTAGATACACAATCACATCATCATCTCATTAAGAATCTGACCGATGGATCCTCCCACCATAGGAATTAGCATTAGAAATGGGAAAATTCTGAACCACGATACCTACACTGTCCAAATTTACAAAAAACACATCTATCAGAAATCTAATGATTCTCATGGAAGGAATTAATTTATCAAGGAAAACCCAAATATATATGAGGCCATAATAAGAACATCAACGAAAAGAAAAAGTTTAATTCTAATCGACCAAATAGAAACTGGTCATGCATTATTTTCATGAAATAAAAAGATGACCTCTACCACCAAACTATCATAACTCGATAATGTGACACTAAAATGGTTTCCCATGACCTTAGACAGTGTCAAAGATTAATAAAAAGTTTATCCAAATACATGAATTTTTGAGATATTTCTTAGTAAGACCACCCCCTGAACATTCCAACTGTCATGCCTCTACATGAAGAAGTGTGTAACACATATATGGACTGGTCAAATTGCTACGGTTTTAAGAATTACTTCTGAGACCAACTACAAGTATAGGATAATCATGAATTCATAAAAACGGAGTCTAAGGAACCAACTCAATAAAGTATATACTCTATTTCTATAAGTGAGATATTGGTAAAATGCCAAGATGTCCACATTAGATCATTGACTGATCCCAAACCAACATCTACCTAGAAATCAATTCAAAGGAAAATGGATAGTGTCCAAAAGTACATCCAATTCATTCTTTCACAGCAATATATGTCTCACTCAGATCTAATCAATACTTGGTAGAATAATTTTTTCCAACGTGAGACTCCAATAGAGACCTCTTTTTAATCTCCATCACTTTCAAACATTAGCACAGTTTAACACCAATGATCTGTTAGTGCATCAAAGAAGATGTCAATAGAGGGGACATGATCATATTTAAAATAAGAGTACACAAAGAGTATTTGAATAGTTTCAAACTATCTCAGAAAACCAAATGAATCAGAACATAACAAATACCAGTCAACTTCTTAAAACAAGCATAGCTTCACTTATAGACACACTTACATTAACTGAACCACAATTCCTTCACCCACAGAGGCATCCTATGATCACTCATCCTAACCACCAATGTTCTTCCTAGAAAATGGTGTTTCTCAAAGGTTATATACACAACCAAAACATCAATTTTGTGTTACCAAAAATGCACATACACAATTCAAAACAAGTAACACTCAAGGGAATTCAATAAAACCTGACCGTTTCTGATGGTCACCATTGGTTGTGTTCCTTATACTTGGAAGGACACACATTAACCCAAACTGATGTAATTTTCCCCACCATAGGAGTTTCTGTGTCATTGAAATAAGATACATACTAGCTTCTCATAAGAGAGATAGACCAAATTCACCTTAAACACACATGTGACACTCCTATGATTTACACTTGCAGCATCAAGTCAGTTAGAATGAAAACAAAATCCAAATGATTGGCATGTCATGATGCAGAATTCAATTAGAATTACATTTTGAGAATTGAAAAGACATTGACCCTTTAACACCCAGGTTATTTTACTCTGTATATGACCTAAGGATATTCTCAAATACATAAGACTCAACAAGTTAATCAAACTCCACAGGTTCTTTTTACAACATTTAGAAACAAGATGGGTATTACGTATATAAATTCCCACCACCATGGGGTTTAAAATAAATTACATAACATTATCGATGAATTTTATATGATAGAATTCCCTATGAATTTAAGTATCATATAGAAAAATCATAAAATTGGATCAATATTCATGATCCCATGCGATTTTAAAATATACGGACGATCTCCCTAGTCGACCAAGGAAATACGATAGGCTACTGAGACCTATAAAGAATCCGACCATTCCCTCAGCATGTCTAATATTATGAATATGAGAATTAGTCAATGATCAAAGCATAACAGAGGCCATGGATTCCATTACCACCCATCCACACAATTGTGTCATTTAAGGTATAATTCATACAAGGGGAAATAACACTTGAATGGAACCATGTGCCAAAAACCTAAAACATTTAGCAATAGATTCAAGCTCTAATTGTGATACCTACCCTAGGATATCCCCTTATCAAAGAACTAGCGTTGATCCTATCACTAGGTCACTCTAGCAGGAAATTAATTAGGCTCAAGAGCCTATGATTTAATCCACTTCTAGAAAGGTAGAAGGTATGTGGAAAATATTCACATTTTCATTCAATATAAATGCAAGTAGAAATGTTTATAATCCCCTTATGTGGTAATTTCATAGGAAAAATTCCCCAAATGAACAACGTGGGTCCAGTAGTGAATTAATTAAATTAATAACAAGCCATTATGGAGACAACGAACCAAATTCACCTCAAAATTAAAAATCCTTTACCTTTAAACCATTTCAAGATAAATCAAAATCATATGTATATATATATATATCCCAAAGGATGGTTTGAATACTTGGTCTACCTTTTCCCATTAGAAAGGATCCCATACACCTTACAATTGAAAATGGTTTCCTATTTACTTGATACATATAATTTCTTCCCATGAATAAAATTACATGTTTTGGTCATAAGTATCATGTTACCATAAGTAGTAAACATAGAAGGAATGTTAAGTTCGCTTTAGGAGTCATTTCCAATTAAAATTTTTTCTTTCCCAAATATTTAAACCACTTAAATTGGTTAAATCTAATGGTTTACCATTCTATGATCCATAAGGTCCCATACCTTATATGAACTAAAACATGGAATCAACTTGACTCACTCCATAACACATTCAAGCCCTATGAGATAGATGTTACACTAATAAACAATCCATAATTGACTGCTTATGTTGTATAAATTAACCTATTTAAGAAAACTCTAATAGGTTAATGACGACACATTAAGTATAAATTTTGTTTTCTAGTCCCTATAATATTTTTACCCACAATTAAATACATACTCTAGGAACTAACGATATGAATAGGTAATTCACACTGAAAATTAAACATGGGATGGTATGATGCATGGACAATTAATCATATTGTGCCTATAATGATGCATGTACTAATGCAAATCCCTCATATAAATGAGCCAAGATAATGAAATCTCATCTCAATAATCATCAATATCAATATCACTATTACACAAGTGAATCACCCAATGGTGAAATTATATCAACAATAAATGTAATAATCAATAAAAAAGTTTACCCATCCAAGGTAATTTGGGATTCTGCTATACTTGGGTTAGATATGTCTAAGAACACAGTCAATTCAAAATTCTTTTGACTCCTAGTCTCTTGTATGATACCCAAATAGTAAGATAAAGGAGAAAAAGGCTCTGATACCACTTTGTAACATGCTGACCGAAGATTAACTTAAACTACTCCCCGATATGGTGGGTCACATGGCTTCAAGCATACCTCCCCATATGTTAGAGGTTTCTAAATTACATCAAGGGTGTAAAAGTGGTATATTGTGGAGATTATACCCTCATGTCAGATTATCATGGCCAATACAATCAATATTAAAAAATAGTTCCAAAATATATAAAAATATATAATCAATAATATGTGGATGAAATAGATAATGGATCAACTAAATGAAATATACAACAATACTAAAATATAGTGTCTGATACATGGTTTAATGCCATTATTTAATAAATAAAGGGAACATGAAGATACAAGCATGCCATACAACAGTAAAAATACAAAAATGAAAAAATATTCTCCATAAATAACCCTATCTAAGCTCAGTCTTATGATTTTAATCACTTTATAAAGGTAAATCCTATCATCACCTATAGTAGGGTGCTTTCCCTTATCCATACCTATAGTAAAAAGATCTTCTCAGGTGCCAAAGGACGGTTGAGGGGGTGCAAAATAAAAATTATTGTAGTCCACCACTAATGATGTCTATATGTAATTAGAGTAGTGATACTGACTAAAATAGTGTGAATATATAATAAAGACTATAAAACAATGATAAAATGAGTAAATAAATAACTACATGCTCAGGTTTCGAAAAGTCACCTGATAGGTCTACCTTCTCGGCTCACGACTCTGAGGAATGTATGATCATGTCACTATATACATATTAATAGTATTAATATATATATATATATAGTTTAATGATATATTTCATCTATATATATTTCCTAAGTGTTTGATGATGCCTAATGGTTATATACCTAGAATACTTGTTCTGGATCGATCGGGGAATAAATCACATATACAAGATTAATATAATGATCCTTTAAGCTAAAACCAGGGGGTACATGCCCTACATCCCAAAATGAGTGTGATACATCATTCAATAATGTTTGGGATGGTGAGTGAGCCATCGTGTCATCACTCAAATCATGGAACATGGTGCATACAACCCAATGCCCAAATAGTATCATTGGTGTGAGACATCATGAACTCAAAACTCAATGTAAGGAGTGTGATTATCCATCAAAACCCTTTATAATCATGTCACATCCTCTTTAAAGGTGAAATATAAGTAAAAATAGCATTGGTAATTTCCTCCCACCCATTTATTTTATGTAGACCAAATTTATAGAATATTATAATCATTCATAACATAATACATAAGGAATAAAATCTTATGAATTTCCTTATCTAATACATTAAATATAGATAAGGAATATTCTTGGTATAAACATAACACATGATGAAATACCTCCCATATGTTCCAATAACCAAATTAAATTTCCATTTAAAACAATATGATTTATATGGAGCATTTTATAATTATCAAACAAAGGTAATGGATTTATCATCTGTCGAGTCATTCCATTCAAGGAAAAGAAATTCATCCCAAGCCCTTAATAAAGCATAATAAGAAGTAACATTTTCAGTGTTTTTTACATTTCATTCCCATTAAACCAATTGATTCATTTAATTTAAGGAAGGAAAACTATATTTCATAAGTCCCCCCAAATGATCAAATACATTTAACTCATTACATCTTCTATAACATGGAAACAAACTATTCAAGATCTCGAATGTGTTTTTAAAGAAATCACAGGTTCAATTAGGAAATTTCGTACCTGGGGAATTCCACGTATATGACGACCAAACTCAAGGAAGGTACACTTGGTTCAATCATGTGTTCACAATATAAGGTCAATTCAATGTAATATCTAAGGCCAAACCTTTAGAGATGAATTGGTCATATACACATTAAATAGAGGGAGCATTTAACATAAATGCAAAGGACCATTCCTCGAAATCCATTAATTCATTTCAGGAAGGGTAATATAATGTGAACAAACCTTTCCATTTAATCCATGCACTAAATTTTCATTTAACCCATTAAGCCCAGAAAATTCATGTCATATGTCTCATTGGAAAATTCAAGGTGCCATAGTCCGAAAAGGAAATTGCATAAGTGATAAATTCCAACTAACAGAGGTACAAACTTTTAAAAGGTGAATTGGGTTTTGTTTAACACACATATCTCATGAGAAATTTCATTTTAAATCTAGTGAATTATCTAATCAAGAGTTTCAGTAATTTTGGAAAAAGTTTCTGAAATGGTCACTTTCAATGGAACACCCATGGGGTGTCCTTATAAGGTACGTGCAACCTCAAAACCATGAATAAAGGGTCAACTTTCATATATCTAGTATAAGGGTCTATTATACATGAATGAATAAGTATAAAGAGGATTATGAAAAATAGTATACATACGAAACAATTTCATAATTATGAAATAACTAACAATCAATAGGAAAACAATGGGACCACCAACCTGAAGGTCAAAGATGACACCTCACTCAATAACGACCTCAGATTCAGAGTAGGTTGGATGAGATATAAGACAAGTACCAACACCCTAAAAATATGGGAAATTATAATCTACAAAAAAGTGTAGTGGATGCAAAGATAAACATTAATAAGTGATAAGATACAATGTGATATTACTGAGATGGATCAATTTATTCTGAAAGATTGAAGATTGGCCACTAGACGATAGAGTTGGTCCAAATCCAAGATTAGGAAGATCCTGAGCTAAAAGGAAGAGAAAAAATGGAAATGTCTTATAAGATGAAGAAGTGAAAATAAGGAAATAGTTAAAAACATAGGTGGGGTATATAATTTTAACCCAAAATTATAGAGGTGCATGGTTTGTTCTAATGGTTTGGTCAAACAGTTCAAAAATCATGCTACAACCAAATCTTAAGGAGCCCACCTCGTATGGTTGTGCCTCATAGTTTTCTTAACCGTGCACCAACCATGTAGTGAATAGTCCTTAGGTTCTACATAAATGGAACTATCCATGTAGGTTATGTGCATGATATGGGAAAATCATGTGTAGCCCATGCTGGTAAAATCTACTCCTATGGTAAGTCCATGTGGTTTGCTGCTGATGGAGGAACAGTTTCAGAAAAACCATGCACCCAGTTCAGAGTTTCAAAAAATGATATTTTTAGACTTGGGGCTCCCAAAAAAATTACAAAACACCTGATGTAACCTTCAGTACTTTACCCAATTCCAAATATAACCCATTGAAGTGTTCTAACTCTTGGAATTATGTTCCAAATCTCGATTAGCAAAATGGATCTTCCATTAAACACAAAAATTCAAATTCCATTAGATTTTATCCCCATTCAAATACACGGGTCATTAAAACCTCTCCACATTAGAAATTATTGTCCCTTGGAATCCATCGGGAACATAAAAAACACTTGGCCTACAAGGCTCATGATGTCCTTTTAAACAGCCATTTTGCATTTCAAAATTCCCAACTCACATACAAGATTAAATTATGCATAAAAAACATAAGACATCAAAACTTGATCCAATTTTCATTCACCAAAATAAACACTAAAATAAAGTTTACCCAATATTTTTATAATAGAAAAATGATCACATCGTGAACATATTAACCATTTGACCGATGGTACCTCCCACCATAGGTCTTAGCATCAGAGAGGGGCCATTTTCGAGCCACAATACCTCCACCATTAGGATTACATAAAAACACATATCTCAGCTTTCTAATTATTCTCCTTATGTGTATTCATTTAACAAGGTAAACCCGAAGACTTACTTTTCCATAAAAGGATCCTCACCAAAAAGAAATGGTCAAATACTGATTGAAAAAATATAAACTGGATGTGCATTATTTTCTTGAAAGAAAAAGTCAAACTTAACCCTACAACCATCCAAACCTAATAATGTGCTATTAAAATAGGTTCCCATGACCATATATATTTTACAAGGGGGTAACATTTCAATACACCATCCTGACTTCCAGTGATGATTCCTTGTTACACCACCACCTTACCATTCCAAATGTCATTCCTCTACATGAAGAAGGGCGTAAACTAGGTCCAGACCATTAGAAATGGTAACCCTTTTAAGCATTACTTCCATGCCCAACTACAAGTCCAAAATTACCTTGGATTCATAAAATCCGAGCCCATGGAACCAACTCAAGATAGTCTATACACCATGTTTATAAGTGAGACGTTTGTACAAGCCCAATATGGCCACATTAGATCATTGAAAAATCCCAAAGCAACACTGACCATGAGGTTATGTCAAATAAAAATGGTTTTTATCCACATGTTTTCCCACAATTTTACATCATCAGAAACCAGGTGTCACTCCAAACATGAAAATCCATGATAGAAACCACACGTGTAGCATGTGACACTGATAGGGATATTTTTTAGCCCAATCACTTTTAAAATTTAGCATAGTGTAATACAGTCACTCTGTTAGTTCATCAAAGATGATGCCAATATAGGCGACATGCTTGTATCTCAAAGAAGTGTACACTAATATAATTTTAATGGTTTCCAACAAACTAGAAAAAACTAAAAGAATAATAGTTGGACCACTAACAATCTACTTCTTAAAAGAATCCTGGATTCACCTATCAACGTAGAACCATTAACTGAACCACAGCGCCTTCACCAATTAAGGCATCACATGATCGCTCAACCTAACCACCGAATTAAATCCAAGATAATGATGTTTGTCAAAGGATGCATACACAACCAACATATTAACATTATCCTTACAAGAAAGAACCAACATGATTGAAAACGTGAAAGCCTCACATGAACTCAAGAAAACATTAACATTTTGGATGATCGTCATTGGTTGTATTCCTTCTCCTTGGAATGACATGAATTCACTAGAACTGACACAACACTCCCCACCTTAGGAGTGTCATAGTTTTCGAAATAATTGAAATTCTAGACAGTTATAAGAGTGCTAGACCATATTCACAACAAATTCATGTGTGACACTCCTTTGAGTCACACTTGCAATGTTAAGTCATTTTTCATGAAAACCATATCCAACCTGACGCAAATTTCAAGAAACCTGGACCACTTTGTATAAAATTTCCTCTATTGGAAAGACATCAATAGTTTAATGCCCAGGTCATTCTACCTGAGAGATGACTCGAGGATGTACTCTACTATATAAGGATCAACGAGGTCATTGAACTTTAGAGTTCCATTGTACAACATTTAGCATCACTTCATGTATCACATATATAAATAACCAATACCCCAAGGTTAAAAATAATGGAATAAATATTATTGATACTATTCATAGGATTTTCTGCCCTATGAAGTTTTGAATCAGATGGCCAAAAAATAAAAAGTGCTTGAGTCGCATTCTCCCATGTGACTTTAAAACAAATTGATGACATCTAGAGTCAACCAAGGAATGAATATAGGGTAACAATACACACATATCGGATTACAATTCCCTTGTCATGTCTACTCTACTGAAAATGATCATTACTTGATGCTCATCCCATAATAAAGGCCAAGGATACCATGACCACCCATCTGAAAAAGGATTTTATTTAAGGCAACAGTCCTACAAGGGAAAGCGACACCCGAATGACACCAAGTTCCAGAAACCTATAGTTTTTAGCTAGACATTAAATATATAAGGGTTCTACCTACACATTGCTATCCCTTTTTTGAAGCATAAGTGTCGACCCTATCACTAGGTGACGCCAAATAAAAAGTCACTAGGATCAAGAGGCTATGATTTTCATGATTTATATAATTGGTGAATTCATATGGAAAATGACCCCATTTTTGTTCCAATGAAACATAAGGTCAAATGTTTAAAATGCCTTTCATGGTTTATTTCATAAGAAACATTCCCCACCTGACCTATTTGTGTCTATTTGTGCATTCAATAAAGTAATCCCAAGCCATTTTGGAGACAACTAACCCATTTTATGCAAAAATTATATATCTTTTTTACTTTAAACCATTTAAATATACATCATGTTCATATATATATATATCTCAAATTATGGTTTGAATACTTGGGATAACTTTTCCCATTGGTAATGTGCCCATACACCTTACCATAGAAAATTGATTCCCATTTAATCACTACCTATAATTTCTTCCCAAGAAACAAATTAAATATTTAGGTCAAAACTATAATGTTTCTATAAGTATAAAACATAGAATGAATTCTAATTTCAACATAGGATTCATTTTAATTTTTTATTTTTTCTTGCTAAAATAATTAAACCACTTAAATAAGTTGAATCAAATTGTTTAAAATTTTCCAATCTATAAGGGCACATACACCTTATGAACCAAGATGTGGAACCCACTTAACTCACACTATAACATGTTCCTTCCTTATGTGATCAATGGTCCATGGATCAACAATCCATAATTAAATTCTTAAGGTGTCTTCATTAACCTATTCAAGAAATTACTGTTAGGTTAATGAAAGAACATTAAGTATCAATTGCGATCTACAATGCCTGAAAGAAGTGTCATCAAAATTCAATACATACTCTATACACTAATGATATTCAATGGAAATTAACACTAAAAATTAAATTTTGAATGGTAATATGCATGAAAAATTAATCATATTGTGCCTATGATGATGCATATACTAATTCAAATACCTTATCTCACCAGGAATAGATAACAAAATATCATCTCAATAATAATCAATATCAATAACATCATAACAAATTTCAATCTCTCAATTGTGAAATCATATAAATAATAAATTACATAATTAATAAAAGCAGTTACCCATCCTAGGTAATTTGGGATTCCCCTATACATGGGTTAGCTATGTCCAAGCATAGGGTCAATTCTAAATCCATTTAACACCTAGTCTCATGTCTAATACCCAAACAGTAATACAAAGGAAAAAAATGATTTTATGCCACTTTGTAATGTCCCAAACAGGGGTCCACTTAATCCATTCCCTAATCCATTGGGTTCCATGGCCTCAAGTGTGCCTCCCCGTACACTAGAGGCTTCCAACTAGAAGAAAGGGAGTAAAGATGGTATAGTGGTAAGCCTATACCCTCCATCAGAGTAGAAAGGTGGATATAATAAGTAATAAAAAAGAGGAGTAATATATAAATAGAATGAATCAATAAGTAGTGGAAAAAATAGGTAAAAGAACAAATTAATAAAAAAACCAAAATACTCAAAATCTATTTCTGATTCGTGGATTCATGGAAAGATATAACACTCAAAATGAACAGGAAGATACAATAATTCCATTAAATAGTATAAAATGAAAAAATGATAAAATCATATACATAAGAATCCTGATATAGGCTTAGTCCTCTACTACTAATCTCCTTATAATTGTAAATAATATCATCAAGCTATAGCAGGGTGGTTTCCCTTATCTATACCTACAGTAATAAAATTTGTTGGGGGTGCCAAAGGCTTCCAAAGTAGGGTGTGACATAAAAATCCAAGTATTCCACCACCAAAGGTGCCTATGTTTATTCTGAGTAGCTCTCAAAACATAAATAGTGTACAGGTATAAGTAGAATAGTAAAACAATTATGAAATGAAAAATAAATAACCATCCACTCATGTTTCTAAAGGACACCTCGTGGGTCTACCTGCTTCAGCTCATGACCGGGATGAATGTATGATGATGTTATTATATACATATTAATAGTATCAATACATAAATAGTTTAATTTTATATTGTATCTAACTATTTGAAGCAAGTGCATGCTCACACCTAGTGGTTGTATACATTTAATTCTAGTACTGGCTAGACTGGGGCATATCTCACATTTCCAAGACCAGTCAAATGATCCTATAAGATCAAGATAGAGGGTAAATGAGATACATCTCAAGAATATCATGATAAATCATGAAATAAAACTCCAGATAGTGAGTGAGCCATCATGTCATCACTAAAAGTCATGAAATGTGTCACATAAAACCCAATTCCCAAATAGTATCACTAGTGTGAGACACCATGAACTCAACACCCAATGTAACAAGTGTGATTATCCTCCATGATCAAGACCACTTAACATCATATCACAACCTCTATAAAGGCACATTATAATTATAACTGGCATGGGGTATTTACTCACATCTATCTGTTTTATATGTCCCATATGAATAGAGGACGCATAATCATTCCTACACTAGTAATGAAGGAATAACATATTATTCATTTAATTAGCCAATACATTAAATATAAATATGGAATATTCATGTTATAAAAAAATTACATGAGGAAAAATCTCTCATATCTTCAATTAGTCAAATTCAATTTCCATTAAAAACAATATGGTTCATATAGATCATTTCATAAATCATAATCAAATGGAATAAATATATCATCCTTTAGGTCATTACATTATAGGAAATGAAATTAATCATAAACAATTCATGGGGCATAATAAAAATGGATGTTCTCATAATCCTTTATATTTCATTCCAATTAAACCAATTAATTCAATTAATTTAATAAAGGCATACCATATTGCATAAGTCACCACAAATGATCAAATCCACTTAACTCATTCAATTTACTAAAACATGGAAAAATTAATGAGATCAAAGGGGTTTTTAAAGAGGTGAAATGCTCAATTAGGGAATTTGAAAAATGGGAAATTCCCATTATAGGATTTCAAAACTCAATGAAGGTTCCCTTATATCACCAAACAGTTCATAATACAAGTTCAATTCAAGGTAGAGGCTAATATGAATTCTTAGGAGATGAATCAGTCATATTCATATTAAAAAAGGGAGGATTTAATAGAACATGAAAAGGGACATTCTTCTTAATAAATTAATTCATTTAAGAAAGGTTAAGTCGATGTGAACAAAACTTACCATTTAAGCCATGCCACTAAATTTTCATTTGACTCGTTAATCCAGGGAAATTTATGTAATAAGGATCATTGGAGAATTCAAGGTGCCATAGTCTGACATGGTAGTTTCCTAAGGGGGAAATTCTAATTACAAGAGGTCCAAACACATAATATTTACTTTGGTTTTCTTTTAATAAGCATGAATCAATGAAAATTTCATTTGAAATCTAATTTGTTATCTAATTATGAGTTTCATCTAGTTTGGAAAAATTGGTCAAAATGGTTATTTTCAATGGCACACCAATGGGGTGTCTGTATAAGGTTTGAACAACCTATAAAACACTATGAAATGATAAATTAAAATGAATTCAGGTTAAATGTTCAATTAGATACAAAGGAATAATTATAAAGGGGATACACAACAATGGACAGTATATACAACAATATCATAACTACGAAATAACCAAAACTCGACGGGAAAGAAATGAGACCACCAACCTCAAGGTCATATATGAAACCTCACTCAATATCAGCCTCATATTAAAATTAGGTTAAAAGAGATATGAGAAATGGATCAATTCCTTGGAAATAGGGAAAATGATCCTTCACCTAAATAGTATGATGGATTCAAAAATAATCTCAAATTGGATGTAAGAGACTATGGGAGCTTACAGAGACAGGTCCACTACCTTTGAGGGATTTAAGATTTGATGTCGGACAACTATGTTTATTGAAAGTCTATATTAGGAGGATCTTTATCTCAAAGGAGAAGAAAAAGGGGTGCTAATCCATAGGAGGAAGAATGGGGAAAGATGAAAAGAGTTAAAAACATAAGTGAGGGGAAAATAGGATTTTTACAAAAAATTAGGGGGGCACATGATTTGTCCATATGGTTTCACCAAACCGTGGGCAAACCATACTATATCAAAATCGTAAGGATACCAACTCACATAGTTTTTCTTCAATTTTTTCTTAACAATGAACTAACTGTGTGATGATTTGTGTTTACATACTTCCTAAATGGCACTATTCATGTAGAATAGGAAAATGGTTTTGGAAAACTATGAGTAGCTCGTGTGGGGAACATCAACTTCTCTCGCAAGGCTATATGCTTTTTTGCAGAGGGCCACATGGTTTTAGGAAAACCATATACCCTTTTCAGAGATCCAAAACATGATATTTTAGACCAGTGCTTCTAAAACTAAGAGAAACACCTATGGGATCCTTTGGTCCTTTACCCAAGTCAAAAAACAACATATTGAAGGTTCCAAACACTTGTAATTACATTTTAAATCTCAATTTGTGAATCAAACCATCTATTAAACCCAACATTAAAATTCCTATAAATTTTAGTCTAGTTATAAAACAAGGGTCATTACAAGATAGTTAAAAATATAGGTTTATTAATCTTGGCTTCAAGGTAGAAAGTTTCATAAGATATTGGTCCTAGAATACTCAACTCTAATTTGATCAGTGTCTTTCAGTTACACATCCCATGATCATGTTTATGAAAAATAATGGGATAAAATTATTTTTTAATGTAATTACTAGCCACAGGGTTAAAAAGTTTCTCTTTAGAGATTAATTATATTTAAATCCACCATTACTATCAACTCTTAACCCTGAGTGGATTAGACACATGTAACTATATTTTTCAAAATAAGGGAAATAGAAAGTATTTTAGATATGATAATTAAACCACTAAAATCAATGCATTATATAATTGAAAACATATAATATTAATGAAATACTAATATAAAGTAATGAACATTTGATAACTTAGTGGCAGTTGATGTTGTAAGGTGATTAAAATCAAAATTTTATTGTTAGATCAGGAATACATAATAAATGAGTATTCGAAAAGTAAATGGTACCACAAGAATAATAAAAATGGAATGGAAAGAAATAATACTATAATTAAAACAAATCATAAGAGAAATTAAGAAGAAAAATAAAAGTTTTGGGAATCCTTCCAATCTCTCTTCATGTCGGATGGGTCCCCCCCATATATATATAGTTGACACATTCATAACACGCAATTTATTTATACTTGTGACTTCTTTATGTGACTTATCTTCCTAGAAATTTATGTCATGAAAGGCTATTTCTTATCATGTAAATCAGATATAAAAAGTACTATAAAGATCTTCTATCTCTGATTTTGTGTATTTTATCTTTGGTGAGATTTATTTTTCAATATTTTCAAATTTTTTAATGTCTCTAACCCATGTACTTCATCGGATTCCAAATTTCAAATATTTAACATAATTTAATATATCAATGTCATTAAATTTAGATTCACGTCATTTAACTGTATTTATGGGTTGAAAATTGATTCATGGGCTGGTTGGTGTTCTTCTCTAGGAATAGACATCATGAATGTGTGTTTCACTACATGTAATGTTGATTTTTCTATTTTTTTTCATTATCTTCACCTTTGAGTCTTCATTCCGTATTTCTTGAAAAAATAAACAAAAATCTAGTGTATTAAAAAAATATGTGATTAAAACATAAAAAATACTTCCAAAATATATATATGAATTTGGATTATCAAATTCCCCCACACCTGAATAATTTATTGTCCTCGAGAAAAAAACATCTCAATATGAATTCCAAATCAAAATAATTTTAAATAGGAAATAAGAATTAAAACCCTAAAAATAAAATTAATAACTAGAAGAAAAATAAATTCCTACATAATAAATCCTTCAGATATAATCATTGATGCCTTATTTTTATGA
This sequence comes from Viscum album, assembly GCA_963277665.1. Lineage (NCBI taxonomy): Eukaryota > Viridiplantae > Streptophyta > Magnoliopsida > Santalales > Viscaceae > Viscum > Viscum album. Next base: position 1,404,558,913 of record OY728127.1, on the reverse strand, counting down.
TCATTATTCAAATTATTTCTTCCCATAATAACAATTTCATAATTGTTCCTTAGAATATATACTGATTTTTCAATTTACCTCATAATTAATTTTTTCTCATCACTCAAGGAAAAATATAATTAATTATATGATCATAAACAAAATAAAATTTTCCTAGCCATAGACTTTAATTGGTTTTAATATCTAAACATCATAAATATAAATACCAAATTTATTATGAGGGATTATGTAATAAGGGTCAAATGGGTATAAGGCTGAGGGAATGTGAGAAGATGATAAAAATAATGAATAAAAAGGTGGGTAAACACTTATGTGTAATACATGATCATTGGCAATAATTCAATGAAAAAACCCCCCATAATGTAGCATCTTCATACTCATAAGGGATCAGGTGAGGTCCACAGATGTGTCATAAAAGTTCAATGAAAGTATCCTTTTTTTCAAAATTCATGTTGAAGAAAGATCTCACATCCATAACCTAACCACATATGATCCATCATGAGATTTATTTGTCTATTAATATTGATTTTTAACCTTTCTAATATACAACCCACATTTTTTATTCATTATTTTAACAAGAACATCATGAATGGTAGATCAAAAATTCCATAGACCACTTACCATATATTACGTGAAATAATCACCATAGATATTCTTAGTAGTGGATATCCCATGTATAAAAGTTGTGACTGAAACCTCTAAACTTATTAAAATTAAAATCATGAAATTATATCAATAGTAGGGTAAGAAGGTATAAAATGGTCCTATAACATGGATCAATCCTGACATGGTCATTCATGGCTTCTATTTCATTAAGAAGTAAAACTGTATAGGTGGGTCCCAAGATAAATGGATCAAAAATTATTTCCTCAATCATTTAAATAGAATATTTATTATTTAATATCCTCTATAAGATTCCAATACATGCTTTGATTGGTTTATATTCCCCAAGTATCTGTCAAGAAATATGATCAAAAAAAATCTTACAATATATGTCTCAAATCCTCTTGGGAATGGGAGTATAAAAAATAACTAGAAATCACTAAATGAATAGTATCTAGTAATAATTCCATCAAATGAAGATTCAAGAATCTATAATTATAATTGAGTTACTCAACTCCATAATCATTCTAAAATTATAAACATAGAGAAAAATGAATCTCAATAATCTCCAACCAAACATTTTATTTTATTTAAATGGGTTGAATGCGATTTCACGTTAAGTGATTTTTTTTCATTGAAAATTACTCATAGGCTAATGAAAACAATAAAAAATCTATGTGTATAGACAATAATGCTGAAAAAGGACCCCAAACATAAAATAAAATAGAGCCCACACTATTCTGGAAATAATTATGGGAGAGATATCAATATAAGAACATATAAATTGGAAATGGAATATATGAATTTAAAATTGGGAATTGTGAGCTCATGTATTGAATTTCATGTCAAGGGGAGAAGTTCCTGAATTTTGAGGGGAAATTTTTCTAACTGAAATTTTTTTAGAAACCAAATATACCTACACTAGATAAATGATCATTGCATAGGGGTTAATCTATATATAAGAAAACAAATAGGTAGGTGTGCATAGTCAATAATCGAATAAAGAATCTCATATTAATTCATGAATCTACTAAAATGATAATTCTTTCAAACAAGAAACAAAAATTCTATAAAAAAAGGTCCTAATAAACTCAATTAATGATATAAAACAAAAAAATGGGGTGCTTCATATAAAGCACAAACAAAGACATCGTTAGCTAGATGGATGGAATAAACAATCAAATGAATTTTAAATAATGGAATAACCCTTAATTAAAATTTTCTGGATAAATTTTTAGTATACTTCCTTTGATCTTAAAGGGTGGTTTTTCACCACATTTAATTTTGATATCCCCATAGGGGAACACTTTCACAATGTTAAAGGGACCTGACCATTTTCATTTCTGTTTCATAGGAAGTAGTTTCAATGGAGAATTAGAAATTATAAATTTATCCCCTAGTGTAAATATTTTTCATAAAATTAATTATCCATGCAATTTATATTGTTTTTTAAGTATATATATGGGCATTTTCAGGAGAATCCCTTCCGATCTATTCCATCCCATTGATTTACAGCATTATAACATCCCCAAATTTTTTATCATCCATGTTTAGTTTATTAATTTACCAATAAGAGTGATTTTGTAATTCAACCATAAAGTTAAATGGATTACAATAAAAAATATGAGATGGAGTAGTTATTTTGGTAGTTTTATACATTGTGTCATATACCCAAATTGCATCATCCAATTTGATACTATATTCATTTATACTTGTTTCTATTGACTTTTATATATTTTTTAAGATATCACTATTAGAAAATTCAACTTTTACACTACATTATGGGTTGTATAGAGTTTAATTATTATAAAAAATTTCTTATTCTTTTGAGAATCCCTTTGATGAAATTATTTACAATGTAAGTTCCCCAATTATTAAGGAGAAATTAGGGAAATCAAAATCTTGAAAAAATGTTTTTTCATAATAATTTTATAACCACCATAACTATTTCATGGGTGGTGTCCTCATATTATACCAACATCAAAACAAATTCCTTTCTGAGAAATTTGTAAAATATCCTTTGATAATTTTGGAATTGATCCATAAAATCAATACACCATACATCAATGATTGTAAATTTTATTATGGGATTCTAGTTAATTTCATTTCTATTTTCCAATGGTGCTAGTTTTCTAGAACTGATCATAGGTTTCAATAAAACTCCTTGAATCTCGGTGGAGTGTGATAAAAAATAGTAATCTTTATTTGATCTTATCCAAAGTGTGTTAAGGATCATGATTTACTCCAGCTAGAAACATGTGGTACATCTTGACTACGCTTTGTGATTCATCTTCTTTGATGAGCCATCTCATCAAACCATTATAAAGGTTACTAAATAGAAGTGGCTCATCCCAGTAATAGTGTCAGGAATCAACTAATAATTTATTCGTTTTGTGGTATGTGAAGTGGTGGTAAAGTGTTATCATGAAAGGATAATTATATATATCATAAAACCAAATTTGTTCTTATGTAATTATATTAAAATGTGTATGATCAATAAATTCCTCCTTAATGCTCATATTATGGTCATCATCAATTATCAAAAGTGGAAATCTATATATGTGATAAGTGATGAACTTTCCAGTCCCTTTTCTGTCCTTAATGATGATTTTAAATTCGTGTAGCAGTAGGATCAACCATATTTGATATTCTTTTGAATCCTTTATACACATTAGGTATTTATATGATGCATGAACTATATAGAAAAATAAATTAGTGAGCACACGGTATATGATAATCTTTTCAAAATAATTAACATTTAATAAAACCCCTTTTAGTGGTTGTAAATTTTGTTATGAGCTTTAATCAATGTATGAATAGTTTAATATATGGTCCAAAAGGTATGTTTAACTTTTGGTCCTAAAAAAGATCTCACAGAAAATTTCCTAGCATCAAAAATCAATTCTAAATCCTTATCACAATCATGTTATTTGTTATATGTGTAGCCACTATTCTATTATTTAGAGTGTTGAATTACCATCGACATTATCTAGTGAATTTGAAAGGAATTTCCTTTAGAAAAAGGTGCATCATTTGGCAGGGTTTTTATTGAAACTTCATGAACAATGTGGTGATAAAATCCTTATGTCTCAGAAAAATCCTAATGCCTTTTACCATCATAGGTTTTGGTAACTTCATAATCACCTTGATCATTTCACGATCATATTACATAACAGGTTTTCATTCCTTATGTATGAGGACTACACATCCTTCGACCATAAATATACAATTTCACCAATTTAACACTAGGAACATCACTTCACAGTATTGTAGAACTAGGTCTAGATTTCTTATACGGACTTCAAAAGATCCTCCATAAATAGAGAAATATTCCATAATTCTCTATATAAATTCTTCAACCATATCATGGAAGATGCATGTAATGTGCCATTGAAATTTCACCAGTCCATTTCACATTCCAAATGAAATTCATCTATAGGAAAATGTTATTAATAGAAAAGTGAATACAGTTTTGTGCTAATCAATTAGTTCGACTACAATTAGACTATACCCAAAATATCCATCAAAAATATATATAATTTCATGCTTTAAAAGACTCTCTATAATTTGATCCATGAAAGGTAGAATAAAATGGTATGTTCAAGTCACTATATTTATATTTCTATAATTAATGCATACTCACCACCAGGTAATGGCTCTAGTTCATATATGACCATCTTTATCATTATTAATGTTTATGATACCTTTAATCAAGAATACTTGCAGTGGGGACCACCCATTCTCTTTCATTGATGTAAAATATTATTCCCGCATAGAGAGGATTTGGTACTTCCTTTTTGACAACCACATTCATCAGGGGATTTAGTTTCATATGAGGATAACAATTTGGTTTATCACCTTCTTCCAACAAAATATTATGGGTGCATATCGTGGGTATAATCCATTTTATGTCATCAACACCCCAGGAAATTCAGTTTGTCTACCTTCTCAGGACAGTAATGATTATTTATTCATTTATTTGAGTTAGTTATTAACCAATAATGACTATAAGTGAATCTATTTTCTATAATAATGAATAGTTTAGTTTGATTATTAGAGTTTCCAATTCCAACATCAGTAGCATGATGATTTGGGGTACTAACTATTGGATGGTATTACTCGTCAAAGTTTTAGGGTTATTCATGTTCTCATGATCACTGTATTCATCTTCATAAATATTTAAGGTCTATCATTCATCATCAGTATTTATATAATCATCTTTATCATCAGTAAGAAATTGGGATTAATAATATAACCACTTGCCACTTTTTTATTGGATTTTTCTAAATCAAACACATTTTTTTCTTCACTGACTCCAAAAATCAATCATCATTCATTCCCATTAGCCAATACACTCCCAATGGTGAGAAATTATCTCACTAGAATGATGGTTACAAATTATTCTACCTCTATATCTTGGAAAATGACATTTTTGGGAAATATGAACTTATCCACCTCCACTAAAACATACTCATGCAGTCTTCAAGGAAACCTAAATTATTATTCATCTAGTTTAAGTGAAAACAAGGTTGGTTTCAATTATTTATTCCCCATATTTATACAGACTCTCATATTCATTTTTTTTATAATTATAATAAGATTTCACAAGGATCGTCTAAAATTTCATGTCCCAATATTAAATGGAAAATTTTTTTTTTGGATTCTCGCTTATTCAGTGGAAGCTTATTATGAACAACTATTGATAATTATTTATTTAATGATATTTCTCCTAGTAATTTTATTTTCCACTTGTTAAAATGTAATTCTTTTATAAAATTTTCATAATTAGACATCTGAGTAATGGCCTCTGAAAATGGGATATTGATGTGAAATTTCTAAACATTTCTTGAAACTGGTTGTATTGTAAAACTATTTTTCCTTGTCACATACTCTATAGAAAGGATATAGGGTGTTCTCATGGTTTTGATTCCATATAGACTTCTTCTTTTTCAAAAAACCCTTGAGATGAATCCTTTTTAGTTTCCTCTGATTTAAAATTTTGTTCTTGACTAGATTTGTTTGTATTATAATTATTATAATTTCGTATTATTGAAGTAAATTTTCTTTGTTATTATAGATTATATTCATTAGAAAAATTGTTTGTTGAAATTCCATAATTTTTCCATTCCTATTAACTATAACTTTAGGCTCCAATCTTAGATATGTCTTGGTATTATGGAAATCATAACTGGTAATTGATCCAATAGTGTCTTTTAGATTTTTCAGACTTGATGATCAAGGTTTAAAATGGAATCCCTTTGGTTTTTTATTTTAGTTTAATGGGTAGTCATCCTATGTGATTCTTTCTTTATGAAGGAATTGAGGAAGTTCTAAATAATTGACTGTTGAGGTAGGGATTTCTATTACTACCTTGGAATTTATTTTTTGAATTGATTTTATTGAGCTATCAGGGGAAAAAGTTTTTTATAATTTTCTTGTTTCAGTCATGGATATGGATTCTATCGTGGTTACCAATATGTTCCATGATCTTGTGGGGGTACTTGACCAATCATTTATTGATAGTAACCTCATATTTTTTTGAGGTGACTGAGCTGATCTCTACTGATAATAATTCTACTGGTATTTTTAAGGTTGTTGAAACTATTTATTTTGTTGATTTTAATTTAAATAATTACAATCTTGACTTTTTGGATCTTCTACACCGTCACTACAATCCTGATATGGGTGAATCCCTCTATACATCTCATAATCTTGGATTTCCATCCTTGGGGCTGGAGGGGCTGGTAGTGGAGTAGGTATCTGAAAGGATTCCTAATTTTTGTGAGGGATTAAATATAGACTACTAGGAAGATATTATCATCCACCTGGTAGATTCCAAGTCGGGGCAGTTGTGGGTTACTCTAAAAAAACTAGAATTTTGGGAAATATCATCTAAGAGTGCTTTCTGACATCAAGAATCTTGATCCAGAGAATAACATCAATGGTGGATCCCCAACTATGCATGAACTTGGTTGGATCCCCTAATAGAAATTTTGAGTTGTATCCACACATAATGTCTATGACATGGGTATATATAGGTTAGCTCCGTAAAATGATCCCAAGTTCCCACGATGACACTTTATCCACTTATTTGATGTTACGTATCTCATTTTATAGCTTCCATGTTCATATGTTGGGAAGTATTTATGAAATAAATTTTTGGATAATTAATCATAGGTTGTGATAGCCTTGGGATATTTTATTTTGAGCCAATCCTTTCATTTTTCACTCATGGAAAATGGAAATACATGAATAATGATGGCGTAAGATGATACACCTTGATTCTAAAAGGAGTCACACTCTTTTATGAAATTAGAGATGTGTACATGGGGATATTCACTCTTAAGTCCAATAAACAAACCCATGTTATGGATCATGTGGATTATTCGAGGTTTAATATCAAATTAATTTTCTATATAGGAGGGTACAAAATTATAGGTGCAGCACCACTAGTGGATGGAATGTTGTTTCCCATGATGGTGCACTACTGAAGTGTTGTATGATCTCCCTGTTGTTAAGGTTGTGCATATTGGAGGTTTTGGGAGTTAGTCAATGCAAGGTTATTGAGTCCATCCATATTTAAGAATCAACGTGAATATATGTATCTTTTGATCTCATGATTTAAAGAAAGAGGTTTTGGATCATTAAGGCTCCATTAATGAGTCAACGAGCCTTGATGGATGCACTAACTGAGAGGGATGACGACACAGGTTTAGTCCATACACACAAACTATAAAAAGGAAGAGGGAAGATAAAAAGTCATGTGATAATAAAATGTTTTAACTGAAGGATATTGTTCCAAGGAACATTATGTTCCCAGACAACAGAACCAAAAATTTACTATCCCATGCGGTGATGGTGGTTTTACATGGGTGTTGATCATATTAGAATTTATAATATCTCAAAATAATCTTAGTAACCAAGGAATATAATAGTGTAAGTATGTGGTCAAACCCACAAGGACTAGCTATAGTGTAGGAAACCTAGTGATTATAACCTTGAAGAATGATTCCTCGCCATCTCTAGGAGAGTTAGTTTTACTAACATTTCATATCTTGGGTTCTAATTTAGATTAAAATAAGGGATCAAATTTATTTTGAGGGTTTAGGAAAAAGAGTAATCTAAAATATATTTGGGATTAGACCTGTGGATTAGGCTGAGAGGTAGTGAAATGGTAACCAATTGGTTTTTTTTTCAACCAATTCGATCAAACTAATATGAAAAATTCTATGTGGTCTAAAGATAGTTAACAAAAATGGTTTATTAATCATAGATTAATTTCATATAGTATCAGAATATATTGATCCTAGCATTCCCAACTCCAACTAGGCCAGGGTATTTCAATTACACTTTACATGATATTGTTTAAGAAAAATAATGGTATAAAAATTTAATTCAACCAAATAACTAGCCATTGGGATACCATGTTTCAATTTATAGATTCCTTATATTTACATCCACCCTTACTCTCAACCCTTAACCGTAAGAGGATTATCTACACATGACGGTATTAATCATAAGTTGGTAAATATGAAGAAATCTCAACATGGTAATTAAAAAACTCAAATAAATGAAATAAATAATTGAAATCATATAATTCAATCAAATACTTGAATTAATAAATGAAAAATGATGAATTCATTGGTAGTTCAAGTATCATGGAAGTCAGAATTGAAATTGGAATGTTCGAACAACAACATACAACAAACGAGTCTCATAATGGTAAATAGTAATAACAAAATGATCAAAACATGAAAGGAAATAAATAAAATTATTTTAGATTAAATAAGAAGAGAAAAAAAGAATACAAGAAAGGGTTATGTCATTCAACCAAGATCTATCCCAGTCATATGGGTGACCACTTATATATAGAGTTGAGAGTTTCATGCTTTGTAATTTATTCACACCATTTAGCTTCTATAAGTTACATATATTCCAAGAAAATCAAAATGTGAAATTTGGTTTCACATCATTTACTTTAGATATATAATGGTCTCTAAAGATCAGCGATTTCATGGATTACATGGATTTTATCTTCAGTAGGATTTAGGTTTTGAACTTTTCACCTGGTGTAATTCTTTCACATCATGTACTTCATCGAGTTTCATATTATGAATATTTCATTCCATGCAATATATTCATATTTTTTAATTTTGGTTCAAATTATGTAATTGGATTCATGGGCTGTAAATTTTTTCATAGGCCGGTCATTATTCTCCTTGAGGAACACACATCATGAATCTGTGTTTCACAATGTGTAATGTTGATATTTCTATTTTTTCAACATCTCCCCCTTTGAGTCTTTAGTTCTAATTTCTTTAAAAAAACAAAAACCCAATTCATTATCAAATAAATAATCAATAAAACATCAATAAATGAATATAAAATATATTTATGAATATGTATTATAAACATTCCTTTATATTTTTATTTGTATCAATTATTTATCTATCAAGAATTATAAATTTACTATGATTATTACATACATAGGAACCAAATCATTTAATAAAAACAGATTATTAAAGAAAACGTTTAGTTAAGGAAACACCTTAATTCACCCCAATCCTCTCATAGTCTATCGAGTAACAAAAAGTGGTATCAAATCCCAAATTTTCTGAATTTTAGATGAACCCACAATATTTAGGTAACCTTGAAGAATTTATATCCCTTAATATGGATCATTCATCTCAAAAGGAAAATATTAACAATCATGAGAATAATGGAAATATTATATATCAATACAAGAATAAATTGGAGGGTATTTTTAACCTTGATAAGTGACATAAAGGGGATCTTAATTAATTATATATTCAAATAATGGGGAATTTAAGTATTAGAGGATAGTTGAGAAAATTCTATACATATGGTGATAAATATTAGGCTAAACATTACAAGATTCTAAAATAAGTCTGAAATAAAAATTTAGATCATAAATAATAAAAATTGAATTAAATTTTGGAAGAATATTCCACAGTGATTGAGATTTTGAGTAATTATATTGAATAACAAACTGAGGATATTTAATCACTTGAGGTTGAAGTCAATAAAATTAAAAAACACAATTCTGATTTTCCCTCTAAAGATGAATTATTTTAGATAATAGGATTTTAGAGGATTTAGAAATGAATATGATTCACATACATATGACAAGGAAGGTAATGAAAAAGAACAGGTAAAGTTTATAATGAATGCAATTGATAAGGAAATTTAGAAAAATTAATGAATATATTTAGAATCTATTTAGGTAATTAGGTTATTTTAAAATAAGGCTCACAAGGGATATTATTGAGAAATAAATTTTTAGAAATATATCTCCTTAAATAGAAATTAATTGAGAAAAATATATATAAAGGTGAATGTTCGATTAATATTCTTGAATAAAAATTGATTCTAGTGGAATTAGGATTAAAATACATAATATAGAGACTATGTTCAGGACTGTTGAATACATAGTTTCAGAAAATAAGAAAATTTTGTATGTATTTTATGAGTCATAAAAAAACTATGAGGTGAGACTTTTATCCCATGGACCAATAAATATAGGAAATTCATTTTTTTTGGTTTTACATTAAATCACCAAAATAAATTAATATTTCCTTAAATAGTAATAAATAACATAATATAGGGAATCTAGATGAATTATAAATAATTTGGATCAAAAAACTGGAAACAAAGGGAAGAACATGGAAACCTGTTTTTTATTGTGGAATCACTGGTAATACAATAGTATTTTATGGAGAGGTAAATTGATTACCTAATTTGGAAAGAAATGGATTTAAAAATTATTCAAACCATATGAAATAAATATTTATGAAAATATGGAGGAAAATAATCACAATGAAATGTATTAAGAAGTGCTGTTTTTGTTGAAGAATTGAACACACCATGAATGTGTTTCCAGAAACACAAGGGATAATAGGACGGAAAAAGGTTGTTTCATCAATATCTCAACCAATAAATGACTATCGGATTAATGTTTTAAATGGGAGACTATTTTTATGTGCTAACCATTTTCATAAATAAAGAAATAGTAATAAGAACTAGTCTAGAAGTTTTATTAGGAATTCCCCAATTCCAATGTACAAACCAAATATATTTTAAACATAAAATAAATATATCTAGGGGAAAATATATTTATTTCATTAGAGGATGAAAATAATTCTTAGTGAATGGTGTACCATTATCAAATTATAGTTCACACCCAATAACACTCATTGATAAAAATAATAAAAAACTAGAAGAGATCTAAGGAATCTATTCGATTTGTGAAGAAGGAGGATAAACATGTCGAGAAATACTCCCTAAGAATAATGAATTCTGAAGTGACTCCAATAATGATAGAGTATGAAAAACATGGTTCATTACTTAGAGGTTCCACAAACCATGCTATAAGTAAAGATATTGAGGTAAGTGTAATTTTTATCTTATTGTAATGAAATCCCGATGGAGGTTAAATTCCTAAGACATCCTTAGAAGAATCATTAATAGTTTGTTTAATCCCACTATTGATATGGAAATCATAATAAAGAAGATGGATAACTCAAAATATCACACCCTATATAAAATCTATTTATATTTATTTTAAAGGAAATCTATTATCACATCTTAGAATAAATAAGGAAGCATGAGGTTGGTTCATCACAAACTATAATTTTCATCGTAAGGAAGTCGATGTTAACCCTCTTCTAAGGAATTTAAATGTTTATAATATCTATTTCAAGTGGGGAAACCATAAGGAAAGATATTATTAATGTATTTTTATGTGATAAAGAGATAATACATATGTTCAAAGGAATAAAAAAGAAAAAAATATGTTTTTTATTATATGAATTTAAAGATATTTCAAATATTTTCTTAAAGTTATAGTTGTATCAAACATCCATTAATAATTAAAGAGTAATATCCACCCATTTCTAAAGTTAAATATGGACACTAGTATAAGAGTAATACAACATTTAAATAAAAATAGTAAAAATTATTTTTTAAATACATATTTCTTATTTTAATAACTATTGTGGTATCAGTTAATTCTTTTCATGATACAAAGAAGATTCAATAAGAATATATCTTCAATGGAAATTGGTTTTACATGAAGATAAAATATCTCAAAATGTAGTTTTAGGAGATGGTGGTATTTAATGGGAGTTGTTAATGAGCACTCAAATGTGGTTTGGCCTTATCTAAAAAGTAATTTTACCTATGAAGAAAATAAGATTAAATTTTATATATTGGTATAGAATGATCCAATATGGGGTATTCCTCTCACACTTTATATTTTATTGATTAGGTGTTGATGGTTTAGTGTATGTTTGACTGAGATCACAACATGTGTTGGATATTGTAAAATTCCAAGCTACCAGTGTCTTTATGAAAAATACTAACTAATATTGATGACATGGATAATGTTGAAAAAGTCACTTATTTCCTACAATTAGTTTTGAATCATTAGTCTTAGAGGATTTTTTTTACATGTCATTCGTATGGGGTGAAATTCAATCATTAAAATTTCAAAGGGGAAATGCATCTAGAATATGAAAGTGGGATAGAGGTTGAATTTCTAATGAAGGATGGTTTAGAGACGCTTAAAAATGTTGGTGGTACTCGTGTAAGGATTATTATAGTATATATTAATGTGGATCATAGTTTCTATAAATTTGATATTCTTTAATGGTTGATAATAAGAATATTAATCTTAAAAACATGGTTGAATATGTGAAAATAGAGTAGTCAGTGAGAGAATAGATTTTTTGAAGATGGTTGTGATGTACACAATAAAAGGAGAGAAGACAACTCTGTATTTTAGGGATAAAATGGGTCGATGAAGTGACTATAAAATCTAAATACCATTAAGATATAGATTTTATGGTAAATTTAAAACATATTCCAAAGGGGTATAATGTTGAAACCATGAGTTTATATATTAAATTTATTGATAATATGTCTTTAGGTATGTTTGCATTTTTTGATAATATATTTCATGATTCATTGAATGAATTATTAGATCAATTACATATTATTTTAAGGGGATATCATATTTTTTGAATAAATATTTTTTTCATGATGAAATTGTAAATTACATGGAGGTGTTATATATGTATAATTTAACTAAATTCTTGGAAGATTCTTTTCACTAAAATAGTTTATGGTCCTTTGGAAAAGTATTAGTGGTTGTTAAAAAACATTTCCATCCCAAGGATTGCACATGGAATCTTCTAGCCACCCAAAGGGTAGAAAATAATCTTGATGGTGGCAAGGTTAGGGCGGAATGGAGCATAGAGTATATGATCCTATATTTTATTTCATAGGTAAGATAATCTTGGGTTAGGACATAAGTTAAATAAGAATCATATGAGGTGGAATAGTGACCATACATGCTATTCAGGATCTAAATGGTTAGTTTGGCAGTTTAGGGTCACATATAAATTAACAAACCAAGATTCATGACAATAAATCTTCCAATATGGGATTTTTATAACACTTTAATTTTTTATATTTTAATATTCAAACAAAATTTAATATTTACATTTTCATTCAATTTCACCCCTTCTATGGAATTATTAGTGTCTTCATAATGCATCTTCAAGTTCAACACATCATATGTAAAGATTAAAAGACAAGTTCTAGAAATATTTTACTATGTCCACTAATACTACACTATGCCTAAAACTGAATAAAATACTACCATGGGGGTCTTGAATAATTTTTTTGATATTAAATGATAAGCTTTTACACAGGTGGAAGGTTAAATATGAAGGATATTGTTGTGATGGATGAAATATGGATCATTCAAACAACTAACTTTTGGAAGGTGATTGGATCACAATGAATGTTTAAAAAAACATAGTCCTAGTATTATTCATGATATTCCAAGTGAATGTTTTTTTAGAATTGTAACGAATCAGCATGTCTTCTAGGAGTTTGAGATAAGCATTTATGCAGCATATAGAAGTGTTGTATGAGTGTTTTAGTGATGTTCATTCAATGAAAAGATAGCTATTTTGGGAAACAATGTAAATGGGGGAGTTGAGTGAACAAAAATAAACGCAATAAAAAGTGAAAACTAGGATAATTTGAATACATTTTCTAATGAAAATGTGTGGTGATTTTAGAAACGTTTAGAAAAATTTAGGGTTTTTTTTATTTTTTAGAATAACTCAATGGATATCACAAGGTATTTATATTCTTATAAATAATACCACTAACTAATTTATATGTGATAAAAATGAAGTCCATTGGTCAACCAGACATTAAGGCCATTTCGATTTTTATTTATTTTTCAATAATCCCCTTTTAACTTCATTGAGAGGGAACCCTTACAAGACACGTTAGCCTAGAGGCACAAGTTTTAGTGACAAGAATCTCTTGTGAAATGTATGAAAGTGAAAAAATATGATAACATGGTTTTAATGAAGGTATTATCATCATTATGAAATAAATTAAGTATACATAGTTCATGAGTGAAAATAATTCTATACACTAGGGTTTTATATAAGTTTTTGAACAAATATGTATTCAAAATAAAAAATAATATAATTGAAAAATTATTTTCTGAATAATAAATAGAAGACATACGATGTAGAGAATGTCAAAAATATGATATTCAAAGTATAAGGGAAGATAAAACACATAGAAAAACTCATTGATATATTTTGGAAAATTTCAGAGGATTTTCATAAAATGGTAATAATTATCATCCCATTATCTGGTGGTAGAAGAAGAAATGTGAAAACGGAGAATTCCAATTTTATAATTATTATTATCTAGATAATAAGTGATTTTTTGATATGATGGAGACATTGAATCAAATGTCACCCTTGATAAGTCAATTCTATATGGAATGTTGAAGGAAAAAAACAACAAACATATAGGACCAATATGTCCACTACATGGAATTGAAGATGCATAAAGATGGGAATGTTTTTATTATCACAGAGAGACAAGTATTTTTATAAACTGTTGAAGATATTATTATATTAGTATGTGAAGGTGAATTGAAGGAATTGTGACTTGGATGATAATAGGTCAAACCCAATACCTTAGAATGAATTATTCCCTGGTTTTAAGTGACCAAAACTAAAATTATATCCATATAGTTGATTTTTTCACATTAAAAACATTTTTGATATGTACTCCTTAGATATGGCCCTTTGTGGTGAAACCTGTAAAATATTTTTATTTTGTGCATTATTTAATTTAATTTATATTTTTATTTATTTTTATTATTTATCCATAAGGAATTATATTCTAAACATTATTCATATTAACTGGAGAACAAAATTATAAAATAAAAATAAATGAGTAAATGAAAAAAAATTAATTTTAGCCGCACCAGGATCCACCCCCATCTCAAGGTGTCTCAGTTTAAAAAATGAACCATATTCACAACATAAATTATTTTTTAATATCATATATTATCATCATTAATGTCCTTATACTTTTTTATGTTGTAAATGGTGACAAAAGTATAGAATTATTCATAATGGTTGTTGAACCAACCCAAACAAGAACATGTTGTACCCATTAATGACAAAGTGTATAGAGTTATATAATCGTAATATCATTTTATCATAAAAATAATGATGTTAATATAATCTCATTAAAATATGTAATTATATTTATAAATATTTTAGATGAGTGGGTAATTGTAAAAGATAGTGAAGAACTGGTTACTTTCTTTGATTAAATCTCCCATCTCGATGTGGGTTCCTTTGGAATGTTGGATTTTGAATTCCTTTCTGGAAATAAAATCTACCAAATGTAAAATAAGGAGATTTGAGAGGTAAATATTTTATATACTCAATTGGATACTAAGGTTTTTTAGTGGTTTTAGTGGGGTAGAAGAGGTATCCTTTTATAGGTGAGTTTTGAGTTGCATTTCAGAAAATATTCATTCCTTAATGTATTAGGTTTCAATTTTAAAAGGAAATTGGATATAAATTTGATAATAATGGATATGGTTCATGAATCTCATAATCCTAAAAATTTATATATATGGTTTTATGATATTATAATTCTTTACCACATAGTTTAAAAAAATTTATGTTATTTTATCTTTAACATGGTAACTCATTTTTTACCTAGGTAAATACTTTTAATGCCAAAAAATATAATATTACATATTAATTAATTTATAAATGATTATTAATTTTTGTTATATATTTAATATAACTCAATTTATAAATATTATAACTTTATCTTTCAATTAAAAACATAGTCAATAAAGGGAGAGAAAAGTATTTTTATAGAGAAATGAATCATTAAACATTAAGTGTTCCTAATAATATTTCATATAAATTTCTAACTAAATGAGTGTTACAATATTTTATATACAATGAATCCTTAAATTATATTCATCATTTAAAATTAATTTATTTATTTAATTAATTAAAAAATACAAAATACTTAAAAATTATTATGATCAACGCCTGTTAAATTTAAAAAAGAGTGTCTCATTTTTAGTAGGATATGGTAAAATTTTAATAATTTTATTATTTAAATAAGAGGGTGTTATGATCAACACCTATTAAATTAAATTTTCATTAAGGGGTAAAACCTTGGGTTTATATTACAATAATAGATTCAACACATATAGACAAAACTTGGTGAATTATAGAGGTTTCGGTAGTTTCATAAACATATTAATTTTTAAATGTTTGTTATATTATACGTCTTGTATGGTTAACATGTGGGGTATAGAAACCTATGGGTTGAGAATGATATAGTCCTAGGACACCTTCACATAGTCTTTTCACTTTTATCGGATGGATTTAGATATTGTTGAGGTGATTCCATCAAGGTTCAGTGAAACATTCCCCCTTTTCCTCTTATTGATATGGATTTTTATTGAGATTCCTAATGGTTTGAGATTACCTTCTACCTAATCTATTTCCCATTTAACAGTATAGTTATGCGATGGTCGATATGCCCAAGGGTGAGATCATAGGAACTTCGGAATCCATTCCCCTTTTTCTATTTATGAGATTAATGATCGAGATACCTATGGGTTGTGATCCATATATACATGGGTAACATTTTCATTAGGATTAAAGTTATTTGAGTTGTGATCTATATATAGTTGGTATGGGATCAAATAGGTAGTGTCCACCTTTCATCTAATCCATATATCATTACAACATGGTCAAGATGACTTGATTTTAGACCCTAATGGCATGGGAATGTACTTCCCTATTTATCTTAAGATTTATTTTTATATATTAAAAACAAATTAACACTTTCCATAGATGGTATGGTAACATTTAGAATGAATCATTCCATGGAGTCATTATTATGCACATATACATGGATAATAATATCATTTTTCAATGTGGGAAGAAATAAGTAACATGGTTTACTATTTTAGAAACACAAATATGATATGTATATCATACATATTTAGTTAATTCTAATTTTGTACTATCTTGGTTACATAGTGAAGGAAAAAATAAACATGTTTCTTCATGGATGTGGTAGTCTACACATACACCCGATTCACATTTTCATTTTTCATAATGGAAAAAGTAATGGTTGTTAATAATTATAAAAAAAATTAAGAACATATTAGTATAATAATTATACCTTTTTTATGATTTTATGATGGTTCAATGTAATTTATGGATGAATAATTATAGATAAAGAAATAAAAAGGAGAAATGAGTGGTTAAAATCTATACCTCACTTCTATGACTTTCTCATTCGAAAAGGGTAT
The DNA here is from genome assembly GCA_963277665.1 of Viscum album. Lineage (NCBI taxonomy): Eukaryota > Viridiplantae > Streptophyta > Magnoliopsida > Santalales > Viscaceae > Viscum > Viscum album. The sequence continues at coordinate 1,404,541,605 of OY728127.1, read as the reverse complement.
TAACCATTTGAGGGATGGTCTTTTTAGAACAACTTGAAGGTGGATAACAAAAATTTAAGGAGGTTATGTAGTTTTTGGGACAAACTAAGTGTGTTGTTAAGTGAGTTGATGTAAGAAAAGAAGTGCCCCTTTTATAACTGAAAAGGGGAGGCATTTTTGTAAATACGTAATTTTTTAATAATCAGAACTCATTTTCAATGAATATGTCCCCAAAATCTGTGAATAATGGAGACATGAAGGGGTAATGTTTATTAATTCCCCAACCACCCATTCCCACACATTTTTTAACTTGTTTGGGGTATTTCCCATTTAGTTAAACCCTTTTTATGCCTTTTGATTTTTACTGAGCTAACTATTCTTTAGAAAAGTAATTTTTTCACCTATGTGTGAAAGTAAAATGGTCTTTATTAAAAAAATATTTACCAAATAATTAATATATTGAAAATAGTTTTTTGAAAAATATAAATTATGTTCTAAAATGTAAAATATTCATTTCTAAATTAAAAACAGCTCTTTTAAGATTATAAAGTCCCTTATATAATACATATTTTTTAGTAAAAAAAGGGTTCATGAATTTATAATCCATACTTACAAACTAATAACATCATAGAATTCATTTTAGTTGTAAAAATATTATTTTACACATTTCACCTAAAAATAAATTTTTTAGAATTTTTTTAAAAGAAATTAAGTAAAAAAAATTATTATAGGTTAACAAAAAAATTAATTTTTTCAATTTATTATTATTAAATTTATAAATTTAAATTTTAAATAAAATCATAAAATATTCTGAAAAAATATTTTTCAATAGAAAATCATTTTTTGGTATTTAATGTATTCTTAAAAAAATACTATTAATCATAGATATATCATACTTGAAAAATATCCATTTTAAAAAAAATATTTTGAGCAAAAATAATATTTCATTAGATTCTTAGTCATACATGTTGAAATATTTTTAAAGGGGACCTTTATTTCATAAGTTGGTTATATCTTTTTATACCCACTTATTCAAAAGCTATCATACATTGGTAAATATTTATTTTAATAAAAAGGGTTTTTATCTTCTAGAATTTTGTGTTTATATGGGGATGTCTATTGAAAAAAATATTTCTTTAAGGAGGAACAATTTTCTAAAACTAATTTTGTTACAGTGTTTTGTGTTAGGGTTCCAAAATATTCAATTTTGTAGAGATTAATTAAAATTCACTATGAAATAATTAATGATGAAGTAAATTGTTTATTACTCTATGTTAATTGATTAAGGTATAAATAGGTTAGTTAGGGGTTAGTTTTCCGTTATGTGTGACATTCTTAGTTTTAATGTTTACATTTTTATTTTATGCAATTATATAGTTTTATGAAATTATTTTAAACATCATAAAATCTTCTAGAGAAGTTGAGAGAAGGGAAGCGTATTAAAATGATAATAAAAATAATATGATATCAGAAGATTATATTTGAAATCTGATTTTCACATAAAGATTTTGAAATTTTATTGAATTTTTTTTAATAAATTTTAAATGGTCGGTTGGTATGGATAATGTAGGTAAATGGATAATTTTAAAGGGGAGAATTTATAAATATAAGAATCAATGGAGTTAATAGATTGGTAAGACGACATAATCCCATAAAGGCTTAAATGGTGACATGATGTTTTTAGAAAGAAAATTAGCTTAGGAAAACTTATATATAATGTTTTTAAAAATAACTGGTTAAGTATATTAAAATGAATAAAGATTGAATATTCACCATGATTTTCCTAGTGGGTACTAATATAGAATAATGTTGTTGAAATTAAATGAAATTAAAATGATAATATCTGAATTTTTATTGATGGAATATATCATAGAATAAGGTTAATTTATTATTATGAAAATGTGATGTATGAGATTTCTTGAAATGAAACACACTATTTAGATGCCAATTATGACATGGAACTCTATGATGCAAGGGATATGATGAAACAAATGTAAGTGATACGCTATTATAAATTGAAGTGTAACTTAATGTACAAAATTTATTTATGATATAAAATAAACTAAATGAAATAACATAATAATATGGGAAGGTTTAATGATTTTAGTTTTTTTCATCATTGAAATATAATATTATGTATTTTTTCTGAGATTGAGGTGGTAACCTAATGAATGGAATAATGGATAACCATATTGGTAGAAAGAGTATTGGGGTAAACCTTGTTTTATAAAAAAATTATAGTAATTGTTCAATGATGTTTGGGATTGGAGATATTTATGGGAGGAAGATTTTTCCTCGATGAGTTAATTATATTATAAATTGTTTATCTAAGAGTTTAGGGTTATTTACTTGACATACCATGTATACCTAAACTTTTGAATTTTTCTCTAATAGTTTAGGGTTACATATACTCTTGGTGGTTTCTTTAAGAGTCTAAAGAAACTTATACAGTAGGATATGTCTCTAAAAGACTGAGGATATTAAAACTCAAGGTTATCTTCAAGAGATAATAAATATATATATATATATATATTATAGTTGGTTTTCTTGAGAATCTAATTATACTTATAATCCAAGTATCTACCTAAGATATCAAGGATAATAGTACTCTTGGAATTCACTCTTAGAGTATGAAGTAACTTATACTCTATGATGTTTCATTGAGATTCTAGGGATACTTATAATTTGTGTTGTTTAATATGGGATATGGGTGATTATCAAATGACCTAATTAGTGGATGTAAAACCATATATTTATGTTCTATCATCAATTGAATCAGCCCACATAAAAATGAATAATACAAAATCAACCATATCTTAAACAATTTAATCTCCATCTCTATTGAATTTGATTAATTATTCTTTATTTGGATTACAAATAAACCAAAATAACACAACCACTAAAGAGATTACATCAACCATGGATCCAAATTCACAACAAGAGGACCCAAAATCACAAAAGGTGTGTTAGAATCTTCTCTGTGAAAATAAATGGTTATGTGTGACAAAGAGTGCTTCATTTTTTACTTGAATGAATAATAAAATCATCAACAGGGGAATATCATCTATTTTGTAGACCCTCTTCAACAAATGAATTGGGTAGGAGTGTTAGATCATCAGTTCATTCTCAAAGAAGTTGACTTATATTACCTCATGTCGAATCTTTCATAAATATATGAACACATAAAATGATTACCCAATTATTTTTTTCATTTAATGAATCGGTATCATTTATTCAATCCAAAATAAACTAATTAACAAGTAATAAAAGTAACAACGCACTCATATTCACTCACATATGTACCGTAATCCTTATTATAGAATATGATGAATTCTAATATTTTCATCTTTTGCATCTTATGAAAATATTATATCATAACTTGTGATATATAACTCATGAATATCACAACTAATCACTCAATAGATATCATAAAATAACATGTCTCTTATTTTAGTGAGTTTCTAAAAATCTCACACAAGAACTAAATTCAAATAAGGGACTTATAAAAACATCAAAACTCTTTAGGAATCTATCCAGAATATTAGGATATATTTATCTAACCTATACTCTTCTTGAAAGAAAAAATTTTTCCAAAAAATTAAACATTATCCAAATCCCTAACTATGTAACCCATTGGGCCTTTCCAGCATTGAGGAAAAAAGATGAAATCCCAATTTCATAGATGTAATCCTAGGGTGGAATATAGAAAATCATCGGTGCTAATCAAGCTACAAAGAGGTCTAGTGTGATAATAGTCAAGCATATTCATATCTATATATGAACATGTACTTCATAGGATATATAATATTCATTATATATATACATATATTGTCCATTTTTAATGGATATAGAGTTTCCACTAGACATGTGACATGTATATCTAGTATAATACATCTAATCCTTTCATAATTATTTGAAAAATACTAACCCGGTTGATGGATACATAAAATTTCAGTCATATAATGGAAGATCTTGTAAGATGTCCCTTATCTAAGTTGCTGGGAACATGTCATGTAACTCAATTAAACATGGACATGAAATTCATTGTTCTAATTAAATTAAGTTCACTGATTACTTATCATATAATATCTGCTGAAAAATCCCATCTTGGTTGATCTTAAATCAACTACATGATAAGAAATATATCCAAAAATCACCTAGTTATCTTAGAATCAGGTATTTCATAAGAATGGTATCAAATAATTAAGCTTCTAATATTAGGTATCAAACCAAACATTGGTTAAATAATTCAAAATAAATATACATGCATAATTATATAAATTATTATAAAACATTTAATGAGATATAATTTTATTGTCATTTCAAAATAATATGTATCAACTTACTTTATTAGGAGTCCACTACTCATGAATATCTTAACATATGATCATTGCCCATAATATTATGTGATTATCATTGATATAGGACAACTCATTATTTTATGGGATATTATCATTCTATTGATCATGTAAAATAAGTTACTACACTCATGAATGAATAATAAATATTGATTTCATTTATTATAAAATCATGATACATTGTACAAACATTACATGCAATCTCTTATGCATTTCATTCCATGAGATTCGAAAAGAACAAACGCTTTTCAAAGATCCCTTATTTTCATGGTAAATATTTTTTTATCCCTAGAATATAGAAATCCCAAGATGATTATAAATTAAATTCATAAAATAAATATTCCTTCATAACATATAATTTAGTTGTGTACTTTTTCTCTATTTTTGAGTCCACTACAGTGGCCTATTCGAAACTTCTCCAACAGATAGAACAACAATTTAAGAAAAACAAAATACTATATTTTGATATCCTTCCATATTTATCATACTAGAATCTTGCATCAATGTAACACTTTACATAGATATCACCATCTTCTATAAAGAAAAATAATATATCCTTAGTTCTTATTAAGTACATAATGATATAATTTATAATAATCCAGTGACTCTCTCTAGGATCATATTGGTATATTCTTGTTATGATTATAGCATATGAAACCTTGATATGGTTAAAAATATATAATAAATGATAGATCCTATGTCAAATTCATACATAATTATATCAATAATTTTTGAAACCGTAGAAGGATCATCAATATTCTTGAGATTTGTTTTAGGAAATACTAGTAAATAATCATATTTGTATTTCACCATGAAAACACAAATTATAAATTTACTAATATATTTTTTATGAATCATTATTAGAAATATATTATCTATATTTATATAGATCTTAAAACCACATATGTATGCTACTTCACCCATGTATTTCATAAAGAGGCATTTTTTATAACCATATATTTACATAGAGTAAATATGTGGCATCATTTCCAATAATAATTATGTAATACACATAAAATATCCAATATTATATCACAACCCCACAAATATACTTCTATACAAAATAAATATCCACATTCTTGATGAAACCAAACTCTTAGATTATGTTATCAAATAGATATTCTAACATTATGAATCTTATTCCAATCCATAAATCAATATTTTCAACTTGGAGACTGTATCAAAACAATTTTACACTTTAATAATATATGTATGTATCATATATATTTCCTTAATTAAATTATGATTTATGAACGATATTTTGATATCAATTTAATATATCTCAAAATCAAAATGAACTTTTATAGAAATCATGATCTGAATGGATATCATGATTTTTGAAAAGTTATATTCATAATCAATACTAATAATTTTTTTAAATTGTTTTACACTAAGAATTATTTATAGATAAAAACTCTACTATCCTTGTTAGTTTCCTTGTGAAAATCCCAGTTAAACCTACAGGTATCACCCCTTCTTGTTGGTAAGTGTACATAGAGTCCATTTCATATTATAGGGAATTTTGATATATCATAGAATCATAAATCTTAATTTTTTCATGATAGGTAGTAAATTAATCACCTAAGAACATTAATCCATCCATATTTTCAATAAGAAATAAATATCTCATGGGTTCTTGAAAAATACCACTAGAACTTTTATGTTCATATATAGAATGAGATGGTTCTTCTTCTAAATATCTTGGTAGAACTGGCTCATATTCCATCTCTAAAATACTTCTTATTTATTATTCTTCAACTTATTTGAGTTCAACTTTCCTCCTACTGAATCATTGAATTATATATTCCTTGTTATAAAATATTCCATTTTGGGCCACCAATAATTTGGGTTCAATGGGATTATAGAAATTATATCCTATAGTTTTCTTTGGAAAAAAATTACCAATTTTCATAATTAGATTCATTTTTTCAAAATATATATGTTTCATAAGTTTTTATAACCTATAGTATTCATAAAATAAAAAACAAATATTTTTGTCATTCAATATCTCATATAGTGTCTTTATAACTACTTTAGATAGAATTTGGTTAAGTAGGAATGCATCCGTTTATTATGAATAACACTATAATGAAATAGGAACTTAACACTACTCATCACTAATCTAACCTCATCTAATAGGGTAATATTAACCCACTCAAACACACCATTCCACTATGTTGTTATATTTTCATTGAGTTGTGGAATAATTCTTCAATCTTGAAAATGATCAGTGAATTCCTTGATCATGTATTCACTTCCATGACAAAATTGGAGAATCATAGTACATTTTCATAGTTGGTTATTTACATCATGTTAAAACTCATTAACATTTTCAAAATATTCATACATGTAACTCATCATAGACATATAACGATACTCATAAAATTATTTTCTAAAATTAATGAAGTTCATGAAATAGCTAATTTCTTGAGTACTTATTAGACCACATAAATCACTATGTATAAAATAAAAAATTCTACTAGCCCATTCGCCTTATTAATTAAAAGGTTATTTGGTTATTTTTATGAATAAAAAATATTTTCTATTATACAAGGTATTATAATTGAATAACTCTAAAAATACATGTATTTGGAGACTTTGAATGTGATTATCATCTATATATCTAAGGTGGAAATTCCGAATGTATGTGGGAATACAATCAACCCATCCATTCTTATTCTGAATTTCATTGATAGTATTATACATATCTAGAATGTATAAATCCTTTACCATATTCCTGATTACATAAAATATCTCATGTATATATATAGAATAACTCTTGATCATAATAATGAAAAAATACCTTCTTTTTCAGACAATATATAAAAATTAAATTTCAATTTATGGTGAAAATAAAAATAGTTCTCTAATTTGAGAACTAATCCAGTATGTAGACTTAGATCATAAGTTAGTACATCCAATGAAATTACCCTTTCTTCTTTTACATCATACAGATCTAGTACAACATTCCTCAATTCCATTGTATCTTTGATCACATGTTTATTTTTATAAATGTGTGATTATCATATGGTATCTAATACTCACGATTCAAAGTTGGATAAATTGATCTGTACAACACTTATACTCAGATGATCTGAATTATTTACTCTAAGAACAATTTCAGCAAAATATTCCAATATTGATTTTTAAAGGTCGTATCTATAATGTATCTAAAAATTATTATTATAATGTATGTTTTAATATATATAAGTGATATATATCTGAGTGAGTATCATAATATTTATTTTTCATGAATATTTTTTAATGAATGCAATCCCACTAAAAATAATGGCTCCATATATCATATCTATTGACTAATCCATGAAATATATTTCACTAAGTAACACATATCCTATGGAATACATTTCACCAATAAGATACTTAGGTTAGTAATCATCCCAATAATATAATATATGACTCATGGATGGTTGAGCACATAACTTTTTAAACAATCCATCAAATGAATAAATTCAACTCTATCAATTAGGAAAAATAATCATATTAGGGTCTCCAAGATAGTGTTAACCAAATAAAATTCCATGAAAGAGCATCTAATCAAATTAAGGCCAACCATTACATTCTTTTCTTAAAAAAAGTAATCTATAGGAACCTTTCTATGGCATGACCAAACTTGTCTTATGATCAAAATCTACAGATGTGTAACTTTATAATGAATCTCCCACTTAGTATTTGAGAGGTATTATTTTAATGTCTCTCTAATTTAATATAATCTATATTCATATTAAATATATAACTATTTCATCTAATTTTATCTTTATTATCTCTTATTATTTTCATTTATGTAGGCGTTCTTCTAATTTTTTTTAGATTCCCTATTCAAACAACCAAATTAATATATTGACACCAGATTAATGTAAAACACTTTACACAACCTAATGTTTGTGTTACTCATCCAAAAATAGAAACCAAAAATATTTTTGACATATTAATATTCATCTTATACATATGGTACCTGAACTTTTCAGGTAATGGTTTTGAATTATATGAGATTGAAAATATCTACTCGAGTAATCCTAGATCCATAGATAGTCAACCCCCATATTTTTATAACAAATTATAGGCCAATATGATTGTGGGAAGTCTGAATCAAAGTCCCTCTATGAAAATATACGTTAATAAAGGAAAAATATAATTCATAATAACACTAAATCCAAATATGTATAAGGATATATTCAACTACTATATCCAAAATAAAAACTCTAAATATAAATAGTGGTCAATGTAGAAGAAAACTAAATATTATGTTATCATACTTAATATATGATGAATAGATAGAAAATTTTATAAGAGACAATTTATTATGTAAATTAAATCATTGACATTATTTATATTTCATTAAAAATTGTAAACATTTATATTTTAAAGGAATAAACAAATAAATAAAAAATTAGTTTAATTTTTGAACATGAGATGAAAATATAAACATTTCATATTTAACATAGGAATTAAAATATCCTATTTACAATTATTAATACTTATCCAATACAACCATTTTATAAAATAAAATAAATTACTAAAAATTATTAAAAAATTTACATTTTAAGGAAGCATCAAATTTTAGGACTAATAATGGGATTATTAGTCATAGTATTTTGTTGATTTAATAGGATATTATTGTGAATATAATAAGGCTGAAGTCATATTTGATGATACTCCCTATATCAGTGATACAACCTGACACTCTATCTTTTTGATAAATTAGGATTAAATCATATTTTATGATATCACATATCATGTCTTAATTATCAATAAAAATGAAGTGGATTGTGATACATCATACCCAATGATACATGGAAGTTTTAAAATATTACTGATCAAAAATTGAACTAATCCTACATATCATATGATATGATATGGCCTAAAACATCATACGATATACTTGTTCTTCAAAACATTTGTAGAAAACATGTTGATTTCTATATTAAATTGGTGTGGATCTTCATCAGATAACCATGGAAATAAAATCCAACCCATATATTCCTGTTCTATCATCATATGAATCAAGATTAGTAAAAATTAAGAATATAAAAACAATAACACCATTATTTTTTTGAGCTCTATATCTATTGAATAAAATGAAGTATAAAATATTTGGATCACCATGGAAACAACCAAAAGGCTCAAAACTATAAATGTATAAAATCACCCTAGGATCCTTATTTATAATGACAAGACTCTAAATAAACAATGGTTTGATAACTCTTAATACATGACTAAAATGGTGATGTTCTTTTAGGTAAGTTTTGTGTATGTATTTAAGCAATTAATATACCATAAATTGGATGGATTACAACCCTTATAAATAATATTTTAATTAAATTATGAGGTTGAAAGAATTAGAGTTTTAGTTAAAATCTTAGGTAAGACAAAATATTTGACCACTAATTGAATAATTTATAACTAGTTGAACACGTGAAATTATTACACTATTAATGTTTATCCATCAAATGAATCAATACCAATGAATTATAATTGTAAAAACCATTTGGGAATATGCGGTAGATAAAATGAACTCACATCCATATCATAATCCTTATCATAAATAATAATAAACACTAAAAATGGAATTATATTCCTCTTACAATATGGTTGCATCATAAAAATATATATATATCTCATGCATATCATAATTTGTGACTCAAGGGATATCATACAATTTGATACCTCTTATTTTAGTTCATTTTTAATAGTTTCCCTAAGAGTTAAAAGTCATATATACTCCGAGTAGTTTCATCGAGAGTCTAGGGAAACATATATTTTAGGTTGATTCTATGAGAGTCCATGGATACTTATACATTGTGTTTTTTCACTAATTATCATGGATATTTATATGCCATGGAATTTCAGAGAGATTTGAAGGTTTTACGTTGATAAATGACATGATATACAGTTTATTCATGGCAATATAGTTAAAAATTAGGGAGTATATTTTATTATAGAGTATGAGGTTACTTATTGAAATAATCTATTATAACCAAGGGGCCAAATGTTATAAAAAATCCCTAGAAGGTGTTTAATCAGAGTGTTCAATTTCATTTTAGGAAATTCTTATCCATTGATATTTTTCAGATGTTATATGGAACATTAAATTTTTTACATGTGATATTAGAGGAATATAATCAAAATAATTAAATAAAATAATAGTGAAATATAAATATTTACATGTTTTAACCTCTAATGTGGATAGAATTTTCCATGTAGAATATGTATAAAAATTTTCAGTGCATCTAAATCACTAACATAATAATTTTATTTAAAGATTCAGGTTTGATTCCCTATCAAGATAAAACATTACACCCTATTTATTATTATTCACTAACTACAGTATAAAATATCTTACAAAATGAAATTTCACATAGTAATTTTATAAAGTAATAACAATTTATATTCATAATAAATTAGTACAGTTTTTTTACTTCAGTTCTATGATATTATAAACATCATTTTCATCTCTTCACATCACTAAAATCTGAAATTCTATTACATATAACTATGGAATAATTTAAATAAAATTATATTAATATTTATATTTCAACTGAAATTTTATAGATTACCTCTCATGATTTTTATTTTTAATCTATCTAAACAACTAAAAACAATCTTGAAGGTATTATATAGACCCATCATGAATGGCTAAGATCACATTCTGTAGTCAAGATCATTGGAATTTCTTGTATATGTAAAAATAATTAAAATGTATTAAAATACAACAATTTAAAATAAATTTGATCCACAATAATGTCTTATGAATTTAAAAATATATCTATAACATGAATATTCATATTATTCTTACATTAAACAAACCAAAACATTTCATTCCACACATATGTGTTTCAAGTATTTTCCAATTATATTTTTGAAAATCCTTATTATATATCATGTATATATTAATAAAATCTTATTTTTTTCCTTTTCCATGTAATCTTTATTTTAATAACATTCATTACAATGTGTTTCTATCCAAAATTATGTTACTATAATCCTCATGTTGTTTCCAATGGGAAAACGTCATCCACATCTTTGTTAGAAAAAACATTGAAAATGAGCATTAATGTATTATTTTTATTTCATGTCACATATATCCATCCAAATTTGTGATAAAAATTCAAAAATATTTTGATATAAAAAATTATCTTCTTAAAAATACTAGATATACAAACCATATCATCCTTTATATAATGTTTTATTTTTACGTAAACTAAAATTTTAGTTCAATTTTATAATTAATTCCAAAAATATATTGATCCATAAATATTTACTTTTTACAGACATTTATGACTAACACAATACTAAAATATCAATACCCAACAATATTCCAACATTCATCATGGTGTTCCTATTAGGCCAGAGAAGAATAAGAAGAAGGGGGTGAATTAATATTTAAATAATTATATCAATTGAATAAAATTAATCTTTATAATTATTTTTTTCTAATGATACTATAAAATATATGAAAAGGTCATGAAATAATTTGAAATAATAAATTTAAATGATTAAGATTTAAAAATTTTAAGCACAAAAAAGTAGAATAAATAATATGAAAATTATATAGATTAAGAACACATTTATAACATATTCCATTAATAGAACACAAGTTTCCCATATGTATCCTCCCATTAAGAAGGCTTGAGAGGTTATATAACCCCTTGGATTTAATGGGAACTAAGAAAAAATGAGAAAGTCCATTTATTTTAATGGGAACTAATAACCAAATAAAAAATCCCTTTATTTTTAATTAAAATACTATAAACCAATAAAACCATTACATTTAAAAGAAAAATCATGAGACTATAAATTAAAGAAAGAGATAAAATAGATGGTTTGTCTTTTAAAAAACCTATTTTAACATCATCTTAACTATCAGTAAAATAATGTAATATATACTTGTTTTTGAGATAGATAAAGAAAAAATTATATATAGATATATCCATAAGGTTATACAATAAAGGTAAAAAGGATCAATATAAGAAATAGAAATAATAATAAGATATAAATAAAGAATGTAAAAAATGAAGTCAAATGGAATTTTAAAAGAGACATTGAAGCTTGTACTACCTTTAGTTGTGTGAGTTTGATGATATCAATTTTAATGGTTGAATTTCTCTTTAAAACTATTTGGGAAAGTATAATAAATAATTAAAAATCTCATTGAATATGGAGAAATAATCCTTGAGCATTGGAGAGTAAATAAAATTTATTTTGAATAGTGATTCATTCAAGTGAAGATACATGCATCCAAAAGACTATATTTATATCCCTAATATGGATGATCCATGAAATTATATTTTTGATCCATATATTTTTGGCCAACCATTGATAAGCCTTTAAAGAATCTGGAATGCTAGCAGTGGCTATCCACCTGAATCCATAATCTAGACAATGTCAATGGCAGCAGTTGCTGCAACTCTAGATCCTCCATCAGTTAATCAATGATCCTCCATCATCTATCTACTTGAATTATATTTTGTATGGATAATTTTATTTGTTTTAACAACTATACATTTAAATCCTATTGTCTATATGGTGCTTCACTATTACATGAGATATGTAAAAAGACCTTTGATCCTTCTTTGAAGATGTCCTTAGGCCAGTTGTCATCCTTCCCTGAAAACTCAATAGTAACACTATAAAAAATCTCTAAACACATTGAAACTATTTTTTACATCTTTAGAGTGTTTGTGATCATTAAAATAAATACAAGAGTTAAATATTTACCCCATTTTTTATCTGAAACAAGTGATATAAAAATCAAGATAAGGTAGATATAAAAGATAAAAAAAGAGTTACAAAAAAATTCATGAAACCATGTATCCCCATTTGTGATAATTTTAAATAATGTTAACTTACTTAATAATAATTCATTTTAAAACAACTTTATTTTATCTTTTTCCTCAATCAAAAACTTCTCCACTTTTTTTATTATTAAAAGGGAAATTTACAAGGAATAGGGTTAGAGAAACAATTTCATTTGATATAATTTGAAGAGAATTTAAAAAACTCAAGAAACCATTATAGATAATAATAATAATTTTCCTTATTATCAATACAAGACAATAAAAATACATGAATGAAAAACACATTAAAAAAACATTGGAAAATAAGTATTTTTGAAATAAGTAAAATAATATTCAAGGAATTATAATATAAGTGTACATATTTATGTTTATAATTCCATGAGATAGAAAATTTTAAATTCCATTTTGAAATTATTTTAAAATTATCACCAAAATAAAAAAATCATTACGAATGTTATAATATAATGGAGTAAATGAATTAAGATCATTAAAATAAATCCATCGGAATAAAAAATATATCATATAGAAAGAAGATAATTAATAGATTTAATAATAATTTTAATTCCAAGGCTATTCATTTTATTGAAATTCCATCATATGATAGATCAAAAAGGTCCAATATAAAATCCATATATGAAATCAAAAGTTAGTGCCTTTTGGTAACCTTAAGATTCCAGAATTGTTATGATTTTTTTTTGGAATTGAAAAAAATTTATGTCCCCAAATATTGGAAACTAAAAAATTGGGAACCCAAAATTATTTATATTTTTAAATAAAATTGGAAGAAACTTGGATAGACACTAGTATTACATATCTAGATATTTTTTAATCCCATTTACTAATTATATTACTATATTTTATACTTAAAAAGTTTCTTTTATGATTTTTTTTTATTAAAGTAGTATTTTTAGGAGGATTAAACATTTAGAAAACAAAACCATGATTTTTTTTATTAAAATTTTGATAACCAATGATTTTATTAAGAATTTTATCACCTGGGTTGATTTTTGAAAGATATATTTTGATGAGATTAATTTATCTATAAATTTTGGAATCATTTTTATGTTATTTATTCTTTTTTAAATTAATATATTGTTTTTTGGTTGGTTATTAAATATAATGGGTTTTGAGGTTGAAAAGAGTTGTTAGTGAAAAAGTCTGTAAGTTAAAACAATTTTTACTATAAAAACAAGTTTATGGAATTAATCCCTCCAAAACAGGACAACCCCCAGATTATCCCTAAAAATCATTCATGTTGTAAAAGGATATATATGAATAAAAAAATAGGGCATAAATATAAAAAATACACTGTAAAATAATTAGGGATTTAAGATCTCTTGAAATTATTTAATGACATAAATCATGGAGACATAAAAGCACAAGAGACTAGAAATATTTCATTTACAATGTAAATTCATGACTTAAGATGTGAAATTGTTTGGAAAAGTTCAGTTAAAAAATAAATACAATGTGAAATCTATTTTTTCTATAAGGTGATGCGGCCTATATATTTTTTGGGAACCGGATGATTTACTGGATTCACCCTTTTCTATATTTTCACATTATTTTTCTTTATTTCTTTTTTAATTTTCCATTCATGGTTGATATTGTTGTTTTGTTTGAACAGGTTTATATTTCCTTTTTTTGTTTCAATGATTGTGGTTTTATTCATTAACAACTATTGTAGCATGATATTGCTTCTACTTTGTTCAAGTAATATAATTATCTCTTGATTGTTAAATTGATTGAGGAACTATTTAAATGAGTTTTTAAATAATGGTTCAACTATTTCATATATTTAATTGTTCAATTCCCTTTCATTTATAGACACATGTTAGGGATAGGGATCAAGAGTTGGTGTAGAAATACTTTAATGTATTTCTAAACCAAAACTAGGATAATATATTAGATAAGTATTTCAGTAGATAATAAAATCATAATCCATTCCCTTAAATGATAAATACATAGATATTTTAAGGGAATGATCCAATCTTCATTGTAATAAATAAAGCAGGACCAATACTTTAATCTTTTTCATTCTTTGGTAGTTACAACTAATTCTTCTAGGTTGTAAACCTCATCAGGATCATAGTGTGGTTTCTAATCCTAGTCAATCAATTTTTTTAGGCCAATGACAATTTAGTGACTCTTAAAAAACTATAAATTATTTTACAATAGACTTTCCCTCATTATATTTAGACATTACCTATGTGAAAAATCCCAAAAATTAATCTGGAACCCCTTTATTTCATCAACTTAAGTCCTATCCATTTCATTAGATTAGAACCCAACCTCTGAGATTCATTTGAGGAAACCACATATAGGTTTTAATTATTATTTCAGGATCTATTTCCATATTCTCTATGTTTTTTTACCTAAAAAATCCATTATTTAAAATATCTATATAGTATTACTAGTTGGAATATATAAATTTATAATCTGGTCATGCTTGTATGAAATCAACAATGATGTATGAGCCTATAATATATTGTAATCATTATTGTGGAGTAATTTATATTACTTCAGCCTAGTGAGATTTAGCAAGAAACTTATATTGTCACACACCTCTTCCCCATCCCATTTATTTTTACAACTTTCACACTTAGATTTGTTTCTTCTTCTGTGATAAGATTCTATTAAATGAACCAGGACCCTCGAACTTGTTCAAAGAGTCTGGACCATTGTTAATCTCGGGAGTTGAATCCCAAAATAAATAGGTTCCTATTTTCATATATTCAATAAAAAATGTTCGATCACAATTGCATTTCACGACAAAAAAATTATAAAATTCCCATATTACACCACTCAAAAAATAGGGAATGTGACTATTCTTTCTAGACTACATCATCATGGACTGTGACTTTTCATACATCTGTGGTTTTATCCCCAACATTGTTCTTCATCCCATTCAGGTGTATACCTTGGAAATCAACCCATGAATATTTTATATCATCCAAAACATGGGTCAATTTTGTGGACATCAATGAATATATCCATATAAATATATTTCAAACTTCTTATAATTCTTCAAAACCTTCCAAAATCAATGTGAATCTTCAGACCCTATCATGATTTGGATCTTTCCCTTTTCCTTTTGTGGAAGAGCCAAAAATTATCTTAGAATGAAAACTTCATAGTCAATTATTACATGGGATTATTTAGATAAAAAAAATACTTGATAAACATCCCCCATCCATATGTACATGAAATATGAGAAATGAAACAAAAAACCTCACTCGGGAAGATGGCGATTTATCCTAGGATGCTTGGGATTGCTTAATGGAATTGATCTGAAAGTTATCACATCACAGGCTTGATGTCTATAACTTCAAACCTTTTATCAGGGCCTGTAACCCACAATACAGACCATATTAGATTTAACGGTTGTTGGTGGACTAATTCTTAAGACACTAGACATTGGGATATCCCTTTTAGATGAATATTATCATAATGTTAGTCTTTGGTAGAGGGATCGAGAACTACATCAGTGTTGAATACACCAAGAATAAGTAACCAACAACAATTTTGACCACCTCATATCCTTTAGAAATAAACTAATAAAAATTCTAATACCTTCTACACCACCACATACTTCTGTTATGAATATTCAAGCATGTGAAATTGTGGAGGCCCACACCCATTCTAAGAATGTCAAATTGGGATGTAAGAAACCCAATGATAGGATTGTAGTTACATGTATTATAATAAAAAAACTTAATATTTTTAGTAACCAGAACAATATTAGTAGTCACAACGCATCCAAGATGATTCTTATGTGGTGCACCCATTATGCACACACCCTATTCCATTCCAAGAGGGGATGATAAAATGGAAGATATAGGAGCAATACAATAAATTATGAGAGATTTTAAGAAACTCCACTTGAATATCCCATCCAATGATGTCATTGATCCAATGTTTTCATAGACTAAATTCTTAAAGGATCTTCTCTCTAATAAGAGAAAAATGTACGATTTGGGAATTATTTCAATAATAAATGAATTATTTGCGGTTGTATATTGGAAAATCTCACTAAAGATAAGATATCATAGTAGATTTTTGATCCCCTACACCATAGGAACATATAATTTTGGAAAGGAATTTTTTATCTTAGAGAATGTATAAATCTTATTCTAATGAGTGTATTTTGAAAATTAGGACTGGAGGACCTGAAAATAACATAAGTAGTGCCTCATCTCGATGGTCAGCCTGTTAAATATTCTTAGGTACTTGTTGATGATGTGTAAGTAAAAGATTTCATATTCATATTCTCTACAAATTTACTCATCCTTGATATAGAGGAATAAGTGGATTCCCCAATAATTCTAGGATAACAATTTATGGCCATGAGTTTTTTTAAAAGATATGAAGAAAGATTGAATGATATTTAGAGTGAAAGAATCAAAATAGAATATTACTAAAATTAGGAGTGGGGGTGAATTAGTATTGGGTACCTTTTAACAATTTAAAACTTGTGATCCCTTTATCTCTTATACCAGTTACGATATAAATTATCTTATTATCTTTTCCTTGTCACATGCATGAATATGAAAGAAAGTAAATATGGAACATTTTTATAAGGATCACTACTTCATGAGAGCATCCATTCCTTATGATAGTTGAGAAATAATCTAACCACATAACCACTAGAAAATAATCCATTGTATGTGGTTATAGTAAGCAAAGAGTATCCTTTTACCTGCAATGCACTACAGTCAATTGATGGTTTATGTTGTATAGGTTCTAGATTGATCATTACACTACCTATAAAGACAGTTTTCTCCTTATTATAGGTTATTTATAACACAAATAATGTCTTCCAATAGATTAAAATTATGTTATATGTCACATTTATTTTTTTTTTCTCCCACTTACTTCTTATTCACTTAGTTACATAAACAGTAGAAGGGAAGTAACTATTTTGATTCTTAAAAGATGAAAATTGATACCTATAATATAGTGTTATTCTTTTAGTCATAACAATATGAATTTTCTGTTGATAGATAAACAAATAAGTATTCCAGAACTAATTTATAGTCGACTAAATACATATTTTTTGATCACTTTATCTTCTACCTCTGATCTCTAGCATACAATAATAAATATTTTTGTATAAAAATTTCATTATATATTTCTTATTTATAAAAAAATATATTGCATTTAATCTTCTACCATGGTTGAATCAAAAACCTTCCACATGATAATTGAAACAATAAAATATCATCTCATCTTAGAATTATCAAAATTAACTATTCTTCCTCGATATAATATAAATAGTGAATGTGCTATTGATTCATAATTGTTCTTCTTTGTGAAGAAAATACTTACTCAACTGAATAGTACCACACATCCAGTATTATTTCACACATTTGTGATATTTCACAAATAAATACTATTCACATCTTGAAGTATAGTCCATGTTATATCTTATTAAATTCATACATGTAATACATAGTTTATGACCTTAGAACATAAAGTTTTATTGATATTTTATGTGAAATATTCAAGTATGTTTTGGGTATTTTAACTTCTCAGGCATTCATATATGCATGTTTTCATGAAAAAAACTCATATCCTTATTATTTTATTATTCTCTTATCTTATTTATCTTTGTGTAGTCCCACTGGTCTTCATAAGATAGATTTAGGTATTTAAAATATTTTGTATGAGTATATCTGCTTCATGCATGCATGAAATACCCACTACCCCTTGCACTCTTCTACATCACATGAACAAAATTGGGTTCTTAATATATTGCATATGTTTTTCATTATGTAGTGTATTATTATGTTATTCCCAATTATGTGTAACTGTATTATTACTTTACATAAGGTTTTATATGCCGAACAATATCATCATTAAACATACTGATAGTAGGAACTCATTGTCTCGTGGAATTATTTATACCTGCAAGCAGTAGGCTTTACAAAACATGTTCTTTTGGAATATCTTAATTTATGATGAGCACATGTTGAAGTCTTACAGATCTCATTCATTTTTTATTCATGTAACTCCATGATAGTGCATCATTTACACATTGGTTCATCAATCTAATTTCTCCTTCACATAAAATAGTATGTGGGTCTTCTTCTTCATGTGAATCATTTCACGAAACACTATTTTCCCCATATCCTCGGAGGCACTTGTATCTTCTACCTTATGTAAACAAAAGAGTGGAGATACTCTAGTTTTGTGAAAATAAAATATGATCTATCAAAGTAATATGTGAATAGAATCATCTCTCGGCCACAAGAATTTGTTATTTATAGATTGATGGTCACTAAATCTACACAGCCTTTCAAGCCACTTTGAATCTTTTTTTATGTCGTGATGAATAACCATTCAATAATAAAAATATATTTAAATTTGAAAATATCTACATATGGGTATCTATAATATTATTTGTTTAATTTTAAGGTGTTATTTCTTACATGATCTCAGCTTCATCAATTTTATAAACACCTCATCAACATGAATTCAAGTGATGCTACATGCATGTGCAAGCTAGAGTGTATGTGACAGATACATTAAATTCATTTTTATCTTGAAATTACCATATTCTTTGAATGAATTCTTGAGTTTGTGTGATTTCACATGTTCGTGATGTTTTGTTGGCTTATCTACTCATTATCTCGATCATTCAGGGGTTTATTAGAGATGTAAGACATAGTATTGCAAGACTTCACTGAACCAGATCTCTCCAATTTCAGGAGGTAGTGGATGACTATGCATAGGTCTGGTAATCATCAGATCTCCTTAGATATAATGGACATTATACATCAATACCTTTTTATATCGTCGAACAGTACCCCCAAATCCCGAATCCCACATCAACTGAGAAATCATTCAAGAAAATATTAATAATATTTCACATTACCACTATTACTTCAAGCCAACATTGGGGTCAGAACTCATATACACAGCACAAATCAAAATAGGATTCAACCCACAAACATAGTTATCCCACTTCTACCCCCTCACACTATAATTATCTCTATAAGGGTTATACATGGGCCTGTCTACAAATTTTCTTTTTTATCTAGGTGATCTATGTCACCTCTATTACCTTTGTTTCACATGTGAAGGCTGGTTCCCACTTGGGTTGACCCTTGCTTCCAATATGTGGTTGATCTGGCCTCAATGGGTTACTTTGGATCACCATTTTTTTAATCAAACAACCTAAAAAATTATAAGTTCTTTAATTAATATAAATCCACCTAGCCTTTCACTCAACTTTTCAACAAAAAAAACAAAAGACATGAAACAATAAAATATGTTATGGAAATTTTGTTAACTGAAAATTTTAATCATGAAAAATATTATTTTTCATCTTCACAAGTATTATTCATGTAAATTATTATTTTCATTCTCTTTGAATGAGAACCTCATGCAACAAATTATTACATGGATTTATTCATTTTATCATTTTCTATTTTTGGAATATCAATTCTAAATCACTCTTCAACATCAGATCAACCTTTTGTATATCTTCTTCATTGTTGTAAAGAATGTGTCACCATTGACACATGTATTTGAGATGATGATCAGTTCACCAATATTAAGAGTTATAAACTCATAGTCTTCAAATGAACATTCATAAAATTATAATACATGAGTATCATCACTATTATCCATTCATCCAAGTTTTATTTACTTTTATATTAAGCTTATATATCTTGGATATGTCTTTTTTTGAAACATTATTCTTCCAAACACCTTAAAAATATTGAAATAAATGAGATATTCCTATTTTATTAATAAATATTTACAGCAAATAAAATCCATTTTAAAAAATAAAACTCATTGAAGTGAGGAATATTGTTTGATATCAACTATTGAAATGGCTAGTGCACTGCCAATGTGAATAATATCACTTGGGTTGAATCCTTAGTGATGGTATTTTTTAAGAGGTGATATTTTTTTCTTTTTAATGGGGGGATTGAATATAGAGATTGTGTAAAATTATTGATTAATTTAAAATTTTAATAATGATATAGGTGATTTCATTAATAGTGTGTTAAAATTTCGATTTATTTTATCTTTTTGAAACATTTCATTAAATTAACATCCAATTCAGAAGGTGGTTTTGATAGGAACTCTCAATTGTTTTAGATTTAATCCATGCCATAACTTGGGTTATAATAATTATAAAAACTCATTTATGGATGGATAAATATTACATGAACCCATGTTTATTTTTAGTTCAAAAAATCCCTAAATCCACATGAAAAACAAAACATTTCATTAATCGATAACATATTTTGTTTGAGATAAACAAAATTAATTGAAATAATGATAAATCAGTGAAATATCTCAATCACTTAACATCCCAAAATTAAAAATCACCAAAATGAGAGATTAACTCATCCATTTGGGTGGTTAAAAATATAGTTTATTATTTTTAGGGTGATGATATAAAAATATATGAAAATAAAGGGATGATAAAAGAGTTTTGTGTTGAACGGTGAAGAGACTAAACATAGACATTTGATTGAATGATAATGAAAAATAGAAAAGTGTTTCTAACATCATTAAATAAATTTTAATACCATTAATATTTTACAATATAATTTTGATGAAAATTAGAGATATAGATGAATAAACATTCATTAATATCCAACTGAAAAGGAAAAAAACTTATATAATTACAAATGAAAATTAGGGGAAAATACGAAATGAAAAGTGGATGAGATTTATCTCTTGTTGAAAAATGACTAATAAATGTCCTCCTATTTCCTTTTAAATTCCAAGGTCATTTCAAATATTATCATTTTGTTATGAAGTTCCAATAACATTCAAAGAGAATATGGGGATGAATTTGTATCCTAATGTGGATAAATGTTTTCATTCCAAAACCATCCTCAAAGTTATATTACAATTTTTCCATTTAGAAAGACAAATATAGAGAAATGTACTTCTTCAAAGCTATAGATATGGATGTGGAAAGTTCAACCTCAAAATTTTGTTTCCATTTTACATTTGTATCAAAATTTATTGTTTTTTTCTTAAACCATGTTATTATGTCATGTTTTGAGTGATGGATTTCCATGGTATAAATGTGAATTCATTTATCTCTATGAAGATGACTTAAAATATGATAATTTATTATATAAAATTTGAAGCCTAAAAATTTTCTTTCCCACAAAAAATTATCAGCTCAAATAGATAATTTTATGTGTATAAAATTCATGAATTGTGGGACATTTTCAAATAACAGAAATAATTATTAGGTATAAATTCATGCATCAATTTGGACCCTTATTGTTTGATTTGGGCTTTGAATATTTTATCCGAGTTATAATGAAATTTATTTGGACTTCTTGAAGAGAATATATGAATTTTGAATTCTATATTGAACCCAAAAAACATAAAATCACAGCTGGACTAGTTTCTTTGACAAATTATATAGGCCTTCTAGTGTGGTCCATATGAAGCTTTTGGTGGAAAAATTATCCAATATCATGTTTAAGTATTTTTATTAAATTGATTTATGGACCCAAAAAAGTTGAATCACAAAATTTGGATAAATATGGTGATAGTTCGGATTAAAATACTAAACTGACTTGATTTTGTATTAATTCAAATAATACTCAAAAATAAAATTTAATATTAAAATACGGGTATTTAACACCAATTATGCAAGTTTACTTGAAAATAAATAAAAGTAGAAGATAAAATTTATTAATAAATTAATAACATCACTAATAAATAAATTGTGCTTCCCAATCACCCCTTTTTATTTATTGTAAATACCTTTAAAGTTATTACCAAATGAATATGTCAATATGGGAATATTTTATTTCTCTCCCCTTTACTTTCCAAAAAATAATTTCACTTTATCCCTAATTATTGACAATAAATAAAAATTTCATGAGAAAACAATATTATTCTATACTTATAAAATGTTAGATCAATCATTTCACTTTAAGTCTACTTGAGTCGTGCTCAATGTTGAAAACATGAGGACTTGATTTAGGTTAATAATATGTCCCTCACCAAAATATCATGATACCATATAAAATGATAAATCATACAATTTTCATTTTATTATGTTATTGATTAATTAAATGATTCCCCATTTTCAAAATGATAATTATATTGAGTAATCATGGATGAGATTTTAAGAAAAAATATACCTTTATAATGTCATTCTCTTTAAACAATTTCCAAAAAAATAATATTTAATACCAATTGAAGTAATGAATCTTGATGATTCTTCACCTTTATTTATTCATCTCCACATCAAGTCAAACAATTATAAATATCGTAACAGTGGTTTATATCTTCATGAATGGATTTCAAGATGTCTCAAAATGTGGAATATACCAAAATGTATTTTCGAATTGTTGTTGTCCAGATTGACAACTTTTACCACTTCACCAAGGATGATCTTCTTTAATACATGATATTTATAATATAAAATATATGATCAAACATATATGGTATCTTATTTATAATTATTTTCCAATATATTATAGAATGATATTAAACCTCAATAATTATGATCCTCTATCATATTTTTATTTGAATAATATTTGAGAAATCATTCTTGGATGGTGATGTATTCACCTTTTCTACCAAAAATTATCAACACTCACTACTCTGTAGGTTCTCCCCCAAAGAACATTACTAACCATAAAATACCTACATTATAAGAACAAATCAAATACACAATGATGTAAGGGAATAAGTTGGATACTTTCATTCTTATAAATTTTAACAACAAGGTTTAAATTGTTTTCCCATCCAAGTTGTTCCATTTCCTATACTCTTCATTCTTTCACATGAAAAATTATATTCCATTTTTTTGGGGTAGAATGGATCTAGTCACACTCTTTTATAATCTGTGTTGAGAATTTTTATTCTTTGAATCCTTTGTAGATGATTAATTCTTATTCCTCTTAAGGAATACATCTTATTTTGGCATAATGGTTAAATAATCCCTTAAAATATGACTGGATTTCTTACATGTCCCACAAAGAACATATTTAATAAAATAGTTTCTTTTTACTAGAAAACTCTCATGATCAATTGTTACCTGACCCTAGAAGCTTGGATCTAGTGTCTTATATCATTATATTGAAATAAGATATATGTAAATCGCATACCAAATTACCAAATAGTTTAGTAGTCCTGGTAAACCAAATACATACATGATAAAAGAATACTCTAATTACAACATAATTTTCTTCTCCAAAACAAATTCTAGGGTAACAACTCTATTCCATATAGCATTTCCTTGCATATAATTCTTACTTTGTGGATTCCTGGGTAAATGAAACATAATAAGGGTAAGCTAAAATTTTCAATATGGTTAAAATAAATCATAATCATAATGAATAAGTGAGAATAATAAATATGGAAAGGTAAATAACTGAGAATAAATTCCATTAAAAAATAGATATTGAAAAATAAATATGGACAAATTCCATTTTATTAATGAACTGAAAATGAAATGTATCCATATATTTGTCAACGTAATATCTCATGGGTGTATAATAATTAAAATTAAATGTGGTAAATTCTTAATTATTGGATTTCATGTCTATGGTACATTAAAAACTATACCGTCAAGACCTTTCACAAGAAAGTTTAAAACTACGGATAGAAACCCATTTAATTTGTGGAACTTATTTGTCTCATGAGAACCTATCACTACATCCAAAGGGATATATAAATCCTGGCCCACACCCATCATTTCCTTTCCAAAGAATTACTCATATTTAATAATCAAAATAAATAATATTCCTTATCAAATGTCCATATTAAATAAAGAATATAAATATATTAATATTTCATCAAATAGAAAAATAAATATTAATGTAGAGACCACATGTAAATGGTATATTGTTGAGGAAATAGTAATATACATGGTAAGTTATATTTATAATTAAGGAAAATTCAATGCTCTGTGTGAACTTTAAATATTTCAAGGGGACTAACAAAGGAATTAAGGAATTGAATTCAAATACTATACTTATATGAATAAATTAAAAATCAACAAAAGGAATAATTAGGACAACATCAATAAAACATACTGGAAGTGGAGAAAAATATTGGCATTTTTTTAGTGATGACTATAAATATTATAGAAAGATATTTTGAAAAAAATTATGAAAATATCTTATTTTTTTAAAAAACCTTTTAATAACCCATTTCTTTGAAAATCACTTTTGCTTTTTTAAAATTAACCTTTTAAACATGAAAATGAATCTACAATGAAATTAATTTGGGTAAATATGTACATGTCATACTAGATAAAAGGAATAATCCTTTTTCATTGTAAAAGGAAACTAAAATTCCTTGATTGGAAAGTGATAAGAGGATTCCTTTAAAAATAATAGTAAAATTAAAAAGGGGTAAAAATATTTTTATTAATCATCATGAAAAGGTCAAAAACATTTCTGAAAATATTTTTATAAAACATGGGTTTTATAAGAAAATAGGTTCTTTAAATAAATATATAAATGAAGTTGGGTTTTCTTATAAATATTTTCTAAAAAGTTTGAGTTCCAAAGAGTGAAAAAATATTACTATTACTTCAAACATGTTATTAATAACCAAGGTAGAATAAAATGAAAGGGTTTATTAGAAAATAATAAAATAATTTCCTCTTATTTAAATTCATGTGTAAAAAATCCTAAACAAAATGAGATTGTAAATTAAACCCTTGAAAAGATTGTAATGATGGAGTGAGAATCAATTAAAGAGTAGATTATGTGTATATACTGTAAATCCATATATATAAGTGTAAGTACATCAATATATAGTCAAATTCACTATACACATAATCATAGAATATTAATGATAATAAAAAATTAAGATAACCCAATGAAAATAAATCGGGTTATGAAATTCTTTTCTACATGGTAATTTTTGACTTGATTCCCCTTAGATGGAATAATTCAAATTGAAACCCAAAATATCATGAATAATCAATGAATCATGATATTATATGACACATTTTAATTATGTATACTATATATAATAAATTAAGTTCCCAAAAATAAAATTATTTTTTCAAGAGAAATTTATAAATCATAAAATGAAGTGATATTACAAAGATAATCATTAAAAACATTCTCAAGGAGAGTAATATTTAAACATTCCAAAGTGTTCCATACCCCTTTGAAACATTTGAATCATAATCATCATGAAGTAATAACATTAAATTAAACATAAAATATCATGATAACAAGGATATTTATGATATAAAATTTCAATGGTATGTAGATACACCATATAAAACTGAATTGGTGTATAATAAAAAATAACATTCAAAGGAATGTAAATTGAAAAAATAATTCCTTACCTTGGATTTCCTTTTGTGTGAAAGACCTTTAACCTCTTGTATAATTGTTTTTATATTATTAATAACTTATTAAATAACCATATTATTGTTTATAATCTCATATATTATATTATTATAATATCTTATTAATCATTCGTTAATTGTCATTCATTATTTCTACTATTTCATTGAGATAATATACTGTACGTACGCATGAATGTTGCATTCATTTTTTTGTCAAATTAAAAGATTAAAAATAAAATAATATATATATATATTATAATGAAATTATCATATATATATATGTAATATATATATATCATATATGTTTTAAAACCATCATTTATATGTTCCTTGTATAGTTTGAATGAATTACATCACATTGATGATGTGGTAGTCTACACTTCCACAAACGATGTTATCATATTTACAGAAAATGGATAGTATAAGGTTATGTGTTATAAAATAATTAAATAATAATAAATACTAAATAAATATCATATATAACATATATAAATATAGTTTCCCTCACAATTTCTAGCCATTAAATATGGGAAAGAAAAAATGAACAATCCTCATTTTTTCAGGTGCACAAAAACATTTTGTTCGCTACCCATTGTATGTAAGTTAGTTTAAGTGTAAGTATAAAAAGTAGCATAAAAACATCACAGTATATTAAGGATACTATATTTTTTATATAATCAATGAATATGGACATTTTAGGGAGTGTAGAAATAAATAAAACAAAAGATCCTAAGGAAATATGTTACATTTTCTTTGGGTAACTGCTTTTGGTTTTCACTAAAGGGCTTCCATGGATGTATTTAATTAAAATTTATACATCTATGATGATGAGAGGTATTTTTATGAGATATTTTTGAAGATATTTATTGATACAACATGTCTTGAGATGTGTGAGTAAGTGGGATAATTGGAGGACTTTTATAATGGAGGTGGAGTGGAGCTCTTGTAAATTTTAGAAAATATAATTCCACCCTTGTTTTTTCCAATTTTAAGTGGATAATATAATTAGAAACGTTTGATCTAAATGAGTATAGGGTGTAAATATGAATATAAAATAGATTTTAAATAAATTTATAGGTCATTTGGGCCCCTAAGATTAAGGTTTAGTCCCCTATAAAGTTTATTTTCACCTTAATAATTATAGTTAAATTTATTTACTTTCACAAATACTTTTAATCAAAAATAAGTTTACCTTATTATAGATTATAAATTATTATGATTAAAAATATGGAATCCATTTTTCCAAATTCCAGTCATATATATGAATGAAACTAATTTAAATTTAATCCCGCCGATGGGATGACAATGCGGGTTTTCAATGTAAAAATATTTGTATGTTTGTTGTGTTTTCATATCATGTATCAAAGTGAAATTGATTAAAATGAACTGAATTGGATTATTGATAACATTTTTATCTTATTAAAATTTAAAACCAATATAGAACAAAATTTATACATATAAATAAATTTCAATAAAAAAGAATATTTGAGTTAAAATTCTTTATTTTTAACTGTTCATTAAAAAAGCAATCTTCACAGAAAAATACCAAAAATTCCCCATAACCTAATTTATATATTTCAATTTCAGGTATGATTTTTAATATAAAATATATTTTTTATAAAATTTTCAAAAATGGTATTTAAATTAGATTCAATTTTAAAATCCAGTAAGACTACCTTTATAAAAATATAGTATATTATATGTAATATTGGGTTTATTATTATATTATGGTTATAAAACCTAATTTATTAATATAAAAAAGATTTTATTGGATATATACATATATATATATTAAATTAATATCATTCTCTATTTGAAATTAATTTAATTTATAGGGAAAAAATATCACTATGATCATACAAATAGTTTTCTATAAAAATATTCCCTTTATATTCAATTGGTTCTTATATTTATTTATAATTAATTGGAATCCTATGGATTCATCTTATATTTGTGTAAAACATATAATTTCATCGGTTAGTTGATACTATTTATAACCACTAATTTAATGACTTGGTTAGGTCTTTTTATATTACATAATAATATTTTAATAATATATTAATGATTGATAAAACCGAGTCTCGCGTGTAATGCATGCATTCGAAAAAAGTATCTGTTGCATGCAGTGTACTGTAACTTAGTGTTGTGTCCATTTAAAACTATAAAATATATTGAATTTATTTAAAATTTTGAAAATATTATAAATACTCGGTATATTATATTCCCTTACGTGCTTAATATTATGTGGCATAAACTCTATTCAATACAATGTTCCTTGTTTAGATTTTTTGGGGTGTTACATTCTCCCCATCTAAATTAAATTTTGTCCATAAAATTTAATCATTATCTTGGGGATATATTGTTTCATATTTTCTTTGTTGAAATACCACATCATTATAAGGGTTTTAAAAACAAACTCTTGAAAAGAGATATTATGATGTAAAAAGGTTACAAGGACTAACACATAACTAGGTCTATACGTAAGAAAAAATTAGTGGAAATAAGAGATACATACTTAGATTAAAATCATAAATATTTATAGGGATTTATTTATGCCATCAATCAAAAACAAGTTAATGATCAATGTAATGTTGACGACCTCAAATCCAAAAATATTTTATTATTTAAGAGGCATTAGTTCAATAAAAATTAAGGTATTATGAAATTTTTTAAGATCATTTTACTCATGTTAAGAAATTTATTTTCATCCTATGAATGTAAGGAAATTTACGTACTTTATATATTTTTATAGACATAATTTCATCCATTGGTTTTTCTTCCATCGATATCCAATTCATACATTACTTCAATAAATGTTTATCTACAAATTATCTTTGATTCTTGAAACACTAAGATAAATATTTAATGGATCCTACGCCCATAAAATAGCGAAACATATAACTATTTATCTCTAACTATTATCTAAATCCAATATAGTTAATACATTAATATCTAAAGCTAATAAAGTTACACTACTGTTTCATCATTAATATTTACTCATAAAATTGTTTAACTAAAAACAATGACATATTAACAAGTATATTGCATGTGTTATTGGTTGTCTTGAAACCCTTATCATCCTTTGATTATAGTTTCAATACACACATCCTTTCAAGACTATATTAGTTGTCACCTTGAATACAATTTTCCATTTTATAAAACCAAATTAATGTAATTTATACAATAAATATGTTGTACACCCTTTAGATGTAGTCATTAAATATCAAACAATTTTTAATAAAACTATAATATATAAATACTTCATCCATTTATTTCCACATATATCCTTCCTTAGTCTAGGGATTATCTATAATGTCATTAGTTGAACTGTTAAATCATGGAATGCTATCTTCAATCTGTAACACCTTAGGGTTAACCTTGGTTTTTCATTGTCATTATCTATTAAAATCCATCATAATGGTTTGTAAATAAAATCTAAACTATCATAAGTGTATCCACTGGGAGTGTCAAACTAGGTGCGCAGTAAGGCATGTTGTCATGTACTAGGTTATGTTGAGTTAGGCCCAACACAACTTTTTAATGTTTCTACTCCTAGTTATATCTATAACATGACCACATCGCCATCTAGTATCCAAACAAGGATGTTTTTTTGGAATAACCATATAATATCTACTATACCAAAATTCTAGGGTGTTAAAATATACATATCCTCAAATTCTACCATATGTATATGTACTCTAATCTATGTTTTCCTAAATGTAGTTACCATGTTTGATATGAAACTTTCTATGAGACCAACTATAGAGACCCAAACCTAAAAGTATGGAGCTAGTATCTACTATAATTACTTTAGAATAAGATACAAGTAAATCAAATCCCAAAGGAGTGAACATATTTATAGTCTTGGTTAACCATATACATACATTAAAAAAGAATACTCTAATTACAACATATTTTTTCCCTTCTAAATATCATTGATGGTAATAACATTATTTCATCTAGTATATCCTTGCATATATTTCTTACATCTTGGATTCTTGGGGAAAGGAAATGTTATAAGGGTTAGACCAAATGCTCATTAAGGGTAATCTAGTGCACAAGAAATAATGAATCAATGAGAATAATCAGTATGTAAAGGTAAATAACTAAGATAACAATCCATTGAAATATCTAGATAAAGAAAAATAAATATAGAAAGGTAACAAACTGAAACACATGCCATTTAATCAATGAACTAAAAATGAAATGTATTCATAGATATATTGATGCATGATCTCATGGATGAATAATAATTGAAACTAAATTTGAGTAATGCATAATTATTGGACATCATATATATAGTGGACATGAAATCCAATACCATCAATACATTTCATAAGATGGTATACAAATACAGACAGAAACCCATTTAATTTTAAAAAAATAAATTATATCATGAGAACCTGTCAATGCATCGAGGGGATATATTAATTATAGGAACCACTCGTCATTTCATGTCTAAATAATTCCTCATATTGAATAATCTAAATAAATAATATGTCTTATCGAATATCCATATTGAATAAAGAATACAGATTTATTGATATTTTCCAAAATAAAAAAATAATTGTAAAATTAGACACCATATATAAAATGGTATATGGTTTAAGAGATACTATTATCCATGATAAATTGTATGGATAATTAGGGTAAATTCAATAATCAATAAGAAATTAAAATATTTCAAGGGGAATAGCAAATGAATCAAGTAGGTGAATGTTAATACTATCCTTGGACAAATCAATCATAAATAATCTAGAAAAAGAATAAGGATGAAATCAATAAATAATATCTAAATTTGAGTAATGTAAAGTTTTATTTTCATTTATGAATTCAAATTATATAGAAAGATCATTTAAAAATATTCTTGAGGAAACTATGTTTTTTTAAAACAATTTCATTGAAAATCACTTCTCAAAACATTTTTTTCAAAATTAACTTTTAAACATGCAATAGAAGATCCAATGAAATTAATGTGGGTAAATCTACACATGTTTTATGAGGAATAAATAACATTTTTTTCATGAAAAAAAGGTTAGAAAAATTCCGTATTCAGAAAGTGAAAAGAATATTCTTTCGAAAACATTGGTAAATGGAAAATGGGTAAAAATTTCTTTATTAAATCATTTTTAAAAGGTTAAACCCCATTTTTAATTTTTTAATGAAACATGGTTTTTAGAATAAAACATGTTATTTGACTAAATATTGAAACTAAGTCAGGTTTTCTTATTAATATTTTCTAAAAAAATTTGGGTACCGAAGAGAAGAAAAATGGTACTATTACATAAAAAATGTCATGAATAACTAGATTAGAGTAAAATGAAAGGGTTTATTAAAAATTAGTACAATAATTTCATATGATGTAAACACATGTTTAATTAATACTTAAAAAATTATATTTTAAATTAAACACTTGAAAAGATTATAAATTTTGAGTGAGTATCAGTCAATGAGTAGATTATGTGTATCAACTATAAATCCACATATAAAAGTGTAAATAAATCAATATATATTCAAAACAATTATGTTCATAATAATATAATATTGTGAATAGTGATGAATTAATATATCCTGATGAAAATAAATTGGGTTGTGAAATCATTTTCAACCTGGTAACTTTTGACTCGAATCCCCTTAGATGAAATAATTAAAATTGAAACTCAAAATATCATGAATAAGCAAAGAATCTTGATATTGTATAAACAAGTGGAAATACCTTATATAATAAATTATGTTAACAAAAATAATGTTATTTTTTCATGATAAATTTAACAATCATAAAAGGAAGTGAGATTGGGAAGATAATCATTAAAAAAATTATTGAGGATGATAATATTTAAACAATCCAATGTCTTTCGTACTTCTTTAAAACATTTGAATAATAATACTCATGATGTAATAACATTCAATGAAACATAAAATATCATTA
The DNA here is from genome assembly GCA_963277665.1 of Viscum album. Taxonomy (NCBI): domain Eukaryota; kingdom Viridiplantae; phylum Streptophyta; class Magnoliopsida; order Santalales; family Viscaceae; genus Viscum; species Viscum album. Next base: position 1,404,509,208 of record OY728127.1, on the reverse strand, counting down.
TAATAAGTATATTCTTGATATTACATGTGAAATGGCTGTATATACACCATATAAAATATAATTGTTGTATAATAAAAAATAAGTCTCAATGGAATGTAAATTGTGACAAAATCTCTTACCTTGCATTTCATTTTTTGTGTGTCAAATTTAAACTCATTTATAATGATTTTAAAAGTTTTTAAACTTTTTATATGAGAATATTAATTTTAATAATATCATGTTTTATCTTCTTATGAAATCTTATTAATCGTTCGTTAATAGTCTTTTATTATTTTCACTATTTCAGATGATAATTGCCTAGTTTTTCTAGTATGTTTTGACTTGTTACTTTTTATTAAAATCATGGATTTATCATAATAGGAATGTAAAACATCATTTAAATATCATATATATCCAGTATATATGTATTTATAATAATATATAACATTTGGATATAATAAATGAAAGGCACCATTCATGGAGATGGTAGGTCGTGCGTACGCATGAATGCTACTTTGATTTATTTTTTGTATTAAAAGAATTAAAATAAATTGATATATATTAATATTATAATTTAAGTATCATATATATGTAATATATATTAATTTTTTTTTATTAAAATCATACTTTATATGTTCCATGTGTAGTTTTAATGAATCACGTCGCTTTCAGGAGGTGATAGTCCACACTTCCACGAACGATGTTATCGTATTTACGCTAAATGGAAAGTACAAGGTTAAGTGTTATAAAAGAATTATAGATGAATAAAGACATAATAAATATCATATATAACATATATAAATATATATTTCATCATAATTCATAAACATGAAAGGTGGTAAAGGAAAAATGAACAAACATCGTTTCGTGAGGCGGTAGTTCATCGTACACATAAACACGATGTTTGTTACCCATTAGATGGAAGTGTGTTTAAGTTTTGGTAGAACCCTTTATAATAAAAACATATCAAATATATTTAGGATAATTTTATTTTTATATACTCATTGATTAAAGAGAGTTTAGGAAATGGAGAAAGAAATAAAATTAAAGAGCTTAAAGAATGATGTTACCTCTTCCGGGGGTATGTCATTTTGGTTTGCACCAATGGGATTCCTTGGATGGATTTCATCCCAAGGGGAATGTTATAGGATGAGGGGTGGGATTTTAAAGACTATTTTGTAAGATATTTTTTGAGCCAATGTGGCTTGATATTTTTGAGGAAATTTTAAGAGAGGAGGCCATTTTATAGTGGAGGAGGAGTGACACTCTTGTAAATTTTGTAAAACCCATATTTTCCCATTGAAAGTGGCTTCAGTAGTAGACCTAATTAAAGAAAAGGGAGGATATGGTATAAATAAGCACATAAAAATAATTTTAAACAAGTTTATATGTCATTTGGGCCCTTAATATTATGTTTTATTTCGTTGTTATGCTTAATTTCACATTTATCATTGTAATTAATTTTAATTACTTTAACTAATATTTTTAGTCAAAAACTAATTCAACCTTATTATAAATTATAAATTATGGTGATTCCAATTTTTGAGTCCATTTTTACAAATTTTAATCATATAAATGGAATAAATTAAAGTAAATTTAATCCCATATATGGGATGACCATGGGGGTTTTTAATGTAAAAATGTTTGAAAGTTTGCTATGTTTTTTTTATCCAATTTAAAAGTAAAATTGATTCAAACAACCCAAATTGGATTAATTTAAGAAAATTTAATCTAATTAGACATTAAAAAATATAAAATATAATTTAACCTTATAAATAAATTAGAATAAAAAATATCTTTGAGTTAAAACTCCGTAATTTTCACTATTTATTTAAAAATGAGTCTTAATTGAAAAATACCAATAATTAACACTAACATTTTTTTATGTTTCTCCTTCAATGATAATGTTTGTCCTGACATATAGTATTTATAAAAGTTCAAAAAATGGTATTTAAAATAGGAACCCCTTTAAATGTTGGTAAAATTATCTTTATAAAAATATAGTATTTTATATATAATATTTGTTTTTTTCTTATCTTATGCTTATAAAATATTTGGCTTAATTTTGAAAATATTTGATAGATTATAATATATATATATATATATATATATTAATATAATACAACTCAAAAAATTTATTTCATTTAATTTATTAGGATAAAATAGTATTGTGAGCATAAAAATAGTTTTCCATAAAAATATTCCCTTTATATTCAATTGGTTCTTATATTAATTTATAATTAATTGGTATCCTATGAATTAATCATATATTTTTGTAAACCATAAAATTTGGTAAGTTAGTTGATACAATTTTTAAACAATAATTTAATGACTAGGATATGTCTTATTATATTAAATTATAATATCTTAAAAATATATTGCTATTTGGTAAAACTCGGCCTCACATGTAATGTAATATTTAGAAGAAAGTCATTGTTGTGTGAGACATACTGTAACATAGATTCACGTTCATTTCCTGCTATAAAATATATTGAATTTATTTAAAATATTAAATATATTATAAATACATAGGATATTATATTCTCTTACATGCATGGAGTTGTGTGGCATACACACTATGGAATTCAATATACATATTTATGATTTATAGGGTGTTACATGAAACTTGTCTTCATCATGTGGGATCTTTTATTTCACCCTTTTCACTTTCCTTATCTTATGTATATTCTATTTTCTTTAATACATTCCAAATATTTTGGCCAGATGACTATCATGTCATTATGAACTACAGAAGTATGTCGGGATCTTTTAAATTTGTTCTTCTGAGTGCTATCTTTTTTATTTTTTCTTTATGATGAATCATTTTCTTTCAACATGTTGGATTTATAATCCAATGTCTTCTCATATTCCAATCATGAAATCATCTTAGTAGAATTTTTTTCACAACATTCTTCTAATTTATTCCCAACATATCTTTTCCAATATTATCTAGATTATATGGTCTTATTTCCTTATCAACGTTGGATATGTGTTCAGATGAGAATGTATTATCCTTATGAAAACCAATATTTAATAAATCACACATATTTTCATGATTTCCAAATATGTTTGAAGTATACAAATTTTTTTGAAACCTATAAACGTTTCATACTCATCTATAGTTTCCCCCCCCCCCCCCTTAACATGGGACTTATTTTTTCATTATCATTTAGAGGATTGTACAAAAAAGTTCTATATAAAGAATGAATATGTTATAGCACCAAAATTGATGCAAAAATCATGATAATTTTATTTATTCTCTATAATGTTTTTGTGTTTTATTTATAGCGTAATGGGATCATCATGGGGAACAATATAACACACTCTTTTACAAATTACTCATAGTCATGAAGGTTTGATTCTCCTCACCTATCATCATCCACACTTTTTTAGATTTTTTCTAACAATCACTATTCATGATAAAAGATTTAGAAAAATTAATACAAGTTGGTATGTATGGTACCTATTTCTTCATATCTTCTTGTGAAATATCATCAAAATATTTCATGATCTTCTTATCATATGTTAGCTATTTTTTTCATTATAATCCACAAGTAATCATTGTGTACCAGTACAAAATGTCTATTTCTTTTGTGAAGTCATAATATGCATTTTTCAATATTGGAATGTCAATCTTATAATTCTATAAATTTCATATTTTGGATGATTTTATGATATTAAATCATAAACATATTTTCTTCACAATATTTTTTCATTATTTAAACCTGACCTTCATACATATTATATTTTTTCTGATTCAATCGTCAGGTTCCTTGATATACATTGAATTTGTTTAAAATTGTGAATCCTTGACATTATATTGTTTTTAATTTTTCTACAAGTTAATGGAGATATTATTCCTGATTGATCATGAATATTTATTTCTCTTAAACTTTTTTAATCCATTTTGAGTAACAGAGTTCATGTTACCTATTGGTTTAATCCATCTTGAGTAACATAGTTCCTACATATAATGAAATACTCCAAAAATAGGGCATAATGTATCTTTATTAATTCTATATAGAATATCTCTTAATCGATCTACTAATATTTCTTGAGAAGTTATAAAATTTTCATCGAACCTTGTTCTAGAATAATCATCCTGAGGAAAAACTTAAAATTTACTAACACATACCTCCAAATCACTTGAATATCCAGATTCACTTGAGGTAAGGAGGTTTTCCATATCCTTGGTGAAATATTTATCCACAAGATTTTTACATTCCAAGGTTGATATGTCTTTATTTCCAGCAAGGCATGGAGAAATAGGTACATCTACTTTGTTAGAAAAGAATATATTCTTATTTAACATTAACTTATATTTATTTTAACATATTTATCATGTTCATTATGGAAATATAATAATTCAAAGAGATAACTAAATCTTCAAAAAAACAACACTTTATTGTTAATATAGTAAAGAAAATTATATCTTCAAAAGAGAATATATTCAATGTAGATAATCCTATAGAGTTGAACCAACCCTATAATATGACAATAAATGACCACTTTGGGATATTCCTATTAAGGTGAATCAGATTTTGGGACTTTTTAAAACATTATAACTTTTTATCCCTTCACATATTAAACATGTTAGGGCCTCAATTTTCTTATTAAATTATCTTTATCATGTGAATGTAAATGAATGTAAGTAAATATGAAACATGATGTCTTTAAAAGGGTCACATCTCAATGAGATAATCTAGTCCTTGTCAAGATATTGAAATAATCTAACAACAAAACCACTAGAAAATAATTCAATGAAAGTGGTTACAAAAAATAGGGATTATAATTTTACATGAATTGAACAATAGTCAATTAATAGTGCATGTTTTAAGGATCTAGGATATATCATTATATTTCCACTGAAAGAAGTTTTATCCTTATTATAGTTTCCTTGAAACACAAATAATGTATTTCCCCAGATGAAACTTATATTGAATGTCATATTTCTACTTTTTTTCTTCTACTTACTTATTCTTCAATTTGTTACTTGCACATTAGAAGGAAAGAGAACCTTCTTCTTCACATTTTCAAACTGATAACTGAAAAATATTTTTCTTATTTCAGTCACAATAATATGAATGTGTTTTGGACTAATAAAAACATAATTCCACTTTACCCAATTTATAGTCATCTGAATATTTATTTTCAAGTCACTTCTTCATCTACCTATAATCTTTGACACACAATAATATGTAATAGTGTATAATAGTGTCTTGATCTCATTCTTATTAAGTAAAAAATATATTGAAATGAATATTATTATTCTTTTATTGAATCAAAAACATCATTTTTTATTATTTAAACAATAAAATATCATATCAATTAAGCATAATCATAATTAATTATTCATATTGTATACAATATCGACACTGGATCTAGTATTGCCTCACAATCATTCTTATTGGAGAATAAAGTATTTACTCAACTTAATTGCACCACTCTTTTAGTATTATATCTTGTTTGAATGATCTTTCATAAATATAACCAATTATATTCCTGAAATAAAACCCCGGTAATATCATATGTATTTTATTCATGTAATTCATGGTGCAAGACCTTAACACATTAATTTTTATTGATATTTTATGCTAAAAATATCCAAGTATGTTTTGGGTATTTCATATTCTCATGAAATCATATAAACATTTTTTCATGAAAAACCTCTTATCATTCTTCTTTTAATACCCTCTTATCTTCTTTATTTTTACACAGTCATGTTTCCTTATAAGAAAATATTGAGTTATTTAAAATCAAGCATATGATTTTATATGATTTATGTAGGCATGCACTACCCACTACCACACACAAACTAAAATGGTTCTTGATATATTGGGAGGGATGTTTTTTATTTTTCCAGTGTATTGTTATGTTCTTCAAAAACAATCACTACTATATTCTTTCTTTACTTAATTTTTCTTATGTGAGAAAATATCATCATGAAACATAGTGAGAGTAAGAAGCACTGGCTCTTGGAATATTTTTTTCATGCAAGCAGAGATCTTTACAGAACAAGTTATTCATGAATCACTTCATTTTTAATGAACACAGGTTGAAGGCTCATGGTTATCATTTATTATTTCTTCACATAACTTATAGAGAGTGTATCACATATATAATGGTTAATAAAACCATTTAATCTTTTATGTAACATATTATGTGGGACTTTTTATTCATGAAAATTAGCACATTAAAACCCCAATTTGTGTAGCCTCAGAGGCTCATAGAACTTTTTCCTCAGGTAAAAAAATAATTGAGATAGCCTATTTTTGAGAAAAAAACACAAGATCTTAACGAAATATGTGGGAAGGAGAATATCTTATCATATGGACTTTTGTATATATACAAAAATTATCGTCAACTCTACACTGAAATTAAAACATTGAATTCAGTTTTTATGTTGAGTCAAATACCAAATTAATAAGATGAATCTTGTAACACCAATATATTTTGAGATTTTTTTTGAATTAATTTATCTTTTTAATATTTTTTATTTCACATGACACCAAAAATAATTGTTTATATATATATATATTAAAACAATAATTAAAAGATTACATTTACATGAAATACCATCTTTGTTTTCACTACATGCAATACCAACATGGCTTGTACTACAAGTAACACCAACATGGCGTACGATCCACGTAACACTGAGTTTTTATGAAACGTATTTATTTATATATATATATATACTTAATTAAATGAGACAATTATATCCTAACCATTAAATATAGTTATAGTAGTATTAATAAATACTTTCCATATATTGGTGATAATTTTTTTTTATAAATAAAACTTTTTTATAAATAAAGATAACATTTTTGGTAAAGTCCTTTTGTGTTTAAAATATTGTTCTATTGAATAAATGGATTATAATAATGAACGTAATTTTAGACACATTTAGAAATTTAATTTGATATAATAAATTTAAATTTTGTATTCAAAATTTCTAAATTATTCTAGAGTGAATTTTTTGGATTTGTTTGAGAAACTTCATTTTTTGATGAATTGTGAAAAATAATGCTTTTGAGTTAAAAAACAGACTTTTGTCTAATTAATTAATAATTACAAATTATTTTATTACTATGTTTTAATTTAACATTATATAAATATTAAATATGCTAAATTTTATTCACTAGAGTCAATTTCACTTTGAAACTGAATATAAAATCTTAACAATCTTCTGTACATTTTCCTACTTTAAAACTCCCTTATTTCATCTCATTTGTGGGATTAACACTAATCTTAAATTTTCTCCTTCTATTATTTGAGTTTAAAAAATCCAATATAAAAAATTTATTCATTATAATATTTACATTCTAATAATTCAATGATAATTTTTTACCAAAATGATTAGTAAAAGTGATTAAAATTATTCAAAGCAGTTAAGGCCAAATTAAGCTTAATTAGGGGATAAACCATAAATTAAGGGACCAAATGACCTATAAACTAGTAAAAAAACCATCTTATGTCCATAATTTGGACATATATCAACCATTATTGTGTTATTTTCGTTTGTAATGACTTTTGGTAGGTAATAACATGTTCAAACCTAACATGTTTCTAGAAATTCCAAATGTGTCCTTTTCCTTCCCTATAAAGGTCCACCACCTCTACCCACTCCTCAGGCCTCTAAAACCTCTTATGATCATCCATGATGTGAACAAGAAGCCTCCAAAAAAAATTTCATTTGTCCTTGGAGCCATACTATAGACAGAAAGCTTCTCAAGGAATCATTTGGCATAAACCAAAAGGAGTTACTTGATTAAAAGGTAATGCCTTCCCTCAATCTTCTTTACTTTATTTTATTTATCCTCCCCATCCACACTCATTGTTCAATTATTGTGTGAGAAACCAGTATCCAACATATAATAGTATTTTTTTATGAAAAGTTTCTGAAAAACACTTACACACACCTTCATCTAATGGCAATTGAAAATACTATTTTTGTGTGTGACGAACTACTGCCACACGAAATGATGATTGTTCACTTCTCATTTACCATCAATCAAGGTAGCAGTTATTATGGAAACACTATTTATATATGTCATGTATTATATTTAAAATGTATTTATTCTTCTTTATTCCTTTTACAATAGACATATCTTTTCTTTCCATTTGGTGTTTATAGGATAATCCCTTTTGAGGAAGTGTGGACTACCCCCCCCCCCACCCCACAAAGTGATGTGATTCATTCACAGACCACATGGAATGTATTAAGGCTTGGGTTAATAAAATTATATGATATATACTATATATTAATTCTTATTTAATAATTATATATATATATGTACATATATATATATTCATTTACATACATTCTTTCATTGCGATAATAAAGACTGAAACACCGTTAATGCATATGTACGGCATACCGTCTCCATGAACAATGTATTCCATTTCATAATCCTATATTATATAGATTATTATAATAAAAATATACTATATATAACTTATAGTTATATCAGGTTTTACATTCTATTATCTTGATATATGTATAAGTACCAAAGATATAATAATTTAAGAAACATGCAGAGAACAATGTGAATTTTACCCGAAGTGAAACTTTAACATGGGATCCTTAAAAAGTGAGTAATATAAGGTCATAATAAAATAATATATGTCATTATGCATAAGATTATTCTTTATTAAAATATTTATAATAAACTTATATTTATTATATATGAAGCTTTTAAAAGTACATAGAGAGTCAATACAAAAGGTAAGGGGATTTCATCTCACTTCTAATTTATTTGAGATACAATCTATGTTCGCCACTCATTATATTTGTGTGGTGTATATAATACCTTTGATTTTATTATATTTATATTCTAAATAAATTATTTTGTATTCACATTCCCATTTTATGACCCATATTTCATGGGGTTTAGCTTTCAAAAGGTACCAAATCAGTAAAACAGTTTTGTCTCTATTTTCATTCTCTGAGATTCTTGTTTTCTTATACTCCAAAAATCTTAATAAATGAATATATAAATCCATTTTACATTTTATATCATTAATATACATATTTTAATGATATATTAAGCTTCAATAAATTTTTTTTCCTACGTGAAGATTACAATCCCATGTTACTGAGTTATAATAGTTTATTGATACAATCTAATCGCTTTCCATGATTGTTTATGTTTATGCTTCCCTTAATTAAATATTATTATACATCTCTCAATTCTATTCATATGTTTTCTTATCCACTTCTATTTCATTATATAATCATGTATTGGTACCAATTTATATTCTTTAGTATATATGATAGTTAGGAAGTTGTTTCTAGGAAAGCACGGCATTAACCTCTCTTAAGTTGGAAATCTATGTTCTCAAAAAAGGGATTCCAAGAATATTATACCATTCCCCTATAATATATAAAATAAAATTTTACCCTTTAATTATTTTACATATATATTCAAGGGAATATTCTATTCACTTTTTGAATAGGGAACTTTTTGATCCTTTTTACCATGCAAAATGAATGTTATTTTGTCCATGTATGACATGTACGGATTTACCCACCATAATTTCCTCAAAGCTCCCTTTTCATTATAAAAAAAATAATCTTTAAGGATTTTTTTAAAAGAAATTTACATGGAAAATTATTTTCAAAATTTTTTTAATCTTCTTTTATATTTTTTCATGGAATTTTTTTTTTCAAAATGTTTTCATGTATTATTTACATGTTTTCAAATTTGATTCAAAGAAATGGTATTTAAAATATTTAAAATACTCTTTTAAATGATATTAAAAAAAATTATTTTCAAAACATTTTCATTATTTATTTATTATTTTTCAATTTATTTTAAGAGAAATAGTTTTCAAAATGTTTTTAATCTTTATTTAAAAGGTTTCAACTATTTTCAAAGAAAAATGTTTTTAAAATGATTTAAAGATTATTTTATATGTTTTTAAGGAAAATTATTTTCAAAATTATTTGATAAGTTTCAATGTATTTTATATGAAATTTATTTTAAAATGGTTTTATGTATTAAAAAATATTTTTCCACTAGGAAAGGAAATATTACTGAAGAAACATTTTTAGTGGATATTTCAAACTTATTTTCCATATAAGATGAAATTTGTTGATGTTAATATTACCTTCATGGAAATTATATTAAGGTACAATTTATATCATTTATATGAATGGGTATTTATTAATATCATGGAATTTCTGAAATCTATTTCTCCTTCATGGGTTATATGTATATGAAATCTGTTTCTATTTTATGGGTTATGCTATTTATAAAATGATTACAAAACCTATAACTCCTTCCATAGGTTGTGATATGATTACATGTTTATGATACCCATTTCATTTCATGGGTTATGATATGGTTTTTGGAACATTTATGTATGATTTAATTATGAGATAGGTGGGACCTATATCCCCCTACAATTCATTGGGTAATGATTTATATCTCATGATATAGCCAGGATTGAATGAGGATTTACTCAGTTCAGTAATATAGGGATGGAACGAGGATTTGATCAATTTTGTAATATAGGGTTGGAATGAGGGTTTACATGGTTCAATAATACATGGATGAAACAGGGGTTTACTTAGTTCCTCAATACAGGGATGGAATGAGGGTTTACTCAGTTCAGTAATACAGGGCTGGAACAGGGGTCTAACAGGTTCAGTAATATAGGGTTGGAATGAGGGTTTACTTGGTTTAGTAATATAGGGATAGAAAAAGAGTTCACTCAGTTCAGTAATAAAGGGCTGGAATGGGGGTTCACCTAGTTTAGTAAAGTACTTTTTCCACTAATATGTTCTTGATTTCAATTCCTTGGCTACTATGGAAATCATATTATATGATTATGTGTTTTCCACAATTCCATGTTTTATTCATACATTAGACATTCATGGATTATGATATTTAATTAATTATTATTCATGTCTTATGAACTGCTGATATTTATTCCATGATCTCTATTATGATCCTTTATATGTATGGTGTGATCATCAATTTTCATGATCACAATCTCATACCCTTACGATCATTTTTCTGCTTACATGCCTCCCTGATTTAACCTTACTGAGAATTTGAGATCACCCCTTTTATGTTTCATTTTCCCCAGGTTATAAATATATGTATTATGTTTTAAATGTCTATGAAGGGTTCTATTCAAGAAGAACCTAGTGGGAGATTATGTAGCTCATATATGTACCAATGTTTATGTTTCCATGTTTCCAAAGGCACTATACCAACTACGGTCATTGGGCATCTGTTTGTATAATGTTATGTATTCCGCAGAAGTAATGTAATGTTAATGTTTTTAAAAGAAAGGGTCTCTATATTTGGTATCAGGGCAATGATATAGTTAACCTTATGAAACTAGGATGAGAAAACCTTAGTGAGATCCCTAGGTATTTTTCTAAGTATATGTCTTGGGATGTCTCTAAGTATAAGTATAAGGATGAGTTAATGTTTAAGAAAATTTCATGGAATTTTGGTAAAGGATATAGTGAGTGGTTTCAATCAATACATCCATGTATTGATACTAAAATCGGATGTGGCTCTGGAACAAATGTACCTAGTGGTAAAAATTCAGACAAGATGTGTCACACCCATCATTTCTATTTGATTTTTTTTTTATTAATTTACTTTGCATCGGGTAGTTCTGGTCAAAACCTGACTTAAGATTTCAAGTTATTTGTGTTTTGGTTTTGTTTGCGTCCAGCGCAACGTGTTCGAAGCTGCACGACCTCGTTTAGGTCATCGCGCGGCCCTGCCCGGTTCGCCGCACACCTTGTTGATGTTTAATTAATGAAATAAAATGAATTAACATTTGTTTTAATAATAATATTCATAATAATGTCATTTGAGATTATTATTATTATTTCTATTTTATTTTATTACATTTATTATTGTTTCGTTAATTTTGTTATTGTTGTTATTATTATTTTAGCTAATATAATTCTTTATTTTATTTTAGTGTTATCAAATGAGTCTTATCATTTTTATCCTCATTATTCATTTTCCACCTTGTTATTTATATTATTACTATTTTATTTATTACTTTTTTCCTTTCTTTTATTTTGTTTGCTTTTTTGTTTTTATTTTTTTTATTGTTTTTTAGGGTTTCGGGTCTCTCCCCTCACCCTCTCTCTCGTCGCCCCTTCCCCCCCCCCCCTTCACCCTTACTGCTAGCGCCGCCCCCTGTTCTCCCTCCCCTCGGCCAGCCTTTCTACCATTGCGATGCACCCCGTTTCTTTTTTTTCTTTCTTTCCTTCGAAGCCTCTCCCTTCGAGGGTTCTACCGTGCCTCACCCCTGCTCCGTCTTCATCCTGTGCGCCGCCTCCTATCCTCCTATCCGGTTACCCCGCTCACCCGCATCTCCTCTCGCCCGCACCTTCGCTCGCCTGCTCCTCTTTCTGAGCCGCCGGTAAACCCTCCTCGGACAACCGCTGGACTACCCCCCTTCCGGTCAGCACCTTCGGTGAACGACCCCCTCCCCTAACCCACACCGTTCTCTCCTCACCGGTGCTACCCAGCTAGCGCGCCCCAACCGCTCTTCCCATGTCCGACGACATCCCTTGTGCGCAGCAACTCCAGTTGGTTGCAACCCTCCGGCGACCCTCGTTTCCGGCGTGCGTGACTCACCAGCGACCACTTCTTCTGGTGATAGCCCCCCCTCCTCCCTGGTAGTCTCCCTCCCCCCATTTGTGGAGTTTTATTTCATCCAAGTCTTAAAATGTTAAGGTTTAATTTCAAGTTTTATGGTCTGAGGCTGTTGTTTAGGCCCGTTCTGGTTCCTCGTCGGTACGGTTGGGGTGTGAACACTATTCCGCACCATATTCGGGATGTATTCATCATTTGGGGTGAGGTTTGTGATTTTCCTGCTTGAATGTTATATAATTATTTTAGCATGTTTTGTGTTTAATTAAATTGGTGTGAACATTTTTTATATATATAATTGAGTTTTTTTAATTAGTTGGGTGCTAGGTTTTTTTTATGAACTTAGTTTGTGTTTTATATTGTATAACCACCCAGGTGAATTAGGGTCTGTTTTTATGAAATCATGTTGCATATTGTTTAATAGTTTTTTTTGTCGTGCAGTTTGTTATTTTAACTGGGCAAGTGGTGCGTTTTGTTTTAGTAGGACTTAGGTGCGGGTTTGATCAAAAGTGTGTTATGGAATGAGTTTAGTTTACATAAGGTTGTGAGTTACTTTTTGAATTTTTTTTCATAAGCTTTATAGTGGTTTAGTAATTAATGCAGATGGTGCACACTGTGTTTTGAAAGCACTTCGAAATGGTCTTTGCTCTTGTTTTTCATTTGAATTTTTCTAAGTCACTGGTTATGGGTTTAATTCTTGTGCGGTAGTTGGAGCGTGTCGGCGATGAAAATTGGGATACTGTGGTCATTGGCTTGCGTAGTTGCATACCTTGGTGAGGAGTGTCGCGTCAACATGTTTCCACTGCGTGTCAAGGTAGGTCCCCGCTGCACATGCCTTTGAATTTAGAATTTACTTATTTCTTGCCATTTATTTAATTTTCATCAAATTGGAAGTAGTATTAAAATATTATTATTTTTAGAGTAGTTATATTGCTGGAATTGGAACTGCTTATTTCTTTGCATCGTACCGAAATCTTTTTCATGATTAGTTGTTGCGCAATAGTGAAAATTCCCCTTTGGCCCTTATGTTTGCGCTTTAGAATTAAAATGGTGATTTGGTCTACCTAAATGAGATTTTAAATGTGTTTTCTCGTTTTAAATGTGACTACGTCTGATCCTTCTTTTGGAGTTGATTTGGTATTGAATAAGTACATGAGGTCCGTTTGGTACTTTTAATGAAATCAATATTTTGAAAATTCTCTTTGGAGTGATCTTTTGTGTTTGTTGATTTGGTGAGCTGAGTATGTGATGCTTGTGCATCTTGACTAGTTTTACATTATGGATTCACTCCTCTTTTACTATATGTGTTGACATGGGAACCTGGTATATTGAGTGAATTTTCTGAGAACGATTGATGCAGTAGTTTAGATCACGCACTGGCTAGTGGCCCTATAGCAGGGGAATACTGAGTTATTGTTGCTATGGGGATTGGGCCCCTTGGTTAGGCCATGTAGGGCTATGCCGGGCGTTAGGGCGTTATGACGTCATCGAGTTAGGGCATGCCTTTAGGATGAGTCAGATGTATAGTACGTTCTGGTTTGTTCACGATCTCCTAGGTTCGACCCATGTCTCTTTTAGTGTTTACTTGTATATGGAAGACGATTGAGAGGTCGAGTTTGGATGCCGACCCTTGTGTGCCACTTTTTCCCGTTTCCCTTAGTGTGTGTTGTGTCTGATTTTATTTTTGACTAACAACTAAAGTTTGGTTTTCTAATTTGTTCACAAAATGTTTTAAAATGAAATTCACCTATTCCTTTCAACATTAAACTTGTTCTAAATTAAAAAAGGGAAGTGGACTGTTACTTGTTTTCAAAATGGAAAGTGTGTGTGTATGAAAACCTATATTTTCTATAATGTAGTTCAAACTAGAAGTTGGTAAATTATTCTTTTAATGGTAGTGCTTTGGGAATAGATTTATCGGGCTAGCCTACTGAGTTTTAATACTCACTCCTATAGTGTTTTCTTGTTTTTAGTCTCTGTCGCAGGTTTGACTCGAGCTTGCTCGCCATGGACGAGAGTTGGTGGTAGCTTTACAATCGACTCTTGAAGTCGCGAGTAGTTGGGTTCGTGGTTAGGTTAGTTATGTTTTTGGCTGCTTTATTTTATTGTCGTTTGTTTATTTCTGATTCCTAGTGAATTTTTATTGGTTGAAATCGTTCCCACGTGTACTCTGTGATGCCCTGGCGCTTGTCGCCAGCCCGGGAGGATCGGGAACGCCTCTCGGGCCATGTCGCGGACCGACTCGGGTGACCGGTTCGGGGTCGACCCGGGTTGGTTCGTGACAAAATGGTATCAAAGTAGGTTTGCTCTTTTGGGTCATAATATTTTGAGATAGAGTCAGAGTATACCAAAATCAAGGTATTCGGAACTCGATGTTCTAGCTACGAGCAATGTGCCTGGCCATCACACCTCGTGGCGGGACTCGAGTTACCAATGTATGTTGTGTTTTGTCTGAGTTTTTGGTCATTGCGGATAATCTTGTATAAGGTAAATGAAAAGGGGTAAGGTCAGTGGTCTTAATGATCTCACAGGGTCTGGCAAGCCATGTGGAGCCGGGGACGCTGTCCTCGAATACCCTACGTGGCAGTGGCATGACAGGCGTATGGCCGCCAACCATACGTTCCAGTCACCCGCTGACACAAGTTTTCTCTTGCATCGTTTCTCGTCTCATTGTTTTGGATTTGTGGAAATTTGGTTTTTTAGTAAAAATGTTTTGGTCTTATAAAAATGTTTTCAAATGTAGAACTTTAATAATGAAATGGTGTGTGAGGTTTGAAAAGTGTGGGTTGGATGTTTTGGTTTTGAAGAATGGAAATTTTTTGTTTTGATCCTTGGTTCTCTCATGTGCAACCACCTACATGAGTGTATACGTAAAAGTAAATGGTTAATGGCACGAGTGGATGAGTACCTGGATGGATATGAGGTGTGTGCCAGTGCGGAACGAGAACATGCATGTGCAAGGCCCACGGGACACCATTGGTGTCTGTGTAACCCACCTTCTTTGCTTATTTTCAAAAAAAGTTTTGTTAAATGAAAATTCGGTGTGTTGATAACCGGTGTTTGTGTGGCATGTCCTTGTGTTTTGGAAATGTCAGTTGTGAGGCGTTTTGAGCCGAGGATCCTTTTTGACTAATTTTTGTCCTGATTTTGAATTTTTTTTTGGTCAGTTAGTGTGAAAGAATGTGGTTAATGGTCTCTTTTGACAAAGTACATTGGGGAGCCCTTGCAGTGGTTCCCCTACACGTTTGGTGTTCGTTTGCGTTATGTCTTGACCGTTGGACCAATTTGGTTGGGTCCATGGTTTTATTTCTTGACAAGTGTATGTCCTCCCATAATGCGTTAACATGTGATTAAAGTGCATCCATGAGTATTTCTCTGTTGGCCGACCCTCCAGTTGACCAGAGGAATCTCTTCTTGAATTCTAGAATTGAACTCACCTCTCCCTTTTTGCAACTAAGCGGATCCTCTCGCAGCGGGATTACATATGCGAGGGGAGTTGAAGAGAGTTTTGGTTATTTGAGTTGTCTGATTAATTGGGAATGACGTTAGACATCGTCATGTTTGAAGGTTCCCTTGAAAACGGTGAAAGTAAATCTAGCGGGGAAGGGTGAAGGTGGTTCAGAATTTTTAGTGTTGACCAGTGTCTTGAAGGGCATTGTAGTATTTACATCGGCTGCAAGGGTCATGTTCGGTGACGCCTCATAGCGTGATAACCATTTGATAGTCAACGGTGGTTTGGAAGAAACCCTACGTTGTTGGTGCGGTCTATCGTCCTAAATGACCTCTGGTCTTTGGTTTGTTTCGTTTAAGGAAAGGTTCGCGTTAGGTCACTAGTGTGGCAGACCCAATCACATGGGGATTCTACGGTTGATTACAGGAAACACGTGTCGTTTAAGACTCAATTTAAAGTCCCTCTCCATATAGTGTTCCTCTCTACAACAGTGGTCAGGTTCAAGTGACGATTTGTAGTGTCGTGTTCTCATCCAGTGTGACAAAGGGTGATGCGCATGCACCATTTCAACTCTGGTGTCGGTGAATGTTCTATGTATGATCAGTTGGATGTCGTAATGTGTTGTGTTTTCTGGTGTTGCCTCGGGTGCAATATGATTGCGTGTGGCACCCAAATGAGAAGCTTCGCTCGGGAGTCTTCAATGCCTGACTGCGAGGCAGAAGATGCTTCAAACATCAGGGCTCTAGCCATAGGCCTCAGAGTGAAGCTGGCGCGTGGTCAGGAACCTGGAAAGTGTATGGGACCCCAACTTTATTTTTGTCACCATTGTTCAAACCAGAGGCAGTTTAAATTGTTTCCAAGGTTCTTCCGCTCCAAATGAGCAGTCTAGTTGCATAAGGTTTTCGCGACCATGTAGAGGCGTGTTCGTCTCGTTGCCTTAAAAGTCTTGGGGATTGCGTCCCACTGGATATAATCGCTTTAGTGGTCCTTATGGGAGTCTGTTAGCTAAATTTGTCTCAAACTTGAATAATGCTCATCCAGGAATGTTGAAATTCAAGTTTGTCTTGGGTCATTCTTTTGACGCCCCGGTAGTCGGGCCCCTCCCTCCCCGCCCCCTATGGTGGGGTGTTTGGTCACCATCAAGAATTTTTCAAAGTTCTGTACCCTCTGTTTGTTCTAATGGTACTGAGACCCAAGACGGGTCTCGCACAAAAGGTCTCTGGATTAAATCGGTGTTGGCCTTTCCTTAATGGTGGGGAGTCCACCCGAACCTCCCCATGTTGTTTTTCTAGTCTCGTCTTGGGAGTTGGTATGTTCTTAATAGTGGGGAGACCCACATTGGGTCTTACACAAATGTATCGAGAATGAATCAGTGCTGGACGTTTTTTTTATGGCAGGGAGTCTGCTCGAACCTCCCCGTGTCAGTTTTCTAGTCTCGTCTCGAGCGTTAGTGAGTTCCAAATGGTGGGGAGCCCCTCGGGCCTCCTCATGTTGGTCTATTGCTTCTGTTTCTAAATATGGATTGATGATAAGTGATAAGAGTGTTCCATGGACGTGGTTTGACCTTGTTGTTTTTTTATAGCCAAATGGTGTGGTTTTCGTTTGGTAATTTTTGAGATGTTTCGGCTTGTGAAGTTGGTTTCCGTGGGTGAGAGGGTTCCCTTCCTTGGTCACTGAACTGGAGTAATTCTAGCTCTTTGGGGTAGGTGACACATATCAGAAAGTATTTTATGGGTTTCTTGATGTTGTCTTTGAGGAACTTTCTCTGAGCACGATGCTTTTTCTTCTTTTCACTTATTGATTGTGGGGTATCAGTTTCTTCTTTGGGGTTCAGTCTTGGTTGTGGCTTTCCGGGGACGGAAAGCTTTATGGTGGGAAGAATTGTCACACCCGTCATTTCTATTTGATTTTTTTTATTATTAATTTACTTTGCATCGGGTAGTTCGGGTCAAAACCTGACTTAAGATTTCATGTTATTTTTGTTTTGGTTTTGTTTGCATCCAGCGCAACGTGGTCGAAGCTGCACGACCTCTTTTGGGTCACCGCGCAGCCCCGCCCGGTTCACCGCACACCTTGCTGATGTTTAATTAATGAAATAAAATGAATTAACATTTTTTTTAATAATAATATTCATAATAATGTCATTTGAGATTATTATTATTATTTCTATTTTAGTTTATTACATTTATTATTGTTTCGTTATTTTATTATTATTGTTATTATTATCTTAGCTAATATAATTCTTTATTTTATTTTAGTGTTATCAAATGAGTCTTATCATTTTTATCCTCATTATTCATTTTCCACCTTATTATTTATATTATTACTATTTTATTTATTACTTTTTTTCCTTTCTTTTATTTTGTTTTCTTGTTTGTTTTTATTTTATTTATTGTTTTTTTTGGGTTTCGGGTCTCTCCCCTCACCCTCTCTCTCGTCGCCCCTTCCCCCCCCCCCTTCACCCTTACTACTAGTGCCGCCCCCTATTCTCCCTCCCCTCGGCCAGCCTTGCTACCATTGCGCTGCACCCCGTTTCTTTTTTTTCTTTCTTTCCATCGAAGCCTCTCCCTTCGAGGGTTCTGCCGCGCTGCACCCCTGCTCCGTCTTCATCCTGTGCGCCGCCTCCTATCCTCCTATCTGGTTACCCCGCTCACCCACATCTCCTCTCGCTCGCACCTTCACTCGCCTGCTCCTCTTCTTGAGCCGCCGGTAAACCCTCCTCGGACAACCGCCGGACCACCCCCCTTCCGGGCAGCACCTTCGGTGAACGACCCCTTCCCCTAACCCACACCGTTATCTCCTCACCAGTGCTACCCAGCTAGCGCGCCCCAACTGCTCCTCCCTTGTCCGACGACATCCCTTGTGCACAGCAACTCCGGTTTGCTGCGACCCTCCAGCGACCCTCGTTTCCGGCGTGCGTGACTCACCAGCGACCACTTCTTCTGGTGATATCCCCCCTCCTCCCTGTTGGTCTCCCTCCCCCCATTTGTGGAGTTTTATTTTATCCAAGTCTTAAATGTTAAGGTTTAATTTCAAGTTTTATGGTCTGAAGCTGTTGTTTAGGCCCGTTCTGGTTCCTCGTCGGTACGGTCGGGGTGTGAACACTATTCCGCACCATATTCGGGATGTATTCATCATTTGGGGTGAGGTTTGTGATTTTCCTGCTTGAATGTTATATAATTATTTTAGCATGTTTTCTGTTTAATTAAATTGGTGTGAAAAGTTTTTTTATATATAATTGAGTTTGTTTAATTAGTTGGGTGATAGGTTTTTTTTATGAACTTAGTTTGTGTTTTATATTGTATAACCGCCCTGGTGAATTAGGGTGTGTTTTGATGAAAGCATGTTGTGTACTGTTTAATAGTTTTTTTTGTCGTGCAGTTTGTTATTTTAACTGTTCAAGTGGTGCGTTTTGTTTTAGTAGGACTTAGGTGCGGGTTTGATCAAAAGTGTGTCATGGAATGAGTTTAGTTTACGTAAGGTTGTGAGTTACTTTTTGAATTTTTTGTCATAAGCTTTATAGTGGTTTAGTAATTAGTGCAGATGGTGCACACTGTGTTTTGAAATCACGTCGAAATGGTCTTTCCTCTTTTTTTTCATTTGAATTGTTCTAAGTCACTGGTTTTGGGTTTAATTCTTGTGCGGTGGTTGCAGCGTGTCGGTGATGAAAACCGGGATACTGCGGTCATTGGCTTGCGTAGTTGCATACCTTGGTGAGGAGTGTCGCGTCATCATGTTTCCACTGCGTGTCAAGGTAGGTCCCCGCTGCACATACCTTTGAATTTAGAATTTAATTATTTCTTGTCATTTATTTAATTTTCATCAAATTGGAAGTAGTATTAAAATATTATTATTTTTAGAGTAGTTATATTGCTGGAATTGGAACTGCTTCTTTCTTTGCATTGTACCAAAACCTTTTTCATGATTAGTTGTTGCGCAATAGTGAAAATGCCCCTTTGGCCCTTATGTTTGCGCTTCAGAATTAAAACGGTGACTTGGTCTACCTAAATGAGATTTTAAATGTGTTTTCTGGTTTTAAACGTGACTACGCCTGATCCTTCTTTTGGAATTGATTTGGTATTGAATAAGTACATGAGGTCCGTTTTCTACTTTTAATGAAATTAATGTTTTGAAAAGTAT
Organism: Viscum album; assembly: GCA_963277665.1. NCBI lineage: Eukaryota > Viridiplantae > Streptophyta > Magnoliopsida > Santalales > Viscaceae > Viscum > Viscum album. The sequence goes on along the minus strand of OY728127.1, from coordinate 1,404,489,000 downwards.
CTTTGGAGTGATCTTTTGTGTATGTTGATTTGGTGAGCTGAGTATGTGATTCTTGTGCATCTTGACTAGTTTTACATTATGGATGCACTCCTCTTTTACTATATGTGTTGACATGGGAACCTGGCATATTGAGTGAATTTTCTGAGAACGATTTCTGCACTAGTTTAGATCACGCACTGGCTAGTGGCCCCATAGCAGGGGAATACTGAGTTATTGCTGCTATGGAGATTGGGCCCCTCGGTTAGGCCATGCAGGGCTATGCCGGGCGTTAGGGCGTTATGACGTCATCGAGTTAGGGCATGCCTTCAGGATGATTCAGATGTATAGTACGTTCTGGTTTGTTCACGATCTCCTAGGTTCGACCCATGTCTCTTTTAGTGTTTATTTGTATATGGAAGACGATTGAGAGGTCGAGTTTGGATGCCGACCCTTGTGTGCCACTTTTTCCCGTTGCCCTTAGTGTGTGTTGTGTGTGATTTTATTTTTGACTAACAACTAATGTTTTGTTTTCTAATTGTTCGCAAAATGTTTTAAAATGCAATTCACCTATTCCTTTCAACATTAAACTTCTTCTAAATTAAAAAAGGGCAATGGAATGTTACTTGTTTTCAAAATGGAAAGTGTGTGTGTATGAAAACCTATATTTTCTATAGTGTAGTTCAAACTAGAAGTTGCTAAATTATTCTTTTAATGGTAGTGCTTTGGGAATAGATTTATCGGGCTAGCCTACTGAGTTTTAATACTCACGCCTATAGTAATTTCTTGTTTTTAGTCTCTGTCGCAGGTTTGACTCGAGCTTGCTCGTCGTGGACGAGAGTTGGTGGTAGTTTGACAATCGACTCTCAGAGTCGCGAGGAGTTGGGTTCGTGGTTAGGTTAGTTATGTTTTTGGCTGCTTTATTTTATTGTCGTTTGTTTATTTCTGATTCTTAGTGAATTTTTATTGGTTGAAATTGTTCCCACGTGTACTCTGTGATGCCCTGGCGCTTGTCGCCAGCCCGGGAGGATTAGGAACGCCTCTCGGGCCATGTCGTGGACCGACTCGGGTGACCGGTTCAGGGTCGACCCGGGTTGGTTCATGACAAGATGTTCTGGGCTAGACTCGGGGAAATCTAGTACACAAAAATGGGCCTTGTGTCACACCTAGTTTGACACTCATGGTGGATATTCTTCAGTAATTCACAAACTATTCATAATCTATTGTGAAGGATTTAAATATTTATTTTCTATGAATGACCACAGATGAACCTAGAGTGTCATAGATTATGGTAGGTGTTTTTATTTAGATACAATATAAGTAATTATTTTCAGGACTATGTGGTTTTATTCTATATTAATCAATGCTCACACTATGCTTCTGGTTATAGTCAATGGATGGAACTAGATTGAACTAGATTAATGTTGAATGTTATGGAATATTTTCTGATGACCAGTCAAGAGGGATGATCACTAGAGTGAAATATGATGTGATCATGCCTAATTATTTTTCACAGAACATGATAAAAAATGTTTACCTAAACCAACTCTCAATATCACCATGGAATAGAAACATAGAGTTCCCTGAGAGTTCGAATAATGGAGACCATATGTTAAAGAATATTTGGTTTCCTTTTCCTAAAAAATGTGGAAAGAATCACCTAAGTGAATGTCTTAGAGGAATAATAAGGTGTTTCGATTTAAAAAATAAGGTCACAAAGAAATTGATTACAAGTGAAAAATAAAGAGATCAGTTAATGAAATGGATCATAATTTTGTCCTCCCTAGGTCTTCATCGAATGTTATATGTTTTAAGCGTGGATAAAATGGTCATTATGAAACCTAATGTTCCAAGAGTAATGTTCCTGAAGAGAATCAGCAATGTGGTGTGAGAAATGGTTACATTAGTGATTATGAAGAGTATAAAAATGAAATGTGAAGGTAAAAAAGGTATTTTGTAATAGGATGACGTAGCATTGTTAATATATTAAGGACGAATTAATCTAAGTATTTATTTATTTGGGATCAAAATTTATGAATGATTAAACATACAAGGATTGGTCTGCTTACATTTTCAATTAGTATTTATGAGTTTATGTTGAACTGGTGATGTGATTAAATGACAAGATAATATTTTGAATAAGGGAAGGTAACCCTTAATATGTTCTTTATGATAATATAATGGTTTATGGATAAATATATTTGGGATATAAATAAGTAAATTGGACTATTATTATTACCTGGGAATTTAGTATGGAATAATTTATAGGGGGTTTACACTACTACTAATGATGTTTACAACTTATTTGGATTTAAGGAATAGATATAATACACTTTGGAATTAGTAAGCATGGATATTTTACAAAATAATTTATGGTAACTCAGGTTGTCACCATGTTTCAAGGGAATATATGATGGGGGTATTCAAATTCTTGGGATGTGACAACCAAGAGATTCATTGTGTTATACAGGGGAACCAATGTTAATATAATATCATGAATCTATTTCTAATTTTTTTTATATTTTCACCATTTGAGATGGTTTATAAGGTAAATCATTCATAGAAATTTTAGGATAAGCTCTGAATGGTGTATTTGGGAACTTATTTTTCATTGAATACCTTGGTTAAAAGGGTAATAATTTTTTAATCTTATTTCAAGGATTTATATTATATATATTATATTAGTGTGGTTTTAAAAAATGGCATCATTTGTGTCAGTTGATAACCAATCATGTCTGGCAAGGCATCCAATCTTAATCCCATGAACGAAGGATGATAAGGGTTTCATGCCTACCACTAGCATACGCGATGTCCTAGATTAATTTATATTTATTTTTAATGAATAAATATTTATGATGAACTGCTAGTGTTTTTTTTTGTTCATGTATATTTATGCATGTTGCTTTTAAGAGATTAATAGTTATACTTTTTATTCTTTATGGGCATTAAGATCCATTAAAATCGTATTTTAGTTAATTATTCATGAAAGTTAATATCTAGAAATTCATTCAATGAGGTAATGGACAAATTAGAAATATTTTCAAAGAACAACCTAAGAATGAAATTTTTTTCAGAGAAATTTATCAACAATTACTCATCACTTTGAAAGTGATAAAAAAATTGTTGTCCAAATAGATTAATTTTTACTAAGATAGTGGCCTTTTAAATCATCACATATTTATAAATTTGAGGCCCTCAACTTCCCATTGATCATTCACATGTTTATGATTAATAACCTCAATCACTCCCTGTAAATAAATACACTTTTCCTCCATGCCCAATCTTCACTCCCAACCTATGTTCTCCTTTGTAGAAACCCAGTTTTAAGTTAATTTTGGTAACCATTATGGTTCCAAATTTCCCTTTCTAATGGAAATTCTATTAACCATTTTTACAATATGTGTTTATATGAATGAAAATTTGAAGTATTACACATTTGATAACCTAGATTAATTTTTTGGGAAAAATTCATTTTAGGGGGGGCTGAATATAACACCGCATGATTTTGAGAATTTTATTTCGAATTATTTTATCTTTTCAATATTTTTCATTTCACATGACACTGGAAATAGTTATATATATATATGTATATATATTAAAAAAATTCATTTCACACTCAATACCTACATGGTTTTCATTACCGGAAATACCAACATGGCTTGCACTACATGAAACACCAACTTGGCATATGATGCATGGAACACAGAGTTTCAATGAAAAATATTTATAGATATATAATTAATTAAATGAGATAATTATAACATAACTATTAAAAATAGTTATAGTAATATTAATAACTACTTTCCAAGTATTCTTTATAATTTTTTTAAATAAATAAAACATAGTGATAATAAAAGATAATATTTTTGGTAAAGTCCTTTTATGTTAAAAATATCATCCCCTTAAATGAACTACTTCTAATTTTGAAAGTAATTTTATACACATTTAGAATGTTAATTGGATAAAATAAACATAATTTTTAAATTTATATTTTCAAAATTTCCTAGGGTGATGTTTTTAGTTGTTTTTGGGAAACATCATTTTTTGAGGGATAGTTAAAAATACTACTTTTTAGTTAAAAACAACCTTTCTGTCTAATTAATTATTAATGATAAATAAAATTATAAATTTGTTTTAAGGTAAAATTAGATAAATATTACATCTGTTAAAATAATATAATTCATTATAATAAATTGAATATAAAATCTTATCAAAATTTTGAACTTTTTCATACTTTAAAAACCCGTTATTTCATCCCGTCTGCGAGATTAACACTAATCATAATTTTTTAACTTTTGTGATTTGAATTTAAAAAATATGACATAAGACATTGAATCAAGTTTAATATTGTGAATCTAATAAGATCATGTTAATTTTTGACCAAAATGAATCTTAAATGTGATTAAAATTAATCACAAAGGTTAAGGCCAAATTGAGCTTAATTAGAGACTAAACCATAAAATTAAGGTTCCAAATAACCTAGAATAATGTCCAACACATATTTTCTGTCCATATTTAGTCCATAAAACTTACATTATTTTTTTGTTTTTGGTTTGGTATTATATTTTTTGGTAATAACATGTGCACACCAAACTTGTTTCTAGAAATTCCAAATGATTCCTTTTCCTTCCTTATAAAAGGCCACCACCTCTACTCAATCCTCACACCTCTAAAAATCTTATGTTAGTCCTTGATCTGACAATGTAACCTCCCAAAAGTCCTACCTTTGACCTCTAATCCTTTATTTGGGAAGAAATCCTCTCAAGGAATACTTTTTCCATAAACCAATATGATTTACCCGATTAAGAGGGAATGTCTTCTCACATTATTCTTTCCATTATTTTATTTCTCCACCACCTCCACTATATTTATTCAATTATTTTCAGTAAAAACCAGTATGATTAATATAATTGGGTGTTGTTACGCAACAGTTATGACCAAAACATACACACACCTCCATCTAATTGATGTTGAACATAATATTTCTATGTACGACGAACTACTGCCTCACGAAACGATTATTGTTCATTTCCCCTCTACCACCGATCATGGTGGACGTTATGATGGAAAATATATTTATATATATCACATATTATATTTTATATTTATTTAAGAATATTTATTACTTTTATAATATAAATATCTTTACCTTCCATTTTGTGTTAATAGGATAATCTCGTTTGAGGAAGTGTGGACTACCACCCCCTCAAAGCGATGTGATTCATTCACACACCATATGAAATGAATTAAGGATGGATTTAATGAAAATATATGATATATATGATATATTAATTATGTGTAGTAATTATATATATATATATATACATATATATATATATTAGTCATTTACATATATTCTTTCATTATGATAATAAAGACGAAAACAACGTTCATGCAGACGTACAGCTTAGCATCCCCATGAATGATGTATTCCATTTCATACTCATATATTATATAGATTATTATAATAAAAATATACTTTATATACCCAATATTTATACCAGGTTTCACATTCTGGAATCATGATATATGTATAAGGACCAAATATATAACAAATTAGGAGACATGCAAATAACAAAGTGAATTTTACCAGAAGTGGAACATTAACACGGGATCATTAACAAGATTGTAATATAAGGTAATAATAAAACCATATATGGAATTTTTTAAGATTATTATTTTTTATAATATGTATAATAAACTTATATTTATTATTTAGTAATCATTTATTAGTACAGAGAGAGTCAAGACACAAGGTAAGGGGATTTCATCCCACTTCTAATTTTTGTGATACATAAGCTCTATTCGCCACTCATTCCTTTTCTGTGGTCTATATACTTAAAATGATTGTATTATATTTATAATTTAAATAAATTATTGGGTATTAACATGCCCATTTTATGATCCATCATTCATGAGTTTTACATTTCAAAAGTTACCAAATCTGTAAAATAGTTTTGTCTCAATTTGCCTTATTTTAGATTCACATTTTGTTATGTACCTAAGATATTAATCAGGGTGTATATAAATACATTTTACATGTTATATCAGTAATATGCATATTTTAATGATATCTCAAGATTCATGAAATTTCCTTTTATAACATAGATAGTATGATCCCAAGTTACCGAGTTATAAGTGTTTATTGAGACAATCTCATCGACTTTCATGTTTGTTTATGTTTTTGATTCCCTTGATGATATCTTACTATCACTCTCTCCAGACTATTAATCAGTTTCCTTATCATCTATTATTTACTGATATACTAATTTATTGGTACTGTTTTATATTATTTGGTATATAAGATAGTTAAGAAAGTGTTTCTAGGAAATCCCAACTTTACCATCTACTTTTTCATAAATCAATCTTCTGAAAAAAGGTTTTCCTAGAATATTATACCATTCCCCTATAATATCTCAAATATATTTTTACCCTTGTTTCCTTTTAACAATATATTAAATAGAATATTCCGGTATATTTCCTGACATGGATCTTTCTTATCATTTTTACCGTGAAAAATAAATGTAATTTTTTCCTCATACGACAATTATGGATTTAGCTGTTGTCATTTCTTCGATGCCCCCTTTTCATTGTTAATAAGGGTAATCTTTAAGAATTTTTTAAAAAAATAAATTTTTATGGAATTTTTTTTTCATAATTGTTTTATTCTTATTTTATATTTTTCCATGGAAAACTATTTTCAAAATGTTTTCATGTCTGATTTACAAGTTTTCAAATTACTTCTAAATGAAATGGTTATCAAAACTTTTTCAATCTTCACAGAGATGTTATCAAGAAAATTTATTTTCAAAACATATTCAAGATTTATTTTTATGTTTTCAATTTATATTAAAAAAATGGTTTTCAAAACAATTTCAGTCTTTCTTTAAATTTTTTCAAGTGTTTTCAAAGAAAAATGGTTTTAAAATAATTTGAAGCATGTTTTAAAAGTTTTCATAGAAAAATGTTTTAAAAATTATTTCCTATGTTTCAATGTATTTTATTTAAAAATGATTTTCTAGGGGTTTATATATTAAATGAACTTTTTCAAACAACAAATATATTTTCCTGAATAAACGTTTTTAGATGATATTTAAAAATTATTTTCCATCTAAGATGGAATCTATTAATGTTACTCATACCTTCTAGGAAATGTTCTAACGGTACAATTCATATCCTTTCTATGAATGATTTATTCTTAAGGCCATGGTCTTAATGAAACCCATTTCTCTTTTATGGGATATATGTATGTGATATCCCTTTTTAATTTACGTGTTATTATTTTTCTGAAATGGTTACAAAACCTATAACTCCTTCGATAGGTTATGATTTTTTCACATGTTTTTTATACCCATTTTATTTCATGGGTTATGATATGTTTTGTGGCACATGTATGAATGATTTAATTATGCTATGGATGAGACATATATCTCCTTCTTTATCATTAGTTATAGATTTATATTATATGAGATAGATAGGGATTGAATGAGGGTTTATAGGGTTCAATAATATAGGGATGGAATGAAGGTTTACTAGGTTCTGTAATACAAGTATAGAATGAGGGATTACATGGTTTAGTAATACATTGATGGAACATGGGTTTACTCGGTTCAATAATACCAGGATGGAATGAGGCTTTACTCAGTTAAGTAATATAGGTTTGGAATGAGGGTTTACTCAGTACAGTAATATAGATCAATAATGTGGACTTACTCTGTTCAGTAATATAGAGATATAACGAGGGTTCTCTCGGTTCTGTAATACAGGCCTAGAACAAGGGTTCACCCAGTTTAGGAAAATTATTTTTCTACTAATATTTTCTTAGTAGGGATTTCTTGTCTACTTTGGAAATAATATTATATGCTTATGTGTTTGCCACAATTAAATGTTTTATTCTTATGTTATACTTTCAGGGATTAGGCTCTCTATTTCGTTATGATTTATGTATTATGAAATAAAAATCTTTATGCCATGATCTATCTTATGATCCTTGATATACATGGTATGATCTTCTATTTTGATGATCACATTCACATAACATTATGATCATGTTTATTCTTACATGTCTCTCTTGTTTTCCATTAGTGATAATTCTAAGTCACCCCTTTTACATTTTATTTTCCCTAGGTTTTAATGATATATACTATGTTTGATATGTCTAAGAAGTGTTCTAGTCAATAATAACCTATTGAGAGATGATGTAGCTCACATATTTACCAGTTTTTATGTTTCTATGTTTCAAAAGGCACTATACAAACTACGTTCTTTGCGATACTATATTTATAATGAATATGTATTTAGAAAAAGTTATTTAATATTTATGTTTGGAAGAGTGAGAGTCTCCATAGTCGATATTAGATAAAAGGAATGGTAAACCATTGGAAACTAGGATGAGAAAACCGTAGTGATATCCCTAGGTATATTTCTCTGTATATTTCTATGGATGTCTCTAAGGATAAGCATAAAGATGTGTTAACATTTTGGAAAATGTCCTAGAATTTTGGTAAAGGATTAAGTGAGGGTTTCCAATCAATACATACATGTATTGATACAACATGTGAACGTGGCTCTAGAATATATGTAACTAGGGGTAACAACTCCGACAAGATGTTTCGATCTTGACTTGGGGTAATCTGGTATACAACAACGGGCCTTGCTGCACATCTGGTTTGACACACCTAATAGATATTCTCTGGGAAATCAAAAAACACTTCACAAACCAATATTAAGAATTTAAATATAGGTTTTAGATGAATTACCTTGGATGAAACTAGAGTTTCATAGATTATGGAAGGTTTCAAGTTTTATATATGCAATAAGTAATTCTTTTCATGACTATGTGGTTTTCTTTTATATTAATCAATTCTAACAATATGCTTCTACTTTTAGTCAAGGGAAGGAACCATATGGAACTAGATTAATGTTTAAGGTGATATAATATTTTCTAATGATCAATCAAGAGGGATGATCATTGGAGTGAAAGATTTTGTGATCATTCCTAATAAGTTTACATAGAACATGTTAATTTTTTTACGTTAACTAACTCTAAAACTCACCAAGGAAAGAAATATGGAGTTTTCTAAAAGTCCAGATAATGGAGAACCTGAAAGAATGAATATTTGGTTTCCATAATTACAAAAATGTGGAAAGAATAACCTAAGTTAGTGTCTTATAGGAACAAGATTTTTTTATTGTGAAAAATGAAACACAAAGTAAGTTCCTACCATGGAAAGATAAAGAGTTTGGTTAATGAAATGGATAGGAATTTTGGCCTCCCAAATTTTTCATTGAAGATTGTGTTTTTTAATTGTGTAGAAAAAAATCATTATGCAACCTAATGTTTGATGTGGAATGTTCCTAAAGAGAATCAGCAAGGTGGTGCAATCAATGGTTACTTTGCTGATGATGACAAGAGTACAAAAGAAATGTGAATGTAAAAAATTATTATGTAATAGGATGATGTAGCAGTGTTAATATGTTAATTATGAAGTAATATATGTATTTATATATTTTTATTCAAAATTTTTGAATGATGAAATATTTATGGATTGTTCTACTTAAATTTTCAATCAGTATTTATGAGTTTATGTTGGACGGGTGAAGTGATTTATTGAAAAGATGATATTTTGACTAAAGGAATGTAACCTTTATTATGTTTTTTATGCTAAGATAATGTTTTATGGATAAATATATGTGGGATACGAATAATTTAATTGGACTTTATTGATTTCCCTGGAACTAAGTAAGGACTTTTTTATAGGTGGTTTATGTTATCACTAATGAAGTTTACAATATTTTTGGATTTAAGGAATATATCCAATACCCTTTGGAATTAGTATGCATTCATGTTTCATAAAAGTATATAGGGTAATTCAGTAAGTTACCATGTTTAGGAGAATATATTTTGAGGGTATTCAAATTCTTGGAATGTGACAACCAAGAGCTACTTTGTGTTTATACAGGGGAATCAATTTTATGCTAATATCATGACTCCCTTTCTAATATTTTTATTTTTTCACCATTGAGAAGGGTTATATGGTTAACCATTGATGAAAAGATTAAGTAAAGATTTAGATGATGTATTTTTGCATTGGTTTTTTGTTGAAAACAATGGTTAAAAGGCTAATGAGTGATTAACTGTATTTCAAGAATGTCCATCATATATATTATATTAGTCTGGTTTTAAAAAGGTCATCATGTATTTTGGGTGATAACCAATCAATTATAGTTAGGCCACGGGTCTTGAACCCAGGACTGGAGGATGATAAGGGTTTCACGCCAACCACTGGCATAAAAGATTTCCTAGATTAATATATATTTATTTGTAATGAATAAATATTTATGATGAACTATTAATGTTTCTTTTTATTTTTTTAGATTAATGCTTGTTGTTTTTTTAAGAGAAAAATAGTTATACTTTTTATTCTTTATGGGCCTTAAGACCCCTTAAAAGATTATTTTAGTGCATTATTTATCAAATTTATTTTCTAGAAATTAATTCCATGTGATAATGGATGCATTATAAAATTTTTCAAAGGGCAACCCGATAATGAAATGATGTTTATAGACGTTTAGCAAGAATTACTCAACGTTCGAAAAGTTGTAAAATAACTAATTATCCTAATACCATATTTTTTATTGAGCTTACGGCCTTTTAAATCACCACATATTTATAAATTGTAGGTCCTAAAATTTCCTTTGATCATTCAAATGTTTATGATTGATGACCCCAATCACACCTTATAAATAATTACACTTTTCTTCCATGTCCAATATTCACTCCCAACCTAAGTTCTCCTATGTGGGAACCGAGTTATAAGTTATTTTTAGTAACCGTTGTTGATCTAAATTTCCATTTTTAAGGGAAGTTTTTGTATCCTTTTTTATGATGTGGTTTTCTATGGATGATATTTTCAAGTATTAAAACATTGATAACCAAAATGAATTTTGAGGTTGAAATTCATTTTAAATGGGGTATAATATAACACCCTAAGATTTTGAGAATTTTTTTTCGAATTAATTTATCCTTCCAATATTTATTATTTCACCTGACACCCAAAATAGTTATATATATATATATATATATTAAAATTCTATGTAAAAAATTCCTTTCACACTCAATACCAACTTGTTTTGTGCTACAGTAAATACATTTTTGGATTGCACTACATGAAACACCGACTTGGCTTGCGATGCACACAACACTGTGTTTCTATGAAACACACACACACACACATATATATAATTAATTAAATGAGATAACTATGACATAACCATTAAAAGTAGTTATATAAATAGTAATAAAATTATTCCAAATATTGGTTATAATGTTTTTATATATAAAACAAATATTGGTAATGAAAGATAAGATTTCTGGGAAAGTCCTTTTATGTTAAAAATATTGTTCTCTCAAATAATATACTTCTAATAATTAAAGTATTTTTAGAAACATTTATAAATTGAATATTATAAAATAAAATTAATTTATTAATTAATAATTTCAATATTATCCTTGGTTCATTTTTTGAGATTTTTCAGGGAAAATTCATTTTTTGATGAATAGTTAAAAATACTATTTTTTTGTTAAAACATCCTTTTTATCTAATTAATTATTAATGCTAAATAATACTATAAATATTTTTATGGTAAAATTTGAAAAATATTAAATCTATTAATAAAATTTAATTCATTATAATCAATTTCACATTGGAATTTTATATAAAATCTCAATAATCTTTTTAACTTTTTCTTACTTTAAAAACCCGTTATTTTGTTTTGTCCGCTGTATTAGTAGTACTCTTAATTTTATCACTTCTGTGATTTGAGTTTCAAAAATATGACATAAACCATTGTATTTAGATTAATATTTAGATTTTAATAACACCATGTTAATTTTTTTCCAAAGTGATTAGTAATAGTGATTAAAATTAATCACTGCTGTTAAGGCCAAATTGAGCTTAATTATGGACTAAACCTTAAAATTAAGGTCCCAAATGACCTAGAAACATGTACAACACCCATTTTCCTTCAACAGTTCTTCCATAAACAATAAAATATTTATTTATTTTTGTTTTTCATTTCTTTTGGTTGGTAATAACATGTGCACACCTAACTTGTTTCTAGACATTCCAAATGGTTCATTTTAATCCTTATAAAAGTCCACAACCTCTACCCATTCTTCACACCTCTCAACCCAATTAAGTTATCCCAATATCTACCCATGTATCCACAAAAAAATCCTCCCTTTTATCTTTAATACTCCCTTTGGGTAGAAAGATTCTCATGGAATCCTTTTGGTATAAACCAAAAGGAATTACCCGATTAAGGGGTAACGTCTTCTATCAAGCTCCTTTCATTTATTTTCTTTGCCCACCCTCTCAAATATAATTATTCCATTCTTGTGTGAAAAAAAAGTATCCAACATATACTATAATGTTTTTACTTAAATTTTCTTACAAAAAATTACACACACCTCCATATAATGGATTGTTAACATACTGTTTTTGTGTATGGTGAACTACTACCTCACGAAACGATGATTGTTCATTTCTCCAATACCACCGATCATGGTGTAAAATATGATGGGAAATATGTATATATATGTTGTATATTATATTTACTATTTAGTTAAGATTATTTATTCCTTTTAAAATACACATATATTTTTGTTCCATTTGTTGTTAATACGATAATCTCGTTTGAGGAAGTATGGACTACTTCCCCCTCAAAGCGATGTGATTTGTTCACACGACACATGTAATGTATTGAGGATGGTTTTAATGAAAATATATGATATATATGATATATTAATTTTACTTAAATAATTATATATATATATATACATACATATATATATATTTCATTTACATACTTTCTTTCAATAAGACAATATAGACAGAAACACCGTTCATGGGTACGTACGTATTACCATCTCCATGAATGATGTATTCTATTTTTTACTTATATAATATGTAGATTATTATAATACAAATATAATATATATACCTGATATTTATATCATGGTGTACATTCTAGAATCATGATATAAATATAAGGACCAAGGATATAACACATTATAACACAAGCGATGAACATGGTGAATTTTACCTGAAGTGAAACTTTAACATAGGATCATTAACAAGAGTGTAATATAAGGTCACAATAAAAGAATATATGGTATTATGTATAATAATATTATTCTGAAAAGTATTTATAATAAAATTATATTTAGTATACAGGAATCATGTACGAGTACAAAGAGAGTCAAGACACAAGTTAAGGGGATTTAATCTCACATCTAAATTTTATGAGACAGAAGCTATGTTCCCCAATAATTATTTTTGTATGGTGTATGTCATTCCCATGATTAAATTATATTTATATTTTAATTAAATTTATGGGGTTTCACATTCCCATTTTATGATCCTTATTTCAGGTGGTTTAGTATTCAAAATTTACCAAATTGGAAAAACAATTTTGTCTGAATTTACCTTCTTTGAGATTCATGTTTTATTATGCTCCTAAACTCTTCAATGAGGTGTATACATGTAAGAAACCATATCTTCTTTTCAGGTATTCTATTTATTTTCTGGTCTTTTTTGAGAGAAAGAAAAAATTATGGAAATTTTCTACGTACACGTCGTGTACTGCCTTACCATAGGAGGCCTTGTGTTGGCCATGTTGTAACACCCGAGACTTTTATGTTATATAAATCATCAAAGGAATCTTTTTCTACACACAACACTTGCTTGGCTTTATTTACATGAAATCGCAACCTTCCTCGATAGCTTCCGTCGTACGCAATACCGAGTTTCACTAAACAATGATATGCTAATAAAATATTATTAAAACTAGCCATTATGAATAGTAATATCCACTTTTTGAAATTTTATAAATTTTATTTTTCAAAATGGACTTCATTTTTGGATTCAGAATATCAAAATTATCCTAGGGTGAAATTTTGGTATTTTTCTGGAAACTTTCAATTTTTGATGAATAGTGAAACCACTAAGTGGTAGTTTAAAAACTGAATTTTTCATAAAACTAAATTTTATCGCTTATTTGAGTGGAATTTAAAAAATCCGAGAGACACAGTTGATGTCAGTAAGTAAAATGTGGTTCAATGAGACGAAAATAATTTTTGGTGAATAGTAACTTTTTACTTTTATTTACCACGATTAAAAGTAAATAGGGTAATTAAGGGTAAAAATGATATTATTATTACCCTAACACATGTCCTAATTCTATTGGATAAGTTTAATTCGACCAAAAACAAAATTAGGAAAAAATATGACCATTTAGGCCCACTTGGATAAGATTAGGACATTTATTATTAATTTATTTAAAGAAGGGTTAAAATAGTTAAAATCAAAGTTTAATAAGTAAATCATTTTTAATATGGGGTTATACATAAGATAAATTAGACTATAAATATTCATTATAAATATAAAAGGATTTCCTACATAATGGTATTTTATTTATAATTTTTAGACATTAAATAATTTAATTTATTTATGACAAAAAGATGATGCGGTAATTATCTTATTAATGAAATATTGACATAATTGATGTTATAAACACCAAAATAAATGTAATTTTAGACTTTTTATGAATTACACTAATTTTATAGATTAATATGGCATGTTAGTATTGATTTAAGTAACTTTTTTAGAACTAATCATTTTGTTATGATTTTCACAAAAATTAATTACTAAATAGTGTCAAAATTGACATAAAATAGTTTTTAAAACAAATATTATATTAATAATTGTTATTTTATTCCTAAAAATATAAGGTTCGGTGAAATGACTTAGATAATGTTATATATATTAATAATAAATAACTTGGGGTTATTTTGGCTGCTTATAGTAAGTTTATTAACCATATAGTATAAGAAGATAAGAAGACACGGTAAAAGTAAAATTATTTAACTTAATGTTAAATCTAAATGATAAGGTTAAAATAGGAACCTAAAATTGTCTAAATTCTTTTGGATGAGAGGATTTAGACCCATCCCCATCTTATCTTAGAAATATATCAATTTGGAGCTATTTAAAACTGAACTTGACTTTATAATAAAATAATATTTTTAGTTTTCCCAAAGGAGCCCCTCTCCTCCCTTATAAATGGGCACCACCTCCCCCTCTTCCTCACACCACGTTGAGACGTTAAGCTCGGCCAACCCCTGCCAATTGCTTCTCTCCACTTCCCTAGAAACATCCTAGAGGTTCTGGTCTTCTTCAAAGACCTATTTAAGTGCCCTAAAAGGAGGTCTCAAAGAAGCACTTCGAAGAAGAGGTAATGTCCGTTACCGATTCTTTCATCTTTATTTCTTCTTCCACTTCTTCTTCTTTAGTTGTTTCATTATGAAGTAATAACATCAGTATCACTCATATAATGATATTTTATTATAAGTATGAAACAACCCTATTTCACCATCTATCCATCCTACGGAAAAATAAATCACCGCGCGTGCGTACGTACGGAATACCGTCTCCACGCCGTGGTGTAATCTATTTTCCACCACCTTACTTGGATTGGTATAACGGTGTAAATAATGAATATATGAATATTATAAATTGATACTGATTCTGAAATAGTATACATACACTCCAATACAATTCCACGATCATAGTAACGATATCATCACTCGTGCGTACGTACAGAATACTATCTCCACGATGTGATGCGACTCGTTCTACATGATCTTCATTTCATAATGATTATATAAATGAATTGAATGAATGAATATGATATATGTTACACTAATACCATTCTTTAAATGAGGTATCTGTAACCTAAAGATAAGAATAAGAATTTATTCGACAAAACACGCATAAGAACAAAATGTTATAAACACCCGAATAACAAGTAGCAATGAAATATTACTACTAAGAAGCTAAGAATATGACCATATATGATATCATAAAAATAATTATGATTCTGTAATAAGTAAATAACATTATTTAAATCATTATACATGAGGTTCGGACATGTACAAATCATATCGGACCTAAGGTAAGGGAAATATCACAATCTCATTTTTATCTGAGATTTTTTATACTTTAGTATTTACTGGGGTGTATTTTATCATCCACATCTATGTTTCCTCAATATGTAATATTATTTCCATCCACCTATAATTGTTTAAATCCAATTTTACCCTTCGGTGAGTTTTTAGTAAAGGATATGAAAGGAATCTTTTGTCATTTTTCGTACGAGGTACTTTTTGACTTTTCCGAAAAAAGTACGAAGAATGTTTTTTTAACTTATACGGCATGAATGGATTTTTTAAAAACATTATTTCCAAGAAGCTTCCTTTAAAAGTTTTCATGTTTATTTTTAATCAACTCCTTTTAGTTTAAAATTGTATGACATGTTAAGAAAGGAAAAAAAAATTGAAGTAGAAAGGATATTTTCCTCAAGAATGGAGTTCAAGTGTTTTATCAAAATTATTTTCCAACTAAGATAATATAGGGTTATGATTCTATCCCTATCATTACATTGATTTGATTATGTTGTGATGGAATTATTTTTATGAATTCATTTATCTTATATAAATTGTTTTATGATGTCACGATGTTTAAGAATTCCATTTTTATTACATGGGTTATGCAATGATGTATGATTTATGATTTTTGTGGCACACATAATAATGGTTTAATTATGAGATGGGTGGGACCTATATCTCGCTCCAATGCATTGGGTAAAGATTTTATATCTCATTAGATAGGCATGGCTGGAATGGTAGGTTATACCGGTTCAGTGAAACAGGACTGAAATGAGGAGTGAACTCGGTTCAGAAATGGACGTTGTCCACTAAGATAGTCCTGGAAATGAGTCTTGACTAATAAGAAATGATTCTCTATGATTATGTGTGTATGCCACAGAGTTTCATGTTTTAAGTTATGATTATTGGGATTACATTTCACAACTATGATTTATCCCATGTTATGAAATTATGATTTCTTTTGCAGGTTAAGATTTTCAAAAGTTATGTGCTAATGTATATGACGTGATTGATATTTCTTTTGTTTACCCTTACTGAGCATTTGAGCTCACCCTTTTGTATGTTTTATTTCCCCAGGTCAGGAAGAATGTTATTAAGTAGAATATGACAAAAAGGGACTCTAGATATGATGAAATAAACGGGAGGCAAAGTAGATGCTTTAAAAACCAGTTGTTTATGCTTTCCAGTTTCTAAAGACACTATACCTATACGGTCCTTTCTTGGTTTTGTTATATGTTTTAATAAGTGTGCTTCAATTCTGAAGTAATAACAATGTATGTAAAGTATGGGTCGTTATAGTTGGTATCAGAGGAAAGGTATAGTCAACCTTTGGAAACTAGGATGTGAAAGCCTTAGTAAGAACCCTAAGGATAAGTATAGGCATAGAACACAATATTAGTGTTTTAGAAATGGCCATGAATAACCTAGGATAATACCTTAAGTGTGAAATTTTATTCTTGATTATGTAGTTTTCCTATTATAATTACTGTTGCTCACACTATTCTTCTTGGTTTTAGTGAATGGCTCGAACCCGAAGGAACCGTGTTAATGTGGAATGCGACGGGCAATGCAATGATTGTCCCCCTAAGAAACCAAACGTTATGGGAGCTGGAATGCAAAATCCTGAAGCCATGCTCACACAACTTTCTCAAGATATGAATCATGCAGGACTTCCAAACGAGAAAAGGAAGGAGCAACATTATGTTGAATCCTTCATGAGACGGCATCCACCTTCATTCAGTGGGTCTACTAATCCATTAGTTGATGAACAATGGATTAGTACTACTGAAAAGATATTTTCAGTTCTTCAATGTTCTGAGCATGATAAAGTCATCTTAGCAGTGTATCGTTTGGAAGGTGATGCTGATCAACGGTGGAATCTTATTAAGAATACGAGGCAAAGGGATGAAATTGAGTCCATGGAATGGGACGAGTTCAAGAACTTATTTTTCAATAAGTATTTCTCTCGTATTCTCCGAACAAAGATGGAGAAAGATTTTCTTGAACTGAAGCAAAAGGATGATGAATCTGTTGGTACCTATGATGCAAATTTTATAAGACTTGCAAGGTACGCTTCTGGTATTATTATCCAACCTGAGAGTAAGATCAATCGATTCTTTAGTGGATTAAAACCAAGTCTTCGAAGGGCCTTAGCCATAAGGGACTTCAATAGCTAGGAGGAAATCGTTCGATGTGCTCTCAAAGTTGAGATGGAGATTGGAGTAACCCATCAGTCATATGGGTTTGATAAGAAGAGGAAAATTGAATTCAAAGGAAAATCTAAAGAGAACACTGAAAATAAGATGAGCTTTCCCTTATGGTCAAAGTGTGGAAATAAACATGGAGGGAGTTTTCTTAAAGGGACAAGTAAATGTTTCAAATGTGGAAAGGAAGGTCATCGGGCATTTGAATGCTGCGATGATGGGAAGAAGATGTCTAATGATGCAAACAAAGGAAGGGATACACAGAATGAACCTACAACACTTCAATGCTTCAAGTGCAAGGAGATGGGAAATTATGCCAATAAATTCCCTAATCCAAGGGTTGATGATGATGGTCGACGTCAACAAACTCTTAAGGCTAAAGACAAAGGAAAGTCACATGCAATTTCTATCAGCGATGTGGAGTACGATAACGATGTGGTGAAAGGTACACTTACCATCCACTATAAAGTAGCAAATGTTTTATTTGATTCTGGATCCAACCACTCCTTTATTTCTGAAGAATTTTCTAAGGGTATCACCGTATTACCTCAACAATTAGATGTTGAGTTAGCTGTGATAACACCTAATGGCACAACAGTCGAATCAAAAGTTTATAATTCTTCTCCGATTGAAGTTTGTGGGAAAGTGCTTCCTACAAATCATGTGATCCTTCCTATAGTGGAATTTGATGTGATTCTTGGAATGGATTAGATTTCTCTACATGGAGCTCATATCAATTTCCAAAGAAGGGAAGTCACATTTCATATTCCAGATCAATCTATGATCGTCTATCGATGCAAGGATGAACATAACCTTCCAGTGGAAATTTATTCCATTTTATGGGTATTGATTCCACTAAATGAAGGTTATTTATCTCAAATGGTTGGTGATAAACTCACGATTAAGAATATTCCCATTGTACGGGAGTTTGATGATGTCTTTCCGGAGGAATTACCAGGTCTTCCACCGAATCGTGAAGTTGAGTTTTCAATAGAACTCGTACCGGGTGCTTTACCTATTTCAAAGACACCTTATAGAATGGCCCCAATTGAGTTGTAGAAATTGAAGAAGCAACTCCAAGAGAATCTTGATAATGTGTTCATAATCCCTAGTGCGTTACCTTAGGTAGCACCTGTTCTGTTTGTTAAGAATAAATATGGATCAATGAGACTCTTCATTGATTATCGAGAACTTAACAAGATCACTATCAGGAACAAATTTCCTCTCCCGCGCATTGATAACCTATTTAACCAACTACACGGAGCTCAATACTTTTCCAAGATTGATCTTCGTTAAGGGTATCATCAATTAAGGTTCAAAAGGGAGGATATACCAAAGACGGCTTTCCGTACAAGGTATGGACACTATGAATTTATAGTGATGCCATTTGGTCATACTAATGCCCCTGCTATCTTCATGGATCTAATGAATAGAGTCTTTAGAGACTATCTTGATTAGTTTGTGGTAGTCTTTATAGACGATATTCTTGTCTATTCAAAGAGAAAGGAAGAACATGAAGATCGGTTGAGAATTATATTGAAGACCCTGAGAAAGGAGAAGCTTTATTCCAAATTTACCAAGTGTGAATTTTGGCTTCAAAAAGTTTCATTTTTGGGTCACATAATCTCAAAAGAGGGGATATCTGTGGATCCAGAAAAAATAGAGGTTATTAAAAGATGGTCGAGACCAACAACAGTAACCGAGATCCGAAGTTTTCTTGGTTTGGCTGGACATTATCGACGTTTTGTGAAAGATTTTTCACGATTATCTAATCCACTCACCAAGTTGACTCGGAAAGGAGTTAAGTTTGTTTGGATGGAGGAATGTGAAGAGAATTTCAAGGAGCTGAAAAGAAGGTTATCCAGTGCACCTGTGCTCACACTGCCTTGTAGTGGAGAAAGGTTTGTGATCTACAGTGATGCATCCAAGAAGGGATTGGGGTGTGTTCTTATGAAAAATGATATGGTGATAGCTTATGCCTCAGGACAATTGAAAATACATGAGCAAAATTACCCAACTCATGATTTGGATTTAGCTGCGGCAATCTTTGCATTAAATATTTGGAGGCATTACCTTTATGGTGAAAGGTGTGATATTTATACTGATCATAAAAGTTTTAAGTATATTTTCACACAAAAGGAGATGAATATGCACCAAATAAGATGGTTGGAGCTGATTAAGGATTACGACTTCTCAATCCATTACCACCTTGGGAAAGAAAACAAGGTGGCAACTGCATTAAGTCAACAATACCATGCTAGTTTATCCAAGATGAGGATCACAAAAGATCCAATATTTATGTATTTACAAAGGATGGATCTTGGAATTATAATGAAAGGGGAAAATCATATCTTTCTCAAATGAATGTTCAACCATCTATACATGTGAAGATTAAAGAGGCACAGAAAGAAGATGCCGAGTTACAAAAGAAGGTGAGAAATGTTCCTGAATTCAACCTTTATTGTGATAGGATAATAAAGTTCAGGAATCTGGTTTGTGTTCCTCCCATCCCCGAATTAAAGAAGGAGCTGCTGGATGAGGCTCATAGTTCTTCATTCTCTATTCATCCTGGAAGCATGAAGATGTATAGGGACCTGAAAGAGTACTTCTGGTGGGATGGCATGAAAAGAGATGTTGCTGAATATGTCTCTCGATGTTTGGTTTGTCAACAAGTTAAAGCTGAGAGATAGAAGTCTAAGGGGATGTTACAACCATTACCCATACCCGAATGGAAATGGGAAAACATCACTACGGACTTTGTCACAGGACTTCCTAAAACATCCAAAGGCAATAATGCTATCTGGGTCATAGTTGATCGTCTTACAAAGTCTGCACACTTCATTGCTATTAGAGAGGATTTCTCTCTGGATCAGCTTTCCAGGATATATGTAAAGGAAGTAGTAAGATTTCATAGAGTACCACTTTCTATTATATCTGATCGGGATCCGAGATTTACCTTGAAGTTCTGGAGAAGTCTTCAGCATACTCTGGATACAGAGTTGAGTTTCAGAACTGCTTATCATCCTCAGATAGACGGTCAGTCTGAGAGAACAATTCAAACTCTAGAAGATATGTTGAGATCTTGCTCTATGGATTTCAAAGGTGGTTGGGATCAACACCTACCTTTGGTGGAATTTGCTTATAATAATAGCTTTCACTTCAGTATTCATATGGCTCCTTATGAAGGTCTCTATGGAACGAAATGCAGGACTCCAACTTGCTGGGATGAAGTTGGGGAAAGAAAGCTATTAGGACCCGATCTCGTTGATGAAATGGCAGAAAAGGTCAGATCTATTCAACAACACATAAGAGCAGCTCAGAGTCGATAGAAAAGTTATACCGACAACCGAATAAAAGACCTAGAGTTTGAAGTGGGTGATAAAGTGTTCTTACGAATATCTCCCTGGAAGAGGGTTATGATATTTGGAAAGAAGGGGAAGTTGAGCCCTAGATATATCGGTCCTTTCGAAATACTGGATCATTTTGGGAAGGTATCTTACCGATTGGCGCTTCCATCGAATCTCTCTCAAGTTCACGATGTGTTCCATGTATCTCTCCTAAGAAAGTACATACCTGATCCTTCACATGTACTCAGCTTAGAAGTTGTACCGCTGGAGCAAGATCATTCTTATGAAGAAAAACCGATAGAGATTCTGTATTGTAGTGAAAAATTCCTACAGAACAAGACCACTCGATTGGTGAAAGTTTTATGGAGGAACCACCAATTAGAAGAATCTACATGGGAGCTTGAGGATATGATGAGGGAGAGGTTTCCTCATCTGTTTGTTATAAAGTGACGAATTTCGAGGGAGAAATTCATTTTAAGGGGGGTAGAATGTAACACCCGAGACTTTTATTTTATATAAATCATCAAAGGAATCTTTTTCTACACACAACACTTGCTTGTATTTCTTTACACGAAATCGCAACCTTCCTCGATAGCTTGCGTCGTACGCAGTACCGAGTTTCACTAAACAATGATATGCTAATAAAATATTATTAAAACTAGCCGTTATGAATAGTAATTACCACTTTTTGAAATTTTATAAATTTTATTTTTCAAAATGGACTTCATTTTTGGATTCGGAATATCGAAATTATCCTAGGGTGAAATTTTGGTATTTTTCTGAAAACTTTCAATTTTTGATGAATAGTGAAACCACTAAGTGGTAGTTAAAAAACTGAATTTTTCATAAAACTAAATTTTACCGCTTCTGTGAGTGGAATTTCAAAAATCTGAGAGACACAGTTGATGTCAGTAAGTATAATGTGGTTCAATGAGATGAAAATAATTTTTGGTGAATAGTAACTTTTTACTTTTATTTACCACGGTTAAAAGTAAATAGGGTAATTAAGGGTAAAAATGATATTATTATTACACTAACACATGTCCTAATTATATTGGATAAGTGTAATTCGACCAAAAAAAAAGGAATAAAATATGACCATTTAGGCCCACATGGATTTGATTAGGACATTTATTATTAATTTATTTAAAGAAGGGTTAAAATAGTTAAAATCAATGTTTAATAAGTAAATAATTTTTAATATGGGGTTATACATAATATAAATTCGACTATAAATATTCATTAGAAATCTAAAAAGATTTCCTACATAATGGTATTTTATTTTTAATTTTTAGACATTAAATAATTTAATTTATTTATGACGGAAAGATGATGCTGTAATTATCTTATTAATGAAATATTGACATAATTGATGTTATAAACACCAAAATAAATGTAATTTTAGCCTTCTTATGAATTCCACTATTTTTATAGATTAATATGACATGTTATTATTGATTTAATTAACCTTTTTCGAACTAATCATTCTATTATGATTTTCACAAAAATTAATTACTAAATAGTTTCAAAATTCACATAAAATAGTTTTTAAAACAAATTTTATATTAGTAATTGTTATTTTATTCCTAAAAATCTTATTTTCGGCCAAATGACTTAGATAAGGTTATATATATTAATAATAAATAACTTGGGGTTCGTTGGCTGCTTATAGTAAGTTTATTAACCTTATAGTTTAAGAACACAAGAAGACACGGTAAAAGTAAAATTATTTAACTTAATGTTAAATCTAAATGATTAGGTTAAAATAGGAACCTAAACTTGTCTAAATTCTATTGGATGAGATTATTTAGACCCATCCCCATATTAGCTTCAAAATATATCAATTTGGATCTATTTAAAACCGAACTTGACTTTATAATAAAATAATATTTTTAGTTTTCCCAAAGGAGCCCCTCTCCTCCCTTATAAAAGGGCACCTCCTCCCCCTCTTCCTCACACCACATTGAGCCTTCAAGATCGTCCAACCCCTGCCAATTTGTTCTCTCCACTTCCCTAGAAACATCTTAGAGGTTCTGGTATTCTTCAAATACCTATTTTAGTGCTCTAAAAGGAGGTCTCAATGAAGCACTTCAAAGAAGAGGTAATGCCCGTTACCGATTCTTTCATCTTTATTTCTTCTTCCACTTCTTCTTCTTTAGTTGTTTCATTACGAAGTAATAACATTAGTATCACTCATATACTTATCTGTTATTATAAGTATGAAACAACCCTATTTCACCATCTATCCATCCTACGGAAAAATAAATCACCGCGCGTGCGTACGTACGGAATACCGTCTCGACGTCGTGGTGTAATCTATTTTCCACCACCACCTTACTTGGATGGGTATAATGGTGTAAATAATGACTATATATGACTATTATAAAGTGATACTGATTCTGAAATATTATACATACACTCCAATACAATTCCACGATCATAGGAACGATATCATCACTCGTGTGTACGTACGGAATACCGTCTCCACGATGTGATGCGACTCATTCTACATGATATTCATTTCATAATGATTATATAAATGAATTGAATGAATGAATATGATATATATTACACTAATACCATTCTATAAATGAGGTATCTATAAACTAAAGAGAAGAACAAGAATTTATTCGACAAAACACGCATAAGAACAAAAAGTTATAAACACCCGAATAAAAAGTAGCAATGAAATATTACTACTAAGAAGTTAAGAATATGACCATAAATGATATCATAAAAATAATTATGACTCTGTAATAAGTCAATAAAATTATTTAAATCATTATACATGAGGTTCGGACACGTACAAACCATATCGGACCTAAGGTAAGGGAAATATCACAATCTCATTTTTTTCCGATATTGTTTATACTTTAGTATTTACTGGGGTGTATTTTGTCATCCACATACATGTTTCCTCAATATGTAATATTATTTCCATCTACCTACAATTTTTTAAATCCAATTTTACCCTTCGGTGAGTTTTTAGCAACGAATATGAAAGGAATCTTTTGTCGTTTTTTGTACGAGGTACTTTTTGAATTTTCCGACAAAAGTACGAAGAATTTTTTTTTTAACTTATACGGAATGAATGGATTTTTAAAAAAAATTATTTCCAAGAAGCTTCCATTACAAGTTTTCAAGTTTATTTTTAATCAAATTTTTTTAGTTTAAAATTGTATGACATGTTAGGAAAGGAAAAATGTTTTTTGAAGTAGAAAGGATATTTTCCTCAAGAATGGAGTTCAAGTGTTTTATCAAAATTATTTTCCATCTAAGATAATATAGGGGTCTGATTATATACCTATCATTACATTGATTTGATTATGTTGTGATTGAATTATTTTTATGAATTCATTTATCTTATATAAATTGTTTTATGATGTCACGATGTTTAAGAATTCCATTTTTATTACATGGGTTATGAAATGATGTATGATTTATGATTTTTGTGGCACACATAAGAATAGTTTCATTATGAGATGGGTGGGACCTATATCTCCCTCCAATTCATTGGGTAATGATTTTATATCTCATGACATAGACACGGCTGGAACGGTAGGTTATACCGGTTTAGTGAAACAGGACTGAAACGAGGGGTGAACTCGGTTTAGAAATGGACTTTGTCCACTAAGATAGTCTTGGAAACGAGTCTTCACTAATAAGAAATGATTCTCTATGATTATGTGTGTATGCCACAAAGTTTCGTGTTTTAAGTTATGATTATTGGTATTACATTTCACTACTATGATTTATCCCATGTTATGAAATTATGATTTATTTTGCAGGTTAATATTTTCAAAAGTTATGTGCTAATGTATATGATCTGATTGATATTTCTTTTGTTTACCCTTACTGAGCATTTGAGCTCACCCTTTTGTATGTTTTATTTCCCCAGGTCAGGAAGAAGGTTATTAAGTAGAATATGCCAAAAAGGGACTCTAGATATAATTAAATAAATGGGAGGCAAAGTATATGCTTTATGAACCAGTTGTTTATGCTTTCTAGTTTCTAAAGACACTATACCTATACGGTCCTTTATTGGTTTTGTTAAATGTTGTAATAAGTGTGCTTCAATTCTGAAGTAATAACAATGTATATAAAGTATGGGTCATTATACATGTAGTAGCCACACACACGGCCGTGTGGGAGTGACTTGGAGGCTGCTTAAAGAAGAGTATGGAAACTTAGAGTACATGTAATGTACTTAAAAATTCCATTCCATGTACTTTTTTCATTAAACGCACTGGGGTCAGGTCTAATCTCCAGAACGCTCCTCTTTTAGGTCATGTTCGACCGAGAGCTTCGTATAGCCGCAAAACTTCAATGAACCCCCGATAATGCATCTTTACTCTGAATCTAACACATTTAGTTGCATTGGAATCGCATCGGTGAGTAATCTCTTCTCATGGGGCACTATCTTCTTACTTCTCTTCTCTCATGAGATATCATGGGTTAGATGTTTTAGACGTTTTTTAGATCTTAAATGTTCTAAGGATATTGAATCTTCGAGGTTCACTTATATCGATCTCCTAATTCTGAGGTAGGTGATTTTTTCCTTTCTTTTGAAAGTCCTTGAGTTTTATGTGCAAAATTTCCCAATACCCAAAAATGGGGTATTGCGTGCTTACCGTTATTGTGCTATTGGTTTCCTGCAATTATTTTATGCTTGAGTAGATGATAATTGATTGTGAATAGGGTGAATTATTGTGGTTTGGTTGTTTTTCCCTTGCATGTTTTTCCTGTTTTGACCATTGGGTCTAGTTTTCATAATATACAGCTATTTACTTTCCCATGACCAGTATTTTTGGATGGTGTGATTGTTGTTCTACTATGCTGTTATACTATAGAATTCTAGCCAAGTAGTTCCTAAGGTTTACCTTGGTCGATACGCGCTTCTACATTTGCTTTAATGACACAGGTTCGTGAGAACCTGGGGTATAGACCATAGGGAGAATGGAGGTTGATGGCTTCTCCAGAGTGTCTTTATAATTTTATGATGAAAGAACATAGGGGGAATTGATGTTGAGTGCTTCCTCAAAGTGTCTGTAGTTCCTCAACATGGGCCACAGATGGAATGTGATGTAAGTTCTTATCCATAGCACCTTTAGTTACGATACAAGATTATAGGGGGAATTAACGGCGAGTGCTTCTTCAGGGAGTCTATGCTTAAGCTGAACCGGAGGGGCTAGACTGAGTGTACTGTCCAGAGGGTTGCTTTTACATGTTAGGAAGGACCAGAGGGTTTGGACTAAGTGTTCTTCCCAGAGGGTTACCTGTTGTGTTTAGTTGTTGCTTGATATTGAAATTGTGGATTGTTTACTGTTGATTACCTTCTTATTTACTCTTTCCTATAATTTTACCTTTCAAATACTCAATGATTGTTAGGCATGAATATCGTGGTGGTTTACTACCAGGATTAGTCTCACACCCTGTTTGGGCCATGCTTTTGGTCCCAAAAGGATTATTTTTTTGTAGGTATAGACAAGCGAAAGCAACCTTCTACTTCAGGTACTTGACATGCTGTGGAGCTGGAGAGAACAGGACCAAGCTTAGGCTTTCGATGATGCGGAGCTGATTACGATTTTCTTTTGTACTTGGTTTAGTACTATATTTTAGCATTGTGTTTTTTTTCGCTACTTTCCTAGACATATGTATCATGCAACATTTTATATATGTGCTCCAGTTTATTCTACCAGTCTTCCACTGTTTATTTTTGTATGATATTATTACTACTTATGATCTTGTATGTATTTTTTCACTTCCTCTATGTACTCTTCCAATGAGGGAATATTTTCCCCACTATCACACCCAAGACCCTCACTGCTAGTCGACAGCCACTGGCGTTCGGGGAAATGTTCTTTAGGCCATGTGACCAACCGGGTGTGGGGTTCCCCTAGGTGGCTTCTGGAACCAGGATGTTACAATGTGGTATTAGAGGAATTATTTTCTATTGATTTTATATTTGGAGCCTCTAGCTAGGGAAGGAAGGAATAGGTACTTGGTAATTAGATGTGCCTGAGAGTAGCTAAACCATGTACAGGGAAAATCCAATCAACCTCATTAATGCAATTTTCTGGTTTTGAAAGTTTATGGTTGCCTTTATTATCACCGTAAGGTGATTCACATGATTTGTGCTATTATTTTTGATGTTATTGAGGTTCTATTTCTATCACAACCCGATGAGATGAGGGTACTCCATCTCATGCAGCATATAGGAACTTGTTATAAATCACATGTCATGCATTCTTTCCATGCCATTTAGGATGAATTAGCAATTTCATGTTTTTGTGATAGATTTTGTGTAGAATATTCATGTTGTTGTGATATATGACTTGATAAAAATACCTTCTATTTGATAAGGAATTGTTTGATTAAGGTTTTGTTTGAATGAATTCCAAAAATTGGTTCTTGAGGTGTTATAGTCCCTAATGGACCGGAATTTGGTGGATCATTTCCTTTTTATCTTGTTTATAACTTGTATAAGATGATAATATTTGATTCACGAGGAGTGTGGGCCCTCACAAATCAGAATTTTCCACTTTCAATGTTCTTTTCAGTGTTTTTCTGGGTTTCAGAGTGGCTTTTGAGGCTTACTGTCTTGAAAAACCCACAATACATGCTGTGTAGTTTTGACTACATGCCATGCGTTCTTCAATTCAGGAATACACGGTTTTTCTTAAGTACACACTGCATAATCCATGTACACGCTGTGTAGTATCTAAACGTGTCATCGACTATGTGGGAAGAGACACGGGATGGGGAAAGTCTGGTGATAACACGCCGTGTACCATTTGAACATGCCGTGTAGCTTGACCAAGGTACCCGGACGTGTCATTAACAAAACGGGGCAGTGTTATCCTTTCACACACATGTTGTGTCCGCCTTGAACACACCTTGTAGTGTGAGCCGTGTTTCAGGCCATGTCACTAAAAACAGGGGTCACGTGTGGCATGTCCAGTACATGTTGTGTTTACCTTGAACATGCAATATAGTCTTGTATTATGAGAACCATGTGGCTTGACCGTGTATAAGAACTCGGGTAGAGAAAGGGGATTAAATTACATGTCATGTGTTAGGAAAACACGCCATGTGGTTGTGGTGTCACATGACCAGTTGTGGCAGGAATACACGCCCATGTAAATGACATAGGGGAACATGTCGTTTAGGGGACATGCACCTTGTGTAGTCATGTTTTTACAAACTTGAATGCTTTAGTTCTCTTGTTCCCTTCCTTTAATTATAGTTTTCAGTCCTCAATAATCTTGATCTATGGTTTGCATTTGACCTTATAGAGTCATGCCACTGAGACGTCCTCCGGTTTTGTGCTAGTTGCATGGTAGTGATCGGACACCGAATGTGGATGATCAGGGACTACCCATAGATCCTCATGTTGTTCCGGTCTTGGAACCAGCCATTATACCAGAAACAAGTGCTGATGCACAGTTCAGAGAAGGATTTATGAGAATGATACAGACTTTCTAGGGAACACCGCCTCATGCCCCATCGATGGTTAATTTGACGCGGGTATTCCAACAGCAGTATCCTCCCACTTTCTCAGGGGATGGAGGAACCCAGGCTTCAGAGTCATGGATTGAAGCCATGATAAAGATCTTTGAGAATCTGGAGACACATCCAGATATGATGCTCAATCTTACTACCTATATGCTTCGGGACTCTGCTAAGAGGTGGTGGGATGTGATCTCACAGGTGGGATACCAGCAGGTTCTGGCATGGGATGATTTTTAGGGCATCTTCTATGACAAATTCTATCCAGAGAACATGAGGTCCGATTGAGCCTGAGATTTTATGATTCTAGAGCAGGTTACTATTTATGTTATGGAGTATTCCTCTTACTTTAACGAGTTTTAGTGCCTCACACCTTTTTCAGGAGGTGATCAGTTATTCATGGCAAGGATGTTCAAGGATGGTCTGAGGCACGACATCTGATCATAGGAGAACATCTTTTGGTTGACTTCTATCACTTCTATCATCTACCAGGCGCTGATCACGAAGCACAATCTGAGGGATTCTGGAGTTGTGAGCCAGGGCGTCTTAGCATCTGGAGTTAGCATCCCTCCTAAAGACAATAGGAAGCACCATAGGTAGTCTTTGCGCAGTGATCCAAGGAGGCAAGACACTTCTTCTGGTAGCCAGGTGGTGTGCAACTAGTGTAAGAAGAGTAGGCATATGAGTCCATATTTCCCGAGAGACCCAGTGGAGTGTCGGTTATGCGGAATGTTGGGTCACCTTCAGTGCTTCTATAAGATCTTCTCACCAACAATAGGTGACTAGAGTTCTTCTATAACTTCGTGTTCTGGAGAAGCACCACCAGTTTCTCACTAATCAGGGAACTGGACTTCATCTGGCCGTTCATGCTGTGGTGGAGGTCGTGGTCGTGGTTGTCAGTCACAGGTATTTCACCGACAACAGTTTGGATCAGCTTATAGTGGTCAAGCAGAGTCACAAGGCCGTGGAGAAGGCCAGACCATTGCAGTGGAGCAGACCTAGTAGGATCCGGATCCTAGACCTTCTACAGTTCGAGGTATGATCTTAGTCACCTTAGTATTACCTTCTTCTCTTTTCGATACAAGGGATTCCCATAGCTTTATATTTTTTGCAGTTGTGGAGATCCTTAGGCTCCACATCTTTTCTTTTTCTGATACCATGACACTAGACACTTTGTTGGGGACTAGAATGGTGAGTGTATGTCAGTGTAATGAGTTCCCTCTAGAGGATGGTGGGTGTCACTTTTTATGGGATGTTTATGTCCTAGAGATGACAAGCTATGATGTCATTCTCGAAATGGACCAACTAGTTCCCTTCCAAAAAGTTTTCGACTGTTATCACCGCAAGGAGAGTTTCACATCACCAGAGACTATATCGTTTCTTCATAAGGGCGAGTGGGATGTCCAAGCGAGAAGAGAAGGTCCAGTGTATCATGGGTTAGGAGGAGTTATAACCCAGATTTCTAGTTTATATCTGGATGATTAGGGGAATTCTCAGTTAGATATTCCTCCAGGGGTGGATCATTTCAGGGACGTCTTTCCAGAGGAATTTTTAGGTTTTCCTCTGGAGTGAGAGGTGGAATTTTCTGTTGATCTTGTGCCAAGAGTGGAACTGGTTTCCAATCCTCATTATAGGATAGATACACTAGAGTTGCCGGAGCTCAAGAAGCTATTGGAAGAGTTGCAGGAAAAGGGTATCATCCGACCCAATACATCTCCTTGGGGTTCACCTGTCCTGTTTGCAAAGAAGGCAGATGGCACCCTCATGATTTGTGTAGATTATAGGAAGCTGAACCAGTTGACGGTCAAGAACCGATATCCTTTACAAAGGATTGATGATCTCTTTGATCAACATAGAGGATCCCGTGAGTTCTCAAAGATTGACTTGAAGTCCGGTTATCATCAGTTGCATGTTAGACCATCTAATATACCTCTCACAGCCTTCTGAAGCAGGTATTTCTTATATGAATATATGGATATGTATTTCGGTCTCAAGAACATGCCTAAAGTTTTCATGGCACTGATGAACCGAGGGTTCCATCCAAACATGTATTCCTTTGTGGTGGTCTTCATGGATGATATATTGGTGTACTCTCACACTCGACATGACCACGCTACCAATCTTGATATCGTTTTGAGTACACTGAGAGAGAAACAATTATATGCTAAACTCTCAAAATGTCACTTTTGGATGGATCATATTAGCTTCTTGGGTCATGTTATCTCAGAGAAAAGAGTGTCAGTAGACCTAGAAAAAGTGAGAGCAGTAGTCTCTTGGGAGCAGTCGAAGAACGTCTTTGAGGTGAAGAGTTTTTTAGGGCTGGCTATATACTACATATATTTCATACATGACTTTTCACACTTAGCAGCACCACTAAAGAGTCTGAATAAGAAGAGGGAAACATTCTTATGGTCATATTCTTGCGAGTCATCATTTTAGGAGCTGAAGGGGAGGTTCACTTCACCACCGATACTAGTCTTTCCAGAGCTTAACAAGAGTAATACTATGTATTGTGATGCTTTAGGTATCATGCTGGGATTTGTGCTTATATAGGGTGGAGGAGTCATTGCGTATGAGTATCAGCAGTTGTGACCACATGTGAGGAACTACCCGACGCACGATCTTGAGTTGTCTGTGGTTGATCATGCCTTACGCTGTTGGAGACATTATCTTCTAGGAGAGAATTTTGTGGATTTCACCAACCAAAAGAGTCTCAAGTACATCTTCACTCAGTGTGATCTGAATTTGAGATAGTGAAGGTGAGTCAAGTAACTGTAGTCTTTTGATTTCAAGATTGCTTATACGCCTGGGAAAGGGAATGCAGTGGCTAAAGAGTTGAATAGGAGGACTTAGATACAGGAAATTCAGCAGGCCAGCAGTGAGTGGCAGCTTATGGATCTGTTCTCTGAGATGCATTTAGAGGTTAATGAAAGACAGGGGCAGACTTTCCTTTCATATATATCCGTTACCTCTACCCTTCTTGATCGAGTACGAATGAGGAAGCTCTTAGATTCTGAAGTCCTAGT
Organism: Viscum album; assembly: GCA_963277665.1. NCBI lineage: Eukaryota > Viridiplantae > Streptophyta > Magnoliopsida > Santalales > Viscaceae > Viscum > Viscum album. Next base: position 1,404,456,929 of record OY728127.1, on the reverse strand, counting down.
ACTACGAGAGAGTGTGTCCAGAGAGGACAGTATTCTTGGATGGACCATAGGCGATGATGAGATTTTTTATTTCCAGGGACGCGTATGGGTGCCAATAGACATACACGAGGAGCTAATGTGGGACTCTCATTCCTCATTTTGGGTAGTTCATCTTGGAATTAACATGATGTATCAAGATCTACACTGTCAGTATCGGTGGCCAGGTATGAAGAGGGATGTTGTTGGTTTCTTCATGTGGTGTTCCACTTGTCAGTAGGTGAAGGCGGAGCATTAGTGGCCAGCATGGCTCTTAAAAGAGTTACCCATTACCGATTGAAAGTGGAATGACATCGTGATGGACTTCGTGACCGGTTTCCCAAAGTCGCCTCTAGGGAATGACATGGTTCGGGTTTTCATTGATAGACTCACAAATGTTGCTCACTTATTTCTGATCAAGGAGACCATCAATGTTGATGAGCTGGGATGGTTGTACATCTGATAGATTGTACATATTCATGGATTTCGACACTCCATTGTTTCAGTCAGGGATGCAAGTTTTACTTCTCGGGTATGGCAGGGGCTACAGAAGGCCTTGGGTACATTTGTACTTTTGAGTACTGCTTACCACCCTCATATAGATGGCCAGTCCGAGCGTACATTTCAAGTGCTTGAGGACATGCTCCAATCATGCATTCTGGATTTTGGAGGTTATTGGGAGAAGCTTATACCTCTTGTGGAGTTTTCCAATAATAATAGTTTTCATGAAAGTATTCATATGGCACCTTATGAGGCTTTGTACAGCAGGCCATACTGATCACCCTTATGTTGGATGGAGGTAGGAAAAGAAGCTTTTTTGGGACCTCAACTTTTCCAAGATACCATAGAGCAGATAGAGATGATTCAGAAGAGGATGGATACTGCACATGCTCGATATAATTCTTGTGCTAATCAGTGGAGACGACCTTTGGAGTTCGAGGTCGGGGATCAGGTTTTCCTGCATGTCACACTGAGGTTAGGGCATAGGAGTATTAGGATAAAAACTAAGATTTCATTGAGGTAAATCGGGCCATTTTAGGTGTTGGAGAGAGTTGGGCTAGTTGCCCATCAGTTTCAGTTATCTCAGAGGTACTGAGCTATGCATGAAATATTCCACGTTTCTCAGCTTCGACGTTACTTTTCATTCATGTCTCATGTTTTACAATACAAGGAGGTTGAGTTAGAAGTGGATGCATCCTTTGAGGAGCATCCTATACGGATTGTGGATCGGAGTACGAAGGTTCTCTGTGGCAGACTTGTTCCTATGGTACGGGGGCTTTGGCAGCACAAGTGAGTACAGGATGAGACGTGGGAGAGGGAGGCAAACGTATGATCACAGTGGCCGAAGCTGTTCAGGGTTTCTTCTTTTATGATGTGTTAGGGAAATTCGGGGGTGAATTTAATTAAGGGGGAAGTTTGTAATAACTCAGATCTTCTTTTTAGGTAGGCTCTTCCTTTTCTGGTCATTTTTATAATAAGAGGAAATTATGGAACTTTTCTATGTTCATGCCATGTACTTTATAAGTACATTCCATGTACTGCCTTGCCGCAGGAGGCCGTGTGCTGGCCGTGTGGTAGCCACACACACAGTTGTGTGGGAGTGACTTTGAGGCTGCTTAATGCAGAGTACGGAAATGGCGAGTACACGTCATGTACTTCAAAATTCCACATCGTGTACTTTCATTTTTTTCATTAAACGCACCGGTGTCACGTCTAATCACCAGAACGCTCTTCTTTTAGGTCTCATCCAACAGAGAGATTTGTACGGCCGCAGATCTTCATCAAACCCCCGAGTGTGCATCTGTCCTCAGAATTGAACACCTTTAGTTACATTATAATCCCATCGGTGAGTTCTCTCTTCTCCTAGAGCACTATCTTCTGATTTCTCTTCTCTCGTGAGATATTGTGGGTTGAACATGTAAGAATTTTTTTAGATATTTTTTGTTCTAAATATATTGAAGCTTCTAGGATCACTTATATTGATATCATAATGCTGAGGTAGGTGGTTTGTGTCTTTCTGTTGAAATTCCTTGAGTTTTATGTGCAAAATATCCCAATACCCATGAACGGGGTATTGTGCGCTTACCATTTTATCCCTATTGGTTTCCTTCTGTGATTATATGCTTGAGTAGATGATAATTTATTGTGAATAAGGTGAATTTTATTCTTTGGAAGTGTTTCCCATGCATTTTTTTACATATTTTGACCTTTGGGTCTAGGTTGCCTGATATGTGGTTGTTTACTTTACCATGCCTAGTATTGTAGGATGGTGTGAATGTTTTTTTGTCATGTTATTGCGATGTAGAATGATATCCAAGAAGTTCTTGAGGTTTACCTTGGCCGATATGCGCTGTTACACTTGCTTGACTAACACAGGGCTGTGAGAACCTTGTGTATAGACTATAGAGAGAATGGAAGTTGAGGGATTCTCCAGAGTGTCTTTATAATTTTACGATGTGAGACCACAAGGGGAATTGACATTGAGTGCTTTCTCAGAGTGTTTGTAGTTCCTTGACGTGGAAAACAGAGGGAATATGATGTAAGTGCTTCCCTAGAGTGACTTTAGTTATGATATGAGACTATAGGGGGAATTGAAGACGAGTGCTTCCTCAGAGAGTCTATGCTTAAGATGAACCAGAGGGGTTAGACTGAGTGTACTACCCATAGGGTTGCTTGTACATATTAGGTAGGACCGGGGTTAGACTGAGTGTGCTTCCCAGAGGGTTACCTGTGGTGTTTATCTGCTTGTTTAGTTGTTTCTTGATATTGAAACTGTGGATTGTTTACTGTTGAGTACCTTCATGTTTACTGTTTCCTGTACTTTTACCTTCCATATACTCACTGACAATTAGGCATGAATCACATGGTGGTTGCCTACTGGGATTAGTCTCACACCCTGTTTGGTCAATGCTTTTGGGCCCAAACAGATTATATTGTTGCATGTATAGAAAAGTGAAAGCTCCCTTCTACTGGAGGTACTTGACATGCTATGGAGTTGGAGAGCATGGGACCACGATTAGGATTGCGATGTTGCAGAGCTGATTACTGTTTTCTTTTGTACATGGTTTAGTACTGTATTTCATCAATTTTATTTGTTTTTCTTCTTTCCTAGACATATGTATCATTCATCATTTTAGATATGTGCTCCATTTTATTCTACAGGTCTTTCACTGTTTATTTTTGTATGATATTATTACTGCCTCCTCTCTTGTATGTATTTGTTTACATCCATTGTGTACTCTACCAATGAGGTCACAGTTTCCCCACTATCACTCCCAATGCTCTCACAGCTAGTCTGCAGCCTCTGGCATTTGGGGAAATGCGCTTGAGGCCATGTGACCAACCGAGTACGGGGTGCCCCTGGGTGGATTCTGGAACCAGGATGTTACAATATACTTCCAATTTATATTTTATATCATGAATATAATTATTTTGATGATATATCATGCTCCATGTGATTTAATTTTCTTACCTAGAGAGTATGATCTCATGTTACTAATTTATAAGAGTATATCAAGACAATCTCATCGCTTTCCATGATTATATATATTTATGATTCCGTTGATGAAATATTATTATCCATCTCTCAATAATATTCATGATTATACTTCTTGTATGTTATATCATGATATAATGATTTATTACTTCCATTTTATACTCGCTATTAACTAATATAGTTAATAAAGTGTTTCTAATAAATCCTGACTTTACCCTCCCTTGGGTTATATATCTATGTTCAAAACAAAGGCTTTCCAAGAATATTATACCATTGAACTATAATATCTAAAATATTTTTTTCCCTTTTTTCCTTTTACCAATATCTTCATGGTAATATTCTTCTCACTTTACGAACAAGACACCTTTCTATCTTTTTACTATGAAAAATGAATGTTCTTTCGACCTCGTATGACATGTACAGATTTACCCTCTATCATTTCTTCAAAAGACAACTTTGAATTGTTAAAAATATTAACCATTAAGAAAATGTTTTTAAAATAATTTTTCAAGTAAAATTGTTTTCAAAATGGGTTTAAAATTATTTTACATGTTTTCCTGGAAAAAGGTTTTCAAAATGTTTTAAGGTCTTATTTAAACGCTTTCAAAGTGCTTTAAATGAAATGTTTTTCAAAACTTTTTCAAACTTATTTATAAGCTTTCAAGAAAAATGATTTTCAAAACGTTTTCAAGATTTCATAATGAATTTTCAAATTACTTTCAAGGAAATAGTTTTCAAAAAAAATTCAATCTGTCTTTAATATTTTTAATGTTTTTTCAATGAAAAATGTTTTTAAAATGATTTGAATCTTAATTTAAAAGTTTTAGTTGAAAAAAAATTTCAAAATGATTTCTCAAGTGTAAAGGTATTTTGTAAAAAAATTATTTAAAAATGGTTTTATGAATTAAAAAACATTATTCAAAAAAAAAATTATATTTTCTTCAGGAAACATTTTTAGAGGATAATTCAAAATTATTTTCCATCTAAGATGACATCTATTTATTTTACACATACCTTATTGGAAATTAAATAACTATTCAATTCATATTCTTTTTATGAATAAGTTATGCATAATATCGTTGTATTTCTGAAACCAAATTATCCTTCATGCGTTATATGAATATGAAATCAGTTTCTCTTTTATGGGTTTTGCTTTTGATGAAATGATTACAAAACCTGTAACTCTTTTCGTAAGTTATGATATGTTTACATGTTTATGATACCCATTTAATTTCATGGATTATGATATGTTTTGTGGAAAATGTATTTATGATTTCATTATGAGAAAGGTGAGACCTATATCTCCCTACAATGCATTTGGTAAATATTTATATGTTCAAAGATAGATAGTGTAGGAATGAGGGTTTAGTCGGTTCAGTAATACATGGCTAGAACAAGGGTTTACTCAGTTTAGTAATATTGACATCGAATTAGGGTTTAATCATTTTATTAATATAGGTATGGAACACTGGTATACTTGGTTCATTAATACATGTCTAGAATGAGGGTTTACTCGATTCAATAATACAAGGATGGAATGAGGGATTACATAGTTCAGTAATACATGGCTTGAATAAGGTTTTACTCAGTTCAATAATACATGGTTGGAATTAATTTTTACTCAGTTAAATAATATAGGATTGGAAAAAGGTCTTACTTAGTTATGTAATACATGGCCAGAATGAAGGTTTACTCAGTTCAGTAATATTGGGTTGGAACGAGGGTTCACTTGGATAATTAATACAAGGCTCAGATAGAGTTTCACCCAGTTCAGTAATGGACTATTTATACTATAATGGAATCATAATTGATTCCTTGGCTACTATTGAAATAATATTATATGGTTATTTTTTTCCACCATTCCATGTTTCATTCCAATGTTACGCTTTCATGGATTATTCTCTCTATTTCATTATGATTCATGTCTCATGAACTGACAATCTTTATTCCATGATCTCTATTATGGTCCTTGATATGAAGGTTTTGATATTCTATTTTTAGGATCAAATTCCCATACCCTTATGATAATGTTTAATCTTACATGTCTCCCTTGTTTACCCTTACAAAGCATTTGACCTCACCCATTTTATGTTTCCTTTTTCCCCAGGCCATGATGATATGTATTATGTTTGATATGTCTGAGAAGGGTGCTAGTCAAGAAATCCTAGTTGGAGATGATGTACCTCACATATGTACCTATGTTTATGTTTCCATGTTTCCAAATTCACTATACCAACTATTATCTTAGGGCGTCTGTTTGTATAATATTTATGTATTCTGAAAAAGTTGTGTAATGTTAATGTTTTGAAAAGAGAGGGTCACTATAAAGATGTTTTCATTTAGAAATATCACCATATGGGTATATGAAATATTTTACACTAAATTTTAAGGTCTCCTTTATTATGTGAGATCAGATTCTTAAGTTTTAGTAACACATCATCAACATGAAATCAAGCAACGCTGCATGCATCTTCAAGCTTGAGTGTGTGTGATGGATACTATAAATTCATTTATATCTCAATAGTATAATATTATTTTAATGAATAATTTAATTCACATATTTTCTCATGTAAATTGGGATAGATAGGTTCACCTCCTTGTTATCTTTATCATTCATGGATTTCTTGATAATGGAGGCCACATTATTACAAGACTCTAGCGAACTAAAGCTCTCCAACATTGGGGGGTAGGGGATAACTATGGGGATCACCAATGATTTTCGGATCAACATTGATCAAATGAAAATAATATGTACATATATATTTAGTGGGTGAATAATAATCACAAATCCCACCTCCCACATTTATTTATTTCTCTATCGAGCACATCATAAAAATATATCATATTCTTACTGCTACTTTGAGCCGACACTGGTTTTTACACCTGGATATAAAACACACACCAAAATGGGATTTGGTTTACCAGAATAGTTGATCCACTTTTATGCACTCACACTAGAATTATATCTATAATAATTATACATGGTCCTCCTCACACATTATCCTACCTATTCATGTTACACCTAGAGATTTTGTGAAAAAAATCAAATTAATTTAGACTTTTTGTATTATCAATTTAATGAAACACTGAATATAGATTGTGTTATATGAAATTACCAATTTATTCTTGGTTTTTACACTAAATAAAGTTAATATTTCAATATAATATACACCAATATTAGTTCTTACGACGCATAAAACTGGGTTAGCTTGTGTAACATGCAAGACCATGTTTTATTGCCTTTTAGTGTCATGCCTATTTTAAAAATAAATTTTGAAACTTTTATACATTTTATATGTCAAATAAATTCATTTTTTAATTCATAATGTCAAATTTATCTTAGGTTTAATCAGTTTTGTTTTTATGAGATGTTTACTTTTTTGATGAATAGAGAACAATACTGTATTTTAGTTAAAAACTGCCTTTTAGTTTAAATAATTGTTATCGATAAACAATATTTTAAATTTTTATAATGTAAATATATAACAATTATACATATATTCATCCAATTTAGGTCATCTAAACCATTTTTACATTTAAATTATATATAAATAGTTAATTAATTTTTGAACATTTCACATTAAAAATCCTATTTCTCGCCATGTCTGCAAGATTAGATTTTTTTTAATTTAGGCACTTCTTTGAATTGAATTAAGAAAATAAGAATACATAGTTTTAATATTTATGATATTTATAGTCTAATAATATTAACTTATTTTTTGGAAAAAAATTATTTGAGAAATTAATTAGAATTTATTATAGATATTAAGGTAAAATTAAGCATAACAAGGGACTAAACCTTAAATTTAAGGGCAAAAAAGACATAGAAACATGAATAAAATATATTTTATACAAATTTTTTGACCATATACCATTTTGGGTATAATTTTATAATTATTTGGGAGACATTTTCAATAAAATTACCCATATAATATGTTATGTAAGGAAAATGACTTAATGAAATTTTGAATATTTCATATTAAAAAGCAGCTTTCTCGCCACCTCCATGAGATTAGCATTAAATTTAATCTTTCCACCTATAAGAATTTAATTCAAAAAAATGGAAGTATACATTTTTAATAAGTATAATATTTATATTATATTAACATTAACATAGTTTTGGCCAAAAATATTTGTGACAACAATTAAAATTAATTACAACGATTAAGGTAAAATTAAATTTAATTAGGGACTAAACCATAAAATTTGGGCCAAAATGAAATGGAAAATTGTACAAAATCCGTTTTATGTCAATTTTTCAACCATATACCTTCTTGGTTCAAATGTTATGCGTTTTTGGGAACATTTTTATGAATGTTATTCCTATAATAGGTCATGTTAGGTAAATTAAAAAAAATGAATCTTTCTTACCTTTGAAATTTATAAAGCAATAGAGTATGGAAGATGATATATAGTGTCAGTTATAAAAATTATTCTAAAAGTTAAATTATTTTCTTATCATGTTAATTGGACTTTAATTTTAATGGATGATATAATTACATTAAACACTTAACAAATTTTGTCCCATGGATTATTTAGTTAATAAATATATAAAATAAATTATGCTAAAACATTAAAAGTAAATTAAATTTAATGAATTATAATGTTACATTATTTTTTATATTGATATATAATGTTAAAAATATTTTATCTTAGTATATATTAATTCCATAAGTTTCATTATATTTTGAAATTAAAATTATGTTAATAATGTTAAAATATACATTAATGTTATTTTACAATAAATGGTATTTTATTAAATAATTTGAAATTAATTCAAGTCCTATATTATTTCAAGTTATTTTTATATGTTAATAAATACCAAATATGGTCCATTAATGGACCATTTTACATTTATATTTAACAAGTTGACCCATAGACATGGAAAACATTGTTAACATGATCCGGGTTAAAGTAGTGTTTTTGTGTGTTAAATGTGTCGGTTTTAAATTAACATCCAACACACATGAGATTTTTATTTTGTAAATTATATATAATATTTATAATGTGGTGGAACAATTTTTTTAATAAATCTCAACTTAATTTATTCTTGATGGTTAAATTACATAGGTTGTAAACTAGTTACCTAAATGAAAAACTGAAATAAAAATATAATAAAACTTAAATAATAGAGAAAAAAATTATAAAAATGCACCTATTTCTCTCTAATGGATAATTAGATAGACCCTAATTTCACTTTAATAAATTATTTTTCTATTTTTTATCCCAATTATTTAAGGTATACCTCTCAATAGATTTTACCTTTTTATATTTACAACAATGTCAGTGCTCCTCCATTATAAAAGGTTACTCACCCCCTCACTTCCACACACCACTCAAGACACATTGTATTAGAAAAACCCTACCAAAATATACTCAAAACAACCCTAAATTATTCCTATAATCCTCTCATTGGATATAAATAAAACCAAAAAAGCCATTTTGTGAAAACCAAGATGATTTAACTAAATAACATTTAACATCCATCCTTGAACTTCTTTGTTTTATTTTCATTCTACACCACCTCAAATATTATTATTCCTTTATTATATAATAAACTAATTATAATGATTATACTGAGAAGTTTTTATTTTTTTCTTTATATCGACACTTAAAAACACTTCCATATAATTGATATTGAACATACTGTTCTTGTGAACGATGAACTACCGCCTAACGAAATGATGTTATTCATTTGTCTGTTACCACCTCTCAGGGTTGGGGATTATAATGAAAAATATTTTTTATTATGATATATATGATATATTTATTCTTATGGAATTATTTTATAACTTGGAATTATTTTATAACATTTACCTTCATTATTTCTATTTATTTAAATACAATAACATCGTTTGTGGAAGTATTGACTAACGTCTCATCAAAGCAATGTGATTCATTAAAACTTTACATGGAATGTATTAAGTATGGGTTTAGTGAAATTATATTATATTTTTGAAATAATAATGCTACTATAATTATATTATATTTATTCACACATATATGTCATTTAATTTTCTTTCAATACGACAAGAAAATGGAAATAATAGTCATGTGTACGTACAACCTACCATCTCCTTGAACGGTGTATTCCATTTAATATATATATATATATATATATATATATATTATAGGTTATTATAAATATTTATATACTCAATATTTATGATATATAAATCATGTTTTTAAATTTTTAAATAATTAAATCATTATATATGAAATATGATCCAGAATAACAAGTCAAAATACATATAATAAACAAATCAGTTATTCCCTAAAACATTGCCTTAACATTGAATTGTTAACAAAAAGGTAAGATAAAGTCATAGTTTATTAATATATTCTATGATATATAGTAATATGGTTATTTATAAAATATATTACAAATTAATATTTATTATAAAGTATGTTTTAACATGTAAAAAGAAATTCAAGACTTAAGGTAAGGGTTTTCTCATCTCACTTTTTATATATGTGAGCTACATGACATGTTACCCACTAATTTATTTTTTTTGGTTTAAATACTTCCCATGAATATATTATATGATACTTACAATTAAATTTATGGAAATTTACATATCCAATTTATTATCCTTCTTTCAAGGTGTTTATGGTTCAAAAGTTACCAAATCGGTAAAGTAGTTTTGTGTCAATTTTCCTTCTTTGAGAGACATTAGATGTTATGAACCTATATTATTCTAAGAGGTGTATATTATACCCATTGACATATTATATAACAAATATAATTTTTTTATTGATATCTTAATCGTCATGTAATTTTATTATTTCATTCGGATTATGATTCAAAGTTAACAAAGTTGTAACGGTGTATTGATGAAATCTCATCATTTATCGGGATTGTTTTGGGTTATACTTCCATTAAGGATATATTATGATCAATATCTCAACAAATCTCAAGAATTTTATTGTACTCAGGTTATTCATGATATATTCTTCTATTTTTACCATTATTTACACTCTTTAGTACTTAATATAATTAATAATGTTTTATAAGGAAACATAACTTTGTCTCCATCACTGGCCGAAAATCTGTGTTCTTCCAAATCCATGTTTTCTAGAATATTTTATTAAAAATAAATTATATTTAAAAAGTGTTTTAAATTATTTTCAATCTTAAATAATAAATTTTCATGGAAAAAGGTTTTAAAAATAATTTTCATGCTTTATTTGTAATTTTTCAAAACCATTTTCAAAGAAAAAGGTTTTCAAAATGATTCACATTTTAAGAGAGGAAAATATATTTTCATCAATAAATGATTTAAATTATTTTTCATGGTATGTTTTCAAATGAGGTTCAAATAAAAGGATTTTCAAAATTTTATATGTTTCAAAAAGTGATGTTTAATGTGATCTTTCAATATATTTTTTCATATAAGAAGACAATCCTTGTTGTAGATTTTAATTTTATAAGTATATGATAGAAGGAAACCATTCATATTATTTTTATGAATAGTTTATGTTTTGTTGGATAGATGTTTATAGAACCTATTTATCTTAAATGTGTTATACGAAGATAAATTCTTATTAAACCTCATTCTTTTAAAATGTTATTCTAGGATAAAATGATTATGAAGCATTTGTATTTTCCATATATTATGATATGATTAAATGTTTATGATACCCATTTAATTTCATGGGACACGATATGATGTTTATTAAACACATATCTTTTTATGGTTCATGATATTATGAAAATTTTATTATCTTATGGAACATGTATGTTTTATTTTATTATGTGATGGGTCAGACCTATATCTCATTCCAATAGATTGGGTAAGGATTTATATATCATGAGATAATGATTGAAAACAAGTAGACAGTCTTGAACCATAATGGGAAAAATGTGTGTCCAAATCCACTATGGGAAACAAGTGTGTCCTGATCCACAATCGGAAGAGGTGTGTATTGATCCACTATGGGAAACAGGTGTGTTTTTGTCCACTATGGGAAACAGGTGTGTCCTGATCCACTATGGGAAACATGTGTGTCCAAATACACTATAATGATTGTCTTGTATGTTAACCATTACATATGAATTTTTTTTCTACATATATGTTTGTTCCACACTTACATGACATGATCTTATGGTTCATGATTGATTTGTGATGATTTATCACTCTTATGATTCCTACCTTAGGAACATTCATTCATTTTTCCATGATTCATTTTTATGATATTTTATATAATGTGTATGATCTTCTAATTTAATTATCACATTCACATACACTTATTCTCAGTTTTATACTTACATACCTCCCTTTTTTAACCTTACTGAGCCTTTGATCTCACCAATTTTGTATGATTCCTTTCCCCGGGTTATGAAGATTGGTTTTAAGTAGAAGTACTGATGTTGAAGATATTTATGGGAAACATTGAAGATCTTTCACCAAGTAAGAATATTTTTTTTCCATGTTTCCAAATCCCCTAAACTATTACATTCCTCTAGAATGTATTCATTTTTGTGATGAATATTTATCTAAAATAATGTTATTTTCAGGTATTTTATGCCTAGGTCACTGCAATGAATTCTCTATATGTCACCTATACCATCATAGTTTCCAATTCCTAGGTTGGTTCCCATATAGGTTGAGCCTTTCTCCCCATATGTGGTTCATCTGGCCTCCTTTGGTAGCTTTATCTAGCAATATTTTTAATAAAAAGGCCCACCAAATTCATTTTTCTCTAAGTGATACAAAATTGCCAACACATTCACCAAATTTCCCAACTTCAAAAATATAACACATGAAATAATAAGACATTGCAAGACCTTCTTTCTAACTCAAACTTTTAATCATAAAGAATATTATTTGGCATCTTCACTAGTCGTGTTCATGAAAAATTAATATTAGCATGCTCTTAAAATTATCACACAATTCAATATATAATTACTTTCATTTATCTAATTATTCTTCTTATCTTTTTATAATATCAATTCCAAATAAGTTTTCAATATCATATCATCCTTCTTCAAATTTTATTCATTGTTGAAAACAATGTGTCACCATTGACACATATATTTGACATGATGATCAGTTCACTAATCGTTAGAGTTATAAACTCTATTTTATCAAAATAACCCTCTTAAGATGATAAGTCTTGATTATCTTCACCATCATCCATTCATAAAAGTTCTATACACATTGATATAAAGCTTGTATATCTTGTATACTTATTTTATTACAACATATTTCTTTTAAGTATTGTTAATATATTGACATCAATGAAATCTTATGATTTCATTGATCAACATTGACAACCAATAAAATCCATTCAAAGAAATTAAAACTCATACAAAAAGTTGTATCTTCATAGATTAGGATAATAATAGGTAGTTTTCAATCTAGTAAAAAATTTCAAGTAAATTAGAGACTTATTTGATGGTCAAGTCATTTATTTGATTGAAGAAAAAGAATATTTCAATGTTATTTTAGATGAGAAGAAAAATTTATCACCTAATCAATTATATGGTAGTGAATATGAGGAGGTACACTACATTGAAACTATAACATGGAAATCATTACTATATTTCACATCCTCAATTGTTAAGCCACCATCATTTTAATTTGAGCCTCTACTTAGAACACTTAAATAATCAATCATAGAGACTAAAGATGAATGGATAGTCATCGCATGCTTTAAACTAAAAAATGACAAGAAGATATAATATTAATATTCTTTATGATTCACAAAAATTAAATACCCTATAGTGTATTGAATATCAATGGGATTATCCCCATGATCTACACCCAAAAAATTAACTTGTAGAAGGTGAAAATTTGAAACACTAACCCCAAAGGTGACTCACAACACCAATGAAATAAGTAGTTAATAAGGAAGCTATGAATATTCTCAATAATGGTATTATCTTTTATGTCTCTAATAGAAAATGTGTGAGCCCACTGCATGTAGTACCAAAGAAGGGAGACTTGATTGTAATAAATAAAAATGAAATGAATTAATATAAACTCAAACTATTACTAGAAGGAGATTTTGTGTCATCTATAAAAATATCAATACAGGTACACAGAAAGACCCCTCCACTTACCTCTCCCATTTATAGATCATATGATTGAGATATTAGTCAAATCCCATTCGCCCAGATGATTTCTTAAAAACAATGTTCACCTGTGCATTTCAAACATTCTATTATAGATGAATTATTTTGGAATTTGTAATACAATAGTGAAATTAAAATTATGTATGAGAAATATATTTCCTAATATAGTGGAAGAGTTATTCTAAATATTCATTGATGATTTTTATGTGTATCGATGATCCTTCAAGGTGTGTTGGAGAAATTTGGAACTTGTGTTTCAGTGCTGTGAATAGAAATGTTTAGTGATGAATTGTGAGAAATTTCATTTTATAGTATAAGGAAGCATAGAAATCATAAAAAAATTCAAATAATGGCATAGAGGTCAACCCATTGAAAATCAATGTTATCAGACTTACCTGAACCCAAATAGCGAAGGGCATGGTGGTTTTTTGCGTCACATGGGGTTCTATAATATATTTTCAAAGAATGTTTCACAAATATTCCAACCATTAACACACCTACTATCTATGGATATTCCTTATGAATTAAGTTAATAATGTATATGATCCTTTGATCCTTTAAGAAACAACCAGGTGGATACTCCTGTCACCGTCTCATTTGACTGGGAAAAATAATTCAAGAATATGTGTTATTTCAGTGACTTCGTTTGGGGCGCTATTTTAGGAATATGTGTTATAAATATCTTTCATCCCATTTAATATTTCATATATACTATCATTGATGATTAAACATATTAAACAAGAATATAGAATGGGCTTGAGGAAATAGTTTTCTTGTTGGAAAAATTGAGGTCATACTTAGTGCTCTCTAGATTTGTGGATTACATTGATCACGCATCATTGAAATACTTTATGAATAAAAAGGATGTAAAACAATGATTTATATGGTGGATTGTGAAACCCAAAGAGTTTTATGTAGTCATAAACGACACAAAAGTTACTTAAAAGGTTATTAAAAACTACTTGTTTAGACTTCAACTACCAAATATTGAGGAAGATGAGGAGATGAAAATTCTAAGTTACATCCCCAATGAGATACTCCTCAATATGGATTTTCAATAATGATCTTGATTTTATAACATATAAAACAATATTATCACTGAATCCATATACCCACACTTCCCCTATCAATATAGGAAGATGTTTCTATCTAATAAGTCTCATTATTACTAGGATGATCTACTATTATTCAAATATTATACTAATGGTTTAATATGACACTATATCCTAGAGGATGAAATTAAAAGTACACTATAATTCTATGATACATCAAAAATTGGAGGATTTCATGGTTCTAAGTGTACTATGAAGAAAATTCATCAGAGTCAATTATTTCATCCCATACTATATCATAATACAAGAAGCTTTCATCCAAATATGTGATTAATGTCACCGAAGAGGCACCATTTGGAGATATAACAAAATTACTCAGAACAATTTCCTTGAAGTAGATATGTTTGATGAATTTGGAATTGATTTCATGGTCTTTTTTTCAATTTCCATGGAAATTTGTAGATATTGGTTGGTGTGGAATATATTTCTAAATTCTTAAAAGAAGAAGCTACCACCATTAAAACAACCAAACTGGTAATAAATTTTCTAATGATAAACATTTTCCCTAATTTGTTTCTCTAATTACTCATTATTGATCAGGGAACACACTTCTATAATACTTACCTAAAATTACTTCTTTAAAAGTATAAGATTCAATACAATATTGACACTCCTTACCACCCTCAAATAAGAGGGTAGGTAGAAGTATTCAATCAGGAGATTTAGAAAATTGTAGAAACCCCATCAATAGAAATTGTAAAGAGTGAAGTATTAAAATTAATGATTCACTTTGGTGATTTTTATGGGCTTAAAAAATACACATTAACATAACTCCCTTCTGACTTTTCTATATTAAACCATATCATTTTCTAGTGGAATTAGAACCTCACCCATACTGGGTAATCCAAAAGTTATACCTGGATGGACAAAAGGATATTAAAAAAATAAATTGAGTGGGACAAAGTAAATATGAAGATTCAATTAGATGAATTACAAAATTTTCATGGTGAAAAAAAATTAATGGCATGACCGATGCATCGTGTGAAGGGTATTCACACCGAGGTATAAAGTTCTATTATTCAATTCCCACTAGAAATAAATCACCAAAAAATTGAAATCTCAATGGTTGAGTTAATTTGAATTCATTGAAGTCATAAAATATATAGCCATATAAATGAAATGAGGAAATGTACCCCCCATTAAAGTTAGTGGTAAAGAATTAATAATTAATCAAGATCCATTTCAATAAGTGTGTGTCATGTATTTCAATTCACTTGAATTATGGAGGCTTCAAGATCTATAATTAAAATGAAGTGATAACTATGAGGTAACCTATATTTATTCCCAACAAGTATCTTAGATTAATTTAATCTTAGTTTCTTCACTTCCTGTGAAAACATTTTGATTTTTCTTTTAAAAAATAAATTACAGAGTAAAATTTCATTTAACACCATAAAATAACATGGTTTAAAAAACTAAATCTTTGAACAGCATAAGGATTAAATACTAAATTATGCTATATGTTTCATGACCAAATTTATTAGGCTATAAATATTGGCTTTATATAACTCTCCCTTCCACCACACTGATTCCAATGACTTCTCCCCCTGAAGCTCTATCGCTCCTTCTTCTTCCCAACTCAAATATGCCTCCCCTCCTTCCTCGCCTAATCCCTTGGTTACATCACTCCTTTCCTCTTACCAATCTATTTAATATCATCCATGTTATACAAAAAAGGTATAGGTATCCCTCTATATAAATGTGAGGCTCAAGAAATGAAACCACTTTAGGAAAAGCGTCATGAACCATTTCCACCACCTCTTTCCCCTTAACCACCACCACTGGAAAATAGTTCCCCACATTCATCCAATTCAGGTTTGGGTACGCATTTCAAATACCATCACCCACAAGGTGCTACTATAACTACTGAAATCCCTCATTTTCAATGTTTTTAGGACTTGCAACTTCATTTACGCTTGGCCCATTTACTGTTCATGTTGTGGTTCTCAAAAAAACATTGGATTTTATTATTATTCAAAAAATCATCATATTTGGGGAATTCATGGAGGCCCTCAGACAGAAACACCTCTCTAAAATTGTCAAGGTGTGTTAGGAGACATATCAGGATATTATACTAAAGTAACAGACTACTTTTGTTTGGGGTGTTTTCCATTTAACATTCTGATTATGATGTGAGGATTTTGAGATGACATTGGGTGAGTTTGGGGTTTTCCTGAGCATTTATTCATATAATACCACTGACCCTACCACACAAAATAAATTTTATCTTGATACTAATAAGACATATACACCAATGATCTAGTAAATAATCACCCATTACACCACATGAATCCATGATACATCATATTCCAAGAGAACCCAGATGGATAGTGTTTCTCTGAGGATTCCTTATTGTGATTTATTTCATTACTGGATTGAATGGGGTGACTCCCATAGATATGTAATTAAGATTGAGGTGATAATTTTGGACACTCCTAGGGGATTAATTATGGTGAACTTGGATCACCATTTTTCATTGTATTATGAGATTCCGGCTAAGTCTAGATGTGGCACTCTTATGGGAGGATCATTCATCAACCATCCAGATAGGCACCTGCATATATTTTATAACTCCTAAACACTATCATATTTAGGCCTAATTATGTACATAGAAAACTACATGCTCCATAGGATGGTGATTCTTTGGAAGGAGGGATATCACTATGATTAGGCCCTTGAGTATGATGAGGCCATTGATGAGGCCACTGCTCCTACTCCTTTATCCACCCTTTTGTTCTTTCTGATCATACCATCACTTCCATACCTAAGAAATTTGTTTCTTCTCAACCTTTACACGATTCTTCAGATAATTTGGAGGTGATCCTTATATATGAAGGTATCCTCCAAATCATTCTAGAAAAAAAGAAAGTGATATTTCATCATTCTGGAATCCCATTCATTGAGCCTTTCTGGTTCCCTTCCTACACACAACCCCCCGCTACTACATCCACCCACCACCATCCTACTATTTTCTATTTGGAAACCCCCTCCATTCCCATCCCATTTACCCTTTCACCGTTAGGTTAACTAGTCAAGCAACCTACCAATATTACTAACCCTACATACTAGTAGGACTACTCAATGGAGCACAGTCGATGGGGAATGTCCATGTTATTCAATCTACCTCTATGTTTTCTTTAGTAAATGTGGTTGTTAAAAACATGTTCTCTGTACAGATAGGAATATTCCCTCAAACAGTGATGGCCAATCCCAATGATACAATTATGGAACCAAATACAGTGTTCAAGATACCTTCCCCTTCCAATATCAATATTATGGGCATGGTAGGGAATATCCATCCACCCATCATTTGAGGGGGTAATTTTGATACTACTCATTGATATTTTTATCATTCTTATTAGTCATTCCCCAGTTTACCATCCCCTGTTTTTCTATTTTTATAGGTTTATTTCTATATTCATTATATTCACTAACCTTTTTTTGTATAATTAACATTATATAATGAAACAGATGTTAATTTTTTCAGAAATGGTTCTTATTTTTTCACTTTTTCTTCTTCATCCAATTTCTATGTCAAGATAGTATTCTTCTTTTGTCTCTTATGATGGACCAACTGGGACACTTATTGGCCTTCCCTTGTGGGATTTCATTTATTTTATGTAGATAACGATTCCCTACACTAATATCATTTATTTAATTTCATATCTATATGTTTTAATTTCTATTTCTCCCACAAAAATTCCGAAAATAGTGTGTAGACTATTTAATTTTAAGTGTGAGGGGGATATTCTTGAGTTGTATTTCATATACAACTATATTGTTTTCTTTTATTATTAGTCTAAGAGAAATTTTTCTTTATGAACATTATTTAACATGAAATCTCATTACACCCATGTAAATATAGAAGAATGTTTATATAGATGTTTTTTAAATCTATTATTTATTCGTAATTATATTTTTACATAACTGGTGAGTTTTTTAAATTAATTCTTATTCAAAATTCATCCATTTTTTATTAACTTATTACTAGTTATCATACCCTGAGTGATTATACCTTTTATATGTATTCTAAATCCATTGAGGATTATATACCTATATTATCCTGTTATATTCCCAAAATATTTCTTTATTTATACTTGGCCCATGTAAACCTATTATAAATTGAATTATAATATCATTAAAACTATTCCTAAAAAAATATAATATTAAAATAACTAAGGAATTTTGTTTGTTGATCCATTTTTCCTAAGGCCAACATGTAAATTTTTCCTTCTTATGACTGTAGAATCAAGTGATGACCTTGGTAGGATTGAGTCATGTTACAATCCCATTTTATCCCTTCCTACCCCACTCATTATTATACATGCCTAATTTTCAATTGAATAAGTGTAGTGGAATGTTCATATGTGTTGAACATGGGACAATTGTTATTGAGGAGATGTTTAGTGGAATTTTTACCTAATCTAAGGGATATAGTCAATGGTTAATTTTATATACTTCCATGGATATACTATTTTAAAAGATAATAATAAAGAAAAAAAAATACAAGATGTGCATTATGTGGGTCCAAAATCACCATTACCAGACTCATGAATCTCATGGTAGATCATATGTTGATAGGTGGTGGATGTGAGATCTATCTTAAACATGGATACGGAAAAAAAAGAAATATGATACATTATTTACTCTTTAATGACATATCCAAGAACATACCATAAGCTTTTGGGAGTGTGTAGATTCTTCTTTATAGAGGAGGTTCTTCATTTCACTATTTCTGATAATCAGGTATTATATGTTAGAGTTTAACCTCTCTTTTGAGCTTGGTTTTTTTATGATCTACCCACCAACCCTTTACCTTAGTGTTATTTTATCATTAATGTTAATCCCTCATTATTAATTTGGTTACTTGTAATTATAGATTGGAGATATTATACCTAATGCAATCCTATGGTTAGGAACATGTACTTTGGGTATGCGAATAGCTCTATTTTCATTTTACCTTGAGTGATGATGTAAAAAATTATATTATGAAATATTTTATAAAAAATCTGATTTTTTATTAGTTTCTTGGGGTGTTCATATAAAAAAAAGAGGATGAGAGGTTAATTGATCCCACAAAGAATTTTGTTCTCTAGTCTAAGACTTTCACATAAATGTATACACATACATGGAATTATACTCAATAATAATATTAGTTACCTTTAAAATGAAATTTATTTATTAACATAGATTTATTTAAATAAAAATTGATGAATTCTTTTATTATCCCACTTTTTATATAGAAAGTTTAAGGTAATTAATAATTACATTATAGTTTAATTAAACATAACAAGGTACTCTGATGTTTACATGTTCCTTGAAAGGTATGATATTTTATAAAGAGGAATAATGTGATATAGTATAGGTATTGGACTTATAGGGGGCTTACTATTTATCATCTACGAAGGAATTAAAACTTGCATAGTTTTTTTATCATAGTTTAAAGAAATATGATTGATCATAAAACTTAGGTAAATAGCGATTGCCATTTTAATCTATGTATGAAATAAAAACATACTGTTTAATATAATTTAATCAAGATAAATATCAAGAATTTTATGTTTATATGATAAGAACCAATGATATACCTTTTTAGATCCTTCATCTAGAACCCATGATGACTTTTAGTTTAAGGTCATATGACCATGAGGAATAGGTAGAAGATTCCAAAAAATGGTTTTATGTGTGGGACTTATGTGTAAATAGTTTTCAAAATTTGTAAGAGTGAAATATCTTGGTGAGGGAATTAGATTTACACTATAATGGTAGATTATCTGTAAGAACAACATTAGCATGTATGATTATAAAGGAAAAGAAGTATAGAAAAAGTAGAAGTAAGAAAAAATTAGAGAAACCATAGAGGAAAACATAAGGTTATATCTAAAAGTTTATCCCAAATGGCTATGTAGGAATACAACAATGAAATACATGTATACGGTTACATAAGATGGAGGATCTTGTTATTAAAGGGAAACATTATTGAAAAAAATTAGGATCTATAATAGGAAGAGGAACTCTAGAGAGAAATGATTTATTAGATACAAGGTTCTAATTATGAAATTGATGAATGATAATAAGGGAAATATAAATATTGAAAATGAACCATTTTTAGAGTAAGGATATTGAGTTATAATACAGGGTGAATCTATATTGTTTTTCATTATTTGGGTGAAATGATTACACTAATGTTAAATAATCAACTTGGGTAACAAATGGGGACCTAAGAAAGTGATAAAACTAGAGTAAGCCATGTGGGCAGAGTAAAATAGTCTTTGATTGAATGGTGGTTAGTGCCAATTCCATCCACCCACCTTGGATTGAAACATTAATCATTGGGTTCCCTTTACAAAGGTCTATACTTAAGACCAAGGTAAAATTGTTTTTCTTGAGGGTTCTATGTATGAATCCCTTGAATGTATCAAGTAACCATTTTTTCTTTCACTTTCCCTTGGATTTTGACTCACAAATCACTTGCATGAGTTCATTGAGTAATAATTATTTCAAGAAGGGGTTTAATTAAAAATTGTTTCGTTTCTTATCATACACAATAAATTTATAAGTTGAGGGTTTTATCTATAGATAAAATCATCATTGGGATCCTAGGCTTTAAAAGTGTCTTGGAATGATGCCTCAAAATTATGTGGAATTTTTTTAATGAGGGAATAATCACACTTCCTTACACTAGGGAATTGATTAAGGAATGATCTCTACCTAAAGTAGGGAACCTATATGTTATTTTACAAAAAATATGCAAAATCATCCTTGGGTGTCTTATATGTTGGGCGGAAGAAGTGATGGCAAGAGGGGGGGTGAATTGCCTTTTAAAAAAATAATAAACAATTTAAAATCAAAGTTAAAGGTGCAGCGGAAATGAAAGAGGCAAGACACAAAATTAATAACGGAGTTCGGCTTAAACCCAAGCCTACGTCTCCGCTCCCAACTCAACCGTTGAGAGATTTACTACCGCTTGCTTTTTAATGGTTTTAGCAAGAAACCCACTAGACTTTAAGGTTAGTCTAGAACCTATTAAAGCTTGCTTTTATTGGTTGAGCAAGAACCCACTTGCTTTTAATGGTTGAGCAAGAACCCACTAGCCTTCTTACAGGTGAAGGCTAGCTCACCTTTGATTCAAGCCTTTTAAAGGGAAGGCTTTACTAACCTCTTCACACCTTGAAGGTGGTGTGAAAACCCAAAAGAGAGAATGAGAGAAAGAGATGGGGGTTTGTGGGCACAAACCCAAATTGATGCTCAAAATAGATAAAACAAGAAAAACCGTAATGGGAGAAGTATTGGGCGCCAAAGGATTGATGGAGTTGATGAAGAGTTCTCCCAAGCTTCTTTGGTGGTGCTCCTTGGATGTGGAAGTGAGTTGGAGCAATTGGGGTTTCCTTGGAGGAATGCGCCGGAGGTTCGCCAAATGATCAAAAATGTTCCCGTGGGCGTCCGTGTGTTTCCGGGGCTTCCTAGTCCTTTATTTATAGAGGGGGAACCCTCAAATTGCATTTGGGGGGCTTCGGAGCCGTTGGGAGTCAAGTGGACAAGCCTGGTCAAAGCCCAACGGCTAGTTTGACTGGCTCCACCGGCTGACCGGTGCTTGGCCACCGGTTGGCCGGTGCTTTGAAAAAGGAGAGGCCTTCGGGCTCAGGCACCACCGGCTGGCCGGTGAGGAGGCCACCGGTTGGCCGGTGATGAGGCAGTAGCTGACCCATTCTGTCTGGGTTCCACCGGCTGGCCGGTGGTAGGACACCGGTTGGCCGGTGGTCTGGACAGAGGGATGCCTTCTGTCCAGGCCCCATCGGCTGGCCGGTGGTCATCCACCGGTTGGCCGGTGGACTGAAAATCAGTCCACTTTGGATTCTTTCTTTCTTGGCCCAATTCCTTGGCAACCTGAAATCATGCCTATCATCCAAAAACACTTAAAACAAGATTAGATAAGTAAGAGAGTGATTGTGATCATGAAAATTAAATCACGAGGGGTACGAGAGGTACAACAATCTCCCCCTATTTTGATGATCACAATCACCAAAACAAACAATGTAAAAATGAAATGAAAGGCATGCTTTAAAGTATAAATTGAGAAGAAAATAAAAGCATGAGAGAAAGATTTCTCCCCCAATCAACCAAGAATTTCTCCCCCATTGTGATTATCAAAATAGCACGGGGCATAAAAATTGATTGAGGGAAAGAGTTAAAAAACAAGATAGAGATTTTAAACCAATTGAAATTTTTGAAATTTGAATTGAAAGTTTTGAATTGAAAGTTTTGAATTGAAAGTTTTGAATTGAAAATTTTGAATTGAAAATTTTGAATCGAAACTTTTGAATTGAAATTTTGAAATGAAATTTTGAATTGAAAGACGCAAAAAGGCTTAAACAATCCTAACTCCCCCTAAATAAAAACAACAAATCACCGGGGAGAGGATTTTGGAACCGAGACAAATTTTGGTCTGGTGAGACTCGCTAAAAGGGATTTTTCAATCCACACTTGTCTAGTGGCGGGTCTTCTCCTAAGAAATTCATCACTAAGGGAAATGGTTTTGGGCCTTCCATACCGGGAATTTTTGCAATCGCACTCATAAATTAAGTGCTCGGGTTTTTTGCAATAGTTACAAAATTTAAATTGGGAGCTCCCCCTTACAAAAATAGTTGGAGCATGGGAAGACGAAGCTTGCTTGGAATAGCCAAGCCCTTCGGTGGTTCTAGATATGCATTGGGAACCTAGCAATTTGGTCAAATTTTGTTCACCTTGGGTGAACTTGGCAAGGGATTCCCTTAGATCTTTGATTGTGGATTCCATAGAATCAACATCGGGAAGGTTTTGGATCTTGAGGGACAACTCCTCCTTTTCTTTGAGTAGTTGTTCCTTTTCGGAAGAGAGTTTTTTGAAATTCTTTTTTAAAGAAACAAATTTGGAAGAAAGTTTGTGAAAACCTTCCTCCAATTGATCTCTAGCATGTTGGAGATCCTCATAAGATAAATGATTGAAAGAATTTGTAGAACAAGAGGATGAGGAGTCGGAAGAGGTTACCTCATGAAATGCCATTAGGAATTTTTTACCGTTGTCACTTGAGGAGGAGGAGGAGGAGGATGTGGAGCTATCACTCCATGTGGCCTTGAATGCCTTCTTCTTTTCCTTTTTCTTGGCCTTTTTCTTGTTGAGTGGACAATCGGGCTTGTAATGGCCTTTCTTTCCACACCCATAGCATGTTACCTCGGGCTCGGATTTTTCGTTGGGTTGAGCCTTGCGGGATTTCTTCTTCTTGTGCTTCTTCATGAATTTGTGCATTTTGCGGGCAAGGTTCTCCATTTCTGAATCGCCGCTTGAAGAGGAAGAAGATGAGGAGGAGGAGCTTTCTTCTTTTTGAACTTTGAAGGAGATGTTCTTTGGAATTTTGATTGGTTTTCCTTCCTTTTCAGCTTGCCTCTTCATGGTGATCTCGTAGGTCATGAGGGATCTGATGAGCTCTTCGACCGGCATGTTCTTGATGTCTTTTGCTTCTTGAATTGCCGTGACTTTCGGTTCCCATGAGCTTGGTAGGATCCAAAGGATCTTCTTGACCATCATTTCTGCAGACACATCATCACCAAGGGACTTTCTCCCATTGCAAACATCAGTAAAGCGAGTAAACATTTCAGAAATTGATTCATGTGGGTGCATAGTGAAAGACTCAAAATCTTGACGGAACATATCCAATCGAGTATCCTTGACTTTTTTGGTCCCCTCATGGGTAACCTCCAATAGTTTCCAGATTTCATGTGATGAGGTGCATGTGGAAACTCGATTGAATTCATTACGATCAATGCCGCAATGTAGAGCATTCATGGCTTTGCCATCAAGCTCGAAATTTTTAATATCGGCTTGGGTCCATTTGGATTCATCGGGAGAGGAGAGAGAATAACCATGCATGACAATTTTATAAATAGGATAACCTATACTTCTAAGAAAAGTGGTCATGCGGGTTTTCCAATAAGTATAGTCGGTTCCATCAAAGAATGGAGCACGACCCAAAGAATAGCCTTCGGGGGCGAAAGAGGTTTAAGCCATCACAATGGATCTTGAATTTGAAACCGGTGAAGGTATTACTCAAACATTGCCTCTGATACCAATGGTTGGGCGGAAGAAGTGATGGCAAGAGGGGGGGTGAATTGCCTTTTAAAAAAATAATAAACAATTTAAAATCAAAGTTAAAGGTGCAGCGGAAATGAAAGAGGAAAGACACAAAATTGATAACGGAGTTCGGCTTAAACCCAAGCCTACGTCTCCGCTCCCAACTCAACCGTTGAGAGATTTACTACCGCTTGCTATTTAATGGGTTTAGCAAGAAACCCACTAGACTTTAAGGTTAGTCTAGAACCTATTACAGCTTGCTTTTATTGGTTGAGCAAGAACCCACTTGCTTTTAATGGTTGAGCAAGAACTCACTAGCCTTCTTACAGGTGAAGGCTAGCTCACCTTTGATTCAATCCTTTTAAAGGGAAGGCTTTACTAACCTCTTCACACCTTGAAGGTGGTGTGAAAACCCAAAAGAGAGAATGAGAGAAAGAGATGGGGGTTTGTAGGCACAAACCCAAATTGATGCTCAAAATAGATAAAACAAGAAAAACCGTAATGGGAGAAGTCTTGGGTGCCAAAGGATTGATGGAGTTGATGAAGAGTTATCCCAAGCTTCTTTGGTGGTGCTCCTTGAATGTGGAAGTGAGTTGGAGAAATTGGGGGTTCCTTGGAGGAATGCGCCGGAGGTTCGCCAAATGATCAAAAATGTTCCCATGGGCTTCCGTGTGTTTCCGGGGCTTCCTAGTCCTTTATTTATAGAGGGGGAACCCTCAAATGTCCTTTGGGGGGCTTCGGAGCCGTTGGGAGTCAAGTGGACAAGCCTGGTCAAAGCCCAACGACTAGTTTGACTGGCTCCACCGGCTGACCGGTGCTTGGCCACCGGTTGGCCGGTGCTTTGAAAAAGGAGAGGCCTTCGGGCTCAGGCACCACCGGCTGGCCGGTGAGGAGGCCACCGGTTGGCCGGTGATGAGGCAGTAGCTGACCCATTCTGTCTGGGTTCCACCGGCTGGCCGGTGGTCATCCACCGGTTGGCCGGTGGACTGAAAATCAGTCCACTTTGGCTTCTTGCTTTCTTGGCCCAATTCCTTGGCAACCTGAAATCATGCCTATCATCCAAAAACACTTAAAACAATATTAGATAAGTAAGAGAGTGATTGTGATCATGAAAATTAAACCACGAGGGGTACGAGAGGTACAACATTATAGTTGTATTTTATAATTCCTAACTTTCAACACATACTCTATTATAGTTTCGTATCAATGGATTTTCAAAATTAATTATTTGAAAAAAAATCCAATAATGATGGTTATTAAAAAAATGTTTCAATCATTTATTATTAATTTTTATATTATCATATTAATAAGCTTCATTTTAAAAATAAATTTTTACTTTCCAATTTAATTTACTTCCAACCTAATGAAATAAGAAATCTCTATTTTCATAAAAAAATTATATTCAAATCTCTTCATATATTCAAACATCTCACATATCATAGGCCCATAAAGTTTTTTTCTCAAGTGACATTCCATTTTTTTATTATTACCATGTTGAAAACTATATCGTTTTTAAATATATACTTCTTTTTGATCAATCCATTTAATAAATTAATCTTCGCATCCAATTAATATATCATAAATATAATTTTAATTGTTTTGTACCCTATGGATTTTATTTTGGTGAGATTTTGTGTCAATCCATGAAGAATAAAAGAGATCCGATAAAGAAGATATGTTACACTATAAGTATTTCTAGATACCCTTGAAACGATTGGTTAAAAGGTATTAAAAAGATTTAAATGAATAATAAATATGTTAATTAGGATGATATAGATGAAAGGAAAAATTTCAATGAATACTACAATTAATCTTAATAAATCTAATGAATTTAGGGACCATTGGATATATAAAGGATAATATTTAACATATATATCATGAGGAAATATATTTATATGACTACACGAAATATAGGATACATAAAGAAAAATTCATTTTCCACATATATCATGATTATTATAATAAATATAATTTTCCCATTTTGGTACAATAGTAAATGAGTTTATTTCATGCATAGAAGTTACAAGAATTGACATTGGTGTAATAAAAGTAGAATTTTGATTTCATGGATGGAGACACATGATATCATTGGTCATGGGATGTAGTGATCAACATACGGTGTGATTAATAAAATGAAATATTATATAAACATATATCGATGTGAAATCTAAAATAAAAATGTAGTATTAGTTTTTTTTAAATGTTATACAATGGGAAACAATAAAGAAGGAAATGAATCATGTTATAGAAAAATATTTATATCTTATGTGTTGGGAGATCCTATATAGTTATACATATAAAATGGATATAAAAAATATTAGGAATGGTGAATGAAGTATAATGTGGGCGTTGAAAAAAATTAGGAATATAGAAAGTTATAATGCATAATGTTCTTAAATAGAAAACCTATATCACAAAAATAATGAAAATATTGTTATAATCATAACATTATATGTTCCACATTTCATGAACGTAAATAGGTGATAAACTAGAATAATAGATCAAATATAAGAAATTTCACACAAAAAAATAATGAATATTGTGTATAATGATGTTAACCAGAGGAAATAACCTGAATTAAGATAGGTAGTAATAAGTGAATGAACAGGAAAATACCTAGAGATGCTTATATAAATACAATGATATAGAGATATTTCATAATAGTACCAAGTAGTAAATAATGATACAAAACATTATTAGGGAAGATCGATTCACTCCAAATATATATAGGTACATTAAATAGATGAAGAATATAAAAATGAAGTTTGAGTCATGTTACCTAAGAAAAGAAAATTAATTGGGAACATTCATTTAAATGTAAAGTTAAAGTTATAGAATGGAAAATTTAGAATATAGTCTCCCGTGATGGATTAGGTATCAAGAATCATTTTATCATGTTACAGGTAGTAAGGATGTATAAAGGAGATTCTCCTTGAAATTCTACACAAGAAAAAATTCAATTAACATTATTTTGGGTTAAAGAGAATAAGTTGTTGCCTGAATAAGTTGTTAGATCTTGTATATATGTGAGATGGGACTAAATATAAAACCAAATATAGATAGTATAAAATAAAATATTAAATATAATACCTAATAATAAATTTTGTTTTTGATTTATGATTATATACCTGAATACCCACATAGTGCAGGGAAGTTGAATAAGTCATAGTAAAGACTTGATTATGACCATAACGTGAGGTTAGTTATTATTATAGTGGATTCATGAAATAGAGTTTAAGATTAAATGGAGTTGATTTTCATCCAATATTTTATTGAATTATAGGAGAAGATATTGAGAAATCAACAAATAGGATTACATATACACAATTGATTTTTATATACATTCATACACGTACTGACTAGTGTTATAAGATTTGTATATAAGAATACTCTATAATCACTTTGGGACAGTTAACCCTAGGAGGTAAACCTAACCTGTAAATAGGCTATGATCCTTGATTATAATACATAAACCATATAAAAATTAGTGGAATTAGTATTATTAGTGGGAGTAATAAAAGCCCTCATATATTGGAATTAGTTATAGGTTTCATAGAACTAAGTAAATATTTTTATATATGTGTGTGATTATAAATACCTAGTTAAAATTTTCTATGCCCATAGATTTTATCAAAAGTTTTAGTTTTTAGAGTTTGTTAGGAATGATTTTGTAGTTGTGAATATTTTTTAGTTCTGAAGATTTTAAATATTTTATGTTTTTGAACATTAAAAATACTTTAAATTATTTCAATGGATAATTATAATTTCCCACAGTCCTTTAATCCCTATAAAATGTGTTATATTAAATTCTATTTAATATATTCATTATTTATTAATTATTTCTCTATATTATTATTTATTTTCAATTTGTTTATTTTTTGTGTATTTTTTTTAAAAATACTTTTATGTTTCTTGTTATTTATTATGTATGCCATTACACATGTTTCAGTATACCTTTATATATCATAAAAACATCACTTTACCTTTATGGGAAAATATTTGATACCTACATTAATATATTGTTAATTGTATTACATTTATTAATTTTTTATGATACCTTTATATAGTGCTTGTTTTCTTAATTCTAAACATTACAGAGAATACATAAAATGATTATGAATTTTAAAAAATATATTATTAATGATCATTATATATAATTTGAAATATAAATGATAACATTAGAAAAAATCAAATGGAAGTTACATTGACTATATATTTTGAACCTTAAATTTAGAAAGTCCATATATTTTTGAGTTATACCATTACACAACAAGTCCTTTACATAATAAATTACCCTATTAAAATTTAGAAATTACAAGTGGCTCTATTTTCATTTGTTTCGATATTTACATTTATTTAACATTCAAATTATGTGTTTTAATTGTTTTGATTATTTAACAAATTCTAAATAATTTTTTATGATGTATGAAAAACATTTTTCCTGTTTTTTAAGAAAATTTAGATGAAGATCAAAATGTTTTTTGGGTATTATATATTTGATGATGTAAACATACAAAATGAAGTTTTTAAATTAAAGTATTTTATTGATTAATTAATTTATTTAATATTTAAAAATTATTATTTACTTTTACATCTCATTCATATTAATTGTTTTAATAATTTTATTTATTTTAAAAACTCATAATAAATTTTTATAAATTTTGAGAAACACTTTTAGGGTGTTTAATGAAAATTTATACGAAGATCAAATTGGTTTTTGGGAATTCCATTTTTCAAAATGCAAACTTATAACAAGAATTTTTTATATTAAATTTATTTTATTGATTTAATTTTTTAATGTTCCAAAAAAAAACTTCCATATAAAAATTAGTTTTATAGAAATTAAAAAAAATAGACAGTTTGAATATAGGATGGAGTTGCTATATATCTATATGCATATTTTTGGAATTTTTATCAAATTTTAATATTTTAGAAGGAACGATTTGATAATTTTAAGATATCATTTTATGATTACAATGGAATATGTTATGAGTCATTTAAAAATAAATTTATGTTTTTATACCTATTATGTTAAAAATTTTTATCAACGATAATTGTGGAAACTCCTTTCCCTCCGAGATAATTATTGATTGTCAATATAATTATTTTGAATTATTCTATAAATTGGAGAATTTTTTAGTTATTGTAAATATTATTAAAGGTGATCAGGACTCAGGGAAGTGGGATAAATATGAAGCCTCTAAGATGAAAAATAAAAAGGATACTTAGGACAAAAATATATTTTGTACTCAAGTGTTGTGCGACTCTATAAGCCAATAAGTTATATGATGTGAAAAAATTCTCTAATGTTAGACAACTCGCAAGAAGTAACTTAACATGTGTGATTACTACTAACTTAGAGAGGTGAACATTAAATAGTGTTTATACTTCATCTTTCTATATCAACTTCTATACCCTAGTTTCTTATGTATATATTAATTCATAATATTCCCCTCTCTTATTCTTACAATGTCTTGATTATTATTTTCCCAAGAAAAAATAATTTTTATTTTTGTGTTGTGGCTCATGGATTCTAAATTCGGGATCTTAAAGTTGTGAATCTTGGATTTTAATATAACAGCAGGTTATATTTTCCTCAAAAGGTATGTGTTTTAATTGGTTGTGATACCCCTCTAAAAGTAAAGTGTCTATTTGATTATTCATATAATATAAATTATATGTTATAATTCGTTTTTTATTTTCCTTTATAATTAGTTCCTTAGTGAATATCATACCTATTAAGGAGTACAGGGGTGTGAAGAGTAGTTTTAGCTTCACATTGAACTGAACTGGTATAAAAAGTGCATATTTTTTAAATTACTTTTCACTCATTATTTTTTCATTTTCATGATAATTATGTTTAATCAAATTATAAATTTAATTATACTTTTAAATATTAAAATGGTCTATTCACACCAGTCAATGAAATTTTCATTTTAAATGAGGCCTAAAATTTGGAATAAAATTATATTCCTTTTGGATGTGGCGCCTTATTATTTAATTATCATATCAAAAATATCATAAAACTAACAATATAAGGAAAAATATCTTCACAAAATGGAATGAATGAACTTAACATATATTTAGATTCCATATAATCCACTGCATTTTTTATAAAAATGATTTTTGTTACTTGTAATTCCAAATGGAATCCTATATTAAGAAACTCATTATTGATCATTGGAATATGATTATAAAACCATATAAGTTACCTGATTTCACACTTCATTCTTTTATAAGAAATTATACTACCAAATATTTTTTGAATTAAAAAATTATGAATATCTTACTTTAATAGAAATTTTTTTAGTTGTGTATCTACCTCTAGTATAGCTCATACAATTTTAAAAACAATCAAGTTTCTCAATTTATCTTGAATAAGATGATCATAAATAAGATCAGTATTTTTAAAATTTAGTACCATAATTTCATGATTGGTGAAGACTAATGTATTGACTATATGTTCCAAAAATTCAATATTATTGTGAATGTAATGGATTTACTAGGAGAAATATTAGAGAAATATATACTAGTTGAAAGTTTTTTTGGAGATCTACCTAAGAAGTAGAACATGATGAAAGTTAAAATTTATGACCTCAAGAACATTGATGAATATTAATTACATAAATTCTTCAGTCAGTTACTTCAATATAAACTGGTGCTAAATATAATAGTTGAAGATGAGACTTCAATGAATAAAGGTATTAATTTAAATAAAATATAAGTGTATCCACAAACTCTTATGATTATAAATCATAGGAAATAGAAAAATATCCAGCAAAATTTACCAATGGAGTTTCAAAAATGATGAAATGAAAATTAACATTCAAGAAATGATTTTGAAAGGATAAGCAAAAGGATGGTCAAAAGAGGAAAAGAAAATCTAGTTATAATTAATCTTCCAAACTAAAATTTTATGAGTACATAAATAAGGGGAACATAAATCCTGGATTTTTAAAACTAAAATGATGACAGATAAAAAATAAAATAAAATTGAGAGAAGAGATTTTATGGATGAATGGTGTTATATAAAAAAATCTAATTCACGTGATGAAATTGGAATTAAAAAATAAATGGATAAGAATTACTTGATAGAGACTAGTATAAATAAGGTTAGTAGTTACTCTGATTATCATTCATGTTATGATTTTGAATATGAACAACATAGTATGAAATAATTAATTTGACAAAATGAAAAATTAAAAAATGATGTTTTATGGATTTTAAATTTTTAAACCAAATATAAAAAGAGAAAATATAGATATTATTAAAAAAATAAGAGACTAACATTGAAAATTAAGTTCATAGAAATATTGTTTCTTGTCAAATAAAATAATTTAAATTTATTTATAGTTTTCACAAAAATATAACGAGAATATAAAGTAAGAGATTGTGAGTTTGAAATTAATTTTTTCAAAATTTTTAATGTCAATAAAACTATGCTAAAATTATTTCAATGATGAAACCAAATAAATAAAATAGTCTATTTGGATATAAAAAATACAAATGTTATACGAGGATTTATCTATTAAAATTTTTAAAGGAAGTGTATCTAATGTTACATAAAGTTGATGTGGAATGAAAGTAAATTATTCTAGTGAATTTTTATTAATATTTAATCAATCATTATGTTACAATAAAAATTTTATTTCTAAGAATTTTACATAGAGATTTCCGATAGATAAATGTCCAAAATCTATTTAGGTACCTGATAATTTAGTTACTAACACAATTGAACCCAAGAAAAAATTGGTACTAAAACTATTTTCTACTTGATGATATTTCAAAAACTATCTGATAAGAGTCTCAATGATTCATATTGCATGGATAGTGTATATTTTATATACATTAATGGATATCTATCAAAAGAAGTTTTAATTAATGAGATGGAGGATTTGTGATATTCTATGATAACTCAAATGGAATGTTTAATGGAATTGATGAATTAGGTATATCTAACACTATTAAAATTTCAAAAGTATCATATGACGAAGGTTTAAAAGAGAATTTAGTTATTATTTCAAAATTATGTAATGAAATGATAATAAATTTTTAAATTTCAGTGAATATATTTATTTAATTTTAATAGATTTGAAAATATCAATTATATTGATTTTTATAAGTTATCTAACCAGTTTTTTTGAGTGTCTCTATGCTATATAACATATGATGTGTTATGGTATAGTAGGCTTGGACATGTGAACTTTTGGTTGTCACCAAATTTTTTTAAAAAAGGGCATTTATAGTGAGTACTAGATTTTAAAATTAGTAATAATATAAATTTTCATTCTTGTTTTAAATAGAAACAAATTTGAAAATGTTTTAGAACTATTAGCAAAGATAAATCTGTTAGACTATATGAGACTATATATTTATATTTATTTATACCTATAAAAGATGAATGTTTATAAAGAAATAAACATGATTTTTTAATTGTTTATTATTTTAGTATATTTAATTATACTTATTTTTTACACATAAAATTGATACTTCACCCAAATTTATTACTTTTTGTAAACTGATTAAGAATAAAAGTGAATATTTTCTTATTTCCATAAGAATTGATAATGGAAGTAAATTTTTTAATAAAAATTTTAAAGAAAATTGTTATTTTCAAAAACAATTATCCTATAACACCAAAATAAAATGTTGTTATAAAAATTAAGAAATAATAGCTATTATAGAAATGTATATAACATTGTTAGATAAATATAATTTACTGAAATAGTTTTGGGAAAAATATTTCTTTGACCCTCTCTCTCTCAACATTTTTCATGATCACAAACACTTTACATTTTATCTAACACTTTAATTTAAGTCTGTTCTGGTGTTTTTATTAACTTTAATGTGGGGAATTAAATATCATATTCATGTATAATTGAATATATATTATAGGTTTCAAAGTTTTCATTTCCTCGCTTCATTTACTATAAAATATCCTAAAAGATTCAAAAAAGTGATTAAAATGAAGTGTAGTAGGCTCTACATGAAGTTGAAGAGTTAACAAATACACCAGCTAAATGGTACAGGTAACCAGATAGCTGGTACCTTGTATCCATAAGTAGAAGTTCTCTTGAAATCCAACTGACTAGCCATTGAAGGTGTTCCTACATGTCGGTGCCTATTTCATGACCAATGAAGCCTTAAAATAGGCCACCAGCTACCTAGTGGTTGCTACAATGTATTAATTGGCGTTGGGTGGTGTCTAACGAAGAATCATTAAATATGTCCAAAATGACCCCTATGATGGATTATTATACATTCGATTCACTCAGTGATTCCAAATAATTTATGGGCCTGTTTAGTGGCTATAAAGGGACCCACTTGTCTCCATGAAGACTCACCTTGAAAACTTTTTATCCTTACTCCCAAATAAGTGCACTCAATATCGAGTAAATAAAGGATCTATATAATTCCAAATTCTCTCAAGATCCTAATAGATATAAATCCTATAAATATTCTTTAAAATTCTCATAATATCATTTTCTGACATTAGAAATCACTCTATAAAGTGATTTGTGATTACTATGTAAAGGTTTTTTCAAAATAAAACCTATATTTCCTCAATATTCTTTCACTAATGGATGACACTCCCGAAAAGTGTAAAATCGGTTACATGATGACCAAATATGTTCAATATGGGAGATCGCAAGCCGGAACTAAGAGAGATCATTCCATAGTCACTATTGAGACAAATTAATTTATATAATTTTCTTCTTGAGTTATGATGTATAGACATAGGGGAACACATCGTGTATTATATGAACTTTTTGCCGGCTATGTTTTTTTCCTATTTAAAATTTTTCATTTCATCATTAAACATCATATCATATATTTTCATAATTTTAATTTAAATTATTCTACACATTATTTACATTGATATATTATTTATAAAATCTAATAAATGTTATCAACCATCACATATTCAATTTTTTACTTCTTTATTTCATAATTGTTTTTTTAATTAATATATTATTCTGAAAATATATTTAAAAGGGTAATTCATCACCTCTTTCTCCATAATCTCTTACCAAAAATATGTATCAAATGATACATTTGGTTTTTATAAAAAAATAATCTTTTTCAAAGTTGTGTGTATAGATAAAAAAATTCAAATTTTTAATTGATTTCAATGTTTATTTTTATTATAGAATTTAAATACAATATTACTGATTCTATTTTTTTACAGAACCAAATATTATTTTTGGTAGAATCAGATGTCATATTTCCTTGTTATTATTTATCATCTTATAAGTAAAATGTTTATTCATGAGTACATTATCACCATTGAATCTGTAGAAAAATACACTCCCAAAGATATAAAGAATTTTAAAATAGATAACAAAACTATGAATTCCTTGAATTATGTTCTATATATAAACTAGTTTAGTAAGTTTTTCACATGAAAAAAATGCCTAGTAGATTTATAAATTTTTAGAAGTAACATATTAAGCCTCAAAAAATGTCCAGTACACTAGATTGTATATCTACCATAAATATTTTCAGTGTTTTACTTTGAATTATAATGAATCTATTGTAATAATTTCTAATATATTTACTGAAATATTCAATGGTATAATATCCCTTAGAGAGTAATTATCTAAAAAATATTGTAAGGAAAATCTTATCAGTTTGAACTAACTATAAATCCACTAAAGTAACGATTATCTAAGATTCCAGTGATGTGAAAAATATAGTAGTTGAGGAACTCATTAACTACTTAATTACATAAAAATCACTATGTAATTCTAAGAAGAAAATGATTCTAATATTTAAAAAAAATTCTAGATGACTATTTCCTTCAAATATAAAAATAATGGAAAATCTATAGGTGAGGTTTCAGAATATAATCACCTTCAAGGAACATGAAAAAAATCATTATGGAATAAAATATCAATAAATGATCCAAAATATCAAATAAAAATGTGGAATTGGAGGTTATGAGATATGAACCTAAAAAATAAAGGTTTAATTAAACAATAATTGTCTATCTACAAGAAAAAACTCAAAGAAATTAATAATGGTAAAAATCTTTCAAATTATCCACATGGAATGAAAGTGATGATTTCATATATTAAAATTCTACATGCACATAAAGTTACTCTATACATATGTTCCTTATGGAATATATTGATAGAGATATCAAGTTTGTTAATCTCTTTCCGGTTTCTTTCTCTTCTTCTTATTATACCAATTAATCTTATCATTTTTCTCAATCATATTCTTCTTATTTATCCTATGGTCACCTAAATGAGGACGACTTAAAATATTAATGAAATTAACATGAAAATGGATATCATAAACTTGATTATGTATATCTTAATCTCAAAAATAAATATAATAAAGTGGTTGAAGAAAAATAAAATCTATAAAAAGAATAAGATCTTATAACTAATGAAGAAGAAGATATCATTCTGAAAATAAAAATCAATATGAAATCAAAAAATAAAAAATAAATATGAAATTTCTATAAATTTCACTTTCTAATTTTCCAAAGGTGAAGAATATATAAATAAAATTTTAGGTTCTAAAATCTTTGAAAATAATGGGTCATATTTTATAAATAAAATCATTTTATATTTTTAAAAAATAATAGAAACCTATTTTTGTAAAGGTGTTTCTCAAGATTTTTTTTAATTATTAACAAAAAAAATTAATCAAAAAAATTGATTGAAAAAATGAATGTTATAAAAGAAAAAATTCAAAAAATTTCTCTTAAAATATTTCAAAAATAAAACCTACGAAACAAATTTTGATATTGAACTCTTTATCAGTTAATGTAAGTGATCCCTAGTCTGTGTGGGTACCCAAAACTTCAATAATTTAATCTTTTAGGAAAAATGTCTCAAGATAAAAAACCAATGAGAAATATGGTACCAAGATTATTGTTCTACAATACACATGTGTGGTGACCTCTCTAAATTTAATTAAATCAGTCAAACTGAAGGGGGTAAGTCACCTTTTATGGTTATTCAAGGGGTAAAACAATTGGAGAAGGTACCATAGGTTTTTATAACTGGCCCTTAATAAAAAAATGTTTTATTTGTGAAAACAATAAAGTAAAATTAACTATGTATTAGACAATTTTGTGATAGATATATTAAAATATATTTTAAAAATCATTTATATAAAGATAAAGGAAAAATTTTATTTACCACTTTGATATTTAAAAATTTGTATATAATTAATTTAAAAACTCTTGCTATCGAAAACATTAAATTTTTCAATTCATAAGTCTCTCATGGATTTGGAATGAACACCTTATTCATTTCAACACTTATACTCTTGTAAAACTCAATTAATTCTAACTAGTAGATGAACTTCCAAAATTTCATTTCAAAAATGACATGGTTTGTGAAGAATTCTCACTTTCTAATAAATAAAAATATATTTTAAATCTAAAAAATTTATTTATTATTCAAAATTTCTTGAAATTATCTATATTTAGCTTTTAGATCCACTAAAAATTGAAATTATAGGTGGAAAAAAATACCATAAAAATTGTTAATGACATTATAAGATTCTCATGGAAATATTTCTCAACTCATAAAAGTGACTCTTTCAAAAACTTTATCAAATTATATATAAAGGATATATATGAAATTTTTTAGAAATTATTTTAATTTCTAGTAATAATGTTGTAGAATTAAATAATATGTACTTTAATGATTTGTGTTCTTTTAATGAAAATGATCATTTTATGTCTTCTCCTCAAACACATCATCAAAACATGGTAGTAGAGTGGAAATGTAAAACAATCCAAGTAATTTCTCAAACCCTTTAAGTGAATTTTACCTTAATAAATATTTTTAGAACAATGTCATTAACATTTAATACTATATCATTAATCATGGTCTTATTAAGAATATTAAAACAAAACATAATGATAATTAGAATCATAAATAACATAAGGTTTTATTTACCAATTTTTTTGTTTTAATTTTTTTTTATTTTAAATACCAACTTCAATCATGGTAAATATAATTATAAATTTGATAATGATATATTTACGGGGTAATCTCACTCATGTAATGATTGAAATTTATTTAACCAATGGAAAGAATATTGTGTATGAATCAATCCATGTTGGTTTATATGAAAATTTATGAAATCATCTTCCGCAATGTTTTGTGAAAATTCTATTTTAAATCATTCTTTTCAAAATGAATAATTTAAAGAATAATAATAAAATCCTTAAAATTATTTTCTTAACATGTTTAAAAAATATAAAGACCATCCCCTTTTAAATTTTATCAGTGATTTACATGCGATAAATCATACTCATAGCTCATTATTAGATTAGGTTGAACTTCTAGAATTTATCTCTCACCTTGAACCCAAAAACAATAGTGATGCCCTTAACGATCAAAATTTGGTACTTTCCATGATATAGGAACTTGATAAATTGACTTTAAATGGTGTATGGACTCTATTATAAATACTTAATGATCATCATGTTGTTGGATCCAAATGGGTTTTTTAATGAAACTATATATATTTGGTAATATTATAAGGAACAAATAATGTTTAATTAAAAAGGTTATAACCAATAAAAAGTAATCAACTATGGTGAAACCATTTCACTCATAGCTCATCCTGAATCTGTAAGAATATTGTTTAGATTTTCTTCTCATATAAATTTAAAACCCTTTCAAATGGGTGTCAAAAGTAAATTTCTAAATGGTTTTATTTCCCAAAATTATTTTTTGGAACAAACACCTACTTTTGAATATAAAATCATTCCAAAGTATGTTTTAAAACATAAGAAATCCATTTAAGGATTAAAATAATCCCCTAGATCTAGGTATAAAGTCATTTCAAAGTGTCTTCCCCTAAATGGTTTTAAAATGGGAAAATCTAATTGAAATATTTTTTAAAAAAACATCTCCAATGATCTTTTACATGATCAAATTCATGCTGATGATGTGAATTTTTGATATAATAATAAAAGACATTTTTTTTAAATTTTCATATTTAATGGAGAATAAATTTGTTATGAGATTTATGTGTGAACATAAATTCTTTTTTGGATTTAAATATTATCAAAATTATAAAATAATAATTTTAAACTAAATAAAATATGACAATGAGCTCTTATAATGATTCAAGACGGATCATGCTAAGAAAATTAACACTCCCATGTGTATAAATTTTGTAATAAAGTTGGATAAATCTAATTAAACGGATTATAACAATGTTTATAGATGTATGATTGGTAGTCTATATTACAATACTCCAACCTGACCTAACATCATATCTAATGTTTTTCTTTATCCTAATTT
Organism: Viscum album; assembly: GCA_963277665.1. Classification (NCBI taxonomy): domain Eukaryota; kingdom Viridiplantae; phylum Streptophyta; class Magnoliopsida; order Santalales; family Viscaceae; genus Viscum; species Viscum album. The sequence continues at coordinate 1,404,417,839 of OY728127.1, read as the reverse complement.
ATAATCTAATCCTAATAAATCTCATTTCAAATCTGGAAAAATGTTTTTTCATTATTTAAAATTTTCTGAAAATATCTAATTATTTTATCCAAAATGAACGTATTTTTAATTATACTATTTTTCTGAAGTTAATTTTGGTGGATTCCAAATATATATAGAATCAATAAGTGTAACTTTACAACTATAAGTAAAATCCATCATTTCATAGATTAGTAAGAAGTATAACTTAGTTTTACTTTGTATATTTGAAGAATAATTAATTGTCAATGGGAGTTGTCACACTCAGATTCTATAGATTAAATATAATGAATTGGAATTTTGGATAACATTTAACCATATCCCTATAAATTAAGATAATTTTAGTGCAATAAGAATCTCAGAAAAAACTTATACAGTATTATCACACCAAAAACAATGATCTTCATCCCCATTTCATAAGAGATCACTTTCAAAAAAGTGATATCTTATTATACTTTTCCACAAAAGAATATAAATCATGGATATTTTCACAAAACCTATATCCCTTTATCATTAAAAATTTATTAAGAGTAAATTAGGAATGATTTGCTTATAAAATTAATCATTTCATCAATGGATATATTGAGTTCTCTTTAAAAATATATTTAAAATATTATTTTTAAATCTTAAATTTATTTATTTGTTTATTTATTTATCTTGGATATAATCCCTTCCCTCACTTGCGTAATAATTTTAGGGGAATCCTTTTATTTCATTAATTCTAAAATTTTATTTTTGATAGATCTTTCATTTCAAAATTAATTAATTACTACTTTTAAAACTATTTTATATTATTTTTTAAATTTTAAAATTCATATTTTCAAAATAAGTTACTTTTCAAATATTTTATTTTTATTTTTAAACACTCTTTGATTACTTGGGTTTATCATTGGTACCTTTTATTTTCAATATTTATTAAACAATATTTTTAAATCCATATATGTATTTACTATTTTCAATCAAAAAATATTATTAACTCTATTAAAGAAGATCAGTGATGAGAAAACATATTTTATTTATACATTTCACTATTTTTTTCTCTTGATTTGTCTTTTGAGGAAAGTCCAAAGCAATGAAATATTTTAAATGTCTAGTTACATTTCAATGTAAACACCTATCAAGCACTTACAAATATGAAATATCTCAATAAAGGTGAAATCCTTCTTTTACGTGACATGGTGATGGTATGTACCAGTTTTAATTTTTTTCTTTTCTTTTCTCCTTCTTTTCTTCTTTCTCTATTTTCATATCTCACAAAATTTTCTCCTTTTTACTTTAAATTTATTTTAAATTTTATCCTTTCATTATATTTTCCTTTTTATACATATTTATTTATTTTTTTGACATTATACTATGTCTCTATATTGATCCTATTATTTGGGGAGTTTAGAAGATAAGAAGTTTTTTTGGAATTCATTTTTTTTCTTTTTTTTTGTTATCATTATATTTCGTCTATATCTCTATAATAATTATACTATTTTGAGAGTTCTGTAAATTAAATTATATTTTCTGTCACGACCCATCCTCGGGGCCCATGCCGTGACTACCCCAATCCTGCCTTCCATAGGCCAGGGGCTGGCGACTAGCACCAAAGGTGTAAATCCCGATAACTAGGAAGGAATTTCCTTTATAAAAGAAAACAAGTACCACAGAGTAAGAAAGCGGAAAAAAAGTAATCACTAAGTATAAGAGAAGTGCTGAAAAGTAAATGGGCCAGAATACAAACCCAAAAGAAAAAACAACTACAACTGAACAAGTACAACAGAAAAGATAACAACTGGAAGGAAGAAAGCGGCTCCTGGGTCGTCCTCCTCGGATCCTACCTGAAGGGTAGGTACAGATGGCGCAACTCCTGGTCGTCCACCACGGATCCTACCTGAAGGGTAGGTACAGATAGCCTCATCCACGCTCTCGCCCGTCAACCTCCTCTGTGTGTCGTCTCATCGTGTAGTCCACCTCTGGGTACTGACTCGTCGTGTAGTCCACCTCCAGGTACTGACTCGTCGTGTAGTCCACCTCTGGGTACCGTCCAGTCCTCGAATACTCGGCCTCCGTCAGCACTGCCCGTCGTCTGCAACCAACACAATGAGGTGCGGGCATAGCCCGTGCAGGGTTGAATATAACGATACTTAGTAGGGACCCCGAGACCCTCAAGGTCTCACTAAACCAACAAGGATAACCACAAAGAAGATCTCAACAGATAACCTCTACTTAGGTATATGCCCATACATATACCTAAGTTATCAAGTAACCCATCTCAATCATGAGGAAACACAAGGATTGTGAAATCAATGGATAACCACTACCCAGGTATATGCCCATACATATACCTAAGTTATCAAGTGACCCATCTCAATCATGAGGTAAACACAAAGGTCAAAAAATTCAGCTCAAACTAGGATTTTCATTAACGAAACAGTAACTGCTGAAGAGCTCCGTCTCTGAAGTGTACAGTGGTCTTGTCACGACTCTGAGGTACGGCTCACTAACCTAAGACTGCTGAAGTACTCCTCCTGTCGAGTACCGTGGGTCTGCCACCAAATACCGGGCGCTCCGTCCACTGGGCTAGTCGACTCACTCCAAGTCGAGTCGGTCAAGCAGTCTTCAGGTCTCAGTCGTCTACACGGTCTCCGTACTCCGCTCGCTCGTCTCTGGGAGGGTCCGCTCCACGAGCTACAGGTCGATACTTCAAGTATCTCAAAGTCCCATGAATAAGTATCTCAAAGGACCGCCTCATCATAGGGGTCTCAACGCAACAGACGGTGCGTCAATAGGACGCCCGGTCTGTGAGTTACTAGCCTTTTCGTCCTAGGGGCCCGGTTGGTTTCGTGTGCGAACCAACCCGGCTGTAACTAAACTATACCCTGAACACTCATAGGGTATACTCATAGGGAGCGTTTCTCAATGTGATCACCAACGTCGCTGACGGTTCGTCAAACGGACTTCTGGTCTGAAAGATATCATCTTTCTCCGTTCTAGGGGCTCGGTTGGATTTCGGGCACAATCCAACCCGGCTATAACCCAACTGCATCCAAAACTTGGGTGGAGGATGCCAAAAGTTCCGTATCGTCAACAGGAACGCAACGCAACAGACGGCGCGTCAATCGGACGCCCGGTCTGGAAGTTATTGGCTTTTTCGTCCTGGGGGCCCGGTTGGTTTTTAAGTTAAAACCAACCCGAATGTACTCCAACTGCGTCCAAACCTCGAGCGGAGTAAGCCAAAAGATCCGTCTCCCTTAGAGAAATCCATCAAAGTCGACGTCACGTCAATCGGACGTTCGTAGCTCAAGATATGAGTGTTTCCGCTCCGAGGGCCCGGTTGGTTTCGTGTACGAACCAACTCGGCCGAAGACAAAGTAATCTGAAACCTTGAGTGCGATATACCGAAACGACCGTCTCGATCCAAGGATCGTGTTGCCGCTGATGGCACGTCGTTCGGAGGCCCGTATCTCATGTTACTTGGAAAAGACCAAAAATGGTCCGAAGACGGGGGGTCCGGGCCTGGGCCGACCTGGCCCGACCCCCCCTGGGTCGACCCGAACCGGGTCGGCCCGACCCGGTCCAACCTGGCCGGACCCGGTCCGGTCCAGCCTGGGCGCGGCCCGGCCGGTCGGACTGGCCGAGCAGCTCGGGTGCCGCGGGGCGCTGCCCCCGCGGGTTGGAGGTGTCGCGGCCCCGCGTGGGGCCGCACTAATTCAGCGGACGCGGCATGTCGCCACGTCCCGTGCGGGTGAGCCGGACCCGTGCGGCCGCGGGTCCACTGGCCGCCGCCACTGCGGCTTCAGCCACGGCGGCCCTGTCCGGCGGTGCGCCGGGGGGCCGCCACCTCCGGCCACCGGCGGCTTCCGCGGGCCACCGGAGTTTCTCCGGTGGTTCGTTTTCCTTCCCGTCTGCGCTGTTGCCCCTCCCGGGTTCCGTTCTTCACTACGGGATCATCAAATTGCCCTTGCGTCATGTTTTTTCGTCGGCCGCCAAATTTGTACAACCAAAAACAACGGCGGAGGGTTGTCGGGCCATATTCGTTTGGCCTGCACCCTTCGCGTTAGTATAATAACGGGAGAATTATGCAACACATGAAACAACAATTTTAATTAATTAAAATTGTTCATATGAATCTGGTTCTTTAATTTTTAAAGAAATGTTCACGGGAATATAAAAGAATTATTCACAACAACCCCTACCTCGTCAAGTCGTCGCACGCGGGTTCATTGCGGATTTGATCGCCGCGAAAGGAGGCGATCGTCGCGTCGCAGAAGGTGTCGCGTCATCGCGGAAGGGCGTCGCGTCATTGCGGAAGGGCGTCGCATCGTTGCGGAATGCAGTGCGCGTCGACGAACTCCGAGGTTCAAGAACAACATATTTAATTTTAATAATTAAATCCGTGCATTGTTAAAAATCACAAAGGAGTTTAAAAAAAAGAAACCTGAAATCTCTTACCTCAAATAGAAGATCGAAGATTTCGTTGAGGACGAAGGAACGTCGCAGAAGAACGTTGCGGAAGAGGAAACGTCGGCGTCGCGGCACACGGCGTCACGTCGTCGATTTCCGCGGTTCGGCATTCTTCGTCGGAGGTCGGCGTTCTTCGCGTTCTTCGCGTTCTTCGCGTTCTTCGCGAAGAAGGGTGAAGGCACAAGAGTTCTGTCAAAAGCCTCCCTACGTGTAATCCTCAAGATGTGGCGTTGGTCTTATTTTATTACTATGCCAACGGATTTCAAACCGGTTAAAAACGAAAAACAGATAAGTAACAACCCATTAATTCGTAGAATTAATTCAACGAAATAAACCGCCCAATTAATTCAACGAATAAAACCGCCCAATTAATTGGTGCGTTAAGAAATTAAGAAAACGCGTCAGTTGACTTTCATAATGACGGGTTTTCGCGGGTGCGTTACTTAGCGAAAAAAACGGTGGGGCTCATGTGGGCCCCACCTCACAAATATCCTACCAAGAGGGTAGGATATTTCTGGATAGCACCATATCCGCATCAACTCAGCTTAAGCTGCTTTAAGTGGCTTCAAGTGGCGTCCAAGCGGCTTAAGTGAAATAAAATAAAGTTTCTCGAACTATTTATTTTATTTCGTAACTTTAAGCGCAAAAAATTAAAAACCACACCCGAGCAAACAAAACTCCGTAAGAGGCGTTTCTAAGCAATTACTGGCGCTGCTATTCCATCGGTGCCCTCAGAATTCGATTCCGAGCACCGGTTCAAAAGTTAGAAAAACCCGCTCGTCCGTTCACTGAAAGTACCCGAGCCAAACTTCGGAAAATGATTCTGGGCACACCGGGCCTCGGAATCAGGTGCCGTCAGAAACTGCGGTCTTGTGAAATTCCAAAGAAAATTAAGAAAAAAATTTCCTTGTAATTTACGGGTCTTTACATTACACCCACCACAGGGCTTTACGTCCCCAAAAAACTTCAACACAAACTTAGGGATACAAAGGCGGTACTGAGCACACATCTGAGCCTTCTGCTCTCATGTGCTCACCTGGAGGTTCCCGTGCTGCCAAAGAAAGTGCACAAGAGGAATCGACCGTCCTCCTAGGATCCACTCCTGTCGATCCTCAATCCCCACAGGAACCTCCGTAGAAGTCACCTCATCGCCACCATCCAGCTCCTCATGGTCGATGATATGCGGAGGGTCGAGCACGTATCTCCTCAGTTGGGATACGTGGAAAACTTCGTGCACCTAGTGCAACTGAAGTGGATGGGTCAAGCGGTAAACCACCTCGCCTACCCAACTGAGGAACTAGAATGGTCCGTTGAATCCTCGGAGATAACTTGCCTCCCTGGCCACATCTCCGTAAACCTCGCCGAGGTGAGACTCGTATAAGGACGTGATGGTCATCCTCGAACTCTAGAGGGCTCCAAGTCCTGCCAGCATAAGGCTTATGTCGCCCTGTTCCATCCTCATCCGCTCTTGGATGACTTGGACCTTCTCTAGTCTCACAAGAGCTGCTATGATTTATTCTTTGCCGATAAGAGAAATCTGGTCTCATCCCCTGGATGAACCAAATTCATTGCCTAATACAGTCAATCCTGACATGAATGATGCAATCATGCCATGGATGACGTCGTAAGGCCTCGACATAACTACCAAGAGATCCAACTGTCACTATCGCCTCTAAGGGCCGAGTCACACTGTCGGCATCAGTGTGTGGTCACTAGGTCTCCTTCAGTAGAAAACTCGAAAGTGAGGGTCAAGTCAACAGTCTTAATCGGGACCACTCAGTATCAATCAAACAAAAAGGACAGGAAAGAAAACTTTACAAGATAAGTGTCTTTTCATTATTGCATCTCATAGTATAAAGACACAAATCAACTACAGACAAACATCAACAAAACTAGAAGCAACAGGATTAATAGCCTCCAGGTCGGAAGCTAGTCCCGCTCCTGTCCATCTGCTTCCGGAGCTCCATGACCATAGGCCTCAGCTTCCTGAAGCTGATCTCTCTCATGTCCTCCTGTCCCCTGCGGTCTGGGTGGGCCTCCTAGTGGTGGTGGTGGCAACATCCCGAAGCGTCGTCCACCTCCAGCTGCATGAACAGCTCCTCTGTCATGGCCGCCTGCTCCTTGCGGTCCCCCCTGATCGAACCTCTACCTCTACCTCGGAGGTTCTTCATTTAACGGCTGGTCATCTGCATGGCGGGTCGGACAGTCACATTCCATGTGACCAATTCCACCACAGGAGTAACACTGTCCACTCTCGGCACGTCTGGCTCTGACTCCACCCTGGTTTCCCCGCACAACTAAACCTGAGTCGTGCAGTCGGGCATCGGTAGGTCTGGTCCTCTTGGACCTCTGCATCATCTGTCTACTGCCTGCTGCCGAAGACTCTGCTGCAAGCCGGCTAGTGGTGGGTCCTGCTGCTGGAGACTGCTCAGCAAGGAAACTCTCCACTAAGAGGGCTCTCTCCAACACCCCTGTCTGCGTCGAAATGCTGTGAGAAACTACAGAAGCTCTAATCTCTCGCCTGAGCCCCTGCTCGAATGTTCGGGCCCTGAAGAACGGGTCCCGTACCATATCTGTGGAGTAACACGAGAGGTCTGTGAATCTCGCTGAGTACTACACCACTGACATGCTGCCCTGCTGCAGCTGAAGTATCTCCTGTATACGCACTGCTCGAAGGGTGGCTGGTACAAACTCTGCCCGGAACAGGCTCTCGAAGTCTGCCCATAGAAGTGTCACCTCATCATGCATCTAAAGCATCAGGCTCCACTATCTGCCTGCTGCTTCCTGAAGAAGGCTGGCAGCAAGGATCACCATGAAATCTGTGAGCGTCCCCACTAGCCTGAAGACTCTCACCACAGCCTCCAGCCAATCCTCAGCCGCCTGCGGGTCCGTCCCTCCCTGGAACCAAGGTGGCCTCTGGCGCTGGAACTCATGCAGTGTGCTCAAGCGACGTGCACCCTATGTTGCTGGAGCTGGTGGCATCGGTGGCCCAACGGGTAGTAGTACCGCTGGTGCCTCCGCTGGTGCCTCAACTAGGATAGAGCCCTGTACTGAGGCCTCATTGCTCGGCGGGCTGTCAGTACGTACCACTCTCGAGGCTCTAGCTGGTCGTCCACGGGGAGGCATCCTGAAAGAAACAATGTGACACGGTCAAAGATTATCCCTGATGAGATGACCTGGTTTGAGATAACATTTAAAAACTTCTGGAAAAAACACACACAATCAGTGTTTTCGTGCAGAAAGTCGGAAATCAGTTGTCAGGGTCCTGGTGTATGGATACGTCGGCCGCCCGCACCAACACTGGACTCCATGAACTGAAAACCCCACTCGTTACTCTTAACACTATTGCTTCACAGAAAGAAACATCACAGTTATAAGTTCTGCGGTTGAACCGAACTCCTCTGATACCAATTTGTCACGACCCGTCCTCGGGGCCCGTGCTGTGACTACCCCAAGCCCACCTTCCATAGGCCAGGGGCTGGTGACTAGCACCAAAGGCGTAAATCCCGATAACTGGGAAGGTATTGCCTTTATAAAAGAAAACAAGCACCACAGAGTAAGAAAGCGGAAAAAAAGTAAACACTAAGTACAAGAGAAGTGTTGAAAAGTAAATGGGCCAGAATACAAACCCAAAAGAAAGTACAACTACAACTGAACAAGTACAATAGAAAAGATAACAGCTGGAAGGACGGAAGCGGCTCCTGGGTCGTCCTCCTCGGATCCTACCTGAAGGGTAGGTACAGATGGCGCAGCTCCTGGTCGTCCACCACGGATCCTACTTGAAGGGTAGGTACAGATTGCCTCCTCCATGCTCTCGCCCGTCAACCTCCTCAGTGTGTCGTCTCGTCGTCTAGTCCTCCTCAGGGTACTGAATCGTCGTGTAGTCCACCTCCAGGTACTGACTCGTCGTGTAGTCCACCTCTAGGTACCGTCCAGTCCTTGAACACTCGACCTCCGTCAGTACTTCCCGTCGTCTGCAACCAACACAACGAGGTGCGGGCATAGCCCGTGCAGGGGTGAGTATAATGATACTCAGTCGGGACCCCGAGACCCTCAAGGTCTCACTAAACCAACAAGGATAACCACAAAGAAGATCTCAACAGATAACCTCTACTTAGGTATATGCCCATACATATACCTAAGTTATCAAGTAACCCATATCAATCATGAGGAAACACAAGGATTGTGAAATCAACGGATAACCACTACCCAGGTATATGCCCATACATATACCTAAGTTATCAAGTGACCCATCTCAATCATGAGGTAAACACAAAGGTCAAAAGATTCGGCTCAAACCAGGATTTTCATTAACAAAACCGTAACTGCTGAAGAGCTCCGTCTCTGGAGTGTACAGTGGTCCTATCACGACTCCGAGTTACTGCTCACTAACCTAAAACTGCTGAAGTACTCCTCCTGTCGAGTACCGTGGGTCTGCGGCCAACTACCGGGCGCTCCGTCCGCTGAGGGTATGTCGCCAAATTCCGGGTGCTCTCCCTAATAGCCTAAAAAGGTGCTCCTCCGGTCGATTACCGCGGGTTTTCTGCCAACTACCAGGCGCTCCGTCCACCGTGGGTCTGCCGCTAAATACTGGGCGCTCCGTCCACTGGGCTAGTCGACTCACTCCAAGTCGAGTCGGTCAAGCAGTCATCAGGTCTCAGTCGTATACACGGTCTCCGTACTCCGCTCGCTCGTCTCTGGGAGGGTCCGCTCCACGAGCTACAGGTCGATACTACAAGTATCTCAAAGTCCCACGAGGAAGTATCTAAAAGTACCGCCTTGTCATAGGGGTCTCAACGCAAGAGACGACGCGTCAATCAGACGCCCGGTCTGTGAGTTACTAGCCTTTTCGTCCCAGGGGCCCGGTTGGTTTCGTGTGCAAACCAACCCGGCCGTAACTCAACTATACCCCGAACACTCATAGGGTATACTCATAGGGACCGTTTCTCAACGTGATCACCAACGCCACTGACGGTTCGTCAAACGGACGTCTGGTCTGAAAAATATCATCTTTCTCTGTTCTAGGGGCCCGGTTGGATTTCGGGCACAATCCAACCCGTCTATAACCCAACTGCATCCAAAACTCGGGAGGAGGATGCCAAAAGTTCTGTATCATCAACAGGAATGCAACGCAACAGACGGCGCGTCAATCGGACGCCCGGTCTGGAAGTTATTGGCTTTTTCGTCCTGGGGGCCCGGTTGGTTTTTAAGTTAAAACCAACCCGACCATACTCCAACTGCGTCCAAACCTCGAGCGGAGTAATCCAAATTATCCTTCTTCCTTAGAGGAATCCATCAAAGTTGACGGCACGTAAATCGGACGTCCGTAGATCAAGATATGATTGTTTTCGCTTCGAGGGCTCGGTTGGTTTCGTGTACGAACCAACCCGGCCGAACCCAAAGTAATCTAAAACCTTGAGTGCAAAATACCGAAACGACCGTCTCAATCCAAGGATCGTGTTTCCGCTGACGGCGCGTCGTTCGGAGGCCCGTAGCTCATGTTACGGGCAAAATACCGAAAATGGTCCGAAGATGGGGGGTCCGGGCCCGGGCCGACCCCCCCCCCTTGGGTCGGCCGAACCGGGTCGACCCGACCCGGTCCAACCCGGCCGGTCCCTGTCCGGTCCGGCCTGGGCGCGGCCCGGCCTGTCGGACCGGCTGAGCATCTCAGGTGCTGCGGGGCGCTGCCCCCGCGGGTTGGAGGTGTCGCGGCCCCGCGTGGGATCGCGCTGATTCAGCGGGCGCGGCATGTCGCCGCGTCCCGTGCGGGCGAGCTGGACCCGCACGGCCGTGGGTCCACTGGCCGCCGCCGCCGCGGCCCTGTCCGGCGGCACGCCGGGGCGCCGCCGCGCCGCCGGCGGCTTCCGCGGGCCACCGTAGTTGTTCCGGTGGTTCGTTTTCCTTCCCGTCTACGCCGTTGCCCCTCCCGGGTTCCGTTCTTCACTGCGGGGTCATCAAAATGCCCTTGCGTCACGTTTTTTCGTCGCCCGCCAAATCCGCACAACCACGAAGAACGACGGAGGGTTGTCGGGCCGTGTTCATTTGGACCACACCCTCCGCGTTAGAATAACAACAACGGGAGAATTATGCAACACATGAAACAAAAATTTTAATAAATTAAAAGTGTTCATATGAATCCGTTTCTTTAATTTTTAAAGAAACGTTCACAGGAATATAAAATAATTATTCACCACAACCCCTACCTCGTCAATTCGTCGCACGCGGGTTCTTCGCGGATTAGATCGCCGCGGAAGGAGGCGATCATCGCGTCACAGAAGGCATCACGTCATCACGGAAGGGCGTCGCGTTGTCGCGGAATACGGTGCACGTCGACGAACTCCGAGGTTCAAGAACAACAGATTTTATTTTAATAATTAAATCCGTGCATTGTTAAAAACCACAAAGGAGTTTAAAAAAAAGAAACCTGAAATCTCTTACCTCAAACAGAAGATCGAAGATTTCGTTGCGGAAGAAGGAACGTCGCAGAAGAACGTCGTGGAAGAGGAAACGTCGGGGTCGCGGAACACGGCGTCGCGTCGTCGATTTCCGCGGTTCAGCGTTCTTCGTCGGAGGCCGGCGTTCTTCACGTTCTTCGCGAAGAAGGGTGAAGGCAAAAGAGTTCTGTCAAAAGCCTCCCTACGTATAATCCTCAAGATGTGGCGTTGGTCTTATTTTATTACTACACCAACGGATTTCAAACCGGTTAAGAAACAAAAAAGAGATAAGTAATGACCCATTAATTCGTAGAATTAATTCAACGAAATAAACCGCCCAATTAATTCAACGAAGAAAACCACCCAATTAATTGGTGCGTTAAGAAATTAAGAAAACGAGTCAGTTGACTTTCATAATGACGGGTTTTCGCGGGTGCATTACTTAGCGGAAAAGAAATGGTGGGGCTCGTGCGGGCCCCACCTCACAAATATCCTACCAAGAGGGTAGGATATTTCTGGATAGCACCCTATCCGCATCGACTCAGCTTAAGCTGCTTTAAGTGGCTTCAAGTGGCTTCCAAGCGGCTTAAGTGAAATAAAATAAAGTTTGTCAAACAATTTATTTTATTTCTTAACTTTAAGCCCAAAAAATTAAAAACTACACCCGAGCAAACGCAACTCCAGAAGAGGCGTTTATAAGCAATTATCGGCGCTGAGATTCCATCGGTTCCCTCATAATTCGATTCCGAGCACCAGTTCAAAAGTTAGAAAAACCCGCTCGTCCGTTCACTGAACGTACCCAAGCCAAGCTTCGGAAAATGATTTCGGGCACACCGGGCCTCGGAATCAGGTGCCATCAGAAACTGCGGTCTTGTGAAATTCCAAAGAAAATTAAGAAAAAAATTTCCTTGTAATTTACGGGTCTTTACATTTTCAAAATATTTTTATCTCTTTAACATTATTTTTCAACATTATCTTTGATTTTTACATATTATCTCTTTAGAATTTACCCCAAAATATTTCATCAATTTCTCCTTGCTATAATTATTTTCCTCTTTTTTGGTGTTTATCAAAATTTTAAAATCATAAAGGGGGATAAATATTTTAAAATTCAATGGTATAGTATTTTAAAATTTATTCTAAAGAATGGTGAATTAATTTTTAAATTTTATAAAAAAAATTCTCTCTCATAATAAATTATTTTCAATGGTGCTAATTTTAAAATCTCTTAGATTTTTTTTCATTATAGTTGTTAAAAACATTCATTATTTGATTACTTATTTATCTCATTGAATATATGTTAAAATATTAGATTTATTTTTATATGTTTTAATCTTAATCTATGCTTAATTTTCATTTATAAGTTGAGTTTTTTTATCATTAAAAGGGATCTGTTATTATAATTATCACTTTATTGTGGTGTTTTAATGATAAAAACAATCTAAATTTTATCTAATGCTTTCATTTAAGTTATTTTATTGATTTTTTAAATTAAAATTGGTGAATCACATGAAATATTATGTATTATTAAATTATTGTTAAAGGAATTAAATTTTCCCTTTCCTCTATTCATGTCTGTCGAAAGATCCAAATATATTCAATGAAGTGATTAAAAGGAAGTAGAGTAGGATCCACTTCAAGGTGCAAAGTTTCAGACTGTGTTTAGAATAAGAAGTTTTCAAAAAATGACACCATATAGTTGGTAGATGTATAATATCTAGCTGATTCCAATTCCATAAGATAGGAAGCCTCCATGTAGTCTATTGGATACTCAGTGGTTGGTATTGGGCATTGTGTGGCATCGATAAGTATCCAACAGGGACTCGTTAAATATTTTTAATATAACCATTATAATGTCTCATTATAGTTTTGATGCACCTGTTTGTTATAGAACATACCTTGGCATTATTATACCTATATATGGACCCCCCACCCTTCTCTATAAGTAATCACCTTGAAATTTTTTTATCCTTACTCCCAGAAAAGTGCTCTCAAGATCGATTTAATGGTGAATCTATATAATTCTAAATTCTCCCAAGATCCTTCATGTTATAAAAATAATAAAATAAATAAAATATTATCAAAATATCTTATTCCTCCATTGTACATAAATATATCAATTTTTTTTGAGTGGTGTGCAAGGGTTTTCTTAAAGGGAACCTCTTTTTTCCTCAACCCTCTTTCACCGATTGTTCACACTCTGCAAAAGTGTTATATTGGTTACATTACAATCGAAGACAATAAATAGGGGGTTACCAAGACATAATTGTGAGGTATGTCTTATTGTTCACTAATGAGACTATGGGATTTATAAAATTAGGCACCTGAATCTAGGGGTATAGATGTAAGGGCACAAATCATGATTTAGCTTAAATCCTTATAAATTTTGATTATCTCCTATTTACATTTATATATTTCATCATTAAATATCATATCACATACTTTTATATTTTTCTATGAACATTTACATGGTATAATTACATTGATATTTGTTTTATAAACTCAAATAAAATTTATCAATTATCTCGTTTTTTATTTCTTACTTGTTTATTTCAAAATTATTTTATTATGAAATTAATCTTTTATTCTTCATTTATATGTAAAACGGATATTCACCCCCTCTCCTTCTTCCATAATCTATTTCCATACAATCTGTTAACAAAACATGTTATATTTTAAAAATAGTTTTACTTTTTTACTTTATTAAAGAAAATATTATATGAATTGTTTAAAGTAATGAAACATAATTTTGGCTATTTGAAAGTTTTTGGGTGTGAGATTTCTATTTAAAATACTAATGATAACATGGATACATTTTATTCTAAATAAAATTAAAGAATTATTCTGGGTTATTTTATGCGACATAAACAATATGTAGTATGTAATAAAGGCACTATGATTTTAGAAGAATGAGTTTATGTAAATTTTTATGAATATAAATTAAAATAGAATTACTATATTATGAAGAATATTTTTTATAGTTTAACATTTTAAAATAAGAAACACAAAATTATGTTATACCTATTATGGTGAAGATTACTCATTATTATTTTAATCCTAAATCATTGAGAATTCACAATGATCACCCTGTTGGTAATGTTATTTAATTTTTTTTTATTTTAAACTAGAAAATGTATTTTAAATTTTTGTAAAAATTATTACGTTGTACATGATTTTGTTCATAATAAAATTATTAATGATTTAACATATTCTAATTATAATATTTCTATTACCTATTAACATAATAATTTTCAATTAATAATGTTTATAATATATTTGAACCACATATAATATACATTTTATTACATTTGCATAGATTTTTTAGACCTAATATGGTTAAATATGGTCAATATTTTTTGAATAAAGATATACTTGTAACTCAAAGTTAATGTCAAGAAGAATGTATATGTTTTTATGTCTAGTATTTCACTATCTATAAGATAGAATATATTATAAATTTCTTATCTTTTTATTATTTTCAAGGTTTTAAATTTTTTCCAATGGATGTTATGTTAATTTTTAAAAGTTTTTATTCTTGAATAAGTATATGTTAATTAACCACGTGGTTTTGAGAATGAAAAAAATTACAAATCAATTCTTTCAATTATCAAAGGAATTATATGGTCTTAAAAAGGAACATGGTTCTTCGTTTGAAATATATTTTTTATTTTTAATAAATAACGGTTTTAAGAAAACTAAAGTTGATCCTACTTGGTCTATTAAAAGGATTTAAAATAACATTTTAATTTTTATAATTTATATTAATGATATTGTGTTTGGATCTTAAAGTGAATTACTCTATAAAGAATTTTATAACATTATGAAGAACGAATATGAAAGATATAAATGAGTGAAGTCAATTTCATTCTAGGAATTCAATTCAATTTAATAAATTATGGAATATTTTTAAAGAAATCTAATTATTCTATGGAATTATTAATATATTTGGTTTAGATTCTGAAGAAAATTAGAAACTCTATAGAAAATAATTTCAAATTGGATATAGATAAATCTTGAAAATATATAGATTCAAAAATATTTAGAGGTATGATTAGTAGTTTGTCATATTGGAATTATTTTAGACCTTATATTATGTTTATTGTGTGTTTATGTACAATTTTAAAATTTTATCCAAAATAATGTAATCTAAAATTTATTAAAATAATAATATCATATGTTAAAGGAAATATACATTCAGAAATATTTAATTCTAAATAAATTTTTTTGATCTCATTAGCCATTTTGATTCCAATTTTAGAGGATGAAGACTTTATAGAAAATTTAATTCTATTATGTGTCAATTTCATTGTAAAAACATAATCCCAGGGAGTTTAGAGAAATAAAATTCAGTTTCTCTATCAACTATTGAAAGTAAATACACATCATTTACCTCATGATTTTCTCAATCACTGTATATTAAACAAACATTATTTGAATATGGTTTTAATTTTACAAATATTCCTATTTAGGTGAAAAATATTCTTCAAATTCAATTTTAAAAAATAATTTACAACATTTAATATAAAAACATATAGATTTAATTTTATCATAGAGTATGTTAATAAAGTAGATATTTTTTTGGAATATTTCTCAATTTATAATTAATTTTCTAATATTTTTACTAAATCCCTGGATACAATGAAGTTTGAGAAAATTATGTCCAGACTTGGAATAATGGATTTTATGATTTTATTCACTTATTTATTGTGAATTGTAAATTATTTTTCTTACTATTTAAATTTTTATTACTTCTATAAGAATGTTTAATTTTTATCTCTTATCTTTTTGAAAAATTTAAAAAAGGAGATAACAATAGGAAATGTTGTTTCGGTTTTTAAAATTATAAAACGGGTGAGTTTTTTAGTTTATTGAGTTTTTTAGGATTGAGATTGTAATTAAGAAAATTTTTTATTATTGAAGTTTTAATTTTATTTAGTTTTTTTTAATATAAAAAATACCTCAAGTGATTTTAATGGATAATTATAAATTCTTGCAATAATTTATTCCCTATAACATGTGTTAGACTAAATTTATTTAATTAATTGTTCTTTAATTTCTTATTATTGATTTTTTTTATATTATTATTTATTATTATTTTGGTTATATTTTTTGTAATATTAGTCTTATGAATTTTTTATACCTTTATGCAGCTATTTATATATTATGTCTCAATTTTTGAATGTTTCATTAAACCTTTATTCATATTAAAAAAGATTCTCTTTACCATTACATGAAACAATTTTTTACCTATATATAGAAAGTAGAAATATTGTTTTCCTTTTATGAATGTGTTATTATACCTCTACATAAAGGATATTATTTACTTCTATCCTTTATAAAGGTTAAAAAATGTTTTTATGACCTTTTTCAAACTCAAATATAGCCTTTTAGTATAATTTTAAATTTGTTTGAAAAAATTATGAAACATTTAAAATGACCTTTATGCCGATTGTATATTTTGAATTATAACTTTATAGAGTCTATATATTTTAAGGCCTACCTTTATGTAACATAAACTTTACAAGAAAATACCTCTACACAAATATGGATGTTCTTTGATACTTTATTATTTTATATTTATTTTTACTATTCATCCATATTAGAGGTTTTAATTTTCTATATTTTATTATATAAATAATTAATAATTTTTTAGAAAATATGTGAAAAGTTTTGTATTTTTTTTTAAGAAAATTTAGATGATGATCAAAAACAATTTGGTAGACTATTTTTCATGATGTAAACCTACATCATGAAATTTAAATATTGGGACTTTTTTTATTTTAATTCATATATTATTTTTAATGATTATTATTTGTAATTGGTATCTAAAAAATATCCTTAGAAAAATTAAAAAAAACAATATTAAGAGTTTTAACATATATTATAGTTTTTAGATATTAGTGTGTATATTTTAAGAATGTATTTAAAAATTGAAATTTTATAGAAAAAACTCTTGATTATTGGGATATTCTTTCTTTATTATTATCAAAGATATTTTATTTTGTTTAACAATGTAATTAAATTGGATTAACTCATTCTAAAGTCTTTGAATATCAACAATAATTATGGAAACTAGTTTCTCTCTTAGATAATTTTGTATTATTATTAATATTATTTTAAATTATTTTATTTTTTGGAGAATGGTTGAAGTAATTGAAGATCATATTTTAAGGAATTGATTATTACAACCTTTAATACTCAAACAAATAAATGTTTTTCTTATTAATCTATCTACATTGACTTATACATAATGGTTTTTTATGTCAGTATTTATTTTTTCTATTCACCTCTCTTATTCATTCACTTAATGATTTATACATTCCATTCCGAAAAAATATATATTTTAGTTAAGAAACATGGATTATAAAGTGGGTATCTTCTATTTGTGACTACAATATTCAAAAAAAATTGGTGGTTTATACCTTACTCAAATGATACATATTGTAACACTTTATAACAACCCTTGAAAATTTATTTTTCCTTGTGGATGTATATCTGTTTGGATAGGTAGGTTTTAATTGAGTTATGATTCCACTTTAAAAATTAGTTCCTTAGTGAATACCATTCCTATTAAGAAGTATAGTGTTGTAAATAGTATATATTAGTTCACATTGAACCGGACTATAACAATAAAAAAATTTCACTCTCATTATTTTTAGACTTCTTCTTATTGTTTAATGTGCATGATAATTAACCATGATATTAACTATAATTAAATTATATATTTAGTTAAACTATTTGAATTTTAAAATTTTTGATTCACCCCCACCAGACCTTTTTTATCTTAACCATTAACTAACAACATGAACAATAATTGATATCTTACACAAACTAGGAACAAAATATATTTTTAATTAAAGGTAAAGATATATAAAAAAGTATTTCATTGCTTAAAATTTATTAAGTTAATTAACCCCCCCCCCCCCCACACACACACAAGACACCCCCATTGGTGGTATCTTGAAACTCTTAGTTGGCATATTGGTAAATTCTCAATACTTATTGTTATTAATGGTCATTTAAAAATGATGGATTTTTCAATGATGTTGATGGAATATCTAATCACCTAGATTTTAATTACATTGAATAATTTAGATCCACTACTAGATCCTTAAATATTATCATACGAAGGAATAAAATGAATGAAGATAAAATTAAAAACATTTATAAGATGATTTATATATATAAGTATAAAAAAAATATATAAATGATCAATTACATTTGATGAATGATATTTTAACATATTTAAAGAATTGTATTTACAAAATAAATGAATTGAATTTGATATATATTCACTCAAACCAATTATTGACATCACGAATGATCAAATAGAGGTAATGGATAAAAGTATTGTATAAATTGAATGAAAATTTATCTCAATAAATAAAAGATAAGCTAAAAAGTATTATAAATAATTTATAATAAGAAAAAAATAAACTCAATGTATAATATATTAGTGAAACTGGATAAATAAGTAAGAAATAAATATAAATAATACACATGGAAAATCAATACATTAGAAATTATTTAAATAACTCACTATATTGAAAAAAAAGGTCTTAGTTATGATGATATTCCAAAATAAGTGTAAAATAATCCCTTTTTTACTTCATAAAGCAATAACATAGGAGGAATAATTACTCATCAATGGTACATCTTAAAAATAAAATATATTCACATATAAGTTCAAATTAATTGAATGGAATACATAAAAAATATGGTAAATTAATTCATATAAGAATATATGAATACATTTGCAACATTTTTTATATGTGTAAGAATAAAATAATAGATTGTTATTGTACAATAGAGTTCACTAAGAACTATGAAATTAGAAGAAGAAAAATCAAATTTTAATTATTATAAATCACATAAATAAATTTTATGTATATTATTATAGTGATTTTATTTGTAATTACATTGTATCTAATTATTTTTATGAAATTAATTAAAAATTAAATTCAAATTATATATAAAAAATATTCCAATAAAAATATAAAAGAAATAAAAGAGGAATGAATTAATTCCATTGATTTGATTAATATTTCTATAATGATAAATTTATTATATGTAGTAATTCAATTTCTAAAAAATATTTTTCTTGTAAGGAGAAGAAGAAGATATGAAAGGTTATGAGATATAAAAAGGTTGAAAACATTTTATAATATTGGTGAAATCCAAATAAGGGAAGACTGCAGTGGATTATAATAGAGGGTTATAAATGAAAGACTATAAAATATGAGGTTTTCTAGACTATAAGTATATGTTTGGAATGGGTAAAGAGGTTCCCTCAAGGATGTAATGGGTGGGTGATGGAATTGTGAACTATGGTTTAAATTCGATGAATATATAATTGTGACTTACTGGATTTAACTGGTAGAGTGGATAGTGAAATAATAGTTGGAAAATAGTGTAGTGTTCATAAGTGGGATTACATATAAGACAAACATAGTTAACATAAATCTCAAGAAAAATGTTGAATAAATTATAAATCAGAAACAATGGTTGATGAATTTTTTTTAAGTGTTATAAACCTAATCTGAGTTGTTAAGCATAAAAATCACAGGAAAGGTGAAAGATAATTATAATTTTAGTTATAAAAAACAATAAACTCACTTAAATTGATGAGGTAACAATGACTAACCTGTTATCCCCATAAAAATAATTACATTACAGGGGATAGCAGAAAGGAAATGGTTATTCGGAAAAGGGGGAGTCATATATTGAAATGAGAAATATTAAAGGAAATTTTAGGATTAATAATTTCCCATATGTAATCATTTATTATTTCCCAAATACTTTTATCTTATATAGATAGTAATAACTATGGAACGATTCATAATCCAATTAATTTATTGAGATTGTTATTAAATGATGAGTTATACGAGGTAATGTATATGAGAGTCTAATAGCTGGATTAATTTATCAATTTATATTAATAATTTCCCAAAAATAACAATATTATATAGAATTGATTCTATAATAGTCTTTATAAATGATTAATTAGAAATTATAAAATGTGATATATGAATGAAATTTTGAGAAAAACAAAATATTTGGATTTATATGTCAAAAGGGAAGAGATAGTGGTATGGGTGGAAAAAAATACAAATGGGGATATTTTTGTACCTAATGAATGATGTATTTATTTGATTTATCATTAGTCTATAAAGAAGAATAGGTTTCCATAATTAGATATTCATGAAGATGATACGTCACACTAGAGATATATATGGGATGTTTGGGATGATTTTTTGAAAGGATTGATATAAGACCTATACAACATTTGAAATATGTTTATTATGATGATATTGTTTTTGTAAAAATAATGATAAATATTGTAATTAATTTGTTATTTATAGATAATTTATAGTCCATTAGATGAAAAAAGTATAATATTAGACATATAACATGAGAGGTGATATATATATATATCCATGAGATATATGAGTTATGAAAAAAATATTGGTTTTATATTTTATAACTAGAATTATGGATAAAATTCTCCATGTGTCAGAGTACTATATAAGTTGTTTTCACATGAATATTTTTTAAGGAGGAAATATTGGTACAACATGTGTGGTGTTTTGATATTACGATAGGTGATAGAAGATATCACTAAACACAAGAATCATAGACCATCATAGGTTGTTGTTCATCATGTAGAAAGTGATATAAATATATATATATATATGTCATATAGAATAAAATATGACTATTAGTGCATTGATGGTTATATAATTGTAAATAACATATAATAAAATGATACATTGTATAAAAATATTGGTATATCATGTATAGTGATATGATTATATTATTGTAAATTTTATGGTGCCCTGTTTTGGTATTGTAATAAAATCAAGAATAGTGTACATCAAGGATATTGATAAAAATATAAGTAGATAATAATAAATACATGATTATTTAATTTCACAATTTATATGGTTATTAAAGAGTAATATAACATCACAATGTTAATTTATATATAATTAAAATTATATTGATGTATTTTCCAAAAATTACTGGTGGAAACAATTGATGAAGAAGCATAGTTGATAGATTTTAGGTTACTTCACACACAACATTATTTAATATTAGGAAAATTTTTATTTAGTGTGGGTAAGGACATATCCCAACATGGGAAGTGATAGGAGCTTAAACAATAAAATAAATAAACATCAATATATCCCATATAAAAATAACCAAATATTAATAAATATACCTAACTGATCAAGTATAATTATATATCCATCCGAGGATGATTTATTACCTATGATTTTATAAAGCTATGTTAAAAGGATGATGAAATGTTAATAGTTGAAAATATCTTACTTCCCATTGAAATAAATTTGATAAATCTAAATAGTATAAAGAGGTAGACTATGTTAGAAGTAGAACTGGGGACTTGTACAAAAATGGAAATTTGAGTTTTTATCTTGTAAGGTTTACATGATATCCTCTTAAAATAAATATGGTGTTGAGATGCATGGTATGTGGTTATAAATTTAATATGGTCATAAAGGAGTTACTCCCTACACATCTACACATAAGGAAAAGAGGAATTAAATTTGATACAAATGTGAGAGAAAAGGGTGCTAGAGTAAAAAAGAGGATTCATTTCATAGAGGTCAGATATATATCACTTTAAAACTATCTATAGGTATGGGAACACCATATATTATAGAGAATATCCATAATTAGTTTAAGAGAGTGAGCTATCATTTCAAATCTAGATACACACATAGTAGAGGTAAGATAAAGAAGATAGGGTGGATATTATCCTACTTGAAATTGGGGAAGTTATTCCAGTGGCTATATTAAATATTATCATAGATTAAAAGTATTAGATTATCTAACACTATTAAAATAAATAAGATGAGAGAAAAATTATTTTCCATCTAAGAGGGTGAAATTTTTACAATGTTTTCTTATATTTTTTCAGAAACTCAAATAGCATTGATCCAGCTCCGGCACAATGGAGTACCCCAAGTTCACTTTGGGAGAGTAACCCTTGGGAGCTTCCCCAAGATATCATATTGATCATAATCATTAATATGTATCCTAAAATAGAATAATAAATAGAAAATTTGTTATTATGAAGGAGGAGAAGTGTAATTCCTCACATTTTGTGAATAGTACCACATTGGGGTGAACCAAATAAATATGGTTTCACTCTATCCACTGGAGATAATAAACAATTTCACTCAATGTTCGTTATTATTCAATTTTAATGGATTTATATCACTAAATATATTTTATTAATCTACTTAAAAGTTCCTTTTTTCATATTTAATTGATGATTGATTTCCATTAACTTTTTCTTCTTCAATAAATTATGTTTCTTAATCCTCAATGAGATAATAATAATGATATTTTTAAATTTTAGCTTCATATTTATCATAATATTAATTTAACTCTTTTTATTTTAATCTATTTGATATATTATTTTCTTCCATCTCCTTCACATAACTAGAATTATTATTTTTTGATTCATTTATTAAAATACTTTTAGACCTTAATTATTATTTTAAATCCTAAAATATTGATTTATCTATTCCATATCAACATTTTCCATTATTTTTTATTATTGATAAAACAAATTCTTCCACAATATCAAAAATATTCTATAATTGGTTTCTTATCATACTGAATATCATATGGGGTTACCTTTTTTACTTTGATTAAGTATGGATTTGTTTTATAAAAAACATCATTTTCACCACTTCCATTGAAAAATATTATTTTATACACATTTAATGGGTACTATATTTATTTTTTTGTTTAGTGTTTGGATTATTCTTTCATTAACACTAATTCAATATAGATTTTTCAATGATGAAACATTATACTCAATACTATGTTTCTATAATTAATTCTCCAACTCCAAGAAATTAAAATTTAATCTATTATTATATTATATATTTATTATCATACTTTCACATTTATTTTCCAGAAAATATCAAATACCTATATATATAAATATTTTTATTTTTATTTATGTTCATGAACATGATACATTCCATTAGATAATGATCATAATTAATAATATGTTAATCATTTCACATTTTAGTATCATTTTGAGTCAGGGGACCATTAACATTCTTATATAATAAATCAAGAACGAAAATATACTCCTATTCTAAGGTTCATAGGTATTACTAACCATAATTTATTATATACAAGAAATATATGTCTTCATCAAATGTCCCTTACAAATGAGAATGTTACTTATTACCTTGGAATTAATTATATTACCCATACTTTTTTTATGTATGTGGACCAAATGTATATTCCATAAACTATTTTCTATAACAAAATAAAAAATATATGTTCTATTTATTATCCTATTTATATAGGTCATCATAAGTTATTATATCATTGCTTAAGACACGTATATTCCTAATTTTTTATTAGTAATACCTTGTAATAGAATGAGTCTTCAAGTCTAAAGTAACACAATTTTATTTTTACTCATCAATTTGTGACATAGTTTATCCACAAAGAGTGACTATATGTTCTTTACATATTCTTCATATTTATTCATATTTATTTTTTCCTTTATCTTCACTTAATTATTTATAATTTTGGGACTACCTATATTTTTATTCATATGCGATAAAAACATATTTTCAAGGATTTATGAATTATTATTATTTATCACTTTTAATGATAATTCAACCATTTTTTAATTTGTATTCCTCATAGCATGAACCCAATTCTCATCTCCAGTTACTTAATCAAAGCATTTAAGATCTACCGATGGTATGTATAATGCTTGTTGTAGATTCTTAATCCTCTTTATTGGCATTTTACGATCACTAATTATGTTATATCTATCAATTTCAACTGCTCTATTTTGCCTCTAGCTAGATACTGAATTTTTCCCATCATTTTCATTATTAGAACCATCTTCAGAATCAGCCTCTAGAACTATTGAATCCCCTAATCTTCTTATCTCTTCATCACTCTCCTCCCAAGGATGGTCATTTATTTTCTAAATTTTTTTCTCATTCTCCATTATAGTTACATCATGGATTTCAGCAACATTTCCCAAAATTTTATTGAAGAATTTATATGATTTTATTTTCTTTGAGGATGCAAGAAATATCCTTTCATCCCCATGGGATTAAAATTTATTATGTTTCTACTTATTTATAATGAAAAATTTACTTCTAATGTCTCAAACTGACTTCAAAATTTGGTTCTTTCCATAACATAGCTCATATGGAGTCTTCTCTTATTTTGGACAAAATAAAGCTCTATTTGATTTGTAGACTAACGTCATCACTGATTCATTCCAAAACTTCTCTAGTAGGTATGTCTCAATGGGAATTTTTCTGTCGATGTTGTTGAAAATTATGTTTATTCTCTCAACTACTCCATTATTTTGTGGAGTTATTACTACTAAAACATGGTGGCTTATCCCATTTTCTCGAAATAATCCTCCACCTGGCAATTTGTGAACTCGTTTCCATTATCTATTCTGATCTTATGGATTTTCTAACTATGCATCATTTCAAATTCCGATAGATATTTTGAAGGAAACTAAAGACCTCAGAATTATGGGTGATGATTGATACCCATTCCATTATACTAAAATCATCAATAATGAGAACATAGTATCTCCACCCATCAATATCTCTTGGTGAAATAAGTCTACACACATCTATATTCACTAGTTCAATAACCCCTATTGGCCTTTTCTCTTTTGCCTTAAATGTATTTTGAATGATCTCCCATTGTTGAAAATCACTTATTATATGAGTATGATTACGTGATAACCTAGGGATTTCATGAGAAGCATCATATTTCACTAAATATTCCATGGACATTTGGATGAAGTGACCAAGAAATTTATGCCATAAATTGTTTTCCTCTTCCTTGGAAAGAAAAAACATATGTAGAGACCCGAAGCATGACGTACATGGACATTACATTACTTTTGCGGAATACTTAGTACATAACAAAAACACACACAAGGATCGTAATAGTTTAGTGTCTTTGGAAACTCAGAATATAATCTTCTAATCGTGGTGAAAGATCTTCAACATCTCCCATAAAGATCTTCCTTTTTTTTTACCTAAAACATTTCTTTATATCCTGGGGAAAAGAAAACATAAAAGGGTGAACTCAAATGCTCAGTAAGGGTAAACAAAAGAAATATCAATCACATAATATTCATAAGAACATAACATTTTGGAAATATTAACCTGAAAAAGAGAGCATGATTTCATAACATGGGATAAATCATAGTAGTGAAATGAAATCCCAATAATCATAACTTAAAACATGAAACTTTGTGGCATACACACATAATCATAGAGAATCATATCTAATTAGTCAAGACTCATTGCCAAGACTATCTTAGTGGACAAAGTCCATTTCTGAACCGAGTCACCCTCGTTTCAGTCCTGTTTCACTGAACCGGTATAACCTACCATTCCAGCCATGTCTATCTCATGAGATATAAAATCTTTACCCAATGCATTTGAGGGAGATATAGGTCCCACCCATCTTATAATGATACCATTATTATGTGTACCACAAAATCATAAACCATACATCATAGCATAACCCATGTAATAAAAATGGGAGTCTTAAACATCATGACATCATAAAAAAATTCATATAAGATAAAGGAATTCATAAAAATATTTCCATCAAAACATAATCAAATCAATGTAATAATAGGGATAAAAATAGAACCCTATATTATCTTAGATGGAAAATAATTTTGATAAAACACTTGAACTCCGTTCTTGAAGAAAATATCCTTTCTACTTCAAAAACATTTTCCTTTTTTAACATGTCATACAATTTTAAACTAAAAGAAGTTGTTTAAAAATAAACTTGAAAACTTGTAAAGTAAGCTTCTTGGAAATAATGTTTTAAAAATCCATTCATGCCATATAAGTTTAAAAAAAACATTTTTCTCGTACATTTGTCGGAAAAGTCAAAAAGTACCTCGTACGAAAAACGACAAAAGATTCCTTTCATATCTTTTACTAAAAACTCACCGAAGGGTAAAATTGTATTTAAACAGTTGTAAGTGGATGGAAACAATATTACATATTGAGGAAACATGGATGTGGATGATAAAATATACCCCAGTAAATTCCAAAGTATAAACAATCTCAGATAAAAATGAGATTGTGATATTTCCCTTACCTTATGTCCGATATGCTTTGTACATATCCAAACATCCTGTATAATGATTTAAATAATGTCATTAACTTATTAAATAATCATATTCATTGTTATGATATCATATATGGTTCACTTATGACTTTATATTACCCTTTCTTTTGTAAATTCCATGTTAAAGAAGCGTTTTGGGTAAAATCGTTTCATTTATCGTAGGTGTTTGGACTTGTTGTTCTTGACATTATTATTAATTATATATTGTTTTACTTACTTCCAGAATATAAAACATGATTTATATATCATATATATTCAGTATATATATATATAATAGATAGATAAATGAAATGAAACACACCGTTCATGGAGACGGTAGTCCGTACATACGCATGAACGCTATTTTCCTTTCCTTATTGTCTTGAATGGAAGTAAGTAGATGACATACATATATATATACATAAATACAGTAGATTTAACATGTCATATATTTCATTATTATTCCTTATATATACTTTATAAACATTCATTAATGGTTAATGTGGAGAATGAATCTCATTGCGTCGTGGAGACGGTAGTCCGTACGTACGCACGAGCGATGATATCATTCTCATGATCGTGAACTTTTGTTGAAGTGTATGTATACTATTTCAGTATCAATATCACTTTATAATAATAATATATAGTTACTCATTACACCATTATACCCATCCAATTAAGGTGGTGGCGGAAAATAGATTACACCACGGCGTGGAGACGGTATTCCGTACGTACGCACGCGCGGTGATTTCCTTTTTCTATAGGATGGATAGAAGGTTAATTAGAGTTGTTTCATATTTATAATAACATATCAATATATAATAAATACTGATGTTATTACTTTATCATGAAACAACTAAATAAGAAGAAGTTGAAGAAGAAAGAAATTGAAAAAGATCAGTAATGGATATTACCTCTTTTTGACGTGCCTTTTCTTAACCATCACTAAAAGAACTAAGGATGGTATTTGAAGAAGACCAGGACCTCTAGGATGATAGTAGGGAAGTGTAGAATATATTTTGGCAGGGGTTTGACGAGCTTGAATGCTCAAATTGGTGTGAGGAGGAGAGGGAGGAGGTGCCCTTTTATAAGGGAGGAGAGGGGCACCTTAGGAAAATCTCAAAATATTATTTTATATTAAGGTCCAATTCGGTTTATAATGGTTCCAAATGGTCTTATTTCGAAGCTAAAGTGGGTATGGGTCGAAATACTCTCATCCAATATGATTTAGACAAGTTTAGGTTATTATTTTAACCTTATCAATTAGATTTAACTCTAAGTTAAATAATTTAGCTTCTACCGTGTCTTTTTTTTCTTACACTATATGGTTAATAAAATTACTATATCAAGCCAAACGAACCCCAAGTTGTTCATTATTAATATATATAATCTTATCTAAGTCATTTGGCCGAACCTTATATTTTTAGGAATAAAATAACAATTAATAATATAATATTTTTAAAAAAAACTAATTTATGTCAATTTTGACACTATTTGGTACATGATTTTTATGAAATTCATAACAGAATGATAAGTTCTAAAAAAGTTACTTAAATCACCAATAAAATGTCATATTAACCTATAAAATTAGTGTAAGTCATAAAAAGTCTCAAATTACATTTATTTGGGCTTTTATAACATCAATTATGTCAATATTTCATTAATAAGACAATTACTGCATCATATTTGTGTCATAATAAATGATAATTATTTAATCCCTAAAAATTCTAAATAAATTCCTATGATGTAGATAATTGTATTAGATTTCTGGAGACTATTCATGTTTGATGTTTCATGAAGTGTATCACTAGATTAAAATTATTATACTTATAAGATTTAAGAAAGTGACAAGTTGTCACATTCTTGGGTCTTAATAATAATTAAATTATTTTCATTGAAAAAATTTAATTAAATGAATATAATCTGACCCTTAGGTGATATGGGTCGACTTTTAGTCATCCAATAAGATTTTTACATTTGTTAGGGTAATTTTAAAATATTATATTTACCCTTAATTACCCGATTTACCTTTAACTATGGTAAATAAAATTTACCATAGTTACTATTCATAATTCCCAAAAATAAAAAGTAGCTTATTAACATAATTTGGATCCACTGATTCCAAATATGGAATCAATTTTTCCAAATTCAATACACAAAAGTTGCAGAAATTAAATTAAAACTAATCTCGTTGTCGAAAGAGAACGGGTTTTTCTTTAAAACATTGCAAAAGATTGAATTGATTTAACCTACGAATTCAAGGTAAAATCAATGCTAATGACATAAATTATATTAAATGGTAAAAATATATTCTATTTACATTTTAAAACCATTCAATATTATAATTTAACCACATAAGATATTATGATGAAAAAAGTTGTTTTTAATTAAAATATAGCGTGTTTTTACTATTCATTAAAATATGAAAGTTATCAGAAAAATATCAAAACTTTATCTAATGTAAATTTTTATATCCTGATTCAAAATAATAATTTTATTTTTTCAAATTGAACTTATAAACATTTCAAAAAAAATATTTAAAGTGGGTGCGCCATCAAAAGGCGGTAAAACTGCATTTTTTAAAAAATACTTATTTTACCCGAAAATTTTATTTTGTTCTTATTCCATGTTCTAGAAAATGTGTTAGATGAATAGTAATTTTATAAAATTCAAAATTTAGTTAATAATATTCATAACGTCTAGTTCATAATAATATTATAATAATATATCGTTGTTTAGTAAAACCCAGTATTGCGTACAACACACGCTATCGAGGAAGGTCGTGATTGCGTGTAATGCAAGCCAAGTCAGGGTTCCGTGTTGTGCAAGAATACTTCGTTGTTTCGTATAATAGAATCCAACCATATTTTATTTATACATTTAATATATATATATATAAACACACTCAATGTTGCGTAGAATGACTATTATAAAACGAACTTGAAATTGTGTGTAACACGATCCATGAATAGTGTTGCGTATACTGCAAGCTAATACGGTGTTGCGTATAGTACAAGCTAAAATTGGTGTGGTGTATAATAGAAGACATCAATGAAATTAAAAGAATATTTTTCATAAAATCTCGGGTTGTTACATTCTACCCCCCTTAAAATGAATTTTGCCCTCAAAATTCGTTGGGGTTATAAATGGTTTGCTACTTGAAAATTTCTTTAATAGAAACCCATATCGTATAAAGGAATACAAAAACATGACTTTAAAAACTAATGTATGAAACGTAACAGTTACCCAAATTAACTAATCACTGGGTTTCCACATAGGAGGACATAGGTGAAAATATGGATATGGAAGAGAAATCTAACCATCATGTTCTGATAGAGAGTGGTAGAGAACATGGCTATGGAAAAGACAACAATCACAAAGCCATAGATTTATGATGATCTAGGGTACCATTTGATTCATCGGATATAAGGGCACTAGGACAACATTTTTGGTTTTCAAGATCATTTCCCTAAAGTTGAAGAATTTGAATTAGAATAAATACTTACTTTATTTTGGTACAATCTCACTGTTGTTCGTGCCATGAACAATTTTCACTTCATCTCTTAAAGAAATGAAGTTGAATTTGTTATTCGTGAAGTGTTAGCAGATCATGTGATAGAATGATGGGTCATTCCATCTGTCTCAAACAAAAGGTTAGAAAAAGTTATTAAATATACATAAGTCGATATATAGTGAGATTTATCATATATGGTTCTTAAAATGGACTTATACATTATATATCATACTGCTTAATAAAATAAAACTAGTTTATACTAACCAGGGACTTCTTGTAGGCCAGTGGTAGGCGATAAAGGCCAGTCGCACTTTGGTTGTGGGTTCGATTCCCACAGCCTTGTCCGACGCGATGGGATGTCGCCCGTCCTGCAGGTTGTCCTTTTTCTAAAACTATATTACTATAACATCCCATAAATAATATCGAAAAACAAACAATACTAACTTATTTCCAACATAATCCATTCCAATCTTTAGGCTTATCCATAATACTGCAGTCCACTCTCAGAGATTTAATACCGTCGTTGATCCCCATATATCATAAGATATATCTTGTTGGTCACATTCCAAACATTCAAAGGCCTTAATCATGTACTCTCTTGAATACCCATTGAACCTTATTGAAAACATGAGTTCTGTTAAAAGTTAACTCTTTCCACATACCAAAATCTTTAAAATTGTATATACTCAAACCATGATATCACTTAGTCTTTATATCAATCATGAGCTCATGAATACTTTCAAATATTTCATTTTCTTGTTTTCCCTTCATTATGCGCATATCATCTTTCTTCCAAAAATATCTCAATCACTTTCCAAGGTTACAGGTACCATAAAATTATTGAAAACCACAGTAGACCAATACATAAATATTCCAATATTCCACGATACTATATACAACATTATTTTGTAATCCCATTACATATACAATTAAACATTCCACCATATCGTTATAATATTCAACATCGCCAATGGTGGTCGCATGTGACTTCCCTTTGTCATTTTCCTTATGTGGTTGCTCATGTCGATCATCACTAACCCTTGTATTAGGGCATTTATTAGTATAATGCCCCATTTCCTTACACTTGAAGCATTGAAGTGTAGTAGGTTCATTTTGTGTATCCCTTCCTTTGTTTGCATCATTTGGAATCTTCTTCCCATCATTGCGGCATTCAAATGCCCGATGTCCTTACTTTCCACATTTGAAACATTTACTTGTCCCTTTAAGACAATCTCCACCATGCTTCTTTCCACACTTTGAGCATAAGGAAACATTCATCTTCTTTTCACCATTATTCTGAGATTTCTCCTTGAACTCCATCTTTCGTTTCTTGTCAAAATTATGAGATGGATAAGTAACACCAACTTCTATTTCTACCTTGATAGCACAACGTACAATTTCTTCATAGCTACTGAAGTCTATCATAGCTAATGTGCTTCGAATATTTGGTTTTAAGCCACTGAAGAATCTATCAACTTTACTTTCAGGTTGGATGATAAATCCAGATGCATACCTTGCAAGCCTTGTAAAATTCTCTTCGTATATACCAACAGATTCATCATCCTTTTGCATTAGTTCAAGAAACTCCTTCTCCATCTTTGTTCAAATAATACGAGGGAAGTACTTATTGAAAAATAAGTTCTTGAACTCGTCCCATTCCATGGACTCAATTTCATCTCTTGGCCTCGTATTCTTGATAAGATTCCACCATTGATCAGCTTCACCTTCCAAACGATATACTGCTAAGATGACTTTATCATGTTCAGAACATTGAAGAACTGAAAATATTTTTTCAGTAGTACTGATCCATTATTCAGAAACAAGTGGACCAGAAGACCCACTGAAAGAAGGTGGATGTTGCCTCATGACGGACTCAATAGAATATTGTTCCCTTCTCTGCTCATTTGGAAGTCCAGAATGATTCATAGCTTTTGTATGTATAGCAATAAGATTTTTCACTCCATCTCCCATAACATTTGTTTGTTCAGGAGGACAATCATTGCATTGTCCATTACATTGATCAACACGGTTCCTTCGGGCTCCATCCATTGTCTAAAACTGAAAAAGAATAGTGTGAGAGGAAAATATCATGCTAGGGAAATCAACATAATAAAGGGGGAGTATCCTCAATATCTAACATCTTAGGTTAAATTCTATGATCATTACAGTAGTTCTAGGACTGTATCCTATACGTATACTTATCCTTAGGGACATCCCTAGATATACCTTAGAAATATCTCTAGGGATCTCACTAATGTTTTCACATCCTAGTTTCCAAAGGTTGACTAAACCTTTCCTCTGATACCAACTGTAGAGACCCAAAGCTTGACTTACATGGACATTACATTACTTTTGCGGAATACTTAGTACATAACAAAAACACACACAAGGATCGTAATAGTTTAGTGTCTTTGGAAAATCGGAATATAAACTTCTAATCGTGGTGAAATATCTTCAACATCTCCCATAAAGATCTTCCTTTTTTTACCTAAAACCATTCTTTATATCCTGGGGAAAAGAAAACATAAAAGGGTGAGCTCAAATGCTCAGTAAGGGTAAACAAAAGAAATATCAATCACATCATATTCATAAGAACATAACATTTTGGAAATCTTAACCTGCAAAAGAGAGCATAATTTCATAACATGGGATAAATCATAGTAGTGAAATTAAATCCCAATAATCATAAATTAAAACATGAAACTTTGTGGCATACACACATAATCATAGAGAATCATATCTTATTATTCAAGACTCATTTCCAAGACTATCTTAGTGGACAAAGTCCATTTCTGAACCGATTCACCCTCGTTTCAGTCCTGTTTCACTGAACCGGTATAACCTACCATTCCAGCCATGTCTATCGGGTGAGATATAAAATCTTTACCCAAGGCATTGGAGGGAGATATAGGTCCCACCCATCTCATAATGATACCATTCTTATGTGTGCCACAAAATCATAAACCATACATCATAGCATAACCCATGTAATAAAAATGGGTATCTTAAACATCGTGACATCATAAAACAATTCATATAAGATAAAGGAATTCATAAAAATATTTCCATCACAACATAATCAAATAAATTTAATAATATGGATAAAAACAGAACCCTATATTATCTTAGATGGAAAATAATTTTGATAAAACACTTGAACTCCGTTCTTGAGGAAAATATCCTTTCTACTTCAAAAACATTTTCCTTTTTTAACATGTCATATAATTAGAAAATAAAAGAAGTTGTTTAAAAATAAACTTGAAAACTTTTAAAGGAAGCTTCTTGGAAATAATTTTTAAAAAATCCATTCATGTCGTATAAGTTAAAAAAACATTCTTCTCGTACTTTTTTCAGAAAAGTCAAAAAGTACCTCGTACGAAAAACGACAAAAGATTCCTTTCATATATTTTACTAAAAACTCACCGAAGGGTAAAATTGTATTTAAACAGTTGTAGGTGTATGGAAACAATATTACATATTGATAAAACATGGATGTGGATGATAAAATACACCCCAGTAAATTCCAAAGTATAAATAATCTCGGATAAAAATGAGATTGTGATATTTCCCTTACCTTATGTCTGATATGCTTTGTACATATCTAAACCTCCTTTATAATGATTTAAATAATGTAATTAACTTATTACAGAATCATATTTAATGTTATGATATCATATATGGTTCACTTATGACTTCATATTACCCGTTCTTTTGTAAATTCCATGTTAAAGAAGAATTTTGGGTAAAATCGTTTCATTTATCGAAGGTGTTTGGACTTGTTGTTCTTGACATTATTATTACTTATATCATGATTTACTTACTTCCAGAATATAAAACATGATTTATATATCATATATATTCAGTATATATATATATAATAGATAGATAAATGAAATGAAACACACCTTTCATGGAGACGGTAGTCCGTACGTACGCATGAATGTTGTTTTCCTTTCCTTATTATCTTGAATGGAAGTAAGTAGATGACATAAATATATATATATATATATATACATAAATCCAGTAGATTTAACATGTCAGATATTTTATTATTATTCATTATATATACTTTATAATCATTCATGAATGGTTAATGTGGAGAATGAATCTCATCGCGTCGTGGAGACGGTAGTCTGTACGTACGCACGAGCGATGATATCGTTCTCATGATCGTGAAATTGTGTTGAAGTGTATGTATACTATTTCAGTATCAATATCACTTTATAATAATCATATATAGTTACTCATTACACCATTATACCCATCCAATTAAGGTGGTGGCGGAAAATAGATTACACCACGGCGTGGAGACGGTATTCCGTACGTACGCACGCGCAGTGATTTCCTTTTTCCTTAGGATGGATAGATGGTTAATTAAAGTTGTTTCATATTTATAATAACATATAAGTATATAATAAATACTTATGTTATTAATTTATCATGAAACAACTAAATAAGAAGAAGTTTAAGAAGAAAGAAATTGAAAAAGTTCGGTAATGGATATTACCTCTTTTTGACGTGCCTTTTCTTAACCTCCACTTAAATAACTAAGGATGGTCTTTGAAGAATACCAGGACCTCTAGTATGATACTAGGGAAGTGGAGAAGAGATTTTGGCAGGGGTTGGCCGAGCTTGAATGCTCAAATTGGTGTGAGGAGGAGAGGGAGGAGGTGCCCTTTTATAAGGGAGGAGAGGGGCACCTTAGGAAAATCTCAAAATATTATTTTATATTAAGGTCAAATTCGGTTTATAATGGTTCCAAAGGGTCTTATTTCGAATCTAAAGTGGGGATGGGTAGAAATCCTCTCATACAATAGTATTTAAACAAGTTTAGGTTATTATTTTAACCTTATCAATTAGATTTAACTCTAAGTTAAATAATTTAACATTTACCGTGTCTTTTTGTTTTCGTACACTATATGGTTAATAAACATACTATATCAAGCCAAAAGAACCCCAAGTTGTTTATTATTAATATATATAATCTTATCTATGTCATTTGGACGATCATTATATTTTTAGGAATAAAATAACAATTAATAATATAATATTTGTTTTAAAAACTAATTTATGTCAATTTTGACACTATTTGGTACATGATTTTTATGAAATTCATAAAAGAATTATAATTTCAAACCAAGTTACTTAAATCAACAATAACATGTCATATTAACCTATAAAATTAGTGTAAGTCATAAAAAGTCTCAAATTACATTTATTTGGGCATTTATAACATCAATTATGTCAATATTTCATTAATAAGACAATTACTGCATCATCATTGTGTCATAATAAATGATAATTATTTAATCCCTAAAAAGTCTAAATAAATTTCTATGATGTAGATATTTGTATTATATTTTTGGAGACTATTCATGTTCGAAGTTTCATGAAGTTTATCACTAGATTAAAATTATTATACTTATAAGATTGAGGAAAGTGACATGTTGTCACATTCTTTGGTTTTAATAATAATTAAATTATTTTCATTGAAAAAATTTAATTAAATGAATCTAATCCTACCCTTAGGTGATATGGGTCGACTTTTAGTCATCAAATAAGATTTTGACATTTTTTAGGGTAATTTTAAAATATTATATTTACCCTTAATTACCCGATTTACCTTTAAATATGGTAAATAAAATTTACTGTAGTTACTATTCATAATTCCCAAAAATAAAAAGTAGCTTATTAACATAATTTGGATCCACTGATTCCAAATATGGAATCCATTTTTCCAAATTCAATACAAAAAAGTTTCACAAATTAAATTAAAATTAATCCTGTTGTCGAAAGAAAACGGGTTTTTCTTTAAAACATTGCAAAAGATTGAATCGATTTAACCTACGAATTCAAGTTAAAATCAATGCTAATGACATACATTATATTAAATGGTAAAAATATATTCTATTTAAACTTTAAAACCATTCAATATTATAATTTAACCACATAAGATATTACGATGAAAAAGTTGTTTTTAATTAAAATATAGCGTGTTTTTACTATTCATTAAAATATGAAAGTTATCGGAAAAATATCAAAACTTTATCTAATGTAAATTTTTATATCCTGATTCAAAATAAGAATTTTATTTTGTCAAATTGAACTTATAAACATGTCAAAAACTAGATTTAAAGTGGGTGTACCATCAAAAGGTGGTAAAACTACATTTTTTGAAAAATACTTATTTTACCCGAAAAAATTATTTTGTTCTTATACCATGTTCTAGAAAATGTGTAAGATGAATAGTAATGTTATAAAATTAAAAATTTAGTTAATATTATTCATAACGGCTAGTTCATAATAATATTATAATAATATATCGTTGTTTAGTAAAACCCGGTATTGCGTACAACACATGCTATCGAGGAAGGTCGTGATTGCGTGTAATGCAAGCCAAGTCAGGGTTTCGTGTTGTGAAAAAATCCTTCGTTGTTTCGTATAACAGAATCCAACCATATTTTATTTATACATTGAATATATATATATATAAACACACTCAATGTTGCGTAGAATGACTATTATAAAACGAACTTGAAATTGTGTGTAACACGATCCAAGAATAGTGTTGCGTATACTGCAAGCTAATACGGTGTTGAGTATAGTACAAGCTAAACTTGGTGTGGTGTATAATAGAAGACATCAATTAAATTAAAAGAATATTTTTCATAATATCTCGGGGTGTTACAATATATCTTCTTATCCACTAAAAATATATATATTTTCTTTTGTTCACATTCCATGAAAAAAAACCGGACCATATATTCCATTTAGGACACATAATTTCTTTCAAAAGATTATGGAGTGTCTTGAGTGACACAGTTGACTAACACAAATAAATTTGTGACTTAAACCTTAAACAACTAAGAAATCAGCATATATCTTGTCCTTTCCCCTAAAAATGTATTTTTTTGAGCCAACAATATTAAATCCTTCATCATTACCAAATATTATGATACCTTCCATATTATACATGATTCTGGTCACTATATCATAATTTTCTATCATATAAGAGGTGCAGCCATTATCTATGATCCGTATTCTAGTGCAATTTGATGCTTTAAATGCAATCTCTATAACTACTTAGTGTTAATATCTTTAATTTACAATCCCTGATTTTGACTTCATACTTGATAAAAATTAATAATATTTTTCTTCCTCAAAGTA
The DNA here is from genome assembly GCA_963277665.1 of Viscum album. Lineage (NCBI taxonomy): Eukaryota > Viridiplantae > Streptophyta > Magnoliopsida > Santalales > Viscaceae > Viscum > Viscum album. Next base: position 1,404,381,080 of record OY728127.1, on the reverse strand, counting down.
TAATTACCTAGAATTATTTGGTAGAGATGAAAATTGATTTTGTATTTTCAGCTCATTTGATGATACAATTAACTGCTTCTTATGACTATATTCCCTCTGATTAGGAACACTTTTTTTATTATTGATGAGAAGTATCATTCCATGTTCCCAAATTCTCCACACTTGAAATAGAGTCCATAAAATGATGTCCTATAATATTAAACCATGTATTGTTTCCTTTGATGGTCTTGTTCTCTTTGTTACATCTTTTCTATAGAACAAACACTTCAGTTTCCCATCTCTCCATGACAATAGAATATATTTCAAGGTGCATTCCTTGGTGGAAATATTGCACTGTAGGCTCTCCCTTGGGTTCACTAGTTTATACCCAAATCAATCTTCAACATCGAAGTGGGAGCTTGTGGTATCACATTAACTATTACTGATTTGTTTTTATGATCAAGACCAATACCATCTATATCATTCTGATCAATCATTTTTCTTTCCAAACACTCCTTTTTTTCTTCACTGGATATCTGAATTCTGCTTTCCCAATTTCTTTTTAATGTGTGTCCTTCTATTTTAGAATCAATATTTTCTCTTGAACTTTGACTTTTCTTCAGATACTAACAAATTCTTCTTCAAAATATCTGATACTTTTTATTTGATCTTTTCTAGTATTACTTAATCTATAAATCTATCTTTTTTGTTATTTAATTTTGAGTTTTTACTCAATCATGCAAATAGAAGTTTACCTTTGAAATTTCCTCTTCCTGTTTGCAGATTTGAGGAGAAAAAATGACATGAAATCTTTCAAATTGTCTTCCTCTTGACTATATTCTATAGAGAGATTTTTCAAGGACTCGAATTCCATTTCGTTGGACATCCCCTTTTCCATTGCATCATTATCATCATTGCTCATTTCATATGTAACAAGGGAATTTTTCAAGTTATCCAATTTTAGCTCTTTCACATCTTTATCTTTCAATAATGAAACCTTCAGATTAAACCAAGGTGGATGTTTTCTCAAGATGCACATGACAATATTTATATCTTCAACAGCTCCCCCAAGACCGCACATGTCCTCCACAACAACATTCACTCAATAGAAGAATATATCAATAGACTCATTAGGGTGTATTATGAGATCCTCATATTTGTTCCATTGAATCTATAACTTTGCTACTCTAACTTTCCAGTCACCCTCATGAATGTTCAAAAACTTTTCCCACACAGAATGTGATGTTTTATATGTAGTCACCTTTTTATATATTGAATTGGATATGTATCCCCCTAAAAAATTGATTTATTTGTTGTTTTCATCCAATTCCCTTCAATCAGCTTCTGATAAAGAACCATAGATGACATTGGATAAAATTACATGCATCCCTACTGTAAAGACATCCATTCCTAATGATTGGATGTAGTTTTTCATCCAATTATTCCATAATTGATAATATTTCCCATTGATGACTATAATCCCTTTGTGATTGACAACCTCTATTTCATCAACTGAGTGAAAACCACTTACTTTCAACCATTCCCTCTTATGCTAATTTTTATCCCAATTAGTTTAAATACCCATAGAGGGGGGTGAATCAATGTATGATATATTAAAACTACTTCCCCTTCAAATCATGTTCCGTTATTAAAAAACACTCTTCTCTCTTTCCCTTATAACAATGTATGAACAAAAATGAAATCATGCATGAGACACATCGATTTTACTTAGTTCACCCTCACTGGGAAACATCCAAGGAGCTTATAATGATAGTTTTCCGATATAACAAATTCAATAAGGCTAAATTCCAAATTATAAGGTTCGAGTTATATCAACTATATTCCCATGTTCACTACCTTTACAAGGTTTAGGGTTTGCTCACTGCATTCCCAAGGGTCACTCCCTATGTCTCTATCTCTTGCTCACTTCTGGTGCGAAGGATCGCCATCTTCATCTTCCATTTCTCACTACTCTTGGAAGGGATCCACTCATAGTATAGGGACAAGTATATTACTTCATTTACATGAAATCGTGCATCCTCAACTGTAGATAGATTCTATTTTGAAGACTTATTTTTACCCATAAACGAAATCCACTTTTTTAGATAATGTTAGTATCCTGAAATTACATTCATGAAAAAAATTTATTCCTTTTGAAAACATCCTATCAAGTCATCTGTGAACATCCTTTCACCAAATGACACAATTTCTTCATGGGACACCTTTTTATTCTATAGACTCCTTCACCTTCATAGATGGATTCCACATTCGAGAATTTTCCTCCATATGTGGACCACTTATCCTTCACGGGCTGTTCCTACTTTGTGGATGAATTCTTCCTCTATGGACCACATCTCCTTTGCCGAACCTTTTCCTTATAGGCTATAGTGAATCCCAAAATACCTTCCATGAACCTTCTCTTATGGACCAGTTCTCCTATCGTTGAATGTTCTGTGCAAACCTCTTCTCCTTCGTGGAGTTATTCCTCACAAACACTTTCAGAATTCACCAAATTCCTCTTAGAGAAAAGTTGTTTTCTTATGAAAATCACTCATTCTAATGATAGGATTAGAATTACTTATATTGGAAAATATATCTAAAAATCCACTAATCGAATTTACTCAAATCATCAATGAGGTATAGCCTTCACTGCAGATTTTTGAACTCTCACAAACCTATTATCCCTCTATGGTCCACGTAGCGCCTTTCATCCCTCATGGAAGTTAATCTCTTTTATTAACGTAACACTTTGTGGCTCATAAAATCGATTCCTATCATCAAAAAACCAAAACCATCCCATGAACTTATAGCCTCTCGTGAACTATGATCCTCTTGTGAATCATTTCCCCTATGTGGTCCTCATACTATACTTCGCAGCCCGCATAGCAAAACTATGTGGAAATCCATGTATTTCTGATTTCCTTCAGTGTTCTACATACTCACATAGTGGTCTGTGAACATTGTTTCATAGTCCACATATTATTCTATCATTTTTTAAAATACATCATTTTCTAAAAACAAGATCCCAATATTGAGTCCCCGAAATTAGGTAAACACTAGGAAATTGTGGCACCTTGAAAACCTACTTTAGAAATATCAACCAAACTCATTCTTGTTCATCTAGATTTATTCAAAAACATAATCAACCCAAAGACACCAGGAGGATTCCTTGAGGGATTTTTTACCAACATGTTCAAGTGGTTCATTTCACCCAAGAACACTATGTCGCATGTTTTGGATACATAGTTGTCCAAACAATCGTCCAGTAGTGAACCCTTCTCTTTGTCAAGGGGGCAGCATGGTTTTATACACCTGGTTTTTAAAACCATTTGAAAACCATGTCAAATTCCTCTACTAAAAATTGAACTTTCTCTCCAATGGCTTTGTTCCCCTCTCCTCATGGTTCCTTGAAACCATGTAGAATTCTAAATCCCTATGTTTATCCCTCACATGGTTTATTAAACCATTTGTACCAGGATAAATGGTTTCTACCAACTGTGCAACCCAATTTTATTTTCCAAAAACTGATCCTCTAGGCTCCAAACATGCCTCAAACACCCCCACAACTCATGAGATCTCATTAGACAGTCACAATTGACCAAAACCGAGGAGTTAATTTGAAAAAAAAAGATCCATAACTCAAGACAAACCCAAGATCTTATGATATTTTTCCCTTATATAAATTATTATTTGAATTTTCCTTCCAACGATTGTTAAGGTTGATATGAGAATAATTTCATAAACTAATAATTTATGTCGGCCTCCTACATTGAAGTCTTATCCTTTAAATGGTTGAGCTTCCATAGAACCCACACTATAGGAATTGGTGAGCCTCAGAAAACCATCATGCTCTTTTCAACGATATGAATTGGATTCTCCTAGATGAAGACATATGCCTGTAACTCCACCTCATCTAGATACAGAGAGTGAGATGGGTCTATGAAATAATGGAGTTGGAGAGATACATGGAATGTGTTGTGCATTGATTTTTACCTATGATTTAACTGCAATAGATAGGCTACAAGCCTGACTCTCTCTATAATCTTGAACAAACCAACTTATCATGGTGAAAGAATACCAGTTATCCAATTATGTATATGTCTCATCCTCAGTGAGATACATAAAAATACCTTATCACCATCCTCAAACTCTAGAGTTTTCAATTGTGATCAGTATAAGATTTATATTGAGACTACAAAGTATTCAACTGTTTCCAAATTAGTTGGACCTAATATGAAGTCTCTTACATGATACATGGTCTGATCAACACTATCATGCATGCCTCTAACTAGTACTAGGGTGATCGGAATGGCCTACCATAAAAATCTTCATATGGTTACATCTGTATAGTAACCTAATAACTATTATTGTAGGTCAACTCAACAAGGGGTATATGTCACCACCAAGAGGCCCAAAAATCTAGGAAATATTCTTGGATCATGTCCTCAAGAACATGAATCATGCCCTCTGACTAGATATCCATATGAGAGTGGTGTGTCATGCATTGATCACCTATGTAGCCAACACACTCTGTAAACTCTTCCAAAATAAGGATGTTAACTAGGTGTACATATATTATACAATTATTTTAGGAACCTAATGAAGATTCACCCTCTCATGAATACAAATTTTACAAATCTAATCTATTGATAATGTCTCCAGGATTTGTAGGAATTATCAACCTTCGTGACTTATCCACAACAACCCTTATAGAATAACTACCTTGATGAGACCATGGAAACCCAATCATGAAATCCATATGAACGTATTCCCATTTTATCTCAAGAATGGGTAAATACTTTAAATGTTTATATGGATAGTAGTGTTATTATTTCACCTACTAATAAGCAGAACACATAGTGAATAAACCAGCTACCTCACGTTTCATCCCCAACCATGAATAATGGTGATGTAAATCCTGATAAATCATGGTAACATTGGGATATACTTCCCAAAATGAGGCATGAAACTCTCTCATCATTTCCTCATGTATGTTTTTTGGAACCCAAATGGTTTCATCAATAAATAGAATTAATTCCTCATCCATAGTCTAATTAGTAGCTCGGTCCTCACCTACCACACTCTCCCATAGGACTAGTCCCTCAGCATATGATATTGGTCTCATCCTCACGTTATCCTGAATATTAGATGTCACTACCATGTATGAGAGAAAATTCATTCTTTTTCCATCCTCCACCACCATGTGCATCTCTAAAAAAATCCATGATCTTACACATGATACTGACCTTGTGAATTTCATGTATCTAAGTAATTCTTCACAATTTATCATCTAATACATTTCCCTTTACAGACGTATATACAAGATGAATTTAAAAAGACTATTCGTACTCAACCCACATTTATTGCCTCAAATTCATAACACACTGTATTAATATGTACTTGAGGCTTTTGCAGACCTTCTACAACAAAACAATCTATCCCAATAAATAATGCCTCTAGTAGTAAAAGGCATGTACAACAGTATCTACCTCAATATAATCTATCATTTAGTTCCTCTCTTGTGGCCTCAGCTGATGAGACCCCTAAAACATGAATATCTCTCCCAGCATCAGAACTGATCCTTGACCAATACCTGAGGAATCACAATACATAGTGTTTCTTCTTCATGTATCTAGTATAATCATGATTGACACTAATGTCAGTCTCCACTTAATCTATTGAAAAGCTGTCTCATAGTTATCTAACCATAAAACTCCACTCCCTTCTTATCCAAGATCGTTAGAGGTGTTGTTATATGTGACATGTCCTTTATGGATTTTATTGTATATTCATCTTACACCAAGAAACATCATATTTCAAATAATTTTTTAGGCTTCTCCCAGGAAACTACAACTCTCACCTTCTCAAGGTCAACTGATACTCTTGTCTCTTAGATAATATGACCTAGGAAGTGAATCTTATACATCCAAATGTGGAGCTTTGTAATATTAGAATATAATTAATTTTAACTCATCGTATCCAAAAATATCTCCAGTTGTTTGGAATGGTCTTTTCAATTGTGGGAATACACTAATATATCTTCCACAATTACCACCACATAAGAATCCAGATAAGGATGTAAAACTCAGCTAATCAGTACCAAAAAATTGTTGGAGCATTCAAAAAATCGAATGGCATAACCAACTACACATATATACCATACATGCTATGAAAAGATGAACAATGTATTTCTTTAGTGTGAACACATACCTGGTGATAACCTGACTACAAATCAATTTTTGATGAAACCCAAGCTCCTCAGAACTGATAAAAAAGATCATATACCAGGGTATAAGATAACAATTCTTAACTATCAACTAGTTAAATTTTCAATAGTCCACACATAACATTAGGTTAACATCCTCATTTTTCTTCAAAATGACTATAAATTCCCATAGAGAAGTATTGGTTCATATGAACTCCATTTTTTTCTAGTCCTCTAACTACTTCTTGAGCTCCTACAACTTGGTTGTAGCCACCATGTAAGGTGGAATGGATACCTATGCAGTTCCTAGATCTAGATAGATGGACAAATCCACCTCTCTCATTAGAGGTAACTAAATAAGTTGTTAGGGAAAATGTCCTCCAAATCATTGACCACTAGAGTAATTTCTTCCTAATGAATTCTTTGATCATCTATATACAATATAGTAATTTGGGTTCTCATCCTTCTCTACCCATGATTTTTTGGTCCGACTCAGCTTTCCTAAACATCTAATTCAACTTTTTTTAAAAACTTCTCCCTCTAATTATGTGAAAGTCAACCTTCAAAAATAGAAATCAATATGGCATCGATAAGGAACCAGTATGTCCATTTTGAGTTTGATGTCAAACCTTATCATCTTGAGGTCAAAATGATTCCATAGGAAGTGACACCCTTCTATATAAAGAGCTAACTCAATGCATTGGCATACACCCTCCATTATGGTTCCGAACATAGTATCCCTGGTCCTGATGCGAGTTAGTAATTCCACAACAATCCCAAGGATTTCCACAAAAGGTGAAAATATGAAACTATGTGAATCACCTATATCGAAAAGAGTAGATACAAGTGTAGAGGATACAAATATTATACCTCTTACCCTATGCATCCTGGTGCTCTTCTCTTTAGGTGAAGGTTGTATAGAATATATTCGGCCTATACCGTGACTGTATGAAATTACTTCACTACCCATAGTAGGCCAACTCTGAATTCAAGGTACAACATGTTCCTGCCTGCAACATGTAAGACCACCATCTTATCCAGAATGGTTGTTATAGCTATATCTCACATATTGTGGGGATTTTTAAAAAAAACTCATGAACCTGAAGTCATATTTAATCCCCTTCCACCATATTATGGAGGGAAGGCCCAGAAAAACATTGTATGTGTCCCACCCATCCACAAGCTCAGAACTCAACTAGATCTCGATCAAACTGATTTCTCATATGTCCTCATCTACCACACTGATGAAAGAAAATAGAACTATCAGCACTAACAACCTTGATTGTACTCCCCAAGAAAAAATCCTCAAAATAGAGCTTCCTAACACTAGAAGCTAAACCAATGGGTTGAGAGACTAAAGAAATATACTCTACACCCCCAACATCACTTTGGTTTCTCTAAGTAATCAGCAAATGATTCACTACCATAGTAATATTCATTAGCCTGTACATGTTTACCTATTATCGAATGAAATATCTAAGACCTTCCATGTAGCATCTCTCACTATATTCCGTGCCAGAAAAATAAATCGGCTCAAAATGATGATGCTATATGAAGCATATTGAATATTACATAACCATCATTGTTCCATTCGTCATATTCATAAAATCATTGGACATTTATTCTATAAGGGTATCAAGAAAATTGTATTCATAAAATTTGGATAGGAAATCCCTCAAAAACATATCTTGTAGTGTATTATTCTGGTTCAAAACAACCCAATAATGCTTAGGTGCTCCCAAAAGACTATTTGTTGTGAGCCTCACTCTCCTATCATAAAGTGTATTGAGATTCTTGAAGATCAATAAAATATTATCAAGAAACATATTAGAAACATGTGTACCAACATCCCCTGAAAAAGTGAGAGGAAAAAACTTATGGAACATAGATGTCGGGTCTTCCAAAGATGAGGTAGAATTTTGTGCTCCATGAAATGTCTTCATATAGCATAGAAAACCTTAATGGAATTATTCATTAGGACCCATGTCTAGTAATAATAATAGTTCCATAGCTGAAACTACATGTGGTTATACTATTAGCCTATGTCCCACCGCCTCCAAATCATGGTTTTCACCACCCACTTAGGATACAATTGGTGGTCATCGTGGTGGCGTATCTCTATAATTCCAAACACACACCTATGAAATTATTGATAATAGTAAGATCAAAGTTTTAAAGAATATAACACATTAAATCCTTCTTATAGACAAGACACTCTACTCATCCTACTCTTAAACCTATGGATGGGTAAAAATAAATAGTCATAAACATCCCTAGAGACACTACCTACTTCCCACTCTAAAGTCATGTCAAGGTACAGTTATCTATTTCCCCAATTCAATTTTGTTTTAAATTTATATTCATTTACAATTTCCATTAAATTGTTGAATTTAATGGTTTAACACGTCCAATCCATAATGGATCATACTCTTCATTAAACAAAATATGGTGTCCACTTAATCCTTACCATTAGAGTTCTAGTCCATGCGACCAATGGTCCATGACTTAATGTTCCATAGTTAATTGCATAGGGAGTCTATTGTGGACCAAGTAGGAAAACACTATTTAGGTTATGGTAGGAACTCTATATACCAGCTATGTTTCCTAATTACCAAAATAAATCATCAATCAAATAACTTGTATATCAATCGAGGCACACATATAATAAAGTCATGAAGTAAAACAATGCATCCAATATGGATGGAATAATACATGGAATGTGAATCATATAAGGTTCCTAAATGATGCATCAAAATAATACCCTCATTACATCAGTAAATAGTCAAATATAACACTCAATCATATCAATAATAACATCACAATTAAAGTAAATCACCCATTGGAGGAATCAAATCTATTGTAATAATAAATTTATAAAAAATATAAATTTCCATCTTTGGAACATTTGATTTTCTCTATACATAGTTTTTCTACTCCTAGGTGTAGCTCATTAACAAATTCCAATGCCTTCCTAATACCCTGTTGATTTTCACAAAATTTTAAGGAAAATATGAAAACCCCTATGATACCACAATGTAACATCCCGACCTAAGGTCCAGAATATAGTTCCTTGAGTCAGTGGGTTACATGGCCTCATGTGTTCATCCACGTATGCTAGAGGCTTCTGACTGGTAACGAAGGCCTATGGTGTATCTATGGTGAGGTTAAACCCTCATTTCAAAGTTTAACACAATGGTAGAAATCATATATATCAATAAGGGAAGAAGATAAATAAATAAAATAAGATAAATCATACAAAAGTATATATTAATCAATAACCAAAACTAGTCATGTACAATATCATGATCATTTCATGTCTCTAAAAATTATGAAAATAGGTACACATGCGTTAAGTACAATACATGAATCAAAATACCAAAAAAGATCAAAATGACGATCCCAGCTAACATCATCATCCTAGCTCGGTCTTATTCTCTCTTTACCCTATGCAATAAGAAATAAAGCATCAAATAGTGGGAACCTTCCACAGTGTCTACATGCATCCATGAGGTCTATTCAGTTACCTAGCAGCGGTTAGAACATGGTGTGAGATAATACATCATAGGCCACCACCAATGGTTCCTATAAAAAATCTAGTTTGTGTAATTTTAAAAATGGCAGTTTCAAATTTAAATAAAACATGTATATAATTTATAAAAGTATTGGTCCCAAGGAAAATGTGATAAAAACAAGTGGTACTATACATCCTCACAAGGCTCCCTACAAACAATAGTCAAGCTCCCATAAATCAGGGTAACTATATACAAAATTAAACAAGTGGTATTATCTAGTCTAGAAACTATAAATTGATACCCATAATAGGGCTATCTATAAGAATATAAAAAAATACAAAATAGAAACTCAGTGTAATCCAATTTAAAACAACTACCACTTCTATGTTTTAAAATCCATTACAATACCCATCATGACAATGCCACAAAATCATGTTTCATAAAAATTGGTTGCTCCATGTAATCCAAAGTTTCAAGCCATGAAGGTATAGATCCAAGGTATAGAAGACCAAGTCATCCACATCATGTCTCAGAAGAATATCGATTGAAACTTGGTGACAACATTTTTGGAGTCCTCATAACATGTCACTAGATTATATCCAATGCGAGTCGAGAAAGCTAGATCCAAGGTGTAACAAGGCCCTTGGAATACTATGGAATTAGGGTCCAAAGAAAAAACTAACCAAAGGAAACCACTTCCACATTCAAGATGAATAGGGTAAATTTATATAGAATCTATGGAATCCATATCCAAGGTATACCAACAAAGGAATCCACTTCCATAATCATTAGTCATATTATTTTATTAGTAATTTCAATAACACACTAGTATATAAAGTGGTTTTTAATGTCAAATTATCTTGAATTTTCATGTCAGTTAGTATGCATTTTTATTTCATGTGATGCTGTCAAATAATATTTCACCTTAGTTAAAAAAATAGATTTTATAAATGAAAGTTGTATTGCTCTTTCAAGTCAGTTATATTATAACTCTTGTGAAAAACATATCTAAATGGGTTTTTCATGTAGGTTATTAAATATATGATGTGAAAACCCACTGATATTAATTGTTTATCATGTCGGTTATTTTATAATCAATTTGAAAACCTTGTCTAATTTTTTTTAATGTTGGTTGTTACATAACTGATGTGGGAAACTGTCGATATTAAGGGTTTTCACATTAATTATCCCATAACTGATGTGAAAAACCATACTTAATGGAATTTTCATGTTTGTTATAAAATCCAAATTGTGAAAACCCATTTTTTTAATAATTTTATTTTCAACCATCCTCTCTATTATAGAAAAGAATAAAAATAGGCCTAAAACCCAGTAGAAACCAAGAAACTGAAGTAAGAGAAAAAGAACTCATTTTTAATGACAACATTAAAAATTACAGCATATAATAAAAAAACTAAAATAAAAAATTAACTATAAAATTATTTTCCCATCCAAAGACATTTAAAATTAAAAATTTCAAAATTAAAATATATAGTACAGACCAAATCAAATCCAACCACACCTGTAAACTGATTTTCCCATTCAATTTTTATGTTTCTCATCTCTTGTGAACTATACGACCAAGTTTCTTAAAAAAATTTAAAGGAAATAATTTAAAATATATTTTGAATAAAATTAATGAAATATTAAGTAACAATGTATAAACGAATATAACCTGGTGTGACTTCATAATATTCCTATTTGAAATTATTTCATAAATAAATCTTAACACATAATATCTGAATTCTTTTACACCTTCTTTTTTATGAAAATATTTTTGAAATGATTTTTTCAATTAAAAATAAAATTATTAAGTAATATGTCAGAAATTTTCTAATTATAAATTAAATTTCACATTTTCATTAACATGTTTAATATTGGTGATCTTCTTTTTTTGTGGTATCTCGAATGAATTTGCATTCCATATTTGAAAATAATATGAATGAAATAAATTTAAAATTAATTATAATATAAAAAATTAATTAAAAATTAAAACATACGTGTATAATGAATTCATATAATTTTTTTCACACTTCCCCATGAATAGAGTATAACAATTAAAGTTACTTCTCCCTTAGACAACAAAATATAACATCCAATGACATTTGATATGAATTAAAATTTAATGTTAGTGGTTATTATTCTAAAATATATATAACACTTTGTGATATAACTATTTCATACTATTTAATGTAAGGAAAGATCCAACATGGAAATAATTACATTCATTTATAATCATTTATCAATATAAACTGTTCTTTCAGATTTAGTCATTTTCATCACTATAGGTTAATTAAAGTGTGGGTCCATAAATCCATATACATATGTCTTGTCATGATCCATACATATTTTATAAATATGAATAACAAAAGAAAAACATAAGTATAAATTTTCATTAAATTAAATGTATGGAATGATTTTTAATAAGACTTTCATGGAAAACACTTTCATCATGTTGATGACCAACTGATATATAGTTACAAGCTCAATGATATAATTTTTTTCAAAATCTCTACAAAAATATCATGCCCAGAAACCCCATATTCAATAGCAATCTCATAAACATTAAACAGAACATTTGAATATCTTGACAATCTATCAAAACTAAAAGAATTTGTATCTAAAGACATAGGACTTTGTATATGTTATTTTTTATACACTATTACATTAAGTTTAAATTATTACTATAAAAAATAGATAAATATATAAACATTAAAATACTGAAAAAATTATTTCCAAAATTAAATAAAATAAAAAATATACACAAACCTACATGGTAATATGTCAAATATGTCTAGAAGGTTATACTAAAAAGTATTCAATACTCTATCCAACTGTACTCACCTCATCTATAGGCAATGGTACCACATTTTATCTATCTATAATATCATGTAAAGTAACCTTATGATGTTATATCTCTATTTTTTATGATGAATGGTATCATAAATAAAAAATATCATCCCATATGAAAAAATATGATGATGCTGGTTTTCAACATATAACTCATAATAATTGGGTAGCTATGGAGGAGGGGTATAGTTGTAGGATAAGGAATAGGATCTGTAGGTGGAGCTAGAGGAGTGGGATACATTGGTGGAGGTGGAGAAGTTGGAGTTGTAGTCTGAAACTTTATTTGCATGTCTGTAAATATCGGCTATACTGAATCTCTAAACTTATCCTCCATCATCACTCTAATATAATGAAATTTAGTCTCCAATGATTCTCTTTTTATAAACATTCTCCATTGAAGAAGAATTGGAACATGGAAATACATTTTCCTCAATACACCCACTAGGTATCCTCATACACGACATAGGTTTTCAGGCTTTCCCAATGATGTTGCTAAAATATCTTTCCTACAATCATCTAAAGACACCCCTTTTGTGATTTTATATTTTAGAGAATCTTATATAAAATATTTGGAAAAATTTGTAATGAATCACAATATATAAATAAATTAATTAACTTAAAAAATAAATAAATGAAACATCTTACATTCCTCATAATTACAACCCATGAATCTTCCAATAAGATAGTTTAATTTTTACTCATCTAAAGCCTCTCCCTTTTTTGATATATATTTGGACGGGACATAGAGGAAACCTCTACAGATCCTAAAGTCTCTGCTCTTAGTTTTTGAAAAATTTTCATCCATCATTTGTTCTTCCAATAACATATACCATCCCTGAGATAAAGTATGATGGTATATGTTTCTAGATTGTATATCCTAATGAGATATCCTCGATTATTTTATATTAAGCATAAATAAATAAATAATAAGATCATTAATATAAAAAACAACTAAAATGTAATATTTTACATACCAAAAATGCTTCTTGTATTCTATATTCAACAAATTGATTCTATGTATCTTCATCTATAAATGGATATATATCACATAGAATATGATTTTTCCTATAAAAAATGAAATATAATATAAGGTTTGATTTGAAATCCATCCATCTCCTAGTAACCATGGACAAAAATTTCCTCTTAACTCCTCCAATATCAGTTATATCATATGTAATATGATAACAAGGGGGGAACATATATTACTATAAATATTTCAATATAAGAAAAATAATAATAAATTATCTTACCAAAATAGTCTCCCACAAGTGACATGGTGTCAATTTTCCAACACTCCTCCAATAATCAACCAAAATACAACCTTTTCTTTTACCCCAAATAGATATAAAGGTCGTGAATTTTTTTAATTTATACCTCTTGGAATATCAGTATCATAAAATTCTACTGGTATCCTCTGGTCCTGGATATGGGTAATAAATAATTTTGGTAAACATGTTTTTCCACGTTAACCAACCCTTGAACTACTCTTTGGCCTTGTGGGAGTATATGTGTCTTATAAAGAAGGATGAGTCTCATCAAGACAAACAAGTGTACATTCCTCTATATATTTATGAGTATGATCCCATCCAAAATTATGTTTTGGATAAGTTGGTTGATCTTTCATTATTCTAAAAATCATAGAAACAAACAATTAGTACAAAAATATACAAATTAAAATTTTAAATTAGTAATGTAAATAAAAAATGAAAATTTATCAAAAAAACTAAACAAAACTAAACATAACACATTTTAATTCATATTTTTTATACTTAACTAAAATTATAACAATGGTAATTCAATAAGAAATTTCATATAAACAAACATAAACAAATCCAAAAATGGTATGTGAATAGTAAAAATTCTCAAACCAATTCAATTTTTTTACACCAAAAAGAATATTTTTTAATACACACTTATACAATATATTTCTATTTATAATATTATATTTAATATATTTTTTTAACAAAATAAATTAATAGATAAGTTATGTAAGTTTAAACATTTTAAACTAAAAAACTAAACTAATACAAAAAAATAACATATTAGTTATTATATGTGTTTTAATAATGAAAATAAAAAAATATCTAATTTTTTTTGAAATTTAATATAAAAAATGATAAATAAAAATATAATACTTGTAATATTTTCAATTTACTAAAGGATTGTATTCCCAAATTCCTTGATCACGGTCATTCTATATAGCACAAACCATGTATATATTGTGCTCGTCAATATTATCTCATAATATTTCCATAGAAGAAGGCATCTCACATAAATTAGAATCTTCATCAAGTTTATCATCACTAATAGAATTTTTTTTCTTGTGAATCAATGTTCCAATATATATCATATTAATCAAGAACATTGAAAATTTGTTTCTCATTTGTTTCCATTAAAAAAGGATCATCTTTGTATTTCAATCTATTCAGATTAACATGTTTAATTCCCAATTCATAGTGTATAACACTGTTTTTACCGATAAACCATTTGATATTATATACTTGAACATGAAATTTAATGTAATCAACCTCCCATACTTCTTTAATTACTCTATAATATTCACTTGATGCATATATTGGGTTTTCTCTTTAGCACTTGAAAAATGCATTTCTTCTATGAACACCAGTACACTACTATTATGAACTACACTTCTATTGTTCTAATCATTCATATGAAATGTATATCCATTAATTTCATACTCGTACCATTTTATAAAATTTAAGCATGGACCACCCACTAACCATCTATATTTTTTGATGCATCTTCTCAACCAATAATGGTCTCTTTAAACCACGGGAAAAAAAATTATGATCCTTCAAAATCCACATATATTTCTTCTTTTGATAACATTGTTTCAAAAAATTAATATTCATTTTTATATATGGTTGATAATCATCTATGTTATTCTATATATACAAATGTTCCTTCTTTAACTATTCACTATTCAACGATTTGACTTTCAAGACACAGATCCACATTACCCCATAACTAACTCATTCATTGAGAGATAGAGGAAAACCAGTGTGTTATACTGCAACAAATTATCATGTAAAAATCTCTACAACCTCCTCCAAAATATATCTATCAACAATAGAGGATTCAGTTCAATACAGATTATTAACATACCCCTTCAATAACATCATCTACCTTTCAAAAGGATACATCTAATATAGATATACAAACCCTCAAAGATTTATTTCCTGCACCAAATGAACCTCTAAATACACCATGATATCAAAAAAGAAGGAAAAAATTAAATTTCCAATTTTAAAAATATAGAAACATTTTCATTCTTTAAAATTTTCAAAGAATTCAGATCATTCACCTTATTAAAAAATGTATTGAAAAAATAGAACGCCTTCATGGTAGTCATTTTGAAACGGTTGGGAAATATTCCATGAAATGAAACTATTAGGGGTTTTTTCACCATGATGTAAGAATCGTGAGATTTCATACCTATCAACTTCAAATAATTTATAGGAATAAATTTGTTTACATTTAAAGAATAACCCTTCAGCACTTTGATATCATGAGGATACTAAAAAATTCTTATTTTCTCCCTCTTAGATAATGTATGACAAGACGAAGTTGGAATGTATACCTTCCATCAAGAGTGGGAGCTAACTCTAAATTTATTCCCATTGATATTATTTCCAATATTGCATTCAAAGAATCTTTAGTATTTCATTTAATTTCTAAAAATTTTCCATTCATGATATCATAAATATTCTTCTCCACATGAATGACATCAGTGTAATGTTTGACATCATGATATCTCCAATCTGGTTGTTTAAAAAATATTGATATTTTCTTCCAAATATTTCAACCATTACCATATTTATGTGTCTTTCCAATTATCACATCAATGTTTTAACCCTCTCAAAATAATAATCAATAGATAATGGTTTTGGAGAAATATCAAATTCTTGTAATCTATTGAATGGAATTTTTTTAATCTTCTATAATAGTGATCCATAAAAAACATTTGATGAGCCATTTACACTATTTTTCTCTCATAATGTAGTTAAAAATATGGAGTATCTTGTTCTAAAATGGGACATTATTTATACACCTTAACATTGTATCCATACAAATATCCATACACGAGGAGGTCATTTATAGTGAACATAATCATTTCATTCAGTTTAAATTATTCCATTTTATAAGAATCATACACCCTAACACAATCCCCCAATAGTATTTTCAAATCATCAATTAATGGTGATAAGAAAATATCAATATCATTTCTAGACTATTTTGGTCTTGAGATCATTAAAATCAATATAAAAAACTTTCACTTCATACAAAACTCAAGAGCTAAGTGGTAAATTACCAATAAAATGGGTTATAAACTGTGTATGAAACTAAGGCTTCAATATGGATTCATTACATCAATTCACTATCCAAGTTTGATATTTCTAACTTCATTTTGTAATGTAGGAAATTGTTGATCAATTTTATTCCACTATGGATAATCAGTAGGATGCCATATTTTTCCATCACATATCCACTCATTTTAATTCCATATTAACCATTTTTCATCGTGTGAATTTTTAAATAAACAATTCAGATGAGGAATTATAGGAACATACATACATCACATGGCATGGGTCTCTGTAACTTCAAAATTATCATGTAATTTTTCTTTCAACTTATATCATGATGTCCCAGATTTTGGTAACCTTTATAGAAATTCATATTCCATCATATATAGAACACTATCATTTGGGAAGTAAAGTATTGTTTGGTACCCCAATACAACCGGGCATGGTATTTTATGCACTTTCTAATTTGAATTAAGAAAATAATTGTCTTTAGGAACAAAATCATTCAAAAAAATTAGAAAATTAATAAAAATATTATCACTCCATCCATATTTCACCATCAAGTTAATCAATATTAACAACGACAATAAAATTATAATTTTTTTACAACCCATATATAATGGTTTTCAGCCTTTACATATGGACACTCAATTATCTATTATTTATCAATTATCTCTACTTCAATATCTCAAATCATAACTTCAATTTCATTAGAGTTATCATCTTGCAAAGCTTTATCATTAATAGATCTGAAATTTTTCCCAATTTTCCCTACCAAATCTGAGTGTTTTAACTCAAATTAAAACCATGAAAAAATAAATGATATTTGATCTATGTTCTTTTCAACATATTCATATTTAAAAATTCTATGCATGGACTAAAAACATGTTTTTGTTTGAAACATTTTGTTTTGAAAAATCCAAAAAATCCTCATCACCTTACTCATATTATTCTCTTATTCAAAGTGATATAATACAATTTTGACTCATTATTATCAATAACAAATACAATAAATAAATATTCTATAAAAAGAATATGGATGTGATAAAATTGAGAATAAATTATTCAAGTCAAACAATGTTTAAATTTATAGTAAATATTTCATAATTTGAAAGTAGCAAAATAATCATGTTTTAAAAAATATACCTGTATTTGAAAAGTATAATTATAAATTGGTTAATTATTCTAAATAGAGTCAGAACCTAACATATATCTATCAAAATATTAAAAATATATGTAAATAAACTAATTCACGGTTCATAATTTGTATTCACTAATAATTTCAACATTAAATTGATAGTAACATGTAATATGAAGATTTTATATTTAATATACAATTTTTCAAGATAAGAATTTTCTCACATCACATGAAAAGCGTTTATATGAATATTAACTACTTCTAGAATATTACATATCGAAATGTATGAAAATTGAAATTCATTTGTACATTACATTTTAATATTTATAATTAATTAATAAATGCATAACACTAATTGAAAGTTATCTATATTTATGGTACAATATGCATAAATAATGAATGATTCAAAAAATAATCCAAAAAAGAAACATGTAGATATTCAATGCAGAAATTTAGATCATATGTAGTATAAATGTCTATGAAAAAATTTAGTGGAAACCCCCTTTTATATAGTAGAAACAGCATAACATTATGATCTAATTATGAAATTTATGATCTAACATATAAAATTAAGATATAATTAAATTCAATCCTTTTCACTTGAATCAATAGAGAAGTAAGGAATATGAAAATGTTAACCCAATATTTGAAATGAGAAACTCAATATATGAACATGAAATAATGAGGTCGATGAAACCAGTTGGTTTATAAAGATGGTAACATGATATTTGAGTAAACATAATTGAAAAAAGAGTTTAGGCGTCTACGACATCGAACGAATTAAATCAAGAATTAATGTGTGGGGATTACTGAAGAATTCAGAGATGAGAAAATCAAATTGACAACAATGAATCTAAAACGACCTGATGATGTCTAAATATTGAAAATATATATTGGAGGCCACTAAATCTAGGAAAACATGTTAGGGATTTTGTGAAAGGGAAATGATTTTTATTTCGTGATATCGAATAACACTAAAATGATTCAAAATGGGAATTCATAAAATTTTAAATGGTTTATCACATATGTTATATAATAATTGATGTGATAATGAGATTTTTATTATTTTATCTCATCGTTTATAGAGTAGCTGATGGGAAAAACCTGATTTATCATGTGAATTATTTTATAGATGATCTAATAAAGAAATGAATGTTTCCTTGTCAAACTGCTAATAATATCACCAGCGTGATAAAGTGGGATACTATTTTTTCATGTCGGTTATCTGATAACCGAATTTATTGAGAAATATATATGGATTTTTCACATCAGATATTTATAAAAAATGTGAAAAAGTAGAATCGATAAATACTTTCTGTACTAGTGAAATTCAAATTCCATGATATCTTCAAAATCATTTCTTATATTTGATATAAAATTTATTTAAACAATTTAATCCTCATGTATTGCATGTAAAGGATTCATAACCATCTCTTAAGAATTAAATTTAATTCAATTTAAAATAAAAATGGCTCCCTCTAACTAGGCTATCTCACACACACCCCATGGGTTGTATAACAATTGGTAAATTTAAAGGATCACCCCATGGGTGGCCTTGGTTGGGGATAACAACATCAAAAAACTCAAATGTGCTAGTGGGAAATTGAAAAAAGGTTCCAAACCATTCAATTCAGTAATTTAATTAATTAAATTGTAACTACTGGAATTTCTGTTACACATTATAATAGAAATAATTCTTATAAAACACCAAACATCAAGGTAAAGGCATAGACCGCCTATCATTGGTCTGTAGTAGAGAAATTATCTATTATCGAGCACTGAAGTAGTCCAGATCTGTAGAAAAATGAAGAAAAGACAAAAATCCTTGTAATAGGGTATATTATCTTGCATAAAAATCGCGCAATCGATACCAATTCAAATGAATAATGGAACAATAATCAGGAATGCCTCATTAGAACATACGTAGTGAGAAAAATGATGCTTGAATCTGTGTTTGGATGAATGATCGAGAGAAAATCCTATAGAAGAGGTATTTGGAAGCTCAAACTGGAGAAATATCCTCCCTCTGTCTATTGGAAATAAAACACAAGAAAACTTTTTAAGCCTTTAAATTCATTAAGGAAATAATAGTCATTTCTCACAAAAATAATGGGTCACATGGTATGGCCACATGGTTGGCCAAACCATGCAGCAATTGTATTCTCTTCTATGTGTCAATGGGGACCCCACCAAATTTCTTGTGAAAGTTTTTCTAAACCATGTGAAAATATTTCCCAGCTCCACTACTAAATACAACAGATGCTCCTTCAAGGGTGTGCACCCTTGTCCATATAGTTCCCTGAAACCGTGTGGCCTCCTAAATCCATCTATCTTTCCCTAACATAGTTTCTTAAACAATGAGGACTGGGTTACATTGTTTTTACTAACCATGTGGCCCAGTTTCATTTTCCAAAAAACATTACTCTAGGATTTGAACAAGCCCTATATACCCCAAAAACTCTAATTATCACATTAGAAACTTACAATAAACCAAAATAAAGAGGTAAAACATAAAACAAAAAGATCTGTAACTCAATAAAACCCTAGGATCTTACACATGTTTAATTCACTAAAAAATATCATTTGTTCTTGTGATATAAATATATAATTTAATAATTCATCAATCAGATTAGATTAAATAATAACAATTATTATTATATTCCATGTTCCTCTAAGATCCATTTTTTTAAGTCGAAAGGGATTATGAATTACATATATTATCATAAGGTAAAATAAATATCTAGTAACACATCAATGATACCCAGATTATAAAGGGGTGTTGTTTGATTTAATCCACCACATGTTCAATATCAATGTTGTGTCATATTGGACATCAAGGTTAATCATGGGATATGTAAATTGTAATACTATTTAACTTGTCACTTTTTTCAATTTCAATGGTGAAAAAAACATATATAATTACAACACATGTAATTATTATATCATGTTTATACACTTTCTTATACAAAACTAAATTGATATTTATTATGTCATTAACCCATAATAGGGGTAGATTCATCTCATCTTCGTTAATAAAATCCCTCTACAATATAGTTTTATAACCAATCACATTTTATTAAAAAAATTATCCAAATAATTTATATAAGTTTAAATTTATAACAAAAAAAATGTTGGGAACCTTTTGATAACTTCATGTTAAATGATCCATAGTTAATTTAAGCTTGAGTAATATTAATTAAAAAAATAATGATCCATGTTGTATACTTAAATTAGTTCAATCTAGATATATCTCCACAATCTTTTATACTATGAATGATCAGTTATATCTATATAAATGTAATATAACTCATAAAATTATTAACATCTCTCCACAACTAAAAA
Organism: Viscum album; assembly: GCA_963277665.1. Classification (NCBI taxonomy): domain Eukaryota; kingdom Viridiplantae; phylum Streptophyta; class Magnoliopsida; order Santalales; family Viscaceae; genus Viscum; species Viscum album. The sequence goes on along the minus strand of OY728127.1, from coordinate 1,404,359,729 downwards.
ATATGATCACTGATAATGGAAAATCTGGAAAAACATAGATTTCAGGGTGTTATTATCATTTCATATCTTGTGTAATAAAAAAAACATAAAAATTATAAAAATTATCATTAATGTTCATTAGATGAAATATTGAAACACCTTGACCTAAGCGACTGAAACCCAAAACCAGTGGTGGGGTTCTATATGGCCTCAAGTGAATCCCCTGATCACTAATGTTTTCCAACAAGTAGTGAGGTATAAAATCAAACTATGAGGAATGATTAAACATCAAGTATAACACATAAATCAACACGATAATAAGAAAAAACATTTAAAAAATGTTAATAGTGGTAGTAAATTATTTTTACAAAAACAAACATAAAACTAATGTACTCAATATTAAATAAATGACACACCGACACCATGGACTAGACATCCACCATGAATAACTTTCTACATCACCATAACTGTAATATAAAAATATGGATCGCCACTAATAATTAAAAACATCTTCACCTTACCAACATTAAATTAGATAAAATATACATGTTCTCAAAAAATCACTAGTAGTGATGAAATAAAATTCAATTGGATATCCTCAAGACTCTAATATTTGTTTATAAAAAAAATCATCAACAATTCCATTAAATTATGATAAATAGAAAATAGTTTTAACATAAAAACATTTGATTTATCATTTTATACAAAACCTAAACTTTTCTTTAAAATAAATTCACAATTTATTCAAATTAAATACTACCAATTCACATTCAATCATTTTAGACAACTAGATTTTTATATCACTATGAAAAAAATTCCATTTTCCTTTTTTCTATAACATTAATTTTCCTTTAAATAAATACCAATTATAAATCTTTCATAGAGTCACAAAATATAAAATACTATTTTCCACATTCCATTTATAGCGTGAATCCTCGGTGAAAAAACTCCATTCAAATGACCAATATCACCCCAAAGTGTGTACGTTTCAACCTCAGTCATCACAATTGTTTGTTAACTTTAACATAAATTACCTAAGTTCTCCACATTACTATGAAAAAATAATATTTTTTTTAAAATAGGTCTTGATAAAATATTTTCATCACACACACAAAAGGTAAGATAAATCCAAAAAACCAAGTTCAATTCTACAATTCAGAATTCAAATTAGAATAACAATTTATAGAAATTAAATTAACATCATAATTCCAAAAATTTTATCAAAACAATCAACATTGATAAATTACATTACACCATTGAAAACACTATATTTAATTATAAGATAAAACATCAATTTCATTTAAAATCACTTCACTTTTAAAACTAAAAGAATAATTTTATACACACCTTTGAAATTCCCCAGTTTCAAATCTAATTCAAGGAAATAAAAAGCCCTCAAATTTCCATTAAATATCTAGTTATAATAAAATACCAATTTCATGTAAAATTAAAATATATCTAAAATTCAAAACTAGAATTAAAACAATTAAGTACTCAAAATTTCGCAATTAGTCAAACTTGAAAACAAATTTTTCAACTCTATTAAGTATTATAGCCACCTGCATATTCTAATTATTTTTTGGGATTATCAAATTTATAACTCTACAAAACACACCAATGACGTTTAACCCTTCATTACCTATGGATTATGAATAAAAATTAACAATTCTCAATCCAAGGTAATAAGCAATCCATTACTAAAACCTCTAGATTTAAGAAAAAATTGGTTTACAAAGAGAGAGAGATCTAAGTACTGAGAAAAAAATTAAACCCAAACCATTGATTCCATGTAAATATGATCAGTCCTCACATGAATTTTTTTCTTTTTTGGTGGAAAATCCAATAATAACTCCCAAGAATCCATATATTCATTCAATGTAAAATAGGGGATTTTTGGGGGATTAGGGTTTTAATTTGGGCATTGAAAATCATACTTCCATGTATTTTCATGATGTGCATGGTTAGGATGCATGATTAAGCTAATTTTACTTCACCACAACCTTAAAATGAATATGTATTATTAATATTCATGATTAGGATTAGAATAATTGCAAACCATTTTTATCTACATTACTTTTAGTAATCCTATATTTCATTATATACACTTAAAAACTTACCATTATAGATAACCATGCTCCTTCCCAACTTCTATATATGACTCAGATTCACACAAAACATGGTCTCTATGGTAAAAAACCCATTATAGATCAAATAGTGTAGTTAAAAAAATATTTTTTGAGATCATATAAATATCTATTTATAAAAAATAATCAATAAAACACTATAAAATCCTATTTAATCATTAGGATAACATTCCACTCCCATAAAATATGAATTCACAAAACCCCAATGTTTCAATTTTTCCCACTATAAGATATTTCTAGAGAAAACCAATTAATGGGATCTATTCTATACAAACAAATCCATCCATTATTATCACTTCTCATATTCCATCTCCAATGTCTATTTTTGAACCTCCCCATGTTACCATATAAATAAAACTAATATAACCATAGTTCCTCATGGGAAATTATCTTTATAACCCAAATCTTGAACCGTTTTATCCACATAAGATGCATAGGGTTCTAAATCCACTTACTACCATATTAAAATATGAGATATGTCTGGAAAATATTTCTTAAATTGAGTTACATGGAAAAAAATTACACAACCATATAATGTTTCAGTAATGAAAACAATTAATCCACTTCTCCGGTCCATTATATAATATTAAATGGGCCTATATATCATGGTATTAATTTCCCCAACAACCAAAACCATATATTTCTCAACCATGGAGACACATTAAAGAACACTGAGTCACTAATATAAAATATCATGGTTCTTTGTTGATAGTTGGTATAATATTTCTACCAAATGTGAGCCGAAATAAAAATTTTTGATTATCTTAACCCACTCCATCATCTCTGACATCAAAATGGGTCCCACCATATTTATTTCACCCTACTCCACCCAAAAAAATGATGAGTTACATGATATAACATATAAGTCCTCATACAATACCATCTGATTTGATGACTGGTAACTATTTGTGCACACAAACTTCGCAAAAAAGAAATAATTATACTAGAAATCCTAAAATAAATTACACAATATTGAATAATATCCTCTAAAATTTGAATAACATGATCTATATGACCATATTTTTGTAGATTATATGTCATTATTATCCTCATATGTATTCTGATAGTACTCTAGAGTCCCCTAAATAATATTTATGTAAACTAAATATATATTTCTTACATAATATAATTTGGAACGCCTTGAAGTCTATTGATCTTACACATATAAATATTTCCTATATAATTCACTAAAATTATTTATTATATAGGTAAAAAATGTGCTATATTTGTGAGATTATCAACTATAATGAAAACATTTATATGATTTTGTAGTGACCTCGTCAAACTAAAGAAAAGTACATATAAATATTCACCCATTTCTATTCCAATATTGGCAAGGGTTTCAATAATTGTGTTGGTCACTAATGATCCATATTCACCTATTGGAACACCAGAAAATGAGAAACAAAATTAGCAACATACTATTTCATTATAGACGACTAAAACATATACACAGTGTTATGGTAAATCTTATTCTCCCCAAAATATAACTCCAAAATTGAATGATAAATTATCTCAAGATTAATTTCCTAAATCCAAAAGAAACAAAATTTATACCCTAAAATGGAGAATTTTTTTCACTAAGATTTACCTCCCCTCAAAGTTATCCCCATCATTTTTGGTGGCCCCCATCCTTCTACATTCATCATCAAACATCTAGCCTTCTTTCACATGATCCACTGAAATGGATCACATTGATACAATAGAATACCACTCCATGTGGAATATTCATAACCTTAATGAGAAAATATGATAATGTAGAGTTTTTTTCTTATAAGACTTTGAAATATGTTAAGAAATATTTTTTGAGCCAAGCATTGCAATAATATGAGATTTTGAGGATTGGTGATCCTGGAATTGATTTTATAAAAAATTTAACTATATTTTATATCATGTGTAAGTAGTTTTTCATAAATAAGGTAATATCTCATGAATGGAGTCTTTTATTGTAAATTTGAGACCATTTTTTATTTCAGAGTGTGGGGTTTACCCTAGGTGCAACAAAAATTGGGTCAACACTGGTCGTTCTATTGAGGCTATCATTGGTGGGTGAGTATAAATTAAAATAAATGATTAATTTATTTATTTAAATTGAAATTACTGAAATAAAATCCTATATAAATACTTTTTTATGAAATTTCACCAAGGATAGTTTAAAAAAACTAGGATGTTTTTTAGAGGAGTTATTATGAACTTTTTTGGAAAATTGGGATCGAAAAATGATTGATGATCAGAGCGAGGTGAATCTATAGGAAGAAGATGTAAATATCAGCTTTATCAATGGAGAATGCATTATTCACTAACTAATAATCCAATATTTAGGTAGGGATCATAAATTTTGGTTTCCACCATATATTTAAATATTGATCATTTTATCATATGATATTCTTGGATCTGTGATTAATTTAATCTTTCACATGATATTGTGTATCAAATTAAATTGTTTATTTGATTTTTTTCCGATTATTCCATGTTTATCAGCCTGAATATCCTCAACACATGATAGTTTGATAATAACTCTAGTCCAACGATTTATGTACCTTTGTTATTGTGCCTTTTCTCCCTCGTGTTCTTCATATTTTTGTCATTAAGGTACGGGGACATGGTTTGACATTTTTGGGCATGTCTAAGCTTGATCGAACCACTGGATTCATGGTGGATGTGATCATAATGACTACATAAATATTTTTCTAATGGATTAAAATGGAACATGGGTTATACATCTTGTATATGAGATCCTTAGTGGCGACAATTAACGGAGGTGCATGAGGCATGTGGCAGTTTCGAGTGGAGAATCGGATTTCAATTTCTTGCAAACGGAGTTCCAAAATCAATGATCAGCGGTGATTACCACCGTTTTTTGGTGTCTGACTGGAATAAAACACACTTAGAGATGTAGATATGAAATACATATATAGATCCAAAATTTCTATGAAAATATCATCAACATGATGTGTATTAGGGTGAATACATACCGTGTAGTACCTTGGCTATAGTTGATAGGGTTTTCGTGTAGAGATAAGTATCACACACTGTGTGGGACCCCACATGCCATGTGACCCAATGCTATAGGCTTAGTTTGTACTCTAAGAGTACATGGGAATTGTAATGGATAGACACACATACATGACCAAGTACATGGGCATATTCATATACCCGGGCATGTCCTAGTACACGTCTAGGCACATGGACATGGCCCAAATGACACAAGCATGGAAATGAGCACATGGGTAGGCCCTGGGTCACTAAGACATGTTGTTTTGGTCTTTTACATATCGTTTTTTTTTTGTGGAATAGACACCAATATGTGTATAGATAAGGACACATCCATGAGACTAGATAGGCTCACTTGTCGTGTGGACCCCCATACAAACCATGTACTTATTTCTAAAACTTACACCTCTCCCATATCATTTGTTTTAACTCATATTTCATCCCATGAGTAGCTTATCCTGAGTGTCTTACAACAAGTAATGTGATGGTGTCCTTCATATTGGATTTTTATATATGATGTGACATTTTTTAAGTGTGACACTTCTTTAGGTGATGCTAGACAATGAAAGTGATCAGGAAGGATCGTCAAAGAGATTAGATACCAAGGGTGGTACTTCCCCATTTCACTAAGACACGAGTCCTATATCCATATAAATGGTAATTTCCTTTCACGCCAGGTAATGGTTCCCCCATAAACATTATAAATATATAGAGTTGGAACTCCCCTATCGCATCAGGGAATGGGTCCTCTATCCACAGAGATGGTACTCCCCTATCTCAAAAGGGTCTGGGTCCTCCATACTAATTGTATAGATATAGAGGTGGTACTTTCCTCTCACACTAGAACATGATTCCTCTATCCATGGAAATTTTCATCCATTACCACACCAAGGTGAGGGTATTCCATACTGATTATAATAATACAGAGGTAGTACCCCCATTGTCGCACTAGAGCACATGTCCTATATTTAAAGAGATAGTACTCCCCTGTCACACCAGGGATGTGTACTCAATCAATGGAGATGGTACTCCTCTATAAAACTACGATGTAGATCATCCATACTCATTGAATATTTTATTGAGGTGGTACTCCCCTATTGAGGGCTTGGGTCCTCTATCCATGAAGTTGGTACACCGTTGTCACACTGGAATTCAAGTCCTCCATATTCCTTGAACATATATAGATATGGTACTTACTTGTCATACTAGGGTGTGGTTCCTCTATCTTTTTATGATTACATTCCATTAGTTTTTGGATTAGTGGTGAGGTAAATTCCCTCTTCATGACTTATTTGGACATACATGTGAGATTTTGGGCATCGATGATGGACCTTTATAGCTACTTGAAGACTCATCTTCCTAGGGTAGAAATGATATGGAGATCTTAATTATCACAAGCCTAGGTTTCTTATATGAGCATATATATATATATATATGGATTTAATTTCCCTCTTACTTTGGGTTTAGGTGACTATTTCATTTATTCCCTTCTGTTTCACCCTCCTCGGTTTTCAGGGTGTCCTATCGAGTATGTATATACGCACCCCTACATGGGATTTTACCACACATTTTGTGTCTTATATATATGATGGATAGGTCAGTGATGGAAATGGTGGAGCTTAAGGGTACATGAGTGCATTGGAATAAATACAGTGGTATGGGCTTCGAGATCTAATGTCGTGGTCTCTTAGTATTTCATTATTCCAGTTTTTCTAGGTTAGGACATCCTTTTTTGGTTGGTGTGTCTTTAACCCTTTAATTTTAATATTTTACTATCAAACTCTTTTAAATTATTTATATGTTATTACATGCAGGTTTTTTTATCGAGATGTTTCTGTATTTTATTATTATTCATCTTCACTTCTACATTAATTTGGTTGGGTGCATGCGTATAGGTAATTTTGGAAAATTTATCACATTTCTGTTAAGTATCCATGGTTCATATCATTGGCCCCTAGCCTAATGAGGAAGGATTGGGGTTTTGGTGTCCCGATATTCCATCGACTAGGTAGACCTCGGTGGGTCTGGTCCTTACAGATTGGTATCACATCTGGTTTGACCTCTAGATAGTGTTTGGAGTTTTTCCTTTATGTGATTTAGTTGGGAATTTAGGGAAATAGTTTAAAAGTGTCTCAAGTGTATCTTTGAGGTAAGGGGTCCCATTATTGGTACAATGTCTAATGTATCCATTCACCGGGACTAACTACCTATTTGTTGACTCAGCAGATCGAGACATTTGTTATAGGGAATATTGGAACATGCATCATATAAGATCAAGTCCTATGATTTTTATTCTTGAGTTAGATCCCCATATATATATTCTGATCTGACCACGATACATATTGATTTATTTTTGTGAAGCCTCAATGAAGACATCCATCAAGGTTACCAATTCATGATTGCAATGATGATCTAATCAGTAACAACTCATCCATTTAGGGGCCATCTCACAAAATCCTTCATCTAAGTGGGCATGTAGCATCACCCATTACTATCAAGAAATACATTATAACAAAATATAATGATAAGGATTTTTGTGATCTTATCACACTCTATAAGGTCCATCACCAAAGATCGTTGTGGTTACATAGTGATCCAGATCCCCAGGAAGTGGATGATTCTCTTGAGTTAGTGATCTGGGTTTCCAAACTTGTACGGACCCCAAATTATCATGTGTCTATGTTGGTATACAGCCTCTTCAACAGATCATATAGTAACTATTGGATCCTATTCATACAAGAACATGATGATTCATCACTATCATGGTCGAATATCTAGCAATTGTTTCATGAGGAGTACTACCCCTCGTTATTTTTCTCAGTTTGCGTTCAAGAGATTTTAGAGCTATAGTAGTGAGGGATGATAGTTTCTATGTATACCATGAGGATCACTAACTTTAAATGGTACTTCCTTATCATGATTCATAATGGTTACATTCGGGTGTAGAATTTCGATTAGGGACTTTAGAGATACATATGTGCTAGTGTTGTATCCTTGTGCATTACCAAATATAATAGAGTACAAAATTTAAAACTAGTGATGAATAACTTCTTATATGAGATATGAAATGCATCTTGTGTCATCAGTAGATATCCTAGACCTAATTCATCTGTAGTGGTTAGTATATGATATGTGTTAAGGAACATGATATGTACCCATATATAAACTCATATTGTGGTCATGCGTCTCAGAGACAACGCAGAGTATCAAACCATCCCTATGAGTGGAGATGTTATGCATGTTATGTGTGATGTCACATGGAATGTTATTTCATAACCCAACAGTTTGAGGAGGGTAGGTATCTGAATGATAGATCACTATGGGAGAGTTAGCACCATGATCAGGGTTCTCCCAAGCATGGACAGGGCAACCCCTAGGGATGCAGTGCTTATTGAGATTATGTCTTAGCTCAATAGAGACAAACTTCTAGTGGTGGAAATAATTATGAGATAATTCCACAACCACCACCCCTAGTAATACTGCATCAATCTCAAGGAGTTGGTGTTCGGGGGTACAGATAGCTGCAGGCTATGGAGGCTTATGACCCAACAGCTCATGTGATGATCAGAGGTATGATTAGTAATTATTTTTCTATTTTTTAGTATTAGTGGACACAAGTGTGAGTAATTAATTCATATCCTTAATATTTTTTTGAAATCTAGAGATCCCATTTCCAACATTATCCCAGTAGCTTCTTCTTGTGGCTCGTACAGGGAATGATTCTTTCTTACCGCTTATCTATTAGCAGTGCAAGTTATCACTTGGTGTAGAGAGTTTCTTGTGGGTGAACTTGGATTTCACGATGATACATTATGACATCAACTTGGGTATAGAATAGTTTTTCATGGTCTTATCCTATATTGACTATCATCACATATTATTTAGATGACTTTAAATAGATGGTATGATATTTTCCATTTTGGGAGAGGGAGAGATCTCAGGATAGAGCAAGTGGGAATTGCAAGAAGGAGGTTGCAACTCATCACCCAATAATTTGTTATTTTATCCCATGGTGAAATGTTCTCTTCATGAATCAAGGTTCCTTCAATCAGGGAGGATTATATAGATTTCTTCATCGGAAATTTTCTGGAAATACTTTTGATATGGGGAAAGGATTTTTACATCATCTTGAACCATGTGACCATTCTAATATATTCTACTACATATCAGATGGCCCCGAATGATCTCTAATATCTAAAGGGGATGTTTGAGAACCTTTGAGAGAATCGTTTTATCATACCCAGTGTGTCCCCATAAGAATATCTAGTTTTTCTTTTGAAAAAGGCTGAAAAGAGATCGTGGTTTTGTGTTGATTATCATCATATGAACCTAGAAATGATTAATAAAAAGTACCTATTTCATAGGATTAATTAAATCTTTGATCAATTGTGAGTATGTGATTGTTCAAGAAGATCAATATTTGGTCTAGCTACCACCAATTTTGGGTTCATGGGGATGATATTAGAAATATGGCATTTTTATGTCAACATGGAAAATATGAGTTCCTGTTGATTCCTTTCATGTAATGAAATCCCCTACTATGATTATTGATATTATGAACCAGATACTCCAACCGTACTTGTACAAGTTTTTTTCCCTTCATTAATGAAATAATCATCAACCCTGTATTAGAGGAGGGGAATACAAAGAACTTAATGATGGTCCAATACTTTCTTTGAGAGAAACATCCTACTGTTAAGCTCTCAAAGTGAAAATTTTGTATGTACAAGGTTCAAATTCTAGGGAATATCATTTATAAGCATGGATTAGCTGTATAATTAGTTGTAAGAACCCAGATCTTCGTTTCAGGTACACCTTTCCTTTTTCTATAGTTTTTAAGAAAAATGGAGTTTCTCGAAATTTTTGAAGTACACGCCGTGTACTTTCTGAGTACAGGCCATGTACTCTTTTCCAGCTTGAAGCCGTGTACTGGCCATGTCCGGGCCACACACACGGTGTGTAGTGTTGATTTGGAGGCTGATTTTGGCGGAGTACGGAAATACCTAGTACACATCTTGTACTATAAAAGTACACATTGTGTACTTTCTTTTTTTTCATTAAACGGACCGGGGTCGCGACTGACGCACAGAAACGTCTTCTTCTAGGTTCCGTTCGTCCAAGAGCGTCGAGGATCCACGAATCTTCAACGAGCCCCCACCTCTCCGTCCGTTCTCCGATTTGAGCATTGTTTATTGTGTTAGAATCTCAGCAGGGATTTCTTCCTTCTGCTTGAGCCTTGTTTTCTAATTCTTCATCTTTCTCATGTTATCATATTTTATGTGTTTCAGATGTTTTCTTATATCTACAACGTTCTAAGAAGAATCTGTCATCTTTGTTCACCTATATCAATCTCCTAGGATCGAGGTAGGTGGTTTGTGCCTTTATGTAGAAATTATTTGAATATTTCATGCAATTTCACCAATTCCCATGAAAGGGAATTGTGCTTTTTCCTTTTTTTCCCCTGATTGATTTCCTTCTTGCTTAATTTCTTTTGTAGAGGATTACCTTTCTGAATAGAGTAGTTTTGCTATACTCTGGATGTTTTCATACTTGCTTTGCCTGTTATGCGTTATGTGAGTTTCCATGCCTAGTTGTAGGATAGTGGAACTATTGTGTTGTTTTGCTGTTGATCCTTAAAATTATATTCAAGCAGTTATTGAGGTTTACTTGGAAGATACACACATTCATTGCATTTTTATTTTACACAGGGTTTTGAGAACCTAGTGTAGTAGACCATAGGGAAAATGGACGGAAGGGCTTCTCCAGAGTGTCTTAAATTACGATGCGAGACCATAGGAGGAATTGATGTTGAGTTCTTCCTTAGAGAGTCAGTAGTTTCTCGACACATTCCATAAGGGGAATAGATGTTGAGTGATTCCCCAGAGAGCCTTTAATACGATACGAGACTATAGGGGGAATTGACGGTAAGTGCTTCCCCAGAGAGTCTATTAATTCTTTAGCTGACCCAATGGGGCGGGACTATGTGTGCTTGCGAGAGGGTTTCTAGTACTTATAGGTTGAACCATAAGGGTTAGGTTGTGAGAACAACCTAGGGGTTTACCTTTGTTTTACTTGTTGTTTTCCTTATACTTGTGTAGTTTACATGCAAGATGGTAATTTGTAGCTACTATGTATTTCCTATTTACTGTTCCTGTACTTTACTTGCTGTGTATTCATTGACTGTTAGGAAGAGATCTTTGGGTGGTTGCCTACAGGGATTGTATCTCACACCCTATTTGGGCCACGCTTTTGGTCCCAATAAGATTATGTTGTTGCAGGTATAGATAATGGAAATCGTCCTTCTTCTTCAGGTGTCTGACTTGCTATGGAGCTGGAGATCATGGGACCAAGCTTTGGCTTGCGTTGCTCCTGGATTTGTTGTTGCTTTAGTACTTTGTGTTCTATTATATTTCAGCACGTTGTTGTGTTTTCTGCTTTCCTTATAGACTTGTACCTGCTGCATCATTATCATTATTAATATATATTTATCCTTCCGATGTTTGGTTACAATTGTGTATGTTGTTAGTGCTTCCGCTATTGACTGTTGTTTTCCTTACCTCATATATCGTCCCAAATGTGGGCATAGTTTCCCCAATAACATTCCAAGTCCCTCGCTGCTAGTCAGCAGCCTCTGGAGTTTGGGGAAATGCGCTTAATGTTATGTGGTGAACCGGGTACGGGGCACCAATGGAGGGGCTCCGGATTTAGGTCGTTAAAAAGTGGTATCAGAGGAGATTCTTTTCTCTTGATTTACTATTTGGAGCCTTTATCCATGGGTAGGATGGATTCGGTACTTGTTATTAAGTTGTGCTCGGGATTAGCTAACCCGTGTATAGGGAAAAACCATACTACCTCATTAATTGTAGTTTGCTGGTTTTGAGTTTTTATGGTTGATATGATTCACCTAGAGTGATTCACATGCTTTGTGTTGTTATTGTCTTGACTATTACAGTTTTATTTCTATCTCAACCCGATGAGAAGAGGGTATGCCACTTCATGCATCATATAGGCACTTGTAGAAATCACTTTCCATGCAGTCTTTCCATGCCATCTAGGGTTCATTAGCGATTGCATGCTATTATGATAGACTTTTTATAGATTATGGGTTCAGTTGTGATAAATGCTGGATAGAATCTTTGTTGCCTTGTTAGAGGACTTTTTGTGTTCTACCTTGCTTAAATAAATGAAAACTTTTGATTCGTGGGGAGTATGGTCCCTCACGAATCGGAATTTGGCACCTCTCTGCCTTGTTTTCTGTGTTTTCTGGGTTTCTGTACAGTTCTGAGCTACTGCCCAGAAAAACCAAGAATAAACGGCGTGTAATTTTTTACCACACACCATCTAGTTTTTAGACCATGTCACTGACCGTGTGAGCTGGGACACGCTGCTGTAGAAATAACTTCAAGAACACACCGTGTACGGTAGGTACACGCCTAGTAGTTCGGAGTAGTGTACCCGGCCGTGTCACTAACAATACAGGTCGTGGAAGCTCGAGTAGAACACGCCATGTTATACAGGAACAAGTCGTGTAGTCCTTTCTAGGTACCCATCCTTGTCACAAACAACATGGTTCAGTGTTACCGTCTCTTAGACACGCCGTGTTGTTTTCGGAACATGCCGTGTAGTCTTTTTCAGGTACCCGACTGTGTGACAAGCAACACGGGATGGTGTCACCTTCAACTATACACGCCGTGTTTGTTCGGAACATTCCAAGTAAGGTCTAACCATGTAGACGGCCGTGTATTTAACAACACGGGCTGCTGAAGCCTTTTCTAGTACATTCCTTGTTTGTTCAGAACATGCCGTGTAGTCTCGAGTTAAGTCGGACCATGTGGTTAGCCATGAAACGAGAATCGGGCAGCGAAAAAGTTATCAAGTACACGTCGTGTGTGTGGTAAACACGCCGTGTAGTTTGAGGTATTACACAACCTGTAGGGAAGGGGTACACGCCCATGTCGGTGGCTTAAGAAGACACGCCGTGTAGTTTTTATACACGTCGTGTATCCATGTTTTGTAAACTTGTGTGTTTTTCTACCCCTGTTCCCGTTTTTTACTCTTGTGTTTTCTGTATTTGTTAATTCTGATCTAAGGTGTGCTTATGATCCTTCAGATTTATGCCACCGAGACATCCTTTGGTTGTACGTCAGTCGTCAGGCAGTGATTAGATGCAAGATATGGCTGATCAGGGATTTCCTACCGATCCTCCAATCGGGCCAGCCTTGGCACCAACTATCATACCAGTTGCAGTTGCTGATGCGCAGTTCAGGGAAGGTTTTATGATGATGATGCAGAACTTTCATGGAGAACCACCTCCTTCCATTTCTATGGAAGACTTGACGCGGGTTTTCCAGCAGCGGCATCCTCATACTTTCTCAGGGGAAGGATGACCACAGGCTGCAGAGTCATGGATGGAAGCCATGCTGACTATCTTCGAGCATCTAGAGATTCCTCCGGAGAGGCTGTCAAGCTTACTACCTACATGCTCCGAGAATCTTCCATGATGTGGTGGGATGTGATCTCACAGGAGGTTCATCAGCAGGTTATGTCTTGGGAGGAGTTCCAGTGCGTGTTCTAGAACTACTTTTACCCGGAGTCCCTGAGGGCTGATCGAGCCTGGGAGTTCATGAGTCTAGAGCAGGGTAATCTATCTGTTATTGAGTATTCCTCTCTTTTTACTGAGATGCAGCATTTCACACCCCTCCAAGATGGTATTGGGGTGTTCTTAGCAAGGAAGTTTGAGGATGGTCTTAGGCGGGAGATCCGCTCGCAGGTGAATCTCTTCCATTTGACTTCCATCACTTCCATGGCCAACCAGGCACTGATTGTGGAGCGCAATATGAGAGACTCCAGAGCTATGAGACAGGGAGGTTCTGCTTCCAGAGCTAGTATTCCTCTAGTTGACAGCAGGAAGCGTCGTAGGGAGCCTACGCATGGTGATCCGAGGAGGCGAGACACATCTTCCAGATGCCAGGTTTTATGATACCAGTGTGGTAGGAGTGGGAAAACGAGCCCGCAGTGCCAGAGGGACCCAGTGGAGTGCCGATCCTGTGGCAAGATGGGTCACCTTCAACGTTTCTGCTAGGTTTTTTCACCAATTGCTGGTGACGGGGGTTCTTCCATGATTCCTCGTTCAGGAGCAGCACCACCAGTTTCACACCAGTCAGGGAACTAGAGTTCTTCCGTCCGTTCGTGGAGAGGAGGAGGTCGTGGCCGTGGAAGTAAATCATCGGTCCTTGATTGCCAATAGGGAGGTTCAGCTCAGAGTGGTCACGTAGGGTCACTGGGCCGCGGGGCCGCGGGGCAGGCTAGACCTTTGCGGTGGAGCAGACCTATCAGGAGCAGGATCCCCGACCTTCTACATTTCGAGGTACGATTTTAGTAGCCTCAGTTTTATCTTAAGATCTCTTCGATACTGGCGCTACACATAGCTTTATCTCCATTACTGTCGTGGAGAGTCTTGGGCTCTGCATCTTTTCTTCTGCCAACTCGATGACAATAGACACAACTTTGGGTAGAAGGATATCTAGTGTACGTCATTGTAGAGAGTTCCCTCTCAAGGTTGCAGGCTATCGTTTCTTATGGGATCTATATGTCCTAGAGATGATAGGCTATGATGTCATCCTCAGGATGGACTGGTTGGTTCCCTTCCAGGGATTCGTTGACTACTATCGCCGCAGAGTGAGTTTCGTTTCTCCAGAGGGTGAATCTTTTCTTCATAGAGGAAAATGGGATGTTTAGGCGAGTCGAGCGGGACTCGAGCATCATGGGCTAGGAAGGGTGACAACCTATATTTCTAGTCTTTATCTGGATGACCAGGGAAATTCGCAGCTAGACTTTCCTCCTGTGGTGGATTGTTTTAGGGACGTCTTCCCAGAGGACTTTTTGGGTTTTCCTCTAGAGCGTGAGGTAGAATTTTCTATTGAGCTCGTTCGAAGAGTGGCACCGATGTCCATTCCTCCTTATAGGATGGCTCGTCTGAGTTACAGGATCTCAAGAAGCAGTTGGAGGAGTTGTAGGCAATAGGTTTCATTCAACCCAGTACTTCTCCTTGGGGTTCTCATGTCCTGTTTGTGGAGAAGGAAGAAGGTACCCTTCGGCTTTGTGTGGATTATCGGAAGCTGGACCAGGTGACGGTCAAGAACCGATATCCCTTTCCGAGGATCGATGACCTCTTTTATTAGCTTCGAGGAGCCCAGGTCTTCTCAAAGATTGATTTAAAGTCCAGTTATCATCAGTTACACGTTAGACCATCAGATATACCTCTGACAGCCTTTAGGAGGAGGTATGGTCTCTAAGAGTATACAGTCATTCCGTTCGGTCTCACGAATACACCAGTAGTTTTCATGGCACTAATAAACCGAGTGTTCCATACGTACTTGGATTCCTTCATCATGGTCTTTGTGGACGATATATTGGTGTACTCGCACACTCTACACGACCATTCTACCCATCTTGAGATTGTTTTGAGTACAATGAGAGAGAATCAGCTTTATGATAAACTCTTGAAGTGCCACTTTTGGATGGAACAGATTCACTTCATGGGTCACATCATCTTAGAGGCAGAAGTATCTATGGACCTAGAGAAAGTGAGAGCTGTAGTCTCCTGGGAGGATCCGAAGAACATTTTTGAGGTACAGAGATTCCTAGGGCTGGCTAGATACTACAGATGCTTCATTCAAGACTTCTCACGCCTAGCAGCACCATTGATAGATCTGACCAAGAAGGGGGCGAAGTTCTTATGGTCAGATTCTTGTGAGTTAGTCTTTCAGGAGCTAAACGGAAGATTGACGTCGGCACCAATACTAGTCTCGCTAGTGCTAGGAAAGAGCTATACTGCCTATTGTGATGCTTCAGGTATCGGACTAGGCGTTGCGCTTATGCAGGGAGATGGAGTTGTTGCATACGGGTCTCGGCAGTTGAGGCCACATGAGGGGAACTGCCCTACGCACGATCTGGATTTGGTAGCTATTGTCCAAGCCTTACGCTGTTGGACACACTATCTTCTGGGAGAGAACTTTGTGGTCTTCACCGACCACAAGAGTCTCAAGTATATCTTCACTCAGTGTGATCTAAATCTGAGGCAGCGTAGGTGGGTCGAGTATCATCGGTCTTTTGATTTTGAGCTTGCCTATCCACCGGGAAAGGGAAACACAGTGGAAGATGTGTTGAGCAGGAGGACTCAAATTCAGGCAGTTCAGGAGGCCAGCAGTGAGTGGAAGCTTATGTCTCTGTTCTCTGAGATGCATCTGGAGGTGCAAGACAGACAGGGATAGAACTCCCTATCTCTTGTAGCTGTTACCTCTACACTACTTGATCGGGTATGGATGAGGTAGCTATCAGACTCAGAAGGCTTAGTCCTATGGGAGAGTGTGTCCGGAGAGGACCCACTTCCTGGATGGATAGTGGGTGCGGATGAGATCTTGCGTCTCCAGGGATGTGTATGGGTGCCAACAGACATACGCGAGGAGCTGATATGGGTTTTCATTCCTCAGTTTAGGTAGTTCATCCTGGCATCACTAAGATGTATTGGGATCTTCTTCGCTAGTACTGGTGGCCAGTAATGACGAAATATGTTGTCGGTTTTGTCATGAGATGTTATACTTGTTAGCAGGTGAAGGCGGAGCATCAATGACCAGCAGGCCTTTTACAGCAGTTACCCATTCCGGAGTGGAAGTGGAACAATGTTGTGATGGACTTCATGACCGGGTTACCGAGGTCACCTTGGGAGAGTGATGCTGTTTGGGTTGTCGTCGACAGGCTTGCGAAGGTTGCACATTTCTTACCGATCAAGGAGACCTTCAGTGTTGATGATCTGGGACGACTGTACATTAGAGAGATCATTCATTTGCATGGAGTTCCACACTTTATTGTTTCAGACAGGGATGCACGTGTTACCTCTCGGTTATGGCAGGGACATCAGAAGGCCTTGGGTAAACAAGTACTTTTAAGTACAGCATACCATCCCGAGAGTGATGGTCAGTCCGAGTGCATGATCCAGGTGCTTGAAGATATGGTCCGAGCTTGCATCCTAGACTTTGGCAGTTCTTGGGAGAAGCATATCCCTCTGGTGGATTTTTCCTACAACAATCGTTTCTAGGAGAACATTCAAATGGCACCATACGATTCTTTGTACGGTAGGCCATGCCGATCACCCATATGCTGGCTGGAGGCAGGAGAGGCAGCCTTGCTGGGACCTCATCTCGTTCAGGAGATTTCAGAGCAGATGGAGCTGATTCGGAAGAGGATGGCTATAGCACTGTCTTGGAAGAAGTCTTATGCTGATCAGCGGAGACGGCCTCTGGAGTTCGAGGTCAGGGATTAGGTTTTCCTGCGTGTCACACCGAGGTTGGGACACAATAGGATTCGGAGGCAGGGTAAGATTTCACCATGGTACGTCGGGCCGTTTGAGGTTTTGAAGAGAGTTGGGCTAGTCGCTTATCGGTTGCAGCTACCCCAGAGGTATCTGGCTATGCATGACATCTTCCACATCTCTCAGCTCTAAAATTACTTTTCAGAACCGTCTCATGTATTTCAGCCCGAGGACGTTGAGCTTGAAGCGGATGAATCATTTGAGGAGCATCCCATCTGGAATTTCGATCACAGTACGAAGGTTCTCCGTGGGTAGTATGTCCTTCTTGTACGGGTGTTATGGCAGCATGGGCGAGTACAGGACGAGATTTGGGAGAGGGAGGCCGAGGTATGATCACAGAGGCCAGAGTTATTTGGGTTTTCTTCTTCTATGCCTCTCTAGGGAAATTCGGTGATTCATTTCTATAAGGGGGATGTTTGTAAGAACCCATATCTTCGTTTCAGGTATGCCTTTCCTTTTTCTGGAGTTTTTAATAAAAATGGAGTTTCTGGAAATTTTTGAAGTACACGTCGTGTACTTTCTGAGTACACGTCGTGTACTCTTTTCCTGCTCGAAACCGTGTACTGGCCGTGTCCAGGCCACACACACGGTTTGTAGGGGTGACGTGGAGGTCAATTTTGGTGGAGTACAGAAAGACTTAGTACACGCCGTGTACTTTTTTTTTCATTAAACAGACTGGGGTCGCACCTGATGCACAGAAATTTCTTCTTCTAGGTTCTGTTCATCCAAGAGAGTCGAGGATACGTGAATCTTCAACAAGCCCCCGCCTCTCCATCCATTCTCCGATTCGAGCACCGTTGATTGCGTTGGAATCGTAGCGGGGAGTTCTTCCTTCTGCTTTAGCCTTGTCTTCCAATTCCTCCTCTTTCTCAAGTTATCGTGGTTTATGTGTTTCAGGTGTTTTCTCAGATCTACGATGTTCTAAGAAGAATCTGTCGTCATTGTTCACGTATATCGATCTCCTAGGATCGAGGTAGGTGGTTTGTGCCTTTCTGTAGAATGTCTTTGAATATTTTGTGCAATTTCGCCAATTCCCTTAAATAGGAATTGTGTGTTTTCCTGTTTTTCCGCTGATTGACTTCCTGCATGCTTGATTGATTTAGTAGAGGTTTACCTTTGTGAATAGAGTAGTTTTTCTGTACTTTGGATGTTGTCATAATTTCATTTCCTATCAGGCGATATGCCAGTTGCCATGCCTAGTTGTAGGATAGTGGTATTGTTGTGATGTTTTGCTGCTGAGCCATAGAATGATATCCAAGTAGTTATTAAGGTTTACTTGGGCGATACACGCGCGCTTTGCATGTTTATTTTACACAGGGCTGCGAGAACCTAGTGTAGTGGACCATAGGGAGAATGGATGGAAGGGATTCTCTATAGTGTCTTAAATTATGATGTAAAGACCCGTAAAATTCAAGGAATTTTTTTTCTTAATTTTCATGGGAATTTTACAAGAATTCAGTTTCTGACGGAACCTAATTTCGAGGCCCGGTGTGCCCGGAATCATTTTCCGAAGTTTGGCTCGGGGACGTTCAGTGAACGAACGAGCGGGGTTTTTCTAAATTTTTAATCTGTGCTCGGAATCGAATTCTGAGGGCACCGATGGAATCGCAGCACCGGTAATTTCTTAGAAACACCTTTTCTGGAGTTGCGTTTGCTCGGGTGTGGTTTTTAATTTTTGGGGTTATGTTAAGAAATAAAATAAAAGTGGTGCGACACTTTATTTTATTTCACTTAAAGCTACTTAAGCTAAGTTAAGCAGATAAGGTGGGACCCACAATATCTAACCCACTTGGTAGGATATTTGTGAGGTGGGGCCTGCACGAGCCCCATTGTTTCTTTCCCTCTAAGTAACGCACCCGCGAAAACCTCATTTTTAAATAAAGTCAACCCATTCATTTATTTAAATATTAAACGCCCCTATTAATTGAACGGTTTAAGCGTTGCAATTAATTCAATTAATTGTTGGATTCTTTTTATGAATTCCAAAACGTTGGCATGAGAAATAAAATAAGACCAACACTTATTTTATTGAAGGCTGGATTTTTGAGAGGATTGGGAGAAAGATCTAAGGCTTGATGGTCTTCATCCTCCTTCGTTGAAGAACACGAAGAACACGAAGAACGCGAAGAATGCATCGTTGCCGACGAAGAACGCCGGCCTCCGATGAAGGGCGGCGAAAAATTCCGAACCCTCGGAGATCGACGACGTCACGTCATGTACCGCGACGCCGACGATTCTCCTTCCGCGATGCTTCTTCCGCGACGTTCCTTCCCCGCGACAATCTTAGATCAACAACTGATTGAGGTAGGGGATTACGGTTATTTTAATTAATTGTGAATTATATACTCAGCATGAATTCAAATGGTGCATTTAAATCTTTGTGATTTTATACCCACGTTGTATGTCTAAAATTTTTGTCAGAAGACTTTATAAAACCGCTAACATGGTGGGTGCGGAACAACGAACAAGTCCGAACCCACAGCCTCTTCGTTCTTGGTGAGTGGATTGGAGGGCGACGACAAAACAGGCCGCACGGGCGATGTGAGGTCCTCGCAGTGAAGGAAGGGCCCCAGGAGGGCCTTTGGCGAATACGACACGCAATTCCGACCCCCGGAACTCGTCCGGGGGTCCGTAGAGCGGCCCGCTGGCGCGCCTCGCTGGCACGGCAGCAGGAGGCAGCGGAAGGACACGGTCCGGTGACCGCACGGGACCAGAGGGAGAGGGACGCGACAACCGGCCGCGTCCGCCGGCTAGGGCGGCCCCATGCGGGGTCGCGGTCTCTCCACGTGGGGGCAACGCGCCCCCCTCTTCGCTCGACCGTAACGGCCGAGCCGACCCGCTGGCCACCCAGCCAGCACCATCCGGGTCATGCCCAGGCCCGGCCATGCCGCGCTGGCTGGGCCGGGTCGCGCCATCCGGGTCGGATCCGGACCCGGGTCGGTCCGGGCCCAGACCCCCCGTTTTCGAAGCTCTTTCGGTCTTTTGCCCATATCTTGGGCTACGGACCTCCGATCGACGCACCGTCAGCAGTGATGTGACCCTTGGATCGAGGAAGTTGTTTCGACATATTAAACTCATGGTTTCGGAGAACTTTGGATTTGGCCGGGTTGGTTCGTACATGAAACCAACCGGGCCCTTGGAGCAGAAACACATATAACTTGAGCTCCGGACGTCCGATTGACGCACCATTGATTTTTTTGGATTCCTCTCAGTGAGATGGATCTTTTGGCTTACTCCGCTCGAGGTTTGGACGCAGTTGGAGTATGGTCAGGTTGGTTTTGACTTAAAAACCAACCGGGCCCCTGGAACGAAAAAGCCAATAACTCTCAGACCGGGCGTCCGATTGACGCGTTTTCTGTGACGTTGAGTTCCTGTTGACGATACAGAACTTTTGGATACATCAACTCCAGACTATGTGTCAGTTGATGTATCAGCCTCTCGGCTCGTGGAGCGGACCCTCCCGAATGAGCTTGCTGTGTGTGGGAACCCTAGAGCTGGTTGCGACTGCGACGACGACGACGACTGTACAGAGATCCTCAGTGGATTCGACGACGACGACTACAACACTCCGCGATTCTATGTGGATCAGTGCTACCGATCCTGTGTGGGTCCAATCCTGTGTGGGTCAGCGCTCAACGGTCCTGTGTGGGCCAGCGCCTATAGATCCTATGTGGGTCTGATTCTGTGTGGGTCTTTGTAGGGGTTAGTTACCTATCGATCCTTTGTGGGTCAGATCCTTTGTGGGTCATTGCGGGGGTTAGTTACCTATCGATCCTTTTTGGGTCAGATCCTTTGTGGGTCAATGTGGGGGTTAGTTACCTATCAATCCTTTGCGGGTCAGATCCTTTTTGGTTCATTGCGGGGGTTATTACCTATCGATCCATTGTGGGTCTGACGACTTAGATGAATCAGTGGCAATATCTGATCATCTCTATCGTCTTACGATGATGTATACCTGTGTGAACTGAATCTTGACTTTCTTTCCTATGTGGATTATGTTATGCTTTCTTGTATAGATTGGGTTGTGGTTTCTTGTGTGGACTAGGTTGTACTTGGGCACGGAGGTTGGAGCGAACTGGAATTGATGACTTAGGTATATGTATGGGCATATACCTAAGCAGTGTCGGATGTTACTTAGTGATTGTATCTTTCCATTTTGGTTTATCCTTTGTGGATTATGGGAGACCTTCGAGGGTCTCGAGGTCCCTACTGAGTAGCTTATACTCACCCCTTCACGGGCTATGCCCGCACTACGTTGTGTTGGTTGCAAACGATGGACAACACTGATCGTGGTTGAGGCATGCGGAGCAGGACAGTACCTGGAGGTGGACCACTGGGCGGATGTACTCGGAGTGGACGATTGGACCCAAGGAGCTGTGGAGGCTATCTGTACTCACCCTTCATGTGGGGCCTTCAGTGGATGACTCCACGTTGCGGCTTTACTTTTCAGTTGATGTTTTCCCTTTCCAGTTGTACTTTACTTTTAGTTTGGGTTTGTATTCTGGCCCACTTACTTTTCTTCACTTACTGTTTAACTCAGTTTTTACTTAGTGTTTACTTCTACTGCTTGCTTGCTCTATGGTGTTTGTTTACTTTACAAAGGAAATTCCTTCCATTTGTATCGGGATTTACGCCTTGGTGCAAGTCTCCAGCCCCTAGCCTATGGAAGGCGGGCTTGGAGTAGTCACGGCACGGGCCCCGAGGACGGGACGTGACTAATTGGTATCAGAGAAGTTCGGTTCTACCACAGAACTTTGGACTCTGATCTTTTTCTATATGAAGCAATAATGTTAAGCGTATTGGGTGTGGTTATAAGTCCAGGGAGTCCAGTGTTGGTGCGGCGGCCGACGTATCTGTACACCAGGACCCTGACTTCTGATTTCCGACTTAATGCGTGAAAACATTGATTGCATGTGTGTTCAAGTTTTCTTTGTGATTACTTTATGTCAGCTCACCAGGTATACTGTTTGACCATGGCGCACCTGTTTCTTTTCAGGATGGCCCCACGACGGCAGTCAGCTAGGGTTCCGAGAGTTGTGTGTGACGACAGCCCACCGAGCGACGAGGCCTCGGTACAGGGCCCTTTGACAGATGATGCACTGGCGGTACCTCTACCCACCGATCCACCGATGCTTCCAGCCCTAGCCGCTGACGATGCACGTCGCCTTTGTGCACTGCACGAGTTTCAGCACCAGTGACTGACCAGGTTCTACGGGGAGACGGACCCCCAAGCAGCCGAGGATTAGCTGGAGGTAGTGGTATGAGTTTTCAGGTTAGTGAGGACACCAGAATACCTCATGGTGATCCTCGCAGTGAGCCTACTGCACACGGCAGTGGGCCAATGGTGGATCTTGATGCTCCAGGTGCACGATGAGAAATCTCTTCTCTGGATAGACTTTGAGAGACTCTTCCACTCAGATTTCGTCCCACCCACCCTCTGTGCGGTGCGCATCCAGGAGCTTCTTCAGCTGCGGCATGGAAGCTTGACGGTCTCCCAGTACTCGGCGAGATTTATCGATCTCTCGCGCTACTCGACAGACATGGTATGAGACCCATTCTTCCGGGCCCGGACCTTGGAGCATGGATTGAGGCATGAGATCAGGGCATCGCTGATCTCTCTCAGTATTCCGACTGAGGCAGGAGTACTGGAGCGAGCACTTTTGATCGAGAGATTTCTTGCTGAGCCTTCTTCAGCAGTGAGACCTACCGCATGGTGGCACGTAGAAGAGTCTTCTGCAGAAGGCAGTCGACGGATGACTCATGGGTCCAGGTAGACCAGACCCTCAGGTAGACAACCTCAGGACACTAGCTCAGTAGTGCGGGGCACACAACGCGAAGCCAGTCTTTCGAGAGGCAGGCAACGCTACACATGCGGCGGGCAGGGCCACATGGCTCGTGACTGCCCGACCCTCCGTGCCGAGGAGCAGCATATGGTTGAGGGGCCACCGAGGCAGAGGCAGAGGGTTGACTGTGGTGGTTCGCAGGGAGCAGGCGGACGTGGCAGAGGAGATGGCAGAGCAGCAGGTGGTGGGCGACGCTTTGAGGCTCTACCACCATGCACTTCTAGAGGTCACGACTCCATTTGGGTGATTGTCGACCAACTCACCAAGTCGGCTCACTTCTTACCCATCAGAGATGTGGGCTCAGTGGAGAGCTTGGGACGTCTCTACGTTCAGGAGATTGTATGGCTTCACGGTGTTCCATCATCTATCGTCTCCGATCGAGATGCTCGCTTTACTTCCCGGCTTTGGAAGGGGTTGCAGGAGGCTTTCGGGACGCAGCTATGTCTGAGCACCGCCTTTCACCCTCAGACAGATGGTCAGACGGAGAGGACCATACAGACTCTCGAGGACATGATCAGCGCATGTATCCTCGACTTTGGTCGCAGCTGGGAGGACCACCTACCCTTTGTAGAGTTTGCGTACAACAACAGCTACCACTCCACCATCGGGATGGCACCATACAAGGCGTTGTACGACCAACCTTGCAGATCTCTTTTGTGCTGGATAGACCCTGGGGAGTTAGCACTTGTGGGGCCGGAGATGGTCCAGGCCATGACAAAGACGTTCCAGGTCATCCAAGAGTGGATGAGGACAGCTCAGAGCCGGCAGAAGTCTTATGCTCACAGGATTTGTAGGCCACTAGAGTTCGAGGATGGAGACCACGTCTTCTTGCGTGTCTCACCTCGGCGTGTATTACGGAGATTTGGACGAGGAGGCAAGTTGTCTCCACACTTCATCGGACCATTCTAGGTCCTCAGCAGGATTGGAGAGGTTCCTTATCGCCTGGCTCTACCACCTCAGTTGCACCGGGTGCACGACTTCTTCCACATATCTTAGCTGAGGAGATACGTGCACGACCCGACGCATATCATTGACCATGGGGAGATGGACGTTGATGATGGGGTGAATTTTGCGGAGGTCCCGGTGGAGATTGAGGATTGATAGGAGTGGGTCCTACGTGGACGGTCGATTCCTCTAGTGTGCATCAGATGGCAGCACGGAAACCTCCAAGAGAGCACTTGGGAGCAGGAGGCTCAGATGCGTGCTCAGTACCCACATTTGTTTCCCTAGTTTATGATGTATCTTTACAGGGACGTAAATCCCTGAGGTGGGAGTCATATAAAGGCCTGAAAAATTCAAGGAAATTTTTTTCTTAATTTTCTTGGGAATTTTACAAGAACTTAGTTTCTTATGGCACCTGATTCCGAGGCCCGGTGTGCCCGGAATCATTTTGCGAAGTTTGGCTTGGGTACGTTCAGTGAACGAACGAGCGGGTTTTTCTAACTTTGGAACCGGTGCTCGGAATTGAATTCCGAGGGCACCGATGGAATCGCAGCTCCAGTAATTGCTTAGAAACACCTTTTCCAGAGTTGTTTTTTCTTAGGTGTGGTTTTTAATTTTTGTGGTTAAGTTAAGAAATAAAATAAAAGTGGTGCAACACATTATTTTATTTCACTTAAAGCCACTTAAGATAAATTAAGCGGATAAGGTGGGACCCACAATATCCTACCCACTTGGTAGGATATTTGTGAGGTGGGGCCTGCACGAGCCCCACCGTTTCTTTCCCTCTAAGTAACGCACCCGCGAAAACCTCTTTTTTAAATAAAGTCAACCCGTGCGTTTATTTAAATATTATACGCCCCTATTAATTGAACGGTTTAAGCATTGAAATTAATTCAATTAATTGTTGGATTCTTTTTATGAATTCCAAAACGTTGGCATGAGAAATAAAATAAGACCAACACTTATTTTATTGAAGGGTTACTTATTGAGAGGATTGGGAGAAAGCTCTATGGATTTAAGATCTTCATCCTCCTTCATTGAAGAATGCGAAGAACGCGAAGAACACATCATCGCCGACGAAGGGCGACGAAGAACTTCGAACCCTCGGAGATCGACGACGCGACGCCATCTACCGCGACGCCGACAATTCTCCTTCCTCGACGCTTCTTCTGCGACGTTCCTTCCCAGCGACAATCTTTGATCAACAACCGATTGAGGTAGGGTATTGCGGTTCTTTTAATTCTTTATGAATTATATCCTCGGCATGAATTAAAATGGTGCATTTAAATCTTTGTGATTTTATACCCGTGGCGTATGTCTAAAATATTTGTCGGAAGACCTTTTAAAACTGCTAACACGGTGGGTGCGGACCAACGAACAAGTCCGAACCCACCGCCTCTTCGTTCTTGGTGAGCGTATTGGCGGGCGACGACAAAGTAGGCCGCATGGGCGATGTGAGGTCCTTGCAGTGAAGGAAGGGCCCCGGGAGGGCCTTTGGCGAAGACGGCATGCAATTCCGACCACTGGAACTCGTCTGGTGGTCCGCGGAGCGGCCCGCCAGCGCGCCTCGCCGGCACGGCGGCGCCGGCGGCAGGGGGTGGCGGCGCCCGGCGCGCCGCCGGGAGGCGCCGTCACGGTGGCAGGGCACGGTCCCACGACCGCGCGGGACCAGAGGGAGCAGGACATGGCAACCGGCCGCGTCCTCCGACTAGGGCGGCCCCACGCGGGGTCGTGGTCTCTCCACGCGGGGGCAGCGCGCCCCCCACTTCGCTCGGCCGTAACGGCTGAGCCGACCCGCTGGCCACCCGTCCAGCGCCAGCCGGGTCGCACGCAGGCCGGTCCGGGCCGCGCCAGCTGGGCCGGGTCACGCCATCCATTTTGTTGGATTCCTCTTAGTGATACAGATCTTTTGGCTTACTCTGCTCGAGGTTTGGATGCATTTGGAGTATGGTCGGGTTGGTTTTCACTTAAAAACCAACTGGGCCCCTAGAACGAAAAAACCAATAACTCTTAGACCGGGTGGCCGATTGACGCGCCGTCTGTGACGTTGAGTTCCTGTTGATGATACCGAACTTTTGGATACATCAACTCCGGACTATGTGTCAGTTGATATATCGGCCTCTCGGCTTGTGGAGCGGACCCTCCCGAACAATCTTGCTGTGTGCGGGAACCCTAGAGTTGGCTGCGACTGCGACTGCGATGACGACGACGACTGTACATAGATCCTCTATGGATTCAACGACGACAACTACAGCACTTAGCGATCCTACGTGGATCAGTGCTACCGATCCTGTGTGGGTCCGATCTTGTGTGGGTCAGCGCTCAGCGGTCCTGTGTGGGCCAGCGCCTACAGATCCTGTGTGGGTCCGATCCTGTGTGGGTATTTGCGGGGGTTAGTTACCTATCAATCCTTTGTGGGTCAGATCCTTTGTGGGTCATTGCGGGGGTTAGTTACCTATCGATCCTTTGTGGGTCAGATCCTATGTGGGTAATTGCGGGGGTTAGTTACCTATCAATCCTTTGTGGGTCAGATCCTTTGTGGGTCATTGCGGGGGTTAGTACCTATCGATCCTTTGTGGGTCCAACGACTTAGATGAATTAGTGGAAATATCTGATCATCTCTATCGTCTTACGATAAAGTATACCTGTGTGAGCTGAATCTTGACTTGCTTTCTTATGTGGATTACGTTATGCTTTCCTGTCTGGATTGGGTTGTGGTTTCTTGTGTGGACTAGGTTGTACATGGGCTCGGAGGTTGGAGTGAACTGAAATTGATGACTTAGGTATATGTATGGGCATATACCTAAGCAGTGTCGGATGTTACTTAGTGATTGTATCTTTCCTTTGTGGGTTATCCTTTGTGGATTCTGGGAGACCTTTGGGGGTCTCGGGGTCCCTACTGAGTAGCTTACACTCACCCCTGCACGGGCTATGCCTGCACTACGTTGTGTTGGTTGCAAACGATGGACAGCGCTGATCGTGGTTGAGGCTTGTGGAGCAGGCCGGTACCTGGAGGTGGACCACTGGGTGGACGTACTCGGAGTGGATGGCTGGACCCAAGGAGCTGTGGGGGCTATCTGTACTCACCCTTCAGGTGGGGCTTTCAGTGGACGGCTCGACGTTGCGGATTTACTTTTCAGTTGTTGTTTTCCCTTTCCAGTTGTACTTTACTTTTAGTTTGGGTTTGAATTCTGGCCCACTTACTTTTCCGCACTTACTGTTGTACTAAGTTTTTACTTAGTTTTTACTTCTACTACTTGGTTTCTCTATGGTGTTTGTTTACTTTACAAAGGAAATTCATTCCATTTTTACCGGGATTTACGTCTTGGTTCTAGTTGGTAGCCCCTGGCCTATGGAAGGTGGGCTTGGGGTAGTCACGGCACGGGCCCCGAGGACGGGTCGTGACATACGAGGCAAGACCACAGGAGGAATTTACGTTGAGTGCTTCCTCAGAGAGTCTGTAGTTCCTCGACGCAGGCCAGAGGGGGAATAGACGTTGAGTGCTTCCCCAAAGAGCCTTTAGTACGATATGAGACTATAGGTGGAATTGATGGTGAGTGCTTCCCTAGAGAGTCTTTTAATTCTTTAGCTGAACCAGTGGGGTGGGACTGTGTGTGATTTCCAAAGGGTTTCTAGTACTTATAGGTTGAACCATAAGTGTTAGGCTGTGAGAACTACCCTGGGGGTTAACTTTTTTTACTTGTTGTTTGTCTTATACTTTTTTAGTTTATATGCTCGATGGTAATTTGTAGCTGTCATGTATTTCCTGTTTACTGTTCCTGTACTTTACTTTCCATGTATTCATAGACTGTTAGGCACAGATCTTTGCATGGTTGCCTACTGGAATTGTATCTCACATCCTATTTGGGTCATTCTTTTGGGCCCAAGATGATTATTTTGTTACAGGTGTAGATAAGGGCAAGCGACCTTCTACTTCAGGTGTTTGACTTGTTGTGGAGCTAGAGAGCATGGGACCAAGCTTCGGCTTGTGATGTTGCTGGAGTTATTGTTGCTTTATTACTTTGTGTTCAGTTTTATTTCAGCACGTTGTTGTGTTTTCTGTTTTCCTTAGAGACATGTATTTGCTGCATCATTATCATCATTGATATATATTTATCCTTCTACTGTTTGGTTACAGTTATGTATGTTGTTACTGCTTCCGCTATTGACTTTTGTTTTCCTTACCTCGTATACCGTACCAAATGAGGGCATAGTTTCCCCAATAACATACCAAGGTGCTCACTGCTAGTCGGAAGCCTCTGGAATTTGGGGAAATGCGCTTGCGGTCATGTGGCGAACCGGGAATGGGGCACCAGTAGAGGGGCTCCGGATTCAGGTCATTACATTAGTGAATATTGATGTAGTTCTTTCTTAGGATCCACTCAAGAGTGTGTTATAGTTGTAGAGTTTTCATGGCTTGGTGGGGTACTATAGAAGGCTTGTGGTATAATTATCTAGTTTTGTAACCCATTTTACCTCCCTAACAAGGAGTGGGAATCTATTTACCTATACTAAGAAGTTACATATAGCCTTTGAGTAGTAGAGGCTAAGGATTACTAGTGCTCATGTTCTGAGCTATGGGGAGAGGGAACAGAGTATATAGTATATTGTGATAACTCTAGAGCTAGTTTTAGCTATGTGTTGGTGAGTAGGTAGGTAGTTATCAGATATGGTTCATGGAATTTGAAACCCCATGAGCAGAACTACATGACTCATGACCTAGATTTTATGTAGTGTTCTTCTCTCTGAGTATCTGGAGGCACTATCTTCTAGGAGAACACTTTATTTTTTACTCGGACCCTTATAGTCTTAGTTATGTATTCATGGAGAGAGATCTGAACTTGTGACATAGGCTCTGATTGGATTACATGTATGATAATGACATTGAGATATATTGTGCTCCTAGGAAGGGAAATATGATGGATGATTACCTTAGTTGGAATACCCATTCTTGTTTGATAGATGAGGTGTCTATGTAGTTGGATTCTATACAACTAACCCTAATGGAGTATAGGGGTGCACCTTATATTCAATCAATGGTGTTGAATCATCTAGTTCTCTAGAATTTGAGGAAGGCTTAGTTGTGATATATTTACTATGAGTTTATTTGTCACTATATATTCTCAAAAGATACACCATATAGATTATATGAAGGAGAGAGTTGTATCATCTTTTTTGGAAAAAAACATTGATTCTAGTCGTGATGTGAGAGGAGGTGATGAGGGAGTTTCAAAATTATTCTTTGGATATAAATCCTAGTGTAAGAAATATGTATATGTTCCTTTAGTGGTAGTTTTATTGGTTTTTATGAGGATTGTAATTTCTGAGTTCATCACTTTGTGTCTCATATTTCATCAGGTGAAGTTCGAGCACCAGGTTCTGGCAAGATTGTCGAAACCTCTTGAGATCCTACAGTGGAAGTGGGACAACATATCCATGGACTTGTGAAAGGTATTATGTGGATAGAGAGAGTTCATGATGTCCTTTGTTTGATATTTGACCAACTTACCAAGTTGTAACACTTGCTTTCTATTAGGTAGCATAGTTCGGTGGAGATTTTGGAGAAGTTGTATGTGTAGGAGATCATAAAACTTCATGGGGTTCCCCCAATAATTTATCTGAATTTAATTCTCATTTCACATAAAAATTTTTTAGAAGTATAAAAGAGTCATTCAGTACCCATTTGAGTATGAGTACATCTTTTCACCCCCATATATATGGTCAGACCGACCAAACAATCCATGTTTTTAGGCTATTTTGAGGGCTTTCATTTTAGACATTAGGTAGATCTAGGAGGATCACTTAACTTTGGTTGAGTTTTCTTATAATAATTTATATCACACTACTATAGGAATGGAACCTTTTGACTTCCTTCATAGGAGACCCTTCGGTTCACCCTTTTTTTATATTGATATTGGTGAGGCATCTCTTGTTGGGAGAGAGATGTTATAGGTGATGATGAAGATGGTCCAGGTGATCCGTGAGCATATTATAATTTCATAGAGTGGGAAAAAATCTTATTCAAATTGATGTCATGGGCCCTTTTAGTTAGATAATGGAGACTATATTTTCTTGATATTCTCCCCATGATGAGGATTATGGAGATTATAATAGGGAGGAAAGTTATCCACATAGATCATCAAACTGATTGAGAACCTATAGAGGGTTGGTGAGATTTCTCACCACCAAACACTACACCCATAGTTGGTGCAGGTGCATGGCATATCACATGTGTCACAAATTAGGGGATACATAGATGATCCTTTATATGTTTTTGGTTAGGGAGAGATGAACATCAAATATGGAGCCACTTTCAGGGAGTACCTAGTACCGATCAAGTATCAGCAAGAGAGGATCCCACGTGGATAGACCATCCCTTTATATTGCATGATGCTGATGCATGGGATCATATAGGAGATCACTTGGGAGAGGGAGAGTAAGACGTCGGATCATTATCCCTACCTTTTTTTAGTTTTTGTTTTTTTATGGAAGAAAATATTTGAAGGATTGAATAATATAAAGATTTAGTTTTTTCCTTGTAAGATTCAAAAATATATTAATAAATATTTTCTAAGTCAGAAACTAAAATGAAGTGAGATTCTGAGCCCCGATGAGACTATAATTAATTTTGTGAAAAATATATTTTTATATCACATAAGTGAAATTTTTTGAAATAAATGAGTGTATCCTTAATTAATTCTTTTATTGGAAATATAATATTGTGGCTGAATCTAATGTGAGGGGTTTACCCAAGATGTGACCTAAAGTTGGTCGTTACTAGATATTTAGAGGAGTCTCTCATTGACAGGTGTGTTTAAATTTAAATAAATGGTTAATTTATTTATTTTTATTAAAATGACCTAAATATAATCCTATATAAATATGTCATTATGAAATTTATTCAAGTCTAGTCACACATCCATGTGAGGTTCTTGATAGGGGATATGAGGACCTTCATTAGAGAATCAGGATTGGACAATTCCAAGTCATCAAATCAAAGTGAATCGATAGGTACTGGACATAGTGGATAATTCTCATCGTTGAAAAATGTGTTCATAACAAATTATTGAGCCAATATTTAGTTAGGGATCATCAATTACAGTTTCCTACCTTTATTAAAATATTGATCCTGTTCTTATCTAATATTTTTTAATATCGTATTAATTTAATCCTTCATGTGATCCAATGTGTCAAATTAAATTTTTTATTTGATTTTTTCTAGATTATGTCATATTTCTCAACATGAATATCCAAAATCAATGATTTTTGTCCAAGAAAACTTGACCAATGATTGATTTACCTTTTTTCTTGTGTCTTTCACCCATATTTTCTTCACATTCTTCACTATTGGGCTATGGGGCCACATTTTGAAATTTTTTAGGAAGGTTTGAATACTATCAAACCCTTAGATACATGGTGGATGTGTGGACAATGAGAAGATCATTTTTTGGGATGAATTGGGATGGAATATGGGTGATACTTCTATGATCTGAGATCTGGAATAGAGATGACGACGAGTAGTGGATGAGTCATGTGGTGGCTTTGAGTGGAGAATCAAATTTTTATTTCAAGATAACAGAGGGCTAGAATAAATGTCCAAAACCAATTAACACCATTTTAACGTGATAAACCTGTGTAAAACGTGATGATAGATTCAGATATATAAGCCACATGTAGATCCAAATTTTCTATGATAATCCTTACTCCATGGCATGTAATAGGATAAACACACATTGTGTCTTACCTTGGTAGGGTCAGCTAGTGTTTCTGGGTGGAGATAAGTACCATACACTGTGTACGACCATCACATGTTGTGTGACACAAGGATAATGGCCCAATGAGTACTTTAAGAGTACATAGGTGAAGGAATGGACTGAGACAAAGACACAACCAAGTACAATCCATGTTTCAGTACCCAACCAGTCTTGGTATGTGGCCAAGAACACATACACGACCTTAAGGACACAGGTGAATCCAAGAGAACATGGGCAGGCTCCAAGTGGATGATACACACCATGTTGGTCTCATAAACACCATGTATGGTGACATAGACATCGATTCATGTATATAAGATTACAAAGATAGGAGTCCAGGTGGTTTCACAGACCATGTGGACCTCTATACATGTCATGTACTTCTTTCTGAAACTTTTACCTCTCATATATCCTAAATTTTGAATCATATTTGGGACCATGAGAAGAATATCCTACATTTTTACCACATAGAATGTGATGGCAGCCTTAATAGTGGATTTTGAGATACTATGAGTGATGATAAGAGATTTACTCTTCTTTAGGGGATGCATGATGGTGATAGTGATTGGGAAATATCATCAAGAGTTCAGATAAAAAGGTGGTACTCCCCTATCACACAATGGAATGGGTACACTATCCATATAGATGGAACTCCTTTAACACACCTAAGTGTAGGTTCTATATACTTTTTATATAGATAAATAGGCATTAATCCCCTATCAAATTCATGTATGAGTTCTCTATCCACAGAGATGGTACTCCCCTGTCACACCAGTGCATGTGTCCTCCATACTTGTTGTACAGATATAGAGGTGGTACTCCCCTATCGCACCAGGGAAGTGTTCCTATTTATATATAGATGGTACTCCCTTGTTAAACTAGAGCACATGTCCTCTATATTTGTCATATAGATATAGAGACAGTTCTCCATTATCACACCAAGGTGTGGGTCCTTTATCAATAGATAAAGTACTCTTGTGTCGCATTAGGGAATAGGTCTTCGATACTCATTGTATAGATACAGATGTGATACTCCCCTATCATACCAAGGAATGGTTAATCTATAAACAAATATTATATTCCCTTCTATTACTAGTGAGTGGGTCCTAAATTCTTTTTTACATATATAGAGGTGGTTCTCTATTACTCTATTATTGATGGCATGAGTCAACCATCCATGGAGACAATACTCCCCTATCACATCAACGTTTGAATT
This sequence comes from Viscum album, assembly GCA_963277665.1. Classification (NCBI taxonomy): domain Eukaryota; kingdom Viridiplantae; phylum Streptophyta; class Magnoliopsida; order Santalales; family Viscaceae; genus Viscum; species Viscum album. The sequence continues at coordinate 1,404,326,487 of OY728127.1, read as the reverse complement.
ATCCATATTTTATGCACATATATTTAGATAGTAATTCCCTATCATATTAGGGAATGGGTACTCTATCTTTTCAATATTACGGTACATTGGTCTCTGTAGAAGTGGTGAGGTGTGGTCCCTCTACATGAATTCCCTGGACAGACACGTGAGATGTTGGACATTGATGATGGACCATTGGAGCTGTAGGTAGACTCATCATCGTGGGTTGGGATGTGAGATAGAAATACCCTTTCTCTCCCATATGGTTTTCTTATTTGATAATATATACATCTTTGATATTGGGATTCATTTTCCTGTTACTTTGGGTTAATCTGACTATTTCTATCAAGTCTTTTATTTTTTCCAATTCAGTTTTCATGGAATCCTACTATGTATGTATATACTCGTCCCTATATAGAAATTTCCCACATGGTTCATGTCTTATATAGAAGATGGATTGGTCAGTGGTGGAATTGTAGAGCATTAGTGATACTTGGGTTCATTGGTCCGTGTATGGTGGTCAAGTCATACAGACCAATAGTCGATCACTCTTATCATTTCTTCATTCTAATTTTTTTTAGTTTGAGAAATATTTTCTATTTGGGAATTTATTTTTCCCTTTACTTTTCATATTGCATAATCGCACTCTTTTTATTCCCTTTAAGTTATTACATACATGGTTTTTACTCTATATGTTACTATATTTTATCATTATTCCTCTTCACTTTTGTATGGAGATGGTAGGGTGAATGTGTATATATACTTAAGGAAAAGTCCTACCATTTTAGTTATTCATTCTTGGTGCTTGTTGTTAGACCCTATCCTATGGGGATGGGTTTGAGGTTGTGGTGGTCCATCCTTCCATTGATCAGGATGGACCTGGTGGGTTGGGTTGTTATAACCCACAATACCATCATCTTCTACTGCTCTTCAACTTCCTATATATATTCTTATGGATTTTTTCTTTAGAATATTCGACCATATTCTACTACCTCAGAGTTTATAAAATCTAAAAAAATTGAAGATACTTGATGCATATACATTATCTAAAATTGAGGTTGAGCTATGGGAAAATATATTTTAGACTATTATGGTCTATATACTATAGTAATTTCTCAATATAGTTATAATGAATAAAAATCTCCAGTACATGAACAACGAAAAAATTATCCAAGTCAGGTATAGTGTAATTATTCTAATTACTTCTTGGTTTCCATTGCCCATAAACTATTACATTACTCTCCTGAATCAATAATAATTCCAATCCTAAACATGATACATCCAAAAAAATCATAAAAACTCCTAACTTATAAAGAATCAAATTAGGCATCAAAGTTAACCTCCTATTTAATTCCATGAATGACTCCTGAAAATACCCACTCCATTCAAACTTTTCTCCATTTTGAGTAATTGTGTCATTGGAGAGGAAAATTTCAATAAATCCTAAATAAGCCTCTGATAATATCCAATCAACCCCAAGAAATGTCAAAGCGAAAACATTTTCCCCAGACATTCCCAAAATATGACTACTTAAACCTTATTAAGTTTGACCGACATCCATTTATCATGAACAACATGACTATGAAATTTTTAGTCTTGAATATAGAAATATCATTTAAAAAAATTCTCATAAATAATATAATTTCTCAAAATCCACAATAAAATAAATATATCTTACTTATGGCCTTCTTAAAAGATTTAGTAAGTATGTCGTATATAAATACTACCATTAATGAGTTTTTTTACTTATAGAAAATCATATATATATATATATATATTCATTAAAGACCTAATGTTAATTTGTAACTCAAAATAGTATAACCAAAAACTCATAATGATCGTATCAATAGTGAAAATAAGTTTTTTAGGATATAAAATTATTTTACACATAACTGATGACATCCATATTGAAGGTCAATTTTAAAAAATCAATAATATCCCTTTAGTTGATTAAAAAGGAATCTAATTCATTGTATATAATGTTTTTTATAGAATTCACTTGGTTTGGATTCCAATAGTTGATAGATAATTTTAATCCAACATTGGATTTATTTTTGAATAAAACTTGTGTTTCACATAATGAAACACTCGGTCAAATAAATCACTTCTTCTCTAGCTTATTCAACTACACCTTTAGTTTCCATAACTATTTGGATGCATTTTGATATGATGGTAATAAAATACGTCTAATTTCAAGAACTAACTCAAAAAAATCAATATCCCTCCTTGGTGTATTCTTCATGAATGTAACTAGGATATTGATCCACCACCCTTGTATATAGAGGTGGATTCTTCCCTTCCATGGAACCAAGCACCAGACTTTAAAATTAATAAGACAAGGATCTAAAATCCTCCACTATTGACTCTTATTTTTGTCCTCATCATTCCACTCCCCCACCAAAACGTTTAGACACTCCCATTTGGTATTAAAAAAATAACTCGCTGGATATAATAGCTAAATTGAAACCATAATTGAATCATCCAATTCATCTCAATGAATAAATCATAATTTCCCATCTAAATAACCTAAAAATACCAAGAGATATACACATTACTAATTATTATAAGGTAATATATACACTTAATCCTATGTTCAATTCTCTCCCCAAGTGGATTTTCAATCCTCGTTGAATAGGGCATCAACTGCACATGCATCCCATAGATATTAACACAACAAGCAGAGATAAAAGAATTTTATGAAATCAAACAATTATGAAATAAGATTGGATTTTATGTAGATGTGGCCTTGAACCATAGATGTACCTTAACCAACCTCAGCCTTCTATGGTACCATCTTAATATCAAGTATTTTTTCTAGTATATTCTGATATGTAGACTTCCCTTATCGAAGAGTTCATCACACTTTTCTATAAGTCCCTTAATCAGCCTAATTTAGTGAAAATAATTGTATTTCTGATCCCTACACTAAATTAGATACACTAAAAAAATTATACGTATTAACACTTATAATAATTATTTAGGTGGTTCAATTTATCACTCTATAAGCATAAATGAGAAAGATTTGACACATTATTCTTGGGTGACCATATTCCCTATAATTGAATCACTCTAATGTACCCCTTATTTAGGAAATCTGAGAATAATATTTAACTTATTTATATTTATAATTTTTATTATTTCTCTTCTAGACACTAAATTAATCCTTACCTTTAACATATTATCTAATAAAAGAACTTTATTTCTTCTAATCCACTATATATGCCTTTTTTGAAGCCATCATGCTAACAACCTTTTCATATCTTAGAAGCTTCAAGAATATAATCCTCAAATAAATATTTGGTCAAAATATAATATTAAATATAATTCATTCATATTTTTTTCTTCAAAATATTTAGAAACCACATTACTATATTATATAAATTTGATACACAATCTATCTACGTTAAACTTCCCTGGTTATGCCCCTAAGAAATCACAAGATCTCGTGAATTTCAACTCATCATGGAAGTATTATTCATTAATGATATTTGGAAAGATATTCCAATCTATCTCATTAAATTTCACACCATATTCAATCACATACCACCATTTCTTATATGTTCCACATGAAAATAGAACCCAAACAAAACCATCGTGGTCTTTAGAATCTTTACGAAGTTAATAATAGAGTTGAATTAACCAAACCATTCCTATACTTGATCTAATCTAAAGTAACCAATAAAATATTAATAATTGTACCTTACCATATCCTAATAAGAACCCCTAACAATCCCATGAATATCTTAGATAATCACCCCAACCAACTGAAAGTCCATAATTATAGGATCTACCACTCACTTTCTTTTTCCATACTCAATTAGGGTTCTCCTATAAGGAATGTTTTACAAAACAGAAATATTTCTATTAGAACCACATAATTCATATAGTGTTCATCAATGAAATATCCATATATCATAATTTTTATAGGTGTATTCTATTCTTTAGACAGTTTCCATTCCCAAACATTCTCTCCAATGGTTTAATCCAATTAACAACAATTATTTATTTCCTAATCACATTGAAATCACCAATACAAGGAATCATTATAAATATATTTTCATGAAATAAAATCCCATTTTGATATCAAAACCATGACATTTAATGTAGAATCCTCTTTATCTACAATGATTTATATATAATTATATTTTGGTCCTGATGTGGGTTAGTATAGAACAAATACAATCATATGAGGTGATTAGAAACCTCTCATTTACCCAAACATATTGATGTTTCATTGTTTACTATAAAAAGTCTATCAATATTTTTATCGGTACATTTTTATTCCCAACCATCCTACTTTTTATACCTACTATAATTACCTATAAAAACTCAATAATATTTCTCTAATACCATTTTATAATACCACAACTTAGAGAAATGAAACATGGGACCTATGATTGTCTTACATATGGCCTCAAGTGCATTATTTGATCTATAATTGGTACAAAAAATTGGTTAAGAAGGAAATAAAATAATAGATTATGATTTAACATCAATTATAAACCATAAAAAACATGATAATGTGAAAAAATTTAAATAAAAGCATTTAAAAAACATACATTAATTGAAATAATGAACTAATTTAAAAAAAAATAGGAAATAAAAGTACTACCTATAAAATAAATTGCATGCCAACACTAAGCACCTGATGTCAACCATGATTGACTATCCACCCCCCCCCCACACACACCACCACCATAACTCTAAAATGGAACTATGTGTCACCACTATTAAAGAATAATGAATTATCCATACATATATCACATATTATTACATCTACAAGTAAACAAAAATTGAAAGTCATGTGGTGACTATAAAACTTAGTAAGATATCTCCAAGTCTCTAATATAAATCCATAAAAATGAAATTCTATAATCAATTAAATTAAACTATGATAAAAAAACAATTTAATAAAACATTTGATTTGTTATTTTTTTTTCAAAACCAAAATATTTCAATACAAATAATTATATAATATATTGAAATTTAATACCATCAAGTGACATTCGACCATTTTGTTGAACAACTTTTTCACATCATATTAGAAAAATTCCCTTATTCAAAAAATACATTAGAAATTCCCTTTTCTCCCAAAAAAAATTATCAATTTGAGTCAACATGGGATTCAATAAACAAAAAAAAACTATTTTATAAAAACTATTTCTATCCACCATCTCTAGTGCAAGACCTTTTTTTATACATTCAAACCGATAATATAGTGGGTGTTTCTACTTAGACTTAGTCATCTCAATTGTTTTTTCACCATAACACACATACCTTAAGTTCCCCATTTCATTATGGTTGAAACATATTGGTTTTAAAAGTATGTCTCACTAAATTATTTTCATAACACACATACACCCAAAGTAAAAAATCAATAATATAAGTTAAAAAATATGATTCACAATTCAAATCATAAAACTGATTAGTGAAAAAAAAATTAATCACATGATTCTGTAATTGGAATAAAATAATCCATTTTGTTAAATCAATTTACTCCATTAAAAACTATGTTTTCAATTCTAAAACGAACCTTTAATATTTTTGAAAATAAAAAAAATTTCAATTTAAATTCAAATTCAATCAACAAATTTTTGAAATCATTAATGTAAATTCCTTGATTTCTTTAAAAAAAACAAGTTAATTAAACCCCCCAAATTTCCTTCAAATATCCAATTATTAAAAAAATTGTTTTTTATAAAATAAAAAATTATCAATAATTAAAACGTGGAAGTCCTAAATATATCACAATAACCCAATAATACCTTGGAATTAGCCATCTCTTAGAAGATATTGGAGCCACCTACATTGTTCAGTCATTTTTTAGAATCTAAAATTTTTAACACCCTAAATCACACCCACGAGGTAAAATTATTTCGCCACTAAATATGATTAAAAAATATCCTTAATATCCTATCCAAATACTTCATAAATCTATCACCAAAGTACTTATAGGTCAAAAAAGGTAGACCCAATAGAAACTCATAAATTCTCAAATAATGTCTCTAAAATTTTCTAAATGTGGTTGCAAAGTAGGTTCATTTATTTATACATTGTGGTCCTTTTAAAACAATATTTAATGAATTTATTTTATCCATTCATTTATAAAAATTTAATAACTCATAAAAAGTGTCTTGAATCAAAATTCGGATATCTCCATTGTGTCTAGAATGGGGGTTTTTTCTTAGAGAACCATGATTTCTATTATATTCGTTAGAACAACAGAACCAAACTTTTATGGGATTTTATACAAGTAAAAATGAATTACTATTTTATTTATGTTTTTTTAGTAGACATGGTTTTTAAATGGGTTGGTGGCATGTCATAGTGACATTTCAATGACATGACATGTTGTGAAGATAAGTAAAGTTACAGGATTTTTGGAAAGATATTCATAAAAAGTGTCAAATTTTCAAATTTAAAGTACTCCATTATTATTTTTATGAGTATAAATTATTATTAGATTTCATAGGGGAGTTATAAAAAACAATTATTTGATTTCAATTCAATATTTTACCAGTGGAAATGTGGTGGGACAAATTCCTCTCCTCTCATTTTATTTTCAATGGGCTAAGAGATCAACCTAGATAACCTAATTTTATCTCCCCTTGAACAATAAAGAACAAGATTTTGATGATCTTAGTGTTCTTTATAATAGAAGATATAATGAAAACTAAGGTTTTTTATGTGATAATTAAGTATTTGATAATCACAAATGAGATTTTACTTTTTATTGTTCTTTTAACCTCATTCCTCATTTTCTAAGAATTCTCTTCTTTAAAAAAATAATATAGAGGATTCACCAACCGATGGCATGATATAAATTTTAAAAATGTGTAATAATAAAATAAAAATATTTAATATATATTAATCATTATCTCTCATAGATCTTTCAAAAAATAATATCTTACCTCAAAAATAATTGTTAGGATTTGTTATTTCTTTCATGGATTATTAATGACATCAAAAGTGATGAGTATTTTAAAACTATTTTCTATGAATGAAATATTAATTTGAATTTTTTTCATCATATGAATAATTTATTTTTGAATATATGATTCTTCTTATTATTTAATTTTGTAAACATTAATATTAAAATTTTATTTAATTTAGTATGGGATGAATAATGGGATGACTCATTCTTGTTTATCAATGCTTTATAGAATCTTTATGTTTTCCTTGCTAACAAGGTATTTTCATTGGTGGTGATGAATATTATTTTTATTTTATATATTTATAATTTATATGATTATAATTTTTTAAATTAAAGTATTACAACATATATCATTTCTGTAAAAATTACCTTATGGGGGTTATAAGATTTATTCATTCTATTAATTTCAAATTCTTCATTATAAATCCATTCTTAGGGGGTAAAGTATTCCACTGACCAAAATATTCCTAAAACCTATCTTTTATTTATGCTATATTTTTTTAATCGTGGTTTTAATACCCCAAGATTTCATAGAAAGTTATCTTCTTTAAAGTAATTCAGTAGCATGCGTTACACATAACACCGAGTTTGAGCGCACCCCGACTAACCAAACTAGCCATTCAAAAAGTGGTTATTAATAATATTAACTAAATATAAAATTATATATATTACATATAATTTTATAATCCATATTATATGTTTTCTAGACATAATATAAGAACAAGTTCAATTTTTTAGATAAAAGATATATTTTTCAAAAAATGAAATTTTACCGCCTCTTAATGGTGAGCCCTTTTAAATCCAATATTTGACACTTTTATATATTCAATTTTACAAAATAAACTTCTTATTTAGAATAGGTACATAAAAATTTTGTTTTGATAAATTTTTGGTGTTTTTCTGATAACTTTCATATTTGAGCGAATAGTGAAAAGTACTAAATTTTAATTGAAAACAAATTTTTTAATCAGAATTATTTATTGTGTTAAATTATACATTTGAATTGTTTGGAAGTATAATTAGATTATATTTTTACCATTTAATCCAATTTTTGTCATTTAAACTAATTTCACTTTGAAATTATACATAAATAAATGTCGATCTTTTGATAGTTATTGTTTCTTAAAAACAAGCTATTAGTTTTGACGATGAGAATTAATTTTAAATTAATTAATAAAAATTATATGTTTTGAATTTTGTAAAATAGGCATAATTTTTGAATTCGAAATATCAAATATAGCTTAGGATGAATTTTTGGTATTTTTCTAAAAAATATCAATTTTTGATGAATAATAAAACCACTTAGTAGTAGTTAAAAAACAGATTTTTCATTTAAATGAAATTTTACTACTTCTATAAAATGAATTTCAAAAATCCGACATACATGATTTTTATTAGTAAGTAAATTTGGTTCAATAAGATGAAAATAATTTTTGATTAAATAGTAACTTTTGACTTTTATTTACAGCAGTTAAAGGTAGGTAGGGTAATTTAAGGTAAAAAAGAATATTATAATAATAAAAAATTACCTTAACACTTGTACTAGCCTTATTTTATGAGTCATGTCTGACCATGGTAATCCTTGGTTCTATTTTGGGACCCCATGGAGCCACTTAAGAATGATACTGACACTTTATTTTAATTAACATAAAGTAAAGACAAAAATGACAATAACAAATATATTTTAGTATATCAATTTTTACATGGGGTTATATAAGTCATAGTTTCGACTATAAATAATAATTGTATAGATAAAATTATTTCCTAAATTATTTTATTTTGTTTATAATTTTTAGAGATCAAATAAATTAAATTATTTATGACACAATAATGATGCGTTATTTACCGTATTAATAAATGATTTAAATAAATAAGATTATTAATATTAAAACAATATCCATAACTAGTAAAATTATTATTGGATGATTTTATTTCGAATATAAGCCATCTTAGCTTCGGCTTTAATGAGTTTTGGACCTTTTTAAACCGAAGATAAGTGTATAATAAAATAGCCTTTTCAAACTTTCCTAAAGAGACCCTCCTCTCCCTTATAAAAGGACACCACTTCTAACCCATTTCTCACACCTCTAAAGTCGCTTGGATCATCCATAACCTACCAAAATAAGCTCTAAATATCCCTCTCTTCCACCTAGATGCCTTACCTCTGGCATAAGTCACATCAAGAAGTCTGTTTGGTTCAAACCAAAGGGAGTTACCCAAATTTAAGGGTAATGGGTTCTCTTAACTTATTTTCTTTTATTTTACTTCTACAACCCCTAAACTCTTTTTATTCCTGTATTTTATAACAAAAACAGTATAATAAATATATTATGATGTTTTTATGTGATTTATTTGAACTACACTTACACACACCTCCATATAATGATTAAAGAACATATTGTTTCTGTGGATGGAAAAAAAACGCCTCACAAAACATTAATTGTTCAATTATTTCCTACCACCTCTCATGGTGGCCATTAAGATGGAACTGTATTTCTATATGATATATATTATGTTTATGTTTTCTTTATTATTCTTTATTTCGCATTTGTTTAATTCATTTACAGTTTCCATTATGGGTAAAATGCAATAATTTCATTTGAGGAAGTGCGGACTACCGCCCCCTCAAAGTGATATGACTCGTTAATGCCTTATTTGGGATGTATAAAAGATGGATTTAATGATATTATATATGATATTATATTTTAATTATCATATACCTATGTATCATTATGTTTAAATTCCATTAAAATACAACATAGAAAAGAAAGTAGCGTTTGTGCGTACATACGGCTTTCCGTCTCCACGAACGGTGCATTTCATTTCTTATCTCCAAATGTTACATGCTATTATAAATAAATATATATAATGGATATATAATATATAAAAATGATATCTAAATCATTTATATCATTCTGAAGATAATGGAATTTTGACCACATGGAAAAATTTTAATTATAACAAGTTCATTTTTTACTCACGTTCCGAACATCGATAAAATATCCAATATGAACTCAAATAATTAAATAATTGTTATAGAAAGGTAATAAGTGATATAAAAGGAATAATAAACATTAAAATTTTTCCTAATCATGTATAAATTAACTTATTTTTATTATTCAGGAAGAACAAGGAACATAAAATACAAGTCAGACTTGAGGTAAGGGGTTTCTTATCTCACTTTTAATTCCATGAGATTTCCATTGTTTGACACTTATTTATTATATTTTGTGTATTGTGTACCACCATTTGATATATATTATCACGATTCTATTTATATTCACACTATTTTATTAATTATTTGATATTTATTATCTTTTGGTCATACGACTCGATTGATTACAACGTGGTAAGGGGATTTCATCTCACTTCTTATTCTCGTGATATTCACGCTGTATTGACACTATTCCCTTTTGTGTGGTGTATGTACTAGACATGATTATATTCATTGTGTAATATAATTTAATCAATGTCTATTTAAAATATTATTGTATGACACTTCTTTCATGGGGTGTATGTTTCATGAGTATCCAAATCGGTAAGGAAATTTCAAATTTCAACTTCCACTAATTGGGCTTTACACATACTTCATTTATTATTTTACTCCAATATTATATGTGGAATCACTATTTATTATTTATGTAGTAATTTCCACTCCCCTTTGTGAGGATATACTTTTGATACACATAATCACTCCATTGATAATTTCTCAAGTCATTGATATGAACTTGATAAGAGTAATCTTAACTCAATTTCCATTCATTGAGTTAAACATCCAATTCCTTGGTGTTGTTTTTTTAAGAATATGTGTGAATGTCCTCTGATTGATTTAAACAGAATATCCAATCATATAGAGTGTATTTATATTTTCACTCATAATTATGTTGTTGATTTATCCTTAACCTAAGGATACAGTCTTTATAAGGAATTTCAACCTAATTTACAACCCATTGAGACTTTTTTGTTGTTATATACCAATTCACATTCATATGGTGTATATAATGTATTTTGACATAGCATGTCATAAATCCATTATTTCTCATGATATGATAATTCTTTTATTACCTCAATTATTTGTATTCAGGTTTCTCACATTTGGTTATGAACTCTAACTAAAATATCATTTTAAATTTTTTAAAGATTTATTCTTCTAAATCTTTCTCATTGATGTACATGTTTTAAAACTGGTTTTAAGGATTTATTTATATGGAAATTAATGTTTTAAAATTAAAATTCCTTTTAAAAGTTTCAAATTGGTATGGGACACTTTGATTCAAAAATCTATTTTAAATGGCTTCTTGATAAATAATGTGACTTTTAAATGTTTTCAAGAAAAAGGGGGATATTTCTCTCAAATAGTTTTGATGATTATTTTCATCTATGTCAATATCCTTCATTATTCTCGATTAAGGTTAATCTATTATAATACAATCTTTAAATTGTTTTGAATGAGTTATGTTTGACTGTGTATGTGCTATTTTTATGCCATTAATGGTTTGTGGTTAAAATTTTGACATTTACTATGCTAATTTTAATACGAATGTTGAGATTATGTTTCATACTTTTCATATGAGGAATGCATTGGACATAGTATGTTATGGTTGGAGCCCACTATAGATCCTTGATGCATCGGTAGGTCTCATGAGACAAACAAGTGTCTTGGCACAAGGCCTTGAAAAAATATTATTTGTTGTATTGGAACGAGGCCTTGACTATGCGGTTATGATGTCTAGAATTATTAATTACATCATTATGAGATTAGATATTGATATTTCATGTGGTTATTCGACTATTAGAATACCCATGACTATGTTTTATTATGGAATTATTTACATAGAAAATATTCCTACAATAAAGTGTTCATGTTTACTATTTGTAAAGGCATGTGTATTGAAGTATTCACCATGCCTAATGTTTATGTTATCTTCCACTATATTTCTTACTCTTACTAAGCATTTCAGATCACCCCATTCTTATGTTTCATTTTCCAAGGATATGAAGAAGTTAGTTATGAGTGACTTGCAGGAATAATCTTGGAAGCTTGGATGTTTCTAATGGAATAAATTAGCGTTGTTTTTATTTTCAAGTTGTAATGTCTAACCTATATATGTATCTGGTTTCCAAGACTACTAAACTTATCGGTATTTAAAAAAATTATTACTTGTAATCATGCCAATGTATTAAAATAATGCACCGTCTCCTGGAATCTAAGGTTGGGCGTTACAGTTTGTATCATAGGAAGTTTAGTACAAACCACGGAAACTAGGTTTAGATAAACTCTGATTAGAGCATGTTATCCTAAGATAGACTTTGAGGATTAGTATGGAAGAACTTCCTATAATTTTGGTAATGTAGAGATTTTGTGTATTTTCCAAGCAATACATATTTGTCTTGATATGAGCAGGTAGAGGCAGCTCTGAAATATATGTACCTATGAGTGAAAACTCTGACAAGGAGTTTCAGGCCTGACCCGGGGTATCCTGGCACATGACAATGGGCCTTGCTGCACTCTTGGTTACAACACTCCCAGGGGATATTCTTAGGATAATTTACATTTTCTTAACAAAATGATTTGAAGGATTTTAATATAAGATGAAAATAAATGACATTGGTTAATCCTAAGTTGTTTTAAATTTAAAATAAGGTGTCATGATATTCTCTAAATTATTTTATTACTATTTTTACTCACACAATGCTTTATGGTATTAGTCAATGGCTGGATTCCAAGGAATTCATAAAAACTTTGAGTATGATTTATAAGGTGGGAACAGTGGTGGAAATGAGAAACAAAATGGAATGTTGATAGTCGTAAAAGATATCGTGTTCATGTAAAATTAGTTTTCCAAAAATATGATCAACAACATATATATTAACCAACTCCCAGACTCAACAAAGAAAATAAAATAGATGAATGATAAGAGCTCCAGCAGTGGAGGCCATGGAGAAAAGAAACCTCAATTTCCATCATATAGGAAATGTGGAAGGAGAAACCCAGGAAAGTGTCTCAATGAAACAAATAAATTCTTTATGTGTGGGAAGGAAGGACATAAATTAATGAATTGCTGAAGAAAAAATGAAGTGTACTATGGACGAAAATAAAAATGATCCCAATAATCCATGTACAGTCATTTTTAATAAATTTTGGGGGCCTAGCCATTACCCGAGTGAATTCCATATTCTATAGGATATCCTCTTTGTCAAGGAAGAAGCTATGTGGAAATAAATGGATGGTGAAATGTTTAAAAGTATTAGTGCTCTTTGTTGATGGGATTACTTTGGAGTAGTTTTCTTTTATATTTGTAACCCTATAATTTTTCATGTAAAAATGATATTTGAGGAAGAATTATCTTTTATCTTATGGATATAGTTATAAATAATCATTTGTTTTTATATAATCATTGAGTTTTATGCAATTACAAGTTATTAAATTTTTGGATGAAAATGCTAGGTATGAGATAAAATTTGTGGTTAAATTATGTTATGGTTATTTTTATGAATTAATCTCATTTTGGTAATGTTATAAAATAGTGTTTTTGAAAGATGAGAACACGTAAACTGTGTGAAAACCCGTCACATCAGACAAAGCTGTGGGAATCGAACCACCAACCAGAGTGTGATTGGGATTTATTTCCTACCACTGGACTACGTAAAGTCCCTGGTTAGTGTGACTAATTATTTTTTAGTTAACTGATTTTATTGATAAATAATAATTTGATTTGAGATCTTATGTCATATCAAATGGATACCCTTAGTATAGGAAAATGATTTGATTATTAAGTGATAAATGTTATTTTGGAAGACGTTCGCTCTATTGGGAACACTATATGCCTAAGAAAAATAGAATACAATAGGATTTAATTTGAAGAGTAATGGTGGATTTTTTGCTATGTTCTTATTGTAGATTTATAGAGATTTGGTTAATTTATGGAAATGATTAACCTATCATTGAAAATATGTGATTTGGTTAATTAATTTTAGGTATGTGACTTTAAGAGTGGTCTATGTCATTTGGAGATATAATTTAACGTGGAAGACTACATAACCAAATTCTTCTAAGTTTTGTGTTTCAATATTAGTTTGTATTATATTTAAAGATTTTAAGGACAATTTTTTATTGAATGGTATTTATTTAACTTTGGAGTATTATTGGTTTAATTTTAGAAATTAAGATTGGTATTTCATTCTCTAAAGAATTATTCTTTTTGGGGATCATTTGTAGTTTTACTAACCATTTTGGTTTTGGTTAAACTCCAAAGACAAGGTAAATATATATTTTATACTTTTTGGATCATGTGACTTTCTAAAAGTTGATTCTAAATATTATGATGTGACCAAGTCATCTTGAATACTCATCGTTTGAAAAAAAGATGTGGTAGTGGTAAAAAAGTTTTTAAAGAATGAAACTCTACTTAAAAAGTAAGTATATCTCTTTAGGTTCTTAATCGATCTCATAAATAAATTCATCAACTTTATGAAATAGAACTTAAAACAAAAAACATTGTCTGTTTAATTTTTCTACTGGGAAACTAATGAATGTTTATCCCATCACAAGTTTGTGGTTTTCTTGGTGTTAACTTTCTCTTGATCATGTTTTCTATCCCTCTCCATTAGAACTTGACACTTAATTTATCTTCCATATCCATATTTTCCTACATGGAATCCTAGTATGGGTTATCTCGGGTGACCTTTGTACTTCTCTTTCTTTCTTTTAAAGTGATAGTTTTATTGACTCTTTTTTCAATGTGAGAATTTCAATGAAGTTCCCAAGCCCAATTTTAAAATTTGTGAGGATGCAATTTCCAATAGGGGAGAAGAATTTAACACCCCAAGATTCCATAGTAAGTTATCTTCTTTAAAGTAATTAAATAGCTTGCGCTACACACAACACCAAGTTTGAGCACACCCCGACATACCAAACTAGTCATTCAAAAAGTTGATATGAATAGTATTAACTGAATTTTAAATTTTATATACTGTATATAATATTAGAATCCATATTATGTGTTTTTTTATACATAATAAAAGAACAAATTAAATTTTTCAGATAAAAGAAGTATTTTTCAAAAAAAGAAATTTCGCCGCTTTGTAATGGAGAACACTTTTAAATCCAATATTTAACACTTTTTTATATTAAATTTTACAAAATAAACTTTTTATTTAGAATCATGACATAAAAATTTAGTTTAGATAAATTTTTGGTTTTTTTCTGATAACTTTCATATTTGAGTGAATAGTGAAAAATAAAAAAAATTAATTGAATTTTTGTTAATCAGAATAATTTATAGTGTTCAATTATAAATTTGAATGGTTTTAAAGTGTTGGTTATAGTAGATACTTCTGAGGGGGGTGAATTGAGTTCCTATAAAAATTTCTGTTAAATTTATTTCTCTTAAAATCCCCCAATTTAAAAACAAAGTTAAACTGTAGTGAATCTATATAGAGTGTAAATGTTCAATCAGTTTCTCAAAGATTGATTAGGTCTCAGTTGACTTAATATGAAGATTAAATTAACTTTTGAAACTAACTTACTGGTTTACACTAAGTATAAACACTGGCTAATTTAACTATCAAAGTAGCTTTAAAATAGTTTTGTATTTCAATGTAATAGCAGCGGAAAATGAAATAAATATATAGTATACTTATAGACGTAAATTAAAATTCATAGAAAAGTTAACCAAGAGGTTCAGTCTCAAGACGATACTTAGTCCTCTCAAAAATTTATATAAACTGATCCACACCTTGGATCAGGGGTAAACAATAGTACACTACTGTCCAGGTCCAAAGACATCTACCACAGTTCTTTGTGGGAAAAACAAACAATAGCACACAGGCTGTTTAGGTCTTACTCAACCTCTAACACTGTCCATAGTGGGAAACAAAGGGTTATAGAGTTTGAGTCAGGATTTAAGAATCCTCCAGCTTAGTACAGGAGTCAGTATTTGTGTAAAATAAACAGGGTACACACACTTCTCGAAATGTAAATAAAA
Organism: Viscum album; assembly: GCA_963277665.1. Lineage (NCBI taxonomy): Eukaryota > Viridiplantae > Streptophyta > Magnoliopsida > Santalales > Viscaceae > Viscum > Viscum album. Next base: position 1,404,310,587 of record OY728127.1, on the reverse strand, counting down.
GAATCACTAAGATAATTATGATTGAGCTTAGAAATGATTTAGTGATTAGCAGTGTAGCTCTGGACTCATTTGGTTTATCAGAAAAGCTTCTGAGTCCTTCTCTGGTTTCTTGTTCATAAATCAGAGTTTCATTTTCTTCCTTTGTTCTTGGTCCATTTTTAGCAGCCTGAGTTCATGAAATGTTTGTTGTAGTGCTTCACTCAAGATGCAGCTTGCGTTCTCCTATACAATAAATTTCTTCATGTATGTACAGGATTCTTGGAGTATGGATGTTGACAGAAAAATGCTCCACATTTGAATGTTGTTTAGCTCTTGGATATTTCACTCATCGTGTGTCTTCTTAGTTTCTTGATTATCTCACTTTCAAAAAGTGTGTCTTGCATGATCTTTTTCTGTCCCTTTATAGCTTTTAGCTTCGGCAGAAAAGAATAATTACTTTTTTTGCATGGGTACTAGGTACGGTTCTCTGACATGGAAACAGAGATCATTAAATAACTTTAACTGCATTAAAAACATCAAATCTAACCGTTGGCATAATAAGAAAATAGTATTGGGAGTATAGAGTATAGAGTTTGATTGGTTGGTCAACCATTAGTAGCTCGTGTTGGTAAAAGTGTATGGTGTTGTAGGATCTTCAATCAGTAGCTCTTACTCTTGCATCGGTAGCTCTATATAACAGTTTCTCTCCATCGGTATCTCTTGCTCCATCGATAGCTCTTGAGCTATCAGTAGCTCTATGTATTGGTAAATATGTGTGAAATGTCCCTATCGGTAGACTTATGTGTATCGGTAGCTCTTGTCTGTCGGTAGCTCTGGTGTGTTTGTTAGTCGGTAGCTCGGTAGACTGATTCTATCGGTATAATTCCTCATATCGGTAGCTCTAGTTTGTGATTGTCTGTACTCGTATCAGTAGGCTTACTCTATCATTAACTACTGGTAGACATGCACATCAGTAGCTCGTCTGTTTATATCAGTGACCTTAGTGTATCGGTGACTCTGTCTATCGGTAGACTAATTCTATCGGTAGACTAAGTACTGGTAGCTCTTTATCAGTAGCTATGTTCATATCAATAGCTTACACTTATCTGTTTTTATGAAAAACACATCCGATTGGGTTAGAATTATTTCAGAACTTATATAAACATGGATAAACAAAGATTAACATAACTTAGGGATTATTTTAATATTATTATCATATTGATCACAGATTGAAAGAATTAAAATATAGAAAACCATTAGATTGAGATTATCAAAGTATATGAAATCATGGTTGGGATTATCAAAATAGGTGAGGTCAACAATCTCCCCCTTTTTGATAATCACAAGTTATAAAATTATAGTTTTAAAATAGTGAGCAATTGTATCAGAGGATATATCATTAAATGAAATTATCTTCGAGAAACAATATGTTATAGAACATAAAGGATCAGAGGTGGAACAAAATCTGATAGTATCAGAGATAAAATTAAATGTAATGATATCAAAAGTAAAGTTTAGTGGCATGAGAGATTTAGACAAAACGGTATCAGAGGTTGAAATGTAATAGTATCAGAGGATTAATGCATGATAGATTTTCCTTAGATAAAATTTATCCCCCTTTCATTAATATCTCTCCCCCTAGGTGGATATTTCTCCCCCTTTGTAAAATCTTGGTAAAATATTTATCCCCCTTTGTGATAATAAAAAATTGGGAAACCAAAGAGAAGAGGAATAAAAATAAAAATGAGAAAATAGATGAAAAACCAGTTTCATTTCATATTCCAGATAAGGTACGAAGAAATAAACAAAATACAATGGATTCCTATCAAACAGTCTAGCCACTAGTTCAATCCACATCCTCAATGTGAGATTTTCCCTTGGGATTAGAAGAGGATTCAGGTGAAGTGGAAGCAGGTGAGGGCTTAGGAATTCTGGAAATGATCAACGGAGGCTGAACCACAGAAACTGTTCCTGGTCTGTACTGAGGAGTCCTTTGTGTGACCATAAGTGTGAGGCTTCGAATTGCTTGGGCAGGAGTCATCTGAACCAGAGAAGTAGTAGAGGCAGAGGCATGAAAAGAAGGAGGGACAATTATTGTCCTAGCATCAACATGAAGAAAAGGCAGCAACAGATTTCTAAAATCCATAATTCTTCCTCCTCCTCTCTCCATAGCAGATATGAAGTCATCCTTGTTCTCCATAAACTTGTCCAATGCTGGAGTCAATTCCCTTAGCTTGCTAACTTGTTCTCAGAAATCTTGAATGACAGGAGTCAGCTTCATATTTTCCAACAGAAGTTTGAAGTGATTGTTGAGTTGATTTTTGGTGAAAATCATAGAGAAATAAGAGTCCACCTTATCTTTCACTTCTTTATGAGAGGAAGATGCTTCTCTCAAATAGTCTTGGACTATCTTCATTATTTCTCTAGCTGAATCTCTAGTACAGAGCACAACTCTGCTCAGCTCAGATGAGTCCATAGAGCCACTGGTTGAAGTTGAACCAAGCTCCTCCTTCATCACAGCTCTAAACTGATTCAAATCCACTGAAGGTTTAGATGCAAGAGAACCAATAGAGAAAGATATAGTCACTTTGATGCTTTTGGTCAACCCACTGATAAGATTTTGAACTTGGTAATCCTGGGTTTTAATATGATCTTTTATAGAAGTTTTGAAAACATAAAACACTGAAACCATCTGGATTACCACACTCTTGACATAGGCTAAGTCCTTGTTTGCTTGAGATTTTGAGCTCATATAAGATTCCAAAGAGATAACCAATTTCATTAAAGCTTCAAGATCTGCTTCAAGTCTAGAAACATGAGCCTGGAAGTCTTTAACTTCTTAAACTATTTCTCCCATAAAAGTTGATAAATTATAACCTAGAGAGAGTTCAAATGATCTTTCCAACATTCTCATCTCTTCAGCAAAACAAAGCTTCATCTCAGCAACTGAGGCATTAAAAGATTCTTTAATCTCATCCTTCATGGATTCCAGATCATCCCTTGTGATCCTATCAGTGGGTGAAACTACAGTAGATGTTCTTTCAGAGGCCAAACTGACCACAGAATTAGTCACAACCGATTGAACTGAAGATAATAGAGAAACTTCCATCTTCTTTACCTCTTCCACAAAACTGTCCTTAAGCTTTTTCTTTAAAGTATCCAGGTTATGCATTCTGACCACATCTTCAGGAAATAACTCAGAATCGACATCATAAGTAATCTTAGGTCTATTGAGAGATGCTTCATTATCTGAATCCGGATAGTCTAAACCACAAAATATAAAACCTGGGTCTTCTGCCCAATCTTCAATTCCAGCAGCCACTTTAACACATCCGACATTGGTTTGATGCTCCCCATCAACTGGTGCATCCTCAATTAGTATAACAACATTCTCAGCAGCATTCCCAGCAAGTCTTTCATCTTGAGGAGAATCTTCCACTATTAATTCTTCTTCTGCAACATCAGGATGGTCTTCCAAAATAGGAAAAGGAATGTCAACTTCATTTGTATCATTAGAAGGCATTAAGGATTGTTCAATCACTGGACTAGGACTCAAATTAGCTAACAGAGATGCTTCACTCTCATGAACATATTCTTCATTCTGTAAAGAAGCCTCTTCAACAACCTCTAAAACAGCTTCTTCCTTATCTAATTTCTATTGATCAAGATTTTCCGGAGTTGGGCTAAGAGGTAAGTTAGGGTCTCCTCCTTCATCAGCAGAGGACTCTTCCTCTTCTGAATCATCACTGTATTCTGGATCCTCTTCATTAGGTCCTAGACCTGGATCCCTCAAATCTTTTGGTCTTGAAGGATGATCCACAGGATTGAATTTGTCATATACATTCTGGTCATCATTGACCCATTCTTCTCTCCAAGGGTTCCAATTGATCCTCATGTATTTGCACACTGTGGATGTGATACAAAAGTTATTCTTCACTACTACTGTCTCATCTTGAGATTCAGCTACCCATTTTACTTTAATCATCATAGAGATCAATTTAGCAAAGAATAGGGAATTTGACATTGATTTCTGCCTTGTAATGTCTTCCATTCGTATCATCAGCAATCTGAAAAAATTTACCTTTACACAATGTATTAAGAGGTGAAGGAGATAGATATCCTCATATCTCAAATTGGAAAATTCTCCTATCCTTGGTATCAAGACATGTTGAACGAAATTGATCAGAAATCTGTTCTCTCTATCCATTTATGCATAAACTACTTGTCTTTGACTTCCATCACTAGTAATCTCTTCCAAATAAGTCTCATAATTGAAAATATCACTGGTAGGTGGCATGGCTCTCGAGACATATCCAGATACACCTTCATGTGGGACTTTTAAGCACTCAGCCCACTGAACAGATGAAAACGAAATCTCCTTTCCATTCACAAAAGAGGTTACTCGATTTTCATTCTCCGATTTCTCAAAGGTTACAAAATCGTAAAATTGTTTCACTAACTTTGGAAAGTAGGGACCATTGTTGTTTGAAAAACACTCTACCCATTTTTGATCATCATGTACTTCGAGCACTAAGGAATTTCTAGGTAGTAGCCATTCTATACACAACTCATTTTCAATCACAATAACACGATTTTTCATATGAGGATTCATTGGTCATCTCCCTAACCTAGTTCTAGCAACACTACCACTACCACTTGATTCTTGCTCTTCTTCTTGGTTTACGGCTCAACAGAGTCATCTCTGATGGTAGGAATTTTGGTTTTTTCCATCGCTGGTTTGAAGGATTTTGGGTTCTCTAAGGATTCGGAAGATATGGTTTGAGGATAAAGGTTCGAGGCTCGGTGGATTCAGAAGTAGCTCTAACTTTAGTTTTATTATTTAGGAATCATATAATAAATAAAAAAATGAAATAAAGTAAAAATTATTCAGATTCTAGCAGCAGACAGAAGTTTTAAAACAACGCACTCATCATTAGGGTCTATCAGTGAGAATTCCTAAGAGTGAGGGTTACATCGGCGAGGTTTCACATCGGTGAGAATCTTAAATCAGTGAGAATTTGACATTGGTGAGAATTTTACATCAGTGAGGTTAGCTACCGATCAATTTTAAACATACCTAACTCATGTATAATGTAACTTAACCTATCTGAACTCAAAGGTTTAGTGAAGATGTCAGCTAATTGATGTTCAGTACCTATAAACTCAAGAATTATATAACCCTTTTAGTAATAATCTCTCAAGAAATGGTGCCTTACATCAATGTGTTTAGTCCTAAGGTGAGACATAGGGTTCTTAAAGATATTTATTGCACTAGTGTTGTCACAGTTGATTGAAACGTGCTTAAAGTCATATCCATAGTCCAAAAGAGTGTGTTTCATCCACAGAATTTGTGCATAGCAACTACCAGTAGCTATGTACTCTGCTTCAGCAGTGGATAATGCTACAGAATTCTGCTTTTTACTACACCAAGATACTAAGGATTTTCTCAATAAGTGACAAGTTCTCGAAGTGCTTTTTCTATCCAACTTGCAACCAGCAAAATCAGCATCTGAATAACTCATTAGCTCAAAGGGTTGTCCTTTTGGGTAAAAAACCTAAGTTTACAGTATGTTTAAGATACTTAAAAATTCTTTAAACAGCAATTAAATGAGATTATTTTGGATTAGATTGAAATCTTGCACAAATACAAACACTAAACATAATATCTGGTCAATTATCAGTAAGGTAAAGTAAGCTTCCAATCATACCCCTGTAATTGGTTTGATCTACTGGTTTCCCAGTTTCATCTGCATCCAATTTACAGACTCTACTCATAGGAGTATAACTTTCCTTAATACTATCAAAACCAAAACATTTTAAAATATCCTTTGTATATTTACTTTGATTCAAAATAAAACCATCTTTATTTTGGAAATCTTGAAATCCAAGAAAATATTTATGTTCTCCCATTAAACTCATTTCAAACTCATTTTGCATACATTTTGAAAAATCAGTACATAAAGAGTGTTTGGAAGATCCAAAAATAATATCATCAAAATAGATTTGTACAATTAAAACATCTTTATAAATTTTTTTAATAAAAAATGTTGGATCAACAATCCCTTTAGTAAAACTTTTTTAAATAAGAAAATTACTAAGTCTATCACACCAAGATCTTGGAGCTTGTTTTAGACCGTATAAAGATTTAGAAAGTTTAAAAACTTGATTTGGAAAATGAGGATTAGTAAATCCAGGTGGTTGTTCAACAAAAAAATCGTTAAAAATAAAACCATTTAGAAAAGAACTTTTGAAATACATTTGATATAACTTGAAATTCAGATGAGTATAATAGCCAAGTAAGATCCTAATGGATTCTAATCAGGATACAGGTGTAAAGGTTTCCTCATAGTCTATACCTTCCTCTTGACTATATCATTGTGCAACTAGTCTAGCTTTGTTTCTAACTATGTTTCCAAACTCATCAACTTTGTTTCTAAAAAACCATTTAGTTCCTGTTGTTAAGGTCTCCTTAGGTATGTCAACTAATTCCCAGACTTTGTTTCTTTCAAATTGATTTAACTCTTCTTGTATAGCCATTACCCAAAATTCATCATTGATAGAATCATTGACGTTTTTAGGTTCTATCTGTGAAAGAAAGGCTTGATGTTCAACCTGATTTCTTAGAGAAGCTCTAGTATGTGTCCCTCTATCAAGATTACCTACAAAAACATCCAAAGGATGATTATTTAGAATACTTGTTGATATAGTAATGGTAGGAATAGAAATTTCAGGTTCATCTCCAAGTTCGGGTGCTATATCCGTAGATTCTGGAATATGTCCATAACTGGGTGTTTTTACAGCAGGATCTTTAGATTTATCATTAAGGTCTAGAACACTCGAATATTACTCAAGATTTTCAAGAGAGGTTTTAGGCTCATGTGGATCAGTTTCATAAAACTTGATGTGAACAGATTCTTCCACATGTTTGGTTCTTTTATTAAAGACTCTATAGGCTTTTCTAGTTAAATAATAACAAAGAAAAATTCCGTCATCACTCTTCGAAGAAAACATGTCCAGATTATCCTTTGTATTAAGAATACAAACTTTACAGCCAAAGACTCTAAAGTAACTAGCTTTAGGTTTTATATCATTCCACAACTCATATGGGTTCTTCTTAAGAACTGGTCTAATTAAGACTCTATTAATAATATAACAAGCTATATTCACAGCTTCATCCCAAAAGTAAATAGGCATGTCATATTCATTAAGCATGGTTCTAGCTATTTCTTGAAGGGTTCTATTCCTTCTTTCTACCACACCATTTTGTTGAGGTGTCCTAGGAGAAGAAAAGTTGTGACTATAGCCATTGTGTGAGAAATAAGATTAAAACTCTGGATTTTCAAACTAACAGCCATGATCAATTCTCAGGGTTCTAATCTTAAGTCCACTAATATTTTTTACATATTTGGAGTATTTAACTAAGTAAGAACAAGATTCAATTTTTTGAGCTAAGAAGAATACCCAAGTATATCTAGAAAAGTCATCTACTAGAACATAGACATAGTGCTTCCCATTAAACTAGAAACTCTTGAATGTCCAAAAAAGTCCATGTGAACCAACTCAAGAGGTTGATATGTTGAAACTTCTTTCTTTGATTTAAAAGAAACATTATGTTGCTTTCCCTTTTGAGAGGGATTACAAAATTTGTCATTTGGGAATTCAAGCTTAGGTAGGTCTCTAACTAAGTTTTTCCTAGTTAATTTTCTAAGTGAATAGATGTTGGAGTGTCCTAATCTTCTATGTCAAATCCATGATTCTTTATGAAAATCATTTAAACAAGTAACATTTTTCTTAGCTAAAGAATTTAAATCAACATCATAAACATTTGCATTTCTTAAAGTAGAAAATACTAAAACATTTTGAGAATTAAAAACATTACAGGAATAATTTTCAAATTTCACATTAAATCCATCATCACATAATTGAGAAATACTTAACAAGTTATACTTAAGTCCATCAACAAATAAAAATTTAGAAATTAAAACTAAATCAGTGTTACCAATTTGGCCTAGACCGATGATTTTTCTTTTAGAATTATCACCAAAGGTGATGTGGCCTCCATCAAACATTATTATTCTCTTGAAGCATGAATAGTCTCCAGACATTTGTCTTGAACATCCACTATCCACGTACTGTACCTTCTTGTGAGAACTCTTTAAGCATGTTTCCTACAAAACAGATTTAGATAGAAAATGATTTTGGTACCCAGATCTTCTTGGGTCCAGATAGGTTAGCAAGAAAAGCTTTAGGTACCCATATTGGTCTTATGGGTCTCATATAATTTATATAATCAATATATTTTGAAAGATAAAATTTATTTGATCTATAAACATATGAATAACTGGTTGAAGCATACAAATTTCCAAAACTGGAATAAGCAGAATTTTTTCCAGACTAAGGAATAAATCGAGTTTTAGTGAACTGTCTTTTTCCATGTTGGTATCCCAAACCAGTAGTGTATTTAGGTGCAACTTTATTACCTAAAATTTGAGTTAGATTATCTTTTACATTTGTGAAATTTTCTAAGTCATTTATAAGTTTATCAATACACATTTTGAGTTCAGTGTTTTCCTTTAATAGTTGAGAATTATTTTATTTTTCTATATCAAAGGAAGATTTAGAATTGGCAGTAAGAGCATGTTGTTTCTTTAGTGACTTATATTTATCTTTAAGTTCATTACATGTTTCTTCCAGCATATTACAGTATTCAAATAAGTCAGCCTTAGACATATTTTCAGAATCAGATTCTGCATTATCTCCAGAATAATAAGAATTTAAAACAGGAGTATCTAAAGTTACCTCAGACGTGTTGGTCCTGAAACACGTGTCGGCACGATTATTCTCAGAATCAGAAACCTCAGACTCACTTGTTCTGTCCTCTGAAACACTCCACGTAGCTTTCATAGATTTCTTGTACTTCTTGTCCTTATAATCATATTTCTTTTTGAATTTTATTTTTGGATAGTCGGCCTTGATGTGTGCTTTCCTTTTGCACTCGTATCAGACTATATCAGCCTCCTTGTCAGACTTCTTCCAATCCTTCTTCCAATGTCCCTTATTGTCATACTTTCCTTTGTAGTTAGATTTTCTGAATAATTTATTCTTCCTATAGAACTTCTTGAATCTCCTGGCTATTTGAGCCATTTCAGCATCACTGTCAGAGTCAGAATCTTCACTATTTGAACTTTCAGTAGGTACTTGCATTGTCTCCTTGTCTTTGTTCTTAGAAACAGTAGACTTGAAATCTGTGGATTTCCTTTTTGGTTCATCATCTTCCTCTTTATTCACCTTGATTTCTTCCTCATACATCATTAATTTACCAATAAGCTCTTTTTCTGGCAGTGCTCCAATGTCACATGACTCTCAGATTGAAACAGAAGTTCCCCTCCATCGTTCTAGCAGATATCTCAGTATCCTCATAATTTGTTCCTTAGCTAGAACAGCTTTTCCAAGTGAACTCATTGTATTGACTATCTCATTAAACCTGAGATACATATCAGAAATTGGTTCATCAGTCTTCATTTTAAAATTTTCATATTTAATAGTATAAGTAGTTAATCTCATTTCTTTAACATTGGTTGTTCCTTAATGAGAAACACCCAAAGTATCGCATATTTCATAAGCAGTTTTTCAAGCAGAAATTCTATTAAACTCTTCAACTCCTAAAGCAAAGAATTGGGAATTCATAACTTTACAATTATTATTGTAATCAGTCTTAGTAGGTTCATCCCAAGTAATTATTTAAGTTTATGGAATTTTGTACTGATATTCTATAGCAGTCCAAATATCAAAACCCATACTTTCCAAATGTATTTTCATATTAAGTTTCCACTGGGCATAGATAGTGCCATTAAAGAAAGGTGTATAGTTATTAGCAGCACACTCTAGTCTATTATCCATAGGTAGATTTTAGAAAATAGTTTTAAAGAGTTAAAATTTAGAACTAACAGAAATTTAAGGTCTTTAAATATGCAACTAAAATCACAGTTAAAAACATAGATTGTTTTGAAATATTTGACAAGCAACAAATCCTTTGATACCAAATGTTGGTTGGAGTGGATACTCAAGAGGGGGGGGGGTGAATTGGGTTCCTATAAAAATTTCTATTAAAATTATTTCTCTTAAAATTCCCCAATTTAAAAACAAAGTTAAACAATAGTGAATCTATACATAGTGTAAATGTTCAATCATTTTCCCAAAGATTGATTAGGTCTCAGTGGACTTAATCTGAAGATTAAATTAACTTTTGAAACTAACTTACTGGTTTACAATAAGTATAAACACTTGCTAATTTAACTATCAAAGTAGCTTTAAAATAGTTTTGTATTTCAAAGTAATAGCCGCGGAATATGAAATAAATATATAGTATACTTATAGACTCAAATTAAAATGCACAACAATGTTAACCAAGAGGTTCAGTCTCAAGCCGAGACTTAGTCCTCTCAAAAATTTATATAAACTGATCCACACCCTGGATCGAGGGTAAAAAATAGTACACTACTGTCTAGATCCAAAGTCCTCTACCACAGTTCTTCGTGGGAAAAAGAAACAACATCACACAGGCTGTTCAGGTCTTACTCGACCTCTACCACTATCCACAGTGGGAAAAAAAGGGTTATAAAGTTTGAGTGAGGATTTAAGAATCCTCCAGCTTAGTACAGGAGTCAGTATGTGTGTAAAATAAACAGGGTACACACACTACTCGAAATGTACATAAAATAATCACTAAGATAAGTATGATTGAGTTTAGAAATGCTTTTTTGATTAGCAGTGCAGCTCTAGACTCGTTTGGTTTATCAGAAAAGCTTCGGAGTCCTTCTCTGGTTTCTTGTTTAGAAAATAGAGTGTCGTTTTCTTCCTTGGTTCTTGGTCCAGTTTTAGTATCCAGAGTGCCTGAAATGTTTGTTGTAGTTCTTCACTCAATATGCAACTTCTGTTATCCTCTAGAATAAATTTCTTTTTGAATGTCCAGGATTCTTGGAGTATGGATGTTGACTGAAAAATGATCCACATTTTAATGTTGTTCAGCTCTTGTCTCTTTCACCCTTTGCGTGTCTTCTTAGTGCCTTGATTCTATTACTTTCAAAAAGTGTGTCTTGCTTGATATTTTTCTGTCCCTTTATAGCTTTCAGCTTCGGTAGAAAAGAATAATTACTTTTTGCATGGGCACTAGGTACGATTTTCTGACATGGAAACAGAGATCATTAAATACCATTAACTGCATTAAAAACATCAAATGTAACCGTTAGCTTAATAAAAAACAGTATTGAGAGTATAGAGTATAGAGTTTGACTGGTTGGTCAATCATTAGTAGCTCGTGTTGGTAAAAGTGTACGGTGTTGTAGGATCTTCAACCGTTAGCTCTTGCGCTTGCATCGATGGCTCTATATAACCTTTTCTCTCCATCGGTAGCTCTTGCTCCATCGGTAGCTCTTGAGCTATCAGTAGCTCGATGTATCAGTAACTATGTGTGAACAGGCTCTATCAGTAGACTTCTGTCTATCTGTAGATCTTTTCTGTTGGTAGCTCTGGTGTGTTTGTTAGTCGGTAGCTCGGTAGACTGATTTTATCTGTAGAATTCCTCACATCGGTAGCTCTGGTTTGTGATTGTCAGTACTCGTATTAGTAGGATTACTCTCTCGTTAAGTACTGGTATACATGAAAATCAGTAGCTCGTCTATTTCTATCAGTGACCTTTGTGTATCGGTGACTCTTTCTATCAGTAGACTAATTCTATTGGTATACTGAGTACCTGTAGCTCTTTATCAGTAGCTATGTGCAGATCAGTAGCTTAAACTTATCTGTTTTTATGAAAAACACATCCGATTGGGTTATAATTATTTCAGAACTTATATAAACATGGATAAACAAATATTAACATATCTCAGGGATTATTTTAATATTATTATCATCTTGATCATAGATTGAAAGAATTAAAATATAGAAAAACATTAGATTGAGATTATCAAAGAATATGAAAGCATGGTTGGGATTTGAAAAATAGGTGAGGTCAACAGAAAGTATAATTAGATTATATGTTTACCATTTAATCCAATGTTGGTCATTGTAATTAATTTCACTTTGCAATTATACATAAACAAGTGTCAATCTTTTGATAGTTATTGTTTCTTAAAAACACGCTATTTGTTTTGAAAACGAGAATTAATTTTAAATTAATTAATTCAACTTCTTTATTTAGAATTTGGTAAAATAGACATAATTTTTGAATTCAGACTATCAAATATATCTTAGGCTGAATTTTTGGTATTTTTCTGAAAAACTTCAATTTTTGATGAATAGTTAAACCACTTAGTAGTAGATAAAATACTTAATTTTTCATTTAAATAAAATTTTACTGCTTCTATGAATTGAATTTCAAAAATATGAAATACATGATTTTAATTATTAAGTAAAATGTGGTTTAATAAGATGAAAATAATTTTTGGTGAATAGTAAATTTTGACTTTTATTTACCGCGGTTAAAGGTAAATAGAGTAATTCAAGGTAAAAGGAATATTATAATAATAAAAAATTAAATTAACAGTTTTCATAACCTTATTGGATGATTCATGACCAACCATGGTCATCCTTGGGTCGATTTTGGGACCCCATGGAGCCACCTAAGAATGATAATGACACTTTATTTTAATTAACTTAAAGTAATGAAAAAAATGACATTAAAAAATATATTTTTTTTATATCATTTTTTACATGGGGTTATATAAGTCATATTTTAGACTATAAATAATCATTGGAAATATAAATATATTTCCTTCATTTTGGTATTTTTTTATAATTTTTAGACATCATATAAATTAAATTATTTATGACACAATAACGATGGACTATTTACCCCATTAATAAATGATTTAAATAAATAATATTATTTATATTAAAACAATATCCAAAACCTGTAAAATTCTTATTGGATGATTTTATTTCAAAAATGATTCATATTATCTTTTACTTTAATGATTTTTGGACCTTTTCAAACAGAAGATAAGTTTATAATAAATCAAAATTTTCAATCTTTCCTAAAAATCCCCTCCTGTCCCTTATAAAAGGACACCACTTCTAACCAATTACCCACACATTTAAAACCCCTTTTCTCATCCAAACCCTACCCAAATAATCTCTCAAGATCCTTCTCTTACACCTAGAATCCTTACCTTAGGCATAAGTCACTTCAAGATGTCTGTTTGGTTCAAACCGAAGGGATTTACCCAAATTAAATGTAATGGTTTCTCTTAACTTATTTTCTTTTATATTACTTCTCCAACACATAAACCCTTTTTATTACTTTATTTTTTTTAAAAACCAGTATCCTCAATATATTAGGATTTTTTTCTGGGAATTATTTGAACTACACTTACACACACCTCTATCTAATGGGTAAGAACGTATTGTTTCTGTGGATGGAAAACTAACTCCTCATGAAACTATGATTTTTCAATTATATCCTACCGCCTCTCATGGAGGCCATTAATATGGGAATTTATTTATATATGATATATATTATTTTTATGTTTTCTTTATGATTCTATATTTTCCATTTATATCTTTCCTTTATGGTTTTTGTTATAGGTAAAACATGAAATTTTCATTTGAGGAAGTGCGGACTACTTCCCTCTCGAAGTGATATGACTCGTTAATGCCTTATGTAGGAAATATAAAGGATGTATTTAATGATATTATATATTATATTATACTTGAATTATAATATACTTATGTAACATTATGTTTTAATTCAATTAAAATACAAAATAGAAAAGAATGTAGTGTTCATGCGTACGTACGACTTACCGTCTCCATGAACTATGCATTTCTTTCTTATCTTCAAATGTTATGTACTATTATAAATATATATATATAATGGATATATAATATATATATATGATATATAAATCATTTATATCTTCATGGAGATAATTTACTTTTGACCACATGGAAAAATTGTAATTATAACCAGTTCATTTTTTACTCAAGTTCCGAACATCGATAAAATATCCAATATGAACTAAAATAATTAACAAATTGTTATAGAAAGTTAATAAGTGATATAAAAGTAATAATAAACATGAAACATTTTCTTAATCAAGTATAAATTAACATAAGTTTATTATTCAGGGAGAACGAGGAACATACAAGACAAGTCGGACATGAGGTAAGGAGTTTCTTATCCCACTTTTAATTCCATGAGATTTCCATTATTCGCCACTCATTTATTGCATGTGGTGTATTGTGAACATCCATTTGATATATATTATCATTATTCTATTTATATTCATGTTATCTTGTGAATTATTTGGTGGTTATTAACTTTTTTTCATGTGACTCAATTGATTACAATGTGGTCAGGGGATTTTATCTCACTTCTTATTCCCGTGAGATTCACGATATATTGCCACTATTTCCTTTTGTGTGTTGTATGTACTATCCATGATCATATTCCTTGTGTAATATAATTTAATATATGGTTTTTTAAAACTTTATTTTATGATCCTTATTTCATGGGGTGTATGTTTCAAGAGTTACCAAATCAGTAAGGAAATTTCAAATTTCAATTTCAACTCATTGGACTTTACGCCTACTTCATTGATTATTTTACTCCAAGATTATATGTGGAAGTAATATTTTTTATTTATGTAGTAATTTCCACTCCCATTTTTTTGGATATACTTTTGATACACACAATAACTCCCTTGATAATTTCTCAAGTCATTGATATGAACTTGATAAGAGTAATCTTAAAAAAAATTTCATTCATTGAGTTAAACATCCATGTCATTGGTGTTGGTTTTTTCAACAATATGTGTGAATGTCCTCTGATTGAATTATAGTAAATATCAAATCATATAGATTTTATTTATATTTTTCATACATAATTATGTCGTTGATTTATCCTTAACCTAAGGATACAGTCTTTATAAGGAATTTCATCTCAATTTACATCCCATTGAGACTTCTTTGTTGCTATACCCCAATCCTTTTTTATACAGTGTATATAATGTACTTTGACATAGTATATCATTAATCCCTTTATTCTCATGATATTATAATATTTTTATTACCTCAATTATTTTTATTCTAGTGTCTCTCATTTGGTTATGAACTCTCACTAAAATACCATTTTAAATGTTTTAAATATTTATTCTTCTAAATATTTCCCATTGATGTCCATGTTTTAAAAATGGTTTTAAGGATTTATTTATATGGAAATTATTATTTTAAAATTAAAATTCTTTTAAAAGTTTGGAAGTGGTATGGGACACTTTGAATCAAAAATCTATTTTAAATGGATTCATGATAAATAATGTGACTTTTAAATATTTTCAAGAAAAAGGGGGATATTTCTCTCAAATTGTTTTGATGATTATTTTCAACAATGTAAATATCTTTCATTATTATCTATTGAGGTTAATCTATTATAATACAATCTTCCATATTGTATTGAATGAGTTATGTTTGACTGTGTATGTTCTATTTTTATACAATTCATGGTTTGTGGTTAAAATATTGACATTTCGTATGATAGTTTCAATACGAATGTTGAGATTATGTCTCAAATATTTCATATGAGGAATTAATTGGACTTAGTAAGTGGTGGGTGGAGCCTACTATAGCTTCTCAACGCATCGGTAGGTCTCATGAGACCAACTAGTGTCTTGGAAAAATGCCTTGGAAAAATCTTATTTGTAGTCTTGGCACGAGGCCTTAACTACGTGGTTATGATGTCTCTCATTATGCATTCCATCATTATGAGATTAGATATTGATATTTCATGTGGTTATTAGACTAGTAGAATACCCATGGCTATGATTTATTATGACATTATTTACTCATCCCATATTCCTACCATAAGGTGTTCATGTCTAATATTTGTAAAGGCATGTGTTTTCAATTATTCACCATGCCTAATGTTAATGTTAACATCCGCTGAATTACTTACTCTTACTGAGTGTTTGAGCTCACCCCTTTCTTATGTTTCATTTTCCCAAGAAATGAAGAAGTTAGTTATGAGTGACATTCAGGAATAATCTTGGAAGCTTGGATGTTTCTAATGGAATAAATTGGTGTTTTTTTCTAGTTGTAATGATGAACTTATATATGTATCTCGTTTCCAATACTACTAAACTGATTAGTCCTTCAAAACATGATTACTTTTAATCATTCGAATGTATTAAAAGAATGCACCGGCTCCTTGATTATGGGTTCAGGTCATTACAATGGTTCCTTAGTGAAATAATGATATAAAATAAAAAATACAAATTTGGTGGTATGGTAATAGTAACAACACAGTGAGTTATGGGCTCAGTTTGAAAAATAGATAAATTGAAATATATGAAAAAAAATGACACCTAAAAATATCCATGATGATGTTTGATGATGAGGTTTTGGGAAATCCAAAGTGGGTAGCTATGTAGGTGATTCAATAGGTAGAAGTGTAAAAAGAAATTGTGTTAGGAAGATGATGTTTTTATCATTCTCAGTTTTTCCTAACCACACAATGTGTAATATTTAGTGACACACCATATATATTGCTATATCAGTTATATAAGTTTTTATAAATCACACACATCACATAACCCTTCATAAATATATTTTTTTATCTCAGATTTCATAGTTTTCAGTGTTTATGAATCTTCATAAGCATCACACGATATCTAATGTTAATTCCCACATTAAAAAGTCTATATATGAATAACTTGGAGTTACTTTTGTGTGTGTAAGATTAGTTCACATAGTATATATAGAAATATCTTGTAACATATATAGAAACCATTTTTTCTAATAACAATCCATGTGTCTGTTAGATCAGAATGAATATAGTGAAAACACGGGAGGGGGTGAATTGTGTTCTTTTAAAAAAATTCACTATTCAATCGATTCATATCAATAGTATATAGATCTAATTACATTTCAATATAATAATATATATTCAATAAATATTAATAGAGAACAAGGAACATAAATTTATAATGGTTGGGGGCACAAAGATCCCCTAGGCCACTCCAACAATCACCCTCTATGCGAGCTTAGTGAATTTCAGTAGTAAGTTCCTCATATCATAAGATCAATCCACAACTGATTGCAGGCAGTTGTCATCCTTACAAACAACGGCTTATAAAATAGAGCCTTCTAGATATTTTACAAGGAACCAATAAAACCATATATTAGTGAGAGAAGCTGACACTCCACCACTACTGAATACAAGAAGTAGAAGCTCATAATACATAAGATGTAGTTTTCATGAGAAATAGATATGGATCATAGTTGCAGCAGCATGTAACAAATAAAATATGAATCTTGTCATCAAAAGAATAATAATATTGAAAAATATCTGAAGAGATCTTGTTGGAAAATAGATCATTGATTTTTAATAATAGCAACAAAAATAGAGCATCGTGATTCCATATTTGAACATGTATATCTCAAAAATATAGTTCAAGTATCCTAGATGCTTGATCATTGTACTAGTGAAATAATTTTTACAATAAATCTTGAAGAATAACAATTATCAATACAGCCATGAAATCTCCAGATCTGCATATCTAAAATATCAAACACAGAATCGTATATAGAACCATATATCTCCAACAAAAATTTCAGATTTGCAAAAGATTCCTGATAAATCGGGTGAAATGTAATTCAAAGAATATAGATCAAATTAATTATAACTTCCCTGAAGAATAGAGTAGAAATTATCTGTTGTAAATGTCTATTTAAATCATTTAAAATGATCTTTGAATCAGTCAAAATTGAGCTTTAAAACACCCTGACATTTCTAAAGACTGTTACAAAATGCTCTGATAAAGACGTAAATTCAATTTTCCAACATTAAAAAGTCAAACTTAAGGTTCCTTCATAAAACTAAAGAATAACAAACTTAGGGTTTAATCTTTATAACATAGGGTAGAGGATCCATATGTTTTTTCATGTCATCATAGATCTCTGAATGTAAAATTTATTATCCATTACTTTATTTTTCCGAATGTAAGGTTGACAACGTAAAGTTCATCAAAAAAGTAAGGTTGAAATCCATACATTTGTAAAGTTACAAACAGATGTAGGATTCTTTAACCATACATTTCCTTTCTGGAAAATGTAAGGTTCTTATCCAAATGTAATGTTCCTTAACCGTATGTTTCTTCAAACGTAAATTTGATTAACCATATGCACTGATCCTTCAACATAATCATAAGGTTTGTTCAAAATTATACTTTCTTTGACTTATTGAGTGAATATAATTTCCAATAAATGAAAAATGGTGACCACTGTTTCCAAAATACGCTTAAGGGCATTCTGAAAACTTTAACGAATATTTCTCATAAATAAATAGTCGAATACTATTTCAAGATAAAAATTATAAATAATATAAATTTCTTGAAATACACTCAAAATGAAATCACTAGTAAAACAAACAAGGTTATTTGTGAGCATCAAAATCAGTAATATTTATAGAGTATTGTTGAGAAATTACATGCCCAAAAATCTCCCCCTTTTGATGAAAAAACCCATAAATTAAAACTATAATTTTAGAAAAATAATTTATAATTTTTAAACATTAAAAGAAAATAAATTTGATTTGAAAGAATTATTTTGATAAAGAATAAATATTTGAATTTCTCCCCCAATGATAAATTTCAGTGAAATGTTTATGCTTATCTAAAATTATTTTTCAAATTAAATAAATATTGTGTTTATCTAAATTTATCCCCCTTTTATGATATCGAAAAAAATGTATAGAAATAGATCAAAACACATTTAGTACTGAACAGAATTATAAGTGAATGTTATAAGTAACTATAATGAATAAAGGGAAATGGATTTTGGATATTAGAAAAAAATAAAAAAGCAGATAAAAAATGAAATGAAATATATAGGCAGAAAAAAAAATTCATTGATCAATAAATACATTAATACAATAAAGTTTGTGACTGAGAAACAAAAACATTCATTATTGTGGGTCAAGGTAGGAAAGAAAAAGAAGGCTATGGATTGGCTGGTCAAGAATTTTGAATGGATTCAAACATGTCCTTCAGATCATCCATCTGCAATATTATATTCTCTATCAAACTATCTCCTAACTGAATTATCAACTGCCTAGAGTCATTATTGATATACAGATTCTCTACTATGTTTACTTTCAGAAACTCATGAAGAATTTCCTCTTGCTTCATGAACAGCTCCAACCTTTCTGAAAACTGACTCAGCAGCAATTGAATACTAGTTTCTCCATGAGTTAACTGATCAACAAGAAATTTATGATTGTCCAATAAAACAGATAGAGGGTCACTATATCATTGAAGGTCCTTAAGTTGAATATTCATATATACCATTATTGGTGTAATGTCCTGAAACCTTCTAATCAAATATGGACAGGTCATAAGGGTGGGAGTAGATGCACTATCCTGATTCATTGACCCTTTAACAAATTCAAATTGACTTCTTATGTACCTCTTTAATTATGAAAAATATATTTTTGAAACAACTTCAGATCTAATCTTCCCAATATCATTTAACATTTCACTCTTGAAGGCATCAAAATCCCTTTCAGATATAGTACTCTCATTATGATCCTGGATATTTTTCATTGAAACTTCCATTTTCTTCCGCAGAGTGACATTATCCTCTTGAGACTTGTTGAATTTAATTACAACTTCAACTGGATGAAATAATGAATCATATGTCCCCTCATCTGCATTCATATTTGGATTTTTATTTTCAGTATTCAAAGGATCTACCACTATTTTCATTACATATTCTTCACAATAAAAAGAGTGATTATCCAAAACATCAGTCTGATCACCAGAAATATGATATGACTGTCCCACGGTCTGATCTATCATTAAAGGTTGAATTTTTGTAACTAATTTGATAAAAAAAATCCTTCTTGAACATCTCCTTTTTCTGTAACTTCTTCTCTTACAATAGATGATTAAACATTTTCCAATGGTGTATGTTGTTTTTGAACTATTTCTACGAGAATTATTTCTTGTACATGATCACTCACCAAAGATAAAATTTCAAGTTCTCTATATTGACTCTCCACTAGAATTTCCTCTTCAACAATAGTTTCTTCCAAATGTACTAATCATGTTTCTTCTCTATAATCCAACATTTTCCCTTAAACTTGAGGAGAATCTATTTTTCTAGGTTTCATAACAATTACTTATTGACTTGGTTCTTCTTCTTCTTCTTATTCATTGTGAAATCTAAGCCATCTCTTAGATGGTTGTGAGACTATATCTATTCAAGATTCAACAACAACCTCCTTTAAAACACTTTCTTTCTACCCCTGAGAAAAAGATCATGAGCTCTATTCTTCCTCATATCCAACGGGAAAAATTTTCCTTTTATAGTTCTCCAGAAAAATCCATGTTTTCTTAAAGATCTAGCATTCAACAGGTTACTCTGATGACATTTTACTCTAGCCTCAACCAATATGATCATATCCTTCTTAAACAAAATTTTTTATATTATCCATCTATATGGATAGAAATTCATTCTCATATCTAGTGAACAATAGTAATGAAGAAACCTAAATATATACTGTGGAAAATTTTATTTGATGTCACTAAAAAAATAAACATGATATTCATGTCTGGGTAAAGAGTTTTCTCTATCTCATCCATCATTGTTGGTTTTCCAGTCTGAATAAGTTTCACCAAAATATTATGATCAGGTTCTAAATCCCTAAAAAACATCTTCCTGATGTGCATTAAGTTGAATAGAAAAAAAATTATTTATTTAGAAGAATGGTCCTTATCACCAATAAATTTAAGTTCAAAACGGAAAACTCCTTCATGTGGATAGTTCAAAATTCTCACTACCTCAATAGAAGAAATAGAGAAATCCCTATCATCAATACTAGCAAAACTCATGTCCTCTGTATCTCTGAAAATAAAATGCACACTCTTATAAAAAGAATTTAGTTCAACCTCATCAAGAAATTTTGAGTTTATATCATTGAAATTTGCCTCATGACCATGAAAACATAGAGATTTCTTTTGAAGTATGTTTGTCTGGTATAACGATTCGAGATCAATAACCTTTCTCGAAAGATTTTTTCCAGAAACTCTTTGACATTTTTGTTCACTTGCTTCTCCTTGTTTAATTCTCTTAGTTTTTTTATTCTTGAAGATATCAAAATTTGAGTTTTTTGGATTCTAGGGTTTGGAAGGAAGAACAAATATTGAGGGTTTGATGAAGCGGCTTTTTTTGGGTAAATAAATGGATTGGAAGATGAGGGGTTCGGAAAACAAATGGTTTCTGATAAATGAAAAATATCCTCGTTTCTTGTGTCGTAGATTAATTATTACCAAAATTTAATAATTAGGTATTTTAAATAGATTTATGATAACATATATTAACCAAAATAATATAAGATAAAAATAATATAAGTAAATTATATTTACAGAAATAAATTAAGTATAAAACAAATTATAATAAAATAAAAGTAAATAAAATATATAAAATAAATATTCAATTAAAAATTAAATAAACCTAACTCCCCCTTAATAAAATAAAAACTTGTAGTGGGATGTTGTTTAGTAAAAATATCTGTTAATTGATTTTTAGTGTTAACAAAATATAATGATATATCCTTTTTGAGAACATGACCTCTAAGAAAATGATGTCTAATATCAATATGCTTAGTTCTAGAATGACATATTGGATTTTTTGAAATGTTTATAGCACTTGCATTATCATATAAAATAGGTGTATTATTATAATTAAGTCCAAATTACATTAGAGTTTTTTTTCATCCACATCACTTGGGCACAACAATTGCATGCAGATACATATTCTGCTTCAGTTGTTGATAGTGCAACTAAGTGTTGCTTCTTACATGACCATGACACTAACAATTTTCCTATAAAGTGATAGGTTCTTAAAGTTTTCTTTCAATCTAATCTAAATACTCCAAAATATTCATCTAAATATGATAATAAATTAAAATCAGATGTTTTGGATAAATAAGATATTGAATAATTGTACCTTTTTAATATCTAAAATTAATTTTTACTGCAGCAAGAGGAGATTCTTTTGGATTTTATTGAAATATAGCACAAAGATAAACTGAAAACATAATATCAGGTCTTCTAGTAGTAAGATATAGTTAAATTCCAATCATACCTCTATATAACTTGTTGTCCACTGGTTTTCTAGCTTTATCCAAGTCATGTTTAGTATTAGTACACATGGGAGTTGAATATGTCTTTTTGTTTTCAAGACCAAACTTTTTCAATAAATCATTAATGTTTAAATTTTATTTAATACATTTCCATAATATTTTTGATAAATTTGTAGTCCTAAAAAGAAATTTAATTCTCTAATAATGCTCATTTCAAACTATTTTTTCATATGTTCTGAAAAATCATTTCAAAGTTTTTTATTTTTTGATCCAAAAATAACATCTTCAACATAGATTTGAACTAATAATAATTTTAGAAAAACAATTTTCTTAAAGAGGGTTGGGTCTGCCAAACCAATAGTGAAACCATTTTTTAAAATAAATGAACATAATATTTCATAACAAGCTCTAGGTGCTTGTTTATGTTCATATAGAGAATTAGTAAGTTTAAAAACAAAACTTGGTTTTGAGAATTTTCAAAACCAGGAGGTTTCTCAACATAAACATCCTCTATTAAATATCCATTTAGAAAATCATATTTTACATTAATCTGATATAATTTAAAATTCGTATGAGATACATAGTCCAAAATAATTGTAATTGCTTCTAGTCTATCTATGGGAGAAAAGGTTTCATCATAATCTATACCTTCTTCTTGATTATATCCTTTAGCTATTAATATAGATTTGTTTCTAGTTATAATACCTTGATCATCTTGTTTATTTATAAACCCCCATTTAGTTCCTATAACTAGATAATTCGATGGTATTTCAACTAATTTCCATACTTTCTTTCTTTAAAACTTATTCAGCTCTTCTTGCATTTCTAACAACTAACTTTCATCTTCTAAGGCTTCTTCAAAAGACCCAGGCTCTGACTGAGATATAAAAGTATAAAATTCAAATTGGTTTCATATACTTATTCTAGTTTTTTCCCTATGTCTAGATCTCCTATAATAGTCTCTAAATGGCGATTCATCAGGATTATAGACTTTCTAGGAAGATCACTTTTAGGTACATAATTATCATGTTTTTCTGAACTAGAAAAAATTTTATTTTTATTTTCAAAATAATTTTTCAAGTTATCAAGTCTCATGTGGTTAGAAGAATCGTCAGCTTCATCTGTCTGAGCTTTTACTTTGTTAAAAGGATCAATTTCATCAACTTCACATGAACAAATTATTCAATAGTCCTTGATTTTTTATTAAATACTCTATAAGCTTTAGAATTTTTAGAATATCCTAATCATATTCCTTCATTATCTTTCGAATCTAACTTTCCACGATTATCCTTTATGTTCAAGAAATATACCTTTCATCCAAAAATCATAAATTACCTTACCCTAGGTTTTCTGTTATTTCAAAGTTCATATGGAGTCCTTTTGAAAGTAGGTCGAATTAAAAATCTATTTATAATATAGTATAATGTTCTTACATATTCAACCCCAAAGTAGGTTGGAAGACTGTATTTATGCAGCATTATTCTATCCATTTCTTGAATAGTTCCATTTCTTCTTTTAGTAATTCCATTATATTAAGGTGTTTTTTTGGTGCAGAGAAGGTGTGTTTAATACCCATATTTGTGGAAAAATAATCAAATTGTTGATTCTCGAACTCTCCACCACGATCACTTCATAATTAAATTATCTTAAAACCTTTTTCACTTTAAACTCTTTGAAAAAAAGTTTCAAAAACAAAAAAAAAGATTTATTTTTGAGTTTTAGATAATATACCCAAGTGAATCTAGAATAATCATCAACTAAAACATATACATATAATTTAGAATCCAAATATTCTATTTTAGATAGTCCAAACAAATCCATATGAAAAAGTTCTAGGGGATTTGAAGTAGTAATTTTGTTAACAGATTTGAAGAAGGATTTGTGTTGGTTGTCTATCAGACATGCATCATAGAATATATCGCTATCAAATTTGAGACTTGGAAAATCTGAAACTAATTGTTTCTTCTCTAACTTATGTAAATAAAAAATATTACAATGACCAAGTATTCTATTCCAAATCCATGACTCATTTACATTATCATTTAAACAACTCACTTTCTATTTACATAAAGAATTTAAATACTAAGTGTATATGTTATCAATTTTGGGAGATCTAAATTTAAGTTAATTGTCTTTAAAAATAGAACAATATTTATTAGAAAAATCAACATAGTATCCATCATCATAGAGTTTAGAGATACTTATCAGATTATGGTTCAATCCTTATAAATATAGTAATTAAATAATTAATTCAATGTCTGGATCTCTAACTATTCCAAGTCAAATAATTTTTCCTTTGGCATTGTCACTGAAGGTGACTAGGCCTCCATCTTTTTTGGTCATTGTACATAAATTTAATGAATTTCAAATCATATGTATTGAACATCCAATGTTCTTATACCATCTATCTTTTCCTCTTCTGTGGTTGTTATGACCCGTCCCAACAGCTCAAGCCGTGACTCCCCAAGCCCGCCTCCGCCAGGGGCTGGCGTCTAGCGCAGAGTAGGCTATCACACACAAGGGAGGCATTAGCCTCAGGTACCTATACACACACACACCCATATACACCTCCATGCAACAATTCAGAGATATATAAAACTGAAAACTAAATGCATACATACAACTATCCCACAACCAGAGTACATCAAAAGTACAAAAGGAAAAAACAGGGCCCACCAAAAGAAAACTACAAAAGTGTCCAACCTGCTCAGAAGGAGGGAAAACACTGCCCAAAAACCTGCCGGTAAGCTCTCTGGCATAAATCCGGTAAACACGCGAGTCAAATCCGCTCACTAAGCTCCACGTGCTCTGGGTCCTCCTGGGACTCTGTCAAAAGGCCTATGGTCTGCACAAGACACAAACATGTGCGGGCAAATCCCATGTAGGGGTGAGTATAACAATACTTAGTAGGCACCCCAAAAATCCAAAACAAAATAAAGAAACTAAAAGGAAACAGTCCGATCATCCCAGCCAGAGGGAACCCAGATGAGAGAGAAAATTCATCTCGTGACCATCCTCAGCTAAACACAACTAGTCAGATCAGATCAGGTGTATGACCATACATACACCATGAACAATCCATATATACTCAGCTCACGCACCAAGCCACACGATGTACCGACCTCATCACTAGTACCAGTTTGCAACCAGGAGACCAAACTCCATGATCATTGTCATCCCAGATAACACTTTTTCGAGAGATACACTCCATTGGGTCCCACACAAACATCTCAGATGCTCACCTGAGAGATCACGCTCATCGAGTACTATCACTAAGGAAACCCCGATGAAACAACATAAACCCCAAACTCCTCGGATAGGGGATCGCTCCTAGGGTCCGCTAGTGGATACCAGAACCCACACCAGTATATGAAAATCTCACATATAGGGGATCACTCCCAGGGTACACTAAGGGATACCACAACCCGATCTGGCATTCTTAGATATAACAGATAGGGGATCACTCCCAGGATCCACTTGGGGAAACCACAACCTGATCTGGTGCTTGATAGAAACATGTCACTCAGATAAAGGATCATCACCCGCATAGGTGGTCATGATGATACCAGAACCCTATCTGGTATAAATCTCGATGTAGGGGATTGAATTTATGATGCCAAAACCCTACATAAACCACACGCTAAGTAGGGGATCATATAACCAGTGATACTGCAACCCTACTAACAACCTCATGCTGAGTAGGGGATCATATACCCAATGATGCCACAACCCTACTGAGCACGTCCCACCGCATAGGGGATCATATTCCTGATAATGCCACAAACCCTACAGGGTTAACCTGCTAGATAGGGGATCACCACCCATGGAAAATCCGTCACAGTGATACCCAGAACCCGATCTAGGGAAACAATGCTAGAGGATCCCACTTCGGGCTCACCAGAGGGATGCCACAACTCTAACAGATTAAACATCTTATCAAGAGGACCAAAAACCCATACTAAGGTTGCGATGTTGCACGAACCCTCGTAGGAATGAACCAAGGGAGTACCCTCTACCACTACTGGTCCAAACGTCGCTAGCCCAAGCGACCCGCCACAACACCACATTGCACACCTCCAAGCCCGATACTGAGGCCACCATCGTGATCCACGTGGAAGAACACGCAAGATAGGCTGTTTACTCGCCCAAAACGATCAACCGGTAAAAAAGTCATTATTCACAGTAGCTAGCCCGCACGGGGCCCACACAACGATCCATAAACTCATCAAGTGGATTATACCACAATGATCCTCTCGCAAAAACACACGAAATCCACTACTCATTCGTCCCAAACAGACCCCGGTAAAATAATGTACTATTCACCGAAGGAAACTCGGGTGTGGCCTACACCTAAATCCTGAAACTTATTGAACGGATCTCACCATTGCAATCCTCTCGGAAAAAACACAGAATCGACTATTCATCCTCCAGAATCGGACTCCTGGTGAGAAAGTGGTGTTTTTCTGTAAACGCCCCAAACCCGGCCTCATGGAGTCCGCACCACAAACTGGATCCCAGCACCTTGAAACCAACAAGAAAATATTTTCATGCCATCATGGTTTCAACGCCACTGATGGAATGTCAATCGGATGCTCCGGGTAGAAGATACAATGGCCTGAAGTCGAATAATAATAAAATATTATTATTTTATTCGACCTTTCAAGCTCCCGGGCAACGATCCTGAAACATAAAACTCCCAATCCCACACCAAAGGGTTCTCGTCATCTCCAGGGTCATGTCTCCATAGATAGCACACGAATCTGACCCCTGGATTGCAAGAAATGATGGTTTTAAACCCCCCGTGTATCAAAAAGGTGTCGGACCAACTTGAACCAGCCGGTCCAGCCCGCCTCGGCCGACCTGGCTGCCGCTGCCGCTGGCCTGCCCTGGTCGGTGGCCCTCTGCCATGCTGTGTCCTGCACCGGTTGCGGGACCACAGCCTCCTCTGCACAGGGCGGCACACTGCCACCGCCTCACAGCGTCGGACCGCCGCGCCGGTGAGGCTTCCGCAGACCGCTGGGACCACCTTGGTGGTCCGTTTTTCGATCTGGAGGTACCTGCGCGACCCTAAGGACCCGAGATTCCCTACTAAAACAACAAAATGAAGAAATTAGAAGAAAAAATGGGATCAGGGGATTAAAAATCAAGCATCCTCCCTCACGGAGAAACATTGAAGCTTCGAGTGCAGAACGACGCATGTGACGCGGTAGAGCTCGATCTGCCGATGATCGACGCAGAAAACTGATGTTTGTGGCTCAATTTGGAGATAAAACAGAGAAGGGAGGGGGAAGGGCTCGTTTCTTGTGTGAGTGGGAAGAGGGAGGTTAGAGAGATTGATTTTCATTTTTTTTAAACAAAAACCTCATTTAACTACCAGCCTCCGACCCGGCACCCGACGCTGACTAAAATTATGTCCCACCTAGGGTAAACACAACATTCTGAACGCAAAAAAGGACTTAGAATTATGATCTGAGAGTCCGTTCTGGAGTTATTCAAGCCAACGCTCATAATTAAAGTTTTCCATTTATTTACGAAAACACTCCTAGTGGATTTTCCTCACAGTAGGCCCACGCCCTTAAAGTTTACACCCCGCCTAGCGTAAATGGCATGCTACAGACGCAACCATGCCCTCATATTACCATTATAAACTACCTTTTAGGAGATAACACACCCACACCACATGCATAGTATAAATATACTTAATATTTTTTTAAAATTAATTTCGGGCACACCGGGCCTCAAAATTGCACGCTGACTTTGCGCATAGCTCGGGAATTATTCATAGGAATAATCCAAAGTTAGCCTAGGCCAAAGACTGAGTCGCTAAATCCCCCCACCCCCTTTGAAATTTTCATCCCCAAAAATCCATAAGCACATGGAAAGAGACTGGACTCTCAACTGGGTCTCACAGGCCAGTGAGTTCGCCAAAAAACACCCATACCCGAAAACATAAGTCAGAGGGACTCATCCACCACACCTCACCACTATCCTCTTTGGGAAGTACTGACTCACCCTCACGGTTTTAATCGCATCACAAAAACACATCTCAATGAGGGAAGGATCCCTCTTCCTCACGCATTTGAAGCACGCTGAACAACACCCAAACATGGTCTTACAAATGCTCTAAACAAAACTCGAGAAAGCAATGGAAAGGGGAGAGTACCGCTAAACAATGTCTATCAAAATGTTGTAGAAAGTAGAAAGGACAAATGGTATATCTCTATCTATCCATGGAGCCTCTGGGTCAACAACCTCTAGGGAATGTAGTTGTCCCCACCCTCGACCACTAGCTCCCTGAGCATGGCATGGACCACCTGGGGTGGGGTGGTGGCAACTGATACCTCCTACCACCTTCTACTGTTGCACCAGCTCTATCGCGACATTCGCTACCCTGTGGACCTCCTTTCTCGAGATTCTGCCTCTACCAAGACGGTCTATCTACTGGATCCCTCTCATCATCACAGCGGGTCAGAAAATCTCTAGCAAGATTTCCCTAACCATCGCAAGCATAACACCGCCTGTCCTGCGGCAGAACAAATCTGGCCTGCGAGCCCTGAGCCTCAGATCCTCCATCCTAGGGTCACCACCTAAAACTTCAGCCACGTCTAGGCCCTTGAGTCTGTCGTCGGCTAACAGATGCCGGTCCGACTGATGAAGTATTAGCTCTCGTCCCCCATCACTAAAAGGAGGGATTTTCTCAGCCAGAAAGCTCTCCACCACCAAGGCTCACTCCAGCACTCCAGCATAAGTGGGCAGACACAAGGAAACAACACCTGCTCGAATGTCTTCATGTATGCCCTACTCGATGGTCTAAGCCCTAAATAAATGGTCTCGAACCATATCCAGGGAGTATCACGACAGGTCTGTAAACCTCACTGAGTACTCTGACACAGTCATTCCCTCCAGTCGAAGCTGCAGAAGCTCATGGATCCGAACTGACCTTAGCGTCACCAGATAAAACTCTTCCCTGAAGAGCCACTCAAACTCTACCCATGTGAGCGTCTCCTCTTCATGTGACTATGTCACCAAACTCCACCATCGCCTGGACAAACCATGCAGAAGGCTCGCCGCTAGGACCACCATATAATCTGGGGGTGTCCTAACCATGGGGAAAACTTGGGTGACTGCTTCGAGCCAGTCATCATCTGCCTGGGGGTATGGATCACCCCAGAACCTCAAAGTTCGCTGCCTCTAGAACTTGTGCAGCACACTCAGCCTGTTCGCAACCTCATCCAGCACTGCCTGCACAAACAGCTACTCGACAGGTGGTGGCTCAACTGGCGGACCACCTGGAGGTCTAGCCTCAGAACCTACACCGAGGTCCACAACCTCTACATGGGTTGGATCGTCACCACAATTCTGCTGCGGAACTCTCGCTGGCTGTCATTGTGGAGGCATCCTGAAATACAATCAAGACGATCCATGGTCAAAGAGTATATCTAGAGAGATGACTCAAGAAGGAAAAGGAAAACCCAAAACCCAGTCCTATATGATGCATGTACCATTTTCCCCTAGGACTAGTGTTCGAATGTCCCGAGTCGAAATACAGTCTATCAGAGTCCTGGTGTATGGATATGTCGGCCGCCGCACTAACACTGGAGTCTCTGGACTGAAATCCGAACTCAAAACATCCTAACACTACCGCTATGCAACCAAAACTAAACTCACAGCTAGACCAGCTACGCTCTGAGATCCCAAAGGTGAAACCTCCTCTCATACCACTCTGTCACTACCCCACCCAACGGCTCAAGCTGTGACTCCCCAAGCCCACCTCCAATAGGCCAAGGGCTGGCGTCTAATGTTGAGTAGGCTATCACACACAAGGGAGGCATTAGCCTAAGGTACCTATACACATGCACCCACATACACCTCCATGAAACAGTGCAGAGATATATAAAACTGAAAAGTAAATGCATGCATAGAACTATCCCACAACCGGAGTACAATAGAAGTACAAAAGGGAAAAATAGAGCCCTCCAAAATAAAACTACAAAAGTGTCCAACCTGCTCAGAAAAAGTGAAAACACTGCCCAAACACCTACTGGTAAGAACCTCGGAAAAGCTCCGGTAAATACCCGGGTCAAATCCCTCACTAAGTTCCACCTACTCTGGGTCCTCCCGGGACTCCGTCGAAAGGCATGTGGTCTGCACAAGACAACAACATGTGCGGGAAAAGCACGTACAGGGGTGAGTATAACAATACTCAGTAGGCACCCCAAAAACTCAAAACAAAAGATAGTAACTAAAACACAACAATCCGATCATCCCAGAGGAGAGAGAAACTCCATCTTGTGACCATCCTCAACTAAACACAACTATTCAGCTCAGCTTAGGTGTATTCTCATACATACACCATGAACAATTCAGATATACTCAGCTCACGCACCAAGCCACATGAGGTACCGACCTCATCAACAACACCGGTTCAAAACTAGGAGACCACACTCCATGATCAATGTCATCCCAGATGACACTTGCCTGAGAGATACACTCCATCAGGTCCCACACAAACATCTCAGACGCTCACCCAAGAGATCACGCTCGTCGGGTACCGTCACTGAGGAAACCCCGCTGAAACAACATAAACACCAAACTCCTCGGATAGGGGATCAATCTTAGGGTCTGCTAGGGGATACCAGAACCCACACTAGTATACAAATATCTAATAGATCAGGGATCACTCCCAGGGTCCGCTGGGGGATACCAAAACCCGATCTGGCATTCGTAGATCTCACAGATAGGGGATCACTCCCAGGATCCGCTGGGGGATACCACAACCCGATCTGGCGCTCGATAGAAACATGTCACTCAGATAGAGGATTTTTGCCTACATAGGTGGCCATGATGATACCGGAACCCTATTTGGTATAACTCACGATGTAGGGGATCGAACTGACGATGCCCCAACCCTACAGAAACCACGTGCTGAGTAGGGGACCGTATAACCAATGATACCAAAACCCTACTAACAACCCCATGTTGAGTAGGGTATTGTATACCCAACGATACCACAACCCTACTGAGCACAACCCACCATATAGGGGATCATATTCTTGATGATTCCACAAACCCTACAAGATTAACCTACTAGATAGAGGATCGTTGCTCGTGGATAAGTGGTCACAGTGATACCAAGAACCCAATCTAGGGAAACGATGCTTGAGGATCCCGCTCCGGGACCACTGGAGGGATGCCACAACTCTACCAGATTAAACATCTCATCGAGAGGACCACAAACCCATACTAAGGTTGTCATGTTGTGTGAAACCTTATAGGAATGAACTAAGAACGTACCCTCAACCACTACTGGTCCAAACGTTTCTAACCTAAGAGACCCGCCACAACGCCACACCGCGCACCTCCAAGGCCGATACTGAGGCCACCACCGCGATCCACGCAGAAATACACGCAGGATAGGCAGTTTACCCACTCGAAATAGTCAACTAGTTAAAAATTCACTATTCACCGTAGCTAGCCTATGCGGGGCCCACACAACGATCCAGAAACTCATCAAGTGGATCATACAATGATGATCCCCTTGAAAAACACACGGAATCCACTACTCGTTCATCCCAAATGGACCCCTGGTGAAAAAGGTACTATTCACCGAAGGCAGCTCGGGTGCAGCCCACGCCTCAATATTGAAACGCATTGAACAGGTCGCACCATTGTGATCCTCTCAGAAAAACACACAGGATCGACTATTCATCTACCAGAATCGGACTCCTGGTGATAAAGATGTGTTTCTCCGTAAACGCCCCAAACCCGGCCTCATGGGGCTTGCACCAAAAACTCAGTCCCAGAACCTGGAAACCAACAAGAAAAGTCTGACATACCATCAGGGTCTCAACACCACTAACGGCACATCAATTAGACGCTCTGGGTAGAAAATAGAACGACCTGAAGTCGAATAAAAATAAAATATTATTATTTTATTCGACGTTTCAAGCTCCCGGGCCACGATCCCAAAACTTAAAAATCCCAAACCCACACCAAAGGGTTTTCCTTGCCTCCAGGGTTGTGTCGTCGTAGATAGCACGTGAATCTTGCCCTCGGATTGCAAGAAACGGGGGTTTAAAACCCTGTGTATTAAAAAGGGGTCGGACCGGCCCGCGCCGGCCGACCCGGCCGCCGCCGCCGCCGCCAGCCTGCCCTGGAAGCCGACCCTCCGCCGCACTGCTTCCCACATCGGCAGCAGGACCACGACCTCCTCTATGCTGGGCGGGGCTCCACGACGCCTCAGGTGGCCGTCTCCGCCTCGCCGCGCCAGCGCCGGTGCCGTGCCTGCGAGGCTTCCACAGACCGTCGGGACCACCCCGGTAGTCCATTTTTCAATTCGAAGGTACCTGCATGACCCTTGGGTCCCGATCTTCCCTACTAAGACAACAAAATGAAGAAATTCGAAGCTAAAATGAGATCGGAGGAATAAAACTCAAATCTCCTACCTCGCGGTGAAACACTGAAGCTTCAGGTGCAGAACGACGCCTGCGACGCACTGGAGCTCGATTTGCCGATGATCAGCGCAGAAAACTAACGGTTGAAACTCGATTTTCTGATGAAATAGAGAAGGGAGGGGGAAGGTCTCATCACCTGTGCATGCGGGATGAGGGATGGGATGGAGATTGATTTTCATTTTTTTTAAACAAAAACCTCATTTAACTCCCCGCCTCTGACCCAGCACCTGGTGCTGACTAAAATTATGTCACGCCTAGTGTAAAAACAACATTCTAAACACAAAGGCGGATTCAAAATTGTGATCTGAGACTCCTTTCAGGAGTTATTCAAGCTGACGCTCATAATTAAACTTTTCCATTTATTTATGAAAACACCCTTGGTGGCTTTTCCTCACAGTAGGCTCACGCCCGCAATGTTTACACCCCTCCTAGGGTAAACAGAAAGCTCTGGACGCAACCATGCCCTCAGTTTCTCATTCTGAGCTACCATTTTGGAGATATCACACCCGTGGAATGTGCATAGTATAAAAATACTTAATATTTTTATAAAATTAATTCCGGGCACACCAGGCCTCAGAATTGCACATCGTCTTTGCACCTTGCTCTGGAATTATTGATATGAATCTTCCAAAGTCTACCTGGGACAAAACCCAAGTCACTACAGTGGCCTTTTACATACAAGTTAAAATTAAAGAGAAATTTGTTTTGGTACCCATATTTGTTCGGGTCTCACAGTGTTTACTATCAAAGAATTTGGAATCCAAACAGATTTATTTTGATCAACACTGTTATAACTAAAACTAGATAATTCTTTTGAATAATTAACATGATTGACACCACATAATTGAGGTTTTATTAAATATCAATTGTCAGCATAATTTCAATTAATACCAAAATGAAAACATATAACCGTATACTTGCTTTTGCTGTTAGAACCTGGAAAAAAATAATTTTTTTACAGTTCGGGTTTTTCACCCTTACTATATATACCAAATCTTTCCTTTTTAATTAAATTTCTCCAAGAATTTAATTTAGTACATTTTATCCCTTTTTAGATATAAGAGCAGAACTTTTATAAGTTTATACTTTATCTTGTAGTTTTTTTATCTTATTTTCATGGTCAGTAAAGTTTGTAGTAAATGAAGTAAATTCCTCAATTAACTCATGATGTTGTTTAAGTAAAGAATCCATTTCTCCAAAAATAGCCTTATGAATATTTTTTTGGTGATTTTTGTTTCTTTAACAATGAGTCATATCTTTCTTCTAGTATAATACAGTAGACTGTCATTTTTTCATTTGAGTAAATAGAATCAGAATCAAATGAATAGTAGGATTGTACCTTCTCTTTATCATCCATAATGCACATATTATATGTCATATTTGATTCTTCCTTCTCTTAATTAGAGATTTATGAGCTACTTGAGTCTTTAGAAACACTCCAAGTGGCCTTCATATCTCTTTTGTCATTTTTCTCATAATCATCATTCATATGAAATTTCTTTTCTGTCTTTCTCTTCTCAACATTCAATTGAGGATAATCATGTCTTATATGACCCAATTTTTTTTCTATCATAACCTCTTACTTCCCTTTAGTCTTTATCTTTACTTTTTATATTTTTCAAAATCATTTATTCTTCCTATATAATTTACTAAATTTTCTAGCAAATTGAGCTAGCTCAATTTTTGAGTTAGACGAGTCTGAATTTATTTCTTCTTGTTTCAGTTTTATGTTCTATTTTTGGAATACAAAATTTAATGAAATGTTATCCTTTTTTACTAAGAGTTTGTGATATTCAACTTCATATTACATTTTAGCCTCATACATCATTAAAATTCCAATAAAGTATCTTATTGATGGATTCTTCAGTGGTGCCAAATGGTGGATTGCAGTAGAAATTCCATCCCACTTCGTAGGTAGAACATTTAGAACTTTAAAATCTTGATCAGGTTGGCTAATAGGATCACCTAAAGATGTTATATTATTAAAAATTTCTAGAATCCTTCCATTCATCTGTGTGAGGGTATCTCCATCATACATTCTGAAAGTATCAAAATTTAATTTTGTTGTATCATATATCATTTGTCTAACATTGTCAGTACCTTCGTAGGCTACTGTAATTGTCTGCCACATTTCATAGGTCATTGGGAATTGCGATAAATGGTTTAATTCATCTTGTCCAAGTTCACAAATAATGACATTCAATACTTTCTAATTCATGTCATACTCAGCCTCTGTAGTATTAGACCATGTTTCTGGTTTTTCAGTAACTGTTTAAGGAGTAACAATCTTTGACTATACTCTAAATCCAAGATTTTTTATGTAGATTATCATTCAAGACTTCCAAAATCCATAATTCTCCACATTTAACTATAGAGAACAAACCATTGAACTTCCTTCCTTGAGATTCTTGATTTCCATCACTAATATAGATCTTATGCCTTTAGGTTATTATATCTCTGTGGAAATGATCAACCCTCTAATACCAAATGTTAAGACTATAGTGATAACACAAGAGGGGGGGTGAATTGTGTGCTTTTAAAAAAATTCTCAATTCTGTCAATTCATATAAACAGTAGATAGAGCTAGCGTTGTATCTATATAATAATATATATGCAGTGGATATTAACTGAGAATAAGTCACAACAATTTATAGTGGTTTGGGCCATAAAGATCCCCCAGTCCACTACACCAATCACCCTCTCTACGGTCTTGGTGAATTTACTTGTAAGATCCCTATATCATAATACTAATCCACAACTGAGTGTAGGTAGTTATACCCATACAAACAAATGCTTACAAAACTGAGCCTTCTGGTTCTTTTATAGGGAATCGATAAAACCACATCTTAGTGAGAGATGTTTACACTCCACCATGACTGAATACGAGCATTAGAAACTCAAAATAGATAACATGTTGTTTTTATGAGAAATAGATGTAGCTCATAGTTGTAGTAGCACGCAACTGATAAAAGATGAATCTTGTCTTCATAAGAATAATAATCTTGAACAATATCTGAAGAGATCAAGTTTCCCAATAGATATTTGATTTGTAAGAACAGTAACAAAAATAGAGCATTGTTATTAAATATTTGAACATGTATATCTCCAAAATATATTTCTTGTATCTGAGATGCTTGATCACTGTAGTAGTGAAATAATTAGTATATAAATTTTCAAGAATAAGAATTATCAATATAGTCAATAAATCTTTAGATTTTCATATCTAAAATATCTGACAAAGAAATATATATATAACAATATATCTCATAGAAATATTTCAGATCTATAAAAGATGGCTGATAAATCGAGTTAATTCAAATTCAAATAATACATCTTATAGTAATTGTAACATCCCTTAAGAATAGGGGAGAAAATATATTATGTAAACGGCTCTTAAAATCATTTAAAACGAGATTTGAATCAATCAAAATCGAGCTTTAAAACTCCATGAAATTTCAAAAGACTATTACAAAATGCTCTGATAAAGACGTAAAATCAAATTTCTAATGTTGAAATGTTAAACACAAGGTTCCTTCACAAAACAACAAAATAACAGAGGTAGGGTTCAATATTCATGATGCAGGGTTGATGATCCATATGTTTTTCTATGTCATTATAATCTCTGAATGTAACATTGATTATTCATTCATTCATTTTTTCAAACGTAAGGTTGACAACATAAGGTTGATCACAAAATTAAATTTGATGATCCATATGTTTGTAAAGTTCCATACTTACATAGGGTTCTTTAACCATACTTTTACTTTCTGGAAAATGTATGGTTCTAATCCAAACATAATTTTCATTAACCATACATTTCCTTAAACATAAAGTTGATTAACCATACAAACTGATCCTTCAACATAATTGTAAGGTTTTTTTCCAAATATTACTTTCTTAGATATATTTAATGAATAAATTTTCCAGTAAATGAAAAACTGTGAATAGTGTTTCCAAAACACTCTTGAGAGAGTTCTGAACACTTTAATGAATACTTCCCACAAATAAATAGTTGAATACAGTTTCAAGATAAGAATTATAATGAATATAAATTTCCTTAAATACAATCAAAATAAAATCATTTTAAAAATAAAAAGGGAATTTGTGAGCATCAAAATCATTACTATTTATAGATTATTGTTGGGACAACACATGACCAACAGTATCATGTTACATAACATATAATTTGTCAACAATACTCACTTTAGTTGCTATAAATATAAAACTTCAGTTTAATTCACTGGAAACATTGTGTATCCTTAATTGAGTTGTGTGATAGTAGTTCATGAATATCCAGGTTGAGTGCTTCTACACACAATGAAATCTATAGAGACATATTGTGTACATTTAAGGATACAATACTCTTTGTATCCTTCTTACTGAGTTTCAGTTTTAAATGTGTTAATAGTCCATTTTTTGCATCTTTCTATATAGAATTTGATTGTGAGCATATATTAATAATCTAGGATTTTTATTAAAGTAATTAGATTGGCTATGGATTCATATCTTCATATATATGATGATAGGTGTGAGAGGATGATTGAAGCAGACACGGGGTTGGTAACCCTGGGGAGAAAACCATTGCTAGGGAACAAGTCCCCTATATACTTAGCAATGTAGGTAAACCACTTATAGTTATAGGGAAAAGGTCTTATACTTATAGAGTCATTGTCCCACTAATTCAATGTGAACTACACAAGAAAAGGAATCGATCCTCTATAAAGTTCAATACACACTCAACTAAAATATAACATTCTAGAAAGCATTAGTCTCCCACTACTACTAGTGTTAAGGGATGATGGGTAAATGATATATAACAGATAGTTCAGTTATTTTGGGTTTTTAGTGACTTGGATGTTATAAGTTACTTTTTGTTAGTACACTATACTAGAGCTAAGATGTGATGAATGTTAACCTTTTGGACCTTGGTAACCTGTTACAATAAATAAATACATATATTTATTTTTTCGAGTTAATGTTATGTATTACTTTATTCTTCATATTTTTAGGTTTCATTCTAAGAATATTTATACTTTTTGGTAAAAATAGAGTACTCAATAGAGCTGTTAATTTAGTATCCAATAAAAATTTATATTTAAAACATATTTTAAAGAAATTATCCTAATTCAAAAAATATAATTATTAACTAAAATAGCATAAATTTATAATTCTATAATTCCAAAAATTTTCTCAATGCCTCAATCACAACCCAGTCTGAAAAAAAATTAATTCACATTAACTTTTGAAATAAATATAATCATATAAAACACAATATATAAAATAGTAATTAAATCTAACAATCAAAGTATTTTTTACTAAATAATTTTTGAAAACAAAATCTAGTTTATTCTTATGACAAATAAAAAACCAAGGATTACATAGCAAAAATAAATACAAGAGGATCAATCTCAATATGAGACATAATCCTATCCACTTCAAAGTCACCCACTACTAAACACAATGATTAAATAAAAAATTGATCCACAACATGAATTGGGATTTATAGTTACAACTACATATAGCCATTCTATGTTACATACAGTCTCCTCCACTGTTACTCTTGAGATAAAATATTTCTAGTAATAATGAAGAGAGTATTTGGGTACTCTCTAATATATTATTGTATTTTGGGCTCAATAAGTACACAATTACACCAAGCACAACTCAATAATAAATAAAACATATAAGAAGGGATAAATAATATATAAGTGATTTTATTTTAATGATTTTGTGATCATAAATATATGATTAGTAATGATCTTATTATTCTTCTATATTTTCTTTAAATATATCTTTTAACTCACATTAAATGTTCTTCAAAATTGTTTTTGAAAAAACATAGTATCATATATATGATAGAAAATCCTATATTATTTTTTCAAAAGATACACTTGTGCTTAGCTAGCTAGTTAATAAATAGAACCATGTAATTAGGAAGCCTTTGTGCATGAGGGGTTCCTTGTATTTTTAGATTTTCATAACATCCAATTATCCATTGTTGGACAATAATAAAATAAGATGGATCCCCATACAACCAAAAAATAAAAAAAAGTTTGAATTTCTCTTTAGTGAACCTAAGTATCTATTTTAATATTAATAATTCATAAATTATCATACTTATAAATTTATAATTTTAATTAAATTCCAAAAACTATCTATTGTTATTATTAATTTAAATTTAATTCTAGATATCTATGAAATAAATACATAAATTATCATTGGTGGTTTCAAATGGTGGTAGCAGATCTCTACTATCAATAGCAGATGTAAACTATCATTAAGAAGATTTAACAATAGTTATAAGAAATAACATAATGTTAGTATAATTAAACTAATGGATTTAGAGTAATCCTAGAGATAATTTTTTTTATTGATTTTATAAACCATCAATCATTGATAAAAAAATTACTAGTGGTAGCAGAATACAACTAGTG
This sequence comes from Viscum album, assembly GCA_963277665.1. Classification (NCBI taxonomy): domain Eukaryota; kingdom Viridiplantae; phylum Streptophyta; class Magnoliopsida; order Santalales; family Viscaceae; genus Viscum; species Viscum album. The sequence continues at coordinate 1,404,271,582 of OY728127.1, read as the reverse complement.
ATAGTGAGATATCTATTGGTGGTAGAAAGAGATTTTTTGATGGTTAAAAGATACATTAAATGGTAGAACAAGTCCCCTAGTTTTAAAATACATTACCCATAGGTTTCAATACTACACTGGTGGTTGTAAAAGCCTTCCAGTGATAATAGAACTGAACTAGCAGTAGGAAAATTCATCCAACGATAGTCGAAGTGAATTGGTGGTAGAGAAAGTATTCCATGTTTAATAGAAGTAAACTAGTGGTTGAAATATAAAACTAATGGTAAAAAATTATAGTATTGGTAGAAGTATATAACTAATGGTATCATAAGTATACTAGTGGTATCATATTTTACTTAGAGCAATTTTATGTAAAATTGAAATTTATGAATATTATATCATTCAACACATAGATATTTTTCAATAAAAGAAACATGATTTGTGAGCATTAAAATAATTAATTGTTGGGTTGAGCCAAAAAATTAGAGAGTTGAACATTGAGAGAGATGACTACTCACCCTCTTGGGAGCAGTGCTTCATTCTCTCTTAGTGATTATTAGGTTACCCTATGAAACCTCTTTCGATCAAACTTCCTTATCCTTTTATAGCATATCAGGTTCTCTATTTTTCATCCATATTATAATATAGAGGGTTTTGTGGATGTTTAATTTCATTTTATGGTGTTCTACATCCAATGTTTTAGAATCCCTCCTCTACTGCCCTTTTCATCGTCCCTGTCACGATTGACCCCAACTTGGTCTAGTGTGATGGTTCTGATAGTGTCTTGGGATGGTGAATGTTGAGAATTGGAATGGAGATTTCATTGTTTGATGGATTTATTTCTATACTATATCAATACCCTTTGGATCAATGATTTTCCCCACTCTTTCGTAGTGTTCTATTTTTTTGTTATGCTTATGATGGATTTGTTCCTATTGTCATGGGTCAATGTTGAGCCCTTAGATACCTTTGTCACTAATTTTTATTCTTGAACATTCATTTTGGGACCCATATTGGTCCGATGTGGGGGCTCTCATGGTGGCTTAGGATATGTTGATTGAGCACTTGATGGTGGTCCAAGAGTCATGACCTATGATGGTGTTTTGTTTTCTGTTTGTGGTGTTCCTCTTATTTGTTGGTGGTGTTTTTTAGTTCTATTATCGGTGTGTTTCGATGTTCTATTTCCTTTTTTTCAAGTGAATAATAATTTTTTTTGCGATGAAGGTATTAGGATATGGTGAGTGGTTCTTCTTTATGGTCAATGATGTCAATGACGATTACGTTTCCTTGTTTCTTCTTGGTTTTGGATGGTTTTTTTGGTGTTCTTCTATGATGTTGATGTTGGTTTCCTGGTGTTCTTCACCTGGTGGTGGCTCTAAAGGTAGGGTTCGATGGTCCTAGAAGTTTTTGCATCTTGTTATTGTGGCCTCTTTTTCCCTATACTCTTATTTGGTTCCTAGTTTCCAACAATATTCTCCCAGTAGGATTTTCGCAGTGGTTCTCAAGGAGTTTTGGGATGTGATGTTTGAGTAGACGATGGAGTTTTTGGAGATATTTACCTATAGTGGATTCATCTCTAACTCTAAGATCTCAGAGGGCCGGATATTCATGATGGATTGTGTAGTATCCTGAACTTCATGGTTTTTATGCTTGTGGGTTTTTTTATGAATATGATGGTGATTTTATAATGATGACGATGGATTCAGTCTATCGGTCCATGTCTATGATCTAGTGTGACGACAGGTTTGAGTAGTTTCCTGGTACACAATAAAAGGAAGGATATGGTCTGAGGTGGTGCTGATAGTTATATTTTGAATTGTGAATTTTCAAATTCGAAATTGGAAATCGGAATCTGGTTTTGTGGTTGTTTGTGTGGTAGTGTATGTTTTTTTGTTCCCACCTAACCAAAAAGTGGTTTTTCAAAATAATAAAAAATAGATTGGTTAGTGGTTGTATTGAGGCTATAATCTCCCCCTTCTTGATTATCAAAAATCATGGTTGAAATTAAAATTTAAAATAGCGAGTTTCAAATAATTATAGATATTAAATTAATGTTCCACAAAGTTTATAAAATAAGAACACATACACTATCAGAGCATACTCATTATAAATATACTCCCCCTTTTAATATTATCAAAAAGGTAGAAGAAAAAGAAGATGTATCAAAACACAAAGATATTAATAAAGATTAGTGAGTTTTCATTACGATCAAAGTCAAACAATCACAACTTTAGAGTATAAATCAAAGAAGGACATATTAGATCCTAGAAAGAGATTTAATGGGTCTCTTCATAATTAGAGGTAGGATCAACTGGTTCTTTTCCTTTATCAATAGAAATAATTATAAGAGTAGGGTCAAAAGTAGGTTTCAGAGTTTTGAACACAATGTTGGATAATACTGGACTATGATGTCTCACAATCTCTGAAAGAACAATATTGGGATATTATTAACACTTTTAGGGGGTTGAATCAGTGATAGGTACTTTAAATATTTCTACAAAAAAATTATCCCTTAACCACTTTGACATGTTATTATATTGATTCACTTATTATATTTCCCTTATCACATTATATTATGTGAAAGCATGTAAATATGGGACATGATATTTTTATAGGTTTCACTACTCAATAAGAGTAGCTAGTACTTTATGTGTTTGGTGTCAAACAACACTTGGATTCTCCACTGTAATTATATTCCAAGAGTATTGGTTTAACTAGAAAACAATACTTATTTATTTTTGATTCCCTACTTTTAATATAGGTAAAGGAAACAACATTTATCCTTGGACTAGTAAAAAATTGGTCCAACTTTGTATCTCCTTTCCAGTTATTTATAATGTCTCTATGAAAAGTTTCAGAATTACTTAATTTCTTTGTAGAACTATTAAAGTATTACACCTTTCGAGACTCTAGTAGAATACCAAAATGATAATTTGTTCTTTTTCACCCATTAACTTATTTAAATAACATATTATTCAATTTTCTAACAAGAAGTAAGTAGGAACATTTATTCTTCTTCCTCCATCCATAATTTTTCTATCCAATTTCTCCAAATAATCATATCTTTCTAATATAGTTCATAAGATGTGGTTCAGTGGAACATTATTTTTATTCTTTATAGTAAATTGAAACCTTATCTTCTTTTCAACTTATTTCATTATTTTTTACATGGTATTCTTTATATGGTGACATATGTGAGATGAAATTTCATCCTATCACACTTATTTTTCCTCCATTTTCTATCAATCATTATTGATAAGAAATTGCCATCTTGTATCTAAGTCATCATTCTTCTTATTTTCCTTACATGCCTTTTCATCCAGAATGGTCCATACCATGAATATTATTCCCAATAACAGTTCATTTTATGACTTATTTTCTTCATATGGTGATTTTGTTTTGTTTGGTTATTTTAAACCTATCGAATTACTTACACTTTATCTGGTACCACAACTTTAGCCCTAATCATATGCATCTTATGCTACTCAGTCAAAAATTACATAAAACACAAATCCTTCATCACTTCATCTTCTCCACATGTGAATAGTACACACATATTCTCCATAATTTTCCACCATTATATATAGGTTATCTTATAGAGAAAAATTGTAGGATATCAAAAAAAAATTCCCTCCCAAATCAAACCAAAATTTAATGCTTTATACTCATTTTATTTCAATGATTCTATTCTCAAACAGTCTAGAGCATTCAAGAGTTCTTTATACATCCTCTAATTTCTATAAATTTTAGTTTTAGGAACATATATAAACTTCCTTAACTCTTTTATAATCATAAACTCCCTTAATGATTATTTGAATGTTGTAATATCAACTCATTTTTTAACTTTTTTATATTTATGAAAATTTTGCAAAGAAATTCATATCACAAAGCTTTTTTCAGAAAATGTATATCTGTATTTCACCAAATATTTTCTCCGTCAAGTGAGAGTACATTTGATGATCTAAAAAACATCATAGTAAAAGTTTAGAATTATACTCATTGAAACATTCTCTTTCTGATTCCTTACATTAAAAACCTTTGAACAATGTCATCATACACCAAATTCATGGTCTAATAAACTTTAAGAAAAAAAACAATCATTTGATATCACCTACTATAAAAGCGTGTCTTGTGAAACCTTGTTTGTTCATTACCTCTGATTGTATCACCTCAGATCAAAAGAACTTTTTGTTGTTTTTTTAACGTTATAAAATCATCTATGACTGAAAAACATCATAAATTCTACAAAAAATTCACAGTAAGTACTTTTTAATTTAAAATGAATTTCCTCGATCTACCCCCTAAAATTTTATACTACATACATTCATAGGGAGCTTCCTATTTCTGATGAATTCATAAATGTATGGAAGTTTTACTATATCCATTTAATCCTATGAAATATTTTTTATTTATTCTATCTGATTACTCTATATAACTTTGTTTGATGTATTTATAACACCACTCAAATACTTCTATCCATTGAAACTGCTTTTAAACCTCAAAAAGTTTATCTGATTAGGTTGCAAGGATACATCAATTAAATTTAACCTATTTGAAACATTCATCATATGACATAACTGATTGTTTTTTATATTCTCATATGTCTTATGGAGTCTTCTCCATATGTTACACGTCCTTATATCTTTCAATATTTCCATTATCTAATAGTTTTATATCTGATGGACTTGAACCAATGACTTCATACCATATTCCCATTTATAACATCAAACTTTATATAGAATATAAAGTGATATATTCATAAAATTTATATTTTTATAAATATTAATATATCTATTGATTCTTGAGTTGTTTACGTGCTATTACATTTTCACAAATTTTGATGAATTCTATCACAGAATAACTCTTCATCCAATTATAACATTGGTATAACTTCTCTGAATCACATATCAATATTTATACAAGTTTTCTCAATGGAATTTTAATATCCATTCTTTCAAAACACCAAATTGAGTAACAATCACAATCCATTGTTCTATTTGATCAATGAGAAACACATCACATATAAACACATTATATGTGTTTGTCAAATAATTTTCTTAGAAAACTAGTGAATGTAATCAGCATAAATATTCTTTACATCTGATTTTCCTAAAGGAAATTTTCATTTGATGATTTTTATTTCTTTTTTCTTCACTGCCTTCTTTGACCTGTAACCTCCAACGTTGATTATTTTTATGAAAAAATTGTCTGTTTAGCATTCACAAAAATCATATTGGAATCTTATTAAAGAAATTTTATCTATTTTTTCACTTTCTGAAGAAACATTCATCCAATAATATTCACTTTCTAAAGAAAATTTCATCTGATATTTTTCACTTTATAAATTTTTTCATCCTTCCAAAATTCTTAAAGTAAAACCTTAAGTAAACCTCACCAACTTTGTAACATTGATATAAAACATGATTTTATATAATTATAGTACATGTGTGAGATAAGAAGAATAGCCCACCAATAGTTTAGTAGAAACTAAATATATTCAAAATAGATTCTTTAAAAAACATGTCTTGATAAACATTATTACTTCATAAAAGATTTATCAACTTCATTACTTAGACTTGGATACTTCTTCTAAATATTTAATAGCTTATTATTTCTAACTTCTTAAAAATCTGAATCTTCAACAGCCTATTCTTCCAAATTTCATCAACATATTAACATAAATGAAATATTTCAATTTCATTTACTACCATTGACAAAAAATAAAACTTAAAAACAAAATGGGAATAAAAATCTCCACATTTATATTTTTGGAATATACCTTCAAAAATATATTCAAATGAAGGCATAAATATGTGAATCTAATTTTCCATTTATTTTCTAATTTCCTTTCATCTATTGATGTTCCAAACTATCATTTCAATTTCTATACACCTTATTTATAATAAATACAATGTTCATTAGAAAATGGTTTCATATATCTCTTAAATAATGTGTTATCCATAATTTCACTAGTCTTAATGAGCCATGATCGGTCTAGAAAATAAGAGAATTTTATTTAGACAACAATGTTATCCCCTACCAACTGATCATGATACCACAAGGAATGTGAACTCTTAATCTTGTCCTTAAGGGATTCCTAATTTTATTCTAGGATGAGGGTACAAAATAGGATAATAATTTTTTATAAACGAATTTAATTAGAAACTCATGGACCCAATTCAACAAATAGATTAAAAACATTCAAGTGAAATAAGTAGGAAAAGTGGCCTTGGGACACATATCATACCTCCAATATCTTCTTCTTAATTAATTTAAAAATATATATTCTCCTCCTTTATATTATATTTATTATTTTGAGTATCCATGGTTGAGAGAATAGGAAATTTGTACCTTTTCAATGACATGATCTTTGAGAATTTCCAAAATATAAAGATTTATATAAAATAAAAATAATAAAATCTTCTTCTACATTCTTTAAATGTGTCTCCCTCAGGGGAAATTTCCTTAAAATCATTATAATGATGAGTTTATTTAAAATATTTTCTTTGAAAACATTGTATTGAAAAAAATAAATATGGGACTTTTTTATGTGGATATCCAAAAAAAAAATTTCCATATCTTCTCCCAGGATGATACTTTCATAAAATATTTAGTGAAAAAATATTGAAAACATTCTTTGATGGAAAATTTATTAAAAAGTAATTTTTGAGGTTGATAGCCAGTCTCCTTAACTCTGGTTCTCTCAATAAGATTATACCACACCTTCATCTCCCTATTTTGAGATCCATAATACAAAACACAAAAGTTAAGTGAATAAGGTTGTTATAACTTACTACATCAATGTGAATGGAAAGTTTGATATTGTTTTCTCAACCATGTTACCCCATCTTCTCCAGTCTTCATGAGTGAACATTTGAACATTAATTATAGATTGTTTTGAGGTAGCATGGATCACCTTAATTCATATTTTATATTTTGTGTGGGGATTCTATTATTAATAGTATTCATGTATTTTAAATTATTACCCCTCTTAAGGATTCATTTTTTTGGGTAGAATCGGTAAACAACATTTTTCACTATACCAATATTTGTTATATATCTCATATGGAACTTATTCAACACATGAGTTATATTTTGTTAAAAACCTTTTAGGTAATTTGTCTTTGTTATGTGGAATCTTTTCCACTCATTTTTTACCACCCTTTGTTTGTTATTCTTCTATATTCCTCATTCATTCCAAATATTTTGGCCAAATCTCCAAAAAAACATTAAGGGTATTAGTAGTTAGTTGGGAGTTTCCCTATTCCTTATTCTGAGTGACATCCTTCTTATTTTAGTATTTTTGAGTTACTTATATTTATAATCTTTGATTTTTAATCCATGGTATTCTAACTTTTTTACTTGAAAACTTTGTGGGAGTGTTTTTTCAAACAAACATTTCCTTCTTGCATCCCATGGTTTCTTCATCTTTTATCACCAACTTCTATGATTTTCTTTTAATATCATATTTTGATGCATGTAAAGATGAGAATGTACTATCATTAGCACCACCATCTTTTCTAACATCATAGTTATTTTTAAAATTTCTAAAACAGTTGAATGTTTTTGTAATTTTCATATATTGTGAATGTTTATTCATCATATATATCATGATCCCCCTTGAGATTATCTTCCTTTGTAATCTTTCAATAAGATTATTGTACCAAAAATCCAATATATAATGCCTGAATCTATAATAGCAGCAACACTCACCCAAAAATCATGACTTTATGATATCTTTTGTATAATTTTTTTGGGTATTCATCATATATTTTTGGGATCTTTATGGGAAAATAAATTCCATAATCATTTTCCTATTCACCCTTATCATGGTGGTAGGATTATTATCTCTTTTCATCATCTATACTTGTTTATAATTTTCTATGAAATGTGTACTTTTCATAACAATATATTTAGAAACGTTTTTACATGAAGGTTTGGATGGAACCTCTTTCTTAATGGCTTCTTATGATTTATTATAAAAATATGTAATCATCATCATATCATATATTTGAGGTCTTTCAAAATTATAATTATGAGGTAATAATTTGGTAGTAGAATCTTATTTTTTCTAATTTTGTAAATTATTATGTGTCTTATCTAAATTAGATAAATGAACTTCCAATTCATAACATCTCATATTGAGAGTTCATTAATGATATCTAATCATAACTACCTTTTCATCACAAACATTATTCATTCTTTCAACTTCCACATTATATATGTTAACTCTATTTTGAAACATAATCATGTTTCATTATTTTATTGTATTTCACTTCTAATTTAAAATCCTTGATCTTAATTTGGTTTTTTAACTTTTCTTCAAGAGAATGGATATTTTCTTGTATATTTCTTCGGACTAGATATTTATCTTAAACTTCATTGATCTATTTTTAAGAACTTATTTTAAGATCAATATTTGTTACATAAAAGGATCTAGAATATCAGGAAAACTTTAAATAGTACAATTTTTTTCATTAAAACCCACCTAAATATTACCAACTTCTTCTTCTAGTTGGGTATTATCTTACTTAATATTCTGAAAAACCACACAACAAGGGAGACTATTTTGGTGGGAATTCAATGATGAATATCTCTGAATATATCAACTGATATATCTTGAGAAGTTATAGATTTATCACTATCATCACTTTTTCTAGGATCTTCTTCTTAAAGAAAATTTGTATAATAATGTTCATATACATCTTGATCACATAACATCATTGATTTTCTTGAGGTAGAAATGTTGTCTTTATATATGGTAGAAAATTGATCCACCTTCTCTTTACATTACAAACAAGATATATCATGAATCTTCGGAAGTACTCGAGAAACTGTTATATCCAATTTTTTATATTATAGGGATAACTAATTCTACTTTATTTTCTATTTCATTATCCTATTCATCTGGATGTTTGTAGAAAACGAATTCTGCTCACAGATAACTGAATATTTACAAAAACATTACTTCATTTTCAACATAAGAAAGAATATCAAATCTTCAAAAGATAATATTTACATGGTATAGATTCCAATAGTGTATAACCTACTTAGATATAAACTAAAGGGAATAAATTGAGATATGCTTAACACAGAGAGGGGTTGAATTGGTCTTATGAACTTTTAATCATTTTGAAACTTTTTATCACTTTAACTCTTTGATATATGAGGATCTAGATTATCTTAATATTTTTTCCTTATCACATGGAAGTGCATAAAAGAAAGTAAAATAACACATGAAATTTTTACAAGGGTCACTAATTAATAATATTATTTAGTACTTTTCATGAATAGTGTCAACCAGTACATTGATTCTCTACTATAATAATTTTCCAATTATAGTGGTTTGACTAGAAAAAAATCCTTAGACAAGTGTGATTCCCTACTTAAGAGGGAAGGGTAAAAAATATTATTCCTTATACCAGTGAAAATTTGGTCCATATTTTAATCTCTATGTTTTCTCTTTATACTACCTTTATGGATAATTTCAAAGATATTTAAAAACATTTTAAAACTATGAAATTATTCCACCTGTTGATACTTCTATATAATTTCATGGTACTGCTTTGTTATTATTCACTATTTATATCCTTATAAGAATATATTCTTCATTTTAATACCTCTAAGTAGGTATGAAATTTTCCTCTTATTCATCCATACTGAATCTGTACATTATATTTTTGATTTGTAATCCTTTTCATTTCATGTAGTTTTTCAAATGAGGTTTATTGGAACTTTATTTTTCTTCTCTATAGAAAACTGAATGCTTATCTTCTTTTTTTCCTAAGTTATAACTATTCATCATGTATTGTTCGTCGGGTGACATTATTCTTATGTAATTTCATCTATTCACACTTCTTCTTATCCCCATTTATATCAGTCATGATTTATAAATAAACTTCATCATATATCTGGAAAATACTTATCGTTTATTTACTTACACACCTGTTTATATAGAATACTTTGTCTAATGAATTTTCTTCTAGTAGTAGTTCATCGGATTACATATTTTCTTCATCTAGATCTTTTGTTTTATTGTTGAATTTAATATATATTTGATCCCCTTTACTCCTTCTAGTACCAAAACAACAACCCTAATGAGATTCCTCTCAAGATACTCAATCATAACTTTATTATAGTGAAAATACTTTAACAAATTAGCTACTCCACACATGAATAGTAAAAACACAATATCTATATATTTTCACACTATTAAATATTTTATATTCTAGATAATTTTGTTTAACTCAAATCAATTTTCCCACCTATCTCAAACATGATTTTTGAAATTCCTATTTTTTTTTATTTTTTTAGAACTCTTCTGAAGAATTCTAGAGCTTTCAAGAGTTTAACAAAAAAATCCTAAAATTTACCTAAATTGTAGTTTGAGGAACTTATAAAAACATCATTTACTATACTAGAATAAAAAACTCCAATCGTGATAATTGAATCATTGAAATATCAGCTCAATATCATAAACTTTTCTATATTTATGAAAATCTTGTAAATATGTCCAATTCCCAAAACATTTTAGAGTAAATTTTTACCTATAATTCTCTAAATAGTTTCTCTATCTTGTGAGATTTTTTCTGATGGTCCAACAAAAAATCATGGGATCATTTTTGACGTCTTCTCTTAGAAATATTCTTTTTACAATTCCTTGCATCAGAAACCTTAAAACGATGTATCCGTACACAATATTCTTAGGTCTTAAAAACTATAAGAAAACAAAATTTCTTCCATTATAACGCAATATAAAAGCTTTTTTGGTGAATATTTCTCCTTACATTACCTATAATTGACACTCCTCAGATCAAAACAAATTCTTATTCTTATCCTGAACTTCAAAAAAATTTCTTTGATCTGAAAAATTCAAAAATTCTGAATGTAATCTTTATTGTATGGATATTGTACATACAAAAATATTTTCTCAATATTCTATTTGAAATTTTTTTCAGCATACTTTTATAGAGAGATTACTATATCTGATGGATTCCTAAATTTATGGAATTTTTTATCCATCCACTAAATACATAAAAAAAATATCTTTATATTGACTGGTAGATTTATAGAAATATATATGATGTATTTAAATCATCACATAGAAAATTATATTCAATAAAATAGCTCATAAACCTCTAAAATATTTTTCTGATCAAGTTTCATGCAAACATCAGTTTGGGTCAACATCACTGAATCGTTCATCTGATGAAATAATATTTTTTTTTAAATTCTCATATGTATGATGGAGTCTTATCCACCTATTGAAATTTATTTCAATTAAGTGAATTTAATATGTCTTATAGTTCTTCATCCAAAGGACATAAACTGATTACTTTATACCACAAACACTTTATAACATAAAAAATCATATAGAAAGTAATGTTATATTTTGATAAAATATTTCTATTCATAAATATGTTTATATAACATGACTCTCAATTCATTGAAGTGTTATTACATTTTTACAACTTATAATAGTATAATTTTTTCATCCAATTAAAACTTAATCGAAAATTATCTACATCACATCTCAATCTTAGTATAGGTTTTCTCAATAAAAATTTTATATATCTTCTTCCAAAACATCATCTTGAGGCAAAATCAAAAGGCATTGTGATATTTTATTTCTGAGGAATTCATCACTTAGTAACACGTGTTACAAGTTTTTACAATCATTTTTTCCAATGAAACTGATGAATATAATCATTAAAACTATTATTTTTATCTGTTTTTTATAAAGAAAATGTTTTTTTTGATAATATCAAATTTTCTATTTTTTTCTCACTACTTTCTTAATCTGCTAAATTTCTATATAGAAACTTATTAAGAAAAATTCATCTGGACAGCCTTCATAAAATTCTTGTGTGAAACTTTGTAAGGAAAGTTCATTTGTTTTTCTCACATTCTTAAGAAAATTTAATTCGATTTTTTCACTTTCCAAAGAAAATATTTTCTAATATTTTTCACATTCTTCATTTATAAAACCATTAAAAATTATTAAGAAAAATATTAATGAAACCTCACTTACATTGTAATATTTAAAACAAACATAGTTCTTAAGAATCATAGTACATGTTTGATAAATGAAAAATAGCTCACCATTCATTATAGGTATAAACTGAACGTCATCAAAATAATTTCCCCTGGAAAAAAATATTTGATAAACATTATTAAATAATATAAGATTTAAAAAATTAATAACTTAGCCTTGGAAACTTCATTTGTATAATTTCTTATACTTTTCATACAATGATATCAAATCTTTTTATGTTTTATTGGTGTAGGGAGGGGGAATAACCAAAATCTACCCTAAATGCATATGGGGAGGCTCGAAACTAATACCTCCCAAACACCACCACAGTGATACAACCACTAGGATTCACCCCATGTGGAATATATTTTTATATGACTATTCATTATTTTACAAAAACATATACCTGAAAATCATTAAGGATTAGTTTATTTTAAAAGTTTGAAACATAAACAACTTGTTCATAAGAGTTATACACAATCTCCCAATTAGTTTCTCATAGATATCTCCCATATTACAAATATCATATGTAATACTTATCATTATAACTTGGAGAAATAAACACAAAAAGCATGATCTCAGATGCCCAGTAAGGGTAGATATGGTAATATGTAAACATAATGTGAACATAAGGGTTTGAGAACATCTGGATAACATATGAAAACCATGACCATAATATAAAAGATAAAACTCTTATGTCCTATAATAATGATTTATAGTCTATAAGACATGAATCGTAAGGAAATAAATGAACATAATCCATGAGAGCATAAAATTTTCATAATACATGGAATTATGGCATACACATAATCATAGAAAATCATTCACATAGTAGTCAAGGATCATTTTTATGTCTATCCTAGTAGAATGGGATCAATCCAAAATCATAATAGTAGTCATGGTTCACTCCCAAGACTATCATAGTGGACAAAGTCCCTTACTAAACTATGTTCACTCCCCATTCCAATCCTAGTTATCTGATGAGATATCTATTTTTACCCAATGCATTGGAGGGAGATATAGGTTACAACCATCACATAATGAAAATTGAATCTTTTTGTGCTAAAAATTATAAAAAATAATTATATCAAAACCCATGAAAATAACTGTTTTTATAAATAGTTCAGCATAACATAACTTTTAAGAATGAAATTGGTTTCACAAAGATTTCATCATTTCATCAAAACATAACTTGTGGAAAAAGAAATAGGTTTCATAAACAATTTTTCACATAAACATAAACCATTCAAAAAAAGAATATGAATGGTACCTTAGATCATATACCTAGTAAATACTAAGTAACATCAATGCATTTCATATTATAAGGAAAATAATTTTTAAAGAAAAATCACTTATTGTATTTCTTGAGAAAAATAACCTTTCCTTAAAAATAACCTTTTTAAAATTAATAATTCATGAAATTTTTTTGAAATAATTTTCCTTAAAAATAACCTTGAAAATTTATAAATGAATTTTCAATGAAAATAATGTTCATGATGGTGTGAAATTTAATTCATGTCATACAGATTAAAATAAATGATCCTTTCACATTTTCAGTAAAATACAAATGAGTCTTGTTTGAAAAAATACATGAATATTCATATTAAAAATCATTTTAAAAAATAAAACATGGTTAATTTTTTTTATTAAATCCTTTTTTAAATTTAAAAAAATATATATATTTTTTATAAAACATTGATAAGGAAGAAAATAGGTTTCCGACCAAAGGGGTAAATAAATAAAAATTTTCTTAAAAAATTCTTTTGAACTCTTGAATACATAAATAGATGGAAAAGAAGTTAAATAATTTATACATATGAAATAATCATAGGATATGAAACTTTTTGAGTTTCTTGAGATATTTATCATAATATTCCATCATCGTAGGCATTATCATAAATAATCCTGATAAATAATGAGATTGTATAATAAAACACTTACCACTTTGGTAACAATGAATTATAAGCCCTGTGATAGAATAAAATAAAATGAAACTAAAATCAACATGATAATAAATAAATTCATTATATTACATTTCAAATTTGTTGGATATACACATCATAATATAATATAGGTTCATAACGTAACATATGTCCCAAAGAAGTCAAATTGAGATAAAAAAATATTACCTTATGTCTCGACATACTATTTACACATTGAAACCTACTTTATAATAAATATTAGTTTATTATACATATATTAAATAAAAATAATCATATTTATCATACCATATATTATTTACTTGTCACTTTTTATTACCCGTTTATTAATAATTCCTTGTTAAAATAGGTTTCAGGTAATCCCGGCTTCTTTTTTCATGTATGTTTTAGTTTGGTATTTTTTATCCTTTTACTTTGATCATGGTTACTTAAAATAAAAAATGTTAAACATGATATAAATATCATATATATTCATTATATATTTATTTATAGTAACCCATTAATGTTAGATATAGAAAATTATTTAAAACATTTATGGACCTAGTAAGTTGTATGTACATATGAATGTTGTTTCCATTTTATTGATGGATAGAAATAAGGGACGTTAAATAATATATAAACAGTATATAATAATAATTATTTAATATATATTACATATATTCATTAAATTTATCCTTTACTACCTTCCATGTAAAGCGTTCATGAAAAAATAATCACATCGCAACACGAGGTGGTAGTCTTTGTACACACGAATGACGTTATCATTTATTCAATGGATTTTAAGATAAGAAATTGCATGATATTTTTTTATTATTGATTAATATTTCATTAATATTATATATTAATAGAAAATTAATCCTTATTTCCATCAATTTAAATCATAAGTTAAAAACGAATCACATCGCTTCGTTAGACGGTAGTTTGTCGTACACACGAGCAACGCAATAGCGTTCCCTACAAAATGGAATGTAAGAAGAAACATGTGATATTATAATTAAATAATTATAATTATACCATAACTGTAACAGATAAATAATAAATCCAAAATTATATCCATATTTTATAGGTGGTGGTGGAAAATAAATAATATTTGTTTGTGTGGCGGTAGTCCACAGTACACATGATCAACAGTTTTGTTTCCCATTAGAGGGAATTGAATAATAATTTTGGTTATTACATTAAATTAATAAGATTTAATTATATTTAATATAATAAGGTTATTATATTATCATGATTTAATGATATTTTAATGTGGTTTGGGAAGATAGAAAAAAACACAAGTTCAGTAATTTTACTTCTTCTTCATAGAGCCTCATTAGGTCTAAACCTAAAGACTTCTTAGGAGAATTTCCTAATAAAAATAAGGCCTATAGTATGATATAATGGAATTAATTAATGTTATTGGTTAGTTATTTTATATACCAAATGGTTTTGGATGAGTTAATAAGATAGGATAGGGGCGGAATTTTTATAAGTGGGCTAGAGGAGACACATGAAATTTTCTAAAAGATTAAAGTGAACCTATGTTTTCCAATTTTCAAAAAAATAAAAAAAATTGGTAATTATCGATCCTGATAGGTTATAAGGTGTAAATATGATCATATAATGTGTATTGGAATATTTTATAGGTTATTTAACACCTTATCCTTTTAGTTTGACACCCTAGTAAACCCTTTTTTAACCATGGTAGTAAATTGTTACTATTTTTCTATGAATTATGGTAAAAAAATTAGGATGAAATTAATATATAACATTAATTATTCTGATTATAAATTTTTAATAACTTTTTATAAATCTAATTCATACAATTAGATGAATCTAATTTTTAATTAAACATACATACATGATGAAAATGTGGTTTTTGAAATAGAAAAGATTCAAAAGTTTTAAAAACATTTTATATCAAAGTTCAATATGAAATTGACTAAAAAACTATAATTTTTTATTATAATATAATTTAAATAAAATTAATTTTTTTAAAAAAATATAAAATTTAACCTTATAACTTTTTTAATTGAAAAGGCAGTCTTCAATAAAAACAAGTGTTTTTCACTATTTATCAAAAAATTAATCTTTTCAGAAAAAACCCAAAAATTCATACTAAGATAATTTGGAAATGTTTATTAAAAAAATGATGCTAATTTTATCAAATAAATTTTATTAATGTTTTAAAAATTCATTTTATTATTTTTTCACAAAAATCAATAAAATCATTTTTTTAAAAGAACTTTCGAAATATATAAAGAATTTACAAAAAATTACAAACTTTTATCAATAATTTTTCTTAATATAAAACCATTATACATTTTACCTCCCTGAACCCAGTTACCCAGAGTCGGTGCACTATTACATAGCATTGGCATGATAACAAAACATCAAGTCTCGAAAGACCGATTAGTTAAGTAGCATGGGAATCACTAGATACATTCATAAAGGTTATATTACATCATAAAGTGAAAACTACAACAACATCTTGTCTCCACCCTCATATCCCCTTATACTATCCCTGTAGTTCATTCATAAAATACATCTTCACATCCTGGGAAAAAACAAAACAATGAAAGGGGTGAGGTCAGATGCTTAGTAAGGATAACAATATTTCAGAAACATTCATAAATAAACATAATCATTTAAAGAAATGTATAACTAAAACAAAAGACTTTTAAACTTGAACTTCAGAATAATATGGAAAATATAAAATTAAATAATTCCATTTACTTATTCACATGGATATTCTACTAATCGAATAATGACATGCAATATCAATAACCACTTTCATAATGATGGAATGCATAATGCCAGACTATCATAACTACGTAGTCAAGGCCTTGTGCCAAGACTACAAATATGATTTTCTCAAGGCCTTGTGCCAAGACACTAATCTTCCTCATGAGACCTGTAGATGCATCGAGGAGCTATATCGGGCTCCACCCGTCACTTATTAAGTCCAATGCATTCCTCATATGAACTGGTTTAAACATAACATAAACATTTGTATTAAAATTAGCATACGAAATATCAATACCTTCTCCATAAACCATGAATGGTATAAAAATAACACATCCATAGTAAAACATATCACAAAACCTTCAATACTATATGGAAGTTTTGTATAATAAATCAACTTCAAATAAGCTTAAAATCCATCAAAGGATGTTGACATAGATGAAATCAAAACTATTTGAGAGAAATATCTCTTTTTTTAAATCATTCAAAAGTCACATAATTATAAAATAGAAAATTTTCTTTGAAAATTTTATTATTATTTTGTAAGGGAATCTTTTATGATTTTATAATGGTGGAAAATAGCTTAACACACCTTATAAGTTAAAAAAGACAATCTTACCTTAATTTTGTCGAAAAGGATAAAAAGTACCTTCTTTGGAAAATGACATAAAGATTCCTTTATAAACTTCTTATAAAAAGTCAACAAGGGTATAAATGACTTTAACCCATATTCTGTATAATAGATATAATTATTTGAAATAAATTTTTTAGAAACATGGATGTGGATGATAAAGAGGTCTCAGTATATAATTACGTATAAACAACCTCAGATAATGAAGAGATTGTGAAATAAACCCTTACCTTGTAATTTCCCTTGGTCTAGGGTAGGTTAACATCCTATATAATGGTGAAATAATTGTTATTAAATTATAAAATAATCATATACATTAATATGATATCATATATGATCTTTTAACATTTCTTTGTTAATAATATCTTATTATTATCGTCGTTTCAGGTGTTAACATACTCATTTTCTTTTATATGTTTTGTTACATAAGACATGTTTGTTATGGATAGGTTGTATATTATTCATATAAAGAATTATATCAAGTCCTTAAACATTATTTTTAATCATAAAAATGACAATTATACTTGAATGGATACGATGGGGAATGAATCTCATCGCGTTTATGGAGACGGTAGTCCGTATGTATGCACATGCGACAATATCATTCTTTTGATATTAAAATAATATAAAATTGGAAATTATATCATATATAAAGAATCATTATAATGTTATATTTATTATTTAAATCAATTACACATCATTATCATACCCATCAAAATAATAATGTTTTGAATAAAAATTGCACCACGACGTGGAGATGGAAGTTGTACGTACGCACGTGTGGTGACATGTCATTCAAAGGATGGATTGAAAAATTATTATGGATGTATCATACTTATAATAAAATAATAGTATATATAAGATACTAGAGTTATTATTTTATAATATAAATAACAAGTAAAGAATAAGTTGAAGAAGAAAGGAACTTGAAAGAGGGTGGTGAAAACATTACCTCTTTTTCGGGTTATTCCTTTTTCCTTGATCAAAATGGATCCTTAGGATGAATTTATGATCA
Source organism: Viscum album (assembly GCA_963277665.1). NCBI lineage: Eukaryota > Viridiplantae > Streptophyta > Magnoliopsida > Santalales > Viscaceae > Viscum > Viscum album. The sequence goes on along the minus strand of OY728127.1, from coordinate 1,404,253,256 downwards.
AACTAAGGCCTCTAGGATGAAGTGAGGGAAGTTGGGAGGATATTTGTGAAGTTTTTGGCCGAGCCAAATGCCTTTTAAGGTATTAATTAGAGAGAAGTGGGAGTTCCCTTTTATGAGAGGGGTGAGGGGCACCTTTGGAAAAGATAGAAATATTATTTTATAATAAATTCATAGTCGGTTTCTAATGGCTAAAAACGGATTTATTTCGTGGATAAGGTGGGGATGGGTCAAAAACAACTCAACCAATAGGTTTTAGACAGGTTTGGGTCACTTTATTAACCTTATCTTTTAGTTTTAACTCTTAGTTAATTAGTTTGACATTTACCATGTGTCTTTGTATTTTTATATTATATGGTAAATAAACTTACTATAAACTTCCAAGAGGCCCCAAAGTGGTCCATTAATTATAAACCTATCATTATATAAGTACTTTGGCAGAACCTTATATTTTTAGGAATAGAATATCAATTAATAATATAATATTTGTTTTAAAAACTCTTTTGTGTAACTTTTGACACTATTGGCTATTTTTTTCATAATTTTATAACATCATTATTACTTCGGAAATTTTTTTTATAACCAATCATAATATGTCATATTAACATATAAAATTAGTGTAATTCATAAAAAGTCTCAAATTACATTTATTTTGATATTTATAATATCAATTATTTTAATATTTCATTAATTAGGTTATTACTGCATCACCATTTTTTCATAAATAAATTAAATTATTTATTGTCTATAAATTATAAATAAAATAACATTATGTATGAAATCTTATTATATTTCTAATTAATATTTATAATCGAATTTATCTTATTTATAATCCTATATTAAAAATGTTTTAGTTATTAAACTTTGATTTTAACTCTTTTAACTCTTCTTTGAATTAAATAATAATAAATGTCCTAATCTAATCCAAGTGGACCTAAATGATAATATATTATTCCTAATGTTGTTTTTGGTCAATATAAACTTGTGAAATATAATTAGGACATGTGTTAGGGTAATATTAATATCATTTTTACCCTTAATTACCCTATTTACTTTTAATTGTGGTAAATAAAAGTAAAAAGTTACTATTCGCAAAAAAATTATTTTTATCTTATTGAACCAAATTTTAATCCTTGATATTAACTGTGTCTCTCGGATTTTCGAAATTCCACTCACAGAAGCGGTAAAATTACGTTTTATGTGAATTTCCAAATTCTCCTAGGAGGTGGGTAAAAGACGGTGAAAAGTTCAATAAATTTTTTATATATCTAATATTATTTTAAACAAACTCCAATGAATGAAATTGAACTTAAATAGGTATTATGTATATATTTTTACCTTAATTAAATTTAAATAAAATAAATAATTGTATAAATAAAAATTCGGTTTTAAAAATAACTAAGTGTTTTTCACTATTCATCAAAAATTGAATATTTTCAGAAAAATACCAAAAAGTCACCCTAAGCTAATTTCGATAGTCCTAATCCAAAAATGAAGTCCATTTTGAAAGATAAAATTTATGAAATTTCAAAAAGTGGGTATTACTATTCATAATGGCTAGTTTCAGTGGTTGTGGTGTGTTAGAACTCGAAGTTGCGCACAACACACGCTACTGCATTATTCAAAGAGAAGCGTAATGTGGAAGCTTGGGGTGTTACATTCTCCCCTCCTTCAAATAATTTCATCCTAGAAATTTCTATAATACTACCACAAGACAAGACTTGGGTGGTTCTTCATCATAAGTTCCTTGGGTTCCCATGTTTCCTCTTTCATTTTATGGTTTCTCCATAGAACCTTTACCATACGAGTCGTCCGGTTTCTCAGCACTTGATCTCTTGTATCAAGAATCCTGATGGGCTCTTCACAATAAGACAGATCCGGTTCCAGTTCTAATTCCTCACATGTGAGTACATGCGTTGGGTCAGGCATGTATTTTCTCAACAGTGATACATGGAACACATCGTGAACTTTGGAGAGACTTGGCGACATTTCCAAACGGTAAGCTACAACCCCAATTCGTTCAATAATTTCGAAAGGTCCGATGTACCTGGGACTCAATTTACCCTTCTTACTGAAATTCATAACTCCCTTCCATGGAGATACCTTTAAGAAAACATGATCTCCTACATGAAATTCCAAATCCTTCCTTTGGTAATTGGAATAGTTCTTCTGCCTACATTGAGCTACTTTGATGTGGTTTGGGATTACCTTTACCTTTTCCATCGTTTCCTCCACCAGTTATGGGCCTACAAATTTTCTTTCACAAACTTCATCCCAACAGGTTGGTGTGCAACATCTCTTTCTTTATAACACTTCATATGGTGTCATCCGAATACTTGAATGGAAGCTATTGTTATAGAAAAATTAGACCATAGGTAAATATTGATCCCACATACCCTGAAAGTCAAGTGAGCATGATCTCATCATGTCTTCTAAGGTTTGAATATTCTGTTCTGATTGTCCATCAATTTGGGGGTGGTAGGTAGTGCTCAAATGAAGTTCAGTATCCAGGGTTATCTGAAGACTTTTCAAGAATCATGAAGTAAAAGGGGGATCACGATCAGAAACAATTGATAGGGGTACTCCATGAAGTCTCACAACTTTATTAATATATATCCTTTCTAGACCTTCAAGTGGTAAATCTTCCCTTATATCAAGAAAATGTGTTGACTTGGTAAGATGATCAATAATGACCCATATTGCATTGTTCTTTCTAGGAGTCTTTGGTGGTCCCATGACAAAGTCCATCGTTATATTATCCCATTTCCACTCAGGTATGGGAAGAGGTTGCATGACTCCTCTAGGTTGTTTCCTTCTAGCTTTTAGTTGTCGACAAACCATACATCGTGACACAAAATCAGAAATCTCCCTCTTCATGTTGTCCCACCAAAAATGATCCTTGAAATCTCTAACCATTTTGGTGCTCCTGGGGTGTATAGAGAAATTGGAACTATGAGCATCATCCAACAATTCCATTTTTAGATCAGGTATATTGGGAACACAGAGTCTCTTCCCAAATTTCAAAATTCCATCTTCATACAGAAATTCACTCAATCTCCCATCATTCACAGCTTTAATATTCTTTTGAAACACTTCATCATTGGTCTGAGAACTCTTTATTGTTTTTAGTAAAGATGGTTTGGAAAACATTTGAAAAGGCATTGATGTTTCACCTTCCATGGTGATTCCCATATCCATCTTTACTATATCCATGTATATAGGATCCTTTTCGACTCTCATCTTATTCAAAACTCCATGATCCTTTCTAATCAAAGCATCTCCCACCTTATTTTCCTTCCCCGGATGGTAGTGTATCATGCAATCATAATACTTGAGTAGTTCAAGCCATCTCCTTTGCCTCATGTTGAGTTCTTTCTGTGAGAAAATATAATTCAAACTCTTGTGATCAATATATACCTCACATTTTTCACCATAGAGATAATGCCTCTATATATTCAAATAAAATATTACAGCAGCTAACTCAATATCATGAGTAGAGTACTTTTTATCATGAATTTTTAGTTTTCATGATTCATTTGAAATAACTCTATCATTCTGCATAAGGAGACTACCAAGTCCTTTCGTCGATGCATCACTATAAATATCGAACCCATCATTCCCCAATTGTAGAGTCAATATAGGAGTATTGACTAATCTTATCTTCAGTTCTTCAAAACATTATTTACAATATTTTTTCCATAAAAATTTAACCCCTTTACGTGTGAGATTTGTTAATGGGTTAGCCAATCGGGAAAAATTCTGGACGAAATGTCGATAATAACCTGCTAAACAAATAAAACTACGTACCTCAGTTATACTCATCGGTGTTGTCCATTCATCGATTGCCTTGGTCTTATAAGGATCAACAGAGATTCCATCTTTGGAGACAATATGGCCAAGAAAAGAGATCTCCTGAAGCCATAATTCACACTTGCTAAACTTCTCATATAATTCATGTCTTCTAAGAGTCTTCAGCATAATGCGCATGTGATTTTTATGGTCTTCATAGATTTTGGATTATACCAAGATATCATCAATAAATACCACTACAAAATCATCGAGATATTCCTTGAAAACTCTGTTCATTAGATCCATGAAAACAGAGGGTGTATTAGTCGGCCCAAAAGGCATTACTGTAAACTCGAAATGTCTGTACCTAGTTCGAAATGATGTCTTTAGAATGTCTTCCTTCTTCACACACAACTGATGGTATCTAGATCGAAGGTCAATATTTGAAAATTATTGAGCTCCATGAAATTGGTCAAATAAATCATCAATGAGAGGTAGGGGATACTTGTTCTTTATTGTTATAGCATTGATTTCCCTATAGTCAATACATAACCTCATGGATCCATATTTCTTCTTAAAAAAGGACAGGGGATCCCCATGGAGAATAACTAGGTTGAATTAATCCCTTATTACTCAATTCATCAAGTTGTTTCTTTAGTTCAACTAATTCCAAAGTGGCCATTCTATAAGAGGTCTTTGATATGGTCCTTGATCTTGGAATTAAATCAATGGAAAACTCAATTTCTCATTCTGGAGGATCTCCAGGTAAATCTACTGAAAACACATCAACATATTCTTTAACAATAGTTACATCCTCTATTTGAACATTCCTTTCCTCACCTATAGTTATTTCATTATCTTCCTCCCCAATAATTGAATTTAGTTGAGCTACTGGGGGTGGATCTAAATAAGAATCAGGTGGTGACGATTCTTCTCTAAAGATAAGGTGTTCCTTATCATCATCATCAAAAATCATAACCTCCTTATTCTTACAATAAATCTTAGCATCATGGTATGAAATCCAATCCATACCAAGGATTATATCAAATTAAATCATGGTTATGATGATGAGATCAGAAGATAAAGAACATTTATATGCCCTAATGGGGGCGGATCCACAGAACTTTATAGTAATGATACTTCCCTTGGGAGTTTTAACTGACAACTCCCTTGTTAAATCAAATTGTAAATATCTAATTTTCATAGAAAACTAGGAAGATATGAATCACGGTGATAATCCAGAATCAAATAATTCATTTTTTAAACTTGAGGAAACCATTAAATTACCTGCCACCACGTCTTTCGGAGCTTCTACCTCAACAGTAGTTATAGCATAAGCTTGGCCTTGATCCCTTGGCCTTTTCTGAGATAAGTTCCCATGACTCTTAAGACACTCATTTGTATAATGTCACAACTCCTTGTTGTTGTATCATTGAACATCAATAGCTTCTTTCTTCCCCTTGCAATCACGAGTTTGGTGGCCTTTTTCACCACACTTGTAACAGACTCCCATTCGTTTCAAGAAAATACCGGGGTGTTTCTTCCCACATTTACTGTAGGATGGATAATAAACTTTTCCCTTATTCCCTTTATTTTCATTTCCATAGTGATCAGAAGATCTCTTCTACTATTGCTTTGCTTTAATGTCATAAGACTTAGAGAATTATTTTTCTATCTTGATAGCACATGAGACAACATCTTCGTACATCGAGAAGGATTGCGACCCTAATGCTCGACAAAGAAATGGTTTTAACCCATAAAATAAACGATCAATCTTACATCTTCGGTTACATATATAACCTCCAGCATACCTTGATAACCTTGTAATGTTAGCCTCATACTTTGCGACATTCTCATCGTCCTTTTGTCTCAGACTCAGAAATTGCCTTTCCATGTCTGCTCGATGGCCACAAGTAAAGTATTTTTCTAGGAAAATCTCTTTGAACTCCCTCCATTACATATTTGATACTTCATCATATTCCTTTTTGTTTTGAATCAATGACCACCATTGATCAACATCTCCAGTGAGGTGGTAAACTACCATGATAACTTTTTCCCTTTCACTACTCCCCAAGGCATGGAATATTTTCTCTAAGGGATTTATCCATTGCTCAGATACAAGTGGATTTTTACTCCCATTGAATGGGGGTGGTTGTTTCCTCTTGAAGAGATATAACATTTATCCTCCACGCTGCAGATCCGGGTGCTCCATACAGGTAAGGTTATTATTCATAACCTGAGTGAGTTGTCTCAGTATGGTGATTAGCTAATTAGCACAAGTTGCATCACCAGGTCCACTATAATTATCTTAAGCAAGATATAAATCCCTAAATGGAGTGAGTGCATTGATACAGTTTCCATTTCTAACACTGGGCACCATTTCTATACAATGTAATACACTAGATTAGTTTATGAATCACAATACATAAATCCAAACATGTAAAACATTTAACATAAATTGAACAGTTTACGGATATAATCCATAATCATAAAAATGTTTTCTTTGAGGAATTATATACTCATAAACCCCTCATAATGGTTTGTAAATAAAATGAGAATTATCCTAATCATATCCCCCGGGAGTGTCGTAACCAAGAGTGCAGCAAGGCCCGTTGTCGTGCACCAGTTCCTGTTCGAGTCTAGCTCAAAGCGGTGTTTTCGGGTTTTACCCCTTGGTACATCTTTTCCAGAGCTGTCTCTACCTGGTCGTATTGATGCAGGGATGTATTTCTCGGAAAACTCACAAAATATCTACTATACCAAAATTCTAGGAAGTTATTCTATACTAATCCTCAAAGTCCATCTTAGGTCTATGTGCTCTAATCAGAGTTTATCTAAATCTAGTTTCCAAGGTTTGTACTAAACTTCCTCTAATACCAACTGTAACGCATATGCCCCAGTTACCCAAAGTCAGTACATTATTACATATCATTGGCATGATAACAAAATATCAAGTCTCGAAAGACCAATTATTTTAGTAGCCTTCGAATCACTAGATACATTCATTGAGGTTACATTACATCATAAAGTGAAAACTACAACAACATCCTATCTCCACACACATATCCCCTTATACTATCCCTGTAGGTCATTCATAAAATACTTCTTCACATCCTGGGAAAAAATAAAACTTTGAAAGGGGTGAGCTTAGATGCTCAGTAAGGATAACAATATAGCGGAAACATTAGTAAATAAACATAAACATTTAAGGAAATGTATAACTAAAAAACCCTTTTAAACTTGAACTTCAGCATAATATGAAATATATAAAATGAAATAATTACATTTACTTATTCACATGGATATTCTACTAGTCGAATAATCACATGTAATATCAATAACCACTTTCATAATGATGGAATGCATAATGCAAGACTATTATAACCACATAGTCAAGGCCTTGTGCCAAGACTACAAATAAGATTATGTTAAGGACTTGTGCCAAGACACTAATTTTCCTCATGAGACCTACTGATTCATTGAGGATCTATATAAGGCTCCACTCGTTACTTATTAAGTCCAATGCATTCCTCATATGAACAGGTTTAAACATAACATAAACATTTGTATTAAAAATAGCATACTAAATTTCAATATTTTCTCCATAAACCATGAATGGTATAAAAATAACACATCAATAGTCAAACATATCACAAAACCTTCAATAATATATGGAAGTTTTGTATAATAAATCAACTTCAAATAAGATTAAAATCCATCAAAGGATGTTGACATATATGAAATCAAAACTATTTTAGAGAAATATCTCTTTTTATAATCATTTAAAAGTCACATAATTATAAAATAAAACAGTTACTTTGAAAATATTCTTTATAATCTTGTAAGGGAATCTTTGATGATTTTATAATGGCTGAAAATAACCGCACCCGCTGTATAAGTTAAAAAAAGACATTCTTACCTTAATTCTGTCGAAAAGGTTAAAAAGGACCTTGTTTGGAAAACAAAAGAAAGATTCCTTTATAAACATCTTATAAAAAGTCAAAAAGGGTATAAATGACTTTAAACCATAATCTATAAAATATTAAGAATGATTTTAAATACATTTTTAAGAAACCTGGATGTGGATGATAAAGAGTTCCCAGTAGATAATTACATATAAACAACCTCGGATAATGAAGAGATTGAGAAATAAACACTTACCTTGTAATTTTCCTTGGACGATGGTAGGTTAACCACCTTTATAATGGATAAATAATTATTATTAAATTATAAAAGAATCATATACATTAATATGATATCATATATGATCTTTTAACATTACTTTGTTAATAATATCTTAGTATTATCGTCGTTTCAGGTGTTAACTTACTCATTTTCTTTCTTATTTTTTATTACGTAAGCTATTTTTGTTAAGGATAGGTTGTATATTATTGATATATATAATGATATAAAGTCCTTAAACATTATTTTTAATCATCAAATGAAAATTATACTTGAATGGATACGATGGGGAATGAATCTCATCGTATTCGTGGAGACAGTAGTCCGTACGTATGTACGAGCGACAATATCATTCTTTTGATATTAAAATAATATATAATTGGATAGTATATCATATATACATAATAATTATCAATTTATATTTATTATTTACATCAATTACACATCATTATCATACCCATAAAAATAATAATGTTTTGAATAACAATTACACCACGACGTGGAGACGGTAAGCCGTACGTACGCATGTATGGTGACACGTCATTCAAAGTATAGATAGAATAATGAATATGGATGTACCATATTTATAATAACATAATAGTATATATAAGATACTGGAGTTATTATTTTATAATGGAAATAACAAAAAAATAAGAAGTTGAAGAAGAAAGGAACTTGAATGAGGGTGGTGAAAACATTACCTCTTCTTCGGGTTCTTCCTTTTGATTTGATCAAAAGGGATACTTAGGTTGGATTTATGATAAAACTAAGGACTCTAGGTTGAATTGAGGTAAGTTTGGAGGATATTTGGGGGGGGGTTTCTTATCCAAATGGCTTTGAATTTATAAATTAGAGAGAAGGGGGAGTGCCATTTTATGAGAGGGGTGAGGGGAACCTTTGGAAAATCTATAAATATTTTTTTATAATAAATTCTTATTCGGTTTCAAAAGACTCAAAACTGATTTTTTAGAGTCTAAGGTGGGGATTGGTCGAAACAAACTCAAAATATAGGTTTTAGATAGGTTTGGATCACTTTATTAACCTTATATTTTAGTTTTAACTCTTAGTTAATTAGTTTGACATTTACCATGTCTCTTTGTATTTTTTTATTATATGGTTAATAAACTTACTATAAACTTTAAAGAGACCCCCAAGTGGTCCATTAATGATACACCTAATATTATATATGTCCTTTGGCCGAAACTTATATTTTTAGGAATAGAATATCAATTAATAATATAATATTTGTTTTAAAAACACTTTTATGTCAATTTTGACACTATTGGGTATTTTGTTTTTGATAATTTCATAACAGCATTATTACTTCGAAAAAAATTTATATAAACAAAACTAATATGTCATATTAACCTAGAAAATTAGTGTAATTCATAAAAAGTCTCAAATTAAATTTATTTTTATATTTATAATATCAATTATTATAATATTTCATTAATTAGGTAATTACTGCATTACCATTGTGTCATAAATAAATTAAATTATTTAATGTCTAAAAATTATAAATAAAATACCATTATGTATTAAATATTTTTATATTTCTAATTAATATTTATAATCTAATTTATCCTATGTATAACCCTATATTTAAAATGTTTTAGTTATTAAACTTTGATTTTAACTCTTTTAACTCTTCTTTGAATTAAATAATAATAAATGTCCTAATCTAATCCAAGTGGAACTAAATGATAATATTTTATTCCTAAGGTTGTTTTTGGTCGAGATACACTTGTCCAATAGAATTAGGACATGTGTTATGGTAATATTAATATCATTTTTACCCTTAATTTCCCTATTTACTTTTAACCATGGTAAATAAAAGTAAAAAGTTACTATTCACCAAAAATTGTTTTTATCTTATTGAACCACATTTTACTCCTTGATATTTACCATGTATCTCGGATTTTCGAAATTCCACTTACAGAAGCGGTAAAATTAAGTTTTATTTGAATTTCCAAATTCTCCTAGGAGGTGGGTAAAAAACGGTGAAAAGTTCAATAAAATTTTTATATATCTAAAATTATTCTAAACTAACTCCAATGAATTAAATTGAACTTATATAGGTATTATGTATCTATTTTGACCTTAATTAAATTTAAATTAAATAAATAATTATTTAAATAAAAATTCGGTTTCAAACTATAACTCAGTGTTTTTTCACTATTCATCAAAAATTTAATATTTTCAGAAAAATACAAAAAACTCACCCTAAGCTAATTTTGATAGTCCGAGTCCAAAAATGAAGTCCATTTTGAAAGATAAAAATTATAAAATTTTAAAAATTGGGTATTACTATTCATAATGGCTAGTTTCATTGGTTGTGGTGTGTTAGAACTCAAAGTTGCGTACAACACACGCTACTGTATTATTCAAAGAGAAGCGTAATGTGGAAGCTTGGGGTGTTACATTCTCCCCTTATTCAAATAATTTCATCCTCGAAATTTCTATAATACTACCACATGAAAATAATTGGGTGGTTCTTCATCATAAGTTTCTCGGGTTCCCTTGTTTCCTCTTCCATCTTATGGTTTCTCCATAGAACTTTTACCAGATGAGTCGTCCGGTTTCTCAGCACCTGTTCTCTTGTATCAAAAATCCTGATGGGCTCTTCACAATAAGACAGATCAGGTTCCATTTATAATTCCTCATAAGTGAGTACATGCGTTGGTCCAGGCATATATTTTCTCAACAGTGATACATGGAACACATCGTGAACTTTGGAGAGATTTGGCGGCATTGCCAAATGGTAAGCTACAACCCCATTTCGTTCAAGAATTTCGAAAGGTCCGATGAACCTGGGACTCAATTTACCCTTATTACTGAAATGCATAACTCCCTTCCATGGAGATACCTTCAAGAAAACATGATCTCCTACATGAAATTCCAAATCCTTCCTTCGGTAATTGGCATAGTTCTTCTACCTACTTTGAGCTGCTTTGATGTGGTTTTGGATTACCTTTACCTTTTCCATCGTTTCCTCCACCAGTTCTGGGCCTACAATTTTTCTTTCACCAACTTCATCCCAACAGGTTGGTGTGAAACATCTCTTTCCGTATAACGCTTCATATGGTGTCATCTGAATACTTGAATGGAAGCTATTATTATAGGAAAATTAGACCATAGGTAAATATTGATCCCACATACCCTAAAAGTCAAGTGAGCATGATCTCATCATGTCTTCTATGGTTTGAATAGTCTATTCTGATTTTCCATCAGTTTGGGGGTGGTAGGCAGTTCTCAAATAAAGTTCAGTGTCTAGGGTTTTCTGAAGACTTTTCAAGAGTCTTGAAGTAAAAGGGGGATCACGATCAGAAATAATCGATAGTTGTACTCAATGAAGTCTCAAAACATCATTAATATATATCCTTGCTAGACCTTCATGTGGTAAATCTTCCCTTATATCAAGAAAATGTGCTGACTTGGTAAGATGATCAATAAGGACCCATATTGCATCGTTCCTTCTAGGAGTCTTTGGTGGTCCCATGACAAAGTCCCTCATGATATTATCCCATTTCCACTTAGGTATGGGAAGAGGTTGCATGACTCATCCAGGATTTTGCCTTCCAGCTTTCACTTGTTGACAAACCATACATCGTGACACACTATCAGAAATCTCCCTCTTTATGTTTTCACACCAAAAATGTTCCTTAAAATCTCTAAACATTTTGGTGCTCCTGGGGTTTATAGAGAAATTGGAACTATAAGCATCGTCCAACAATTCCATTTTTAGATCAGGTATATTGGGAACACATAGTCTCTTCCCAAATATCAAAATTCCATCTTCATACACAAATTCACTCAATCTCCTATCATTCACAGCTTTAATATTCTTTTGAAACTCTTCATCATTATTCTGAGAACTCTTTATTCTTTCTAGTATAGATGGTTTGGAAACCATTTGAAAAAGCAGTGATGTTTCACCTTCCATGGTGATTCCCATATCCATATTTACTAGATCCATGTATATAGGATCCTTTTCAACTCTCATCTTGTTCAAAAATCCATGATCCTTTCTACTCAAATCATCATCCACCTTATTTTCCCACCCCAGGTGGTAGTGTATCATGCAATCATAATCCTTGAGTAGTTCAAGCCATCTCCTTTGCCTCATGTTGAGTTCTTTCTATGAGAAAATATACTTCAAACTCTTGTGATCAATATATATCCCACATTTTTCACCATAGAGATAATGTCTCCATATCTTCAAATCAAAGATTACAGCAGCTAACTCAATATCATTAGTAGAGTATTTTTTCTCATGAATTTTTAGTTTTCATGATGCATAGGAAATAACTCTATCATTCTGCATAAGGACACAACCAAGTCCTTTCTTTGTTGCATCACTATAAATAACGAACCCATCATTCCCCGATGGTAGAGTCAATATAGGTGCATTGACTAATCTTATCTTCATTTCTTCAATACATTCTTTACAATATTTTTTCCAAAATAATTTAACCCCATTATGTGTGATATTTGTTAATGGGTTAGCCATTCTGGAAACATTCTGGACAAAATGCCGATAATAACCTACGGAACTAATAAAACTATGTACCTCAGTTATACTCATCGGTGCTGGCCATTCTTTGATTGACTTTGTCTTATAAGGATCAATAGAGATTCCATATTTGGAGACAATATGGCCAAGAAAAGAGATCTCCTGAATCCATAATTCACACTTGCTAAACTTCCCATATAATTCATGTCTTCTAAGAGTATTCAGGATGATGCACAGGTGATTTTTATGGTCTTCCTAGCTTTTAGAATATACCAAGATATCATCAATAAATACAACTAAAAAATCATCGAGATATTCATTGAAAACTATGTTCATTAGATCCATGAAAACAGAGGGTGCATTAGTCAGCCCAAAAGGCATAAAGGTAAACTCGAAATGCGTGTACCTGGTTCAAAATGATGTCTTTGGAATGTCTTCCTTCTTCACACACAACTGATGGTATCTAGATCGAAGTTCAATATTTGAAAAGTATTGAGATCCATGCAGTTGGTCAAATAAATCATCAATGAGAGGTAGGGGATACTTTTTATTTATTGTTATAGATTTGATTTCCCTATAGTCAATACATAACCTCATGGATCCATCTTTCTTCTTAAAAAAAGGACAGGGGATCCCCATGGAGAAGAACTAGGTCGAATAAATCCCTTATTACTCAATTCCTCTAGTTATTTCTTTAGTTCACCTAATTCCAAAGTGGTCATTCTACAAGAGGTCTTCAATATGGTCCTTGATCTAGGAATTAAATCAATGGAAAACTCAATTTCTCATTCTAGAGGATGTCCAGGTAAATCTTCTGAAAACACATCAATATATTCATTCACAATAAGTACGTCCTCTATTTGAACATTCCTTTTCTCACCTATAGTTATTTCATTATCTTCCTCCTCGATAATTGAATTTAGTTGAGCTACTGGGGGTTGATCTAAATAAGAATCAGGTGGTGACGATTCTGCTCTAATGATAAGGTGTTCCTTATCATCATCATCAAAAATTGTAAACTCCTTATTCTTAAAATAAATATTAGAATCATGGTATGAAAGCCAATCCATACCAAGGATTATATCAAATTCAATCATGGGTATGGCGATGAGATCAGAAGATAAAGAAAATTTATATGCTCTAATGGGGACGGATCCCTAGAACTTTGTAGTAATGATACTTCCCTTGGGAGTTTTAACTGAAAAATACCTTGTTAAATCAAATTGGAAATATCAAATTTTAATAGAAAACTAGGAATATATGAAACACTGTGATAATCCAGAATCAAATAATGTATTTTCTAAACGTGAGGAAACCATTAAATTACCTGCCACCATGTCTTTCAGATCTTTTACCTCAACAGTAGTTATAGCATAATCTTGGCCTTTATCCCTTGTCCTTTTCTGAGGTAAGTTCCCATGACTCTTAGGACATTCATTTGTATAATGTCCCATCTCCCTGTAGTTGTATCATTGAACATCAGTAGCTTCTTTCTTCCCCTTGCAATCATGAGCTTGGTGGCCTTTTTCACCACACTTGTAACAGACTCCCATTCGTTTCAAGAAAATACCAGGGTGTTTCTTCCCACATTTACTGTAGGAGGGATAACCAACTTCTCCATTATTCCCTTTATTTTCATTTCTAGAGTGATGAACAGATATCTTCTTCTCTTGCTTTCCTTTAAAGTCATAAGACGTAGAGAATTATTTTTCTATCTTGATAGCACATGAGACAATATCTTCGTACGTCGAGAAGGACTCTGACCCTAATGCTCGACAAAGAAATGGTTTTAACCCATCAAATAAACGATCAATCTTACTTCTTGGGTTACATATATATCCTACAACATACCTTGCTAACCTTGTAATGTTAGCCTCATACATTGTGACATTATCATCCTCCTTTGGTCTCAGACTCAGAAATTTCCTTTCTATATCTGCTCGATGGTCATGAGTAAAGTATTTTTCTAGGAAAATCACTTTGAACTCCCTCCATTCCATATTTGATACTTCATCATCTTCTTTTGTGTTTTGAATCAATGACCACCATTTATCAACATCTCCAGTGAGGTGGTAAACTACCATGATAACTTTTTCCCTTTCACTACTCCCCAAGGCATCGAATATTTTCTCTAAGGAATTTATCCATTTCTCAGCTAAAATTGGATTTTAACTCCCATTGAATTATGATGGTTTTTTCCTCATGAAGAGATCTAACATTGATCCTCCATGCTGCGGATCAGGGTGCTCCATACGGGTAAGGTTATTATTCATAACCTGAGTGAGTTGTCCTAGTATGGTGATTAGCTAATCAGCACCAGTTGCATCACCAGCTCAACTATAATTATCTTGAGAAAGATGTAAATCCCTAAATGGAGTGTGTGCATTGATACGGTTTCCATTTCTTACACTAGGTACCATTTTTAAACAATGGAATACAGTAGATTAGTTTATGAATTTCAATACATAAATCCAAACTTGTAAAACACTTAGCATAAATTCAACAGTTTACGGACATAATCCATAATCATAAAAATGTTTTCTTTGAGGAATTATATACTCATAAACCCTTCATAATGTTTTGTAAATAAAATGAGAATTATCCTAAGCATATACCCCGGGAGTGTCGTAACCAAGAGTGCAGCAAGTCCCGTTGTCGTGCACCAGTTCCTGTTCGAGTCTACCTCAAGGGGTGTTTTCGGGTTTTACCCCTAGGTACATTTGTTCTAGAGCCGCCTCTACCTACTCGTATCAAGACAGGGATGTATTTCTCAGAAAACTCACAAAATCTCTACAATAACAAAATTCTAGGAAGTTCTTCTATACTAATCCTCAAAGTCCATCTTAGGTCTATGTGCTCTAATTAGAGTTTATCTAAATCAAGTTTCCAAGGTTTGTACTAAACTTCCTCTAATACCAACTGTAACGCCCCAGCCCCAGTTACCCAGAGTCAGTGCATTATTACATAACATTGTCATGATAACAAAATATCAAGTCTCGAAAGACTGATTAGTTTAGTAGCCTTCGAATCACTAGATACATTCATAAAGGTTACATTACATCATAAAGTGAAAACTACAACAACATCTTGTCTCCACACTCATATCCCCTTATACTATCCCTATAGGTCATTCATAAAATACTTCTTCATAGCCTGGGAAAAAATAAAACTTTGAAAGGGGTGAGCTTAGATGCTCATTAAGGATAACAATATAGCGGAAACATTCGTAAATAAACATAAACTTTTAAGGCAATGTATAAATAAAAAAGCCTTTTAAACATGAAATTCAGAAAAAAAATGACAAAGATAAAATGAAATAATTCCATTTACTTATTCACATGGATATTCTACTAGTCGAATAATCACATGAAATATCAATAACCACTTTCATAATGATGGAATGCATAATGCAAGACTATCATAACCACAAAGTCAAGGCCTTGTGCCAAGACTACAAATAAGATTTTATCAAGGCCATGTGCCATGACACTAATTTATCTCATGAGATCTACTGATTCATTGAGGAGCTATAGCAGGCTCCACCCATCACTTATTAAGTCCAATGCATTCCTCATATGAACTCGTTTAAACATAAAATAAACATTTGTATTAAAAATAGCATATGAAATGTAAATACTTTCTCCATAAACCATGAATAGTATAAAAATAACAAATCCAAAGTCAAAAATATCACAAAACCTTCAATAATATATGGAAGTTTTGTATAATAAATCAACATCAAATAAGATTAAAATCTATCAAAGGATGTTGGAATATATGAAATCAAAACTATTTGGGAGAAATATCTCTTTTTTTAATCATCTAAAAGTCACATAATAATAAAATAAAACATTTACGTTGAAAATATTCTTTATAATCTTGTAAGGTAATCTTTGAAGATTTTATAACGGCTGAAAATAACCGCACCCACTGTATAAGTTAAAAAAGACATTCTTACCTTAATTCTGTTGAAAAGGTTAAAAAGGAACTTGTTTGGAAAACGACAGAAAGATTCCTTTATAAACATCTTATAAAAAGTAAAAAAAGGTATAAATGACATTAAACCATAATCTATAAAATATTAAGAATTATTTTAAATACATTTTTAAGAAACCTGGATTTGGATGATAAAGAGGTCCCAGTAGATAATTACATATAAACAACCTTAGATAATGAAGAGATTGGGAAATAAACACTTACCTTGTAATTTTCCTTGGCCGATGGTAGGTTAAACTCCTATATAATGGTTAAATAATTGTTATTATATTATAAAAGAATCATATACATTAATATGATATCATATATGATCTTTTAACATTTCTTTGTTAATAATATCTTAGTATTGTCGTCATTTCAGGTGTTAACTTACTCATTTTCTTTCTTATGTTTTATTACGTAAGCCATGTTTGTTATGGATAGGTTGTATATTATTATTATACAGAATGATATCAAGTCCATAAACATTATTTTTAATCATTTAATGACAATTAGACTTGAATGGATATGATGGAGAATGAATCTCATCGTGTTCGTGGAGATGGTAGTCCGTACGAACGTACGAGCGACAATATCATTATTTTGATATTAAAATAATATATAATTGGATAGTATATCATATATACATAATAATTATCATGTTATATTTATTATTTACATCAATTACACATCATTATCATACCCATCAAAATAATAATATTTTGAGTAATAATTACACCACGACGTGGAGACGGTAAGCCGTACGTACGCACATATGGTGACACGTCATTAAAAGGATAGATAGAATAATGAATATGGATGTAACATATTTATAATAACATCATATTATATATAAGATACTGGATTTATTATTTTATAATGGAAATAACAAAAAAAGAAGAAGTTGAAGAAGAAAGGAACTTAAAAGAGGGTGGTGAAAACATTACCTCTTCTTCGGGTTCTTCATTTTGATTTGATCAAAAGGTATCCTTAGGTTGGATTTATGATAAAACTAAGGCCTCTAGGTTGAAGTGAGGTAAGTTGGGAGGATATTTGGGTGGGGTTTTTCCTATCCAAATGGTTTTGAAGTTATGAATTAGAGAGAAGGGGGAGTGCCCATTTATGAGAGGGGTGAGGGGCACCTTTGGAAAATCTAGAAATATTTTTTATAATAAATTTATATTAATTTTATAAAGACTCAAAACTGATTTATTTAGAGTCTGATGTGGGGATGGGTCGAAAACAACTCAACCAATATGTTTTAGATAGGTTTGGGTCACTTTATTAACCTTATATTTTAGTTTTCACTCTTAGTTAATTAGTTTGACATTTACCATGTCTCTTTGTATTTTTATATTATATGGTTAATAAACTTACTATAAACTTCCAAGAGACCCCCAAGTGGTCCATTAATGATAAAAATAAAATTATATAAGTCCTTTGGCAGAACCATGTATTTTTAGGAATATAATATCAATTAATAATATAATATTTGTTTTAAAAACACTGTTATGTCAATTTTGTCACTATTGGGTATTTTGTTTTTGATAATTTCATAACAGCATTATTACTTCGAAAAAAATTTATATAACCAAAACTAATATGTCATATTAACCTAGAAAATTAGTTTAATTCATAAAAAGTCTCACATTACATTTATTTTGATATTTATAATATCAATTATTTTAATATTTCATTAATTAGGTAATTACTGCATCACCATTGCGTCATAAATAAATTAAATTATTTAATGTCTAAAAATTATAAATAAAATATAATTATGTATTAAATCTTTTTTATTTATAATTAATATTTATAATCGAATTTATCTTATGTATAACCCTATATTTAAAATGTTTTAGTTATTAAACTTTGATTTTAACTCTTTTAACTCTTCTTTGAATTAAATAATAATAAATGTCCTAATCTAATCTAAGTGGACCTAAATGATAATATTTTATTCCTAAGGTTGTTTTTGGTCGAGATACACTTGTCCAATAGAATTAGTACATGTGTTATGGAAATATTAATATCATTTTTACCCTCAATTACCCTATTTACTTTTAACCATGGTAAATAAAAGTAAAAAGTTACTATTCACCAAAAAAAAATTTATCTTATTAAACCACATTTTACTCCTTGATATTTACCGTGTCTCTCAGATTTTCAAAATTCCACTCACAGAAGTGGTAAAATTAACTTTTATTTTAATTTCCAAATTCTCCTAGGAGGTGGGTAAAAGATGCTGAAAAGTTCAATAAAATTTTTATATATCTAAAATTACTCTAAAATAACACCAATGAATTACATTAAACTTATATAGGTATTATGTATCTATTTTAACCTTAATTAAATTTAAATAAAATAAATAATTATTTAAATAAAAATTCGGTTACAAACTATAACTCTTTGTTTTTTCACTATTCATCAAAAATTGAATGTTTTCAGAAAAATAAAAAAAACTCACCCTAAGATAATTTCGATAGTCCGAATCCAAAAATGGAGTCCATTTTGAAAGGTAACAATTATAAAATTTCAAAAAGTGGTTATTACTATTCAAAATGGCTAGTTTCATTGGTTGTGGTGTGTTTGAACTCAAATTTTCATACAATACACGCTACTGTATTATTCAAAGAGAAGCGTATTGTGGAAGCTTGTGGTGTTACATAAATAAATTTTGAAATATGTTTATTCCTATTAATACCTCAACGTTTAATGGATATGTCCTAATTATCATGTTAAATGGTGATATAAATAGTATATTGTGGTTCTTTAGAACTCGATGTTTCATGTTGCGCAAGGTGTGGGAGAAATTAAATTTATTACAAGAAAAATATTTTATAAAATCCCAGGGTGTTATAAAAATAATCTTTAACATATTCTTATTTATAGATTCTTTAATGGAAAATTCTTCAGAAGATTCTTCTTCAAACTTCTTTAACATATTGATATCAATTAAATATTTCTATTTCATTGACTACCATTGATAAAAAAATACAACTCAAACGCATAGAATAACCAAAAATATCTCCTTTGTATTTATTGGAAATACCAACAAAATTATATTCAAATAAATGTGACAATATGTAAATCTATTTCTCCTATTTTTCTAACATTATTTCAACCATTGATGTTGTAAACATTCATCCCCCCCACGCCCTTACAGACAAGAAATACAATGTTCATGAAAAAGGAGTATCAGATCATTCTTAAGTAGTGTGACAATCATAATTTCACTCAATGTTTACGTGATCAATGATTAGTATAGAAAAAAAGAGTATTTGATTTGGATAAAAAAAATTTCCCTTACCGAATGATCATGATACCACAAGGAATGAGAACTCTTAATCTTATCTTCAAAGGATTCTCACTTTTATTCTTGATTGAGGATACAAAATTGGATATGAAACATTTCTAATAAATTTTAACCCGAAACACCTACACTCAATTTAACCAAAAAATTAAATACATAAAAGTTTAATAAAATGGATAAGTATCCTTGGGACACTTTATATATATCAAGCATCTTCTTCTTATATCATTTATTAATTTAAATTCTTCCCCTTTGTGTTATATTTCATATATTTAGTAAAAATGGTTGAGAGATTAAGAAATGAATACATTTCCAATGAAACTATATATAATAAATTTCTATAATAGTCATATTTGTATGAGATAAAAAATCTGGATACTTCTTCAATATTCTTTAAATATCTCCCCCTCAAGGGGACTTTCCTTATGAACATAATAATTATTATTGTTATAAAAATTGAATTATAAACTCCATGTTGAGAAGAAAAATCAAGTTTTATCTTGCATATGTGGATTTCCAAACATGAAATATTTCTACATCTTCACACTGGTTGAACCTTTCATATAATATTCAGTAAATAATCATTGGAAACTTTCCAAGGTGGAAACTCTCTTAACAAATGTTGTCTAAGGTTTACAAACATTTTAATTATCTTATGTTCTCTCCCTAATATTATCCATCTCCTTCAATCCCCTCTTTTGAGAGAGAAAAAAAAATAAATTAAGGGAATATGATGGTTTGTTATTTCTTCATTCATTTGAATATAAAGGCTGAGATTGTATTTTAAAAAAAATTCCCCATATTCTCTAGTATTCAGGATTTCAGATATGAAGATTAGGTCTACTTTTTTTTGAGGCATCATTGATCTCCCTACTTATTATTTTTATTTTTTTTGGAGAGATTTTCAAATTAATAGTTTTTGTGGATGATATGTTTTTACCCCCTCTTAAAGACTACTTCTAATTCTGGAATAATAATTAAACAACATTTTTTTACAATTCCCTTATTTTTTATATCTCCCACCCATAAAGTAATCAACATATGAGTTTTAATTTATTAAAAACATTTCAAGTAATCTTAATTGTTCTTACCAAATCTTATCCTTTTATTTTTTACTACCCTTTTCTATACTTATTCTAGTTTCCCCATTCATTCTAAATATTTTGACCAAATCACCAAAATATTATTAGGAACATTGGTAGTATATTTATAGTTTCCACATTTATTCTTCTAAGTGACATCATTCTTATTTATTTTTTTATAGAACATTACTCTTCAAATTATTGGATTTGGAATCCAAGTTCTTCTCACTTTTATTACATGAAAACTTCTTGTAAGGGTTTTTGTTAACAACCATTTCCTTCTTGATTCCCATCATCCTTCTTTCATCAAAAACATTTGTGGTTTTTTTCATATAATATTTTTATATATTTCAAGATGTTTATGTAACAACCTTCAAACCACCATATTTTATAACATCATAGCTATTTTTAATTATTCAAAAACCCATTAGATGTTTTCAGATTTTAATTATTCAATGAATGTTTCTTCTTAATCATTATCTTTATACCACATGATATTTTCTTCCTTTATTTTTTTATTATGATTATTATACCAACAATAAAATTACCAAAGCCTAAATTTGTTACTACACAAACATTTACCCACAAATCTTGACTTTCTGATATCTTCTATTAAAAAATTATGTTCTTGATATATTTTTGGTCTATTTATGGGGAACCAATTATCATACTATATTTTCTATCCACCCAAGTCAATATGGTATGATTAATATCTCTTTTATTCATCCATACATGATTATGATTTTTTTAGAACCTTTAATTTTCATAAAAAATGATTTAGAAACATTTTTATGAGAAGGAATGGATTGTGCCTTTTTATTCATTGTGTATTGAGATATATTAAAAAAAAATTCATAATATTCTTTTCACATATTTGAGGTCTTTAAACCTTATAATCCCCTAGTAATTATTGTGTAGTAGCCTCAAATTTGTTCTTCTATAGTGATGTCTCAATTTGTGTCTTCTCAAAATTTTCCAACTAAACTTCCTATTCTATACATATCATATTGATGGTTCTTTTCAAATATCAAATAATAACTACCTTTTCTTCAAAAACATTCTTAACTCTTTCAACTTCCTCTCCATAAATATAAACTCTATTTTATAAGAAAGATTCATGTTCCACGGTTTTATTGAATTTTACTTCTAGTGGTAAATCATTACCCTTAATGACATTTTTCAACTCTTATTCAAGATCATGGATATAAAAAAACTATATTATCATAAATAAACATTACATTAATTTTTATAATACTTAATACATTACACAAATAGACACTCAAATACTATATTAGTCTAGTTCCTTTGGAGATATGGAAACATAAAAACTGGTACCTATGTAGACTATATCATCTCCCACTAGGTTCTTAATGACTATCACCCTTCATAGACATGTCATACATAATACAAATATTTATAACTTGGGGAAAGGAAACATAAAAATGGTTGAGATAAAGGGTTAAAAAAGTTGATATTTAAGCATAAACAATATCAAAAGGTTATGATAACGTGATTATGATCTTAGAAGATCATGCCATGAAAAAAATAATAAAAATGAATCATGACATAAATATTGGTAGTTCAGTGGACATGAATTATAAGGGATTCAAGAAAATAATTCATAAAATCATAACATTCAAATTAGACATTGAATTCTGGCATACACATAAGCATATAAAATTATTTCCCTAGTAGTAAATTCATCGTTGTCAATTATGTCTAATTAGTATGAGTTCAATCCCCATACCATCTTGGTAGTCATGGATCACTCTCATGAATATCTTAGAAGCCAAGGTTCACTCCAAATACCATCTTAGTCAAAAAAAATATTTACTGAACCAATTTTACTCCTCGTTCTAGCCACGTTCATCTCATGATATGTAAATATTCTTCCAATGCACCAAAGGGAGATATCAGTCCCACCAATCTCATAGTTAAATAATGCTTACGTGTTCCACCTGATCATAGTAAATCACATTAGAACCCATTAAATGAAATGGGTATAAAAAACATGTAATAAAATCATAACATATGGAAAAGAGACATGTTTTATAATCATTTTATCAAAATATAACCCATGAAAAAAAGTGGGTATTAAAAACATATAACCTGTGAAAGGGAAATAGTTTTCATAAAAATTTAACCCATGAAAGAGAAAAATGTTATAGAAACATATAACCAAGGAAAGATAAACCAGTTTCATAAATATCATATAATCAAAACATAAACTATCCAAAGAAAGAATATGAATGGAACCTTTGGATAATTTCCTAGAAATACAAGAGTAAAATCAATGAATGTCATCTTAGAATGAAAATAATTTTGATATATATTTTAAAAACATTTCATGAGTAAAATGTCATTTTATCATTAAACAATTATTTTTAAAAACTTAATCCTTATGAAAACCATTTCCATTGAAAATACTTTGAAAACATACAAATAAAGCTTGAAATAATTTTGAAAATATTTTTCATTGAAAACCTATTAAATATGCATGAAAATATTATGAAAACCTTATTTTTTAAAAATAATTTTAAAAATTTTTAAATAATATTTGAGATCATTTAAATATTTTCTTTTAATCCACCTTTTTTAAAACATATAAATGAAGCATTGAAAATCATTTAAAACAATTTTTAGATATATAATAATTTTTAGAAACACTTTTTATTTTAAAACCATGATTAAATAAAAATAAAATATAGAATATAAGGGAAAAATGGTCAAACAATTACCTTGTAAATTGATAAATTAAGAATCAAGGAAATAAAGGTCCTGACGGGGAGTAAGTCAGTACATGTCAACCATTCCTTTTTCACCTTAATTATTTCGAAAAGTGATTTGATTAGAAAAAGACAATAATATTCCATTTTAATAAAACTTTAAAAAATTAAAAAATGGTTATAAATGTTCTTTAAACCTAATAAGTTCATATTAAAATATTTTTGAAAACATTTTTTGAAAACACAATTTTCAAAGAATCTAAATTTCTGACCGAAAGGAGATATGAAGTTAAATTTTCATAAAAACATGTTATTAACTATATTAAGTACCAAATAGTTGAAAAATGGTACCATTAAATGAATATATAATTAATTACAATAGGATACGAAAATTAATGATAGTTATTGAGAGATTGATCATAATATTTTATCAATGGATGCATAATCATAAACAATATCGGTAAATAATGAGAATATTTCAATAGAATTTTACTACTTGGTAATTTTGAATCATACTACACGTGTTAGAATATAAAATTATATAATTTATAAAATATCATGAAGAAAATGAGATTCATGATATAAAATTTCAAAGGTAATTATATACACCTCATAAAATAATATAAGTGAATAACAAAACATGTGTCTCAAAGAAGACAAATTGAGAAAAAATTGTCTTACTTATTTGGAAAACTTTTAATGGTAAGACCACATGAGATAAAGTTACTCAAATGGATATTTATATACCCATAAATTTAATTATAATAATAATATAATAAATCCTTGTTTATTATATACACCACATATAATAAATAAGAGATGAACATGGCTGGTGTATCACTGAAAATAGAAGTGAGATTAGAAAACACTTACTACTTTAGTAACATTCAAATTATTATACCCATAAAATAATAATACCACTTAAATATTTTAATAAAATTTATGAAATTAAATTAATTATATAACATTTCATAGGGTATTATATACACCACACAAAATAAGTGATTGGTGAAAATGGAATCTATCAATACCCATAAAATCTCTCTATATAATAAATGTAAGTTTATTTTAAATATATTACATAACAATATTATTAAATCTAATAATATATATGATTTTATTATTATATTATATTACATTTTTATTAATAATTTCATGTTAACCTTAAGTTTCATGTAATATCCTTGTTGTTTTCATATATGTTCTCACTTTTTAATCTTGATATGATTACATAGATCATGATTTAATTATTTAATGAGTTTAAAACATTATATATATTAAATTTATATTCATTATATAAATATTTATAATAATATATAAAATATATAATTATGAAATGGAATACACTACTCAGGGAGATGGTAGGGCGTATGTATGTAATGAATGTTGTTTCCATTTTTGTTGTATTGAAATAAAAAATTAAATGATATATATATATATATATATTAGTTCTATTAGAATTATTATTTCATATCTATCATATAGTTTCACTAAAACCATCCTTGATACATTCTATGTAAAGTGTAAACGATTCACATTTATTTGAGGATGTGATATTCCACACTTCCACAAATGGGACGACAAAGCAGGTTTTTAATGTAAGAACGTTCAATATTTTTTAATGCTTTTATAACCAATTTCAAAGTGAAATTGATAAAAATGTCCTAAATTTTATTAATTAATGTATAATTGATCTAATTTAACGTTAAAACCAATTGAATACATAATTTAATATTATAAATAAATCAGAAATAAAATCAAGTCTGAATTAAATTTCAGTATTATTCACTATTCATCAAAAAATAAAACTTCCCAAAAACACCAAAAATTCACCGCCGTGAAATTTTTTTGTTCCAATTTAAAAAAAAAAGAAGATTATTTTTACAGATAAAAATTATAAAAGTTCATAAAATAATATTTAAAATGGATTCTCTATTAAAAGGCGGTAAAATTATCTATTAGAACAATACATTTTTTTACTCATAAAATTCAGTTTATTATTATCTTATACCTACAAAATCTATTTCATGATTATTTAAAATATTTATTAAATATATAAAATATTAATTTTAGAAATAAAATAATCAAAAGTGTTTTAAAATTATTTAGATAAAATTATATTTATACATAGATAAATAGTTTTCTTAGAAAAGTAATTTCTTTATTTTCAAATATTTATTACATTCACTTCTAGTAATTGATAACCAAAAGATTCATTTTATATACATGGGTAAATAATATTTTCAAAATTTTGTTTATTTTATTCATAAAATCCATTGCAACAGTTAGGTGGTAACTATAACAGTATTTTAATAATATTATTACCAGTATATTTTAGATTGAAAAAACTCAAACTTATGTGTAACACAAGCTATAGAATGGACTAAGTATTGTTTGAAATACATGTAAAACATAGTTTTGTATGTTCCCCAATAAAATATAAGTAAACCGTGTAGTTAAATCAGGACATGGTGTTTTGTATAGTGCAATTCATTCTTAGTGATCTCATCTAACAAACGATATATTCAGTGTTTTGTGAAATGAGAAATATCAAACGACTAAAGTAATTCAAAAAATAATAATTCAAAAAATATTATGGGGTTACATTATACCCCCCCCCCAATGAATTTATCCCTCAAAATTCATCTGGGTTATTGATTTTTTCATTCTTCAGAGTTCTTTTCCTAGAAAATCACATCTAAAAAGGGAATTCTAAATCTTCCTTTAAAAAGGAAAGTTAGAGACATAACAGTTACCCAAAGTAACAAATATCTAGGTTTACACATATATTGACATAGTTATGATGTGAAAACATGTACATGGATGGAAATCATAAATAATTATAGAGATTGATAAAGATAATTGATCACAAGAAAGTGGGTGGTCTAGAGAAACTTCACAATCAGAAAACCATAAAGTGAATAAGCATGAAATAGGTCATTTATATCATCAAGAATGTTGATAATATAATAAAATTTTATTTCAAGACCCTTTTCTTAGATTTTAATAATTTTTTTCACAATAATATATACATACATGATTTCATTCACTTTCATGAGTAAAATATCACCCTTTTCCAATGTCTTGACTAATTTCCACTTCACCCCTTTCTCAAAAAAGGAAGGTGATTTTTTTCATTCCTAAAGCACTAACAAATCATGATATCCATGATAACCCATCCCATATATCTAAAATTAACATCCACACCAATTATATAGAACATATTATCCAATATCTATAAATCCTCATGTGTTGAGATAATACTTTAATATTAAAAATGATTTTCTGATGTTTAATGTAAATATTCCATAAATGGTTAACCTTATAACACTTCCAAAATATGAAAAACCAAAAAATTATAAATAAGTTAATGAAATACTCTTAACATTTACCCCCTATATATAAAAAATTTTCTCTTGTTTTTCACATTCCCAATATGTGAATACCCTTTTTTTATATTCTCTCGAAACATGGTAATAACCTGAATTACCATAAATCCTTTCAGAAAAAATACATACTTCCTTATTTAGAAAATTAATAGATATATTTAATAAATCCGAGAGGTTATAAACTAAATCCATGATAACATATACCACTTGGTGAATAAAACTTTTATTTGTTCTGAGGTCATAAATACTGGACAATCCAAATCAATCATCTCTTTATGCAAGCTAAACCAATTCTCTCAATATCTTGAACACAACAAGGGTTACCTTACCTTATTTAAAAATATAAATTTTATAATTAAACATCACCATTCAAAACATAATTTCAATCCTTAATGAAAAACTTATATTAATAATACTTATATATTTCATGATACCTATAACATAATATATTAATTCCCAAATAAATACACTTCAATCATCCAATTATATTCTGAAAAATTTACTCAGGATTCAACATATAATTACTTAATACCCCTTTCCTATAATATGAAATATGAATCATGTCTTAAGGTTTCTCAAACTCAATCCATTTATTCTACTTATGTTTAATTTAAATAATACTGCAAAAACATCACATACCCTTAACATGTAGTTTGCAGTTTCTTTATATTTAGTAGTATAACCTGTACACATGAACCTTCTTGATTCTCTTAATGATATTTAAAATTATGAATTATATTTTCATCATTATAATACTTTCCACATCCAAAATATTTGATGTTAACCCCGTTCCTTTTGGTTCCCACTATTTTCTAAAACCAAAAAATATAGGGTGAGAAACACTTATTATAGCAGAAACCCACAAAATCATGAAAAATTAATTATAGGATGTCTAAATAAAGACACATTCTCAATCAATATTTGACACCTTAGGTTTATAATATTTTATTAATATTAATCATCTATTTAAATCCTTTATTATGGTTTGTAATGATTTTTTGAATTCCCAAAGCATATACCCCAAGAGTGTCATACAAGGTGTGCATTGTGGTCATTGTCATGTACCAAGTTACGCTTGAGTCGGGTATTACCCACCTTTTAGAAGTTTTTAACACTTGTTAAATCTATTTCAAATCACATCCACATTTAGTATCCAAATATATATATATTTTTAGTAATCCACTAACTTTATCTTTCACCAAAATTTTAGTACATTTTCCTGTACTTCTTTCTTACCCTTAGAATTATCCTTAGACATTTCCTTAAGGATATCTCTAAGGTTTTCTCATCCTAGTTTCAAAATGTTAACTAAAAATTCACTCTAATACCAACTATTAATTATATTGACATACATTAACATTACTTAACCTTTTTAGAATATTTAATACATTACAAAAACAGATTCCCAAAGACCTTATTTGTCTATTGCCTTTAGAAACATAGAAATATAAACACTCATACATACATGATCTCAATTATATCTCACTAGGTTCTTCATGAATATCACCATTTTGACACACATCATACAGAATACATATCTTCATAACCTCAGGAAGGTAAACATAAAAAAGGGGTGAGCTCAGATGCTCAGTAAGGGTAAAAAAATGAAGATATATAAGCATATACATGAGCATTAGGGTATGTGATCATGATAATAACATTTTGAGATCATTCCATACATAAAAATGATCATAAAAATTAATCACGAAATAAAAATTAGTATTATATAAGACATAAATCATGAGGGATTCAAGATCATAATCAATGAAATCAAAACATAGGAATAAGACATGGAGTTGTGGTACCCACATAAACATATAAAATGATTTCCAAATTAGCCAATGAAACATTACCAAGGCCATCTTATAAGTAATGTTTCACTCCCCATACTATCTCGGTAGTCATTGTTCACTCCCATGACCACATTTGTTGTCATTCATCACTCCCATAACCATCTTAGTGGACAATGTCCTTTAATAAACTGAGTTCACTCCTAGTTCCAGCGATGTCTATCTCATGAGATATAAATCTTTACCTAATGAATTGGAGGGAGATATAAGTCCCACACCTATCATAATGAAGTTACTCATACATATTCCAAAATATGATAATAAATAATATCATAACCCATGAAATGAAATGGGTATCATAAAAATGTAAAAATATCATAACATATGGAAATAGATGGGTTTTATAATCATTTCACCAAATTATAACCCATGAAAAGAAGATGGTTTCATAATCATATAAATTGTGAAAGGGAAATGAATTTCATAAACATATCCCATAAAATTTAAATTGGTTTCATAAAAATATAACCTGTGAAGGATTTAAAGGTTTCATAAACATCATCCCATCAAAACATAATGTATTTAGAGAAATAATATGAATGGAAACATTGTATAATTTCACAAAAAGGGATGTGTAACATCAATATATGTCATCTAATATGGAAAATAATTTTGTAATATCTTTTTAAAAAAATTATAGAGGAAAATATCATTTCATCTTTGAATAAGGATTTTTAAAACACAAAACCTCTTGAAAACAATTTTCATTGAAAATACTCTAAAAACATATAAATATGTCTTTAAATCAATTTGAAAACCTTTTTCCATGAAAAAATATAAAATAATCTCAAAAAAATTAAATCAATTTTTATTTCAAAATAATTTTAATACTTATAAAAGAATATTTGAGTTCATTTAAATGCTTTTCATTGAAAAAACCCTTTTGAAAACATAAAAAGGATGCTTTAAAAAACACATTAAAAATATTCTTAAACATAAAACCATTTTTGAAAAATCATTTTCATTGATAACCATTTTAGAATTAAAAAATCCATAAGATTAGGAAAAATTTTACTTTAAAAAATTCACTTATAAATGTATAAAGTAGGCATAAAGGAAATTCCAGTCAAGTTGGTGGGTATGTCTATATATGAAAAACATTATGTTTTCACCATAAAATTTTAGAAAAGTATGTTGAAGAGAAAACAACAAGAAAAATAATTTTAAATTTTTTTTAAAAAGGTGGTACATGGTTAAAAAAATCCTTTAATCAACATAGGTTAATGTTAAAATATATTTGAAAACATTTTTAGAAAACCTAGTTTTTTAAATAACATAGATTTCTTAACGAAAGGGGAAATAAAGTAATATTTTCATAAAAAACATTTTATTAATTATTTTGAATACAAAAGAGTGGTAAAATGGTTCCAATATATAAAAAATCATGAATTAACAAAGGATAATAAAATTTTTGTGAGTTCTTAAGAGATTTATTATAATATTTCATCAATTAAAGCAAAATCATAAACAATTATGGTAAACTATGAGATTATGTCAACAGACTCTTACCACATGGTAACTTTGAATTAGAATCCCCATGTAAGAAAATGAAATTATATGAAGCTTAAAATATAATTAAATGATGTATATTCATGATATAAAATTTCAAATTTCAGTGTATACACCTTGTAAAATAATATAGGTTTATAACCAAACATGTGTCTCAAAGTAGGAAAATTGAGAAAAAACTTTCTCACTAATTTGGTAACTTTTGAATGGTAAAACCCAATGAAATAAAGGAAATAAAATTTATTTTTAAATTCCCATAAATTTAATAGTAATAATAATAATAGAATAAATTCATGGGAAGTATACACACCCCATATATGAAATAGGAGGTGAACATGGCTTGTGTCTTATTGAAAATAAAAGTGAGACTAGAAAAACCGTACCGCATGGGTGACTATAGAATCATGATCCCCATTAAATAATAACATAAATTAAATATTTTAATATCATTAAATAAATAAAATTAATTCTACAACATTTTATAGGTCATTATATACATCACACAAGAGAAACGAGTGGTGAATATTTCATATATACCACAGAAATAAAAAGTGAGATCAAATTCCCTTACCTTTTGTCTTGACTATCTTCTTACTAATGAAAACCTCTTTTATAGTAAATATAAGTTTATTATATTCATATTATTGAACCATATTCTAATATATAATAAACTATATTATTTTTTATGAAATTATATTACCTTTTTATTAACAATTCCATGTTAACATTACATTTTGGTTAATATCTGTGTTGTTTTTCATATATATTTCTACTTGTTATTCTTGACTATCTTACTTAGATCATGATTTAAAGATTTAGATAATTTAATAAATGATATAAATATTATATATATTCAGTATATAAATATTTATAATAATATATAAAAGGTAAAATTATGAAATGAAATACACTGGTAAAGGAGACGGTAGGCCGTACGTATGCATGAACATTGTTTCTATTATTTTTTCATATTGAACAAAAGAAAAGAAAAGAAATATATATATATATATATATCATTATAGTGTAATTATCAAGTCATATATATCATATATTTTCAAAAAACCCATCCTTAATAACTTCCACTTAAAGTGTGAATGAATCACATCACTTTGAGGAGGCTATAGTCCACACTTCCTCATATAAAGTTTTTTTTGAGTAAAAGACGGATTTATTAAAAACGGATATCAGTGGAAGTACAAGAATGAAGCCATGACGGAAAGTGGTCTAGCCAGAGTTGGTTGTCATCAAGAGGGCCAGAGGCCTCCAACTGATGGGCAACATTGTTCCCTTCCCTTATGATGAAGGAGAAGGTGTATGATGTGAAACATTGACGGAGAGAGTGGATCTTCCAGATGAGGGGGCCAAAAGTTGAAGGTCGTCGTCATTAAGGTTGATGGAATTGATAATAATGAGACAGTCTGACTCAATGTGGATTTTTTCCCATCCATTATCTTTGGAAAACATCATCCCGGTGATGATAGCAGTGGCTTCGTCTAAAACGGACTCCCAAAGAGTGTGGTGGGATTTATGTTTGGCTACAATGATTTGACCAAAATGATCCTGGGCCAGCAGACCAAGGTCGATAGGACCATCCTTGGGGAGAGACACATCCACATTAATCTTGAGGATCCCTTCTAGTGGTGGACACCAATGAGAAGAAGGGGAAAGGGATACAAAGGGCTTCTGTTGTCCAGAGTGATGCTTCCAGCCCTCAATCTAAGATGATTCTCGTTCAATCCAAAAATTGGGAGGCCTAATGACATGGTTGAACACAACATCGTTACGAAAAACCCAAATGATCCAGGTCCTGATGCAAAGTGAGCCTGTATTAGTCGACGAAGAGGAAGATCACCAACTCCATAGGAGAGAGGGGAGGTCAGAGGCCAAATCCACTAAATTATCCACGAATGAGCCCCATTTGTTCCAAACCTCCTTTGCCCCTAGACATTAGATGATAGTGTGGAGGAGAGATTCTGGGACGTCTGGGCAGAAGGGGCAGAACATGTCATTGGAAAAATGTCAGAAGGCAAGGAGGCTCATGGTAGGGAGGATGCCCGAGCACACTTGCCACTAGAAGTGGCTGATTTTTGTGGGGAGGTTGAGCTTCCACAGCGATTTCCATGGCCCCCTTCCCTTTAATCTGACTGTGTATAAAGAGCAAGACGATAGCTGGATTTCACTGAATAGGCTCCTGAGATGTCATTGATCTAGAAGAGGTGGTCGGGGCCTGCATCTATAACATAGGGTATACTCTAGATAATCCTTTTTTCTCTTTCATTGAACCAAGAGTGAAGATTTTCCACACACCACCCATTCCCATGATTAGTAATAAGGCACCGGATAGTGGCACATTCATGACCTGGTTGGGATGGGGATGATGGCCGCATGTTGTACTTATCAATTATCCAGCGATTCGTCTAGATATTAACAGATGAACCATTCCCAATCCTCCAACCCAGCCCTCTAGCCAGAAGGCTTCGGGAACCCTAGATAGTTCTCTACAGGAGGCTGGGTCGGGGACTAGAGAGGAATCCTGGAAATCCTTGTTGGAGAAGTATTTAGAACAAAGAACTCACGCATAGATAGAGGATGGGTGGTTAATAAGGCACCATTATTGATTTTCCAATAGTGCATCATTAAAGTTAAAGAGGTCCCGAAAACCCATTCCTCCCCCAGATTTTGGATGGTAGAGACATTCCCAAGCAATCCAGTGGGTTTTATTCCTTCCATTGTTTTGTCCCCACCAGAATTTTGTTGTGCATGAGTAGATCTGGTTGACAACAATAGCAAGAAGCTTAAATAGGGACATAAAGTAGCTGGGAAAAGATTTTAGGGAAGCCTTTATGAGGGTTTCCTTACCGGATTTGGAAATTATTTTTCGGGTCCATCCTTGGATTTCTTTTCTCTATCCTATCAAGAAAATATGTGAAGATTTATTTTTTGGATTGGCCTATCACCGTGGGTATCCTGGGGTACTTATGATGCTTCTCGACCATATGAATGCTGGCATTGGCATAAAGCTCTTATCTTTTGGCAAGTGGGACCCCAGAGCTGAAGGAGACTTCTGACTTTCCATGATTGATTGTTTTCCTAGAGGCCCTCTCATACTTTTGGATCACACGGCCTGTAGCGAGGCACTCATTATGGGTTACTCTGGATAAAATAAGGAAATCATCGTCAAAAAAGGTGTGAAATATGTGGGCTTTCACAGTAGACCATTCCCCATGAATTTAATGAGAGGAAGCTGCCCTGGACACGAGGTTTGAAAAAACATCATCCACTAAGATAAAAAGAATGGGGGAAAAAGGGTCCCCCTAGTGAAGGCCTCAGGTTGGGGATAATCCATGGGTGAGAACCCCATTGACATTAATTCATAAATATACAGACAATACACAATTCATAATCATCTCTGTCCATTTAGAGTAGAAGCCCATTTTCAGCATCACGAATATGAGGAAATGTCATTCTACATTATCGTAGGCCTTGGTCATGTCCATTTTCCATGCCATGGTTCTATTTTAGTATATTTATTTATACTAAGGTTAATATATAACCACTGAATAATAATACTTTAGCTTATGGAGAATGAAAATAAAATATTAGAGCATGAGGAAATATGTTACATCTTCTTTTGGTGGCTCATCTTTGTTTGCACTAAGTGGATTCCTTGGTTGTCTTTCTACCCAAAGTAATCCATATAGGATTAAGGGAGGGATGTTTTGAGAATATTTAGTTATATTTTTTCTGATCTAAAGGTTTTTAGAGGTGGTAATCGGTGGGAGGGGTGAGTGCCGTTTTATAGTGGAGGAGTGGTATTCTTGTAATTTTGTGAAAATGAATTTTCCCACATTTTCACTATGAAAAGTGGCTCCAATAATGAACCAAATTCAATAAAATGGGGTATAAGGTCAATAAATGGCCAGAAAATAGATTTTGGAAAAGTGTATAAGATATTTTGTCCCACAAGTGTAATGTTTTATCCCTTGTTAAGTTAATTTTCATCTTAATTGTTGTAATTGATTTTAATAACATTCAAAAATATTTTGGATAAAAAATTAAGTTGAAATTATTATAAATTATAAAATATTTTGATTCCATATATAGAATCCATTTTTTAAAATTCATTTCACATTAGTGGAAATATTTAATTTAATTTTAATCCCACGGACGGGATAACAATGCGACTTTTAAAAGCAAAAAATGTTCAAAAGTTTTTTTATGTTTTTATATCCAATTTCAATGTTAAATTGATTATAATGAGCTAAATTATATTTATTTAAGTATAATTTATAGAAATTAACTTTAGAACCAATAAACAAAATAATTTAACCTTATAAATAAATTAAACAAAAATGCAGTTTTGAATTAATATTAAGTATTATTCACTATTCATCAAAAAATAAAGCTTCACAGAAAACACCAAAAGATCAAAATTATCTAATTTTTATATTCATATTTAAAAAATGAAGTTTATTTTTCTCAAATAATAATTATAAAAGAGTAAAAAATCAGATTTAAAATGGGTTCTCCATTAAAATGTGGTAAAATTACCTTTTATGAAAATACATCTTTTAATTGATAAAATTAGATTTATTCTTATCTTATACCGATAAAATCTGTTGGATGGGTATCACAAATATTGACAGAATAAATAATATTTAAATTTTATTTAGAACATTAATCAAGATTGATTTTTTATTTATTAAGATAATATTTTGTTCATGAATATAAAAATAGATTTCTTAGAAATGTAATTTCTTTATTTTAAAATAGTTCTTACATTCACTTATAGTAATTGATAATCAATGGATTGATTTTATATACATGTGTAAATCATATTTTCACAATATATTTAATATTATTTAAACATTACATTCTAACTTCTAGGTTGTAAATATAATAATATTTTAATAATAATGTTAATAGTATCATGTAGTCTAGTAAAACTCGACCTTGCACGTGACACAAACTATCTAAGGGACTCAATATTGTGTGTAATACAAGGAAATCATAGTGTGGTGTGTGCCGAAAGATAATCTATTTTTTTCATTTATCTCAAGATTGACATGTTTTTTCATATAATTTAAGCCACACATAGTTATTTCTCATAAAAAATCTATATTTAGTGCTTCGGGAAATGAGAAATATCAAAAGATTAAATTAATTTGAAAAAAATCCCAAATTCTCGGGGTGATACAGTGGATCTTTTCCTCTAGAGATATCTTGACTCCAAATTTCTTATTTAATTCCTTGATATATTTTTATAAACTTATTTCAAGATCCATATTTATTACTTTAAAGGATCAAACCTACCTAGATATATTTATACAATCAAAAAAAAATTATTTCATGTATATATTATCAACTTCTTATTCTAGTTGGATAATCTCTTCTTTAATACTCTGAAAAACTCCACAAATTAGGGAGACTATTTTTTGGAGAACAATGTAGAATATATCTTAAAATATCAACTAATATATCTTTTGAGCTTATAGATTGATCTCCATCATCACATATGCTAGGATATCCTTCTTGAGGACAATTTGTACAAGAATTTTCACATAAATATGATCACATAATATTATTAATTTACATGATATGTGAATTTTTTACTTCTATATAATAGAAACTTGAGCCACCAGCTCTTTTTTTTAGGCCTAATATATCTTGACTTATGGAAAGGCATGGAAAAACTGATACTTCCTCTTATTTAGAAAAAAAGGAACAACTTATGCTTTCTTTTTTCTTTCTTTATCATATTCAAAATACTCTTGGTAGATACCAAATTATTCTCATAGATAACTAAATATTCACTAAAACTAAACATAATTGATAAAATAAGAAGTAACCTCAAATATTAAAAAGAGAATAGCTACAATGTAGATAATAAAATAGTGGCTAGCCTCCTAAGATACCAATTTATAGGATTATATTGAGATATTATTAACACTGAGAGGGGGTGGATTAGTGTTAAGAACATTTAATATTTCAAAAACATTTTATCCATTTACCTATTGAGATATTAGGATCTCGATTCTCTTATTATCTTTTCCTTATTTCATTCAATTATATGAAAGTATTTATATGAAACCATGTAAATATGCAACATGATATTTTTACAAGGTTCACTACTCAATAATAGTATCCAGTACATATCTTATATGGTGTTGAATAGTTCAAGTATTCTCCACTATAACATTATTCCATGTATAGATTTTTGCATTGAAAATAGTACTTATAAATTGTGAGAACCTATATACAATAGGGGAAAGGAGACAATCTTCTTCCCTAGACTAGTGAAAACTTGGTCCAACATTGCATATCATTACTAGTCCTTTATAATACCATTGCAGATAGCTTCAAACTTCTTTTAAAACATTATAATAATATGAATAATTCCACCAATTGATCCTTCAATAAAATTTCATACTATTTCCTCATTATTTTTCACTCTTTGTCTTCTGGGAATAACTTATTCTTCACTTTTTTACCCAACAGTAGTTGAGAACTTTTCCTCTAATTCTTCCATCTAGAATTTGTACATCATATTTCTCCATCAGATCATGTATGTCCGATGTAGTTCATCTAGTGATGTTAGGTGTAAATTTATTCTTCTTATATATAGAAGACTGAAGGTTTCTTTTCTTTTCTTATTATTTTTTAATTTTTTTCCTTATACTTTTTGTCTAGTGATGTTCGTATAATGATAGGTTTATAATTTAACTACGTCTACTACATTTTTTTAGTATTTCATGGTAATGAAAATCTATCTTTTATGTCATCAGCCTTTCTTCTTCTTTTCCTTACATACATGTTCATCTAAAATTTTCCATCCATTGAATGTTCTTCTTATGGAAGTTTATATAATCAATTATTTTCTCCATCCAATGATTTCATTACATTCAGTGATTTTAGCTCTATTTGACTCCCCCTATTATATTTGGTACCAAAACATTGACCCTAATGAGATTCCTCTCATAATGCTCAGTCATAAATTTCTTATGGCATAAATCCTTCAGCACTTTAGCTTCTTCGCACATGAATAGTACACACACATTTTCTATACCATTTCACCCCTTTATATAGGTGTTCTTGAAAATAAAAATACAGGAACTCAAACAACTTTTCCCACCAAACATAATCATTAATTTCAAACTTACCACTCATTTGATATCACTGTAACTATTTTTAATCAGTTTTGGAACATTTGAGAGTTCAAAAAACATGCTCAAATTTCAACAACTACTATTTTAAGGAACTTCTTCATACATCGTTAACTATTATATAATCGTAAACTCCATTCGTGATTATTGAAACATTGAAATATGAACTTATCATTACAAAAAAATTATCATTATGAAAATTCAATAAATAACTTCACTTCTCATAACACTATCTATAAAAAAAAATTAACTAGAATTGACTAAAGAGTTTCTCTGTCCAATGAGAGTCCTCATGATGATCCAATAAAACATTGTAGGAAAATTTTTGAATTCTTATCCTAGAAACATTCTCTATTTGATTCCTTGAATAAGAGACCTTTGATCAATTTCTTAGTACACAAAATTCATTATCTAATGATCTTTAAGAAAATAAAAGTTCAACTAATGTCACCAAATATAAATTTGTGTATAATGAAACATTTTTCAATTATTTCTTATCATTTCAATACATCGTATCAAAATGACTTCTTCTACTTCTTTTGAACTTCAACATAATTTATTTGATCAAAAAAAAATAAATGATAAACACAATCATTATAGTATAGAACTTGTACATACAAAGGAATCAAATTGATCTTTATTTTGAAATTTTATATTTTATACTTCCCTATGGTGCATCCTAAATTTCATGAATTCATAAATGTGAAGAAAAATTCCTATGTCCATTAAATCCATTGAAAACTATTTTATTATTCCTTATGATGGATTTTTAAAAATATTTAAAATTTCATTATCACATCACCTAAAAATTATTTATGAGGAAACTGCACATAAACCTCGAAATAATTTTCTAATTATGTTTCATAGAAACTTTAGATCTGTTTAATACCTATGAATTATTCATCTGATGGAATTGTTAGTGTTTTTTATATTCTCATCCATCCAATAGAATCTTATACATATGTTTCACTTCTTTTCATCTATTCATATTTCCTTTTTAAAATAGTTCTTAATCTGAAGTACTTGAACAGATGAATTCATACCAAAACCCCTTTTATAACTTTTAACTTTATACAGAAAATAATTTGATCTTTTCATACAAGATATTTATCAAAAAAATATTCCTATGTATGTTTCTTCTTGAGTAATTGATGTGATATTACATTATTTCTTCTTTATTTTACTCAATTAACTTTGTATAGATATTCTTCCAAAACACAATCACAAGGCATTTTGATACTTAAAAAATGACTAACACATCACTTAGAAAAACCTATAATATGTTTTTTCAATCATAATTTTTGTGATTAAACCAATGAATATAGTTATTAAAACTATATTTTTCATAATATTTACAAAATGAAATGTTAATTTGATGATATCTCTTTCTCTATTCATTTTTCCCCACCTTCTTTATTTGGTAAGCTTCTTCTTAAAATATTCATAAGACAACTTCATCTTATAATTATTCACAAACTTATTATGGGAAAATTTCTAAGGAAAATTCATCGGACCATTTCCAATTTCATAAAAAAAATCATCCAATCTTTTTCACTTTATAAATAAATGGTTATCTGGTCTTTTTCAATTTTTTCATATGTTCAACCTTCCAAAAATCTCATGTAAACCCCTTAAGAAAACCTCACCAAAATTTTAATGTTAATAAAAAACATGCTTTTACAGAATCATTGTACATGTTTAAGACATGAAGAAAAGTTCACAAATCATCCTAATTAGAAACTAAAACTCTTCAAAATAACTTCCTTAGGAAAACAAGACTTGAGAAACTTTTTTACTTTATCCATGATTTATCAACATTTTTACTTAGTATGAATACTTCAACCAAATATTCAGAGTCTTATTCTTTAAAACATTTTAAAAAGATGAATATTTAGTAAATTATTATTTCTAACTTATTCAAAATATTGAAATTAATTAAATATTTCTATTTCACTAAGAACCATTGATTAAAAATAAAACTCAAACATAGTGTTGGACCACCATCCTCAATAAAAGTAAGTGACAAAGGACTAACTATAATGTTGGTAGTTTGAAGAGGTAGTTAAATTGGTGAAGAAACTAAGACTATTATAGGAATAGTAGAAGGAGAAATCCCTATAGTGATAAAAGTTCGAAGAGAATACTCTATTGGTTCTATAATCTGTGAGACAATTCTTCCACCATTCTCCAATATCTGAGTGAATCCAATATTCTCTACCATAAATATTATTTACAGTGGGGATAACTCCTTTACCTAACTCACCTACTAATTTAATTAATTATTAAAAGTATGTAAGCTTATGTTATGAACAAAAAACATTAAATGAGAATTGAGATAATTTTTTTATAAATACTATAAAGGAAATAATTTATAACTTTGGTAGTAGTTTTAAGGACACTTCTAACCTAGTTTAAACATTATCTAATATTTTTATAGATGTTCTCACTATCAGATTTTATTTTCCAAATATCATCCTAATGATAAGGATATAAATCACCCAATACCCTATACTTCTCCTCTCAATCAATACTTCAGAGTAGATTTGCAACAACCCTAGTAGGCATATATGGATGAGGAGATATAGAAGAAGAAGAACGGGTAGAGAAAGACTTAATACTTTTAAGGAATAATTGATTACTCCTGGTCAAGTCTATACTCATATCCCCCATGTAAGAGTGAAGAGAACTGGTGTTCTCAACTAGATTTCTATTATCCACTTCCAAATATATCAGTCATAGAAACATATTTTTTTTGTGAGATACAATAAAAGATACAATAAAATATATGCTATCGTGACTAAGATAGGTAAAATATTAGGAAATATATCAAGAGAACCAAAAATATCATCCATTACGGTAGCCAAGTTATCTCGGTTCAAGGTACATGAATGAGGAGGAGTATGAGTAGAATGTATCTCATGTAAAAGTGAAGGATCATACTGGTACATAACAACATATTTATCCGGAAATGAAATAGAAATAATATCTTCATTATTCCTAGTAGGTTAGACATAAATAAAAGCCTCAATAATATTTTCCTAGTCAATATTTTCTATCCAAGATCCCTTAGGATCCCTCTAAACATCTGAAATGGTAGGTTCAATATAATTGCATGGACCACCACTATCATATCCATCATAAACTAAATAAAAATAGGCCAAGACAATAACAGCTTACCCAAGGGACATATCTCCCTTATATGGTTAATACCCTATATCAGATATCATTGGACTCTCAATAGGTTTCCCAACTAGAGAAATCTGAGGGTTATTATCCCAATATCCACTGATAGTCTTACCGAACTCATAAATATTAATGAGGGGATTAGTTTCATTATCCTAATCTTAACAATTGACATCATATAAAGATTTATTATCTAACACAATGAAATCCTTTGGACTCTCCAAAGAAAAACCCTTAAAGTAATCAGCATTGGAAATCTCAGTATCTGAAACATCATCATTTTACAGTGTAATTTCAAAATAGGGTAAGGAAACAAGATTGTCTAGGGGTATATATGAAAAAAATTTCATCCTAAATATATCTAGATCAATCCATGATTCAAAAAACTAAAAACATATTATTCATCTTTAACCACATCTTCTATAGATTTTTCCACAACATCAACATTAGACTCAACCACCTCTTCATCATAAGAATATTCCACCTCCTCATCTGGTTCTAGGTTAGGATCAACCAAATCCTTATACTTGGTGGGACTCTTAATTGGGTTAACGATATCATA
Source organism: Viscum album (assembly GCA_963277665.1). NCBI lineage: Eukaryota > Viridiplantae > Streptophyta > Magnoliopsida > Santalales > Viscaceae > Viscum > Viscum album. The sequence goes on along the minus strand of OY728127.1, from coordinate 1,404,212,023 downwards.
GAATCTCTCAATTCAACCACCCACATATTTAACTAATTATTACATTTTACTTTCATCCTTCTACAAGAATAATGGTTAATACATAAACCACCAAACTAGGTAAATTATTTTCCCATATGGACAATCCCTCTCACTTCTATTATAGAAGATTCAGATAAATATGAGAATTATATCTTGAAACAAGATTTCATAATTCCATAATATGAACCATAATGTATCTGTAAATCTTTATCTTTTAACCACTTTTAATAAAATACATAATGAATATATCTTGATACACCAACACACTAAAGTCCCCATTCACAAGACAAAACATATTTTGGTTGAATTTAAACAGAATTCAACATTCCCCATCAAGATACAGTACAACTAACCTACTTAATGTAGCATCCCTTGTAAGATCCTTAAGGTAATCATCAAAAATTAAGTTCATATGATCAATAGGATAAGTACCTGGTTAATCCTTGTATATTCCCTTATGAGGAAAATCTGATCACTTTTCTTAGTACTTCGAAGAGAACATGAGTTACTTTACATCTACCAATATCCTAATAAAATTTTTATTATACCCAAACACAAAATAAATATACTAATAAAAATCTTGAACAAATCCCCATGATAATGGTTGATTATTTTCTAAGAACCACATAGCCCAACCTTGATCTTGAATAACATTCCAAAACAGTGGCTTAATGATTTCAACCAAGAGGCATATATTTCCTTCTCGGGAACAAATATTCAAGATAAAATAAGAGTATTTAATTGATTTATAGATCATCATAACACTTATTTATATTTATTTAGAGGTTTTTACTTGTCTGGAGAACCAGAAGCATGTTTTGTCTTCAAAATTATAGCAACAATGAGGAGATTAAAGGATGATGGTCTATGGTTGAGGTTCAAGAGAGAAATGAAGAATTGATTTTAAGGTGTTCAAGTGATAGAGGAATCAATTTAGACTCTTAATAGGTATTCTGTTATTTATTACATCAATTAATTTTATGTATAACAATTTTAACACTTGAGCATCAATTATTATGATATTTCCTCTATAAATAAATAGTATCACAATACACAGAGTTTTATTAAAGTATGTGATTAAAACTGAAACTCTTAAATTTTATAAATTTAATTATATTTAGTAAATTTAAAATTTTTAATCCGAAATTCATAGTTAAATTATTTTATTAATAACACAATTAAAATTTTTTAATCAATTTTATGGTTGAAATTGGTATAAAAACATTTTTATACGTAAAAAGCAATTTTTCAGAAAATAATGTTGTTCTTTGGGTTTTGGGTTTTTATCTTAAATTAAATTCTACCACCTCTAAAAATTAAATCTAGAAAAATGGATTCTATATTTGGAATTAGGATATTTATTTTTGTTTAATAGTACCCTTTTACTTCTACAAATTATGAATAACAACTATTGTAAAATTTATCACATTGGTTAATGGTAAATAGAGTAATTAAGATTAAAAATAATGTGATAAGGCATTAAAAATGACCCAACACTTAACTTTTTTGTAGTGGAGGTAATTAATTCGTCCATATCCATCCAAAATTCTAATATATGGAATTCTAATTCCATTTGACCTGGGTAATTACATTTATATTATTTTAAGTAAAGAAAATTTCAAAATTTTACTCTCTTTCTTTTAACTTATTTTATATATTTATAATAGGATAAAAATATGTTGTGAATAAATATAAAATATTATTTTGAAAATAATTTATTTATTTTTATCAAGGTAATTTATTTTTAATTAATAGTGATTGAATAATTATTATAAATTCACACATAGCGCTGATATGGTATTTATTCAATTAATAGAAAAACAAAATAAATGACTTTAAGATTTGTTTAATTAAAATAATTTGGAAGATTTATAATGTCCCACAAATTTTATAGACAAATATAACATATTATTAATTTTTTAAATTATTATATTCATATTCAATCTTTTTCTTGATGTTTTCAATGTCAAATTAAATTAATAGTATCAAAGATGGCATTAATGGTATTTTATGAAAATAACAATTTATTAAATTATTTAAAAAAATTAAATAGGACAATGAGGATAATATACGGCCTAAAATATCATCATTTATTCATTTATTGTACAATTTTTCTTATATAGTAACATTATTATCCCTTAAAGTTTATAATTATTTTATATTTAAGTAATTATTAAAAGGATTAATAAAGGGTTATAAACAAAGATATAAGGTTGGAAACATCATATAAAATTATCCAAATTTTATTGGATCTGATTATTTTGACACAAAATATTATTATCTCTAAATTATATCATTTTTTATAAATTTGGGAATGATAAAAAATTATATTAATTTAATACATTAATTAATTTCAAGAGAGCCCCTCTCCTCACATGTAAAAGGGAACCCAATCTATGTTAAATTTACACCACATTGAGAAAACCCAACCTATTTTTCTTCTAAACATTCTTATAAAATTTATATAGGATTTGGTATTTCCAAAATACCAACTATATATCCCTTAAGAGGATATCTAAAGGAAGTCTATTGAATAAAATTTAATTATCATTACCAACTCTTTCAAATATTATTCCTCTTTTAATTCATATAAATATGTTGTTCCCATTATAAAATAATGAATAGAGTATCACCAATATACTTATATGTATTTACTATTATGTTCAAACCATTTTCTACTTCTTTTCCATCCTATAGAAATAGAAAATGTCACTCATGCGTACATATGGCTTGACGTCTCCACGTAGCGGTACCATTCGGTTTTCATCATCGTTTTACTTATATGTCTATAAATTAGTAAATAATGAATATATATTATATTCATGATATAATTATATATATGGAATTATAATATCATAAATAAATTATTCCCTAAAAATAAATTTCAAAATCACAACATCATTCATGCATACATGAATATCATATAAGATTCCTTTAATGAAAATATAAGAAATCCCAAACTCCTGTAATAACCCCAAAACCACTAAAGTTTTATCACATTGTTATGTTCCTCAAACTATTTTAACATTGAAAATGAAAACATCATTCCAACTCCTGTAATAATCCCAACTCCACCTTTTGATGAGGTGAATTTTTATTCCATGCCCATATTTTTCAATATTATTTTACCAAATAAATTTTTATTTACCAAAATGAAATTTTAGGTTTTCCTTGAAGTTTTAAATGGTTTTAAATTTATATATATAAAATTTTCCTAAAGGTACATTTTTTACTTTTTTATAAAAAAAAGTCAAAAGAAATATTATTTTAATATATATAGCTTTAAAGGATTTTACCCTACCATAACTATTTAGTGATCTTAGATTATTCTATGTGCTTTCAATGATTTTATTAAGAAAAATAATTAATTAAAGAATATCTTAATATTTATCTTATATTTCTCTTATTTCTCCAAATTTCATTATTTTATGACAAAATTAATATTTTGGATGAATCAATGGTCATATTTTATCTCTTACTAATTTTTTGGTCATTAATTTTATCTTGAAACATTCACTTTATTGGGATCATTGGACATTAAATTTATCTTAAATATCAATATTCTTTGTATCATTTTTATTATTACTTCCTAAAAAATATACCTTTTCTATATATGATGGTTTACTATGAACGTTATTTGATTGACTGCAGAAATATTGATATTTCATATTTTTTACTCAATACAAAAAAATTATTGATAAGGAAAATTGTTCACAATGAAAATTGATTATTCAACCTGTGAGTAATCAATTGGATATGGAGTGATAGGTGGAGCCCATACTTATATATCCCCATGATACATCAATAGATCTCATGAGACAAACCCGTTCATTAACCTTATTGAATGGGTTTTGGTGTATACCTTACCTTGGTTTAAACTGTCTTCACACAAGGGATTGGTGGTAAAGATGTCATGATGTTTGAGATAATGTAATTTAAAATAATGTATTTACTTCATTGAGAATTCAGTTATTATTATCAATGAGATTATTATATTCTATATTATACATGGATTTATTCTATAATCAAGTTATAAATTAAATGGAATTTGTTTTCATCTATTTACATATACATGTTGATTATGTCTTATTTACACATAGTAGATTCCTTTGAACTCAACCCTTATTGAGAATTTTAGTCCACCTTTATTTATTTCCTTTTTCTAGTATAAGAAGAATTATCATTTTAATGTGTTTCAAGGATGTCAAACATTTTATTTTATTATTTTTTATATTTTATTTCCAATATAAAAGTTGAATCATGTATTTATCTCATTATTAATGAATAATAAACTAATACATCCTTTTAGAATATATCTCTTATATCTATATCCAATGCAATAAATTAGATATTGACTTTGTGTTATAACAGTTTTGGTTATTACAGTTTGTATTAGAGTAATTTTAGAGGAATATTTAGGAAATAGATTACGGGAAAATAGATTGGGGAACATAAACATGTGATAAACGTCAAGTATATGCCCAATTTTGAGATAACATCATAAAAGTTTTGGTAAGGTAGAGATAATGTGGTTTTAATACCTATAAATCAATGTCTGGATAATATAAGTGGACATGGTTTCGGAATAGATGCATCTCGGGGTAATAACCCCAAAAAGGGTTGGTTGAGTATATCTTGGCCATCATTTTAGTGAAGGGTTATTGTACCCTTACTAAGTACCTATTTTGAAACACCCAAGGGATATTATTTAGTAAATTCACCTTTTCATTATAGATTACTATGAAATATTTGTAAATATATATTTGATTTAAATATATTTCCAAATAAACCAAGTTTATGATTTTGATATTCACAATGCATAAATTTTCAATTTATGTTAAGATTTACACAAAAATTAGAATTATATATTATAATTTAAAATTTATAATGTTATGATCTAATCCATTATATTCTATTGATTGTAAATGTAACCTATTAGAAATAATGGAATAAATATCTAATTCCAATGTATAAATTTATCAACTAATTAATCCAATACAACAAGTATTGGAGCTAAATAGGTCATTTTCATACTAGGGATGTTATCCCAGTTTATGACTGATAACCTTAAACATATGGAGGAACATAATTTCCCACAACATGATACACTAATTTTGGATCATTTCATGAAATGTAATACTTGATATTTTATTGTAACTACTAATGAACTGGTCACTGAGAAATGGATTAAGTCCCTTGAAAAGATATTTCTAGATTTGGGATGCAAGGAATTGGAAAAGGTTATGATTGAAATATATTTTCTTAAAGGTGACTCTAATAAATGGTGATTTTTTATCTAGAATAATATATATTAATAAAAATAGAACATGTGGAATACATAGATTCTAAAGTAACATTCTTCAATAAATATCTACCTTATGAGAAATGAACTAAAATAAATAGAATGTTCCTCAACTTAAAGAAAAAAGAATAAGAATTTCTTGTGGAGTCTGACACTAACTTTAAATGACTATCCAAGAGTTCTATGGATTATATACATAATGAATAAATCAATATTGACTATTTCATTTAAGGTATTAAGCCTAGTTTCTGAAGTGCATTGGTTTCTCTAACCTTTTCATCATATGATTAAGTATTATTATGTTCTATAAAAACAGAGACACAATTTTCTAGAGACTGTATATTCAAGGTAAATAAAGAAAATGAGAGTTCATCTGAAAAATAAGAAAAGTTTAATTCAACAATTAATAAGAAGAGGGTTAATAAATTCTCATCTTGTGAAAATTGTGGAAGTAAACATCCTAGAAAATTCTTGAAGGCCACATGAGTCTATTAAAAGTATAGAGATAAGGGCCATATGGATTTTGAATTTAAGGGAATTAATATACCATTATTATTCAATGTATCAACTATAAATAAATCGTTCATTTTTCAAAACATTGTCTAAGTGTCAAGTTAACTTACCATCGAAGAGGCTTAGGGGATAAGGTCAAGTCGATGTTATTACTACAGTTCAGTTTAAAGTTAATAAAGATGTTGTGGACGGTACTTTAATTATATATTCAAATTAAAATAATAATTTATTTGATTCTATATCTTTTTACTCATTTATATCTAAAAATTGTTCAATAAAATTAGATATTTTCCTAGAACCATAAGAAGTGAGTTATCAATTAAGACTTTTATTGGAAATATCACTACAATAAGTATGTTTCAATTAGTTCCCATTAACATAGAAAATTATGTACTATTTTTTTAATTTATTATTATAACTATGGTTTACTTTTATATAATCCTTAGCATAGACGTTATTTCAAAATATAATTAAAAATTTATGAAAAATGATAAGGAAATTATAATTCATGATGAAGATATATAATTCCTTTTATATAGAGGGGATAATTATTCATCTATGTCATGTCTACATCCACCTCCAATAGTTCTTCTTAATGATATTCTTGGGGAAGAAGTGCTGACAAAATCTATACATGAAAATGGTATTATTTTTATTGAGGATGTACATATTGTATAAGAATATGTTATTTTATTTCATGAGGAATTACATAGAAGTCAAAGAGAATGTGTATTTGAGTTTTCAATTGATTTAATCTTTGGTGCAAGACATATATTATAGAATCCCTATATAATGGCCACTATGAGATTAGTGGAATATAAGAAATGAACATAATAGTTTTGTGAAGGAGGATTTATACACAGTAGTGTTTCACCATGGGGAGCCCATCACAACTAAAAAATTCACCAACGGCCACAGTTTGAAACCATGGTTGTAGGCCTGAAAACCATGGAAATAGCATATGGCCATGGTTTTGGAAAATTGTGGCCACTATCACTATGGAAGTAGGCCTTACCTAATTCCATGGTTTTAATCATGGGAGTATGGGCCTAGTTCCATTGTCAAACAGTGGCATTAGTCGTCCTCTTTCTATGGTTTTAACCATGGTAGTAGGCCCCTAATATCACAATTTTAACAGTGGCGATATTATTTATATGGTATAAAAAAATAAATTCAGTTCCCCCCCCCCCCTGCACCCCCATTCCCCCTAGGACAGCCCCCTTGCACCCCTGTGAACACCCCCCGGACATCCCCCTTGCACCCCCTTGAACACCTCTTACACCCTTGTGACACTAGGCATCCCCCTTGAAGTCCAATGAACACCCCCCTGCACCCCTATATACCCCATTGAACACCCCCATGCACCCCCATGCCCCCTTGGATAGCCCCTTGCACACCCTGAATAGCCTCCTTTCACAACCTAGAACACCCCCTACAACCCCATGTCCCCCCCGGACTTCCTCCTTGCACCCCCTGGCGAGCCCCTTGTACCCCCTTGAACACCCCCAAGCACCCCCTTGAACACCCTATACACCCCCATGCCCCCTAGACTGACACCCCCTAGACACCCATGCTCCTTGCACCCCCCTCTTGAACAAGAACCCCCCCCCCCCCTGACGCACCCCCTGGACACCCCCCTCGCAATAGCCCACCCCTAGACAACCCCCTTGAACACCCCCTACAGTAGCCCCCCCCCTGTAGTATCCCTTCCATCCCCACCACCTACAAAGACCTCACCCCCCCCCCTCCTGGACACCCCCCTCCCACCTAAACACCCAATCCCATGTGGACATCTCCCCACCCTACTGGATAGCCCCCCCCCCCACCTAGGCAGCAACCCCCACTGCCAGTCCCCACTGCCTATTACCCATCCCCCCCCCACCTGCGAGTTACCTCACCCCCACCGACTAGTTCCCTCCTACCAGTCCCCCCACCACACCTTGTCCTCCTCCTACCAGTCCCCCCCACACCCCCACCCACCCTGCCCCTTACACCTCCTCCCCCTGCCAGTCCCCTCCCACTACTAGTTCCCCCCTCCCCCTACCAGTTTCCCCTCCCCCTGCCAGTTCACCCCTCCCCTGTAAGTCTTGCACCCCACCCCCCTCCTCCACCACCCACCCTACTAGTTTTCCCCTCCCCCTTTCCCCTTCCAGTTCCACTCCCCCCTACATGCCCCCTTTCACCCCCTGCCAATCCCCCTTGCAACCCCTGCTAGTCCCCTCCCCACTGCCAGTTTCTCCACTCCCCCTTCGAGTCCCCCCCACCCCTGCAAGTCCACACACCCCTACTAGTCTCCCCTACCAGTTTTCCATCCCCCCAACCCTTACCAATCAACCTCTACCCTACTCCTACCAATCCTACTCCCTACTAACATCCCAACCCATTGTCTTGTATCAGGTTAGAGGATCTACTAACCATTGGTGAAATATTCCAAACACTAAATATATTTCATGGGTTGAAAAACAATGTTACAAAATGATAATGAGTTACTCTATTTATCAAACAGAATATTGATATGGTACTCACTATCCAAATTAAATTATACATTAAATATAATTACATACTAAGAGTTAAACAACTCCAAATATAAAAAACACATAATTGAACTTACATGAGTCTCCCTATGAGAAAAACTATCAAAGAAGTCAGGAACTACCTCACTAGTACCTACAACACATGGTAGGATATAGTAGTGCTCATCCCCTAAAATTATGGTAAAACAAAACATCTTATAAAAATAAAAAAGAATATAACTCGATAAATAAGAATAGTGTAGTCATATAACAAACAATAATTGAATAAATGCACAAAGTATAGGAAAACAAAACTGATCTTCAACTAAACTAATTTTCAATGGATAAACAATATTTCATGTTCCAATCCATATATATTCATACGGTAGGTTCTCATTTGGATTTCCTTTGACATTTTCTATAAATATCTACGATGAAGTCATTGTCACAACGTTCATCCATAGATCATTGGAAGAAGTTATAATTCTGAAAATTCCTTGTGAAATAATCTTCCCACTTACAAAAATCATGATTGGTTCATCATGGAGGAATTTTATACCATAAGGAAGGAAAAAACTAGTTTTGGACATGGTGAAGATGGAGAAGTATCCAGGAAGGCCACACCCATCAAAGAGTGCATTATGATGGTCATGATGTAATTATCATGTTCTTGTTTGAAATAAAAATTCCAATACGGTCATGGGAGTCTCTGTAGTGATCATCTAGAATACTTGTGTGAAGAAACATAGGAAAAATGGTCATAGAATATGACATGGTTTGAGGGGAATAATTAATTTAAGATATATATCCTAAGAAGGATTGTATGGGATGTAAAAAAACATAATGTTTTTGTGATAGATTTTAATTTTTAGCATGTTTTTCTTTTAGAATTCACCTTTATTCTTTGTTTATATATTTTTATAAATTTTATAATGTATAGAATTTTGATTATTTTATTCTTACTCAATCTTCTTAGATTTCTAAAACCAGTTTACCAATATGATTAGACAATATTTGGGTGCACAATCTTTCTTCTTCTTGATTGTATATTCCTTCTTTGTAAAAACTATTTCCAAACACCCCACTCCTGGACACCCCCTCCTCCTGGAACCCCCCCCCCCCTCCTGGACACCCATCCCTCCTAGACAAACCCTTCCCCACCCTCCAACCCTCACCCACTATAGTAGCCCCCACACCCCACTGCAGCATCCCCCACACCCTACTACGACCCCCTATAGCAGCCATACTTCCCCTTACCCCCTAGAATCCCTCCTACCCCTGGACACCCCCAACCCCCTATAATAGCCCCCACAACCCCCTTCCACCCTCCAACCCCCACCACACCCCCCTTCACCTCCAATATCAGCCCTCCTACCCCTTCCCCCCCCCACAACACCCTGTAATAGCCCCCCAACCCATGGAAACCCCCAACCCCCTATATCATCCCCCTACCATTGTCCACCCCCTATCCCCCACCACACCACACTACAGTAGCCCCAATTGTGAGAAAAACATATACACATCTTATATAGTTAAGGAATTAGATGGAATAAATTAATGAATTGGTAAAATAATCCTTCAATACTCCACCCTCAAGCAAAAAATTTTAAGGATCGCCTGAACCTATATCAATCCCATCCAAACTTATGATGGCTTCAACATGAGATTTACTAAAATAAAATTAGTCTAGGGAAAGCAACTTCCCTTCAAAACTTTACACCAAAGGTCTTTTGGTTTATACAGAAGATATCACCCTTGATTATCCAAAATAACTAGATTAAATGCGTTAATATCTTTTAACCAAAGTCTCACACAATACCTCTCATGACACATAACTTCCCACTTAACCTAGTATAGAGTTCTTCTAAATGGTTCTCCTCCCCACCAATAGTTATAAATCAAGTTTAAAAAAATCAAAAATGGATTTAGTAAAAAATGAATTCATATTATAATAAAAATAATCAAAGAAAATGACACTGTGTAGATTCAAATTCTCTTCCCCACCTTGGGTAAAAGTTTTCCTTTATATCTATAAATATTATTATCCACATACTCCTTAAACCAGTGAAAAGATTCCACATGTGACCAACATATAATAAGTTGAAAGCCTGTATATTTTTCATAATAAACATGAACAAAACCTCAACACACAAAACAAAAAAGAAATGAAATAACAAAATATAGGACATATTAATATGATTCACTATTTATTTACCCATTTTCTTCTCTCTTCCTGTTTCTCACAATGATCTCCCCATTCACCACCCCAAAAATAAACCCAACCTTTTTGTCCAATTTCAACAAATCCAGTTCAAGATTATCAAGGAGTACTCTCTACATAGCAGCAGCAGTAAGATATTTTAGTAAAATATGGGAATTATATATAAACTAGACATTAGAGGATCCGAGCTTACTTTTATCTTCTCATAGAATTCAAGTCATAGGTGAAATAAATCTTCAATAAATTCAAGGAAAACAACAGCGTAAATACCTAAAAATCATCATTGAAAAATGAAAAATAGTATTTGTGAGTGAGAATACTTCACTCTAGTGTACCAGTAACGATGGTCTCCCTATGGTGAAAAGCTGAGTGTTCTGACACATAACCAAATAATTGGGAAACCTTCACCTCCTTTACAAAATTCCTCTTGAAATAGGAGAAGAGAATCTCCAATTTCCTAGCTTCAAGCCATCGACCATTGACAGAATTGATCATTGAAGGTATTAAATTAAAAATAGTATCAAAACTTATTTCATAAAGACATTGTACTTTACAAGCTTATAGTTCTGATCAAGGTAAGTGCCAGCCTACAAGTCCCCCCTGCCCCTGCCCCTACCAGTCCCCCCTACCCCTGCCAGTCCCCCTTTCCCTTGCCCTTTCCAGTTACCCACCCCCTACCAGTCCCCCATACCCCTGACAACCCCCACTTCCCTTACCCCTACTAGTCCCCCTACCCCTGCCAGTCCCCTCTTCCCCTTCTAGTCCCCCCTTCCTTTACCAGTCCCCCTATCCCTGCATGTTTCCCCTCCCCATGCCAGTCCGGCCCCCTTCTAGTCCCCCCTACCAGTTTCCCCTCCCCCTACCACTAAGAGTCCCCCTCCCCTTCCATCCCTCTTGTACCCCCACCCACCGGACACCTCCACCCCTTCCAGTCCCCTCCCCCTACCAGTCTTTCCCTCCCACCTTGTCCTCCCCCTTTAACCCTCACCCACTGCTGTTTCCCCCTTCCCATGCCCCCTTGCACCCTCACCCACCCTGCCCCTTGCACCCCCTCCCCCTACGAGTTTCCCCGCCCTCCATGCATGTTCCTCCCCCCCTTCTTATTATTCCCCAGCAAGTTTCCCTCCCACCTACACAAACTTTATGTATACAAATAAACCATACACGTACAGCTGCAACAAATTCCAAAAAAAAATTAGCATCTCATTTACACATAAATAAATAAAACAAATAATACAGGGGGAGGGTGGGGCTGGGTAGGGGAGGGTGGGGCTTGGTAGGGAGGAGGGTGGGGCTGGTCAGGGGGAGGGGGCTGGTGGGGGGGGAGGGGGAGGGGGATGGGCTAGGCAGGGGGAGGGGTTCCATCACCAAAGTGGTTGAGAAACGGGATGGTGTTTGATCGTGATAGAGGTATGGAATGGGGAAGGCAGAATGGGTTTGATTGCGAGAGGTCAGTTTCAATTGTGAGATAGGTGAAATTTTTATTTCGAGTGATTGTATATGATTTGAGGTGAATTGAATAAGTTCTATGTTTTATTAAAGATATATATAAAATATATTCGGAAGAAAAAAGTTGGCTAAGTCCTGAAAATTTTAAGACTACTCATGGGAATATCATAAAACATATAGACTTTTTGTAAGTCTTGTTGTGATTTCATAAACTATAGTGGTAGATGTTTGGATGTAGGATAACCATAGAAATGGCATTCAACTGTATTCTATTCTTTCAATAAATGCATGGATATAGGATAGATATGTAGAAACAAACAATATATTTACCCAGGAAATGAACGTAGCTATTGAACCTTACACACTACACCCATCCCCCTTCACCCCCCTCCCCCATTCCCCTTTACCCCCAGCCCCCTTCACTGCCATCCCCACATCCCCCTTCACCCCCATCCCCCAACCCCTTCACCACCTTCCCCCCAACCCCCTTCACCCCACTGCCCCCACCCTTCACCCCAACACCCCCGCCCCCCCAACATTCACCACCACTTCCCACTCCCACCCTTCACTCCAACTCCCTTGAACCCCCCCCCCCCCTGAACCCCCACTCCCCCCTGCACACTCCCCCCACCTACCCCCACTACCCACCCCCACCTACCCCCAACACCCCCACCCCCGCTGCCCCCCAACTTCACTCTTCCCCCCAACCCCACTTCCCCCCTCACCCCTCCCCCCACCTACCCCCACTCTCCCTCCACCCTCACTTACCCCCCCCCCCCACCTACACACTACACCCCCACCCTTCTCCCTAAATCCATTGACCCCCCTCACCCCCACTGCCCCCCCCCCCCCCGCCCACCCCAACTCCTTTGATATTATTACATACAGTTATTATATGGTTATGAATATATAGAGTGGGAAATTATAGATCTAGTAATTCATGGATATTTGAATCCAAAATATTCATGTGGTTAAGTGAATGCTGAAAAATAAGAAATTAGTGATACTATATGTGATATATATTCATGCAGTTCGAAATAGAGACATGTGATAGTTTGAAACTATTATTTAAGATAGAATAATTTATATGAACTATGTAAAAGAGTGATAATATCTAAAACAAATGATTATAAATATATGGAGTGGTAAATTCTAGATCCATTAATTCGAGGAGATTTGAATCCAAATTATTTATGTGGTTTAGTGAATGCTAAAAAAGAAGAAATTGGTGCTGCTATATTTGATATATATTCAATAAGTTATAAATATATAAAAGTGTAATCTTGATAGTATTATTTAAGATAGAATAATTTCTATACACTATTTAAAAGAGTGAAAAGACCCAACATAGTTTTGATTCTAAAAAACCACTATATGTCAAAGTTAAAAACGAAGAGGAAGATCTAGTTCTCTTTGTGTTTAAAAACAAGAAGAGAAAAAATTGGTAAGAGGTAGAAAAACATGCAACCAATTATTTCATAATGTTTATAAGAAGAAGAGATATGTTCCTCTAGTTCACAGATGAACGAATGGGAGAGATAAAGATTTATGTGTATTTAAATTTATATAGGAAAGAATATAAAGAATAAGTTATAGAATATGAGTTTGATATTATGAATAAGAACATTTTGTAAATATTGATATATATAAAAATAAAATAAGTGACTTGATATTGTACAATGGAAGAAGAAGAAGAAAGGAGTAGTACATGAATAATAATAAGTATTCTAAATTGTTGTTACAATAACTTGTTGTTACCCATATATTTATTTTAAAGGTATGAGATTTACTTGAGTGTGGGAAACACCAAATAAGTGTCTAGTATACACACTCTATACATTCAAGAGACTATAGTTTAAAGAACATAGGTATTTACTAATGGGTTTTGTGACCTTAGGTGTTACCAAATCACACTAAGGATTAGACTTATCATGCTGAGAGGTGAACCTTATAAATTAATATGCCATTTCTTTTGTGTGTATTTGATTATGATATAATAAATAATGGAGGAGGAAATATATAATAAAATAACTACACACCTAATAGTGATAGAGGTAAAAATAAAAGGGATAAAAATTCAAAAGTACAAAAAAGGTAATTAAAAGTCACCAAAATTAATGTAACCCCCACTCAATGTGGTTCATATCCCAAAAAAGTTATCCCTCTTGAAAATAGAATAATAAATATTAGTTTCTATATTATAAGATACTAAATAAGTTATACCTATCGTAGAAGGTAGAGAAAGAGTGGTTGATATAACTGCCAAGGTGTTTGACAGTCTTACAACCTCTATTGATTCAAGGGATCAATGTGAAAATGAGGTATGTGAGGATTATTTCTCAAAGTATCCCAAAAAAGATCCAAGAATAATTGGGTGTGATTATACATTTTCTGATTAACCAGATATATCTTTTATAACATTAAAAGATATACTGAATTGTTTTCTCAAATAAATTATTTCTTTTATTTGTGAAATTTTAAATATTCTGTAGGAAGATATCACCTAGTTTTAAAGTGAGGAAAACAATTTAGATAAATGTTTAAGATAAAGATCTCTAACTTGCATAAATATCTCTAAAAAAGTTAATTTAAGATAATATATGAATTAAGATCTTAAATAAAGACACTCCAAATGTGATGAATAGTGTCTCAAAACCATCCATGAAAAGGATGATCTCACTGAAGAGTTTAAGAAAAAATTCGATGTATTTGAAGAAGATATTTCCACCAAGAATTCTCAAATTGATGTTAAGGCCAAAAGAATCAAGGATTATGAAAATTTCATAAATGAGAATATAAAAAACTCATGATGAATAAGTTGTATGAATGAGAAAAGACTATGAAAATAAAGTGTAATTAATTAAATCCTGGAATAATTATCTCTATATGAAGTTTGTAGAATTTAAAAAAAACTGTCCAATCTAGAAATGACACATATTGATTTTTCACAGTTTAAGTTGAAAGAATCTACTACCACAAAATGTTCTAATGAGGAAACTAGTGTTGAAAGGCTTCTATTTTATTGAAAAAAGATAAGTTTGTCATCTAATGGTAATTCTCAAGTAGACCTAAATAAAAATGTGTCATCTATACCATAATTTAATTATTTTTATAAATATATTTTCATAGAAATTGAAGGTTAGAAAATAAAATATATAAAATTATGGGTGAATATAAATGAAGATAATATTTTCACCATGTCTATAGTGGATAAATTAATGAGTGTGGAATCCTATTATATAAGAAGAACCCAACTAGTGATAAAAGAATCCCAAAAACAACATGCCCTAAAATCTCGAAATTCTAAACAACATGTTTGACAAGAATCTTTCTGCACCAAACCGATTTGGAAACCATGAAAAAATTGATGATGCTTTCAATGTTTGTGGTCACATAAATGATGCATATTCATATAAAACTTTTATATTCATTAAATTTCAGAAATTCAAAGTATATTACACAAAAAAATTAGTAAAAAATTAATAATTCCATAATTGTAAATAGAAACATAATAATTCCAGAAGAGTAAATAGATAACAACATAGTAAAAAAATTAAACCAAAAATATCATAATACCAGATTAATTATGAGAATGATATCGAAATATAAACCATGAAATGATAGTGAATAACAGTTAATAGGATACCTGTGAACAAATAGGAGCCTCAAAACAGTTGACAATAAACAAAAACTCCTCCGGTGAACACCTCCTGCAATTGAAAACTCCCGAAATCAAGTGAATACTGAAAATTCCTCCCAGAAACATAAGGATGCCACAAAATAGGTTAAAAATACTAAAAATAGAAGGAATAATTTAAACAAGATCCAAAAATAGAATTTGGTTCGGCCAACGCACCAAATGGATGAGTAATACCCAAAGAAGGGTATGGAGGAGGGGAGGAACACTTTGGCTGATGCATCGAATGGAGGAGGAATGCCCGAAGGAGGGTATAGAAAAATGGAGGAACATGAGAGGGATGGAGGATCATGAATGGAGACAGAGGTAAGTGAAGGACGAACCGTGAATAGAGAGGCCACAAATGGAGAATTCACACCATGAATGAAGGAACTGCGGTGAGGGAGATGAAAGAGAGAGAAGTCATCAGTCAGGCGGTGATGGGACAAAATCCACAAGTAAGAGGAGAAGGGTTTCAAGGGAGCGTTAGTGAGTGATAAAAGAAATCCACAAGTGAGGATGAATTTCTATGGCTAAATCCACCATTTTTTAAAAACTGTGGTGATATCATAGGATGTATCCATGATTTTTTTTAAACCGTGGTTATATAAGTGTGCCTAAACCTTTAATTCCTAGTACTGCATGTTTTTTTCATGAATAAGAAATATATATTTATTAAGCTCTCTATAATTATAGGGAAATAAAAGCTATTATAATAAGAACAAGTATCCTCTCACTCACATTGATC
Source organism: Viscum album (assembly GCA_963277665.1). Lineage (NCBI taxonomy): Eukaryota > Viridiplantae > Streptophyta > Magnoliopsida > Santalales > Viscaceae > Viscum > Viscum album. Next base: position 1,404,195,580 of record OY728127.1, on the reverse strand, counting down.
AACTTCACAATGTTAAATATTTTTCAAAGATTGAACTTTGTTTTGGGATCACCAATTATGAGTAAAGATGGAATATATTTCTAAGATGGTATTTTATATGAGGTATGGAAATTATGAATTTATAGTAATTCAATTTGGATTGAATAATAATCCCTCTATTTTTACAGATATAATGAATAGAGCATTAACAGAATGTCTTGATATTTTTTTTGGTATTTATACATGACATCTTGGTGTGTTGATCCTTGGAGTTTGAATAGTGTGGTTTCCCACATTATCCTTAATTGTTATTTTGATATAAAATTTTAGTTTTCAGTTATTAAGTGTGAATTATAGCATCAAAAAGTTTGTTTTCTTGGCCATATTTTCTCTAAGGATGGAATCTCATGTGATCATATGAAGAAAAAAGGCATTTAAAGAATATACAACACCAAAAAAACATAACTAAAGTATGTATTTTAATTATATTTTACATTTATTAACGGTGGTATGTTAAAAAAATCAAATTGGTTAACCCATTAACCAGGTTTATAGATAAAGGGGTTGAGTTGCTATGGACAAATTAATGTGATGAATGTTTTGAAGAATTGAAGAAGAGATTGGTCAATGTTCTAAATTTTACTCTACCATTAGGACATGATGGATTTGTGATATATAGTGATGAGTCCATAAAGGGACATGGTTGTTTCCTTATATGGAATGATAAATTTATTACCTATGAATCAAGGCAGGTAAATACTCATTAATAGAATTATCCAACTCATGATCTTGAGTTGGAAGTCATTATCTTTTCTTTGAAGATACTGATACATTATCTCTATAGTCAAATATATGAGATATACATTTATACTAATATCTAAAATATATATTTTCATAAAAAAAGTTAATATGAGGTAAAGGATATGGATCCAACTACTCGAGGATTATGATTTTTTAATACACTACCACATAAAGAAGGATAATAAGGTATAATATTCATTGATTAGGAAGGATCATGGAGTACTGACCAAAATGAGGATTCACAAGGATCTTATGTTAAACTATTTAGTGAAGAATTATATAATAATTATTAAGGAAGGGGAAACATCACTCCTTTTATTATGATTTCCAAACCATCTATATATAAATGATTAAAAAATTTCAACCTGATAATGATAATTTTTAAAATAAAAGTAAATCTTTAAATGATGGGAAATTGGAAGACTTCATATATGATTATTATATTCTAATATTTTTAAATATTTTATATGTTTCATCTATACCTAAGATGAAAATTGATTTCTTAGATGATATTCATGGATTTAATTTATCTATACACCATGGTATCACTAAGCTTTATAAATATTTTAAGGAACATTTTTATGGGATAATATGAAGTGGGAAATTGATAATTATGTGTCAATATGTCTAGTTTTCCAACTGCTGAAGGTTAAGAGACAACATCCTTGAGTATTCATTCAACCTCATTCTATTCCTATGTGTAAATGGGATGACATTACTATGGACTTTATCAATGGATTACCAAATACTCCTAGAAAGAATTATGCAATATGGGTTATTTTTTATCGTCTTACCAAATTTTCACATTTCATTACTATAAGAGAATATTTACCTCTTGATCACCCTGAATTACTCTATATTAATTAAGTTATAAGGAATCATGGTGAAACTATTTTAATTGTTTCTAATCGTGATCCATGATTTAGATCTAAATTATAAAAAATTCTTTATAATTATTTGGATACTAATCTTTATTTGAGCACTTCCTATCACCCTCAAACCGATAGACAGATCAAAATAACTTTTAAAACATTAGAAGATATGTTGAGGACATTATCACATTACTTTACATGTATGTGGGATTAATATTTAACTTTTGTTGAGTTTTCCTATAATAATAGATTATATTCAAGTATTGAAATGGTTTCATATGAAGCATTATATGGAAAGAGAAATCATTCTCCAAATTATTGGGATGAAGTTGGTAAAAGAAGTATTGTGGGACTATAAATTGTTGAGGAGATAATGGTGAAGGTAAAGAATATTCAAACCCATATTAGGGAACCTCAAATAAGGAAAAATATCTATGCATATAATCAAAGGAAATATTTTTAATTTCAAGTGGGTGATAATGTTTTCTTAAAAGTAACTCCATCTAAGTGAGTAATAAGGTTTTGTAAGAAAGAGTTGTTCATAGGGAGTATTTCAAGAGGGGGGTTAGTTGAGTGCCCAATAAAAATTTCTATTAAAATAAGTCTAATAAAATCCCAATTTTTTTAGAAATATCATAATTAATCAAAATAACATATCAATATAAGTTATAATCTTTCAAAATATTTCCCAAACAGTGATTAAGTCTCAAAGAAAAATAATCGAAAAACTATTTCAACTTTTTAAATAAATTTACTTAATCAAAATCTTATATAAACAATAATTAATATTAAATATAAAAGTAGTGGTTTTTTATAGGTTAAATTTTCTAAATGAATCAAAAAACACACATCATAATTAAAATATGGGGCCCAATATCAAGTCGAGGTCTAGTCCCCTCCACTTGGAAATCACTTACTTCCAAAAATATTATATTTAATTATCTTAATCTACAACTTAGATCGAGTCTACACAATAGCTAACCAGTTCTCTAGGCCACTTTGGGACCTCTTATAAAATTACTATGGGAATAAAACAAACACAGGTCACACAAAAACTATTCTACAACATTGTGGGTAAAATTATATAGAGTGTAGAAGATATCTTGTATCTTCCAGTTAAATTATAGGAGTTAGAGTGTCTTTAACAAAAAGTGTAAACCACGCACTGGTCAAAATTTAATGCAATAAACAGAAATAGAAAGAATAAATATGTAGAAAATATAGAGTTTCTTGGTCTAATTTTCTCTGAAGATTGAGATTCCTCATATATAGCATGGAGAGAAGCTCTAGTCATTTCTAAGAAATGCATAGTAAAACAGATCATTGTAAGATGTATTTGTTTTGAATGTAGGAAAGGTCATGAATTTTTTATGTGATTCAATCTTCCATATTTGATTCCAAGTAAGAATGCCTTGTGTAAGGCACTTAGTAAGTGGAATACTTGTTCAGGTGTTTTCACATAACTATCATGCATTCCATATATGCACATGGGTAACATCTTTGAATATATAATGTTTTATAATGGAGAAAACATTGAAGGAACAATCACCTGGGTATTTTTCATCCTCATACTTAGGTATGACACAATATTTAATGTTCTCAAAAAAATTAGGAACAATCATAAAAATAATCCCTAGTATTAAATTTGAAAATATGGCTATTAGAAGCATTTAATTTAAATATCATTGAAATAGTGATGATGACTCTTTTGGTGGTGATACCTCTTTAGAAATGACTCATCATGTAGATGACTTAAGCTGGCAGTGATTCATGCCAATGGTGATTCAAACTAAAGGCATGTCATCTGGTGGCAGGTCATTCTCAATAGTGACTCATCTCATCAGTGAGTCTTTTCTAGTAGCTGGTCTTTTCAATACTTTTCAGTAATTCTTGTTGGTAGGTAAAGTGATACAGCAGGTCATCTTCAATTGCGACTCATGTTCAATGGTTAGTTATGTATGGTTTTGAGTTATCCTTAAAGGTGAATCCTTTCTGGTGGTAGGTATTTTCAATACGTATCCAAAATTCCATCTTGATGATGGATCAACCCTGACGATGGGTCTTTCCTAGAGGTAGAACTTTTTAGTAATTAGAAAAAAAAATCAAAATACCTTTTACAATAAAATGTGATCATAATCCATAAAAACTATTAAAAACATAATTTACATGATTTTTTATCTTTAAAATAAATAGTTTCTAACAATTTCCCCCTTTTTTATGATCACTAATCATGGAATTTTATAAACCATATAATTAATAAAAATTGGCTTGAAATAGATATATTTTGAAAAAGTAGTTATATCAGTTTAACACTATAAAATCTAATATGGGAGTTTAAACATAAAGGGTAAATTAAATTAGAATGGAATCCAAGATATTAAATTAAAAAGTTATCAAACTGAAGCAGGAATCCAAGGACAACATAATCATAAAAGTTAATACTCAATGTTAATTAATATGGTATCAAATGGAGAAAATAAATAATTATGTCATTAAAGGTATAATATCAATAAAAAATTTAATAATGGTATCAAAGGATAATAGTATTATAAAAACAATAAATAAATTTCATATTCTTTCTCCCCCTTTTAGTATTATCAAAACAAGGAAATAAAACTATAAAGGAAAAGTGATAAAATATGATTACTGAGAGAATTTCCATTTAAGGGAAAAAGAAATTGAAGTACATACAAAAGAAGATACAAAAAAAGTGATTTAAAAATACCTATCAAAAACAAATTTTAATCTCAATGCTTCTCAGGATGGATAGGTGGAACAACAAGTGACCTACCATTTACCTTGTTAGAGGTAGAGATTATAGAGGTAGAAGCAGAGGTAAATGTAGTGGAAGTTGTAGATATAGAAGGTAGAGATGGAGGCTCTCAGATGACAATCAGCTAAATATGAAGGAATGTTTCTCTAGGATATAGGAAAAAATTATTGAATTGAGAAGGTGAATTTGCATTGGAATATCAAGTAAAAGATGCTCTAAACATATCTAGAGTAGTGTCTAGAGGAGTGAGATGACAAGTCACAAGAATAGAATCATGATCCTCTAATATGGTTCCAGAAACAAGAAGAAAGGGTTGTATCAAATTGATTAATTCAATGATAATATTTCCTCCTCTTTCCATGGAACTTTTCTCCTCCATAAACAACTTGAGAATTGGGGTCATCACTTTTAGCTGATTGACATGTTATTTGAATGGTTGAGTAACTGGATGTATCTGAGGTTCTCAACAAGGATAATTTTGTGGGAATTGAGCTCATGTTTAGTGTATACCCTCAAAAAGAAATACATGATTACCTTTGTAATGCTTTATTTATCTAGTCTTACTTCATTGAGGCATTACTTGAAAAAATTATAAACATGATCCCTTTTATGTCTAATATAACTCAAACTCCATAGAGGTATTTCTGGAAAATCTCAAAAAACAACTCTAATTTCATCCCAAACCATTGATCTAATCAGCTCAACATCTAAATGAGGAGCTGGAGCACTGGAAGTAGAGGCCATAGAATACATACTCTCCACCCTCTATAAAAATGCATCCATGGTTGTATAAAAATAAGTATGCATCCCCTCCAACACATATTTTAAAGAATCCAACGCACTGAAAAGTCTTCTATTCTCTATTTCCACTTCCAAAATGTGATGCATCATTTTGTTATGGATGTTATGTATCACCAACTCAAAAAAATATTTTTCATCTATTTCACTCTGCCTAGTGACTATAGGTGTTTTATTTTTCAATATCATATGGAAATCAGAGATAATATTTTCTTTGAAGGATTCTAGGTTAACACTAGATACATTGTTAATTGAAATAAGAGCAACATAAGGTGGTATAGTAGCCTCTTCTAGCTCAGATCTAGAAGGAACATCTGAAGAAAAACATTGTAACTACCCTGCAACATTTATCTTCTCCATCATTGATCCCTTAGGATCCAACTCTACATAAACTAAAAAATAATTTCTCTCATAATCAGATTCAATATATTCCAAACCCATTCTGACATAACCAGGATACTTTTCCCATTCCTCAAAGGATGTGAAATCCATCCTAGATGAAGACATAATACAAGTCTCAACAACTACTATCTCAGCAACTATAGGTTCAACAACCATATTATCATCAACTATCTACTCAAAAACTATCTTCTCATCAATTGTTATCTCAAAATTCATCTTCTCACCAAATTTATTCACGTGATCTATCTTCTCAGTAGATTCACTATTATAATTCTTATCAATATCTATATCAGTAGGGTAAAAAAGGTGACTATCTAGGATTGGGGATTCCTCACCCTTAACAGATGTCTACATCTCATATCTAGAGGCTTAATCAATGCCTTGAAATAATCTATGTCTCTCCTCAGTACTAGAATCAACTGATAAACCTATAGAATAAGCAGGTACCTAGGGAATCTCAAGAACCTCAGCAACAATATAGTCCTCGGGTCAAATATGATCTGAAATACCATCACTGTTATCTCTATCACCATCACCCTCATCATTTCCACTTCCAGATTATTTTTTATCCTCCTCTTCTTCTTCTTCACCATTTTCATAATCACTCATATTTTCCCTATTTTCACCATCAGATAACTTGAAAAATTATTTATAATTCTCAATTCCCACTTCTTCACTTCCTTCATATAAAAGACTATATCTAACAGGGAGAGATCTAGTAAGACTATGCGCACCAAAAGAGATGGTCAAAGGACTCTTAGGTATATCTGGGTCACTTCCCTCATCAATTAAAAACACTTCCTCTTTATTTCCAGAAGTATCAGCCTCTTATTCCTCTTCATGTTACTCGTTAGAATACTCTACCACTTCATCCTCCTCTAAGGTCGGTTCCAAAATATTTTTCATCCTTGTTGGGTGATCAACAGGATTTAAATATTCATAAATCTTGTTATAATTAACTACTCATTTTCTCTTATAGTTTTTCCATCAAATATTCATTCTCTTATAAATAATTCTTTATATAAAAAACACCCCACATTTTACTTCTAATTATTCATCTTTGCCTACCAATCCCTTGGTCTCATGCTTGGAAAAAATGAATTTAGGGTAGATAAGGGAGTTTTATAGGAAATATGTCTTGAACATGTTCATTATATGAGTCACTAGATATATTTACAAGTTAATATTTTCTCTTCTATTCATAAGACGTAAGAGATATACATCTTGGTGCCTCATGGTTCTAAAATAACCCTTCCTCGGGCACAACATATGTTGAATAAATTTTAACAAAAATGACACTTTACCATTAGCTCTATTACAGTTGGTATTCTTATAATTCCATCTCTAGTAAGCTTAGCTAAAGAATCTTCATATACGAAGGTATCACTATCAGACGGAATAGATCCTTGATAATCATTTGAAACTCCTTCGTGATGGACATTAATACGTCTATCCCATTGAATTGAAAAGAAAATAACCTTCTTCCTCTTTATCCTACTTCAAACATAGTCTTTGTCTTCTCCAAAGATTAACTCGTTATTATGATAAAAAAGATGAACTAACTTCAGATGGAATTTTTCTCATGGTTTGATAGCCACTCTAACTATTCCTTGTATTTCATTAATCTATGAACCAATAAATTTCTTGAAAATAACTACTTAGAATGTAATTCCTTCTCAAGTACCACTATCCGTCTTGTGAGTCTCAGGTTTAGTAGCTCGATTGTTGATCTTCTTGAATCTACATTCTGATTATTTGAAGTACACAACCCATACATTTATGAAACTACGTTTATCTTCACTCTAACCATAGGAAATGGTTTTAAAGGCTAAAATGAGGTCAAGGGAAGGTGTAAGGTCAGTAGAGAAAGGTAGAAGAGAAAGTTCAGGTGAGATAGTGTTTGATTAAGTTTTCAAATTAAACTAAGTACCCATTTTATAACATTTAGGGATTTGGAAATTGAAAAAAAAATAACAATTAAATGGAAAATAAATTAAATAATTAACCCATAAATAGAAATCACCAACAAAAACATAAAACCAAGGGTTTCTTATTTCCAACTGTATTTACACTCCAATGGTGGGTAAACATCAATAGTTGGTAAACACCGACGGAAGTTCCTAGAAAATTAAATCTACCCAAAATTAATTTGGCCTAATTCATGTTTTATGTAGTTTATTATCTCATAATTCAATCTCTTTGTAAAAATATCAACAAGATGATGTTCAATTCCAATGTATTCAAGAGTTATATCATCCTATTGAAAATGATCTCTTGAGAAGTGATGTATTATAGAAATATTTTTTGTTCAATATTGTGATATAGGATTCTTAGAAATGTTTATATCACCTGTGTTGTGAAAATTTATCGATACGTTTCAGAATTAATTTCCATAGCCTATAAATGTGTGTTTCATCCATGAAATTTTAGCACAATAGCTACCTGTAGCTATGTATTTAGCTTTAGTAATAGACACAATAACAAAATTTTGTTTCTTACTACACCATGAAAGAAGAGACTCTCCCAAAATTTGACATATTTTAGTGGTGATTTTTCTAATCAAACTTTCAACCACTAAAATCATAATCTGAATAAGTAACTAGGTAAAGTCTTGTCCTCTCAAGAAAAACAACCCTAAATTGGTTGTATATTTGAGGTATTTGGAAATTGTAATGACCCATCCTATTATAAATAAAATTCATCTTTTTAATTTAATTAAACGTATAAATATGTATTATGGTTATATGAAACACATGAAATTATTTAGTTGTATTATATACTATCATTTTTAAAATACCATTAATCATCATTACCATGGTTGATATATCCATTTAATAGTGATCACTTAATTAGTATAAATATAGGGTTTTAACAAATCCAATTGAAACTGACAAAGGATGTGATGGTCTCAACTAGTAGGATCATTACCTATGAATCCCATTTAATAGAGATTATAAGGGGGATATAATCTCTGCGATTTTCCCTTGAAAAATGATAATATGAGATTAAATAACTTAATCAATATTGAAAACGTTTACAGTATAAGTTCATGCTCATCGAGATCACGACCTATACCATGTTCACTAAACCATCCCATGAATGTACCACCATCGTCCACATTATTCTTAGGGAATTTTCTTGTGTATTCAAGGGATATGTATCAAGAACCTATCAATATTATAATGTACATTGTTCTTTATATAATAATGAACATATTTGAATCCAATTATTGTTACTTTGTAAATATTTTTATACAATAAAACACAAATAGAATTTTCAGTTAATATTCACATTCATTTAACTAATTTATTTTTTGGAATTATTTTATTTTTGAAATAAATTAAATATTTTATAAAATATTATTATTAAATAATTTTTATCAAATATAAATGACCATATAATTTTAATTAAGTCAAATGTAAATTTTTATAAGGGTTTGAAAACTGTTATTGTAAAAAAAACAGTGTTTATTAATAAATGTTGATTTTATTTTAAAAGTGAAATTTAAAATATCAAGAAAATTATTTAGGTAAAATGATTATTATTTTTGAAATCATAATTTTCAAATCATCCAATCGTTAATTTTTTATAATTCATTGATATAGTCGGATTTTTGGGTAAGAATTAAATATCGTATAAATATACATTGTGTATTATGACATCGTAATGACCTAAAATAGATGTAATAAATACTATAATGGTTATACACGAACAAATATATGATTTCCATTTAAAATAATTTTACTTTAATTTTATTTTTTTATTTTATAAAGTCATTATGCATGCTCCAAAACCATTAATATATCTTTAATGTTTTAAAATCATTTCTTTAAGAGTGTGACTCACCTCTACGTAGGCAAGGGAATAATTTTATTTTGTTAGTAATTTTCATGTATAAAATAATGATAACCACTCTAATTTCTTTGAAACCATGTGATGGGTTTTTTGGTAATTTTATAATATAGAGTCCAAAACCCAAATAATAAAGAAATCCCCCTCTTTTCTCATATAAACCCACCCAATATCTCGTTCATATTATCTCAAACTCATTTTAGAATGACCATACTCTTCCCCCCACTCTCTATTGTAATCCAATGTATCCCTCAATCCCTTAATAAGACCATCTCAAGCATTTGGAGTCTCACACTCAAGTAAGAGATCTCCAACACTTCTCTTTTTATCAAGAACTTATTTTTTGTTATGTATCTTAAATTACATTTTCTTATGATGTGATATGGTCTTCCATGTTCTTTTAATGTCCATTTATTATATAAATTAGGATATCCTCCCATCATTCTCATTAATCCTCCTATGACCCTTTATGTACACATGTTACTATGCCGAAAAATAGCTAAGATTATTTTCATTGTTCAAGTTTCTTCATAACCTTAGGCATCTATTTAAAATTTCTTATGATGGGATATGTTTTTTCATGTCCCTATTACTTCCCATTGGATGTATATGTGATGATAGACCCTTTTCTCCCTCATAACCCAATTTTTATGAATCCTTAAGTGACATCGTTATGCTGTCGAAATATCACCTTGATTTTCCATGCCAAAAACAATTGTGCAGTAAATACTATACCCATTTCCTATCATGGTTGTTCACCTCTAGTCACATATACATTTGATTTGGGACTCAAATTTATGAATTCTATTCTACTTGATCAAGGAATAAATTATGATGATGAATGAATCCATGTTTTATTATCTTTGTGGAACACTTAATCATGAGATTAAAATGAATGTGATAGGTGCACCTATAATTATATAGCACTCCAATTGATTGTGTAATGTTTAGTATCGTGATAAATCATGTTGGGAGAACGAGTGAACTTGATTCCTTTATTATCATTTCTCCACCATGATGTCTTAGTGGTTTATCCTTAACCTAGGTTTACGATGTAGTGTTTTAAGTTGTTTCCACATTTATCATGTTATGATTATCATGTTATATCTTGTCTCATTATTTATGTTTATGATTCCAATTACTTATATTACCCATTGAAATGAATTTATTATAACATGCATCACCTTATTCCATGTTTATTCAATTTATGGTCCTTATAGATCACCAATTTCTTGTGTTTTTTCTATGCTTATCCTATTAATTTTTCAAAATCCAAGGAATTTTGGAAGTATGTTATGGATGATTTTAGTAATGTTATTGTATCCTATGTTCAAGATGTTATGCAATGTACCTAATTACCAAGGAAACAAGAATTATTGATCATTTTGTTCTAATAAGTGTAATTTTATATAATAAATCATGTACTAATGTGAACTAATGATCATGGTCGTTATAGTTGGTATCAGTGAATAAGTTTAGTTATTTTTGGTATTAGGATTGACAAAACTCTATAAAAAGACTTAGTGATAAGAACAAGTATAATAAAACCTCTCTAAATTTTTTTAATTATATAGTAATTGGTTTATCAAAAAAATACACATTTTTATAGATAATACAAGTGAATTTGGTTGTGAAATAGATGTACCTAGGAGTAACAACTCTCACAAGATCTGATGGGCCTGACAGGGTGTAACCTGGTACATGAAAATGGGCCTTACTGTGCACATGGTTTGAAACTCTTGGGGGATATGATTTGTTAAATTTAAAATATCATTATGAAACATTATTAAGGAAAGAAAAAATACCTATAAGCATATATGTTAAGAAATACATCGTGGATAAGATAGATTAAATCCTAGAAATTTATTTGTTAAGGAAATATATGTAATTTATAAGTTATCCCTTTAATGTAATTGGATTCCACATTATGTATTCAATATTTTAAAAAATATACTCAACACTAATTTTTCATTTATTCTATACAATTTCTATAAATGGGACGAATTAGGTAAATAGTCAATGTGATAGGAAATATGATAAATGCACCAAAAAGATATCCAACCCAATGGGATCTAGAAACACAAACAACGTGATTATACTCTCTCAGATGAATTAGGTGATGAATAGAAACCTGTGTCATGAGGAACATCCAAACCCCCCTAAGAGAGAATATTATGTGATTGAGATCTTTATAAGACAATGGACTCTGAATTTTGGTGGGACATTTGATCCCTTAATCACAAAATAATAGATCAACTAAATTTAAAATATCTTCTCAATCTATCAAGGTTTTAATCAATAGAATTTTCTAATAGTTTTTAATCATATGTAGGGAAAATCTACTCTACAGTGGACATAGATCAAGAATACAAATCCTGAGAAATATATCTATGTTATAGAGTGGAAGTAAATATAGAAATTTTTTTTGATAAATATTTTCCTATCACTCTCTGAAATAAAATGGAAATGGATTTCATTTCCCTTAAGAAAATATTTGAAGAATCTATCGGGGTGTATGAGAAAAAAATCAGAAGAATTTCATGATATGCCTCCATATTTTTCAATACCCCTGAATGCAAGGTTAACCATTTCATTGGTGGGATAAAACCTAGTCTATGAAAAACCCTAGGGATTAGTGGCTTTAATATCTATGGGGAAATTTTTTGATGTGCCCTCAAAGTCAAAATGGAGATCGGATAATCTCAAGGGTATCATGGGGATAAAAATTATAATGTGGAGTATAATTTTGGTAGTCGAATGGAGAAATCTAATGGTGCGATGAAATTTCAACATCCCACTCATTAAAGGTGTCTAAAGAAGCATGACAAAAAAAATTTAGGGGAACGAATAAATGGTTTATGTGTGGGATGGAAGGACTCCTATATAGCAATTATCAACAAGAGAAACCCCCTAATGTGACGCAGGAAAGGAATGCTCTGGTCAACCCACAATTCATTTTCCATTTCTTCAACTATAAGGAACTAGGGAACTTTGAAAATTGGTGAACTAATCCAAGGCTATTTGGAGACAACCAACAACCTCCTAGACAGAAAGGGTGATCTTTTTCCATCACTACCACAAAATTGGAACCTAAAAATGAAGTGGTGACAAGTATTCTAGTTACTCATTCAATAAAAGAGAATGTATTTTTTTTTATTTTTTTATATGTATTCCCTAATATCATAAAAGTTTATTCTAACTATTTAAACACCCCCACAAAGCATGGAAGTCGAGATGTCTGTGAAAATGTAAAATGGGTCAATGATTTCATCCTAAGTATATAACTCCTCCCCTATCAATGTTTTTAGGCTAAAATTTCTAGAAAACCTTATCATAATCCCTTTGGTGGAATTTGATTCAATTATTTGCATATATTAACATTCCCTATATAGAGCCATCATAAATTATTGGGAGAAGGAAATCACTCTCTATATTGCAAATCAACCACCGATTATGTACAAGTAAAATGAGGAGGATGAATCTTCTTTTGAAACACCATCACAATAATGGATATTATTTCCCCATTCTCAATAATATCTATCTCAAATTATTGAGTATAAGGATATAACCATCCTCGAATACATTCATATTGTAAGGGAATACACTGATGTGTTTCCCGAGGAATTGCATGGACTTCCTCCTAACTGAGAAGTTGAATTTTTAATCAAGCTTATACCTGTGTCATTTCCATTATCCAAGAAACCATATAGAGTGGATGATGTGGAGCTTGAGGGTATAAAGAAAAATCTATAGGAGAATTTGGATAAAGGGTTCACACACCCAGGTTCTTCACTATTGGGCGCACCAGTCCGCTTCATTAAGAATAATTATGGGTTAATGCGCCTTTGAATTGATTATCATGATCTCAATAAGATCATGGTAATGAAAAATGTATCCAATTCTAGGGATTGATGACTCTTTTTATCATCTATGTGGAGCACAATACTTCTCCAAAGTGGATCTTTGGTTGGGATATTATCATGTAAGTGTAAAGAAGGAAGAAATCCCCAAGACCGCTTTTTTTACAAGGTATGGGAACAATGAGTTCATAGTAATGCCATTCAGAGATACTAATTCTCAAAACATATTTATGTACCTGATGAATATAGTCTTTATAGGTTATCTCAACAATTTTTTGGTAGTATTTATAGAATACAATCTAATATACTTTAAAATCATGGAGGATCATGAGGATCATATAAAGTCTATGAAAATACCCTACGAAATGGGAATCTTTATGCCATGTAAAACAAAAATGGTTTTTGGTTGAAGGATGTATCATTCTTGGGGAATATCATCATATGAAATGGGATATATATGGACCCTTCAAATATAAATGTAATTTAAGGATGGCCATGGCCAAAATCAATGATATATATCCATAGTTTCCATGGATAACTAGGTAATATCATTGATTTTTGAGAAATTTATCATGATTTTAAAGCCCTATAACAAAGATAACTCAGAAAAGAGTCAAGTTTTCTTGTAATGATGAATGTGAAGATATATTAATTAATATGAAAAGGATTCTTATCACTACTCATGTGCTCAAACTACTCACAAATGAAGAACTTTTAATCATATTAGTGGTGTTTCAAAGAAGATATTGGGCTATGTTTTAATGTAGGAACATGAGCCTTAGCCCATTTGGTGAGGATCTTTAATTGAATCCACGAGATACAGGTTGAAAACTAGGCAGAGGAATATTTTTGGGGGTACTATAGTAGGAACTGGGCAGGTACTGCTGTAGGTACTGTTAGGTACTCTATAGTTGGAACTATTCACCATGGGCCACCAGTTTGGGCTTGGAGTCCTTAAGGCCCACATTCCACCCAGGCCTTTAGTTCAGTAAGTCTTTTGGGTAAACATTATCACCTTTGGGCCACCTCAAGGGCTTCAGGCCACATGATCAGTGTAGTTACCCCAAACAAACTCTACAAAAAAGGAGCATCCCTAGAGGAGGATTTAGAGAAAGTACAATCACCAGAGCAGAACCAAATGGATTTTGAAGAATGAGAGGGTATGTATATGCCATCAGGACTAGCCTGTTCTTTCACTATAATCCTATACATACGGCCATGTGTAGGCGGAGAGCTACCATCATGATGTAGATGCTGGGGAGGGGCAGTTCCATGTAGTTATAGTCTTGTTGAATTCCCTAAGACCTTCGGGTCATGTAATATCTTAAGCCTAGAGGCCATTTAATATCTAAGCCTATTGTCCTTGTAATGGTTCCCTCTCATCCCTTGAAAGTGGGGTTCTCAAAAATCATTAAAAATTAAGGCCTTTGTGCCATTCAGGTGTTAATGTATAATGAAAAAAATCATAGTCTATGATTCAAGGTATTATAAATTTCAGGAATAGAACTACCCAGTTCATGATATGGAGTTAGCTATAATGATATTTTCTTTAAAAATATTGTCAAAATATCACTCTGGGGAGAAGTGTGAAATATATATGGATCAAAAAATACTCAAGTATATATTCACAAAGAAAGAGCTGAATATGTGCCATCAAATGTGGTTAGAGATGATTGTGTACTATGACTGCTCAATCCATTACCATCCAAGGAAAGATAATTAAGTGGAAGAATATTTAAGTAGAAAGGATCCATAAAATTAATCATTCGTAAGAATTTAGAGGGATCTTATCTTATTATATTTTAAAAGAATGGAAATGGGAACCATAAAGGAAGTAACATCATCAAACCTTTGACAAATGATTTCTCTACTGTCTATTTTTGAAATGTTAAAGGAAGCTCACCGAATGATTTGGGAATTCAGAAGAAGGTGTGAAATATAATAAATGGAAAATCCTTAGAGTTCAATGTTAATGAATAAGGAGTTTTATAATTTGGGTCATGGCTATGTGTACCATCAAATCATGAGTTGAAGAAGTATTTTTTGGATGATGAACATAATTTTACCTTCTCTATGCAACCTATAATCACAATGATGTATTGATATCTCTGAGAGAACTATTTGGGGGATAATATGAAGAAGTAGATCACTAAATATACAACAATGTGCCTGTTATTCCATCAGGTGAAGTCTAAAATAAAAAATTCCTTTGTAATGATGCAACCACTACTCATACCAACATAGAAATGGGAGAACATACCATATACTTTTTCATTGGTCTTACAAATACATTAGGTGGGAATAGTGCTATTTGGGTTGTGGTGGATCATCTTTAAAGATTGCACACTTAATTAAGATTTGAGAGGACTTCTCACTAGATCAAATTTCATGGATATACATCAGAGAAGTGCTAAGGCTACATGGAGTACCACTATCAACTATATTTGATCGAGTTCTGTGACTCACCTCCATGTTATGTAAAAGGCACCAACATTATCTAAATACTGATTTGATCTTTATCACGGCCTGTCATCTTCAAAATGATGGCCAATCTGAGCAGACTATTCAAACCCTAGAATACATATCGTGAGCATGTTCTATGGACATCAATGGTGGATGGGACCAAAATCATTATTTGGTTTAGTACTCTTAAACCAACAGTTTCCATTCAAGAAATTTAATGGCTCCCTATGAATCCCTTTATGGAAATAGGTACATAACCCCATCATGTTGGGATGAATTTTTGGAATGAAAACTTCTAGGTCGTAAAATGGTAGAGGAAATCGGTGGAAAGGATAAAACAATTAAACAACACATCAAGGCTGCTCAAAGTAAATAGATTATCTCTGATGAAAATCATTAAAGAGGTCATGATTTTGATATTGGAGGAATGGTATTCCTATACATATCTCTATGGAATAAGGTGATGAGATTTGGTAAGAAGTGAAATCTTATTACAAGATACATTGGCCCCTTTGGGATCCTTGATCACATCGGAGTAGTGTCCTATCAACTATCACTCTGACCGAACCTATCTCAAGTACATGATGTATTCCATGTATCCCTCTTGAGGATGTAAATACCAAACCCCTCACAGGTACTCAATCCAAATGTGTTACCATTGGAGAATAATCTTTCCAATGAATATTAGTCAGTTGAGATCATAGATTGTAGATAAAATGTTCTCTAAAATAAGACAATTCACCTTGTCAAAGTGTTGTGAAAAAACCACATGTTTGAAGAAGCAATGTGGGAGATAGAGGAGGGGATGAAATATAGTAACACTAATTTGTTTTAGTGAGGGAAAAGTATGTTTTTGGGGGGAAATTTCTTAATGGGGGAATATTTTAATGACCCAGTGTGTTAGAAATAAAATTCCCCTATATATTTAATTAAATTTATTATGACGTATTATGTTTATAGAAAATACATGATATTATATTATTTATTATATCCTATAAGTTTTAAAATGCTGTTAATCATCATTACTATTGGTGATATACCATTTAATAGTGATCACATTATTAGTATAAATATATGGTTTTGATAAATCCAATTGAAACAAAAAAGGAAGTAATGGCCTCAACTAATAGGATTTTACCCTATGAATCCCATTTATCAGAGCTTTCGAGGGATATAGAATCTCTAATATTTTCCTAGACCAAGCCCAAGTTCATATCCAATAACGTAATTATGAGCAAAAAAATTATGGGATAAGTTCAAGATCATCAAGATCATGGACCAAACCATGTTCTTTAAACCACCCCATTAATCTCCCACCACCAGGCACCTTAACCTTAGGGATTTGGTAGGCGTATTAAAGGAATATGTAGCAATACCCCAGTATAATGAGTATGTATATTTTTTTATATAATAATAAATATATTTTCATCCTATTAGTGTTACATTGTAAATGATTTTTATTTCAATATAATAAAACAAAAATTTTGTGTTTTGTTAATATTCAAATTCAATTAATCAATTTATTTTGTTGATTTAATGGATTTTGTATGTATGTAATATTTTCAATAAATTTTTTTTATTAAATAATTTTCTCAAATATAAATGACTGTATAATTTTTATGAAGTCAAATGTAATTTTTTATAAGGGTTGAAAACTGTTATTTAAAAAAATAGAATTTCTTAATAAATGTATATTTTATTTTAAAAGTAAAAATCCACATATTCATAAAACTATTTTGATAAAATGAATATTAGTTTTAGAATCATAACATTGAAATTATCCAATGATGATTTTTTCGTAATTTTCTAAGGCAGACGAATGTTCGTTTAAAATTTAAATACCGTATAAATATAAATTGTGTATTATGACCTCATAATGACCAAAAATGTGATGTAATAAATACTATAAATTTTATACAAGACTATATATATGTGTTAACTTTTAAATAATGTAATATTATGTTTATATGATATATTTTATAAATCTATTATGAATCCTCTAAAACCATTAATATATTTGAAGGTTTTGAAATCATTTATTTAAGAGTGGTTCTCACCTCCACATAATAAAGAGAGTTTTTTATTTAGTTAGGCCCATGTACTTATATTTTAATGAGAACCAATCCCATTTTTTAGAAACCATGGGAAAACCCATGGTATGGTTTGTGGTTTTAGAAATTTTATTATGTAGATTACAACACCTAAATAATAAATAAATCCCCCAACTTTTCCTATATAAATCCACCCAATATCCCATTTATCTTCATTAAAACGCCTTAGAGAATATACATACTCTGACCATGATTCTAAATAATTCTCCCAGGGTGACTCCAATCCTTTAAGAATCCCCCCTAAATCATTTTGAGTCACACACTCAAGTAAGGTATCTTCCGCTCTCCTCTTTTTATTAAGCACATATTTTATGTTATGTCTCTTAAATTCCATTTTATTATGATGGGATATGTTCTCCCATATTCCCTTAATTTCCATTTAATGTATACATTATGAGATCTACCTTTTATTCTGATTAATCCTCCCATGATCCTTTATAAACAACCATTACCATAACAAAATATATTTTGGATTATTTTCTTTGTTCAAGTTTCTTGATTACCTTATTCATCTATTTTCAATTTCCAATGATAAGATATGAATTTTTGTGTCCATGTTACTAGAGTTGTATTTATATGTGATGAGAGACCCCTTTCTCTCTCATCGACCAATTTTAATGAATCTTTAAGTGACGTTGTTATGCTACCAAAATATCACCACGATTTTCAATGAAAAAAAAAATTTAGTGAATATCATACCCATTTCATTTCATGAGTGTTAACCTTTATAACCATATACATTTTATTGGGGACAAAATTTTATTTATTCTATAATAATTTATCATGTAATAAATTATTTTTATGAATTAATCCATGTTTTAGGATCTACGTGGCACACTTAATAATGAGATTGAATTGAATGTTATGAGTGCACCCCAGATTATATAGTGCTTCAATGCATTGGGTAATGTTTAGTATCATGACAAATCATTTTGGGATAGGAATTGAACCTAATTCATTTATATGACTTTTCCCACCATGATGTCTTGGCGATTTAGAATTGACCTATGTTTATGATGTTGTGTTTTAAGTTGATAACACATTTCCAATGATATGATTATCAGGATATATCATGTATCATTTATCATGTTTATGATTCCTATTCATTTTATGCCCCATGGATATTCCTATCTTATAACATGTATAACCTTATGCCATGTTTATTATCTTATTCAGCTTTATAGCTCACCCATTTCTTATGTTTGTCCTCAGGTTATCCCGTGCACTTTTAAAAAGCTGTAGAATTTTACAATCATGACAAAGAATATTTCAATAATTTTATTGTATCCCATGTTCAATATTTTATACTATATACCTAATTCCCAATGAAACTAGACTTATTTACCTTTTGGGTTTTATTAAGTGTATTTTTAAGTAATAAATCATGAATTAATGTCAAATAAAGAGAATTGTTGTTATTAAAATCATTTTAACTGCATGTAGGTGTGAAAAATTTGGGTTTACTTGAAAATGAGCACACAAACGCACACTAAACATAATTTCAGATAAACTAGTGGTTAAGTAGATAATAATTCCAATCATACCTATGTAACTAGTTTGATCCACTGATTTCAAAGCTTCATCACTATCCAACTTATAGGTGGTACTCATAAGATTGTCACTACTTTTAGTGTTATCCAAACCAAAACATTTTAAAAGTTATTTATTATATTTAATTTGATTTAAAATAATTACATATTTATTTTTAAAAATCTAGAAACCATGAAATTATTTCAGTTCACCCATTAAACTCATTTCAAAATCATTTTAAATCATTTTTGAATAATTAGTGAATAAATAATTTTTCTAATATCCAAATATTATATCATCTACATAGATTTGAAAAACTAAAAAATATCTTTAAATTCTTTTTATAAAAATTCAGGATCATATATACATTTTTAAAATCATTTATAAAAAATAAATGAGCTGACCCTATCATAACAAGCTCGAGGAACTTTTTTTAAAACATATAAATCTTTTTTTAGTTTTAAAACATGATTTGGAAAAGGAGGGTTTTGGAATCATGTGGGTTGTTCAACAAATAATCCTCAATTATATAACCATTCAAAAATTCACTTTTCACATCCATATAATATAGTTTTAAATATAAATGTGATGCATAGGAAAGAAGTATTATAATTGCTTCAAGTATGTCTATAGGTGAAATGGTTTCCTAACAGTTTATAACCTCTTCTTTACTATACCATTGTGAAACTAGTCTAGCCTCATTTCTTATTATTGTACCAGATTCATCAATCTTATTTCTAAACCCCCATTTAGTTCATATAGTCAAGGTGAATTTGGGTCTGTCAAAAAGTTCAAAAAAATATTTAATTAAAATTTATTATGTTCTTATTTCATATCCAATACCAATAATTCATCATTAATTGCATCATTGATGTTCTTAGGTTCAATTTACGACAAGAAAGTGTGATGTTCAACCAGGTTCCTTAGAGAATTTCAAGCATGTGTACCTCTATATAAGTCTCCAACTGAAATATATAAATGATGGTACTTAATAGTTTTAATAGATCTATAAAAATAATAGGTGGTCACCTCATGGAATTCTACAGGTTTTTGTACAAAATGTTAAAGTTCCTCAAAACTAGATGTTTTTTCTGCATGATTTAGAGCATTATCAAAATGTTTTTAATTTATGTTCAATGAGGATAAATAATTCTATTGGTTTTATAAAGGATTCTTAGGTTCATGTTGATCTATCTCATCAAAATTGACATGGATATACTTTTACACATTCTTGGTTCTTTTCATAAAAAATATAGGATTTACTAGAAATTGATTAACCCAGGAAAATTCCTTTATCACTTTTGGAGGAAAAAATATCGAGATTATACTTAGTGTTAATAATAAATAATTTTCAACCAAAAACTATAATGTTACTAACCTTAGTCTTTCTATTATTTCATACATAAAAAGGGGTTTTATTCTAAATATATCTAATTAAAACTCTGATAATTATATAGTAGGTTTTGATCATAGCATCTTCCCAAAAGTAGATAGGTAATTCATAATCATTAATAATTTTTTGGGATATTTATTGAAGTGTTATATTTCTAGTTTATACAATTCCATTATTCTAGGGGTCCTAGGTGTAGAGATTTTATGTTTATCTCTATTTTTTTTGAAAAATGATTCAAATTCTTGATTTTAAAACTCATTTCCATGGTCACTTATTACGGAATTAATTATAAGTCCACTTAGGTTTTATATATATTTAGCATAAATGGAAAAGTAAGAGAAAGAATCACTTTTATGAGATAAATATAACATCCAAGTGTACCTAGAAAACTAATCTACAAGTATATAAACATTGTTCTTCTCATTTAAACTAGATACTATAGATGGTTAAAACAATTCTATATTGACCAACACGAGAGGTTGAGAAGTTGAAACATCATTATTAAATTTAAAAGATAGTTTTTGTTGTTTTCCTTTTTGATAGGGGTTATAGACTTTGTTAATTTTGAATTCAAGATTAGGTAGATCGCTCACAAACCCTTTCCTAGTAATCTTTCTAAGTGAGTTGATATTTTTGAGTATGTATTGATTAAAAAATTTCATTAATTTTCTTTTGGTTATAATTATTACAAATTATCACATCTATGTTACTAGTTAATATACTTTTATGTAAATTTCCTGAAATTATTATTCATCGTAATTTTTATTTTAGAATTATATTTAAATCATTGAACTTCTAGAAATAATTTTTAAAGTATTTAGGATGTGTTTAAGAGTATTATGGAAACATTGTTCATACCCTATGACAATAGGCATAATGTATGGGGAGAAAACTAAGTTTTAAATAACACGTATGGATCATATACCTTATGCTATCAAGAAATTATGGATAAAGAACCCTATGTTTGAGGAATGAAATATATGGTAAGTCAACCTTACTTTTGTGATCAGTCGTATGTTTTCCACCATACATTTGGTTTTTTTCGTCACATAAAGGAACCCTATGTCTGACTATTCAATGATACAGTTTTAAATCTTCAAATTTTCTTGTGATTTATGAAATGGCCTCGAAAAAATTAAGGATCTATTCAAATATATTTTACTACCAATTGAAAGTCTTGTTATGATTGTTTTAAAGGATCTTATTCAACGAAGTAAATCATTTCTATAATTATAGGAAGTTATGACCCTATTGAATGTTTTTGAATTTGAAAATTAATGATTTATTATATAATATTTCTAGAGCTGGTTAAATTGGATCCATTCGACCTTCTGTATAAATATTGAGATGATCTTCATTGTATATACATATATAAAATTTAAGATAAATACATAATAAATTGTTTTTTCCATCACCTTCAGGGATATACTTTGGAGACATGCATGTTTTGATTTATCTGATTAACTCACTACCATTGTTGTATTTTCCATTACATTTTATTGTTACATATTTCTTTACAATAATTATGAAGCATTTTTCTGAGATACAAATTATATAAATAATTATTTAAATATATATATGGTGTTTTATCTGTCTCTATTTGAATAAATTATGTGCAATGTTGAATATCTATTTACAGTTGTGTGTTATTAAAGATTAGAATACATTTTCCAGTTTCAACTACAACGCTGAATTTTAAACTCTGTTTCTCAATAGAATCAAACTCTATGGATTTGTTAGAGTCTTGATGGTTCATACTCAGTTGTGGTTAAGTGTTATATTATTGAACTAAGTTGTGGATTTATAGATCCCTATGAAAGAAACCAAATTATTTTTAATGTCTTATTGTAAGGATTCAAATTCATACACTCAGTTGTCCATTTTATGGTATTTGGATAAGAGGACCTGATAGTGAAAATCACCAAGATCATGGAGTTGAGAATTTGTGGAGTTGACTAGGGGATCATTGTTCCCTTAACCACTACACAAAATTGGGTTCATTTCCTTTATTTATTTTCAATTATCACTCATCTTTGAGAGAAGGGAAGGATCACTTCATATAAAGAGAGGTGTTCTCAATCTATCAAAGATTTAAAAGAACACAATTCACCCCCACCCCCTCTTGTGTTTTTTTCTTAGTTATAACCATCCTATGATAACAATTGATATCAAAGATAGTTATCTATGCTATATTTATTTATTTTTTTAAATTATTGAATATTATGTTAGCTCTATCTAATACAATAATTATTATCAGAGGTGGGGATATAACAAGCCTGATTTAATAATTCAGATGAAGACATATTGAAATGGTTGATTCAAGAAAATGTATGTTAATTATTCATGATCATTAATTTAATAGTGATATTTATGGATTCCAGAAATACCGTATGATTATTTATTTCAAACATATTGGAATAAGGGTTTATTTTAAGGTTGTTAAGCCATATGAGATTTTTAAGGGAGGGTTGGAAGATTGTAATAATGATCAAGAAATATAGTATAATCTCAATTGAGAATCCATGAATGCTATTTTGTTGGGTTTAGGAAATGATGAATTTTATTGAGTATGTCAATGTTCAACTGCTTATTAAATATGGAATATAATTGTTGTTTCATATGAAGGAACTGAAAATATTATAAAATTAAAGTACACTACTATGAAATTAAAGTTTGACAGATTTAGAATGTATCAGGACGAAACTATCACACAAATGAATGAATTATTGATATATATTTTCAAAAATGTTGATTCTTTTGGAGATCTAATTCCCCAATCATATCAAGAATTAAATGTACTTAGATTACTACCCTCTAGATAGAATATAATATCTACATATATACGTCAGTATACACTAGTAAATTATTTAGCTATAAAGAAGTTGATTGGAAATTTAATGATGTATAAATCTAAGATGTAGGATGAGTCCATAAATTATATAAAATATAAATAATCTTATCTCAATAGTACTAGGGATGAATCATCTTATTCAAGTCATCCAAATATGGATAAATAATTAAAAAAATATTGTTGAAATATTTTAGAAATTGTATATAAAGAAAAATAAATGGACTGAAGAAAATAGATGTTGTGAATGTAAGGAAAAAGGTCATACATATAATAATTTTCCTTTAATAAAAGAACAAAGGAAAGTTAATTACAAGATAAATGGAAAGAGAATAATAAATGATACCCGGAGTATTACTTATATTTCACATGATGAATCTTCTATATATCTTTGAGGCTAATAATAAAAAACAAATTATATGCCTTATGGCTCATATTGATGACGTACAATCTTCTTACTCTCAAAACTATAGCTATGAAAAATTGTCTTATGATGAATTAAATAGGTATTTTTTTCTCTACATGATAAATATGAATCATTAAATAAAGACCATTGAAAATTTAGAAAAAATTAGGATATTGTTTTATTAGATAAATAAAATTTGTCAAAACAAATTATATAATCAAAATATAATTCTTCGAAAAAATTTATGATTTTCATGACACAAAGTTTAAAGAATAATTTTCTCAAATTGATAATTTTAAACAAGCCTTTAGTATGCTGATAAAAGGAGAAAAATACTTAAATAAAATTGATGGGAAAAATAAAATTCATAAAGGAAATTTTTGAATAGAAATTAATTATAAAAGACCATAACTATATAATAACTATTTTTTTCTAGTTTGAATAGAAAAAATATATATACAATTAAATGTTTTTATTGTGGTAATAATGGAAATTATTTGAATGATTTACTCTTTACAAAACCTCAAATTTATGGTGTTAAAAAATTATTATTTCTCAAAATAATTGGCCCACTTAAATAGGATAATTTATACTCAAAATAAACAACTTCTATTACCTACAAATTTAACTACTAAAGTAGTGAAAAACTCTAAAGTATTTCATTATCATAAAAAATACATACTACTAAAATGAATGATCCATCATGTATCACATGTTTATATTTATTTTCTTCAAATTAATTAAATGTTTTATAGAGGGAGAGAGTGATATCTCTTAATTTAAAAAATATTATTATTTAATCTTTAAATCAGTATTGGTCTATTTTAATAATTTACTAAAAAAACTCAAATATCATTAAGAATTCTTTTAATCCTTAAATAATACAGTACTTGTTTGACTTATAAAAAACTAACATTTTCTTTCTTTTGAAATCTTTTTATTCGATGTAATTAAAATTAATTTTTTTTACAAAACTAAAACATCTTTCTTATGTAACATGTATTTTTAAAAAATAAAATATTTAATTGTTCTCTACTTTTCAAAATATAGAATATGAAACGTCTTCATCATTGTGTCAGAATAGAACATATCATCTTCTTATTTAAACATTTAAATTTTGTACTCACCTTCTTCAAAGTATCTTTTTCAATGTATTCATAAATCCATACATAGAAAGATGAATAAATCAAATACTACAAGTTCAGATGAAATTATTTCTCAGAAAAGAAAAAAAGTAATATGTCTGATATGTTAAAAGAACAGTCAATTTCATATAAAAACTATTTATATAAAAAGTCTTCTGAAATAAATAATAAATTTAAAAGTCATTAAAAATAGGAAGTCTCATCTAAAATGTCTTATTAAATACATATATTCAACATTAACACATTTAATGAAGAAAAATTAAAACTACAAGCTGATTTAGATGTGCCTAAAAAGTCATATGATGATCTACAGAAAGCATATATATCAAAAAAAATATTTTTGATTCATTAAAAGAAGAATAAAATAATCTGAAGGATATTAAAATCTCAAAAGAATAC
Organism: Viscum album; assembly: GCA_963277665.1. Taxonomy (NCBI): domain Eukaryota; kingdom Viridiplantae; phylum Streptophyta; class Magnoliopsida; order Santalales; family Viscaceae; genus Viscum; species Viscum album. The sequence continues at coordinate 1,404,169,948 of OY728127.1, read as the reverse complement.
TTTGAAGCATTCAAAATAGAAATTCAAATTCAAATTTATTTTCTTAGAAGAGAAGCAATCATAAATCTCGATCTTGATATTTTGAAACTATTTCAAGTTGAACAAGGTTCATATTCTTCATATCAAAAAACAGTAAATGTTCCATGAAAATTAGAAGAACTTTCAAGAGTTTTAGATTCCTTAATACAAAAAGTTCTATGATTATAATGTTCAAACAAACAATATACTCTTTCTTACACCTTAATTTTTTATTTTCATTTTACTTAAAATCAATATTATACATATTGTTTTGAATATATGTTTTTTAGTATAAATAATGGTATAATTTGTTTCAGTATTTATTTGTAATATTTTATTAGTTATCTTACACTTTCATGAACTTAATACCACAAATAAGTTTATTGGTGTAAGTAAAAATAATTATAATAGTTTTATTTTTAAATGTTACTTGTGAAAAAAATTGTTTTAATCTCCTTTATGCAATGATTCAGGGGGAATTTTAACCAAATAATCATTTTATTGACTATATATTTTATTTTTATCCTTATTTTAAAATTTATATCTTTTTAAGAAAGCATGAATTTAGTGGGAGATGTTTATTGTTTTACTTCACATGATTATCTTTATAGGGAATAATTTTTTTAAAAATAATTAATAAAGGGGAAATGTCCTATAAAATTTATATAATATTTTATAAAGGGATAATGGGGAAAAGTTTCCCTTATGAAAAAAATATTATAAAAATTTTATTAAGAATAAGGGGGAGAAATTTATTACAATTTATTCTTAAAATATTAAGTATTATGTCATGTTTTGGTGATCATTAAAAGGGGTAGATTTTTGAACATGTGTTGATTCAATAATTTCATTAATTTATTTTTCGTTTTGATACTCACAAATTCCAATATTTTTGTTAGTAATGAATTTACTTTTATGTAAATATTCAGAAATTAATATTAATAAGAATATTTATTCTGTAATTATATTCAAGTCATTGATCAATTGTAAATACTTTTTTAAGTATTTAGGATGTGTTTGTGTGTATTCTGGAAACACTCTTCATACCCTACGTCAGTAAGTGTAACATAAGGAAGGAACCCTACATTTGAAACATCATGTATGGATCATGTACCCTACTATGTTGGGAATGTGTAGATAATCAACCTTAAATTTGAGGAAACAAATGTATGGTATGTTAACCCTATTTTTGTGATCAACCATACATTTTCAACCCTATATTTGGAGTTTTTTCATCACATGAAGGAACCCTAAGTTTGACTATTCAATGAAGGAGTTTTAAATTTTTGATATTTTCTTTTATTTATGAAATGGTCTTGATGGAAGTAAAGATCAATTAAAATATATTTCAGGACTGATTCAAAGGATCATAAAGATTATTTTAAAGGCTCGTATTCAATACAGTGAATTGTTACTATTATTATGAGAAGTTATGACTCTCTTGAATGTTTTTGAATTCAAATATTCACAATTTATTAAGTGTAATTTATGGAGCAAGTTTAGCCTCGATTTATTTGTCCTTTTGTATAAAAATCGATATTCTCTTCATTGGATATACATATATACAATAGAGGATATATACATAAGAAAAATTCCAGCAACACCCAAGTGTTTTTATGAAATACTTTCAATAAATAATTTTAATTCTTCAATAAATTTCATTACATACAATCATGAGTTTAAAAAAACTATGAGATGCACTTGGAATAAAATTACCATTTTATCCATTCCATTATCTTAGAAGGAATAAATATAATTTACTTGTGAAAATATATGGGGAAGTCATTCAAAACAATTTCTTTATGGAAATTATAAATCAATTATATTTTTTTTTTCATATTAATAACTTTAGTGAATTACTATTATTAAATGGAATTAATGAAATATATGTGTTAAATACCTAATAAAATATTTTTTATATTAATCTGATAGATATATTTTTCATAGGGTTTGAATAAACCTTATTTTATGTATATACCCCTATATATTACAAAAAGATAATTTTTAATCTTTTAATGTTGAGACCCTTTTAAATTATGATTTTGACACATTAATAATTTTTATATGACAACATATACATGTTATTTGGAAATAGGATATAAAAATTTACTTTGGTTGAAATATTTAATATTTTTCTAATAAATTTCAAATTTTTAAGAATAGTACAAATACACTAAATTTTAATTGAAAAAAAAATCCATCAAAATAATTAATATGATAAAATTATAATAATGAATGGTTTTAAATTATATATAGAATATATTTATATCATTAATTTTACATTTAATTCAAATGTAAATACATTTCAATCTTTTGTAATGTTTTAACGTTTAAAACATGTTATCTCTTTCCAATAGTAGGTTTATTTTTAAAATTAATTACTGCATCTTCTATGTTTTGAATTTTGAAAACATTATTGAATATTTAGAATCAGTAAGTAAACAATATTTATATATATTTATTTTATTTTTGGAACATTTTGGATGTTTTTGAATGGGGTTTGATTTTATTATAAATTAATATTTTTTGGAGATCCCAAAAGTGCCCCTCACCACAATAATAAAAGCTCGCATCCTCTATCACATATTCACTTAATTTTGAGCCTTCAAGATAGGAAATCTCCTAACCTTTCCCATCTCAACATTCCTAGTTACAATCTCGAGGTTCTTGTCTTCTTCCAAGACCAACTCAAGTTCTCTAAGAAGATATTTAGAGGAATCATGTCGAAGAAGAGGTAATTTCCTTTACCAATTCTTTCAAAATTATTTCGTATTATAATTATTATTCATGCTTTGCGTCATTATAAATTGATAACACTAGTATCACTTCAATATTAATATGTCACTCTGATTATTTAACAATAATATTCCTCTTTCTATCTATCATATGAAAAATGAAATCACCACGTGTGCGTACATATGGCTATCATCTCCACACCATGGTGTAATCTGTTTTTCACCACCACCTTACATGGATGGGTATAATTATGGAAATAATAACTATATATGATTATTATAACATGATATTTATTCTGGAATATTATACACCATTTTCTATAATACCATTAAACAATTATGGAAATTATATCGTCCCTCATGCGTACGTATAGTCTACCGTCTCCATGATGCAATGTTATTCATTATACATGATATTAATTAATGAATGATTATCTAAATATATATAATAAATAAATATGATATATATAATGTTAATATTATTTTGTAATGATATAACTATGAACTATTATGTGGAAACGAAACTAATTTGATAAACATGCATAAGAAAATGAAGTAGTTAATACCCGAATAAAAATTAATAATGAAATGTTATTAAATAACAGATGAAAATATAATCATATATGATATCATAAAAATTACCATGATTCTTAAACTAGTTAATGAAATTATTTAAATTATTATATAGTAGTTTCGAATAAATACAAAATAAATCATACCTAAGGTAAGGGATAATTTCACAATTTCATTATTATCCGAGATGGATTATATGTAAGTATTTACTGGGGTATATTTATCATCAATTTCCATTATTCTTAAATATTTAATATTATTTATATTATTATAAAAAATTTATATTCAATTGTACCCATTATTTAATTTTTATTAAAATATATGAAAGAAATATTTTATCATTATTTGATACGATGTACTTTTTAAATTTTTCAGAAACAAATATGGGGATAATGTTTTTTTAACTTATAAAAAATGAATGTATTTTTACATCTTCATAACACCTTATTTCCATGAATCTTCCTCTACATGATTTCATGTTTATTTTAAAATAAATTGTTTTCTTTTAAAATTTCATGACATTTTGAGAAAAGAAAATGATTTTTAAGACGAAATGATATTTTTCTTAAGAACTAATTTTAAGTGTTATATCAAAATTATTTTCCATATAATATGGAATTATTTAATAGGGTTATGTTTCAAGTACAATATTCTTATTATTCATAATATTTTATTATTTTTATGATGTAATTATATTTATGAAATACATTTGTTTTACATGGATTATGTTATGGTGGAATGATGTTTAAAGAAACCCATTTTATTCTTTGGGTTATGATGACTGATTTATGTTATTGTGGAACATGTAAGAATGATATAATTTTGATATGTGTGGGAGCTATATCTCCCCCAAATACATTGGGTAAATATTTATATCTCATTAGATAGACATGATTGGAATGGGAAATGATCTCAGTTTAATAGTACATGTCTGGAATGAGGAGTGAACATGGTTTAGTAATGGACTTTTTCCTCTATGATGTTCTCGGTAATGAGCATCGAATAATTTGAAATTAGTTTATATTGTTATTTATATTTTATAAAACAACATTTATTATTTTATGACTTTTTAGATAACTTTCATCAATTCTTATGAACATTCATGATTTATCCCATGGCATGATATCATGATTTTTCATATACAGGACAATATTTCTAAATGTTATGTTTCTTTGTATTATGATAATTATATGATTCATATCTACCTTGTTTACCATTTATGAGAATATAATCTAACCATTTTATATGTTTCTTTTACCTAATCCATTAATAAGGTTATTCAATAAGATATGTCAAAAAGGGGTCTAGTTATGATGAAATAAGTGGGAGATAATAAAGATTCCATATGAACTAGTTTTTTCTTGTTTTCCAGTTTCTATATACACTATTATTATATGGTCATATCATGAATTTGTTATATTTTGAAATTAATATTCATCAAATTTGATGTAATATCAATGTATGTATAAAGTATGGGTCATTATAGTTGGTATCAAAGGAAAGGTATAGTTATCCTTTGGAAACTAAGATGATAAAACCACAGTATGAACCAAACGGATTTGTTGAAGTATAGTTTACAATTATAGTGTTCTAGAAATGATCACTAATAACAAAGGATAAAACAAAAAGTTTCCTAAATTGAAATTTTATTCTTGATTATGTGGTATTCCCATTATGATTGTTATTTCCCTCAATATGGTTCTTGGTTTTAGTCAATGGCTAGAACCCAATGAAACTATGTTAATGCTGAATTTGATAGTAAATGCAATGATTTTCCTCCTAAGAAACCAAATTTTATGGGATCTAGAATGAAAAATCTTGTATGTATGCTCACAAAACTTTCTCTAGCTATGAATCTTGTAGGAATTCCAATACTAAAAAAAGAGGGAACAACATTTAGTTGAGTCATTCATGAGGTATCTTCCACCTTCTTTTGGTGGGTCCCCTGATCCATTAGTGGTTGAAAAATGGATCAATACCACTAAATAGATATTTTTAGTTCTACAATGTTCATAACATGATAAATTCATCTTACCAGTCTATCATTTGGAAGGTGAAGTTGATCAATGGTGGAACTTTATCAAGAATATGTGGAAAAGGGATGAAATTAAATCTATGGAATTAGAAATGTTCAAGAACATATTTTTCAAAAATTACAATATTTATATTCTTCAAATAAATATATATAAGTTACTTGAACTTAAAAAAAAGGATGATGAATCAATTGGTACCTATGACGAAAATTTTACAGGAATATCAAGGTATAATTTTGGAATTATTGTCCAACCTGAGATTAAAATTGATCAATATTTTAGTGTCTCAAAAACCACATATCTGAAGGGAATTATCCATAAGAGAATAAAATAACTAGGAATAAATTTTTTGATCTAATGTCAAGTTTAATAAAGAGATTTGAGTAACCCCTCAGTCCTATGGTTTTGATAAGAAGTGAAAAATTGAATTCAAGGGAAAATCTAAAGACCACAATGAAAACAATATTAGTTTTCCCTTATGCTCAGTGTGTGAAAAATAACATGGGAAATATTTTCATAAAGGTACTAGTAAATGTTTTGCGTGTGGAAAAGAAGTTCATCAGGTAGTTGAATTCCTAATTGATGGGGAAAATATTTCTATTTATGCGAATAGAGAAAAGGATACATATAATGAACCACCTACATTTCAATGTTACAACAACAAGGAAGTGGTTCATTATGCCAATAAACTTCATAGTCTAATGGTTATTGATGATGATAAACATAAAAAAACTCTTAATTACAATGAAAAAGGAAATTCACGTGCGATCACTATTGGAAATGTTGAGTACGATAATAAAGTGGTGAAAGGTACACTTACCATCCACTATAAAGTAGGAAATGTTTTATTTAATTTTGGATCCATCTAGTCTTTTATTTCTAAATATTTTTCTAAGGGTATCATTGTATTACCTCAATAGTTAGATGTTTATTTGTCTATGACAATCTTAATGGCACAATGATCGCATCAAAAGTTTATAATTCTTATCCAGATGATGTTTTTTTGAATGTGATTTCTAAAAATCTTGTGATCCTTACTATAGTGGAATTTGATGTGAGTCATGGCATGGATTTTCTTTCTCTATATGGAGCACATATAAATTTCCAAGTAAGGAAAGTCACATTTCATATTCCAGGTCAATCTATGATCATCTATTGATATTAGGATGAATATAACCATCCAGTAGAAATTTCTTCCATTGTATGGGACTTGATTCCTATAAATGAAGATTATATATCTCATATAGTTGGAGATAAAATAAAAATTATGTATAAAACCATTGTAAAGAAGGTCGATAAAGTCTTTCTAGTATAATTTCATGGTTTTCCAATGAATTGTGAGTTTTAGTTTTCAATACAACTCATTCAAGGTTCTATTCCTATTTCAAATACACCTTATATAATGGACCCAATTGAGTTTCAGTAATTAAACAAGAAACTACAAGAGAAACTAAAAAAAGGATTCATATTACCTAATGGGTCACCTTGGGGTGCACCAATTTAGTTAGTCAATAAGAAAAACGGATCAATGAGACTCTGCATTGATTATCGAGAACTTAACAAGATCACTATCAAGAAAAAATATCTTCTTCCCTGTATTGATGACTTATTAGACCAACTACATGGATCTCAATACTTTTCCAAGACCGATCTTCATTTGGGATATCATCAATTAAGGTTCAAGAAGTAGGATATAACAATGACGGCATTTTGTACAAGGTATGGACATGATGAATTTATAGTGATGCCTTTTGGTCATAATAATGCCCCATTATCTTCATGGATGTATTGAATAGAGTCTTTAGAGACTATTTGTGATCAGTTTTTTGTGGTCTTTATAGACGATATTCCTATCTATTCAAAGATAAATGAAGAAAATTATTACCGCTTGAGAATTGTACTAAAGATCCGGACAAAGGAGAAGAATTATGAAGAATTTACCAAGTGTGAATTTTGGATTCTTCAAGGTTCATTTTTGGGCCACATAATCTCCAAAGAGGGGATATATATGGATCTTATAAAAACACAAGTTATTGAATGTTGGAAGAGGCAAACAATGGTAACTATGATCTAAAGTTTTCTTGGTTTGGATGGATATTATCAATGTTTTTTGAAAGATTTTTCATGATTATCTAATCGACTCACCAAGTTCACTTAGAAAGTAGTTATGTTCTTTTGAATGGGGGAATGTGAAGATAATTTCAAAGAGAACAAAAGAAGGTCCGCTAGTACACCTGTTCTCACACTACCTTATAGTGGAGAATGGTTTTTGATATACAATGATACATCCAAAAAGGGGTTGGGGTGTGTTCTCATGCAAAATTATATGGTGATAGATTATGCCTCATGAAAATTGAAAATCCATGAGAAAAATACCCAACTCATGATTTGGAGTTATTTTTGGTAATCATTGCATTAAATATATATAGACATTATCTTTATGGTGAAAGGTGTGATATTTATATAGATCATAAAAATTTAAAGTATATTTTCACAAAAAATGAATTGAAAATGCACCAAAGAAGATGGTTGGAGTTGATAAAAGATATTGACTACTCAAAACATTATCACCCTAGGAAATAGAACAAGGTGTCATATACTTTGAGTCGAAATGACCATGCTAGCCAATCCATGTTGATGTTCACAAACTATCCAATATTTATGGATTTTATAAGGATGGATCTTGAAATTTTAATGGAATGGGAGAAATATTATCTTTCTTAAGTGAATGATCAATCATATATATAAGTGAAGATTAAGGAGGTGAAAAAGGAAGATGTAGAGATACAACAGTAGGTGAGAAATTTTCCTAAATTCAACCTTTGTTGTGATGGAATAATAAGGTTTAGAAATCAGGATTATGTTCCTCCCGTACCAAAATTAAAGATGGAGCTATTGGATGATTCTCATGGTTCTTCATTCTATATTCACCCTATAAGCACAAATATGTACAGGGATATGAAAGAGTATTTTTGGTGGGATTTTATGAAAATAGATGTTTATGAATATGTCTCTAGGTGCTTGGATTGTCAGTAAGTTATGGGTGATAGACAGAAATCTAAGGGGTTGTCACAAACATTACCCATACCAGAATGGAAATAGGAAAACATCTATATGGTGTTTGTCATCAGACATCCCAAAACATCTAAAATCCATAATGAAATATGGTATATATTTGATCACTTTATGAAATTAGAACACTTCATTGTTATTAGAGAGTATTTCTCTCTTGTTAAGTTTTCCAGGATATATGGTAAGGGAGTGGTAATATTTCATGGAGTACCACTTTCCATTATATCTTATTAGGATTCGAGGTTTACCTCGATATTCTAGTGAAGTATTCAACAGGCTCTGGATACAGAGTTAAGTTTCATCACTTCTTATCATACTTAGATAGACTATTAGTCTAAGAGGATAATTCAAAGTCTATAATAATTTTTGAGACCTTTCTCTATGGATTTCAAAGGTGGTTGGGATCAACACTTACCTTTGGTGGAATTTTCATACAATAATAACTGTCGCTCTAGTATTCAGATGGCTTCTTATGTATCCATATATAGAAATAAGTGTAGAACTACATATTTATGGGATGAATTTGGAGAAAGAGATCTATTAGGACTAGATCTTGTTGATGAAATGGTAGAAAAGGTCAGATTTATTCAACAACATATAAGGACATCTCAGAGTTGACCAAAATGCTTTACTAAAAATAGAAGAAAAGGACTACATTTTGAGGTGGGTGACAATGTGTTTCTAAGAATATATCCTTAGAATAGAGTAATGAGATATGTAAAGAAGATAATGTTGAGCCCTAGGTATATTAGTAATTTTGAAATTCATGATCGTATTCGGAAGGTAGATTACTGATTGAAACGTCCACCAAATCTCTCTAAATTTCATGATGTCTTCCATGTATCTCTCTTCAGAAAGTACATACCTGATCCTTCAAAAGCAGTAAACTATAAAGTTGTACCACTGGAGAAAGATATTTCTTATGAATAACAATGGATAGATATTCTGGATTGTAGCAAAAAAGTTCTACAAAACAAGACCACTCGCTTGGTTAATGTTTTACGGTGAAACCAAAAATTTGAGGATGCTATGTGGGAACTTGAGAATATGATGAGGGAGATATATCCTTGTCTTTTTTAATCCAAGTCATTTATTTTGAGGGTGAAATTCATTTTACGGGGGTTATAATGTAACACATGGATGTTTTTATGAAATATTTTCTCTAAATAATTTTAATTCCTCAATACCTTTCATTGCATGAAATTGTGAGTTCAAATGAACCACGAGATTCCCTTAGTATGAAATGATTATTTTAACCTAGTTGTTAGGATAATGGGAATAAATATAACTATCTTATTAAAATTTATGTTGAATTCATTCGCTATCAATTATTTATTAAAATTACAAATCAATTATATATTTTAAATTTTTATTAATATGTTTAGTGAATTAATATTAGTAATTGAAATTAATGAAATATATATGTTATGTAGTTAAAATATATATTTTTTATATTCATCCAATTTATATTTTTCTCATAGGGTTTGAATAGACACAATTTGATGTATAGAATCTCATATTTTTCAAAAGGATAATTTTTCCGCTTTTAATGGTGAACCCCTTTTAAATTATTATTTTGAAACATTATTAATTTTTATATTAGAACATAAAAATTTTATTTTGAATCATGATTTAAAAATTTACTTTTCCGTAATTTTTTAATATTTTTCTTATATTTTTTCAAATTTTTATGAATAGTAAAAATACACTAAATTTTAATTGAAAACAAATTTTTTCATTAAACTAATATATCTGGTTAAGTTATAATATTTAATGTATTTAAAGTATAAAAAGAATATAATTTTATCATTATATGAAATTTATGCCATTATAATTAATTTTACATATAATTTAGATGTAAAACCCTTTCAATCTTTTACAATGTTTTAACTTTTAAAACATGTTTTCTCTTTCCAACAACTGGATTAATTTTAAATTAATTACTAAAAATTATGTGTTTTGAATTTTTAAAAACGGATTCCATATTTGGAATCAGTAGGTACATATTATATAAATAGATTTATTTTATTGGACTTTTTGGAGGTTTTTTATGGGGTTTGATTTTGTTATAAATTAATATTTTTGGAGATACCAAAAGTGACCCCATATCAATTATAAAAGGGTACCTCCTATCTCACTTATTCGCCTAAATTTGAGACTTCAAGCTTGTCCATACCATTCCCCTTTCCCTTCTCAACTTACCTAGTTACATTATAGAGGTTCTTTTTTTTCTTCAAATACTAACCCTAGTGCTCTAAGAGGATATTTAGAGGAATCTTGTCAAAGAAGTTGTAATCTTCTCTGCTAATTCTTTCAAGCATCTTTATTCTTCTACATCCTCTTCATGATTTGTTTCATTATAAAGTAAAAAATAAAATATCACTTATATACTGAGATGTTATTATGATTATGGAACAACAATATTCTACATTCTATGCATCCTATGAAAAATGAAATCACCACGCATGGGTACATACGACTAACTGTCTCCAAGACGTGGTGTCATCTTTTTTCACCACCACATCACTTGGATGGGTATAATGATGGAGATAATAACTATATATGATTATTATAACATGATTTTTATATTTAAATATTATAAACTATCCACTTCAATTCCATTCAACAATTATGTGAATGATATCATCACTCTTATTGAAGTATGGTTTACCGTCTCCATGACGAGATTTGGTTCATTCGACATGATCTTAATTAAAGCATGATTATGTAAATGTAAATAATGAATAAATATGATATATATAATTTTAATATCTTTTTTTAATGATATAACTGTGACCTATAAAGGATAACAATAAATTATTCAATAAAACAGGCATAGGAAAATGAAGCTGTTAATTCCTGAATAACAAGTAATAATTAAATATTATTAAAATGGTTAATAATGTGATAATATATGATATCATAAAAATGAATATGATTCTAAAATAAGTTAATGAAATTATTTAAACCATTATAAATTAGGTTCACATACATACAAAGTAAATCAGACCTAAGGTAATTATTAATTTCACAATCTCATTATTATCCGAGATTATTTATATGTAAGTATTTACTAGGTTATATTTATCATCCATGTCCATCTTTCCTAAATATGTAATATTATTTCTATTCTTATTAAATTTTTTAAAATCAATTTTACTCATTGGTGAATTTTTATTAAACGTTGTGAAATGAATATTTTATAATTATTCTATACGAGGTACTTTTTTACTTTTCCGGAAAAAGAATAATGAGAATTTATTTTTTAACTTATAAAAAATGAACGTGTTTTTATATCTTCATAATTCATTATTTCCATGAAAATTCCTCAACAAAATTTTTAGTTTATTTTCAAATAAATTATTTTCTTTCAAAATTGTGTGACATATTTAGAAAATGAAACATTTTTGAAAAAGAAATGACATTTTCGTTAAGAATTAATTTCAAGTGTTATATAAAATTTTATTTCTATCTAAGATGGAATTATATAATAGAGTTATGTTTCATGTATAATATCCTTATTGCTCATATGAATTTATTATGTTTATGAGGTAATTTCATTTATTAAATACATTTTTTATAAATGGATTATGTTATAGTGGAATGATGTTTAAAGAAACCCATTTTTTTCTAGGATTATGATGAATAAACTGTGTAATTGTTTCACATGTAAGAATGATTGAATTATGAGATGGGAGGGCCATATATATCTGTATAAATCACTGGGTAAAGATTCATATCTCATGATATAGACATGAATGTAAAGATAAATGATCTTTTTTTAGTAGTATATGGCTGGAATGAAGAGTTGACTAGATTCAGTAATGGAATTTGTCCATAATGATGGTCTTGGAAATGAGCCTTCACTAATATGAAATAATTTTCTATGATTATGTGTATTCCACACAACATAATGTCTTATGTTGTGACTATTGGGATTACATTCATTAATTATTATAAACTTTCACGATTTATCCAATGGCATGGTATCATGATTTGTCATATGCAGGATAACATTTTCAAATGTTATGTTCCTATGTCTTATGATTATGATATGGTTGATATATCCCTTGTTTACCCTTACTGAAAATTAGATCTCACCCTTTCATATCATTCTTTTCCTCAGTTCATAAATAAGGGTATTAAGTATGATATGTCAAAAGGGGGTCTAGTTATGAAAAAATAAGTGGGAGACAGTGAAGATGTCTTATGAACCAGTTGTTTTTGTTTCCCAGTTTCAGAAGACACTATACCTATAAGTTCCTATCATGGGTTTGAAATATTTTTTAATGAATATTCTTCAATGTTGTAAAAATATCTATGTATTTAAATTATGGATCATTTTAATTTTCATGTTGTCGCCTTCAAATCTACACTTTGGAACATATATGTTTTGATCTATCTGATCAACTCACCATCATTGTAGTCATTGAAAAATTATTTTATTATTAAATATTATTATACAAGAATGATGAATTATTTTTCAGAGATACACATTAAGATATACATTTTTAAATATATATATGGTGTTTTATCTAATTATATTTGGAGAAATCTGGGCAACATTGATGATCTATTTTCTATTATGTGTTGTTGAATGTGATAATACATTTTTCAATTGTTGTTTCAAATGTGAAGTTTAACATGTGTTTCTAAATATAATCAAACTCTATTGATTTTTTTGAGTTTCAACTGGTCATACTCAGTCTTGGTTAAGTTTCAAATTCTTGTAGAAAACTGTGGATTCATAGTGCCCTATAAAAGAACCATGAGACTTTGGATAGTCTTATTATAATATTTCAACTACCTAAACATAGTTGTTCTTAAGAGGGTATTAGGATAAAAAGAACTCATAATGAAAATTACAAAGCTCATGGATTTGAGAATTGAAGGAGTGGACTATGGGATCATTATTCCCTGAACCACAATACATCACTATGTTCATTCTCTTTATTTATTTCCACTACTCCTTCATCTTCGAGTGAAGGAAATAGTCACTTTATAAAAATAAGAGAGGTTTTCTAAATCAAAAAATGTTTTTCAAGAACCCAATTCACCCCCCCCCCCTCAAACTCGTGTGTCTTTGTCTTCATTATAACCATACCGACCTAAAAGATATTACAACACCCTAGTATCATATTCCAAAGGAAATATTCTCTATGTATGGTACTTAATAAATAAATAATTTGTGAAATTAAATAATCAAGATTAACATCACACACATTCTCATTTCTCAAAGTAGTAAATACAAAAAAATAGAATTAAAAACAATGAAAGAATTTTTTTCAAAATTCAAATGAAATCCATGATCACATTGTTGTGAGATGATAAGCATAGTATATTTTAGTTCATCAATAAAAAGTAATTTAGAAATTAAAATTGAATTAGAGTTACCCATTTAGATAAGGCCAATGATTTTTCCTTTATCATTTTCAGCAAAGGTAAAATGTCCACTATCAATCATTATGATGTTCTTGAAGCTTGAGTAATCTCTTGTAATATGTCTAGAACAACCACTATACAAATACCATATATTTATATAGGATATCTTCAAGCAGTTTTCCTACAAAACAATTTCATACCAAAAATGATTTTAGTACCCAAAATTTCTTGGGTGTAAAAATATTACAGATTTTATCTTTAAGAACTCGTATTTTTTTTATGGGTTTCTTATAGGCATATTTTAAAATCTTAAAAATAAATACTTCATTAGGTCCACATGAATAATAACTAGAATTAAAATTTCTAGAATTAGATTTTGGGAATTAAAGTTATCTTAAAGATTCATCTATGTTCTGGTAGGTAACATAGATTAGTAATATATTTAGGTGAAATTTGATTTCATAGTATTTTAGTAAGATGTTTTCTTAATTTTGTGAATCTCTATATTACTTTGTTTAATTTCTTATTTGAAAAATTAAGTTCAGTATTTTCTTCCAACAGTTTATAATTATTCTTTTTCTATACAACAAAATCAAATTTGAGATTAGTACATAAATCATGGTGTTTCTTTAAAATTTTGCATTTATCTTTCATCTTATTAAAGTTATCCTTAGTCATATTTAAATATTCCAAAATTTCCTCTTTTGACATATCATCATCATTTTTCTCATCTCTAGAATTATAATAATTATGTATATGAGATACAGTAGGAACCTCAGATATTTTTTTCATGAAGCACATGTTTTCTCTATAAGGATTTTCTTCATCAAGTGATTCTAAGTCACTATAGATATCCTCTAAGGTACTCCAAGTGTCTTACACTAATTTATTATATTTTTTATCTTTATAATTATACTTATCATTTTACATAAACTTGGTACAATCATACTTAACATGTACTTTTCATATACACACATCACAGGCAATGTAATTTGAATTATAATCCATTTTATAGTATTTCTTCTAATTCCCTTTATTATCGTAAATTCCTTTACAACTCAATTTCCTAGAGAATTTCTTCTTCTTTTATAATTCATTAAACCTTTTGAAAAAATGGGACATTTCACCATCACTTTTAACTAGTGATTCTTCAACATTGAATCTTTCTATATGTGGTTTTTTCTTTTCTTTTTATTTTTATGTAGTAGTCTTAAAAGCTACAGATTACCTCTTTGGTTAATATTCCCCTTATAGTTTAACCTTCAAATCATATTCATACATCATCAACTTCCCAATCAATTCCTTGAATAATATTTTACTAATTTGAAATGATTATCTTATTGAAATTCATGTTCCTCTCCATCTCTCTAGAATATGTCTCAGCACTCGCATGATTTGATCTTTATTTGACACCGAATTTCCCAAGGAGCTCACTGTATTCATTATCTCATTGAACCTGACACGCATATCAAAAATTATCTCATTATATTTCATTTTAAATGTATCATATTTTATTTTTTTATTGTTCAATCTCATTTATTTAACATTAGTAGTTCCTTCATGATAAATAGATAATGTATCCTAAATTTCATAAGAATTTTTACTAGCAGATATCATATTAAAATATTTAACACCTAAATCATAGTAAATATAATTCATGGATTTTCAGTTTCTATTATAATAAAGCTAAGTATCATTATCTCATGTATTTATCACAGCCTTAGGTAATTAATATTTATCTACTATAGCAGAACATATTTCAAAACCCATGCTTCTAATGTTCATTTTCATCTTTATCTTCCATCGAGAAATTTTATTTACATTAAATAATAGAAGAATGTTGGTAGAATAAATGTATCTTCTATTATCCGTTAATAAACTAAAGTTAAATTTGAATAAAAATAAGATCTTTAAAAAACTAATAAAATCACTATTGAAAATATTTTAAAAATAATTTGATACCAAATGTTAATTGGATTGAGTATCTCAAGAGGTGGGGGATTGAGTGCCCAATAAAAATTTCGGTTAAAACTAGTCTAAATAAAATCCCCTAGTTTAGTTAATAATATCCTAGTTAATAAAAATAGTAGATTGATATATGTACTGATCATTTAATTGATTTCTCAAAGAGTGATTGAGTGTTAGTTAAAAATAATATGAAAACTATTTCTACTTTTGAAGTCAATTTACATAATCAAAATCTTACATAAAATCTAATTAATATTAACTATCAACATAGTGGTTTTATTTATGGTTTAGAATATATTAATTTTAATTATTATAAATAAAAAAAATAAAAAACACATCTAAATTAAAAAAAAGGGTCAAATCACAAATTGAGACCTAATCTCCTCCACTTGGAAATCACATAATCCCCTCCACTTGGTAAAGTTCCTTTTGATAAATTAAAAGATAGAAGAATAAATATGGGAACCTAAATAAATAACGATGAAAAACTACCAAAATAAATTCATGATGTGACATTGTGTAAATTTTTAGGATGAAACATTTTTAATGAGGGTAGAATGTAACCCTCGATCTTGAATTATAGTAAGATTTTACTTTTTAAAGAAACAATAGTACAATACACATATTTTTATTTAAGAATGTGATTAGAAGATAAATTATAAAAAAATTAAATCAACTTATCTAAAATTAATATATGTTTTGTAATCATCATGTCAAAAATTTCTTAGAGTTAAATTTTTGGATTTTTCTAAAAAAATGATTTTCCAGTGAATAGTAAAATAATAGTGTTTTTGAAAATCGAAATTTTATTTCAAGAATTTAAAAAGTTCCTTTTAATTTTAAAATGCCTTAAAATTAAAATTAGTTATAATATAATATTAATAATCAAATTGTTTTAATTGGAATCATTTTTATTTATTAATTTTGTATAAAAACATTTTTTTACAAAAAATATCATTTTTCTGAAAAATTATTTTTCCTTGTGTTTTTCATTTTTATATTAAATTAATTTCTACCAATAATATAAATTGAATATTTAAAAATGGATTCCATATTTGAATTATTTTGCTTCAAATCATTTAAATAGGTCCCTTTTAATTTTATTCATTATGAATATTAACTATGGTAAAATTTATCACATCACTAAAGGATAAATCGAGTAATTAAGGATAAAAATAATATGATAAGGCATTAAAAATCAACCCAACACTTTAATTTATTTCATTAGATGCTATTAATTCGTCCATATTCATGATAAATTATAATATATATAATTCTAGTGTTATTTGACCATGTTAATGACATTTATATTAGTTTTAGTAAACAAAACTCCAAAAATGTCACTCTCTTACATTAAACTTCTCTTATATATTCAAATAAGGATAATAATATGTAATGAATGAATATAAAATATTTTTTGATAATAATTAATTTATTTGTATCATGGTTATTTACTTTTAATTTTTATTAATATATTAATTAGCCTAAATTATTACACAACACTGATACAATATATATTCAAATAATAGAAAAACAAAATAAATGATTTTAAAAATATTAAAAGTAAAAAAATTTGGAATTATTATTGTGTACAATGAATATTATAGATAAATTAAAAATATTATTGATGTGTTAATTTATTATATTTTAATAGTATATTTTTTTTTATTTTTTCAATGTCTAATTAAATGAATTGTGCAAAAAATGGTATTGATGGTATTTTATAAAAATAATATTTTATTAAATTATTTAAAAATAATAAAAAACCATGAAATAGAAAATTAGAGATAATATATGATCAATAATTTCTTACCTTTTCCATTTATAGGAAAATTTTCCTTTTATGGAAATATTCTTAACCCTTAATGTGTATAAAACTTTTATATTGTGATCATTGTTAAAAGGGTTAATGGGGGGTTAAAACAAATAGATAAGGGTTAAAACATTACTTAAAGTTGTAGAAAATGTATTTTAGGAAATTTTTTAATCTAAAAAATCTTATTATATCTGAATTAAATTAATTTGGATCCATTTTTATAAGAAAAATAAATTATATTAACTAAATACTTTAATTAATTCTAAGAGTATTTCTCCCCTCACTTATAAAAGTAAACCCATTCTTTATTAACATTACAAAAAATAGAGCAATAGAAATTCCCCAAAACTACCCATTTCTCTTTTCAAAATACATATCCATATTATAGAGGATTTTTTTCTTTACAAAATACCATTCCTAGAGCCCTTAATATGAGATCAAAATGAAGTCTACTCAGAAAGATGTAATCATCTTTAATGATGCTTTCAAATTAATTTCTTTTTATACTTCTTATAATTATAGTATACCCATTTTAAAATATTTAATATAGTATCTTAAATATAATAAGATGTTCTTATGATTATTGGAAATCCATTTTCCACATGTTTTCCATCTTAGAGAAAGCAAAAAATATCGCTCGTTTATACAAATAACTTATTGTCTCCACACAGCTGTGTAATAAATTTTTCATCACCAATTTACTTGGATTTTTATAAAGATGAAAATAATTAATATATATTATATTTATTACATAATTATTCTTCTTTAATTATAATATCAAACCTACCTTCTTACCTTCCCATCCATTGGAAAATGATAATGTCACTCATGCATGCATATGGACTACCACCTCTGTGAAGTAATGCGATCTAATTTTAATTTCCACTTTACATGAATAGTAATAAGGATAGGATTAAAGACTATATATGATATTTATATCATTATTTATGACACATTGATATTTTTATGAAAATATTTATATATTTTCTTACGTATTTTAACAATATTTTAATCAATATGCCCTTGGATTTAATTATTTTACTAAAATATGGTATATTTCATATGTGGAATTAAAATAATCTAAAATTAATATTGTGTTAATTATATGAATTTTTTATTTATTTTTACATTTGGTTGAATTTATATTTATATTTTTTATGTTTTAATGATTTTTAGGTGTTTATCTAAAAATGGGTCGGGCTAGGCTATCCCATCAAAAAGTACTATCCCACCACATAACCAGCCTATAAAGGGTCATCTAGACATGCCACCATCATGAGGGCCTTATCATATAGGAAGGGCTTCATAGGGGGGTCAATACCTTGAAGAGGCTCATGGGGAGGATCCTATAGGGTGTATAATTGGTCAAATGGAATGTGTGAGCACATAGGCACATGGTAGTCAAGCCTATGCGGCTACGAGAGGAGAGTCTCACCGGTATGGGTTAGTGCACAAAGGAGGTAGAGGGTCCTAAAACCCCCATACAAATTCATTTCCATGATAAGTTCATGTGTTTATTTTTATGCACTCGCTAAACCAAGTGAGCTATCGATGTGGGTCACACCTTCTTTTTTCATTGTTCATCTATTTAAGAAATGGCGCTACTTCTCTTAATTCACACGAACCCCCCCCCCCATTCATAAATAAGGTGATGTCATCCTATTACACTCATAGACATCATATTATACCACTACTACATAAATTCACTAAATAATTTACATGGTCGACCACCTTCATGCTCAGGCATGATCTAATCACCACTGTCGAATCTTGGGAACACCAATAATCATCATTGAGACTATATCCAACCTCAATGAACTGCTTTCAAAGAAGAAATAATTCCATTAATAATATTTATATCTCCCTCTATCCAATATTATGGCTAGAGGTCTAGATGTTGACCTTTACGCCATGGGAGATTGAACTCCAGATCGATCACCACTATGAAGGATGGACGGCTTGAAGAACTTTTTCACTATGGACACCACCACTTATCCATGGATTCACTAGGAAGAGAAGGTTTTCAACCATTAATAGATAAACCCCATGAATGACGGATGAATCACTTGAATAGGGATGTTTAGTTTGGCTCTGAGCCAATATGAATAAGAAAGTGTAATCTGTAACGGGTGAGGATGCTCTTTCATTGAGCACCAATAGATATAATCTATCATTGGTACACTAGAAGATGTAATCAAACCTTGGTACACTAGTAGATGTGATATACCATTGGTTTAGTGGTAGATATGATATACCAATGATGAACCAATAGTTTTATAAAAACCAATCCCATGGTCACATTTTACAAAAGAGGATACCCAGGTCATTGATGCACTACATGTTCAACCAGGATACTGCAATAATAGATGGCGCATCAATAATTTGTGGGATGGTAGATTTAATATACTATTTTTGAAATAGTATATTTGATCTACCATTGATTCAATAGCATATCTGGAGAAATCCTTCACCACTACTTTCATTTACTGCCTTTTACTCACTATCACCTCTCAAACTACTGCTGTTGGAAATCACAAATACATACCCCCTAGAAGCATGGGATTGAGATGATGAACCCACAGAAGCCTTTCACACATTCATAGATTAGGCCACTTTTTTTACTTCCACACACTAAAAATTAAGGCTCCAAGGAAATGTTATGTTGCAATAAATCCCATGTAGAAGAATTGACAACAAAAGTCACCTCAGGTATTGGATGTTCTTTCAAGGGGAGTTCGAGACCATGGATTCTTTTACAAGAGGTAATTCAGATAAAACTATGGATTAGGCTGAATAAATTAGTAATAGTATTCTAGGATTAATGAAGAAATTTTTTATACTATATTCTACCGATGATATATGTGATCAACCAACAATCCAGTGGTATATGTTATCTACAATTAATCCAATAGTGGATGTGATCTACTAATGAGACAATGATGGAAGTGATATACAATTGTGATAGTGGTAGATTCCCAATGATATATTATAATTACTCCACTAAGTAATTACTTCTCACCAATGTAATTTTGAAACACATGGGAATTTATCAGATTCAATGCAGAATATCTTTTGAAATATACATTTCATGATTGAAAAGGTATTGAAAGGTAAAGTCAAGTGAGATGAAAAGGTCACCTACCTCTACAAATATAAGGATGTTTCACCAATAAAAAAGGGATCATAGTATCAGAATCGTACTACTTCTGAATTCTTTTTTTTCTACTTTTTATTTACCTCTTACAATTTAGTTTATATTACAAAACTCATTCTATTTCTTGTAATAAAAATTCTCTAACCATCTTATTTATTCCACTTTATAATTATACCAATATTATTTCATTTCTTATCTCATTATTTTATTCAAATATCTTCTATTATTACCTATTTCACTTGAAAATGAGTGACAAACCTGAGACCTGGCCTCAAGGAAGGATTTATTTTTCCTAAATTATATTCTTTGATTCATATGTTTTATTTATGTTTTTGGTGAGTAAAAGTAAAGTTTACTTGTGTGGAAATTTCCCACCATGATATGGGACTCAAAAAAACTTCTATTCATTTATTTAAACCTTTTTTATTCGTTAATTTAACCATAATCTCTTTACACAATAAAGTTGAGACATTCAAGGGATAAAACATCTTATAATGGAGTTGGGTCCTGGAAGGTTCCACGCACTTGATTGAGGTGTGAGATCGACCTTGACTATAAGATGAGATAGAATATAGTTACTTAGGAATTAAAGGTTTTAAAATAAATAAATAATATAATAGTAATCCAATTGTGATATTTCTTAATTTGGTTATCCAACTAAACATAATCAATCTAGATAAATAATGTAAGGAACCCAAATTTAAACCCTAAAATGCCATGTACTTTCTTCATTTTACCTTTCATTGAATGTTAGTTTAGTTTTAGTTTTTTAAATAATTAAAATTTTCCATAAATAAAAACTTAAAAATAAATAGTTTTTATAAACTAATAAAATAAAAAAAAGAGTTAGTTCATAGGTGAAATTGAATTAGTGAGTAGAAAAATGTAAATCTCCTCACGTGAGATAACTCTAGTCAGCCACTATACTACAATAAAAAAACTTATAAATATTATTTTTACACACCTTGTGATATGTGTGTAATTAATCAACATTATAGAGTTGATTTATACATCATAAAATCACATGTACCAGAACATTAATGATAAAACACGCAAGAGAAAATAAACTACTTAACAACCAAAATAATAAAAATAATGAAATATTATTAGAGAACATGTGATAATATGTTATAAGATCATAATATATAACATTATAAATATTAATGTGGTTTTTATATATATTAATAACATGTTTAAAACCATAAAATATTAGTTTAAAGAACATTCAACTAAGGAAAAAGGTGAGGTAAGGGATTTCATCACAATCTCCACCCCATTGAGACATATTTTGTAATGTGAACTTTTTAATTTATATGTGGTGTATATAATTCCCATTATAGGTATATAACATGAATATAGATTTATTAATAATTTTTAATGTTAAATTTAATTATTATTCTTTCAAGGCGTAACAATTTAAATGTTTCAAAATATGTAAGAATTAATTTTACAATCTCATTTTTTTTCAGATTTCTCTTTTTCTCGTTGAAGGAATATTATATTATATCCTTATTATAATACATATATTTTATTATAAAAGTGTTATTTAATGGGTTACTATATTTGCTTCCAAAATATTATTTATTTGGAACATAAATCAAGAAAATACATTTTTAAAATAAAATCTGATATTATTTCTCTTTTTGATCGGGTACATTTTTTTCAATGTTCATATTTTTCAAAACTATTTTACAAAACACTGTTTTATTTAATCAAAGTAAATTTTAATCTACCATTTACTTTTTAAAAGGTTTTAAATTTACCTTTATATTGTTTTCCAAAAGGTCTATTTTTTAATTTTTTACACAAAAGTTAAAATTAATGTTACTTTTAACATATATGACGTTAACGGACTTCCCCTCTACCAAAAATATGTTATGCTCTTAGATTGTTATATTAATTTTCATTGGTTTTTTAATGAAAAATATTTTATGAAATATTATTTTAATATTTTACTTTCATTTTCATTATTTTCTAATGTATGTGATTTTATTTCAAAACCAATTTTTTAAATAAATTGATAGTCATATTATTTGTCTTACTAATTTTGTGGTCATTAACTTTGTCCAGAAACATTCAATTTCTTGTGATCATTATAAATTACTTTTCTATTAAATATCCATATTATCTATGTCATAGATATGATAATTTTATAAACCATATACTATTTCTATATATTGGTTTTGTAACACCCCAAAATTCAAAAATAATGAAATTACATTTGATAGCTTGTTTGACACGCAACACCAAACGTGTAAGGAAATATAATATCTCGAGAATTTACATTATATTTACATTTTTAAACAGATTAAATTATTCTATATATTTCAATGCATGCAAAATTTATTTTTTCTTTCATTTCATGCAAAAAAAATCTTCAATGGATTTCATCACATACAAGACTGAATCTTATTGAATACTATTAATATTACTATTTAAAATGAAAATTATCTCCTAGTCATTAAATTGGTGGTTATGAATAGGATTAACTAAATTACGAATACATATATATTATATATATAATAAAATTTTATTAAATCCATACAATATATTTTATATTCATAAGATAAGAACAACACCAATTTTATACATAAAAAATAGTATTTGGCTAAAGGCAATTTTCTTGCCTTTTAATGGAGAACCAATTTTAAATAAAAAATTTGACACTTTTATAAACCATATTTTTAAAAAAATAAATCATTTTTTAAATAATAATGTCACAAATATTTTAGGGTGAATTTTTAGTATTTCCCTGAAATGTTTCATTTTTTGATGAATAGTTAAAAATACTGAATTTTAATTGAAATTTTCTTTTTCATCTAATTAATTTATAATGTTAAATTATATTTTTCATTGGTTTTAAAGTCTAATTAGATCAATATTACATATATTGATCCAATTTAAGTCATTTTAATCAATTTCACATTGATATTTGATATAAAAAAATTTCAAAATTTTGAATATTTTTACTTTAAAAACACACTTTCTAATCCTGTCTGCATGATTAATTTTAAACTAATTTCTTCCAGTTTAATGTTTGGAGTATGTAGAAATGGATTTTCTATTTTGGATTAAAAAATATTATAATATATATTAATATTAAATTATTTTTTTACACAAAATATTAGATAAATTAATTAAAATTAATTATAGTGATTAAAATAAAAAGTAGCTGAACAAAGGACTAAAACTTTAACTAAGGGGCCAAAATGACTGATACACATGAACAAAACCCACTATATGGACATATTTCGACCATATCATCCCTTTTATCAAATTTTTTTCATTATTTTACTAATTTTATGTAATAAAAACCTCTCAATAGTTCTTACATTTTTTATATTTACAAGAATGTCACTTCTCTAAAATTACAAAAGGGAACTCACCCCCCCCCCCACACACACACAATTATTCATATCTCTAAACCCATTTTTATCATCCAAAAAATACCCAAATAATCCCCAAACATCCCTCTCATCATCCAATAATCCATAATTCTAGAATAAAGTAAAAAAAAGTATGTCTTTTGGTATAAACTGAAAGAAGTTACCCAAATAAGAGGTAACATTTTTTTTAATAGTTGGGCCCAAATCCTCAATTTATTAATTAAAGTAAAGACCACTTTTGATACATTTACTTTTCCACAACATCAATTATTAATTTATTTTTATCATATAGTAACTAAATTATCTTAAATATACTATGTTGTTTTTATTTCAAGGGTATAACATACTATAATAAAATAATTCTATCAAATGGGATATGAAATCGTCATTCGTGTGTATGGAAAACTACCATCTCCCAAATCGATGTCTTTCATTCTTTTATTACCACCTTTAATGGTTGGGAATAATTATGGATTAATAGTGTATATATGATATATATATGATATTTACAATTCCTTTATTCTTCATTAATTATTTTATAACACATACCTTCATTATTTCCATTTTATAGGAATACGATAACATCATTTGTGGACAAATGGACTACTGCCTCCTCAAAACGATGTGATTCATTCACATTATACATGCAATGTATAAAGGATAATTTTAAAAAAATATGTTATATATATATGATACATTCATTATAATATACATATATACTATTTACTTTTCATTATTTTAATATGATAAGAAAATGAAAACAATATTCATGCGTACATACGACTTACTATCTCCACAAACGGTGTATTTCATTTGTATCTCCAAATTTTATGGATTATTATAAATACATATATATTAAATATATATGTTAATTAAATAATTTTTTAAATTATAGATATTATTAAATCATTATCTCTATAATAGGAACAACAAATAACATGTCAAAACATACTCAAGATACTAGGCAATTAAAACCCAAAATAGTGAAACTAATGAAAGATTACTAGTAGACAGGTTATAAGATATTATAATAAGATAATATATGATGTAATTAATATTAATATGATTATTTAACAATATATTAAGATTATTAAAACCATTTTACATGTTTTTATATATCATTCAACCAAAAGGAAGCATAAGGTACGAGATTTTCATCTCACTTTTTACATTTGTGAGATAAATGTCATATTCACCAATTATGTCTTCTGTATGGTGTATTTATTAAAAATTCGATATATTATATCATTAATACATTAGTATTAATGGGTTTTAAGGTTTTACTTTTAATTATTTCATCCAAGTGGTTTTGAATTGAAAATTACCAGGTAGTAAAAGTTATCTTTACAATCTCACTTTCTTTTTTGATTTTAAACTTTATCTTAAAAAAAATAACTTCCTTATGACTATTTTTTTTATAAATAACATTTATTTTGAATATAAATACACTTATTTTATAGGTATAATTATTTCCTAAACCTTATAACATTTTTACATATAGTGTGTAATTGAAATTTATTTGATTAACCAGGGAAATATTGGAAAATATATATCTTTTACTCATTAAAGATATTATATAAGGAACATAATTCATGAATTAAATAGATTCTTCAACATATTAGTAATTATTTGGAAATATATAAAATTTTTGGGGTCTAGTTATAGATATCACATGGATTCATCGGTATTCTAATGAGATGAATCATTAGGCCAAATAGATTGGTTTTTACCAATTACGTTATAAACCACCCTGTAAAATGTCTTGAAAATAAAGGTATCATTTATGTTGGAAACATGGTTTCCAATAATTGAGAATTTAATTCCTTAAAATTTGTTTATTATTTATCTTTGTGATTTTTTATTTGACTTTATCTGTGGATATAGTTCATTCTATATTTACTGATTAAATTGAATATGTGCTTAGTTATTTACCTTATCATGTTGATTATGATCATTGATTCATTATTGATTCTACCTTACTTACCCTAACTGATAATTTAAGATCACCCTTACATTTTTTTCCTTTCTATAGTTTATAAAGAAGAAATATTTGAATAATATTTCAAGGAAGTTTTTTGTTTCATTTTATTATGTATCAGGTTTCATTTTATACTACCCACTGTAATATGGGTATCAAGAATGTAATATGGTTTAACAAAATAGCTAAACTAATCAGTCATTCTAGATTTTATTCCTTGTAATCATGCCAAAGTAATGGTAGTAGATACTGGCTCAAGGCTTACTAGCATCAGGGCACTACAGTTGGTATAAAATGAAGATTAGTAGAAACCTTAAAAACAATATTTAGGAATATATAGATTATGGAACATAACACTATTATAGAATTTGAGAAAAATTATATAAGAACATCCCAAAAGAACCATGTTTATGATTATGAGATTAGATATGCATAAATTTTTCAATTTTTTTTATTATTTATCTATTTTTTTAGATTATACATGATGTTCCATAATGATATGACGTAATATAATGTAATTAATTATTTATAAATGGTGCCTATTAGAAGGAATAGGAACCTCACCAATGTGCATGACCTAAAGAGTAAGAATATTAATATATTTTATGGTCATAAGCCAAAATTTTGAAAAGAGATAGATTCCCAAGAATTCTTATCATATTAGGACATAGTATCTTGTGCTAAAGAGATAGATAAAAAATTATCTAAGTATTATGTATTTGTATGGAGGAATGAGAACAATAGGATCGGTGGGAAAAATATGGACAAATAAATGAAGATAAATATATAATGTCCCAAATGTAAAAATTGTTGAAAGAAATACCCTGGTTATTTCATAAAAGTAATGGTAGTTTTATACAAGTGTGGGGAGAAAGGCCTCCATTATTTTGATTTCAAGGGAAAGAAAAAAGTTTTCAATTTACAATTCTTAAACAGTATGGAGATAGGAAAATATGAAAATTTATTTCTCAATCATCAAATAAATATACCCCAAAAGAGACTAATGGATAATGGTCAAGTTTTTGATACTACCACAAGGGAATAAGAATAATAAATATGCATGTTTTTAGATTCATGAAATATGTCATTACATAATTTTATAATTAATTTACTAATTATAACAATTATGAAATATGTAAGGATTGTACTGATGTACTATTTAATTAAGGATTTGAAATAATTTTTTGAATGGTTCCAAGGAAACTCATTTAGTGTAAATTTTAAATATTTTGAAAACACATGGTTGGGGGAAATATAACCCTTCATGTGTTCCTAATATTTAGATAATGATTTTGGAATAAATAGGTGATTTATTTAGATAAGGTAAATTCGATGGTACTAAATACCCTGGAACTGATTATTGGTTTGTTGAAAAAGTGGTTTATTCCATAATTTATGTAGTTTACAAAACTTTTGGATTTAATTAATATATCTAATAAAATTTGTTTTACTTAAGGAATAAGAAATAATGTGTGTTTCTAATCATTTTTTATGGTAATTTAAGTTATTACCTTATTTTAAGAGAATACATGATGAGGGTGTTCACATGTTTGATATGTGATTATTAAAGAGATACTTCATGTTGATTGAAGGATAATTATAAGTTCATTTTGGAAATTTAGTGACCATCCTTATAATGTGATCACAATATTTTGGAAAATTTAACCATTTACAAAATTGTTTAAGCCGAACATTGGATGAGTTTTTAGATATTAATGTACTACATCACTATATGAGGCAACCTGTAATAAGATATGATGTATAAATAGTTCAAGTCATAACCAAAGGATAATATTGTGTTTATGAAATAAAAATGTGTATTTACTTATATTCTTTGAGAGTGAAATAATTTCTCATATCTAAGAAAAAATGTCTTGAATCAAAAATGTTGTCCTATTATTATCATTTTTGATGATATTAATGAAATTTTTCATAAATATGGTTTAAGGATTTATGGTCATCAACTTTCAACTGAACATATTCTATATCACGTGTTATCGGAACATTATAGTTATATTTCACTTCCATGTCCAAGTTTTCACTAATTTTCTCCTATTTAAAGGCTTATCTTTGTGGTGACCTTCACATTTTCCTTTCACTCTTTTTAAGAGAATGTGTTATTAACACTATTTACGATGTGGTTTTTCAATAATAGGTAATTTCAAATATCAAACCATCGATTACTAAGATCATGTTTAAATTTTTAAGACATAATTTATTGTAGGTGGGGAGAATGTAACACTTTTAAATTTTAAAATACGAATATTGTATTTGATAGTGTGTTTGAAACACAATGCCATGTACATGATGGAATATAATATCCTCAGACATTACAAATTATTTTCAATTTTAAATATATTCAATATATTCTATATATTTCAATGAATGAAACATTTATTTTTTCTTTTGTTGAATGACGTTTCTTTAATTTTTTACATTACATGCGAGATCGAATCTTACTGAATACTATTAATGTTATTATTTAAAATAAAAATTATATCCCAACTGAAAAATTATGGGTTAAGAATAATATTAAATAACATATATATATATAGTAGATATATAATATTTTTTAAATATATCCAATATATTTTATAGTCCCAAGATAAGAACAAACCCAATATTACGCAAAAGAACTATATTTTTCTAAAAGTAGTTATGCCACATTTTATTGAAGAACCTTTTAAAAATAAAATTTCACACTTTTATAAACCTTATTTTTTAAAATAAAATTCATTTTTTAATTTGTATTATCAAAATTATATTATGGTTAATTTTGAGTATTTTTCTAAAATCTTTCATGTTCTGATGAATAATGAAAAATACTGAATTTTCATTGAAAATTTATTTTTCAGATAATTTATTTATAAGGTTAAATTATATTTTTTATTGGTATTAAAGTTTAATTAGATAAATGTGACATATAATAATCCAATTTATTTCATTTTAATCAATTTTACATTGATATTGTATATAAAATCATTTCAAATTTTTGAACATTGTCACTTTCAAAACCTGCTTTCTCATCCCGTTTGTGGGTTTAATTTTAAATTAATTTCTTCTAAAAATATGATTGAAATTTGGAAAAATGGATTCAATATTTGGAATCAGAAAAAATTATAATTTTTCATAACCTCAACTTATTTTTTGACCAAAAATATTAGTGAATGTAATTAAAATTATTTACTGTGATTTAGTGAAAAATTACCTTAATAAGGGACTAAACCTTTAACTTAAGGGCCAAAATGACCAATAAACAAATAAACAACCCATTTTATGGACATATATAGAAAATATAATCCATTTTAAATGGTTTTATTAATTATTTGTAGAACATGGTGTATGGAATTATTCTCAATAGTGTTTACCTTTTTTATATTTACAAGAATATCACTCCTCCACTATAAAACGGACTTCACCCCCACCCCCTCACTTATTCAAACATTTAAAGAAATGTTTTCCATATGAAACCTACACAAATAATATACCAACATCCCTACACTTTTCCTATTATCCTCACTTTTTTAATAAATCAAACTGGGGAATTATTTTGTTATAAACAAAAAGGAGTTACCCGAATAAGAGGTACCATTCTTCAACGGTCACTTTTGTTTCATTTACATATCCACCCCTTAAATTATTATTATATATTGATCATATAATTACATAATTATATTAAATATAATTATATTTTTTATGTAAATGGTACAACCTAAACTCACACACACTTCCATAAAATGGGATACACAATCATCATTTGTTTGTACGGTGGACTACCACCTCGCGAACCGATGATGTTTGTTATTACATTACCACCATTAAAGTTTGTAAATAATGATAGATTTATAGTTTATATATTATATTATTATTTTATTTATTATAATTTTATTCTTTTATAACACATACATTAACGATTTCCATTTTTCAGTAATACGATAACATCATTTGTGGACGTTTTTACTATCTTCTCCTCAAAGCAATGTGATTCGGTCACACTCTACATGGATTAACTAAAGTATGGTTTTAATTAAAAAATTTGATATTTATGGTACAATTATTATTATTTAATTATGATATAAATATATAATAATTAATTCTCATTCTTTTAAAATGAAAAGAAAATGAAAACAGTGTTCATGCATATATACGGCCTACCGTCTCCATGAACAGTGAATTTCATTTATATCTACAAATTTTATGGATTATTTTAAATAAATATATAGTTAATATATATGATAAATAAATAATATTTTAAATTCTTGATATTATTATATTTTTATCTAATTATTAGGAACAACAAATAACAAGTCAAAATATACTCGAGAAGCTAGTCAATTAACACTCGAAATAGTGAAAATAATGAAGGATTACAGACAAATGGGTAATAATATATTTTAAGAAGATATTATATGATATAATAAATATTAATATGGTAATTAAATAAGTTACTAACATGAATAAAACCATTTTACATTAGTTTAAAAATAATTTGACCAAAATTAAGCGTTGGGTAAGGGATTTTTATATCACTTTTTACATCTATGAGATAAATTTCATACACACAAATTAATTCTTTTGTGTGGTGTATCTACTACCCATTTTGATAATTATATCATATATAATTTTACATTAATTATATTTAAGGTTTTACTTTGATTTATCTCATCCATGTTGTTTTGACATGAAAATTACCATGTGGTAAAAGTTATCTTTTCAATCTCACATTATTTTGTGTTTGTTAACTTTACCTCAAAATAATCACTTCCTTATGACCATTTTCAATTAGAAACTAAATTTATTTTATATATCCACACTTTTATGTTATGTTTATTATTATTTTTTAATCTTTATACCATTTTCTCATACATTGTGTACGAGTAATTTTTTTAACTAACATGGTAAATATTGGTAAATATGAATCTTTTAATCAATATGGATATTTGATACAGAAAATTTTTCCTGAATTAAATATTTTATTAAATATATGAGGAATTATTATTAAAGGTACAACATGGGTGGTTCCAGATTAAATATACCCCCTCGATGCATTACTAGTCTTATAAGACAGATCATTTGGAAAATCTGATGGTTTTTTACCCGATATGTTATAAATTGTCTTGTAAAAGGTCTTGATGATAAAGTTACAATGTAACCAATAAACATGGAATCCAATAATTAAGAATTTATTTCATTCATATTTATTTATTATTTATTCATTATATTTTTTTTGACATTATCTATGGATTTATTAAATGCTTAGTTTATTTATTAAAAGTAATGTGTGCTCATTTATTTACCTTGAAATTCTGATTATGAACATTAATTAATTTCTAATTATACTATAATTACCCTTACTGAGAATTTGAGATCACCATTATTTATTACCCTTGGGTTATAAAGAAAATATATTTGAATAATCATTCCTTTAGGTTGTTCCTTTCATTTTATTATGTATCATTTATTATTTTCTACTTTTAAATGTAATATGGGTGTCGTGTATGTAATATGGTTTACCAAAAATGATTAATTTATCGATCCTTTTGGATTTGATTACTTGTAATCAGGCCAATATAAAGTTAGTATACATCATCTCTGACATTATAAGGGTCAGTGTGTTATAGATATTTACTATGAAAGTTATTTGATAGACTAGGGAAATATTGATATTTCATATTCTATAATCAGTACAAACATTTATTGATAAGGTATATCATTCAAGAGTTAAAATAATCATTCTATATATGATAAATGAATTAGTCATGTAGTGACAGGTGTGGATATGAATTATATATCCCCTCAATTCATCAATGGGTCTCAAGATAAAAAAAACTTATTTATCCTTATTAAATGGTTTTCTGGTGTATGCCAACCCATGGTTTAAACTATCTTGTAATAAGTCATTGGTTGTAAATATATCATGATTTCATAAATAATGAAATCTAACATTAAGAATTTCCTTTTTTAAGAATTCTGTTACTATTATCCATGATATTATTTCATTTGATAATATCCATGGATGCATTTCAAGCCCAAGTTATTGATTTAATGGCAGGTGTTTTTAGGTATTTCCATTTCTATATTCATTATGCTTGTGACATCCCTGACCTGGATGCCACTCAATTGGTTCCTTGAGTATAATGGGCTACATGGCCTCAAAGGAATCTCCATGAACACTAGAGGCTACCGACTAGTAGTGAGGGCCTAGGGTGTGTTTGTGGGGAGACTATGCCCTCATTACCAAAGTATAGCACAGTGGGTGAAAGTAAACATATATAAATAGTGCAATAAATATAGGTAAACTTAAGGAATAGAGGAAAATAGGGAAAATATTAATAATAACTGAAATAATTGAAATATAATTCAAAAATTGAAGGTATATCATATCACAAGAAAACTAGAAAACATGGATACAAAACGGCAGTCGTAACATGTTTCAAAAATACACAAAGGAATAAAAAGACTATACCAAGAGTATCAAGTTCCAACTCAACCCTCTTCTATCAAGATCCATACCAAATAGAAAGAAATAAAGTGTTCTAAGTCATATGCTTCCCTTTGTCAACACTTGCAAACATGTAATCTTACCCGGGTACCAAACGGTTCCCGAAGAGGGTGTGAGATAAATCTCAGTGGGCCACCACCAATGGTGTCTATAACATCCAGCCTATGTAAGGAAAATATAATAGTGTTCAATATTATATATATATATATATAATTTAAATCATTATAAATTAATTAAATACACAAGTACCTACTTCATCCCTTAGCTGGTGTCTGAACATGTAACCAGTTCATTTAATTAAGTAATTAACAGTTTCATATTGATAGGTCATGTGAGGAATATCCAACACTAAAATCATCTTGTGATAGTATGGATACTTAAGGTTATAAGATGTAATAAGGAAACCATGATCAATGCTACTTAACAATGAAGTTCCAAGGTAGTAAACTAGGTAACGTAGACCTCAAGGGTTGCCAACTCAGTAGTAACTATACCCTGGAAAAGGAAAAAAATTAATCCAAGGAGAATGTTAAAATGCATTCCAAGATAAGGTGCCTATTGATTCTAAGGTGATCATCTAAGGTAAAATGGGGATAAGTAGATACATGGTCTTATGGGTTGTAACCATGTAACCTACATGTCAATGTTGGATCCAAGGAGTGTATTCAAGGCATTCAGTAATAAAAATGGGATTATCTTATGGTGTTATACCAGGAATCCCAGAAAAAACAAAGATTAGGAACTAGGTGGGTGTCAAATTAATATTAATGGTCTTCTCGATTTATCCTGGAATTATATGATCTGAATCCAAGGAAAGTTCAAGTCAAACCATTTTTGTTTAATTATGAAGTCATGCAATATCTCCTTCGGTTCAAGCCTTTCCTTTGATTATTGTAATAAGTTCAAGTAGCATGAAACCTTTTTAAATATTAATTTGGTTCATGACGTTCCTTTCATTAGTGTGACAAGGTCATGTAGCATGAAACCTTTTAATAAAGTCAAAATTAATCAATAATTCAATTTTGTTCAGGCCTTGCCTTTCATTAGTGTGACAAGGCCAAGAAATATTCAACCATTATTTATTCCATTTAAGGTGTATTCAAGATTAAAGATTCATTCCTCTACTATCCATTGATGTTTTATGGGGTTCTATGGATATGAAACCAATTAATCATTTACATTTAAGTCCAAGTTATATACCTAGTATACTTTCCAATTAATATTTCACATTTATTTATCAATTTGAAGCACTTACCTTAGGTGGGTCAAGTGGTGAGAACACATGGTACTTTCCATTATGTAATTCACTATATAATCATTTCATTTAATATAGAAAGCTTACCCTTAGAGATTTTAAGCGAAGGCACACCCGAATGGTGGCTCTAATGTGTCAAAACAATAAAAACCCAAATCTGGAATAATTATCAACATGGGGTGGATTGAGTTGTGGGTGTAACCACGAACAAATAATTAAATATTTTGAAAGAGCACAAACATACAGTTATGATGATTATAATCATGGAATATAAATTTAAGAAATGGCACCTGACAAAATCTGTGGGGGCCACATGTATATTCCAAAATTGAAGAACATTAGGGATAAATTATAGACCACCTACATTAGGTTTGTACGAATCTCCTCCTCTGGTATCGGCCATTAATTTTACTTGGATTAGAGTAGATCTAGAAAAATGAAAAAATCTCACATACCACGATATCTATGTCAAGAGAAAATGAGAAGGGGAAAATCTCAATAGGACTCATGTACTTACTGTTGTGCATCCAACATGATGTACAGAAGATCGATCGGTTTCCGGATGATGGATATCTGCTGATTCTAGTTTAGCTGTTCAAAAAGCCCAAAATTGAGAGAGAAATAGGTTAATCCCACATAAGCTTGGATTAGGGAAGAAGTAGGTATATTAATTAGATCATTAAAGGAAAAACTATAATTTTACCTGAAATTTAGCCTGTGCATGGTTTTTCCACATGGTTCTTCCACACTATTTGAAGAAATATGTGCAAACCATGCATGGGTACCTGGGAAAAATGGGCTCTCACATGGTTAGGCTGCATAGACATACTCCAACCATGTGAGGTTTCTCTGTCTGAAAAAACAGAATCTTCATGGTTTTCCCAACCATGCGGAATTCATGTATGGTTTACTCTAAACTGTGCGACAAGCCTATTTTTTCCAAAAAGATGGGTTCTAGGCTTTGAACATCCCCAGAAACCCCTGTGAACTTTTCTAACCCATTAGGAATCCATATTAGATTTAAAATAATGATTTATACTGAAAAATAAATGATCCATATCTAATTGAAAATTTAGTTTCTTATAGTCTTCCCCCCAGAAAAGAAACTGTCCCTGAGTTCACCTTCCAAGGGTGGAGAAACCACTAAGGAAAACTCTATCCATGGGGCATGTATGAAAGCTTCCCTCTCTCAAGTATTATCCTTTACTCACCCATGATACCATAACACCCATACCAGATTCACAAAATGATCTCAGATAGCCTTTGTGCTCCGATCAACGATGCACACTTGATACTCCTAAAAGTTAGCATCGACATCTAACTCAACTTCCTGAGGATCACAAGTATGCAATGGGTCGACATGAAATTGGAGAATCTATGAGACATGAAATACATCATTCATGGTATGATACCATTGAGGTATTAGAAACCATTAGGCTACCAAACTAACACTCTCTAGGATCTTGAATGGACCGACCTAATGAGGCGATATCTTTCCATGCTTTTGTAACCATCAATTCCATAGCCTAGGCAATACCTAAAGAAAACCATGATCTCCAACATTTCACTAAATAGTTCATTGATGGAGATTAATGTAAGATGTTTTCCTAGACTAATCAGTAGTCATACACTTCCTGGTTAGATAAACTTGCTTCCAAAGTCTCCTAAACAAGACGAGAACCTAGTAGGGCTACGTCACCTACCACAAGCCATCATAAGTGTGAATGGAACAACCTTCTATACAAGTCTTGAAAAGGAGACATATGAATCATCGCCTGAAAACAATTATTATAAGTGAACTCTGGGAGGGGGATATTCTTTTCCAAAGAACCGTTAAAATCACGGACACATTCTAGGAGGACATCCTCTAGAACCTATACCTTTCATTCTGATTGTCTATTGGTCTGATGGTGAAAAATTGTGCTTAGAACCACTATAGTTCCCATAGCTTTCTGCAAACCCTTATAGAACCATGAAGTGAAATGAGAGTCCTAATATGAAATGATAGTATGATGAACCCTGTGTAGCCATATGATCTCATGGACACATAGTCTTCCCAACTCACCAACTATGAAATTATCTGGTATAGGAATGAGGTGGGATGATTTTGTTAGTTGGAAAATGACTAACCATATTGCATCGCTACCCCTTGCAGAATGAGGTAAGATGACTAAGAAATCTATAGTAATATATTCCTACTTCCATCCAAGGACTGGAATCATATGTAACAAGCATGTAGGTCTCAAGTGCTCCACCTTCACTGACTGACAGGTGGAACACCTAGTGATAAATCATGATATCTGACAATTCATCCTAGGCCACCAATACTTTAATCACATATCTCGATACATCTTCAATATTCCTAGATAAGATTCCCAATGGGAGGTGTTAGAATATTCCATCAACTCATCTATGATGTTTTTAGTGACTCAGATATGTCCATGTAGATGAAGCACAACGTCTCTATCTACATACAAATTTATAGGCAGGTTATCTCCTTGTATACTCTCGAAGAGAACCAAGCCTTCAAGATCTGAAAAGTACCTACTCCTCTCCTTCTCAATGAGGGAACAGGTAACTGTCAAGGAAGATACATGATACTAGTAGGACTATCAAGAAACACTTGATGTATGTCAGAAAATATGGCCATTAAATTCATTTCATTACTGTATTCGCATACATCCTATGTCTTAGTTTTTTGACTTAGTGCATCTGCAACAACATTTCCTTTCCCTGACATATTTTCACGCTCAAAATCAAGGAATTGTAGATATTCAACCCACCTATATTTTTTTATGTTCAATTCATGATAAGAAAATATATATTTGAGGTTATTTTGATCTCTATACACCACAAAGTGCTCACCCAAAAGATAGTGTCTCTAGTAACATAATACATGGACCACTGCTGCTATCTCAAGGTCATGTGTTGGGTAATTTATCTCATGAGGTCTCAACTACTGAGATCTTTATTCAATGACTCTATCTTCCTACATCAACACTATTCCTAGTATAATTCCTAATGCATCATAGAAGATAGTATAAACTTTTCCAGTCTTAGGAAAAATCGTATTGGGAGTAGATACAAGCCTCCCTTTCAACTCCAAAAAGGATTTCTTGCAAATTTCTGACCACATGAACTTGAAACCCTACTTTTTAAGACCAGTAAGAAGTGAAGAATGATGTGATAAGTCTCGTATGAAACTATTGTAATATCCATCCAGCCCTAAGAAACTCCTGATATCAAACTTGTTCTAGGGATACTCCCTGTAAACTATAGCACTATCCTTTTATGGGTCCATAGAGACTCCTGATTATGACATCATATGGACCAATAAGTGGCATTTTTTTATCTAGAATTGGAACTTAGTAATCATGGAGTAAAGATAGTTCTCCCTCTGTGTACTTAGAATGATCTCAAAATGATTTTCATGGTCTCTACGCATGTGGGAATACACCATGATTTCGACCACAAAGACCATAAAAAAAGCTTCCAAATAGGGGTGGAACACCATGTTCATTAGTGCCAAGAAATTGAAAGGTTCATTAATTAGACCTAATGACATAACAAGATACTCATACATACCATACCAACTATGGAAAGATTTACAAGGTATTTATGATTCTCTGACTCCAAACTGATGATAACCTGATCACTGGTCAATATTGGAGAAGACCTTTTCTCCTCAAAGCTGGTCAAAGAGATCATCTATTCGAGGAAGTGGATAATGGTTCTTGACTATAAGTTGGTTCAACTATAACACCTAAAACATTTTATTGTATACAGCTATTAAATACTTTCTATTAATTGGATAGCCCATATTTCATGAAGCACTAAGTCTTTTGTGAAAAAAACATTATAGGAGAAAGTTATATTCTATCCATTAAACATAAATTTTCCACTACTATGTTTTGAATTTTGAAAAATAGTCATCTAGAGTTGTGACCAGTAAGTCGTTTGGAGTCTGATATAACCAACATGATTTTTGATGAATAGTAACATACCCTTATGAATAGTAATATGAATAGTAATATGAACCTTATGAATAGTAAATAATTATAATATTTTGTTTTCTTAAGGAAATAATATAATGATAAGTTAATTAATTCTTCAACGTAATACAAAACTAATTATACCTCTAAATTTTTATTTTTCTAATTAACATTGATTTTATTTAAAAATTAAATTAAAAATACTTAGAAAATTATTTTCAAAAAATGGAGTTCATTTTTTATTTCTACACGTCTAGAAATGGTTTGGGTGAATTTTTGGGATTTTTATAAAATACTTGAATTTTTCATGAATAGTAAAAATATAGATTTGAGTTTTCAGTAGTTTAATGACATCATAATGATTTAATACATAGTATAATGAGATGGTAGACTTATGTATAGTATCTTATGACATGAGGTGTCCCAAGTTTCTTAAACCATGAGAAAATACCATGGGAAAGCCCATGTTTTTGCGAAAACCATTAATGAGGTGTCCCTTTTAATTAAAAAAAATTGTCTCTAAATTACTATAAATACCCAATCACCCTCCTTCATTTTATTTCATTCCAGACTCAAAATCCTAGAAGCTCTGGTGGTATTACCTCTCTAGGAGTCCTCCCAAGGTGTCCTTAATCCCCCAAGTTCTCATCCTTCAAGATCTAGGAGTTACCCTACAAGGTAAGGGAATCCTTCATTCCCTTCTTTTATTCGACACTCATTTTATGTTATATATATGATTTTTCTATTATATTATGTTGGAATTCTATTTTATGTGTTATTATTTATGTCATTTTGATTTAAATATGATGAGATACCCTTTTCTCTCATCATTTCATTTTATGATGTTTTAAGAGACGTCGTTAGGCTGCTGAATTTTCAAAAGATATCTCTCACGGTTTCTTTTATTTTCAAGTTCATCTATTTTATTTTTCTATCCTCACCTCCTCTATCCAAATTACCATGATAAAATACATTATCATATATAAACTATAATTATATTTACTCTCTCGCTTTTATTTTTATGAACGAAATCAACATCTATGAGGTTCTAATTTATAACATTTGTGGACGACGGAGTTTTGTTATTCAATTTCTCTTTCATTACTGGTCATGAAACCATTTTAATGGTTGAACAAGAAAATAATATATGTATTTCATCTCATTAATGTTCTTTAATCCTTATACACTCATAATATAAGATAATAATACAAAACAAGTTCATTATGAACAAAACGACCAAGTTAATCTGAATATTGGTAATAAACTTATAAATAATGAATAGTCATCATGGTTATATCCCAAAATCATTTATATATCCTTAATGTCATTAATAAGATATATTAAAAAATTTGAATGTTTAACCACATTTCAAATGAACGTCCATTCATGAAAACAAGTAAACGAATCATGAAAACTAAGGAAGAAAATGCTTCCAAAACAAGAAAATTTGAACCTATTAAACCCATAAAAGGGCCTTGAATGAACGTAATAAGGTTATAATAAAACAATTAAATTTATATGAGGTTCTGGAGTTATTAATTAAGGAAGATAAATCTTATTATTCAGGTCATTAAAACAAATGGAGAACACACTCGAGCATAAGGTAATGGGTTTCGCATCTCACTCTCATTTCCGTGAGATTCCCATTGTTTGCCAATTATTTCTTGAATGTGATATATTTTGTACTACCATTTGATATATAATAACATTATTCTCTTTATATTCATGTTATTTGATGATTAATTTTAGGCTTATAAAGTTCTGGTCATATGATTCGACCGATTACATTGTGGTAAGAGACTTTGTCTCAACTACTATTTTGTTGTGACTAACTTTGTATGGTGCACCTAATAATCAATATGTGGTGTACCTACTGAACATTTGAGATCACTTTTCATTTTAAATTATATTTATATTTAATATCCATAATCTCATATCTTGGATAACTTTGTCTTCTAAACTGTATACCATTTTACATACGGTATTTATTTGGAAAGTTATTTTAATTATGGAAATATTAATGAATATGTATACTCTGCTCTATATGGATATTGAAAAAGAATATTTCTATTGTATTTAATCAATGTATAAAGAATTATTTGTACATGCATTGGTGGGTGCGGCCTGCTATAGCCCCTTGATGCATCCGTAGGTCACATGAGACAAATCTTTTGGCGACAACCCCTTCAACTTTGTTTCCAAAAATCTGATGTGTTTCTACCCACAGAACTAAACCATTTTTTACGGTATTATGGTTTCATGTTCCAGATACATGAAGTCCAATTAATAAGAATTCTCTTTATTCATTTTCAGTCATTACTATCCCTGAGGTTTTCACTATGACAAAATCGATGCATGCAGGCCATTTCTCATTCAATTAATGGCGTGTGTTTTTCATTTATTCACCATGCCATATTTGTTTATGATTCAATTATTATTTATTCATTATTTCGCTATTTTTAACTCTTACTGAGAATTTTATCTCACCCCATTCATTTTTTTCCATCAATGGGTGATGAAGAGGTCATCATTTATTGAGTTCCTGTGATTGAAATTTTTAGTTTTTATTATGTATTGTATTTTGTAACCTTTTCCAATGTAATTTGAGATATATCTATGTGTCTAGTATCTTCAAGACTACTAAACTGGTAATTCCTTTTGGATTTTCATTACCTCAAACCATACCAATATCACAAGTAATGCACTTGCTCCAGCCTAGAGGGTTCGGGGTGTTACAGTTGGTATCAGAGAAATTTTAGTAGAAAACATGGAAACTAGAGTAGAAAATGTATAGTAGGGAACAAATCCCTAAGGAAGTATTTGGGGATAAACAAATAAGAACGTCCGGGTATTTTGGTAAAGAATAGATTATGTGGATCTTTCAAGAAAAACATTCCTGCCAATAAGATTAGCTATGCATAGAATTTCAATCTATGTTGAGTACTTTTCTATTTGAGATTCATAAACTAATCTAGTATATCCAATTATTTAGAAATGGCATCTAATGGAAGAAGTGGAATCCATACTCATGGAAAATGTAGGGATATCTCTACTAAGAAATTCAAAAAAGTCAATGTTGGAGCAGATCAGATCATGACCATATTGGGACAACTTACTCAGGTTGAAACGAATAACCATTCCACACATGTGTTGGATCGTTTCATGCAGCAAAAGCCCCAATATTTCAGCAGGACTACTAACCCAGTGGTTGTTGAGCAATGGATCGAGTCCATTGAAAAGATATACATGGAATTAAGATGCAATGAAAATGAGAAGGTTGTACTGGAAGTATATTGTCTCCATGGAGATACTGATCAATGGTGGTCCTTGATTCAGAATACCATAGAGGAAGATGAAATAGAAGATATGTAATGGATGACTTTTAAGGAAATATTCTTCAAAAAATATTTCCCTTGTGAACAACAAACCAAAATGAGGAGGAAATTCCTTGGCTTAAAACAATGGAAAGAAGACAGTGTTGGAGAGTATGATGCTACCTTCACAAGGCTAGCTAGGTATGTCGTAGATTACATATGTGACACGGTAGACAGGATTGATCATTTATTTGAAGGTCTTAATCCATGTCTTCTAAGGGCACTAGCTTCTTAAACATTTTCATCATATGATGAAATTGTATCAAATGCCATCAAAACAGAGAATGAATTTTCTAGATCAAATTTTTTCAAGGGAAACCAAGATAAAAATAAGTACTCTAATAACAAAGGTAAAGGTGAAGCGCCCAAGAAGAATAAGGGAACGAAGAAATTTCTATTAGGCGAGAACTATGGAAAGAATCATCTCGAGAAATTCATGAAAGGAATGGGAGTTTTCTATGAGTGTGGAGAAAGGGTCATCTATCTGATGAATTCAAGGAGAAGAAATAATTCAATGATATTCAATGATGAAATTTCAGAGAGATGGGGCACTATTCAAATGTGTGTCCTAAGCTCCAAGGAAACATGCCTCAAAAAAATCCAAGAGAATAAGGGAGATCCTTTGTGATTACAACCGTGGAGGTTGAAATTCCTAATGATATGGTGGAAGGTACTTTA
The DNA here is from genome assembly GCA_963277665.1 of Viscum album. Lineage (NCBI taxonomy): Eukaryota > Viridiplantae > Streptophyta > Magnoliopsida > Santalales > Viscaceae > Viscum > Viscum album. The sequence continues at coordinate 1,404,128,032 of OY728127.1, read as the reverse complement.
ATTGTTTAATCAAACTTATCCAACACTTTATTGGATTTTATATCATCTCATTCATTTATATCATCCCGATTTTCCAAGAAAATTATATATGTCCAATTGGATTTAATAAAGGAGTTGTTAGTCAAAAATCCTAGGGGATGTATCATTGCAACAAACGCATGTCGACTAGTCCCCCTCTAGACACCAAAAAATGCTTTAGTTGTAAACCTTATCATCATAAAAATTATTTAATTTGATATAATTCTCAGTATATATTGGATGTCAAATTATGATGCGAAGATTTTTTATAAGAAGAATGAAGTTACAATTTTTGAAAATGGTTCAGAATTCCTTGACTTTAGGGAAGAAACTTCTCCACCTGATTCTTATCTAGAACCACCCCTAGTTGCATTACTGAATGCAATACATGGATAGGAAGATAAATCAATATCTATGGGTGAGTAAATAAATATTCAAACTGAAGATGTGCACATAGTGCAAGAGTACATTGATGCATTTCCAGAGGATTTACCTGGACATCCTCTAGAGCAGGAGGTTGAGTCCTCTATTGATTTACTTCCTGATGCAAGACCCATATCAAAGACTCCCTATAAAATGTCCACTTTGGAGTTAGTGGAGCTAATGAAAAAGCTAGTGAAGTTGAATGAAAAAGGATTTATTAAACCTAGTGTTTCTCCTTGGGGAGCCCCGGTCATGTTTTTCAAAAATAAAGATGGATCCATGAGGCTATGCATTGATTATAGGGAAATCAATGCTATTACAATAAAAAAAATAAGTATCCTCTACCCCAGATTGATGATTTATTTGATCAACCTCATGCAGCTCAATACTTTTCAAAGATTAACCTTTGATCTAGATATCATCAACTGTGTGTGAGGAAGGAAGATATCTCGAAGAAATCATTTCAAACCAGGTATGGGTATTACGATTTTACAGTGATGCCTTTTGGACTGATGAATGCACCATCTATTTTCAGGGATTTAATGAATAGAGTTTTCAAGGAATATCTTGATAACTTTGTTTTGGTATTCATCGATAATATCCTCATATACTCAAAAATCTATTAAGACCATGAGAATCACTTGCGGGTTATTCTGAGAACTCTTAGAATAAATAAATTATATGGGAAGTTTAGAAAGTGTGAATTTTGGCTTCAATAACTTTCTTTTCTAGGACTTTTTGTCTCTAATGATGGAATCCTAGTTGATCCTGCAAAGACAAAGGCAATCCAAGAATGGCCCGTGCCAACAAACATAACTGATGTATGCATTTTTATTGGCTTAGCAGGTTACTATTTCCGTTTTGTTCAAAATTTTGCCCAACTGTCTAACTCGCTAACCAAGATCACACGTAGAGGAGTTAATTTTGTGTGGAAAAAATAATGTACTGAATGATTTGAATAATTGAAAATAATACTATTCAATGCTTTAATTTTTACTCTTCCATCTGAAAGTGATGGATTTGTAATATATAGTGATGCATCAAAGAATGTTCGGGGTTGCATCCTAATGCAAAATGATAAAGTTATTACTTATTCATTAAGACAGTTGAAGACCCATGAGAAAAATTATCCAAATCATGATCTTGATTTATCATCCATAATCATTTCTTGAAAATATAGAGACATTATCTCTATATAGAAATATGTGAGATTTATATGGACCACAAGAGTTTGAAATACATTTTCACACAAAAAGAACTCAACATGAGGCAAAGTATATGGCTCAAGTTACTCAAAGATTATGATTTTTAAATACATTACCACCTAGGAAAGTAGAATAAGGTTGTAGATGCATTAAGTAGGAAGGATCATGGAATTTTTACTTAAATGAGGATTGAGAGAGATGCTATATTTTTTGATCTACTAAAGATAGATATGGGAATTTTTGAGGAAAGGGAAACATATTTCCTCTTTCAAATGATTTCTAAACAATATTTATTAGAGAATATAAAAAGCTTTCAATCTGATGATGAAAATCTGAATAAGAATATTAATGCTATTAAGGATGGGAGATTGGAAGACTTCGTGTATGAAGAAGGAGTTCTGAAATTTTAGAAGTGGTCATGTGTTTCATTAGTACCTAAGATAAAAAGGGTTCTATTAGAAGATTCCCATAGATCAAATTTCTCTATACACCAGGGGTAACACAAAGATGTATAGAGATCTGAAGGAAAATTTTTTGTGGGATAATATGAAGTGTAAAATTGCTGACTATGTGTCAAGGTGTCTAGTTTTTCAACAAGTGAAGGAAGAGAGACAACATCCCAAAGGAGTGATGCAACCTCTACCTATTCCTATTAGGAAGTGGGATAACATTACGATGGATTTTATCACCGGACTATGGAGGAAACCTTGAAGGAATGATACAATATAGTTAATTGTTGATCATCTCACAAAATCTGCACATTTCCTTCCTATAAGAGAGGAATTTCCACTTGATTTCTTGGAAAGACTTTAAATTAATGAAGTTTTAAGACTTCATGCTGCACCACTATCAGTTGTATCTAATTGAGATCCCCGATTTACATCAAAATTTTGGAAAATTATCTATAAATCTTTGAATACTGAGCTTTGTATGAGTACTGCTTATCACCCCCAAACTGATGGACAGTCTAAAAGGACTATTCAAACTATAGAAGACATGCTGATGTCATGCTCTCTTGACTTCCAATATATGTGGGATAAATACTTGCCTTTTGTGGAATTTTACTACAACAATAGTTTCCAATCTAGAATTAAAATGGCTCCATATTAAGCATTATATGGAAAGAGATGTCGAACTCCAACTTGTTGGGATGATGTTGGTGAGAGGAAACTTATAGGCCCATAAATTATTGAAGATACCACGACAAAGGTGAATAAAATACAAGACCATATTAAAGAACCCCAAATTAGAAAGAAGAGTTATGCTGAAAACTGTAGAAAGGACTTGGAATTTCAAGTGGGAGATCATGTATTTCTGAATGTATCTCCATGGAAGGGTGTCTTAAGGTTTGGTAAGAAAGGGAAACTTAGCCCCATGTACATCAGACCATTTGAAATTCTAGAAAGAATTGGAGTTGTAGATTACCATTTAGCGATGCTGCCAAATCTCTCCAAAGTTCATGACGTGTTTCACATGTCATTGTTAAATAACTACATGCCAGACCCAACACATGTACTCACCTTTGATGAAATTGAACTGGAACCTGATTTGTCATACTGTAAAAATCCTATTAGGATTCTTGACACAAGGGAGAATGTATTGAGAAATTGGACAACTCGTCTGGTAAAGGATATTTGGAGGAACCAGAATATGGAGGAAGCAACATGGGAACCAGAGGATTTCAGGAAGAAGAACCACCCACATCTTTTTGGTGGGATTTATACATAAAATTTCGAGGATGAAATTTATGAAGGAGGGAATAATATAACACCCCTAACATTTTATGGTATGTTTCTCTTAAATAAATTATATTAACTAGATAACCAATATTTCATGAACACTAAGTCTTTTTTGAAACAAAACTTTATAGGAGAAAGTTATTTTCTATCCATTAAACATAAATTTTCCACTTCTATGTCTTGAATTTTGTAAAACAGTCATCTAGAGTTGTGACCAGTAAGTCGTTCGGAGTCTGATAGAACCAACTTGATTTTTCGATGAATAGTAATATACCCTTATGAAAAGTAATTTAAATAGTAATATGACCCATATATATATATATATATATTAAATAATGATAATATTTTATTTTCTTAAGGTAATAAGATAATGAGAAGTTAATTAATTTTTCAACGTAATATAAAACTAATTATACCTTCAAATTTTTATTTATCGAATTAACTTTTATTTTATTTAAAAATTAAAATAAAAATACACGGAAAACAATTTTCAAAAAATGGAGTTCTTTTTTTTAATTCTACATTTCAAAAATTGGTTTGGGTGAATTTTTGGTATTTTTGTAAAATAATTGAATTTTAATGAATAGTAAAAATACAGATTTGAGTTTTCGGTAGTTTAATGTCATCATAATGATGTAATAATTAGTATAAAGGGATGTTCAACTTTTTTAAAGTATCTTATTACACTAGGTGTCCCAAGTGGCTTAAACCATGGGAAAATACCATGGTCAAGCCCATGGTTTTACGAAAACCACTAACGAGGTGTCCCTTTTAATTAATAAAAAACTCTCTCTTAAATACTATAAATACCTACTCACCCCCTTCATTTTCTATCATTAAAAAATCAATATAATAGTATCTCTAGTGTTATTACCTCTCTATGATTCCACCCAATGTTTCATTAAGCCCAAAAGGTCTCATCCTTCAAGATCTAGAAGTTACCCTACAAGGTAAGGGAATCCTTCATTCTCTTCTTTTAGTCGACACTCCTTTTATGTTATCTATTTTATTTTTCCATTATTATATATTGGGATTAAATTTTTATGTGTTCTTATTACTTTCATTTTGATTTAAATATAATTAGATACCATTTTCCCTCATCATTTTATTTTATGATGTTTTAAGTGACGGTGTTAGGCTACCGAATTTTCATAAGGGATCTCTCACCGTTTATTTTATTTTCAAGTTCATCTCTTTTCTTTTTCTATCCTAAACTCCTCTATCCAAATGACCATAATAAACTCCAATATCATTTATATAGTATAATTATATCATGTAAATTGAAGAAAAATAATCAATATTATTACTCCCTCCCTTTTATTTTTATAAACAAAATCAACTTCCATGATGTTCCAATTTATAACCTTTGTGGATGATGGAGTTTCGTTCTTCACTTTCTCCTTCATTAATAGTCATGAAACAATCTTAATGGTTTAACCAGATAAGAATATATTTATTTCATATTATTTATTTTCTTGAATCCTTAGACACTCATAATATAAGATAATAATACAAAACAAGTTCATTGTGAACAAAACAGCCAAGTTAATCCGAATATTTGTAACAAACTTTTAACTAATGAATCATCATCATGGAATATAATCCAAAACCATTTATATCTAATAAATGTAATTGATAAGATATATTAAAAATTCTGAATATTTAACCACATTTCCAATGAACTTCCATTCATGAAAACAAGTAAATGAATCATGAAAACTATGGAAGAAAATGTATCCAAAACAAGAAAATTGAACCTCTTAAACCCATAAAAGGGCCATGAATTAAACTAATAAGGTTATAATAAATAAATTAAATGCATAGGAGGTTCTTTAGTTATTAATTAATTAATCTAAATTTTATCATTCATGTCATTAAAAAAAATAAGAACACACTCGAGCATAAGGTAAGGGGTTTCTCATCTCACTTTCATTTCCGTGAGATTTCCATTGTTTGACAATTATTTCTTGTAGGTGATATATTTGTACTAATATTTTATATATAATAACATGATTCTATTTATATTAATTTTATTTGATGATTAATTTGAGGTTTATTAAGTTTTTGTCATATGATTCGACCGATTACATTGGGGTAAGAGACTTTGTCTCAACTACTATTTTGTTGTGACTAACTTTGTATGGTGCACCTAATAATCCTTATGTGGTGTACCTACAGCCCATTTGAGATCACTTTTCAATTTAAATTATATTTATATTAAAAATACATAAACTCATGTCATGGATATGTTTTTTGTCTAAAATGTATACCATTTTACATACGGTGTTTATTTGGAAGGTTATTTTAATTATGGAAATATTGATGAATCTGTATACTCTACTCTATATAGATATTGAAAAGGCATATTTATCTTTTATTGAATCAATGTATAATGAATTATTTGTACATGAAGTGGTGGGTGGGGCCTGCTATATCCCCTCGATGCATCAGAAGGTCTCATGAGACAAACCAGTTGGCAACAAACCCTTCAAGTTTGTTTCCAAAAATCAGATGGGTTTCTACCCACAGAACTAAACTGTTTTTTATAGTATTATGGTTTCATGTGCCAGATACATGACGTCCAATTCATAATAATTCTCTTTATTCATTTTCAGTCATTACTATCCATGAGGTTTTCACTATGAAAAAATCTATGGATGCAAACCCTTTCTCAATTTATTAATGGCATGTTCCTTTCATTTATTCACCATGCCACAATTTTTTTATGATTCAGTTATTATTGATTCATTATTATTTGATTTGTAACCCTTACTAAGAGTTTGAGCTCACCCCTTTCATTTTTTCCATCAACAGGGGAGGAAGAGGTGATCGTTTATTGAGTTCCTGTGATTGCAGTTTTTAGTTTTTGTTATGTATTTTATTTTGTAACCTTTCTAATTTAATTTGAGTTACATATTTGTATCTAGTTTCTTTAATAATAATAAACTGATCATTACTTCAGTATTTTCATTCCTTCTAACCATACCAATATCACAAGTAATGCACTGGCTCCAGCCTAGATGGGTCGGGGTGTTACATCAACCTTCTTTAATTCATGAAAAGATGTAAGGTTCCATCCACCTTCTTGGTGAAAAGCATGGGTGAACCCCAAAAGGATGTGTTGGGATGTATGAATCATTTTGTCTCTAAATCCACTAACTATCACTTGAGCTCCAAAATCTCTGTTGGTTCCATACTATATTATGCAATGGACACTATAGTTGGTACTAGAACAAGATCTATTTTAAACACTACCACACTCTCTCTCTCTTGAGGTAATCTAGAAAAATTTTCAGGAAGGACATCTATGAAATGATCCACTTCTAGAGGTAAATCGGCCTTATGTAAACCCTGATCCTATATGAAGAGATTTTAATTCTAGGTGGTCACTCAACTGATCCCCTAATGCTCTATTCTAGCTCTACTATCCTGCACACCCCACTCGCCCTTATATAAATAACTACTTCCCTTTGGTGATGTAAATGAAACCCTTTGGTGATAGCAGTCTACAAAATCATGATAGTGAACCAACTAGTACATTCCAATAATGAATTCGGATCCCACCATCTCAAAAATATAATGGTTCCATAAGAAAGGGTTACTTCTTACCTCTAGGGGCAGTCCCTACACTAGCATATTCCCTTTGTTCGTACCCCTAATAGTGTATCTAGGGTCTTTACGCCACAGTAATAATGTATATATAGTCCAAGAATTTTCACAATGGATATAGAGATAAAATATCTCAAACAACCTGTATTGAATAAATAAAATACTATAGTATAGGATTAAATAATAGTACCTCGTACTGTAGATGGTCTGGAAACTTGATCCCTAGGTATTTACTGAAGTGCATGCAACTGACCTGATCCATGACCTTGTGCCGTAGATGGACTACCACGATTATAACTTATTTTTTTAGTGTTGTTGGTGATCAGGGGTATGGTTACCACGACCATAAGCTCCTCCTCATCCAGACCTATCGGTGGTATTCCAACTCCCCACCTAACGTAGTGCCAAAGAACCTACTCCGGAAGGTAGAGCTGGGGAGAATCATTTTATGCTAAAAGGAGATGGAAAGGTCCTGTAGAAACGCTGAAGATTTCCCATATATACATAGTCCTGACACTCCATAGGGTCTCTATCACACTGAGTCTTCTTGTTCCCCCATAATCCACACCGATGAAACTCTATAGAGCTATCGAAATGAGTACTCTAGTTGTCAATGCCCTGACGAGAAACCTCAAGGGAACGTTTCCTGCCACTGGAAGAACTTCTAGCCTAATGTGACACTGGTCCTCTATACCCAGTACTATTGTCATTCCTTAGGTTATTCTTAGTGATAAGATATTTGTTGACTATTTTAGAAAAAATGGTTAGGCGAAAGACATTAACCTGCGTGTAGATGGTGTACTGAATCCCATCCTCAAAATGTCTCGCAGGCAAAAGCTCATCACCGGATAGAAGTAGTTCAAAGTGCTGAAACTCTGTGAAATGTGCTGATTATTCCATGATTAACATAGAACCAATATCAAGATGCAGGAACTCTCTATCTCTATCATCTCTCAGCATCTGAGGAAGGAACTAATCATAGAAGTTAATCTAGAAATCATCTCATAACATTCCTTGGTGATGACCGGCCTCGGTATTAACATCCCACCAACACTTGGATGAATCCCAAAGCATGTGTGTGGTAAGCTTGACCCTGCTCTGTTGATTCTTCTCCAGATGCTCAACAAATAGATAGGATGACCTATATCAAAGACTCAGTGCTCTACAGACTTCCATTCCTCAAGAAAGTATGAGTATGCTTCTGCTGGAACTCATCAGTCAGATCATCCATCATAGGTGCAATCTATGGAGCACCGTGCATGGACTGCATCAAACGTAGGAAACTATCATGAACATAGGAATTAGTGCCCATATCAGGTACAATAGGTGGTACCTCGAGTATAACTCTTGGAGGTAAGACTGACATCTTAGGGCCCACCAAGTTTGGAGCATGGTCTTCCCTACCCTCCTGGACAACAACACGAGGACGTCGTGGTGGTAGAGGTTTAAAAATTCCAATCAGACACCATAGAAAAATATCAAAAACAAAATATAGAAATTCTAGCAAAAGTTGAAAGTAAGAAAACTCACTACCCAAGGTATACTACCCCAACTACCCACTTAGACAACTAGGTATTGGTAAGTTCTGAAGTATAATTTCTTTTACATTTTACATTTAATTTCTAGGTTCACTACTTTACCTTTAAAATATATGAAAAGGCATGATAAGGATGTGAAATCGATTCATTTTATATTTCATGACTCACTATATAATGGATATCTATTTCTGATGAATCAGTTCCCATACACATACCACCATAAATGACACATATTTATTTATAGTATAATGGATCGTCTCGGTAAATTACTCATCCCAACCCATGAGGTCCCACACACCTCATGAATTGAGATAGAAAATCACTCAATGGAAACCAAAAGTAATAAAATAATAATCTAACTACCACAGCATCACTCAACAATCACAGGCATATCAAGTAATGCAATGTATTGAAATCCACCTAAATGGCATGGAAATATGGATGACATGTCAATTCTAGGTTCTTATAATGATGCATGTAACAATCCTTCTTACCCTCATATCATGGGTCCAAGGATGAAGAAAAATAATCAACCAGAGTATCAATAAAAAACAATATATAGCATGTACATCACCCAACGGTGAAAAAATATGAAATGTAATAGGAAAAAGTAGAACAACAATTATAATTTAGGAAACTTGGTTTTTACCCCAAACATGGGTTCACAAAGCCCAAGAACAACTTATGAACAAGTCCCAAGCATTTCTAATCTCCAATATATTATCTCCAAATAGAAAGTAAGGAAAAGAAAAAAAATCCTATGATACCACTTTGGGACGTCCAGAGCCTAGATTCCACTTGATAGGTTCCCCAGGCCTGGTGGGGCATATGGCCCCAAGTGCATTTACCTTAATTCCAGAGGCTTTCGACAAGCTACGAGGGACTGGGGTGTGTCTGTGAGAATATCATGCCCTCATTATCAATGTGCAGTGTAGTGGGTGAAAGTAAACATGTGTAAATAGTAGAAGAAATATAGGTAAACTGAAGGCATATGGGAAAATAGAGACGAAAGTAACAATCACAAAAAAAAACTCAAACAACACTCAACAATTGACAATATGTCATGTCACTAGAAAACTGGAAAATATTGATAAAAAATATCTATCATAACATGTTTCAAAAAAGTGAAAAAAGAATAAAAATACTATCTAATGAATCCCAAGTTCTAACGTGGACCTTTTCTATCAAGACCCATGCTAAATAGAAGGTAATGAAGTGTTTGAATTCATATTCTTTCCTTTTTCGGCACCTACAACCATGTAATTTTCGTTGGGTACCAAATGGCACCCAGAGATAGTGTGGGATAAATCTCAGTGGGACACCACCAACTATGTCTATAATATCTGGCCTATGTAATGGAAAAATAATAGTGTGAAATATATATATATATATATATATTAAAATAGTACAATGTAACTAAATACCCAAATACCTGCTTCATCCATCGGCTGGTGTCTGAACATGTAACCAGTTCATTTAATTAGGTAATTATTAATTCCATATTGATAGGTCACATGAGGAATATCCAACACTAACATCACCACATAATAGTAAAGATAATGAATGTTACAAGATGTAACAATGCAACCATGATCAATGCTAATTAATAATGAAGTTACAAGGTAGTAACCAAGATGACGTAGACCTCAAGGGTTTCCAACTTAGTAATAATTGTTGCCAAGCTAAGGATAAGAGTGTATTCGAAGGATAATCTTCCAAGGAATTCTAAAATATGGTTCTTACTTAGTCCAATGTGATCATCCAAGGTGAAATGGGGATTAGTAGAGATAGGGACTTATGGGATATAACAATGGAACCTACATGTCAATGCTATATCCAAGGAGTGTATCAAAGGCATACTGTAATGATAAAGAAAGGATCCTACAATGTCATACTAGGAATCCATGAACAAACAAAGATCAGGATCTAGGTGGGTATCAACCTAAGAAATCCATGTCCTTGAATTGGAATTGGGTTGCTGAGTGCCCATGGCATTCTCCAATTAGAATCCAAGGTGATCTTGATTCATGCCATTTCTATTTAATAATGATTTCATGCAATATCTCCTTTGGTTCAAGCCTTGTGTTTCATTAGTGTGACAATTCCAAGTAGCATTTGAAATTATTATATAGTCATTTAATTCAATCATTTTCTTTCATTAGTTTGATAAGTTCAAGTAGCATGAAACCTTTTAATCAAGTCAAAATTAATCAATAAGTCCATTTGATTCAAGTCTTGTCTCTCATTAGTGTGACAAGGACATGTACCATGAAACCTTTAATTATTCCATTTAAGGAATCTTCACGATTCAAGGTTCATTCCACTAACTTCCATTAATGAGGTAAGGGGTTCTACAGATATGAAACCAATTAATCATTAACATTTATGGCTAAGTCATATACCTATTATACTTTCCAATTCACATTTCACATTAAATTATCAATTTGAAGAAAATATCTTAGGTGGGTCAAGTGGGGAGAACACATGGTACTTTCCATTATAAAGCTCACTATATAATCATGTCATTTAATATAAAAACCATACCCTTAGATAGGTTAAGCGAAGGCACACCTGAATGATTTCTCAAACTTGTCAAAACACTAAAAACCAAAATGTCGCATAACTGTCAACATGGGGTGGATTGAGTTGTAGGGGTAACCACTAAAAACTAATCACATATTTGTAAAGTGATTAACCATATGTTTCTAATGAGTTAATCATGGAATATAAATTTAAGAAACAATACCCGATGAAATCGGTGGGCCCCACAAAAATGTTCCAAGATTGATGAACTTTAGGGGTAAATTATAGGCCACCAACATTAGGATTGTATGAATATAATCCTTTGGAATTGGACCTTTATTTACCTCAGATCATAGTAGATCTAAGAAAATGAGAGAAATAGTCATACCATGATATCTTAGTCGAGAGAAAAAGAGAAGGATAATGGATCAAATGGACTCAAGTACTTACCATTGTGAATCCAACATAATGAACAGAAGCTCAATATATTACTAGATGATGGATATCTCTTTATTTCATGTTTAGATCTTCAAAAAAATTCAAATTGAGAGAGAAATAGGTTAATCCTGAATAAACTCATATTAGGGAAGAACAAGGAGCTTAATTAGATCATTAAGGGAAAAACTAGAAATTTACCCAAAATATAGCCTATCCATGGTTTGTTTGCATTGTTTGAAAAACTATGCACAAACCATGAATGGAAACCTGGTAAAAAGGGGTGCTCTCATGGTTATTCCGCACGACCATGCGCCAACCGTGCAAGGTGTCTCTGTCTGAAAAAACATAATCTGCACGTTTTAATCTAAATTGTGCCATAAGATTTTTATCCAAAAAGATGGGTTCTAGGCCATGAAAATTCCCCAGACACCCCTGATACATTTTCTAACCTATTAAGAATCCATTTTATGTTCAATTTAATGATTTAGACTAAAAAATATAGGATCCATACCTGAGTAAAAAATTGGGTTCTTATAATGCCTTATTTACTCATAATAGTTACCAATATACTCAACCTTTACTAAGTATTTGGGATCGCCATTATTTTTCCTCCTTACACTAGGATATAAATAATAATTCATTTAAATATTTTCAAATATGTTGAACATTTTATTTTTTGAGGTTTTATATTTTATTTCCAATGTAAAATGGGAATCATGTAGGTATCTAGATCATTGAAAATACTAAATTGATCCATCCTTTGGTATTAGATCTATCATATCTTATTCTATTGTAATAAGGTAGAAACCAGCTCTGGGTTAAGGGATTTGGTTTTTTTATAGTTGGTATCATATAAAGTTCAATAAAAACCTTGGGAACTGGATTTAGGTAAACATAAATTATGTAAAATAACCCTATGAAAGACTTTAATGATATGTCTAATTTTAAAGAATTATCATTAAATTTTTGGTAAGGGGGATATTAAATGTTTTTTCCAAATATAAAACTCTATATGGATAATATAAGTGGACATGGTTTTTGTACAGATGAATCTATGGGTAATAACCCTTAGAAGGGTTGGTTGACTATATCTCCGCCATCATTATGGGGAATGGTGAGTGCACCCGAACTATGCACCTGGTTTTCCTCCTGGGGGATATGATTTGGTAAATTCAAATATTATTTACACACCATTATAAAATATTTGAAATTATTTTTACGATTGAAAGATATCCCAAAATAAACCAAGTTTATGTTTATGAGATTAACAATGCATAAATTCCCAATTTATGTTTAGTGTTACACCAGATTTAGAATCATATATTATGATTTAAAATTAATAATTTTATGATCTCATAAAGTTTAATTAAATTATTATAAATGGATCTAATTATAAATAATGGTATCAATGATCATAGACAGTGTCGAAATTTATCTACTGAGCAAGTGAATACAACTACTGTTGTAGCAGAACAGATCATGGCCATATTTGGGTAGCTGACACTGGTTATTAATAATAACCTTACACATATATAGAAACATGAAATTATGCATCATGAAATAGTTATGTTTTATTATTTTATGAGGGAGAAAAATAAATAATTTATTGGAACTACTAATCCAGTCATAGTTTGGTGATGGATTAAGTACCTTCAAAAGATATTTTCGGATTTCAGATACAATGAAAATGAAAAATTTATACCGGAATTGTATTATCATAATGGTGATGTTGATTAGTGGTTGTCATTTATCTGAAATACTATAGGGGAGTATTAAATACAACATATGGAATGAATATATTTTAATGTAATATTTTTTTATAAATATTTCCCTTAGGAGAAAAAAATTGAAATGAAGATAAATTTCCTCAAATTAAATAAAAATGAAGAAGAAAGTGTTGTGGAGTATGAGGATACCATTAAAAAACTATCGAGGTATGATACATATTACATATGTAATATGGAAATCATGATTTACCATTTATTTAAAGGGATTATTCCATGTCTCCAAAGGAACTAGTTTAACATACATTTTCATCATATTATGAAAAACTGTTATGTTTCATCAAGACAAATAAATATGTTTATATATAGTATATATTCAAGGGAAATAAATAATATAAGAGGTTGTATGAACATTAAGAAAATTGGAACATGTAAAATAAGAATAATAGAATGAAGTAATTTCCAACATGTGAAAATTCTGGAATGAAACATCCTATAAAATGCTTGAAGGAAATGGGAGCTTATTACAAGTGTGAAGGTAAGGGCCATATATATAATTAAGGTAGAAATAATATAAAATTATTCAAATGTAAATAAATGGGGAATTATTCAAACTAATATCCCAATAATAAATGGAACTTACCATATAAGAGGATAAGGGGATAAGGCCATGATTTTAAGACCATTATAGGTGAGGTTAAAGTTCCTAAAGATGTGGTTGTAGGATCTTTAACATTATATTAAAATTTAGATAATGATTCATTTGGTTCTGGATCATCATAATATTTAATTTATTTTTTTTCCAAGAAAATTATATATTTTCCTAGTATCTTAAAAGGGGAATTTTTAGACATGAATCCTAGTGGAAATATCACATCAGTAAGGATGTGTCAGTCAGTTTCTATTATGACACATAATCATTGCCTATTAGTAAAATTTATTATTATAATTATGGTTAACTTTTATATAATCATTTTCATAGACTTGAATATAAATTATAATTAAAAAAATTATTTAAAAGAGAGTAAAATTATGATTCGTTATGAATATGTAGAATTCCTTATATTTAGAGGGGATACTTCATCATCTGAGTTGTGTCAATATCCACTACCAGTAGATCTTCTGAATTTGATTCTTATGGAAGAAGAGAAGACATAATCTATGGATGGAAAATGTAATATTTCAATTGAATATGTACCTATTATAAAAGAATATGTTGATGTATTTTATTAGGAATTACTTATACATCCACAAATACAAGAATTTGAGCTTTACGTTGATTTAATTCCTAATGCAAGAACTAAATCAAAGACTCCATATAGACTAACCACTTCAGAATTAGTGGAATTGAAGAAACAACTTAAATAATTTTATGAAAATGGATTTATACTTCCTAGTAATTTACCTTGTGGAGCCAATATTATTTTCAATAAATAATAAATATTAATATATAAGGTTCTGAATGATTATAAGGAAATAAATGGTGTTACTATAAAGAACAAGTTTCTTTCTTCTCACATTAATCAACTTCCTAGAGCTCAGTATTTTTCAAATATTGTACTATATCTTGGATATCATCAATTATGAGTAAACAATGAAGATATTTTGAATATGTCATCTCATACAAGGTATGGACATTAAGAATTATCAATAATTCCATTTGGATTGAATAATTCACCCTCTATTTGTATAGATCTAATGAATAGAGTATTCAAAGAATATCCAAATATTTTTTTGTGGTATTTGTTGATGATATCATATTAACCTCTAAAATATATGAGGATCATGAATATCACTTTCAGATCATTCTTTAGACTCTAATAGAAAATTGGTTATATGGAAAATTTAGCAAGTGTCAATTATGATGTGAGAAAGTTTTTTTCTAGGACATATTGTCTCCATGGATGGAATATTAGCTGATCCTGTAAAGAAAAAGGTAATGAAATATTGGAAAAACCTAAAAAAGATAACTAAGATAAATAGATTTAATGGTTTGGCAGGTTATTATTAGTGATTTTCTCAAATAAATTATACATTGGCTAACCTGTTAACCAAGTCTACATGTAAAGGGATTAAGTCTATATAGAAAATGTAATATGAGTAATTTTTTTAATAATTGAAGAGGATATTGGATAATTATTTTATTTAAAGTATACCATTAGGAATTGATGGATTTGTGATATATAGTTATTCATTAAAGAAAGGAATTGGTTGTATCCTTATACATAATGATAAATTTATTTCCTCTATATCAAGGAAGTTAAAGTCACAAGAATAGAACTACCCAACTCACAATCTATGGAAGGAAGCCATAATATTTTCTTTTAATAAATGAATAAATTATCTCTATGGTGATATATATTAGATATAAAAAGACCATAAGATCCTAAAATACATCTTTTTCATAAAAATATCTCAATATGAGGCAAAATAAATTGATTGAACTACTCAGTGATTATGATTTTTCAATACAAGACCACATAGAGAAGGAAAATAAATTTGTGGAAGAGTTCAGTAGGAATGATTGTGGAGTCCTAACTAAAAGTAGGATTCACATAGATCCTTTGTTCATAGATTTAGTAAATATATATATGGAAATTATTATAGAAGGGGAAACATCACTCCTTTTTCAAATGATTGTGAAACCATCTTTATTGGAAAAGATAAAATTTCTTAACCTAATGATGATAATTTTTAGAAGAAAATTAATACTATGAATAATGAAAAATTGTTAGACTTATTATATGGAGATGTAATTATAATATTTATAAAGTGGATATTTTTTTATCAATACCTAAGTGAAAAATAGAATAAGTAGATGATTCTCATAGCTCAAATTTCTCA
Organism: Viscum album; assembly: GCA_963277665.1. Classification (NCBI taxonomy): domain Eukaryota; kingdom Viridiplantae; phylum Streptophyta; class Magnoliopsida; order Santalales; family Viscaceae; genus Viscum; species Viscum album. The sequence continues at coordinate 1,404,111,971 of OY728127.1, read as the reverse complement.
ACCTTGGTACTGCCAATATGTAGAGATATTTGAAGGAACATTTTTTTGGAGGATAATATGAAGAAAAAAATAGAATATCATCTATCAAGATGATTGGTTATTAAATAGGTTAAGTATGAGAGATAATTATCTAGAGTATTTATGAAACCACTACCTATTCTTATATCAAAATGGGATTCCATTACTATGGAATTTTTCACTAGATTACCAGTGGATCCTTGAAATAATGATAAAATATGGGTTATTTTTTATTCCCTTAACTAATATAAACATTTAATCATCATAAGCGAATATTTCCCTCTTTAGAATCTTGAAAGACTCTATTTTAATGATGTTTTATGAATTCATGGAATACAAATTTCAATTTTGTCTGATTGTGATCGATAATTTACATATAAATTATGGAAAAGAACCCAGAAGACTCTAGACACTGAGCTTTATTTGAGTAATTCCTATAACCCTGAAAATAATGTATAATATAAAAGAACTATTAAACATTTAGAATACATGTTAGGTTCATGGTCATATGACTTTCAATGTATGTGGAATCTATATTTACATTTTTTGAAGTTTAACTAAAATAATAGATTTCGTTAAATTATTAAAGTGGACCCATATGAAGCATTATATGGAAAGATACATTGTACTATAACTTCTTGGGATGAATTTGGTGAAATAATGTTTATGGGACCCAAACTTGTTGAGGAGACAATGTTTAACTTAAAGTCTATTCAATCCCATATTAAATCGGCTAAAATATTGAAAAAGAGATATACTAATAACCAAATGAATGATATGAAATTTAATTTGGGAGATCATGTGTTCTTAAAAGTATCTCCCTACAAGGTTGTTATAAGGTTTTGTAAAAATTAAATCTTATCCCCAAGTATGTCATACCATTTAAAATTCTAGAAATAATTAGACTTATGGCTTACATTTTGGAAATCCCACCTAGATTATCTAAAGTACATGATGAGTTCCACATCTCTTTATTGAGATATTACATTCCATATCTAACACATGATCTCATGGTAACACCCTAGTATTTTAAGATATATTTTTTTAAGGAAATTTAATATTTTTCAATTGCTTGTGATTAACACAACCATGGGTCTAAATGAACTACAATATAGTATATCATATTAACATATTCTTTAAATAGGTTGTATAAATGGGAATAACCAATATTTTAAAACTAATTATAAATATTTTAGATAAATAAAATATACTGATAAATAAGTATTTAATTTTCAGTAAAGTATTTATATGTTTCAAAAATCAATTTTTCTTCAAAAAAATTTATTTATTTTTGATAAAAAATAATAAAATTAATTGTTGAAACTTTTAGAAAATTTATTTTATAAAACTAAACTTATTTTCTTAATCATTATGACAAAAATAATTTATGGTTAAAATTTAATAATTTTTTAAAAGGATTGATTTTTCATTGAATAATGAAAAATACTGATTTTTATTGAAAACAACCTTTTCATTTAAATCATTTAAAAAGTAAAATTTTACATTAAAATAATTTTAAAATTATCATTCATTCAATTATAATATTGAAAATTCTATTTAGTTCATTAGAATCAATTTTATGTTTAAATTTTATATAAAAACACTTTATACATAAGAAAACTTTTTTTTGGGAAAACCGCTTTTCTATTGCATTTACTGGTTTAATTTTAAATTAAATTCTAAAGAATATATGAATTTGTAACACCCCAATAATTTATGATATTGATTTAATTTTAAATAAATTCAATCCCTTTGATATCTTTCCATAAATGCAACCTCAAGTCTAAAATAACCATAGAATAGTATACAGTTATAACATTGTCATTAAATTTATAGGTATGAATATGACAAAAAAAATTATGAAAATTATAAGGTTTACATAGGAATAAATAATTTTATCATTTATAAATTTATTATAAATAAAAATAAAAAACATTTCAGTGAAAAAAATAAATGTCTTTCTGAAAAATATTATATTTTCTAAAAAGGGTTTCATCGCATTTTTTCAAATGTATTATATTTATTTTTTCCCAATTTTATAAAAAAAAAATTGAGAAAATGAACTTCATTTTTTAAATAATAATTTCAAAAAATATTCACATTTAATTTTTTAGAATTTTCATAAAAGATTATTTTTTGTATTAATAATGAAAAAAATACTAATTTTTATTAAAACTCGACTTTTCATTTAAAGTATTTACAAAGTTACATTTTATAGAAATTGTTTTAAAAGTAATTTTATTCAAATTATATTATAATTAGTTAAATTTAGGTTATTTAATATAATTTTAGGTTCAATTTTGATATAAAAACTTATCATGCTTATGAAAACTTTTATTTGGAAAACCACTTTTTCATCGCGTCTGTGGGTTTAATTTTAATTTTAATTATTTCACTTCTTTGAATTGAATTTGTAAAAAAGGATTATAAATTTTAAATTATAATAAATAATATTATTTAAAAAGTTCAAGATCATTTTTTTCATGATGAATAGTGAAAATAGTAGAAAATTATTACCACGATTGTGGTCAAAACAAGTTTAAATGGGGGTTAAACCAAAAGATAAGTGTATGTTTTACAATTAAACCTATAAAAATAAAATTATATGACAATATTTAGACCAAAAAATTTAATATAAATTTATTTTTAATTGTTTGTGTGGGAAATTACTTTATCATTTTGTATTCCTTTAGGGAATTTTCATGTAATTTCCAAGACGGACCCCTTACCCACTTATATAGGGGGACCACTAATCCTCTATTATACATAGTTAAAGGGACCTTTTTCAGCCAAAAATTCCCATAATTCATTCATTAAATAAATCCACATGACCTACAGACTTTTAATTTATCAAAAAACTAATCTAAGAAGGATTTAGGTACACTACTAGAAAAAGGGGCTTTGGAGACCTCCAGACACAGGCAGCCACCAATGGAGGTCGCTAAGCGTAAAAAACCCTTAATCCCCCCCCCCCTCATGCTCAAACCCCCCTCACGCACCCCCCTCACGCTGTTAAAACAGTACCTGCAGCGCCGACTTTCGTCACCCTGGTGCCGACCGTCGCTGCCCTCACGCCAACCGACGCCACCCTCACCTCTGTCTACACTGTCTACGTCGTCCCCCCCCCCCACCCTCGCAGTGGACCCCACCTTATGCTCGAACCCTACCTGTAGTGCCTGTTCTACCTTATTGCACCACCGCTGCCAGTCATTGCCTCAGACTACGACTCCCTCCACTGCCCCTCATCCCTCTCGCAGAACCACCTTTAGCTCCCCGCCCTTCTAGATTTGTAGTGGTATCAGGTATTCACTAACTTCTGTTTAGAAGTTTTTATTTTGGGAATTTCATAGCACAAAGTTGGTATAAATGAATATTATATGAATATTGTGTGTGAATAAAAATTGTGGAAATTGAACTTCATGTGTATATGGGCTTGTGTTCATGAAGAATTATGAAACAATGTGTGTTAACAGTGTTTTTATAAGAATAAATCACACTTTACTTGAGGTTGGAAGTTACATAAAATGTACAGTTCATGTATATGTTGACTGGATTAATATTAGGTTGTGTTGTTATTTGATTTATAGAATTCTTGAGTCTGTGTGTGTATCCCATGAGAAAATGTTTGAGGCTTGACCATATTTGTGTAAATGTTTGTTATACAAATATTATTATGGATAAGAGTTGGATTGATCTTCTAAATCAAATGTCTATAGAATATTTCAAAGGAATTATGCATTTCATTGAGTTCACTGGAGGATTTAAGAGTCACTATATTAGGTGTCTGTGTAGAAAATGTTAAAATAGATATCAATTCACACGAGATACCATCAGAGAGTTCCGGTTCTTGAATGGATTTCTAAAAAATTAAAAGATTTTGACTCATCATGGGGAAGAATTTTTTTGTTTTCAAAATATAGATATAGTTCAGATGGATGTTGTTGTGAGGATGAATGATCCAATGCATGAAATTCTTACTAAAATGGTACGTGGGTTGGGTCTTGAAGGGATGGACAATCTTAACATTGATACCGGTGAGATAAATCTACGCTATGCTGCAGATTGTGATTAGAGAAGGTTTTATGAAGTACTTGATGATGTGAAAATGGAATTATATCTTGTATGTACTTCTTACAATAAATTTTAATTTATCGTGGAGTATTTTCATTTGAAGAATTTGAATCAGTGGTTATACACCTCATTAGACATGCTATTAGCGTTATTGAAAAAGGTTCTTCCTATTGACTCTAAGATTCCTGAGTCGTATTACCATTCTCGTAAGTTTGAAGAGCACTTAGGTTTTATATATGAGACCATAGATGCATGTGAAAAAAATTGTATGTTTTTAGAAAGGAAACTGCCCATTTAGATATTTGTATGGTCTGTAGAACTTCCAGGTGGAAAGAGAACATGATAAATCAGACTCATCAAATTCACACTGTGAAACAGGGAAAACTGATTGCCATAAATAAAATGTGTTACTTTCCCCTAAAGGTGAGGTTGAAAATATTTTTTATGTTATCTAAATTTCTGATTTAATGAGATGTCTTATGGAAAGAAATCAGGAAAGAGATATGTTAACCCACCCGAAAGACTCTCGTTCCTAGAAGTATTTTGATAATAGACACCATGACTTTGCTAAAGATGTTTGTAATGTTCGATTGGGGTTGGTAGCATATGGTTTAAATCCATTCAAGTCTATGGTTGGTGCAACTCAAATCACATGGCCCATGGTGTTGGTTTCGTATAGTCTTCCTCCTTGTCTTTGTATGAAGAAACAATTTATATTACATTCCACTCTTATTGATAGACCTAGATGTTCATGGGATAAGATTGAAGTTTACCTTCAACCATTTATTGATGAGTTGAATGAATTTTGGGGTGTTGGTGTGATGACTTATGACTGTGAAATGAATGAAATGTTCAAATTTCAGGCTGATTTATTGTGGACAATCAATGATTTCTCGACTTATGAAAATTTATTAGGATGGGGCAGGAATGGGGAATTTGAATGCCCTTATTGCAAAAAAAGTAAAAAATTTGTATGGATTAAATATTCCAACAAATTGGGAAAACATGTTTCAAAGACGTTTTTCCCCATAAGAACAGGTTCAGAAAGGACATAGTGATATTTTATGGTTCTAGAGAGTTCATCCCAGGACCAAAGATCGTAATAGGAGTCGAAATGTTATCACAGATTGAGGAAGAAAACATCCTCACAGTATATGAATTTCAGGATTTAGTGGCTCATCCATTATGTAATATTCGTGGTGCAGGTAGTCAACCCAGTCACAATTGGAAAAAGAAAAGTATTTTTTAAAATATTCCCTATTGAAAAACTAACATGATAAGGCACAATTTTGATGTCATGCACATTGAAAAAAAAAATTGTGATAATATATTTTGGACCATTTTAGGTGTTAGTGGAAAATCAAAGGACCATGTTAATGCACGTCATGATTTGGAAGAAATGGGTTTTAGGAAATAGTTGCATTTAGAGTTAGCTGAGTGAAACAAGGCATATATTCCTACTACACAGTATATAATGACTTCAAAGGAGAAAGAGTCATTTATTTCTATTTTGAAGATGCTCAAGGTGCCTGATGGTTATTATTCTAATATTTCAAAGTGTGTGAATTTTACAATCAAGACATTGGAAGGTTTGAAAAGTCATGAAAATAATATACTACTTTATCAGTTGATTCCAATCGCAATTTTTGATTGTTTGTCCCCCAATATTTTTCAACCATTGATTGAGATGAGTAATTTTTTAGATAAATTTTTTTACGAAATCAACAAATGAGTGATTTAAAAATTTTGCAGGACCGAATTGTACTTACACTTTGTAACTTTGAAAAAATATTTCCCCCCTCATATTTCAATGTTAGGGTTCACTTGACAGTGCACCTAACTGATGAAGTAATGGATATTGGTCCAGTGCAATTTAGGTGGATGTATCCTAATAAGTGGTATCTGAATACATCGAAACAATTTATATACAACAAAGCTCATCTGGAGGCATCAATAGCCAATGGTTTTTTGATGGATGAGTGTAATACTTTTTTGTAGAATATCTTATGGATTTCAAAACAAAATTAGATAAGCCCTATCAAATTCATGATGGTATAGTTTGAGAAGGAACCACATTTTATATGGATAACATTGAGTGGATACAAGCGCAACGATAAATCTTGTTCAATACTCCATCAGTTGCACCATTAATGTAGTAAGTGTCTTAACAATTTTATTATTTAACTTTTACATGTTTTGTTTGTATAATTTTTTCATTTAAACATAGATATTGTTCATTTTTAGAAAACACATTAATGAACTAAAAGAAGAGATGTATCGTGCGACTGATTATCAAATTCAACAATCTCATTATGCATCATTTCATGATTGATTCAAGTATTTTGTATTTATAAAATGATTTTCATTATGAGTGAGGTATTATAATAATTTCTTTCTGAAGAAATAATTATTTAATTCTGTGAATTATGTAGGTTCATCAGATAAGGGAGTTAGATGACCTCACGCTAACTAAAGAATTTATCCAACTAGACGAGGCTTAATCTGTAACAGCTCATCATTATAAAGCTAGTGATTATTGTGGCTTTAGATTTTGTATTAAAGATGTTGAATAAAAACAAGAAACAAAAAACAGTGCAATCGGTTGTCCATTCATCGATTCTGGTTATTACTATGGTCAGTTGACAGATATCATTTAATTTTTATATGCACACAGGTTGAAGTACATATTGTTAAAATATAATTTGGTTGATCCAGTGCGTGGAAGTAAAGTCAATCAGTATCAGTTTACAATGGTGAATTTTAACTATATGTTGTATAGAAATGAATGTGCTGATAATAAACATTTCATTTTGACATCACAAGAGGAACAAGTATTCTTCGTCACTTTGCCTTCAGATCCTAGTTGGCAAGTTGTTGTGAAAATTTCCCAGCAAGAAGTGTTTCTATTTGGACAAGATGAACCTGAGACTGATCCTTTTGTTCCCCAACAGCTTGATCAACATACTGTAGTTCAACATGAAGAAGATATTTATTGGGTCAGAGTGGCGTTTGAAATTTTAATCAAAGGTGTATATTTTTTTTCCCACCAAACCCTAGACGCCCCCCCCCCCCACCTAAGACACCCCCCTCACCCCAGACATCCCCCCCCACCCTCGGACACCCCCCCCCCACCCCAGAAATCCCCCCACACCCCCAGAAAGCCCCCACCCCCACCCAACCTGAACATACCCCCCACCCCAGATATCCCCCCCACCCCGGACAGCCCCCCCTAGACAGCAGCCCCCCCACCCCACACCCCACATAGCCCCCAACCCTCGAACAGCCCCCTCACCCCAGACAGCCCCCACCCCCCGGACATCCCCCCCCCACCCTCGGACATCCCCCCACCCCTCAGACACCCCCCCCCCCACCCTGGACAGCCACCATACCCCCGTACCCCCCCCCCACCCCGGACATCCCCCCCCCACCCCACCCCTCGGACAGCCCCACCTCACCTCAGACAGCCCTCTCTCACCCCACACAACCCCCCATCACCCCTGACACCCCCCCACCAGACATCTCCACCCCTAGAATATCCCCCCACAACCCAGATAGCCCCTTCTCACCACTGACAACCCCCCCCCCCCCCCCCCGCACCCCGGACCCCCCCCCCCCCCCACCCCCCAAACAGCCCGACAACACCCCCTCCAAATACAAGCATTTTTTACATAATTTTATTTTTGTTTTGTTAATTTTTTGATTTTTTAAAATCCATTACAACTAATTATTATATTCCTTATTGTTTGAATGACTACTGTACAAGTTTTATTTTTTTTAAAACAATACAATTTAGCTTTTTGACATTGTGAATGGTCCCCTTATTATTGTTTTGTACGATCACATGCATGTCAAGGGAATGGGTAGCAGATCCACATCATCCATTTGATCCATCTACATCTCAGTGTCGACATATGTTTTAATGTAAATGTTACTGATTTTTTATGTAATTTATAAACATATATATATATATATGAACTTCTGTCAAATTATATATAAAATTTTTTTCAACAGGATCAGACACTTCTGTCAAATTATGTATAAAATTGTTTTCAATTGGATCAGACTCGATTGCTTCTTCCTCTTTCCATAGAGGCCCTGGTCGTGGAATTTTATCATGGAAGTCCAACACAATATATGATGTTTCATATGATTACAGATTTCATCCAGTGGGACTGACTACCCCTACATTTATTCATCAGTTGGGTCATATTATATGCGACCCACATCGATTTCCATTTTCCACACATGACTGGGATTCTATCCCTAATGATACATTAGATCATCTTTGAAGGGATGTTCAGGTAAGAACACCAATTTAGTTTCTTCCCTATGTTTAAAAAAATACTAACATGTGTGATTTTTTTTCTGAAATAGAATAATCTAAATGTGTTCCTTGAAGAGTTTCGGCCTGTGTGTATGAGAAAATGTCATAAGATGTGGAAGGATTATAAAGGAAAAGTCAAGAAGGATCACTGGGTACCAAATATGGGAGTCGTAGACATTCTGGAAAAAGTCCTGAGAGGTGTTCTCCCATCTCAGTGGCATGACTTAGTTGCATATTGTTCTACTGAGGCCACCACGGTTAGTATATTTATGTTGGAATACAAATTTTCAAGAATGTGTGACATTATATTTTCATGAAATTTGAATTAATTGTATGTAGGAGGTGTTAGCATGCCATTCCGAGAATCGAGCATTACAGGGACCACCTCATTGGCATGAGACTAATCACGTGTATCAAATCCGACCTGAGGTATTTATTATTAATTTTCTTATTATTTATTATGGTTTTGTGTTATATTATTATATTTCATTGGTATACAGTTATGGGAAAAAAGTGAACCAACTGATTAAATATCGGTGTGGATGAGTATTCTTGATCGAAATGATCTTGAGGCTGAAGCTCTTATGGTAAGATCTTGTACTCATTACCAATACATACATGAATTTGTGATTTCAAGTCATTTCGATGTTGTTTGGTAAGCATTTGACCGTTAAATGCATGTTTGGCCAATTATGGAACACGGTGTGCGTTTTTAGTCACCACAGTCACACGACACCTCTGATCGACGTGTCGTCTACCCGACCATTTCAAAATTCACCAACCCTTTGTTATCGTCCGATTTCATGGAATTTTGAGGTTGTTCGGCCGGTTTTAAACCCCCACCCACGCTTTTCAAGCACGGAAAACACCTAAAAACGCATATCCAGTCGTGCCATGCAAACCATGCATTTGAATGAAATTCCGTCTCCTTGTACACCTCACCAATAATAATTAGGGTTTTTTCCTATGATTTCAAGTCTTGACGATGTCCTTTGTTATGCATTTGACCGTTAAACGTTGGTTTTGGCCATTTACGGCATGCGGTGTACGTTTTCGATCACCGCGGTCATAAGACACAAACTACTGATGTGTCGTCCACCCAACCATTTCAAAATTAACCCACCCTTTGTTGTCATCTAATTTCAGGGCATTCTGAGGTCGTTCAGCCATTTTTTCCACCCCACGCACACTTTCCAAGCGCGCCAAACACCGAAAAATCACATATTCAGCCATGCCACACAAAACGTTCATCCAAATGATGTTTCGTCTCCTCATATGCCTCACCAATAATAATTAGGGTGTTTTAATGTGATTTCATGTTATGTTGATGTTGTTCGATATGCATTTGACCGTTAAACGCATGTTTTGGCCATTTACGGCATGCAGTGTGTGTTTTCTGTCACCGCAGTCACACGACACCTCAAATTGATGTGACATCTACCTTACCATTTTAAAATTCATCCACCCTTTTTTTCGTCCGATTCCATGGCATTCTGAGGTCGTTCGGCCAGTTTAGACCACCCCATGCATGCTTTTCAAGTGCACCATACACCTAAAAACACATATCCAGTCGTTCCGTGCAAACCTTGTGTTCAAATGATGTGTCATCTCCTCATACACCACACCAATAATAATTAAGGTGTTTTCCTACAATTTCAAGTCATTCTGATGTCGTTCGGTATTCATTTGTCTGTTAAATGCATGTTTTGGCCATTTACGACATGTGGTGTGCATTTTCGGTCACTGCGATCACACGACACCTCTGATTGATGTGTCGTCTACCCGACCATTTCACAATTCACCCACCCTTTGTTTTCATCCAATTTCATGGTATTCTGAGGCCATTAGGCCGGTTTTGACCACCACATGCGTGCTTTTCAAGCACGCCAACACCTAAAAACACATATTTAGTTGTGCCGTGAAAACCACGCGTCCGAATGATGTGTCGTCTACTCATACACCTCAAAAATAATAATTAGGGTGTTTTCATGTGATTTTAAGTCATGCTAATGTTGTTCGGTATTCATTTGACCTTTAAATGCAAGTTTGGGCCATTTACAGCCCGCGGTGTTCATTTTCGGTCACCAAGGTCACATGACACCTCTGATTGACCTGCCGTCTACCTAACCATTTCACAATTTAGCAAAACTTTGTTGTCATCCAATTTCATGGAATTCTAAGGTCGTTCGGCTAGTTTTGACCACCCCATGCATTCTTTTCAAGCGTGTCGAACACCTAAAAAATACATATTCAGCTTTTCTGCGCAAACCGCATGTTTGAATGACGTGTTTTCTCCTCGTACACCTCACAGATAATAATTAGGGTGTTTTACTATGATTTAAGAATAGGTTGATGTCGTTCAGTATGCATTTGACCGATAAACGCATTTTTTCCATTTACAGCCCAATTTGATTTATATATATATACTAACATAATAAATATGTCTAATTTGCATTTTCATTGTTTATTTTTTTCTTTTATATCTTATTGTAGGTTTATTTAAGCTGAATGTTGGAATGGATTATAGATTTTTGGATCAATGTGTGTGAAGAACTATGTCCGCAATTTAGTGTTTTTGAGGAACCCGATGTTTATGATGTTTTAAATTATTTTCCTTTTTCATTTTAGCTGTATTAATTCTGTTTGGAAATAGTTTTTGTGATTGCTGGAAATGTGATGTATAAATGATTTTTTTTTAATTCCAACTTTGCTGTCACCACTGGTGGTCTCTATTAGCCAATTTTCTGGTCTCCTATAACGACAGCCATTGGCGGTCACTATAGGCCCACCCAAAAGCGACCGCCAGGTAGTCGTGATGGACCGAATTTCCGATCACCTATAGTGGCCACCAATGGCGGTCACTATAGGCTTAGTTTCTAGTAGTGGTATAAACCTAAATAGGTTGTCCAATGAAGAGCTACAGTTTTTAACCATGTGTTTCCATTTTATTTCTTCCATTAACTCCTTAAAATATCCTTAAAATATGATAAAATAATAAAAAAAAAGTTTATCACAAATAATTATAAGTTAATATTTAATTACTTATTTCCATCTCCTCTTCCAAAAAATGGGAAATGAAAATGTTGGTCATGAGTACAGCGGACTACTACCTCACGAACCAATTTTATTCATTTTCCATCACCACCTCTCATGTATGGATATAATTATGGATTTAATATATATATATATATATATAATTAAATAATTAAACTTCTATAATTATAATATTTTACATACCTTCTTACCTTCTAATCCTTTGGAAAATGAAAATGTTGCTCCTGCGTGTGTGTGGATTATCACCTCCACGAAGCGATGTTAAACGTTTTTAAGTTTATTTTAACATGTAAGGTATTAAGGATAGATTTAATGATTAAATATATTATATATATGGTATAATAATTATTCTATAGAGGTGAAATGTTATTTACATTTCTTTCATTCCATCTGTCAAAAAAAATGAAAATAGTGTTCATGTGTACAAGCGACCTACCATCTCCATGAATGGTGTAACTTGTTTTTCAACCACTAAATTTTATGAAATATTAAAAAACACACTTGTGTTTTGAATATATATGATATTTATATCATGCTAAAAATTCTATATATTACTAAAAATTATATAATTATAGGGATCGAAACTATCGATCCAAAACATACATGAAAACAAAGAAGTTATCACATGAAATAGTGTTTTTAATAAAGAATTGTTATTAAAATGGGGATAAAAATTTTATAATAAAATAATATATGGTATTATATATATGATTATTTTTCTTTCATAGATGTGTAATATATTTATATTTATTATACATGGAGTTCATACATGTACAAAGGAAATCAAACCTCAGTTAAGGGTTTCGCATCACACTTTTACTTCTATGGGACATATGTCATATTCACCACCTATTTATTTTGTGTTATTTATATAATACCCCTTTGATATGTTATATCATGAATCTAGTTATATTAATTGTATTTAAATTTTAATTTGAAGTTATTTCTTATAGGGGTCTTACAATTAAAAATTTTCCAAAATGGCAAGGGTTTATTTCAAAATCTCATCATTGTTTGGGATTGTTTATGTTTAACTCTTCCTTAGAGGAATAGTTTTATATTTATATCATAAAACCAATATATTTTATTCTCATATGTTTATCATGTTCGTTTCATTTAATAGTAAAAGTTTCCATTCATTTTTACATAAAATGATTAAGAATTTGTTTTAAGAAAAGCCGACTTGATTTCTCTCTTCCATCGAAAATCTTTTATATTCTATAACCATGTTTTCTAAAAATATTTTCAATTCTTTTTTCAAAATTATCAAAAATATTTGTTAAAGTCATTTTCACCCATGTTTTACTGTTTGATAATGTTTTTAAATGAATCTTATTTTCATTTTCTGAACAAGGTTCATTTTAACACTTTTACAATAGTGTGAAAACAATATTTTTTTAACTTATACTGGATGTACCGAATTATCTTCCATCATTAACACACATTAATTTGAATATTACTTTATAATATTAATATTTTATTTTTAAATAAAATTTTTTTCCTCATATTTTGGAAATTTTTAATTTTTAAAATTGATTTTAAAAGTGAAAATGATATTTTCCTCAAGAATGTTTTTAATGAAATTTTTATGGTATTAAAATTCACTAGTGAAAACCCCATTATTTTGATTATAATACATTGGGGATATGTTTTTATAATATCATTATCAATCTGTATCTAGATGTTTTATTATTAGTTTGACTGGGGATGTACTATTTTGATACCATTATCCATATTAATTAGGATGGTTTATGATTATGTTTATTGATTAGGGTAATTTTAAACATTTCATATTCTAGTTTTTCAATATGTATGTTTAAATTTATTATATGTAACCCATTTAATATTATGAATTAAGTTTACTTATTAACTAAGGGGATGGTCTCATTGTAGCTCCTCAATACATCAGTAGGTCTTCTGGGACAATTTGGCTTGGGTTTTTGGTTAAGGCCTTACCCATTTATGTAATATGAATTAGCATGGGTCCATGATCATATGATTATGATTTGAAACATTAATTATTATATCATTAAGATATTATTTATTCATTCCCATGTTATTATTTTATTAGTTATAATATACATGGATAAGTTTCAAGCTCTTGTGATTATTTATATTGCAATATTTTGATCATTATTTATTACTTCCATATTATAATTCATGTTCAAGTTATTAATTAAATATAGTGTGTCAAATTTATTTACATTTTGATATTTATTATACCTTATTTTTTCATGATATCATCCTTTGTAAACATACCCTTACTTAGTATTAGAGCTCACCCCTTTATTATAGTTCCTTTCCCTGGGATGCAAGGAAATTAGTTATAATATATATGAAGGGATATTATAAAGGTAATAATGGTGTTATAAAATAACATATTATATTATATTTTATATTTTATATTTTAATATATGATTCAATTATATATATAGTATCCCAATACTAATAAACTATTCAGTCGTTCGGGGTGTGATTTCTTGTATCTAATGCTAATGTAATAAGGTAAACAACAAATTCAGGCTACTAGGGTCATGTTATTTATATAATTGAATTTGATAAAATGGATACCAATTTTTTAACTATCATATTAATATTATATAATATGGTTAACTTAATTTTTTATTATAATTAATAGTAAAAATAGTTAAAATTTATCACTACAGTTGAGGTTAAAATGGGTTTACCATGGGTTTAAACTAAGAGATAGGGTTAATTTTGGCCCCTAAAATTGTCTAAATGATATTTTCTAGATATATTTTTACATAATACTATCCAAAATTATAATATATGACCATTTGGAATAAATTTTTCAAAATAATGGATTTATTATTTTTTATTCCTTTATGATCTTCCAAATGTGTCCTCTCTCCCACTTAAAAAAGGACACCCCACTATTTTATTATTTACAAAACATTTCAGCCTTCTATATGAACCAAAATATACCAAATTATATTCAAAAATTCCATATAAATATTTTAGTTTTTTTTGGTCTCCCAAAAATACTAACCCTAAGATCCTTAAGAGGATATTTATAGGATTTATTTTGAAGAAGTGGTAATCTTCTAAACCGGTCATTTTATTTATTATTATTCTTTTACCTCCTTTATATTTGGGTTATTTATCTTAAAATATTAACTTAATAAATCATAAATATACATAAATTTTATTATTATTTTGAAACCACCATTTTCAATCCTCTTTTCTATCAAAGGGGATGGAAAATTATCACTTGTGTGTAAGTACAACTTTCCATCTCCACATAGAAATACAATTAATTTTTCATTACCATATTTTATATATGGATATTATGATGTTTTTTAAGTTTATATATGATATTTTTGAAATAATATATAAAATAAAATTATAATATTATATCAACCTTCTTTCCTTCCAATCTGTTGGAGAATGATAATGTCGTTCATGCATAAGTGTAGACTTCCACATCCACAAACTGATGTGATTTGTTTTTTATTGATGTTATAATTGGACGGTAATAAGGATATATTTATTGAATATATGAGATATATATGATATAATAATGATTATTTAACAGTTAATTAATATTTACCTCTCTTTTTTCTATCTTTCAAAAACTGAAAACAATGTTCATGTGTGCATATGGTAAACTGTCTCCACGAATAGTGTATTTAATTTTTCAATATCAATTTTTTATGGGTGAATCTAAAAATATATATAATTAATATATATAATATTTATATCTTGAAAAAAAATATTTATATTATTTTTCTATGATATAATTACAAGGACTAAAATTTCAAAACTAAAACGCTCTGAAAAATTAAAATAGTTAACACTTAGAAACGATGATTTTAATAAGTAATTATTAAGAAATGGGTGTTTAAATATTATAAGTGGGTAATATATGATATTTAAAGTATAAAAATGGATTTGGTATAGAAATAGAATAAATTTAAATTTATTATACAAGCTTTTAAATCACTTTTGAAGCAATTAAAACTTCAGGGGAGGGTTGATCGTCTCAAATTTTCTTATTTAGGACATTTTTTATGTTATAAACCTAACTTATTTTATGATGTATAAATATATCCCCCTTTAAATTTTATATATTTTATATTTTTATGTTAAGGATATTTAAATTACCTTTTACTTGTTATATAATTAATATCCTTATGTTCATCAAATTTTAAGTTTCACTTGATGTTATTCTTTCATGGGGCTTAGGTTTCAATAGTTACCCAATCATTAAAGGTTCTATATTACAATATAATTGTTTGGGATGACTATTTGTGACTAATTTCCTCTAATTAAATCATAAGGTATACCTCTAAATAAACTCTTGAATTTTATTATACCATGGTTATCTTTATTGATTACATGTTCTAATTTCATTTTTCTCATTTCAATAACTCCACATACCAAAATAATATTTTTAAGGAAAATCGACTTTATTTCGCTCTTTAGTCGAAAATATTTTTTCTTCAATGTCCACATTTTATAAAAAAATCAAGAGTGTTTTAAATATTTTAATAATAATTTTTAAAATCATTTTTACCTATTATTTACTATTTTAAAAATGGTTTATATGGAATATTCTGTTCATTTTCTGAACAAGGTACTTTTTGACTTTTTTACCGAAGTGTGAAATAAATTTTTTCTTTTAACTTATATGACATGAATGGAATTTCCCATAATCATAATCTCTAAATTATTTGAATATTTATTCTAAATATTCCAAAGATATTATCAAACACAAATTTTCATTAATATTTAGGAAATTGTTTTATTTTAAATAATTGATTTTAAAGTGAAAATGGTATTTTCCTCAATAAATTTTCCTAGAAATATTTTAAATGAACTTTAACCTATTAAAAAAATCATTTATGATAATTATTATTTAATGAGGATATTATCCAATGACAAATTACTTATCATTTCTCTAGATGCTTTATGATTATGATTAAACGATGTCTGTGAAGCTCATTTATTTTTTTGAGGGTTATGCTATAATGAAATAATTAAATTTTTATGAAAATTTATTCTTTTCCATGGGTTATACTATGATTATAAAACCTATTTACATTTCATATGTTATCATATCATGAATATTTTATGATTTTTTAACCCGAATTTTTATGATTTTCATTATGTGTTGGTTAGTCCAGGAATTATATATCCCTCTAATGCATTGGGTAAATATGGATATATCATGATATAAAAAGGAATACAATAGCGAGTAAACCCAATTTAGTAAGGGACTCTATCTACTATGATAGTATTGGGAGTTAAACTTGAATACTATGTTGTTTTGGGGAGTGAACCTAATCCACTACTTGATTATCTTAATTGTAATATATTTATACTTGATTATCTTAATTGGTATGGCCATTTTCATTATAATTTTCAAAATATTCCTAATATCAATGGCTGGTAATAAAACCAAGATAACTATTCCAAAAGACAAAAAATATATTCAATAGAATGGTTTTTTCCTGAATTATCATAATGGTGAAGAATAATTATAATAGTGTTATATTTATTATTCGGAATATTCACATTTTATCCACATAGGCTTCATCCTTGGAGTCAAAAATATTAACAAAATCCATCGTGAACTTCTAGATGCATCAAATATTATCCTCCAATCTAATAAAATCTTGAGTATGAAAATATCATTTTAAACATAATTTCAATCATCCATATAATAAATTGTTTTTCTCTCATGGTCAAATATAAAAATAGATAAATTTCTACATAATGTAGTTTAACAATCATCTTGTGAGGAATATGATTCATCATACTTCTACATGAATTCTTTAAATTTCCATTTCTTATTATATATAACATTTTTTGTTGAATATTTCACAAATAAAATATCTTTAAAATTTTCCATCTTAATGGAATCAATATCATCATTCTCTATTGTTTTCCTAGTAAAAGAAAACCATTGAAAAATATTTCCATCAAAATGATTACTAGGACTAGATACTCTATTATTCTTTGAATATCTAAAAATATCAAAAATAATTTTTGAATAGTTAATATATCCTTAAACAACCACGGGTATTTAAGAACAGCTAAATTATAGTGGGTGTTTTTTAACAAAATGTTACAATAAATAAATATTACCCTATGGAGAATATGGTCAATCTTATTCATGGATACATGGTTTATTTCATGGATTAATTATGTTAACCTAACAAATAACTACAAATTTCAATCTCATATTATTCTAGTTTATTAAATCATATTGATATAATTCACTATATGACTATAGACATCATAATTAGTCGTTACATGGTAGGAAATCATTAAAAATTGAAATTGATTAATTGATGCAACATGTAAATCCTATGAAAATTATAATGATATAATATCCTTGAATTTGAATCTTATAAATCATTATTAACATCCTCCTGAAATTTCAAATTATCTTCTACATTTATTTTATGACAACAATGGCACATAGTCACATTATCATCCCATTATTACATTATTTATAGTAAAGGATGTATATTATTATATTTCAATAAAAATTAGTTTATATTTTTAGATAATTAATAAAATATTTTTATAAAAAATTATACATTTACACATTTTGTAAATTTTATATTTAGAAAATGTTATTATAATTAAATGAATTCTTCACTCATGAAACATTTATTCATTTTGTTCAAATATATGTTGACCTGTCTATTATCACCAAAAATTGTTCTAGATCCCTTTTTAATAAAATTAAATTAAAATGATAAAAGTAGAATTGATAGTGTCGTACAAGAATTCATACCCTCATGCAAAAGATGCACTCAATTAGAAATGTCTCTATATAAGGAATCATCCTAACAAACAAACTAGTTATTATCATAATCCAACAGACCATGTGACCTAATAACCATAGCTGGCTTTAAATGTGAATAATCTTTCTGATGTCTTACTTTCCTAGGATGTGCCTATTGAAATCCTTCAACATCCACAAAAAAATAAATTCCTTTGGATAAAGCCTACCTTTATGTCGGTTTTTTTATGATTCATCCTCAACATTATCTCACCTTTCTTGAAATCATTACGAATCCTTCAATTTAATAATTTCATCTTGAATCTTTGAGAGGATCACACCATCACTCAGAATAGGGCCTTCCTTCTCCTTAAAACCACACTTATAAAAACCCTCAAAGGAAATAAACATATTTTATAATTCAATAATATATATTAGGAGTAACATATTTTATGTTGACCAATTTATATTATTCAATGTGTTGGAGAGATATACTAGGATCACTAATCATTAATGATATATTTGGAGAGATATATTATTCCCATTCATTATCAATGACAAATCTGGATCACCAATCATTATTTAAAATTCCAATGAACCATAATATTAATCAAACACATATAATATTTCACCTTCATCATAATATTAAGAAAATTTGTTCCAAATAAAATCCATTGCTACATTCATTAGGGTATAAGAATATGGGTAAATAACTTTTTTCCTTGAATATTTTTAAAAATTAAACAAACACAATAGTATAGATGAAATTTTTTTTCTTTAAAAATATAAAAAAATTTACTAGATTCTTGATAAAATTTGAAGGGTATTATAGTAGGAGTTCATTCTATAAATATTATCAATAATTATTTTTCACATTGAAAAAAAAAGTAAAAAGTGATTCATACAAAAAAATGAAATGTATCAATTGAATCATTTTAATGGAAGTAAATGGTGTTGAAAATTTACCTTAAAAAACATTTTTTTATATACATAACTTCAGTAATACATATTTAGGAACATGGACATGGTGGAAAACTGGTTAAAACATTTAAAAATATGTTCTAAAAAAATACCTTTTATTATATCCAAAATAGAAATATATTTGTCTTACATTATGGAATAATAAAATGGTATTATTATTTTACATTATAAAGGATATTATACATGTTTAAATCAGTAATGAAGCTTGAGTCAGGTTATTTCAAAATCTTCAGGAAAAATAGAGAGTCTAAAACTCTTTTTTCAGACTAGAAGAAAGCATTGTATGTGATAATACTTTGGCTTCCTCATCCAAGTGTTCACAATAGGTAAGCTCATCATGTTTTCAATCAGGTTCAGTTCATTAGCTCTCAAATATTTAATGAACCAGGAGCACTGTTTTCATGTTTCTTTTATTCTCTACAAATTTTCTCAATTTGTATGTACGTTGTTCTCTATCTCTATATGATGAAGTGTGCTCCACATTTATTAGCAGTATTAGGAACATTTGAATCGAATAATTCTCATACTTCAAGTTCTAACATGATTTATGTCAGACATTTTTGGTACAATCATTAATATAGTAAATATAACTAATTTTGAAGAATATATTTGTGAGATTAATATAATTCAAAAAAACTAAAGCAATAAAAATAGTTTTGGTGTCTTAAGATCTGGAGGTAACATAGAATCAGCAAAATTTTCAGTATGATGGTGGCGTCTCAATTAACAGTGTATCGTATGATGGTGTATGCTCTGACAGTGTCACATAATTAGGTAATTTTTCAATTTTGGTGGTATGAGTCTGGTATTGTGACATCTGGTGGTATCTCATATATATAAAAAATTAGGTTCTGGAGGTATGAAATCCAAGTAGTGTGTTGACCGATGGTGTCTCATACTTTGTCATTCATTCAATCCAATGGTATGAAAATATGATGATGTAATATCTTTGTGGTGTATCAGACTTAGAGATATTTTTATGCTGGCCACACGTTATGGAAAATGGTGTCTGTATCAACAGTGTCTCATACATAGACACATTTGTCACATGTTCTCATAATATATATTACTTATAAGAAAACATGAAACTCATCGGTATTATTAGAATAATGATTTTGGGATCATTAAAATTAAGAATTCAACAGTCTACCCCTTTTTAATGATCATAAATCATGGCTTAAAAATAATATTATAAATATAAATGAAGGTCACCAAATAAATTACAAAAGATTAAACATGATATCCAAGGTAAGTTCCAAATATAAATCACCACTTATCATTCACAATATATGTAGATTGCTCAAGGGAAATAATATGAAAATAGTACGTATGAAAAGTAATTATCAAAGCTAAGAACCTATTTCAAAGATAAAAATATTTAAAATAGATAGTATCAAATAAAATATGTTTATAAAACATTGTAACATAATTCCATACAATTATTCAAAACACCTATGCATTAAAATTATCCATAAAATCATGTATTCCATAAAAATTCTCCTCCATTTGGGATTATCAAAAAGGTAAAGAATAATAGTAAATGAATGAAGAATAAACTGATTAATAGACATGAAATAAATTTATAATAATTGGTAATAAAGACTTTTAAAATTGTGAGCACAAAATTATTAAAAGATAGATTCTATCAGAGGCATTATAGTCTAATCTAACGAATTACAAAGGTTAAGGTGTCGAAAAGGGGTCCATTGGTTATTTTCCATTATCTTTGGATTAATCTTTCTCCTTATTTGAGGATACACGATCAGGCTAAGGTAGATGATATGGAACACCAGAGTATTGTCCAGCTATAGTCCAAGGATGGTCTTTCCTAATAACAACTATACAGAGTTTTCCGGAAGCTTGATCATGAGACATTAGGATAAGATGTAAATGATCAACAAAAGGTTCTAAAGGGTCTTGAGAAACTCTAAATCTAAGAGATAACTAAGGAGTAATAGGAACATATTCCTGAACAACCACTACTTGGCCATGGCCATGAAGAAAAATTTTCATGAAATTAATGAAATAAATTATAATTTGGCCACCCCTTTCCATCACACCAAAGAAATCATAATGTTATTTCCTAAAATATCTCAACACTAGGTTCATCTCCTTGATATATCATAATTTTTATTTGAAAGCCTGATTATTAGGAGGAATTCTTAAATTCTGACCTAAGAATTTGAAATTGGAATACATTTCAGGCTTCATATAAATATGATAGAGATAAAACTTTATGGACTTGGTTAATGTTTCTCTATCATCTTTCATATCATGGGAATATCTAGAAACCAACTTGAGAACATGGTCATAATTATACTAAATTCTACTTAAGGTTTTTTAGGGATGATCTTTTACACATCCTAAATCACTTGTAGGTTCATCTCATAACTCATCTCTGACAACTGGTCTCAACTAATCAATATAAAACACTGGAGAAGAAGTAATAACAGATATAAAAGAATATGAGGAATTATCCTTAAGACTATTAAGGATACCAACCATGGAATCATTAAAATCATATTTCATTTCCTCAATCAAATACTTAAGAGTTTCTAGTTCTCCACTTATCTTCTTTTTCGTAATCTCAGACTCATGAATGTGATGCATCATCTTGGGTTGGATATGATGGATAAACAACTCAAATAAATAACTCACATCATTTTCACTGAGATTTTTCAAATTAGGGGATTTATTCCTAACACACTTGTGAAACTCATTCATCATGTTATAACCAAAAACATTTAAGTCATCTGGAATGAACACATCCACTGGAACAACTGAAGGAGTTAGAGCAGGTTCTGGTAGTGTAGGTCTCATAGAACTGAACTTTTCAAACAAACCTTCACGATCAAATTGGGCTATCAAGGATACCTTAGGATCACCTTCAAAACTAAATTCTATTTTATCACTAATTATAGGGAATCTTACAATATTACATAACTTTCCCCAATCCATTTCCATAGGGTCCACCCAATGGTCTGAAACAATAGCTGTGATAGATTTAATGGGAGGAGGTACTGAAACATCTAGATTTCTTTGACATTCTAAACATTGAGAAACCACTATGTATTCAACACTAACTAGCTTCAATTATAACTGTGTACCGACTTTTGGTACATGTTTCACATCAACATCATTTTGGGAAAAACAATCATGGACTCACCTTCCACACATTCATCCACATGAGATATTTGATCATATAAAATAGATAACTATTAATTTCCAAATTTTTCCTCAAAAGATCCTTTTTCTCTTGCTCAGAAACATGTTTTTCCATAGACTCTATAACTATCATGTGCTCATCCATAGAAGGATTTGAAACCTCTTGACCTATGGAAAAAAATATACCTTCAACATCATCAATAGTTGTAGATTCAAGAAAAATATCCCCTGATGGAGAATTCTCCCCCTCAAAAAATGAATCCTTAATCTCCAGAGGAATTTCCACATCATTAATCTTTATTCACCACCTATTGTCATCATTTTCAGAATAACATACATCATCTACAACATCAGTTTAATTACTATTATTACTTCTTCCATTCTCATCTTCTTCTTCCTTTTCTTCTTCCTTATAGTCATCATCAGCAGTATCAGTGGATTTGTAAATTTTATATTGATCCTCTCTAGATACCTCAATCTCTTCTTCATCACTCTTAACCAAATTTTCTCTTTTTTTCAACCTCTTTAGTGGACTAGGATCTCCAATTATAATTGGAGATGCTTCTGTAGAAATTTTAGGGTCACTCCCTATATCAATTGATTATTTCTTTTCCTCTTCAACAACTTATTTTTCTTACTTATCATCAGTGTATTCTAAAACTTCATCAAGCTCCAAGCCTGGATTAACTTCATCCTTAGGTCTGGTTAGATGATCAACCAGATTATATTCAGCATACAACTTCTAATTATCATTAACCTATTTTTTCTTCCATGGGTTCTAGTTGATTTTAATTCTTAAAAATTTTGAACTAGTTATGCTGAAACTACCACACTCTATAAAAAAATCTCCATCACCATGTACTAGGCCCTTGACCTCTAACAAAAAATAAATCAACTTTGGGTTGATAAAAAAATTTATCTGAAGGATGGTTTTATCATCTCACACATATGTACCATTTGATATCTACACAGATTAATCTTCTGACATTCTATCATAAGAGATAAGAGATAGATTTTTTGATACCCTAGGGTTGAAAAATCTCATTTTCTTGGACATAAAATATGATACAAGAACATAAAAAAGAATCCTATATTCTCCATCCAAATCTAATGCAACATGTCTTCTAGTTGAACCATCTCTTGTTAGTATAGAAAGGGAATCCTCATAAACGAACAAGTCTTTAGATTCTAGGATTATTCCTTGGTAGTCATCATAGAATCCATTATGAGGTAAACTCAGACACTTATCCCACTTTCTTGAAGAAGACCCAAACTTCTTTCATTTGACATGGATTTTATTAAAATTAGCATCATCTTGGTAAAACATGAACTTTATGTTTTGATAAAACTCATATACCACCATTAGATAGAAAGGACACTTATTTGAAGAAAACCACAACACCCACCCTTGATTTTGGAGAACCTTAATTAGAATATACTTATTCAATAGTATCCATTCCAAGTATACTTTCTTTTCTGCAACAACAAATCAGTTGACATTCTCTAGATTAATCGAAGAAATTAGAGAAGGTGAACTCATCTATTTATTCTAATTCTTAGAATATTTTTACATTTAAGGATAAATCTAAAAATAATTATTCCTCTTGAACATTAAAATTGGATCAACAGGCTCAGTCGATGGTGATGAGAAGGTTTTAAATTCAAGAGGAAAATGGTTGAACTAGGATCGAGAGGGAAAGATGTGGGATTATCACATAGGGATAAAGGTTTTCTGGGAATAGACTTACTCTATTTTTATATCATTTTGGATATTAGGTATTCTAAAGTAGAAATTATGCATGAAATTGAATCTAATATCAAGTGAAAAATATGCATCAGGTTATATTAAATGAAACAAAATGTGAAAAAACAGGATGTTAAAAATATGGAAAGACATGAAAAAAAATCAATAGCATGAGAACTCAATGGTATGGAAGTCAATGGTGTGAATAACCAGTGTCATGATAACCCATTGGTATGAAAATCCAATGGAATGACAAGTTAATGACATAAAAATCAATCAAAATGAAAATCCAATGGAATGAAAAACCAACATCATGAAAAGGTGACGGTATATCACCACAATAGTATGTCATTGAAGATTAAACATAACCACAAATATTCAATCCTAATTTATATTTGATATAATTCACTCTCTTAGAATTCAAAAACTGGGTGAATATATCATTTAACTGATGTTATGTTCTAATAAACTCAAGAGTAATACCTCCCTTCTGAAAATGATCTCTCAAAAATTTATGTCTGATATCAATTTTTTTG
The DNA here is from genome assembly GCA_963277665.1 of Viscum album. NCBI lineage: Eukaryota > Viridiplantae > Streptophyta > Magnoliopsida > Santalales > Viscaceae > Viscum > Viscum album. Next base: position 1,404,087,321 of record OY728127.1, on the reverse strand, counting down.
TTCTAGAATGTGAAATATGATTTTTAGATATTTTTATTAAACTTGTATTATTATATTTTATGGGTACACGTTGGAATTGATATCCATACTCTAGTAGGGTGTGTTTCATCCACAAAATTTGTTCACAGAAACTACCTGTAGCTATGTATTTAGATTCAGTAGTAAAAAATGAAACAAAATTTTTCTTTTCAATAAAACATTAAACTAGAGACTTGCCTAAAATTTTTTATGTTCTAGAGGTTCTTTTTCTGTTTAACATTCATCCACCAAAATCAGAATCAAAATAACTAAAAGAATAAAATTCTAGTCCTCTATGGTAAAACAATCATAAATTGGTTGTATACTTCAGGTATTTTAAAATTATTTTAACTTCAACTAGGTGTGACTATTTTGGGTTTTCGTGAAAATTAGCACAAAAACACATAATAAACATAATATCTGGTCTATTAGCAGTCAAGTAGAAAATACTTCTAAAAATTATTCTATAAATGGTTTCATCAACTATTTTCCTAGATTCACCAAGATCCAATTTTTAGGTGGTACTCATAAGAGTATAATGACTTTTAGTGTTATCCATATTAAAAAAATTAAAATATCTTTTATATATTTACTTTGATATAAAATAATTCCTTCTTCTTTTTGAAAAATCTGAAATCCAAGAAATAATTTTAGTTCACCCATTAAACTCATTTAAAATACATTTTGAATCATTTAGAAAAATCAATACAAATATAATTTTTTGAAGATCCAAAAATGATATCATTGATGTAGATTTATACTACTAATACATATTTGAAAATTAATTATGTGAAAAGGGTGGGAATAGTGATTCCTTTTGAAAAAAAAATTGATATTAGAAAATTAATTAGCCTAGCATACCAAGATATGTGATAGTATTTTAAACCATATAAATCTTTGATTAATTTAAAAGCATTATTTGGAAAAAACAGATTATGAAAACCAAGGGTTGTTAAACAAAAACATCCTCAACTATAAAACCATTTAATAATGAACTCTTTCTATCCATTTGATAACTCTTTAAATCTATATGATTTACATAAGAATGTAGGATTTTTATGGATTCAATTCTATATACTGGTGAAAAGGTTTCCTCGTAGTCAATTACTTCTTCCTAACTATAACCTCGTGCGACTACTCTAGACTTGTTTCTAAATATAATGTCTGACTCGTCATATTTATTCCTAAACATCCATTTAGTTCCAATTGTCAAGATATCCTTGGTTATTACTAAAATTTAATAAAATTTAATCCTTTCAAATAGATTTAACTCTTCTTACATTACTATTTTCCAGAATTCATCATTAATAGAATCATTGATGTTCTTAGGTTCAATCTAAGATAATAAATCTTGATGTCCAACCTATTATCTAATAGAAGATAATATTTTGGCACCTATATCTAGGTCTCATAAAATAGAATCTAAGTGATGGTTCTAGAGAGTTATAATACTTTTACAGAAGGTAGGAATGGTTACTTCTAGATTTTCAGTTTCAAAATCTAGAAGTTCTTGAAATTCTTCAAAATTGGATGATTTTTCTACTTTTTCACAGCTAAATCTAATGGTTTTTAATTTATTTTCAGAGAATATAAATTGTTATAATGGTTTTATAGGCTGGTATTAGGCCCATGTGGATTAGTTTCATCAAATTTGACATGAACTGATTCCTATATAGTTTTTTTCTTCTTATTGAACACTATATAGGCTTTGCTGGAGACTGGGTAACCAATGAAAAATCCTTCATCACTTTTGTAAGAAATTTTTTCCATGTTATATATAGTGTTATGAATAAATAATGTGTAACAAAAAAACTCTAATGAAATTAACCTTAGGCTTCCTATTATTCCAAAGCTCATAAGTGTTCTTCTTAAGGATTTCTCTAATCAAGACTCTGCTTATAATATAGCAAGCTATATCGACCATTTCTTCCCAAAATATATAGGTAGGTCATACTCATCTAGCATAGTCTAAGAGATCACTTGTATGGTTTGATTTATTCTTTCAATAAATCCACTCTTTTGGTGTGTCCAAGGATCATAGATGTTATAAGTGTAACAATTCTGTGAGCAAAATGATTCAAAATCTTAATTCTCAAACTCACAACCATTGTCACTTCTTAAGGTATTAATCCGGAGTCCACTGATATTTTCTATAGACACAGCAAACTTGGTAAAATAAGAGAAGGCTTAACTTTTGTGAGCTAGAAAATATACCCAAGTATACCTAGAATAGTAATCTAATAGGGAATAAATATAATTTATCCCACTAATTCATGAAACTGTAGAAGGTCTAAATAAATCCATGTAAACCAAATCTAGAGGTTGAGAAGTTGAAATTTATTTATTTATTTTAAAATAAAAATCATGTAGTTTCCCTTTTTGATAGGGATTATAAACTTTATTAATAGGGTTCTCATGTTTAGGTAGATCCTTAACTAACTATTTCTTAGTTAGATTTCTAAGTGAGTGAATGTTATAATGGCCTAGTTTCCTATGCCAAATCCATGATTCCTTATGAAAGTAACTTAATTATGAAACATTTTGAGAAAAAAATGAATTTAAATCTATAGCAAAAATAGTATCATTTCACAAATAAGTGAAAATTAAATCGCATTTGGAATCAAAAACATTACAAGAATAAATCTCTAACTTAACCTAAAAACCATCATCACACAATTGATAAATTATATGTAGATTATATTTTTAACCATTAAGATATATATCATTATGAAATAAATCTATGTTTTTGTTACCAATATGGATTAGGCCGATTATTTTTCCTTTTCTATTGTCACCCAGGGTGACATGGTCACCATTATGCTTGATAAGGCACTTAAAGAAAGAATATTTTATTTCTAACCATGTCGGGTCCACCCATAACCGATCACCCGAGTCAGCCCATGACATGGCCCAGAAGGTGTTCCCAATCCCCACAGGCTTGAAACTAGTTTTGGGCATCAAAATTAAATAGGCGGGAATGATTCATCCCATAAATAAAAGACAAATAAATAAACAAAAACTGAACAATGAAAAAGAAAATTAACATCCGTGATAAAATAAAGCTATACATACCTCCATGTGACTCTACGGGTCACCACCGACCTCAAACCAATGTCACACTATGGAGACCAAATCCAAGAAAGGCGTAGCACCTGAATCTAAAAACAAAGATAAAACTATAGGTTTGATTGTTAAACCTCAGTAGGCGTTCCCAAACAATCTATTCCCATATGCTTTTCCATTAAATAAAATATATGTCAATTTAAAGTTTAAAATACAATTTATAAAACTAGGTTTTCACACATTTTTTTCTTAAAACAAATCACGGTCCATTTCCCTTTTTCAATTAAAAACCTAAATCCTTTTTTAAGAAGTAGGCATTGGAATTTTAAAAGATGTGATGTTTACACTAAAAATGGAGGAAAGAAGTGTAAAACATTTTCAAAACCTTTTCCCCAAAAACACTTGAAACCATTTTATCACCTTTATCAAGAAGATGCCTATGAAATGAAGTACGATCAACAAACAAACAACACGGTCAATGGAAAGACACCATATAAGAGTAACCAACTAGCACAGGCATCTCAATTATCTATTGTAGATAAAAAAGTACCAAACAAAATGAGAGAACCTATGAGCTCCTAAATAATCTAAAACATATTATACATGTGACTCCTCCTGAAGGCATGCCCTACCCAATGATGTTATAACACCCAAATTCCTGACTGTCGCCCTACCTGGCCTGACTGAGGGGCCAATTCCTGTAATAATGATAACAAAATAATCCACTACTATGGAACACTATCTAGTGTGTAATATAAACTAGTGAAGTAGTCGTTCATCGAAAATTATCTCACTATTCTAGGTTCCCATGTTTAAACTAAAAAGGGGGTGAGCCAACAAATACTAAAAAAGCAATAAAAAACATGCATTTTCATCTTACACCATCAATACACACAACAAAATCACCCCTAAATCACTCTTAGGGATTTTCTTCCTCTTCCCTTCAAACATCGACATGTGAGGGAAGTCCCATTCTAGGAACATCCATTCCCATCAACATCCATCAAAGAAAACTGGTATATCCCAAATTAGGTTTTAAAAGTAATTCATTTTACAAAAGTACCAAATGGGCCTCATGCAACCATTTAACACTAAATAATTTCCAAAAGAACTAAAACACACCACTTTCCAAAACCAAAATCCACTTAGACACTCATTTAAGAAACCAAAGACATCATTTTAAATCTAACACACATTTATAAAGGCCAAATGGGGAATTTAACCATTTACTTGGTATTCACATTTAATAAAAAAATCATGCAATTCATGTATAAATATGGAATCACTCAATTTTATAGTGAAACATTATTCAAAAAACTATAAAATGATAACAAAATTAAATAATGATGCGAAAAGAAATAAATAAATAACTATTTATATTTAAAGGCTAATACATATGGAAACCTACCTCAATGTGGAACAAAATATAACATTAGGCTCTTTGAGCTTTCTAACTAAGAGTTGTTGCTCCCCCACTGAGAATATGCATCTTCACATACATATAAGGACACTTGTCCCATATGAATGCACCTGCATGGCCATGAATATGTGAAAGGGGATCCTTACATAAATTATTATATCCATATACTCATCTCCACTCATCTACATATGAATTTTCATATATATATATACATAGTCAGACATATCCCCATACATGTATATTCACTTCCATGGATGAATATACATATAATAGGGGAACCAACATATATATATACTTATCTATGCATACTTAGGTGAGTCACCTTAGACTCGGTGACTCAAAAGCACAAAGTAGTGACTAATGCATATTAATTAAAAAAATAGGAATCCATAAACATCATAATACACAAAAATAAAATTAATCCAAATAGAGGAACCAAGATGAAATTCAAAAACCCACTAAAAATTCAAGAAAAACAAGGAAAAATCCATCCCAAAACACCCAAAACTCATTTCAAATATAAAATGGTTAAAAATTTGAAAACTAAATTTGAAACCTCCTTAAGAAACCACTTGAGGAACCAAACCCAACAATCCTAAATAATTGCATTAATCTAACCATCATTCTATCAAAACCATGAAAACCCTTTCCAAAACATTACACTTTAGACTCTGAACAAAAAAGGCACCAAATTTTCACATTAATCAAAATGAATAAAATTTATACTAACATACCAAAATATATCAAGGGTCAAATAACACAACGGATCAATTTCATACTTAGAGAACAATAGGAATTTTATCAAACACCTTGCATGCATATACATGTAGTCAAATATAAAAAATCTTTTGAAAACCCACTTTCACAAATTTTCACTAACATAAAAACACCACACAAAGAAAAAAATATATCAAAATCATGCGAATCACATTTCAATATTATTTAAAAATCTATAAGCATCAAAATAATTAATCGGAAAGAAAAACATGAATTTTACTACCTTAAACATGTGTGGATGCAAAAAAAACTCTCTAATATAGAAGAGTACACCACAAAGAATGAACCACACCCCCCTAGAATTTAGGAAAAACCGAATACCATGAACCCCAACCATTAGAGTTTGACCAAGATGAAGGAAACCCAAAAAAATAATAAAAAAAACCAAGGTGGTGGAGATGGGAGGTTGGCCACACCATGAGGAAGGATGGCCACTAGACAAGGGTCACAACAGAGAGGTGGTGGTCACTGAAGGGAGAGGTTGATCCAGAGAAGGTATCATGAGTAGGGAGGGGTACCGCCAGATAGGGTCACACAAGTAGGGAGGGGCACTTTCGAATGGGGAGCTGGCTCGATGAAGGAGGGTGCGCCGGACAGGAAGTTGGCTGAAAGTCCAGACAAGGGAGGGGTGGGGAGAGCTAGGCGTAACACATAAAGAAGGGGAAGGTGGTAGCTAGTGGTTGATCCATGAACCCCTTTTGATTTATTAAAAACTGTTATAAAATTATATCAATAATATCAATAATAATAATAATAATAAAAATAATAGTAATAATAATACATTATTAAAACATTATTATTAATAAATAATTCTTATTTTTAGTAATTATAAAACATTAATAAAACATTATTATTATTATTATTATCACAATAATATTTATTTCATTTTTAATTATAACAATATCAATAGATATTTTAATAATAATAAAAATAATAATAAAACTTTTAATAATAGTATTATTATTATCTACCCAATAATATAATTATTATTACAGTTTAAAATTCTTCTTTATTTTATTCACATAAAATTTTATATATTTAAAACATTAAGAAATCACTCGGTCACCTGGTTCGATTGCACGGCTACCACTAATCGTGCGGTTTCTGTGCACCGACCCAAAACCCACCAAAATTATTAAACATCAAATATTTCAAACTGGGGCCCAAAACTAACTTTTTTTAAATGATGTGAGACCAGGAGAAGAATAAAATAAAATATTGTTTGAGGTTGGGGTGTTACAATTCTCCCCACCATAGACACTTTATGTCCCCAAAAGTCACCAAGCCCAAATATTTCCAAACTCAGATACATGCCCAGTCAAAACTGAGAGAAATCAAGGACCTTAGGGTGACCTTACTCTCCACAGGTCACACCTGAATGATTCAAGAAAAAAACTAAAGCCCATGAATGAGGGGAGAACATGAGGGGGGATATCCCCATCACAAGAACTCCAATACCATGGGAGTTAAAACATAAACACACCACCCCAAGAAGGGGGCCACACGAAAACTCGCAATCGATCCAAACCTCCTAAAACAATGAGAGAGTAAGGTCATGGAAAGAAACTTAAACCAAACAGAAAACTCAAACAAAACCATAAGAATCAATTCTTACACAGGGACTTCCATCTCAAAATGACTACAAATAAACCAATATCAACCCTTATAAGTTCCAAACACACTTTGATAAAGATGAACGATTCAAAAAGACACATTTAATCAAGTAAAACTGGTTTGATTTAAATTGGAAAGGTCCATCACACCACCAAAATAGAAGATAAATTTATAACAGCAGGAAACAAGAATAAAAAGACTTTAAATGTTATAATTCCAACATGGAACAAAAAACTAGACCGGAGTTTCACACCCCTAGGAACTCCTAACTAAGTGTAGGATTCACCCCAAGACCTGTGGTTGGGGATACAATGCTTAAAGAATATCATAACTCATAGTTGAGCATTTTCATCCCATGTTACCAACTCCTTATTCCTTTTGATGATTCAAAAAAACACAATGGTGGTACATTATTATAGGGATTCAACATGAAAGCTTAGAATTCTGGAACTGGCCATATCAACAAAACATCTAAAAATAGTCTCATGAACTGGATGTCAGAGACAATGAAAATATCTTCTTACAGAAAGGTTCCTATAGAATGCAACCATTTCCAGATGAGGAACCATGGTGAGAGACGATCACCACCAACATCACCTCAAACCTCAAATATGGAAAGGCATCTCACCTCTACTGGTCCAAAGTTCTACCCCCAAAAAACCTAATACGAAATAAACCTTATTAAACTAGGGAATTCCCAACCACCTGAAGACACACTCTAATTCCACATCTACACCACTACCTCTAATGGTCCCTAATCACCACAATAAACTAGAAACATTCAAAAATACCCAGAACATGGTCATGACTCATTGGAAACCTTAGGGACCCTTTTTGGGTGGAAAATCTTGAACAACACGAGATACACAAACTGAAACTTTCATCAATCCCAAAACACAATGAAAGGAAATATTCCCAGCACAAAACAACCAGCTCGGAAGCTAGTCAAACTCAAGCACAACCAAAAACACACTTTCATAAATCCCATTTCATTTTATTTTTTGAAATCACCACATTCATGAGTCACTTTAAAAATACCAAAACCCTTTTTTAAACCAAATCAAATTCAAAAAAAATAATTTTCCTTTAAATTTTAAAACTACCTTCCTCCCAGGCCAATTTCCAATACCCAAACCCAATTTCCAAAATATTCAAAATTTAAAGACTCACCCATGGTATCTTATAAACCATCACTTTTGCGTTCATCCAATCCCAATTAAATCACCCATAGAAAAGTTCCCCTACACACTCTCTTTATATACCCACACACATGCGACCCTCCATAAAGAGTACCAAGGTTCAAACAACTCTTTTCCACAAAAAATCCAAACATATACCCAGTCTTCCAATTCAAACATTTATCCTTTAAAACCCACTTCACTAAATTAAAACCATTTGAAAGAAATCCCTTTTTCAATTCCAAAACTGCTTTCATTTTGAAAATCAATTTTCATCTCAGAATCTTCTTTCACTTTTAGCCTATGCTTGCACCAACCAAAATTAGAACAGAACACAACCAACAACAAAACATTATAATGAGGAACTAGTGCTTATTCCTAACCTAAAGACATGGTGGTGATCCATCCCCCAATTAAGGAAAAACACTAAGATTACCTTGAACCGAGAACATGGACTCCACATGGTTCACCACCCCATGTGAGGCCATGACATAACCTAATTCACCTCCATTTTCATCCCCCTATTCCAAAAAAACCAACACAAAAGACTCAAATCCCAGACTACCCTTGGTGACTCTAGGATCGATGTAATAAAGGGATCACGATGCTCTTCCTACACCTACCTCCCGAGTCCCGACAGTCCTAATCTCCATCTATCAGACACCCTAAATATCAAGAATATCCTCTGATGCCATTTTATCATGAACCAACCCAGGTTGACACTGAACTGGCCACCTGATCTGGCTCGTGACATGGCCCAAAGGGAGTTCTCAATCCCTATGCATTGGCAACTAGTTTCAGGGCATCAAAATTAAAGAAGTGGGAATGATTTGTACCATAAATGAATGATAAATAAATAAAAAAACTGAACAATGAAAACAAAAACTAGAAGCAGTAATAAAATAAATTTGCACATACCTCCATGTGACCCTATGGGTCACCACCGACCTCAAAACAATGTCAGACTATAGAGACCGGATCCAATCAAGTTTCAACACCCAAAGAAGAAAGACAAAGATAAAAACGTAGGTGTGAGTATTAAAACTTAGTACGAGTTCCCAAACAATATATTTCCATATTAATTTATTTTAAATAAAATATCCATTAATTTTAATATTTAAATACAATGTATAAAACTAGGTTTTCACACATTCTCTTCTTAAAACAAATCACATCCCAATTCCCTTTTTCAATTAAAAACCCGATTCCTCTTTTTGATAAGTGGGCATTTCCATTTTAAATGAGGTGATGTTTACACTAAAAAGGGAGGAAGGAAGTGTACAACATTTTCAAAAACATTTTCCATAAACACTTGAAATTTTTTTATCTCCTTTAGAAAGAATCTAAAATACTCAAGGAAACAAGATCAACGACCATACAATACACGGAATGGAAAAACACCAAACAAGAGTAACCAACTAGTACATGTATATCAAATATTTTCCGCAGTGAACTAATTATCATACAACATGGGAGAACCTAGGAGATCCAGAATAATCTATAACATACTATTCATGTGACCCATCCGGAAGTCATTCCCTACTCAATGACTTCATAACATGCAAATGCTCGATCGTCTCCCTACCTATCATGACTGATGGGCCCAATCCCATTGTAATGATAACAAAATCATACCCTAATATAGGCCACTAACAAACAAATAATTTAATCTAGTGTAGCAATAATTTTTCCAAAAATTTCTTGCTATGCTAGGTTCTCATGTTCACACTAAAAAATGGATGAGCCAACAAATACCAACAAAGCAATCCAACACATGCATTTTTATCATACATCAGCAACGCACACAACAAAATCACCCATGAATCACTCCAAGGTATTTTATCTTTCTTTCCTTCAACCATCATCGTGCAAGGGAAGTCCCATCTAAGGACCAACCATTCCCATCAACATCCAACAAGGAAATAGGTGCATCCCAAAGAGGTTTTTCAAATTAATTCATTTTAAAAAAGTAACAAAAGAGCCTCAAGAAACTATTTAATAAAAAATAATTTTTAAAAGAACCAACACATGACACTTTACAAAACCAAAATCTACTTAGACACTCATTTAAGAAACCCAAGTCACCATTTTAAATCTAACACGCATTTATAATGACCAAAGGGGAATTTCACCAAGCACTTGGAATGCACATTTAATAAAAAATTCATGCAATTCACTTACAAATATGGAATCACTCAATTTCACAATAAACATTTATTTTAAAAACTATACACTACTAAAAAAATTAAATAAAGGTAAAAACCCTAGAAATAAATAATTCTTTAAATATAAATGCTAATGAATTAGTAAACCTACCTCAGAGTGGAACAAAACCAAACATTCAGCCCATAACACTTTATAACTAAAAGTTTCTTCCCCCTCACTGAGAATATGAATCTTTGCAAACATATAAGGACACATAGACCTTATGCACACACCCGCATGGCCATGAAGGTGTGTAAGGGGATCCTTAAATATATAATAATATGAATATACCTGTCTCTACTCACCTATGTATGTATTTACATATATATACATAGTAACACCAATCCCTATACATGTATATTCACTGCCTTGGATGAATATACACATAACGAGAAACCTACATATATATATATATACTTACCTATGATTATGCAGGCCAGTCACCTTAGATCCAGTGACTCGAAACCACAAAGCAGTGACCATCACACCTTAATTAAAAAAACAATAATACATAACCATCATAATACCCTAAAATAAAATTATTCCAAAAAAAGGATAATTAACCAAGATATGATTCAAAAACCAAAGAAACATTTTAGAAAAACAAGGCCAAATACTTACAAAAACACCCAAAACACATTTTGATTATAAAACAGGTCAAACATTGAAAAATATATTTTAAACCTCTTTAATAAACCACTCGAGTAACCAAACCCAACCATTCTATAGAATTGCAATAATCTAACCAACGTTCTTTTAAAACCACGAAACCCCTTTCCAAAACATTACAATTTAGCCTCTAAACCATAAATGCACCAAATTTGCACATTAATCCAAACCAATAAAATTGATACTAACTTATCGAAATATTTTATGGTTCAAATAAGACAACAAGGTCTTAATTTCATACTTAGAGAATAGTAATAATTTTATCAAACACCTTTCATGCATATACATGTAGTCACATATAAGAAATCCTTTTAAAACCCACATTCACAAATTTTCACCCAAAAAACACCGTATAAAGACAAAAAAATATATATAAAAAGCATGATAATCACATTTCTATGTTATTTAAAGAATCCACAAGAATCAATGGAATGTATTTGAAGTCAAAAACATGATTTTTCCTACTATAAACATGTGTAGATGAAATGGAACTCTCATAGATGGAAGAGTACACCCCAAAGAATGAAAGCCACCCCCTAGAATTCAAAAAAATACACATCCATGAACTCATACCATTAGGTATTGACCAAGATGAAGAAACCCCAAAAATAAATAAAAACACACCCAAGGGGGAAGATGCGAGGTCAGTCACTCTATGAGGATAGACAACCACAAGATGGGGGTCACGCTAAAGAGAGGGTTTTCACTGGAGGGAGAGGTCACACCAGACAAGGTTTCACGAGAAGGGAGGGGTGCCACCGGATAGGTTCACGCAAGTAGGGAGGGCACCACCGGATGGGGAGCTGGCCGGATGAAGGAGGATGTGTCGGATGCGAAGCTGGCTAGAATTGCTGACAAGGGAAGGGTGGGGGAAGCTGGGCGCAACATGGAAGGAAGGGGAAGGGGGTAGCATGGGGGTGTGGTACAACCCCCTTAGGCATTCATAAGAAAACAAAATAAAAGTTATACAGATTATATCAACAATATCAATAATAATAATAATAACAATAATAATGGTAATAGTAATAATAATCCATTATTACAACATTATTATTAATAAATCATTTTTATTTTTAGTAATTATAAAACATTAATAAAACATTATTATTACTATAATAATCATAATAATTTATTTTTTATTTTTTATTATAAAAATATCAATAAATAATTTAATAATAACAATAATAATAATAACACATTTAATAAAAAAAATTATCTACACAGTAATATTATTATTATTATGGTTTAAACATTTACCTTATTTTATTCACATAATTTTTTACTTATTTTAAATTTCAGTAAATTGCACAGTCACCTGGGTCGACTGCATGGTCATCACTAACCATGAAATTTCCATACAGTCACTGAAACCCATCAAAATTAAAAAATTAAAAAAAAATTAAACAGGGACCCAAACACAACTATTTCCAAAAGATGTGAGGTCGATATGATAATAAAATAAAATATCATCTGATTTCAGTGTGTTACATAGTCTTTGGTCATATTTTTTGAACAACTATTGTCCAACTACCATATAATTCTAATTATGGTCATCAATATTTTTTCTTACAAAATAGGTTTTAAACAATAAATTATTTTTGTAGTCAAATACTTTTGGTACCAGAAATGTTAGTGATAAGATATTTCTGAACCCACATTTTCCTTATGGGTTTCCTATAAATTGATTGAATACTCTTAAAAATAAAAACTTGTGTCGAGTCCTTTTGAAAACAATAGCTTTAGAGCTTTTAGGTTTGGATTTTGGAACAAAATTATTCTCATTTATTCACCTCTATCTAGGCTCATATCCTAATCTAGTGACATATTTGAGGGAAAATTGATTTCTAAATATTTGTGTAAAATTTTTATCCCATTTTTAATTTTTCAAAATCTTTCTTCAATTTCTCATTATAAAGTTTAAGTTAATTGTTTTCCATTAACATTTTAGTATTCTTCTCATTTTATATAGACAACTCATATTTATAGTTTACAGTTAGAGAATAATATCTTTTGAAAACCTTCTATTTATCCTTTAACTCATTAAAGTTTTCTTCTATAATATTATATTAGTCAAATAATTATACATTTTCATATTATCATCATCATGTTTTTCATTTTCATGCTTATCAGACTCATTAGACTCATACACATGAAGAATATTAGAGATAGTAGGTAAAGTAGATACCTCATTGAATGTAGTCATAAAGCATATATTTTCTCTATCATTCTTTTCTTCAAGTGAAGAATCTCAGAAACCAACACTGTACTGAGATGTACTCTAGGTATCTTTCATTTCCTTTTTCAATCTCCTATCCTTATCTTCATATTTATTTCTGTACTTCAAATTTGGATAGTCATATTTTATGTGACCTTTTATTTTTCATTCATAGTGGACCACTTCATTTGGATCATCATCTTTCTTCCAATTTTTATTCCAATTTTTTCTATTGTCATAATTTCCTTTATAATTTTATTTTTTAAATAACTTATTCCTTTGGTAAAATTTATTAAATCTTCTAGATCAATGATCCATATCCTCATCACTATCAGAAGAATATTCACTAGAACTCAAATCAAAATATTAGACTTTTCCTTTTTATCTTTCCTTTTTTTCTATAAGTTGTAGTCTTGAAGGATAGTGGATTTCTTTTGGGCTCCTAATCTTTCTCATGATGGACTTTTATATCCTCTCCGTACATCATAATCATTCTAATAAACTAATTCACAAGTATTTTTCTTATATCGCATGATTCTGTTATTAACACTAAATTTCCTCCCCATCTTTCAGGTAGACATCTCACCAATATTATTTTACAGTCCTTGTCAGATACAGGATTTCCCAGCATTTTCATGGTGTTGAAAATCTCATTAAACCAAAGGTATATATCATAAATGGTCTCATAAGGTTTCATCTTAAAATTTTAATATGCAATAGTCTAGGTATTAATCCTATTTTCTTTAACACTAGATATTTGATAATGAGAAATAGAAAAAGTTTCACAAATTTCAAAATTAGTTTTACAAGAATAAATTCTATTAAAATCTTCATCACTAAGGGAAAAGTACAGGGAACCCAAATCATTACAATTACTATTGTATGCTAATTTTATTGTATCATCCCAAGTCCATCTAGTAGTATCGGGTATTACTTATTCCCCTTTTATTGCAGACCAAATTTCAAAACCCATTTCTCTATGTAAATTTTTATCTTTATTTTCCATTTGGAATAATTTGTTCCATTAAAGAAAGGAGTTATGTTGGTAGCAGAACCTTCTTGATGATTATAGATGTTACGGAAAAAAATTTATAACTAAAATAAATTTCATATCATTAAGGTACAAGTAACACCCCGAGCTTCCACGATACGCTTCTCTTTCAATAATGCAATAGCTTCCATTATACGCAAGTTCGAGATTCAAACACACCACGACCAATAAAAGTAGCAGTTATGAATAGTAATACCCACTTTTTGAAATTATATGAATTTTATATTTCAAAATGGACTTCATATTTGAATTCTTAATATTGAAATTATCTTAAGTGGAATTTTTTGTAATTTTCTGATAACATCCAATTTTCTAGGAATAGAGATAATACTTAAAAACAAATTTTTTAATCAAAATAATTTATAGTGATAAATTACACTATTGAGTGGTTTTAAAGTATAATTAGAATATATTTTTACCATTTTATCCAATGTTGGTCATTAGAATTAATTTCACTTTGAAATTGGACATAAACAATTGTCAATCTTTTGATATATATTGTTTCTTAAAAACACGCTATTTGTTTTGACAGCAGGAATTAATTATAAAATTAATTAATGAAACTTATATGTTTGTAATTTTTTTAAAATAGTCATCATTTTTGAATTCGGAATATCAATTATAGCTTAGGGTGAAATTTTGGCATTGTTATGAAAAACTTCAATTTTTGATGAATAGTGAAACCACTAAGTTGTAGTTAAAAAACTGATTTCTTGTTTAAATGAAACATTACCACTTCTGTGATTTGATTTTCAAAAATACGACATACATGGTTTTCATTAGGAAGTAAAATTTGGTTCAATGGGATTAAAATAATTTTTTGGTGAATAGTAACTTTTAAGTTTAATTAATCATGATTAAAGGTAATTAGTGAAATTTAAGGTAAAAATGGTATTATAAAAATATGCAAATACCTTTACACTTGTCCTACCCCTATTGGATGTGTCATGGACGACCAAGACAATCCATGGGTCAACTTGGGGACCCCATGGAGCCACTTTGGTAGGAAAATGACATTAAAAAACTTTTTATTTAATGTTAAAATAAACATGTTACAAACATGATTTGTTTTACTAAAACAATTTTTAAATGGGGTTATACAAGTCATAATTTTGACTATAAATATTCATTAGAAATATAAAAATATTTTCTACATCATGATATTTTTTTGATAATTTTTAGACATTACATAAATTAAATTATTTATGACACAAAGATGATGCAACAATTACCTCATTAATTAACGATTTAAATAAAATGAAAGGATAATGTAACATCTAAGGCATAAACTTGTAAAAAACCTATTGGATGAGTATAATTATAACCCTTATCACCTTATCCTTGAAATATATGATTTTGGGACCTTTAGAATCCGAAAATCATTTCATAATAAAGTAACATTTCAATCTTTCCAAGAGTACCCCTTCTCTCCTATTATAAAAGGCCCCTACCTCTACCACCTTATTCACACCTTCAAGCCATTTGGATCGGCCAACATCTGCCCAAATACTCTCCCAAATTCCCTATCTTACTCCTAGAAGACTCAATTTGGGAAGAATTTATCCCAAGGAAGCCTTTGGCTCAAATCAAATAAGAGTTACCCGATTTTAAGGTAATGTCTTCTCTTATGTTATTTTGTTTTATTTTGCTTCTCCAACCCCCTAAACTCTTTTTATTAATTTCTTTTGTAACAAAATAAGTATCCTCAATATACTAGGATGTTTTTATAATAAGGATTAGAGCTAAACTTACACACACCTACATCTAATGGTTAAAGAACATACTGTTTCTGTGGATGGCGAATTTCTGCCTCACGAAACGATGATTGTTCAAAATTCATATAGCACCTTAAAAGGTGTCCATTAAGATGTCACTATATTTATATACGGTATATAATATGTTCATGGTTTACTTAATCTTCTGTATTTTTCATTTATTACATACCTTTATGGTTTCCATTATGGTTAAATGCGATATTTTCATTTTAGGAAGTGCGGACTACCGCCCCCTCAAAGTGATTTGAATCGTTAATGCCATATGTGGGATGTATAAAGGATGGAGTAAATGGTATTATAAATTATATTATACTGGAATTATAGTATAACTTTATATAATTATAATTTCATTCCATTAAATACAAAATAGAAATGAAAGTAGCGTTCATGCGTACGTACGACTTACCGTCTCCATGAACGATGCATTTCATTTCTTACCTATAAATGTTATGTAATATTATAAATTCATGTATATACTGGATATATATGATATATATGATATCTAAATTAGGATTATAATTCTGGATATAATATATATTTCACCACATGAGCAACTTGTAATTATAAGAAGTTTATTTTTGACTCAAGTACCAAAGATCGACAAAATGACCGTTATTAACTTAAATAATTACATAAAGTTAATATCATGGTAATAAGTGATATAAAAGGAATAATAAACATGTAAAAGGATCTTAAGAAAAAATAAATTAACTCTAGTTTATTATTCAGGAGGTTAAAGAACGATCGAGTCAAGTCAGACACGAGATAAGGGAACTTCTTAACCCAATTTCCATTCTTTGGGTTAATATCCTAATTTCAAATTATGTCATAATATTATTATGTCCTATCTTGTATTTTTACTTTCTTTATGTGTACTTATAGTGAATACACATAATAGATCTCTTTTATTTAAAAAATTATCTTTGTAAGGGAACTTCTTAACCCAATTTCCATTCTTTGGGTTAATCTCCTACTTTCAAATTATGTCATGATATTATTATGTCTTATCTTGTAATTGTTCTTTCGTTATGTGTACTTATAGTGAATACACATAATAGATATATTTTATTTAAAAAATGATCTTTGTAAGGGACATAATCTCAATCTCCTTTCATTGAGGCATATTTGGCTTTATACACAACTTTCCTTTTTATGGTGTATAACCCCCTTTGACTTTTACTTTTATTAAAAAAGAATTTTTTTATACGAAGAATATTTACTAAAATACAAAAGGAATTTTTTTTATGTATGTGGAGACAACGAATTCTCCGCCGCCGTGACTATTATTTGAATTTCGGCTTCCTCTATAAGCCATAACTTTTTTTAAATGAAAAATAAATACCAAGATTTAATTTTCGTTTATTTTTGTATTGAAAATGGTTTTCAAAGTGTTTTTTATTATATAAATGTGTTGTATTGATATCTTGTGATTGAAATGTGGAAATGTTATGTTTCCTTTATGCATGTTTTATGTTATACGATTATGTTATGGTTTATGATATGTTTAAACCTGTTCATATGAGGAATGCATTGGACTTAATAAGTGATGGGTGGAGCCCGCTATAGCTCCTCGATGCATCGGTAGGTCTCATGAGACAAACTAGTGTCTTGGCACGAGGCCTTGAAAAAATCTTATTTGTAGACTTGGCACGAGGCCTTGGCTACGGGGTTATGATAGTCTGGCATTATGCATTCCATCATTATGAAAGTGGTTATTGATATTGCATGTGATTATTCGACCGGTAGAATATCCATGTGAATAAGTAAATGGCATTATCTCATTTTACTTTTTCCATATTATGTTGAAGTTCAAGTTTAAAAGGCTTTTGTTTTAGTTATACATTGCCTTAAATGTTTATGTTTATTTATGAAAGCTTCCGCTATATTGTTATCCTCACTAAGCATCTGAGCTCACCCCTTCCAAAGTTTTGATTTTTCCAGGATGTGAAGAAGTATATTATCAATGACCTGCAGGGATAGTATGAGGGGATATGAAGACAAGATGTTGTTGTAGTTTGGTTTTACTTTATGATTTAATGTAGCATTTATGAATGTATCTAGTGTTTCCAAGGCTACTAAACTAAACGGTCTTTCGAGACTTGATATTTTGTGATCATGTCAATGTTACGCAATAATGCACCGACTCTGGGTAACTGGGGTTGGGGTGTTATAGTTGGTATCAAAGGCAGTTTAGTACTAACATTGGAATCTAGATTTAGATAAACTCTGATTAGAGCACATAGCCCGAAGATAGAATTTGAGGATTAGTATAGAAGAACTTCCTATAATTTTGGTATTATAGAGATTTTGTGAGTTTTCTGAGCAATACATCCCTGTCTGGATACGAGCAGGTAGAGGCGGCTCTGGAACAGATGTACCTAGGGGTAAAACCCGAAAACACAGCTTTGAGCTAGACTCGAACGGGAACTGGTGCATGACAATGGGCTTTGTTGCACTCTTGGTTACGACACTCCTGGGGGATATGCTTAGGATTATTATCATTTTCTTTACAAACCATTATAAAGGGATTATGAGTATATACTTCCTCAAAAAAAATTTATGATTGTGGATTATATCCATAAATACTTCAATTAATTTTAAGTGTTTTACAAGTATTGAATTATGTATTTTGATTCATAAACTAATCTAGTTTATGTCATTGTTTAGAAATGGCACCTAGTGGAAGGAATGGAAACTGTATCAATGAATGCACTCCATGTAGGGATTTACCTCCAGCTCAAGATAGTTATTGTGGATATGGAGATAAAACTGGTGCTAATCAACTTATTACCATACTGGGACAACTCACTCAAGTTATGAATAATAACCTTACTCGTATGGAGCACCCTGATCCGCAACGTGGAGGATCAATGTGAGACCGCTTCATGAGGCAAAAACCGCCAACATTTAATGGGGGTACAAATCCATTAGTAGCTGAGAAATGGATAAACTCCTTAGAGAAATTATTCCACGCCTTGGGGAGTATCGAAAGGGAGAAGGTTGTCATGGTAGTCTACCGCCTCACTGGAGAAGCCGATAAATGGTGGTCGCTGATTCAAAACACAATGGAAGATGAAGAAGTATCAAGTATGGAATGGAGGGAGTTTAAGGAAATTTTCTTAGAAAAATACTTTCCACATGACCATCGAGCAGATATGGAAAGGCAATTTCTGAGTCTGAGACAAAAGGAGGATGAGAATGTCACAAAGTATGAGGCCCACTTTACAAGGTTAGCGAGGTATGCTGCAGATTATATACGTACCCCAAGAAGTAATATTGATAGTTTCTTTGATGGGATAAAACCATTTCTCTGTCGAGCTTTAGTATCACAATCCTTCTCATCGTACAAAGATATTGTATCGTGTGCTATCAAGATAGAAAAGGAATTCTCTAAGTCTTATGAAAACAAAGTAAAGCAAGAGAAGAAGAGAATGGTGGAACAAGAGACAGATAAAGGGAAAAAGGGAAAGAAATATTTTCCATTATGTGATAATTGTGGGAAGAATCACCCCGGTACTTACCTAAAAGGAATGGGAGTTTGTTATAAATGTGGAGAAAAAGGTAACCAGGCTCGTGATTGAAAGGGAAAGAAAGAGGATATCAATGTTGAATGCTATAATTGTAGAGAAATGAGGCATTATGCAAATGAATTTCCTAATCGTTAGGGAAACATGCCTCCGAAAAGACCAAGGGATCAAGGCAAAGCTTATGCTGTTACTACAGATGAAGTTGAATAATTATTTTATTTGTGTTTTTGGACTCAAAAACTATATTATGGTTATAAGAATAATGTGATATATATAAGGATTGTACTGCAGTACTTGTAGTTTTCATTAAGGTTTTAATATGATGAAGGTAATCATATTTTTAGTATGTGACAATAAGAGAAAATTTACTTTGTTTGGGGAATCTGAGGTTACAATTGATTTTGGAATTTAGAGACCTTTTAGAGAAATTCTAGACAGAGGTATTTTGGATAACTATAAAGGTTGGAATGAATTAAGTTGAACTTTGGATAGTATTGTTTAAGGTTAAAAAAATTCTGAAGATTAGTTTTGGAATATTATAATACTATACTTTTAGGAAAAGGACAACCTGTAGGTTGGGGGATAACCCGTCGCGTTGGACGAAGCTGCAGGAATCGAACCCACAACCATAGTGCAACAGGCCTTTATTACCTACCACTAGCCTACAAAAATTCCCTGGTTATTACAAAAAAATATACATAATCTAAATGGTATGTGTTAATATTTGGAACCTTATACAATTATGATAAATAGAATATTTTTGTGTTTTATTACCTTTTAGAGTGAAAGATGAATTTGCGGTAAAAATTTATTAAAGAATGAAAGTCTACATGACAAGTATGTATATTCCCTTACATTCTTATTAAATCTCCTAAATAAATTCCTCAACTTTATAAAAGCTAACTTAAAACAAAAACGTTGCCGGTTAAATTTTCCAACTGGGGATTCAATGACCATTTAACTAATCACAACTTTGTGATTTTCTTGTGGTTAACCTTCTCCTAATATTGTTTTCTACAACTCTCCATCAAACCTTTATGGTTTGTTTTTCTTCCATATCCATATTTTCGTAGAATCCTAGTATGGGCTATCTCGGGTGACCTTTGTACTTATCTTTCTATTTTTTAAAGTTATATTTTTATTAACCTTATTTCCGATGTGGGTTTTCCACAAAGGTATTTCCTATTTTCCACCTTTTATTTTCAAATAAAATTTCAAATTGCAAGGACGCAATTTATTGAAGGAGGGGATAATGTAACACCTCGAGCTTCCACGATACGCTTCTCTTTCAATAATGCAATAGCTTGCATTGTACGCAAGTTTGAGATTCAAACACACCGTGACCAATCAAAGTAGCAGTTATGAATAGTAATACCCACTTTTTGAAATTATATAAATTTTATATTTCAAAATGGACTTCTTTTTTTTATTCGGAATATCGAAATTATCCTAAGTTGATTTTTTTGAAATTTTCTGAGAACTTCCAATTTTCAAGGAATAGAGATAATACTTAAAAACAACTTTTTTAATCAAGATAAGTTATAGTGATAAATTAAAATATTGAGTGGTTTTAAAGTATAATTAGAATATATTTTTACTATTTTATCCAATGGTGGTCATTAGAATTAATTTCACTTTGAAATTGGACATAAACAAATGTCAATCTTTTGATATATATTGTTTCTTAAAAGCACGCTATTTGTTGTGACAGCAGGAATTAATTATAAAATTAATTAATTAAACTTATATGTTTGGAATTTTTTTAAAATAGACATCATTTTTGAATTCGGAATATCAATTATATCTTAGGGTGAAATTTTGGCATTGTTCTAAAAAACATCAATTTTTGATGAATAGTGAAACCACTGAGTGGTAGTTAAAAAACTGATTTCTTGTTTAAATGAAACATTACCACTTTTATGATTTGATTTTCAAAAATCCGACATACATGGTTTTCATTATAAAGTAAAATCTGGTTCAATGGGATTAAAATATTTTTTTGGTGAATAGTAACTTTTAAGTTTAATTAATCGTGATTAAAGGTAATTAGTGAAATTTAAGGTACAAATGATATTATAAAAATATAAAAATACCTTTACACTTGTCCTACCCCTATTGGATGTGTCATGGACGACCAAGACAATCCATGGGTCAACTTGGGGACCCCATGGAGCCACTTTGGTAGGAAAATGACATTAAAAAACTTTTTATTTAATGTTAAAATAAAAATGTCACAAACATGATTTGTTTTACTAAAATAATTTTTAAATGGGGTTATACAAGTCATATATTTGACTATAAATATTCATTATAAAGATAAAACGATTTCATACATCATGATATTTTTTTCACAATTTTTATACATTACATAAATTAAATTATTTATGACACAAAGATGATGCCGCAATTACCTCATTAATTAACGATTTAAATAAAATGAAAGGATAATGTAACATCTAAGGCCTAAACTTATCAAAAACCTATTGGATGAGTATATTTAGAACCCTTATCACCTTATCCTCTAAATATATCATTGTGGGACCCTTAGAATCCGAAAATCATTTCATAATAAAGTAACATTTCAATCTTTCCAAGAGTTCCCCTTCTCTCCTCTTATAAAAGGCCCCCACCTCTACCACCTTATTCACACCTTCAAGCCATTTGGCTCGGCCAAAGTCTGCCCAAATACTCTCCCAACTTCCCTCTCTTACTACTAGAAGCCTCACTTTGGGCAGAATACTTACCAAGGAAGGCTTTGGCTCAAATCAAAAAAGAGTTACCCGATTTTGGGATAAATAATTCCTAATTGAGTTATATATGATTCCAGACACTAGTTTTCATCCCAGGAGGATCAGTAATGCCTATCATGCTTTGTTGAAGGCCGAATTAGGTGGCTGGTTTGGGGTCAAACTGAATTGGTTTGTGATATACTGGGATAAAAAAAAGGGCCTCTATATCTCCCATATATAACTAATAATCAAGTATCATGAAGGGCACAACACATAGAGAACCATCCATGATCCTGTATTAAAAAAACCTTGGAATCAAAATTCCAACCACCCACTTATAGTGTCTCAAATATGATGAAACCGCACGCTGACTACCACCCACAACTAGGGCACCGATCCATTATGATCATCTTCATAAAATACTACCCACTGGAGGATGACTTCTCACTTTTAAAATCTTCCCATAACTAAAAACATCATCCAATATGATCTATACCAAGGCTAACACACACATGGTTTAGTTAACTAAATTTTTTTTCTAAGAAATATGAGAAAAAAATATATAGTTTTTTATTGGAACATTAAATTACTTGATTGAAATAAAAACACCCCAGAAGGGGTTTAATATAAAAACAAATTAAATGACATACTAACCCACCATGATTATTACACCACCAGTGCATGAGGATTGGGTTTTTATCCTGACCATCCACTAGAATCTCTCCTTAAATTTACATGACCTTTTATCAGAAGTAAATACATATATAGGTCGCCCCATATGATTATAATGTCAACAAGTAATTATATTTGAAAACATCGTATGATTAGTTCCTAATAATTTAATCTTTTTGGCCATAGAATCAATAAAACTACACACTAATAGTCTTATAACATGTGGATCTTATATGCCTGATATGATGCAAGCAACACCTCCATCCCCTATAGGCCAAGTGTCACAAATAAAATCACTGGAATTTTACAAGGGGCCAAGAGATATTGATCCATAACAAATAATTAAACCTAAAACACCCTTGTGCAACGATAAAGGTGAAAATCATATACAGATGTAACATTGAAAACTAGGAACGTCAATCTCATATCCATAGTAAACTAGATTTCTTATTAAAATAAGTTTTTATGATGCACCAATCAAATATCCATCACATGCTCTGAAATATTCATAATACTCCTATTTATAATGTCCAAAATAGTAAGAGAATAGTCATGTAATTGTTAGGATACCACTTTGAAACTTCACAACCCAAATCACTATATGAAAGTATCTGGACCGGTTCACCATGTGACCTCATGAATTCCTCCTTATATGCTATGTGACAACCCTGCACATTTATTTCACACTTAAAAATGATTTATTACATAAACATCACTTGATAAAACATAGAATATAGATAGTTCTAGTGTCTTTGGGACTTAGGATCATTACATAACAACATAAAACAAGAAATACAACATATTTACCGAAAACTTCCTTTACATCACCACTAAATTCCCTCATACATAGCATTGTATAGGATAACCTGAGGACATGCACAAGAAAAGGGTGAGCTAAAAATCCCAGTAAGGGAATAAACATGGAATAACATGAGGAATATAGTACATGCTAGACAATAGGAATATCAATGGACCACAAGAGAAACATTAACATAAAGGCATGATAAAGCATGATAATCTTAATATGGAAATGTGGCAACAACATTTAACATGATTTTAGCATGAGCCAAGGCTCATTGCACATGGATAATGATTAAACCCTCATTGCACTTGAATTATCATGAGTAAACCCTCATTGAACTTGACGTATCATGATACTAATCTTTACCCAATGCATTGGAGCACTATGAGAGCGCACTCATCTGAAACATTATATTTCATGGAAAAATGTTCCACATGGATCATATAACATGGATTCATTAAACTTTGTCATTTTTTCATGATAAAGAAAATTTGGAATTAATACATGAAATAGTATAATAATAAGTAAATGTTCATAAATTTGAATACCCTTGATAGGGAAATGGGAATGGTATTCACTACACAAGGACATTGTCTTGGAAAATCACGGTGCAATTTCGGCAGCGTAACTGCGTGACAAAGAAATTCATAAAAATTGTTGATGAGAGAGAAATGGGTGTATCATCATATGTACATGAAATGGAAATTAAGGGGGTCATATAGATACATGTCCCAAAATAATTAATGGAATTTATATTCACAATACAAATGAATTTCTTGAATGTAAATGAGGAGGGAGAGATTCTTTACGGAATTTCGGCACAGTAAAGGGTGTACATGAGGGGAATTTAATGAGAGATAAAGGGTTATCTCATCATTTAAACATAGAGAGGGAAGTATTTGGGATGTTAGAAATAATACCCCAACATTTATATTTGAAAATAAAAGGGCATAACAACATAATAAAATTGAGACAAAAATGAGAAAATATGAAATCCCTTACTTGGAAGTGTGATCCCAAAGGCTTGGGAGAGGATTTAGAAATGATTATTGGGAGGATGGGTTACCTTGTGAGGATTATAGAGAGTGGATAGAATAGGTTTGACGAAATAAAAAGGCTTTGAGTGAAGAGGAAGTGGGAGCTTAGGTGGTTTTATATAGGAAAGGACAAGGAATTTTTTATTATTTAGGTTTGGGTCACCACATATTAAACTAATCAATACCACATACCATACCATGGTTTTTTCCCATGGTTTTTTCCAAAGGGGAGTGAAAAAAATATTTTATAAGTTCAATGGCTTAACTTCATAAAATATTGAGGGTCCTTATGTGGAGGTGAGTCACACTCTCAAGGAAAACAATTTAAAAAGACAGAATGTTTTATAAGTGTGTGAGGGTCCACTAATGCTTTTTAAAATAAATAAAACAAACATAAAATCACATTATTTTAGTGATAATGCATATATTGTCCGAACATAATGTTTATATTACTTTATTACATCACTATTGGGTCATTACGATGTCATAAAACACATTATATATTTAAATGGTATTAAATTTTTACCCAAAAATTCGAATGTTTCAGAAAATTATGAAAAATTCACTGTTGGATAATTTTGACGTCCTGATTCTAAAAATAATATTTATTTTATCAAAATAAGTTTATATATATTTTAATTTTTAATTTTATAATAAAAACTGACATTTATCGAAAATTCATGGGTTTTGACAAAAACGGCTTTCAAACCATAATAAAAATTAAAATTGCATTCATAAAATTATATGATCATTTATATTTATTAAAAATTAATTTAATTATAATAATATTTCATTAAAATATTATTTAATTCAGAAATCCATTAATTCATCAAAATAGATTTATTAGTTGAATATTAACTAAAAATACTATTGTGCTTTAAAAACTATTTACAAAGTATCAATAATAAAATGAATGAACATTATTTCTACAAAATTAATATACATAGTCATAGAACTAGGTTCTTGTTACATAACCCCTTATAACACCCACATAAGACCGAAGGGTAAGGTGTGCAATGGTGATAGACTCTTAGGGTGGCTCAGATAACATCGCTCAGGTGGTAATCTCTATTAACTTTCTCTTATCCCATAGTCGGTTCCGCTCAAGCTTAACGTGTTCAAGCTCAGATTGGGCTTGCTCAAGAGAAAATCCCAATAACGCAACCTCCTTTTCGAGATCTGAAAAATGGGCTTCGAATGGGTAAAGTCTACTGGATGAGGCCATCGATTCCTTTGTATGAGTAAATCGAATTTGTTAAAGCCATAAATTTATAATAATCATGTGATAACTATTCAACGACTATATTAGCAAAGGTCTCATTTATTAACGGTATTTTAAAAATAAAAAACATAAAACCAAATAAGTTCACAAAAAAATTTACATAATGAGACATTTAATTTGATCAACAAGGATTTCCATTAATGAATGTTTGGGTCTTTACAATCTTCCCCCCTTAAGAAATTACTCCCTCAAAATTCTATTTTCCTACTCTAAAACAAATGCGGGTAACTCTGCTTCATCACCTCCTCTGATTCCCACATTGCTTCTTCAAACTTGTGGTTTGGCCACAACACCTTGACGAGGGGCATTGTCTTATTTTTTAGAGATTTTTCTCTATGATCTAAGATCTTCAGTGGTTACTCCTCATAAGATATATCATCCTCTAGTTATACGACCCCTGAAGAGAGTACATGTGAAGGGTCTGGTATATACTTCCTTAATAGGGATACATGAAAGACATCATGTACTTTGGCCATGGTAGGTGGAAGTGCTAGTCGATAGACCACAGCCCCGACACGATCATGAATCTCGAAGGGGCCAATGTACCTTGGACTTAACTTCCATTTATTTCCAAACCTCATGAACTTATTACATGGAGATAAGTGTAGAAATACCATGTCTCTAACTTTAAACTCATGGTCTCATTGATGGTTATCTGTATAAATCTTCTATCGACTCTGGGCTGTCTTGATATTCTACTGAATGGTTTTCACCTTCTCCACCATTTCTTCAACTATTTTTGGTCCTAGCAACTTATGCTCACTAACTTCATCCCAACACGCCAGTGTTCTTCTCCTATTCCCATATAGGTCTTCATATGGTTCCATTTGGATGCTTGAGTGTAAATTGTTATTGTAGGAGAATTCAACCAGTGGAATATGTTGGTCTCATCCTCATTTTAAGTCCATAGAACATGATGTTACCATATCTTCTAGTGTATGAATATTTCGCATATATTGGACATCAGTTGGAGAATGATAGGTCGTAATGAAGTTTAGTTCAGTGCTTAGATCATGTTCAAGACTTTTCAAGAACTTCGATATAAATCTTGAATCACGATCGGATACAATATATAGTGGTACTCCATGCAGCCTTACCACTTCTTTGATGTAAATCTGTGCAAGTTAATCCAACGGGAAGTCCTCTTGAACCGTGATAAAGTGAGTTGTCTTCGTAAGATGATCCACAATGACCCATATAGCATTATTTCCTCTGGATGTCCTTGTAAGTCCAGTGACAAAGTCCATGGTAATGTTGTTCCACTTCCATGTTGGTATGGGTAGTGGTTGCATCACCCCCTTATATTTTTGCCTCTCAGCCATCACTTTCTAGCATACGAGGAACTTTGAGGTATAATCTGCAATCTCCCTTTTCATATTTTCCCTTCAAAAGATTTCTTAGAGATCATGATACTCATTTGTGCTCCTTGGGAGAATAGATAAGGTTGAGCTATGTGAGTCATCCAGAAGCTCCTTCTTTATCTCTAGATCGGATGGTACACATAATCATGACCCAAATATCACGATTCCATCCTTATCAACCATGAACTCTGAGGATTTCCCATTTCGGATAGCTTCCACCATTTTCAGAATTTCCACATAATTTCTTTGAGCATCATTTAACCTTTAAAAAAGAGACATTTAATCAATCATTTGTGAAAGGATTTATGATGTTCCGTTCTTTATGATTCCCATGTCCATCTTCATCAAATCTTAGAAGATTGGATCCTTCTCAATTCTCAGCAATGATAGAATCGTTGGATCCCTTCTACTTAGAGAACCTTCTAAATTTTTCACTTTCCCAAGGTGGTAATGGATTGATCAGTCATAGTATTTGATTAGCTCTAACCATCTTCTTGGGTGCATGTTCAACTCCTTCTGTGTGAATATATACTTGAGGATTTTGTGGTCTGTATATATTTCACACTTCTCCCCAAAGAGATAATGCTACCAAATATTTAAAGCGAAGATCACCACATCCAAATCTAGATCTTGTGTTAGATAATTCTACTCATGAACATCTAATTTCCTTTAATCATGGGAAATGACTGTAATTTTTCATCAACACACATCTCAGGCCCTTATTCGAAGCATCACTGAATACCACAAGAAAGTTCTCCACTTGTGGGTAAAGTGAGTACGGGTGCAGTGATAAGCCTCCTATTCAACTCCTTGAAGCATTCTATTCATTAATCACTCCAATTAAACTTTACTCCCTTCTGAGTTAGCTTGGTAAGAGGGTTGGACAATCATGATAAATTTCTCACAAATAATCGATAATATCCAGCTAACCCCAAAAGGCAATAGATATCTGTAACCTATGTTGGCATCGTCCATCCCTATATTGTAGCTGTCTTGGAGGGATCCACAGATATCCCATTACTTGTGATGATATGGCCCAATAATGAGACCTCCTTCAACCAGAACTCACACTTGTTGTACTTTTCATAGAGCTTCTCCCTATTTAAGGTCTCTAGTACAGTTCTTATTTGCTTCTCGTGATCCTCCTTGGTTTTGGAGTATATTAGAATATAATCTATAAAGACTACCACAAATTTGTCAAGATAATCTCTAAAGACTCTATTCATCAAGTACATGAATATTTCTGGATCATTTTTTGGTCCAAAATGCATTACTATGAATTCATAGTGCTCGTATCTTGTACGAAAAGCAGTCTTGGTGAAATATTCCTTCTTGACACTTACATGATAATATCCCTACTGCAAATCCACCTTGGAGAAATATTGTGCTTCATACAGCTGATTGAACAAGTCAGCAATTCATGGGAGAGGATACTTTTTCTTTATCGTGATTTTTTTAAGCTCAAGTTAATCGATGCAAAGGCGTATTGATCCATCCTTCTTCAGGATGAAGAGGACTGGTGCACCCCATGGAGAAGCACTTGGGCATATAAACCCTTTATCCAGATTCTTCTATAGTTGTTTCTTTAGATCCTCAAGCTCCACAATAGCCATTCTATATGAATTCTTGGATATTGGAAACTCCCCAGGTATAAAGATCAATTGAGAATTCAACATCTCTTCGAATAGGAAGACCAGACAATTCCTCGAGAAACACATCAGTGAATTCCCTCCCAATAGGAATGTATTCAAGTATGGTTTCTTCCTTTGACTCAATCATCTTAGATAAATGTGCATGCTCATAGGGAAGTAATATCCATGCTTGAGATGATGGGGCTAAAGAAGATTCATCCTCTTCCTTGCACTTTTACAGAATCGGAGTTCGATTATCCATATGGAGAGTGATTTCCCTCTCATGGAATTTTATGTTGGATTTATATAAGAAAAGTCCATACCTGCCGATAATTGAATAAAATTCCACCAGAGGGAGTATGATGTGGTTTTCCAGGAAGTTCAATCCATAAATTATGATAGGGTAGGACTTAATATTCATGGGATTCAATGATTTCCCCATTTTCTTAACTCACCAACAAATTTACTTCCATGATTTGTGGTGGTGTTGGGATTGTTCTACTAGACTTTCAGAATTTAAAAAAATATGTAGAACTAGAATCAAAAAATTATGTTCTCTATTATTGAATGAATAACTAGAGTACCTATCACCACTTCATTTTTAGGGTTCACTTCGGTGGAAGTGATGGAAAACGCTCGCCCTTTCTGCCTTGGAGGTTGTGGGTAGCCTCCAAAAACCATTGGCTTAGGGAACTGATTTGTAAAGTGCCCCGGTTATTTGTAGTTAAAGCAATGAACAATGCATTGAGGGTCAAGTATATAATTCCTCCCCTATATCACATTCATGGGTTTTTCTTTCCGATAGTTAAAAGCTAGGTGCCCTTCTCTTCCACACGTAAAAAATTTCCTCTTCCCCTTCAGGAAATTTCCAGGGTTCTTATTTATGCACCTTTGGCAAGTGGGGTGCTGGATATTCTTAGCACCATTGGATTTATCTATCAAACCGCCAACATTGAAGTCCATCTTTCGCTTCTTATCCCCATGATACCCCTAAAATTCTCCAATATCCATTTTGACCTTGAGGGAACATCGGACAATTTCCTCATATATATCAAAGTCACGGATCGCTAGTGCTTTCCATAGGATAGGGTTCATCCCACTAAATAATTGGTCAACCTTGCATTTAGAGGTAACGAAAAATCCAGAGGCATATCGTGCAAGCCTTTTGAATTTTTCCTCGTACGCTCTGATATATTTATAATCTTTTTTACTTGAGGGAAAGGAAGTCCCTTTCTATCTTAAGTTAGAAGGTGTGCGGAAAATATTTATCAAAAAAATCTTCCATAAATCCTTCCACTCCAATGCCTTGATATCCTCCTTAGGCTTTGTATTTTTTATCAAGGTACACAATTGATCAACTTCGCACTCCATACGATAAGCATCCAAGAGATCCTTTTCTTGTTCAGAACATCGAAGGTTAGAGAAGATATTTTCAATGGAGTTTATCCATCGTTCGACGATTGAGGGATCAGATGATTCATTAAAAGTAAGAGGTCTTTGTCACATGAAGATATCAATGGAAACTTGTTCATTCTTGGGGGGGGGGGGTTGATTGTTCCTCTTGACCCATGTTTCTATTCAAATCTTGAGTTAACTAAGAGGGAATATCATTAGTACAATCATCACATTGATCTTCACATCAGTTGTTAGCTCGAGTCCTCCTATTACAGGCCATTGGATGGAATAAAAAAGAAAATTAGGGGTAACACGTAAAGGGTAATCCAAGGACAAAAACATATGACTTCTAAATTACTTTTATTCTTTAACTTATGAATTTATATGGTTTAATCTATGTTATCCATGATCTTCTTTCTAACATGTCTTCTTAAAGAATTTTTTTATTACCTTAATTATGGTTCATACTAAGCTTGTTAATTTACTAAATCATATCCCCCGGGAGGGTCGTAACCAAGAGTGCATCAAGGCCCATTGTCGTGCACCAGTTCCCATTCGATTCTAGCTCAATCGGTGTTTTCGGGTTTTACCCCTAGGATATATTTGTGCAAGAGTCGCCTCTACCATCTCATGTCAAGACACGGATGTGTCTACTTGATAAACCACATACTCAATACTCACCAATACTTAGCGATGTTTTTATTATACTTATTCTTGTCTCTAATTCTTTACTAGGGTTTTATAATACTAATCCCAAAAATAAATAAACCTATCCTCTAATACCAACTATAACAACCCTACTCTTTTATTTCACACTTATACATGATTTATTACATAAAAATAACTTGATAAAACATAGAAGATTCATATTTATAGTGTATTTAGGTCTTAGGATCATTACATAACAACTTAAAACATGAAATACAATGTCTTTATTGAAAACATCCTTTACATGACCACTACATTCCCTCGTTCTTAACATTTCATAGGATAACCTAAAGACATGCATGAGAAAAGGGTAAGCTATAAATCACAGTAAGGGAATAAACATGTAATAACATGAGGAATACAATACATGTTAGACAATAGGCATATCAATGGAGCACAAGAGAAATATTAACATAAAGGCATGATAAAGCATGATAATATTAATTTGGAAATGTGGCAACAACATTTAACATGATTTTTTCATGAGACAAGGCTATTTCACATAGAGAATGAGTAAAACCTCATTGAACTTTAATTAGAATGAGTAAACCCTCATTTCACTTGACGTATCATGATACTAATCTTTACCCAATGCATTGGAGCTCTATCAGGGTGCACCCATCTTAAACATCTCATTTTGTACATAAATGTCCCACATGGATCATATAACATGGATTCATTAAAATTCATAATTTAGTCCAAGATAAAGGAAATTTTGAATTCATACATGAAACACTATAATCAATAATTAAATGTACATAATGGTGAATACCCTTAATAGGGAAATGGGCATGGTATTCACTACACAATGACATTGGCATGGAAAATCGCGGTGCAATTTTAGCAGTGTAATGGTGTGACATAGGAATTCAAAAAAATAGTTGATGGGAGAGAAATGGGTGTCTCATAATATGTAAATTAAATGGAAATTAAGGGGGTAATTTAGATACGTGTCCCAAAATAAGTAATGGAATTTATATTCACAATACAAAAGAATTTCTTGAATGTAAATGAGGAGAGAGAGAATCCGTACGGAATTTCGGCATGGTAACGGGTGTACATGAGGGGAATTTAATGAGAGAGAAAGGGGTATATAATCATTAAAACATATATAGGGTATTATGGGGGAGGTTTTAAATCATACCCCAACATTTATATTTGAAAACAAAAGGGCATAACAACATCATGAAATTGAGACAAAAATGAGAAAAGAGAAAATACCTTACTTAGAAGTCTGATCCCAAAGGCTTGGGAGAGGCTTGAGAGAGGCTTCTTGGGAGCTTGGGGCACCTTGGGAGGATTCCATAGAGAGGAGGGTATAGGTTGGAAGAACTCCAAAGGCTTTGAGTGAAGAGGAAGTGGGATCTTGGGTGGGTTTATATAGGAATGGAGAGGGAATTCTTTATTATTTAGGTTTGGGTCACCTCATATTAAAATAATCAATACCACAAACCAGTCCATGGTTTTTTCCAAAGGTGAGTAGAAAATAATATTTTATAAGGCCAATGTCCAAAATTCTTAAAATATTTAGGGTGCTTAGGTGGAGGTGAATCATAGTCTAAAGGAAAACAATTTAAAAAGACAAAATGTTTTATAAGTCTAGGAGGGTCCACTAAAGCTTTGTATAAGAAATCAAAAAAATCTAAAATCACATTATTTTAATGATAAAACATATATTGGACGAAAATAAAGTTTATATTATTTTATTACATCACTATTGGGCCATTATAATGTCATAAAACACATTATATATTTAAACGGTATTTAATTTTTACACAAAAATTCGACTGTCTCAGAAATTTTTTGAAAAATTCACCATTGCATAATTTTGACGTCCTGACTCCTAAAATAATATTCATTTTAGCTAAATAATTTTCTAAATATGTTAATTTTTACTTCTAAAATATAAACCAACATTTATCGAAAATTCATCGGATTTGAAAAAAACGGCTTTCAAACCATAATAAAAATTACAATTGCATTCATAAAATTATATGATATTTTATATTTAATAAAAATTAATTTAATTATAATAATATTTCATTAAAATATTATTTAATTAAAAACTCCATTAATTCATAAAAATAGATTTCTTAGTTGAGTATTGACTAAAAATACAATTGGTGCTTTAAAAACTATTTACAAAGTAACAATAATAAAATGAATTCAAATTTTTTAGACAAAAATAATGTACATAGACATATCACTGGGGTATTGTTAAAAAACCCCTTATAACACCCGCATAAGATTGAAGGGTAAGGTGTGCGATGGTGACAGACTCTTGGGGTGGCTCGGATAACATCGCTCGAGTGGTAATCTCAATTAACTTCCACTTCTCCCGTAGTTGGTTCTGCTCAAGCTTAACATGTTCAAGCTTAGCTTGGGCTTGGTCAAGAGAGAAGCCCAATGACACCACCTTCTTTCCAAGCTCCAACAAATGGGCTTCATATGGGGAAAGTATACTGGATGAGGTCATCGCTTCCTTTTTCTGAATAAATTGGATTTGTTAAAGCCCTATATTTATACTAATCATGTGATCATTGTTCAATGGATATATTAGCAATGGTCACTTTTATTAACGGTATTTTAAAAATCAGAAACATAAAACTAGATAAGTTCACAAAACATTTTACCTAATGATACATTTAATTATATCACAAGGGATTTCCATTAATGAATGTTTTGGTCGTTACATGCTAGATTCTTCTGACAAATAGTGGGGGTCCAATGTGGAATTGTCATAAGGATTCACCACCATATCATAGTGAAAAATAAAAAATTAATAAGCCAAACATCAAACACATCCATAAGTATTAGAGTATTCTAGTTACTAGATAACTTAAATAGAGCATGATATAATAAAATGAAATGTTGTAAAGTCCCAAACATCCCTATCATACATGAAATAGACTACCCAATTGGCTAGTTATATATACATACAAAAATAAAATAAATTTAAAAAAGGTATATATTGTATCTCTAAACCAAACCTCATCCAATCTCCTGATACCATCTTAGCTATCCAATCTATCTACATGATTATAAACCTCATCCTAATGTATGCCTATATCGAAGTGAAAATATTCTCGGATACACATGTATACTAGTAGCCTAAAAATTTTATGAATATAAAACTCAGTAAGGCACCAAAAATGAATTCTCATACTAACCATCATACAGCATGATATGTTAATGTCACGTTCTCAGCTAAAATAAAAGATAACTTCCAAAAACAATTACTATTGATCCTTAGGTATGTGACCTTGATCGACAATACTAGCTTCATCTAGTTCTAGGGTGCCTCTGAGAAGATCATGATGATCATTCCTCCCAAGTAACATGTTGGATACTAATCCAGAGAATCCCCAAAATGTCCACATGACTCTAGGGAATCATTGCACGAATGTCTTATTATTCGGTCTTTTAATCTGAGTAATCCCTATCATCCTCACAAATCATAGGATGAGGCAAATTCTAACCCTATCATTAAATCCCCAAATCTATAAAATCTCCTATCAGTATGCTATTAACTATTAGGATGAGGCTCTTGATAGACCTATCATCCAATATCCAAATATAAGGAAGCTCCTATCACAAAATAAGCCCCAAATCCATGGTTCCTAAAGAACCATGATCCAAGGTTGTGGAATCTCTAAACATTTACCAAAATCCTCATCTAAGGAAACTGAACCCAAACCTTGCTCAAAAATGTGGTATCCCATCAACATTACTAACTCTAATCATGGTAGCCCAACCAAATCACCTCTACCCTAAGGTTGCATCTGGTAACCCTTCACAGAAATAATAAAAGGTGTAGCCAAACACCTACACATATCACCACCATATCATCCCCATTGGACATACATGTTGGTACAAGTTATATCTTCCACCCAAAACCTTCACTGCCCATGTACATATGCAACAACTTAGGGTTAGCCTATAAATTGGAACCCATTGGGTCCCCTTGGTATTTGTGCAGTAGAGGAACCCTCACATGGTTCATCAGTCTAATTATTGATCTCATTTTAATTCCCATGACACCATGATTTCATGTAACATGAAATAATCATAAAGGTAGTACATCCTAACTTGCTACATAGGGTCTCACCACACAGGAAAAAGTCAAGTGAATGGTCACAACCAATCTAGGTTCTAAAGGACACTCCAGTTTGGTCCACTCACCAAACATGGTCGTAGTTAGCCAAGAGGTTGTCCACCTAGTGTAGGGAACATTAGATGGAGGAGGTTTTCTCACCTCATCCTCATCTTAATGATCCATAATTGTTCAAACTCCAAAAAGGTATACATTAAGGCCCAGATAGCCTATGGTCACTAGTACCACACACACCTCTTAATTAGAGAAGTCCAAAGAAACTATTCAGGGGATACGGTGTCTAATTGGTATTTCCTCACATCACAAGAGGTATAAAGACCATCTAGTGTCATAAGTGTCCTGGCCTCGACCATTAATTGGTGAGGTGTGATGATTAGCATACAGGGTCTTTTTGTGACCCCCGAAACATGATCATTTTAAAATTTTAATTTTATTTAGTTATGAATTTTCATATAAATAAATTATCATGTGGTATCACCCTCAGTGGTGTGCCCAAGAACCCACATGTATCATAAATGAACATAAGTATTATAATAAAGGTATGTGAGACCACCTTCCTTTATTTGGAGCTCTTCCAATTTACCACCCATGTCCAATAATAGCTGATAAATAACGTACAATATCATTTAACTGTGTCCCTGATCTACTAAACTTGACTCCATGTCCTAATACCCATGCATCCAAAGATATTCAAATCTTTATGAAACATGGTTTTCTCCACCCTAAGCACACCCATGAACCTAATCCAATACAAATCCCTAATATTTGATGATTTGAAGATCTTCCACACCAAGACATTATCCCGAGATGTCCAAACTCTTATTCATGAAATACCCTTTAAAATAAATCAATTTCACCATTTTATAGTAAAATATATGTTTCTTACATGAACATAAAAAATTCCAAAATCAACTAAAAAAGAGTTGGATATATGGGAGGATAAAGAGGGATCAGTACATCAATTTTTCACTGTGTATTATTAAAAGGAAAACCATTACAAGAATTGACCAAGGGATGGAAAAATAGGATGCCCCTTGGAAGAATTAGAGAGAAACAAGAGGGATATGGGGTTACCCCTACATATAATTGGGTGGGGATTATAACATTACATATAAAATCCCACATGTTATGAAGTAGATTCCACTATAAAGATATGCTCTATATTTGGATATAGTAGCCACCCAATCTCTTTTGAGGCTCCTTTAATCCACTAAGATGAGTCTTAATCCTCCCATCATACCTAAAACACCTCCTTTGAGGTGTCTGAGTATTGGAACATGATTATAAATCATGGTTCTCAATTTCAACCAAAAAAGTATTTTAATATTATTGTTTCCTATGAAATTATAATAACCATACAGATATGGTATTTTACATTTCTATAGTCGGGGTGTTATAAAAATAGTAGTTTTATTAAATTATATTTAAATTTAAGATATGATAGTTATAGAAATTTTTTCAAGATAAAAAATACAGGAAAGGAAGTGGTTTCATAACAGTATTAATTTCATGAGAATTGGAAAACCCATGACTCGAAAAAAACATTTTTATATGGTTGGAAATATACATGATCAGGGTATAATGTATTACATGAATTTATATAGGTTGGTGATAATTCACTACAGGTTCACTATGATCATATAGGGTTTTTTTGTATGGTTTCTTATTTGATTAATTTTATGTTTCT
Source organism: Viscum album (assembly GCA_963277665.1). Taxonomy (NCBI): domain Eukaryota; kingdom Viridiplantae; phylum Streptophyta; class Magnoliopsida; order Santalales; family Viscaceae; genus Viscum; species Viscum album. The sequence continues at coordinate 1,404,050,391 of OY728127.1, read as the reverse complement.
CATGAGTCCAAATATTATTTAACTTTGTTTTATTTGATTAAAATATAGGGGTGGGTTTTTTTGGAATATGGATTATCTGATAAGAATTCTTAGTACTTTTTTTCTTTGTTGAAGCGATTAATGAATTTTTCAACTCCAAATTATTTATATTTTTTCAAAATGGAATTTCTTATATATCTAAAATAAATAATGTTTTTTAATGAATGGGAGTTTTTTAGAGAATTACTTCTATGTAAATTGTTACTTACCCTTACCCAGATATCTTAGTGTCTATATAGGAATTATTTTCCATGACATGGGAAAATGTAAAGGATGTCTTATTCATTGATGATGGATCCTAGGATATATATTCATGGTGGGGTGTGATAGTATATGACTCATCATTGTTGGAGATATTTTCTATCTAAGACATATAGGTATTGGTAAAATACTTTAAATTATGGTATAATGGTTATTGAGTTATTTCAATTGCATTATTTTTACTTGATTTTATTAGTTTTAGTTATAAATATTGGTTTATCTTTTTAAAAAATGTAATTGGAATGTGCATATAGTTATTTATTCACTTTGGAGGATAATTTTTCCCAAATTATTATATAGTGTTATTGGGAACTAGTTTCCTATCTCTGGAAATTGATGTATGTGCTTGAGAATAAATGAAGATCTAGTCATTGGATTCTAGAACCAAGGACATGTAATTACAATTTGGAATTTATGAAATGATAAAAATTATATTCTTGTAAAGTTTTATACCTATAAGTGTTTTTTGAAATGTTTTCAAGTGGTTTTTAAAATGCATTGAGTTTTAGATAAAAAACATGGGTTATATTCATTATGATACATTTTTATTAATTTGAAGGGATGAAATCGTAATAAGGTGAATATATCTTTATAGATTTAAATATAATTATATGTTTGTTTTTGTTAAACTTGTCTGATAAGGTATATGGTATTTTATACTTAGTACATATATTAATCATAGTTTTTTTCCATTATAGAAATGCCTCATTAAATAAAGTGTGTTTATTTTCAAGAGGCTAGAAATTTTTCTATAGCCATTACTGATAAAGTTACTAAGAGTGTTAAAATAATCCCTAAACTCATAAATTTATTAATATAATAAATTGTGGAACTAAGAGGAGGAAGAAATCTGGTGTGTCCAAGGGAAGTTATTAAAGATTCATAATTTCATTATCATAATCCAATAATAATTAGTTGAGATGGTGATGTGTAAGAAGATTACGATTGTTTATATAGTATCAAACGAACCATATAGTTTCATTTTAATTTAAATAAATCAGTGGTATAATTAACTACTTAAATCCTAGGGGGAGTATATCATATATAATGAGAGACTATTTTGGAAGAAAAATTTCATAATTATTTGATATAGGTTAATTTTTGGAATAATTTTTTCAAAATAATTATCCAAATACCTTAATGTTAAGGAATTCTCATGAATTTGTTGAGTTGGAAAAAGGAAATATAATGGTATAGGAATATGTAGTTCACTTTATAAAACTAGTTCACATTCCACCATACCTTATTATAAATGAAAATATTAATTCATAGAGATTTTATATGTGTATATGAATTGAAAATAGCTCTCCTATTTTCTTGATAGATTTTACCACCTACGATATAGTGGTAAACAAAGTAACGATAGAAAATATAGATTTGTTTTATATTGAAGGTACAAATTCATTTCATTATTGACTTTGTTGATGAAAGAATCACTGCATTAAATAAAACATAGTGAAAAATGACTTACTCTAATGGTGTGTTGGGAAGAAATTTTCTTGATAAAATTAATCTTACGAGAATAGATATATTATGTGTTACTAGTGTGTTGTAAAGATACATTAGAAGTGGGATTGTACAAATGAGCCTAATAATTATCATCTTTTTTGGAAGTTGAGGCACTTGAAGATGGTTTTTAGTGATTCCTAGGGTTTTTATTTGAAAAAATCATAGTGATGAATAATTCTAAATGAGATAAAAAATAGGATACAACTGGGTCTTAGGTGAATATAGGTGGTAAACCTCTAATGGAAGAGATGATGAAGAATCATAGGAATCTATTTATAGTAGAACATGTATTTAATAAAACAGAAGGATTAACTAAAAAATATGAGCTGCATTGATTATTACAATTCTAATGACCTGTTATATGTTGGATACAAGTGTATCTCATTAATTTATATGTGTAATAGTATTAGACTTGTAGAATTTTCAATAGTAATTAATTCTATAATCTATGGAGAATGAAACATATCTTAGAGTGATGATAAAGTTTGTATTTAAATTACTTTCTTATAGAATTATGATTATTAATATTGAAATATCATGGGTTTTTTCATTATATAGATGAGAACATGTGAAATTATAACTCATTTTTATTAGATAGTGTGGTTCAGGGATCATATTTATTACTATAGTCATAGAGTCTCCTTTACCTTACATAAGAGTAGTATTAAATATTTTTAGTGAGAGTGGGACATTCTTAGGAGTTGAGTGGGTCCATTCATAAGGAACTTAAAATCCTTAATATGTAAATTATTTGGGTTGATTCTTTGGTTTGTAGATATGAAAGATAAACCATGATTTCCTATTATTATGGAAGATTACTTAAATTTATTTCTGAAATATTCTTATAGATTAATACCAAAAATATATGTATAGTTATTTATTTTATTTTTATTTGGAATAAGACTAGTATCATTTATTTCATATGAAATGGTGTCAAGATGGCTATGGTAATTGAATATTTAGTAGGTGTAATTGGAGGTAAATGATTTATTTAACCATGTTTCTCGCCTTGGAAATCAAATATTATATTTTACTAAGAAGGATAATGGTATTTTAATAACCCTAAACTTTATCTAGGTACTTAAATATTTAATTTTTTATAAAATAATTTATTTTATTGGAGAAATATTTTCACCTATTATAAAGGATGAGTATGAGGTTCTTGGAGGAATAAAGAAGAGATTTTTTTTCATAATAAAAAATTACCGGGACCATGAACATAAAGGTGGCCATGGTATGATCCTTTGAAATGGTAATGCCTAGTCATAGGCTATGTAGAGTGTTTTAGGAGTGTTTGGGGGTTTCCCTATTTGCAATATCCTACAAGCCTCACCATGGGTGTTTTGGAAGTTGTGGCCGAGAATCAATGGTCTAAGTATTAGGGATAAGGAATGGTAGATGGTATGGATTTGGTTTGTAATTATATGTGAAATGACCATCAAGGTGATAAAATGGGTGTGGTGTTGGGTAATGAAAGGCCAAAACTGCTTGGACTATTGCACCAAGGAATGTATGAGAGAATTTTGCAGGGGTTTCAAAATTTTGAAATACATGAATAGTCATTTGATTTATTGAATGGTTGAAACAAAATATTATAAAAATAAATAAATAAATTAATGAGTCAATTAACACATTATACCTCATTTTAAACTTGAAATTCTCTATCCTTTGGCTTGATCTTTAGTTGGGTGAGTTCTTGAATGGTGCTTTTCTATTCTAACTACTATTAAAGGAGATCTGGTTCCTTGGCATGGATTTCATATATAATCAAGGATCAAGCTATTCTTTTACAATTTTTTTCATTAATAATTGATATATTGTTTAACCAAAAAATCATATTTGGTATTCTCTATAAGTTTATTTTGAACCAGATGATATAATCTTAATTTTCTCTTTACAAACATAAGCTAGGTTATCTAAGAAGCTCTTTATTATCTACCTTTAATTATTTGTTTTCATAACATTTGTATGAAACCTTGTCTAATTTGAATCCTCTAGTTTTTATTGAATTCCATTAACACTAATTTTAAGGTTTGGTTAAATGAATGGGTTAATTTTGGAAATATTATAACATTGAATTTGTCATATAATTTTATTTTTTTGACTTAGAATATTGGATTGATTTGTCTTAAGGAGTGTAATCATCATATACTAGAAAATTAACCAGTAATGACATGATGGAATATTGAAGAATTGGAATGTAAATTATTAAGCAGATATACTAAATATAATGGAATAAATAGCATGGTAATTGGTGATTGTATTCAGTCAAACAATGTGGTATATAATTACATGTTGTCATGTTTGGGTGTTTCAAAATTAATTTGAATCATTATTGTACTTGATACATGGTTAATTGATTCATAACTAAGAGATACATGGTCACATGATACCTATAATGGGTACATAACCATTGGAATGGGTAATATTACTTGGGAACATGTAAGTATCTTTAGCATGTGAATTAACATAGAGTTCATTGAAACACAATATGAGTAATTTTCCCCTGGCATGGGAATGTGCCTTCGGTACATGTAAGTGGCCCTATTATGGTAATTAAAACTTGTTGCACTAATAAATGGTATTTGTTATATATCCTACCCTTTATAATACAACTAAGGGAAGAAATGTTTGGCCTTGTGTAGAAGCTTTTATGGCTAACCTTGGGTGTAAACCTAAAGCTTATGGGTCAAAACGTTATTTGGGTGTTGAATTTTGATATATATTATATGAACCTATATATTGTACTATTTAATGAACAATTAATATGACTGGACTTTTTTAAACATCATTGGTTGTTTCTTACTGAGTTTTACTCACACCCTGCTCAAGCCACCATTTGGTGCATGGGAAGACTTTGTTGATGAGTGATCGTAAAAGGGTAAGTGTCCATATGCTTGATTGGATGTTGTTCTTATAGGTTTTTAAATAGATATGATACCAATAATGGGGTTTTTGGATAGTGTTGGGAGTTATTATATTGGTAATATTCTCATATTTTTTCCGTTGTGACATTTGGTATGACATTGCATGGTTGATTATATTTGAATTATTTGTATTTTGACGTATCTTCTTAAGTTAAATGTTCATATATTTTTTCCAATTCCATTACAATTATCAGTTAGTACCAAAGGGTATAGTATCCATAATTTATCCATTAGAACATATTTTCTTGTCAACATCCTCTGGCATATAGGAAGGCATGCTTGAGATCTTATGTAAACCTATCTCAATAATATGAGGAAGCACCGAGATATGGATATTATAAATTGTTATTAAGGGTGTTATTTTTTTAACTATTATAGGAAAGTTATATAAGAGAATAGAATTTTTTAGGCCCTGGTAATGAGATCGTACATAGTAGTAGATAACCCATGTGTGGGCGAAAACCCAAGTCCCTAGGGTTGATATACCATTTTTGAAGTTAATTTATTACTACTGTGATGTTATTTCACCTGTTTTGATTCACTGGGGTTTGATGTTACTATTTTATGATATTTTAATTATGGTCTAGTATGTCATGAGATGTGTACAAATTCATCATAGTAGGCCCATAAGAAATATTTTTTCACACATAACCTAAGCTAGAATATATTTACTATAAAAGGAATATCTTCTTGGAAAATTCATGCATTGAACATCTTAAATTTTATGATAAAAGGTAGTAAATTTAATTTATTAAAATAGCATTAATTCACTTATTAATCTATATTTTTAATTCACTATATATCTGTTGTTATCGATTACCTATTTTCTTTTCGAGATTCGTATTTTTTGTACCAATTGTCCAAAGGAGTGTGTTGACCATTATAGAGAGATGATTCTACATCATCTTCCAATTTTTCATCAAGAATCTCTTAAAAATCAATGAAATTTTATGGATGACCAGCCTCATGATAGTTTCCTATGGTTAATGTGATCTATAGATAGGGAGACTAACCATTCCTTACCTTGTATGTTTGAACTGGTGAAGGAGTTCTAGCCATAACAACCACCCTTGTTCACTGGGAAGGGAGTCCCTTATGTATAAATGTTATGGATTGAGTATGTAAAAATCTTATTTGGACACCTTGAGACTCCCTTAGAGGTTTTATTGAAGATAAATGAATATTTTCTATAAGGACTTTCCATACACTGGTGGGACATTTTTTTACAAGAAGAATACAATAAGGAGCTATCCTGGAAAGTACTTGATGATAAATATATGAGTCACTTTTATCCATATACATTGAGTGATGAAAGGGGAAAAAGATTATACACCTAAAACATGGTAGAATGTATTTGATGGATTAAACGATACATTTTAGAAAACTAAAAAAAATTATATTTCGTTGGTAGAAGATTTGATAGCTAAGAAGAAATGTTTCTAGAATGGTCACTAGTATGATATCAAGTCAAAGGTGAATGTCTTTCATTGAAGAAGCTTCTATGACATGATGAGTCAATATATCATCACATAAGGGAACTATATGGATACCTGAATTGGATAGGAAATAGTTTGTGTGGGATGATGAGGGATTTTATCTTTGGGAACAAGAAATGAAACAAAAATATTTTTCTCCATTGAATCATCAGGTAGATTGGGTGGGGGAGTGGACATCCATCTTAGGACAACGAATAGCTATAGTGGTTTTAGTGTGTCAGGGCTTCCGATAAGCACTTTTAGTGTCCTTTATCTATAGTTTTTTGTTGATATTACATTATTATGGGATATCTAGATAAATTATACAGGATCACTCTGTAACCTAGTTATGGGAGAGGATCATATAAGACACTGGAGTCTAGTAAGAACTCATCTACCCCTCAGTAGACAGGTATCGAAAGTTCCAAGAGATATACAATTTGGAGTAGAGTTTATGGTACTTCCATAAAGAAGAAATATTATCAAAAGTATAGAACTTCGTAGGGGAGTTAGGATGGAGCCCATGATAAGTCAGTTTCACATGACAAAGTCTACTCCTACCAGTCAAGATGCAAGCCCTTCTATAGTTAGAGGTAAGAACTGTTTCCTATGTTTTTCTTTGATATTGGTGTATTATATTCCTTCATATGTAATAAAAGTTTCCAAATCATGGGAATTTTTTTGAAAGATTTGATGGGGTTATGACCATCGATATATTATTAGGGGTATGATCAGAAGGTATCTGACACTCTATGTATTATTATCTGGAAATTGGTGGATATCAGTTCCTCTGAGATCTGGTTATTCTAGATGTGACTATATTTGATTTTATTTTGTGTATATATTGGATAGTTTGGTACCATGATCACATAGAATATTATAATAGGAGAGTGTACATTATATCACCAGAAGGAGACAGCTATATCCAAAGTAGTGAATGGGGTCTATGGGATAGGCTTGTATGAAAAATTTAGTGAAAATTATAATTCCTCATAGATAAGGTATAAAGACTTATTCTTGATGATGGTTTGTCATAGTAGAATAGTATTCCTCTAGTAATAGACCACATTCAATATTTCTTTCCTAAAGAGTTCTCTAACATACCACCCAATTAAGAAATGGAGTTCACTATCAAGTTAGTGTGTAGAGCAGAACTTGTTTCCTTTTCACTTTATGGGATGGGACTGTTAGAGAATATGGAGTTGAAAGTGTAATTGGAGGATTTAGAAGCTAGGGTATTAATATGTCCAAGTTCATCAATGTGGGGTTCTCCTATTCTATTCCTTAAGAAATCATATGGAACCTTGAATTTATGTGTAAATTACTAGAGGCTGACCCAAATCATAGCTAAGAACCTGAATCTACATCCATGCATCAATTTTATAACTGACTAGATAAGAGGCTCCAGAATATTTTGCAATATTTACTTGAGGTCAGGGTACTATCATTTTAAATTGATTCCATCTTATATACCTTAATCAATATTTAAAATTATTAATGGATTATATGAGTTCATACTAATCTCGTTTGGTCTAATAAATGCACCAAAAATTTTCATGGACATAATGAATTACATATTCTGTCAATATTTGGTTGGGTTTGTGGTTATTTTCGTCGATGATATCTTTGTGTACACTTAGATAAGAGATGAAAATTCTCAATATCTTGAAATTCCCAAAAGTATACTGAGAAAGAAATAGCTATACACCAAGATATATAAATGTTATTTTTAAATTGAGAAAGTGAACATCTTAGACTACACCATCATAAAGGATTGAGTGTTGGTGGGCTGAGAGAAGCTAGAATCCATAGTATCATGGTTGTGACTTAAGAACATTTTCATGATTCAGAGCTTCTTAGTTCTTGAAGGATATTATCGGTGTTTCATACAGGACTTCTATAACACCCCATGTTTTTATGAACCTTTTTTTCTTTTTAACTAAATTAAATTTATTTGATGTCTTGTTTTATATAATACATCAATCTAATCTTGCACTACACGTAACACCAGCTTATCTTTATTTACACGAAAGAATGAGTTTCTAAGAAATATCATTTTATTATTATACTTATTTAAATAAGATAGTAAAATCCTATCCATTAGAATTGAATTTATGAATAGTATTAACTAAATTATAAAATTATTGTTAACAAATATTTATTCATAAATGAAAGTAAAACCCTTTTTCAAATAAAAGTAAATATTTTCCTCAAAAATAATTTAAATGTGCACAACTATTTTTTATAAAAATAAATAAAAAAATAAATATTATTTAATTATATTAATGAAATATATATATATTAAATATAATTTTTAAGATTAATCTTATGTTTTTTTAGATTATATATAAGAACAAATCAAATTTTAAGCAAAAATGAAGTATTTTTATAAAAAGGCGGTTTTGCCACCTTTTAATAGCACACTTGTTTTAAATATTGTTTTAACACTTTTATAAAATAAACTTGAAAAAATAAACTTCTTATTCTAAATAATAATATCAAAATTATTTTTTTTGATTTTATGGAATTTTTTTGATAAATTTCATGTTTTGATGAATAGTGAAGAATATTGAATTTTAATTAAAATTTAAATTTTCATCTAACTAATATATATAGTTAAATTATATTTTGAATTTTTTTTAAATTATAATTACATCATATATATATATATATAATTTAATCCAATTAAGGTCATTATAATTAATTTCAAATTGAAATTGGACATAAAAACATTGTGAACTTTTAGAACATTTTTACTTTAAAAACTCGTTTTCTCATTCCATCAATGGTATTAATTTTTAATTAATTTATGTAATTTTTGTGTTTTGAATTTTGAAAAACAGATTCCATATTTCAAATCATAAGGTCTAAATTTTTTTAAGAGGTCTCTTTTATTATTGAACATTATGAATAGTAACTTTAGTAATATTTTTATTACCATGATTATGGGTAAATCAGGTAATTATGGGTAAAAAATAATTTAAATATTATAAATTTACCCTAAAACTTGTCCTAATATTATTAGATGATTATTTTTTCTTCTTAATAATTAAAATATCATTTATGAGAACATTTATGGCCTTTTGAACGAGAATACAACCTTTATAATAATATATTCAACAGAATGTCAATTTTGTCAGACTATTATTTTTAACAAGAGAAATATTTTTAATGTGGGGTAATATATGTGATATGTTAAACTATAAATATTAATTTGAAATATAAATTTTTTATCTACACAATGGTAATTTATTTATAGTTTTGGGGATAAAATAATGTCCATAAATGCTGAAAAAATGATGATGTAGTGACTGTTTAATTAATTGATGAATCAAATAAATAATTTAAAAATATTAAAATAAATAAACAAATTATAATTAATGGCTTCCACCAACATTATGGATTAATTTTACATGTTAGTGATTTTTTAAAATAGTTTTTTGAATAGAACAATTTTTTATTATGTTTTTAAAAAGGCAAGTACTGAATAGTGTCAAAATTGACATTAAGGATATTTTAAAATAAATAATATTTTATTAAATGATATAAAATTGATAAAACTATAAAATTTGTAAGAATTATTAGTATAAGTATAATAATGAAATAGATTAATCATGTTTTGGTATTTTTTTATTTTATTGTAATTATATTAACTCTCAAATTATAAATTACATAATATCAATGTAAGAATTAAAAAGGATAAATAATGGTTAAAACAAAAATATAATAATTAAAAAACAATAAAAACTTGTCTAATTTTTATTGGAATAATTTATTTAAACCCATAATTATTTTTTCTTATAATTAAATTAGTTTGGATCCATTTTGGAAATAAAATTAATTTATATCAATATATTAATTTGAATAATTCCAAGAGTACCCCTTCCCTCTCTTATAAAAGGGAACTCATTCTTCAATTTTCATCACATATTAAAACCTTCTTGTTTCCACAAAAATCTATCTAAATATCCTCCTAAATTACCTACCTTCATCCTAGAATCCTAACTTTGGGTATAAATCCAACCAAAGGAGTCCGTTTTTTAAAATCAAAAGAAGATACCCAAAGAAGATGTAATGTTTATCAATGAACATTTTTGTTTTATTTCTTAGTCAAACCCCTTAAATTATTTCTATTTCATATTTATATAATAGCCTCAGAATCCTAAATATACTGATATGTTGTTATATTAAGTGTTTGTGTAACAGCCTAATTTCTAAAAGATAAAACCATGTTCGATTGCATATGTGATGCGCAACAACGAACCTCAATAAAAATGATTATTTAAATATGATTATTTTAACCTTTCCATTAAGATTTCAAATATTATTAAGATTAATTAAATTATTATATACTCTTATAAATTCATTATCAAACATAAATATATTTATAAATTCATAGTAAATAATTACTTAATTTTTATTAATACAATTTTATAATTTAAACATACATTTTATTTAAAATTGATTTTTATTTTTTATAATTAATTTCATGAAATTTTAGAAAATGTGAAATTAACTACATATTTTATATCAACATAACAAAAATAAATTAGTGTGAAAATTTGGATTTTTTTATAAAGTATAAATGTTTCACTCAATAGTGAATAATATCTTTTTTATATAAAATTATTATTTCATTTGATAAATTAATTTTTTAAAAAGTAAAATTATTATTTTAATTTCACATCAAGTTAAAATAATTATTCATTATTTATATTAAATTTATTTAACTACATATAAATCATATTTGTACTGTATTTTAATACAAGTTTATTTTTAGAATTAAAAACAAATTTTTATGAAAAACGATTTTAAAATGTATAACATATACACATTTTAATTAATTAAAAAACCCTAATGGGAAATTATAAAAATGAAATTTTAATATAATATATCTATCTATATGAATTTAAATTCGTAAAATTATGATTACTAGTTATAGAGTAAAAGTGAAATCATATTTTCCATAAAAAATGTATTTTTTGATAAACTGTGTTCATCATGCTTAGGAGTTTTATATTAAATTAAATTATTCCATGTATGTGAATTGATTTTGATAAAATAGATTCCATATTTTTAATCATCATAATTAATATTGGTTAATTATTTCAACTTAATTTCTATACAATATGAATATTAAATTTAGTAAATATTAATAACCACAGTAAAAGGAAAATATGTTAATTAAGGTAAAAATAATATAATAGAGAATAGAAACAATGTAAAATGAATAATTTTATTTAATTTTATTTAAATTAATCACTATATAAATTCATTATTTTTTGTACTTTATAAATGATTAAGTAATTAATTTGATAAAAATTATATTTTGACATAGTAAAACAGAAATTATTTTGGATAACATTCTAATTAAATTAAGAAATTTTTTTTGATAAATTGATGTATTTTTTAATTAAATAATATATAATTAAAATATTATTGTTAAAAAAATATTAAATATAAATTATCATATAATTTTTATGAAATAAAATCTTATTTTTATAATGGTTTAAAAACTGTTTCTGTCAAAAACCCAAAATTTATCAATAAATATCAATTATTATTTTAAAAGTGAGAATAAAAATATTTAGAATATTTTTTTTGTAAAATTAATGTTCTTTTTGGAATCATAACATTGAAATTATTTAAGGGTGAATTTTTCAAAAAAATGGAGATAGTTAAATTTTCGAGTACAAATTAAATAATGTATAAATATACAGTGTCTATTAGGACATCATAATGACTCAAAAGTTATGTATTAGATACTATGAAAGGGTATAAACAACCAAATACTTGTTTTTCATTAAAAATAATTTTATTTTATATTTGTTTTATTAATTTTATAAAGCCTTTATTAATCCTCCAAAACCATTAATATATTTTAAGGTTTTAAAATCATTTCTTTAAGAGTATGACTCCCTTCCACATCAGATGGGTATTGTTTTATAAATTTTGGAACATGGACTTATAAATTAATTAAAAATAATCCCATTTGGATGAAAACATGGGAAAACCATGGTAGTATTTGTGGTTTTAGTTATTTTATTATATAGAGTCCAAAACCAATGTTTGATAAATAATAAAGAATTCCCCACTCATTTCATATATAAAGCCACATGGGCTCCCATTTATCTCCAATAAAAATATATGGATCACATCCTTAATATTCCCTATCCTCTATAAAGTCCTACAAAGTTTCCCCCAATATCTCAAAAATCTCCACCAAAGTATTTGGAGTCACACTCTTAAGGTGAGGGGTTTCCCTCTTCTCATTTCCATTAAATAACCTCTTTTAAGTTATGTCTCTTAGTTATAATTTGTGGTTGTTTGGGTGTGTCTTACTAAAACCCAATTATTATCCAAGTGATGTATAAATTATGATACAAATATTACACTCTCATTATTCCCTCCCATGAACCATTATAGACACTTGTTACCATAAGAAAATCTAAAAATAGATCATCACTTTCTCTTATTTGTTCAAGTTTCTTTATTATCATATGCATTCTATTTAAAATTAATAATATTGTGAAATGACTTTATGTGCCCCCATTAGTGAAAATTTTATATACAAATTATTAGATACACTTTCTCTCTCATCAAGACATTTTATGAATTATTATGTGATGTTGTTAGCTATCGAAATTTCACTATGATCTTTCCATAAAAAACAATTATGTAGTGAATACCATAACCATTTCCTATAAAGGGTGTTCACGATATTTTACTTCATTTTAAATGTATTTATTCCCCCACACCGCTTATATTGGAATGAAATATTATGATTAATTTATTGATATTTTATGATTTATGTCACACACATAAGCCTATAACGTGTGCGCCTGAAATTATATAGCGCTCCAATGCATTCAATAATGTTTAGTCTCATTAGACATCATGTTGGGACAGGTAGTGAACCTAATTACCTTATGTGAATTTTTATATCATTATTTCTTGGCATTGAGCGTTGACCTATGTTTATGATGTAGTGTTTTATGTTATTTCCACATTTCCCATGTTATAATCATCATGCTATATCATGCCTTATTATTCATGTTACTTTTATTCCCCATTTGTTTTCCTATTGTATAACATGTATTAAATTATTCCATACTTTTTCCATTACTAGTATTTATAGCTCAACCCTTTATTAATTATATCCCTAGGTTATCTCATGCAGTTTTATGTGTGCACATGATAAAAAAAATTCAATACTGGTGATGTTTTTTCATGTTTTAAGTTGTTACGTAATGTACCTAATTAACAAAGATAGTAGACTTCTTAATCTTATAGGGTTGTATTATGTGTCATATTATTTAATAAAACATTTACTAATTTTTAATAAAGATTAGGGTTTTTATATTTTGACATAAACTCACACACACATTCATAATATGGGATACATAATCATCATTCGTGTGAATGGTGGACTACCACCTTGTGAATTAATGTCCCTTGTTCTAACATTAACAACATTAATGATTGGAAATAATGACAGAAATTCTATTTTTATATGATATTTATTATATTTATAATATATTTATTCTTATGGTATTATTATATAATACATAACTCCATAATTTCCATTTTATATAAATGTGATATCTTCGTTTGTGGACGTGTACGCTACCACCTCCTCAAAATGACGTGATTCATTCACACTTTACATGGAATTTTTTAAATATGGGTTTAGTGAAATTATATGATATATATGTCATAATAGTTTTACTATAATGATATTATATATATATATATATCCATATATATCATTCACTTACTTTCTTTCAGTACGACCTGAAATGGAAGCATCGTTCATGCGTACATACATCCTACCGTATTCATGATCGGTGTAATTTATTTTTTTCTATAGTTTATAGATGACCATAAATACATATATTATGAATATATATGATATTTCTATCATGGTTCTTGTTTCGGATATAATTAAATCATGGTATAAGTATGAGGACCAAGAATAAAGTGTCAAAACATGAATGAGAAACAAAGCAATTATTACCCGAAACATAACATAAACATATAGCTATTAATAAGTGGGTAATATAAATTAATATTTAAATAATATATGGTATTATATAAATTAATATGGTTCTATAATTTATTTATAATAAACATATAGTTAGTATATAGGAGTTTATCATGAGTATGACAAGATCCAAGATACAAGGTAAGGGACTTCGATCTCACTTTTATTTTCTGTGACATATAAGACATGTTCACCACCTATTTATTTTATGTGGTGTACATAATTCCCAAGAATGTATTATATGATCCTTATACTTAAATTTATTATTATTTACATATCTATTTGATGATCTCTCTTTTATGAGGTTTACGATTCAAAAATGTCCAAATTGGTGAGGTAATTTTGTCTCAATTCCCTCATTTGAGACACATATTATGTTATGAACCTATATTATTTTATGAGGTATATATAATTCCCTTTGAAATGTTTTATAATTAATATCTTTATTTTTATGATATTATCAGCTTCATAAAATTGTATTCTCTCTTCAGTTGGAAATCTGTGTTCTTATAAAAAAAACTCTAATTGTTTTTAAATGATCGTTTTTAAATTTTTAAGGAAAAAAATATTTAAAGGATGTTTAAAATAGTTTTAACAGGTTATCTTTAATTTTTCAAGTTTATTTCCAATGAATTTTTTTTTCTAAATGCATTATGATTTAAAAAGTGTTTTCTAGAATGGGAATGATATTTTCTTCAAGAATTATGTCGAGTGATCTTTAAAATAATTTTACATCTAAGACAACATTATTTTATGATACTTATGTTTTATGGAGGATATGAAATAAGGATTCCACTATTATTATTTATTATAATGTTTTGTTGTTATGATGGGTTTATCTTTATGAAATTTGTTTCTTTTCCATGAGTTATGTTATGATGAAATGTTTATGAAACCTATTTTTTAAGGGTTCTGATATGGTTTATATTCTTATGTAACACAAATGTATGGTTTTCCTTATGCGATATATGGGACCTATATCTATATCCATTTAATTGGGTAAATATTTATGTATCATGAGATAATGATGGAAACAAGTCGATGGGATTGATCCATTATAGAAGATGGGGAAACCTGATCCACTGTAGGAAGATGGGGAAACCTAATTCACTATAGGAAGATAAGGAAACATGATCCACTATAGGAATATGGGGAAACACGATACATTAAAAGTAAAGGACTTTTATTGGGGATGGTGGTGTGTCCCACCCATATGGTGTAGTCACTACAAAGTGCCATATTAAGTTTTGGTGATGATCCCTGACATATATGGAATGATAATACATGTCTATGTGTCTACCACAAATTATATATATTTTTATTATGTTGGGATTTCATGGATTATGATCTCAATTTATATAAGATTCATATATTATGAAATTCCATTATTTATGACATGAGTCATTTATATGATCTTTGATATGTTGGGTACAATTTTCTAATCTTTATCTCTTGTTATCATACGCTTATGTTCATGATTATTCTTATATATCTCCCTTTCTTACCCTTACTGAGAATCTGAGACAACCCTTTTATATTATTCATTTACCTATGTTATAAAGAAAGGTTTCAAGTACGAGTATTAAAGGAAAATATTTTTTGGGAGATGTTTAATATATTTCCTCAAATTATTAGAATGTGTTCCTAGTTTCCAAAGGAACAAAACTATTATGGTCCTCAGGCATGTGCTTTTGAAATTAAATGAACATTTGAAAAGACCCAGAAATTCCATGTAATTTTTTTTAATTATATGGGAATTTTACGAGTCCATGAAAATTGACGGCGCGTGATTCTGAGTCCCAGTGTGCCCAAATTGAATTTTTGAACTTTTTTTTGGGTATGTTTAGTAAATGAGCGAGCGAGTTTTTTGTAGCTTTTGAATCGGTGCTCGGAATTGAAATCTGAGGACACCGTTGAACTCGCAGTGCCGATATTCGCTTAAAGAGACATTCACCTAGAAGATGGTTGGTCGAGGGTGAAAGTTAGTTTTTTTATTTTTCATGAAAGAATAAAATAAAATAAAAATGTTTGACAATTTTATATGTTGAAACCTCCCATGATGATGTTATAAATGTGGGGACCACTTGAACTAGAACCTCCCACATGTTTGTTATGGAGGTGGGTACCACCAATCTTAAAACCCCAATTTTGAATTCCTAAAGGTCAGGACCACCTGAACTCTCTTAATTGGAGAAACCCCTTGAACTCCCTCATTAATGAAGAGTTAGCCCATGGACTCCCTCCAACTTTAATTATGACAACACATTTCATTTAATTAAGTCAATTAATTGAACCAATTTATTATTCCAATGTGCCAACATAATTAATCTTCCCAATTTAAATTATATTTTCACCTCTTTCCATTGAGATTATTTTGTTGGAGAAGGAGAAGGAGAGATATTGGGGAACTTCTCTCCAATGAATAACAACCTACATCGAAGAGTGATTATCCGATGAACCAGCGAACTATCCTAGGATCGGAGGAGTGTGGCGGGCGCGACGAATGTCGACATCTTCAAATTCTTTCTCGCGTCAAAATCAACGAACCTTCGAGTTAGGGTGGTTGTTTGAATTTTTTCCCCTTACCCATTCTTGACAATTATTCGTAAATCAAGAAGAAATTATAGTTGCTTGCTACTGCTCTAATGAGGAGAGTGTGAGCCAAACAAACATGGACCGACCTCTCCGCAATTATTGTGATTAATTTTTATTTTCTTCGCGATGGAGGAGGATGGAAACCAACACCGGTGGGGCATGAGAACGGTGGTTGGCACCACAGCCGGTCGTGAAGAAGGCGTCGGCGCAACCGCGCTGCCCGACGGAAGAGAATCGTGGCTTGTGTCGTGGCGGTGAAGGAAGGACAGTTGGCCAAGACAGCCACCGGTGAAGGCGCGGCGTGCGACCGCGCAATGTCGAGTGGATGGCGAGCCAACTGGCCACCCACGGCAGACTGCTGCACTACAGCCCTCACGCAGTACCACGGCCCCCGCGCCCCCTGCGGTCCCCACGCCGCCCAGCGGCCCCCGAGCCGCCCCGTGGCCCCCACGTCGCCCTACGACCCCCGCGCCACACCGCGGCCGCCATGCCACTCGGCTGGGCAGCCCAGCGCGGTCCGAGCCAGACCCAGTGGGTCAGGCTAGACCCAGCAGACCGGTTCGACCCGAACTAGGTCGACTCGAACCGGGTCGGGTTGGCCAGGTTAGATCGGACACAGACCAGCTTCGACCCATTTCCACTCTTTTGGCCATAACTTTGGTACCGAGTGTTTGTTTGACGAACTATTTGCAGTGCCGGAAACCTTTAAGCAAGATGGTCCCTTTTGTACACCCTTCTAGATATTTGGATAATGTTGTCTTATGGTCTGCTTGGATCGAGCAAGAATCCAACCGCGCCCTCGGGACTAAAAGGATAATAACTTACAGACCGGGGATTTGATTGATTCGTCGTCTATTTTGTTGAGACCCCTATGACGTGGCGGACCATTGAGATACTTCTCTTTTAGACTTCATGGAAGTTGGAGTATCGACTAGTATCTTGAGGATCAGACTCTCTTGGAGACAAGTGGGCTTAGTGTGGGAACCCTGTAGTTGGATATGATGATGTACTAGGATAGTGTGTGGATCTAACAATGTACTGACAGTGTACTAGGATCATGTGTGGGTCTGAAGACGTACTGATGGTGTACTAGGATCCTGTGTGGGTCTGACGACATACTAAAGGTGTACCAGGATCCTGTGTGGGTCTGATGATGTACTGACGGTGTACTAGGATCCTGTGTCGGTCTGACAATGTACTGACAGTGTACTAGGATCCTGTGTGGGTCTGACGATGTGTTGATGGTGTACTAGGATCCTGTGTGGGTATGATGATGTACTGACAGTGTACTAGGATCCTGTGTGGGTATGAAGACATAGTAACGGTGTACTAGGATCTTGTCTGGGTCTAACGATGTACTGATAGTGAACTAGGATCTTGTGTGGGTCTGAGGATGTACTGATGTTGTACTAGGATCTTGTTTGGGTCTGACGGAATATTAATGATGTACTAGGATCTTGTGTGGGTCTGATAATGTACTAGGATCATTTGTGGGTATGATGAGGTACTAGGATCATGTGTGGGTCTGACGATGTACTAGGACCCTTTGTGGGTCTGTTGATGATTTAGGATCCTTCGTGGGTCTGCCTCTTAGTGGAGAGTTTTCTTGCTGAGCAGTCACCAGCGGCGAGACCCACCACTGGTCATCACGTAGTGGATTATTCTGCAGCTGGTAGTAGACAGATGTCACAGAGGTCCAAGAGGACCATACCTACAGGTGGATGACCACATTATTCAGGTTCAATTGTGTGGGGCACAAGAGATAGAGTCAGTCATGCGAGGAACAAGCAGCCTTTCATATGCGGCGGGCAGGGTCACATGGCTTGTGACAATCTAACCTAACATAGATGGTCACTAGACAGTCGAGGGAATGCCTAGGTAGATATAGAGGTTCTACTAAGGAGGTCTGAAGGGAGCAGGCGGACGTGGAAGAGGAGCTGGCCATGCAGCTGGCGGTGAGCGATGATTCGAGATATTACCGCCACCACCACCAGGAGGTCCACCCTGACCGTAGGAAGAAGGGGAAATGGGTGATCTTAGCTCCAGGTAGCTAAGACCTACAATCATGACACTCTGGAGATGATATGAGGTATGATCTATGTCTACTCCACCTTAGCAGAAGAACTTATAGACACAGGTACTAGTCATTCTTTTATAACCACTGCCCTTGTTCGGAGCTCGTAGATTCCGATGAAGCCATTGGCTCTATCCATACATCTAGAGACTCTGATAGGAGAGGATTCAACAATTACACACTAGTTCCAGAAGTGTGAGGTTACTCTAGGAGGCGAGAGCCTCGGCTGGGATCTCCTAGTAGCGGCGTCGAGGCCTTACGATGTCATCTTTGGTATAGACTGGTTATCTACATTCCATGCTCAGATTGATTTTATTTGGAGAATTTTTTTGTGTTTCTGCATGGATGGGACTAGGTTTACCTTCACTAGAGATAATGGAGCCTTTGCAGCACATGATGGACTTAACCGGAGGAGAGTGCGGATGATCACTCATCAGTTGGATAGAATTACCCTCAGAGTAGTTGATATAGAGTGTCAGAGCTATCTTGTAGTGGTGGACCAGTATGCAGATGTTTTCTATGATGATTTTCTGGGTCTACCTCTTCACAGAGAGGTGTATTTTTACATTGACATATACCCCAGGATGACACTGATATCTTCACCAGCATATCGGATAGCTCTTGTAGAGCTTCGTGAGTTGTGGGTACAGCTGGAGGACTTACTGGGGAAATGATTTATTCATCCTAGTGTTTCTCCTTGGGCAACCCCAATTTTTTTCACCAAGAAGGTGGATGGGATCTTGATACTTTGTGTTGACTATCGGCGCCTGAACCAGGTGACCGTGAAGACCAAGTACCCACTCCCGAAGATTGATGACCTCTTTGATCAGCTGAAGGAAGAACGATGGTTCTCAAAGTTAGACCTCAGATCAGGCTATCACCAGCACAGAGTACGAGATGATAATGTTCATAAGATAGCTTTCAGATGTCGGTACAGCCATTACGAGTTCTTGGTTATGCCAATCGGCATGACCAATAATCCTGAAGTGTTCATGGGACTCAGGAATAGGATCTTTCATCCATTCCTTGATCGACTTTTAATAGTCTTCATTCATGACATTTCGATCTACTTAGCTACTGAGGAGGAGCATGCCTATCATTTGCAGATAGTTTTGGACACACTCCAAGAGTACCAGCTTTATGGTAAGTTCTCAAAGTGCCAGTTCTGGATTCGAGAGGTTCAATTTTTGGGACACATCATCTCAAAGGCTGGAGTTGCAGTGGATCCTGCGAATATTGAGGTGGTACTTTCTTAGGAGCCACCCAGAAGTGTGATAGATGATCGGAGTTTCCTGGGTTTGGCTGGATACAACTGGAGGTTTGTGCCAGATTTCTCAAGGGTTACAGCACCTTTATTAGCATTGAAAAAGAAGGGGCAACCCTTCATGTGGTCGAAGATATTTCAGTGGAGTTTTCATGAGCTGAGGCAGAGGCTGACTAGTGCACCCATCTTGAGGATATCAGAGGAGGGAGTAGGGTACTTAGTCTACTATGACGCATCCGGGACCGGGCTCGGATGTGTTCTGATGCAGGAGTGAGCAGTGATCGAATATAGTTCTTGACAACTGAGACAGTTTGTGCATAACTATGCTACCCATGACCTCGAGTTATCAGTAGTGGTCTTTGCCTTGATGATGCGACGACATTACTTGAGGAGTGAGCGTTTTAAATTCTACTCGAATCACAAGAGCCTCAGGTATATCTTCTCTCAGAATAACATGAACCTGAGACAGAGACACTATCTTGAGTTGATCCAGGACTATGGCTTCGAGATATTCTATACTTATGGGAAGGGAAACATAGTAGTAGATTCACTTAGAAGGAGATCTAGTAAATAGATGCTAAGTGAGGCGACCGAGCAGCTGGCCTTTTTGCAGATATCCTTTTTAGATCGATATGGAAAATCTTTTCTTCCGTCTCTTACCATCACTCCCCCACTTCTTCAGTGAGTCAGGAAGGTGTAGCTTGGGGACACTGATTGTGAAGCATGACGTGCTCAGATATCCATAGGACAGGCACCTGATGGATTTTCTAAAGGTGGGGAGTACATCATCCTCTTCAGAGGATGTACCATAGTACTAGTGTCACTTTGGGAGGAAGTGTTGCGGTAATTACACACATCCCCTCTAAAGGTACATCCAGGAGTGGAGAAGATGTACCAGGATCTCTGACGTCAGCACTGGTGGCCGGGAATGAAGAAAGCAGTAGCAGATTTTGTCTCTCGGGGCCTCACTTGTCAGCAAGTGAAGGAAGAGCATCAGGTAACAGTAGGCTGAGTTCATATTTTAAAGGTCCCAGAGTGGAAGTGGGATGGTATATCCATGGGCTTTGTGATAGGACTTTCATATACATCCAAAGGTCATTATTCTATCTGGGTGATCGTTGACCGACTGACTAAGTCAGCACACTTCTTATCGATCAGAGAGAAGGGTTCAGTAGAGAGCTTGGGATGCCTCTATGTGCAGAAGATTGTGTGGCTACATGGAATACCCTTGATGATTGTCTCTGATCAGGATACACGTTTTACTTCCCATCTATGGAAGGGGTTGTAGGTGGCTTTCGGGATGTAGCTTCATTCGAGCACCGCATTCCATCCTCAGACGGATGGCCAAACTGAGAAGACCATTCAGACCCTCGAGGACATGCTACGTGCTTGCGTCCTCGACTTCGGTCGCAGCTAGGAGGGTCACCTTCCCTTGGTGGAGTTTGTATACAGCAACAACTATAACTCCACCATTGGGATGGAACCTTTTGAGATGTTGTATGAATGACCATGCAGATCACCTTTGTGCTGGACAAACCAAGGGGAGTCATCACTCATGGGACCAGAGATGGTACAGGATACCATAAAGAAAATGCATATCATCTAGGACTAGATGAAGACTGCACAGAGCAGACAGAAGTCTTATGCTGATAGGATATGGATACCTATAGAGTTTGAGGATGGTGACCATGCCTTTCTACAGGTCTTACCCTGACAAGGTTTACAGAGATTTGGCCACGGCGGAAAGTTATCTTCGGGGTTCATTGGATCCTTCCAGTTCCTCAGTAAAGTTGGTGAGGTGGCTTACCACTTAGAACTTCTCCCTCAGTTGCATTGGGTGCATGATGTCTTCTACGTATCCCAGCTGAGGAGATACGTACACGACCCTTCTCACATCATTGACCATGTCAATTTGGACGTTGATGATGGGGAGACTTTTACAGAAGATCCAGTAGAGATTGAGGATCGAGAGGAGCAGGTCCTTCGTGGTAGATCGATACCTTTGGTGCGTATTTTCTTGCAGCACGGGAACCTCCAGGAGAGCACATGGGAGCAGGAGGCTCAGATACGTGCTCATTAACCCCACTTGTTTTCCTAGTTTTGAGTTGTGGGTTACCGGGATGTAAAGCCCTGAGGCGGGGAAAATGTAAAGGCCCAAAAAATCCATGTAATTTTTTTTAATTATATGGTAATATTACGAGTATGTGAAAATTTACGGTGCGTGATTCTGAGGCCTAGTGTGCTCGAAATGAATTTTTGAACATTTTTTCGGGTATATTTAGTAAACGTGTGAGAGGTTTTTTGAAACTTTTGAATCAATTATCGGAATTGAAATCTGAGGATACCGTTGAACTCATTGTACTGGTATTCGCATAAGGATACTTTCACCTTGACGACAGTTGGTTGAGGGTCAAAGTTATTTTTTCTTTTTTTCATGAAAGAATAAAATAAAATAATTTTTTTTAACATTTTTATTTGTCGAAGCCTCCCATGTGGATGTTATAAATGTGGGGACCACCTAAACTAAAACCTCCCACATGAATGTTATGGAGGTTGTCACCACCAAGCCTAAAACCCCCATTTTGAATTCCTAAAGGTTGGGACCACACGAACCCTCTTAATGGGGGAAACCCCTTGAACTCCCTCATTAATGATGAGTTAACCCATGTACTCCATCCAACTTTAATTATGCCAACACATTTCATTTAATTGAGTCAATTAATTGAACAAATTAATTATTCCAATGTGCCAACATAATTAATCTTCCCAATTTAAATTATATTGGCACACCTTACCTTTGAGTGTATTTGGTTGGAGAAAGAGTAGGGGAGAGCTTGGAAAACTTCTCTCCAACGAAGAACAACCTCCATCAAACATAGATTATCTGAAAAACCGACGAACGAGCTCGAGACCGGAGGTGTGTGGTGGGTGCGATGAACATTGACATCTTTGAATTATTTTATCATGTCAACATCATAGAACCTTTTAGGTAGGGTGGTTGTTTGACTTTTTCCCCCTTACCCATTCTTGAAAATTCTGCGTAAATCAAGAAGAAATTATAGTCGCTTGCTACAACTCCAACGTGGATAGTGCAGGCCAAAGAAACATGGCCCAACTTCTCCACAATTCTGGTGATTAATTGTTGTGTTCTTCACGATGGAGGAGGACAGCAACCAACACCGGTGGAGCATGAGAACGGTGGCCTGCACCACGGTCAGCCGCGATGAAGGCGTCTGTGCAACCACGTCGCCCGATGCAAGAGAACTGCGACATGTGCCGTAGCGGTGAAGGGAGGAAGACCGGTCAAGATGACCACTGGAAAAGGAATGACACATGACCGAGCCACGCGGAGTGGATGCATGCCAATCCGGAAAGCCACGGCAGACCGCCGCTCCATAGCCCGTGTTCCGTCCCGCGGCCCACGCGGCTCCCCACGACCCTCGTGCCTCCCCGCGGCCCCTGCGCCACCCCGCGGCCCCTGCACCACCACTTCGGGCCACCCAGCGTGGGACGGGCCAGACCCAGCAGACCGGGTTGGGTCGGCCCAAGCCAGGTTGGACCGGACCCGGACCAACTTCGACCCATTTCTGCTTCTTTGGCCATAACTTTGCCACCGAGTGTCCATTTGACAAACTATCTATGGCGTTAGAAACCATGGAGAAAATAGGTCCCTTTGGTATACCCCACTAGATATTTGGATAATCTTGGGGTACAGTCGGGTTGGATCAAGTACGAATCCAACTGGGCCCCCAGGACTAAAAGGCTAATAACATACAGATCGGGCGTCCGATTGACGTGTTGTCTGGTGCGTTGAGAACCCTGTGACATGGTGGACCTTTGAGATACATGTTAATGGGACTTCATGGAAGTAGTAGTATCGACCAGTGGCTTGAGGAGCGGACTTTTACGGAGACAAGCGGGCTTAGTGCGGGAACCTTGTAGTTGGTTGTGACGATGTACTAGGATCTTGTGTGGGTATGACGACATACTGACAGTGTACTAGGATCTAGTGTGGGTCTAACGACGTACTAACGATGTACTAGGTTCTTGTGTGGGTCTAACGACGTACTGACGGTGTACTAGGATCATGTGTGGGTATGATGACGTACTTACGGTGTACTAGAATCCTCTGTGGGTCTGACGACATACTAACGGTGTACTAGGATCGTGTGTGTGTCGGATGACATACAAATGGTTTACTAGGATCCTATGTGGGTATGATGACGTATTGAAGGTGTACTAGGATCTTATTTGGGTTTGATGATGTACTAATGGTGTACTAGGATCTTGTGCGGGTCTGATGACGTACAGATGATGTACTAGGATCCTGTGTGGGTCTAACGATGTACTACGATCCTCTGTGGGTCTGATAATGATTAAGGATCCTTCATCAGTCTTCCTCTTAACAGAGTAAGATGAATTAGTAGTTACATCTAATCATATCTACTACTGTACCTAAGTTATACTTGGTGTGAGCTGATTCTGTTCCTATGTGGTACTTTCCCTTTGTGGTAATACCTTGGTGGTATTCTTCTGTGTGGCGTACCTGTGTGGTACTTACCTTCGTGGTATTCCTTCCTTTGTGGAACAGTTGAGCTTGGGCTTTTGATTAGTACTCTGTGTTTCCTCATAGTTGAGATAGTTATACTTGATAACTTAGGTATATGTATGTGGATATTCCTAAGTAAGGTTTTCAGTTGATTGCATTATTTATGGTTTATCCTTTGTAGATTTTGTGAGACCTTGAGGGTGTCGGGGTCCCTACTGAGTATTTTTATACTCACCCCTGCACGGGCTATGCCCGCACCTTGTTGTGTTTGGTGCAGACGACGGATAGCGCTGACAGAGAATGAGGGTACCAGGACTGGACGATGCCTGTAGGTGGACCGTACGGCATGTCGATACGTAGAGGATCCGAGAAGACGTAGAGAGGTGAGGAGTTGATCTGTACCTACCCTTCAGGTAGGAACCTCGGAGGACAACCCAGTAGTTGTCTTTCTCTTCTTCAATTGTATTGTATTTTAGTTTTACTTATACCTTTACTGTTCGTCTTGTATTCCAGACCCTATTACTTTTAGCAATTTTTTTCTATACAGTTCTACTTGTGTTTGTATCTCATTATGTTCTTGGTTGTGTGTGTTTATAGGTTATAAAGGAAATTCCTTCCCAGTTTTAGGGAATACACCTTTCGATGCTAGTCTCCATCTCCTAGCCTATGGAAGGCGGGATTGGGGTAGTCACAATATAGGCCCCGGGGGACGGGTCATGACAATATTCATCTAAAAATATGTAATATCCATATATGAAAATAATGAGTCATTGTAGTTGGAATCATTGAAAAGTTTTAGGCAAACGTTGAAAACTATGTTGAGAAAACTTTATTGTGATCCCTATTAATATTTATAATTATATGTATAAGTATGTATCTAAGGATAAGTATATATATAGGTTATAATAATAATGTTTTTATAATGATAATGAATAACATAGGATTAAACCTACAGTGTCATAGATTGAAATAGTATAAGTAATTTTCCTTTATTATACAGTTCTACCACTATGATTAGTGTTGGTCACACTATGCTTTCTGGTTTTATCCAAGGGATAAAACCCAATGAAATCATGTTAAGGATAAATGATATGGGAAATGGAATGATTGTCCTCCTAAGTTACCAAATGTTATGGGGGTCATAATACAAAATATTATTGATATAATCACACAACTATCTCAAGTTGTGAATCATGGTGGACTGCTAAATTATCAAAGGAGGGAACAACATTCTGTTGATTCAATCAGGAGATAGTGTCCACCTTATTTAATTTTGTCTATTTATCCACTAGTGTTTGAGAAATGTACTATCACCACTAAAAAATATTTTTGATTCTCCAATGTTCAGAATATAAGAAATTTATTTTAGTTGTCCATCATTTGGAAGTTGAGGCAGATTAATGGTGGAATATTATCAATAATATGAGGAAACATGATGAAATTGAATCCATGGAATGAGATGACTTCAAGAACATATTTTTTAATAAGTACTTTCCAAATATTCTTTTTAGGAAAATGGAAAAATAATTCCTTGAGTTAAAACAAAATGATGATGAATCTTTTGGAACCTATGATGAAAATTTTACAAGACTTGTGATGTACACTTATGGAATTGTCATTCAACATAAAAGTAAGGTTGATAAATTTTTAAGTGGTTCAAAAATATTCTATGAAGGGATTTATCCATAAGGTACTTTAACAGTTATGAAGAAATCATCTAATGTTCAGTCAAGGTTGAAATAGAGGTTATAGTTACATATCAATCTCATGGTTTTGACATAAAATGGAAGGGGGATATCAAATAAAAATAAAAAAACCATGTGTAAAATAAGATGATATTTCAATTATGCCTAAAGTGTGGAAAGAAACATGGAATAAATTGTCTTAAGATGACTGGTAGATATTATAATTGTGGGAAAGAAGGTAATTAGGCATTTCAATACTGAAGTTATGGTAAATAATTCTTTAATGATGTGAATAGAGATAAGGATACATAGAATTCACCCCCACACTTCAATGCTTCAAGTCTAAGGAAAATGGTAATTCTGCAAATGAGTGCCCAAATCTAAGGGTTAATAATGATGATCAGCATTAGAAACCTCTTAAAGCCAAAGATAAATGGAAATATCATGTGATTACTATTGGTGTTGGGGAGTAAAAAAAAGATGTGGTGGAATGATTGAATTTTTATGTATTTTAATTCCAAAATAATGTTGTAGAAATACTCTATGGTATTATGGAATAATTAAATATCAAATTATTGGTCCACTATAGTTTTTTCAAAAGGATTTTAAATCATAGGTCGATTGGTATTAATAACCATAAAAAGTAAATGAGGTGGTAAGGTGATATTTTTGGAGAATACATGATTAAGGGAAGGATAACCCTTAATATGTACATGGTGTTAGGATAATAATTGGATAAAGATAAGTTTTATTGTGTGATATGATAAATTGGTTAGTATTGGAGACCTTAGAACTGTTTAGTAATATGATGACACGGTGGTTTATGGATTGATTTTATAGATTTTTGGTTTAAGGAAAGAGTTAATTTTGGAAAGAAAGCATGTTTTTACTATGTTTTTATGGTAATTTAGATTATTATCATGTTTTAAGAGAAAAAAAATGATAATGGTCTTTACATGTTTGGTATGTGAAAATTCATAGTTGCATCATGTTTTTGTGGGATAAATTATTTGTTTAGTGACCTTGTTTCGAAAGTCTTTGATTTTAATATTTTAGAAGGTTCATAAGGGTAATTTTTAATGAAATTGTTTATATTGAATTTTGGGTGATGTTTTAGAGATTAATGTTTTGATTTATGAATATTGGATAACATGTGATAACAATTTTATTGTGATGATAACTAGGGATATAAGGAATGACTTATCATCTTATTATGGATCATATGATCCACTAGTTCTATAGGAATTATAATTTCATCATAATTTCTTAGAGTAAGATATGAATATTAAATTGATCAAGTCCCAAACAAAATATAAGATTGTCATTAAAAAGGGAAATAAGATCATGTAATTATATCCTCCTGTAAAAATTATTCAACTTTAGGAAATGTATCATGAAACAATTTTTTGTTCAAGTACCTTCATTTTCGATAAATCAAATGATCCCTTAGATCATCATAGATTTATCATTATTGGATTATTAACTTAATAATGACCATGTTCTCTATCACTCTCCATCAGAAAAAGATAGTTATAATTCTCTTCCATGTCCATGTTTTCACTTTATACTAATCCTAGTAATGTGGTAATATTTTCCTTTTACTTTCCCTATATTTAATAGGATGTATTATTGACCATTTTTATGAAGTGGGTTTCCCATAAAGAAGTTATAAATCATCTACCTTTGATTTTATAAGTTCTATTTTAAAATTTAAGGATGAGATTTCTTTTTTTTAATTATTTATCATATTGGAATGGTATCTTATCCATTGGAACTTCCACCAAATCTCTATCAAGTTCATGATCTGTTCTGCGTATCTCTTATGAATAAGTACATACCTGATTCTTAACATGTAATAATCTTAGAGGTTTTACCATAAGAGAAATATCCTTCTTATGAAGAGAAATCAGTAGAATATTTTGGTCTTAGAGATAAGTTCATAAAAAATAAGATCACTCACCTGGTTAATGTTTTTTGAAGAAAACCACTAGTTTGAAGAAGTTGTGTAGTAACTTGAGGATTCGATAAGCTATAAGAATCCTCATTTGTTTGTTTTAGAATAACAAATTTCAATAGGTAAATTCATTTTACGGGGTGTGGAAGGTATAACCCTGAATTTTTATGAACATTTTTTTAAATAAATTAAATTTCTTTGATTTCTTTTTTTATACACTAAACCAAGTTAATATTTCACTACACGCAACAATGTCTTTGAATTCTTTACACATAACACAGAGTTTCAATGAAACAACATTTTATTATTATACTTTTTCAAACAATACTATTAAAACCTATCCATTTGAATGGAATGTAAGAATATGATTAATTGAATTATGAAATGATGGTTTACACATAATTCTTTATAAAATAATGTAAACCCTTCTTTAAAATAAAATGAAATTTTTTTCTGAAGAATTATTTTAATGTGCGCAAGTGTGTTATATACCAACAAATTAAAAAATAGATCACGTTGAATTATATCAATGAAATATAAATATATATATACAATATATTAAATATAATGTTTCAAATTCATATTATGAGTTTTCTAGACATTTTATAAGAACAAATCCAATTGTATGCATAATTGAAGTATTCTTCAAAAAAGGCATTTATGCCACCTTCTAATAGTGATCTTTTTTTAATTTATTTTTTATTTTATAAATTAAATTTTAAAAAATAAACTTATTATTTTTAATAAAAATATAAAAATTAGATTTTTTTTGAATTTTTGGAATTTTCTGATAAGTTTCATATTTTGATGAATAGTAGAAAATAATGAATTTCAATTGAAAACTGTTTTTCATATTAGTTATTTATATAGTTAAATTATTTTTTAAAATGGTTTTAAAGTATAATTAATATTTATAATTTAACCCAATATTTTTTATTAGAATCAATTCACAATGAAATTGGATATAAAAACATTATGAACTTTTGAATATATTTACTTTAAAAACTCATTTTCTAGTTCCATCAATGGGATTACTTTTTAACTGATTTATGCAATTTATATATTTTTTAATTTTAAAAAATGGATTACATATTCTGAATCATAAGTACCACATTTATTAAATAGGTCCCTTATATTATTGGGAAATTTGAATAGTTACTTTAGTAAAACAATTATTACCATCATTAAGGGTAAATCAGTTAATTACGAGGAAAAATAATATTATAAAAATTCTAAAATTACCATAAGACTTGTACTAGTTTAATGGGATGATAATTTTTATGCCATAAGAATGAAATGATTGGTTATGATACCATTTATGGTCTTCTGTATGAGAATATGACCTTTATAATATTATATTCAAAGGAAAGTCAATTTTGTTATACTTTTGTTTTTAACAAGAGAAATATATTTAATATGAATTTATATAAGGATATGTTCAACTATTAATAATATTTTTAAATATAAAATGTTTATCTACATCATGGTAATTTATTTATAATTTTAAGTGATAAAATAATTACCTTAAATGGTGACACAATGCTGATGCAATAATTATTTAATTAATGGAAAAATAAAATAAATGATATTAAAAATATTAAAATAAAAATAATTTTTATTAATTAATGTCATACAAAAATTATATAGATTAATTTTAAATGTCAGTGATTTTTTAAAAGAGTTTTTTTTAAGATATCAATTTTTATGACATTTTTAAAAAGTTAAGTATTAAATAGTGCCAAAATTTAAATTAATGATATTTTTAAATAAATAATTTTTTATTAAATGATATAAAAATATTAAAAATCTAAATTTCCGCCAAAATATTTTCAAAAGTCTCGTAATTTCATCAATGACTCATTTTTTGGTCGTTTAGCCTTTTATAGTAATTATATTATCCCTCAAATTTTAAATTACTTATATTATGGTAAGAATTAAAAAGGATAAATAAGGGTTAAACCAAAAAAGAAAAGGATTAAAAAATAAATAAAAGCCTTTATAATTTTTATTTGAAGAATTTATTTAGACCCATAATAATTATATATTTTAAATAAATCATTTTTGATCCATTTGGGAAATAAGATTAATTCATATTAATTTAATAATTTGAATAATTCTAAGAGTATCTCTCCCCTCTCTTATAAAAGGTCACTCGTTATTTTCTTTTATTCACATCTCAAAACATTTTTGTTTCATCCAAATTATATCAAAATATCCTCCTAAATTCCCTACATAATCCTATAAGCCTTAAATTTGGAATAAATCCAACCAAATGATTTATTTTGTGAAAATAAAAAAGAGATACCCAAAGAAGAGGTAACATTCATCGACAAATGTTTTTTTTTCATTTCTTTATTAAACACATTAAATTATTATTATTTCCCTTTTATATAATAAACTAAGTATAATAAATATAATGAGATTTTTTTATATTAAGGGTTATATGTACACTCAAACACAATTCTATCAAATGGGATATGAAATCATCATTCATGTGTAAAATGGACTACCGCCTTGCGAACTGATGTCACTCGTTCTTTCATTACCTCCTTCCAAGGCTGGAAAAAATGAAGGAATTTATATTTTTTATGATATATATTATATTTATGATGGATTTATTCTTATGTGTTTATTATATAACACATACATTTATACATTCAACTTTTTGGAAATATGAAAGCTTCATTTGTGGATGTGTGGACTACCGCCTCCTCAAAGCGATGTGATACATTCACACTTTACAAGAAATGTATTAAGGATAGGGTTCGTGAAATTATATTATATATATGAAATAAAAATGATATTTTAATGTTGTTATATATATATATATATATCCATATATGTCATTTACTTTCTTTCTTTCAATAGGACATGAAATGTAAGCAGCGCTCATGCATACGTACAACTTACCATCTTCATGAATGGTGTATTTCATTTTCTATTTTTGTATTTTATAGATAACCATAAATACTTATGTAATAAAAATATATGTTAATAATGTCATGGTTATCATTACGAATATAATGAAATTATAGTCTAAGTATTAGGGAAAAAAATAACAAGTCAAAACATGTTCGACAAACAAAGCAGTTATTACCCAAAATAATATTCTTATCTTTGAATTGTTAACAAGTTGTTAGTATATAGTCATATGTAAATCATATATGGTATTTTATACATGAATATGGTTCTTAATTTTCTGTATAATAAACTTATATTTATTATAAATCAGTTTCTCATGATTACAATGAGAGTAATGATATAAGGTAAGTGATTTATGTCTCACTTTTATTTTCTATGAGATATAATAAATTTTCACCACATATTTATTTTGTGTTTTTTATGTACTTAACATGAATGTATTATATGATCCTTATCAATAAATTTATGAGTATTTACATTTTAATTTGATGATATATCTTTCATGAGTTTTAATGTTTAAAATTTACCAAATCAGTAAGGTAATTTTGTGTCAATTTTCTTTCTTTGGGACACATGTTATGTTATGCACCTATATAATTTTACATGATATATATACTTCTATTTAAATTTTTGAATAATTAATATCCTTATTCTAATTATATTACATGTTTCATGTAATTTTATTCTCTCTTTGGTTGTAAATATGTGTTCCCATAAATAATGTTTTATAAAAATGTTTTCAAAGTGATTTAAATTATTTTTAGTAATTTTAAATAAAAAGGATTTAAATTATGTTTAAAATAGTTTTTAATGATTAATTTATATTTTTTCATGGTTATTTTCAACGTAAAAGGTTTTATAGACTTTATATGATTTAAAAGGTATTTTTTCAAATAGAAAGTATGTGTTCCCTAAGAATTATTTCAAGTGATCTTTCGAAATAATTTTCAATATAAGAATATGTTATTTTATGTTACATATGTTTTACTAGGGATATGAACCAAGAATTCCATTATTATTCATTCTATGAATGGTTTATTTTTAAAATGGATTTGAATTTATGAATTTTTTTTCTTTTCCTTGAGCTATCTTTTGATGAAATATTATAAAACCAAATTATTTTAAGGGTTTTATATGATTTATAATATTGTGGCATAAAAATGTATGGTTTCCATTATGTGATAGGTGTGACCAATATATTCCTATAATTAATTGGGTAATGATTTATGTATCATGGAATAATTATGGAAACAAGTCAATGGACTTGATCCACTATGGAAGATTGGGAAACATAATCCACTATGGGAAAATGGGGAATCCTGATCCACTAAGGGAAGATGGGGAAACGTAATCCACTATGGGATGATGAAGAAACTCAGTCACTTACAACGAAAGTGTAATGACCCAAAGATTTATCAATAGAAAATTACCTTTTCATATATATTTCACAAACTATAAACCACATAAAATCATATTGAGAACAAAACATAACCTTTATAAATTAATAATTAATTATATAAGATGTATTTCTAGAAGTTAAGGAACCTATACTGATGAAATAGTAACTTGACCTTTGGAATAGAATTGTGACCCTTATGAATAGTAAACAAGGAAATATAATAGTAACCTCACCCATGAAAGTATAAATAAAATTTAACCATGTTATAAGTGACAATATCATATTATTATATCATAGTATAAGTAATTAAATATTTTAAAAAATATTATTTAATTGTTGAAATTTTTGTAAGTCATAGATATTTAATTATGCTTGTATGATTAATTTAATAAATTAAAATAATATTAATTTTCATAAAATTAATTCAAAAATTAATATTTTCTTGTATTATGATTATATGATAATTTTATGGGATCTTAATTATGTTTTCAAATTATTAGAAAATCAGGTTTACATTTAAATTTTTTATTTTCCAAGTAAATGATGATTTAAATTAAAAATTAAATTTCTCATATTTGGAAAATTATTTTCATAAAATAGAGTTATATTTTTAATTCTACACATCGAAAAATGGTTAAGGAAATTTTTTTGTATTTTTCTAAAATACATGAATTTTTTATGAATAGTAAAATATGGTAATTTACAGTGTATATATGTTATAAGTTTAGTATACTATTACATGATTCATTTATGATGTAAGAATTATTGGTTTGAACTCACATAGTATAATTACTATATTTAGAATCACAAATCAATATTATTTCTTGTCTTGAGGAAAATAATAAACTAATGAATTGAATAATGACAAAAACACTCATCTCCTCCACTGTAAATACAACCCCTTTCCACCTCTTCTCTTCACACCTCTCAATACTTGATCCTTATCCAAATTATACTAAAATATTTTCTTAATACCCTCCCCCATTCCCAAGATCTCTTATTATTAAAAAAATACCCAAACAAATCCCCCAAAGTAGGTTCTCAAGAATAAGGAATCAAGATATAAAACCCTCTTTTGTTTTCTTTTAATTTATTTTCAAGTTATATTCTTTTTTTATCTTATTCTCAATTAACCTTGTCCAAGTGTCATGAAAACTCCATTTTCTTACACATAATGGTATTTTATCATGTTTATGGAATAATTATTCATCTAGTCCCTTCTCCTCTCTCTTTTATTTTAATAATGAAAACATCATCTGTGAGGTGCTGATTTACCACCTTCATGGACAATGTGCTTTCATCTTTCAATTCCACCTTCAAGTATAGTTATGAAACCATTTTTATGGTTGAAACAGATTATATTATATTTATTAAAACCCATTTAATTTTATTTAATATGTATATATACATAATATTTAATAATATTACAAAACTAGTTTGTGATTGTCTGAAAACACTATAATAATCTAAATGATTGTCGTTAATGATTTGTCAAATAAATAATCCTCACTTCTAGAAAAAATGGTATTTTAATATCCTATAAGTTCATTAATAACATTTAAGCTCATTTCTATACAACTATCCTCATTATACATGATTTTCCATACACATATACAAGTAAACCAATCATAAAACCCAAGGAAACTAATGCTCTCGAATGATGAAATTGAATCTCATAACTGATAAAATGAGACATAAATGAACATAATAAAAATATAATAAATCAAATAAATGTATAAATTTTTTAAAAAAAATTATAAATGTATTTAATTTTATTATTCATAAAATTAATATCAAGTGAAGAATCATTTCAGACATAAGGTAAGGGATTCTACCCAAAACTCGATTTTTTCGTTCGGGTTACTCTATCTCTCTCTTTCCCCAATTTAATGCCTCTTTAATTTTTTATAATTATTTAAATTTTTGTTTATATGTTCCAAGATCATGTATTCAGATTATATCATCCCTCTTTTATGGGGTAATATTTGTTTTAGAAAGGTCCCATTTTCAATTATTGCCGATAAGCAAACCCGATTCAAGGGAACTTCCCAATTTCTTACCCACTTCCAAGTGCACTCCATAATATATTTTAAGACACAATTATTTTTATAAAATCACTAATTTTATCATGAAAATCTATCTTGGTTCATTTTATGGTTTTATGAAATTAAATACTCCTTTTCTACTTTAAATTATCTTTAACATTTCCCTTAAACTGCACTAAAATGTTTCATTTCGAAGGTTTATTAAAACACTCTCGTTGCTTGTTTCCTATTCATTTGGAAGACAATTATCATTATCCACACATATTTTCCCTTATTAATTTCCATGTATTTTTTTATCCATTCTTTTATGAAAAAATTTATGATATGCTCATTTTTTTATTCCTTGTGACATGATTATGATACTGATTTCCTTCTATGGGTAACCCTAATGTCTATTCTTAATATGGAACATATATTCATGAACATGTTATGATGGGTACACCCAGATAGTGATCCAATTAATTGGGTAATGTTTAGTCTCATGAGACTTCATGTTGGGATAAGGATTGAACCAAATTCCTTAACGGGACATTGTCCTCCATGTTATATAGTCTTGGTGGTTAGCCTTGACTCATGTTTATAACATGTTATGTATTGTTACCACATTCCTAAAATACCATGATTATATGTTCCCATGTTATAAATGGTATTATTCCTTATATTTTTTCATGTTACATTCCTTTTATGTCATCATGTTATGCTTTCTAACCCATGGGCTATGTTTCATTCCTTGGCTTATTTCCTTACTAGGATTTTTAGCTCATCCATTTTGTTCATGTATTACCTAGGTTATCCTATGTAGCTATATTCTATCAATGGAAGTTAGGAGATCATTATAGATACTAAATAAAATATATTTTCATGATTATTTATTTTTTTACCTAATTTTCCAAGGATACTAGAATCTATGATTCTTGGCTTGTAATTTTATGTTTAATTATGCTTAAAATCATGTAATAATATGCATAAAAGCCTAGGGTCTATAAATTTGGTATCAGAGCAGGTTATAGTTATTGGTGGAGATTAGGAATATATAAATTTATAAATAACCATATGTATGAGACTAATTTTGATAAAACATCCCTAATTTTTTGTCAATATAGAATAATTTTTTTATCAATAAAATTCATCCATGTCTAGATACTACAAGTACACGTGGTTTTGGCATAGATTTACCTTGGAGTAACAATGATGACAAGGTGTTCTAGGACTAAATCATGATATCTTGGTACATGAAAATGGTCCTTACTGTGCACCCCTGGTGTATATGATTTGGTACATTTATAAGCTCATTACGAACCATTATTAATGGAATAAACAAAATTCCTATAAGAATATATGTTAAGAAATAGATCATGGATAACCTAGATTAAAACCTAGGGAATCACAAGTTAGGATATACTTTTCCTTTATGAGTTTATCCTTTTATGTTTAATGTTTCCATTTTATTCTTATTAACTAATTATTCAATCCCTCTAATTGTTCTTTCTTTTTCATAGTTAATTGTGGGAAATAGAAGAAAATGTGCCAACAATCAATGAGATAGGCAATGTGAAAATTTCCCTAATGAAATTCCAACTATAATAGGAATATAATCACAAAACATCTTGAAAGTATTTTCTCAAATGGTTCAAGTTATGGATAATGTCATGAATCATGTGTAACGCCCTCCTTATCCCAATAAGGAAAAAGTTTTTATTGATTTTTTCATGTGGAAAAGGCCTCCCATGATTAGTGGATCTTCGGATCCCCTCCTCGATAAACAATGGATTAACTCCATTAAAAAAATATTATTTGTACTTTAGTGATAAGAAGAATATAATGTTGTGTTGGATGCTTATCATATTTATGGGGAAGCTAATTAGTGGTGGATAGTGATCAATAACCCAAAGTCCAAGGAGAAAATTGATTCCATGGAATGAGAATATTTCAAGAAAATATATTTCAATAAATATTTTCCCCAAGACTTCTATTTCAATATGGAAACGTAGTTACATAGAATAAATCAAAAGGATGATGAGTCTATTGGGGAATATATAGAGTAATCCTTGTAAGTCTTGCAAGATATGCCTCTTTCATTTTGATGAACACTGAAAGAAATGTGGATGGTTTCTTTGGAGGACTAAAGTCAAGTCTACAAAAAGCATTGGAAATTAGATATTTTGAAAGCTACAAATAGATTTTCTATTTTTACCTGAAGGTTGAAATAGAGATCGGAGACTCTCAGTGGTCTCATGGTCCTCGTGAAAAAAAAATTGAGTTTAATATCGGTGATAAATACCATGATGGAAAGAATTACCAACCTCCCATGTGTCAAACGTGTATAAAGAAGAATCGTGGAAACTGTTTAAAGAAATGTTGAAGATAAGGGAATATGGTTAATAACTACTGAATGGACATGAATAATCCCACTAACATGGAAAAATAAAGGAAGTTCCATATCAACACTCAACTAGTATTGTAGTGTTTTAACCGTAAGGAATATGTGAATTTTGAAAACCAATTCCCTAAGCCCAAGGTTTTCGAAGGAAATCAACAACAACCTCCAAGGTATCAAGGAAGGGAATATGCTATCACTACTACTGAGGTGGATCCAAAAAAATTATGTGTTGACAATTAAGTTGGTTATTCATTCAATAATAGTGAAAATACTATTTAATTATAGTTCTATTCATTATTTAATATCTCACAAGTTTTGTAGAACTATTCAAACACCACCACAAAATATAAAGTTTTAGTTATTTGTTACAATATAGAATGGGGAAATTATTGCACCCAACATTTATAACTCTCCCTGGTTAATTTTGGAGGACTAAACCTCCCAAAAAATCTTTCCATACTCCATTTGGTATAGTTTAATTCTATTTTGGGCACGGATCGGATATCTTTATACAAATACAAGATCAACTGTAAGGAAAGGGAGACCACTCTTCACAACCCAAATCATCCTCCAATTATATATAAGTCTAAGGAGGTGGATGAATATCTTTCAGAACCATCATATCATGTTTTGAAATTTTTTCCTTCAAAATAAGCATATTTAGCTCAAATTATTGAGACAGTGGAGAAAATCATGCTCAAAGACATGCCCATCGCGATGGATTACATTGATATATTCCCAAAAGAGTTTCATATTCTTCTTCATTATTGAGAGGTTTATTTCTAAATTAATCTTATTTATGGCTCTCTACCTATATCAAAGACACCTTATAGAATTTCCACCATTGGTATGGAATAACTAAATAAGCAACTACAGGAGATTCTGCATATGGGTTTATACATCTGAGTGCTTCACTAGGGGTGTTTTAGTAATCTTCATCAAGAAAAAGGATGGATCAATGTCCCTATAAATTTATTATCATGAGATCAATAAAATAATGATAAAGTACAAGTATCCCCTTTCATATAAATACTACTTGTTTTTTTATCTATATGGGGTAAGTTATTTCTCTAAGCTGGAAATTTGGTCAGGATATCACCAATTAAAGGCAATGAAAGATGATATTCCCAAGACATCATTTAAAACAAGGTATGGAAACTATGATTTCCTAGTGATTCCCTTAAAACTCACTAATTATTCATTAATTTCCATGGAAATAATAAATATATTCTTTAGAGATTATCTTGAGAAATTTTTGGTAAACTTTATTAACAATATTATGATATACTCCAAAAGAAAGGAGGAAAACAAGGTGCATTTGAATATTATTTTTAAGACATTGAGAAGGGTTAAAATATATAAAAAATATATTAAATGAGAGTTCAGGATGAATGAAGTATCATTCTTAAGCCCTTTAATCACCAACAAATGGATATATATGGACCCTTCCAAGACAAAGGCAAATACATAGTGGCTCGACCCAATATTTGTAATGGAGATCTATAGTTTCCTTGGTTTATCTGGGTATTACTAGTGATTTTTAATAACTTCTTGAAAATTTATTACCCACTAACCAAGATTAATTAAAAAGGGTAATGTTTTTTCTAGACTATTGATTGTGAAGGCTACTTCAATGGGTTGAAAAAGAGACGTATCACTATACTAGTTCTCACACTACCAAAAATAAGGGAACTATTTATGGTGTACAGTGATGGTTAAAAGAAGAGATTATGATGTATACTGATGAAAAATGATAAAGTGATACATATTCCTCAAGGCAGTTGAAAATTCATTAGCAGAATTATCCCATGCATGATATTGAGTTGGAAGTTGTGATCTTTGGGTTGAAAATCTGGTGGAATTATCTCTATGGGGAGAAGTTTGAAAAATATACGGATCAAAATATTCATAAATATATATTCACATTGTTGGATATTAATATGTTTCGGTAATGATGGATAGAGCACATTTAGTGTTACAACTGCTTAATCCACAACCATCCTGGTAAAGAAAACAAGGTATCAGATGCTAAAATTTAAAAGGATCCTACTTATTTATCAAAGATGAGAATTGAGAAGGATACAATATTCTTATACTAGAAATGGATGGTCTTGGGAATCATTAAAGTAAGAACATCATCAATTCTTTCTCAAATGATTTCTCAACCATCCCTCATGGAGAAATGAATGTATTATTAGAGAAATGATGTGGAAATTCAGATGAAGGTGGAATCCATGAGAAAAGAAAAAATCCTCATAGTTCAGAATGGATGAGGAAGTATTCTTGAGAGTGGGTTCATAGCTATATGTACCATCCAATCTAAATATAAATAAGGATCTTCTAAATAATTCACATAGGTCAACTTTATTTATTCATCTCAGGAGCACAAAGATGTATCGATGTATCTGAGATAACTATTAGTGGGAAAATATGAAAAAAAATATTACTAAATATTTGTCAAAGTTCCTAGTATGTTAGAAAGTAAAGGCTAATGGGATTATGAAACCACTACTCATACCAACATGGAAGTGGGAGAACATTACCAAGGACTTTTTCACTAGACTTCCAAGGAAATATAGAGGAATCAATGCTATATGGGTCCTTACGGATTGTCTTGAAAAGACATATCACATTATTGCAATTCGAGAGGACTCCTCACTGCATCAACTTGTATGTATATATATCAATGAAGTGGTAATTCTTCATGGAGTACCACTATCTATTTTTTCTAATTGAGATCCAACATTCACCTCCAAAATTTGGAAAAATATCCAACATGATCTGAACACTGAGTTGAACTTTAGTATGATCTATCATCCTCAAACTGATGTCTAATATAAGAAAACTATTTAGACACTAGATGATATGTTGAGAGTGTTTCCTATAAACTTTAAAGGAGTATGGGACCAACATCTTCCACTTGTAAAATTCTCCTACAACAATTTTTTCCACTCGAGCATCCAAATGACACCATATGAATCCCTTTATGGGAAATATGTATAATTCTGGTATACTGGGATGTAGAAGGTGAACATAAGTAGTTAGGACCTTAAATGGTTGAAAAAATGGTGGATAAGGTGAAAACCATTCAGTAGAACATCAAGGCAGCCCAAAATTGACACAAGCACTATGCAAATAATTTTTAATAAGACCTTGAGTTTATGATTGAAGACATGGTATTCCTCTACACATCTCCAAGGAATAAGATCATGATATTTGGTAAGAAAAGAAAGTTATGTCTCATGTACATAATCCCCTTCCAGATCCTTGATCATTTTGGAGTCATGGAATATCAACTATCAATTCCACTATCAATGTCTCAAGTACACGATGTATTCCATGTATCCCTCTTGAGGAAGTACATACCAGATCCTTCACATTTACTGAATTTGGAGGTGGTGCATTTGGATAATGGTCTCTCCTATGAGGAGAATCCATTGAAGATATTGGATTATAGAGATAATTTTCTACACAACAAGACTACTCACTTGGTAAAAGTACTATGAAAGAACCATAAGTATGAAGATAAAACATGAGAAACTGAGGAAGCAATGAAGTAGAAGTACCCACACCTATTTTCAACTTAAAATGTAAAATTAAATTTCAAGGAGGAAATTTCACAACGAGGAAAGAATGTAATGACCCAACCATTTATCAATTGAAAATTATATTCTTATATATATGTCACATACCATGAAACACATAAAATAAATTTGAGAACACAATACATACTTTATAAATGAACAATTAATAAAATAAGAAGTATTTCTAGAAGTTAAGGAACCTAAACCAAGGAAATAGTAACTTGACCTTTATAATAGTATTCTGACCCTTATGAATTGTAAACCAAACAATGGAATAGTAACCTCACCCATGAAAGTATAAATAAAAATTTATCCATCTTATAAGTGACAATATTATATAATTATATCATAGTACTAGAAAATAAATATATTAAAAATTAATAATTAAGTGTTGGTATTTTTGTATGTCGTAAATATTTAATTATAATATTATGATTAATTAAATAAATTAAAATAATTTTTTTTCATTAAATTTCTTAATAAATTAATATTTGTTGTATGATTATTATAATATAATTTTATGAGACCTTAATTAGGTTTTTAAAGTGTAAGAAAACCAATTTAAATTTTAAAATTTGTATTTTCCATGTAAATGATGATTTTAATTAAAAATTAAATTTGTCATATTTTAAAAAAAAATTATAAAATGGAGTTTTTTTTTAATTCTATATGTTAAAAAATGGTCAGGGTAATTTTTTAGTAATTTTCTAAAATATATGAATTTTTTTAGGGAATAGTAAAATATGGAAATTTGTTGTATATATACATTATAAGTTAAATACCATATTACATGAGTCACTGATGATTTAACCTCTATTGGTTTGAACTAATATGATCTAATTACTATATTTAGTATCAATAATCAACACTATTTCTTGTCTTGAGCAAAATAATAAACTAATGAATTAAATAATGAGAAAAAACTCTTCTCTTACACTATAAATACCATCCCTCACCACCTCTTCTCCTCACACCTATCATACCTTGATACTTGTATAATTTCTTCTCAAATATCTTCCCAATACACTACCCCAATTCTAAGATCTTTTGGTCTTAACAAAAGTCCAAAACAAACCCCCTAATTATATTCTCAAGAAGAAGGAATCAAGATGTAAAACCCTCTTCTGTTTTCTTTAAATTTCATTTCATTTTCTATTATTTTATTATATTCTCCTCACTTACCCTTGTCCAAGTGGAAAAAAAAATCAGTTAAATTACACATACTATAATTTTATCTTGTTTATGTAATAATTATTTATCAAATCTCTTCACCTCTCTCTTTGATTTTAATATTAAAAACATCATTCGTGAGGTGTTGATTTACCACCTTAATTGATGACGTGCTTTAATATTTCAATTAAACATTCAAGGATTTTAATGAAACCATTTTATGGTTTAAAAAGATTATATTATATGTATTATAACCTATTTTATTTTCTGTAACCATTAGAGATAATTTAAATTTAATAATATAACAATATTATTTAGTGATGATAAAAAAATGCTAAACTAATCTAAAAAATTGTCATTAATGTTTTATTTAATGAATCATCCTAAAATATATAAAAACTATATTTTAATATTCTATAAGTTCATTAAAAACATATAAGTTCAGTTCATTAAAAACATATAAGTTCAGTTCTCAATAGATATCCTAAATCTACAAT
The DNA here is from genome assembly GCA_963277665.1 of Viscum album. Lineage (NCBI taxonomy): Eukaryota > Viridiplantae > Streptophyta > Magnoliopsida > Santalales > Viscaceae > Viscum > Viscum album. The sequence continues at coordinate 1,404,008,018 of OY728127.1, read as the reverse complement.
ATTTTCCAAACACATATACATGTAAACCGATCATGAAAACTAAGGAAACTAACAATCCAAAATGATGAAATTGGATCACATAACCCATAAAAAGGGACATAAATGAATTTAATAAAATTATACTAAATAAAATAAATGTATAAATAGTTATTAATTAAATAATGGATTTAATTTGATTAGTTAGGACATTATGATCAAGTGCGTAATTGTTTAAAACATTAGGTAAGGGATTCTACTCAATCCTTAATTTTTTTCGGGTTACACTTTCTCTCCCTTTACCAAAATATAATTCTTCTTTATTTTTGTATAATAATTATAAATTCTATTTATATGTTAGAAAATCATGTATTCATATCATATAATACCTCTTTAATGGGGTAATACATGTTTTCGAAAGGTCCCCTTTTAAGTTATTCCTGATAAGAAAGCTCGATTCAAGGGAACTTTCTGATTTCTTATCCACATCCAAGTACACCCCATAATCTATTTTAATCCCCAATAATTTTTATAAAATCATTAATTTTATCATGAAAAACTATCTTATTTCATTTCTATTTTTATAAAAACAAATATTCATTTTCCACTTTAAATTCTCCTTAATATTTTCTTTAAATTGCGCCTAAATGTTTCATTTTTAAGGTTTCTTAAACACTCCATTTGCATTTTTTTACTTATTTTGGACATAAATTATCATTATCCATGCCTAATTTCCATGCATGTTTTGAATCCATTCTATCATAGAAACATTTATTGTATTCTCATTTTGTATGTCTTATGACATGATTATGATACCCATTTCTTTCTATGGGTAACCCTTATGTTTATTCTTTATGTGGCACACATATTCATGAACATGTTATAATGGGTGTTCCCATATAGTTCTCTAATTCATTGTGTAATTTTTTGTCTCATGAGATGTCTTTTGGGGATAGGGAGTGAACCTGATTCCTTTATGGGACATTGTTCACCATGTTATATAGTATCGGTTGTGAGCCTTGACTCATGTTTATGTCATGTTATATGTTGTTGGAATATACCTGAGATTCCATTATTATATACTCCAATGCTATACATATTATTCTTCCTTATTTTTATTCATTTTCCATTCCTTTTATGTCATCATGTAATGCTTTATAACCCATGTTCTATGTTTTATTCCTATGATTAATTCCTGACTAGGTTTTTTAGCTCATCCCTTTTGTTCATTTATTCTTCAGATTATCCTATTCAGATGTAGGATCTAAATGGAAGTTAGAATATAGTTATGAAGACTAAATAAAAGTTGTTTCTTGATGTTTGATTTTATACCTAATTTTTCTAAGACACTAGACTCTATGATCCTTGTAATGTAATTTTATGTTTAATTCTGCTTAAAATCATGTGATAATATCTTTAAAATGCTAGGTTAAATATAGAAATGACTATTATTAGGGATGGTGGTATGTCAAGCATATTAGTTTTAGTCCCCATGAAGTTCCCTATTATGTTTTGGCAATGCTCCCTGACTTATAGGGAATAATATTACATGTTCGTGCCTCTTCCAAAAAAATCTATGTCTTATACTTATGTTATGATTTCATGGATTATGCACTTGATTTATATATTATTCATGTCTTATGAACTTCCACTATTTATTCCATTACTCGTGTATATGAAATTTTATATGCAGGGTATGATTTTCTAATTTTAAGTTCATATTCTCATACCCTTATATACTTTATTTTGTTTACAAATCTCCCTTTCTTACCATTACTTGGAATATGAGCTCACCATTTCATATGTTTCTTTTCCCATGTTATAAATAATGGTTTTAAGTATGAGTCATAAATTAAATGATCTTAATGGGATATGTTGAAGATATTTCATAATATTAGAAGAATATGGTCCAAGTTTCCTAAGGAACTAAACTATTACAGTCCTAGGGAATGTGTTTGTGTAATGAAATAAATATTAATCTAAAAAGATTTAATATCCATGTATAAAAATCCTAATTCATTATAACTTCACCCATATATAATATTCATTATTAAACCTTTCCAAGATATGGGTGAAGTCTGTTTAGTCAGATGCTTGTAAGGAGTATTTTTAAAAATTAAAGAGTAGGATGACCTTATCACTGGTCCTCACTTTACCGAAGCTGGGTAGGGATTATATAATATATTGTGACCCATAATGATTTGGGCATGGATTAATATTAAGTAATGAGTATCGAGTAGTTTCCTATGGATCTAGACAATTGAGACTACATGAGAAAAAATATCCTACACAAAATATATAGTTATTTGTTATAGTAAAATCCCTATAATGTTGGCAGCATTATCTTTTGGGTGGGATATTTTTGGTATATGTGGATCACAAGATCTTGAAGTACAAATTTCCTTTTCAATAACTAAAACTTAATCATAGGATTTAGGTCAAGTAATTGAAAATATTTAACATCAAGTTGGATTATACTCCTGGAAATAGTGACATATCTACTAACGCCTTGAGTAGGAAGAAGCAGACCCAAGTAGTGTGGGAATATTATGATGAGTGGAAACAATTATCACACTTTATAGATATACACCTGGATGTATATTAATATAAAGGGAGAAATCAACCTCTATTTTTCCCTTGCTTTGTATCACTTTAAGGAAAGGAATTTATCTAATCTAAATGCTTTATCTCTAATGGAAAACATAAATTGTGGGGATCCAACATAGGTTTGGTCTTTTGATGGTGATGAGGTTCTTCATTTACGTGGTCTCATGTATTTACTTTAGAGTATGTGTGAGGATATGTTGAGAGAATATATGAATCTTAATGAGTGGTATATCCTAGGTTGACCAAGATCTATCATGATCAATGTTGGTAGAACCGGTGGCCATGAATTAAGAATGAGATAGTAGGATTCCTAGCACGATGCTACACATGTCAAAATTTGAGGGTCATAAATTAGTGTCCTACTAGGTTATTGTAGTCATTTACTATTCTAGAATGAAAGTGGGATTCTATCATTATGGATTTTAGGATTATTTTTTCTAGGATCCCTCAGAATAATGATTCAGTTTGGGTAATCATGGATCAATTGATGAAGGTATCCCATTTCACACCTACTAAGGAGACCTTTACTATTGATTAATTTGGTAACCACTATGTATGTGACATATTTTGGATGCATGTTATACTATGGATTATGGTTTTTAATCAAGATACATGTTTTACATCACAATTATGGATGGGAATTTAGAAGGATATAAGATCAAATTTTCTCCTAAGTATAAGCTATTATCCTTAGAATGATGGAAAATCTGAAAAGATGATTCATATTTTGGATGAAAAGTTTTGAGACTATGTTTTGGAATTCTATGGTTCTTAGGAGTATCATCATGCTATTATGGAGTTATCCTATAATAATATCTTTTAGGTATCAATCCAAATGGATCATTTTGAGGCTCTATATAGAAGACTATTTTGTTCACCATTTTCATGGTTAGATAAAGGAAATTCAGTGCTCGTTCGAACTTGTATTATTTAAATACATCTAAGCATGTCCATTTAATCTATAAATGGTTGGAAACAATGAAGAGTATGAATAAATCTTATACCAACCATTGAATATTACCTAGGGAGTTTGTGGTCGATCATAAAGTATTTTTATAGGTGTCTCTAAAGATAGTGAATTTTAATATCTATACTAAGGAAAAGATAAAACCAAGTTTTTCATATTGTTTTATAGAGTGGATATTATTGGTCTAGTGGCATACTGATTGGATTTTCCATTATGCTACAGTTCCATAAAAGACATGTTTCACATGTCACAGCTTCAAAGATATCACCCTAATCCTTCTTATGTAATTAATGTTGAAGATGATGAGATTGATATTGATGTATCCATTAAGGAGAATAATATCCATATAATAGACCATATTGAGAATATTCTTCAAGGAAAGACAACTCCTTTAGTGTGAGTGCAGTGGAAGAAAAAATGTATGAAAGAGGAGACCACGGAGGGGGAGTCAAATATGTGGTTGTAGTGGACCGAGTTATTCACTAGTATCTCTTAGTGATGTAAGGGAATAAAAAATGGGGATAATCTATTCTATAGTTGGGATGTTCTATGTCATTTCCCTTTATCCGGTTACTTCCCCATTTATGTTTTTATTTAATCATTAATTTTCTAAGGGATATATTTTCATTTGGTCTAAAGGATGAGTCAGAGGTTCTCGAAGGCCTCAAGTGGAGATTTTGTTTTTCATGGGTAAATCATCTAAGACCATATCCATGGCAGTGTTCTTGGTATGTTCCCAATAAACGTACATTCCAAAATAGCAAGGATTAGTCTTAGGATAGGGTGGAGTGTGGAGGGTTCCCTAGGAGTTGTAGACTTCAAGTCTCACCATAGAAATAGTGGAACCCATGGATGGGATAAAATGGGTTGGGTCTTGTTTTAAGTGTTTAGATAAGGGAATTTATAGAGGAAAAACCTTGGATTTGGGGTGCTTTGTGAAACATCCATATAGGGAAAATAAGCATTGTGTTTATCATGTCTAGTGAAAATGGCTAGGACTCCTACACCAAGGTGTGGCCGAGGGAGTTTTCATGGGTTTCAAATTCAAAAATTACCCAATGATAATTTCATATCCTGAATAGTTATTCCATCCACTTTTAAATATAATTGAATAATTTAATGCGTATCTTAACTCATTCTCCTTTATTTATAAACTGGACTTTCTCTATCCATTTTCTCAATTTATAGTTTGGTTGGTTATTGAAGGTATTTTTTGCATTCCCATTTTTGTTAAATGTGATTTGGTTCCTCATCTTGGATTTCAGATCTAAACAAGTTTCTAAATCTTCTTCTCTAATGTTTTATTTCAATACATTGAATATTTTCAACCCATAAATCCAAATTTTGGATTCACTATGGATTTATTGTAACAAAAAACTAGACTCTTGGTTCCTTATTCATTGCATTGAGGTAGGTGGTCTAAGAAAATCTCTATATTCTTCCTCTAATTCCTAATATGTGTGACATGTGCATGAAAAATATTCAAATTAGAAACCTCTAGTTTTTATTGAACCCTATTAACACTAAATTAGGAGTTTGGTTAAAGGAATGGGTTAATTTTTGAAATGGTATGACATTGAATTTTGGAATATCACTACATTTTCTTGACTTGGAGTATTGGATTGATTTGGATTAATCAATATAATTTGAATAAATTGTCACATTGGCCAGAAATGACCTGATGTTATATTGACATAATGACATGAGAATTTGTAAATAGACCAATTGACATGTAATAGAATAAATATCATGATAATTGGTAATTGTATTGAGTCATATGATGAGGAATATGATAACATATTGGAATGTTTGGTTATTTCAGTATGAATTTGACTATCACTTGTACATGATACATATTTACTTTATAATAGAGGGTGAGATTCAAGGTTACTTTATACTTGGAATAAGTAATTCACCCTTTTCGTGGGTAATTAACCATGGGGACATGTAACTGTATTTAGTATTGGAATTTTCATAGAGTACATTGACACACAGCATGACTAATTCTCACATGGAATGGGTAATGTTCCTTTAGAACATGCAAGTGGCACTAACCTGGGATTTCACATCAGGAACATTGATACATAGTTTTGGTGATATAACATCTGTATGATAATCTACCTAATGGAACATAAATCTCACATCTTGTTGAAAAAGGAATGGATGACGTTGGGTATTATCTTGGAGCTCATGGGTTAGTGGGTTATTTATTGTTTAAATTTTATATATATTTTATACCCCTATCTATAGTACTATTTTATGTACTAAAACTTATACTAGACATTTTTATACATTTTTAGTGAACTACTAATTTTTACTCACACCAAGTTCAGACCACCATTTGGTACCCAAGCAGATTTCATGGATGTAGGTCTACATAAGGTTAAGGGGATCTACACTTGATTGGTTAATTTACATGTGGGGTTGGATATTTTAGATGGTATCGATCATGGGGCTCAAAACATGTGTTGGGATCATGTATTTTGGTTATTTTCTCAAATTCATTTCAACATAACATTTAGCATGACATACAATATGACTTTTCATGGTTGATTATATTTAGATAATTTGGATTTATCTAGTTATCTACTTGAGTTTTATGTTATAATATTCAATCATTTTTTTATCATCCCCCTATACCAAAGGGTTTAGTCTCCTCACATTACCAATCTGACCCTCACTACTAATTGAGAGACTCTAGCGTATGGGGAGGCATGCAATATGTGTTGTGGAAACCGATTTCAATCATGTGAGGAAGCACCATTCTTGGGATGTTATAGTATATTATTCATATTCATTGATTACTATAAGTAAAAATAGGTAAGAATGTAAGATAAGTATCCTTTATCCCATATGTATACTATTTATTATCAATTAATAGGATCTAAGTGGTTTTCAAAGATCAACTTATGATCTTATTATTTCCTGTTGTAGGATAAGAGAATAGAGATCACAATGATAACTTAGAGGATTAGGTATGGAAATTAATCGTTTTTAGAAATTAAGATAAGTCTGAATTCAAATTTATTTTAGATATTACAAAATCTTAAAAAAGGTTATTTAATGTACTTTGATGTATCAAGATTTGGTTTTGGATGTGTGGTCATGAAAGAATAGAATGTGTCATAGTATGGATCTCTAAAATTACGACCACATGAGAGACATTATAAAATAAATTACTATTATTTAGAAATATTTATTCATGACATAATAAGATAGAGGTATTTCCCATAATGATAGGTTTTTGTGGTGTATTCTAATCATAAGAGTCAGAATTATATTTTTCATTATGTAGATTTAATATTGAAGAAAATAATATGGGTTGAATATATTCATAAATTTAACATAGAGATAACATATACACTATATAATTGTAATACTATAGTAAATTAATTGATTAGGAAAACTCAAATAGTGATGGAATCAAAATATCAATGGTCACTGATGAAGTCGATATCCCCTATATGCTTATAGACAAAGTGAATGATGGAAAATAAATTGATACCAAATATATAAGGATTGTTTTTTTCTAAAATGGTGGATAGAAAATTGATAGGTAGTGTTTAATGATCGATTTGATACAATATTTTAATGATTTAATTTTGGTTCCCTCATGTTTGAGAGAAGTAATGAAAGCATTTGATTACTCTATTTGGATTGTATATTATGGGACAAAAAATATATATCATGGAATTAGATATATGTTCAGGTGGGAAGGATTGTGGAATGAGAAACTGGGTTTGTATCTTGATATTTAAATTGTTAATAGGTGAATATTGATAATAATCAACCTATGGTACACTTATAACTTTTACCTATTATTACATGGAAATAGTATAATATTGTAATGTATTTTTAATTTGGTTTTATAATATCCCAATATAAGAAAGATGCTATCTAAGTGATTGAATATCTATTTACAAAATCATCTCACTTATTACCCATTTTGTAGGTATTCATAGTTAAATATTTGGGTTAGATATATTTTAAGGTGATAGTGATATTTAATGGATATCATTGATCTATTATTTAAGATAATGACTCGCATTTATTTTCAATTTTTTGGAGAGTATTGGAAGTATAAAAAATCTTAATTAATGATTCAAACATATGATCATCCAAAAATGGGTAGGAAATCAAAATAAAACATACAAAATTTAGAGTAAATTCATTGAGATAGTGTATTTGATTTTGGAAAATTATGGGAGGATTATATGATTTTATTATAATTTTTATATTACAAGAGTCATAAATAATTAATTCATATTGATCATTTGAAATCATTATATATAATGTTGTTTTAATCACCTTTTTGTTAGGTTTAGATGCAAGAGTTATTACTTTTGGGATAGATTTTAATATAATATATAACAAATCATATTCATCTAATATGAATGATATTTATGATATCTCATACTTGGAAAGAGTATTATACATATAATTGATGATAATAATAGTATTATTGTATTGTTGGTCACACATTTTTAAAATGTCACCATATTTGGCACATTGACAACCCTGGAAGCAAGAAAAGTTGGCTCCTTAGTATGTGGGTAAATCTATAATTTTTGAGTGAAATTGGAATTTATATTATTACATGGAGTTATAACTGATGTATACTATAGTATATTTTTTGTTTCAAGTTTTAACATTGTGGAAGTATGAATTGGACCCATCTCATCTTCTCTAGTGGGAATTTATGGATTTGGAACATGATATGATCATTTTTAATGGAAATATGTGAATTATTTATATAAAATATAAGGTATTATGGGGAACATTTCTCACTTTTTCTTATGTTTTGTGATAATAGGTACAAGTTTAATGGGAAATATATATAAATAGAATATCACATGCAACAATAATAGACTTATCCTTTTGAGTAAAATATAATTTAAATACTTTTTAGGAGTAAAAATTCTTATGGATTGTTGAATTAAAACATGTATTTTTTTATTGTTTAATAAATTAATATATGCATAATGTTTATTTTATTTATTAAATTCATTTTCATATAAAATGGAGTTTATCCTTAAAACTAGATAATTATTTATTTGGGGAATTTTTTATGGTATTGGATAAATGGGGAATGATTTTCATAGGATATATAGATAAGTTAATTCAATGACATATAATTTATGTCATTCAAGTGATGCACATAATTAAATGGGAAGTTATGATTTGACATGATTGAGATGAGTTTTTTAGTGGTTTAATTAGAGAATTTTAAGTGGGGTTATTAAAAAGGTATTAAAACTGTGTAGATTTGAAAAGTAATTATAATGGATGATTTTATGAAGTCAATGTTTTTATTAATATATTAAAACAATGGATAATTTATAAAATTAGTGGTTGGGACTTGGATTTATTTCCAAGGGAGATAGATTTTATAATAAATGTAAATTAAAGGGTGATTTCTCTTTTTAATGAGGTGGGGTTTGGCATAGTGGTTTTATATCATATAATATAGGACTATAATTTATAAATAGTGTATTACCATGAAATTATCTCATATTTTAATCCCTCTACACTTCTTTATTGGTGGTGGTGGAATCCTGGAATGATGTAATAGTAGAATGGTGGGTCAGAATAATAATTGTTGTATTTTAATGTATGTTCTTAAGTTATTTCAGATTAAATATAACATAATAAAATAAATTTTACAATCAATTTGTGGACTCTAAAACAAAAAATATTTTTATTCTCTCTCCAAAAAGAAATAATGTGGATTTACATCATTTGGTAAAGGTCACACAAAATGGCATTGTGTTGTGCTAAATATAATGTGATACATAACACACTATAGATATTATCATTTAATATTCTTATTCTACACATCTATCATAGTGATTTACACAATTATATTTCAATTGGAACATGGTCTATAAAACTCATTGGAAACAATTTATTATAAACCTGAAAGTCACATGAGGGTCATCCTAATATTGAATAGGATGGGGACAAAGGTGAAAACGCCTTTCCAATTTCTCATAAAGTGGAATGTTGGTTAATTAGGATAAAAAAACTATGGTTAATGGAGATTTTGGAATAAAGGATAAGACATTTTCATTTACAAGGTCATCAAATCTGGATCCTATAGAGAATTCTGAAGAAATAATATATTGTTGATGGATTTTACTTCTTCCTTCATTGGTTATGATTGTATTCCTTGAAATTGATGTTAATTTTAAATTATTGATTTAAATATACATTTTAAAAAATAATTTATTTGAAATTAATTTGATAAAATGATAGTTTATCTATATGTGTAATACTGGGAATGGGAATATTTAATTAATATAATTGATATTGAGTTTTCAAAATTATGATATTTTAGTTGTGAAAAATGATTTTTTTTGTTAATTTAGATTTGAATAAAAGGTATGAGGATAATCATAATTTTAGTATATCAAATAATTATGGAAATATAATGGTTTTTTTATAAATTTTTTCAATAGAATTAGAATCATAATAGTTGGAAATAGAAATGGATAGGGTGGAATAACCCATAAGAATTTATTTAGGTGTGGGGTGATTCATTATAGGATCTCTATGGCCATAGTGGGATCATTTTATGTGTGGTTGTATGTTTTATTACATCATGATTCATTAAATTACATAAATATGGTTTAATTAATGAACATATAAGGGATGGGTTAGATTTCAAATAGGGATTCACTTGTAATAATGATTGGAATTTAGTATTCTTTGCTGAAGGGATTATTGAATTGTTTATTTATAAACTATTTTTTTATTTTTAAATTAGAATTGGATAAATGGTGTGGAATAGACCATATATGTGAATTAATGGGATTGACTTGGGTAAATCTTATAGTATAAATTATTACTGACCCTAACCCATACATCTTATTGTGTGGGAATATGTTGTTTTATGTGACGTAGGAAAGGGAAAGGAAACATTTTTCATTGATAATGGTGCCTAAAAGATATGATTATAGTGGGGTGGGATAGTGTTTGGACAATAATACATATAGGAATTCTTAATCCTAGAAGGATATGTGTTATATTTAAACCTTTGGTTATTATGTCTTTGTTATTGGATTATTTATATTTCATTATTGGTACTTATTTTCACAAAATATTTTTTAAAATATTTTTCTGGGTTTTACAAAAAAAAAATCATGGGATTTCACATATAATTTCTTATTTTTATTAAGGAAAAATCACTCCCAAAAAAATATATGGTGTCCCTAAATTCTAGTTTCTATCTTAGGAAAATTAGGTAATGTGCTTTAAGTCACATGGTGGTCCAGTTTAGGCTATAGGATACAGTTCCTTAGGCTAGGTGGTTATAATTTTTTGGATTATCATATAATTCAAAAAATATCATGAATAAAAACATAGAATAATGACCTACACTACATATTGGTTTTTTCTATTATCAACCATAAATTTATTTACACTACCACGATATGGTTTTCACATAATAAATATTTTTAACAATCTTTTATATTAAAAATTACTCAAAACTTTAATATGATTTCCTATATATCAATAATTATCTAAAATCATTTAAAACCATATATATAACTCAATTTAGATATCTTCCGAAAATAATTTTGGAAAATTAATCATTTATTTTCTATAAAAATTACATAATATTTAAGTACCTTTAAAAATATTATAGTAACAGATTTTTGAGATCCTCGAAAAAACATTTAGGGTAGATATGAGTGTTTTGTAAAAATTATTTATAACTATTTATCCACATTCACATAAAAACAAGGTGTATACTCATAGAATATTGTAGTATTTAAAACAATTAGTATTAGTTAATCAATAATTGTATGTCGTGACTGTCCTATAACAATATGTTAATGTTACTCGGGATATTGATGGATCTGGTCTAATCCCAACCAAAAACATATATCTTCCTACCTATATCCACCAATGTAATGATATAAAATACTGTATAATTATATAATATCTCTGATCCTGACATCGAGTTAGAATTAAATAATAATTTTTTTATCTCTAATAGACTACTTATATGTTCTAGATTCTCGGAGTATAGACTATCTAGATGGATGAACACATTACAAGTTATTCACTATGATGGATGAGAACATCACATACATCTCAACCAATAAGATAATAATATCACATGTCATGTTTTTATGTATGTCCATATACTTCATCAATATATCAATATCAAAGGGACAGATGTCATCCCATTGACATGATATTATAAATCCTATATTGGTTAATCCCCAATTGATGAAATGATCAAAAACATACCCAACCACCCCCTGATTAGTTCAACCACAATCATAGTGTAATAAAGTTATCAAATTGTGAATTTTTATATGTTAGGTATGTTTTCCACCTTAGGTATGGGGATTCAATTTAAAAAATTCTTTTCATTTACACTAAATAAATTTTATGGACACTCTATGTGGTATATGTAGTGGGTCATCCAGTAAATAAATCCATTTTTATACCACATGGGAGAATTACATATTTCATTAGAAAATTATTTTAATTCTATTCTTCACATGGCATCACAAAATATATTACTCTAAGTTTTCCATTAATTTGGGATAACTCAAATTCATACATTGAGAGGTCAATTATAATTTCAATCTAGATAATATTAGTAGCCAATATAATTGAATGATAAAGTATAGGTCACCTTTTATATAAAATCTTATATTTAAATTCATAAATCCCTTTAAAATTACCTAAAAACTACACCAAATATCTTGTGTAATCATATCACATATTAAAAATAGGAAGAGATACCTTATATTTGTTACACTTTAGGGTTTTATTAATATCACTATATTTTAATGTTATTTCTGCAACATCTCTATATGAAAATTTTATAAATATTCCCTCTAGAATCCATTATTGATTTTACATTTATAATGAAATATTTTTTAAATAATTATGAGATTGGGATTCAAAATAATCATGTTTGTATCTTTAAAAATACTATTCAATATTTTTTACAATATAACTTCCAATGTTACAATGTCAATGACTCGTGTTTTCTAATTAATTGGAACTCTTTCTATGTTCATCATCATCTTAGAACATTTACATTTAAAATTGTTAGATCATTTTCTAACAAAATTTTAAAAATAAATATTTATATTATTATCCTTACTTACCAATATATTCTAAACACTTTTAGGATATAATAAAACTTTTCATTGAAATAATATGTATAATCCTTCATTTTTTATTTATTGAGTAACTCTAAGTTAAACCATACTACTACTAAACACTTAGAAACAATATTTTCTCAAAAATGTATTACTAACATACAAAATCCATTATATTATGAAATATCACTAATTTCATTTATAGTAATATATAAAAAAAACTATTATCACAAATATATTATATAGAAATATTTGTGTTTTTTAGAAATATTTTAATATGAATAGATTATTATTTAAAGAATTCGATGGTTAGGGTATGAGAATTATTTACCTAATATTTTAACAAATATCATGGATAAAATAATTTAATCCTAGATAAATATACATTTATATTTATATTATATTAAAAAAATTTATATAATATATCAAATACTAAACTGTTTTTTTAAATGTAACACCCCAAGATTTTTTGAAATATTTTTTTTGAATTATTTTAATATTTTTGAAATTTTTAATTTCACACAACAATAAATATAGATTTTGTTATATGAAAAACGCTAGGATTGGATTGCGTTATACGCAAAACACATTAGATATTTCTCTAAAATAAATACTAGTATGAGTTCTTTGTATATGAATCACTATATTTGGCTTGTATAATATAAAATTCTGATTTATTTTGACGGCTTGCATTACACACAAGACCCAGTTTTACTGAATAATAGCACATTGTTAAAAAATTATTATTAAATAAAAAAAGATATAACCTAGAACATAAATTATTTTATTTAATATTATTAAATAACTTATGAAAATATATTTTTTATAAGATGAATTAAATAATTACCAATTATTTATAAATGAAACTATATACCAATTGAGTATAAAGGAAATATTTTTATAATACCAAATCCAATTTGTCACAATAAATTAAATTAATTATGTTTAGTGGATAATATTAATGAAATATATATGTTATATATTTAATCAAATTTTTTTTACATTCATCCAATAGATTTTATAGGCATAATATAAGAACCAACCTAATTTTATACATAAAGCCCTATATTTATCAAAAGGGCCATATTACTTCCTATTAATGGAGAACCCATTTTAAATCCAATTTTTGAAACTTTTTCATATTATATTTTAGAAAATTGACATTTCAAATAAAAATATTAAAATTTAATTAGGTTTAATTTTTATTATTTTTCTAATAAGTATCATGTTTTGATGAATAGAAAAAAATACTAGATTTTAATTGAAAAATATTTTTTCATCGAAATAATTTATAGTTTCAATTATATTTTTCAATTGATTTGAAGTTTAATTAGATGAAAAAATTATCATTTAATCTAATTTAGGTCATTAACGTTAATTTTACATTGAATTTATATATAAACATGTTTCAATATTTTGCATGTTTTATCTTTAATAAATTTTTTTCTCACCGAGTCAACAGGGTTAATTTTAAATTAATTACTACAAATTTTGTGATTTTAATTTTAAAAAATGGAAAGAATATTTAGAATTAGTGAGTTAAAATTATTTAAATAGTTTAATTTTATTTTTTGGAATTATGAGTAGTAACTTTGGTAATTTTTATTAACACAGTAATAGGTAAATTGGGTAATTAAGTGTAAAAAATAATATTATAAATATTATAAAATTAATCTAAATCATATCCAAATTTCATTGTATGTGTGATTTTATACAGAAAATATTTTTTGGTCTTATATTATAACTTTTTTTAATCCACTTTTGTGAGAGTATGATATTTATTATTTTTTATTTAAAGGAGAGTTAAAGATTTCATACTAATATTTTAATAACTATTAAAATTTTAATATAGATTTATACAAAAAATAAATTAGACTCTAAATAGTCATTTAAAATATAATTTTTTTTATTTATCATGGTAATTTATTTTTTATTTTTAGGAAATAAATAATTACCTAAAAGTCTTATATAATCATGATGCATTAATTGTTTAATTAATGTAAATATTGAATAAATGATATTAAAATATTTAAATAAATATATTTTGATATAATTAATGTCATAAAAATATTTTATGGAAAACTATGAAATTTTAGAGATGATTTAATAGTGTTTTTTCAAAGATATCATGTTTTTAAGATATTTTTAAAAAGGTAAATAATGAATACTGTTGAAATTGACACTTATGATATTTTATGAAAATAATATTTTATGAAAATATTTAAAAATCATAAAAATAAGAAATAAGAAAAAATCGGATAATTTAAGGTCTAAAATATCATAAATGTTTCCATTTATGGTATGTTTAACACTTTTTATGTAAAGATATCCAACTTTTATTAATGAAAATGTTGTTTTCATATTTAAAATTAAAATAGTTTAACTAAGGGTTAATCAAAAAGATAAGATTTAATTTAACATAAAAACTTGTCTTAAAATTATTTTTTGATAGTATTTAGACTCTTAATATTCCTTTATTCTAAATAACTCAATTTGAATCCACCTTTAGTTGAAATTAATTTTAATTAATTTAATATTTTGAGAGTTTCCAAAATTTACCCACACCTAAATTATAAAAGGGAACCTCCTTCCTCATCTCATTTCATCACATTAAGCCATATATCTCAACAAACCTCTAAAAAATTAGCTTTTCCACTTCCCTGACCACATTATATAGGTTATGGTCTTCTTAAAGGACCAACTCTATAGTCCTTTATAAGATATCTAAAAGATTCATTCTGAAGAAAAGACAATCTCTCTAACCAGTCATTCTCTTTTTCTACTCTTTTATAGCTTCTCAAAATCTATGATATATATCATAAAATAAAGAATTAATTTACCTAAATATTCTGAAATGTAATTATAATTTTCAACTCACCATTATACATCCCCTTTTCCATCAAACAATAAATTAAAGTATCATTCGTGCATGCGTACAGCTTACTGTCACAATGTAGCGATACAATTCATTTTACATCAACATATTTTATGAGTGAGAATTATGATGGTTTTAATATTTATATATAATATTTATGATATAATTATACTTTTTAAATCGTAATATAATTTATACCTTTTTACCAACCATTTAATACTTTGGTAAAATGATAATGTCGCTTGTGCGTACGTATGGCTTACCATATCCACGATGCGATGTGATTAAGTATTCACATATATTTCACATGGATGGTAAAAAGGATGAATTTTGTTAATATATAAGTTATATTTGACAAAAAATTTATTATTTAATAATAATATATAAAATAATTAATTTCTTTTAACCTGAAAAGAAAATTAAAACGGTGTTCATGTGTAAGTACGGCCTACCATCTCAATAAACGGTGTATTTTATTTTATTTCTATAAATTTTATGAATAAATATAAATAAATATATTCTGAACGTATATATATATATATATATTATTTATATCATTATAATCATTATTTAGATGATGAAACCATGATCTATGTAAGAGGGCCAAGGATAACAAGTCAAAACATAAAAGAAAAACAAAAGCAGATATTACCAAAAGTGTAACATTGCCAAGGAATTAATAATATATTGGTAATATTAATTCATAAGAAAATAATATATGGTATATATATATTACAATTATCATGTGGTATATTTATATTAAATATATATTTATTTTACAAGTGGTTTTAACTTATGCGAAGAAGTTGAGACTTAAGGTGAGGGGATTTCTAGTCTCACTTTAATTTTTACGATACTTATTCCATATTCACCATTCATTTATTTTCTGTAGTGTATATACAAACCATGATTGTATTATATAATCTGTATCCTTAAATTTATGGTTATTTACAAATCCATTTTATGATCTCCCTTTCGTGGTATTTTTTGTTAAAAGTTACCAAATCTGTAAGCTAATTTTGTCTCAATTTACCTTCTTAGAGATACATGTTATGTTATGCACCTATATCCCTTTACGGGGTGTATATACTTTGGTTTTAAATTTTTTATCATGAATATCATTATTTTCATGATACTATAAGCTTAATGTAATTTTATTCTCTATTCAGTTGAAAATCTGTGTTCCTTCAAAAGAATATTTTCTAAAAAATGCATTAAAAGTGTTTTAAATGATATTTTAATAATTTTTATAGAAAATGGATTTCAAAAGTGTCAGAAAAAATTAAATATTAATTTATATGTTTTAAATTTTATTTTTGAATAAAAAAATTTTGTAAATTTTTTATGATTTAAAGATCATTTTTTTCAATGCAGAATGGATATTATTCTCAAGAATTGTTTCAAGTTATCTCTCAAAATTATTTTCTATCTAACATAATTTTATTTGATGATAATTATTTTTTAAAATTTTTAATGATTCAATGATAATATTATTATTATTTCTTTAAATATTTTATGTTTGTGATGGATTGTTGTTTATGAATTATATTTATTTTCCATGATTTATATTATGATGAAATGTTTATGAAATGGATTTCATTCCATGTGTTCCGATATGATGAAGGATTTATTCTCTTGGGAACACATATGAATGGTTTTAATTATGTGATAGTTGGTACCTATATCTCCCTCCAATTCATTTGGTAATTATTTATATCTCATGAGATAGAAATGGCCGTAATGGGGAGTTAACTCGGGTGAGTAAAGGACTTTGTCTGCTATGATGGTCCTGGGAGTGAATCTTGACAGCCAAAATGGTCGTGGGAGTAAACCATAAAAACCAATATGGTATGGAGAGTGGACCCATACTAATAATATGGTCTTGGAATTTATACCTTTACTACTATGGAAATCATTTTATATGATTAAGTGTATTCCAAAAAATTCATGTCTTATGTCAATGTTACGATCTCATGGATTATATTTTTTTAATTCCCTTATAATTCATATCTTATGAACTAAAAATATTTATACCATGATTCATGTTTATGATCTCTAATATGCAGGGTATGATATTATAAAGATATTTTCATGTAATCATACCTTTATTCCCATGATTATTATTATGTATCTTCCCTAATTTTCCTTACTGATCATTTGAGCTCACCTTTTTCTTATGTTTTTTCTATTATGTAAAGAAAGTTTTTTAGTAGGGGTACTAAATGGGATGATATTTATGAGAAAAATTTATTATATTTCAAAATACTATTATTTTTTGATCCATTTTTTTCAATGAACTAATCCAATATGATCTTTGGGTATGTGTTTATGTAATTCATGAAATGTTCCAAAAAATGATGTAATATCCATGTATGTCAAGCATGGGTTTTTTATAGTTAGTATATGAGAAACTATTTACTCAAAATTTAGAAATTATGATGATAAAACATTAGTGATGTACCTAGGGATATTTCTAAGTATATCTCTAGGTATATCTGTAAGGACATGCCTAAGGTGTCATAGATTTTAAATTAGGTGTCATGATTTAGGCATCTTTTATGAAATTTTTCATTATTTGTTTTTTTTATTCTATGATAAGTCTATCTCACACTATGATTTTTTATCTTAATAAAGGAACAAGGTTAAAATAGAATGTTTTAGATGTGGAAAGTGTGGACATTAAAAAAATTTACATCCTAGGTGGAAATATCATGAAGATGGTCCGGAAATTGGTGCGAGTATTGGTTATACTACTAAGGATAAAGACACTGAAAATGACATGTGAAAGGTGTATAATTTTCTAACATTATTGTATATATTAAAAATAACAAGTTTGATTAGATTGAGTTTTAGGAACCTTAATACATGATTCATATTTCATTTTTGAGTAAATATTAAGTTGATGAAGCCTCAGTAGTGGTTTAAGAATAATGTTGTATAATGGAAGTTTTTATGTAATGGAATTAAATAATAATGTTGTGGAAATACTTTTATTGTATTATGGAATAAGGGAACATCTAATGATTGGAACATTATTGTTTTTTCTTAAGGATTTGAGAGCATATGTTGAATGTTACTAGTAACCATAAAAGTTGATTGAGGTAGTAAGGTGATATTCATAAGAAACATGTGATTAAGGGAAATATAACCCTTAATATGTTTCTAATATTGAGATAATTATTTTTGTAAAAATATATGTTGGATGTGAATAATTAAATTGGATGGTACTAATTACCTTTTAACTGATTAAGTATTTTTTGAAAAAGTGGTTTATGCTATCACTGATGGAGTTTATTACATTTTTTGGCTTTAGGACTATATTTGATAATCTTTAGAATAATAAATAATGCATGTTTTCAATAAGAATGTAAGGTAATTACCATTTTTCAAGAGAATACATGGTGAAGGTATTCATATGTTTGGTATGAGATAAACAATAGATACTTCAAGATATACGAGGGATAAATTCTAATATGTTGTTTTTTTATAAATTTAGTGACCTTATTTCTAATGATTTGTATATTCATCTTTTGTAAGGGTTATAAGGTTAACCATTTATGGAATTTTTTTCAAACTTAGTATGATGTTTTATAGAATAAATTATTGTATCTCTGTATGAGGATTTATATATATTGGATAACTTTTTCTAGCCTTTTTTTGTGATAAAGATAGATGGAATGAACTGCCATTTTATTTATAGATCTCATGATCTGGTAATGCTTCCAGAATAGAAAATTCACCTTAATTTCTTGGAATAAATTAATGAAGTTAAAGCAGATCAAAGCACAAAAAAGGTTGAGATTTTTCTAAAATAAAGTATTTATATCATCTCAAGAAAATTCATTAATTCTAGGGAAAGGATCTTGGAACCAAAAATGTTATCCTTGTACCTACTTTTCTAATGAATCAAATGTTCCCTTAGAAAGTCACATATTTAAGGCTTTGTCATTATTAAATGTCTCATAAAAATGATCTCTATCACTATCCATTAGAACATGATAGATATATTTCTCTTCCATGTCCATTTTTTAACTTCCCTCCTAATTTATCCTATGTGGAAAACTATTTTTGAGTTAATTTGGGTAACCATTATATTTACAACTTTCCCTTTTTAAAAAAACATATTAGTGTTCTTTTTTATGAAGTGGGTTTCTATGAAAGTAAAATTCAAATATTAAACCATTGATAAACCAAATGAATTTCAATGGAGAAATTCATTTTATGGGGGTTATAATGTAACACCCTAATATTTTTTAAAATATTTTTTCAAATGAATTTAATCTTTTTGATATTTTACATTTCACACTATATAGAATATAGATTAGTTATATGAAAAACATTATGTTTGGATTGAACTATATACAACACCAAGTTCATATTGTGCTACACACAATAATTTTATTAGCTTTTTTTATATGCAACACTATTTTTGGCATGTTTTACACATAATTCTGAGTTCTTTTGATAGATTACATTACAAGCAAGATCGAGTTTTACAAAACAATAGTATATTTTTAAAATGTTATTATTTATTATAATAAGACCTGACCAAGATGTTAAATTATCGGTTATGAAGATTATTAAATAAATCACAAGAATATATGGTTTATAAGATGAATTCAATGGTTACTAATTATTTAGAACCAAACATATATGCCAATTTAATATAAAGAAAATTTTTTTATACACCCAAAGTCATTTTTTTTAATAAAATAAATTAATTACAATTAGTGAATGATATTAATAAAATTTAAATGTTATATATTTAATCAAATAATTTTTATATTCATCCAATATATTTTATAGGCATAAGATAAGAAACAACCAAATTTTATGCATTAAAACCTATATTTATCAAAAGGGTAATTTTACAACCTTTTAATGGAGAACTCATTTCAAATCCAATTTTTAACAGTTTTATATATAAAATTTTACAAAATAAACATATTATTTTAAAAATTAATATAAAAAATAACTTTGGTTGATTTTTGATATTTTTTTAATAAGTTTCATATTTTGATGAATAGTAAAAAAATACTAAATTTTAATTAAAATCATATTTTTTTCATAAAAATAATTTATAGTGTTAAATTATATTTTTATTGGTTTTAAAGTATAATTAGTAAAAATATTTATCTATTAATATAATTTAGGTCTTTAGAATCATTTTTAAATTTAATTTAGATATAAAAATGTTTCAATCTTCTACATTTTTTAACTTTAATAAATGGTTTTCCCACCCAATCAATGGGATTAATTTTAAATTAATTTATACACCTTATATGGTTTGAATTTTGAAAAATGAATTCTATATTTCAAATCAGTATGTCCAAATTATGTTAATATATTTATTTAATTTTTTAGCATTATGAATAGTGACTATAGTAATTTTTACTAACACGGTAAACGGTTAATCTGGTAATTAAGGGTAAAAAATAATATTATAAAATTATACTAACATTTTTCCTAATTTCACTGTGTAAGTTTTTTTGATCAAAATCATCATTGGTATTATATTATAACCTCTTTTAAACCACTTGTATGAGAGTATGTAATTTATTATATTATATTTAAAGAAGAGTTAAAGATATCATGATCATATTTTAATAATTCTAACATTTTTAATATAGGGTTATACAAAATATAAATTAGACAATAACTATTCATTTTAAATCTAAATTTTTTTTATTTATCATCATAATTTATTTTTAATTTTTAGAAAATAAATTATTACCTTAAAGGATTATACAATGATGATGAATTTATTGTTTAATTAAAAGAAATATTAAATAAATGATATTAAAAATATTAAAATAAATATAATTTGATATAATTAATGTAATAAAAGAATTTTATAGATGAATTTTACGTGTTAGGGATGATTTTATAGATATTTTTTTAAGATATCATGTTGTTATGATATTTTTAAAAATACAGATAATGAATAGTGTCAAAATTGACACTGATGATATTTTATGAAAATAATATTTTATTAAATTATTTAAAAATCATAAAAATATTAATAAGTTAAATTAGGATAAATTAGGGTATAAAATATCATTAATTGAACAATTGAGGATTAATTTAAAAAAAAATATGTAAAAATATATACCTTTTATTAATGAAAATGTTGTTGTCATAGTTAAAATTAAAATAGGTTATCTAAGAGTTAATAAAAAATATAAGGTTTAATTTTACATTAAAAAATTTTGAAAAATTATTTGTTTAGGGTATATGGATTCATCCACATCATATCTTATAAAAACTCAATTTTTATTCCCTTGTAATTGAAAATTAATTTATATTAATTTAATATTTTGAGAGTTTCCAAAATTTCCCTTACCTCAATTATTAAATGGAACCTCCTCCCTCATATAATTTCATCACTTTGAGCCTTATAGATTGACCAAATACTGAAAAATTATTTTATCCACTACCCTATAAACATTATAGAGGTTATTTTCTTCCCAAATAACCAACTCTAGAGTCCTTTAGAGGAGATCTATAGGATTCATTCTGAAGAAAAGGTAATCACTCTTACTGATAATTCTCTTTTTATACTCTTCTATAAATCCTCTAAATATATTATATATATCATAAAAAAATTAATTCCTAATCCTAAATATTTTGAAATATTATTATTATTATTAACACACCATTATAAATCCCAATTTGCATAAATAAAATGAAATTATCGATTGTGCGTACGTAAGGCTTACTATCTCCATGTAGCAATACAATTCATTTTACATCACCATATTTTATGATTTATAATTATGATAGGTTTAATAATTATATATGATATTTATTAATAAATTATACATCTATAATGATAATATCATTTCTACCATTTTACCATCCATCTAATATTTTGGGAAAATGATAATTTCGCTCGTGCATACGTATGGCTTACCATCTCCACGATGCGATGTGATTTGTTATTCACCCACAATTCACAGGGATGGTAATAAGGATAAATTTAATTAATATATATGTTATTTATGAAATAAAAATTATTTTTTAATGATAATATATCATATAATTTCTTTTATTTTAATCTGAAAATAAAATTAAAAAAACATTCATGTGTACACACGACCTACTGTCTCCATAAATGTTGTATTTTATTTTCTATCTATAACTTTTATTAATAACTATTAATTCATAAATAATGAATATATATATATATATATTATTCATACCATTATTATCATTCTCAATATGATGAAATCATGATCTATGTAAGAGGACCAAGGATAACAAGTCAAAACATGAATGAAAAGAAAAGTGTATATTGGCCGAAGAGGGGCATTAATAAAGAATTATAAATAAATGTATAATATTAAGTCATAAATAAATCATATATGTAATATAAATATATATATATATTACTATTATTTTTGGTAGATTTATAATAAACTAGTATTTATTATATAGGAGGTTTTAGCATGTGCAAAAAAAGTCTATAATTAAGGTAAAGGGATTTCTAGTCACACTTTTATTTTTTTAAGAATTGTGAAATATTCACCAATCATTTATTTTTTGTGGTTTATATACTTCTCATTAATTTATTATATAATTATTATCCTTAAATTTATGGGTATTTACATATACATTTGATGATCCCTTTTTCAGGGGATTTACGGTTCAAAAGTTACCAAATCGATAAGGAAATTTTGTCTCAATTTACCTTCTTTGAGATAGATGTTATGTTAGGAACCAGTATAATTTTATGATGTGTATATACTGAAATTTGAAAACATTTATCATCAATCTCCTTAATTTCATTATATTATATGTTTCATGTATTATAACCCTCTATTCAAAGAGAATTTGTGACCCTTCGAAGAAAAGTTTTCTAAAAAATGTTTTAGAAGTGTCTGAAATGATATTTTAAGAATTTTTCATGAAAATGGATTTAAAAGATGTTAAAATTAATCAAAAATTACTTTATAATTGTTAAAGGTTATTTTCAATGAAAAATGTTTGATAAATATTGTATGATTGAAAAATAATTTTGTTAAATAAAAATGGATATTTTCCTCATGAATTATTTCAAGTGATCTCTCAAAATTATTTTTCATATAACATAATTTTATTTGATGATACTTAAGTTTTAATGGGGTTATGATGAAATTATAATATTATTATTATTTCTCTTAATAGTTTTTTTTATTATGGATTGATTTATATGAATGATTTGTCTTTTCCTTGAGTTATGTTATGATGAAAGGTTTATGAAACCTATTTCATTCTGTGGGTTATCATATGATGAATGATTTATGTTATTATGCAAAGAATATGTATGATTTTAATTATATTATGTGTGGTTCCCATATATAACTCTAATTAATTTGGTAATGATTTATATCTCATGAGATAGACATGGATGGAATGGGGAGTGAACTCGGTTCAGTAGAGGACTTTGTCTGCTAAGATGGTCTTGGGAGAAAACCTTGAGTACTAAGATGATCATGGGAGTAAACCATGACTACTAAGATGGTATGGGGACTAAACCCATACTAATAATATGACCTTGAAAGTTATTCCTTCACGTATATGGAAATAATTTTATATGCTTATGTTTCATCCACAAATTTCATGTATTATGTCAATGTTATGATCTCATGGATTCTGCTCTTTGGTTCTATTATGATTCATGTCTTATGAAATACCATTATTTATTATATTATTTATTTTTATGATCTTGGATATATAGGATATGATCTTATAATGATATTATCATGTTATACTACATTTATGTCCCTGGTTATTCTTATGTATATTCCTTATTTACCCTTACTAAGCATTTGAGCTCACCCTTTTCATATGTTTTCTTTTCCCTAGTTTATTAAGAAAGGTTTTAGGTAGGGGTACTAAATGGGAAGTTCTCTATGATAAACCTTGAAGATCATCCACCAGAATATAAGTTTTTATTCCATATTTCCCAAGTCACTAAACTAGTTTGGTCTTTGGTTCTTTTTGTGTAATGTATGAAATATTCTCAACAAATGATGTAATATCCATGTATGAAAATCATGGGTCACTATAATAAAACTAAATTTTTATTTATTGATAATAACCATTGATTAAAATAAAAAATATCTTATCAAATAATAGAAAATGTGATGAAAAATTCCCATCTTTTATAATTTATAAATTCTGTAAAGCTTTGAACCAGTCTAATGTACCCATGTCCTCAATGAAAGAGCCCTTTCCTTCATCGCATAAATAAATACTTCATGCTTTAAATATCAATTACTCATTTTTTATCTCTTATACATTTATAAAAAAATTTGAAATGAATAATTGGTATCATATACCTTTTAAAATAAAATGATTGATTTTTAAAGAATTGATACCTAATCTAGGATCTTTATGGTGATTTATGAAATCATTTGGGTAATTTAGAAAATTTATCCTCTAATTATAAGGTTTATCCTAGTGTAAACACTTTACATATTTATAATATCATTTATATAGTTTAAAATAAATTAGTATAGACTCTCCAGGACCTCTCTTGAGATCATTCTAGTGAAATCATAATAACTCTTACTCTTTTACCTCCCATGTTCTTCTCAACAATCCTAAATATATTGAATTTATTGGGTAAACATTTAAAGAAATAATTCTTATTATAATTCATAAATTACTATCATAAACTTTCCAACAGTTATTGCATACTAATATCCTTGAAAAACTATATACTCATTAGTAGCCTCAGCTTCTCTAATTCATTGACATGCCCAATAATATTTAGTACATTCGTTAAGATAAAAGTACTCTCAATCATCATAAACATTCATATAACACTAAGAATTTTTATTTTATCAATATTATGTTCTCTATAATTAATCCCAAATCCATGATTAATGATGATTATTTCACTATATCTATGAAATAAGTTTTCATCAAATGAGTATCTTGTTTTATAATCATTTAATAAATAATTTTATTATATTATATCCCACTAAAATGATAACCCCTTTTATACACTACATCATAACCATTCATTTACCCACATATATATATATATATATATATCTTTCTAATATTGGGGTCTACATTAGTGATTCTCTTAAAATATATCTATTTAAGTGTACTATTATGTCAATAGTATCATATTCAACGCATGGATAGTTGAGTGGATTACTCTTTTTCCAAATCATTTATTTAAATTATATCAACTCAATTACTCTGCTATCTTATCTATTATGGTATCACAATTATGTTTAACCCAAATAAAATGTTGTAATTTTCTTTCATTCCTTAAGGGTATCCATTTCCACTATTCCTTATACAAGATAATACATGTGATCTTGAATTAGTGAGAAATTTCATAGATGGTTAATTATTTTAGAAGGTAAAACACTCAACTAAATATATAGAATAAAATAAATTTTAAACCAATTTTCCACAATATATATATATATATATATATATATGTGTGTTTGAACCAAATAAATTAAATTTATAATACATAGATTTTTCTTTATTAAACCTAATTATTTAATCTACTCTATCAAATATTAATAGAGATCACTAAGAAGAATCTAATAGAATCCTTCCTCCCAGTATATCCATGAGCTTCTTGAATGTCCCCATTCTTGAGAATTATTTTCTCCAAATCATAGTTTACATAAACCTTGGAATTAAAAATAAAGTGATAGATATAGTTTCTATATAATATCGAAAGAGAGAAAATTTGGATGAATTTCTATATATTGAATGTTGTATATTAATCTCATGGATTTTAACTCCTTATATAGTCTTTTAGGAAACTCCCAAAAGTTTTAATATTTCAAAAAAATCAAATCACCAATCAAAAAATTCTAGAAATGTATAAAACGTGAATGAAGACACAAAAATTTTGTATCATTCATCTAACTATGATGATGTACTTAACTCTTTAATCATTTCATATTCTATAATAAAAAATAATTAAAACATATATCTTGATGATGAAAAAAAATTATAGTTAATTTGGAATAATACAAAAAGATTGATCATTATCCTAATTAATATTTTCCATATGCCTTAAAATAATATGTGGTGACAATCACTATAATGTAGTATATAAATTATAACAATGGATGGTGTGGTTTATAAATCATTTTATGTCTTGATAATTATTATATATTTCTAACAATCTCTAACCTTTTATAAAACCTCATAGATTAAGATACCATTGAAACAGAAACTTTGCAGGACCATAGTTATGAAGTCTCAATTGATAAGTTCAAAGGCCTTCTTAATTTTCATCTTTTTTAATACTCTTGATTCTGTAAAATTTTCCAAATATGTTAATTCATATATAAAAAATTATATAGAATCCATATATCTTACTTACATTAACAAAACCAAACATGTTAGGATACAAAACATAATTAATTATAGTAGTGATACTGGTATAAAATATATTACTCATGAGCTTGTAAAAATAGATTCAAAGGCCGATGGGTTTGAAGGAGTTTAGATTGTCATAAATATTATAATTGATCATAATAACCCAAAATATAGATTTTAAAACATTCAGAAGTATGATTTTTTGGAGAAATATATGGAAAATGTTAACCAAATTAGAAAAAAAAATATACTACAATTGCAGAAATAAAATTTTGGTGAAGCCATCCAGGCCAGGGGAACTTTCTTGATTTATAGAAATGATAGTAGATCTAATATCCTACATGTATAGATTTTTGGTGACCATGATTTTATTATATTGATAAATATCTTTGAGGATAAAATTTTTGAATTCAGGTGATTTAAGAAAACCCTACTACTATAAAGATCTTTGTAGTATTTGAAAAAATGTTCACTAGTTTATCTCATTATATTAATGAAATCATCAATGTTATTCACATAAGTGAATTTATTCAATGCATTCCTACCCTTACGAATATTTTTCAAAAAATCAGTATCCATTTCCCCTTATTTAACCATTTAACTATAAAATTCTTGTTTAAAACTGATTCCTTCAAATCAATTTTCTCATTTCTCTCAGATGAAAACTCCACCTCCATGTTAAACTGTGGAAAATTAAACCCCTCATCCACTCTATTTTTTAAATTTTCCAATTCATTTTCCAAGATAATTATATCCCCATAAAAATAAGTGAATAATCTCTCAATTTTACCTTAGTATTCTTCAACTAAAAAATATAATAATAGAGATCATCATTATATTAATTTTTTCTCCAAACCTCATGAACAATGTTCCTATATTTCATATGTTTGGCCCATGAATTATTGAATCCAAAATGAAGGCCCCCTATCCTTTTTTGGGATAAATTTAGTAAGGATAAGATGATGATCTAATTTATTCTTTATAAGATTCCTTGATTGCATCTCCTCCCACTGAACCAAATCACCAAAATTGAAAAATATTTTAATAATATTGTTATTCGTAATAATATTCACTAATCACCAATACCAATATAATTTTTCCTCATATAGAGTTACCTCCACAAAATCATTACCATCAATGAAATCCTTAAAATCCCTATAGAAAATAGAAATACTAGGTTCACCTATTCTTTCAAGAGATCCTAAAATGAAATTAATGTCCCCAGTGAGCACTAATGACCACTATTTATCCTACTTAAGACTCCCAATTTCCTCCAAAAAACTGTTCTCCCCTATTAATTATAATTTTCATAGATGAATTAGAGGAGGATTCTACCTATATTTATATTGATAATAGTGGTAATCCTCTACCATGTTCTATGATCTATGGATTAGGTAGTAAACTATTTGTAGATGGGGTCCTAAAGAGTTTTCAACACTATACCAAGCTGATTAGTTCTAATAAATTCATATCCTAGAGAGATGAAATTAAAAAAAATTAACATTTTATGGCCAAAAATAAAAATCATCATGGGATTATGACTTATAATAAAACACTTAAGAGTGTTAGTAGTGGATATATTTACTAGGCCGACATAATTAAAATAAAGGATATTCATTTCTTTCCTCGTTTAGATTTTGGATTCATTCAACTTAGAGATGGATTTTAGAGTTGTTTAAACCCTTATTCATGCCCTTTTTCTATTGATTTATTTGAGGGAGAGGATTCCAACTCTGGTGCCTCTATAGAGACTCCTTGTTCTCTAACACCTTTATTGCTAAAAGCCACCATTTCTAGTTTATTTTATGCTTCTTATGATGTTTTCACCACTTGACTATTATCCTAGGCCATAAGATCTTATATACCATGAATCCCAAATATTTGTTATTAATATCTCTAAAATATGATATTCAACCACCCTTGAGGTTAGGGAGGCCCTTTTTCTGTTGTTGGTGAGTACTTCCTCCCAAACCAATTTTCCCCACTCTTTACAAACTGTTTACATATCCATGGCTAGTAAATCAATATTTCTGTTGGATTCTCCTTTCATTTCTAATTTACCAGAGAAATATCCCCTAAAAAAGCCTCCTCTACATAAATCTTAGTCTTTTTCATTCCGAATTATTTTTCATTATCATTTACGACATTCTGCTCTTTATCAAAGGTGGAAGGATGAAACATGTACAATATTCCCTAATGTTCCCTCTTGAGAATCTAGGACCTTTTTTAAATGGTCCTTAAAATTAATATCTATATAAACCTTACCAAACTCTAGCACTAATTTCCATATTCCTTAGATGTGCTAGTATTTTTATTTTATAAACTCTAGAACTACCTATAGTTAGAAATTTCATGACCAACCATATTTAATAATTTATAGAAAGAAGTAATGAACTCATATTCAAAATCAATATCAATCCCCCCATGTAAAATCAAATTGGATCATTTAGGATGAGTATTAATGATGTCCAAACAAATAAAATTCAGGTCATAACAATTTTGTATTCATTTAATGATGTTGTCATCCAGCTTGAGTAGATCCCTAATGCATTATGTTATATGATTCAACAATTGTGGGTGCTAGAACACATAGTTGAGTCCCTGAATCATCACCCAAATTTTCATATTTTCATGCCTTGGAATGTGATGGTTGAAATTAATATTTCATTTATAGATTCTAAAAATTCAAGTATTTATATTGAAAAATCATGAATCACAATATTTAGAACATTGAACCTATGATTGGAATACCAAATAGAAATAACCCTTTCCAATAGGGAATAGGATGCATACATCATAACCTAAGACATGGGAAATATTTATCTTTATCTCATCCACCTTAGATGGCTTTTTTTCAATGGTGAGCCTTCTAATGAGAGGTAACCTACAGGAATCAAGACACACCTCCAGGGAATTTTGACTCACCTTAATGCAAAACCTTTGATCATAATATCAAGAGATGAAAGGTTTATAAGAGGCATGGACCAAAGAGTCCCCATCATGACATGTTTTCTTAAATACCTCTACTAAATGGACCCCCTTATTAAAGGACATGTTGACTATCCCCTACAGCTACACTAGAATATTATAGTGCTCTGTAGTAATTATTAATAGATCAAGAAACAAAATTTCAAACTTTAAAACCAATAGAATCTCATGTATTGTGCTCCCTAATGGACTTTATTTTTTAATAACATGTGTATGGTTTATGGTTGACTCCCAACATGGGACCCTAACCAAGACCAGAGCGCACCACATTTTCCCCAACTATAACAACAATTATTCATTTTATAAAAATATTTAACAGATAATGTATGAACAAAAATATCTTATTTAGAATTCTATATGTTAAGTAAAATATTTTTAATAGAAGATTTTACTCTTTAAAAAACATCATTATTGTGTGGTGGAAATATTTTTACATATATGTTTCCAAATATTTTGGTTAAAATCTTTTATCTAGGATAGAAATAATTTCAACCCTTCTTTTCAAATCATTCTATAAAACTAGACCAAATCATATTCCATGTGTATTAAAATAATCATCCCATATTATTCATGAAAATATAGAATTTATAATAATTTATATCTTATATTATAAGAAAAAATGGGTTACTAAATACAAATATATTATAATTTCTAAATATACTCATGATTTAAAGTGGTCCAATTATTCCACCTTCTTATTGTAAAACCCCCTTTTCTTCACCGTATAAATGAATACTTAAAGATTAATCCAGAAATTATTCATAAATGATGACATCATATAAATATTTATGGAATTTTTATAATTTAAAATTTATATTAAATACCTTTAAGAATAAAATAATTTAATTCTATAATAATAATTCCTTATGAATACACTATAGAATGATTTATATAACCCTTTAGGTATTTTTGGTAATTCCTCCACTAAGGACCATGTTCTCCAAAATGGAAACACTTCCTCTCCATACTGATACATAATTCATGTTTCAATAAACTTGGATTACTATTAGTGTAACACCTAAATATTTTATAATATATATTTCTCTTTCACTAATTTTAAGTGTTCAATGGATTTCTTTTCACACAACACCAATCATAGATGAACCACAATATTCTATAGAAATATTATTATTAAATATGACTTTTGTCACATAACCATTGGATTTGAGGTTATGATTTGGAATAATTTAATTATGAAAAATATGTATAAATGGTTCCCCAATGATAAATAATTGATTAATTTTTCGGAAATAAGTGCCCAAATTGAAATGATTAGAATAAACTCATATGAGACCTAATTTTTGAAAGAGTTTTATTTTCTAAATATTACGAATTATTATCTATGTAAAATATATTCATCATTAATAATAAATGATTAAATATATTGATAATGTATATAAATATAATAATAATCATTCAAACATTAATTATTAATTAGTTAGAAATGAAGATAAAAAAATTTAAGGTAAAAAAATATTTTTTTTCAGAAAAACAGTTTTTATTATGCACAACATATTTTATCTTAATAAATCACTATTGATGAATTATAATAATTAAATGTGTATATAATTTATTCAATAAAATATGTTAACATGAATTTAATGTTTTTTACAAGTACTTTAATGAAAATATAATCATTTTCATTCTTAAAAATACATTTTCTCTAAAAATGTTTTTATGAAAACCTTAGAATTTATTTTTACCACGCCTAGGAATTTAATCTCATAAAATGGATTGAATTTTTTTTAATTAAATAATTATTATTTGGTAATAAATTCAACATAATTTTTATCTGTAATGAACAATTAACATGTTAAAAATATTGTTACCATAGTAAGGGTTAAAAGGGATAAAAAGTTGATTAACCTAAAAGATAAGGTTTAAATTGACCTAAAACACTTGATTAAATATCATTGGTTGATTGTATTTTGAATTTACCATTTTTATCTTAAAAACTATGCCAATTTTGAGATAATTGACTTGAGTAAGAGATGTATTTATTATAATGTTTTAAGTCTTTACAAGTTTACCACCCATCTCACATATAAAATTGTGCCTCTTCTTTTCACTTCTCTACACCACTAGAGAACTCTAGTTCATCCAAGAACTATCTAAATACCATCCAAAATTTAATCCTCGTAATCTAGAAGTATTTTTCTCACTCAAATATCATCCCAAGAAGGCTTAAGGTATAAGATAGAGGAAGACACCCATAGAAGAGGCAATTATCTTTACTGATCTATTTCGAGTTTATTTTGTACTTAATGTAATCCAAATAATAAATAACCATATTAACCTGATGAAATACGTATCTTTAATATACTTAAACAATTTTATGTTAATGGTATAACCAGTTTCTATCTCTTTTACGTCTAAATGGAAATAAAAACATCACTCATAGAAATGTATTTTACTTTTCCTCACCATATCTCATGGATAGTTGTATATTTGGATTTAAGGAATATATATGATGTTTATGACATAATTTTGGTTCTATATAGTTAAAATATTATTAAACATATTACTTTACCATGCGTTGGAAAATGAAAATATCTATTGCGCATATCTGAGGACTACTACATCTATGAAGCGATGTGTTTTGTTTTTCCTCTCTTCAATAAAATGGACGTTAATAGGGATATTATTAATGACTATATGTGATATTTATGATATTGTTATGACTATTAAAAGATATATTATTATTTATCTTTCTTTCTTTACATTCATTGGAAAATAAAAAACATCACTCGTGCATATGTAGGGACTATCATCTCCACAAAGACATGTCCTTCATTTTGTATCACTTTTTTATATGAATGGTAATAAAAGTGTATATAATTAATAAATATGGTATATGTGACATGATTAATATTCTAGAGATGATAAAACCCAGACAAGGATCAAGAACCAGAACTGTCAGACTGAAAAATTAATGTGAAACGGAATAATTAATACCAAAATAGTGATTTTAATGAATAATAATTAATAAATGGGAAATTAGTAATTATAAGGGTGCAATACACTGTAAAATAAGTATGAATATGGTTTGCATATAGATTTAAATTAAATTTAAATTTATTATACTAGATCTTGAGAATGTGTAGAAATAATTTCTGGACCAAAGGTATTATGTTAGAATATTATTTGTTTTCTAAATTTTTTAGGTTAAATTTACAATAAAACAAATTATATGATACTTATATTTTAAAACCCATAAATTTTCTTCTCTATGGGAAAAAGATCCTTTTGCAATGGGTTATTTGCAATGATTCATCCACCCACTGCAAATAGTCTATTGAGAGTATTTGTGATGGGATTCATATCAAGCTTCAAATAGTTGGTTATAAAATATTATTGTGATGAGAATATTTTCCAGTCGCAAATACCATTGGCGCCCGGTGAGTACCAAAATGTGGGAAGACTATTTGAAAAGGGAATGTATCCTCATCGCAAATAGTCTTCTGTCATTTTTGATATCTGTGACGGAAGTTTATTCCCATCGTAAATACTGTGTCGGCGGAAAAGTATTCATCATGTGACCCGTCACAAATACTTTTTGTGACCACCACTATAATTAATTATGGTGATCCTATTTGGGATAGGGTCCCATTACAAATATGTCTGACACAAATGATCTAACCTATATACCCCACCCCCCCCCCCAATTTTTTATTTCATACTTCTCTAAACTCCCCCTTCCTTCGCTACTCTCATTTTCTTCAGTTTAAACTTTTCAAATTTTTTAAGCCTACAAGGGAGTAACTTTCATGTTTTTCAACCGCTAATTCAATTTGAAGGTATTTATTTAAGAGTTTAATTTTTTAATAATTTATTTTATTTTATATTAGTGATAATTGTAATTTATTAATAGTAATTAAATTTATTTAGAATTATTTAGTTTTATTTTGCATTAAGTTTTTAGAAATATTTAATTTTAATTTCCAGTAATATTTTTAATTAAAATTAAATAGTTTAAATTTAAAACAATTTGTTTTAATTGTTAGTAATTACTAATAATTATATATAATTATTAATAACTAGGTGTAATTAGTAATAATTAGTGGTAATTGGTAATTTATAATTTGTGGTAAATAGTAAAAATTAGTAATAATTTGTTATAAACTAATAAAAATTAGAAATAATTAGTGTTAATTTGTAATAATTACTAAAAATTTATAATAATTAGTAATAATTAGTCATAATTAGTAACAATTAATAATAATTAGTAATAATTAGAAATAATTAGAAATAATTAGTTATAATTAGTAAAATGTTATAATTAGTTGTAATTGGTAATAATTGGATTTAATTACTAATATTTATTAATAATTAGTAGAAATCAATAATAATTAGAAATAATTTGTAATAATTTGTAATAATTTTTAATAATTTGTAATAATTAGTAATAATCAGTAATAAAAGGTAATAATTAGTAATAATTAGTTATAACTAGTAATAATAAGTTATAATTAGTAATAAATAGTTGTAATGAGTAAAAACTTATTATAATTAGTTGTAATTAGTAATAATTGGTTGTATTTACTAATAATTAGTAATAATTACTATAAATCAGTAATAATACGTAATAATTAGTAATCTTTAGTAATTAATATTAAAAAATAGTAATAATTAGTTATAACTAGTAAAAATTAGTAATAATAAGTAAAGATTTGTAAAAAATTGTAATAATTAATAAAAATTTCTAATAATTAGTGTAATAATTAGTAATATTTTTTATAAATTAATAAAAATGAATGAAATTAGAAATAATTTGTAATAATTAATTAAATTAATTCTAATTACTAAAAAATTGTTATAATTAGCTGTAATAATTAATAATTGGAAATAATTACTAATAATTAGTAATAATTAGTAAAAAATGGTACTAATTAGTAATAATCAGTAAAAATGAGTAAAAATAGTAAAAATTTGTTAAAATTAGTAATAATTAATTAAAAATTTGTAATAATTAGTAAAAAATTATAATGATTAGAAACAATTAGTAATAATTAGAAATAATTAGTAAAAATTAGTAGAAAAAGTAATATTTAGTAATAATCAGTAATAATTAGTTATATTTAGTTATAATTAGCAACAATTACTAATAATTGGTTTTAATTAGTAATAATTGGTCGTAATTAGTAATAATTAGTAATAATTAATAATAATTAGTAATAATTAATAATAAATATTAATAATTAGTTATAATGAATACTAATTAGTAAAAATTAGAAAAAAAATATAGTAAAAATTAGTAATGATTACTAAAAATTGGTACAAATTAGTGAAAAATTATAATAAATAGTTATAATTTATAGATTTTCTACTCTTTTTTGGGTCGTTTTATTCTTATATCAAATTATTCATAAAAAAATATTTATTTTATATTTTATATAGACATATGGAGTAAGAAAGTTGACAACAGTCTTTATTACATGATTGTGATTGGATAAATCATCATAATAATCCAAATGGTTCTACTATAAATCTTGTATGTATTGAAGGTATTGAAAATTTTTTATCATTTGCATCATCAAAACTAGAATTTGTTTCAGAAGGGACAATTAAGTTTCCATGAAGGAAACGTGATCTGATAAGGTTTAACACAGCTAAAAATGTTGGGGGAAATCTATTACATCTTCGCTTTTAAATAGATTTTTTTGTATCGACATGGTCGATACATTTCCATTAAATTTTCCAATAATGAGGTTTTAGATCCATCACTTTTTAAAAATTTAGTATGTTATGTTGTTGGTCTATCTTTCCAATAAACTAAAACTTCAGATGATATTGATTTAAATCCTGAGTTTGAAATATCCCAATTTTATGATTTGTTGAAGTATACTGAATAATCATTATATCCCGATTTCAAGATAAGAAAATTTGAAGCAGTTTCAAAATTTAGGGCTATAAAATCAGGAAATGGAACATCAAACATCTATTTTTATGAGATATTCTCTTTGGTTAAAAAATTATTACCTGAAGGAAATTTGTTTCTTATAAATTTCTTTGAGATAAGGAGGTTTATTTATAATTTTTTTCTTGGTTATCTGAAGATCCATGCATGTTAAAATGATTCCATCTAATTTTATGGTGAAAATGAATCATTAGTTGAACTACATGTGGACAATCAAGGTATAAAGAGGCTCAACTAGGGAAGTCTGGATTGATTCTTATAAAAAACTTGATTTATTTCTCACCTACACCTAGATTTTAGAATTTAATTATGTCTCAAAACACATCCATTGTTGTCATGGAACAAAACCAATATTTCAATTGATTAAATATTAAATCTTCCTGCTAATGGGAGTTCATAGGAAAATTTTGATTAGATACATTCATCTTTTCCTTGAGAAGCTCAAAAAGTGAAACTGGGTCTTTTTACTAGTGGTTTCTATCCATTTGTTTCTTATATTTTTCAATATTTTTAATGGCCCATCTTTAAAACTAAGTACAATTAACCTCATTGGATATAGATGAATGATAAATATATCTTTTTACCTTATTAATTCTAGGACATCCAAAAATTAATGTCAATATTTATTTGAAACCTTTGATTGATGAGTTATATTTATTATGGAGTAATGGTGTTAGTACTTATGATGTTGCTAAAAAAAATTCATAATGAAAGATGCACTGATGTGGATAATTAGTGACTTCTTGACATATAGCATTTATCAAGCTGAAGTACATATGGTCTAAAATCATGTCCATACTGTATGATAGAAAATAAATAATTTATGATTTTTAATAGAATAAAACCTTGTTTCTTCAACTTTTATCAAATGTTTCTTCCTACCGATCATCCTTTTCAGAGGAACAATGATCATTTCAAAAAAGATATAATTGAAAGAGATGAACCTCCAACAATGTTATGAGGAATTGAGTTAAAATCCATTATATCTTCATTACCTACCATTACCTTTAGACCGACTATAAAACAATAAAAAAAATATGGTTTTGGGAAATAACATAATTAGATGAAATGGAAAATAATTGGATATTTCATATTAGGCTGATTTGTTGGTCTGTCACATATTGATGTCATATATATTGAGAAAAACTATTTTTATAATATATTTTATACATTTTTTGACACACATGGAAATACCAAAGATAATGTGAAGGCGTAATTATATCTTGCCCAAATTTTTAGGCGACCTAAACTTAAAATGTTTGAAAATGACAGATCATAGAAGTTAATGAAGCCAAAAAAGGCCAATACAGTTTCCAAATAAAATAATTTATTATTTTATTTTGTGGATTGATGATTTTAGGATTCTAGATGGTTAGGTTTCCAGTTTATCTAGATGTATCAAAAATGGTTATATTATTATATTAAAAAGTCATTATTATCATGTTATAATGGAAATAATTATACTAACTGGATTTGTAGGTTTGTTTAATTCTATGATTTGGTATTCGCTAATAGAAATATCATATTTTTTATAAGACATTTTCGTAGAAAAAAACAATATGATTCACTAAGTAGACTGAAAGAAGTTTTTTTTAAAATTTTATGTTAATTGGAAAAAATATTCCCACTTAATCTCTTTGATTAAATAGAAAATTTTATATTACATTTTTTACATAAAGAAAAATTAAAAGGTTCAATAGATATCTATTGTATGTACCCATTCAAGAGATGCATAACAAAATTGAAGAAAATGTACCTAAAAAAACATCAGTTGAAGGATCAATTACAGAACCTTATTTGTATGAGGAAATTTCTTTCTCTTACTCAAATTATTTTCAATCAGAATATCCATAAAAAATAAACACAAGGGTTGTAATGAGTGAAATTTTGATATTGAATTAATAATCAGTTATCATTTTTTAATTACCCCAAACTTGGGTTTGGTGGAGTTCATGAATGATGGATTTCAGATGATTAACATCATAGGGATTATACATATGTTCTTCTCAACTATAAAGAAATGAAACCATTTGTACTATGAGTGACCCTATCTGTTATTATATTTTTTTAAGTAAATTAAAAATATTTTATTTGTACAATTTTTTATAATCATATCAAGAAAAATATTCCACAAATTACAATAGTTTCTCTTGAAGAACATTGGAAAAATAATATTTTCTATAGGTTTCAATAAATGGTAAAAGTAAATTATTCATGGATTAACATATAAAATAAATTTATTCCTTTTTATATAGATAATGTTTTTTTAAATTTTAAGTATGTAAAAATACTGATAAAATTGATAATATATTGTGTGTTCTAGGTAACGCACCTTCTAAAATGGTTAAATATTATAATGCATATGTGGTGAATGATTTTTTATTTCACACATATATATATAGAGAATCAAAAAAACAAATAATAGTGGTGTTTTCTAGAGAATATATCATCATAGAGAAAATGAAGTTTCATATTATGTCATGCTATAATAAATAATTGAAATGTGTTATCTCGGATAAAATTATGTAATGATGTTTAAATGAAATTGGTTTGATACTGATAGAGGCTTGTATTTTCATCTATGCCATGGAATCCTTGAAATTAAATTTAAATCCTTCTTATATTAAATGAACCATTTTTATTATCTTATCAAGCACATAAAATTTATTATGTGAATTATTATTCTATTTCAAGAGAGTTAAGTGACTACTGGAGCATAATAAAAATTAAATCTCATGAAAATCACTTTATCCCAAGTGAATGTGGTTCCACAAAAGTGCTT
Organism: Viscum album; assembly: GCA_963277665.1. NCBI lineage: Eukaryota > Viridiplantae > Streptophyta > Magnoliopsida > Santalales > Viscaceae > Viscum > Viscum album. Next base: position 1,403,969,432 of record OY728127.1, on the reverse strand, counting down.
GGAATTGAAATTTTTCAAGATTCTAATCCAAATCCATATTTTCCATGAAGATACATGAATATTTATGATGACACCCATAGTTATGGGTCGATAGTGAAGAATGAATTTTAAATATCAAGAGATGGTAAAGTTGAAACACTTATGGAAATTGATGATACTGAGAAGAAATATGAAGATTTTATCATTGTCATATAAGAAGATAAGGATTGAGATAAACATTGAAATAGTTTAATGTTGGTTATAATCATATATATTATATATTTATATATAATAAATGTTTTCAATTGTTTACTAACAACAGTCACTTCATGTTTCAGATGGCTGACGACCATTTTTCAAATATATTTCATGAGTTAGAGGAGGTTGCACTACCTGGTTATGATCCTGATGCTACATCATCTAACCCTCTAACTACTAGAATAACAAAGAAACTCATAGGGGTAGTGGCCTTGTGAGATTTATAAATCCAGACCTTATCCCTAAATGATACCCACACCTTGAGTTTTATCCACACATGTAGAGGTATGTTCTGTTGTGTATTTTAGTTAGTTTTTATTAATTTTCATTAATTTATTTATATACTAATTGTTTTATTTTTTTCATAGGTTTTTTCATATAACTATTGGTAACGTGAGTTCTATATTTCAGAATTATTTTTCTATAGCATGGGTGACATGGGATCAGATTCCCATTAATGTTTGACACCTTATGTTTGATCATTGGATAGTACATAAATAAATGATAGTTTTTTTGAAATTTATTTAATTAGTAACTTGATATTATTAAATATTTGTAGGTTTAATGGTATCCCCTAAATTATAGAACATAGGCCTCTATTTGGGAGGCATGGGATTTCTATATGTGTTATCACTACTGCCATCTTTTTCACAATCTAAAGAGGAAAGACATGCAGAAAGTGAGAGTCATAGAGTTTGATCAGTATTGTTTCCCCCACCGACAAGAGTACATCACTTCTCAGGTTTGGGATGGATTATGTTCATATTATATGGGAGCTACATTTCATAGGAGAGCATCATTATGTTGACAGAATCGAGGAAGGTATGAGGTGACACATCGAGCTAGTAGTCATCTATTTAGTATGCTTCGATAACATATGGAAAGTGATTTTTTATAATTTATATAACTTTAAATGTGGAATATTTATTTTATACTCATATAGGCAGTTTAACATCTCGATATTATGGAATTTGAAATTTATAACAAGATGTATAATGCTCTTATAAATGGAGAGATTACAGGGGTTCTCTGTTGGCATATTGTAGTAAGTATAATTTTTTTATTTTTAAAATAAACTGTAAAAAAATATTAACTATTTTAATTTTAAATTGAAATTGAAGAAGTAATATGAGGCCATGAATTCTTCAACATAGGATCAAAGTCAAACCAAGAATAAGGATCATACCACCAATACAGTATAATTTTAGGAAATAGTATAGATGTGTGTGGCTTAGTATGCCTTTGAGAAAGGCCAAGTTGTTGGTATCAGCTCCCAATTCACAACTGAAATTTATTATGGAACCACTACAATGTCAACACCCAGCTCATGGGAATGTCCTGGAGACTCATCATCACATGTTGCACAGTATGAGGAGTAGTTGTAAGCTCAGGGTGTGCTTATAGAGACCATGTGTAGGGAGCAGGAGGAGCTCTATAGACAGTAATAGCAGGAGCTGGAGCAGATGCATCAATGGAAGTAGTAGAAGAACTAGTAGATGATGAATTACATGTGATGTCTAACTCAAGGATTAGGGATGGAGTTTCGTCCTACACTTCCTCCATATGACCCAACTTCCCCTTAGTGATTTATGTATTTTTTATAAATATTTGAATTTAAATATGTTTTGTAATATGTTTACTAATTCTTATATTTATATTTCTATATAATGTTTATTTTATATTGCTTAAAATAATATTTTTATTATTTTTATTTTTATTTTTCTATTTTTTTTATTTTTTGTAATTTTCTTTTTTTATTATTTTTTATTTTCATTTTATTATTATTTTATTTTTTTACATTTTTTTTTATTTTTAATGTTATTTGCGATGGTAGGGTCCTCTTGTCCCAAATAACCTTTTAATATTTTTATATTATTCTCATCTCTTTTATACTTAAAATGATTTAGATTTTATTAATAAAATCCAACTGATTTTTTGGTGGGGAATCTCTCTCTTTAAAGACCATTTTCTTTAAAAAAATTAATAAAAGATTTCACCTGTACTTTATTTCTAAAAAATGTTCATTTTCAACACATTTTATATTCTTTAAAAATTATTAAAAAGAATATTTTCAATATTTTTTTATGACACGCTTTTTACTTTTTATAAGCATGGAAAGAGTGTTAATTTTTATTGTATATGGCATAGATTATTTTCTCATCTTCAAGTCCTTCCTTTATCTAGAATCTTCCATCAAAAGATTCAATGATTTTTTATATAAAGTCTTTTCCCATTTTTTTTGGAATTTTAGTTTCTAAAAGATACCAAAAGGAAGGGGTGATTTTCTCTATATTTTCAAAGGGTGTTTTAAATTATTTTATAAACTAGATTTTTCATCTATGTCAACACCATTTATGAATTTTTATGTTCCACAGGGGATATAATATTATGTTACCATTCACTTAATTTATCATTATTTCAAATGATGGTGATGTTTTATGGATGACTTTGGGGAACCCATTTCTTTACCATGTGTTAATTATGTATAATGAAATGATTACTGTATTTAAAATATTATGGAACACTTATATATGGTATTATTTATGTGATGGGTAGGAATATAATTATATATACCTCAAATTTATTGGGAAAATATTTATGTATCATGTGATAATATAAACTGAAATGGGGAGTCAACCCATTCAAGTAATTTAATATTTCTACTATGATAGTCTTGGAAGTTATCCTTGACCCAATAAATGAAGAGAATAGTGAGTAAATCCAATCTAGTATGGTAATATATCCACTATGATAGTATTTTTAGTGAAATTTGACTAATGAAATTATTTTTTCTTCTTATTTGTATTTTACTAACTTTTTTATGAATATAATATGCTATTCTGGGTCATGATTGAATAAGAATGATTTTTTATAACATCCCAGAGATTTTAAAAGAGAAACATCGTTTTAGATAGCATGTATGACATGTAACACCAATAATACAATATAATGTAACTCTAAAATACATTGTTATATAATTATTTTTAAATAAATTCAATCTCTTTGAAATCATGCAATGCATGTAACACCGAGTTTAAAGGAAATGCAATACTGTATTAAAATATTATTATTTAAATATAACCATAATAACCTAGTTACTAAGATTGAGGGAATGAATAGTAAAGAATAAATTATGGAAATTATTTGAAATATGAAAAAATAAAATAAATTCAATGGTTATCAATTGATTATAAATAAAATAAGAACTTTTTAAAAGAAGAAAGAAATATTTTCTGAAAAAACTATATTTTTCAAAAAAGAGGTCTAGTCACATATTTCTCACATAATTTAAAATAAATTTTTACCACTTTTAGAAATAATATTTTATTAAATAAAATTAATTCATTTAATAATCATGCCAAATTATCTTTGGGTTATTTTTTGGTATTTTTTTAACAAGATTAATTTTCTGATGAATAATGGAAAATACTGATTTTTAATTAAAACTACATTTTCTACTAAATTATTTATAATTATAAATTATAATTAAAATTTATTTAAAAATTAATTTAGTTTAATTATATTTCAATTTAACTAATTAAATTCATCTTAATTAATTTCATGCTGAATTTTTATATTAAAACATTTTGTACTTATGAGAATTTTCTCTTTGGAAAACCGCTCTTTCATCACATCTACTGTTTAATTTTAAATTCATTTATTCCACATCTGTAAATTGAATTTTGAAAAATATATTCAATTTTTAGGATAATAATAATATATATTACTTAATAATATCAACTTATTTTTTTACCATAATTAGTAGTGAAAATAATAAAAAATAATTATAATGGTTAAGGTAAAAATGGGTTTAACATGGATTAAACATAGAAGATAAGGGTTAAAATTACCTACCATCTTGTAAAACACCCATTTCATGGACATATAAAGACCCTTTAATCTCTGAGGTTCTATAATGACCCACGTTTTAGTCTTTTTGGATCATAAAATCATGGGGTATCACTTTATGTTTTCAAAAATTCCATGTTTGTCCTCTCCCACAATTATAAAATGCCACACACTCTCCTCCCTTATTCACTCTTCCAAAACAATTTTTTTAGAATATAACTTCCTAAATTCCTTCCTATTGGAATCCTCATGTATGAATCATGTTTTAGTGATCACAAATTTTATTAATAATCACAAATCTCATTAATGATCACAGATCTTATTTAACCTAGTTAAGCCCTATAAATTATATCCTATCATGTGTATTTATGTTTCAAGTTCTCTCATGATTTTTAATGGTTAAGCTCAATCCATTTCATGCATATTACTGATTAAGTCTGAATATTGTTATTTTCCTAAGTACAAGACACCGGGAATCCTGACATGGTAATCCAGACACAGTTAGCCAGACACCGTGAAGCCTGACACAGTAAGCCTGACACTGTGAGCAAGACACCATGAAGATCAGACACCGTGAACAAGACACTGTGAAGATCAGACACCGTGAACAAGACACCATGAAGACCAGACACCATGAATATCAGACACTGTGAACAAGAAACTGTGATACTCAGACCGTGACACTCATACACCGTGTGAAGGAGACACCGTTTTCATAACATATTGTGACACCGTTTCTTAAACTATTTTTTTGTCTTTAAATTTAATGTTTAACGGCCATATTTTGTACCTTTAATGCACTGACATAATTAATGTTTATTTGTAGACATAGTATGAGGTTAGAGGCATGAAACACATGGAACCTGTCAGCTAAAACACATGCAATCGAAGATAAAGAGTGAAGAGTGCCCAGCGACAATAGAGCGCGATACTGAACGAAATACAAGCGTGTGAGCACGACCACGAAGAACACTTTTGAAATATTTTTAAAGAAATAATTTTCACATGCAAGCAATCCGACTCTGATAAAGAAAATATGAAGTACGCTGGAATCTAGATAACATCTTCACATTGTCAAATATTGTGGAGAACACAAACTTAATCGCGACACTCTATTTTTCAAGACAAAAATCAGAGAAGGACTCAGAAGCATTTCTGCAAAATCGAATGAGTCCAGAGCTGCACTTCAAATCACTAGAGAAATATAAACTCATATCTACTCTATATTATTGATTATTTTTCTTACCTTTTGAGAATTGTGTGTACTATGTATATTCCACACACACACTAAATCCTGTGCTAAACCAAAGGATTTATAAATCCTTACACTAAACTCTCTATTTCTGTTTACCCACGACAACTGTGGAAGAGGTCCCTGTGTGACCGGGATAGTCTTTGTACTGTTGTTTACCCCGATCCAGGGTGTGGATCAAAGTTTATTTATATAAACTGCTTGGTGGAAGGTGATCACCAAGTGGAGTGGATTAGGTCTCGGTTTGAGACTGAACCACTTGTTTTATATCTGTTGTGCCATTTAAATTTAGTCTTCTCTATTTTAATTCATTATTGAATAATCCAGAAAACTCTAATTTTACTTTGATAGTTAGTATTGGAAAGAAGTTATAACTAATTTGTCTTAATAGGATAACTTTAAAAGTAATATTAATAATACATATTAAGATTACTGAGAATTAATCAATATTCTAAGAAGTTTTTTAAACAGTCAAACTCTTATAACAGTATAACCTTGATTAACTGGGATGTATCTAAATTTGGGGAAAACCAATTCTTTTAAAATAATATTTTTTGTAATAGAAATTTTTATAGTTACTCAATTCACCCCTCCCCTCTTGAGTGAACTAATCCGACCAACACTTCCTTAAATACCTCCATACATCCTATAAAAATATTTATATAATAAATCCAAACTATAAAAACATTATGTTAAACCTAAATAGGTTTCCCTAAGAAGTGGTAAAAAAATTAACTATGAATTTTCATTTTACCTATTAATCTATATACTTATAATATTATTAAGATATGATAATATAATATCACCATTATCCCATATATACTTAAGTTTTATTATGTTAATTAAATAACCTATATCCATATATACTTACATCAAATGAGAAACACAAATGTCGATCATGTGTACGAAAGACTGCCGACTCACGAACCAATGTAATTCATTTTCCATAAAAACATTTCAATGTTGGATATAATGATATATTTCACATATTAATATGATATTTATGATATTATTATACTTTTTTAATTATCATATCTCATAATCTTTCTTAATTTTCATTTTCTATGGGATAAGATAATGTTGATAGTGTGTACGGCGGACTCCCGTCTCACGAAACGGTGTGATTTGTTATTTTATTACGCTTTACATAGAAGGTATTAAAGTTAAAGTTAATAAATATATGTGAAATTTATGAAATAAAAATACTTATTTAAACATAATATCACATATAAATTCTTACCTTTCAATCCATTGTAAAATAATAATGTCGCTCGTGTGTACGCGTGGACTACTGCCTCCACGTAGTGATGTGAGTGTTTTTCATTTTATTTTTACAAAGATGGTAATAGGGATGTATTTGTTTAATATAAATGACATATATGACATAATAATTATTCTATAAAGATTAATAAATATTTATTTTCCTTTTGTTCTATCTATCGAGAAAAATGCAAACACTATTTATGCGTACGTACGACCTTCCATCTTCATGAACAGTGTAATCCATTTTTTTATCTATATCATTAATATATTACTATAAATACATATATAATTAATATATATTATATTCATAACTTGGATAAAATTGTGGATATGATGTAACCATTCTAAAATTAAAAATATAAATGTTACCCAACTCAAACATACATGAAAAACAAAAATAATTTTCACCCAAAACTGGGATTTTAACAAAGAATTATTAATAAATGGGAGATAAAAGTCAATAAGTAAACCATATGTGGTATGAGGTATATTTTTATGTTTATTTAATAATTTTATAAAAAACCTATATTTACTATACAATATTTTTAGACACATAAGATGGAATTCAAACCTATGGTAAGAGTTTCTCGTCTCACTTTTACTTCTATGAGACATATGTGATATTCCAAACTTATTTATTTTGTGTGTTGTATATATTTCCACTTTAATATGTTATATCATAAATATCTATATATTCATGGTATTAAAGTGTAATTTTATGTTATTTATGAAATGGGATGTACGATTCAGAAGTTACCAAAGTGGTATGAGTTTATTTCACAATATCATCATTATTATGGATTATATATGTTTAAGTATCCCTTGGGGGAATTTATTGGTATTTCTATAATAAAAATAATCTATTTTCATCTAATCAGGTTATTTATGGAATTTTCAATTATTATTTAAATTTTGACTCTCTTTGTAACTTAAAATTATTGATAATTTTTTATAAAAAAACACAAAATTATTTCTCATTTCAGCCAAAAATTCTTTTTCATCCAAATCCACGTTTTCTAAAAATGTTTTCAAAAATATTTTTATCTTTTTCCAAATTATTAGTTAAATAAATTTTTACCCATTTTTTATTTTAAAAAAAGTGTTTTTATGTTAATCATCATGTCATTTTCAAAATAAGGCTCATATGACTTTAATAAAAAATGTAAAAAAACAATCTTTGCTTTAATGAGTAATACATGAACGAACTTTTCATCTATTATGAACACTCAATTTTTTAAAGAAAATTTTACAACTTTTCAATGTTTATTTTCAAGTAAAATTAAATTTCAAATTATTTTTTGAATTTTTTGTTTTAAAAGTATTTTCAAACTGAAAAGGTTATTTTTCTCAAAAAAATTAATCACATTTTTATGGTATTTATATTCATAAAATTCTTAAACCCTTTATTGTACTTATGGTCCACTAAGTTTATGTTGTATTGATATAATCCTTATTAATAACTTGGATGTTTTATGATTATTTTTACTGGATGTAAAATTTTATTTCCATTCATCTAATTACACTAGATGGTTTATGATTATGATTAGTTTATTGGGGTAAGTATTAAAATTTCATATGATAATTTTTTAATAAGAAGTTGCATATTGATTATGATTTAACCCTTTCATATAAGGAATGAATTGGAATTATTAGGTGATTGTTTGGGCTCAATTTTAGATATCCCCTCGATGTATCGACAGGTCTCATGGGATAAATCAATTTTCCAAATTATATAGGTTTGTAGCCACAAATTTAAACCATATTATAAAAGTTATTGACAGTTTCTGATTTTCTAAATTATATATTATATAATTATGAGGTTATTTATTGATTTAAAAGGGATTATTTTATTATTTATAATATCCATGGATCATTTTAAATCTAATGTTCATATTTATATATATTTATTTGATCATTGTTTATTTATACCATATTATGATCAATTTATTAATTAAATGGAATGTGTTTCAGTTATTTATCTTTCCATATTTATTATGCTAGTTTATTTATGATAGATTCTATTTTATTCTTACCCTTATTGAGAATCTCATATCACCAATTTATTATGTTTTATTTTCCCCAAGATACTAGGATGTGTTTTGTGATTGATATGTAGGGATACATATGAGAAATAATAGTGTCCTCAAATAAAACACTTTTTATATTTTATGTTTTCAATTTTAATTTGAATTTAAAGTATGTATATTGTTTAACAAGACTACTAAACTATTTTTACTTTTAGGATGTGGTTCCTTGTATCTTATACTAGTGTGATAAATTATACACCAACTATGAGTTACAGGAGTCGGGGTCGTTACAGTTGGTATTATGGTATGTTTATTAAAAACATTGGGAACAACATTAAATAAAATATAGATTAGAAAATATAAACCTATGATATAATTTGATTATAAGTATATAAGGATTTCCTAAAGTTTTTTTATGTAAGAGATTATATGCTTTTAGAAACTATATATCTCTATATGGATACTCCAAGTGGATGTGGTTCTATCATAGATATGCCTAAGGATAATAACTCCAAAAGGGAACATTAGTCTTAACCCGATCATCACCTGCTGAACGAAAATAGGTTTTTATATTCACCTAGTTTTATACTCCCAGGGATAATTTTAAGATAATTCACATTTTATTTTAAAACCATTAGGAAGAATTTTAAAATATTTTAAATATTTGGAAAGATTCTAAAAGAATTTTTTTTATGATTATGGAATTATTAATGCATGAATTTTTCATTTCATGTTTGGAATTTCACTAGTATTGTGATTTTAATTTATGTTTCATAATGTTGTGACGTAGTTTAGTGTATGTCATTGTTTATAAATGGTGTCTAATGGAAAAAAATAGAATTGTATCAATGCACATACTACATGTAGGTATTTTCCTCCTAGAAAAGATAATGAAGATTTATATGGAGATACAGCTAGAGATGATCAAATTATAACCACATTGGGGTACCTGGCGTAGGTTATGAGAAATAACATTTCTCATATGGAGTAGCTTATTGATCCACTATTTATTGTAACAATGATAAACCACTTCAATCATTATAATCCTCTATCAATAAATGGTACTAAAAGTACATTTGTAGATGATCAATTGATAAGTTCCTTCGATAATATATTTCATTCTTTGAGAAGTGTTTAAAGGGTGAAAGTTTTCTTAGTAGTTTACCATCTTTCGGAAGATTTTTATCAATGGTGTTCATTGATTCAAAACACTAAAGATGAATAAGAAATATCGAAAAAATTATAAGGATTCTAAGGTACTCTTCTTGGAAAATTATTTCCCCCATGATAAATGAGAGAATATTAAGATAAAATTAATAAATATAAGAAGAAATAAAAAATAAAATTTTGATAAGTATAAAACCAAATTTACAAGGATAAAAATTCATTCTATAGACTATATATATAATCCAAGGAGTAATATTTACAATTTCATTTATGGTCTTCAACCAATTATTTGATGTGAAATAGTCTCCCAAACATTCTCATCATATGAGGAAAAAGTATCATTGTTGTCAATACAGAGAAATATTCTTCATGTCTTATGTGTTATAATGGAAGAAAGAGAAGAATAGGATGGAATATAAAAAAGATAAATGGATTAATGGAAACAAGGATCTCCCTCCTGTTATAATTGTGGAAAAAACACCTTATTACTTTCTGGAAGGGAATAGAAGTTTTCTAAAAGTGTGGAGATAAAGGATTCCATGATCATGATTTGAATGGAAATAAAGAAGTTTCCAATGTCAAATTCTTTATCTATAAGTAGATGGGGCACTATGAAAATGAATTTTCCAAGTATCAATGTAATATACCTCAGAAGAATCTAAGTGTTAAAGTTCATGATTATGATATTGATACAAATGAAGTTGAATTATTAATGTCATTTAATTTGGATTGAGGAAATATATTGTAGAAGTATTTTACCTGTGATTTTATCATTATAATAATCATGAAATGTATAAATATTGTACAGTAGTACTATTTATTAAAGGATTTGGAATAATATGTTGAAGGTACTGATGACCATAAAAAGTGATTTATTAAAAAGTTAAACCCCTTAGAAAACACATGATTAAGGTAGTATAACCTTTAATATTTTCCTTATGTTTACATAATAATGATAAATATATATTTATGAGATAGTATCAGTGACATTAAAATCGGTTAGTTATTTGATGGTTTATATTATCGTTGTTGTATTTTACTACAAGTTTTGGATTTACGGAATATATTCGAAAAATTGAGATTTTATTTTTGGAAGTATGAATTTTTTTCATTATGTTTTTATGGTTATAAAGGTATTCATATATTTTTAATGTGACATTAAGATAAACTTTGTATTTTTTTTAGGGAATATAATGTTCATTTAGTGAACTCCCTTATAAATTTTTTGGACTTTTAATTTGGTTAGACACATTTTGGATGAGTCTTATGGTTAATTATTTATAGAATGGATTAAATTTAACTTTGGTTTTTATTAGATAACTTTTGGTAGCCATTTTGTTCTTGGAAAATATATAAAAAAAGTGATATGGTCTTTCAATATTTTATTGAGATAAATATGTGTTTAAATTCTTCCAGATATTCATTTATTTGGGTAAGAGAAGAAGTAAGAATTTATCAAATCACAAAAAAGGATGAAATTTTATGTATGTTTTCAGGTTTTATCTATCATAATGTTAACAAAATATATCATGTAACATCCCACCCCAAATTCCACTCACTGATGCTCTAAGACGGTGGTCACATGACCTCAAGAACGCCTCTCTGAACACTAGAGGATACAAACTAGCAGAGAGGTCCTATGATGTGTTTGTGGGGAGACTATTTTCAAATTTATTAGAGAATAGCATAGAAATATATATATTAGAAACAACATAAGAAAATAAAATATTCAGATAGCAATGGAAACCAAAACCATAAACCTGAGAAATAATAAAGTAAGGTAGTGGAATCTAAATAAATAAACAGAACCAATTATTGATGATAGTATGTCATATGTATTTAAAAATTGACATAGTAATGGGTAGGGGATACAAGAATATTCAACATGCTGAAAAAAGTACAAAATCCAAAAATGTATACAACTAAAATCTATAGTATACACTCAGTCCTCTGCTCTCAAATCCATCATAGAAAGGTAAATCAAACATTGAAATCTAGCTACTTACCTTTTACCATACCTGGAACCGTAAAGTATACTCAGGTACTAAAGGAGACAAGGTACGGTGTGAGATAAAATATCAATAGGATTAAACCCACAGTGTTTATGCCTTTCCACTTTGAACAATAATGAATAAGAAGTGAGCCTTAAAATTTTAAATTCAAAAAAAATTAAATAAATAAAAACATTATAATAGGTTCCACTTGGAGACTCATCTAATCTATTTGCTTTGTCTAAAGCTGATTTTTTTTGAACAAAGAGATACTAAAATGAAAAGTTGAGTAAGGTAAGGTTCCATAGGCTGGATTTTTTCCATACTTATGATTGTTCTTGGAGGACATGTCCCAATATTCTTTAAACTAATTGACCAAATTCTCATTTTAAAACATTTATTTACTTTGTAAATAATTTAAAAACCTCTTTTTAATTTATAAAAAGTCACCCATATCCCTTCCTTAGAAATCCTAGGAGACATTCTAAGTATCACTTAAGAGGATCGGTATAAGTCCAATGCTAAGGATTCCGTCTATGGTGACCCAAGTATGATGTCCTAAGTATCACCCTTGCATGATATGATAATTACCAAGTCTAACAGACCTCTGAGTCTATACCTAGTATCACACATAGGTTCTTAAGTTTTTTTCATTTCATCTCACAACCAATCATGTCATTGAGTCCGTCCAAGGGGTCTCCCCTAGGGAACTGGTATCACTCATCTTAAGTTATAAATAGATAACGCATGGCAAGCCCATCTCATCCATAGTTGATGTCACACCTAATGTGTTTATAAAGAATTAAAAAAATATAACTAATGCATGAGAGTCTATCCAAGGGGTCCTTAAGTTTGGACCCCTTGAAACACCCTCAACGCAAATTATATAGTAGTTAGCCAAGCAATGAATACATATATAGCATGTCTAATAAGAGTCTATTTCATTTAAAATCAATCGATTAGTTCATATTTGTCCTATTGGTCAATGAATTTCATTGGGAATATTGTATTTAAGCAACAAGGAACAAGGAATAAGCACTTGGCCTCTTTAATTCAAGTTCAAACATTTCATATAAGGCATGGGTAGAGAGATTAATGTATGGATCCTTATCCAATTCAAACTAATAAATCTATTTGATGTTTTATCCATGTAATGACACACCCAAGGATATTAAACCAATTTTAATAAAATGGGAAATTAGTCCATAATAGTATGAAACACCAATTGGGGTGGTCCATGTCAAAGAAATCAACCTCATATGTGATTTTCTAGTTTTTAGAACCTTAATACACAAGAAAAACCACTTAGGACAATTTAATTAACATTTTGCGGGCATCACCGGAATGGTCCGGTGAGTGGAACAATACAATAATATATTAAAAACAAAAAAACAATGGAAAATGGAATGACCACCTATTTTGTCCTCGTAGAGCTTCTCTCATCTAGTATCAACTTTTGAGTCGAGCAAGGTTGGAAGAAATCAATGAAACCATAAAATTCCCTAAAAATTGGAGAAATGATCTTACACCCAAATAGTGAAGTGGATTGAATAAAGAACTTAAAATAGATTATAGATGATTTTAGATCATACCTCTAGCTTTCTGTAGGATTTGTTGATGTACAAATCAAAGATTGAATGGAGGAGTGGTGTGAATTCCTAGCTTGATGGAGGAGAAGGGTTTATTATGGGAGGAGGAGGACCCAGCCACTGGAAATGATATGGAGAGGAAGAGAGAAAGTATTGAATCATTTAAGTGGTAAATTATGTTAATTTCACACTTTTTTATATTTTTCATGGTCTAGCAGCATGGTTTGGCCAAATCATGTGCCAACCATGAGTGATTAACTACTATAAGGGACACAATGCATTGTGTTCTAGACTATTTGACTAATCGTGTGAAAACCATGCAAAAACTCTCTATAAAGGATTTCAAATAGCTTGTATGTCCATGCACCTTGAGTCTCAAGATTGTAAAAAAACTGTATGGGCCAGTATACATCTTATTTTCAGAGGATCTGGCTTTGAACAAGCCTCGAGCACCCCCAATATCTTCTTAAACCTTTTAGGCATCAAATTTAGGGTTATTTAAAATAATTAAAAGAAAAAAGTAACAATCTTTACCTTTGAGAATAGATTCTATGTTACAACCTCCCCTTATTGAGACAACGCATCCCTGATTTTCCCTTCTAAATCTAATAAAATGTCTCCTGAGAAGAGTTCCAATCACTTTGCACATCCATTGGATTCCTGATCCCAGGTCTGATAATGTGCACATCATTATTTCCATAACACTTAGACCAAAGAAACTGACCTACTTTAGAGAGGCTTTATGATCTGATCAATGATATGAATTGAATGTTTGTCCAGGGACACATCTTCTTCCAGATTGATATTTTTAAGGTAAAATGAATGAGACGTGTCATAATGATACTATTGAAGATGAGATATACGGGAGACATTGTGAAAGGCATGGTACCTCTAAGGTAATAGTAAAAAATAGGCTACTATACCAACCCTATCCACTATTTCAAAATTCTTGATATATTGAGGAGAAAACTTTCCTTACCTCCTAATTTTTCTCTGACCCAATCTAGGTGATACATGTAGAAAGATCTGATGTCCCACCCTGAACTCAAGAGGTTTACGATAATTAGCGGTATAAGAATTTTTCCTGCACTGAGTTATAGCCATATTCTTCTAAATTATTTGTAACTTATCTAAAGTCTCCTAAATAAGAAAAGAAACCAGTAGATTTTCTTAATCTTCCTCTATCTAGAAAAGAGGTGAATGAAATGTTCTACCATAGAGAGCCTCATACAAATCCTCCTAAATCATTTACAAAAAATTGTTATTGTAGGAAAACTCGACCATAGAAGTATTATTTTCCTAAGAACCTCCAAAATAAAGGATATAGGCATGTATCATTTCTAATAACACCCATAGGGTCCTCTTAGACTACCCATTGGTCTGATTATTATATTAAATACTCAAGAGAATCTATGAACCCAGTTCTTTCTACAACCCTTTACCGAACCATGAAGTTAAGTGGGTGTATCGATCTGAAATGATAGAATGGGGAACATCATGAATTCTCACCATCTCTCGAATGTATAACCTTCCTAACTCATAAACATATATGGAATCCCGAACAGGTAGGAAGTTCATAGCCTTGGTCAACCTATCTATGATCACCCATACTATATTGCTACCTCAAGGTGATATTGATAAGACTGTCATGAAATCCATGACGTCATCGTTCCATTTCCACTTAGGAATGTAAAGAGGTTGTATAAGTTCAATAGGTCACTGGTTCTCTACCCTCACTTACTGATAGGTGGAGCACCATGTAATAAATCCTGATATCTACCTCTTAATACTTGGCCACCAATACTGACAAAGGGTGTATTTGTACATATTGGTAGTCCCAAGATGTACTTTCCACACAGAGTCTTGTGATTACCTCATAAATTATTCTTGTATATTATAATTCACCCATACTTGGACCCAGAAGAGTGCGGTCTCACTATCATCAACAACCCAACAAAGAGGTGGGTTATATCCTATGATTCTCTCCCTTAGAATGAGACCTTATGAATCTAATAATTTCTTCATTTGAACTTGTTCCAAAAGAGATGATGTCCCTACTATAGATTCTAGAACTGGTTTCTTGTGTTCTTCCTAAACCTCTAGGCACATCTTAGAGAACAAATCCATCAATTTCCTTTCACTACTATTCTCCTTGATGACTTGAATCTAATCCATCCAACTCAAGTAATTTTACACTACATTACCCATTCTAGGTGTGTATGCTAACTTAAAGTTGAACAACTTCAAGTATTCCACCCACCTACACTACCTTAGATTTATTTCATACTAAGTGGATATGCATTTGAGAATTTTATAGTCCATTTAAAAGAATAACCACTCACAAAAAAAGTAGTGCCTCCAACCACAAAGAGCATGAACCATGGATGCAATATCAAAGTAGTAATTTGGATAGTTCCTCTCATAAGGTCTCAAGTGGTAGGATCCATTTTCTATGACTCGATCACCTTGTATCATAAATATACCCAAACTGATTCTTGAAGCATCACAGTGAATAGTATACCTTCTACCTAACTCATGAAGAATCATAATTGGAGATGAATTGAATTTTCCCTTTAACTCATGAAAAGCTATATCGCAGGCCTCAGTCTAGTCGAATTTCACACCTTTCTTGGTCGGTCCCATAAGTGGTGATTCTAGGTGTGAGAAGTCCTAGATGAATCACCTGTAATAACCATCCATCCCCAAGAATTATTGTATGTAAAATAACATGGGGAGATCCTTGGAAAACATAGTGATCATCATATTTGGGTTAACTGATATGCCTTCCTTGGATATGATATGACCTAATAAGTAAACCTCATTGATCCCAAAGTGGCATTTACTAAGATTCGCATATAGCTGGTGGTCTCTCAGTGTATTCATCATGATATCAAGATGAATGTAATGGTCATGTCTAGAGAAAAAATATACTAATATGTAATCTATAAAGACTAAAAAAATTAATCAATAAATGGGTGGAAAACCTAATTCATTAGATCCATAAATATTGATGGTGAGTTATCCAGACAGAATGGAATAACTAGATACTTGTACAATCCATACCTTCTCTAAAACACTATAAATGGTATGTATGATGGCCTGACATGAACTTGATGGAATCCCATCCTCAAATCGATCTTCGATAAAATAGTCACTCCTCATATCTGGTTGAAGAGGTTGTTTATCTAAGGAAAAAGATATTGTTTCTTAACCAAAACCTTATTCAACTTTTCGAAATCCATGCATAATCAAAAGTTACCAACTGCATTCTTGGTGAAAAGGGTCGGTGAACCACATGGTGATGTTATGGGATGAATAAAACACTTATACTATAAGTATTCAAGGTGCTTATTGAGTTATTAGAGCTCTATGGGTGTCATCAAATAGGGAGTAATGGACACTGGTGGCACACTTGGAACAAGATTGATAGTGAACTAAACATTCCTCTATAGAGGTAAGATGTAGAAATCATCTGGGAATACATCCCTGAAATGATCCACAATAGGAGTTAATTATACCAAAATCCTTCCTTGGTCACTCATAAAGAGACTATTCAACTAGGTTGCAATCCCGCCTAATCTAGTATGCTTGATTCTAGATCTATTGGCCTGAATAACCCATTCTCCCTTATAGATATATGTTTTTCCCTAGATTCATGTGAAATACACTCAACAGTGATAGCAATACACATGGCCTTGATAAGGTACAAGTAAGTCTATACTGAGAATGATGTCGAAGAAAGTCATCTTGAGGATGAATAAACTCCATAGAAAATGATCATTTATATCTCAAGGGGCACTCATTTTAATGGATTATACCCTTATCCTAAACTAAAAATGGAATTTATAAGGTCATAACACCATTATAGTATTTGATTACTAATCCTAGACTCCCCATGGTTGTAGTAAATAGAAAGGAATATGATTCACCTACATCGAATAAGGCATATACTAAAGTGGAGGCTACCAGAATAATACCCCTAACCATAGATAGACTTGGACTATACTCATTTGGAATAGGCTAAAAATTATTGATATGTCATAAACTACATCCCTGAGATGCTACCTAAGCAACCTGATCAGGTCCACTCTACTGATGATGGAACTCTGAATCCTAACCACCTCAATCACGACCACATTCTTGGCCTAAATAGCCTATCGAAAAATAGATTCATGTCTGATGAGGTTTCACTGACCCTCCACATGATGGTGGTGATGGTGCAGTACCCCACTCACTTGGAACTGAAATAAAGGATCGGCAGAAGCTCTGTAGGTGACTCATCCTGTCGCAAGTTCGACACTTGATTTGGTTCCTCATACAATGGGGATTTTATTGACCTGGACTACCACACCTGTGACACACTACAATGATATCGGTGAATTCCTCTTAGAATTTACTGCCCTTGTATGTACCCTCAAAGCATTTCTTCTTTCTACTGGATAAAACACAACTGGTCTTCTTAGAATTTTCACTTCCCTTCTTCACGTCACCTGATTCCTTCAAGTTTCACTCAGTGAGGAGGGCCTAGTTCACTATCTCAAAAATAGTGGTTATTTGAAATATGTTAACATGGTATAGTATGGAAGAATATAGTCTATCCCAGAAGATCCTCACAATAGTTAACTCATCACTAGTCAAGATCGGTGTAAAACGCTACAATTCAGTGTAGTGTGATAAATATTCCATCACTAACATGTTACCCTAATTCAAGTGCATGAATTCCAAAAAAATATTTGTTCTCAATTTCTGAGTGGAGAAGTAGTAAAAATTCTTATTGGATGTTTGCTGATACCATCCCCTGGTGTTGACTATACTATTTCAGAACATCCCACCAATGCTTGGAATAATCTCATGTCATATATGTCACAATCTAGACCCTCCACTTTGGAGGCATCTCAATATGATCAATGATTAACCCCATAGACTCTAACCAAAATTTAGTATCCTGAGTTCCTCCATCCATTGAAAAGGTGGGTGCATACTAGTGCTAGATTTCTCTGCTCAACTATACCATAGAAGGGGAAACTCAAGATTCACCCTAAATTGATTGCATAAAGCATAGAAAGCTATCATGAAATTAAAAATTTTCACCCATTGTATGTTATATATTAGGTGCATCATGTGTCACTATAGAAGGTATCATTGCTGGCTCAAGGACCACCACCTCTAAAGTATGATCATCTACACTTTCCTCATGTAAAACACTAGGTATTCTTGGTTTCATAGCTCTAAAATTTCCAATAACATGCATAAAACAAGATTATAATAGATGGAGGAAGTTGTAAAGAGGGAAAATCACAAATCTATCCTACAAAATAAACACACCCCTTTACCTACTCCTAGAGTATGGTATGTGTTAGAGGAATGAGAAACATAAGGATCAAAGGATACATGGCCTACAGCCCACGACTAAGGTCAGGTTAGGCTAAGGTCTCATATACAAGGTAGTCATTCCTTTTAAATATACATATTAATTTTATCATCTTTAATTTTATTCTTATTAATTGGTTTTTAGAAAAATAATCTAGTTAATTACATCACCAGTTCAAGTTCATAATGGCTCACACAAATTATAAATTACAATTGGCACATCAACTAATTGCATAATAACCTTTGCACCAAACAACAGGTATAAAAATCCATAGATATGGTTTGATGAGATGATATATCATTGTAACTCACCAATAAAAGCAACTAATATAGAATTATTGGTAAATTGAAACAATTATTCCATCATATATTTATAGCACACTGCAAAACATAACTAACAAGGCATATACAACAAAACAAATACATGTAGAAAAGTATGTATGGCATGACATAATGCAAGGAAATTTAAGTCTTATTATGCCTAAAATGATGCATGACTCTAATATAACCTCATATCATTGGAATGAAATTATAAATTCTCTGTCAAGGTAATAATAATGAAAACAAAGTGCATCACTATATGGTGAAATTCAAGAAACTATAGCAATGAATGTAATAATAGTTTTTAACCATACAAGGTAATTTGGGATTCCCCTATATGTGGGGAATCCTCTCCTAGGTATAGGCTCATATCCAAATTCTCATGTCCCAGTCTATTTTTTAATCCCAAACAATAATAAAAAATGAAAAATCCTCTCATACCACTTTGTTGCATCCCACCCTAGATTCCACTCACTGATTATTTGAGACGGTTGGCCACAATATCTCATTCAATCCTTGAATTATAGAGTCATTTGACTATAAGAAAGTGCCTAAAATGTTTCCATGGGGAAACTATAACCATATTGATCAAATAAAATCCCAAAAATAGATATATAAGAAACATCAGAAGAAATGAAAATACCCAAATAGTAGTAGAAACCAAAAACATAAACATTCAAGATAATGAAATGCAGTACTTGAAGAGGAATAAATAAATAGAATAAATTGTTGATTATATTATTTAATATTTATATAAAAAATTTACTATCCAATGGGCATGGGATACAAAAATATAAAATGTGGAGAAAATTTTAAAAAATCAAAAAAAAACACCAATTGATAGCATCTCAAGAATTGGTTGGTCCCTGTACTCCCAAATCCATCCTATAAAGGTAAATCAAGCATTGGAAGCTGGTTTCTTCCCTTTTTCTATATCTGAAACCATAAAGTATACTTGGGTACCAGAGGAGCTATTACAGGGTGTGAGATACAATATCAGTAGTTCAACACCCATGGTGTCTAGAAATATTAATTTGATGAAATAATATATAATCATTGAGCCTTGATAATTTAAATTTAAGAAAAATTAAATAAATATACACTTTTCACTATGTTACACTTGAAGACCCATATAATATACCTTCTTTGGCCTAAGGCAGTGTGTTTGAACGGAGAGATCCTAAAATGGTAATGTGAGTAAGGTAAGTTTCTATATCTTGGAATGTTCCCAAGATCGTGATTGGAAATGGAGGACAAATCCCTATGTTCTTTAAAATAATTGACTAAACTCTAATTTGAAGACATATATTTACATTGGAAATAATTTAAAACTCTATTATTAATTTATAAGTAGTCACCCATGGCCCACCCTTCGAAATCCTAAGATACTTTCCATGTATCACTCGAGGGGATTGCTATAAGTCAAATTCCAAGAAGTATAACCAAGGTGACCCAAAGTATGAAGTCTCAAGTATCACTCTAGAATTACATGAAAATAGTCAAGTCTAATAGACCTCCAAGTCCATACCTAGTATCGTACATAGGGGCCTAAGTATTGGTCATGGAATAGTACAACTAATCATGTCGTCAGTATCGTCTAATTGGTCTCCCCTATGGAATTGGTATCACTCTTCTGGTGGTATAAATAGATTATTCATGGAGATATCATCTCATTCCTACATGATGTCATCACAAGAATGTTTACAAATCATTAAAAAAAGATAACTAAGGCATGAAAGTTTATCCAAAGGGTCCTTAATTCAGAACCCCTTGTATCACCCTCAACACAAAGACTACAGTATCTAAACAAGCAATGAATATGTATATAGAATGTCTAATAAGATTCCATTTAATTTATAATAAATATATTAGTTCATACATGGCCCATTGGTCAATTCAAGTCATTGGAAATGTTGAATTTAATCCACATGTACAAGGTAGAAACACTTGGAATCTTCAATCCAAGTTCAAACATTTCATATAAGTCATGGGTAAGGGGATTATCATATAGAACCTTATAAAATTCAAACTAAGTAATCAATTTTAGGTTTTATCCATGTAATGAAACACCTAAGGTCATTAAACCAATTTTATGTAAATGTATAATTATTACATAAGGGTAGGACACACCCATTATGGTGGTCTGAGTCAGGAAAAAGAAACTCAGTGGTGATTCTCTACTTTTTAGAATCGTAATACACGTGTGAAACCACCTAGAACAATTCAATTAAAATTTTGTAGGCATCTTCTGAATGGTATGTCAAGTGAAACAATTACATAATTATGAAATACAATAAAATGATGGAAAAAGGAAATGACCACTTACCTTATCCTTATAGAGTTTCCCTCATCTAGTATCAACATTTCATTTGAGCTTGGTTAGAAGAAATCAACGAAATATTAAAATTCCCTAAAGATGAGTAAAATTAACTTTCACTAAAATAGAATATTGGATGGGATTAATAACTTGAAATATATTAGATAGGATTTGAGATCGTACCTCTACCTTTTAGTAAGATCTGATGGCAGATGAATCTGAGTTTTAACAGAAGATTGGTATGAATTCCCAGCATGGGGGAGGAGAAGGGTTTCTTACTAGAGGAGTAGCACCTAGGAACTGGAAATGCGAGGGGGAGGAGAGAAAGGATTAAATCAATTAAGATGGTATTAAGGTAATTTCACCCATTTTTACACTTTTCACGATTTGGCCACACAGTTTGTAAAAACCATGCACCAAATGTGAAACATTCACTACTATAATGGAAACATCATATGGTTTTCCACACGTTTCTACTAACCATGTGAAAATCATGCAAAATATCTCCCTCAAGGATTTTAAATAGCTAACATAGTTGTGTACACTGTTTTTCTCAGTTACAGACAAACCATGCAACCCAGCCTTCTTCTTTTTTTTGAGGTTACATCTAAAAATGAGCACTAGATTCCCCCAAAACCTTATTGAACCTTTTATGTGTCAAATTTAGTTCTATTTAAATGAATTATAACCAAAAAAATTGGTTCGTAATTTTGATAAAATATGAGACGTTACACCTCAATATCAGGAAAAAGATATTGAGACAAAAATGTTGTCATATTAATTTCATTTTAATAAATCAATATTATTTTAACTCATCACATATTTAATGTTTTTTAGTGTTTAATATTCTCATGAACCTGTTCTATATCCCTTTTGATTAATCCTTGGGTGTTATTGTTCTCTTCCACATCCACGTTTTCATTTCTCACCAATGTTCTCCTAATTGGAAACCTAGTAATGTGTTATTCTATATGAAAATTATAATTCTATTTATCTATTATTAATAGGATGTTTTATTAACCCATTTTATGATGTGGGCTTCTGAAAAAAGAATTTTCAAATATCAAACCCTTTCTTATAGGGATCAAGACTAAATTATGATGACATAGTTTATATAAGTTGGTAGAATGTAACACCCTAAGATTTTAAAATAGGAACATCATGTTTGATAGAATGTATGAAATGAAACACCAATATTAGAAGATAATGTAACACCCTGATAATTTATGATATATTTCTTTTAAAATCAATTCAATCTCTTCAACATCTTTCAATTCATGCAACATTGTATTTAAAGGAAACGCGATACTCTAGTAAAATATTATTATTTAAACATGATCATTATAACCTAGACATTAAATTGAAAAGTATGAATAGTACTAACTAAATTATGAAAATTATATATTTTATACATGTATGAAATAAATTAAATGGTTATATATTTTTTTGAAATAAAATAATAACCATTTGAAAGAGAATGGAACATTTTCTATAAAAAATCATTTTTTATAAAAGGTTCTGTAGTGATTTGCGTACATAATTTAAAATTAATTTTTACCACATTTATAAAATTTATTGGATAAAATTAACTTAATTTTTAAATTATAAAATCAAAATTTTCTTTGGGTAAATTTTTGTTAATTTTTGAAAAGATTAATTTTTTATGAATAGTTAAAATTTTCGATTTTTAATGAAACATGCCTTTTTTAATTTATATTATTTAAAATATTAAATTATACTTAAAATTTGGATTAATGTAACAATAAAAAATTATATTATAATTTAACTAATTTATTTTTTTGGAATCAATTTCATATTGAATTTTTATATTAAAACATTCTATAATTATGATAAGTTTCTTTTTGGAAAACCGCTCTTTCATCATGTATATGGTTCAATTGAAAATTGAATCCTTTCATTTCAATGAATTTAATTTTAAAAATGGATTAAATAGTTTTAATAGTATTACCTTATATTATATAATAGGTTAAACTTAATTTTCTACCATAATTAACAGTGAAAATAGTAAAAATTAATTACCATGGTTAAGATAAAAATGGGTTTACCGAGGGTTAAACTATGAATATAAGAGTTAAAATGACCTAAAAACATTTCTAACACCAATTTTATGCCCATATATTTACCCAATAATATCTAATATTTGGTAATTAAAAATATGTGAGGATTTTTTCATGAGAAAAATGTGGGTATCACTTTATCTTTTTAAAAATTCCATGTGTGTCCTCTCCCCCACTTATAAAAGGAAACCCACTATCCTCCCCTTTTCACAATTCCAAAGCCATTTAGTTCAAAAAATAACTTCCCAAATACCTTAATTACATACCTTTACACATTATAGAGTTATTTTTTCGATGATAAATCCAATCTATAAAGGCTTTAGGTAAAACCTAAAGAGGTTTCCCGAAGAAGTGGTCATGTTTTTAACTATGCATTTTCATTATATTTATTCTTATAACTTCCTATAATATTTTAAATTATAATAATATAATAAAACAAATATCCATTATATAATTATGTGTTATTATTTTAATTTCATAACCCAAGTCTATCTCCCCTTCCATCAAAGAGGAAATGAAATTGTTGATCATGTGTATGGCAGACTACTGCCTCATGAACTAATATAATTCGTTTTCCATCACCACCTTTAAAGTCTACATATAAATATGTATTTAATATATTAATATTATATTTATGAAATTATTATAATTATTTAATTATAATATCACATATAAATTCTTACTTTCCATTCCTTGGGGGATACGATAACGTCAACCGTGTGTACGGAAGACTACCACCTCACAAAGCGGTGTGATTCATTTTTCGCTTACGCTTTACATGGATGGTGGTAAAGTTAAAATAAATGATTATATGTGATATTTACAACTAAAAAATACAAATAAAATATCACAACTAAATTCTTAACTTCCAAACAATTCAAAAAAAATAACATCGCTCGTGCATACTGTAACGCCCCGACCCCAATCACCCAGATTCGGTGCATTATTACATAACATTGGCATGATCACAAAAGATCAAGCCTTAAAAGACAAATTAGTTTAGTATCCTTGGAAATAGTAGATACATTCATAATTTTTATATTACATCATAAAGTGAAAACTACATCAAAATTTTGTCTCCACACTCATATCCTCTTATACTATCCCTGCAGGTCATTCATAAAATACTTCTTCACATCTTGAGAAAAATAAAACATAGAAAGGGGTGAGCTCAAATACCGATTAAGGATAAAAATATAGTGTAAACTTTCATAAATAAGCATAAACATTTAAGGCAATGTATGAATAAAACAAAAGCCTTTTAAACTTGAACTTCAGCATAATATGGTAGAAATAAAATGAAATAATGTCATTTACTTATTCACATGGATATTCTACTAGTAGAATAATCACATGAAATATAAATAACCACTTTCATAATGATGGAATTCATAATTCCAGACTGTCATAACCACGTAGCCAAGGCCTCGTGCCAATACTACAAATAAGATTTTATCAAGGCCTCATGCCAAGACACTAGTTTGTCTCATGAGACCTACCGATGCATCGATGGGCTATAGCGGGCTCCACCCGTCACTTACTAAGTCTAATGCATTCCTCGTATGAACAGGTTTAAAAATAACATAAACATTCCTATTAAAACTAGCATACGAAATGTAAATACTTTCTCCATAAACCATGAATGGTATAAAAATAACACATCCACAGTAAAACATATCACAAAAACTTCAATACAATATGGAGGTTTTGTATCATAATAAATCAACTTCAAATAAGCTCAAAATCCATCAAAGGATGTTGACATAGATGAAATAAAAACTATTTTAGAGAAATATCTCTTCTTTTGAAATCATTTAAAAGTCACACATTTATAAAGGAAGTAATTTAAAAGAGATTTTTGAATAAAAGTGTCCCATACCACTTTGAAACTTTTGAAAATAAATATCATTTTAAAACATTCATTTCCATATAAATAAATCCTTAAAATCATTTTTAAAACATAGACATTAATTAAAAATATTTAGAAAGATAAATCTTTAAAACATTTAAAATTCTGATCTTGATTAAGATTACCTTTCACAAATTCTTAAAATATTCATTTTTAAATCATTTAAAAGTCACATAATTATAAAATAAAACATTCACTTTGAAAATATTCTTATAATATTGTAAGGTAAACTTTTATAATTTTATAACGGCGGAAAATAGCCGCACCCTCCGTATAAGTTAAAAAAAGACATTCTTACCTTGATTCTGTCGAAAAGGTTAAAAAGGACCTTGTTTGGAAAATGAAAGAAAGATTCCTTTATAAAATCCATATAAAAAGTCAAAAAGGGTATAAATCAATTTAACCCATAGTCTTTAAAATTGTAAGAATTATTTGAAATACATTTTTAAGAAACATGGATGTGGATGATAAAGAGGTCTCAGTAGATAATTGTGTATAAACAACCTCGGATAATGAAGAGATTGTGAAATAAACCCTTACCTTGTAATTTTCCTTGGTTTAGGGTAGGTTAACCTACTTTATAATGGTGAAATAATTGTTATTAAATTATACAAGAATCATATATATTAATATGATATCATATATCATCTTTTAACATTGATTTGTTAATAATATCTTAGTATTATCATTGTTTCAGGTGTTAACTTACTCGTTTTCTTTTATATATTTTGTTACATAAGTCATTTTTTTTACGAATATGTTGTATCTTATTAATATCCAAAATGATATCAAGTCCTTAAAAATTATTTTTAATCATCAAATGGGAATTATAATTGCGTGGATACGATGGGTAATTGAATCTCATCACGTTCGTGGAGACGGTAGTCCGTACGTACGCACAAGCGACAATATCATTATTTTGATATTAAAATAATATATAATTGGATGGTATATCATTTATATAGAATAATTATCATGTTATATTTATAATTTACATCAATTACATATCATTATCATACCCATCCAAATAATAATGTTTTTGAATAATAATTACACCACGATGTGAAAACGGTAAGCCGTACGAACGCACGTATGGTGAAATGTCATTCAAAGGATGGGTAGAATACTGAATATGGTTTTACTATATTATAATAACATCAAATTATAAATAAGATACTGGAGTTATAATTTTATAAAGTAAATAACAAAGAAAGAAGAAGTTGAAGAAAAAAGGAACTTGAAAAAGGGTGGTGAAAACATTACCTCTTTTTCGTGTTCTTCCTTTTGATTTGATCAAAAGGGCTCCTTAGGTTGGATTTATGATCAAAATAAGGCCTCTAGGTTTAAGTGAGGTAAGTTTAGAGAGTATTTGGGTAGGTTTTGGCTGATCCAAAAGTCTTTTAAGGTGTGAAGAATTGGTTAGAAGTTGTGTCCTTTTATAAGGGGGGGGAGGGGCTCTTTAGGAAAAACATAAATTATTAATTTATAATAAATTCATATTTGGTTTCTAATGGATCCAAAGTGGATTATTCAAAGTATAAGGTGTGGATGGGTCTAAATCCAATCAACTAATAGATTTTAGACATGTTTGGGTCATTATATTACCCTTATATTTTAGTTTTAACTCTTAGTTAATTAGATTGATATTTACCATGTCACTTTTTATTTTTATATTATATAGTTAATAAACATACTATATACATCCAAGCAACCCCCAAGTGGTCCATTAATGATACAAATATCATGATATAAGTCATTTGGCCAATCCTTAGATTTTTAAGAATATAATATCAATTAATAATATAATACTTTTTTTAAAAACTCATTTATGTCAATTTTGACAATATTTAATAATTGATTTTTGTTAAAGTCTTAAAAACTTTATTAATTCGAAAAAATTAATTTAAGAAATATTAACATGTCATATTAAAAAATAAAATTCATTTATGTAATCAATACTTTCAAATTATATTTATTTTAACTTTTATAATTCCAATTATTTGATTCTTTCATTAATAAGAAAAATACTGCATCATTATTGTTTCATAAATAAATTTAATTATTAAATGTATAAAATTTATAAATAAAATACGATTATGTAGGAAATATTTTTATCTTTTTAATGAATTTTTATAGTCGAAAATATAACATATATAACCCTATGTAAAAATTGTTTTTCTAAAAGATATATGCTTATGTCATTTTTGTATTTACTTTAACTTAATTAATATAAAGTGTCCTTATCACCTAAAAGTGGATCCATGGGGTCCAAAAATCGACCCAAAGATGTACATGGTCTGACATGTATCAAAAAATAGGTTTAGGACGCGTTTTAGGGTAAATTAGTATTATTATAACATTATTTTGTTACCCTTATTTACCGGATTTACCCTTTAACCATGGTAAATAAAATATTTACCGAAATAATTATTCAAAATGTCTAAAAATAAAAGTTACCTACTTACAAAATTTGGACCTCGTGATTCCAAATATGGAATCCATATTTCTAAATTCAAAACACAGAAGTGTCAGAAATTAATTTAAAATTAATTTCCATTGTTAAAACAAAAAGCGTGTTTTTAAGAGATAATAACTATCAAAAGATTGACAGTTGTTTATGTCCGGTTTAAATGTGAAATTATGTCCAATTACCAAAATTGTATTAAATGGTAAAAATATATTCTAAATATACTTTAAAACCACTAAAATTCTTAATTTATCACTATTAATTATTTTGATTAAAAAAGTTGTTTATAATTAAAATTTAGTAATTTTCACTATCCATCAAAATATTAAATTTATCTGAAAAGTACCAAAATTTTACCCTAGGATAATTTCGATATTAAAAATCCAAAAATGAAGTCCATTTTGAGAGATAAAATTTATAAAATTTCAAAAAGTGGGTATTACTATTCATAATGGCTACTTTGATTGGTCGTGGTGTGTTAGAATCTCGAAGTTGCGTACAATACAAGCTATTGCATTATTCAAAGGAAAATGTACTGTGGAAGATTGGGGTGTTACATTCTACCCTCCTCAAATAAATTGTGCTCTTTAAATTTTAAATTGTTCTTCTAAAATAAAAGGTTGAAAATAGAATATATCTTTGTGGGAAAACCCACATCGGAAATTGGGTTAAAAAAATTAGTCTTAATAAGAGGAAAAAAGAAATGAAAGGGTCACCACCAAATTATGATCTCGATTTGGAGAACATTGGTGGAAATTAGAGACACATAATTGGGGGGAAAATGTAAATATTTATAGGGAGTGATTGAGATCATCAGTCATAAATAATTATAGAATTGAGGGCCTTAAATTCGTGAATCTATGATGATTTAAAATACCATCGGTTCAACAAAACATATGGTATTAGGATAACACATTTTTGGTTTTAAGATCCCTTCACTAAAGTATAAGAATTAATTTATTCATAGAATTAGAGAAGAAGAGAAATATATACTTGATAAGTAGGGTCCCATATTTTAACTAATTTCTACCACAAACTCATCTTTCACTCTAAAAGATAATAGAACTTAAAAACAATATTCTATTTATCCTATTTATATAGAGTTCCAAAAAAATAATGAATTTATAATTCATCTACCATAAGATTTTTTTAAAAAAAAACTACATTATTCAGTCCAGGACATCACGTGGTCCAGTGGTAGGAGATACACCCTTTTCACCCTTTGGTTGCGGGTTCAAGTCTCGTGGCCTTGCCAGACGCGACGGGTTGCCGCCCGACCTCCGGGTTTTCCTTTTATGGCAATCCAAAAATAATCTCAAACTAGAATTATCCAAAATACTTCTGTCCAAACTCAGAGTCCAAAATTTATAAGGAAGGTAAACATAATGAAGATTATTTTTTCCGCATAATAACATGTGAACACCTTCATCATGCATTCTTTTAAAACACTGAAACATCCTGAATTACCACAAAACCTTATTGATAACATTCATGATCCCTTATACCTTATAGAATAATGGATATACTTCTTCTATCCAAAAATGTTGTAAACTCCAACAATAATGGAATATACAAATCATTAATCAGTTTCAAGGTTGTCAAGAATATCCAATATAATTTATCCAAATCAATCATGTATTATTCCAAAATCACTACCTCGATATCAGAACCAAATTGTGGTTTATCTTTCTCTCAACCATATATTTTCCAAAAAAATAACCTACTATTGAGTCACTTTTCTTGGTTCCCCACAATCTCGAGTCCTTAATGAAATAGTACTATAGTACAATCCTTATATACTCCATAATTATTATAACCAGTACATGGTTGATACAACACTCAAATGACATAATTCTCTAATAACAACATAAGAACTCTAATCATTCCTCCTCATCTTTGGAAGTATCATAACATGATTATTATCCAATAGCATCATTTGGGGAAAACTCTGATGATTTGGTCATTGGTTCGCGTAGTGTCCCAACTTCTTGCAGATAAAGCATTGTACATTTGAAACCTTTTTCTTACCCTTGAAGTCACGTACATGGTGTCCTTTTTCTCTAAACTTATAACAAACTCACATTCCCTTCAGGAAAGTTCTAGGTTGTTTCTTCCCACAGTTATCACATATGGAAAAATTCTTCTTTTCCCTCTTCCCTTTATCCATCTTTCTCTCTTCCATCCTTTTCTTCTCTTTCTTCCCTTAAAATCCATAGGACTCAGAGAATTCTCTACTTATCTTATTAACACATGATATTATTTCTTCATATGTTGAGAATACATGGGAGACGATTTCCCTTCTAAATGTTGGATTAATATTGTAAAAGATATTATCCTTCTTACTCTTTGGATCATACGTATTTATGGAGTTCACATTCCTTCTATTGGCCGCCATTTCTATACAATAGCATAAAATAGGTCAGTTTATGAATTGCAATAATTCCAAACTTGTAAAATACCTAATCTAAATTGAACAGTTTATGGATATAATCCATAATCATAAAGATTTTTTCATTGAGGAAGTATATACTCATAAACCCTTCATAATTATTTGTAAATAAAATGAGAATTATCCTAAGTATATCCCCCGGGAGTGTCGTAACCAAGAGTGCAGCAAGGCTCATTGTCGTGCACCAGTTCTCGTTCGAGTCTAGCTCAAAGCGGTGTTTTCAGGTTTTACCCCTAGGCACATCTGTTCCAGAGCCGCCTCTACCTGCTCGTATTCAGACAGGGATGTATTGCTCAGAAAACTCAAAAAATCTCTACAATACCAAAATTCTAGGAATTTATTCTACACTAATCCTCAAAGTCCATCTTAGGTCTATGTGCTCTAATCAGAGTTTATCTAAATCTAGCTTCCAAGGTTTGTACTAAACTTCCTCTGATACAAAATGTAACGCCCCGACCCCAATTACCCAGAGTCGGTGCATTATTACATAACATTGGCATGATCACAAAATATCAAGTCTCGAAAGACTGATTAGTTTAGTAGCCTTGGAAACACTAGATACATTCATAATTTTTACATTACATCATAAAGTTAAAACTACATCTACATTTTGTATCAACACTCATATCCCATTATACTTTCCCTATAGTTCATTCATAAAATAATTCTTCACATCCTGGGAAAAATAAAACATAGAACGGGGTGAGCTCAAATTCCCAGTAAGGATAACAATATAGCGGAAACTTTCATAAATAAGCATAAACATTTAAGTTAATGTATGACTAAAACAAAAGCCTTTTAAACTTGCACTTCAGCATAAAATGGTAGAAATAAAATTAAATAATTCCATTTAATTATTCACATGGATATTCTACAAGTCGAATAATCACATGAAATATCAATAACCACTTTCATAATGATGGAATGCATAATGCCAGACTATCATAACCATATAGCCAAGGCCTCGTGCTAAGACTAAAAATAAGATTTTGTCAAGGCCTCGTGCCAAGACACTAGTTTGTCTCATGAGACCTACCGATGCACCGAGGAGCTGTAGCGGGCTCCACCCATCACTTACTATGTCCAATGCATTCCTCATATTAATAGGTTTAAACATAACATAAACATTCATATTAAAACTAGCATACGAAATGTAAATACTTTCTCTATAAACCATGAATGGTATAAAAATAACACATCCACATTCAATCATATCACAAAACCTTCAATACAATATGGAGGTTTTGTATCATAATAAATCAACTTCAAATAAGATTAAAATCCATCAAAGGATGTTGACATAGATGAAATCAAAACTGTTTGAGAGAAATATCTCTTCTTTTGAAATCATTTAAAAGTCACACATTTATAAAGGAAGTAATTTAAAAGAGATTTTTGAAACAAAGTGTCTCATACCACTTTGATTATTTTGAAAAGAAATATAATTTCAAAACATTCATGTCCATATAAATAAATCCTTAAAATCATTTTGAAAACATGGACATTAATTAAAAATATTTAGAAATATAAATCTTTAAAACATTTAAAATTCTAATCTTGATAAAGAGTACCTTTCACAAATTATTAAAATATTCATTTTGAAATAATTTAAAAGTCAAATAATTATAAAATAAAACATTTACTTTGAAAATATTCTTATAATATTGTAATGGAAGATACAACGATTTTATAATGGTAGAAAATATCTGTACCCGCCGTATAAGTTAAAAAAGACATTCTTACCTTGATTCTGTCAAATGACCTTGTTTGGAAAACAAAAAAAAGATTCCATTATAAACTTCTTATAAAAAGTCAACAACGGTATAAATGACTTTAACCCATGGTCTGTAATATAGTAAGAATTATTTGAAACACATTTTTAATAAACATGGATGTGGATGATAAAGAGGTCCCGGTAGATAATTACATATAAAAAGCCTCGGATAATGAAGAGATTGTGAAATAAACTCTTACCTTGTACTTTTCCTTGGTTGAGGGTAGGTTAACCTCCTATATAATGGTGAAATAATTGTTATTAAATTATAAAATAATCATATACATTAATATGATATCATATATGATCTTTTAATATTTATTTCTTAATAATATCTTAGTATTATCATCGTTTCGGGTGTTAACTTACTCGTTTTCTTTTATATATTTTGTTACATAAGCCGTGTTTTTTATAGATATGTTGTATCTTATTAATATCCAGAATGATATCAAGTCCTTAAACATTATTTTTAATCATCAAATGAGAATTATAATTTCATGGATATGATGGGGAATGAATCTCATCGTGTTCGTAGAGACGGTAGTCCGTGCGTACGCACGAGCAACAATATCATTCTTTTGATATTAAAATAATATATAATTGGATTTTATATCATATATAAATAATAATTATCATGTTATATTTACTATTTACATCAATTACATATCATTATCATACCCATCCAAATAATAATGTTTTTGAATAACAATTACACCACGACGTGGAGACGGTAAGTCGTACGTACGCACATATTGTGACATGTCATTCAAATGATGGATGGAATACTAAATATGCTTATACCATATTTATAATAACATTAAAGTATATAGAAGATATTGGAGTTATTATTTTAGAAACTAAATAACAAAGAAATAATAAGTTGAATAAGAAACGAACTTCAAAAAGGGTGGTGAAAACATTACCTCTTCTTTAGGTTCTTCCTTTTTATTTGATCAAAAGGGCTTCTTAGCTTGGATTTCTGATAAAAATAAGGCCTCTAGGTTTAAGTGAGGGAAGTTTATATAGTATTTGGGAAGGTTTTGTGACAAACCAAAAGTCTTTTAAGGTCTGAATAATTGGTTAGAATGTGTGTCCTTTTATAAGGGGGAGGAGGGGCTCTTTAGGAAAAACTTAAAGTATTAATTTATAATAAATTCATATTCAGTTTATAATGACTCAAAAGTAGATTATTCAAAGTCTAAGGTAGGGATGGGTCGAAATCCTTTCAACCAATAGATTTTAGATAGGTTTGGGTCATTATATTAACCTTATCTTTTAGTTTTAACTCTTAGTTAATTAGATTGACATTTACCATGTCACTTTGTATTTTTATATTATATTGTTAATAAACTTACTATATACATCCAAGAGACCCCCAAGTTGTCCATTAATGATACAAATATCATGATATAAGTCCTTTGGACGAAAATTAGATTTTTAGGAATATAATATCAATTAATAATATAATACTTGTTTTAAAAACTCATTTATATCAATTTTAACAATATTTAATAATTTATTTTTGTTAAAGTATTAACAACTTTATTAATTAGAACAAATTCATTTAAGAAATATTAACATGTCATATTGACAAATAAAATTATTTTATGGCATCAAAATGCTCAAATAATATTTATTTTAACTTTTATAATACCAATTATTCGATTCTTTCATTAATAAGGAAAATGCTGCATCATTATTGTGTCATAAATAAATTTAATTATTAAATGTCTAAAAATTATAAATAAAATACTATTATGTATTAAATCGTTTTAGATTTATAATGAATATTTATAGTCGAAAATATAACATATATAACCCTATGTAAAAAATTGTTTACTAAAAGATATATGCTTTTGTCATTTTTGTATTTACTTTAACTTAATTAATATAAAGTGTCCTTATCACCTACAAGTGGATCCATGGGGTCCCAAAATCGACCCAGAGATGCCCATGGTCTGACATGTATCAAAAAATAGGGTTAGGACACGTTTTAGTGTAAATTAATATTATTATAATATTATTTTTTTACCTTTATTTACCGGATTTACCCTTTAACCATAGTAAATAAAATATTTACCGAAATAATTATTCAAAATGTCTAAAAATAAAAGTTACCTATTTACAAAATTTGGACCTCCTGATTCCAAATATGGAATCCATATTTCTAAATTCAAAACCCAGAAGTGGCAGAAATTAATTTAAAATTAATTCTCGTTGTTAAAACAAAAAGCGTGTTTTTAAGAGATAATAACTATCAAAAGATTGACAGTTTTTTTATGTCCGGTTTAAATGTGAAATTATGTCCAATGAACAACATTGTATTAAATGGTGAAAATATATTCTAAATATACTTTAAAATCACTCAAATTCATAATTTATCACTATTAATTACTTTTATTAAAAAAGTTTTTTTTAATTAAAATTTAGTAATTTTCACTATTCATCAAAATATAAAAGTTATCCGAAAAGTACAAAAATTTTACTCTAGGATAATTTCGATATTAAAAATCCAAAAATGAAGTCCATTTTGAAAGAAAAAATTTATAAAATTTCAAAAATTGGGTATTACTACTCATAATGGCTACTTTGATTGGTCGCGGTGTGTTAGAATCTCGAAGTTCCGTACAATGAAAGCTATTGCATTATTCAAAAGGAAACATATTGTGGAAGCTTGGGGTGTTACACATACATGTGGACTACCACCTATACGCAAATATGTGAAATTGTTTTCATTTTGTTTATAAATATATGGTAATAAGTATGTATTTGATTAATAGACCTTCTATATATGAAATAATTATTATTATATATTGATTAATTAATATTTCTTTTCCTTTTATTCCATCTATCGAGAAAAATAAAAACAGTATTCATACATACATATGGCTTACCATCTCCATAAACAATGTGATCCTTTTTCTATATATATCATTAATATATTACTATGAATACATATATAATTAATATATGTGATATTTATATCATGGTTACAATATTTTAGATTATGTAACTTTTCTCAAATTAAAAGGAAAAAATTTACCAAAATAAAACCTACATAAAAAGGAAAGAAATTATCACCTGAAATAATGATTTTAACTTAGAATTATTAATAAACGAGTAATAAAAGACTGTAAGTAAATCATATATTGTATGGGATATATTATTATGTTTATTTATTATATTTATAATAAATATATATTTATTATAAAAGAGTTTTGGACACATATGAAGTAATTAGAATCTGAGGTAAGGGTTTCTCAACTCACTTTTACTTATGTGAGACATATGTCATATTCACCACTTATTTTTTCTGTGTGGTGTATATACTTATCCTTTTAAATTTTATATCATGAATATATTTATATTCATGGTATTCAATATTTTATTTTATGTTATTTATTTTAGGGGGATTGCAATTCATATGTTACCAATCTGGTAATGGTTTATTTCACAATCTCATCATTATTCAGGATTGTTTATATTCACATCTCCATTGGGTGAATTATTTTTCATTCCTGACTCAAAACCAATATAAGTTCATATCATATAGTTATTGATGAACATTTAAAATATTGGTACCATTTTACGTCACTTTGGAAATTAAAATGATTGAGAGAAGGTTTTTATGAAAAGGCATAATTATTTATCTTTTCAATTGAAAAATATTTTTCTTCTAAATCAATGTTTTCTAAAATTGTTCTAAAAAATATTTTTAACCGTTTACAAATTATTTTTTAAATAAATTTTAACCCATTTTCTATTTTTAAATTTTTTTCAATGTAATATTCATGTCTTTTTCAAAACAAGTCTCGTTTGGTATTTATTAAAAATTTGAAAGGAATAATTTTTTTAATGGGAATGACATGAGAATAATTTTCAACCATCATGACCACTAAATGATTTAAATATTATTTTCCAAATTTTAAATGGTTATATTCAAGGGAAACTATTACCATTTTTTGAATTTTTTTTAATATTTTCCAAGGGAAATGGTTATTTTTCTCAAAAAAAATTAATGGCATTTTTTTTGGTATTTATATTCATCAATGACATAAACCCATTATTTTACTTATGGTCCATTGGGTATATATTGTATTAGTATCATCCTTATTATTTATTTATATTTTTTATGAACATTTTGATTGGGGATGTTCAATTTTATTACCATTCACCATATTACTCTGGATGGTTTAAGATTATGTTAATTTAATAGTGGTAAGTATTAATATTTCATATGTTAATTTTTAAATAATAATTTTTATATTCATTATGATTCACCCATTTCATGTTAGTAATAAATTAGACTTAGTAAGTGATAAGTGGGATATATTTATAGATAACCCCACGGTCTATCGACAAGACTCATGAGACAAATAATTTGGTGAAATTATATAGGTTTATACCCACATATTTAAACTACCTTTTTAAAGGTCTTTATGGTTTTATATGTCCAATATTATGAATTCCCAAATTATTAGATTAGTTATTGGTATCCATGTGATTATTCTATTAGTTATAATATCCATGTATAAGTTTCAAGATCATGTTATTATATATATGACTTTATTTTATCATAATTTTTTTATGATATATTACGATCGGTTTATTGATTAAATTAAATGTGTTTTAGTTATTTAAATTTATATATTTATTATGATTATCTATTCATGATACAAGTTCGTATAATATTACCCTTATTAATCATCTGAGATCACCCCTTTATTATGTTTTATTTTTCCCAGGATTCCAGGAAGGGTTTTGTGATTGATATGAAGGGATGTGTTATGGGGAATAATGGAGTACTTAGAGAAAACACATAGTGTATTTCAGGCTTTCAATTTTAATGTGAAATTCAAATATGTGTATAGTTTACCGAGACTACTAAACTATTAATTCATTAGTGATGTTATTATTTATATCTTAAAAAAATATAATAAAGTAGACAAAAACTGTGAGTTACTGAATTTGGGGTCATTATGTTTTACACCCTTATGAATTGCATCTTATTTTATGAAAAAATGAATTGTCCCATAACACATGATTTATAGTCCCTGACATTTTGGGTATGATTTTTTATGTTATGATCATGTTTATATCAACTTATACTTATCTTATACTCACTTAATGTCATTGATTCATATATCCCATCTTTACAATTTCTGAGTATCTAAGATCAACATTTCTTTGGTTTTCATTCCCCTAGGTTATGAAAAAATTTATTAAGTAGATAATTTCTCAAAAGGGTACTATGTGAGAAGAAATTTATTTGGAATATTGGATATATTTCATGAATTTTTTTGATTATGTATCTAGTCATCAAATACACTAAACCTTTATAGTTTTGGGTCAAGTATTACTGTTATATGTATTGAATTTTAATCTAAAATGATGTAATATTTATTTATATAATGACTGAATCACCTCAGTTGGTTTCTGAGTATGGTTTAGTTAATTTTGGAGATTAGTTTATAGGTAAAATGAGGGTATAACCTAATATAATGTATAACGAACAAAAGTTAAGATATAATGAACCAAAAGTGTCATAAGTTAATCAAAATATTTAATAATTTAGAAAATATTTGGAATGATTTTTATTATTATATGTTTTCTCACTCTAATTGATTATGATTGATTATCACACTATAAATTTTGGTTTTTTTTGGTGTATGTAACTGTGCGGAATCTTTTTAACAATGAATTTGATAAAAAAATGAAATGGTTATCGTCATGAGTAACCAAATGGAATGGTATTTGGAATTCAAAATCTGATTATTATGATCAGGAATCTATATCAAGCTATGAATCATGTTGAGATTCCCAATGAATAATGGAAAGATAAATTTTCACCTTCCTTTAGTGGGTATGTTTGTCCACTAGTTTCTGAGTAATCTATTATTATCACTAAAAATATATTTTCCATTCTCCAATGCTCAGATCATGAAAATTTTGTCTTCTATATTTAAAAAATTGAAGGTAAATCTAATCAATTGTGAAATATTATTAAATATAAGATGAAAGAGAAATATATTGACACAATGACATGGAAATAGTTTAATAAGGTATATTTCAAAAATTAATTTCTTTAAACTCTTTACACAAGAATAGAAAGGTAGTTTATTGAGCTTAAGCATAAGGATTATGAATCCCTCAATACTTATGAGGCTAATTTCACAATACTTATAGGGTATGCTTCTGTTTTTATCATCAAACCAAAATGAAAAGTTTATTAATTCTTTAACGGCGTAAAAAAAAGTTTGTAAAAGTTTTTTTCCATAGGGAACATTAATATCTATGAAAAAAATTAATTTGGTCTAAATGTGGAAATGGAGAGTGCAGACTCCAATTATTTTAATGGTTTTGGGAATATGAACAGGAATAAGGATATTCATGGAGATTAAAAATTATAACCCATGTATCCAAGAAAATTAGTTTTTATTGATGTTGAAGGTGTGTAAATAATCATGGTGTAAATTTACTTAGGGGGACTGGTAAATTTTTTATGTGTGGAAAAGACGGACATAGATCAAATGAATGTTGAATTAATGTAAAGAGGTAATCTAATCAAATGAATGGAGATAACTCTCCCCTAAAT
The DNA here is from genome assembly GCA_963277665.1 of Viscum album. Classification (NCBI taxonomy): domain Eukaryota; kingdom Viridiplantae; phylum Streptophyta; class Magnoliopsida; order Santalales; family Viscaceae; genus Viscum; species Viscum album. The sequence goes on along the minus strand of OY728127.1, from coordinate 1,403,930,777 downwards.
TCACTACCAACACTACAATGATATGATTTGAAGGAGTATATATATTATCCAAATAAGTTTGTGAATCCAAGGATTAATGATGAAAATTAATGCAAGAAACCATTTAATACAAGAGACAAAGGGAAATCTCATGTGGTTACAATCACTGAAGTGGGTTATAATAATGAAGTGGTAAAATGTACAATTATCATCCACTCAAGAAATAAAAATGAATTGCTTTATTATAGTTACATAGAATCATTTATATCTAATGGATTTTCTGAAGGTATCACATCCCCACATCAATGATTAGATTTTTAATTATCATTGAAAACTCTAAAGGGTATGATAATAAAATCTCAAGTCTATTTCTCCTCTCTGATAGAAGTTTGTGAGAATTTTCTTCCTTCAATTATTATTATTAATCCAAGATTTAAATTTTATTTTACTTTGGGAATATATTATATATCATTATATAATACCCCTATCAATTTTTGATGAAGGGAATTCATATTTTATATTCCAAATCAACCTATGATAGTCTCTCAGTGCATGGATGAACATCATCAGCTAATGGAAATTATTTATATTATATGGGTCACAGTATATATTCATGAGGGGTACATAATTAAAATGGTTGGGGAGAAATAGAACAAAGAAGATTTTCCTATTTTTATTGAATATGTTGGTTTACTTTCTAAAACAATTCTTAGTTTTCACACATATTATGAAGATATGTTTTCAATATAACTCATACCTAATGGTATACCATTTTGAAATCCTTTTTATAAAATTTCTCTAATTGAGTTTTTGGATTTTAAGAAGAAACTTTAAAATAATATATAAAATGGATTCATACACCTGAGTGCATCACCATGGGCTACACCTATTATTTTTATCAATAATAAAGAAAGATTTATGTATATTTTTATTGGCTATTGGGAACTTAACAAGATCAATGTCAAGAAAATGTATTCTCTAACCCATATTGAAGAAATATATGACTAAATACATGTAAATAAATACTTTTAAAAGATATAAAATCATTTTATATATAACAAATTGAGGTTAATGAATGATTTTATACCCAATACAACCTTCTTGTAACATCCAAAAATTGTAAAATAAGAACATTTTATTTGATAACATATGTGAAAAGAAACACCAATCTTAGAATAAAATATAACACCCCAATAATTTATGATATATTAATTTTTAAATGAATTAAATATCCTTTATAGTTTTCATTAAATGTAACCCTGATATTATCTTGTGTTACTAAAACACTGAGTTTAGCTTGTGTTTCACACAACATCGAGTTTAAACAGAACGTGAAATATTTTTAAAATATCATTATTTAATATGATAATTATCACCTAACCATTATAAGGGAGGGTATGGATAGGGTTAATGAAATAATTAAAATATATTGTTTTTAAACATTAATTTATTATTTATTTATTTGGAATAAATACATATCATTTAAAAGAAAAATAAATATTTTCTGAAAAGATGTATTTTTCTAAAATATGGTTTAATAATGCTTTACAACAATAATTTAAATTAATTTTTAATAATTTAAAAAAAATATTCTTGAAATAATAATATAAAAATTATCTAGGTGTGGATTTTTGGGATTTTTCTGAAAGGTTACATTTTTTGATGAATAGTGAAAAATAATAGATTTTAATTGAAAACTGCCTTTAGATTTATATTATTTATAAAGTAAAATTATTATTTAAATTAGATTTAATGTAATATTAGTTCAATTATATATCAATAAAACCAATTTAGTTTATTGGAATCATTTTCATATAGAATTTTTATATAAAAACGTTATAAATTTTTGAACATTTTCACATTAAAAACCATATTTCTCATCGTGTATGTGAGACTAATTTTAAATTAAATTTTTAAACTTATATGAATTTAATTTTTAAAATTTTATTAATTATTTTTAATCATAATAATTTTTAATATTTAATAAGGTAAAATTAATTTTTTACCAAAATTAACAGTGAAAACAGAAAAAAAAATTACCAGGTTAAGGTAAAAAAGGATTTAGTATTGGGTTAAACTAAGAAGATAATGGTTAAAATGACCTATAAACATATCCTACACCATTATTATGGCTATATTTCCACTATATATCTAAAAGGTTAGATAATTTCCCATTTTGGAAGCTTTTTACATTATACAAATGTGGGTATGATTGAATCTTTTCAAAAAGTTACAACTTTTCCACTCACCTCACTTATCAAAGGCCAAACCTTCTCATGTCTTCTTCAAAACCTCACACATATTTCTTTCATCAAATTACTCCCAAAATAAATTAAAATATTTACATCACCTCATCCTAGAATCCTTATTTTTGTTATAAATCCAATCTTGGAAGGTTATTGCAAAGCTAAGCGGGAAACCTGAAAATGAGGTAAGGTTCTTCAACGAGTGTCTTTATTTTATTTATTTCTCCACATACTTAAATTATTATTAAACCATGATGATATAATAAAATTAGTATATTCCATATAATTTTATTTTATTATAAAAATTTAATTACCTAAAACTGTCTCCACTTCCATCAAATAGGTTGCAAAATCATCGTTTTTATGTATGGCGGATCACTACCTCACGAACCGATGTTATTCGTTCTTTCATTTCCACTTTTCAAGGTTTTATATAATAATGGATATAAATTATATATATTATATTTATAAAATATTTATTATAATAGACACATTATATCATATATATCTATTTTACCTTCCATTATATTGTAGATATGACAACGTCGCTCATGTGTACGATGGACTACCTCCTCAGGAAGCGATGTGATTCGTCTTTCACTAACGCTTCTCATGGAAGGTGAAAAAGATAAATTTAATTATTATAGGTGATATACATGATATTATTATGATATTTAGGAAATATTTTTCATTATTAAAAGATAATATTTTTCTCACCTTTTAACCCACTTAAAGATAATAACATTATTTGTGTACATGTGGACTACCACCTTCATGTAGAGATGTGACTCTATTTTCATCACCACAACACATGGATGATATATATAAGTATATTTAAAGAGGTAAAATTATATATATGATATTATTATAATAATTAAAATATAAAATATTACTTACCTCCTTTTCATAATGATCATTGAAAAATGGAAACATTTTGAATGTGTTAGCACGACCTATCATCTCCATGATCGTAACAAACTTCATTTTTTATGACCATATTTCATGATTAGTTTTAAAAGTATAATAGATATAAAAAATTTAACATTATTTTATGATTATTATTCTTAAAATTATATAACTATATAATATGTACAAGAACCGGATCTTTTATGATGAAACATGCTTGATAAAACAAGGAAACTAAAACCCAAAAAAATGAAAATAATGAAATATTATCAATGAAAGGATAATAATATGTCATAAAAAGATCATATATGATATTATAAATATTAATATTATTCTATTATATGTAAATAATATTTTTTAAACGAACATAAAGGATGTTAAAAACATTCAATCAGAAAGAAGTGTGAGCATGTGATTTCTTAACTTAGTTTTTGTTCATTGGTTTAAAAATAAACTTCATTGAATATGTCGTTATAATATTATGTGTATAAGGAATTTTCATTACCTTATGCTGTATTTACAATTTTTTTATGTGTATTTAAAGTAAAACTACAAAATTTATTTGTTTTTTAATTCTAAATTTGACATTATAGCTGTTTTATAGGTTTATTTTACAATATCATTCTAATCGAGATTGTCAGTTCTTGAATTTTAGATGAATAAATTATTTAACCATTTATTAATCAAACCATTTAATTTTATTCTACTATGGATATTAATTATATTTTCAATTAATATTATAATTTTCCCACTCTTTGGTATATAAAATTATGGATTAATTTTTTTATGAAAATCTGACATTATTTTTCGGTTTGGTCGGAAATCTATTTTCTTCCAAAACCATGTTTGCTAAGAAATTTTTTCAAAAATGTTTTTAAACTTGTACAAAAACAATTCCTATTTTATATAATGTAATTTTTACCCATTTTTACTTTGTAAAGTTTTTTTCAAAATAATCTTATTTCTTTTTCAAAATAATACCTGTTTGGATTTTACTAAACACGTGAAAGGAATCTTCTTATCATTTTCTAAACAAGTCACTTTATTAAACATTTTACAGTAAAAAAGGAATGTTATTTTAACTTGTATAGTATATAAAGAATTATCCACAATCATGAAAATCATTTATTTTAATCATCCTTTATAAGTATATAAGGATAGTTTTTAAAAGAAATTTTTTCCCAATATTATGAATATTCTTAGTTTTTTAAATAAATTTTCAAAGAAAATGATTTTAGAAATGTTCTAAGTTTTAAGAAGTGAATTTAAAAATAGATATGATATTTTCTTCATGAATTTTTTAAGGCCTTTTTATGGTATTTATATTCAACAATGAAAACTACACTTCATTCTTACTCCAATTGGTATATGTTGTATTGATTCCATCCTTATTCTTTCTATGGATGGTAAATAATCATTTTTAATAAGTAAGGTATTTACATTCACTTTATTGATTCATTTTTTTAGTCATTAACTTTCCCTTGAAATATTCACTTTCCTATGATAATTAGAAATTAAATTTCCCCAAAATATCCTCATTATTTATCATGGGTATGTTAATTTATTAAATAGTATATCATTTTTACATACAGTGTTCAATAATGAATGTTATTTTTTTATCTAGGGAAATATAGATAAATATTTTTTCCTTAATAAATATGGATATTTGAGGATAAGTCATGTTATTCATAAAATAAATTGATTATTTGATATATGAGGAATGATTTAGACCAGTATTGATGGGTGGGTCCTGATATAATATAGCCCCTAAATACATCATTAACTCTTGTGTGAAAAATAATTAAGCTTTAATTAAATAGTTTTTTAACTGTAGTTTTATAGTATCTTCTAAAGTGTCTTGATTGTATTGGTATCATCATGCCTGAGATCATAGAATCCAATAATCAAGCATTGCCTTCATTAAGAATTCTGTTATTATTATGAATGATATTTTCACAATGATATTATCTATGGATGCAGTTCATTCTCAAATTATTGATTAAATGGAATGTTTTTTTAGTTATTTACCTTTCTATATTAATTATTACCTATATAATAATTAAATTCATGTTATTTAAATGGAATTTAGGTTTAGTTATTTAACTTTCATTATTGATTTGGCTTATTAATTCATGCTATCTTCCACTATACTTAACCCTTAATAAGGATTTTAGCTCACCTTTATTTTATTTTATTTTTACAAGGAATCTATGAAGTGCACTATGATTTTTATGAAAGGATATTCTAGAGGGAATAATGTTAATCTAAAAAAATTATGTTTTAATTTTTATTTCAAATGTAATTTGAGAATCATGTATTTATCTAGTTTACCAATACTACTAAACTATTTAGTCCTTCAGGATGTGATTTTATTGTACATTATTCCACTGTAATAAAGCAGGAACCATCTCTAAGGTATTGGGTTTAGGGTTACTATAGTTGGTATCAGAGAATGTTTAGTAGAAACATTAGGAACGAGATTAAAGAAAACATATATTAATAATATGACCCTATGATAAACTTTTACGATAAGTGTATAATAAAATAATAATGTTTTGGTAAGGTTGATATAATGCACTTTTTTTGAAATTCATATTTTTTTTATAAAACATGTGGATGTGGTTTTGGAACTGATGTACCTAGGGGTAATAACTCAGAAAAGGGTGCATTGGGATTGACTTTATTGTAACCTAGTTTATTAAAACCTTCCTTATTGTACACCTGGTTTGACACACTCAGGGGTTATTCTTTTCAAAATTCACATTTTCTTTAGAGACCAATATAAAGGTTTTGAAAAAAAAAATATTCCATAAGAATCCATGTTTATGACTATTAGATTAGATATGCATAATTTTTTCAATTTATATTAGGTATTTCAAAATATTTTGGATCAAAAATTATGTTTCATAATGATATGATCTAATATAGTGTGTGATATCATTTATAAATGTCTCCTTGAAGGATGAATTGGGACCATATCAATGTACATGATAAAAGTAGTAAGAATGCTCTTTTCTTTGATTTGACTAAGATGATATTTTGAACATAACTAGTCTCCCAAACAATCTCATAATATTAGTACAAAGTATCATGTGTGAACAGGACATATATATAATTCTCTAAGTATTATGGCTTTAGTGGGAAGCAAGAGAATAAGAGGACAATGGGAAAATTATTGATAAAGGGAATAAGGGGAAGAATGATTTTTTCACATGTGATAATTGTGAAAAGAAACGCCATCGTGCATGCTTAAAAAGGGATGGGAGTGTTCTATAGGTTTGGATATAAAGGAAATATTTCTTTTTTATTTCAAGGGTATTAAAAAATATTACAATGTACAATGCTTCAATTTTAAGGAGATGGGGCACTATGAAAATCAATTTCTCAAGAATTAAACGAATATACCTCAACATAAGTTAGGGGATCATTTGTTTGATTATTCTATTAAGATAGATGAACAAAAATGATTAATGTAATTTTTTTTGGATTTAACAATTATTTCATTGGATAATTTTATCAATGATATCTTGGTTATAAGAATTATGAAATCTATAAGGATTTTATTTTATTAATTTTTCATTTGGATTTTAATATATATTTTTAAAGGTAATGATGACCAAGAAAAATGATTGAGTGGAAATTTGATCTTCTTGGAAAATAACTTGATTGATTACCCTTAATATGTTCTTAGTGTTGATATAATGATGTTTGGATGAAGAGATAAATGATATGGATAAAGTAAATTGGATAGTCCTAACTACCTTGAAATTGATTAGTGATTTTTTGACAAAGTGGTTATGTTATCATTGGTGGAATTTAAATCATTTTTGGATTTAAGAAATATATCATATAATCTCTCTTTACTGAAGTAATAAGTAATAAATCATGTTTTCAATAATAATTTTTGTTAATCCAGGTTATTACCATGTTTCAAGAGAATACATGGTGAAGTTATTCGTATGTTTGGTATATAACAATTAAGAGGTACTTTATATTGTTTTGGGTATTAATGATAAGTTCATTATGTAAATTCAGGGACCATATTTCTAAAGTTATGGATCTTAATCCTTTTTAAGTGTTATATGGTTAACCATTTATGAAATGGTTTAAGTTGAACTTTGTACAAGGTTTTAAATATTTATGTATTACTTCACTAAATAGAAATTTTGGAATATTGAATAACTTGTGATGACCATATTTGTTTTCTAAAATAGTTGGAGATAGATAGAAATAATTTTCAATCTTTTGTGGATCTTATAATCCACGAAATGTAAATTTTAGTGCATCCTGCATAAAAAAATCAATTTTTGGATATTCATTTCATGGAGTAAGAGATAAATTGGAAATTGATCAAAGCATAACCAAAGGATGAAATTTTTCTTATAAAATAGAAAGGTATCAAGTAATATTATTTCATTCTATTATTATATAGTAAAATAATTCCTTAATTTTAGGAAAATGATTTTGAAAAAAAAATGTTATCATATTACGTTTATATTTGATGAATCAAATGTTCTTTTAAATCATCATAGATTTATGGTTTTGATCCCATTAACATTCCATCGATAAATAACATTATTATGATCAATGACCTCAATAACTATCTATAATTATTTATGATTTTCTTCCATGTACATGTTTTCATTTCCCACTTATGTTCTACTACTTGGAAAACTAGTTATGTAATATTCCAGATGACCTTCGTACTTACTTTTCTCTCTTATTAAAAGGTTGTTGTATTAAACCTTTTACGGTGTAGGTTTCTCAACAATGATATTTCAAAATTTAAAACACTATATTACTAAGATAAAGTTTAAATTTAAAGGATGAAATTTATTTAAAGTGGGTAAATGTAACACCATGAAATTCTAAAATAATAAAATTGTATTTGATTAAATATGTGACATGAAACACCATTCATAAAATAAAATATAACACCATGAGACTTTAAAATATATTTATTTTTACATAAATTAAATCTATTAAATAGATTTCATTATTCGTAACATTGATTTTATCTTTAATTACATGCATCACTTAGATTATCTTGTGTTGCATACAAAACGAAGTTTAAATTGAATGTGACATATTGTTAAAATATTATTATTTAATGTGATAGTTATCACTTAGACATTATAATAGTGGGAATAAATAGGGTTAACTAAATTATGAAAATAAATATATTAAACACATTAATTTTTTATTTATTGTTTATAAATAAAATAATCATCATTTAAATGAAAAAGACATGTTTTCTAAAAACTATATTTTTCTTAAAGGTGGATTAATCGCCCATTGCACACATAATTTAAAATTATTTTTTACCAATTTTACAAAATTTATTTTATAAAATTAAATAAATTTTGGAACTAATAATACCAAAATTATATTAGGGTGAGCTTTAGGAATTTTTTTTGAAAGGTTTCATTTTTTGATGAAGAGTGAAACATTATTTAATTTTAATTGAAAACTGCCTTTTCATTTAAATTATTTACAAAGATATTTATATTATAAATTTGTTTTATAGTAAAATTAGTCCAATAATGTGTGAATAAATCCAATTTAGGTCATTTTAAAAATTTCTATATTGAATTTTTATATAAAAACTTGGTAAGAATTTGAAAATTTTTCTTTAAAACCCTGTTTTCTCATCACAGTTGTTGGATTAATTATAAATTAAAATTTTCCACATAGGTTAATTGAATTTGTAAAAATGGAATAAATTTTTTTAATCATCGTAATTTATGATTTATAATAATGAAAACATAATTTTTTACCAAAATGAATAATGAAAATAATAAAAAATAAAAATTGTGGTTAAGGTAAAAATGGATTTATTAGGGGATAAGCTAAGAAGAAAATGGTTGAAATTGACCTATCAACTTTTGAAAAAATAATTTTCTATAAATATTTACACCTTATATATTCTAGTTTCTATAATGGACCATTTTTTTATTTTTCCTTATAAAAACGTGGGTATGATTGAATCATTTCAAAAAAATTACAAGTCTGTCATTCGCATCACTTATGAAATGCCACCCCCAATCTTATCTTATTCACTCCTTCAAACCTCTTTGGATCATACAATACCTTCCAAAATGACTTCAAAAATTCCCTCCCCTAATTATATAATTATTATTTTGAGTATAATACTAACCAATTAAGGCTTTATTGAAAACCTAAATAGGATACCCAAAGAAGAGGTAATATTCTTCAAAAAAACATCATTATTTTATTTATTTTCCACCTATATCAATTATTATTAAAAAATATTTATATAAAAAACCTCCTTATATTACATATAATATGATTTTTTATAATAATTTCATGACCTAAAACCATCTCCACTTCTATCAAATGGTTATGAAATTATCATTTGTGTGTACGGCGGACTACCTCCTTGCAAACCGATGTTTTTCGGTCTTCTATTGCCACCTTTAAAAGTTCATTATGATGATTTATATAAATTATATATATTATATTTATATTATATTTATACCTCTGGAAACATTATATCATATATAAATTTTTTAACTGTCATTACGTATGATATTTGATTATGTTACTCATGTATACCGCGAACTACCACCTCAAAAATCAATGTGATTCGTCTTTCACAAAAACCAAACATGGAAGGTGGTAAGGATATATTTAATGATTATATGTGATATACCTGACATTTTTTTGATATTATTAAAATATTTATCATTATTAAGAGATAAATTTCTTTCTTACCTTTTCACACACTTAAAGATGATAACATAATTCGTGTGAGTGTGGACTACCGCCTTCACAAAGTGATGTGACTCTCTTTTCATCATCACACCACATGGATGAAATTTATATGTATATTTAATGAAATAATTATTTATATATTATATTATGATTATTATATAAAGACAAAATATTACTTATCTTCTTTCAATAATGATCATTGAAAATTGGAAACATTAATCATACGTACATATGGCCAACTATCTCAATGATCATAACGTACTTCATTTTTTAAGACAAACATTCATGATTTATTGTAAAAGTATATGTAAAAATATGGTAATTATTTAATTATTATTACTATTATATAACTATATAAATTTCACATTAATTGTATCTTTCAGGGTGAACCACGCATGAGAAAACAATGCAATTTACACCCAAAACAATGAAATTAATGAAAGATTATTATTGAATGAGTAATAAGATATTCTAAAAGTATAATATATGATGTTATAAATATTAAAATGGTACAATTATAATTTAATAACATGTTTAAAACCACTATACATTAGGTTAAATAATTTTCATTCAAAAGGATACTTGGGGTAAGGGATCTATTAACTCAATTTACATTCATTGGGTTAAACTTCTACTTTATGCCCTTCTAAGATTTTGTGTATAATTATTTTTGGATACATAATAATTAATTTTCACTTTTTATATTTATTTACTGTTGAAACACATAATTTATTAATTAATTAATTATCACTTCAATGTTATGGTCATTGTAATGGTTTATTCCACAATCTCATTTTATTCGAGATTATTTGTTCTTCAATTTTAGTTTAAGGAAATTATTTGAACATTTCTTAATAAACCCATTTCATTTTATTCTAATCTTTTTATTCATGATATTATCATGTAATAGTACCATCTTCCCACTCATTGGTACTTATATTAATTTTGAAAAAAAATTCTAAAAAATACGACTTAATTTCTCTCTTCGATCAAAAATTAGTTTTCTTCCAAAATTATGTTTTTAAAAAAATCTAAAATGTTTTAATCCTTTTAAAAAATATTAATCAATGTAATTTCTACCCATTTTTAATTTTTTTTAAAAAAATCAATGAAATATTATGTCATTTTCAAAACAATGCCTGTTTGGATTTTACAGAAAATGTGAAAGGAATATTTTTATAATTTTTCAAATAAGGTAATTTAGTAACCTTTTTATAGTTAAAAAAGTGTGTTTTTTTAAATTGTACATAATTTAAAAAATTTCATAATATAATTACCATTACTACTTTGAAACATACCTTTTAGGTATATAAGGATATGTTTAAAAAAATATTTTTCCTAATATTTTAAAAAAATTTATTTGTTATAAGTGATTTTAAAATAAAAGGATTTTCAAAATGAACTATATTTTAAAATTTTATTTTCAAAATGAAAAGTATACTTTCCTCAAAAATGTTTTTTAAAACCTTTTTATGGTATTTCTATTCATCACTGACAACAACCCTTAATTCTTACTCTAATGAGTATATATTGTATTGATATCATCCTTATTATTTTTTTGGATATCTTATGATCATTTTGGCCATGTAAAGTACTTATATTAACTTTCTTGATACATTTTTATAGTCAATAACATTAACTTGAAAAAATCACTTTCCTTTGATAATTTGACATTAAATTTCCCCTAAATATCCATATTATTTATCATGGATATGTTAATTTCTTAAACTATATATCATTTATATATAATGTTCTACATTGAAAGTTATTTTTTTATTTTGGGAAATATTGATAAATATGTATTTCTTACTGAATATTAATATTTGATGATAAGAAAAAAAATTCAGGAATTAAATTGATTATTTGATATATGAAGAATGTGTTGGGCTTGTAGTTATGGGGAGGTATAATATTTCCCCTCGATTCATTGGAAGATCTCATGAAAAAAATAAGTAATATATAATTAAAGAGGTTTTTACATGTAGTTATAAATAATATTCTAATAGGTCTTGATAGTATAGGTATTATTATACCTTAGATCATGGAATCCAATAATTAAGTACTACCTACATTAAGAATTTAGTTATTATTATCCATGATATTTTCACAATGATATTATCTCTAAATGAAGTTATTTATTAGATTATTAGTTAAATGGAATGTGTGTTAAGTTATTTACAATGAAATATTGACTATTTATTATCTTATCATGATAGTCATGTTATTTAAATGGAATGTATATTAAGTTATATATATTTCCGTGTTGATTATGCTTATTAATTCAAAATATCTTTCTATGTCCTTAACCCTTGTTGGGAATTTATGTTCCCCATGATTTTGATTCTTTTCCAATGGAATCCATAAATTGAACTATTATTTTCACATAGGAATATGATAGATGGAATAATGATAATCTCAAAAAAAATATGTTTTAATTTTTATTTTCAAATGTAATATGGGAATCATACAAGTATCTAGTTTTCCAAGAATAATAAACACTTTAGTCCTCCAAGATTTGATTACCTTTTATCTTATGCCAGGGTAATAAAGAATGTACTAAATCTAGGATATTGTGGTTAGGGTCACAACACTTCAGTATGAGGTATGGTCATTATAAATTTATAGTGATTCCATTTGGACTTATTGATTCCCTAATGATATTCATATATTTATTGAATATATTCTTCAAAGATTAGCTTCATCAGTTTGGGATAGTCTTTAGAGATGATATTCTAATATTTTAAAAGTTAATGGATGAGAAATAATGTCATTTTAGGATTTTTTTAAAGACCTTGAATATGGATAAATTGTACAAAAAATTTAGAAATCGTGAATTTTAGCTATAGAAAGTATCATTCTTTAGTCATGTGATAATAAGTTAGGGTATATCTATGGATCCATTTAAGATATAAGTTATTAAACAATGGCCTAGATCAGCTACAATTACCAAAATTCATAATTTTATTGGGATGTTTGGATACTACAACTACATTTCTATAAAGTTCTCATGGCTATAAAATCTAATAACTAAGTTGACATAAGGGAGCCAAGTTCCTTTGTATAGAGGAATGTGAAGAAAATTTATAAAAGTTTAAGAGAAGGTAGGTGAGTGAGAATGTTATTACACTACCCTATAGTGGTGAAGGGTTTTCAATTTTTATTTATTAATAAAATAATGGAATGGAATATTTTCTCACATATAATGAAACGGGGATAACATATACCTCATGAAAATTAAAGTTTCATGGATTTGGAACTAACAGTTATAATTTTTACATTGAAAATATAGAGTCATTATATTTATTTTGATAGTGTGATTTATATATTTATCATAAAACCTTAAAGTATATATCTACATAGAAAAATATATTTATGATCCAAAGAGTTGGTTGGAGTTGATTAATGATTATAACTTCTCAATATGTTACCACCCTATGAAGTTAAACAAGGTTCTTGATGCTCTAATTCAAAAGGTACATGCTAGGATATCCATAAATTGGATTTTAATACATCAAATACTTATATATTAGAAAAGGATAGATTGTAAAATCCTAAATAAATGGAAAATATCTCATATTTCCCATATTAATGTTCACTCATCCATCCATGAGATGATTAAAGAGGTGTAGGAAGAATATGTGGAGCTAGAAAAGTAGGTAAGGATTCTTCCAGAGTTCAACCTTCATAATGATAGAATTCTTAGATTCAAGAATTGAGTATGTGTTATATAAATACCAAAATTTAAGAATTTTCTATTCAATTAAATTTATATCTCATCATTATTTATTCATCCTAGAATAATGATGATTTATAGAGATATGAAAGAGATTTTTTGGTGGGAAAATTTTAGGAAGGATATTTCAAAAATGTGTATTGATGCCTGTAATTCCAAAAAATTTAAGTCTAAGAGATATATTTTTAGGTGGATGGTACAACCATTATATATACTAGAATGGAAATGGGAAAACAACACCATGGATTTATTTGAAGGACTCCCCACGACATCTAATGTCCATAAACCATAGAAAGAAGTGTGGTAGTAAAATATTAGATGATGATATTGGGGAAAAAAAGCTATTGGGACCTGAATAAGGAAAGGAAATGAAAGAGATTTTGAACCTTAAATATCAGATCTGGGAAGCTCAGAATAGGTTGAAAAGTTATGTTGAAAATATTTGGTGAGATCTAGCGCTCAAAGATAGTGATAAGGTGTCCCTTATAATATCTCCTTAAATTAATTTTTTAATATTTAGAAATAAGGAAATGTTAAAACATATATATATTGTTTCCCTTGAAATTATTAACCATATATGGATAGTATCTTATCATTTGTTTCTTCCACCAAACCTCTCTCAAGTTTATAATGTGTTTCACATATCTATTTTGGGGATGTACATACTTGATCATTCACATGTACTAGTCAAATATGTTTTAACACTATAGCATGATCATTAATATTAGGATAAACTGGTAGGTATTCTTTATTGAAGAGATATACTCTTATAATAAATTACCACTCATCTAATCAATGTTCTATGGTGAAATTATAAGTTTGATGATGTTATGTGGGTACATAATGATGTGATAAGGTTGAATTATCCTTGTTTTTTTATTTGAGTAATTGAATTTAGAGAAAAAATAATTATAAGGGGGTAGAATGCAACACCATAAAATTTTATAATATATATTTCTTTGTAATAAATTAAAAGTGTTTGATATCATTCATTTTACACAACACCGAGCTTAGATGAACCGGGCTATATTATTTAAATATAATTATTAAATTTTATTTATCACATGTCCATTGTATATTAAGGTAGGGATAAATTAATTATGAAAAATATGTATAAAATTTTTCCATAATGAAAATTTATAGATTAATTATTTATAAATAACTTCTCAAAGTTTAATGATAAGAATAAAATCATATAAGACAAAAACTTATGAATTGCAGTTTCTAAATGTTATGTATTTTAATCTAAATAAAATATATTCATCACTACTGAAAAATATTGAACTTTATTTATAATTTATATAAATAAATGAATAATCATGTATATATTTATTATTAATTATTTTATAAATTATTATAAAATTATTTAAAGCTAAAAAAGATATATTTTTCAGGAAAAAAAAAATTATTTTGTGTGATGTATTTTATCATAATAAATTTAATAAATCACGATTTATGAATGATTATAATTAAAATTTTATATAATTTATTAAGTAAAATATATTAAAACTAATCAAATCATTTTTAATAAGAATATAATGAGAATAAAGTCATTTTTATTCTTAAAAATACATTTTTTCTAAAAAAGGATTTTATGCTTTTTGGGCGTGGATATTTGAAATAATTTTTTCCACATATAGTAATTGAATCATGTAAAATGGATTAAATATATTAAATATAAATAATTAATATTATGCAATAATTATGAATTAATTTTTTACCATAATGAATAGTTACCACGGCAAAAATCTTATTACCACGGTAAGGGTTAAAAGGTATAATAAAAGGGTTAACCTATGTGATATAGTTTATAATAACATGAAAACTTAATTCAATCTCATTGGTTGATAGTATATCAAATTTAACCTTCTTATATTTTAAAAAATTACAATTTTTATCCACTTTACTTGAATAAGATATGTATTTTATAATAATGTTTCATGTATTTACATGTTTTCGACCCGCCTCACTTATAAAAGGGAACCAATTCTTCTCACATATCTTCACCAATAATGAACTCTAGTTTAGAAAAAACCTTCCTAAATACCATACCAAATTTCTTTCCCCAAATATAGATGTCTTTTTTCACACCAAAATACCATCCTACGAAGGATTAAGGACTAAGTTAAATGAAGATACCCAAAGATTACATAAAATTATTTACAGATATATTTCAAGTTTCTCCCTCCCTTGACCTCATATCAATATTGTCTAACCATATTAACATGATAAAATAAGTATATTAACTATAAATATATGTTTTTATGTTAATTTTATATCCATTTTTATCACCATTAAATCTAATGGAATATAAAAAAATCATTCATGTGTACATACAGACTACCTCGCCAAGAAGTGATGTATTTTATTTTTCATCACAGTATATCATGGATTTTCATATATATGTTTTTAATTAATATATATATTTGTGTGTGTGTGTGTGGTTTTTATAAAATAAATATTACTAAATAACTATAAAATATTATATAATTTTTTACCTTTCCATATGTTTGAAAATGATTACATTGCTCTTGTGTGCGTGTAGACTACCACATCCATGAAACGATGTAATTCATTTTACCATTATGCTTAAAATGGAAGATAATAAGGACATATTAAATGAATATATATTATATTTAATTTATTATAATTATTATGTAAAAATATGTTACTTTCCACCTTTTTCCTTTTTATTCATTGGAAAAGGAGAACATCACTCTTACGTACGTACGGACTACTATCTCCACAAAATAATTTAATATATTTTTCTTAATATCTTTATATGAATGGTTAAAAATTGAGTTTAATAAATAAAAATTATACTTATTATTTTATTAATATTAAGGATACGATGAAATAAGGACAAAGGAGTATGTACTAGAACTGTATAACTGAAACATGTATGAGAAACAAAATAGTTAACTCCTAAATATTGATTTTAATGGATAATTATTAATAAATTGCTAATTATAAATTATAAAGGAATGATATATTGAAATATAATCATGAATATTGTCATCTTATATATGTAAAATAAATATAAATTTATTATATTTGATTTTAAGAGTGCATAGAAATAAATTCAGGACTTGGTGTAAGGGTTTATGTTACAATCTCATTTCTTGTTTATATTATCTATCTTAAATTTAAAATGTTTTAAATTATATAATTTTTATATTTTAAACCCCATATATTTTCTTATTCATCGGTTATTTCTAATCTTTTCATTCCTTACATTTATTCTCCTCTCTTTGTTACTAAAAATGACTCAAAAAATAAATAAAAGTCTACATTATTTTTTTGTCAGGAATATTTCTCTTCTATATCCATGTTCTAAAGATTATTTTATTTAAGTTTTTAAGAATAAATAAATGTTTTATAAGTTAATTTTATATACCTTTTAATTTCATTACAAATTTTTAAAATTAATATTTTCAAAAGTTTTCTTATGACTCACTTTTATCTTATTACAAAAGTGTGAAAAAAATTAATGTATAAGGAATCAGTGGATATTACAACTATCATGATCTTCCTTCATTAGTAATATTCCATTAAATTTTTCAATGGTTTCAAAATAAAAACCATATTCCATTTTTTTGGTACTTTTAATTTTTAACAATTATCAAATGAAATGGGATCTTTTAACTTGATTTTCAAAGCATATTTTAAGTTCTTTAAAAAAATATTTTTAATCTATGTCAACATAATTTAAGGATTTTTATGATTCACATTGGATATAATGTTATCATACAATCCATATTCATTATTTTGATGTATTATGATGATTATTTTTTAAGGATTATTTTATGCAACTTATTTTATTCCAATAGAACAATTATGTTGTGATGAAATGATGAATGTTTTTTATGATATATTAGAGAAATTATATATGGTCTTCATTATATAATGTGGGGTATTTGAATTATATTGAAATATAATTAAATGGGTAAAGATTTATTTATTGTGAGATAATATTAACTAGAATGATAAGTGAACCCAATCCATTAAGGGACTATGTTCACTAAAATAGTCCTCGTAGTGAGCACAAACTAAGGAAATAATGGGAATGAGGAGTGAACCCAATACACTATGGGACTATATCCACTATGATAGTCATGATAATTATCCTTTACTGTGGAAATGATTTTATATGTTTATGTGTATACCACAAACTTATATTTTAGTCTTATGATATGCTCCCATTTCTCATGATTAATTATTGATGACTCGTCACCCTTATGACTCATGTCATTTGTTATCTAAAAGTTCCATTCCATGACTCATGATTTTTTATATATGACATGTTGGGTATGTTTTTGTATGTTATGATAATTTTATCACACCATTATTCTTATTTTATGCTTAGTTGTTATCATTGATTAATATCTCTCAGGTTTACCATTAGTGAGAATACGTGGTCACCCTTTTTCATGTTTCTGTTTCCATAGATTATAAAGAAATTTATTAAGTAGGATATGTCTAATAAGGGTATTATATAAAAGGAAATATCTATTATATGTTTAATATCTTTCATGAAATAATTTTACTATGTATCTAGTCATTAAATACACAAAACCATTATAGTTCAAGAGCAAGTATTATTCTGATATGTATTAAATATTCATCTAAAATGATATAATATTTATATATATATATATATATTTGGGTCACCTTAATTAAATTATCAAAGATTATTATTTATATATAAGAATTTAACCTTCTATAATACCAAAATAGCACCATATCCTAGACCACCCATGTTTGGCTCAACCGTCCACAATAAATTGATGAGATTGGGTAAAATTTTAAAAAACTATTAATATTTTAGTTCACAATGAAATTTAGAGACTTTTAAAAAATACTTTAAAATGATTTTTAAAGATAGATCAATCCTTAAAAGATACTCCAACCCCTTTAAGTCATTTATATACCCAACATGACTCAGTACATGAGTGAATAGTGATGTTCCTTGGTCATTTTATATCTAAATAAGTCTTTTCATCCCCACACATCTCATATGAAACCAATTATTAATAAATCCTTTTCAGGTTATCTTTTATCATGAATTTTTCCATATTATCATGTTAATTTTGAAACTTATATTCCTTAGACACAATAATAATAGCATAGACATCAATAAAATCCTTCAAATACTTATCATGAGAATCTTAAAACATTTGTTTAATAACATAAAAAGTTGGTTGCTGAAGAAAGGGTTTCTCTAATACATATAATTTTTAATCTTGTTATGAATGATTATTATGTTTTTATAAAAATATTTAAAGATATTTATATTTAATTTTTCTCTTCTCTAGAATATATCATAAATTCATATTTGATTATAATGATGCCATTTATATTAAGAACAAAATATTTTAGTAGATAAGTATCTTATCGTATTATTATTTAATAATGAATTTTAACAAATGTTCTCCTACTGAATTATAACCCCTTTTAAATTACATAATATTAATATATGATCCAAGATCTATATTTCATAGATGATTTGAGTTTTCAATTCCATTTACCTCATTACATATCTATTTAGGTTGACCATTATGTCAATCATATCATATTGGATTGATATATATATATATTGTACACATATGTTCCTGGGTTTTATATGTGTTTCCATTGCATTTGGTAGATTTATATTTATATTCGAGCCTAAATATTCAATTTTTATGTTTTTATGGAAGATCTATCATTACTGTGAAATTAGAGATAATGAGAAGGAAAATGGAATTTTGATATATATGAACATTTCTCACTACAGCATGAAGTAGTGTGGAATGCCACTGGATAAATTAGTATTTAGCTGATAAAAAGGAGATTAGAATATCATATTTTAAGTCATGAAGGTCATATTCACATCATGAATATCAAATTCACACTGTGAAAGAAAGATGGAATCAGTTCATAGCTTGAACAAGAGGCTAGATGTAGAGAATACCTACAAGAACCTAGATGCAATGATTGACTTAATGAATCAAACATTTAAATTGTGAATTTTTCTACTATATAAGAAAATGTTTTTTATCCACCAACACTTTTGGGCCATGAACTACACTTTAAAGTTTTGAACCACCCACATCAGGAGTTACAGTGCTCCCGATTTTTCACTATTAATGAGGTTTTTAATGGGGTTTTGACCCAAAAAACATAGGCCTAACTTGTAGGGTTATAAATAGGTTATTATATCCAAAGTATAGTAAGAATTTGAGGGGTCCTATAGTCAACCACTAAGAGACTGTCACTAGGGTTCTAACATAGAGATTTTTCACCAAAGTTATATTTTTTATCCAAATTCCTATTTTCTTCTTTGATATAATATTATATTATCATTAATTTAATTCTATTTTATTTTTATCATTATCTTTCATGATAATTCCATTTTATCTTCTCTCTTATGGTTTGGGGTTTATTCTTAATTGGATATCACATGATGATGGTTTTCTATATCCATATAAGGGAGTGATTCTAGTTAAAGGGGTGCTTACCCAAATGTCATGATTTCTCTTTAGTTATAGAAAATTTTTATGCATCAGTATATTGTTTTGATTTTATTATTTACTATATTCTCCATTGGATCACTGACCTATCATGTTTAGTGGTGAATGAACACAAGTATGGTAAATTTAATTAATTCATGAAAAATGAGTAGTATTGTAATTCTTCATTTTTAATTAGTATTTAATGAATCCTAATAATTTTAATTTATCTAAACTTATAGAATAAGATTCTAGGATTGTTTTGATGAAACTATCCAAGTTGATTTCAAAAAAAATTATGATTGCGTTGATTTAGGATAAAATTTACATGTGAATAAAGTTGAATTAATCTTTTTGAAACAACTCTTGGAAACAAGAGTCTATCACTTTTTCCTTTTCTACCTTTATGTCTACATCTTAATTATTTCATTTAAAGTATTTAAATATTAAAATTAATTAATTAGAATTTTGGTGACCTAACATTTGATTGAGAGTTACCACTGTATTCCACACACTTTTTGGGATTGACCTCATACTTCCACTATGTTATTCCCTGGTATTTAGTGTGGTTTGGGACAGTATAAATATCTAAGTTGGTAAAACATATGTCATGTATGAATGGGGTTATTAAATCCACATGGGTGACCAAATTATATATTTATATTATCCTAAACCACACCGACTACTGAGGCATAGCATAGTATATATATAAGTTCGATCGAACAACA
Organism: Viscum album; assembly: GCA_963277665.1. Classification (NCBI taxonomy): domain Eukaryota; kingdom Viridiplantae; phylum Streptophyta; class Magnoliopsida; order Santalales; family Viscaceae; genus Viscum; species Viscum album. The sequence continues at coordinate 1,403,909,959 of OY728127.1, read as the reverse complement.
AGCGGTGAATGAACAAATAACCTTGGCTAATAGTTGTGTCACCGCATTTTTAATTAATTAATTTTAATATTTAAATACTCAAGATTTAATAATTAAGATGTGGATATAATGTTAGGAATGGTATAAGAGAGATAATTTGGTTTCCATGGTGGTTTCTATATGATTAATTCAACTTAATTCATACATATATTATATCCAAAATCTAGGAAATTATAAAAATATTATAAATAAACTTGGTTAGCTTCAAAAAATATATCTTAGAATCTCAATCCTCATGGTAAGATGAATTAAAATTTATAGAACACATTAAGGACTGGTAAAAAATGCAGAAGACCAATAAAACTCAATTATCCTAAATTAATTATCTTTACCATATTAGTATACATTCACCAATGGGAACGCTAGGTTAGTGATCAAATGGAGAATACCATAATTAATTTAGTCAAAACCTAATACTAATGAATAAAATTGTTCTATAATTGATGATAAATCACAACATATTGGTACGCATCACCGTTAACTAGATCCACTCTCTCTTATAGATCTTTCCAACCAATATCAGGTGATCACCAATGACAAAAAAACCCAAAACAATAGGAGGTAGAATAAAAGATAAAGATAGATAAAGGGAATGAGGAAAAGAATATGTATTTAAATTAATTAAAATTCAACATTATATCAAAGTAAAAAATAATAATATAGAAGAAAAACATTACTATGCTGAATAATATTCTGGTCAAAATCATAGAGACAGCCTCTCTATGGTCTAATTCTTGACTCCATGAATCCATACTCTTCTTTAGATTGAATCTCATATTTATAATTCTAGAATTCATGCTTATGGTTTTCTTTCCCAAACCCCCCTTAAAACCATTATTATTGGTTTAAAATTGGGAGTTCTGTAAATCCCAACATGGACGGTTCATTTCCAAAAAGTGTTGTTCATGGCCTGAAAGTATCAATGGATGAAAAACCATTTTCTATATAGAATTAAAATTAATGTTTTGAATGTTGGATTCATTCAAGGACTCCTTGAAACTGATTTCCTACAAGTCTTGTACACATCCATCCTCTTTTTTGTTCCATTCAAAGATGCCACCCTTCTTTCAAAACATGAATTAGATATTCATGATGTGAATATGAAATCCATGACATGAAATATGATCTTCTCAGCTCTCTTCAATCAAATTATTCTTTATTTATCTAGTGATATTCTACGCTACATCATGTCGTGACACAAAATGTCAATGTGTATCATAAGTTCATATTTTTCTTATCATTCATCCATATTTCATAAAAATATAGGATCTTCCATTAAAAAATAAAATAAAAATGTAGATAGGAATATCAATATAAATAAATAAAAACCCAATGGAAACACCAATAAAACCCAATGAAAATATGTATAGAAAATAGAGAAATAAAATACCCACAAACTCAAACCTTTTCTCTTCCTTAAAGAAAATGTCAACTTCAAAACAAAAAGGTTATATAGATCAATAAAATAATTATAAAATTATGATGATCAGAAAAACAAGTCATAGATAAAGATTCTAAAGGTATAAAAAAACCCAATAAAGAATTGATAAATCATAATTAATTTATAATTTTCAATTCAAGACACTTTCCCCCTTCACTTAGTGATTTCAACCTCATGTCCACACCCATGTCATTTATGATTTTCATCGCCATGAATTTTTCCTCTCATCACTTGAGGAAAAAATTTAATATAGTTATGATCATACCTTAGTTTCATGATCCTAACCATAAGATTATATTGAATCAATTTTCTTCACACCATAAACAAAAATATCACAATTAATTAGGAGGGATTTTCAATTTCGATCAAATGACTCAGAGGCTGAGGGATTGTAGGAATCAAAATTAAATCAAGTAAAGCTCAAAAGGGAGGATAAAATATAAAGTATAATTCATGATATTGAACAGATAATATCAATTAATTGATCTTTTATTGAGTAAAATGCATCTCCCATACATCCTAAAGCACATTTTAAATGATCAAGAACAATGTAATATTATGAATGATCATCCTCTCTTGTTGTGTTCTTTTTCTTCTTTTTTCCCCTTTATTTTTTTATTTTATTTTTTTCCAATTTATATTTGCGATAATTATAACATCCACTACATAACCCCTTATTATTTTTAAATCATCAATACGATAATAGATAATTTTCACCTATATTAAGAAAAATCCCAATTTTTTAGTTTTTTATTTTTTTTTAAACATGAGGGATAAATAATTACTATGAATGAAATCATAAACCTCCCCTAAAATCCCATAGAAACACCTTGAGTTCACATATAAAGAAAAAAAACACATATCCACTATGAGAAACCACTCCCCCACACTCATTCAGTTTAATATCATGAACAATAATAATAATGTGGTATAAAATGAAAATAATGTCTTGTAATGTTTCTCAATCCTAACAAGACCATACCTAGATTCTATAGGCTAAGTAAGATAAATGTATAGGTTGGAATCGGGATAAAAGGTCTCGTCAAAAAAATACATCAACAATTTTAAAACATAATTTTTTTAGTAATAGCTTTGAAAATATATCAATGTAAGTTCTCATAGGTATACAAGCCTCAAGAAGAAATCAAGAAATATGTATAGAAAATGTGGAAATATTTGATACAGAATTCTCTTGAGAATGCAAAAAGAATATAATTTAATTAGTTCATGGATGGAATATCAATAATTTTTCTACACAATTAAATCTTTTAGGTGTCAAAATCAAGAAAGAAAATCATATCAACAATCATTTTTAAGAAACTCAAAATTGATGTAATAATGTGACCTTTAAAATTTCGATTTATATATTATTCATTTATGGGCATGATAAATCGAATTTCTCAACATGTAGAAATATTTTTTCTAAGTGCGATATCTCCTATATTAGAAAGAATAAAGAGAAACAATTCAATCATTTATGATAGAATATAATTCCTTTAAGTTCATCCAAAGATTTAGAATATTATTAAAAACATTTGAAGAAAAAAATTAGGGATTTAAAAATGAAAATAATTAAAAATTATATTACAATTTCATATTTTTTTCTATTGTTATTACTTTATTTATCTTTTTTCATATTTGATTTCTTTCATTGATCCTAAAAAATAAACAAGAAAACACATGAAAGTGTAGTTTTAAAATCATTTAGATCATGATGATAAATCGATCTACCATAGTGAGAGTTATTAAGATAATCCTAATAAAATAAATCTATGTCATATGAAAGAATTTTATAATATAGTATTCCACCTAGTAGAATTGTTATAAAGTCTATAGCTAGACCTTTTACCTTTTTTATTTGATAAGAGAGTGGTATAATGTTACATAGTATTTTTTTGTAAAAATGACTTGAAATTTATCTCATCTGGTGTAAATGTACTCTTCATTCTCAATTTTTTTTTGACTAATTATTTTGGTGCACTAAACATAAGGATATATTTAAAGAAAATATGAAGAAATCTAAATCTGACCAGATTTTTTAATTCTAATCCACCATATATTCTTCCTCCATTTCCTTAGTTTTAACTTTGGAATTACTTCTTAAATTGGATACTCATTTTTCTCCTCTCTTTCTTGAATGTATAGTATGGAGTCCTGTTATTCTTAGATTTCTAGATTGTTAGTGAGGTCGATAAATATTTTCTCATTATCCTTATCCTTCATGTTTTCTTCTTCTTTCTTTAATTCATGGACTTGAACTACTTTAACCTCATGTTTATCTTTTTCTTCTATCTTCTTGTCAATAATTTTCATAATTTATTTTTCTTATTTTTTATATAAGATCAAAAGGTATTCTTTTTATTATTATTTTCCTTATTATAGGAATAGAATGGATTCTTGAGGTTCTTATTCTTATTATTTATAATTTATAGGTTAGTTAGATTGAAAATTTTTAGCATGCTATAAACAATCTTATTTTATATCCTTCTTCTTTATTTCTTCTTTTTTTTGTTTCAAAATATTTCACTACATCCACTTCTAGATAAATTTATTCTTAAAAAAAACATATCTCTACATTATAATTTATTAGTATGCTTCTAATAAGAGAATTAAAATTAAAAATAATTTGATATAGGTGAGAGGTAAATTCTACATGTTCTCTGATCTATGTTGCATTATCATCCATATTTTATTTGATTCTTCAATGTACTTCAAGATAAATATGGTAGGTCTACCTTCTAAATGATGCTCTTGAGGTTGGTGTAAGTAAAGTTAGCCTTGATTTTATTACGCAACCCAGGATATGCATTGGTAGTGCTGAAAATTTGGATATCCTCCATAAGGATGATAAAAGTTTTCACTCCACTATTTATGTTGTAATTAATTTTATTTATAAGAATATGAATCATTCTATATCATTTATTTACATGACCACCCTTCTGAATTTAGTTCTTCTAATGTGGTTGGATACTTCTAGTACTCATTTTATTCAAATGGTGGAATAACATAAGACTGATATGAAGTGTATTCCATCATATATAATACCAAAAACAACTGTCAATGTAATATTGAAAAAAAATGAAAACAAAAGGGAAACTAAAATTAGTACACATAAATTTGATTAGAAAAATTTTCAACCTAAGAAATCATTCTTGAGTCATCTTCTATAATCTACTGCTCCAAAAAAACTAAACTAAGATTTCTTGTTCCTATAAAGTGTCGATAAATCCAAATAAGTACCCAAATTGTATATTTATATTGTTCTAAACTACACTAACTCCCATGTTATATCATTTGCAGAAGTACAGGGTCAATCCCACGAAGAGATGGGAATATAACAACAACTATATACCAAATAATGGGTCACAAAAATTTATATTTATTAATTTATATATTTAATGATTCAAAATTAAATAATTATGATACAAAAAAATGTTAAGAAAGGAAGAAGAGATAGACTCTGGTTTCCATGGGTGGTTACTCAAAGATTAATTCAACATCATTCATAGGGTAATTACATCAAAAAGCTGTGAAATCATAAAGATATTCAGAATTAACTTGTTAAATTTCATCATAACTATCCTAGCATATCAATCTTCATGGTTAGATGAATTATAGTAACTAAAATTCATTATTTCTGGATTGAAAACAAAAAATAGCAATCTAACTAAATTATCATGTATTAATTTTCATTACCATGATGGTGTTCATTCACTACTGGAAAAGCTAATCCAATTATACAATGTAGAATATAATAATTAATTAAATCATAACATGATACTAAGGAATAAAATTTATCTTCAAGTGAAGATAAATCATGAAATATGGGTACACGCCCTCTTTAACTAGAACCTCTCTCTCCAATATATCTTTCCAACCATCACTGAGTGATATCCAATGACAAATAAACCCCAAACTATATGAGATAGAATAGAAAACAATGATCATGAAATAGAATGAATAAAATAATCATGAATTAAGTTAATGATAATTGAACATTACATCAATGGATACAATAAGAATTCATAATAAAAACCTATCCATTATGAAAAAAACTTAAGGTTATAAACCTAGAGGAAGCCTCTCAATGTTCGAACACTTGAATCACTAAATCCCTAATCTCATTTGGCTAAAATCCTTATTTATAATCCTATAAGTCATGAATAGGGTTTTCTAGATCTAACTCCCATTAAAACCCTTATTGATCAAAGAAAATAACGAGTTTTGTAACTCCCAAAATAGATAGTTCATGACCTGAAAGTGTTAGTGGAAGAAATCACATTTTTATGCATCATAAAAATTCATGACTTGAATGTTGGATTCACTGGGTGAATCATTACATCTAGGTTCCTATAGTTCTTCTCTGTATCTAACCTATTCTTTAAGACATGATTTGATAACTCCATTCTTTCACAATGTGAATTGGATATTCATGACTTATATATGACCTTCATGACTTTAAATATAATCTTTTCAGCACCCTTTGATCAAATTAATCCTAGTTTATTCAATGTTAGGCCACACTAATTCATTTCACATTGCGAAGTTTCCATATATATCAAAATACCGTGTTTTTATTCTCATTATTCTTTAATTAACAACAATTATGACTCTTCCAAAAGAATAAAAAAATCAAAACTACAGGTATAAATATCAATATAAATATATTAAAACCTAAGGGAAACACATTTCAAAACCCATGAAAAAATGTATACAAAATAGAGATATCAATGACACTTGGTTTTCATCACTATAGATCTCTATGATTGTAGTGATGATTTTTTATAATCAATAAAAATACAATTTTTAGTCAATGACACTTGGATTCTTGAGTGGATATCTTGTTTCCCAAATCTATCATATGGGTATACTTAACTCTATTCCACTAGTATCCCAATATTTAGGGTTTCCTATCTATGTAGAACCCAATGCGTATGAAAAATATAGGATCGAAACCCTCTTAACATCATATGTAATTTTTATGTCTACCATAAGATAATACATGGGAACTTTTCATTGGTAGATTATTCCTATTTGGATGATTGAGGAATTGAAAACAATTATATTCTAATGAATATAAATCTTAGTGTTTTAAATTGGTTTTAAATATAACTATGTTATTATATGTATTACATTATTTTTCATGCTTTTAATGATTTTGTATTATATCATATACATTTAGTGAACAAAATTAATATATTAATGTATAAAACTTTTTACATATCATGTTTTGTGTTACTTATTTAAAAATTCAAGTTAATTATATTCAAATATATCTAAATTCATCTCAAACATAAGGTTTATTAAACACATTCATTTAAAATCTTAGAATCATACAAAACCAAAATCCACACAACATAAAGCATGTTGTGCTGGTAGTTAACCCCCACTTTTCTAGAATGATCCAAGACCCCTAGGATAATAGAACGTTATACCCGATGTCCCACTATCCATGGATAAATACATAAGAGAGACATAAATCCCAATATAACCCTAACATAAATTATACATAAATAATTACCAACCATTAATTTTAATCTCATAACAATAAAAAATCATATTAAGGGTTAAAAATAACTAAATGTTATGAAAAACCTTGAATGGAACACTTATATATGTATAGTAAAACATTTATAAAAACCAATTTAACACATTAAAAATATATTCATCCACCCAAAAAATAAGCATTTTATATTCTTCAAAAAAAATTGGAATACAAAAATAAATAAATAATTTATAAAATTATAAATAAGATAAATATTTATAAATAATTCATAAATAAAGTAATTATAAACATTTAATAACTAATTGTGCTTTATGTAAAATACAAAAATAATCAAAAAGGAATATTTTAAATTTATTTTAATATAAACACTTTCATATTTTAAAATATATGATATTTTTCAAAATCATCTATAATCATATAAAAATTTAATATTTTATTTCAACATTTTAAATAATACAAATATTATTTATTTTATTTTATTTATACCTTGAATAAATCCACAGAAAATATTTTTATAATTGTTTAAATAAATTTCCCAAAAAGGTCTTTAATAAGAACATTTCTTATTAATCATTATGATAATTTCATAAATTAATATAATAAATTTTCTAATTAGAATTATTTCATAGTTTTTAATAATAAAAAATTATTGAAACATTTAAATCAACATTAGACCTAGATCACATCAACCAAACTATTTTTGGTATTTTTTAATTCTTTACACAGATTCAATCCCATATTGATGATGGATTTTAGGAATAAATAAATAATTTTTAATTTAAATATAAAAAACAATGATTATTTTTCTTATAAACTATAGTGTGGTACTTCCCTAGTTATAACATTTTCTAAGATAAAAACAATATGTTTTCTTTGATCTATGTTATTTTAGGTAGATCCATTGATATTTCTATATCTTAAACAATAATATTGTTTCACCCAAATACACAATTATGTTCTTATTAAAATAAAATTTAAAAAATAAAAAAAAATTATTTTTCGTAATACATGATGTAATCTTTATTTTTTTTTTTCTGTTCATCGTATAAACTTTATCAGTGTAAAACCCCAAAAAAAATGATCTATCTTTAAATGAATCAATATAAAAGAGCACAAATAACATAAAATCATTTATACCTAAAGTGGAGTAACCATATTATTTATTCCTTGAAGTACAAAATATATTGTGGAACATATTTTATAGTATTTTTATAAATCTCACCACTTAGGGTGATACACAAACATTTTTATCCTTATTCATAATGACAGGATTCCAAACCATCAAAGAGAATATATTTCATTCTCCATGAGACAAATGGTGAATCATAATGAAGAGATTTTTGGTTTATGTATTTCATACATCAAGGTTTTACCCACCAAGAGGGATTAATTATATTTTATAATCTCTATTTATTTAATGAATAAAGTTGGAATACATTAAACATCAGCTACCATCTCATGGACTCAATTCATTTCTTACCATTGAAGTATCCATTCATTGAACAATTAAAATTATTTTTATCTAAGCCATTAATAAACCATTCATTGATTTATAACCTCTAAAACCATTCTGGATGATGTGGCCAATTCTATGAAATAAAATCCATAGTCTCATCGTATTTTAAGAAAATATATTTTCAAGATATGCATATCATGAACATTAAATTATGTTGGTGGAAATTTATTATTAAGATCCTCCTTAATTCTATATGCTATTTGACCACATATCTCAACCCCGATACACATCATATGTGTATCACTGGCTATGATATATCGGGATATATCACAATAAAATACCCCCTTCTAGTGAGAAACCAACAATTCCCTATATACACTAAAACACATAATGACTTTATGAAAAACATTATAACTCTGTGTGTTCCTTCAAAAACTCTTTTGGATACAGTTTATCAAAATCTATTCATTTTGGAACAAAGAATTTTTCCAAAACATAATCCTTATTCAAAAAAAAACTTTGTGACCCTATGGGTGTTTTTAATATTGATAAAAAAATATGAAATATTTATTTCATAAATATAAGGAAAGAGTAACCTCTAAAAAAAGCATCAGTGCTACTCAAACAACAAAGGGGTTCAGTGTGATATTGAGCAAACATACTCATATTTCAATATGAACATGTGCACCAAAAGTTATATCATGTTCATTTTATGAATACTTATATAATCTATTTTTCAAAAAAAAATTAGTGACCACTAACCACAACACATTTAAATCTATTATATTCCATCTCATCCATTTATGATTCTCCGAAATAGACTGATTACGTTAATAAATACATCACATGTCTTTTATCTGTAAAATGAGAACATATAACAACCCAAGATAAAAATATATTAATTTTACATCATTTCCATATGTAATACATTACAACTCATAAATCATCTCATATTCCCAAGAATGGGAGTTTTAGTGTCTTTGTATACTAGAAACATGTAACACTCCAAAATTCTAAAATAAGAGCATTATTTTTGATATCTTACAGAACACGAAACACCGAGTCTAAATGAAGCATGATAAAGAATACCATTATAAACTAGAAATTAAATTTTTGGGTATGAATAGTAATAACTAAATTATGAAAATTATGGTTATATATTGATTATAAACAAAATAATAACCATTTAAAAGAAAAAGAAATGTTTATTGAAAATTGTATTTTTTCTAAAAGATGGTTTAGTTGTACTTTTCACACATTATTTAAGATTAATTTTTTCCAAATATAGAAATTTTATTTGGAAAAATAAACTTCATTTTTTAAAATGATAATATAAAAATATCTTAACGTTAATTTTTGTGATTTCTCTAAACTATTTCATTTTTCAATGAATAGTGAAAAATACATAATTTTAATTGAAAACTGCCTTTTGTTTTAATTATTTATAAAGTTAAAATATATTTTAAATTGTTTTTAAAGTAAAATAAGTTCAATTATATATAAATTAATCTAATTTATTTCATTTTAATAATTTTAATATTAAATTTTGATAAAAATAATTTATAAATTATTGAACATTTTCTCTTTAAAAATTCACTTTCTCATCGTGTTTGGCAGATTAATTTTAAATATAATTTTACCAGTTATGTTAATGGAATTTTTATAAATGGATTAAATATTTTTATTCATAAAAAATTATATTATATAACAATTTTGACTTATTTTTTGACCAAAATTATTAGTGAAACCATTAAAATTTAATTTCTACGGTTCTAGTAAAAACAGATTTATCGAGGGTTCAACTAAAAATATAAAGGTCAAAATAACCTAAAAATTTGTATAAAATATATTTTATGGACATATTTAGAACCTATAATTTCTAATTCTCTATAATAGTTTGTTTTGGACCCTTGTGGAATGTGAAAAACGTTGGTACACCTTTTTCTTTCCAAAAACTAAAAGTGTTCCACTCACATCACTTATAAAAGGCCTCCCCTTATCCTCTATTATTCAAACCTTCAAATCCTTTTTATTACCCAAATACCTACCAAAAAACTTTCCAAATTTAATAATCTCATCTTGGAAGCCTTATTTTGGTATTAAATCCAACCTAGGGGGCTTTGGTGCAAACCTAAGGAGGCTACCTGAAGAAGAGGTAACGTTCTTCAACGAGTGTATTTATTTTATTATCTTTCTCCACATCATTTAAGTCATAATAAAACATGATAATATAATATAATAAGTATATTAAATATAATAATATTTTTTATTATAATATCATGACCTAAAACCATCTCCACTTCTATTAAATTGGTTATGAAATCATCATTCGTGTGTACAGTGGAATACCACCTTGCAAACTGATTTCATACATTTTTCCACAAAAACCTCTCAAAATTGATTATGATGATGGTTATAAAGTATAAATATTATATTTATAATATATTGATACATATTTATTCCTTATATAATATATAAATTTTTACTTTTCATTCCTTAGGGGGCGCGATAACGTTGCTCGTGTGTATGCGGACTACCGCCTCGTGAAGCGATGTGATTTATCTTTCACTAACACTTTACGTGGAAGGTGATATAGATAAATTAAATAAATATATGTTATATTCATGAAATAATTATGATATTCATTAAATATTTATCATTCTTAAAAAAATAATACATCATTTTATTTTTTTACCTCTTCACTCATTGAGATACAATAACATCATTCGTGTACGTGTGAACTATTGCCTTTATGAAGTGATGTGACTCGCTTTTCATCACCACACCACATAGATGATATATATATATATGTAAATTTAAAGAATTAATGTGGTGTTTATTATATTATTATAATTTTTTAATGATAAAATATTACTTACCTTCTTTATATAAAGATCATTGAAAAATGGAAATGTTACTCTCGCATACATACAACCTACTGTCTCCATGATCGTAACAGACTTCATTTCTCAAAACCATATTTCATTATTGGTCTTAAAATTATAATTGATATATAAATTTTATAATTATTTCATGATTATTATTCTTTATATGACTATATTATATAATATTTCCATGAACCAAAACTTTCATTGCAAATAAATAATGAGAAAACAAGGTAATTAACACAAGAAACAAAGAAAATAATGAATGATTATTAACGAGAGAGGTGATAATAACTTATAAAAGAATAATATATGTTATTATAAATATTAATATGGTTATTTAATTAGTGAAAAACATTTTTAATACCATTATAAAAAATTTTAAATCATTTTTTACAAAAACAAAGTGTGTGGTAAGGGACTTCGTCTCAATTTACCTTCATTGAGGCATATTGTAATGTTTTTCACCTAATTCCTTTTATATGGTGTATATAATTCCCATTTTACATATAATATAATTAATCATTCACAATTTGTTTTATTTTATGTTTCAATTTAAATTATATTATACAAGGTTATTTTAATTGAAAATTATCATGTTGTAAAGGTTATTGTATAACCTCACTTTCTTTTGTGACTGTTAACTTTCTCTTAAACAATTGCTTTATTAAGATCATTTTTCATTGAAAATTAAATTTATATTAAATATCCAATTATATTATAATAAATATTATTATTTCCTAAATATTATACAATTTTTTTATATAGTGTATACTTTTAAAGGTGTATTATTTACTGGGGAAATATTTATAAATCTATATATTTTACTCATTATGGATATTTAATTATAAGGAACATTATTTATAAATAAAATTGATTAATAGATATATGGGGATTTATTTTTACATGAATACATGGGTGGGGCCTGATTATATATATCCCATCAATGCATTGACAGGTCTCATGAGACAAACTAGTTTTCCAAATCAGATGGGCTTATACCCAGTAGATTTAAACTATCCTAATGATAGATTTTGATTGCAGATGTATCATGTACCTGAGACATGAAATCATATAATTAATAATTTAATTCAATGATTTTATAGTTATTATCATTATCCATGATATTTTTGATATGATATTATCAATGTATTTATTTTATTCTTAGTTTTTGATTAAATTTAAGGCATTTTCAGTTATTTACCTTGCCATATTGATTATGTATTATCTTATCATGATAGCAATTTTATTTTAATGTAATGTTTATTAAGTTATTTACTTTAACATTTAGTTTATTATTATTAAATCATGATGTATTCCTCTTTACATAACCCTTACTAAGAATTTGATCTAACCATTATTTTGTTTCCTTTCCCCGGGATATGAAAAAGAATTCTTCAAATGAGTTCAAGGATGAAAAATAATTTCCATTTATATGATTTCTATTTTATATAATTATATAAAATGGGTATCGTATATGTATCAGATTTTCCAAAACTCTTAAACTGATCATTCTTTTAGGATTTGATTCATTGAATCTCTATAAATGTAATAAATCAGCCACCAACTCCGACCAACTAGGTTCAGGGTCATTAAAGTTGTTATCATGGGAATTTCAGTAAAAACCATATGAACTAGATTAAATAACACATAGATTGAGGAATAAAACCATATGATATACTATGAGGATAATTATGGAAAACATCCTTATGTATTGTTAATAAATAGATTATTTTTTATTTTCTAGAAATACATCCCCATATCGATAGTATAAGTGGACGTAGTTCTAGCACAAAGCTACTTAGGTGTAATAGATTTGAAAAGGGTGTATCTGAATTGACCTAATCATCATAGGATATATAAAAACAGACCTTACTAAACACCTCGAATTAAAATACTAAGGTATGTGATTAGGATAATTCACATTTTCCTGAAAAACCATTATGAAGGATTTTAAAATAAAGATACCTCCAAATAAACCAAGTTTATGATGCATAAAATTTTAAATTAATGCTAATTATTACACCATATTTAGAATGATAAATTATATTTTAAAATTCATAATTTAATGGGATATTCTAGTATATTAAATTGTTTATAAATGAAACTCGGGATGAAGAAGGTTATCAATAATCATGGCCAATATAGTGATTACCCTAATAATGAAGATAATATAGAAGGTATTTGAATTAATAAAATTATAGATATATTAGGTAAATTTAATCATATTATGAAGAAACAAATCATTCCCAAATGGAGAAACAATTCCAAAGTGAGATTCTCCTATGTTGAATCACTTTATGTGATATAATCCCCCATAATTTGTGGGACTACAAATCCCATGGAAATCAAACAGTGGATTAAGTCTCAAGAAAAGGTATTTATGGACATGGGAAGTGGTTAAAAGTAAAATGTTACAATTTTATTGTATTATCTCAAAGGAAATTTTGATTAATATTGGTCATTAATGTAGAATACTAAGTAGGAGGAATCAATATAACTCATGGAATGGAAACTATTTACGGATACATTCTTTGAAAAATATTTCCCCCATGAGAAAAAAAATTATTGAATAGAAATTTCCTTATTTTAAATAAAAATGAATAATAATTTTTTGTAGAGTATGAGGTTAAATTTACAAGGTTATATAGGTATGTTATAGATTACATACGCAACAAAGAGTGAAATATTGACCATTTCTTTGAAGGTACTAAGCTAATTCTATGAAGGGAACTGTTCTCTCAAACTATTTATTCATATGATGAAATAGTTTTATGTTCTATAAATATAGAGAAATAATTATCCAAGTATTATATCTCTGATTGGAAGAAATAGAAGGATATTATGGAAGAGGAAAATGGATAAAGGTAATAAGGGAAATAATTATTTTCCACATGTGATAATTTTGGAAAGAAACGCCCTGGTATTTTCCTGAAGGGAATGGGGGTTTTCTATAAGTGTGGAGAGAAATTCCACCATTCTCATAATTTAAAGTTAAAAAATAAAATTATAATATTCAATTATTCCACTATAAGGATATAGGGAACTATGAAAATTAATTCCCCAAGGGTCGATGGAATATACCTTAGAAGAATATAAGGGATCGAGGTCAAAAATATGTTATTGATACAACCAATGTGAAATGATTAATGTTATTTGGTATTTAAATTCAATAAATATGTTGTAAAAGTATTTTATTTATGATATTATCATTATAAGAATCATGAAATGTATAAGGATTTTGTAGTAGAAAATTTTCATAATGCATTTGAATACATGTGCTGAATGGTACCAATAAAAGTAATTCAGTGGAAGGTTTAACTTTTTGGGGAACACGTGATTAAGGGAATATAACCATTAAAATATTCTATATATTAAGATAATAATCACAATAATAATTCTATGGGATAGTATTGGCTACCATGAAATTGGTAATTGATTCGATGGTTTATGTTATATTTGTTGTATTTTACTACATGTTTGGATCTGTGGAATATATTTGACAACCTGAGATTTTATTTTTAGAAGTATGCATGTTTTAATTAAGTTTTTATGGTGATAATGGTATTAACATATTTTTATTTTGTCATTAATATCCACATTATATTTTATATAGAATATAATTTTAATTTAGTGACATTCCTTCAAAATATTGTCATAAATATTTAGGATGAGCCTTAAAGAAAAATATTTATAAAATGGAATATGTAGAACCTTGGATTTTATAGGATAATGTTTTCTAAAAATTTTATTCTATTAAATACAGGAGGAATAAATTGTTATTATGGATCTTATTATCCATAAAAAGTTAATTCTAGTGATCCATGCATAAAAAATGAAATTTTTGAAATTCATTTCTTGGAGTAAGAGATGAAGTGGAAATTGATCTAAGAATAACCAAAGGATGAAATTGTTCCTATTAAATAAATTAATTATATTTCCTTATATTCTTAGAGGGTGAAATAATTCCTCAACTCTAGTAAAAGGATCTTGAAACAAAGATGTTGTCTCATTATCATCATTTTTTATGATATTAATGACCTTTTTCAAACATCTGGTTAATGAATTTATGGATAGTAACTTCCCCTATGTCAGCATTCTATATAAATATCCATCAGTATTTGGTTGTTAGTTTTCTATTCTATGTCTATGTTTTCACTTCCCACATATTTTCCCCTATTTGGAAACCTAGTATGTGTTATTCCACATGACCTTTGAACTTCAATTTCACTCTTATTAAGAGGATGTTTTATTAACTCTTATTAAGATGTGGATTTTTAAACAATGGTATTTCCAAATTACAAACCATGGATTAACGAATTCCTGTACTAATTTTGAGGACCCAATTTATTTAATGTGAGGATAATGTAACACCCAGTAATTCTAAAATAAGAACATTGTACTCGATAGCATGCGGAACACACAACCCCGAGTCTTAATAAACCATGATATAGAATACCATTATTTCCAAGACATTAAATTGTATTATATGAATAGTAATAAATAAATCATGAAAATAATGGTTATTAATTGATTTTAAATAATAATAATCATCATTTAAAATAAAATAAAAATTCATTTTGAAAACTGTATTCTTTCTTAAAGATGGTTAACTCATGCTTTGTGCATATAATTTAAAATTATTTTTTATCACATTTAAAACATTTATTTTAAAAAATAAATTAATTTTTGAAATATTAATATCAAAATAATCTTAGGGGATACTTTTTTAATTTTTCTGAATTATTTCATTTTCCAATAAACAGTGAAAAATATTGAATTTTAATTGAAAACTGTCTTTTCGTTAAAATTATTTATATAGTTATATTATATTTTAAATAAGTTTTAAAATAAAATTAATTCATTTATATACAAATTAATTCAATTTAGTTCATTAGAATAATTTTCATATTTTGATATAAAAACATTATAAAATTTTGAACATTTTTTCTTTAAAAACCTGTTTCTCGTCGTGTATGCAGGATTAATTTTAAATTAAAATTTTCCACATATGTGAATTTAATTTTATAAAATGGATTAAATATTTGAAATAATAATAATTTATATTATATAATAAGTTTAACATAATTTTTTACCTAAAATAATAGTGATAATAGTAAAAATTAATTATCGTTGTTATGGTAAAAATGGATTTACCGGTGGAGTTAAACTAAAAAGATAAGGGTTAAAATGATGTAAAAACTTTTATAAAATCAAATTTATGGCCATATTTCGATTATATCATGTCTAATTCTCTATAATACTCTATTTTATACCCTTTTGTATTATGAAAAATAGGTAACACCTTTTTCTTTTCAAAAATTACAAGTGTGTCACTCACCTAACCTATAAAAAGAACACCCCTTATCTTCTCTTATTGAAACATTCTTTCCATTTTGGTTCAACAAATACATTACCAAATCTATTTAAAACTTCCCTCCACCCATCCTATATGCCTTATTTTTTTCATAAATCCAACTATGAATGATTTGGTTAAAACCTAAGGAGGATACCTGAAGAAGAGGTAACATTCTTCAGTGAGTGTATTTATTTTATTTCTTTCTGTGCATCCTTCAATTTTTATTAAAACATGATGATATAATAGCCTAATTATAATATATATACATATATTTTTTATGATATTTTAATGACCTACAACCATCTCCAATTCCATAAAATGGGTCATGAAATCATCATTCATGTGTATGTTGGACTACCGCCTCACGAACTGATGTCATTCATTTTTCCATTAAAACCTTTCATGGTTAGGTATGATGATAGTTATAAAGTATATATATGATATTTATAACATAATTATACCTCCAGAGTCATAATATCATATATAAATTTTTTAATTTCCATTCCTTAGGGGATACGATAACATCGTTCATGTGTACGGTAGACTACTGCCTTACGAGACGATGTGATTTGTATTTCAATAAGGCTTTACATGGAAGGTGATAAGGATAAAGTTAATGAATATATGTTATATAAATTACATAATTATTATATTAATTACATATTTATCATTCTTAAAATATATTACATCATTTTTTTCATTTTCACACAATGAAAGATGATAATAATGTTTGTGTACATGTGGATTACCGCCTTCACGAAGCGATGTGACTCTATTTTAGTTGCCACACAAAATGGAAGATATATAATTATATTTAAAGAAATAATTTTATATTTATGATATTATGATAATTTTTCAAAGATAAAATATTACTTATCTCCTTACTATAATGATCTTTAAAAAATGGAAATGTTACTCATGTGTATGCACGGACTACCATCTACATGATTGTAACATACTTCATTTCTCAAAAATATATTACATGATTGGTATTAAAAGTAAAATTGATGTATAATTGTGGTAATTATTTCATTATTATTATTATTTAGATGATTCTACTATATAATATGCATATGAACCGAAACTTTTAGGGAAAATAACGAATGAGAGAATAAGGAAACTAACACAAAAACAATGAAAATAATGAAATATTATTAATTAATGAGGTGATAAGATGTTATAAAAGTATCATATATAACCTTATAAATATTAATACTGTTCTATTATAATTTAATAACATGTTTAAAATCACTATATATAAGTTCAAATCTCATTTGACCAAAAGGAAGTTTGGGGTAAGGGACTTCGTCTCCATTTACCCTCATCGAGTAATATTGCAATGTTATACACATAATTACTTTTATTTGGTGTATATAATTCTCCTAAGGAATGTAATATCAATATTTATTCAAAATTCATGTTATTTTAAGTTTCAATTTTTAATTTTTTCATCCATGGGGTTTTTTCTTGAAAATCACCAAGTGGTAAAAGTTATTATACAACCTCACTTTCAATTATGATTGTTAAATTTCCCTTAAACTATAACTTTCTTGTGATAAATTTTCATTTAAAATTAAATTTATAATAAATATACATATTCTAGTATTATTTATATTCTTATTTTATAAACCATATACCATTTTTCATATGGTTTATACTTTAAAAGTCATTTTATTAACTGAGGAAATATTGATAATTTTGTATCTTTTAATCAATAAGGATATTTTATGGTAAGGAAGATTGTTCATAAATTAAATGTGTTATTAGATATATATGAGTATGTATTTTTATATACAAACATGTTTGGGTCCTAGTTATATATATACCCTCGATGCATCGATAGATCTCATGAGAAAAATTAGTTTTCCAAATCAGATGGGTTTTTACGTAGCAGTTTAAAACTATCTTGAGGATAGATATTGATGGTATAGGTAGAATGTTATAAATAGATGATGTATAATAATTAATAATTTCATTCATTGATATTACATTTATTATCATTATGCGTCATATTTTCAATATGATATTATCTATGGATGCATTTAATTCCCAGTTATTGATTAAATGTCGTGTGATTTCACTTATTTACCTTTCTATATTGATTATTTCCATATATTATTATGATAGTAATGTTATTTAAATGGAATGTGTATTAAATTATTTAACTTTTCATATATTTTATTCTTATTTATTCATAATATCTTTCATTATACTTAACCCTCATTGAGCATTTGATCTCTCCCTTGTTAAGTTTTCTTTCCCTGTAATATGAAGAAGATTTCATAGAATGAGTTCAAGGATGAAAAATGTTTTCCACTTCATTGCTTTTTAATTTATTTACCTATATAAAATGGGTATCATTTATGTATCTGGTTTTCCAAAACTGGTCAACTAATTAGTTAAAATCATCTTCATAATAGGGGTAATGGAAACATAAGAAAAGGGGTGGTCTCAAATGCTCATTAAGGGAAAAAATTATCAATATAATTAAAGGGTTAGAACATAAGAATTTGATAAAACATGATCATGGTAAAATTTATTATCTATAATAACATGGAACAATATTATTTATCCATAAATCCTGATATGAGAAAATAGAATCTCAAATTAACAAAAATATACAATGGAAAAATGGTGTGGAATCCTGAGATGGAAAACATGATCCATGGGGGAAAATCATAGGCATATGGAATGTCATAAAAAAATATTGACTACCATCTTACTTAGTACCCAACCCATCCTATGACAAGGCCTAAAAGTAATTCCTAATCCTCTTGGGTTGGTTACTAGAATTAGGCATCAAAGATATCACAGTGGGAATGATTTTTCCTAATAATGGCCATGATCAAGTAGAAAAAATAGAGAACATAGCATAACTTGGAATAAATGAAAATCAAAAAATAAGAAACTGATCCAAATACAAAAAACAGCTAAATCCAATAGAAACTAAAATCAAACTAGAACCCAACCTAATCTCCATGTGACCTCTTGGTCACCACTATCTAAAAAAACTATCCTTCTCTAAAGGCGACATGGACAAGAAACATAAACCTTCAAAATATCCCAGGTCTATCGATGATGAGTAGACAAGAATTATGTGACCATAAAATAGCTTAATATTAATCACCACTGAGTCCATATATTTCCTTTCCTAAAAAATTCCATAAAAATAGTTTGGAATACATTTAAAATGTAGGATTTTAACATTTTAAGATCTAAACACATATTTTCTAGAAAATATATTTTGAAAATTATAGACATATTTCCATTTTTAAAATAGATTCTCATTTTAAAATAGAGATTATATACATAAAACCCAAAGTAAGATACCAAACCAGGTGATCAAAAGCAACACCATAAAATAAAGGAAATAGTATAAGAAAGAAGGAACTAACAGAGCAGGAAATAAAGTGTAATAGAATAAAATACAAAACAAAGATATAATAATAATAATTTCCTAAAAATATCTAGAAAAAATACCTGTATGAACTCAAATCAAACTCACCTTCCACCATATAATGTAGCTTTATAGTTACTATCCCTCTAGATTCTCTAAACTAGCATCACTAGTGGCATAGCCCACCTAGCCTCTCTGAAAATCTAGGGGTACCAATCCATCTAATCAGGGTTGATAAGAAAAAATCATTAGACCGTATAGATGATTCCCAAGAATCCCATGATAACAGTACATGGTGAATGATGAGGTCCTCACATGGGTAGCATAAATTGATAACACACAAATTCCACAGTGCTTTCCTATCCCAAACACCAACACCACTTATATGATGACCATATCCTCATAGGGACAACCATACAGGTTCCCATCATGCATAAATCCATTATAATGTTCTAAACGAGCCTACACATCATGTCACTTTAAAACCCATTTCAAAAATTAAGGTGAAAACAGCATTTAAGTTTAGAAGAAGACAAATAGGACTTTATTTCATTTAGAAACCAAACCATGCTTCAAGATGAAAAATGGGGACCTCTTTAAAAAAAATGATAACACATTTGAATTCATTTGATAACTAAGAAAACATTTTGTAACTACTATATTTTTAGGAGAATCATTCGGAAAGAGAAGGGATAGAGAAGAAAATTGGGAAGAAGGAAATATTTTTAGAAAAATGGATTTTCATTAAGAAATACCATATTTATTTGTGAACCTATCCATGGGTTCACCCCATGAACCTATGGATACGAACAAATTCAATGAAATATCTATAATAAACCATATAATAACCCAAACCATTTCAAATAGTCATTAATTGCATTACATGTATATCACCAACCAAAAAAAGTCACCACAACTCAACACATAATACCCAATTCATAAAGAAACTGATCTACCGAAATATTGACAAGTCCAAACACAACCCAAAGAACCTAATTACATTCCAAAGGACCAATTGGAATTTTATTAAACACCTAGTAGGAATATATATAGGTATATCTAAAAAAGACCTTTAAAAACCAATTTACACCAAATTTCCAACATGAAAACACCCAGAAATTAATATAAACACATCAAAAGCATGGAAAAAAATTTAGAAACAATTTAGGAAAGATCAAGCATTAGTGGTATGTTCCAAAATGTAAAATAATGGAAACACCTGCCTTAATGACCTGTGGATGCGATCAAACCCTATGAAAAAGAAGAACAAGCCTCAAGAGACAATCTACACACCCTATCATCAAGGAAAAATAACCCACACATCAACCCTATCCTTTATGGTTCTTCCAAGAAGAATCCAAGCCAAAAGGGAACCAAGAACCAAAAGTTATAGAAGACAGGAGAAGTAAATCAGACAAAAATATAAAAGTAAACTCACCTAGATTATTAGAGGAAAAACCATGGAGTAAGGATAGATAAATGATAAGATCTTGGGTGGACCTCTTATGCACCTAAGTCAAGCCAAGGAGGATAAACCTAAATGGGGGTTAAAATATAAGATGTTAAAAGTGGGAAATCCAATTTTTTTAAGGACATGGGAAATGTATAGGGTTTGGACGCATGGTTTTCCAAACCATGAATAAACCATATAAACCCCACTTGATAAGAAGGACACCCACACAATGTAGCCACATGGTCTGCAAAACCATGCACCAAAAGTGCAATTTTGGTCTATTAAGTTACAGAGCCTTCCTACATGATTTATTCATGGTTTCCCTGAGCTATGTGAAGGTCATGTGCCTTATAACATAGAATAATTAGAGGCTGCATGGTTTTCTTGTGCCTCACATGGTTTATATCAAACTATGCTCAAACCATGCATATGGCTAAAACTAGCTTAAATCTCCAAAATTCAAAAAAAAAACACCCGGAACTCAACCTGAACCATAACCAAAAGACTAAGAACTAAAAAAAGTATAAATTAATAGAAAGAAACTATAGTTATAGTGTGATAATTCTCCCCTCCATAAAAAAAATTATGCCCCCACAAAGTCACTAAGCTAAATGATGAACTGATCTCGAACTCAAAATGGAGTGAGGCTAACAAAACCATGAACCTCGGTGTGAACTTTCAAATTCACAAGTCACACCTGAACACCTCTAAATAAACCCACAATAATGAACCAGGTATATAGAAGAAAGGTCTCCACACCATAATAATATTTATAGAATGGTCAACACTGAAACTCTCAATAGTACCACCATAGGAACTCCCGGCACAGACTAAATCTCCAACAGAATGGGAAAACCACAAAGGGAACTAGGAAAAAACAGTGTACTTGAATGTAATTCATTATTTACAAAAGATAAAAACATCTTCCAAATGAGTATCAAACAAGACAAAAACTAATTCACAATAAGTATATCTATTCTAATATTCATCACAACAAGACAAAACTATTAGAACAATTCTAAAATGAAACCAGCAAGATACAAGAAAGATGATACCACCAAACAATTTACAAGGTCTTACAACAAAAAAGAAATCTACAACCGAAAATATTAAACTATCTCCACTCTAATGGTTGAGACAAAAGTTGGACCAAGGTTCCCCATACCCCTGATGATTCATGAATTCAAGAAGAGATTCAGTTCAGGGCCTTTGGATAGAGCCCTGATGTCTTGAATCATCAATTACCCCACAATTTGTAGTTGATATCCTCTATCCAAGACTTATTCCTCTATAAATGATACTTGTAAAAATTCACTAAGTGAACCAAATGTCAACATATCCAATAAGACTATAAAGGATTATGAAAAAACAGCTTCTAATAACCAAACCCACCATGCTAGAAGCAAATGATCGAGTGGTCTGATGAGAGATAAGCTACAATCTACAATGGAGACTCCTTAGTAATAGGCTCATATGGCACACACTTCTCACTAGAAGAAGAACCTCTGCACCCACCGAGAGAAACTTGTTCATCAAATGCCACTAAAACCACTCTTAGAACCAACTCATCTAAAAAGACCTCATTCACCAGATTCTCAAAATGTAATTCCCTGGAAGATAGAACTCATTCCTTGATCTCTATATAAATAACCCATATGAAAATAGGGGTTTTTATATGATCCTATGATGTTATCTTGGAAGAAAAATAAACCATCTATTTAAAGTGTTTCACATAGACCATCACAGTTTTCTGACCTAGATGAACACCCAAGATCTCTTCCACTTTCCTCTCTTTCCCCTCCTCTGGTATAAACCATTGAATAAAATTTTTCTTAAATACTTCCCAATACATCCCATCTTACAATTATTTTGGTACAATTACCTTCCACCATTCCAAACCTGATCCTTCTAACAATATGAAAACGACACACGCTCTCACAACTTCGAGAGTTCTCAACAACCAAAAAACTCTTTCAAATTTCTCAAGCCATTTTGTAACCTCTAATAGACCTTGATCACCATGGAAAACTACAAATGAATAAGAAGAATGTGACTCTACCACTCCATTAAAATTTTCAATAGGTTCAAAAACTAAAAGTGATTCAATGGAAACATTTGGGACCATTATGGGAGGTATACTCCGAGAAAAAGAAAACATAGAACCAAATTCAACACCAAACCAAAACTAAACCAAAAATAACATCCCAAGACAAAACACCAAGCTCATAAGACAAACACCACCAAAAAAACCAAAAACCTCTTATGAAATCACCATTTCCATTCTAAATTTAAAAACCATTTCAAACCAAGGACACTTTTCAAAACCACCAACACCCACTCACTTTGAAATTATTTTAAAATTTACGGCCCACTTTTTAAACAAAACTAAACTTCAAAATCATTTTCATTTTGAAAAATATTTTCCCAAAAACCATTTCCCATTTGAAAATATACACAAACCAACTAAACTAAATTATAACACAACTCATACCAAACTCCCAGGATGAAGAACTAGTGTACATGCATAACCTAGACACATGGTTTAGTAGATTAGGCCCCGTGTAATCACCAACCATTATAGAATCCTGAATCATACACTCAGGATCCACATGGGTTAATACTCCATGAAATCCTATCATATATCACTATATCACCTCCATTTTCTTCCCTATCCACACAAACCAAAAAAAACTCAATTCCCATACTAGCATTGGAAACTTGAGGCTCGGGATAAGTAAGATTTCATGAAGATCTTATTGTACTAACCTCTTGAGTTTTGACAGCCCTATCTCCAAACTTCCTAACACCCCCAAATAATAAAGTGATACTCTAATACCTTTGTGTCATTGGTAAGCTAGACTTCCATCCAACCCAGCACCTGACCTAGACCTTAATAAGGATTGAGAGGAATTATTAATCCTCCTAGGCTAGAAACTAGTATCAGGAATCGAAGATATCATAGTGGGAATGATTTCTCCCAATAATAACCAGAATCAAGTATTCAAAACAGAGCACACGGCATAACTATGAATACTAGCCATAAATAAATACAAAACTAATCCAAATAAAATAAAATCTGAATCAAACAGAAACTAAAACTAAACCAGAACCTAACCTGATCTCTATGTTAGCTCTTGGTTAACACCAACCACAAAACAATCACACTCTAAAGGCAACTAAAATAAGAAACCAAAACCTAAAAAATAGCTCGGGTCTACCAATGTTGAGTGGAAAACATAGGGTTTGGGCATAAAGTATCCTAATAGTTAATCACCGCAGATTTGATATATTTCATTTCTTAAATCCATCTATAAAAACTAGTCTATAATACATTTTCAAAGTAGGTTTTTTATATTTTAATATCCAAACACATATTTTAAAAAAAATATCTTTTCAAAATAATACACATCTTTCCATTTTTAAAATAGATTGACATTTTAAAACCTAGTCTATAAACCCAATACCAAATAAAAGGTACCAAACAAGGTGATCAAAATCAATACCAAAAAAATAAAGGAAGAACTACAAGAAAGTAGAAACTAACAGAGCAGATAATCAAGTGTAGTAGAATAAAATAGAACACACATATAAAATAATAAAAATTTCCTAAACATATCTAGAATAACTATATGGACATACTCAGATCTGAATCACATAATTGTGTCTGGTGTAGGTCCATAGTCAATAACCAACTAGATACTCTAAACTAGCCTCACCAATGGAATATCCCACCACGACTATCAAAAAATTACGAGGGTACCAACCCATCTAATCGGGGTCAATAAGAAACAATTACTCGACCCTATATATGATTCAAAGGAATAACATAATGATATTATATGGTGAATGAGGAGGACCTCACACAAGTGGTATAAACTGGTAACTTACGAATGTCATTGTGCTTACCTAGCCTGAAAACTAACACCACTTATGTGTGTACCCTACACTTAGAGGGACTACCATAGAGGTTCCCATCACACATAAATCCATTAAAAAGTGACAACTGGGCCTACAAATCATGTCACTTTAAAACCCAATTCAATAACCAAGGTCAAAACACTATTTAATTTCAAAATATGAAGAAATTTACTTTATGACATTTAGAAACCAAACCACACTTCAATATTCTAAAAAGAAACCTCTTTGGGAGAAACAATTTGATACCACCTTTTAATTAATTTGATTAGAAAACATTGGGGTTTTAAGAGAATTATTTGGAAAGAAAATGAATAGATAAGAAAATATTGAAGAGGGGAAAAATTCAGAAATCCAGGTTTTCTTTATGAAATACCATCTTCATTTGTGTGATTATATATAGTTTCACCCTGTGCACCTATAGATATTCCCACATTAAATGTAATATTTATAATAAACCAAAGAATCACCCAAAAATCAATTCAAAGACTCAACACTTTCATTATATATATAACACAAACCAACAAAAGTCACCACAACTCCACACACAAGAACTAATATATAAAGAACCCATGATAGAATAATATAACCAAGGAAAAACTCAACCCAAATCACTCAATTCCATTCCAAAGGAACAAATGTAATTTTATCCAAAACCTAGTGGGAATATATATATATATATATATATATATATATATATATATATGAATATCTAATAAAGACCTTTTAAAACCCAATTTCCACCAAATTTACAACATGAAAACACCAAAAAAGTCATAAAAACACATGACAATCATGGAAACACATTTTAGAAACAATTTAAGAAATATCAATCTTTAAAAGTATGTTTTAGAAATAAAAATAATGAAAACACATACCTCAATGATTTATTTATATGATGAAACCCTCAAAAAATGAAGTAAGAGCCTCAAGAAAAAATCTACAAACCTTATCATTAATGAAAAATAGCCCACACATCAACCCTAGGATCTAGGTTTTGACCAAGATGGATCCAAGAAAAATAATAACCCAAAACAAGAATGGGGAGAATATATTAGAATGAAATAAACCAAAAAAAAAATTAAACTCACTTAGAATTTTGGATAAGTAACCATAGACTAAGAAGAGACAAATGAGAAAATCTTATGAGGCCCTGTCTTGCACCTATGTTGAGATTAGAAGGATAAACCTGAATGGTTGTTAAGACATAAGAGGTGAAAAGAGGAAAATTCAATTTTTTTAAGAACATGGAAAGGCCTCATAGTTTGGCCATATGTTTTTCCATATCGTGAACTAATCGTTCATACACCATTAAAGAAGAAGGGCACTTGCACGGTGTAGCAACATGATTTCAGAAATTGTGCACCAAACAAGTAATTTGTCTCTATAAAATTATAGATCCTTCCTACATGTTTACCGTATAGTTTCTTCTAATCATGTGAAATCCATTTTCTTTGTCTCATATACTGACTAAAAGATGCATAGTTTTTCCTAGGGCTCACAAATTTTGGATCAAATGGTGCTCAAACCATGAATAGGTCCAAAATCTATCTAAAAGATCTGAAACTCAAAAAACTCATCAGTAACTCAACCCAAATTTTAACAAAAATACCAATCACTATGAAAAGAATAAAATAAAATAAAAACCCATGTTTAGGGTGTTACATCGCATGGAACATTCACTTCAGACATAGCTTAAAAATTAAATCTTTCATAAACATAAGAAAATGGTATAATCATGTTGTGATAATATCTATGAATGCCCTCCCTTTATATTGTGAGTTTAATTTAATAAGTTTCGCCCTTTAATTTTGGATCATATCTATAAAGTCCCACGATACATTATCTCATGAGATATAAAACAATTATCAATACATTAGAGGGTGGGATACATGATCCCTACCATAATCATCCATACATATGTGTTCCATAAGATATAAATTTTTTAAATTTTAATGAAAACAAATGGTAAGAAAATGGGTTTCATTCATCACATCATAAAGATCCTGTGGAAAGAAAAATGGGTTTCACAATATTTATTGATTGTATCTTCAAAAATTGACATAAAAATTGTAATTGGATGATTCCCAAAATTCAATCACCCCAAAATTATTACTCAATAAGAACATTTAAAAGGTGAATCAGTAGAATAATATTAAGTGAAATAAATAATTTAGTGATAAAAAGGAAAATTCTAGTGAAACCATAAAAGAGTTTCTTGAAAACAAATTAACATTAATGTAAAATAAGAATTTATAGATCATATTTAAATGAAATTTTATAAAATGTGGAGTGAAAACTTTAAAAAAATGTAATAGTAACTTAAAAAAATAGATAATTTAAAAGATATAATGGTTATAAAAGTGAAATATGGGGTTGAATATAAAACATTTAATTATAAAAGGATGGGAAAACTTTTTAAAATTTTGAAATTCCATTTTTGAAAAATAACTTTATAAAAAGGGTAAAAAAATATTTAAAATAGGATAAATTTATTATAAAGGTCAGATAAGATAACAAAAAATTTGGTTTTCACAAAAAAAATATAACATTAGCAATAAAGGTAAAAATAGACACGAAGGGAAAACTATCGTTAATATAGATGGGATTTATTCTCAATAATGATATAATTTTGAGAAGGATATTTATTAAGATAAATATTTGAATTTAAAATTTAAATTTCACTATTTATTAAATGAATTATAGTTTCATCATATAATATAATAATACCAACTTGTTAAACTAAAGTAAACAAGGAATCATAATGACTAAAGAAAAGTAGTTCAGTCAAGATAGACCCCATAAGTTAATTCTCAACATTTACTAATGTGATTCAATCACCTATATAAGAAAATAAATTTCTAAATTAACTATTTTATATCCTTATTATATAAACTTTTATAAATACAATTTATAATTATTATTTATATGTATATAAGTTAGTTATTATATTTTTCCAATATCATGTGTGAGTAATATTGATCTTTTTGAACTAGATTCATAAAGTTGTGTTGTTCTTAATTTTTCCCCCAAGGTTATCATACCTAGTACCTAGAAGGTAGTGGAATCGATTAATTATTATTATTATTAATTTTATAATTTTATTCAATTTGAGTTTTGGTTATGATTCATAAAGATGAAATCAGTAATGATCAAGCTTTGACGACTTTTAACGAACATACATTGGTATTTTAATTAATGAGATTTATATTAATTTTCCTATTATATAAACCAAATAAAACCTTTATCTACTTATTTATATCTTATATTATCAATAATTAATTTCCCATAGTCAACAATGATACTATTTTATATCATTGTTCAAGTAGGTGGTCAGATCAACTGAAACATGAACATATCATAAATAATGGATGAGTATGGTTATAAAAGTGGATTTTTTTGGAATAATATCAATATTACCGATGAATAATGATTTTATTTATATATATTTATGATGTTGAATCAAATTTCAATATAATTTAATAAATAAGAAAGAAACTATATGAAAAAATTATATATGTCGCATCATGGAGGTGGTAGTCCGCAAAACACACGAATGACATTCCTGAATTTATTAATGGAAAAAGGAAAAGGTGGTTAATGATTGTTACCTTATAATAATAAAATTTAGTATAAAATAGTATTGAATTAATTATTTTGGTATGAGAAAACAATTGTAAATGTATGAGTGAAAAGAAAAGAAATTAGGAAAATATTAGTACTCATGTTGAAAACATGAATTTTCTCTTAGGGGCTCATTTTGGATAAATTTTGGTGAAAAGAAGATAAATAAAGTGCAAAATTATTATAGGATAATGAAAAAGGTATTTTTATAAATGGGAAACTTAAATTATGGATTTATCTTGAATGGTTGGTGGGAGGCCCTTTTATAAGTGGTGAGAATGGAAATTTTTCAAATATTTCATTTAAATATAAAGAGAGAACATGTTTCCCATATCTAGAAGATAAAAAAAATGGATAAAAATTTATTAGGGTAATTTTTTGTTGATCCAAATCTAAAACACTCAATTTTAAACCTTTTTTTAACATGTAATACCATTTACAACATAGGTTAACCCATTTTACTATTTTGTATTTAAACATGGTAACTACTTTTTACCTTTTTTTTATCCTTTATGCCTAAAAATATTATGGTCCTTATTGCATAACATAAACCTTCGAATTAAAATTTTTGAAACCATTTTTCTCAAATTATAAAATCAATAAAAATTTATTATATGTTAATAAATGTAGAATGTTTTAAAAACAGTTTTAGAGGATAATGTAATATAACATATAAAATATACAACATAGGTTTTTTTTAAAAAATAATTTAATTTAAAATATCTATTATGAAAAAAAATTATCTAGAAAAGGGTTTCATAAATTTTCATGACCTTCTTATATACTAATAAAGTCATAAAATTCATGATATTTATAAAAATTGTATATACCCATATTCACTTCAAAAACAATGTTTTTATAAAAATCCTGAAAATTAATCATAAGATAATATTATTATAAAAAATAAAAAAAAATTAATTTTTTTCAAATTCAAATTATAAAATTTGAGAATTTAGATTTTAAAAATAAATATAAGTAAAATTATTTTCATAGAAAAATAATTGTCTAAAATTTTAAATGTTCATATTATTATTTCCTATCAATTAATAATTATATTAGTGTTAATATTTTATCCATATAAACTTCCTATTTTATCTATAATGTATTTAGTTTCTCTAAATAAAGCACATAAATTCTAATTTTAACAAAAATACATTTGTATGGAGAAAATAAATGTATCCTTATTATCATCCAAGTAATGACTATTGGATGGATGTTAGTTTATTATTATA
This sequence comes from Viscum album, assembly GCA_963277665.1. Taxonomy (NCBI): domain Eukaryota; kingdom Viridiplantae; phylum Streptophyta; class Magnoliopsida; order Santalales; family Viscaceae; genus Viscum; species Viscum album. Next base: position 1,403,879,652 of record OY728127.1, on the reverse strand, counting down.
AATATAATAAATAAATTTATTTAAAATAAATACTAATTGAATAGTATTTAAAAATAAAAAACATAAAAAGATAGTCCTTTAAAAATAATATTACTTTTATATTAAATAATCTTCACCAAAAACCATTAAAATTAATTATTTATATTCTAAAAATTCAATTTTACTAATCCATTGATATCAATATCTTTATTTTAATTTTATATATACATCATATAATAATAATAATAATAATAATATGTAATTATTATATATATTTCATTTTATTTCATTATTTATTTTTCATGAATTATTTTAAATTTACTACTAATAATACACAACTTTAGTATACCTATTGGATACATTTATATCCAATAACCATATTTCTAATGATTATTTATCCAATTATTATATTTATAGTAGAAATATTTCATTTCTATATATATCCTTACTAAATTCATTCATTTTATTCACACTTATTATGTCACATTTCTCATTCTCATGGTTTTGATTTTAGATCTCACAATATGAAATATCATTTCTTGATGTTCTCTATCGTAATATATTTTAATTGGCTATTGGTGATCCTCATTGGTAAAGATGGTCAAGAATATATCCTAGGGTTAAATATTTTATTTTTTTCTATTTATTTATCACTTTTAATTTATGTACTTTTATAGGATTTAATAATCAATTGTGAGTAATAATCGATAGGTTGTAATACTTAGTTTTGTGTATTTTTATTGTAATTATTTACTATTATTAAATGAATTTTTCTTGTTTAATTACAATATTTTATTACTTAATTCAAAATTTATTTCAATTATTTTAAAGAAATTAAAAATATATATGTTGTAATTATAAACATCTATTTTATGGAAAGAATATGCTTCCTAAAAACCTGAGGCATTACATTCTCCCCCCCCCCCACCCCTCTATAAATAAATTGTATCCTCACAATTTGAATTTTAAATTAATAATAAAAATACTTAAGGGTATCTCTTAGATAATAATTACTTAAAATATATCTTCCAAATATATACACACATTTAAATATTAAGGAATTATAGGTAACATATCATTTCCCACATAATAGGCATATAGTAATATTTTCTGAAATTTTTTCCAAATTTGCCTCTAAAGCTATGTCTTAGGATTTTATAGATAAAAAAATTATATAACTTCATTTTTAAGTTTATATTTCTAACCAAATATTAAAACCAAAATGATTATGATAATATCCAATAAAATCATATAAAATGATCATATGAATATGAAAACTCAATCTTATGATGTCTTCTCCAATGAAACCTTCATTCTATCCTATTATTATTTTAGTTAAACTATGATATAATTATATAAACCTATCACTACTTCACTTTAACCTAGGTTTTCCATGGTAATTTTCCTATTTTCTTTACTAACATTTTCAAATCCCTCATAATGGTTCATAATAGGTGATTGAATTTACAAATCACATCCCTCAAGAGTGTTGTCACAACTAACCACGGTTTTCATTTTTTTATTTATTTCTTGATTTTTGATATTTTGGTTATGATATGGGTTCAGTATATTCTAAGAGTCTTTGGGTTTTGGTGGTTTCAGGTTGTTTTCATCCCTATGCATGCTTACTGTGAAATTTATTAGGATAATGTTTCATGATGGGGATTTTTTGAAGCCCACAGTGTCACCAGATTGTGTTTAAATCATTAAATGATCTTTGGGTGGACTCCCCTAGTGTTTGTTGTGTCATTTGAGGATTTTTGGACAATTTTTTAGGTCACACAGTTTGAGCACGATTTTCCCAAATCGTGAAACATAAATATTTATGTTTAAAAAAATTATAAAATAATTTGCATGGTTTGCTCATGGTTTTCCCTTGGTTATATTTTAAGAATATTTTTTCAGTGTGATTTAGGTTATATGCATCGAAATTAGTGACTTTTATAGTGTTTCACTTATTTTTTCCTTATTGTATTAGTTTAAAAACAAGTATTATTTCATTAAAAATATGTTTTCAAAGTGGTTTTAAATACGCATGGGTAAAAGTTGTTTTTTAAAAAGAAATGGGTTTTATTGAAAGTGGGATTCTTTATTATGTTTCTTAAACATGTTTCATGGATTGTGTAAGTGGTTTGACAAACGTTTAAAAATGGGTTTCGTGTGCATGCGGATTTCAAATAAGCTTTGCCTTGGGAAATGGTTGGGTTTTATGTGTGATTTTTTATTTTATTTCCAAATGGTTATTATGATTTCTGCAAGTGGTGTGAAATTGTTTCCTAAATGGCCTTGGTGCCATGAGTGAATTTAAATATGGTTTTAAAACTATTTATGAAAGCTTGGCCTGTTTTCTATTTTCAGATATGTATTGGTGAATAATTTTTCTAAAGACCAGTTTTTCATTTTGAGACATGGCATGCAAATTGTCTGGTATATAGAACTATGAATCATTTGGAACTTTTAAACATAGTTGGTTTCTAAATAGTGTAAGGTACTGTTTTGAAACCTTATGTATTTTGTATGTTTTTATCTTGGTTTTGAGGTAGTGTTGGAATTGGAATTTTTTTAGAATGTGTTTCCCGATTGGAACTTAATATATTCTTGGAGTTTTGTTTTAAAACTCACATGATGTGAAATCCCATTTGGTACTTTGTTTATCCTTGAGAAGGATAGTTTTTTTGTGATCTTATGTGTAATCCCAATTGGTATTTTAGTATTTTTGTAAAAATAGATTCAAATATTTGGTAGTGTGAAGGCCTAGTTGGTATTTTAAAATGATATGGAAATGGTTTGGATTATGGAAAATAGCTGTTTCTATGTAAGCTTTGATTATTGGATGAGCGTGATTCAGAAAGAATTATCTTTTTATATATTTTCATGATGAATTGGCTTATGTTTGGAAACCACTAGACATTAGTATGGGATCCCCTCTAGTGGATTGTGCATGGGAACGTATTGGTATTGAGTAAACTAGACCTTGGGATTCATTCCCCTCTCTTAGATTGTGCATGAGAATGATGTGAGTTATGGTTTTTATACCATGTTTGGAAAAGTATTATTATTGTTCATAATATAATGGGATTCATGGGCATCATCTGGAGTGTAGAGTGATAGTTTCTTTTTTACCATGATTAGACGGGTTAGTACCCCCCTTGACTTGATGGGGCTAGGTGTGATGTGCCACTAGATTGGAGAGTTTAGAGTAGTCGGTTGGTTATTGACTTTCAAGTTGCACCATATTCTAGGAGGTGATTCTGAACTAAGTATGTCCAGGGATTTCCTCAGATATGGTGAGGAAGTGACCATTATTATCTATCGGTTTTTTTGTTAATTCGTACTGCATGTTGGATATTGAATTTTCTATTTTTTCCTACTTGTTTAGTTTTCTTTACATTATTTATAGCCACTTTTTGGTTACCTGGCTTGGTTTTGTATCTGGTTTTTGGTTTAGATATGGGTTGTTAAAAGTGAAACTATTTTTGAAAAGGAAATTTTTCTATGTTATTTTAAAAAAGGAATTTGTGTAAATCTTTATTTAGTTTCTTCAAATGATTAAAATACTATTTTTGAATGTTTTTAAAACTAGTGTTTCAAGACTAACTTAGGAAATGAAATGCATGGACTATGTGGTGATTACCTAATGAGCTGTTTAATCTCTCATTGTACTTGTGCCACTCGGCATCGGTAAACCTGAGCTTTTTAGTAGGTTCCAATTATAGTTCATGTGCTTGAATTTGGATCAGTTTGTTCTTATTGTTGGTGGTGACCAAGAGGTCACATGGATATCAGGTTGGGTTGTTAAGTCTTAGTTTGTATTCTTTTTTTTTGTTTTTTTTTTGTTGTATCTAAATCAGTTTTTTATTTATTAAGATTCAATTATTATTGGTTTACTACTGAGATCTCTTTTCAGTTTATTTTATCCTAGTTTTAATTGGGGGGAAATCATTCCCATTATGATTACTTTTATTCATGTCACTAATTTCCAGCCTATATGGATCATGAATTCCCTTCATGCCATGTCTTAGAACATGTCAGATGTTGGGTTGGATGGAATCCAGGATTGGTTCATAAAAAATGGTATCATATTAGTCCCTTGTTATTTGCAGTGTTATGTAGCTTGGAGACTAGGATTTTTAAGACTCCAGAGATAGGTATGGGAAGAACTCCATGAACCATTTCTCATTCTAATCCTCAAGTTTCGAGGGGTAGTCCATGATTTGAGTCGTTGTTCTCTTCTGGATTGTTTATATGAGGAATAACAATGGGGGTGATCTTCTTTTATGTCGTGATCTCACATTGATTAGTAACCCAAGTGGATTCCAAGTTAATGGCTCAAGGTCCTATTAGTCTTTGATTCTTACATGGGGAATGGCCCACTAACCATGTTTTCTATTTTGTCATGGCTACTAGTTTCTCATCTTGGGTGTTTGATGTGAATTCTTCATTTGGGTTGATCTTTGTTCATGTGAGTTGTGTTTTTTTTTTGGTTGGTGTGAGTGGGATTTTAAAAATGAAAATGGTTTTTGACAAAAAATGGTTTCTTTTAAGTGGTTTTGGACTAAATGGTGAAATGAGTTTTTAAAAGAGTAAGTGGTTATGAATCTTGAAATGTTTTGAAAATATATAGAGGAAAAATGAATTTCAAATTTGGTAAATTCTTGGGTTTGGTGATAAATGGTATGTGTGACCCATGGTACTCTTTATGGACATTCACATATGTATGGGTATGTATATAATGTACATGATGTTTTGTATTCATGGATGGTCTAAGAGGAATTTGGATGAACAAATATGTTATACTTTATACGATTCCATGGGTGAGTATTTGAAATCAACGGTTTCTCTTGGTTTTCCAAAAAAAATTGAAAATGGAAAATGATTTCAGAAACTGGTGTAACTTTAAAATGGATTTTGAAATTTGGATAGTGGCCTTGAAAAGAGGCGGTTTTGAAATTGAAATAAAAAGGGTGGTTTTTTAAAAGAGGATTTTTTTATGCTTGTATGTATTTGGCTTGTGAGGCTATTTTTTTGTCTCATTATGTTCTTTCCAATTGTGTTTCGGGTTAATGTTGATTTTGGTTTTGTGTTCCTTATTCTATTCATAATATGCCACCCAAAAATTTCCCAAAAATTTCTAGGGGGTCTAGCCCATTTTCTGGTTCTTTTCTATTTTTACCCACCTTTAATGGTGATCGAGGTCTGTAAGATGTTGTGGAATGGATTGAGTAATTTGAGTGTGCCCTCAGATCATTGGAAACTCCTAAAGATGAAAAAGTGTGTGTTATTCTGTGTTTGTTTGAAGGTCCAGCTTTAGAGTGGTGGAAGGTGATTTCTCCATCATTGATACAAGTTGGGATGACTTGGGTGGTGTTAAATACCACTTTAGTATGATGGTTCATACCTAAAGAGTTTAATACAAATAAGGTGGAAGGGATATTGTTTATTTAGCAAGGCTATTGGTCAGTGAAGGCTAATAAATAGAATTTCAAGGAGATGGTTTCTTTCTCTTCAGAGATAGCATCATATGATCTATCGAAAGTTTATCCTTTCATTTTGGGTCTTTATCTAGATATCAAGGAGCGAGTCCTTTCATCTGGTGAAGTTTAGTTTAAGGAGTTGGTGGATGAGGCATTCTTAGATGAGTTAGTTCCCAGAGCACAATCGGTTGGAAATATGGTGTCTTTTGTTCCTTTTGAAGGTTACCCATTTAGTGAGAAGTGTATTCTGGAAGAACTTATTCTTGGGCAGTCTCCTTCAATAGTTTTGACTTCTATTTTGTTGGAACCTTTTCTCGTGTATTTTCAGTGTGGTCAGTTTGGGCACTCAAAGTCATCTTGTCACAATCCTCCAAAGACATGTCATCATTGTATCCATTTAGGCCATCTAGAGAAGTTTTGTATGAATCATTACTTGAGGAATAATCCTAGATTGGAGGATTGTAGTTCTTATTTTTTGGGTAGTAGATGATTCAGACATCAGGGCTCCAACAATAGGCCCCATAGTGAAGCCTTTAACGCAGTTAGGAATGGTTGTGGGTGCGAAAAACCTTAGCCTAGTTCTCATTTCCATTATTGGAGAAGAAAAATTTTAATCTCCGTATTATTTTAATAAGATTGGTGGTTCCATTATTCTTTAAACTATATAGTTATTCTATTTGGATTTGATTCTTAGAGTGGTATCTCTTTATTGTATTTTGTTAGTCTTTTTGAATTGGTTCTGATTTTCAATTGTGTTTGTTTGGGGATATCCTAGCTTAAAGAATGTGATGATTTTTGGTTGTGTCTAGGTTTTTTTTAGTTCAAATAACTTTCATGGGTTTCCCCATTATGTTGAGAGTTATGGTATATGTGGTGAATTTCCATTTCTATTAGCGGTGTGGTTTATCTTTTGTGGATAAATTTGGGTTAGTTCATGTTGGGAGTTCCCCCATTGGGATGATCTGAAGTTGTGCCATGGTGTTAGTCAGGTTCTTGTGGTTTGGGGAACCCTCTCATATTCTCCCATTGTTCTTTATGATGTGGTTTCTACTAAAAAGGGTTAATTGAGGCTTATGAAGTTAATGTTCACTATTATATTTGTGGTTTTTCTATCTTTATTCGATTTTGGGATTGAGTTTTATATATCGTTAGGCTAGGTGACTTTCTAGGGGGGGAAAATTTTTGTGGTGGGGAAAATTGTCACACCCCAATCATTTTTTTATTTTATTTTTATTTATTTATTGAAGTTTGATATTTTGGATGAGGTTCGGGTTGATTACATTCCAATATTCTTTGGGTTTTGGTGTTTTCAGGTTGTTTTTGGCATTGTTCATGGTTATTGTGAAATATATTAGGAGAAAGTGTGATGTTGGGGAGTTTTTAATACTCATGGTGTCACCGCACTTTTCTTAAACCATTCAAGGATCTTTAGGTTAACTCCCCTAGTGGTTGGGGTTTCATTTGAGGGTTTTTGTGAAATTATTCAGGTCACATGGTTTGATTGTGGTTTTCCTAAACCATGAAAATTAAATCTGCAAGTTTAAAAAATGTTTCTAAAATCATTCACATGGTTTGCGCATGGTTTACAAAAGTGTGCCGAAAAATCTTTCTTCCCATTAAACCCTAAATAAATTTTATTTTAAAACCCCAATTTATGTGATTCCACCTTCCATTTGACCCCCTCTCGGTTGGGTATCAACCATAGACCCCCCCCCCCCCCCCTTATTCTCCTTCAAATTGGGATACTTTTTAGGCACTTTCTCATCAAAGTTTAGTTATTATTCATGATTTCTTCATCAAATCTTTCCCTTTCCTCTAATTATGTTTTCTATCTAATTGTTTATGGGAATTTTTGTAACACCCCGACCCCTCTAGACCAGATTCGGTACATTACTTGTTATATTTTCATGGTAATAAGGAATGAAAATCCTAAAGGAATGACCAGTTTAGTAGTTTTGAAGAAACTAGATACATATATGTAACTCAAATTATATTGGAAAAGGTTACAAAATACAAAACATAACAAAAACTAAAAACGGAATCCACGGAAACTCAATAAATGATCTCCTCTTCATCACCTATTTAAGGTAAAAAATTGAAATGGGTGAGATAAAACTCTCAGTAAGGGTTAAAAATAGAAGAAGCATGAATCAATAATAACTGAATCACAAACAATATCATTATGGCTTGGTGAATAAATGAAAACTCGCGCCATTAATAAACTCAGAATAAAACTGCATCAATAGATTTTTTCATAGTGAATATCTCATGGATAGTAATAAATAATAATGAATAAAGATAATTCTTGCTAGTTAGACGTCATGTATCTGGAACATGATAACATAATACCATTAAAACGGTTTACTTCTATGGGTAGAAACCTGTCTGATTTTTGGAAACAAACTCGAAGGGTTTGTCACCAACTTATTTGTCTCATGAGACCTGTCAATGCATAGAGGGGCTATATCGGACCCCACCCACCACTTAAAGTCAAAATAATTATTTATACATTTATTTAATACAAGATAAATATGCATTTTCAATATCTTTATAGAGTAGAGAATACAGGTTCATCAATATTTCCATAGTTAAAATAACTTTCCAATTGTACACCATATGTAAAATGGTATAGGATTTAGAAAATAAACATATCCATGATATGAGATTATGGATATTTAATAGAAATATAATTTCAAATGAAAATCGATCTCAAATGGGTATTTGGTACCCCACATAAGGGTTATTAGGTGCACAATACAAAGTTAGTCACAACAAAATGGTAGTTGAGACAAACTCCCTTACCACAATGTAATCGGTCAAATCATATGACCAGAACTTAATAACCACCAAATGAATCATTAAATACCATGAATATAAAGAGAATAAAGTTATTATATATCAAATTTTAGTACACATATTCCACATGAAAGAAATAAGTGGTGAACAATGGAAATCTCGCAGAATTTAAAGTGAGATGAGAAACCCCTTACCTTATGCTCAAGTGTGTTCTTTTTTTTGTTTTAATGACCTGAATAATAAAATTTATCTTCATTAATTAATAATTAAAGAACCTACTATACATTTAATTGTTTTATTATAACCTTATTAGGTTCATTCATGGCCCTTTATGGGTTTAATAGGTTCAATTTTATTGTTTTGGAAGCATTTTCTTCCTTGGTTTTCATGATTCGTTTTCTTGAATTCATGAATGGAAGTTCGTTTGAAATGTGGTTAAACATCCATAATTTTTAATATATATTATTAGTTACATTAAATATATATAAATGATCTTATAATGATTTTGGGTTATATAATTGAGGAAGAATCATTAGTTCAAAGTTATTGATAAACACTTGGATTTAGCTTGGTAGTTTTGTGTACAATGAACTTGTTTTTTATTATTATTACATATTATGAGTGTGTAGGTATTCCATAAAATTAATTAGATGAAATACTTAAATTTGGATTGGGTTCAACCATAAAAATGGTTTCATGACCAGAATTTAATATGGTAATAAAAATTGAGAACTCGTCGTCCTTGAATGTGATAAATTAACACATCTCGGGCCGTGTTTTATTTTTAGTATAAGAGTAGGGGGAAAGATATATTATGATGAAATATTCCATTAGCATAATATAATTACAGTTCATGTAAGGTACTTGAATTATCATATCATTTGATTCTCTTACCTTATAGAGTAACTCCCAAAACTTGAGCATTGGGACCTTGGGGGTTTGAGGACACCTTGGGAGGACACTTATGGAGGTAATACCACTATATATTCTATTATAAGGAGTTTTGGATGAAATAAAATTAAGGGGTTGAGTGGGTATTTATATTAATTAAGAGGGAGTTTTTTATTAATTAAAAGGGACACCTCATTAGTGGTTTTTGAAAAACCATGGGCTTGCCCATGGTATTTACCCATGGTTTTTTCCACTTGGGAAACCTCATGTGATAAGATATTGTACACAAGTCGAAAAGCCATTTATATTTAATTATTACATCATTATGATGTCATTAAACTACTAAAAACTCAAAATGTATTTTTATTATTCACTTAAAATTCTAGTATTTTAGAAAAATACCAAAAAATTAACCTAACCATTTTTCGATGTGTAGAATTCAAAAATTAACACCATTTTTTGAAAATAATTTTCTATGTATTTTTAATTTAATTTTTAAATAAAATCATAGTTAATTTGAAAAATAATCATTTTAAAAGATATAATTAGTTCTATATCACATTAAAAAATTAATTAAGATCTCATTATATTATTACCATAAGAAAATAAAATATTATCATTATTTACTATTTATAAGGGTCATATTACTATTCATATTACTAGTCATAGGGGTATGTTACTATTCATCAAAAAATCAAGTTGGTTCTATCAAACTCTAAATGACTTACCGGTCACAACTCTAGATGACCGTTTTTCAAAATTCAAAACATAGAAGTGGAAAATTTATGTTTAATGGATAGGTTTTGACTATCTCTTAAATAACCAAGTGTTGTTACAAAGAAACATAGTTCTTTATGAAATTTTGGCTATGAATGGAATTTATTTAAGAGAATCATACCATAAAATTTTTGGGGTGTTATATTATTCCCTCCTTCGGAAATTTCATCCTTGAAATTTTATGTATAAAGACCACCAAAAAGATGTGGGTGGTTCTTCTTCATAACATCCTCAGGTTCTCATGTTGCTTCCTAAATATTTTGGTTTTTCCAAAGAACCTTTACTAGACGAGTCATCTAGTTTTGTCAACACCTGCTCCCTTGTGTCAAGGATCCTAATAGGATCTTCAGAGTATGACAAATCAGGTTTCAGTTCTATTTCTTCATAGGTGAGTACATGCATTGGGTCTAGAATGTATTTCTTCAATAATGACACATGGAATACATCATGGAATTTGGAGAGACTTGGCGGCATTGCTAAATTGGAAGTTACATATCTGATTCATTCCATAATTTTAAATGGTACAATGTACCTGGGGCTCAGTTTCCCTTTCTTACCGAACCTTAAGACACTCTTCCACGGAGATACTTTCAAAAAGAAATGATCTCCCATTTTTAATTCCAAATCCATTCACTGGTTGCCTGGATAAATCTTCTACCTACTTTGGGCTACTTTAATATGGGCTTGCATTGTCTTCACCTTTGTCGTGGTCTCTTTAATAAGTTTTGGGCCTATAAGTTTCCTCTCACCAACTTCATCCCAACAAGTTGGAGTTCGACATCTCTTTCCATATAATGCTTCATATAGAGCCATTTTAATACTATAATAGAAACTATTGTTGTATGAAAATTCCACCAATGGAAAGTATTGATCCCACATACCTTGGAAGTCAAGAGATCATGACCTCATCATGTATTCTAGAGTTTGAATAGACCTTTTAGACTGTTCATCAGTTTTTGGGGGATAAGTAGTGCTCATACGAAGCTTAGTATTCAAATCATTCTAGATAATTTTCCAGAATTTTGATGTAAACTGGGGATCTAGATCAGACACAATTAATAGAGGTTCACCATGATGTCTTACAAATTCATTAATATAAAGTCTTTCCAAGTGATCAAGTGGTAAATCCTCTCTTATAGGAAGGAAATGTGCTGATTTTGTGAGAAGATAAACAATTACCCATATTTCATCATTCCCTCTAGGTGTCCTCGGTAGTTCGGGGACAAAATCCATCATAATGTTATCCCACTTCCTCATAGGAATAGGTAGAGGTTTCATAACTCCTCTAGGATGTTGTCTCTCTTCCTTCACTTGTTGATGAACTAGACACCTTGACACATAGTCATCAATTTCTCACTTCATATTATTCCACCATAAATATTCCATCATATCTCTATACATATTTGTTCTACCTAGGTGTATAGAGAAATTTGAGTTATGAGCATCATCTAATAGTTTTCTTTTTAACTCAGGTACTGATGCAACTCATAACCTCTTCCCAAACTTCAGAACTCCTTCCACATACATGAATTTTTCCAATCTTCCATTCTTAACAGTAATAATTTTATTGTTTAGATTTTCATCATTAGATTGAGATCTTTTTTTCTTCTCTAGTAAATATGGTTTAGGAATCATTTGAAAGAGGAATGATTTTTCCCCATCCTTAACAATTCCCATATCCATCTTTAGTAGATCCATGAATATAGGATCTATCTCAATCCTCATTTGAATCAGAAGTCCATGATATTTCCTGCTTAATGCATTTTCCACCATATTAGCCTTTCTTGAGTGGTAGTGTATTGAACAATCATAATCTTTGAGTAACTCGAGCTATCTCCTTTGCCTCATGTTGAGTTCTTTATGTGTGAAAATGTATTTCAAACTCTTTTGATCTATGTATATCTCACATTTTTCACCATAAAGATAATGTCACCGTATCTTTAGAGAAAATATTACAGTTTCTAACTAAAGATAAGGTGTTGGATAATTTTTCTCATGAGTCTTCAACTGCCTTGATGTATAAGCAATAACTTTACCATTTTTCATAAGGACGCAACCCATCCTATTCTTTGATGCATCACTATATATTATAAATCCATCACTTCCAGATGGAAGAGTCAAAATTGGAGCATTGAACAATCTTCTTTTAAATTATTCAAAGCTTTCTGTACATTCTTTTGTCCACACAAACTTAACTTCTTTATGTGTGAGTTTGGTTAGAAGGTTAGCCAGTCAGGAAAAATTCTGAATGAAATGTCGATAGTAACCTGCTAAGCCAGTAAAACTATATACCTCGGTTATGTTTATTGGCATGGAAAAATCTTGGATTTCCTTTTTATTCATAGGATCCACTAGGATTACAAACTTAGAGACAATATGGCCTATAAAAGAAACTAATTCAAGCCATAATTCTCAATTGCTAAACTTCCCATATAATTCATATCTTCTAAGAGTTTTCAGAGTAATCCTCAAGTGAGCCTCATGATCTTCATAGCTTTTTGAGTATACTAGTATATCATCGATGAATACCACAACAAATTTATCAAGATATTACTTGAAAACTCTATTTATTAAATCCATAAAAAAAAGTGGGTGCATTAGTCAGTCCAAAGGGCATCACTATAAACACGTAATGCCCATACCTGGTTCAAAATGCTATCTTAGGAATATCTTCCTTTTTCACACACACCTGATGATATCTGGATCTAAGTTTAATCTTTGAAAAGTAATGATCTCCATGAAGTTGATCAAATAAATCATCAATTTTAGGTAGAGGATACTTATTCTTTATTGTAATGTCATTGATTTCCCTATAATCAATGCATAGCCTCATGGATCCATCTTTCTTTTTGAAAAACAAGACTGGGGCTCCCCATAGAGAAAAACTAGGTCAAATAACTCTTTTTCACTCAACTCCTATAGTTGTTTCTTTAACTCCACTAACTCCATAGTGGTCATTCTATAGGGGGTATTTGATATAGGTCTTTCACCAGGAATTAAGTCATTGGAAAACTCAATTTCTCGCTCTGGAGGATGTCTAAGTAAATCCTATGGAAACACATCAATGTATTCTTGCACTATATGCACATATTCAATTTGAATATTTCTTTACTAACCCATAGATATTGGGTTCTCTTCCTCTCCAAGAATTTCATTCAATAGAGCTACTGGGGGTGGGTCTAGATAAGAATCAGATGGTGAGGTCTCTTCTCTAAAGATAAGAGATTCTATACCATTTTAAAAAATTGTAACTTCCTTTTTATTGCAATAAATCTTCGTATCATAGTTTGATATCCAATTCATACCGAGAATTATATCAAAGTCAGTAATTGTTGTGATGATAAGGTTAGGAACTAAAGCATGTTTATGTGTCACGAGGGGGGCTAGTTGACATGCCTTTGTTGCAATGATGCATCCCATGGGAGTTTTGACTGAAAACTCCTTTAATAAATCAAATTGGACATGTCTAATTTTTGTGGGAAAATAATATGATATAAATGAATGCAATGATCCATAATCAAATAAATTTTTTGCTAAGTTTGAGGAAACAATTAAAGTACCTGCCACCACATCATTAGGAACTTCAACTTCTACAGTTACAATCACATAAGCTCTCCCTTGATCTCTTGGCTTTTTCTGAGGCATGTTTTATTGGTGTATAAAACACTCATTTTAATAGTGTCCCATCTATCTAAAATTGTAGAATTTAACATCATTAAATTGTTTCTTCCTCTTGCATTCATGAGATGGATAGCCCTTTTCTCCACACTTATAGAAGACTCCCATGAATTTCAAGTAATTCTTGAGATGATTCTTTCCACAGTTCTCACATAATGGGAATTTCTTCATACCCTTATTCTTCTTTGGTGCTTCACCTTTCCCTTGGTTATCAGAGTATCTCTTTTATCTTGGTTTCCCTTGACCAAATTTGATCTAGAAAATTCTTTCTCTATTTTGATGGCACTTGAGACAATTTCATCATACACTGAAAATGTTTGAGAAGCCAGTGCCCTTTGAAGACTTAGATTAAGACCTTCAAAGAAATTATCAATCTTATATACCGAGTCACGTATGTAATCTATGGAATACATGCCTATCCTTGTTAAGGTAGCCTCATATTCTATAACATTGTCTTCTTCCCTTTGCTTTAATCCAAGGAATTTCCTCTTCATTTCACTTTGTTGCTCACGAGGGAAATATTTTTCAAAGAATATTTCCTTAAAAGTCCTCCATTCCATATCTTCTATTTCTTCTTCCTCTATGGTATTATGAATCAAGGACCACCATTGATCAGCATCGCCCTTGAGGCAATATACTTTCAGAACTACCTTTTCATTTTCATTGTATCTTAATGCCATGAATATATTTTCAAGGGACTTGATCCATTGCTCAGCAACCACTAGATTAGTAGTCCCATTGAAATATGGGGGCTTCTTCCATATGAAACAATACAACACAGGTGTGGAATGGTTATTTGTTACAATCGGAGTAAGTTTTCCCAATATGGTCATGATCTGATCTTCTCCAACATTGACTGTGTTGACTTGCTCAGTTGGGAGATCCCTAAATTGACCACGAGTATTGATTCCCCTTCTTATATTAGATTCCATTTTTAAATAATAGAACACACTATATTAGGTTATGAATCATAATGTATAATCTTAACTTAACAAAATACTTAGCCTAAATTGAGATCATATTCATGGCTAATCCCATAATCAAAAAAATTATTTCTTTGAGGAATAATTTACATTTTAATCCTTCGTAATGTCATGTAAAGAAAATATGAATTATGATAATCATATCCTCCAGGATTTTCATAACCAAGAGTGTGGAAATCCCCATTTTCATGTACTAGGATACCCTAGGTCAATCCTGAAACTCCTTGTCATAACTTTCACTCCTAGTTACATCTTTTCTAGATCCACCTCTAGCTGCTCGTATCCAGACAAGGATGTATTTTCTAGAAGGATTCACATAATATATTCCTTACCAAAATACCGGGATATTATTGTATGTTTATCCTCAAATAATAACTTAGGGATTTGTTCCCGACTATACATTTCCTACTCTAGTTTCCAAGTTTTCTACTAAACTTCCTCTAATACCAACTGTAACACCCTGACCCCTCTAGACCAAAGTCGGTGCATTACTTTTTATATTGGCATGGTTAGAAGGAATTAAAATCCCAAAGGAAAGTTCATTTTAGTATTCATGAAGAATCTATATACATAGATGTAACTCAAATTACATTGTAAAAGGTTAAAAAATACAAAAAATAACAAAAGCTAAAAAATACATCCACAGAAACTCAATAAATGATCCCCTATTCATCACCTATTGAAGGTAAACAATTGAAATTGGTGAGATCAAACGCTTTGTAAGGGTTAAAAAAAGTGGAATCATGAATCAATAATAACTGAATCATAAACAATATCAATATGTTAGGGTGAATAAATGAAAACTCGCTCCATAAATAAACTGAGAATGAAACTGCATCCATAGATTTTGTCATAGTGAATATCTCATGGATAGTAATAACTGATAATGAATAAATAGAATTATTGCTAATTGGACATCATGTATCTGGAACATGATACCATAATACCATTAAAATAGTTTAGTTCTCTGGGTAGAAATTCGTCTGATTTTTGGAAACAAACTTGAAGTGTTTGTCGCCAACTGATTTGTCACCAACTGATTTGTCTCATGTGACTTGTCGATGCATCGAGGGGCTATAGCAGGCCCCACCCACTACTGAAATTTCAAATCATTTTTTATAAAATGATTTAATACAAGAGAAATATGCCTTTTCAATGTCCGTATAGACTAGACAATACGGATTCATCAATATTTCCATAGTTAAAATAACTTTCCAATTATACACCATATGTAAAATGGTATACAGTTTAGAAAATAAACATATCCATGATATGAGATTATGGATATTTAATATAAATATAATTTCAAATGAAAATTGATCTCAAATGGGAAGTAGGTACACTACATAAGGATTATTAGGTGCACAATACAATGTTAGACCCAACAAAATGGTAGTTGAGACAAAGTCCCTTACCAAAATTTGATCGGTCAAATCATATAACCTGAACTTAATAACCATAAAATGAATCATTTAATACCATGAATATAAATAGAATCAAGTTATTATATATCAAATTTCAGTACACATATACCACATGCAAGAAATAAGTGGTGAACAATGGAAATCTCATAGAATTAAAAGTGAGATGAGAAACCCCTTACCTTATGCTCGAGTGTGTTCCATGTTTGTTTTAATGACCTGAATAATAAAATTTAGATTCATTAATTAATAATTACAGATCCTAATATACATTTAATTGGTTTATTAAAACCTTATTAGGTTCATTTATGGCCCTTTTATGGGTTTAATAGCTTCAATTTTATTATTTTGGAAGCATTTTCTTCCTTGGTTTTCACGATTTGTTTACTTGCATTCATGAATGGAAGTTCATTTGAAATGTGTTTAAACATAAATAATTGTTAATATATATTATTAGTGACATTAGAGAGATATAAATGATCTTATAATGATTCTGGGTTATATACTTGAGGATGAATCATTAGTTAAAATTTATTGATAAACTCTTGGATTTAGCTTGCCAGTTTTTTGTACAATGAACTTGTTTTGTATTATTATTAAATATTATGAATGTGTTGGGATTCCAGAACATTAATGAGATGAAATAAACATATTATGATCTGTTTCAACAATAAAAATGGTTTTATGACCATAATTAATGATTGTAATGAAAATTGAGAACCTGTCATCCTTTAATGTGATAAATTAACACATCTCGGGCGATGTTTTATTTTTAGTATAAGAGGAGGGGGAAAGAGAGATGATGATGAAATATTCCATTAGAATAATATAATTAAATTCCATGTAAGTTAATGGAATTATCATACAATTTTGATGAGGAGATATGGGGAAATAAGTTTAAAAGAAAGGAACTCAAAATAAGAGAAAAATTGAGAAATCTCTTCCGAAAATTCTGCAGCCTAATGGCGTCACTCAAAAATTAATAAAATAGTTTGATGAGATAAAAGGGTTATCTAATAAATATTACATAATATTTGAAGTAAGTGGAATATGGAATGAAATATCCCCACATAATCCAATTGAAAATAAAAGATAAAACATAAAACGAAATCATTAAGAAAAGAGGAGGGTGGTTGATTCTCTTACCTTGTAGAGTAACTCCCAAAACATGAAGGTTGGGAACTTAGGGGTTTGAGGACACCTTGGGAGGAAACCGAGGGAGGTAATACCACCAGATATTCTAGGATAAGGAGTTTGGAATGAAATAAAACTAAGGGGGTGAGTGGGTATTTATAGTAATTAAGAGGGGGGGTTTTATTAATTAAAAGGGACACCTCATTAGTGGTTTTGGAAAAACATAGGCTTGCTCATGGTATTTGCCCATGTTTTTTCCACTTGGGACACCTAATTTCATAATTTACTATAAAAAAGTCTACCAGCCTTTTGTATTTAATTATTACATCATTATGATGTCATTAAACAACTGAAAACTCAAAACTATATTTTTACTATTCACAAAAAATTCAAGTATTTTAAAAAAATCCAAAAAATTTACCCTAACCATTTTTCAATTTGTAAAATTCAAAAATGAACTCCATTTTTTGAAAATAATTTTCTATGTATTTTTAATTTAATTTTTAAGTAAAATCATAGTCAATTTGAAAAATTCCCATTTTAAAGATATGATTAGTTCTATATCACCTTGAAAATTTAATTAAGATCTCATTATATTATTTCCTTAAGAAAATAAAATATTATAATTATTTAATATTTATAAGGGTCATATTACTATTCATATTGGTATGTTACTATTCATCCAAAAATCAAGTTAGTTCTATCAAACTATAAATGACTTACTGGTCACAACTCTAGATGTCCATTTTTTGAAATTCAAAACATGGAAGTGGAAAATTTATGTTTAATGGATAGGTTTTTACTATCTCTTTAATAACCAAGTGTTGTAACAAAGGAACACAGTGCTTTATGAAATATAGGCTATAAATAGAATATATTTAATAGAAGCATACCATAAAATGTTTGGAGTGTTATAATTTTCTTGGTGGTTTCTCTCTTGGAAAAACCATAAGTGTTAGGTTTGATGTGTAGTTCATTTTCTTTGTTTCTAGGGTGTTTAAATTATCTCTTAGGGTGTATTCTTCCTCCTCCTGAAGTCTCATCGCATTCACATATCATTGAGTTATGTGTTCTATCCATTTACTTTAGGTCACATTCCATTTGATGCTTGATCTTTTACATATTATTTATAAATATGTCTCCCTTTCTTTTAAAGTGTTATTGTGAATTTATTTTGTGTTTTGATGATGGTAAATTGATGCAAAATTGTTTTTCAATGGTTTCTATAAATAATCCCAGATTTTAATGCATAAAAGGTGTTTGATAAAATTCCAATTGATCTATTAAAGAGAAATCGGGTTCTTCGGGGTGTTTTTCCCTTATTATGTTTTGGGAATATTTTTATTTTGTGAGTTTGGTGTTATGTGTGTAAATTGGTGAATTTTATGGTGTGATGCTTATGTGTTCATTATTTTGTTGGTTTAAAAATAAGTATTGTTTCCTTAAAAATATTTTTTAAATGTGGTTTGAAATGCGCATGTGTTAAAGTTGGTTTTTTAGAAGAAATGGGTTTTGTTGAATGTGATATTATTTTTTATGTTTCTTAAACATGTTCCATGAATTTTGTAAGTGGTTTTAAGCATATTTGAAAAAAAAATTGGTGTGAAATTGGATTCGAAAGAGGCTTTGCTTATGTAAATGGTTGGGTTTTTTGTGTGATCTTATATTTGTATTTCCAATTGGGTTTTATGATTATTATAAGTGGTGATAAATGTGTTTATAAATGGACTTGGTTCCTTGAGTGAATTTAAATGTGGTTGTGAATTTGTTTTTTAATACTTGTCATATTTTAAATTTTAAGATATATATTGGTGAATAATTGGTATAAAGGCTTGTTTGGAATTCTGAGACATGGCATGTAAAGTGTGTCGTGTATGGAACTGTGGACCATTTGGAACTTTGAAACATGGTTGGTTTCTAAATAAAGTAAGGGATCATTAGGAAACCTTATGTATGTTTTATGTTTTTATCTTGGTTTGGAAGTGGTTCTGGAATTGGAATTGGTTTTGGAATGTGTTTACTGGTTGGCAATTGAAATATTTTTGGAGTTTTGTTTTAAAACTTGAATGATATGAAATCCCATTTGGTACTTTTTGTAGCCTGGAGAAGGCTAGTTTTTATGTGATGTGATGTGATGTGAAATCCCAGTTGGTATTTTGGTATGTTTTAAAAAATATATTGAATGTGTGGGTAGTGTGAAATCTCAGTTGGTATTTTAAAATGATGTAGAAAATGGTTTTGATTATGGAAAATGGTGGTTTCTATGTAATATTTTATTGTTGAATAAGCGTGATTGTGAAATAATTGGATTTTCATGTATGTTTGTGATGACCTAGATTATGATTGGAAACCACTATACCTTGGGATGGGATCCCCTCTAGTGTCTTCTACATGGGAATGTGTTGGTATTGAGTCCACTAGACCTTGGGATGTGTTCCCCTCTAGTGGATTGTTCACATAAATGATATGGGTTATGGATTTTATACCATGTTTTGGTCAAGTATTATTATTCTTAATATTATCATGGGATTCATGGGCATCATATATAGGGTTAAGTGAGGGTTTCTTGTCAACCTCAATTAGAAAGTTTGGTTCCCCCTTGACTTGATGCGGCTAGGTGAGACGTGCCACTAGATTGGCTAGTTTAGAGCAGATTTTTAGTTATTAACTATGGAGGTGCACCATATGATGACAAGTGAGTATGAACTGAGTACCTCAATGGGTTTCCTCTAGAGATGTTTAGGAAGTGCCCATAATTATCAATATATTTTTTTTGTTTATTTTTTATGTATGTTGGATATTGTCTTTACTAGTTCTACCTGATTATTTGGCTTCTTTTACTTTCTACGCAGCCCCTTTTTTGTCACCTGATTTGGTTTTGTATTGAGGTTTTGGTTTAAATATGGGTTGTGGAAAGTGAAACCATTTTTTTAAAAGAAAAGTTGTGTGTGTTATTTTAAAAATGGAATTTTTGGAAAGTTGTGTTTGGTTTCATTAAATGATTAAAATCATATTTTCTAAATGTTTCTCAAACTAGTGTTTGTGGAATGACTTGAGAAAGGAAATGCATGGTTTTTTTGTCATTAAATATGGATATGTTTAAGGCCCCACCCTACTTGTTCAACTCAACATTGGTAGAATCGACCTATTTTATAGGTTTATGTTTCTGGTTAATTTTTATGCATTTATAGTAGTTTGGTCATGTCATTAGTGGTACCCAATAGATCACATGGGGATCGTGTTGGTTGGTTTAGTCTGAGATTGTATTTAGTTTTTTTATTTAGGATTTGTATCTAAATCAGTTTTTATTTATTAAGATTCAGTTATTGTTGGTTTATTGATATGATATCTTTTCAGTTTATTTGATCCTAGTTTTATTTGGAGGGAAAATTACTCTTGTCGTGATTACTTTGATACCTAGAACTTGCCTCCAACCTGTGGGGATTAGGAATGCCCTTCAAGCCATTTCTTGGACTATGATAGAAGTCGTATTGGATGGCATGCCATCTTGGTTTTTGGAAATTCTATATCCATGTATGAAGTATTTTTCCACTCATCATGCACCAAGTAAAGAAGATTCATTTCTGAACCAGTCTTTTTGGAGTTATTTCCCCTAAATTCATAAATTCCATAACTAAATCCACTTCCTAGTATCTAGATAGTGATTTGATTTCTAGAAAACTACAAAATCTGTAATTAAATAAAAATTCATGTTTTTATCCAATATATATACAAATCCCTTAGACTTATCCACATATATTTAACTAATTGAATCTTGTCCTAATCCCAAAAATCACTAAAATAAATGTAAAAATTTATTTATCCTTTCACTAATACTAAATATATCAACCCAAGATAAACATATATTTCATTTAAATTGTTTCCATAAGTTAATAATTATAACTCCTAAATCATCTCACAATCCTAAGAACAAAAGGGCTAGTGACTTTAAGGACTAGATACATAGGTAAATTATTCTATATCATTTATGACTATTACTCAATAATTGAGTTGCACTAAAATCCATTATATACATCTAATTTAATGCCCCGACCCTAGTTACCCATAGTCAGTGCATTATTACATAACATTTTCATGATACAAGGAATCATGTAACGAAAGATAAATTAGTTTAGTAGCCTTGTAAGTACTAGATATATACATAAGTTTTACATTACATCATGAGATAAAAACAAAAACAACATTTTTTCCCCTTTTAACACACTTACATCCCTTATCCTATCCCTACAGTTCATCCATAAAAGTCTTCTTCACATCTAGGGAAAAATAAAACATATAAAGGGGTGAGCTCAGATGCTCAGTAAGGATAACAATATAGCGGAAACATTATAAATAAGCATAAAAAGTTAAGGAAATGTATAAAACTAAAACACAAGATTTTTAAACATAAAATTCAGCATAATATGGAAAAGATAAATCAAATAATGTCATTTACTTATTCACGTAGATATTCTACTAGTCGAATAATCACATGTAATATCAATAGCTAATTTTATAATGATGGAATGCATAATGTCAGACATCATAACCACATAGTCAAGTCCTCATGCCAAGACTACAAATAAGATTTTGTCAAGGCCTTGTTCCAAGACACTATTTTGTCTCATGAGACCTATTGATGCATTGAGGAGTTATAGTAGGCTCGACACGTCACTTACTAAGTCCAATGCATTCCTTATATGAAAAGGTTGAAACATAACATAAACATTCATATTAAAACTAGTATACGAAATGTTAATACATTAACCATAAACCAAGAATGGTATAAAAATAACACATCCATAGTTAGAAATATCACAAAACCTTCAATACAATATGGAAGATTTGTATCATTATAAATCAACTTCAAACAAGTATAAAATCCAATAAAGTATGTTGACATAGATGAAATCAAAACTATTTGAGAGAAATATCTCTTTCTATTTTGAAATCATTTAAAAGTCATGTAATTATAAAATAAAACATTTATTTTGAAAATATTCTTATAAACTTTTAAGGGAAGCTTCAAAGGTGTTAGAACAGTGTAGAATAACTGCACCCTCCGTATAAGTTAAAAAAAACATTCTTACCTTAATTTGTCGAAAATTTTACAAAGTACCTTGATTGGAAAACGAATGAAAGATTCCTTTCAAACAATTTTCTAAAAATTAAAACAAGGTTATAAATGAATTTAAACCATATAATAGTAAATAGTAAAAAGGTTTTGAAATAAATTTTTAAGAAACATAGATGTGGATGATAAAGAGGTCCCAGTAGATACTCGCCTATAAATAACCTCAGATAATGAAGAGATTGTAGAATTAACCCTTACCTTGTAATTTTCATTGGTCGAGAGTATGTTAACCTCCTTTATAATAGTTAAATAATTTTTATTAAATTATATAAGAATCACATACATAAATATGACATCATATATGCTCTTCCAATTTTCTTTGTTAATAATATTTTAGTAGTATCATTGTTTTGGGTGTTAACTTATTCATTTTCCTTTATATGTTTTGTTATATAAGTCATATTTGTTATGTATGGGATGTATTTGATTCATATATATAATTATATAATGTTCTTAAATATTATTTTTAATAATCAAATGAAAATTATTCTTGAATGGTTACGATGGGGAATGAATCTCATCACGTTCGTGGAGACGGTAATCTGTACGTACGCACGAATGCTACTTCTATTTCATTTTTTTATTTTAAAAGGAAATAAGAAAAAATGATACATATATATATTATTATTCCTGTATAATATACTATTTTATATACATTACATAATTTCATTAACACCATCTTTTATACGTTCCATGTATGGTATGAACGAGCCGCATCACTTTGAGGGGACGGTAGTCTGCAATTCCTCAAATGAAATTATCGTATATATACAGCATGAAAAGAATAAAGGTATGATATAAAAGATAATTACAGAAGATTATAGATAAAATAAATATCATAAATATCATATATAATTATAGTGTCGTCATAATGGCCACCATAAGATGTGATAGTAGAGGATTGAACAATCATCATTTTGTGAGGCAGTAGTTCACCGTCCACAGAAACATTATGTTCTATACCCATTAGATGGAGGTGTGTGTAAGTTTAGTTCTAATACTTCTCATAAAAAAACCTAGTATATTTAAGATACTATTTTTGTTATAAAAGAAAGGAATAAAGAGAGTTCAGGGGGTTGGAGAAGCAAAATAAAATAAAATAACTTAAGAGGAGATGTTATCATTAAATCAGGTAACTCCCTTTGGTTTGAACCAAAAGGCTTCCTTGAAGTTGTTTCTACCTAAGTTAAGGCTTCTAAGAGGAAGAGAGGTATGTAGGGAGCTTAATTGGGTAGAGTTTGGATGATCCAAGGGGCTTGAGAGGTGTGCTAAATGGGTTAGAGGTGAGGTATTTTTATAAGGGGGAGGAGGGGATCTTTAGGAATGTTTGAAAATATTATTTTATTATATAATTATTTTCGGTTTTTAAAAGTCCAAAACTAATTAAAGTCGAAGATAAGATGACTCATTTTCGAAATAAAATCATATAATAATAATTGGAAAGGTTTTGGATATATTTTTAATTTTTATAATCTCATTTATTTAAATCATTCTTTAATGAAGTAAACACTGCATCATTATTGTGTCATAAATAATTTTATTTATTTGACATATAAAAATTATAAAAAAATACCATGATGTAGGAAATCATTTTAGATTTCAAATGAATATTTATATTCTAGTATATAACATATATAACCCCTTGTAAAAATTATTTTACTAAAAGATATATGTTTATGTCATTTTGTCTTTACATTAAATTAATTAATATAGTGTCATTATCACTCTCAAGTGGCTCCATGGGGTCCCAAAATCGACCTAAGGATTCCCATGGTCAAACATGTATCAACCAATAGGAATAGAACACATGTTAGGGTAATTTATTATTATTATTATAATATTTGTTTACCCATATTTACCAGATTTACTTTTTAACCATTGTAAATAAAATATTCACTGAAATAAATGTTCATAATGTGTAAAAATAAAAGTTACATATTTACACAATTTATACCTCATGATTCCAAATATGGAATCCCTTTTTTCAAATTCAAAATATATAAGTGGAAAAAATTAATTTAAAATTAATTCTTATTGTCAAAACAAAAAACATGTTTTTAAGAAATAATTATTATCAAAAGATTGACACTTGTTTATGTTCAGTTTAAATGTGAAATTACATAAAATGGCATAAATTATATTAAATGATAACAATATAATCTAATTATACTTTAAATCCACTCAAATTTATAGTTTAACACTACAAATTATTTCAATTAAAAACATTGTTTTTAATTAAAATTTAGTATTTTTCAATATTCATCAAAAATTTAAAGTTTTCATAAGAGTGCCAAAAATTCACCCTAAGATAATTTTGATACTATGAATCCAAAAATGAAGTCTGTTATGAAAAAAAATTATAAAATTTCAAAAAAGTGGGTATTACTATTTATAACGGCTAGTTTGATTGGTTGTGGTGTGTTAGAATCTTGAAGTTCCATACAGCGTAGGCTATTGCATTATTCAAAGGGAAACATATCGTGGAAGCTTGGGGTGTTACATTCTTACCTCCTTCAAATAATTTTGTCCTCAAAATTTCTAGAATACTACTACATAAAAATATTTGGGAAGTTCTTCATCATAAGTTCTTCTGGTTTCCATGTTTCCTCTTCCATCTTATGATTTCTCTATAGAACTTTCACTGGAAGAGTCATCTAGTTTCTCAACACTTTTTCTCTGGTATCAAGAATTATGATAGGCTCTTCTCATTATGACAAATCGGGTTCTAGTTCTATTTCTTTATAGGTGAGTACATGCATTGGGTCAGGCATGTATTTTCTCAACAGTGATATGTGGAACACATAGTGAACTTTGGAGAGACTTGGTGGCATTTCCAAACGATAATCTATAACTCTAATTAATTCTATAATTTCGAAAGGTTCGATATATCTGGGACTTAATTTTCCTTTCTTACTGAATCGTATAACACCCTTCCATGGAGATACCTTCAAGAAAACATGACCTCCTACTTGAAATTCCAAATCCTTCCTTCAGTTGTCAGCATAGCTCTTTTGTCTACTTTTATCTTCTTTGATGTGGGTTTGGATGACCTTCACCTTTTCCATTGTTTCCTCAACAAGTTATGGACCAACGAGTATTATTTCACCAACATCATCCAAACAAGTTGGTGTGTGACATCTCTTTCTATATAATGCTTCTTATGGTTCCATATGAATACATGAATGGAAACTACTGTTATAGGAAAATTCTACCAGAGGTAAATATTGATCCCACATGCCTTGAAAGTCGAGTGAACAAGATCTCAACATGTATTCAAATTTTTTAATAGTCTGTTCTAATTTTCCATCTGTTTGAGGGTGGTAGGAAGTGCTCAAATGAAGTTCAGTATCCAAGGACTTATGAATACTTTTCCAGAATCTTGATGTAAAACGGGGATCACGGTTAGAAACAATCGATAGTGGTACTCCATTAAGTCTTACAACTTCATTAATATATAGTCTTGTCAGACATTCAAGTGGTAAATCGTATCTTATAGAAATAAAATGAGTTGACTTGGTAAGATGATCAATAATGACCCATATTGCATCATCCCTTCTAGGAGTCTTTGGTAGCCCCCTAACAAAGTCCATCATAATATCATCCCATTTCCACTAAGGTATGGGAATAGGTTGCATGACTCCACTATGATGTTATCTTCCAGATTTCACTTATTGACAAACCAAAAATATTGACACATATTCAACAATCTCTCTCTTCATGTTGTCTAACCAAAAATGTTCCATCAAATCTCTATACATCTTAGTGCTACCAGGGTGTATAGAGAAATTGGAGCTATGAGCATCATCCAACAATTCCCATTTTAGATCAGGTATGTCAGGAACACAAAGTCTCTTCCCAAATTTCAAAATCCCATCTTCATATATGAAGTCTATTAATCTCCCATCGTTCATAGTTTTAATTTTCTTTTGAAAATCCTCATCATTAGTCTGAGAAATTTTTATCCTTTCTAGTAAAGATGGTTTAGCAACCATTTGAAAAAAGTATTGATGTTTCACCTTCCATTATTATTCCCAAATTCATCTTTACTAGATCCATGAACATAGGATCCCTTTCAACTCTCATCTTGATCAAAAATCCATGATCATTTCTTCTCAAAGCATCTGCCACCTTATTATCCTTCACCAGGTGCTAGTGTATGGTGCAATAATAATCCTTGAGTAGTTTGAACCATCTCTTTTTCCTCATGTTGAGTTCTTTTGGTGATAAAATATAATACAAACTCTTGTGATTAGTATAAATCTCACATTTTTCACCATAGAGATAGTGTCTCCATATCTTCATAGAAAATATTACAGTTGATCACTCAAGATCATGAGTGGGATAGTTTTTTTCATGAATTTATAGCTAACGTGATCCATAGGCAATAACCCTATCATTCTTCATATGGACACAACCAAGTACTTTCTTTGAAGCATCACTATAAATAACAAACCCATCATTCCCTGATGGTAGAGTTAATATAGGATAATTGGCTAATATTCTCTTCAGTTCTTCAAAACATTCTTCACACTCTTTTATCCAAACAAATTTAACCCATTTACGTGTGAGCTTGGTTAATGGGTTAGCCAATCAGGCAAAATTTTGGATGAAACACCGATAATTACCTGCTAAACCAATAAAACTGCGTACCTCAGATATACTTGTTAGTGATGGTCATTCTTGTATTGATATTATCTTAGAAGGATCAATAGATATTCCATCCTTAGAGAAAATATGGCCAAGAAAATAAATTTCTTGAAGCTAGAATTCACACTTGTTGAACTTCCCATATAATTCATTTCTTCTCAAAGTCTTTATAATAGTGCCCAAGTGATTTTGATGATCTTCATAGCTTTTGGAGTATACCACGATATCATCAATAAATACCACTACAATGTCATCAAGATATTCCTTGAAAACTCTGTTCATTATATCCATGAAGATAGAGGGTGCATTAGTCAGTCCAATAGGCATTACTATAAACTCATAATGCTCATACCTGGTTTAAAATAATATCTTTGGAATGTCTTCCTTCTTCATACACATCTGATGTTATCCAGATCAAAGGTTAATCTATGAAAAATATTGAGCTCCATGAATTTGATCAAATAAATCATCAATGTGAGGTAGGAGATACTTGTTCTTTATTGTTATATCATTTATTTCCCTATAGTCAATGCACAACCTCATAGATCCATCTTTCTTCTTAACAAAAATAACAGGGGCTCCCCATGGAGAAACACTAGGGCGAATAAATCCTTTATTACTCAACTCCTCTAGTTGTTTATTTAGCTCCACTAATTCCACAGTGGCCATTCTATAAGGGGTCTTCCATATGGGCCTTGAACTAAGAATTAAATCAATGGAAAACTCAATTTCTCGTTCTGGAGGATGTCTAGGTAAATCCACTGTAAATACATAAACATATTCTTGCACAATAGGTACATCCTCCATTTGACCATTATTTTCCTCACCCATAGTTATTTCATTATCTTCCTCCCCAATAATTGAATTTAGTTGAGCTACTGGGGGTGGATCTAGATAAGAATTAGGTGGTGACATTTCTGCTCTAAAGATAAGGTATTCCTTATAATCATCAAAAATTGTAACTTCCTTCTTCTTATAATAAATTTTCATATCATGGTCTGAAAGACAATTCATATCGAGGATTATATCAAATTCAATCATGGGTATGACGATGAGATCAGCAGATAAAGGACATTTATATGTCCTAATGGAGACGGATTCACAAAACTTTGTTACAATGATACTTCCCATATGAGTTTTTACTGATAACTCCCTTGTTAAATTAAACTGAAAGTATCTAATTTTCTTAGCAAACTGGGGAGATATGAAACAATGTGATGATCCTGAATCAAATAAAGAATTGTCTAAACCTGAGGAAACCATTAAATTACCTGCCACCACATCTTTCGAGGCTTCAACCTCAGCATTAGTGATCTCATAATCTTGGCCTTGCTCCCTTGGACTTTTCTGAGGTAAGTTTCCTTTTCTCTTAGGACATTCATTTGTGTAATTCCTTATTTATTTACAATTTTAGCATTCAACATTGACAGCCTCTTTCTTTCCCTTGCAATCATGATCTTGGTGTCCTTTTTTACCACACTTGTAACAGACTCCCATTCCCTTCAAGAAAGTACTAGGGTGTTTCTACCCACATTTACTACAGGATGGATATTCAACTTTTTTCTTCTTCCCCTTATTTCAATTTCTAGAGTGTTTAACATATCTCTTCTTCTCTTGCTTTGATTTAAAGTTGTAAGACTTAGAGAATTCCTTTTCTATCTTGATAGCACATGATACAAAATCTTCGTATGATTAGAAAAATTTTGAGACTAATGTTCAATGGATAAATGGTTTTAACCCATCAAATAATCGATCAATATTACTCCTTGGGTTATGTATATAATCTGTTGCATGCCTTTATAACCTTGTAAAGTTAGCCTCGTACTTTAGGACATTCTCAACCTCATTTTCCCTCAGACTCAAAAATTGTCTTTCCATATCTTCTCGATGGTCACAAGGAAAGTATTTTTATAATAAAATCTCATTAAACTCCCTCTGTTCTATATTTTACACTTACTCATCTTCCTTTGTGTTTTGAATTAATGACCATCATTGATCTGCATCTCCCGTGAGGTGATAAACTGCCATGAAATCTTTTTCCCTTCGCTACTCCCCAAATCATGAAATATTTTCTCTAAATAACTTATCAATTTCTCATCTAAAAATAGATTTTTAGTCCATTTTAATTTTGGTGGTTGTTTCCTCATGAATCAGTCTAACATTTATCCTCCGCGTTGTGGATCATGGTGCTCCATACAGTAAGGTTGTTATTCATAACCTGAGTGAGTTGTCCCAGTACGGTGATAAGTTGATCAGCACCAGTTGCATCACCATCTCCACTATAATTATCTTAAGTATGAGGGTAATCCCTAAATGGATTATGTGCATTGATATGGTTCTCATTCCTTCCACTAGGCGTCATTTCTAAACAATGGCATACACTACATTAGTTTATGAATTGCAATATATAATTCCAAACTTGTAAAACACTTAACATAAATTGAACCGTTTGTGGATATAATCCATAATCATAAAAATGTTTTCTTTGAGGATGTATAAACTCATAAATCCTTCATAATGGTTTGTAAAGAAAATTTAAATTATCCTGAGAATATACCCTGGGAGTTTCATAACCAAGAGTGCAGCAAGGCCCGTTGTCGTGTACCAAGATACCCTAGGTCAAGCTTGAAACTCCTTTTCGGAGTTTTCACTCCTAGTTACATTTGTGCCAGAGCCAACTCTACATGATCATATCCAGACAGGAATTTATATCTTGGAAAATACACAAAATCTCGACATTACCAAAATTCTAGGAAGTTCTTCTATATTAATCCTCAAAGTCTATCTTCAGGTAATGTTCTCTAATGAGAGTTTATCTAAATCTAGTTTCCAAGGTTTGTAATAAAATTCCTCTAATACTAACTATAACACCCTGACCCTAGTTACCCAGAGTTGGTGCATTATTAAATTACATTGGCATGATACAAGGAATCATGTCCTGAAAGACCGGTTAGTTTAGTATCCTTGGAAGTACTAGATACATACATAAGTTTTACATTATATCATGAGATAAAAACAACAAAATTTTGTCCCTTTTGAACACACTTATATACCTTATCTTATCCCTATAGTTAAACTATAAAATACTTCTTCACATATTGGGAAAAATAAAACATAGAAATGGATGAGCTCAAATGCTCGGAAAGGATAAAAATATAGTAGAAACTTCATAAGTAAGCATAAACATTTTAGGCAATGTATAAAACTAAAACAAAAGCCTTTTAAACATAAAATTCAGCATAATATGGAAAATATAAATCAAATAATTCCATTTACTTATTCACATGGATATTATACTAGTCGAATAATCCCATGTAATATCAATATCTAATTTCATAATGATCGAATTCATAATGCCGAACGTCATAACCACATAGTCAAGGCCTCATGCCAAGACTACAAATAAGATTTTGTCAAGGCCTTCTTCCAAGACACTAGTCTATCTCATGAGACCTACCGATGGATCGAGGAGCTATAGTGGGCTCCACCCATCACTTACTAAGTCCAATGCATTCCTCATATGAAAAGGTTGAAACATAAAATAAACATTTGTATTAAAACTAGCATATGAAATTGTTGGTCAGAGTGGATACTCAAGAGGGGGGTGAATTGAGTTCCAATTAAAATTTCTGTTTTAAAAACCTTTACCAAATTCCCCCAATTTAAAATACTAATTGAATTGTAGTGAATTTTAACTAAAGAAAACTTACAGCTAAGTTCTCAAGGGATTGATTAATTCCCAGTTAATCTAATCAGATGATCAGATTAGCTTTTGAACCTAACTTACTGATTTACAAATAAATAAAACACTTGCTAATTCAATTGTCAGAGTAACTTTGAAAAACAGTTTAGGTTTTAAAAGCACTTGGCAGCGGAATAAAAGGTTTTTGATAAAACTAAACAAAGCACAGCAGATATGACCAAGAGGTTCAGTCTCAATATGAGACTTAGTCCTCTCAACAATTTATATAAATTGGATCCACACCCTAGATCGGGGTTCACAACAGTTTACAACTGTCCAGGTCAAAGACCTCTACCACAGTTCTACGTGGGAAACAAAAAACAATAGAAAATATAGCTGTCCAGGTCACACACGACCTCTACCACTATCCACAGTGGGAAATAGAAAATGTAATGAGTTTTAATGAGTATTTAAAGATCCTCCAGTTAAGGTTCAGGATACATTGTGTGTAAATTAAAACAGATGATACACACTTCTCGTAATGTAAATAATAAATCACTGAGTAATATATAGAGTTTAGAATGGCTCTAGTGATTGTAGTGTAGCTATGGACTTCTTTAAATTTGATCAGAAATAGTTCTGAGTCCTCTTCTAGTTTTTTTCTAAAAAACAGATGGTCATCTGCTTGACATCCAGGTTCAGAGATAGTGAAAATGTAGTCGATGAAGTTCTTCCAAATCCTTGTGAATGTAACGAACTCTTCTTGAGAAAACATGAGTGTGTATGAGGTTCTATTTGGTTGTGCATGAATGAGCTCTTCTTGTGTATTTCACTCGTAGGTTGCTTCCGTATTGTGGTTGTATATTCCTTGTGTCTTTTACATGTGTGTCTTACTCCGTGTATCTACAGCAATAGGGACTTCTTGTATTTATGGCACGAGCTCTGGCAAAAGAAATGATTTATTTTTGCAGGTACGAGGTACGGTTTCCGGACATCCAACAACCTTTATTAAACAAATTACGGAGTATTAAAATATACCTGATATAACTGTTGGTTAGATTAAATAGAGATAAAGAAATTAAGACAGCGTTGGATTCTTCTGGAACGGTAGATTTGGATATCAGTAGCCTTGTGTATCGGTAACCTCTTCTCTAATGGTAGCCTTTCTATCGGTAGACTTCATGTCTATCGGTAGACTTGATCGGTAGCGGTAGACTTAGTGT
Source organism: Viscum album (assembly GCA_963277665.1). Taxonomy (NCBI): domain Eukaryota; kingdom Viridiplantae; phylum Streptophyta; class Magnoliopsida; order Santalales; family Viscaceae; genus Viscum; species Viscum album. The sequence goes on along the minus strand of OY728127.1, from coordinate 1,403,847,833 downwards.
AACAGTGACCTTTAGTGTAACGGTAGCCTTTTTGTACCGGTAGCTTCCTTGGTGTATCGGTAGACTTCCTTTTGTAACTCAGATGTAACGGTAGGCTTACTTAATGGTGACTTGTTGTATCGGTGAGATTGTATAATGGTAGACTTGTTGTATCAGTGACCTTCACGTATCAGTAGACTTGATGTAACGGTGACCTTCACGTATCGGTAGACTTGATGTAACGGTGACCATCACGTATCGGTAGGCTTGATCTGTAATGGTGACCACTTTCATGTTTAAGCATTCTATTGGCAGAATGGGTTAAGTTAGAATATATATCCATCCAGTAACCAAATTCTCTGAAGATCATGTAAATATTATAATATATGAATATGTGCATGGTGTACAGAAATACTGAAATAAGTAATTAACCATTAATCAATATAGGGATTATCTAACCATAATTGGGATTATCATAATATGAGTAAGCATAATTGGGATTATCAAAATATGAGTTCAACTAATTCTCCCAGAGGGTTCAAAAATATCCCCCTTTTTGATAATCACAACTTATGCCAAAGTATTAATAAAATTAAAATAATGTCAGAGGAAAAATTTCCTAAGAAAAATTTTAAACAAAGTTCTCATTTTTCTCCCCCTTTCAATTGCACTCCTAGTTCTCATTTGTTTCATTTTCTATCCCCCTTTGTGATTAACAAAAAGAAGGGTAGAATCAGAGAAATGTAGATACAAAAAGAGAATAGATGGCAAGAAGACATAAACACAGTAAAGTGGAGAATGTAAGAGTAAATTTCCATTAAGGTACAAAAGGGACAAACTGAGAAAGTCAGGATTACAAAAATACAAGTTAATCCTATCAAAAACATCTAGAATCACTCAATCATCCTCTTGAACAAGGAGTCTTTCCCTTAGGATCAGAAGAGGGTATAGGTTCAGATTGAGTAGATGGATTAGGAATAGCTGAAAAAACAACCGGAGGGTCAGCCACTGAAACTGTACCGGATCTGAAATTTGTGCTCTTTTATGAGATCATAGGTATCAAGATTCGAATAACCTGAACTGGATTCAACTGAGGTGTACTCCCAGAGGCAGAGGTAGGAAGAGCAGGAGGTACAATCACAGGTCTGGCATCCACATGCAAGAATGGTAGCAGCAGGTTTCTGAAATCCATAATAATATTGCCTCCTCTCTCCATTACTGACACAAAATCATCTCGATTTTCAATGAATTTATCCAAGGCAGGAGTAAGCTCCCTGAGCTTACTAACCTGTTCTCTGAAAGTATGAGTCACTGGAGGAAACTTCATATTTTCCAGAAAGAGCTTGAAATGGTTGGTCATTTTATGCTAAGTATAGACCTTCTCAAAATAAGCATCCATCTTATTTTTAATTGCCTCTTGAGAAGCAGTAGCTGCTCATAGGTGATCACAAACAAAACTACTAACTTCCCTAGTGGTAGAAAGGATCTAAGTATCCGAGGATCCACTGGTACTGGCCTTATCCAACTCTTCTTGGATAACAGTTCTGATCTGGTCAAGGTTCACAGTGGAGCTGGATGAGGGAAGGGTTTTAACTGAGAAAGATATTGTCTCCTTGAAAGATTGTGTCAGATTACTAACCACCTTCTGGACAAGTTCATCTTGACTATTCAAGTGTTCTTTGACTGATGTCTTAAAATCCTCAAAAACTTCCACAAACTGCTTGACTACTTCTTTGATATATCTGATATCAGTATGCACTTGGGTTTGAGAGCTGTTCATGGCAGTCAATGAAGAAATCGATTTTCTTAGAGCCACCACAGCTCCTGTCCAACTCTCAATTTGAGTATGGCATACTTTAACTTCATCCATCATTCCTTTCACGGGACTAGAAATATCACATCCCAGAGATATCTCCAGGGATTGTTCCACACTTCTCATTTCATCAACCAGGCTTTTCTTCAAATCTGCCACTGATTATCTTAGTGTTTCTTTCGTTTCAGACTTTAAGGACTCAAGGTCCTCCTTGGTTGCCAAATTTTCAGCCATAACAGGCAGGATAACTGATTATCTTTGGGGATGGTCTTCCTCATTAGAGTCTTCATAATTAAGTCCATGAACCATGTATCCTGGATCTGATGTCCAACCTTAAATGTCATACAACACTGATACTAAACCAAGATGCTCCCCCTCACTTAGAGCATTCACCTGAGGAATCTCCTCCAACTGTTCTTCTCGAGGTAATTCTATAATTTCCTCTGCAACTGCAGCAGATTCAATAGCCATTTACTCTGATGGTTCAAGGACTCTCTCATCAATAGATGCTACTTCTGCTTCCTGATCAGGCACTTTCTTGATTTTAATGTCTATCAGAGGGCTCAAACTGAGCTCTTATTCTTCATTTTCCTCATCATCTGCTTCACCAGAATCCTCCTTCTCTTCATGAGCAATCTTATCTGACTCGGTTGCCTCATCATCTTCAGAGGTGTCTTTGACAATAAACCGATATGATTCTTCTTCTTCTGTAGTCTCGGTGTCATTTTCCTTCAGAATAGTTTCTCTCCTTGGTAGTTCTTTTGGAGGGCTAGCTTCCCCATAGGAAATGTTTTGAGACATAGGACGAGGAGGTAAATCTGGGTCTCCTCCTTCTTCAACTGATGTCTCTTCCTCTTCAGCTTCAGTTTCATTATCACTGTAGACTGGTTCTGGCTTATTTGGTCCAAGACCAGGATCCCTCACATCCTTTTTTCTAGAAGGATGATCCACAAGAGTGTACCTATCATGGATTTTTCCATCATCATTAACCCATGATTTCTTCCAAGGGTTCCAGCTAACTTTCATAAACTTACAGACAGTCTTGGTGAGGCAAAATTTATCCTTAACTACAACAGTTTCATCTTGAGGTCCAGCTACCTCCTTTTCCTTCAACATAATAGAAATAAATTTAGAAAATAAAAGTGCATTAGACTTAGACTTCGGTCTAGTCATATCCTCAATCTGAATCATTAGCAGTCTGCATAAATTCACCTTTACTCCATGCTTTAACATATACAACAAATAAATATCCTGAAATCTGAGGGTATAAAAATCTCCTCTCCTTGGACTAATCACATGCTGAATGAACTTGAAAAGTAGTTTATCCTCCCCTACCATCTCTATAGCAATGACCTTTCTAGGAGTTCCATTTCTTTTCAATTCTAACAAGGCATCCTCATATTCAAAAAAGTCACTAGTAGTAGGTATGGATTTTGAATAAAATCCATAATCACCACTATGAGGAACCTTAAGGTTCTCAACCCATTCAATTGATGAAAATGAAAGCGTTTGACTATTCACAAAGGAAATCATCCTATTTTCCCCCTCTGATGTCTCAAAACAGACAAACTCATAAAACTCTTTTACCAGTGTTGGATAATACGGTCCATTATTATTCAGGAAGTATTCAAGACAACCTTGTTCTTGTAAAACCTTTAAAATCAAGGACTTACTTTCGAGCATCCATGCCGCACATAATTCCTTTTCCACTACAATTTCTCACTTCGATAAATGTGAATTCACGAGATTCCTTCGAACAGAATCTCTACTACTTCTATTGGAACCAACATTGGTTAATTTCTGCTTCTTAGCTTGTGGCGCATCACTCCCTTCATCCACTGAGGGTCTCTTCACACGGGCCATTTCAGATTCTGAGGCTTAGGGTTTTGCAAGCTTGAGAGGTTTGTGTAGGAGGGATTCGAACAGACGGGTTTGCGGTGATTGAGTGATGTCTAGAGTTGGGTTTAATATCATTTAGGATTCACATATGAAATAAATCTTATATTAAAAAGAAATTCAAAGTCTCGGCCTTAATACGAAAATTTAAAACGGCGCGAGAGATGTACCGGTGAGGTGTCCTTAAATGGTGAGGTCTGACGGTGAGGTTTATCTAACGGTGAGGTTCATCTTAATGGTGAGGTTCATCCTAACAGTGAGGTTTATCCTAACGGTGAGGTTTATCCTAATGGTGAGGTTTATCCAAATGATGAGGTTCATCCTAACGGTGAGGTTTATCCTAATGGTTTAAGAGTAAGTTATCATTCCTAATTCGTGTCTAATGAAACTTAATCTTTCTAAATTTAATGGCTTAGTGAAAATATCAGCTAATTGAAGTTCAGTGCCTATAAATTCAAGAGTTATATCACCTCTTTGATAATGATCTCTTAGAAAGTGGTGTCTAACATCAATGTGTTTGGTTCTAGAGTGAGACACAGGGTTCTTTGAGATGTTGATCGCACTAGTGGTATCACAGTTAATTGAAACATGTTTAAACTCAAATCCATAGTACAATAAAGTGTGTTTCATCCACAGAATCTGTGCATAGCAACTACCACCATCTATATACTCTGCTTCAGCAGTAGATAATGAAACTGAGTTTTTTTTTTCTTACTACACCATGATACTGGGGACTTTCAAAGTAAATGACATGTTCCAGATGTGCTCTTTCTATCTAACTTGCATCCAGCAAAGTCAGCATCTGAATAACTTATTAAATCAAATTATTTTTTTTTTGGGTAAAACAGTCCCAAATTGGTAGTGTATTTAAGATATTTGAAAATCCTTTTAACAACAAGTAAGTGTGACTCTTTAGGGTTAGCTTGAAATCTAGCACACATATATACACTAAACATAATATCAGGTCAACTAGCAGTAAGATAAAGTAAACTCCCAATCATACCTCTATAATTAGTTTTCTCTACTGGTTTACCAGTTTCATCAATATCCAATTTACAGGTGGTACTCATAGGTGTATCACTCCCCTTAATACTATCCAAACCAAAACGTTTTAATAAATCCTTAGTATATTTACTCTGATTCAAAATAATACCATCTTTAGTTTGAAATATTTGAAATCCATGAAAGTACTTAAGCTCTCCCATTAAGCTCATTTCAAACTCATTTTACATAACCTTTGAAAAATCAGTACATAAAGAATTTTTAGAAGATCCAAAAATAATATCATCAACATAGATTTGTACTATTAAAACATCTTTTGAAATTATTTTTATAAAAAGAGTGGGATCAGCAATTCCTTTTGTAAATCCTTTTGAAATAAGAAAATTTGTAAGTCTTTCATACCAAGCTCTTGGATCTTGTTTTAAACCATATAAATCTTTAGAAAGTTTAAAAACATGATTTTGAAAGTGAGGATTTGAAAAATCAGGTGGTTTTTCCACAAAAACATCTTTAACAATAAAACCATTTAGAAAAGCACTTTTCACATCCATTTGATATAACTTGAAATTAAGATGTGATACAAAGGCAAGTAAGATCCTAATTGCCTCTAATCTAGCTACAGGTGCAAAGTTTTCCTCATAGTCAATTCCTTCTTCTTGATTGTAAACTTGTGCAACCAGTCTAGCTTTGTTTCTAATGATATTTCCAGATTCATCAACTTTGTTTCTAGACACCCACTTTGTGCCTATAGTTAATGTGTCCTTAGGTATTTCTACTAATTCCCAGACTTTATTTCTTTCAAATTTATTTAGTTCTTCTTGCATATCTATTACCCAAAATTCATCATTGATAGCATCATTGATATTTTTAAGTTCTAACTGTGAAAGAAAAGCTTGATGTTAAACCTAATTTCTTAGAGAAGCTCTAGTATGTGTTCCTCTATCCAGGTTACCTAAAATAGCATCTAAAGGATGGTTCTTCATAATCCTAGTTGGTCTCAAAAAGGTAAGTCTAGAGATTTCAGGTTCATCAACAGGTTGGGATTCAACAGAAGCAGGTTCTGGAAAATTTCCAGAACTGGATGTTTTAATTATAGGTCCACTGTCTTTATCATTAAGGTTCAAAACAGAGAGATCATCTTCAAGATTTTCAAGAGAGGTCTTAGGTTCATGTGGATCAGTTTCATCAAATTTTATGTGAACAGATTCCTCCACACATTTGGTTCTCTTATTGAAAACTCTATATGATTTACTAGAAATCGAGTAACCTAGGAAAATTCCTTCATCACTCTTGGATGAAAACTTGTCAAGATTATCTTTAGTATTAAGAATAAAGACATTGTAACCAAAAACTCTGAAGTAGTTAATCTTAGGTTTCCTGTGGTTCCACAACTCATAAGGGGACTTCTTAAGAACAGGTCTGATCAAGACTCTATTGATAATATAACAAGTTGTATTGACAGCTTCAGCCCAAAAATAAATAGGTAGGTCATACTCATTGAGCATGGTTCTAGAAATTTCTTGAATGGTTCTATTCCTCCTTTCTACTACACCATTTTGTTGAGGTGTCCTAGGGGCAGAGAAATTGTGACTATAGCCATTGTGTGAGCAGTAGTATTCAAACTCATGATTTTCAAACTCACGACCATGATCACTTCTTAGGGTTTTAATCTTAAGTCCACTAAGGTTCTATAAAAACTTGGAATATTTAACAAAGTAAGAACAAGCTTCACTTTTGTGAGCTAGAAAATATACCCAAGTATACCTAGAATAGTCATCTACTAAAACATAGACATAGTGCTTCCCATTTAAACTAGTAACTCTAGAAGGTCCAAATAGATCCACGTGAACCAACTCAAGAGGTTGAGAAGTTGACACTTCTTTCTTTGATTTGAAAGAAACTTTATGTTGCTTTCCCTTTTGACGGGGATTACAAACTTTGTCTGCTGGGAATTCAAGTTTTGGTAGGTATCTAACTAAGTTTTCCTAGTAAGTTTTCTAATTGAATGTACAATGCAGTGTCCTAATCTTCTATTCCAAAGCCAATAATATTTATGAAAAGCATTTAAACAAGTAATATTTTGCATATCTAAAGAATTTAAATCAACAGCATAGACATTTTCATTTCACAAGGTAGAAAATACTAAAGCATTTTTAGAAAAAATATTGCAAGAATCATTTTTAAATTTAATATTGAAACCATCATCACATAATTGAGAAATACTTAGTAAATTATATTTATGTCCATAAACAAATAGAACTTTAGAAATTAATATTGAGTCAGTGTTACCAATCTGGCCTAAGCCGATGATTTTCCCTTTAGAATTATCACCAAAATTGAAAAAACCTCCATCAACTCTGGCTATGCTTTTAAAGCATGAGAAGTCTCCTGACATATGTCTTGAAAATCCACTGTCCAAGTACCAAGTCTTTCTACAGGATATTTTTAAGAAGGTTCTCTAAAAAGAATATTTAGATAGGAAATGATTTTGGTACCCAGATTTTCTTGGGTCCAGACAGGTTAGCCAATAAAACTTTAGGTACCCAAATTTGTCTTATGGGTCTCATAAGATTTGCAGATTTAATAGATTTAGACAGATAAACCTTATTAGATCCATAGCTATGAATATAATTGGTTGAAGCATATGAACTTCCAGAATTATAACTATCTACATTCTGTCCAGATTTAGGAATAAATTTAGTTTTGGTAATTTTTCTTTGTCCGGGTTGGTATCCTATGACAGTAGTATATCTAGGTGCAATCTGCTTACCTAGAATTTGAGTAAGAGTATCTTTTCCATTTGTGAACTTCTCTAAATCCTTCCTAAGTTTCTCATTTGACAATTTCAGTTCAGTGTTTTATTTAAGTAACTGATCATTCTTTTCCATTTCTATTTCAAGATCAGATTTATGTTTAATTGCTAAAGCATACTATTTTTTTAAACCTTTGTATTTGTCTTTCATCTCATTACAGGTTTCTTCCAACATATCACAGTATTCAAATAGTTCAGATTTTGACATATTTTTAGAATAAGAATCATCTCTAGAATAATAAGAATTTAAAGCAGGAGTTTCAGATGTTACCTCAGAGGTGTTTGTCATAAAATACATGTTGCCTTATTTCTGATTTCAATTTCAGAAGCTTCAGATTCACTAGAGCTATCCTCAGAAGCACTCCAAGTATCCTTCATAGATTTCCTATACTTATTGTACTTATACTCATACTTCTTCTTGTATTTCATCTTTGGACAGTCTTCTTTTATATGTCCTTTTCTTTTGCATTCATAGCATAAAACTTCATCAGATTTATCAGATTTCTTCCAGTCCTTTTTCTAGTGTCCCTTGTTGTCATACATACCTTTGTAATTTGATTTTCTGAAAAACGTCTTTTTCCTATAAATCTTCTTAAATATTCTGGCTATGTGATCCATTTCTTCATCACTGTCAGATGCACTTTCACTTTCTTCATAGCTTAAGCTATCACTTACAGCTTGAAGTTTCTCCTTATCCTTGTTCTTTGAAGTAGAAGTCTTGAAGGCAACTGACTTCCTTTTTGGTTCATCTTCTTCTTCTTTGTTTACCTTAATCTCTTCTTCATACATCATCAACTTACCAATAAGTTCCTTAACTGGCAGTTCATCAATATCACAAGATTCTCCAATTGAAACAGAAGTGCCCTCCATCTTTCAGGTAGGCATCTCAAAATTCTTATGATCTACTCCTTTGATGGAACATCCTTTCCCAGTGAGATCATTGTGTTTAAAATTTCGTTAAACCTGAGATACATATCAGAAATGGGTTCATCAGGCTTCATCTTAAAATTCTCATATTTAATAGTATAGGTGTTCAATCTCATTTCCTTAACGTTAGTTATTCCTTCATGAGAAACACTTAAGGTATCCAAAATTTCATGTGCAGTCTTACAAAAAGATATTCTATTAAATTCCTCATCTCCTAAAGCACAATACAGAGAATTCATAGCTTTGCAATTATTATTTTAATCTGTCTTAGTAGATTCATTCCAAGTAGATCTAACAGTAGTAGGAATTTTATATTCTGATTCTATGGCAGTCCAAATATCAAAACCCATGATTTCTAAATGAATTTTCATCTTAATCTTCCACTGATCATTATTGTTTCCATTGAAAAATTGTGGTCTATTAGTAGCAACACCTTGAAGTCTGTTATCCATGATAACTATGTTAAAGTAGAAATTTTAAAGAGATAAAAATTTAGAAATAACAGAAATTTTAAGAACATTAAAATACAACTAAAATCACAGTTGAAAAAAAGAGTACTTCAGAAAATATTTTAAGCACCTCTGATACCAAATGTTGGTCGGAGTGGATACTCAAGAGGGGGGTGAATTGAGTTCCAATTAAAATTTCTGTTTTAAAATCCTTTACCAAATTCCCCCAATTTAAAATACTAATTGAATTGTAGTGAATTTGAACTAAAGAAAACTTCCAGCTAAGTTCTCAAGGGATTGATTAATTCCCAGTTAATCTAATCAGAGGATCAGATTAGCTTTTGAACCAAACTTACTGATTTACAAATAATTCAAACACTTGCTAATTCAGTTATCAGAGTAACTTTGAAAAACAGTTTAGGTTTTAAAAGCACTTGGCAGCGGAATAAAAGGTTTTTGATAAAACTAAACAAAGCATAGAAAATATGACCAAGAGGTTCAGTCTCAAGCCGAGACTTAGTTCTCTCAACAATTTATATAAAATGGATCCACACCCTGGATCGGGGTTCACAACAGTTTACAACTTTCCAGGTCAAAGACCTCTACCACAGTTCTACGTGGGAAACAAAAAACAACAGAAAATACAGCTGTCCAGGTCACACATGACCTCTACCACTATCCACAGTGGGAAATAGAAAATGTAAGGAGTTTGAATAAGAATTTAAAGATCCTCTAGTTAAGGTTTAGGAGACAGTGTGTGTAAATTAAAATAGATGATACACACTACTCGTAATGTAAATAATAAATCACTGAGTAAGATATAGATTTTAGAATGGCTCTAGTGATTTTAGTGTAGCTCTGGACTTCTTTAAATTTGATCTGAAATAGTTCTGAGTCCTCTTCTGGTTTTTTTCTGAAAAATAGAGCGTCTTTTTCTTGACATCCAGTTTTAGAGATAGTGAAAATGTAGTTGATGAAGTTATTCAAAATCCTTGTGAATGTAACGAACTCTTCTTGAGTAAACTTGAGTGTGTATGAGCTTATGTTTGGTCGTGCATGAATGAGCTCTTCTTGTGTATTTCACTCGTGGGTCACTTCCGTATTTCAGTTGAATATTCCTTGTGTCTTTCACATGTGTTTCTTACTCCATGTCTCTGCAGCAACATGGACTTCTTGTATTTATGGCACGAGCTCCAGCAAAAGAAATGATTTCTTTTTGTAGGTACGAGGTAAGGTTTCCTGACATCCAACAACCTTTATTAAACAAATGACAGAGCATTAAAATATACCTGATATGGCCGTTAGTTAGATTAAATAGAGATAAAGAAATTAAGACAGCGTTGGATTCTTCTGGAACGGTAGATTTGGATATCGGTAGCCTTGTGTATTGGTAAACTCTTCTCTAATGGTAGCCTTTCTATCGGTAGACTTCATGTATGTCGGTAGACTTGATCGGTAGTGGTAGACTTAGTGTAATGGTGACCTTTCGTGTAACGGTAGCCTTGTTGTACTGGTAGCTTCCTTGGTGTATCGGTATACTTCCTTCGGTAACTCGTCTGTAATGGTAGGCTTGCTTAACGGTGACTTGTTGTATCGGTGATCTTGTATAATGGTAGACTTGTTGTATCGGTGACCTTCATGTATCAGTAGACTTGATGTAACGGTGACCTTCACGTATCGGTAGACTTGATGTATCGGTGGCCTTCACGTATCGGTAGTCTTGATCTGTAACGGTGACCACTTGTCTGTTTAAGCATTCTATTGGAAGAATGGGTTAAGTTAGAATATATATCCATCCAATAACCGAATTCTCTGAAGATCATGTAAATATTATAATATATGAATATGTTCATGGTGTATAGAAATACTAAAATAAGTAATTAACCATTAATCAATATAGGGATTATCTAACCATAATTTGGATTATCATAATATGAGTGAGTATAATTGGGATTATCAAAATATGAGTTTAACTAATTCTCCCAGAGGGTTCAACAGAAATGTTAATACATTAACCATAAACCATGAATGGTATAAAAATAACACATCCATAGTCAAACATATCACAAAACCTTCAATACAATATGTAAGATTTGTATCATAATAAATCAACTTCAAACAAATATAAAATCCATTAAAGAATGTTGACATAGATGAAATCAAAACTATTTTAGATAAATATATCTTTCTATTTTGAAATAATTTAAAAGTAATGTAATTATAAAAGAAAACATTTATTTTGAAAATATTCTTATAATCTTGTAAGAGACGCTTCAAAGGTGTTATAATGGTGGAGAATAACTGCACCAGCTATATAAGTTAAAAAAACATTCTTACCTTAATTTGTTGAAAAGGTCATAAAGTACCTTGTTTGGAAAACGACGAAAAGATTCCTTTCAAACCATTTTATAAAATGTAAAACAAGGTTATAAATGAATTTAACTCATAGTCTAATAAATAGTAAAAATGTTTTGAAATACATTTTTAAGAAACACAAATGTGCATGATAAAGAGGTCCTAGTAGATTGTAACACCCCGAGATTTTATGAAAAATATTCTTTTTAATTTCATTAATGTCTTCTGTTGTATGATACACAAAAAGGAGCTTGCTCAACACGCATCCTTGACTTGCCTTCCATTACACGCAATCGCGACCTTCCTCGATAGCGTGTGTAGTACGCAATACTGAGTTTCACTAAACAACGATATGCTATTAAAATATTATTAAAACTAGCTGTTATGAATAGTAATAACCACCTTTTAAAATGTTAGAAATTTTATCTCTCAAAATGGACTTCATTTTTGGATTCGGAGTATCGAATTTAGCCTAAGGTGAAATTTTGGTACTTTTCGGATAACTTTCATATTCTGATGAATAGTGAAAATTACTAAATTTTAATTAAAAACAACTTTTTTAATAGAAATAATTAATAGTGATAAATTATTAATTTGAGTGGTTTTAAAGTAGATTTAGAATATATTATTACAATTTAATACAATGTTGGTCGTTGGATGTAATTTCACATTTAAACCAGTTATAATCAAGTGTCAATCTTTTGATAGTTATTATCTCTTAAAAACACGCCATTTGTTTTGACGACGGGAATTAATTTTTAAATTAGTTAATGTAACTGATATGTTTTTAATTTGGTAAAATAGACATCATTTTTGAGTTCATAATATCAAATATAGCTTAGGCCTAATTTTTGGTATTTTTCTGGAAACTTTCATTTTTTGATGAATAGTGAAACCACTAAGTGGAAGTAAAAAAAATGAATTTTTCATAAAACTTAATTTTACCACTTCTGTGAGTGGAATTTCAAAACTCCGAGAGACAGGGTTGATGTCAGTAATTAAAATGTGGTTCAATGAGATGAAAATAATTTTTGTTGAATAGTAACTTTTTACTGTTTTTTTTACCACGGTTAAAAGTAAATAGGGTAATTAAGGGTAAAAATAATAATATTATTACCCTAACATATGTCCTAATTCTATTGGATAAGTGTAATTCGACCAAAAATAACCTTATGAATAAAATATGACCATTTAGGCCCATTTGAATTAGATTAGGACATTTATTATTAATTTATTTAAAGAAGGGTTAAAATAGTTAAAATCAAAGTTTAATAAGTAAATCATTTTTAATATAGGGTGATACATAAGATAAATTAGACTATAAATACTCACTAGAAAGCTAAAAAGATTTCCTACATAATGGTATTTTATTTGTAATTTTTAGACATTAAATAATTTAATTTATTTATGACACAATGATGATGCAGTAATTATCTTATTAATGAAATATTGACATAATTGATGTTATAAATACCCAAATAAATGTAATTTGAGACTTTTTATGAATTACAATAATTTTCTAGGTTAATATGACATGTTATTATTAATTTAATTAACTTTTTTCGAACTAATAATTCTGTTATCATTTTCACAAAAATCAATTACTAAATAGTGTCAAAATTGACATAAAATAGTTTTTAAAACAAATATTATATTATTAATTGTTATTTTATTCTTAAAAATATAAGGTTCGGAAAAATGACTTATATAAGGTTATATATATTAATAATAAACAACTTTGGGTTCGTTTGGCTTGTTATAGTAAGTTTATTAACCTTATAGTGTAAGAACACAAGAAGACAGGGTAAAAGTAAAATTGTTTAACTTGATGTTAAATCTAAATGATAAGGTTAAAATAGGAACCTAAACTTGTCTAAATTCTATTGGATGAGAGTATTTCGACCCATACCCACCTTATCTTTGAAATACATTAATTTGGAGCAATTTGAAACCGAATTTGACTTTATAATAAAATAATATTTTTAGTTATTCCAAAGGTGCCCCTCTCCTCCCTAATAAAAGGGCACCCCCTCCCTCTCTTCCTCACACCACTTTGAGCCTTAAAGCTCGTCCAAACCCTGCCAAATTCTCTTCTCCGCTTCCATAGAAACATCCTAGAGGTTCTGGTCTTCCTCAAAGACCAATTTTAGTGCCCTAAGAGGAGGTCTCAAAGAGGCGCTTCAAAGAAGAGGTAATTTCCGTTACCGATTCTTTCACCTTTATTTCTTCTTCCACTTCTTCTTATAAGGTTGTTTCATTATGAAGTAATAACATAAGTATCACTCATATACTTATATGTTATTATAAGTATGAAACAACCCTATTTCACCATCTATACATCCTACGGAAAACGAAATCACCGCACGTGCGTACGTACGGAATACAGTCTCCACGCCGTGGTGTAATCTATTTTCCACCACCACCTTACTTGGATGGGTATAATGGGGTAAATAATAACTATATATGATTATTTTAAAGTGATATTGATTCTGTAATAGTATACATACACTCCAATAAAATTCCACGATCATGGGAACGATATCATCGCTCGTGCGTACGTACGGAATACCGTCTCCACGACGCGATGAGATTCATTCTCAATGATTAACCATTAATGAATGATTATAAAGTATATATAATAAGTAATTATTAAATATATGACATAATAATGATACTGTATTTATGTGTATATATATGTATGTCATCTACTTAATTCCATTCAACTCAATAAGGAAACGAAAACAACGTTCATGCGTACGTACGGCCTACCATCTCCATGAACGGTGTATTTCTTTCCATTTACTGATTTATTATATATATATGTATATTATGAATATATATTATATATAAATCATGTTTTATATTCTGAAATTAAGTAATCATGATCTAAGTAATCATATGAATAATTACAAGTCAAAACACAGACGACAAATGAAAAGATGTTACCCAAAACACTCTTTAACATGGAATTTACAAAAGAACGGGTAATATAAAGTCATAAGTGAACCATATATGATATCATAACAATGAATATGATTCTGTAATAAGTCAATGACATTATTTAAATCATTATACAGGAGTTTCGGACACTTACGAAGCAAATCGGACCTAAGGTAAGGGAAATATCACAATCTCATTTTTATCCGAGATTGTTTATACTGTGGTATTTACTGGGGTGTATTTTATCATCCACATCCATGTTTAATCAATATATAATATTATTTCCATCCACCTACAATTTTTTAAATCCAATTTTACCCTTCGGTGAGTTTTTAGTAAAAGATATGAAAGGAATCTTTTGTCGTTTTTCGTACGAGGTACTTTTTGACTTTTCCGACAAAAGTACGAAGAATGTTTTTTTAACTTATACGGCCTGAATGGATTTTTAAAACATTATTTCCAAGAATATTCCTTTACAAGTTTTCAAGTTTATTTTTAATCAACTTCTTTTAGTTTAAAAATGTATGACATGTTAAGAAAGGAAAAGTGTTTTTGAAGTAGAAAGGATATTTTCCTCAAGAATGAAGTTCAAGTGTTTTATCAAAATTATTTTCCATCTAAGATAATATAGGGTTCTATTTCTATCCCTATTATTACATTGATTTTACTATGTTGTGATGGAATTATTTTTATGAATTCCTTTATCTTATATGAATTGTTTTATGATGTCATGATGTTTAAGATTCCCATTTTTATTACATGGGTTATGAAATGATGTATGATTTATGATTTTGTGGCAGACATAAGAATGGTATCATTATGAGATGGGTGGGACCTATATCTCCCTCCAATGCATTGGGTAAATATTTTATATCTCATGAGATAGACATGGCTGGAACGGTAGGTTATACCAGTTCAGTGAAACAGGACTGAAACGAGGGTGACTCGGTTCAGAAATGGACTTTGTCCACTAAGATAGTCTTGGCAATGAGTCTTGACTAATAAGATATGATTCTCTATGATTATGTGTTTATGCCACAAAGTTTCATGTTTTAAGTTATGATTATTGGGATTACATTTCACTACTATGATTTATCCCATGTTATGAAATTATGATCTCTTTTGCAGGTTAAGATTTCCAAAAGATATGTTCTTATGAATATGATGTGATTGATTTTTCTTTTTTTTACCCTTACTGATCATTTGAGCTCACCCTTTTATGTTTTCTCTTCCCCAGGATATAAAGAAAGGTTTTAGGTAAGAAAAAAAAGGAAGATCTTTATGGGAGATGTTGAAGATCTTTCACCATGATTAGAAGATTACGTTCCGAGTTTCCAAAGACACTAAACTATTACGGTCCTTGTGTGTGTGTTTTTGTTATGTAATAAGTATTCCGAAAAAGTAATGTAATGTCCATGTACGTCAAGCTTCGGGTCTCTACAGTTGGTATCAGAGGAAATGTTTAGTTAACCTTTGGAAACTAGGATGTGAAAACGTTAGTGAGATCCCTAGATATATTTCTAAGGTATGTCTAGGGATGCCCCTAAGGATAAGTATACGTATAGGATATAGTCCTAGAACTATGGTAACGATATTAGATTAAACCAAAGATGTTAGATATTGAATTTACTCCCCCTTTATTATGATTTTTTCCTCTCACACTATTCTTTTTGGGTTTTGGAAAATGGCTGGAAACAAGATGATTCACAATAATGGAGGATATGATGGACAATGGAATGATATTCTTCATGAGAAACCAAATGAAATGGGATTTGGAAGTCCAAACATCTTTATTATTCCGAATCAGCAATCTCGTAATATGATAAATAAAGTAAAATTTGGTAAGTTTCATGGCTTGTCTAATAAGAGAAAGATGGAGTTACATGAGGATCATAGAGGAAAGAAAGTTCAATTTCCCCTATGTAAATCATGTGGGAAGAGGCATCAAGGAGAATGTTTCAAAGGAACTGGAAGATGCTTTGGGTGTGAAAAAGAAGTACACAAAGCCAGTAAGTGCAAAGGAAAAGGTTCAGTTAACACCATGGATGAGGATAATGGTATTGCTACGACATCAACAATGGTTAAATGTTTTAAATGTGGAATGTACAGGAATTATGCAAACCAATGCCCTAAGGTAAAGTCTTATGAAGAGAATCAGTACGGTCGTATGAGTAGTATTTATGTTGATGATAATGAAGAGACTACAAATGATATGTGAGTTGAAATAATTGTTGAGGCTCAGTCAATGGTTTAAGAAGGTAGTGTAATGATTACATGTTTATCAAGTGTAATGTTATATAAGTAATCTTATGGTACTATGGAATAAAGAGACATCTAAGGATTGTTACACTGTTGTCTTTCCTTGAGTTTTGAAAGTGTATGATTAATGGTACCAGTATCCATTAAAGGATATTCAGATATTTTTGGAATATAGATGATATGCGCATAATGAAGGGATAAGGAGAAAATTAAATGTTTGATAGTATTCATGAGCTCATGACTGATATAAGGAGAAGGTTATGTAATGGAATGAGTATATAGAATTTTTGGATTTTGGTATGTGGAAAGAGTTAACTTTTGACAGCATTCATGTTTTCACTAAGGTTTAATGGGTATTCATTTTTTAAGAGAATACATGATTAAGGTATTCACATGATTGGAATGTGACCAACAAGATATATGGGGGATAAATGATGGTATTCACATGCTTGGTTGATGACATTTCAAGTAATCATTTTTTTATATTATGAGCTTGGACCGAAGTATTTTAGATAAGCCTAATGATTGGAATGGATTATGTTGGACATAAGTTAGTATTATTTTAGGATAGAACTTTTGATATTATATAGTTTTAGAAAAAGGACAACCCGCAGGATGGGCGACAGCCCATCGCGTCGGACAAGGCCGTGGGAATCGAACCCAAAACCGAAGTGCGACTAGCCTTTATCGCCTACCACTGGCCTACAGGAAGTCCCTGTTTATTAGAAACTAGTTTTATTATATTAAGCAGTATGATATATGAAGTATAAGACCATTTTAGGAACCATATATCATTAATCTCACTATAGATGGACATATGTATTTTTTGATAACTTTTCTAACCTTTTGTTTGAGACAGACGGAATGACCCATCATTCTATCACATGATCTGCTAACACATCACAAATGACAAATTCAACTTCATTTCATTAAGATATTAAGTGGAAATTTTCCAAAGAATGACCAACGGTGAGACTATACAAAAATCACGAAAGTATTTCTTCTAATTTAAATTTCATCAACTTTAGGGAAACGATCTTGAAAACCAAAAATGTTGTCCTAGTGCTCTTATATCTGATTAATCAGATGGTACCTTAGATCGTCACAAATTTATGGCTTTGTGATTGCTGGCTTTTCCATAGCCATGTTCTCTCCCACTCTCCATCAGAACATGATGGTTAGATTTCTCTTCCATATCCATATTTTCACCTATGTGGAAACCCAGTGATTAGTTTATTTGGGTAACCGTTACGTTTCATAATTTTGTTTTTAAAGATTGTTTTTGGTATTCCTTTTTACGATGTGGGTTTCTATTAAAGAAACTTTTGAATAGTAAACCATTTATAACCCCGACGAATTTCGAGGGCGAAATTCATTTTAAGGGGGGTAGAATGTAACACCCCGAGATTTTATGAAAAATATTCTTTTTAATTTCATTAATGTCTTCTGTTGTACTGTACACAAAAAGGAGCTTGCTCAACACGAATCCTTGACTTGCCTTCCATTACATGCAATCGCGACCTTCCTCGATAGCGTGTGTAGTAGGCAATACCGTGTTTCACTAAACAACGATATGCTATTAAAATATTATTAAAACTAGCCGTTATGAATAGTAATAACAACCTTTTAAAATGTTAGAAATTTTATCTCTCAAAATGGACTTCATTTTTGGATTCGGAGTATCGAATTTAGCCTAAGGTGAAATTTTGGTACTTTTCGGATAACTTTCATATTCTGATGAATAGTGAAAATTACTAAATTTTAATTAAAAACAACTTTTTTAATCGAAATAATTAATAGTGATAAATTATTAATTTGAGTGGTTTTAAAGTATATTTAGAATATATTATTACAATTTAATACAATGTTTGTCATTGGATGTAATTTCACATTTAAACTAGTTATAATCAAGTGTCAATCTTTTGATAGTTATTATCTCTTAAAAACACGTCATTTGTTTTGACGACGGGAATTAATTTTTAAATTAGTTAATGTAACTGATATGTTTTGAATTTTGTAAAATAGAAATCATTTTTGAGTTCATAATATCAAATATATCTTAGGCCTAATGTAACACCCCAAGCTTCTACGGTACGCTTCTCTTTGAATAATGTGATAGCGTGTGTTGTACGCAACACCAAGTTCTAACACACCATAACTAATTAAACTAGCCGTTGTGAATAGTAATACCTAATTTTTGAAATTATATATATTTTATATTTGAAAATGGACTTCATTTTTGGATTCGGAATATCGAATTTAGCCTAAGGTGAAATTTTGGTACATTTCGGATAACTTTCATATTTTGATGAATAGTGAAAATTACTAAGTTTTAATTAAAAACAACTTTTTTAATCAAAATAATTAATAGTGATAAATTATGAATTTGAGTGGTTTTAAAGTATATTTAGAATATATTTTTACCATTTAATATAATGTTGGTCATTGGACATAATTTTACAATTAAACCGAACATAAACAAGTGTCAATCTTTTGATAGTTATTATCTCTTAAAGACACGCTTTTTGTTTTGACAGCGGGAATTAATTTTAAATTAATTTCTGCCACTTCTGTGTTTTGAATTTAGGAAAATGGATTCCATATTTGGAATCAGGATGTTCAAATTGTGTAAATAGGTAACTTTTATTTTTAGACATTTTGAATAATTACTGCGGTAAATATTTTATTTACCATGGTTAAGGGTAAATCCGGTAAATAAGGGTTAAAAAAATAATATTATAATAATAATAAATTACCCTAAAACGTGTCTTAACCCTATTGGTTGATACATGGTCGACCATGGGAATCTTTGGGTCTATTTTGGGACCCCATGGATCCACTTGTAAGTGATAATGACACTTTATTTTAATTAAGTTAAAATGAATACAAAAATGACACAAGCATATATCTTTTAGAAAAAAAAATTGTTATATAGGGTTATATATGTTGGATTTTAGATTATAAATATTCATTAGAAATATAAAAAGATTTCCTACATAATGATATTTTATTTATAATTTTTAGACATTAAATAATGTATTTTATTTATGACACAATGATGATGCAGTAATTACTATAATAGTGAAAAATTAAAATAATTGATAATATAAATACCCAAATAAATATAATATGAAACTTTTAATGAATTAAACTAATTTTCTAGGATAATATGATATATTAGGATTGATTTAATTGACTTTTTTCGAAGTAATCAATCTGTTATGAGTTTCACAAAAATCAACTATTGAATAGTGTCAAAATTGACATAAAAGAGTTCTTAAAACAAATATTATATTATTAATTGATATTAAATTCCTAAAAATCTAAGGTTCGTCCAAGAGACTTATATCATGATAGTTTAATCATTAATGGACCACTTGGGGGTCGCTTGGATGTATATAGTAAGTTTATTAACCATATTATATAAAAATACAAAGAGACATTGTAAAAGTGAAACTAATTAACTTAGAGTTAATACTTAAAGATAAGGTTAATATAAGTACCCAAACCTGTCTAAATTCTATTGGTTGAGTGGTTTTCGACCTATCCCCACATTAACCTTTGAATAATAAGCTTTGGAGCCATTAGAAACCGAATATGAATTTATTATAAATTAATATTTCTAGCTTTTCCAAAGGTGCCCCTCACCCCTCTTATAAAAGGGCACTCCTCCTTCTCATTTCTTCACACCTTCAAAGACTTTTGTTTCGGCCAAACTCTGCCCAAATACTCTCCCAACATCCCTCACTACAACATAGAGGCCTTAGTTTGATCATAAAGCCAACCTAAGGAGCCCTTTTGATCAAATCAAAAGGAAGAACCCGAAGAAGAGGTAATGATTTCACCACCCTTCTCCGAGTTCATTTCTTCTTCCACTTCTTCTTCCTTTGTTCTTACCATTCTAAAATAATAACTCCAGTATCTCACATATACTGTGATGTTATTATAAATATGGTACAACCATATTCAGTATTCTATCCACCCTTTGAATAACATGTCACCATACGTGCGTACGTACGGACTACCGTCTCCACGTCGTGGTGTAATTGTTATTCAATATAATATTATTTGGATGGGTATAATAATGATGTGTAACTCATGTAAATAATAAATATAACATGTTAATGATTCTGTATATATGATATACCATCCATTTATATATTATTTTAATATCAAAAGAATGATATTGTCGCTCGTGCGTACGTACGGACTACCGTCTCCACGAACGCGATGAGATTCATTCTCCATCGTATCCATTCAAGTATAATTATCATTTGATGATTTAAAAATGATGTTTAAGGACTAGATATCATTCTGGATATGAATAAGATACAACAACCATGGCTTATGTAACAAAACATATAAAAGAAAATGAGTAAGTTAACTCCCGAAACGACGATAATTCTAAGATATTATTAACAAATCAATGTTAAAAGATCATATATGATATCATATTATTATATATGATTCTTGTATAATTTAATAACAACTATTTCACCATTATACAGGAGGTTAACCTACCCCAACCAAGGAAAAGTACAAGGTAAGGGTTTACTTTACAATCTCTTCATTATCCGAGGTTGTTTATACGTAATAATCTACTGGGATCTCTTTATCATCCACATCCATGTTTCTTAAAAATGTATTTCAAAACATTTTTACTATTTACTAGAATATGAGTTAAATTAATTTATACCCTTTTTGACTTTTATAAGTGGTTTATAAAGGAATCTTTTGATTGTTTTCAAAACAAGGTCCTTTTTAACCTTTTCGACAGAATTAAGGTAAGAATGTTTTTTTTTAACTTATACGGCGGGTGCAGCTATTTTCCGCCGTTATAAAATCTTCAAAGCTTCCCTTACAAGATTATAAGAATATTTTCAAAGAAAATGTTTTATTTTATATGGATCTTAAATGATTTCAAAATAAAAGGAGATATTTCTTTTAAAAGAATTTTGATTTCATCTATGTCAACATCCTTTGATGGATTTTAAGATTATTTGAAGTTGATTTATTATGATACAAAACTTCTATATTGTATTGAAGGTTTTGTGATATGTTTGACTGTGGATGTGCTATTTTTATACCATTCATAGTTTATGGTGAAAGTATTGACATTTCGTATGCTAGTTTTAATACGAATGTTTATGTTATGTTTAAACCTTTTCATATTGGAATGCATTGGACTTAATATGTGACGGGTGGAGCCCGCTATAGCTCCTCGATGCATCGGTAGGTCTCATGAGACAAACTAGTGTCTTGGAACAAGGCCTTGACAAAATCTTATTTGTAGTCTTGGCACGAGGCCTTGGCTATGTGGTTATGATAGTCTGGCATTATGCATTCCAACATTATGAAAGTGGTTATTGATTTTTGCATGTGATTATTCGATTAGTAGAATATCCATGTGAATAAGTAAATGGAATTATTTCATTTTATTTATGCCATACCATGTTGAAAGTTCATATTTAAAAGGCTTTTGTTTTAGTTATACATTGCCTTAAATGTTTATTCTTATTTATGAAAGTTTCCGCTATATTGTTATCCTTACTGGGCATTTGAGCTCACCCCTTTACTATGTTTTATTTTTCCCAGGATGTGAAGAAGTAAGTTATGAATGACCTGCAGGGATTTTATGAGGGGTTAATAGTGTGGATTGTGGAAACATTATGTTGTTGTAGTAGTTTTTCATTTTATGATGTAATGTAAAACTTATGAATATATCTAGTGTTTCCAAGGCTACTAAACCAATCGGTCTTTCGAGATTTGATCTTTCTTGTGATCATGCCAATGTTATGTAATAATGCACCAACTCTGGGTAACTGGGGTCGGGGCGTTACAGTTGGTATCAGAGGAAGTTTAGTACAAACCTTGGAAGCTAGATTTAGATAAACTCTGATTAGAGCACGTAGACCTAAGATGAACTTTGAGGATTAGTATAGAAGAACTTCCTAGAATTTTGGTATTGTAGAGATTTTGTGAGTTTTCCAAGAAATACATCCTTGTCTGGATACGAGCAGGTAGAGGCGGCTCTGGCACAGATGTACCTAGGGGTAAAACCCAAAAACACCACTTTGAGCTAGACTCGAACGGGAACTGGTGCACGACAACGGGCCTTGCTGCACTCTTGGTTACGACACTCCCGGGGGATATGCTTAGGATAACTCTCATTTTCTTTACAAATCATTTTTAAGGGATTATGAGTATATACTTCCTCAAAGAAAACATTATTATGATTATGGATTATATCCATAAATAGTTCAATTTATGTTAAGTGTTTTATAAGTATGGGATTATGTATTTTGATTCATAAACTGATCTAGTTTATGCCATTGTTTAGAAATGGAGCCTAGTGGAAGAAATGGAAACCGTATCAATGCACACACTCCATGTAGGGATTGCCCTCCTGCTCAAGATAATTATAGTGGGGCTGGTGATGCAACTGGTGCTGATCAGCTAATCACCATACTGGGACAACTTACTCAGGTTATGAATAATAACCTTACCCGTATGGAGCACCCTGATCCGCAGCGTGGAGGATCAATGTTAGATCGATTCATGAGGCAACAACCACCAACGTTCAATGGGAATACAAATCCCTTAGTAGCTGAGCAATGGATATTTTCCCTAGAGAAAATATTTCAGGCTTTGGGGAGCAGTGAAAGGGAAAAAGTTATCATGGCAGTTTACCGCCTCACTGGAGATGCTGATCAATGGTGGTCATTGATTCAGAACATGAAGGAAGATGATGAAGTATCAAATATGGAATGGAGGGAGTTCAAAGATCTGTTTTTAGAAAAATACTTCCCTCGCGACCATCGAGCAGATATGGAAAGGCAATTTCTGAGTCTGAGACAGAAGGAGGATGAGAATGTCACAAAGTATGAGGCTAACTTTACAAGGTTAGCGAGGTATGCTGGAGATTATATTCGCAACCCAAGAAGTAAGATTGATCGTTTCTTTGATGGGTTAAAACCATTTCTCCGTCGAGCGTTAGTCTCACAATCCTTTTCATCGTACGAAGACATTGTCTCATGTGCTATCAAGACCGAAAAGGAATTCTCTAAGTCTTATGACTTTAAAGCAAAGCAAGAGAAGAAGAGACCTGCTGATCAATATGGGAATGGAAATAAGGGGAAGAAGGGAAAGGTTGAATATCCATCTTGTGGTAAATGCGGGAAGAAACATCCTGGTACTTGCTTGAAGGGAATGGGAGTCTGTTACAAGTGTGGTGAAAAAGGCCACCAAGCTCATGATTGCAAGGGGAAGAAGGAAGCTACCAACGTTCAGTGCTACAATTGCAGGGAGATGGGGCATTATGCAAATGCATGTCCTAAGCGTCAGGAGAACTTACCTCAGAAAAGGCCAAGGGATCAAGGCCAGGCTTATGCTATCACTACTGCTGAGGTAGAAGCTCCGAAAGACGTGGTGGCAGGTAATTTAATGGTTTCCTCAAGTTTAGAAAATGCATTATTTGATTCTGGATCATCGCATTGTTTCATATCTTCCCAGTTTGCTAAGAAAATTAGATATTTCCAATTTGATTTAATAAGGGAGTTGTCAGTTAAAACTCCTAAGGGAAGTATCGTTGCAACAAAGTTTTGTGAATCAGTCCCCATTAGAGCACATAAATTTTCTTTATCTGCTGATTTCATCGTCATACCTATGATTGAGTTTGATATAATCCTCGGTATGGACTGTCTTTCGGACTATGATGCGAAGATTTATTGTAAGAAGAAAGAGGTTACGATTCTTGATGATAATGATAAGGAGCACCTTATTTTTAGAGCAGAATCGTAACCACCTAATTCTTATTTAGATCCACCCCCAGTAGCTCAACTTAATTCAATTATTGGGGAGGAAGAGAATGAAATAACTGTCGGTGAGGAAAGGAATGTTCAAATAGAGGATGTACCTGTTGTGAAAGAATTTGTAGATGTATTTCCGGAAGATTTACCTGGACATCCTCCAGAACGAGAAGTTGAGTTTTCTATTGATTTGATTCCTGGATCAAGGCCTATATCGAAGACCCCTTATAGAATGGCAACTGTAGAGTTAGTCGAACTAAAGAAACAACTAGAGGAATTGAGTAATAAGGGATTTATTCTCCCTAGTGTTTCTCCATGGGGAGCCCCTGTTCTTTTTGTTAAAAAGAAAGATGGATCTATGAGGTTATGTATCGACTACAGGGAGATCAATGCTATAACGATAAAAAACAAGTATCCCCTACCTCGTATTGATGATTTATTTGACCAACTGCATGGAGCTCAATACTTTTCAAAGATTGACCTTCGATCTGGATACCATCAGTTGTGTGTGAAGAAGGAAGACATTCCGAAAACAGCATTTCGAACCAGGTACGGGCATTACGAGTTTACTGTAATGTCGTTTGGATTGACTAATGCACCCTCTGTATTCATGGATCTGATGAATAGAGTTTTCAAGGAGTATCTCGATGAATTTGTGGTGGTCTTATTGATGATATTCTGGTATACTCCAAAACCTACGAAGATCATGAAAATCACTTGCGCATTATCTTGAAGACTCTGAGGAGGCATGAATTATATGGGAAGTTTAGCAAGTGTGAATTCTGGCTTCAGGAGATTTCTTTTCTTGGCCATATTGTCTCTAAAGATGGAATCTCTGTTGATCCTTCTAAGACCAAGGCAATCCAAGAATGGCCAGCACCAACGATTATAACTGAGGTACGTAGTTTTATTGGTTTGGCAGGTTATTATCGACGTTTCGTCCAGAATTTTTCCCGATTGGCTAACCCATTAACGAAGCTCACACGTAAAGGGGTTAAATTTGTTTGGACAAAAGAGTGTGAAGAATGTTTCGAAGAACTGAAGAGAAGATTAGTCAATGCTCCTATATTGACTCTACCATCGGGGAATGATGGGTTCGTTATTTATAGTGATGCATCGAAGAAAGGACTTGGTTGTGTCCTTATGCAGAATGATAGAGTTATTGCCTATGCATCACGACAGTAGAAAATTCATGAACAAAACTATCCTACTCATGATCTCGAGTTAGCAGCAGTGATCTTTGCTTTGAAGATATGGAGGCACTACCTCTATGGTGAAAAATGTGAGATTTATACTGATCACAAGAGTTTGAAGTATATTTTCTCACAAAAAGAACTCAACATGAGGCAAAGGAGATGGCTTGAATTACTCAAGGATTATGATTGTACGATACACTACCACCCAGGGAAGGCAAACAAGGTGGCAGATGCTTTGAGTAGAAAATACCATGGAGTTTTGAACAATATGAGAATTGAAAGGGATCCAATTTTCATGGATCTAGTGAAGATGGACATGGGAATAACCAGGGAAGGTGAAACATCAATGATTTTTCAAATGGTTGCCAAACCATCTTTACTAGAAAGGATTAAGAGTTCTCAGACCGATGATGAAGAATTCCAAAAGAAGATTAAAGCTGTGAATGATGGGAGATTGAGAGACTTTGTGTATGAAGATGGAATTTTGAAATTAGGGAAGAGACTTTGTGTTCCCAATATACCTGATCTAAAAAGGGAATTGCTGGATGATGCTCATAGTTCCAATTTCTCTATACACCCTGGGAGCACCAAAATGTATAAAGATTTGAAGGAACATTTTTGGTGGGACAACATGAAGAGGGAGATTGCTGATTTTGTGTCAAGATGTATGGTTTGTCAACAAGTGAAAGCTGGAAGGCAACAGCCTGGAGGAGTCATGCAACCTCTTCCCATACCGGAGTGGAAATGGGACAATATTACAATGGACTTTGTCATGGGGCTACCAAAGACTCCTAGAAGGAACGATGAAATATGGGTTATTGTTGATCGTCTTACCAAGTCAGCTCATTTTCTTGCTATAAGAGAAGATCTAACTCTGGAACATCTAGCAAGACTATACATTAATGAAGTTGTGAGACTTCATGGAGTACCCCTATCGATTGTTTCTGATCGTGATCCCCGTTTTACTTCAAGATTCTGGAAAAGTCTTCAGAAATCCCTGGATACTGAACTTCATTTGAGAACTGCTTACCACCCTCAGACAGACGGAAAATCAGAACGGACTATTCAAACCTTAGAAGACATGTTGAGATCTTGCTCACTTGACTTTCAGGGTATGTGGGATCAATATTTACCTCTGGTAGAATTTTCCTATAACAATAGCTTCCATTCGAGTATTCAGATGGCACCATATGAAGCGTTATATGGAAAGAGATGTCGTACACCAACCTGTTGGGATGACGTTGGTGAAAGAAAACTTATAGGCCCAGAACTGGTGGAGGAAACAATGGAAAAGGTGAAGGTAATCCAAAATCACATCAAAGCAGCTCAAAGTAGGCAGAAGAGCTATGCCGATAATCGAAGGAAGGATTTGGAATTTCAAGTCGGTGATCATGTTTTCCTAAAGGTATCTCCATGGAAGGGAGTCATACGTTTTGGAAAGAAAGGTAAATTGAGTCCCAGGTATATTGGACCTTTCGAAATTCTAGAACGAATTGGGGTTGTAGCTTACCGATTGGCAATGCCGCCAAGTCTCTCCAAAGTTCACGATGTGTTCCACGTATCTCTGTTGAGAAAATACATGCCTGACCCAACGCATGTACTCACCTATGAGGAATTAGAACTGGAACCCGATCTGTCTTATTGTGAAGAGCCCGTCAAGATTCTTGATACAAGAGAACAAGTACTGAGAAACCAGACGACGCGTCTGGTAAAAGTTTTGTGGAGAAATCATAAGATGGAAGAAGCAACGTGGGAACTCGAGGAACTTATGATGAAGAACCACCCGAGTCTTTTTATACAGTAATACCCTAGAAATTGCGAGGATGCAATTATTTGAAGGAGGGGAGAATGTAACACCCCAAGCTTCTACGGTACGCTTCTCTTTGAATAATGTGATAGCGTGTGTTGTACGCAACACCAAGTTCTAACACACCATAACTAATTAAACTAGCCGTTGTGAATAGTAATACCTACTTTTTGAAATTATATATATTTTATATTTGAAAATGGACTTCATTTTTGGATTCGGAATATCGAATTTAGCCTAAGGTGAAATTTTGGTACATTTCGGATAACTTTCATATTTTGATGAATAGTGAAAATTACTAAGTTTTAATTAAAAACAACTTTTTTAATCAAAATAATTAATAGTGATAAATTATGCATTTGAGTGGTTTTAAAGTATATTTAGAATATATTTTTACCATTTAATATAATGTTGGTCATTGGACATAATTTTACAATTAAACCGAACATAAACAAGTGTCAATCTTTTGATAGTTATTATCTCTTAAAGACACGCTTTTTGTTTTGACAGCGGGAATTAATTTTAAATTAATTTCTGCCACTTCTGTGTTTTGAATTTAGGAAAATGGATTCCATATTTGGAATCAGGATGTTCAAATTGTGTAAATAGGTAACTTTTATTTTTAGACATTTTGAATAATTACTGCGGTAAATATTTTATTTACCATGGTTAAGGGTAAATCCGGTAAATAAGGGTTAAAAAAATAATATTATAATAATACTAAATTACCCTAAAACGTGTCTTAACCCTATTGGTTGATACATGGTCGACCATGGTAATCTTTTGGTCTATTTTGGGACCCCATGGATCCACTTGTAAGTGATAATGACACTTTATTTTAATTAAGTTAAAATGAATACAAAAATGACACAAGCATATATCTTTTAGAAAACAAATTGTTACATAGGGTTATATATGTTGGATTTTAGATTATAAATATTCATTAGAAAGCTAAAAAGATTTAATACATAATGATATTTTATTTATAATTTTTAGACATTATATAATTTATTTTATTTATGACACAATGATGATGCAGTAATTACTATAATAGTGAAAAATTAAAATAATTGATAATATAAATACCCAAATAAATATAATATGAAACTTTTAATGAATTAAACTAATTTTCTAGGATAACATGATATATTAATATTGATTTAATTGACTTTGTTCGAAGTAATCAATCTGTTATGAGTTTCACAAAAATCAACTATTGAATAGTGTCAAAATTGACATAAAAGAGTTCTTAAAACAAATATTATATTATTAATTGATATTAAATTCCTAAAAATCTAAGGTTAGGCCAAGAGACTTATATCATGATAGTTTAATCATTAATGGACCACTTGGGGGTCTCTTGGATGTATATAGTAAGTTTATTAACCATATTATATAAAAATACAAAGAGACATTGTAAAAGTGAAACTAATTAACTTAGAGTTAATACTTAAAGATAAGGTTAATATAAGTACCCAAACCTGTCTAAATTCTATTGGTTGAGTGGTTTTAGACCTATCCCCACCTTAACCTTTGAATAATAAGCTTTGGAGCCATTAGAAACCGAATATGAATTTATTATAAATTAATATTTCTAGCTTTTCCAAAGGTGCCCCTCACCCCTCTTATAAAAGGGCACTCCTCCTTCTCATTTCTTCACACCTTCAAAGACTTTTGTTTCGGACAAACTCTGCCCAAATACTCTCCCAACATCCCTCACTACAACCTAGAGGCCTTAGTTTGATCAGAAAGCCAACCTAAGGAGCCCTTTTGATCAAATCAAAAGGAAGAACCCGAAGAAGAGGTAATGATTTCACCACCCTTCTCCGAGTTCATTTCTTCTTCCACTTCTTCTTCCTTTGTTCTTGCCATTCTAAAATAATAACTCCAGTATCTCACATATACTGTGATGTTATTATAAATATGGTACAACCATATTCAGTATTCTATCCACCCTTTGAATAACATGTCACCATACGTGCGTACGTACGGACTACCGTCTCCACGTCGTGGTGTAATTGTTATTCAATATAATATTATTTGGATGGGTATAATAATGATGTGTAACTCATGTAAATAATAAATATAACATGTTAATGATTCTGTATATATGATATACCATCCATTTATATATTATTTTAATATCAAAAGAATGATATTGTCGCTCGTGCGTACGTACGGACTACCGTCTCCACGAACGCGATGAGATTCATTCTCCATCGTATCCATTCAAGTATAATTATCATTTGATGATTTAAAAATGATGTTTAAGGACTAGATATCATTCTGGATAAGAATAAGATACAACAACAATGGCTTATGTAACAAAACATATAAAATAAAATGAGTAAGTTAACTCCCGAAACGACGATAATTCTAAGATATTATTAACAAATCAATGTTAAAAGATCATATATGATATCATATTATTATATATGATTCTTGTATAATTTAATAACAACTATTTCACCATTATACAGGAGGTTAACCTACCCCAACCAAGGAAAAGTACAAGGTAAGGGTTTACTTTACAATCTCTTCATTATCGGAGGTTGTTTATACGTAATAATCTACTGGGATCTCTTTATCATCCACATCCATGTTTCTTAAAAATGTATTTCAAAACATTTTTACTATTTACTAGAATATGAGTTAAAGTCATTTATACCCTTTTTGACTTTTATAAGTGGTTTATAAAGGAATATTTTGATCGTTTTCAAAACAAGGTCCTTTTTAACCTTTTCGACAGAATTAAGGTAAGAATGTTTTTTTTAACTTATACGGCGGGTGCAGCTATTTTCCGCCGTTATAAAATCTTCAAAGCTTCCCTTACAAGCTTATAAGAATATTTTCAATGAAAATGTTTTATTTTATATGGATCTTAAATGATTTCAAAATAAAAGGAGATATTTCTTTTAAAAGAATTTTGATTTCATCTATGTCAACATCCTTTGATGGATTTTAAGATTATTTGAAGTTGATTTATTATGATACAAAACTTCTATATTGTATTGAAGGTTTTGTGATATGTTTGACTGTGGATGTGCTATTTTTATACCATTCATAGTTTATGGTGAAAGTATTGACATTTCGTATGCTAGTTTTAATACGAATGTTTATGTTATGTTTAAACCTTTTCATATGGGAATGCATTGGACTTAATATGTGACGGGTGGAGCCCGCTATAGCTCCTCGATGCATCGGTAGGTCTCATGAGACAAACTAGTGTCTTGGCACAAGTCCTTGACAAAATCTTATTTGTAGTCTTGGCACGAGGCCTTGGATATGTGGTTATGATAGTCTGGCATTATGCATTCCAACATTATGAAAGTGGTTATTGATTTTTGCATGTGATTATTCGATTAGTAGAATATCCATGTGAATAAGTAAATGGCATTATTTCATTTTATTTATGCCATACCATGTTGAAAGTTCATATTTAAAAGGCTTTTGTTTTAGTTATACATTGCCTTAAATGTTTATTCTTATTTATGAAAGTTTCTGCTATATTGTTATCCTTACTGGGCATTTGAGCTCACCCCTTTTCTATGTTTTATTTTTCCCAGGATGTGAAGAATTAAGTTATGAATGACCTGCAGGGATTTTATGAGGGGTTAATAGTGTGGATTGTGGAAACATTATGTTGTTGTAGTAGTTTTTCATTTTATGATGTAATGTAAAACTTATGAATATATCTAGTGTTTCCAAGGCTACTAAACCAATCGGTCTTTCGAGATTTGATCTTTCTTGTGATCATGCCAATGTTATGTAATAATGCACCGACTCTGGGTAACTGGGGTCGGGGCGTTACACCTAAGTTTTGGTATTTTTCTGGAAACTTTCATTTTTTGATGAATAGTGAAACCACTAAGTGGTAGTAAAAAATGAATTTTTCATAAAACTTAATTTTACCACTTCTGTGAGTGGAATTTCAAAAATCCGAGAGACACGGTTTATGTCAGTAAGTAAAATGTGGTTCAATGAGATGAAAATATTTTTTTGGTGAATAGTAACTTTTTACTTTTTTTTACCACGGTTAAAAGTAAATAGGGTAATTAAGGGTAAAAATGATATTATTATTACCCTAAAACATGTACTAATTCTATTGGATAAGTGTAATTTGACCAAAAACAACCTTAGGAATAAAATATGACCATTTAGGCCCATTTGGATTAGATTAGGACATTTATTATTAATTTATTTAAAGAAGGGTTAAAATAGTTAAAATCAAAGTTTAATAAGTAAATCATTTTTAATATAGGGTTATACCTAAGATAAATTCGACTATAAATACTCATTAGAAAGATAAAAATGTTTCCTACATAATGGTATTTTATTTGTAATTTTTAGACATTAAATAATTTAATTTATTTATGACACAATGATGATGCAGTAATTATCTTATTAATGAAATATTGACATAATTGATGTTATAAATACCCAAATAAATGTAATTTGAGACTTTTTATGAATTACACTAATTTTCTAGGTTACTATGACATGTTAGTATTACTTTAATTAACTTTTTTTGAACTAATCATTCTGTTATCATTTTCACAAAAATCAATTACTAAATAGTGTCAAAATTGACATAAAATAGTTTTTAAAACAAATATTATATTATTAATTGTTATTTTATTCCTAAAAATATAAGGTTCGGAAAACTGACTTAGATAAGGTTATATATATTAATAATAAACAACTTGGGGTTCGTTTGGCTTGTTATAGTAAGTTTATTAACCTTATAGTGTAAGAACACAAGAAGACACGGTAAAAGTAAAATTCTTTAACTTAATGTTAAATCTAAATGATAATGTTAAAATAGGAACATAAACTTGTCTAAATTCTATTGGATGAGAGTATTTAGACCCATACCCACCTTAGCTTCGAAATAAATCAATTTGGAGCTATTTAAAACCGAATTTCACTTTATAATAAAATAATATTTTTAGTTATTCCAAAGGTGCCCCTCTCCTCCCTTATAAAAGGGAACCCCCTCCCTCTCTTCCTCACACCACTTTGAGCCTTCAAGCTAGTCCAAACCCTGACAAATTATCTTCTCCGCTTCCATAGAAACATCCTAGAGGTTCTGGTCTTCCTCAAAGACCAATTTTAGTTCCCTAAGAGGAGGTCTCAAAGAGGCGCTTCAAAGAAGAGGTAATTTCCGTTACCGATTCTTTCACCTTTATTTCTTCTTCCACTTATTCTTCTAAGGTTGTTTCATTATGAAGTAATAACATCAGTATCACTCATATACTGATATGTTATTATAATTATGAAACAACCCTATTTCACCATCTATCCATCCTACAGAAAACAAAATCACCGCGCGTGCGTACGTACGGAATACCGTCTCCACGTCGTGGTGTAATCTATTTTCCACCACCACCTTACTTGGATGGGTATAATGGTGTAAATAATAACTATATATGATTATTTTAAATTGATATTGATTCTGTAATAGTATACATACACTCCAATAAAATTCCACGATCATGGGAACGATATCATCGCTCGTGCGTACGTACGGAATACCGTCTCCACGACACGATGAGACTCATTCTCAATGATTAACAATTCATGAATGATTATAAAGTATATATAATAAGTAATCATGAAATATATTACATAATAATGATACTGGATTTATGTGTATATTTATGTATTTCATCTACTTAATTCCATTCAACTCAATAAGGAAACGAAAACAGCGTTCATGCGTACGTACGGCTTACCGTCTCCATGAACGGTGTATTTCTTTCCATTTACTGAATTATTATATATATGTATATTATGAATATATATTATATATAAATCATGTTTTATATTCTGAAATTAATTAATCATGATCTAAGTGATCATATGAATAATTACAAGCCAAAACACGGACGACAAGTGAAAAGATTTTACCCAAAACACTCTTTAACATGGAATTTACAAAAGAATGGGTAATATAAAGTCATAAGTGAACCATATATGATATCATAACAATGAATATGATTCTGTAATAAGTCAATTACATTATTTAAATCATTATACAGGAGGTTCGGACACTTACGAAGCAAATCGGACCTAAGGTAAGGGAAATATCACAATCTCATTTTTATCCGAGATTGTTTATACTTTGGTATTTACTGGGGTGTATTTTATCATCCACATCCATGTTTCATCAATATGTAATATTATTTCCATCCACCTAAAATTGTTTAAATCCAATTTTACCGTTCGGTGAGTTTTTAGTAAAAGATATGAAAGGAATCTTTTGTCGTTTTTTGTACGAGGTACTTTTTGACTTTTCCGACAAAAGTACGAAGAATGTTTTTTTTTAACTTATATGGAATGAATGGATTTTTAAAACATTATTTCAAAGAATATTCCTTTACAAGTTTTCAAGTTTATTTTTAATCAACTTCTTTTAGTTTAAAATTGTATGACATGTTAAGAAAGGAAAAGTGTTTTTGAAGTAGAAAGGATATTTTCCTCAAGAATGAAGTTCAAGTGTTTTATCAAAATTATTTTCCATCTAAGATAATATAGGGTTCTGTTTCTATCCCTATTATTACATTGATTTTACTATGTTGTGATGGAATTATTTTTATGAATTCCTTTATCTTATATGAATTGTTTTATGATGTCATGATGTTTAAGATTCCCATTTTTATTACATGGGTTATGAAATGATGTATGATTTATGATTTTGTGGCACACATAAGAATGGTATCATTATGAGATGGGTGGGACCTATATCTCCCTCCAATGAATTGGGTAAAGATTTTATATCACATGAGATAGACATGGCTGGAACGGTAGGTTATACCGGTTCAGTGAAACAGGACTGAAACGAGGGTGACTCGGTTCAGAAATGGACTTTGTCCACTAAGATAGTCTTGGAAATGAGTCTTGATTAATAAGATATGATTCTCTATGATTATGTGTGTATTCCACAAAGTTTCATGCTTTAAGTTATGATTATTGGGATTACATTTCACTACTATGATTTATCCCATGTATGAAATTATGATCTCTTTTGCAGGTTAAGATTTCCAAAAGATATGTTCTTATGAATATGATGTGATTGATTTTTCTTTTGTTTACCCTTACTGAGCATTTGAGATCACCCTTTTATGTTTTCTCTTCCCCAGGATATAAAGAAAGGTTTTAGGTAAGAAAAAAAAAGGAAGATCTTTATGGGAGATGTTGAAGATCTTTCACCATGATTAGAAGATTACGTTCCGAGTTTCCAAAGAAACTAAACTATTACGGTCCTTGTGTGTGTGTTTTTGTTATGTAATAAGTATTCCGCAAAAGTAATGTAATGTCCATGTACGTCAAGCTTCAGGTCTCTACATAGATACTCACCTATAAACAACCTCGGATAATATAGAGATTTTATAATTAACCCTTACCTTATACTTTTCCTTAGTCGAGGGTACGTTAACCTCCAGTATAATAGTTAAATCATTGTTATTAAATTATACAAGAACCACATACATAAATATGATATCATATATGATCTTCTAATATTGCTTTGTTAATAATATTTTAGTAGTATCATTGTTTCAGCTGTTAACTGATTCATTTTCCTTTATATGTTTTTTTGTATAAGTCATGTTTGTTATGCATATAGTGTATTTGAATCAAATAAGAAATGATATAATGTTATTAAATATTATTTTTAATAATAAAATTAAAATTATTCATGAATGTTACGATGTCTAATGAATCTCATCGCGTTCATGGAGACGGTAATCCATACGTACGCATGAATGCCACTTCCATTTCATTTTTTTTATTTTAAAAGGAAATAAGACCAAATTATAGATAGGTATATTATTATTCCAGTATAATATAATATTTTATATACATTATATAAGTTCATTAACACCATCCTTTATACGTTCCATGTATGGTATGAATGATTCATATCACTTTGAGGGGGCGGTAGTCCGCACTTCCCCAAATAAAATTATCGTATATATACAACCTGAAAAGAATAAAGGTATACTATAAAAGAGAATTATAGAAGATTATTGATAAAATAAATATCATAAATATCATATATAATTACAGTTCCATCATAATGTCCACCATAAGTGGTGGTAGTAGAAGATTGAATAATCATCGTTTCATTAGGCAGTGGTTCGCCATCCACAGAAACATTATGTTCTATACCCATTAGATAGAGGTGTGTGCAAGTTAAGTTCAAATACTTATCATAAAAAAACCTAGAATATTTAGTATAATGGTGTTGTTATATAATAAAGTAATAAATAGAGTTTAGGTGGTTAGAGAAGTAAAGTAAAAGAAAATAACTTTAAGAGGAGATGTAACCTTTAAATCGGGTAACTCCCTTTGGTTTGAACCAAAAGGCTTCCTTGAAGTGACTTCTGCCTAAGGTAAGGCTTATAAGAGGAATATAGGTATATAGAGAGATTAATTGGGCCAAGTTTGGATGATCCAAGGTGCTTGAAAGGTGTGAGAAATGGGTTAGAGGTGAGGGCTCTTTATAAGGGGAAGGAGGGGCTCTTTAGGAATGTTTGAACATATTATTTTATTATATAATGATTTTTGGTTTTTAAAGGTCCAAAACTCATTAAAGTAAAATATAAGATAACTAATGTTAGAAATAAAATCATACAATAATAATTGGATAGGTTTTGGATATTTTTTAAATTTTTATAATCTCATTTATTTAAATCATTCTTTAATGAGGCAAACACTGCATCATTACTGTGTTATAAATAATTTTATTTATATAATGTATAAAAATTATAAAAAAATACCATGATGTAGTAAATATTTTTTAGATTTAAAATTAATATTTATAGTAAAAAATATAACTTATATAACCCCTTGTAAAAATTATTTTACTAAAAGTTATATGTTTATGTAATTTTTGTCTTTACTTTAAATTAATTAATATAAAGTGTCATTATCACTCTCAAGTGGCTCCATGGGGTCCCAAAATCGACCCAAGGATTCCCATGGTAGAAAATGTATCAAAAAATAGGAATAGGACACATGTTAGGGTAATTTAGTATTATTATAGTAATATTTGTTTACCCTTATTTACCAGATTTACCTTTTAACCATGGTAAATAAAATATTTACGGAAGTAAATATTCATAATGTCTAAAAATAAAAGTTAACTATTTACAAAATTTGGACCTCCTGATTCCAAATATGGAATCCATTTTTCCAAATTATAAACACATAAGTGGCAGAAATTAATTTAAAATTAATTCATGTTGGCAAAACAAAAAACATGTTTTTAAGAAATAATAACTATAAAAAGATTGACACTTGTTTATGTCCAGTTTAAATGTGAAATTACATCCAATGACCTAAATTATATTAAATGATCAAAATAAAATCTAATTATACTTTAAAACCACTCAAATGTATAGTTTAACACTATAAATTATTTCGATTAAAAATGTTGCTTTTAATTAAAATTTAGTATTTTTCACTATTCATAAAAAATTGAAAGTTTTCATAATAGTACCAAAAATTCAACCTAATATAATTTTGATATTCCAAATCCAAAAATGAAGTCAATTTTGAAAAAGAAATTATAAAATTTCAAAAAGTGGGTATAACTATTTATAACAGCTAGTTTGATTGGTCGTGGTGTGTTAGAATCTTGAAGTTGCGTACAGTGCAAGCTATTGCATTATTCAAAGGGAAAAATACTGTGGAAGATTGGGGTGTTATATATAATTAGTTATAATCATATTCATAACCTATGGAATATAACTATAAGAAATTTTCTAATCTCAAAAGCTTAGTAAGAGAAAAGCTTATAAATATTTCATTAAAGGGTTATATCATAAGGATATGATAAAACAAGCGCAGGGAAATTTTATTACTAAAAATAACATAGAAAAATAAGATTTTTACATAAACTATGGTAGGATAACATGAAATCTCAACTGAACAGACAAGTATCATGTAAAAAGGGTGTGAACTCAAGATAAAATAAACATGGTCCATGTGGAACAATCAAAGTCATATGGAATTGAAATGTAACATCCCCTTGATGTATATAATAACAAATAAATTTGAAACAATTATAAGAACAAGGTATCATCATATTATGAGAATATCCAAGAATCCCCTACCTTTATGTTGTGAGTATAATCCAAGAAGATTCACCCTTTAATCTTTTTTCATATCCAAGGTTTCATATGCTACATTATCTCATGATATATAAAAAATTAACCAATGCATTGGAGGGTGACATAGGACCCCACCCATAATCATCCACACATATTTGTTCCATACGATATAAATAATTCAAAATAACATAAAACCCAATGGTAATAAAATCGGTTCCATTAATCACATAATAAATAACCAATGGAATTAGAAATGTGTTTCATAACATTTCTATATGGTATCACTAAAATTGAACCTAGGAATTTAAATTATAGATACCAAATATTCAATGACTCCAAAATATTACTTCATAAAAACATTTTAAATGTGATTGATGAAAATAATTTCCTAGGAAATAAATACCTTGGAGATAAAAAATAAAATGGTAGAAAAACCTTAAAAGCGTTTTTAATGTTTTTAAAATTTACCTAAATGTAATATTTATGGATCTTATTAAAGTTTCATTTTAATAAAGTTGAAGTGAAATCTTTGAAAAAAAATATTATTAAAAAGATACTTTAAAAATAGATCCTTGAAAAGATATAAAAGTATTCAAAATGAAATGTGGTGTGGAAGAATAAAAAAATTATTATGAAATGATGGGAATCTATTTTAATATTTTGAAGTACCTTTGTTGAAAACCCACATCGTAAAAAGAGTAAAAAATTATTTTTTAAATAGAGTAATAGAAATAAGATGGTCTTATAAGATAAAACATAATTGGGTTTCCACATAAAAAGGATTACATTAGTGGGAAATGGAAATATGGACATGGAGGGGAACCCTTCATTAATGCCAATGGTAATTATTTTCATTGTTGATATATTTTAGAGAAATAAATTCATCAAGGAAAGTATTTTAATTAAAAAATATCACTTTCCCCAGATATATAAGGAATAATCGTATTTTTATATAATTTATGAAATACATATTTTAAAATCATAGTAAAAAAAGGAATCCTAATGGCTCAAGAATTGAAGTTAAGCAAAGAAGAACCCCTTACTTAATTCCTAACTTCCACTAAATCACTTGAATCTATAGTATAAAGAATAACTATATTAATAAACTTTTTAAAAGCATTATTCATATTTATAAACTTTTATAAAATTTATTTACAATTATTTTTATTTGTATATTAGTCAGTTATTATCTATTTTCAATGTCATGTGTGAGTAATCATGGCCGTTTTGAAATAGTTTTTCCATAGCAGTGTTAATTTTCATTATTATCTAAAATTCAATCATTGAAATATCATTAAAGGAACTTTAATTTAATATTTATAATAATTTATAATGTTATAATTTCATTCTATCAGAGTTTTTTTTTTGTGATCTTTATATATACTCGTCGATGAGCATGCTTTGGTGATTTTTATGGAACAGGTGTTGGTATCTTGATTGACGAGTTTAATATTAATTATATCAACCCATAAACAAAATATAATCTCTATGTTCATATTTATAAAATATATTATTAGTAATTATACTCTCATATTCATTAAAGATATTAATTTATATCATTTTTCACATAGGTGGTTAGACATACCCAAACATGAACATACCATAATTTATAGATGAGTATTTTTATAAAAGTGGTTTACTTTGGAATATCATTATTTCATAAGAATAATGATATAATTTATATATTCATAAGTTTTTCAATTATATTTGAAGATATTTTATATAAATATTAGTGAAACTATGTGAAAAATGAAATATGTTACTCCATTAATAAGGTAGTCCACACAAACACACAAATTCCATTTTCATTTTCTTAATGGAAAAATGGAAAGGGGGTTAATGATTTTTCACTTGGAATAATAAAATTTTGTATACCTATAATATAGATTTCATTTTATAGGAATGATAAAATTAGGTCTAAAAATTTAAGTTAGAAAAGAAAATAAATTGTTGAAATATTAGTACTCACATTGAGAACTTGAGTTTTCCCTTGGATAACTTCTTTGAAATAGAGGAAATAGGCTAAATTATTATAACCAAAATAGTAATAAATTTTAAAATGATTGTAGGGGAAGGAAAAAGGGTAGGGTTACTAAAGGAAACTAAAATTTAGTATAATTCTTGAAGGGGTGGTGAGAGACCCTTTTATAATTGGTGATAATGAAATTTTTTTAATATTTCATTTTAATATAAATAGAGAACATGTTTCATATGTCAAGAAGATTCCAAAATAAACAATAATGGATTGGAGATAATTTTCGTTCATGAAGTACCTCAACTTCTGAATTATAATAT
Organism: Viscum album; assembly: GCA_963277665.1. NCBI lineage: Eukaryota > Viridiplantae > Streptophyta > Magnoliopsida > Santalales > Viscaceae > Viscum > Viscum album. The sequence goes on along the minus strand of OY728127.1, from coordinate 1,403,808,177 downwards.
TAAAACATGTATCTTTTATAAACATCAATTCATGATTTATTATATAAGGATACATATAATACAATCCCAAAAGATCAAGAGGACTAGTGTCTTTGGGTAATTAGATACATACTCTATAGGAAAAACAATTATTTGTGATGGGTTATTTGTGATAGTCCCATCACCCATCACAAATAGTCTCATATGATGAACTATTGGTGATGGTAAGGGTTTCCTATCAAAAACACCTTTATCATGCAAGCACGCCATACGGTGGGAACTATTATTTGCGATCTGTATTTTCTCTCGTTGAAAATACTAGTCAACCTTAGGGTTATTTGAGTTGGTCAGAGTGAATAAATCCAGGAAGAATTGAGTTCCAAATAAAAATTTCTGCTAAAAAAAGTTTAAATAAAATCCCATAATTAAGAATAAAATTCACAATTAATCAAAAGATTAGTTTGATATATTTTTTATCTTTTAAAAGTTTCATCACATCTTGATTAGTGCTTAGTTTAAACAATATAAAAATTACTTTATATTTTTAAATTGATTTACTCAAACAAATACTTATATAAACACTAGTTAAAATTAACTATCAAAGTAGTTGTTTTGTTTATAGTTTAAAATAAATTTAGTTTAAATCTTAGAAAAGAAACGAAAAACACACATTGGAATTGAAACAATGGATTCAGTCTCAATCAGATACCTAATCCCCTCCACTTGGAAATCACCCACTACCAAGTATATTATATAAATATAATCATGATCCACAACCTTGATTAGGTATTCTTACAATAGCATACAAGTTGTATAGGACATGCAGTAACCTCTTCCACAATAACCATTGGAAGCAAACAAACAAAGGCTACACAAGGATTTTTTCAAAACACTCATGGGTATAAAAATAAAATATAATAAAGAATATATGATGTATCTTCCTGTTTTATCATAGGAGATAGTGTGTGTTGAAAAAATAGGGTAAACACTAAACTAATTGAAATTAAATGAAAAAAACAAAAAGTGAAAGTATAAAGATGTAGAAAATATTGGGTTGATCAAACTAATTTTCTCTGAATGCTAGAGACTCCTCAAATGTAGCTTAAAGAGAAGACCAATATAATTCTCTGAAAATAATAATAAAATAGAGCATTGTAATCTCTCTTTGATCTATTGTACTATAGGATTCTTATGTTCATTAGGCTCCACTCTTTCACAATCAAAATAAATGTATGAATGATTTGTTAAAAGATATTTAATTAGTGGCATGCTTGATCATCAGTTCTCACTCAACCAAGCTATCTGCATACTCTTATCTCTATGTAGAAGGGGAGATTCCTTTTAATATATAGAACTGTATGAAGGAGAGTCATTTGAAGAGTAGTCAGCACAATCCTCTGCATCCTCATACTGAGCACTGACACAATATTTAATGTTTTCCAGCAATATTCAATAATAATAATTAAAATAATCCTCAAGATTCAATTTAATAAAATATCTCATAGAAGTATTTAATTCAAAATAAGAAAGACAATGATGTTAGGTAATCTAGTGGTGAATAACCTCTAGTGGTGACTTGTTATAATGGTGACTCATCCTGATGATGATACATCTAGTGGTGATACATATGTCAGTGAGACATCTAGTGGTCCATCATTTAAACTAACGGTGAGACATATTGGGAGTAGTTCATTTGACGGTAGTTCAGTTCTAGTGGGGAATCATGTTCATCGGTGACTCATCTCAATGGTAACTCGTCTCAATGGGGACTCATCTAAATAGTGACTCATCTCAATGGTAGGTAAATTCTAGTAGTGATACATTATGGGTGCTGAATCAATCTCAATGGTAAGTCTTTTTTTACAATGACTTGATTTTGGAGGTGAGTAAACTCTGGGAGTGACTCTTTTTAATACTTATCCAAAATTTCATCAGAATTACTTACAATATAAAAGGATATCATAAATAATAAAACTCACTAGAAACATAATTAACATGATTTTGTGATCATTAAAACAAAGTTTCCAACAATCTCTCCCTTTTTGATGATCACAAACCACAGAATGTTAGAAACCATATATGAAATAAATTTTGGTATAAAATATATAGATTTGAAAAAGGTCATGACATATGCATAACACTTTAAAAAGAAACTATGAGAGTTTGATCATAAATTTTAAAACTGTAGAAGGGAAGATAAAATTGAAAAATTGTATCGAAGGAATGTTAAATAAAAAATAGGTATCAAAAATATATAGTATCAATGAATATCATAAATGTAAAGGAAATAGTTCATAAATAGGTTTTGAAATTAATTCCAAAGTGATTCTCCCCCTTTTTGGATTATCAAAAAGTGAGGTAAAGAAGAAGTAAATGGAGAATTTAAAAAGGGTGAATCAATAATATAAATTCCATTAATGGATAAATTAATTGAATTACATTAAAAATAGATATAAAAAAGTCATACATAAGTCCTTGTAAAACAACCTAATTTTGATCACTTCTCAATATGTGTAGTTGGAAAAAAAATTCATTTAACTTAACAGACATAGAGGGAACATAATTATAGGTTGAGGTAACAGTGGTAGAGGCAGTAGGGATAGAATTTGAAGGTCGAATCTCCCAGATGATCACTAGACAAAGCTTCTAAAATTCCTCCACTGGAGATAAACTCAGATAATAAAACTGAGCAGTTTGAGGTGAATTTGGATCTAAAGTAATAGCTGGTCTGAAATACCCAAGAGTAGTGTCTAGAGGATTCATATAACAGGTCACTAGTATAGCCTCATGTTCTACCACTATATTCTAAGACACATGCAAGAAATGCTTCATCATATTGATGAAGTCCATTGTAATTTGTCCTCCACCCACTGTGGTGATAAAGAATCCATGATTCTCCTTTATGAAAAATCGAATCATGGGTGTCACTTATTTTAATTGACTAAATTTTGTTTAAAATTTCTATTAATAGGTGGGAACTAAATATTTTCCATAAGAAACACGAATTGAATGTTCAACTCATGCTAAATATCGATCTAGGATAGGTAATACTTCACTACCTTTATGATGGTTTCTATTTCATTTTTAATATCATTCATACATTCCCTTACCATATTATACACATGATCACTATTGTGTCTAATATTCCTCATACTCTCTTTAGGGATATCAAGAACATCTCTTGAAATAGCTCAAAGATCCTATCTAACAACTGATCTGATTGATTATATGTGTAAGGAAAGATTTTTAGCATTGGAAGTAGAATCCATAAAAGATATATTCTCCACCCTCACTAACAAAGTATCCAAATAATCAAAAAAATGATATTTTATCTCATCCATTATTGACTTCAAGGTCTCCATCTCATTTTCTCACATTCTTTTTTCTATCTCCACTTCTTGCATATGATTCAATATCTTGGGCTAGATGTGGTGAACCAAAATATTATCAAAATATCTAGTATCTCTTTCACTAAGACTTGTGACCAAAGTAGATAGATTCCTTATAATCCTTTCGAAATCAGAAATAATACATTCCTTGAAGGATATAAGGTCAACTTTGGTAACCACATCTCTAAGTATGGGATAAATAAAAGGTTAAGGGGTAGATACTCTCTCAGTAGTAGCCTTTACTAGTTCTGGTCTATCAGGGACATCAAAATCAAATTTTTGAAGCTCCTCTATAGAATCTATCTTCTCTACCATTGATCCTTTTGGATCTATCTCTACTAAAAATGAGATAACAATTCCACAATTCTTTGGTGTATTGATCGCATTATCATTTGAGTTAAGGTAGTCCAGGACAATTGTCACATATTTTGGATACATATCCCATTATTAAAAAGCTAAAACCCCTACTCTATAAAAAGATACAAAAATTGGATCAAAAACTAACTACTTAGCAATTGTCTACTCAATAATTGTAGGCTCAACATGGTCTTCATCAACAGGGTGACCAAAAAGGCATAGGGATTTATCACCCTCAACAGATGCATCCAACTCATCTCTAAAGTCTTTATCAACGTCTAAAAATAAGATGGTCATATCCTCAAACCTAGGAGAAACATACAAGATTAGAGAAAAAAAATGTGTCTGAGGCATCTCATGATCATTCTTCATATCATGGTCAGAATCAACATCACTCATATCTTCATCAATATCTCCTTTATCTCTACCATTTCTATCTTCTTCTTCTTCTTATTCTTTATCTTATTATTCTTCTTGTTCACTATTTTCATTGTCTCCATCGGCTTTATCACTTCTATTATCATCATCAAATAACTCAACAACTTATTCAAAAACCTTAGCATCCTCTTATTCACTAACTTTAGATAAAAGAGTCTCTCTGGTAGGTAGAGGCCTATGAGGAATAGTAGGACCAAAATTTATACTAGGAGGACTCTTAGGAATATCTGATTCACTACCCTCCTCAAGTGAAAATTATTTCTCCTCATTAATAGAAGAATTAGCCACCTCTTCTTCTTTCTCCTCAGTTGATTACACAGCCACCATATCTATCTCTAATCCAGGATCAACATGGTCATTAGGTCTGGAAGTGTGATCTATAATATTTAACTCCTCATATAGCTTATCATCATCAATAACCCATTACCTCTTCCAGGGGTTCCAAATTATTTTCATTCTCTTACAAATAAATTTGGTCAAACAAAAAACCCCACACTTCACCTCTAGCATATCCTAAATGAACATGTGATATATTATGTAGTTTTATTCGAATATGTATTTCACATCTCTATATTAGGAATAATAAAATATCTTCATAGGTTAATTTTATCTCCGATTTTCATAATGTGTATAACATATAAATATTGGTACCGTATTGTACTGAAATATCCTTTTCTAAAGAACAATATGTGATGTATGACCTTAAACAACAAATGATATTCACCACCAAGCTCATTTATAGCTTATCTCCTTAAGTTTTTATCTCCAGTCAGTGCATCCAAGGAAATATTGTATTTTAATAAATCAAGGTCACTTATAATTGTCCCTTGATAATCATTTTAAATGACTTCATAAGGTATATTAATATATATATCCCATTGATTTGAAGAAAACACCCCCTATTCAAGTTTATCCATCTTTGAACCCAATCTTTATCTTTCCCAAAAATGAACTCAACATTATGATAAAACTGATGCACCAAACTAGGATAAAATGGACACTCATTATTAAAAAATCCCTCCACCCATCCCCAGTATCCAATAAATTTAAGAACCAATGGTCATCTTGACATCAACCACTTAGGACTTACTTCCTTATTAGGTATCACTGTTTGATTCATGAGTTTCAAGTTTCAAAAATTGACAGCAGGTCTTCTCTAATATCCTTTCTTATTCTTCAAAGGATGTGACTCCTTGAGATTTGACTCTCCTTATCACTTCACTGTAACCATCACAAATGATTTGTAATGTCAGGATGACATTGAGGGAAGGTGAAAGGTCTAGAGAGAAGGTTTCAAATAAGTTAAAAGTAAAGGCATGAGGGAGTGAGTGTGTTGAAATTATACTAAGGGTCCAATTTATATCATTTAGGGATTTGAAAATTTTAAATCGAAAAAATATACTTAAAAAAATAAATGAAATAATTAACCTATAAATAAAATTATCAACGAAGGCTTAATTCCAATGGTAGGTCATTACCAATGATGGATTGTTGAAATTGTGGGTTATCCAATGGTGGGTTATCCAATGGTAGGTTATCCAATGGTGGGTAGTTTTCATGGGTGAGTAATTTACAATGGTGGGTAATTTCTAATGGTGGGTAATTTCCAAGGGTGTGTAAATTATAATGGTGGCTAATGTCCAATAGTGGTAAATTTCCAACAATGAGTAATTTTTAATAGTGGGTTATTTCCAATGGTGTCTAATTTCTAATAGTGGGTAATTGTGAATGGTAGGCCCCTAAAATTTAATTTTACCCAAAATTTATCATTATTAATTCATGTTTGATTAAGTTTAATCTCTCATAATTTAATGTCTTAGTAAATATATTAGAAATATGATGTTCAGTTCCAATGTATTAAATATTTATATGACCGTTTTTAAAATGATATATCAAAAAGTGATATATTACATCAATGTGATGTGTTCTAGTGTGAGACATAGTATTATTAGAGATTTTTATTTCCATTGTATTGTCACAATTTATAGGGAAATGTCTGAATTGATATTCATAGTCTAGTAATGTGTGTTTTATCCACAAAATTTGAGTATAGAAACTACCTATAGCTATGTATTCAACTTCAGTAGAAGACAGTGCAACAGAATTTTGTTTCTTAATTCACCAAGAAACTTGATACTTTCCCAAAAGATTTCATTTTTTGAGGTTATTTTTATATCTAACATAAAACTAAAAAAATTATAATCTGAATAACTCACTAAGTCAAATGATTTTCGTATAGGGTATAGGAATCCCAAATTGGTTGTATACATAAAGTATTTAAAAATCCTTTTAACAGAAATTAAGTGTGACTCTTTTGGGTTTTATTGAAAATAAGAACACATTCACACACTAAACATAATGTCATGCAAGGTATAAATTAGGTATATAAGAATTCCAATCATACCTTTGTAACTATTTTGATCCACTAGTTTCCTAGATTCATCAAGATCCAACTTACTATTGGTATTCATAGGAGTGTCACTACTCTTAGTTCTATCCAAACCAAAAAGTTTTAAAATATATTTATTTCACTTATATTTATTTAAAATAAATCCTTCATTATTTTTAAATATATGAAAACCAAGAAAGAATTTATGTTCACCCATTAAACTCATTTTAAATACATTTTATATTATCTTCAAAAAATCAGTACATAGAGATTTTTTAGAAAATCCAAAGATAATGTCATCTACATTGATTTGAATAACTAAAACATATTATAAAATTATTTTTATAAAACAAGTAAGACCAGCTATACATTTTCAAAAACCATTTGATATAAGAAAAGATCTAATCCTATCATACCATGCTCTAGGAGATTTTCTTAAACCACAGTTTTATTTTGTTAGTTTTAAAACATTATTTGGAAAATGGGGATTTTGAAAACTGGTGGGTTGTTCAACAAAAACATCCCCAAAAATATAATCATTTAGTAATTCAATATTGACATTCATTTGATAAAGTTTGAATTCTATATGAGCTGAATAATCAAGTAGTGTTATTATGGATTCATGTCTGGATATAGGTGAAAAGGCTTCCTCATAGTTTATACCCTCTTCTTTATTATACTCTTGTGAAATTTGAATAGCCTTTTTCCTTACTATAGTTCAATATTCATCAACTTTGTTTCAATATACCCATTTAGTTCCAATATTCAATGTTTCTTTAGGCCTATAAACAAGTTCCCAAACATTGTTTCATTCAAATTGGTTAAGTTATTCTTGCATATTCATCATCCAGAATTCATCATTAATTACATCAGTGATATTCTAAGTTTCAAACTATGATAAGAATTCTCTATGTTCAACCTAATTCCTAAGACAATATCTAGTCTATGTACCTCAATCTTATTATACTACAATAGTATCTAGAGGGTGTTATTTATGAGTTCTAACTCCTCTAGGAAAATATGGTTTGATCACCTCAGGGTCTTCTACATGTTCATATTTAGATTCTGGAAGTTCCTCAAAACCAGATGATTTTTCAATATATTTTTTAGTAGTGTCATAAGGTTTTTTATAAATGTTGAAAAATAATCCTTATGGTTTCTTAAAGGGGTTTTAGGATCATGTGGATCTGTCCCATCAAACAATACATAGAAATACCCCTCTATATTCTTGGTTCTTTTATTAAAAACTCTATAATAATTAATAGATGTTGAATAACCAAGTAAAATTCCTTAATAGATCTTGTATGAAAGCATGTCAAGATTATCCTTAGTATTAATAATAAAGTATTTGAATCCAAAAAACTCAAAATTAATTAACCTTATTCTTCCTATTATTCCATATTTCATAATGACGTTTCTTTAAGATAGGTTTAATTAAAACTCTGTTGATTATATAGCAGGCTATATTAGGTAAGTTATATTCATTAAGAATTTTCCTAGAAATTTATCGAAGGATCCAATTTTGTCTTTCTACAACTCCATTATATTAGGGTGTCATAGGAGAAAATACATTATAGTTATATTCATTTTGTGAGAAAAAGGATTCGAAGTCTTAATTTTCAAACTCATGACCACGATCACTTATTAAGGTTTTAATATTAATTAGACAATGCTTTTCAATATTTCAAGCATACATGTTAAGGTAAGAGTATGATTAAATTTTGTGAGCTAAAAATAATACCAAATCATACCTATAAAATTCATCTATAAGAACATAGACTTAGTGCTTCTCATTTAAACTAGAATATATAGATGGTCCAAAAAAGTCCATGTGAACCAATTTTAGGTGTTTAGAAGTTGAAAATTATTTATTTGATTTGAAATATATTTTTTGATGTTTTCATTTTTTATTTGGGATAAACACTTTATCATTTGGTAATTCAAGTTTAGTTAGATATTTAACTAACCCATTCCTTGTAATCTTTCAAAGTGAGTAAATGCTTCAGTAGCCTAGTTTCCTATGAAAGATTTGTGATTCCCTATGAAATTCACTTAAGCAAGAAACATTTCATGAAATTAAAGAATCAATATTAACATAATATATATTTTCATTCCTCAACACAATAAACAGTAAAAAATTTATAGAATTAAAGACATTGCAAGAATTGTTTTCAAATTTCACATAAAAATCATCATCACACAATTGCGTGATTCTAAGAAGATAGTATTTTAAACCATCAACAAATAAAACTTTATAAATTAAAACTAAATTAGAGTTACCTATTTGGAAAAGGATGATGATTTTAAATTTACCATTAACACCAACGATGACATGTATACCATAAAACATTATCATGTTCTTGATGCTTGAGTAGTCTCCTATCATATGTTTGTAATAGCTATTGTCTATGTGCATATACTTTTATAGGATCCCTAAAAAGATTTCCCCTACAAAAAAATAGTTTATTCCATGAATACTTTTGGTACCCAAATTTTCCTAGGTCCAAATATGTTAGTGATTAGAGATTTAAAAACACATATTTTCCTAATGGGTTTCCAATAAGAAGTTTTTGAACTCTTAGAAATAAAAACATCATTAGGTCATGTTGAATAATAACATGCGGTATAATTTCAATAATTGTATTTTGGAATAAAAGTCCTCTTTAAAATTATCCTTTGTCCATGTTGGTAACCTAGGATTATAATATACTTAGGTGCTATTTTTTATCCCATATATTTTAGTGAGATTTTATATACCATTAGTAAATCTCTCTAATTCATTCTTTAATTTCTCATTAGAAAATTTCAGTTTGGTATTTTCTTTCAAAATTTGAGAATTATTCTTTTTCTCTACAACAAGGTCATATTTATCACTAGTAGATAGAGAATATAATTTCTTCTTGGTTTTGTATTTATCATTACTCACATTGAAGGTATCCTCAACAATATTATACAATTAAATAATTTACTCATTTTTTATATTTTCTTCATTAGATTCATATTCAGAATGGTTTGAATTATATAGAGAGACAATAGTGCCTTAGATTTGTTTTTCATGAAGCGCATATTTTCTATATTATAATTTTCTTCATGATTTGAGTCTAAATAAATGGATGTATCCTCATAGGCACTCTACGTGTATTTCATTTCTTTATTATATTTTTTATCCTTATCGTCATACTTATTTTTGTATTTTAGCTTGGGACTATCATCCTTGACATGTCTTTTTCTTTTACACTCATAACAGATAATCTCATTCGTATTATCATAAATTTTCTAGTCTTTATTCCAATTCCCTATATTATCATACTTTCCCTTATAGATTAGTTTCCTAAAAAGTTTCTTATTCTTAAATAATTTCTTAATCCTTCTGGAAAGACAGTCCATTTCCTCATCACTTTTGACTGGTGATTCCTCATCACTATATCTTTCATCTTGAAATTTTTCAATTTTATTTGAAGTAATGGTATTGAAGGATACAAATTTCCTTTTAGGTTTTTCTTCCTATTATCAATTAATTTTAATCTCTTCCTCTTACATCATTAACTCTCCAATAAATTTATTGATAGGTTGTTTACTGATGTCACAAGATTCTCTTATTGAAACAAATGTTCCTCTATATCTCTCTAGAGACTTCTTAGTAGTCACATGATTTGGTCTTTATCAGCCACTAGATTTACCAAGGACCTCATTGTATTTACTTTATCATTGAACCTAAGATACAAATTAGAAATAATCTCATAGGGTTTCAACTTGAACGTATCATATTTAATTGAATTTGTATTTAATATCATTTCATTAAAATTATTGGTTACTTCATGAGAAATAGATAATGTATACCATATTTTATATGAATCTTTACAATCAGATATCTTATTGAACTCTTCATATCCTAAAGTATAGTAAAGATAATTCACAGCATTACAATTATTGTTATAGGAAGATTTAGTAGCATTGGCCCATATAACTCTATCAGTTGTAGGTTAATTAATATTTATCCTCTATAATAGTCAATATTTCAAAGCCAATAATTTCAATGTAAATTTTCATTTTTATTTTCCACTGAACATAGTTATTAGAATTAAATAAGGGTGGTCTGTTGGTAGCAGAACCTTCATGTATATTATCCATTTAAAGAATATAAATTTATAAGTAACAATAATTTAGGATCTTTAAAACAAAACTAAAATCATATTTGAAAATATTTTGAAACACCCTTGATACCAAATATTGGTCAGAGTGAGTAACTCAAGAGGAGGGTAAATAGAGTTCCAAATAAAAATATCGGTTAAAAGGATTTTAAAAAAAATCCCCCAAATAAAAATAAAATTTTGATTAATAAAAATAGTAGTTTGATATATTTTTTATCTTTTAAAATATTATTCAAATAATGATTAGTGATTAGTTAAAACAATATGAAAATTAAACTACTTTTGTAATCAATTTACTCAAATAAATACTTACAAAAACACTGGTTAAGATTAACTATCAATGTAGTTGTTGTTTTTTACAATTTAAGACAAATTTAGTTTAATGTTTAGAAAAGAAACAAACCAAAAACACACAGTGGAATTGAAAAATAGGGTCTAGTCTAAAGCTGATACCTAATCCCCTCCACTTGGAAATCACCCGCTGCCAAGAAGATAATATAAATATAATCTTGATCCAAAAACTAGATCGGGTATTCTTACAATAATGTACAAGCTGTAAAGGACATACGGGGACCTATTCCACAATAACCAGGTGAAAAAAAAACACATACCATAAAAGTACCTCTTCCACAACACTCATGTGTATATAGATAAAAGAGAGTAAAGAATATATCTTATATCTTCTAGTTATAGAGCTATAGACTGTGCATGTTGAATAAATAGGGAAAACGACAAACTGCTTGAAATTAAATTCAACATATAGAAATAGAAATTATAAATATGTATAAAAGATTTTGTTGCTCAGTATAATTTTCTATGAAAGCTTGAAACTCGTCAAATGTATCTTGAAGAGAATATTGATCCTATTTTCTGAAAATAACTGTAAAACAGAGCATCGTAAGATTTATTTTTTCTACTATAGGAAAGGATTTGTATATTATTTAGGCTCCACTCTTTCATAATAGAAATTAATGTATGAATACTTTATGTAAATATCATTAGTTAGTAGCATGCTTCATCATTCATTCACACTCTTCCAAGATATCTGCATACTCTTACCTTTGTGCATGAGGGAGGGTTCCTTTTAATATATGGTGTTGCATGAATGAGAGTCTCTTGAAGAATAATCATCATGATCCTCTTCATCTTTGTACTATGAGTTGATACAACATTTAATTTTTTTGTTAAATATTCAATAATAATTATTAAAATAATCCTCAACATTAAATTCAACAATATAGTCATTAGAATTATTTAATTAAAAATAAGAAATATAGTGATTGTAGGTTATCTAGCGGTGAGTGAACTCTAGAGGTGACTCATTCTAATGGTTACTCATCTTGATGGTGATATATCTGGTAGTGAGACATCTGGTGGTGAGTTAGTTGAGTTAACAGCGAGACATGCTGGAGGTAGGTCATCTAATGGTGGGTCAGGTCGTGTGGTGACTCGTGTTTAGCAATGACTCATCTCAATGGTGACTCATCTCAATAGTGACACATCTCCATGGAAGTTAAATTCTAGTAGTGAGAAATTCGTTGGTGTGGATCAACCTCAACAGTGAGTCTTTTCTGACGATTACTTGATTATGGAAGTCTGTAAACTCTGATGGTGGCTCTTTTCAATACTTAGCCAAAATTTCGTTAGAATTCCTTAGAGTGTAAAATGATATCATAAATAATAAAACTCATTAGAAACATAATTAACATGTTTTTTTATCATTAAAATATAGGTACCAACAATTTTTTATGATCATTTATAAATCGTCATAAATAATATGTCAATAAAAGACTATTTGTGATAGAACCCGTCAAAAATATTTTTTTATCACCAACACCTTTATTTATGGTGGGTACTATTTTTTATGGACACTATCACAAATTATCTCATCTCTACTAATATAACATATATACATTCCCCCAGCTAATTTCCCCCTCACTCGCCTCTCCTCAACTCTGCTCTTCTCTCCTCTTCTCTTTTCAATTTCTTTAAATATTTTAATTGTTACATGGAAGGAATACATTCAGATTCGTATCTAATAAAGCATCAATTTTGAGGTATTTGTATAATTTTTTAAAATTTTAAATTATTTATTTTATTTAATTTTAGAAATTAGTAATGTTAATTAGCAGAAATTATTTTTAATTTTTATTAATTAGTTTTAGTTTTAAGTGGTAGGAATTATTTTTAATTAGTATTAAAAAGTTTTAACTATTAGTAATTAGTTTTAATTAGTAGTAAGTAGTTTTAATTAGTAGTAAATACATATAATTGATAAATAAATAGTACTAATTAACAAAAATTATTAATATATAACATATATTAGTAATAAGTAATAATAATTTACTGTATTTAGTATTAATTAAAAATAATTAGTAAATAGTTGAAATTAACAGTATTTTTTAGTAATTAACAATAAATATTAATAAATTAAAATCACTTAGTAATAATTAGCAGAAATCAGTAAAAATTAGTAGTAATCTATTCAAATTTGCATAAATTAGTATAAATTAGTAGTGATCAGAATAAATTAGCATTAATTAGTATAAATTAGTGGTAATCGGTAGTAATTACTGTTAATCAGTAGTATTTAAGTTCAATTAGTAGTAATCAGTAATGATTAGGAAAAATAGTGGTAATTAAAAAAATAGTAGTACTTACGAAAAAAAATAGCGGTAATTAGTAGAAAAAAATAGTGGTAATTAGAAAAAAAAATAGTAATAATGAGAAAATTTTATGATAATTATAAGAAATTAGTGATAATAAGTAAAAATTAGCAATAATAAGTATAAATTAGTGGCAATCGGTAAAAATTATCATTAATTAGCAGAAATTATAGTGAATTGGTAGAAATTAGCATTAATTAGTATAAAATAGCGTAATTAGTAGATAATAGCATTAATCGGTAGAAATTAGTGTTAATCGGTAGAAATTTGGATTAATAAATATAAATTAGCATTTATCTATAGAAATTAGTGGTAATAAGTGATAATTAGAACAAAATAGTGGTAATTAGTAGAAATTTGAGGTAATCAGAGGAAATTAGTAGTAATGAGTTGAAATTATAGGCAATCAGAAGAAATTAGCTATAATTAGTAGTAATTAGAACAAAATAGTAGTAATCATTTGAAAAGATCATTAATCAGTAGTTAATAGTGATATTTACTAGAAAATAGTGTTAATTAGTAGAAAATAGATGTAATCAATAGACAAAATCTATAATCAACTGAAATTAGTAGTAATCCGTATAAATTAACATTAATTATGAGAAATTAGTGGTAATTAGTAAAAATTATTGACAATCAATAATAATTAGTGATAATCAGTGGTAAGACCAATAATTAGAAAAAACATATTTGTAATTATAAAAAATAGTGATAATTAGAAAAACAATAGTGGTAATTAGTATAAAATAGTGTTAATTAGTTTAAATGAGCCGAAATTAGTGGAAATGAGTTAAAATTAACTATAATTGACCATAATTAACAATTATTAGTAATAGAATAATGACCAAGGATTGTGAGGGAATCATGGAGTGGAGGGGGTGAAGGTGACGGTAGATTGAAATAATTTCAGTGCCCTTGAGTTTGGACCATTTGGAGGAGAGACAGTCATGGGAAAATTAGTGAGTGGTGGAAGAAGAAACAGTTGTGAGAGATAACAATGACAAGCTTAGGGAGTTTTTTCCCTTTTTTGGTTTAATACATCTTTATGTGAAAATAATTTTTTACTGATAATTGTAATGTAAATGGATGATTGTCAATAAAAAATTATTTTCTCACGATGATAGGTTTAATTTAAAAATGTAAATAATCTAAAAAGAGTGTCATTGTTATTTGTCTCATCTTCTTCCTCTTCCATCACTAATAGGTTTATCCACAAATTTCTCTTCTATAATTAGTCTAAACCTAGAGGTTTCATAATTATTTTCCTCTATTGTCACCTACATCCCCTATGTTCCCTACATACCTCTAACGAATAATGGAGTGGATGGGATGAAGGTGACTACAGGGTGAAATAATTTTGGTTCCCCTATATTCAGACCATTTAGAGGAGAGATAGTCTTGTGAAATTTCACATGTTTACACATGAGTTCCTCTTCTCTAAATAGTTTTAATATATGGGAAATAGAATTATTTCACTCTATTGTTGTCTCCATACCCTCCCTTCCATGCTTCATTCACACCCTTGGTATGGTCTTCTATTTCCCTTAATGGTAATTAATGATAATTTTAAAAAACAATTTTGGTGATTAGATACAATGGAAAATATTTACAAGTAATTTTTAATTTATTTAAATTTTAATTTTTTGGATAGTCTCTTCCTTATATCAGATTAATTATAACTATATTTTTTATTTTTTATTTTTTAGAAAAATATGAAACTAGGAAGTAGACAATAGTCTTTATTATAAGATCATGATTGGATAAATTATCATAATAATCCAAATGGTGTTTCTTTAAATCATGTATATATTGAGGGTATTGAATCTTTTTTATAATTTTCAACATCTAAACCAGAATTTTTTCTAGAATGGACAATTAAGTGTCAATATTAGAAATTTGATCTAAGGATATTTGAAAATTTTGATAATGTTGGAGGTCGTCTATTTAATTTTTTTTCAAAAAGATTATTATTTTTTGGTATCAACATGGTGGACACAATTTGAGAGAAGGTACTAAGAATTTGATTCTAGATCCATCACGGTTTCAAACATTAGTAAATGAGGTTGTTGGTCAGTCCTTTTAATAAAAAGATAATCTAAATGATATTGATTTAACTAATTAATTATAACTATATTGATTTCATGAATTGATGAAGTCTTATAAGGATTCCTTATACCCTAGTTGCAAGATAATAAAATTTAAAGAGGTTATAAAATTTATGGCTATTAAATTAGATAATGGAATGTAAAATTGCTATTTTGATCATATATTCTCTTGGGTTAAATCACTGTTACCTAATGGAAATGTGTTTCCAACCAATTTCTATGAGTTCAGGAGGCCGGTTCATAATTTGGGTCCTATTTATTAGAATATTTATGCATGTTCAAATGTATTCATCTTATTTTATAGTGAAAGTGAGTCATTAGTTTGTTGTATTACATGTGGAAAATTGAGGTGCAAAGAGGATCAACAAGGTAATTCTAGATTGTTTCACATTAAATAGTTTTGGTATTTCCACTTACAGTTAGATTATAGTGTTTATTTATCTCTTAGAACATGGAATCATTTATGACATGACATAAATACAATATTTCAATTGGTAAAAACATAAATCATCCTTTTGATGGTGATTCATGGAAACATTTTGACCATGTAAATCCTTCAATTACATTAGAATCTCATAATGTGTTATTGGGTATTTCTATTGATGGTTTGTTTCCATTTGGTTCTTATGGTAGTTAATATTCTTATTGGCTCATCTTTCTAACTCTGTAAAACTTACCAACTTTGATCCTAGTTAATGAACGACATATCATTTTAAAAATACTAATTCTAGGACATCCAAAAAATAATATAGATGTTTATTTGAAACCATTGGTTGATGAGTTAAATTTATTGTGGAGTAATGGTGTCAGTATATATGATGTTGTTGCAAAACAAAATTTCATCATGAAAAATTAATTAATGTGGACAATTAATGAATTACCATCATTTGACATATTATCTACCTAGAGTGCACATGGTCTAAACTCATGTCCATATTTTATATGTTATTGGAAAGCGTTTAGGCTCATCAATGGGATAAAACCTTTTTTTTACTATAAATTCCAATTTCTTCCTATTATCATCCTTTCTAAAGGAACAAAAATCATTTCATAAAAGGTATAATTGAAAGATATGTACCTCTAACAATGATCTCAGGTATTGATTGAAAATTTATTTTCACTTCATTACCTCCCATTATCTTTTAACCAAATATAAACCAACAAAAAATAGATGGATTAGGGAAAGGTCACAATTGTATAAAACATAGTATTTTTTGGTATATACCATATTGGTATAATTTACTGGTTCATCACATGTCATATATCATTCACATTGAGAAGAATTTTTTTTATAATATATTTTATATAGTTTTGGAGACACCTGGTAAAACCAAAGATAATTTAAAGTCATGATTAGATATTGCCCAAATTTATAAGCAACCAGAACTTGAGTTTTTTGAAAATGACACATCACAAAATTTAATGAAGGGAAAACACCTTATAAACTTTCTAAATAAAAACATATATTATTTTTTCAATGGATTATGTATTTGAGGGTGTTGGATGGTTATGCTTCGAATTTGACTAGATTTTTTAGAAATAATCATATAACCAAATAAAAAATAATTATTCTCATGTTATAATGGAAAGAGTTATACCAATTTGATTTTTAGATTTATTGAATTCTTTTATTTTGGATTATCTAAAAGAAATATCATATTTTTCTAAGACATTTGTGTGGAAAAAATAGACTATAATGCACTTTGTCGACTATAAGAAGATGTTGTCTTAATTTTATGTAAAATAGAAAAAAAATATTCCTTGTTTCTATGATTCAATTGAACATTTGATATTCCATATTTCATATGAAGAAAAATGTGGAGGTATGGTAGAGTTCTGGTGGATGTACCTATACGAGAGATGCATGTAAAAATTAAAGAAAATTTATGCAATAAACCATCAATTGAATGGTCAATTGCAAAAAATTATTTTCCTGAGGAAATTTATTTTATCACCCCCATTATTTCCAACATAATTATCCTTAAAAAATAATTTAATGGACCGTAATTATTGAAATTTTTGTGACGTGATGAACATTAAATTATTATTTTTTGAAGAATCAGAGGAAGAGATCCATGAAGAAATTTGGAGTTGGAGTTTTTTATCATTCTTGCTACATCCATCGACCAGATTACATCTCTTATTAGGTTTGTTTTTATTAATTTTGGAAGTTGATCATCCAGTTAGTATGGAGTTTTATATTTATAAGAGGATATACATTGATCCTTTCTCTAAAGTTATTAATGATGGTTGATATCATAAAATTCTGGTTAGTATTTTTTAAAGTTTTAAAATTAACTGAATATAACATTTTAACTATTTTAATTTTCAAATTTCATTTGAAGGAGTCATATGAGGTTTTTTCTTATCACGTGCATGATGACAGTCAGGATGAGACTGAGGGTCAGTCCATTAGTGCATCGGGATTTGATGATACAACATGGGTGCAGGTGACTCAGTACACTTTGGAGAAAGGTTGAGTTATTGGTATCAGTTATTGATTGATGTCTCACTGATATTATGGTACTATTGCATAATTTACTTCCAACTCAAGGGGAGATCATGGTTATTCTTCATCATCATCCATAGAGTATGAGGACAATTTGGGAGACTAGGATGAGTTTATAGAGTCCCTATGTAGGGAGAAGGAAGAGCTTCCTTGACAGAAGTAGCAATAGTAGTAGGAGCGGCATCGATCACGTCGTAAATGTGGATTTATATTTAACTGATAAAATATTTTTGTGATGGAGGAGTCACCCGTCACAGAAAAAAATTTATGGACCGTTGAAAAAAATATCTTTTATGATGTTGTTTTTCAATTATAGGTCATTTACGACTGGTTCTCATTACAAATGAGTATTTTCAATGGGATCCCATCACAAATGAATCATTATAAATAATTCATATTCCAGTAGTTATATCATAATAGCTTTAAATAGGGATTTAATGAAATTAATTAAAACTCCATAAGATTCTCCTAAAATTTAATTGATCTTCTAAAAATTCATGAGATAACTTGGGGATGTATACAAGAAAGGGGTAAGCTATAAATATTAGTAAGGTAATAATAAAAAATGGCCTAAAGTAAAATAATACATGTGAGTTAATAGGCATAACATAATGACATGGAGGGTTAGAATAATATTCATGATCATCAAATCATAAAAAAAAAGATGATAACATCAAGGAATTATAAGAATATGGAAACAACATAAAACCTAAAATCATAAAAAAAATGTCATTACTAACCACTAAGGCATTATAATATAGTGTTATTAGGCTAACCACTCATGAACTATACATTGTATATCATGAGATAAAAACATTATCCAATTATTTGGATGGATAATTATTTGTGTCCCACCCATCACCTTCATATCATTTACATGAACTTGTGTGCCACATAGATCATACAACATATAAATTTCATTCATAACTTTATATCCCATGATTAAGTATTGTGGGATAAATATATAGAAGTCCTGAATCAATGAAGGATAGGTATATCTTAGTGAATACATATGAGTGGATATAGGGATGGGTATTCACAACACAAATGTTTTTCATTGAAAATCATAAGATAATTTTAGCGACATAACGATTGTACATAAAAATTCATGGAAGAATTTAATGAGAGTGGAATGTGGTCCCTCATTACATGGGAATCATAAGGATTTTAAATATATGTGTAAAAACATATTACAACATGATCAATTGAAAATAAAAAATTATTAGTATAATGAAAGAACCTAAATAAAAAGGAAGAGGAGAGAATATCTTTCTTTGATAGGGTGCTTCTAAAAGCATGGGAGGACCTTATTAAGACCATGTTAAAAATCATTATAGGGATTTAAAGAGGGATAGTGAGAGTAAATTCATGATCAATAGGTTTTTATTTAATATTAATGGTAGTTTGGGTGGGAATTTATAGAAAAAAATAGAGGAATTCGTTATTAATTTCTAAACTTATATTTTGGACTCTAAGTGATAAAATAATTAAAACCACAAACTATCCCAGGGTTTTTCCTCATGGTTTCTTCCAGAGTGGAGCATTATTTAATATTTTATTAATATATGAAGATAAATCCACAAAATAATTCCATTTATGATGTGTAAGTAAGACATGTTCCTAAAGATTAGATTTTAAAACATTAAAATCTAATTTAGGTTTTGGAGGATTCGTTAATGGTTTGTAAAATTAATTACATAAATTTAAAAACATGTTATTTTAAATTGAAATTTTCTTTTTGGTTGTGTATACATTTTATAGTATTATTAAAACACTTTTTGGATATTATGATGTCATAATACATAATGTATATTTACACTGTATTTAATTTTTACCTAGAAATTTGACTATCTCATAAAATTTTAAAAAATTCACCAATGGATAATTTTTATGTGATGATTTAAGAAATAATATTTATTTTATCAAAAAATATATATAAATATGGGAACTTATACTTTTAAATAAAAAAATTATTTACTGTAAAAATACGAGTTTTTAAGAAATAGACACAATCTGACACTTATAAATATTAAATTGGTCTTCATTAAATTATATTATCATATATATATATATATATAAATAATTATTATTTAATAATAATATTTCATTAAAATACCATTTATTTCCAAAATTATTGAATTTATCAAAAAGAGTTTTTTAATTTAAACCATATATTTCTCAAAAATACAATTTATTTTCATCGTATCAAAATATAATTTCTATCAAACTCACTATATAATAATATATATGTATATTAAGTAATAATGAAAAGGAATAAATATAATCATTATTTTACTAAAAATTAAATATAAAAATTTATACTTCTATGGTATATATATATAACCCCTTATTACATCAGCGTACTTCATAAGGGTAAGGTGTATGATAGTGGTACTTTCTTGGAGATTTTGGAGAACATGGATTGGGTTTTGATCTCAATAAGCTTGAGATTTTCCCATAAATGGTTTTTCATAAATTTCAATTACTGAATCTTTTTTTGGGATTAGTCAAGTGAAAATCCAAGTAATGTCATCGCCCTCAAATGCTCTAATAAATGGGCTTCATAAAGTATGATCCTACAAGTCGAGTTCATACCTTCTTCTATATGTGTCAACTAAACTTTATCATAACCCTTAACATATATTAATATTAATGGCCCCTGTACAATGACTATATTATCAATGATTATGATGCTTAATGGTCTTTTATGTTAAACAGATAAAATTTATTCCTTATTTTATAACGAACAAAAATAATAAAAAAATTAAATATAGTGCATGTGTATTCTATAAATACATTACTTAATAAGGCATTTTTCACTCTCAATGGAATTTTATATATTACTTTTGGGTCATTAAATTATTTCCCATTTATAAATATCACCCTCAAAATTTCATTTCATACATTAAAATAGTTGGCAGTAATTTTTTTCATCACCTCTTATGGTTCCCATATTTCCTCCTCAAACTCAAGGTTCTACCATAGTACTTTGTTTTGGTAAGTTGTATTGTTTTGAAGAAAATTTTCTCTATGATCTAAGATATTAATTAGATTATCCTTATAAGAAATATCATTCTCTTGGGGTTCCACCTATATATTAAGTACATGTTAAGGGTATGGTTTGTAATTCCATAAGAGGGATACATGGAATATATCATATACTTGACAAAATTTAGGTGGGAGTGATAATAGATTAGTTAAAACTATAATTAGGTCAAGGATCTCAAAGGGTCCATTGTATATAAGACTATGATTTTTTTTCTTCCTATCATAGTGAGATAAAATGAACACCTTATCTCTAACCTCAAAATCCAAATCTCATTGAATATTCTCTATACAAATTTTCTATCGACTTTGTGTAGATTTCATATGACCCTAAATGGTTTGAACCTTATCCATAATCTCTTAGATAATATCATCTCCCACAAACTTATGTTCTATAACTTCATCCCAACATATTGGATTCTGACACCACTTCTCATTTAGAGACACATAATGGTCCATTTTAATTTTAGAGTTGAAATTTTTATATGAGAACTCCACTGAGGGAAGGTGAAAATCTAAAAAAACTTAAAGATAAATTGAAATAGATCTCAAAATATCCTCTAGAGTTTTAATTTTCATCTTATAATGATCATATTTAAGAGGGTTATAAGTGGTACTAAAACATAGCTCTGTATTCATTGTGTACTGAAGGATTATCAAGAACCTCGAGTTAAACCTCAGATCTCAATAAGATGAAAGGGATATTGGTGCTCCAAAAAATCTTACCACTTCTATTTTTTATATCATTGTAAATTTTTCAAGCGATAAATCTTCCTTCAAAGAAATTAAATTTGCTATCATTATAAATAAATCTAATAAAACTCCAATGGCATTATTTCCTTTAGATGTCTTGGGGATCCCTGCATTGAAATCAATGGTTATGTTTTCCCATTTTTATACTAGTATGGGTAATGGATTTATCATACTATTAGGTATCTATCACTCATCCTTGACTTTATTTCATACCATGCATTGAGATATAAATTTTTCAGTATCTATCTCCATATTATCCGATAAAAAATTTAGCTTCAAATATTAATACATCTTAGTTCTTCCTTAATGAATAAAGAAGTATGAGATATTCACATCATCAAAAAGATCCATATTTTGTTTTGGTTTTTATGGGACACATATCTAGATTCCAAACCTTATAAATTTCTATTTATAAAAGTTAAATGCCAAAGTATTCACTAACTTTATATGTTTCTCTACATCCTCTTTTTGGGTCTCCTTGATCCTATCAAGAATAAATAGTTGGGAGGTTATTTCATAAAATTATTATAAATTCCCTTTTATGATTCCCATGTCATTAATTTTTATTTATGTGTTGATTATAACCCTTTTAGTTCTCATCATGGATAGGTTTTCAAGATCCTTTCTACTCAAAGCATCTACCACATTGTCGGCCTTCCCCAAATGGAAGTTGATTGAATAATCATAATACTTGATCAGCTCTAACCACCTTAATTTGTGCATATTGAAATCGTTTTTTCGGAATATATACTTAATAATTTTATGATTTGTATATATCGCACACTTATACTTATAGTGATAATGTCACCAATTCTTCAATGTGAAGATTACTATATCCAATTCTATATCATGGGTTGGGTAGTTATACTCATGGATCTTTAATTAGTTAGAGGCATCAGCTATAACTTTTTCATCTTTTATGATTACACAACCTAATACTTTTTGAAACATATTGATTTAGATCACCAATAATTCCAAACAATTAAGTAATGTGGTCCTAGGTGTAGTGATTATCCTCTTTTTGTAATCTTTAAATCTCTCCTTGCATTCATCAGTCTAGAAAAATTTAACTCCTTTATAAGTTATTATGGTTAGTGGAATTTAAAATAATGATAAGTTTCTCACAGATCAATGATAGAACCCAGATAATCCAAGGAAACTTTACAAATCTATAATAGATTTTAGTTTGGTCCATCCTTTATTTTCCTTTATCTTTAAAGGATCCATAGATTCCCCATTTTTTGTGATAACATGATCCAATAATGTTACATTCCCCATAAAAAACATGAATTTATTATACTTTTGATAAAGTATTTCATTTCACAGGGTCTTCAGGACATAATTCAATTGCTCCTCATGTTTCTATTTTATTTTGGAGTAGATAATAATACCATATATAAATACTACCATTTTTTTGAGTTAATCCCTA
Organism: Viscum album; assembly: GCA_963277665.1. Lineage (NCBI taxonomy): Eukaryota > Viridiplantae > Streptophyta > Magnoliopsida > Santalales > Viscaceae > Viscum > Viscum album. The sequence continues at coordinate 1,403,784,967 of OY728127.1, read as the reverse complement.
AACACTCTATTCATTAAGCCCCTGAAGGTAACTAGAGAATTTTTGAGTCCAAATTGCATCTCTATGAACTCATAGTACCCATACCATGTATGAAAAAAATACTTGGTGATATCCTACTTCTTCTCCATTACTTGATAATATCCTGACTGTAAATCCACCTTAGATAAATACTTGTATCCACATATCTAGTCAAACAATTTATCAATATATGGTAGAGGATACTTGTTATTTACCATGATCTTGTTAAGAATATAAAAATAAATGAATAGGCATATTGACCCATTATTATTCTTGAAGAAAAGGAATATAACACCTCATGGTGTATCTCTTGGGTATATAAAACATTTATATGGATTCTCATATAGTTTCTTCTTCAGTTATTCATGTTCAATAGTGGGTATATAGATTTTTGAATATTGGAAAAGCTCTAGGTATAAGTTTTATTGAGAAATAAACTTCTTAGTTATAAAGAATACCAAGAAATTATTTATGGAACACATTAAAAAAATCTCTTACAATGGGAATTTCATCAAGGATGATCTTTTACTTAGTCTAAGTCATTTAAGAAAGATATTTTTTCTTAAAAGGTAATAATATCAAGGCTTGAGATGATGATTTAAAAGGATATTCATTCTATTCCTTAAATTTTTATAGAATCATAGGGTGATTTGTGACACATATAGTGATTTCCTTCGCTCATAAATTTATTTTAGATATATACAAGTAAATCCAATATATTCCTAGAATTAATTGATTTATGTTAATGGGAGTATAAAATAGTTTTTAGGTAAATCCACCTAAAAATATTGATAGGGGAGAATTTATATGCTTGGGATGAAATAATTGATTCATTTTATATTTTCACCACTGAATGGATTTCTATGTTTTGAGGTGGTGTTTCAATAGTTATACTAAACATGTTTTATATGAAATAATTCATAGAACCATAATCAAATAATAAATTCACTATCTTTGATTGAATTACAAGCTTGTTTTTCATCACTTCATTATCAAGATCCACCTCAGTGATTGTGATAAAATATGATCACCTTTTCTCTCTCATCCTTAGAGGTTATTATCATCGATTATCATTGACCACCCATGTCTTGGTGCATTGGTTATTATAGTGTATTTATTACTTGGAGTTAAAAATATTGAACAGTATGTTGAGGGTTTCCTAGAGCATTTCTTTCATTGATCACATTAATGGTTTTCTCCCATATGCATTCACTATCTTGCTCCCCCTCATTCCCACATCTAAATAATTCCCCCCCTACTTCAAGAAATATTTTGAATAATTCTTCCCACACTTTTGGTAATTGAGATGTTGGAATTTATTACCACTGCGATATTTCTCCATCACACCGCAAGAATAAAAATCCATTGTCCACTTCCTATCTCCAAGACCTTGAGATTAATCAATATCTATTTTGACTTTGATGAAACATAAAATAATTTCTTCACAACTATCAAAGTCTCGAATCACAATGGAGTTTCATATATTCATATTTTTACCACTAAATAAGTGTCCAACTTTACTTTTTGGGTCATTGAAAAAGTGAGAGGTATATTGAAAAAGTATTTTGAAGTTTTCATCATCTGTCCCAATAGATTAATCTTCCTTTTACTTGAGTATAAGGAACTACCTATCCATTTTTATTTAGAGAGTGTGAGGAAAATATTTATTGGAAAATACATTCTAGAATTATTTCTACTCCATCACTTCGATCTCCTCCCCGGGCTTTGTATTCTTAATCAATGTTTTGTATTGATCAAATTATCCCTCTATTTGGTATATATCCGGCATGGAATTATCTTTCTTAGAGAACTCAAGGAAAAAGAAGATAGTTTCAATGGATTTGATAAATTGTTTCTTTATTAATGGATCATAATATTTACAAAAAGTTTAAGGCTTTCTTCATATAATGGTCTCAATTGAAATATTTTATTTCAAAGATGGATATCATTTTTCCTCCTGATTCATGTTTCTAACCAAAACATGAGTTACATGATTAAGTATTTTCATGAAGTTCTAGAATATTTCTCTTATTGGGTTTTACAAATAATTTAGGAAGTCATCTCATTTCCCATCACACTAGTTATTGATTCAGTTCCCCCAATTTCCATCTATTGACTAAAATATAGGAAAATTAGGGAAGATAATTTTCAAAATATTGACCAATTAAAATGGAAACCATGAATATTGAAGGGATAACTCATAAATGAGATATATTCCCTAACATATGAATTTCTAGGTTTCAATAAAAGTTATCTATGGTCAATTTCCTAACATAAAATATCATAGGGATTTTTTTCTCTTCATAATGGTTTATAAAGAGCTTGTGAATTTACCAAAGCATATTCCCCAGGAGTGTTAAATTAGTTGTGAAGACATACCTCCTTTTCGTGCACCATGTAACAATTGAGTTAATACCAAACATTCCATTTTCAATGTAATTACCCCTAGGTATAACTGTGTTAAAGCCACATACAATTATACTATCCATACAAGGATTTTGTTTCTTAGAAACCCCTTTCTGTATAATTTACCAAAATTTAGGGAAGTTTTCATATGTTTATTCTTATCCCTAAGGATTTTTCTAAGTTATTATAATCAAAGTCCACAAATATATCTAAATATGGCTATGATATCAATTATGACAACCCATGTCTTTTATAAATGTTAATTAATGATTTATTTCATAAGGATATATATAATAAAATCTGAAAATATCAATAGGCCTAGTTTATTTGGCTAATTAGATACATATCAACACATATTGAAACAGTGATTCAATGAAATTAATTAAAACATTATAATGTTCCCTTAAAACTCCACTAATCTACTAAAATTACATAGGATAACCTGGAAAAATACATAAGAAAGGGGTGAGATATAAAATACAGTAAGGTAATATTCAATGTATGGAATAAATTAAAGTAGTTTATTTTAGTAAATATTCAAAAAAAATATTACATAATATGGTGATAATCATAATTATTATCATCAAATCATTAAATAAAGATGATAATATCAAGTAATTATAATAATTTAGAAACAACCTAAAACATGACATTATGAAAATTAGTCCAAGATAACCACCAAGACATATTAAAATATTGTTCTTAGGATAACTTATTTTGCACCATACATTGTATTTGATGAGTTAAAAATATTACTCAATTCATTGGAGGTCCATATAATTTCAGGTGAACCCATCATATTTATATCATGTACATGCATTTTTGTTCCACATAGATCATACAAAATAATGACTTATTTCATTACTATTAATACCGTAATGATTGAGTATGGATTATAGAAATGGAATTCCTAAATCAATGAACAATAGTTAAATCTAAGTGAATACCCTTGTGTGGAAATGGGGATGGGTATAAGAAACAAAAAAAATTGGCATAGAAAATCATAGGATAATTTTGGTGACATAATATGTATACATAAAGGTCCATGAAAGGGTTTAATGAGAGTAAAAGGTGGTATCTAATTAATTTTTAATCATAAGTATATAAAATGGATTTTAAATAAAACATTTATAAATAAAAAATTCGAATCAAAAGTCTTAGTACAAATATAGTACTTAAATAAAAAGGAAGGTAATATAATCCCTTACCATGAGAGGGTTTATATAAAATATTGGGTAGAGATTTTTAAAATATTTATAATACCTTGGGAGGTATTTATAGAGGGTGAGTGATAAGAAATTAATTCTAAATGTGTTTTGAGTGAATAGGAATGGAAGGATGGGTGGGTATTTATAGAAAAAGAGAGGGGAATTATTTATTAATTTCTAAACCTAGGTTTTGGACTTTAAGTGATAACACAAACCTTACCACGGTTATTGACCATGGTTTCTTCCAAAGGGGATTCATTATTAATATTTTATTAGACCATGAACTAAAATCCTTAATATAATATAATTGATGATGTGGATGTGAGTCATGTTCATAAAGAATTGATTTAAAAACCTTAATATGTAATATAGGTTTTTAAGTATTATTTAATGGGTTTTAAAATTAATAAAATAACATTAAAAACAAATTATTTTAATGGGACAATCTATTTTTGGTCATGGATACACTTTATAGTATTTATTACATCACTTTGTGCTATTATTATGTCATAATGAAAATTGTATTTTTTTTATTATATTTAATGTTTACCCAAAAAATTGAGTCTCTATAAATTATGAAAAAATCATTATTGGATAATTTCAATGTGATGATTTCATAAATAATATTTATTTTACCAAAAAAAATTCTAAATATGAGAATTTAATCTTTTAAATAAAAAACCATATTTATTAGAAAATACTAGTTTCAATGAAAATAGACACTTAAGCCTTATAAAAATTAAATTAGACTTTATTAAATAATATTATAATATATATATATTTAAATAAATATTATTTTAATCAAACTCATTATATAATTGTAAATATATATTAAGTAATAATGAAAAGATATAAATATAATAATTTTTTTATTAATAAAATATAAAAATTCATACTACTAGGGTCTAGATAGATAGATTCTGTTTACACCAGCATACACCCTAATGGAATGGTTTATGATAGTTTTACATTATTTTGGTGGTATGGAGAACATTGATTTCATCATAGTCTCCATAATATTGAACCTATCTTGTAAATGTTTTTACTAGAGTTTCAGTTGTTAAATCTCATCATGGTCTTGGTCAAGGGAAAATCCAAATGATGTGATCTTCAATGGGAACTTCAATAAATGGGATTTATAGGGTATGATACTACTAGTTTATGCATTAAATTATTCCATATTTTTCAATTATACTTTATCATAAAACATAATATATAATGATCTTAATTTTCATTGTAGAATAGATATATTATCAATGGTTATGATTCATAAAATCCTTTTAATTCTAACAAAACAAATATGGCTATATTTTATAACAGTCTAAAATAACAAAACAAAGTATAGTACATGTGTTTCCTATAATTAAATTACTTAAAATTAAATTTATTCATTCATAATGGAATTTCAATTATAAAAGTTTTTCTCATTACATTGAAATGTGTTTTTAACATATTGATCATTTTTCCCTATATGTTGACCCATTTTACCCTTTTTTATTTCACCATGAGAACTAGTTTTAACCTAAGTAATTTATCCTTTGTCACTAAAAAATGGTCCTTATAACATAAATGATTTATATGTTTGTATAATAATATTTAATTCCAATTCCTAGCTCAAATGAATTCCTCCTCTTCAAAGAATTAATGTGTTTCATGAAAAATACTTGATATAGATTTACAAATAATTATAAATATTTTATAATTAATTTTACCACCTCCCATGATTGATCTATATAGAATTTAGAGGTCAAGTTATTCATTTCTTTGATGCACAGTGGTCATAAAATTTGGTTTGGAGGAGGGTGATGTGTTGGGATTTATATTTGGGCCTTGGAATGTTGGCATGTGTAGAATGGGTAGAAAAGTTTTCTTACCATCATCAAATGACACCATCACTAATAAAAGAATAGGTATAAATCATAATACTTCCCTTCATGTAAAATTTAAATCTAACATCAGCTTCACAAATATGGTTTCCTTTTTATGGTTTCCTCGACATCATCATTTTCAAACCATATACATGAACAAGGTTTCCTCAGATCTTCATGTAAGGCTCAATTTCATTAATTTTTCTTGGAAAATCCTTATCCATCACACCATGTTTTATATTTTTTTACTCCATCCTCATATTTAAGAATGCTCGACACACATCCCATTTGACTCGGTGGCTTCGATCGATTGGTCTGGATGTCCAAACTACTGTATTTTTTCACAAATATTACCAATCATATTCTATGTGGTGGTCTCCATAATAGAAAATAGTGAGTGTGGATTTACAGAGGTCCTTTCCATCTTTGGATAACTACATAGGAGAGATTTCTATCTATCTACAAATACAAATGTACAGCATCAGTCATGATTTGATCGAATCATCCAACACAGCAACAGACTCAATAATTCCTCTAGAATCTTCAATTTAATTTTTTTGAAGTCCAATAATGTTTACTATTTGAATTTTTCATCTTTAATATATCTCGAGAATACCCCACACCTATTCCTTGTGTATATTTACCATTGAAATCTACAAGTTTGAGGGATCTCATTTAGTCCTCAAATTTAGTTCATCATTGGCCTTAACCATATTCCCCAAACAAGTGAAGGTAGGGATCTATGGATATTGATTTATTCATAAAAATTGAGTACTATCCATTATCTTTTGAAATAGGTGGTGGTTTGGGGTGGTGGTTTTCTTCTTCATAGGAGACACATGCTATTCGTCAAGATCTCAAACTCCATTCAAATCGTTTCTCACATCATTTCTTATAGGATCTCTTCACCAATAAACAAGATTAGTGCATCTTTAATTATCTAATTTTTAATGTGGTTCATTTTATATAGTCCATAATTTAATTTTTAGAGGATATTGGATTTATGGATGTATCATTTTGGTATTTTTTAGCGGTGCATGCTTTGATCTCTAGTCATTATTACTACTTGACAGGCATTAGCAGCACAACTTCTTCAATGTGGTGGTGCTTCTTGATCCTCAGTAGTATGCTAGCTTGGTCAACCTATTCTAGTTCTAGAGTGACTCACATATCTATTTTGGTAGGGAAACATTGGTTTAAATATTAATTTCAACAGTGGCAAGGTTTTTAGTCATCTTATATATGGTTATCGGTTCAAAAGTGGGGTTCGAGGGAGGAGATTATTCTTCTCTGATTTCTATAGATAGGATCATGAAATCCGGTTGGCTTCGGATTCTACTTAGTGATCAGTAACATATGTGACTTGGTTTCCTCCCTCATGTTAGAATATGAGGGTGAAACACATTAACCTACCATGAAGTGGAAGTAAGAAGTGAAATTCTTTGGATGCAATAATTGACTCATTTTTCGTTATCACTACTAAATAGACTTCCATGTTTTGAGTTAAAGTTTGAATAGTTCTACTAAACATGTGTGATATTAAGTAAAGTGTATAACTATAATCAAACAATACATTCACTATCCTTAAATGAATAACAAGTTTGTATGTCACCACTTAATTGTATAAATTCACCTCAGTGGTTGTGATGGAATATGCTCACCCTTTCTCTCTCATCCTTAAAAGTTGTTTTCATTGATTATCACCAAAAAACCATGTCTTAGTTTAGTGTTTATCATATTTTCCTTATTCATTGATGTTAAAACATTGAAAATATGTTGATAGTTTACTAGAGCATTCCTTTATTTGATCACATTGGTGGGTTTCTACCATTAGTAGTCTCTATCTAGGTGCCCCTCTTTTCTTCCCCTAAAACATTTCCTTCCCCCATTTATGAAATATTTAGAATGCTTCTTACCACACCTTTGGAAAGTGGGATTTTGGAATTTCTTACCCCTACAAGATTTCTCCATCATGCCACTAGAATTAAAATTCATTCTCTGCTTCCTATATCCAAACCCTTGAGAATCATCGATATCTATTTTGAATTTGAGGGTAAAAAAAACAATTTATTGATAGTTGTAAAAGTCTTGAATCATCAAAGAATTTCATATATTCATATTTATAAAAATAAATATGTGGTCAACTTTGGGGTAAATGAAAAATTTAGAGGCATATCACATAATTATTTTAAATTTTTTCTCATACACCCCAATGGATTTTTTTAGTGTTTGAATTTGAAAATGTTCAAGAGATAATGAAAATGGATACAAGATATTCAGGACATGATATTCATTATCAAAAATCCAAAGTGTCCAAAATGGAATGAAAATTAAAGTTACAAGAAATAAAAGGGATAAAGATATATCATTTTCCACCAAACTCTCTTAGTAAAAACATACCAACATCACCCACAATAAAAACAACAAATAATACCTCCAATATTATCCACAACAGACATACCCAACAAGATCCTGTCTTAAGATTGAATCTATTATTCATACCCATCCTCTTCCACATCTTCATACCAATATTCAACTGTAGTGGAATCCCGATACTACTATTAATCTAACATAAGATCATTCATCTTTCTCTCCACCTCTGTAAACTCCATCTCATCCATCCCCTCCCCTGTGCACAAATGTAAGAATTACTTCCTATAAAACATTGTTGTGAACTGCTCGCTCACCAACCTGAAAATATTCTAAATCAATGTGGAGTTTCCAATGAATGTTGAAACCATTAAAAGAACCCTCAGTGGTATGTCACACAAACATTACTTTACATTATTTAAAATCCACTTCACAAAGTATGAAGAGTTCTTATTCTTCACATTAATCATCTACGCATCCACTTCCTTGATGCTAATTTTTCCATTTAAATACCCCTAGGTCTCTATATTCTTAATAAATGTCCATAATTAATTAGATTCTCCTTCCATTCAATAAATATCAAGCATGTACTTCTATTTCATAGAAAACTGAAGGACAAAGAAGATATCTTCAATGGATTTGATCCATTGTTTCTCTATTAAGAGATCAAAAGATTCATTAAAAGTTAGTGTCATTTATCATATAAATGTCCCAATTGGTACTTTTTGTTTCTTATGGGGATATTAGTTTTCCCCTTGATTATTGTTTCTATTAAAAACATGAGTTACTTGAGTAATAATTGTCATGAAATTATCAACTCTTTCTCTCATTGGGTTGGACATCTCATTTCGTATTTTGTCACATTTCCCATCACACTAGTTATTGACTCAGATTCTCTAATTTACATCTATTGACTAAAATAAAGGAAAATTAAGGATTAGAATTTTCAAAATATTGAAAACATAAAAGGTAACCCATTAATATTTAAGGTATAACTGAAAAATGACATATATTCCCTAATGTATTAATTTCTAGGTTTCAATTAAATTTATCCATGGTCAATTTCCTAACATAAAATTTCTTTGAAATTATTTTTCTCTATATAATGGTTTATAAATAGCAAGTCAATTTACCAATGCATATCCCATAGGAGTTTCAAACCAGGTGTATAGTAAGTCCTTGTTATCCACCAGGTGAAGATCGAGTTAATACGTAATGCACCCTTTTTAAGGTTATTACTCCTAGGTATAATTGTTCCAAATCCAAATCTACTTATAGTATCCATAAAATAATTTTGTTTCTTAGAAACCCCTCATAATATAATTTTCCAAAAATTTAGGGATTTTTTCCAATGTTTATTATTATTCCTAAGGCTTTCATTGAGGTTTTATAAGCCGAGTCCCAAAATATAATTATACCTAGAACTAATACCAACTATGAAAACATATATCTTTTATAAATGTAAATTAATTATTAATTACATAAAGATATACATAATAAAATATGAAAAGATCAAGAGGCCTAGTGTACTTGTATAATTAGATACATATAATTAAAACATGGAATGAGGATTAAATAACATTAATTAAAACTTTACAACATGTCCTTAGAGCTCCATTGATCATCTAAAATTGCCTGAGATAACCTCGGGATGTACAAAAGAAAGGGGTGAGCCATAAATTCTAGTAAGTTAATATTAAATGTATGGAATAAATTAAAGTATTAAATGTGAGACAATAGGCATAACATGATGACATAATAGGGTGAGAATCCTAATCATGGTCATCGAATCACAAAAAAGAGACGATAATAACAAGGAATTATAAGTATTTAGAAACAAACTAAAACATGACATCATAAGAATAAGTCTGGGATAACCACCAAGACATCTTAAAATAATGTTATTAGGATAAACAAATATAAACTATAATGGTATCTCATGAGTTAAAAACATTAACCAATGCATTAGAGGGTTATATAATTCCAGTCCCACCCATCATATTCATATCATGTACATGAATTTATATTCCACATAAATCATATAACAAAATAACATATTTCATCACATTTAATCACATGATTAAGGACTATGGATTACAAAAATATAATTCCCAAATCAATGAAGGAAAGGCACATATAGGCTAATACGCTTGAGTGTAAATGGGGATGGGTATTCAAAACAAAAAATTTTAACTTGGAAAACCAAAGGATAATTCCAATAGCGTAATATGTGTACATAATGGTTCATGAAAGGGTATGATGAGGTTTAAAAGTGGTCTATAATTAGTTAGGAATCATAATTGAAGTAAATTAATGTGAAAAAACACATTAAAACATGAAAAATTAGAAATAAAAAAGGCTTAGTACAAATAAAGTACTTGAATAAAAATGAATAGGTGAGAATCCATTACCATGAGAGGGTGATTCTAAGAAATTGGTAGGAGCTTATATAAATATTTATAACACCTTTGGAGGGATTTATATAGGGTTAGGGAGATTAAATTAATGATAAATGGGTTTTGAGTGAATAGTAATGGGAGATGGGTGGGTATTTATATAAAAAAGTGGTGAATTATTTATTAATTTCTAAACCTATGTTTTAGACTCTAAATGATAAAATAATAAAAACCACAAACCTTACTATGGTTATTGTCATAACCTATCCCCTAGGGCTCATGTCATGACTACCCCAATCCCACTTTCCATAGGATAGGGGCCGGTGACTAGCACCAGAAATCCATACCCCAAAAAGGGAAGGCATTTCCTTTAAACCTATACACACACAAACATGGAATACTATAAAAAGAAAACAACAAAGTAAAGAAGGTAAATAAACCAACACAATTTACCTCCACTGAGAGTAAAAGGTGAAAACTGAAAGTAAAGGGGTTAGAATACAAGCCCAATTGAAAGGAAAGTAGAGAAAAATAATACATGTTCAGGAGGTCGTTCGGTAAGAATCCTACACGAAGTGTAGGTACATATCACTGTCAGATGTCACTACAGCACACTACATCTATTGATCCACCTCCGAGCACCATCTACCCCTGGCTCCCCAAAGTCCCAGTCAAAGTTGTCTATCGTCTGCACAAGACACTACAGTTGTGGGCAAAGCCCATGAAGGGGTGAGTATAAAAATACTCATTAGGGAAACCAAGACCAACTCAGGTTACACAGAAATACATAGTTGAAAACACCAAAAATAAAGATCTCAAAGTAAAGCACAAAGAAAAAGTCACAGCTCACACCAGGTATAAATTAAGTATATAATTAAAGATGGTTATTTGTGAAGTTAGATCATATTATTCTATTAAGAGGCTCTACTACTGATCCATGAGGGTTAGCACTACTACTGATCCAAAAAGGGTTATTCTGCTTCTGATCCACGAAGGTTCGCTTCTATGTTGATCCACAAAGGTTTTCTATTATGTTGATCCATGTAGGGTCGCAATTATGTTGATCCACGAAGGGTCGCTATTATGATGATCCACGAAGGGTCACTATTATTTTGATCCATAAAGTGTCACTAATATACTGATCCACAATGGGTTTCTCTGCAGTTGATCTACATCGGTTCATGCTACTGATGATCCACGAAGGGTCTCTCTAATATTGATCCATGAATGGGTTACTCTATTGTTGATCCATGAAGGGTCGCTCTGCATTCTTCATCTCACTCCTAGCCACTAGATTCCTACACTTAGCACGATTGATTCCAGGAGGATATAATCCTCAAGCCATCATTCATACATCAACTACCACAAAGTCCCGCATAGAGTAACCTAAAGGATCGTCTCATCATAAGGGTCCCAACTCAACAGATGGCACGTCGAACCAACACCCGGTCTATAAGATATTGAAATATTTGTAAAAATGACCTGGTTGGATTAGATTCCAATCCAACTCGGCCATATGACAATATCTAACAAAACTAACGTATAGTGTCTCAGAAGGACCACCTCGTCGTAAGTGTCCTCGTGCCGTAGACGGCACATCAATCGGACATCGAGTCTGTCAGATATGAGAGTTTTAGTAAAGCGGTGGCCGGTTGGGTTCGGGTCTAGTCCAACCTGGTTGGACTGACCCGACCTGAGTCTGGGCTAGGCCCGACCTATACCATTGGTCCATGGGTTCGGCCCATCCCGATAGGGTGGGTCCGGCCCAGTAGGATGGGTCCGGCCCACTAGTGCAGGTTCGGCCCGTTGGGGTGGGTTCGGCCCACTGGTGTGAGTTCGAACCACCGTAGAGGGTCGGCTCCTCTATCTAGACATGGCACAGCTGCATCCAGCTTCAACACACATGGCTGATGAAACCGAACGCACCCTCTATGTAACCTGTAGATCAAGTCCACAAGTTGACCAGTCAACGCAGTGCCATCATGGCACTACAGTTCTCCAGCACCGCATCCGTGGTGGTCGCGGCCTTCACCACTTGGCACGCCACCGAGGTGCGTCGTTCCGTTAGCCGTTGACATGCCCAGCGGCCCTGCTGCCCCACCTCCACTGGCAGGAACCTTGGAGGACCACCGGACGTGCTCTAGTGGTCTGTTCTTCCTTCCTCTTACGCCTACAGCCTCCAAGGAACGTCCTATTCACTACGATGACCTCTGATGCGCCATGCTGCTATCTTGGAAAATCCATTTACAAAGAACACACAAGAACATGCAAGGAGAAATGAATCATGCCTTGTTCATGTCGTCCCACGACCTCTGCATTAGAGTTTTATAATCAAAGGGAGGATTGGGATTTCAACACATAAATCTACCCTACCATTCAAGTCCCTGAATTTAACAACCCTCCCACAAGAACACACGATCTACAGATCAACATGTTTGTGGGTTGATCCACATTCATTGTTTTAAAATGATGAATGGGGAATTTAAGCACAAATCAATCCCTACCTCATTTTATGTTCATTGTCGTAGTGTTTTTCCTCAAGGGTTCAATATTTTGACATTGTTCGTCACTTCTCGGCTTGGTTCATCGAGGTATGTCAAAGTCGATGACGTTCCATCGGTGTTCATTGTTCTTTTTTAGAGAGTAAACTCTCCATAGGTTCATTAGATAATCCCCAGAACTTAATTCCTAACTCTCCAATGTGTTGGCAAATTAAAAAGGGAACATGTCGTAGAGTTTCTATTACATTCCAACATTGCATCGTTACGCTGTTTCATTTATAAAACAATGCCGCTATTATACTACATATTAAAAATCCATTAAGGGGATTCATTTAATGTGCCTCATAATCGCCTCATCGTCACACCACAATGTCATCGTTCACCACTCAACAGTTGAGAAAATAAATAAAATAACTTTTTAAAGTTATTTTATTATTTTCTAAAAAGTCTGAAATATAACAACCCTTATTTTTATTACAAACTTAAACATGATTTATTACATAAACTCTTCACTAGATACAACATGGAATATTGAGAGGTCTAGTGTATTTTGTGATTAGTAACATTACATAACAACTTAAAACATAAAACACACAACATATTTATTGAGAACTTCCTTTACATAACCCAGACATTCCCTCATACTTGTTATTGCATGGAATAACCTGAGGACATACATGTGAAAAGGGTGAGCTATAAAGCCCAGTAAGGGAGTAAACAAGGCATAAAATGAAGAATAAAATAAATTTTAGGAAATGGTAATATCAATGTATTGTAAAATAATGTGAATATAAAGGCATGATATAGCATGATTATCATAACATGGAAATGTGGCAACAACACTTAACATGGAATTAGCATGAGCCAAGGCTCATTGCACAAGGAGAATGAGTAAACCCACATTGCACATGAATTATCATGAGTAAATACTCATTTCACTTTAATTATCATGAGTAAATACTCATTTCACTTGGCTTATCATAATACTATTCTTTACCCAATGCATTGGAGCACTATCAGGGCACACCCTTCTTAATTATTTCATTTCAAGTGTGCCACATGGATCATAAAACAAGGATTCATCATCATTTATTCCACGGTAAAGGAATGTGTAATTTATACATGAAACTATATAATAAATAATTAAATGTTCATAAAGTTTAATACCCTTGATAGAGAAATGGGCATGGTATTCACTACACAATGACTTTGGCTTGGAAAAATGCAATGCAATTTCGGCAGCATCATAGTGTGACATAAGTATTCATAAAAATGGTTGATGAGAGATAATGGAGTGTCTCATAATATGTGAATGAAATTGATATTAAGGGGGTCGTATAGATACATTTTCCAAAATGAGTAATGTAATTTTAGATTCATAATACAAAAGAATTGCTTGAATGTAAATGAGGAGAGAGAAATTCCTTATGGAATTTTGGCATGGTAATGAGTGTACATGGGAGGAGTTAATGATAGATAAATGGGTATATCATCATTAAAACATAAATATGGAAGTATGGGGAGGTGATAAATCATACCCCAACATTTATAATTGAAAATAAAAGGGCAAATCAATATTAAGAAACTTGGATAAAATGAGAAAGGAAGGAATCCCTTACTTGGAAGTGTAATCTCAAAGGCTTGGGAGGGGATTGAGAGAGGTTTCTTGGGATATTGAGGCGACTTGTGAGGATTATAGAGATATTAGGGTATAGTTTGGACAAACTCAAAAGTATTTTAATGAAGAAGAAGTGGGATCTTGGGTGGGTTTATATAAGAAATGAGAGGGAATTCTTTATTATTTAGGTTTGGGACACCACACATTAAACTAATCAAAACCAAAAACCAGCCCATGGTTTTTGCCCATGGTTTTTTCCAAAGGGGAGTGGAAAAAAATATTTTATAAGGCTAATGGCCTAACGTTTTAAAATAATAGGGTTGCTTATGTGCAGGTTAGTCACACTCTCAAGGAAATCAATTTAAAAAGGTAAAATGTTTTATAAGTCTTGAAGGGTCCACTAAAGCATTGTAAAATAAATCAAAGACAACTAAAATAAAATTATTTTAATTTTAAAACATATATTTATCGAAAATAATGTTTATATTATTTCATTACATCACTATTGGGTCATTATGATGTCATAAAACACATTATATATTTAAACGGTATTTAATTTTTACCCAAAAATTTGACTGTCTTAGAAAATTATGAAAAATTCACCATTTGATAATTTCGACGTCTTGATTCCAAAAAAAATATTAATTTTATCTAAATAATTTTATAAATATGTGAATTTTTACTTTTAAAATAAAAACTGACATTTTTCAAAAATTCAAGGGTTTTGACAAAAATAGCTTTTAAACCTTAATAAAAATCACAATCGTATTCATAATAATTATATGATAATTTATATTATATAAAAAATTAATTCAGTAATAATATTTAATTAAAATATTATTTAATTCAAAAATCCATTAATTCATCAAAATAAATTTCATAATTGAATATTAACTAAAAATACTATTTGTGCTTTAAAAACTATTTACAATGTAACAATAATAAAATAAATATATATTATTTATTATATACAAAAATAATTCACATAATCGTAGTGTTAAGTTCTTGTTACATAACCCCTTATAACATCCATATAAGACTGAAGGGTAAGGTGTGCGATGGTGACAGACTCTTGGGGTGGCTCAGATAACATTGCATGGGTGGTAATCTCTATCAACTTCCACTTCTCATATAGGCAGTTCCACTCGAGATTAACATGTTTAAGCTCGGGTTAGGCTTGGTAAAGAGGGAAGCCCAATGATTCCACCTCCTTTCCAAGCTATGAAAAATGGGCTTCATATGGGGAAATTCTACTATATGAGGCCATCACTTCCTTTTTTTAAGTAAATTAGATTTGTTAAAGCCCTATATTTATACTAATCATGTGATCACTATTAAATGGCTATATTATCAATGGTAAAAATTCTTTATGGTATTTTGAAACCCAAAAACATAAAACCAATAAAGTGAATATTTTATATAACCATTTTACATAATAAGACATTTAATTAGATCAAGAGTAATTTCTATTATTAAAATTTTGGGTCATTAAAATCTTCCCCCCTTATGAAATTTTTCCCTCAAAATTTCATTTTACATTCTAAGCCGCAAACAGGTGTGGGTACTTTTCCTTCATTGCCTCTTCCAGTTCCCATATTTCCTCTTCATACTTATGGTTTCGTTATAGTACCTTGACCAGATGGGTAGTCTTGTTACGTAGAACTTTATCTCTACAATCCAAGATCTTCACTGGCTGCTCCTCGTAAGAAATATCATCCTTTAACTATACTACCTCTAAAGAGAGTACATGTTAAGGGTCTGGTATGTACTTCCTTAAGAGAGATACATGAAAGACATCATGTACATTGTCCATGGTGGGTGGAATTACTAGTCGATAGGCCACAGCCATGACATAATAAAGAATCTCGAAGGGGCCAATGTACCTAGTAATTAACATCTCTTTCTTTCCAAACCTCATGACCTTCTTCCACGGAGATATGCATAAAAATACCATGTATCCAACTTTGAACTCAAGGTCTCACTGATGGTTATCTGCATAACTCTTATATCAACTTTGGGCTTCCTTGATATACTGCTGAACGGGTTTTCACATTATCCACAATTTCTTCGACAATTTCAAGTCCTAGCAGCTTACCCTCACTAACTTCATCTCAACACGCCAGTGTTCTACACCTTTTACCATAAAAGGATTCATATGGTGTCATTCATATGATCGAGTGTAAATAGTTATTGTAGGAGAATTAAACCAATGTAAGATGTCATCCCTATCTTCCTTTAAAGTCTATAGAATATGATCTTAACATATCTTCTAGTTTCTAAATAGTTTGGTTATATTGGACATCATTTTGAGGATTATAGGTCGTACTGAAGTTTAGTTCAGTTCTTAAAGAATGTTGGAGACATTTCCAGAACTTCGAGGTGAATCTCAAATCACAATCAAATACAATAGATTGTGGTACTCCATGCATCCTTACCACTTATTTGATGTAAATATGTGCAAGTTGATCCAATGAGAAGTCCTCTTGAATCATGATAAAGTGATATGTCTTTATAAGATGATCCACAAAGTCCCATATAGCATTATTTCTTCTAGATGTCCTTGGAAGTCCAATGACAAATTCCATGGAAATATTCTCCCACTTCCAAGTTGGTATGGGTAGTGGTTTCATCATCCCCTTAGACTTTCTCCTCTCAGCCTTCACTTTCTAACATACCAGGCACTTTGATGTATATTCAGTAATCTCCCTTTTCATATTGTCCCACCAAAATTTTTCTTGGAGATCCCAATACATTTTTTTCTCCCTGGGTGAATAGATAAGGTTGAGTTATGTGCATCATTCAGAAGCTCCTTCTTTATCTCTGGATTGGATGGTACATATAATCATGACCAAAATCTCAAAATTTCATCCTTATCAACCACGAACTCTAAGGATTTCCCATTTCTGATAGCTTCCACCCTTTTCAGAATTTCCACATCCTTTCTTTGATCATCCTTTATTTTCTCCATGAGGGATGGTTGAGCAATCATAGAGAAAGGATTGATGATTTTTCTCCCTTAATGATTCCCATTTCCATCCTCTATAAATCTAAGAAGATTGGATCCTTTTCAATTCTCATAATTGATAAAGATGTAGGATCCTTTCTACTTAGAGCATCTTCCACCTTGTTTGCCTTACCGAGATAGTAGTGGATTGAGTAGTCATAATTCTTAATGAGTTCCATCCATATTCATTGTCACATATTAAGATCTTTTTGTGTGAATATATATTTGAGGCTCTTGTGATTAGTATATATCTCACACATCTCCCCATAGAGATAATGCCTCCAGATTTTCAATGCAAAGATCACGGCCTCCAACTCCAGATCATGTGTGGGATAGCTTTGCTGATGGATTTTCATCTGCCTTGAGGCGTAGGTATCACTTTATCATTCTACATCAACACACAACCCAAGACATTCTTCAAATAATCAATAAATACCACAAAAGTTCTCCACTTGTGGGAAATGAGAGCACAAGTGCAGTGATAAGCCTCCTTTTTAACTCCTTGAAGCTCTCTTCACATTTGTCACTCCAAGAAAACTTTACTCCCTTTAGAGTTAGATTGCTAAGAGGGTTTCACAATCATGATAAATTTCTCACAAATCGGTAATAATGTCTAGTTAACCCCAAGAATCTATGGATATCTATTACCGATTTTGGCCTCATTCATCCCTCAATTGCAGTTGTCTTGGAGGGATCCACAGCTATCCCATTGCTTGTGATGATATGACATAATAATGAGACCTCCTTCAACCAGAACTCACACTTGTTATACTTCACAGAGAGCTTCTCATTTCTCAAGGTCTCTAGTACAGTGTTGAGATGCTCCTCATGCTCCTCCTTGGTTTTGGAGTATATAATAATATCGTCTATAAAGACTACCAAAAATTTGTCAAGGTAATCTCTAAAGACTTTATTCATCCAGTCTATGAAGATTCATGGAGAATTAGTGAGTCCTAAATATATTACTATGAATCTATAGTGCTCATACCTTGTACAAAAATAAGTCTTGGGGATATCCTCCTTCTTCACCCTTACTTTGTAATATCCCGACTGCAGATCCACCTTGGAGAAGTATTGTGCTCCACGTAGCTGATCGAATAAGTCATCAATTCGAGGTAGAGGATACTTTTTTTATCGTGATTTTGTTGGGATCATGATAATCAATGAAAATGTTCATTGACTCATCCTTCTTCTTGATGAAGAGGACCGGTGCACCCCATGGTGAAGCACTTGGGCATATAAACCCTTTATCCAGATTCTCCTGTAGTTGTTTATTCAGCTCCTCAATTTCCTCAACATCCATTCTATATGGAGTCTTGAATATTGGAAATTCCCCAGGTATAAGGCCAATTGAGAATTCAACATTTCTTTTGAGAAGAAGACCGGGCAATTCCTTGGGAAACACTTCAACAAATTCCCTCACAATAGGAATCTCTTCAAGGATGGTTGTATCCTTAGACTCAATCATCTAATCCAGATACACATGCTCATAGGGTTGTAATACCTATGCTGGAGATGATGGTGCTAATGAATATTCATCTTCCTCCTTTCACTTGTATAGAATCGGGGGTTGATTCTCAATATGGAGAGTGATTTCCCTCTCATGGAAATTTATGTTGGCACTATATAAGGAAAGTCAATCCATGTTAAGAATTGCATCAAATTCAACCAGAGAGTATGATTAGGTTATCTGGGAAGTTCAATCCACCGATTATGATAGGGGAGGAGTTATATTCATGGGATGCAATGATTTCCCCATTTTTCATACTCACCGACATCGTTACTTCCATGATTTGTGGTGGTGTTGGAATTGTTCTACTAAACTTTCGAGATAAAAAGAATGTGTAGAACCATAATCAAAAATTACATTCGCTATTATTGAATGAATAGCTGGCGTACTTGTCACCACTTTTTTGTTGGGGTTCACTTTGGCGGTAGTGATGGAAAAAGATCTCCCTTGTTGCCTTGGAGGTTGTTGGTTGCCTCTGAAAACCATTGACTTAGGTAACATATTTACAATTTGTCTTGGTTATTTGAAGTTAAAGCAATGAACAATGCATTGAGGTTTGAACATAGCATTCCTTTCCTGTGTTTCATCCGCAGGTTTTTCTTGTTTGCAATTAATTTCTAAGTTACCTTCTCTTCTAACCCTAAATCATTTCCTCATCCCTTTTAGGTAATTTTTGGGGTGCTTCTTTCCACACATTTGGCAAGTTGGGTGTTGGGTTTTCTTAGCACCGTTGGATTTATCCATCGGACTGCCATAATTGAATTTCAACTTAAATTTCTTATCCCCATGATACCCCTAGGATTCTATAATCTGCATTTCGACCTTGAGGGCACATCAAACAATTTCCCCATAGTTGTCAAAGTCAAAGATCGTCAGGGCATTCTGCAGGCTAGGTTTCAGCCCACCAAAGAAGCAGTCAACCATGCATTCGGGGGTAACGACAAAGCCGGAGGCGTATCATGCCATCCTTGTGAAGTTTTCCTCATACGCTCTGATGGATTTGTCGTCTTTTTTCTTGAGGTAAAGGAAGTCCCTTTTCATCTTAATCCGGAGGGTGTGAGGGAAATATTTATCAAAAAAAATTTCTGGAAATCCTTCCATTCCAACACCTCGATCTTCTCCTTAGGCTTCGTATTTTTTATCAATGTCCACCATTGATCAGCTTCACCCTCCATACGATTAGAATCTAGAAGAACCTTCTCTTGTTTAGAACATTGAAGGATGGAGAAGATCTTTGCAATGGATTTGATCCGTTGTTTAGTGATTGATGTATCAGACGATCCATTAAAAGTAGGAGGACTTTGTCTCATGAAGCTCTCGATAGAAACTTTTTCTTTATTAGGGGGTTTAATGTTCCTTTTGACCCATGTTTCTATTCAAATCTTGAGTTAAGTTCATGATTCTTTCTCCCATTGGATTGGGCATCTCATTAGAATAGTCATCACATTGGTATTTGCATCGGTTGTTAGCCAGAGTCCTCATATTACCATCCATTGGATGGAATAAAAGGAAATTTATGGGTAACACATAAAGGTTAATCCAAATACAAAAAACGGATGACTTATAAATTAATTTTATTTCCTTAACTTATGAATCTATAGGCTTCAATCTATTTTATCTATGATCTACTTCCCAATATTTATTCTTAGGGAAATTTGTTCCCTTAACAATAGTTCATACTAAGCCTGTGAATTTACCAAAGCATATCCCCTAGGAGTGGCATAACCAATAGTGCATCAAGGCCCATTTTCGTGTACCAGGATACCCCGGGTCAAGCCTGAAACTCCTTATCAGAGTTTTTACTCCTGGGTACATATGTACCAGAGCCGCTTCTACCTGCTCGTATCTAGATAGGGATGTATTTGATTGATAAACCACTTACTTGATACTCACCAAAATTTAGGGATGTTTTTATTATACTGTGTCTTGTCTCTTAGGCTTTCACTAGATTTTTCTAATCCAAATCCCAAAAATAACTAAACCTATCCTCTGAAACCAACTATAACAACCCTGCTTTTTATTAAACACTTAAACATGATTTATTACATAAAATATTCACTTAATACAACATGGATGATCTAGTGGTATAGTGTATTTGGGGATTAGGAACACTACATAACAAATTAAAACATAAAACTCACAACATATTTATTGAAAACTTCCTTTACATAACCACGACATTCCCTTGTACTTAGCATTGCATGGGATAACCTGAGGACATACATGTGAAAAGGGTGAGCTACAAAGCCCAGTAAGGGAGTAATCAAGGTATAACATGAAGAATACAATACATTTTAGGAAATAGAAATATAAATAGAGCATAAAATAACATGAACATAAAGGCATGATATAGCATGGTTATCATAACATAGAAATGTGGCAACAATACTTAACATGGAATTAGCATGAGCCAAGGCTCATTGTACATGGATCATGAGTAAACCCTAATTGCAATTTAATTAGAATGAGTAAATCCTCATTTCACTTGAATTATCATGATTAAATCCTCGTTTCACTTGACGTATCATGATACTATTCTTTACCCAATTTATAGGAGTGTTATCAGGGCGCACCCTTCTTAATTATTTCATTTCAGGCATAAGTGTGCCTCATAGTTCATAAAACATGGATTCATAATCATTTATTCCATGATAAAGGAATGTGTAATTAATACATGAAACACTATAATCAATAATTAAATGTGCATAAAGGTGAATACCCTTGATAGATAAATTGGCATGGTATTCACTACACAATGACTTTGGATTGGAAAAACGCGGTGCAATTTCGACAGCATAACAGCGTGACATAAGAATCATAAAAATGATTAATGAGAAAGAATAGGTTATCTAATCATATTTACATGAAATGGACAGTAATGGGGTAATATAGATACATGTACCAACATGAGTAATGGAATTTTAGATTCATAATACAAAATAATTTCTTGAATGTAAACGAGGAGAGAGAAATTCCTTACAAAATTTCAGCATGGTAACGGGTGTACATGGGAGTAATTAATGAGAGATAAAGGGTTATATCATCATTAAAACATGAATAGGAAATTATGGTGGAGGTTATAAATCATACCCCAAAATTTATAACTGAAAATAAAATGGCATAACAATATTAAGAAACATGGATAAAATGAGAAAGGAGGGAATCTCTTACTTGGAAGTGTGATCCCAAAAGATTGAAAGGGGATTGAGAGAGGATTATTGGGAGCTTGGGGAACCTTGGGAGGATTCTAAAGAGAGGATTTCAGAGTTTGGATGAAATAAAAAGGCTTTGAGTGAAGAGTAAGAAGGAGCTTGGGTGGGTTTATATAGGAAATGAGAGGGAATTCTTTATTTTTTAGGTTTGGGACACCACGCATTAATCTAATCAGAACCACAAACCAGCCCAGGGTTTTTGCCCATGGTTTTTTCCAAAGGGGAGTGGAAAATGATATTTTATAATTCCAATGTCCTAAATTCTTAAAATAATAGGGTTGCTTATGTGGAGGTGAGTCACACTCTCAAGGAAATCAATTTAAAAAGTTAAAATGTTTTATATGTCTTGAAGGGTCCACTAAAGCACTATAAAATAAATAAAACTAAACTAAAATCACATTATTTTAATTTTGAAACATATATTGGACGAAAATAATGTTTATATTATTTTATTACATCATTATTGGGTCACTATGATGTCATAAACACATTATATATTTAAACGGTATTTAATTTTTACCCGAAAATTCGACTGTCTCAAAAAATTATGAAAAATTCCCCATTGTATAATTTTGATGTCTTGATTCCAAAAATAATATTCATTTTATATAAATAATTTTCTAAATATTTGAATTTTTTCTTTTAAAATAAAAACTAACATTTATAAAAAAAAATCATGGGTTTTGACAAAAATAGCTTTTAAACCTTAATAAAAATCACAATCCTATTCATAATAATTATACGGTAATTTATATTATATAAAAAAGTAATTTAGTAATAATATTTAATTAAAATATTATTTAATTCAAAAATCCATTAATTCATCAAAATAAATTTCTTAATTAAATATTAACTAAAAATTATATTTGTGCCTTAAAAACTATTTAAAACGTAACAATAATAAAATTAATCTATATAATTTATTATATACAAAAGTAATTCACATAATCATAGTGTTAAGGTCTTGTTACATAAACCCTTATAACACCCACATAAGACCGAAGGTTAAGGTGTGTGATGGTGACAGGCTCTTGGGGTGGCTCGATTAACATTTCCCGAGTGGCAATCTCTATCAACTTCCAATTCTCCTGTAGGTGGTTACGCTTAAGATTAACATGTTGAAACTCATCTTGGGATTGGTCAAGATCGAATACCAATGATGACACCTCCTTTACAAGCTCTGACGAATGGGCTTCGTATGGGGAAAGTCTACTGGATGAGATCATCGCTTCTTTTTTCTAAGTAAATTGGATTTGTTAAAGCCCTATATTTATACTAATCATGTGATAATTGTTCATCGTTTATATTAGAAATGGTAAAAATTATTGATGGTATTTGGAAATCCAAAAAACATAAAACCAAGGAAGTTCATATTTTATATAACCATTTTACATAATAAGACATTTAATTAGATCAATATGAATTTTCATTATTAAAATTTTGGGTCATTACATGAAAAATATTGTTTCCATCCAACCCTTGTCGGTCGAAGTTAAGTCCTTTCTAGGTGAATCTAGGCATTCTGAGTTCAACTATGCCCTTGAATTTTTTATCCAAGAATCACTTTGAAAGTTATAAAAACTTTCTCATATGTTTACTAAACATACTTTAAAAAAAATTAAAAATTTTGTTCTGGGCTCACCAGTCCTTGGAATCATGTTCCATCAAAGCGTGCAGTCTAGAAATAAATCCATATAATTTTTAAAAAAAACATGGAAATTATGGTACATTACATTCTCCCCACCTTATGGATTTAAATCCCCAAAATATAAAACAAAGTCTAAAGAAACAAATGGGGGGTACTGAGCACAAATTTGAGCCTCCCTCTCCCATGTGCTCTCTTTGAGGTTCACATCTTACCACAAAACATACACCAGAGGAATTGAATGACTAAAAAGGACCCACTCATGTCAATCCTTTATCTCCACTAGGAACTCTGCAAACATTTCCCCATCATCAATGTATAGCTCACCCCATTCGATGATGTGCAATGGATCATGCACGTACCTACTCAACTGTGACACGTGAAAAACATCATGAACCCACTGCATCTGTGGGGGAAGAGCTAGGAAGTACACAACCTCACCAACTCTACTAAGAATCTGGAAAGGTTTGATAAACCTCAAAGATAAATTTCTACCTTGGACAAATCTCCTCAATCCTCATCGGGGAGAGACCTAGAGGAAAACATGGTCTTCCTCCTCAAACTCCAAGGGTATCTGTCTCCTATCGACATAAAACTTATGTCTACTCTATGAAGTCTTCATCTATTCATGGATGATCTACACCTTATCAGAGGTATCTCGTACCAACTCTAGACCCATGTGTGATATCTCCCCTGGTTTTTTCCATCATAGAGGTGATCTGCATGGCCGCTCGTACAAGGTCTCAAATGGTTCCATGCCAAAGGTGGAGTGATAGTTATTGTTGTACGCAAACTCCACCAGTGGTAGGTGTTCCTCCCAAATGTGACCAAAATTAAGGAGGCAAGCACAAAACATGTCCTCTAAGGTTTTTATGGTCTACTCCATCTGACCATTTGTCTGGGGTTGAAAAGTTGTGCTCAAGCACAGCTAAGTTCCAAATGCCTCTTGTAACCCCTTTCACAACTGGGATGTAAAGTGTGCATTATGGTCTGAGATGATCATCGAAGGAACCCCATGAAGTTTTACTATCTCCTATATGTAGAGACACCCCAATCCCTCTACTGATCCCTATTCTCGGATGGATAGAAAGTGAGATGACTTGGTGAGTTAGTCAAAGATCACCCAGATAGAGTCATGGCCCCTGGATGTGTGTGGTAACCCTGTCACGAAGTCCATGGAGATACCATCCCACTTCCACTCTGGTACTTCAAGTGGTTGTGTCAAGACTGATTGGACCTAATGCTTAGTTTTCACTTTTTGACAAGTGAGGCATTGTGAAAAAAACTCTTCCACCAATTTCTTCATCCCTAGCCACCAGTACCGACTTCAGAGGTCTAGCTACATCTTCACCACACCATGATATACCGCCAAAGGGGATGTATGGAACTCCCTCAACACCTCCTCCCATAACATCACTAGTACCATGGTGCATACTTTGAAAATTATGAAGTCCTCCCCACCTATTGAAAATCCATCAGGAGCCTATACTAAGGATATCTAAGCATATCAGGCCTCACAGTAAACATCCACAAGATGTGCCTCCCTAACTCACTAAAAGAGTGGGGGGTGATAGTCATCGACTGAAGGTAAGATGTTTCACCATCATCCACAAAGTATATCTTCATCGTGGCTATTTGTTCTATCGCCTCACTCAGTAGCTCTAAAACAGACCTTCTGTTGAGCACGTCCTCCACCACATTCTCCTTCCCAAGAGTATAGACTATCTCAAAGTCATATTCCTAGAGGAACTCCAGCCATTTCCCTTGTCTTAAGGTTAGTTCCTTCTATGTGAAGATATAATTGAGACTCTTGTGGTCGGAGTAGACAGTAAACCTTTCACCCATAAAGTAGTGTCGATGCATCTTTAAGTAAAAGACCACAACTGTTAACTCTAGGTCATGGGTCACGTTGTTATTCTCATGTTTCCCCAATTACTATGAGCCATAGGCGATCACTTCTCACTCCTGCATTAGGAAACAACCCAATCTGGTCCCTAATGTATACAGAAGACTGCATACCCAATGCACTCTTCTGGTAGTCTCAGGATGGGGGCACTCGTCAGTCTCCACCTTAGTTCCTAGAAACTCTTATGGCACCTCTCTATAAATATGAAGTGTTATACCTTATTTTTTAATGCTGGTGTGGGTGATGCTACTCTAGAAAAGTCAGGTACAAACCTTCGATAGTACCTAACTAACCCCAATAAACTCCACACCTCAGTCACGCTTCTGGGTGGATCCCAAGAAATCATTACCTCTTTCTTCACCAAATCCATTGCAACTCCAGCCTCTGAGATGACGTGTCCCAGAAAGTGGGCCTCTTGTATCCAGAACTAGCAATTCGAGAGATTACTATAAATCTAGTGCTCTCATAGTGTATCAAAGACTATTCACAGGTGTGTAGCGTGCTCCTCCTTTGACGCCATGTACACCAAGATATCATTAATGAATACTAGTAGGAAACGATCGAGTAAAGGATGGAAGATCCTATTCATGAGTCACGTAAACACTGTTGGGTAATTGATCAGGATGAAGGGAATTTCCAAGAACTCGTAGTGGTTGTACCTACATCTGAAGGTTGTCTTCAATACATCTTCATCACATACATGAAGCTAATAATAGCTTGATTTGAGGTCTATCTTAGAGAACCACCTCACTCTCTTCAGCTGATTGAATAGGTCATCAATCCTCGATAATGGATACTTGTTCTTCACAGTCACATGTTTCAGGTGTTGGAAGTCCATGCATAGCCTCAAACTTTTGCGTGCCTTCTTGGAAAACAACAACGGGCCTATCCATAGAGAAACATTGGGTCTTACAGACACCTTCCTCTGTAATTACTCAAACTATACTCTCAGCTCCTGGAGCTCCGTGGATGCCATCCAATATGAAGGTGTAGATATTGGTGTCATCCCTAGGTAAAATTCAATGCATAAGTCTACCCCTCTGCAAGGAGTTAGTCCTGGGACATCTTCTGGAAATACATCCTCATATCCGTCCACCACTACAGGAAAGATCGGAATCTCCTCATCTATCACACCGAGGGTAAGGCTATCCAATTGGTGATTGATTGGCCACACCCTCCTCTAATGAAGTACATCCTATGATGAAAAGTTTCCCTTCTCAATGGTGAAGGAAAACCTAGTCCCATCCCCGGAGACACACCACACTTTTCACCTAAAACAGTTGATATGAGCAAGGAATGTAAATAACCATTACATACCCAAGATGATGTCATAAGGCCTCGACACTGCTAATAGGAGATCCCAGTCGAAGATCTCGCATCCTAGAGTAAGATCACACTACCAGCATCTGTGTTTAATTTTTAAATCCTCTCTCATATCAGTATTTAATCATAAGGATCGAGCCAACATATCCATCGAAATCTTTGATCCTCAAACGAGGTCTGTGGAAAGGAAAGAGTGACTGGAACTTTTGTCTATAATAACTGTAGATAAGGTGGAGAAGGAATGGATTGTACCTCTAATCATCTCTAGATTGTTGTGGTTATAGGCCTCTATCACCTAAAGTCGGACCCACCCATGTCCACCTACTCTCGAAGCTCATGGTGGACCACATGGGGATGGTGGAGGTAGAACCTCAAACTGTCGTCCACTTCCTGCCACTTGGCTTGATCCCCTTCCATGTCCACCTCCATATGGACCTCCTTACTCGAACCTATGACTCTACCTTGAAGTTCCATAAACCATATGCTAACCATATTTTTGGGGAGTCTGATAGTCGTGAGCCATGTGCCCTTGTCCATCGCAAGAGTAACAAACTCTGGCCCTTAGCTGACCTCCTCTGCCTCGTGAGCTCTGCACCTCTGACTCTACATCTTGGGGTCACCATCTAGAAGTTCTGACTCATTTGGGCCTTTGCGTCATCTTCCTACTACCTTCTGAATATGACTCGGCCACCTTTTTTCCAGTGGTGGCTCTCTCGGTCAGTGCCTACTTAGCTAAGAAGCTCTCCACTATTAGAGCTTGCTCTAGCACTCTATCTTGTGTCAGAATGCTATGTGAAATCATCAATGCCCAGATCTCACATCGAAGCCCCTAATCAAAGTTCTGGACACTAAATAAAGGTTCTCGTACTATTTTGGTGGAATAGCAGGAGAGGACGGTAAACCTTTCTGAGTACTGGTCCACAGTAAGGTTTCCCTTCTATAGGTGCAGTAGCTCCTGAATACACACTAAGAATAGTGTTTCTGGTATGAACTCTGCCCTGAAGAGGCTCTTGAAGTCTAACCAGGCAAGGGTATCCTCCTAGTGTGTTTAGAACATCAACCTCCACCATCTTCCTTTCATGCCTTGAAAAAGGATAGCGGCGAGAACCACCATTTGTTCTGTATGTGTCCCTACCAGGAGAAAAAACCCACATAACTGCCTCCATCCAATCCTTAGTTTCCTGAGGATCTATTTCACCACGAAACCTCAGAGGCCTTTTTCTCTAGAACTCATGCAGCATGTTCAGTCAGCATGCACTTCCCGCTGGTGGGGCTGGTATAAATTGCTGCTCTATGGTTGGTGGTGCTACTAGTACACCACCTGAAGGTGATATCACTGTAAGTGGTCCCTGCATTGATGCCTCATCACTCGGTGGTCCATCGTTGTGATCCCTCACTGGAATTTGGGTTGGCTATCTTTGTAGAGGTATCCTATAGGGAAACAGATGTTCTATAGTCAATAAGTTATACCTGGTGAACTAAATCAAAAGAGATCAAAAGAAAAACATTTCTAAAACACATGAAACCAGTGTTTTCATGTACTGAGTTGGAAAATAGAATTCAGGGTCCTAGTGCATGGATACATCGGTCGCCACACCAACACTGGACTCCCTATACTGAAATCTGAACTCAAGACACTTAACACTATTACCCCCATTGAAAATACAGACTCCTAATTCTTCTAGTAGAACCAACCACCCTCTGATACCACTTTTTCATGACCCATCCCCTGGGGACCATGTCATGACTACCTCAAGCTGTCTTCCATAGGCCAGGGGCTGGTGACTAGCACTGGAAAGGCATATCCCAAAAAGGTACATAATTTCCTTTAAACTTGTACACACATATATATGGCATACTGTACAAAGAAACCCACAAAGAAAATAAGGTAAAGTAACGACCACAAAGTACCACCACTGGGAGTAAGAGGTGTAAACTGAAAGTGAAGGGGCCATAATACAAGCCCAACTAAAAGGAAAGTACAGTAAAAAAGTACAAGCTTCAGAGGTCGTCTTCCAAGGATCCTACCTGATGGGTAGGTATAGCTCACTGTCAGATTTCACTACAGCACACCACGTCTATCGATCCACCTATGATTACTATCTAGCCCGGGCTCCCCAAATTCCCAGTCAAAATTGTATGTTGTCTTCACAATACACAACAACTTTGGGCAAATCCCGTGCAGGGGTGAGTATAACAATACTCAGTAGGGACCCCAAGACCAACTCAGATCTTATAGAAATACATAAAGGAAAACACCACAAATCAAGATCTCAAAGTAAACCATAAAGAAAAAGACACAGATCACACCAGTTATAACTTAAGTACAAAAGTAAATATGAATTTTCGTAAAGCTATATCATCTTATTCTGTTGAAAGGCTTTGTTGTTGATCCATGAAGGGTCACTCTGCTGTTGATCCATGGATTTTCACTCTATTTCTGATCCACGAAGGATCTCTCTTATGATGATCCACAAATGGTCTCTATCATGTTGATTCAAGGAGGGTTGCTATTATGCTTATACATGAAGGGTCACTATAATATTAATCCAAAAAGGGTCAATATTATGATGATCCACAATGGTTCATTCTATAGCTGATCCATGTAGGGTTGTGTTATTGCTGATCTATGAAGGTTCTCTCTCATACTGATCAACAAGGGTCTCTATGTTGCTGATCCATGAAGGGTCGCTTTGCATTCTTCATGTCACAATCAGCCACTGCATTCTCGCACTTAGAACACTTGATTCTGGGAGGATCTTATCCTCAATAAATCATTCATACCTCAACCGCCACAAATTCCCACAAATAGTAACCCAAAGGACCATATTTTCATAAGGGTCCCAATGAAATAGACGGCCCATCGAATGGAATCTCAGTTTGTAAGATATGGGCATTTTTGTAAACAGAGCCCGGTTGGATTCGAGTATGATCCAACCTAGTTGTATTCCAACCCCCAACAAAACTCACATAGAGTATCTCAGAATGAAATCCTTGTTTCAAGGTTCCTCATTCCATAGAAGATGTGTCAATCAGACACCTGGTCTATTAGATACGGGCGTTTTAGTGAAGCGGGGGCTGGTTGGGTTTGGGTCTGGTCCGACCCGGTTGGACCAACCCGACCCGACCTGAGTCCAGCCTGGGCCTAGCCTAGCCCATTGGTCCATGGGTCTGGCCTGGCTCGATAGGGTAGGTCTGGCCCGGCAGCGCGGTTCCAGCCCAACAGCGCGGGTCCGGTCTGCTAGGGTGGGTTCAGCCCGCTTGTGTGGGTCCGACCTGCCTGTTTTGCCCGGCCTGCCATAGCAGGTGGGGTCCTTTATCCTGACCTGGAACAACCACGTATGGTTTCAACACACACATCTGGTGAAACTGGATTCAGTACACACGTTCGGTGAAACCATTCGCACCCTCCACATCACTCACGGACCAAGTTCGTTGGTTCACCAGTCAACGCGGCACAAGCATGGCGTCACGGGTCTCCATCATTATGGTCGTGGTAGTCGTGGCCTCCACCACTCAGTACACCACTAGGGTGCACTGTTTTGTTAGTCACCAGCACAACCAGTGTCCCTACTACCCTGCCATCTAGGACACGGTCGGCACAGTTGTGTGCCCCCGTCGGCATCAGTGCACCGGCAGGAGCTTCGATGGACCACCGGATGTGCTCTTGTGGTCCGTTCTTCATGTCGCTTACGCCTACATCCCCCAAGTAATGCCTTATTCACTACGATGGCCTCTTATTCACCTTTCCACCATCTTGGAAAATCCATTTACAAATAAAGAACAAGAACACACAAGGTGGAGGGACTCGGGACTTGTTCGTATTGGCATGCATCCTCCGCATTAGAGGTGTATAATCAAAGGGAGGTTTGGGATTTCAACACTTGAATCTACCCTACCATTCAAGTCCCCAAATTTAAAAACCCTCCTGCCAGAACACACGATCCACATATCAACATGTTCATGGGTTGATCTGCAATCATTTTTTTAGAATTAAGAATGGAGAATTTAGCACAAAGAAATTCCCACCTCATTTGATGTTTTTTGTCATAGCGTTCCATCCTTGAGGGTTCAAGATTTTGACATCATTCGTCACTTCCCAGCTTCGTTTTTCAAGGTACATCAAAGTTGACGACGTTCCACCTATGTTCTTCTTTATTCGTTGGAGAGGAAACTCGTCGGAGGTTCTTCAGAGAATCCTCAACATTCAATTTCCAACTCTCCAACACGTTAGCTAATTAAAAATGAAACACGTCATAGAATTTCTTTTACGTTGCGATGTTGCATCGTTACGCTGTTTCATTTATGAAACAATGTAGTGGTTACACCGCATCTTAATGAGCCATTAAGGGGCTTCCTTTAATGCGCCTCGTCATCACCTCATCGTCGCACTACAGCGTCGCCATCTTCCACTCAACAGTTGCGAAAATAAATAAAATAACTTTTTAAAGTTATTTTATTATTTTCCAAAAAGTGTGGAAAATAACTTTTCCAAACGGCCCTTGTTGGTTGAAGTTAAGTCCTTTCTATGTGAATCTCAGCATTCTGATTTCAACGATGCCCTATGATTTTCAATCCGAGCACCGGTTCAAAAGTTAGAAAAACCCGCTCACACATTTACAGAACATACTTTAAAAAAAAGTTTAAAATTATGTTCTTGGCTCACCGAGCCTCAGAATCACGTGTCTTCAAAGCATGCAGTCTCGAAATAATTCCATATAATTTAAAAAAACTTACATGGAAATTCTGGGACATTAAAGTTATAGTCCATGGTTTCTACCAAAGTGGATTCATGCTCAATATTTTATTAGGTCAAAAACCTAACTCTGTAATATAATATCATTGATGATGTGGAAGTGAGCTTTGTTCATAAATAATTGATTTAAATACCTTAAAATATAAAATAGTATTTGGAGGACTCATTAAAGGTTTGAAAATTTAACCAAATAACCTTAAAACACATTATTTTAAATGGTAAATATATTTTTGGTCATGGAATCCCTATATAATATTTATTACATCACTTTTGGGCTATTTTGATGTCATAATACATACTGTATTTCACACTGTATTTAATTTTTACCCAAAAATTCAATTGCCTAATTAAATTATGAAAAAATACCTATTGGATAATTTAAAATTTATGATTTCATAAAAAATATTAATTTACCAAAATAATTTTCTATATATGTGAATTTACTCTTAAAATAAAAATCTTTATTTACAAGAAAATACCAATTTTCATAACAATAGACACTTTCTAACCCTTATAAAAATTATGTTGGAATTCATTAAATAATATTATCTTATATATTTAAATAAATATTATTTAATAAGAATATTCATGAAAATAACATTTATTTCAAAAATTAGTGAATTTATCAAAAAGAGTTTTAATTAAAACTATAAATTTCCAAAAAATAAAATTTTGATTTCCTCACATCAAAATATAATTTTTATCAAACTCATTATATAATTATAAATATATAAGATAAAATAATGAAACAGGATAAATATAATATCTTTTTATTAAAAATAAAATATAAAAATTCTTACTACTCGAGTCTAGATATATAGCCCATTTTTACACTAGCATACTCTCGAAGGGCATGGTGTGAGATAGCGATACTTTCATGGGTCGTATAGAGAACATGGTTTTGTTCATGGTATCCATAATCTTGAACCTCTCTTGTAAATGGTTTTACTAGAGTTTCAGTTGTTGAATCTCATCTTGGGCTTTATTAAGGGAAAATCTTTATGATGCGATCTCCCATGGAAGCTTCAATAAATGGGATTCATAGGGTATGATACTACTTGTCAAGTCCATCACATCTTCAATTTGTGTAAATTAGACTTTATCATAACCCTAAATATATACTAATATTAATGGTCATTTTAGAATTACTATATTATCAATGATTATGATTCTTAACATTCTTTTAATCCTAATAGCCAAATTATTGATTTATTTTATAATGGCCTAAAATAAAAAATGAAGTACAGTGCATGTGTTTTCTATAATAACATTAATTAATAGGTCCTTTATTCATTCAGAAGGGAATTTCATTTATAATAGTTTGGTTCATTACAGAGAAACATGTTTTTAACATATTGGTCCTTTTACCCCATAGGTTAAACCCTTATAATAGTTTTGTATTTTACTGTGATAACTAGTTTAAAAATGATTATTTTTTCCTTTGTCACTAAAAATAAAATTCACCTTATTAAATAAATGATTTTTGAGTTCCCAGTATAATATTCAATTCTATTTCATGACTCAAATGAATTCTTATTCTTCATATAATTGATATATGTCATAAAAAATGGTTGAGATGGATTTGATTAGAATCTAAAATCTTCCATAACTGATTTTATCTCCTCCCATGATTGAGATCCATACAATTCATATTTCAAAGGATTTAGTACTTTAAAGCCCAATGGTCTTAAAATTTTGTTCAGTGAAAGATGACATGTTGGGCTTTGGATATGGTCTATGGAATGTAAGCTTATGTGGAATGGAGATAAAAATTTTCTTATCATATTTAAATAGTGCGTACATGGGGAAAAAATAAAATGTATAAAGCATAACTCTTCCTTTAGTGGAAAATTTAAATCCAACATTGACTTTAAAAAATTATTTCTATCTTCTGGTTTCCTCGACTTCATAATTTTCAAACAATATGCATGAAGAAGGTTACATCCACTCATCATATAGGCTTCAATTTTGTCATTTTTTATTGGAAATAAATTTATCCAACCCACATAGTTTCATATTTTTTTACTACATGCTCACATCAAGCACAAGCATGCTCAATGTGAATCTCATTTAGACCGGTGGCTTCGATCGATTGGTTCAGATGTCCTAACTACTATACTTTTTCAAACCCATTACCAATAAAATTGTGTATGGTGGTCTCCACACTCATGATTGGTGAGTGGGGATTTATTGAGGTCCTTTACATCTTCATATACTTGCATAAGGTAGAATTATATCTATCAATAAATACAAACTTCTAACATCCATCATGCCTTAATCCTTTTATCTAACACTACAATGGACTCAAGAATTCATCTAACATCTTGAATTTCATTAGGATAAATCCTAGTAATGTTCTCTCTTCAGATGTTTCATCTTAAATCCATCTTGAGAAGATCCAACTTCCATTACTCATGCATATTTACTATTGAATTTTGTGGGTTTGAGTGATCTCATTTTGTCCTCAGCATCAATTCGTCAATGGACTTAACTTTATTCCTCAAATGTTTCAAGGTAGGGATCTATATATGTCAATTTCTTCATCAAAAATTGACTATTGGACATTCCCCTTTTCAACAGGTGGTTATTTGGGAAGGTGTTATTCTTCTTCATAGGTGTAAAATTCAATTCAGTTATATCTCAATCTCCTTGTAAATTGTTTCTCAAATCAGTGGTTACGATTTATCTTCACCAATGAACATGCATAGAATATCTCACCTTCTCCAATTTTAAGTGTGGCTTGGATTATATAGTTCTTCCTTATGTGTCTATAGGATCTTGAATTTAGGAATTTTTCAGTTTGATACTTTTAAGTAGTGTAGTCCTTGATCACTGGTCATTATTGATGTTTGATGGGAATCAGTAGCGCAACTTCTTCAGTGAGATGGTGCTTCTTCGTCCTCAATGGCACACTAGCTCTGATATCTTTTTCTAGTTCTAGAATGAATCACAGATCAGGTTTAGCGGAGAAAATTGGGTTTCAATATATATTTCAACAGTGGAAAGGTTTTCTATCATATTCTCAGTGGTTCTTAATTAGACAGTGGTGTTCAGGGGAGGATCTTCGTCTTCTCTGATTTTTCTGGATAGTCGCATGACATCTAACTAACTTCAACTTCTCCTTGGTGATCATTGATAGATGCATCTCAATTTTCTACCTCATGATAGAAGATAAGTGTGTGACACCTTAACCTACTATGAAGAGGAGGTGGGATGATGGAAGCTGGTTTGTGGTAAATGGTTTCATGGTCACATGGATTTAAGACTCATGATATCTTGGAACTTTAGAGAGAGTGTGGGGGCTCACGGTAGGTTAACAGGAGTTATTGTGAGAAGGGTAATAGTATCTTTAATGAGTGATGTGGTTACTTGAGGAAATGGTGATCACACAGTCAGTGTACCGATCATGGGAAGGAGATTCATGTTGTAAGTTAAAAAACTCTAGCATTGTCACTTCTCCTTTGCCTCTTGTGGTCACTTATGTATCACCTTCAATTCACTTTACAGTCAGTTGATTTTTTTTCATGAAATCACTTCGGAGGTAGTGTATCATGTGCAGTCACTTTCATGGGGATCATAGTCAATTGAAATTTAACATGAATGGTATCTTTAATTTATATATGTGTTAGCTTCAAAAAAACCATGTTGGGTAGGTTTGAGATTTCATGTGTGGCCACTTATAGAAGTGACTGTGAATTCCATGTGGTCACTTAAACCCATTTAAATTTTTATTTATAATCTATAAATCACAAAAAAACTCATATTTCAGAATATAATTAATTATTAAAAAATTAAAGAACAATTGAAATTTAGAATTTAGCCTTTGAACAAATAATTTTCAATTTATTAAAAATTCATTTAAATCTTCCAATTAAAAATTATTTTTCTCAAAACATCAAATTTCCAATCATTTAAAAATCACATCCAAAATTGTAGATTATTTTTTCAAAAATAAAATAACAAATTATTTTTCAAAAATAATTTAAAGGAATTAATTTTAAATTAATTAAAAAATTATTAAAACATTAAAATGAAAAAAAACCCATTTGTGAATTTTAATTTTATATTAAAAAAATATTTCAATATTTCCAAATTAATGAATCAATTTTGAATTAATGTATGGCTTCTCAATTTATTTCCAAAGGTGAATAAAATAATAAAATCATCATTTTAATGCATTTAACAATTTAGTTCCAATTTATCAAAGTCAACAAAAATCACTATTTTACCTAGGGTTTGGATTAAATCAAAGGGGTATTTTTAATGAATATTAGTCAAAAAAATTGAAAATTTGTACTCAAATCACTCCACCACACTTAAACTATTGCACTCCTAGGTAATTTTCACTACCACATATTTGGATTACTTCAGGTATTATTTATCTATTCCTGTTGTTTGTCTATTGTCTAATTCTTATATTGCTTCCTCTATTTGATTTGTATGATTGATACAATAGTGTTAAACTCTGATAAGAGGTCATAGTCTCCCCAAAGACACATTTTAGGACCTCAATACTAGTCAGTAGCCTCTAGTGTTTGGGAAAATGCGATTGAGGCCATGTGACCAACTAGGCTCAGGGCACTGTTTAGTGGCATACAGAATCGAGAAATTACAAAGTGGTATCAAATATTATATTTTTTATCTAATTATTTTGAGATAATAGAAAGGGTATTAGGAATAATAAGAATTTGGTAATGATCTTTTCCTAAGCGTAGCTAACCCACATATTGGAAAAATCCAAATTAACTCAAATAAAAATTGATGTATTATTGATTTTGACTTTTAAAGTTGATTTGATTACACCGTTAGGTGATTCACTTGAATTGTGATGTTATCATTAATACGTTTGAGGGTTATATTTTTTTTTAAACTGATGAGATGAGGGTACATCATCTCATGCATCATTTTAGGAATGTTACAACAATCATATGTCATGAATTATTCCATGCCATTTAGGATGCCTTACTTGTTTTCACGATGTTGTGATAGGTATTGTGATAGATATACCTACTAATTTGATATATGACATGTGCATTCAATTAATGAACATGGCTGGTAATTGGAGTTTAAGTTGTAATCTATGAAGTTTTTTTCTGATTATTCTACAATAGACATCCTAAGAATCCAATTATGATTCATTGAGTCATGGACCAAGAGTAGCATACACAGGAATGTGTTATGGTGTGGATTGAATGGATTCCATATTTTGGTTCATGAGGAGTATGGGACCTTGTGGATTGGAAGTGATGTGCCATTTGGTTCTTCCATTTAAAATGGAATTGGAAATGATTATGAAATTAAAATGGAAATTTGAATTGAAAAATAGATAACTTGACCTTGACCTGGCTTTTGAGGGGGCTTAGGAAGTGTCTTTAGTGACTTTTAGGGCTATTTATTTTTATACAGTCCTAGCTTTAGAAGCAGTTTGTGTGGTATGACCTATTATAAGAAGATTTTGACCCATCCTACACTTTTAGCTGTGAACTTTGATATTGTTATTTTCTTAGGCATGTGATTCATATTGTAGATACATGACATCATAAAAAACTCCAATTGTATTTCAGGAGTGAAGTGATGACCATGCTTTAGAGGCGGTCGGCCATGGGATACTGGTGGATCTTCCTATATTTTCATCTGTGGCACTAGTAGTTTTTTTTTTTTTGACATAGGTGTTGAGGTGCAATTCTGCGAGGGGATTTTCATCTTTATGAAGACTTTTTAGGGAGCACCGCGACCAGCCTTGTATATAGTTAAGTCGATATGTGTGTTATAGTAGCCACATCTACCCTATTTTTTGGGGGATGGAAGACCATAGGCTGAAGTTTCACGGTTAGAGGCCATTTTATCTATATTCATACATTTGGATACACCTCCTGAGATGGGAGTGAGTAACACCACTTATATTCATTAAGGACAATAAAAATATAGGTGGGATGTTTTAAACTAGGAATACTGGCTGTGAGATATTTTTTGGGTTGATTTACAAACTAGGTACAATTACTACTTTTTCCCCATGACTTTGAGGGTGGAGAGATTTTGTGATTTCATGCATCTGGGGTAGGGCTCCATGATAGTTATGGAGTAATCATCATGCTTTATAGAGCTTAAGTATTTTCCCCTGACATACCTTTCTGATCAGTTATTGAGGTAGAGACGCTTCAAGGAAGGTCTCTAACTTGTTGTTCAATCTTATGTCAATGTGTTTAGGTTAAAAATGATTATTGAGATACTAAATCATGATCTAATTACAAAGTGGATCCTGAGGGAAGATGACATAACAGAGTATAGTAGTATAGTGTCTCAACCTAATGGTTCAACTTCTAGTGTAAGGAAGCGATGTTTTGAGGCTTCCCATGAGATGGGAACCAGCCAGGATTCCCATGATGGTAGTGCAGTTTTCTATCATTAGTGTGGTATATGGGGTAATGTTGGGAATTAGTGTTATTGTATCCTAGTTGAGTGTTGAGATTGGGGTGGGCTGGGCCACATGTAATGTTTTTACAGGACCTTTCCCTCTAGGAGTATGTGGTAGGGTATCAAATCTAAAACTAGGTTTGGGAGTGGGTTTCATAGCTCCACGTTGGGTAGGGAGATGGATCAGTATTAGTCAATCCTGAAAAGGTGGTTTTGTTCGTGTCTGAGGAATCCAAACACCAGTTGTTCCAAGATAGTAGAGTGTTCCTACACTAGGTAGCATGGTTGTGTAAAAGTTCCACAGTTCATTATAGCTCTATTATGTATAGCCTACACCCAAGTAGAAGGGTGTCAGAATCTCTACAATGAGAGGTATGATCTTAGTAGCCTCTACTCTTGTATCTACTCTTTTTGAAATAGGTGTATCACATAGTTTTATATATGTACCTATTATGGAGATACTTGGGATCATGATTTTGTTTTTTTGAAGGTGTTATGATACTTGAAACTCTATTTGGGGTCATAAAAGAGGATGTAAATTAGTTCAGGGAGTTCCCCCTTGAGTTTGGTGGGAGTCTCTTCATCTGGAATCATGTTTTCCTCAAGATGACTAAGTTTGGCATCATACATGGGATGTATTGGATACTATATTATCAAGCCTCTGTTGACTTATATCACAATATGGTGACTTTCACAACACCATAGGGTGTAGTTTATACTCACAATGTTGAATGGGATGTCCAGGAGAGCTGATTTGGACCACAAAATTGTGGTCTAGGTGGGATAACAGCCCATGTTTCTAGTTTGTATCTAGATTATCAAGGAGCGTGATAGGCATATTTCCCTCCAGTGGTTGATCATTTTACGGTTTTTTTCCAATATAAATTTTATGTTTTATATCCTGAGATATAGGTTAATTTCTCTATCAATCTTTTTCTAGGTGCTACATCAATATCCATTCCTCCTTATAGGATGGATATGATAGAGTTGCATGAGCTCAAGAGGAAGCTAGAGGATTTAGAGGTAAAGGGATTTATATGACCCAACGCTTCTCTATGGGTTTCATCAATCCTTTTTGAGAAAAAGGTAGATGATACCCTTAGTCTAGTTGTGGATTATTGAAAATCGAACCAGTTTATGGTTAAGAACGGGTATCCCATGCTACTAATATATGATCTTTTTGACTAGCTTCAAGGATCTGAGGTGTTATTAAAAATTTATTTGAGATCCAGATATCATCATATGTGTGTTAAACCTGTATACATACCTCATAAAACATTTTGTAGAAGGTATGTTCTATAGAAGTTTTTCTATATTGTCCAGTCTTATGAATGCACTAGCAATTTTAATGGCACTGATGAAATGAGTTTTTTATCCTTTTCTGGAATCATTTATTGTGGTTTTCAGAGATGATATCTTGTTTTATTATCATAATCAAAAAAACAATTACAAACATCTTGAAATAATTTTGGATACACTAAGATAGCAGTCATTATATTCTAAGCTAACAAATTGAAACTTCTGGATGGATAAGATTCACTTCTTGTGTCATATTTTCTCTAAGACAAGAGTATAAGTTGACCTAGAAAAGGTGATATATGTAGTAACCTGGGAGACGGCCTAAAATGTCTTTAAAATATGGAATTTATTGGTGATAGATTTATATTTCAATCATTTAATATATTAATTATCACATCTAACAGTGCCACTTATGGGCTTGACTAAGAAGGGTGTGATTTTTGTATGGACAGAGACCTGTGAGACAACCTTTCAAGAGATGAACGGGATTTTGACTTCAGAACTGGTCCTAATTCTTCCAATGTATGGAAAGATCTATAATGTGTATTAAGACACATCAGTAATAGGTCTTGGAGTAGTGATGATATAGGGAGATATATTCATGGAATACATGTATTGATAGCTAGTGCCACACGAGAGGAATTACCCAACACATGATCTCAAGTTCATTGTAGTTGTTCATGCTTGGAACTATTGGAGACACTATTTACTAGGAGGTCATTTTTTTAGTGTACACAAACCAAAAAATCCCCAAATATATATTTACAAAACATGACATAAATTTGAGGTAGCAAAGGTGGGTTGAGTACCTATATTATTTTGACATCGATCTTGCCTATATGCCTGGTGAAGGAAATGCAGTGGCCAATGAAATGAGAAGGAGGACTCAAGATAAAGGTAGTTTGGGAGGCCATTAGTGAGTGGTAGCTTATGTCTTTATTATATAATATGCACTTGGAGGTGTAGGATAATCAAGGGTATACTTTTATTTCATTCTTAATTTTGACCTCTACCCTTCTGTATAGAGTGGGGATAAGGAAATTATCAGATTATAAGGGCTGAGTCCTACGGGAGAGTATGGTTGGTGAGGAATATCCTTCTGGTTAGACCATAGTCAAGGAAGAAATTCTACTAATACGTGGTTTCTTGTGGGTTTGAATAAACATACGTGACGATATTATGTGAGAATTTCATTCCTCAGCTTGGTTAGTGAATCCTGGAATCACCATGATGTATTGGGGTTTGCATCACCAATACTGGTGGCTAGGGATGAAAATAGATGTAGGTAGTTTTTTTATGAGGTGTTCCACCTGTTAGCAGGTGAAGGCGTAACACCAGCAACCAACCAGACCTTTACAGTGGATTTTTATTCTCAATTGTAATTGAGATGATTTTGTGATGGATTTCGAGACTGGGTTTTCATGGTCACCATGAGGAAATTATGTCATTTGAGTTGTTGTGGACAAGCTCACAAATATTTCTCATTTACTACCTATCAAGGATACCTTTTCAATATATGATCTTGGGAAGTTGTATATCCATAAGATAGTATGACTTCACGGGGTCCCTTATACCATCATTTAAAATAGGGACTTCTGGTTCACCTCATGGTTTTGGAAAAGGTTGGAGAGGGTGTTGGGTTCATAGGTGCTTCTGAGCACAGTATACCACCCTCATATTGATGTCCAGTTAGAATGTATGATACATGTTCCTGAGTAAATGTTGTGGGCATGTGTCCTAGATTTTGGAAGCTATTGGGAGAGGCACATACCCCCAGTTGAGTTCTCTTACAAAAATATCTTTCAGGATACTATTCAGATGGCCCCTTATGAGGATTTTTACGTAGGATTTTCTGATCACCCCTATGATGGTTAGAGGCAGGAGAGTAAGATATGTTTGGACCTCATCTCATATAGGAGACTAAGGAGCAGGTTCAGTTTATTGGGAAGTGGATGGATACTACACAAACTCAAAAAAAATATTAGGCTGATCTTAATAGATGACATCTAAAGTTATAGGTCAGGGATCATGTCTTTTTAAGTATCTCACATAGGCTTGGAAACAGGCAGATCCAGAGATAGGGTAAGCTTTAACTGTAATATGTTAGGTCATTTGAGATTCTGGAGAGAGTAGGACTGATAGCCTATCAATTTTAGTTACCTTACAGGTACCAGGATATTCACAACATCTTCCATGTATCTCATTTTCACTATTATCATTTATACTTATCTCACGTTCTGCAGCCTGAGGAGGTGGAGTTTCAGGTGGAGGCATCCTTTTAGGAACATCTAATTTGTATCGTCGATAAGAGCACCAAGGTTCTCCGAGGCCAGATGGTTCCTCTAGTATGGTTGATATGGAAGTATGGTTGTTTATAGGATTATATTTGGGATCTATAGGCCTACATACATGTTCATTGGTTGAATTTGTTCTCTGATGAATCTTGACCACCCTTGAGATGGAAATTCTAGGATTAATTTCTTTAAGGGGGAATATTGTAAGATCCTGTGTTTTTTTATGTATGGATCTCTTTAATTTTGGTTTAAATGATTTTTTACTGCCTAATGCGAATACCCTTTTAGGTTATGGGGTTATTGGGGGTGTGTGGGGCTTGTTCAGATCCCGGAACCCAACTTTTTAGTGAAAACATGTAGGTCTCATGGTTAGTAGAAACCAAGTGGGTAGGACACACGATTACTGCTAACCATGTGAGGCTATATAGTGGGGTGATACAGGTTTCACGGTTTGAGGAAATCACGAGGAAGGAGGCGCATGCCTATGTGATTTCTTTTTTAGTTTTTGATAGTGGTCTGAGACACAGTTTTCACAAAGTTAGGAAAACCATTCACACTTACCATGTGAGGTGACCCTTCTTACAGTGAAGGGTTCACGGTTTGGCTAATCATACTACCAAACCATGTGTCCCAGTATTTTGATTCAAAATGAAAATTTTTCCCTTAAATAATTTTTAAACCTAAAACCCTATTTCCTTTTGTTTCTAACGGATAGATGAGAGCTCCTTTGAGGATAAACCATATGCTTTTTTCCTGTTCCTCCATCAGATCTTAGAATGAATCATCATCTGTATAGTTTTATCTGTGTCAGTGAGTACTCAATTACTTTTGTGTCATTATTAATTCTTCTTGGTATTGAGGGAGTTATTTAGGTGCAATATTATATTCCTTATTTTTAGGTTCTTCATCATTTCTTTGTTTTTCTCTCGATCTAACTTTAATTAGAAGCTGATACTGGATGAGAACTCTTCTAAAGACCTATGGTAAATAGTCTATACTTTCCCATGTGGTTTGGTTCTTTATTAATCTAGTTATCATTTTGTATCCCAACATACATTCCAATGTGGACA
The DNA here is from genome assembly GCA_963277665.1 of Viscum album. Taxonomy (NCBI): domain Eukaryota; kingdom Viridiplantae; phylum Streptophyta; class Magnoliopsida; order Santalales; family Viscaceae; genus Viscum; species Viscum album. The sequence continues at coordinate 1,403,742,149 of OY728127.1, read as the reverse complement.
AAAAAATGAATTTAATAATTTAATTGAATGTAATGGAACATGTTGGGGATTACATTTAGTTCCTCTAAGATGTGTTGCAGGTTGTTTCCCCATCCAAGTCCACTCATGAGGTGCGACATGTGAATTTCATTTTACTTTTCCTTTACCTTTGTTAAACTACCCACGGTGTGAGTTAGTGCTTGCCTAATTGGAGGAATCCTGTTAAAAATGAATTGAACTTAATTGGTTGAATAGGATATGGTTTTCCTTCTTTGTATAATGATGATTTTGATAAAATGGTTTATATAGAATTTTCATATCAGTGGATAAACTCCTGGAATAAAATTGAATGTGAATTATGATATGATTGGGAAAACTCATTGAATGTGAATTGATGAAATTATGAATTATTTTAATGTTGAATGATTACATATAATGCCATTGTTGAGCTACACCACAGTTAATGGAAATGGTAGTGGATTCCTTAGACATGTAATGCTCCTTGGATCTTGATTCTATGGGATTCCTTGGGCCTTGATACCCCTTGGATCTAGGTTGTTTAGGATCATAATGGACATGGTTTCTTGACATACTCCTTGGACCCCAATTCAATCCTAACCGAGTTTCCATTGAGATGCTCCTGGGACTTGATGACGATGCCTGGGTTCACTATACCTTGGATCCAGCCTTGTGGGGTATGATATTTTTTATTATATGGCATGGGCATGTTAAGGGTTACATGATTGATTATACATCTCGGTCGTAGAAAATGTTACACTTCTGGTTATACTACATGGTTGTGGTTGATTTCATTTATAGATTATATGTAAAGGATGTGGGTGACATGATATGATGTGTACACGGCATGGAAGGGGTATTTACTTCTATTTTTTTACTAATACCTTTTTATAAAAACTTGACACTCTTTTTGCAAGGAACCTTTTACGGCTGTATAGGATCATTTTCAGGGTTACTTTTATCTTGGGCACTTTACATGTATTACTTCTATACATGTTATATTATTCTCTCTGATTTAGAATATATTGAACAGTCAAGATTTTTTATAGACACTTTGGTTGGTGACCTACTAGTATTGTATCTCACACCCTATTCAGGCTACCATTGGGTACTCATATAGTCTATTTGGATGCCGGTATGGATCTGGGAAGGTTCCCATAGTTTGATGCTTGACTTTATGTTGTGATTAGCAGAAGGGGAGGATGGGACCGAGCTGAGGCTCATGAAACTATCAGGAGATGGTTCATTTTTTTAATTTATTTTTATTTTATAAAGGTATTGTACTGATTCTATGTATACCTATTTTGCATAATTTGTAGACACATGACATGATCATCATTATATATGAGATTACTTTTGGCATTATTTATCTATTCCTTTTGTTTATCTATTGTCTAACTATAATACCACTTCTTATATTAGATCAATATTATTGTTAACATTGTTGTACACTCTAATAATAGGGAATAGCTTCCCCACAGACACACCCTATGCCCTCATTGCAAAATGGTAGCCTCTAGAATTCGGGGAGATAAACTTGAGGCAATGTCACTAACTGGACTCGGGGCACTGTCTACTAGAATATGGGTTCTGGATGTTACACTATCCCTATTTTTTATCATCAATTTATTTATTTACACTCTAAAAATAGCTACAAAAACTATGTATAGAATCCTAAAAATATAAGGAATACTTTTTTTGTTTTTTTTTTAATATTTTTAATATATAAAGTAAGAAAATGGCATTAACATCCTAAAACTACTTTTTTCTTCTCCCCCACACTTTGTTCAATCATTATTCCAATTTAATTCCAAAAAACATTAGTTCAAGAAAATGATTTCAAAATAAAGTAAGCATTTAGACCAACATCAGGAAAAGAGACAACCTGATGGTGCTATATTTAATAGTAGTGGGGGATTCTTGACTTCTCCATATGTTATTTTAAGAAATCCTTTTGGAACATCTTAAGTTGTTTTTTGTTCACCTTGAATGATTTCCTTAAACCTCCTCCTTGAATCTCAATTACACCAAGAGGAAATGTAACACCCTGAGATTTTATGAGAAATATTTTGTTTTTATGTATTATGTTATACGCAACACCAAAGGAATCTTTTACTATACACAACATTGTCTTTGCTTGCGTTGCACGCAAGATAAACCTTCCTCGATAGCTTGTGTTGTACGCAATATCGAGTTTCACTAAATGGAGATATGTTATAAAAATATAATATAAACTAGCCGTTATGAATAGTGAGACCCACTTTTTGAAATTTTATAAATTTTATCTTTCAAAATGGACTTCATTTTTGGATTCGAAATATCGAAAATTAGCCTAGGGTGAATTTTTGGTATTTATCTGAAAACTTTCAATTTTTGATGAATAGTGAAAACACTGAGTTATTGGTTAAAACTGACTTTTAATTTCAATAATAATTTATTTTATTTAAATTTTTTTAGGTCAAAATAGATACATAATACCTATATAAGTTTAATTTAATTCATTAGAGTCATTTTATAATAATTTTATATATATATATATATAATTTTTATTGAACTTTTGACCGTCTTTTACCCACCTCCAAGGATAATTTGCAAATTTACATAAAACTTAATTTTACCACTTCTGTGATTGGAATTTCAAAAATCTGAGAGACACGGTTGATATCAGTAAGTAAAATTTTGTTCAATAAGATAAAAATAATTTTTGGTGAATAGTAACTTTTTACTTTTATTTACCACGGTTAAAAGTAAATAGGATAATTTAGGGTAAAAATGATATTATTATTACCCTAACACATGTCCTAATTCTATTGGATAAGTTTAATTCGACCAAAAAAACCTTAGGAATAAAATATGACCATGTAGGTCCACTTGGATTACATTAGGACATTTATTATTATTTAATTCAAAGAAGAGTTAAATGAGTTAAAATCAAAGTTTACTAAGTAAAACATTTTTAATATAGGGTTATACATAAGATAAATTCAACTATAAATATTCATTAGAAATATGAAAATATTTCCTACATAATGGTATTTTATTTATAATTTTTAAACATTAAATAATTTAATTTATTTATGACACAATGATGATGCAGTAATTACCTTATTAATGAAATATTAACATAATTGATATTATCAGTACCAAAATAAATTTAATTTTATACTTTTTATGAATTAAACTAATTTTATAGGTTAATATAACATATTAGAGTTAGTTATATGATTTTTTTTCAAAGTAATAATTCTATTATAAATTTAACAAAAACAAAATACCAAATATTGTCAAAATTGACATAAAAGAGTTTTTAAAAAAAATATTATATTATTAATTGTTATTCTATTTCTAAAAATATAAGGTTCAGAAAAATACTTATATAATAATATATATGACATTAATTAACCAATTGGGATTCGATTGGAATTTTCTAGTACGTTTATGAACCTTATAGTATAAGAATACAAGAAGACACGGTAAATGTTAAATTATTTAACTTAGAGTTAAATCCAAATGATAAGGTTAAAATGGTAACCTAAACTTTTTTAAATCCTATTGGTTGAGATTATTTTGACCCATACCAACCCTATATTATAAATAATCCACTTTGGAGCCATTATAAACCGAATATGACTTTATTATAAAAAAATACTTTAAGTTTTTTCTAAGGTGCCCCTCTCCTCCCTTATAAAAGGGCACCTCTTACCTCTCCTCTTCACACAATTTTTAGCCTTCAATCATGGACAACCCCCGACCATTTCTCTTATCAACATCTCTATTTATATCATAGAGGTTCTTTTCTTCTCAAAATACCAACTCCAGTCCCCTAAGAGGAAGTATAAAAGAGACACTTCACGGAAGAGGTAATCTCTTCTACCGATTCTTTCAAGTTTCTTTCTTCTTCTACTTCCTCATCTTTATTTTTTTCATTATAAAGTAATAACATCAGTATCACTCATATAATGATATGTTATTAGAAATATGAAACAACCCTATTTCACCTTCTATCCATCCTATGGAAAACAAAATCACCGCGCGTGCGTACGTACGGAATACCGTCTCCACGTTGTGGTGTAATCTGTTTTTCCACCACCACCTTACTTGGATGGGTATAATGGTGTAAAGATTAACTATATATGATTATTATAACATGATACTAATTCTGAGATAATATATCATCAACTCAAATTCCATTCATATAATTATGGGAATGATATCATCACTCGTGCGTACGTACGGCCTACCGTCTCCACGATGTGATGCGACTCGTTCTACATGATCTTCATTGAATAATGATTATATAAATGAATTGAATGAATATATATGATATATATTACACTAATAACATTATTTAATGAGTTATCTATAACCTAAAAAGAGGAATAATAATTTATTCGACAAAACATGCATAAGGACATAAAGCAATGAACACCCGAATAACAAGTAGCAATGAAATATTACTAATAAGAAGATAAGAATAATATCATATATGATATGATAACAATTAATATAATTCTAGAATAAGTCAATAACTTTATTTAAATCATTATACAGGAGTTTGGGACACGTACAAAGCATATCGTACCTAAGTTAAGGGAAAATCTCACAATCTCATTTTTATCCGAGATTTTTTATACTTCAGAATTTACTAGGGCATATTAATCATCCACATCCATGTTTCCTCAATATGTAATATTATTTTCTGTCCTCCTGAAATTTTTTAAATCCAATTTTACCCTTTGGTGAATTTTAGTAAAATATATGAAAGGAATCTTTTTTCATTTTCAGTATGAGATAGTTTTGACTTTTCCGGCCAAAGTACGAGAAGAATGTTTTTTTAAATTATACGGCATGAATGGATTTTTATGATTTCATAGAAAATTATTTCCATGAAGATTACTTTACAAGTTTTCAAGTTTATTTTTAATTAACTTCTTTTAGTTTAAAATTTTATAACATGTTAAGAAAGGAAAAATGTTTTTGAAGTAGAAAGGATATTTTCCTCAAGAATGGAGTTCAAGTGTTTTATTAAAATTATTTTCCATATAAGTTAATATAGGGTTTTGTTTCTATCCCTATTTTTACATTTATTTGATTATGTTATTATGGAATTATTTTTATCAAGTCCTTTTATCTTATATGGATTATGTTATGATGGCATGATGTTTAAGAATCCCATTTTTATTACATGGGTTATGCTTTGATATATGATTTAGGATTTTGTGGCACACATGAGAATGGTTTAATTATGAGATGTGTGGGACCTATATCTCCCTCCAATGCATTGGGTAAAGATTTATATCTCATGAGATAGACATGGCTGGAATAGAAAGTTAATCTGGTTCAATGATACAGAACTGGAAGGAGGAGTGAACTCGGTTCAGAAATGGACTTTGTCTGCTATGATATTCTTGGCAATGAGTCTTGACTAATAAGAAATGATTTTCTATGATTATTTGTGTATGCCACAAAGTTTCATGTTTTATGTTATGAATATTGGGATTACATTTCACTACTATTGTAACACTCTGAGATTTTATGAGATATATTATTTTTAATTTCTTTGATGTCTTATATTACACACTACACCAAGATTAACTTATACTATACGCAACACCGTATTAGCTTGCAGTATACGCAACACTATTCTTGGCTTGTGTTACACACAATTTCAAGTTCGTTTTTTGGAAATTATTCTACGCAACATTATGTATAGATTTTGTTTAATGTATAAATGAAATAAGTTTTGATTATGTTATACGCAACACCAAACAGAGCTTTCACTACACACAGCCCTGACTTGGCTTGCATTACATGCAATCAAGACCTTCTTCGATAGCGTGTGTAGTACGCAATACCAAGTTTTACTAAACGAGATATTATTATAATATTATTATGAATTAGCCGTTATGAATAGTAATAACCACTTTTTGAAATTTTATAAATTTTATCTTTCAAAATGGAATTCATTTTTGGATTAAAAATATCAAAATTAGCCTAGGGTGAATTTTTGGTATTTTTCTGAAAACTTTCAATTTTTGATGAATAGTGAAAACACTGGGTTACTATTTAAAAACTGACTTTTTATTTAAATAAATATTTATTTTATTTAAATGTATTTTAGGTAAAAATTGATACATAATACCTATATAAGTTCAATTTTATTCATTTGAGTCATTTTATAATAATTTTAGATATATAAAAATTTTATTGAACTTTTCACCGTCTTTTACCCACTTCCTAGGCGAATTTCAAAATTTACATAAAACATAATTTTACCGCTTCTATGAGTGGAATTTTGAAAATACGAGAGACTCGGTTAATATAAAGGAGTAAAATGTGGTTCAATAAGATAAAAATAATTTTTCGTGAATAGTAACTTTTTACTTTTATTTACCACGGTTAAAAGTAAATAGGGTAATTTAGGGAAAAAATGATATTATTATTACCCTAACACATGTCCTAATCCTATTGGATAGGTGTAGTTTGACCAAAAACAATCTTAGGGATAAAATATTACCCTTTAGGTCCACTTGGATTAGATTAGGACATTTATTAATATTTTATTTAAAGAAGAATTAAAATACTTAAAATCAAAGTTTAATAACTAAATAATTTATAATATAGGGTTATACATAAGATAAATTCGACTATAAATATTAATTAGAAATCTAAAAATATTTCCTAAGTAATGGTATTTTATTTATAATTTTTAGACATTAAATAATTTAATTTATTTATGACACAATGATGATGCAGTAATTACCTTATTAATGAAATATTAACATGATTGATGTTATAAATACCCAAATAAATGTAATTTTAGACTTTTTATGAATTCAACTAATTTTATAGGTTAATATGACATGTTAGTATTTATTTAATTAACTTTTTTCTAACTAATCATGTTGTTATGATTTTCACAAAAATCAATTACCAAATAGTGTCAAAATTGACATAAAATAGTTTTTAAAACAAATATTATATTATTAGTTGTTATTATATTCCTAAAAATCTAAGGCTCAGCCAAATGACTTAGATAAGATTATATATATTAATAATGAACCACTTGGGGTTCGTTTGTCTTGTTATGGTAAGTTTATTAACCATGTAGTGTAAGAAAAAAAAAAGACACGGTAAAAGTTAAATTATTTAACTTAGAGTTAAATCTAAATGATAAGGTTAAAACAGTAACCTAAACTTGTCTAAAATCTATTGGTTGAGAGGATTTAGACCCATACCCATCTTATATTAGAAATAAATCAATTTAGAGCTATTATAAACTGAATATTTCTTTATTATAAAATAATATGTTATGTTTTTCCAAAGGTGCCCCTCTCCTCCCTTATAAAAAGGGCACCCCTTCCCTCTTCTCTTCACACCCTTTTGAGCCTTGAATCTCGGCCAACCCCAGCCAATTCCTCTTCTCAACCTCTCTAGTTATATCATAGATGTTCTGTTCTTCTCAAAATAACAACTCTAGTTCCCTAAGAATAAGTTTAAAGGAGGTGCGTCAAGGAAAAGGTAATCTCTTCTACTGACTCTTTCAAGTTTCATTCTTCTTCTACTTTCACTTATTTAGTTGTTTATTTATAAAGTAATAACATCAGTATTACTTATATACTGATATGTTATTATAAATATTAAACAACCCTATTTCACCTTCTATCCATCCTACGGAGAATGAAATCACCGTGCGTGCGTACGTACGGAATACTGTCTTCATGCCGTGGTGTAATCAGTTTTTCCACCACCACCTTAATTGGATGGGTATAATGGTGTAAAGAATAAATATATATAATTATTATAACATCATACTGATTCTATGATATTATATAATCCACTCCAATACCATTCAATAAATATGGGAACAATAACATCGCTCGTGCGTACGTACGGATTACCGTCTCCACGACGCGATGAGATTCATTTTCCGTGTTAACAATTCAAGAATGATTATAAAGTATATATAATAAGTAATCTTGAAATATATGACATAATAATTCTACTGTATTTTTGTATATATATACGTATGTTATCTACTTAATTACATTCAATTCAATAAGGAAACGAAAAACAGCGTTCATGCGTACGTACGGCCTACCATCTCCATGAACGCTGTATTTCATTTCATTCACCTATCTATTATATATATATATATATATATATATATATATACTGAATATATATGATATATAAATCATAATTTACATTCTAGAAGTAAGTAAATCATGATATAAGTAATAATAGTATCATGAACAACAATTCCAAACACGTACGACAAATGAAAAGAATATTACCCCAAACGTTGCTTTAACATGGAATTGACAAATGAACGGGTAATATAAATACATAAGTGAACCATATATGATATCATAAATATTATTATGATTCTATTACAAGTTAATAATATGTTTAAACCCACTATATAGGAGTCTCCGACACATACGGAAGAAATTGGACATAAGGTAAGGGATAACTATTCCAATCTCATTCTTATACAAGATTGTTATTCGTAAGTATTTACTGGGGTTATTGTTATCATCCATGCCCATGTTTTCTAAAAATGTTTTCATGTATTTTTAAAGTCCTTTTTACCCATTTTTAAATTTTACCACATGTTATTAAAGGAATCTTACTTTTTTTACCACATGAGGAACTTTTTAACTTTTCCAACAAAAGTATGAGGAGAATGTTATTTTTAACTTATATGGCGTGAACGGATTTTTACGGTTTCATAACACCTCATTTTCATGAATCTTCCTCTACAATATTTCATGATTATTTTCAAAAAAACCCTTTTATTTTAAAATTTCATGTCATTTTGTGAAAATAAAATGATTTTGAAAAAGAAAGGGATATTTTCCTCAAGAATTTATTTCAAGTGTTTTATCAAAACTATTTTCCATCTAAATTGACATTATTTAATATGTTTATGTTTCAATTATAATGTCTCCATTATTTACATGGTTTTATTTTTCTTATTATGAAATTATATCCATTTTTTTATATGGATTATGTTATGATGGCATGATGTTTAAGAATCCCATTCTATTACATGGGTTATGCTATGATGTATGCCTTATGATTTTGTGGCACATAAAAGAATGATTTCATTATGAGATGGGTGAGACCTATATCTCCCTCCAATGCATTGGGTAAAGATTTATATCTCATTAGATAGACATGGATGGAATGGTAAGTTAATCTGGTTCAGTGGTACAGGACTGAAATGAGGAGTGAACTCGATTCAGAAAGGGACTTTGTCCACTAAGATGGTCTTGGCAGCAATGTCTTGGCTACTATGGAAATCATATCAGGTGCTTAATGGTTTTCCACAATTACATTTTTTCTTCCCATTCTATTTTATCATGATTTATGTTCCATTATGATATATGCCTTATGTACTTCCAAGATTTATGTCTTTGCTCAAGATGTTGATGTTTAGATCTTATGTTCAAGATTTTGAATTCAAATGTTTATGGATTGTTTTATGTTCTCTATGTTTATCCTTAATTGGAATTTGAGATCACCCTTTTTATGTTTTCTTTTCCCCAGGATTTAAAGAAAGGTTTTAGGTAAGAAAATAAAAGGGGAAGATCTTTATGGGATATTTTGAAGATCTTTCACCATGATTAAAATATTATGTTCCAAGTTTCCAAAGACACTAAACTATTACGGTCCTTTGGTGTTTTTTTTTGTTATGTATTAAGTATTCCACAAAAGTAATGTAATGTACATGTATGTCAAGTTTGGGGTCTCTATAGTTGGTATCAGAGGAAAGGTTTAGTCAACCTTTGGAAACTAGGATGCGAGAACTTTAGTGAGATCCCTAGAGATATTTCTAATGTATGTCTAGGGATGTCCCTAAGGTTAATTATAAGTATAGGTTATAGTCCTAGAATTACGGTAACGATATTAGAATTAAACCTAAGATGTTAGATATTGAAGTTACTCCCCCTTGATTATGATTTTGGCCTCTCACACTATTCTTTTTGGGTTTTATAAAATGGCTGGAAACATGAAGATTCACGATAATGGAGGCTATGATGGACAATGGAATGATATTCTTCATGAGAAACCAAATGAAACGAGATTTGGAAGTCAAAACATCATTTATATGCCTAATCAGCAATATCACAATATGATCAATAATCTAAACTTTGGTAAGTATCTCGACTCATCTAATAATAGAAAGATGGAGTTTCATGATGATCATAGAGGAATAAAAGTTCAATTTCCCTCATGTAAATCGTGTGGGAAGAGGCATAAAGGAGAATGTTTCAAAGGAACTGATAGATGATTTGGGTGTGGAAAGTAAGGACACAAATCTAGTAATTGCAAAGGAAAAGGTTCAGTTAACACCATGGACAAGGATAATGGTATTGCTACGACATCAACAATGATTAAATGTTTTAAATGTGGAATGGATGGGCATTATGAAAAACAATGACCTAAGGGAAATTCTTATGAAGAGAATCAGCATGGTCATATGGGTAGTATTTATGTGGATCATTATGAAGAGACTACAAATGATATATGAGATGAAAGAAATGATGAAGCTCAGTCAGTGGTTTAAGAAGGTAGTGGAATGATTTTATGTTTATCAAAAATAATGTATGGTACTACGGAATAAAGAAAAATCTAAGGATTGTTACACTGTTTTCTTTGCTTGAGTTTTGAAAGTATATGTTGAATGGTACCAGTAACCAGGAAAGGTTATTCAGATATTTTTGGAAAGCACCTAATATGCGTATAGAGATGGGATAAGGAGATAATGAAATGTTTGATAGTATTAATGAGCTCTTGACTAATATAAGGAAAAATTGATATCATGGTTTGAGTATATAGAATTTTTGGGATTTTGGTATATGGAAAGAGTTACCTTTTGACATCATTCATGTTTTCACTATAGTTCAAGAGAATACATGATTAAGGTATTCACGTGTTTGGAATGTGACCAACAAGATATATCGTATGATATGTGGGGGATAAATGATGGTATTCACATGCTCGGTTGATGAAATTTCTAGAAATTGTTTTCTTTATACTATGAGCTTGGACAGAAGTATTTTGGATAAGCCTAAATATTGGAATGAATTAAGTTAGACATAATATTTTATTGTTTAAGGCTAGAAATTTTTTCTATTTTATTGCAGGAATGTTATTATAATGTAGTTTTAGGAAAAGGGAAAACCTGCAGGATGAGCGACAACTCGTCGTGTCGGACAAGGCTGTGGGAATTGAACCCACAACCGAAGTGTGACAGGCCTTTATTTCCTACCACTGGCCTACAGGAAGTCCCTGGTTAGTAAAAACTAGTTTTATTAAGCAGTATGATAGATGAATTATAAGTCCATTTTTGGAATCATATACGATTAACCTCATCATAGATGGACTTATGTATATTTAATAACTTTTGCTAACCTTTTGTTTGAGACATATGGAATAACCCATCATTCTATCACATGATCTGCTAACACTTCACAAATGAAAAATTCAACTTCATTTCTTTAAGAGATGAAGTGGAAATTTTTCAAGGCACAAACAATGGTGAGATTATACCTAAATAAAGTAAGTATTTATTCTAATTCAAATTCTTCAACTTTAGGGAAATCCTCTGGAAAACAAAAAATGTTTTCCTAGTGCCCTTATATACGATGAATCAGATGGTACCATAGATCATCACAAATTTATGGCTTTGTGATTGTTGGCTTTTTCATAGCCATGTTCTCTACCACTCTCCATCAGAACTTGATGGTTAGGTTTCTCTTCCATATCCATATTTTCACCTATATGGAAACACGGTGATGAGTTAATTTGGGTAAACGATATGTTTCATACTTCACTTTTTAAAATTAAGTTTTAGTATTCCTTTTTACGATGTGGGTTACTATGAAAGAAACTTTCATGTAGTAAACCATTTATAACCCCGACGAATTTTGAGGGAGAAATTCATTTTAAGGGGGGTAGAATGTAACAACCTGAGATTTTATGAGATATATTATTTTTAATTTCTTTGATGTCTTCTATTATACACTAAACCAAGATTATCTTGTACTATATGCAACACTGTATTAGCTTTCAGTATATGCAACACTATTCTTGGCTCGTGTTACACACAATTTCAAGTTTGTTTTGTGAAAATTATTCTACGCAACATTAAGTATAGATTTTTTTTAATGTATAAATGAAATAAGTTTTGATTATGTTATACACAACACAAAATAGAGCTTTCACTACACGCATACCTGACTTGGCTTTCATTACACAAAATCAATACCTTCTTCGATAGCATGTGTAGTACGCAATACCATGTTTCACTAAATGAGATATTATTATAATATTATTATGAACTAGCCGTTATGAATAGTAATACCCACTTTTTGAAATTATATAAATTTTATCTTTCAAAATGGACTTCATTTTTGGATTCGGAAGATCGAAATTATCCTAGGGTGAATTTTTGGTTTTTTTCTGAAAACTTTCAATTTTTGATGAATAATGAAAACACTAGGTTACTATTTAAAAACCTGATTTTTATTTAAATAATTATTTATTTTATTTAAATTTATTTTAGGTAAAAATTGATACATAATACCTATATAAGTTCAATTTTATTCATTTGAGTCATTTTATAATAATTTTAGATATATAAAAATTTTATTGAACTTTTCACCGTCTTTTACCCACCTCCTAAGAGAATTTGAAAATTTACATAAAACTTAATTTTACCACTTCTGTGAGTGCAATTTCAAAAATATGAGAGACACAGTTCATATCAAGGATTAAAATTTGGTTCAATAAGATAGAAATAATTTTTGGTGAATAGTACCTTTTTACTTTTATTTACCACGGTTAAAAGTAAATAGGGTAATTAAGTGTAAAAATTATATTATTATTACCCTAACACATTTCTTAATCCTATTAAATAAGTGTAGTTCGACCAAAAACAACCTTAGGGATAAAATATAACCCTTTAGGTCCACTTGGATTAGATTAGGACATTTATTAATATTTTATTTAAAGAAGAATTAAAATAGTTAAAATCAAAGTTTAATAACTAAAAAATTTATAATATAGGGTTATACATAAGATAAATTAGACTATAAATATTCATTATAAATCTAAAAAGATTTCCTACATAATGGTAGTTTATTTATAATTTTTAGACATTAAATAATTTAATTTATTTATGACACAATGATGATGCAGTAATTACCTTATTAATGAAATATTAACATAATTGATGTTATAAATACCCAAATAAATGTAATTTTAGACTTTTTCTGAATTACACAAATTTTCTAGGTTAATATTACATGTTAGTATTGATTTAATTAACTTTTTTTGAACTAATCATGCTGTTATGATTTTCACAAAAAATCAATTACCAAATAGTGTCAAAATTGACATAAAATAGTTTTTAAAACAAATTTTATATTATTAATGGTTATTATATTCCTAAAAATACAATGTTAGGACAAATTACTTATATAAGGTTATATATATTATTAATGAACCACTTTGGGTTCGTTTGGCTTGTTATATTAAGTTTATTAACCATGTAGTGTAAGAAAACAAGAAGACATGGTAAAAGTTAAATTATTTAACTTAGAGTTAAATCTAAATGATAAGGTTAAAATAGTAACCTAAACTTGTCTAAAATCTATTTGTTGAGATTATTTAGACTCATACCTACCTTATATTCTAAATAAATCAATTTGGAGCTATTATAAACCTAATATGACTTTATTATAAAATAATATTTTAAGTTTTTTCCAAGGTGTCCCTCTCCTCCCTTATAAAAAGGGCACCCCTTCCCTCTTCTCTTCACACCCTTTTGAGCCTTGAAGCTCATCCAAACCCTAACAATTCCTCTTCTAAACCTCTATAGTTATATCATAGAGGTTCTGTTCTTCTCAAAAGACCAACTCTAGTGCCCTAAGAATAAGTTTAAAGGAGGTGCGTCGAGGAAGAGGTGATCTCTTCTACCGACTCTTTCAAGTTTCTTTTTTCTTCTACTTCCTCTTATTTTGTTGTTTCTTTATAAATTAATAACATCAGTATTACTTATATACTGATATGTTATTATAAATATGAAACAACCATATTTCTCCTTCTATCCATCCTACAGAAAATGAAATCACCGCGCGTGCGTACGTACGGAATACCGTCTACACCCCGTGGTGTAATCAGTTTTTCCACCACCACCTTACTTGGATGGGTATAATGGTGTAAATAATAACTATATATAATTATTATAACATCATACTTATTCTATGATATTATATCATCCACTCCAATACCATTCAATAAATATGGGAATGATATTATCGCTCGTGCGTACGTACGGATTACCGTCTCCACGACGCGATGAGATTCATTTTTCGTGTTAACAATTCAAGAATGATTATAAAGTATATATAATAAATAATCGTGAAATATATGACATAATAATTCTACTTTATTTATATATATATATATATGTATGTCATCTACTTAATTCTATTCAATTCAATAAGGAAACGAAAAACAGCGTTCATGCATACGTACGGCCTACCGTCTCCATGAACGGTGTATTTCATTTCATTCACCTATATTATATATATATATATATATGTACTGAATATATATGATATATAAATCATGATTTACATTTTGGAAGTAAGTAAATCATGATATAAGTAATAATAGTATCATCAACAACAATTCCAAACACGTACGACAAATGAAAAGAATATTACCCCAAACGTTTCTTTAACATGGAATTGACAAATGAACGGGTAATATAAATACATAAGTGAACCATATATGATATCATAAATATTATTATGATTCTATTACAAGTTAATAATATTTTTAAACCCAGTATACAGGAGTCACAGACACATACGAAAGAAATTGGACATAAGGTAAGGGATAACTATTCCAATCTCATTCTTATCTGAGATTGTTATTCGTAAGTATTTACTAGGGTTATTGTTATCATCCATGCCCATGTTTTCTAAAAAAAAATTCATGTATTTTTAAAGTTCTTTTTACCCATTTTTAAATTTTACCACATTTTATGAAAGGAATCTTACTTTTTTTTACCACACGAGGATCTTTTTAACTTTTCCAACAAAAGTATGAGGAGAATGTTATTTTTAACTTATATGGAATGAACAGATTTTTACGGTTTCATAACGCCTCATTTTCATAAATATTCCTCTACAATATTTCATGATTATTTTCAACAAAACCCTTTTCTTTTAAAATTGCATGTCATTTTTTGAAAAGAAAATGATTTTGAAAAAGAAAGGGATATTTTCCTCAAGAATTCATTTCAAGTGTTTTGTCAAAACTATTTTCCATCTAAAATGACATTATTTCATATTTTTATGTTTCAAGTATAATGTCTCAATTATTTACATGGTTTGATTTTTCTTATGATTAAATTATATCCATTTTTTGTATATGTATTATGTTATGATGGCATGATGTTTAAGAATCTCATTCTATTAAATGGGTTATTCTATGATGTATGCTTTATGATTTTTTGGCACACGAAAGAATGATTTCATTATGAGATGGTTGGGACCTATATCTCCCTCTAATGCATTGGGTAAAGATTTATATCTCATGAGATAGACATGGCTGGAATGGCAAGTTAATCTGGTTCAGTGTTACAGGACTGAAAAGAGGAGTGAACTCGATTCAGAAAGGGACTTTGTCCACTAAGATGGTCTTGGAAGCAATGCCTTGGTTACTATGGAAATAATATCATGTTCTTAATGGTTTTCCACAATTACATGTTTTCTTCTCGTGCTATTTTATCATGATCGATGTTCCATTATGATATATGCCATACGTAATTCTATGATTTATGTCTTTTCTCAAGATTTTGATGTTTAGATCTTATGTTTAAGTTTTTTCATTCAAATGTTTATAGATTGTTTTATGTTCTCTATGTTTACCCTTACTGGGCATTTGAGCTCACCCTTTTTATGTTTTCTTTTCCCCAGGATTTAAAGAAAGGTTTTAGGTAAGAAAATAAAAGGGGAAGATCTTTATGAGAGATGTTGAAGATATTTCACCATGATTAGAAGATTATGTTCCAAGTTTCCAAAGACACTAAACTATTATGATCCTTTGGTGATTTTTTTTGTTATGTATTAAGTATTCTGCAAAAGTAATGTAATTTCCATGTATGTCAAGTTTGGGGTCTCTACAACTATGATTTATCCCATGATCTCTTTTGCAGGTTAAGATTTTTAAAATGTTATGTTCTTATGAATATGATATGATTGATATTTCCTTTGTTTAACCTTAATGATCATTTGAGCTCACCCTTTTGTATGTTTTATTTTCCCCAGGTTAGGAAGAATGGTATTAAGTAGGATATTACAAAAGGGACTCTAGATATGATGAAATAAATGGGAGAGAATATAGATTCTTTATGAACCAGTTTTTTATGTTTCCCAGTTTCTAAAGAAACTATACCTATATGGTCCTATCATGGTTTTGTTATATGTTGTAATAATTATGATTAAATTCGAAGTAATAACAATGTATGTAAAGTATGGTTCTTTATAGTTGGTATCAGAGGAAATGTATAGTCAACCTTTGGAAACTAGGATGTGAAAGCCTTAGTAAGAACCCTAAGGATATGTATAAGCATAGAACACAATATTAGTTTTTTAGAAATGGCCATGAATAACCTTTGATAAAACCTAAAGTGTGAAATTTTATTCTTGAATATATGGTTTACCTATTATGATTAGTGTTTCTCACACTATGCTTATTGGTTTTAGTCAATGGCTGGAACCCAAAGGAACCGTGTTAATGATGAATGTGACGGACAATGAAATGATTGTCCCCCTAAGCAACCAAATGTTATGGGAGCTGTAATGAAAAATCTTGTATCCATGCTCACACAACTTTCTCAAGCTATGAATCATGTAGGACTTCCAAACAAGAAAA
Organism: Viscum album; assembly: GCA_963277665.1. NCBI lineage: Eukaryota > Viridiplantae > Streptophyta > Magnoliopsida > Santalales > Viscaceae > Viscum > Viscum album. Next base: position 1,403,725,190 of record OY728127.1, on the reverse strand, counting down.
TGAAGGAGCAACATTCTGTTGAATCCTTCATGAGGCAGCGTCCACCCTCATTCAGTGGTTCTACTGATCCATTAGTGGATGAACAATGGATCAGTACCACTGAAAAGATATTTTCAGTTCTTCAATGTTCTAAACATGATAAATTCATCTTATAAGTATATCTTTTGGAAGGTGAAGATGATCGATGGTGGAATCTTATCAAGAATGCAAGGAAAAGAGATTAAATTGAGTCCATGGAATGGGACGAGTTCAAGAACTTATTTTTCAATAAGTACTTCCCTAGTATTCTTAGAAAAATGATGGAGAAGAAGTTTCTTGAACTAAAGAAAAAGGATGATGAATCTATTGGTACCTACGAAGAAAATTTTACAAGACTTTCAAGGTATGCTTCCAGAATTATTATCCAACCTGAGAGTAAGATCGATTGATTCTTTAGTGGCTTAAAACCAAGTCTTCGAAGGGCGTTATCCATAAGGGACTTCAATAGATATGATGAAATTGTTCGATGTGCTCTCAAGGTTGAGATGGAGATTGGAGTAACCCATCAGTAATATGGGTTTGATAATAAGAGGAAAATGGAATTCAAAGGGAAATATAAAGACCACGCTGAAAAGAAGATGAGTTTTCCCTTATGATCAAAGTGTGGAAAGAAACATGGAGAAAATTGTCTTAAAGGGACCAATAAATGTTTCAAATGTGGAAAAGAAGGTCATCGGGCATTTTAATGTCGGAATGATGGGAAAAAGTTGTCTAGTGATGCGAACAAAGAAAAGGCTACACAGAATGCACCTTCTACACTTCAATGTTACAAGTGTAAATAAATGGGGCATTATGCTAATCAATGCCATAATTCAAGGGTTGTTGATGATGATCGACATCAAAAAATTATTAAGGCCAAAGACAAAGGAAAGTCATATGAAATTTCTATCGGCGATGTGGAGTACGATAACGAAGTGGTGAAAGGTACACTTACCATCCACTCTAAAGTAGAAAATGTTTTATTTGATTCTGTATCCACCCACTCTTTTATTTCTGAAGAATTTTCTAAGGGTATCGTCGTATTACCTCAACAATTAGATGTTGAGTTAGTTGTGACAACCCCTAATGGCACAACAGTCGCATCAAAAGTTTAAAATTCTTCTCTGATTGAAGTTTGTGGGAAAGTGCTTCTTGAAAATATTGTGATCCTTCCTATAGTGGAATTTGATGTGATTCTTGGCATGGATTGGCTTTCTTTATATGGAGCTCATATAAATTTCCAAATAAGGGAAGTCACGTTTCATATTCCAGATCAATCAACGATCATATATCGATGCAAGGATGAATATAACCTTCCAGTGGAAATTTATTCCATTTTATGGGTCTTGATTCCAATAAATGAAGGTTATATATCTCAAATGGTTGGAGAGAAACTCACAATTATGAATACACCCATTGTATGGGAGTTTGATGATGTCTTTCCAAATGAATTTCCAGGTCTTCCACCAAATCATGAAGTTGAGTTTTCAATAGAACTCATATCGAGTACTATGCCCATTTCAAAGACACCTTATATAATGGACCCAATTGAGTTGCAGGAATTGAAGAAGAAACTCCAAGAGAATCTTGATAAGGGATTCATACGCCCTATTGAATCACCTTGGGGAGAACGTGTTATATTTTTTAAGAAGAAAGATGGATCAATGAGACTCTGAATTTATTATCGAGAACTTAACAAGATCACTATCAAGAAAAAATATCCTCTCCCATGCATTGATGACTTATTTGACCAACTACATGGAGCTCAATACTTTTCCAAGATTGATATTCATTCAGGGTATCATCAATTAAGGGTCAAAAGGGAGGATATACCAAAGACGACTTTCCGTACAAGTTATGGACACTATGAATTTATATTGATGCCATTTGGTCTTACTAATTACTCTGCTATCTTCATGGATATAATGAATAGAGTCTTTAGAGACTATCTTGATCAGTTTTTGGTAGTATTTATAGATGATATTCTTGTCTATTCAAAGAGAAAGGAAGAACATGAAGATCACTTGAGAATTGTATTAAAGACCCTAAGAAAGGAGAAGCTTTATTCCAAATTTACCAAGTGTGAATTTTGGATTTAAAAAGTTTCATTTTTGGGTCACATAATCTCAAAATAGGGGATATCTGTGGATCCAGAAAAAACAGAGGTTATCGAAAGATGGTCGAGACCAACAAAAGTAATTGAGATCCGACGTTTTCTTGGTTTGGCTAGATATTATCGATGTTTTGTAAAATATTTTTCATGATTATCTAATCCACTCATAAGGTTGACTCGAAAAGGAGTTAAGTTCGTTTGGATGGAGGAGTGTGAAGAGAATTTCAAGGATTTAAAAAGAAGGTTATCCAATGCACATGTACTCACACTGCCTTATAGTGGAGAAAGGTTTGTGATCTACAGTGATGATTCCAAGAAGGTATTGGGGTGTGTTCTCATGCAAAATGATATGGTGATAGCTTATGCCTCACGACAGTTGAAAATTCATGAGCAAAATTACCCTACTCGTGATTTGGAGTTAGCTGTGGTGATCTTTGCATTAAAGATTTGGAGGCATTGTATTTATGGTGAAAGGTGTGATATTTATACTAATCATAAAAGTTTAAAGTATATTTTCACAAAAAAGGAGATGAATATGCACCAAAGAAGATGGTTGGAGCTGATTAAGGATTACGACTGCTCAATTCATTACCACCCTGGGAAAGAAAACAAGGTGGCAGATGCATTAAGTCGACAAGACCATGCTAGCTTATCCATGATTAGGATCACAAAAGATCCAATATTTATGGATTTACAAAGGATGGATCTTGGAATTATAATGGAAGGTGAAAAATATTATCTTTCTCAAATGAATGTTCAACCATCTATACATGTGAAGATTAAAGAGGCACAGAAAGAAGATGTAGAGTTACAAAAGAAGGTGAGAAATGTTCCTGAATTCCACATTGATTGTGATGAAATAATAAAGTTTAGGAATCGGGTTTGTGTTCCTCCCATCCTAGAATTAAAGAAGGAAATATTGGATGAAGATCATAGTTCTTCATTCTCTATTCACCCTGGAAGCACTAATATGTAATGGGACCTGAAGGAGTACTTCTGGTGGGATGGCATGAAAAGAGATGTTGATGAATATGTCTCTCGATGCTTGGTTTTTCAGCAAGTTAAAGTTGAGAGACAGAAGTCTAAGGGGATGTTACAACCATTACCCATACCAAAATGTAAATGACAAAACATCACTATAGACTTTGTCACTGGACTTCCCAAAACATCCAAAGTCAATAATGCTATCTGGGTTATAGTTGATCATCTTACGAAGTCGGAACACTTCATCGCTATTAGAGAGGATTTCTCTCTTGATCAGCTTGCTAAGATATATGTAAAGTAAGTGGTAAGATTTCATGGAGTAACACTTTCCATTATATCTGATTGGGATCCGAGGTTTACCTCGAAGTTCTGGAAAAGTATTCAGCATACTCTAGATATAGAGTTGAGTTTCAGCATTGCTTATCATCCTCAGACAGATGGTCAGTCTGAGAGGAAAATTCAAACTCTAGAAGACATGTTGAGAGCTTGCTCTATGGATTTCAAAGGTGGTTGGGATCAACACCTACCTTTGGTGGAATTTTCTTATAATAATAGATTTCACTCCAGTATTTAGATGGCTCCTTATGAAGCCCTCTATGGAAAGAAATGCAGAACTCCAACTTGCTGGGATGAAGTTGGGGAAAGAAAGCTATTAGGACCTGATCTTGTTGATGAAATGGAAGAAAAGGTCAGATCTATTCAAAAACACAAAAAAGCATCTCAGAGTCAACAAAAAAGTTATGCTGACAACCGAATAAAATACCTAGAGTTTGAAGTGGGTGATAAAGTGTTCTTACGAATATCTCCCTGGAAGAGAGTAATGAGATTTGGAAAGAAGGGCAAGCTGAGCCCTAGGTATATTGGTCCTTTTAAAATACTGGATCATGTTGGGAAGGTAGCTTACCGATTGGAGCTTCCACCGAATCTCTCTCAAGTTCATGATGTGTTCCATTTATATCTCCTGAGAAAGTACATACCTGATCCTTCACATGTACTAAGCTCAGAATTTGTACCGCTGGAGCAAGATCTTTCTTATGAAGAACAGCCAATAGAGATTTTGGATTGTAGTGAAAAATTCCTATAGAAAAAGACCACTCGCTTGGTGAAAGTTTTATGGAGGAACCACCAATTAGAATAAGCTACATGGGAACTTGAGGATATGATGAGGGAGAGGTATCCTCATCTGTTTGTTACGAAGTGACGAATTTCGAGGGTAAAATTATTTTTAAGGGGGTTAGAATGTAACACCCTGAGATTTTATGAGAAATATTTTGTTTCTATGTATTATGTTATACGCAACACCAAAGGAATATTTCACTACACACAACACTGTCTTGTCTTGCGTTTCACGCAAGAGAAACCTTCCTCGATAGCTTGCGTTGTACGCAATACTGAGTTTCACTAAACGACGATATGTTATTAAAATATTATATAAACTAGCCATTATGAATAGTGATACCCACTTTTTGAAATTTTATAAATTTTATCTTTCAAAATGGACTTCATTTTTGGATTCAGAATATCAAAATTAGCCTAGGGTGAATTTTTTGTATTTTTTTGAAAACTTTCAATTTTTGATGAATAGTGAAAACACTGAGTTATTGGTTAAAACTGACTTTTTATTTAAATAATAATTTGTTTTATTTAAATTTATTTTAGGTAAAAATAGATACATAATACCTATATAAGTTCAATTTAATTCATTGGAGTCATTTTATAATAATTTTATATATATATATAAATTTTATTGAACTTTTGACCGTCTTTTACCCACCTCCTAGGAGAATTTACAAATTTACATAAAACTTAATTTTACCACTTCTGTGACTGGAATTTCAAAAATCTGAGAGACACGGTTGATATCAGTAAGTAAAATGTGGTTCAATAAGATAAAAATAATTTTTTTGTGAATAGTAACTTTTTACTTTTATTTACCACGGTTTAAAAATAAATAGGGTAATTAAGGGTAAAAATGATATTATTATTACCCTAACACATATCATAATTATATTTGATAAGTGTAATTTGACCAAAAACAACCTTAGTAATAACATATGACCATTTAGGTCCACTTGGATTAGATTAGGACATTTATTATTATTTAATTCAAAGAAGAGTTAAAAGAGTTAAAATCAAAGTTTACTAAGTAAAACATTTTTAATATAGGGTTATAAATAAGAAAAATTCAACTATAAATATTCATTAGAAATATGAAAATATTTCATACATAATGGTATATTATTTATAATTTTTAGACATTAAATAATTTAATTTATTTATGACACAATGATGATGCATTAATTACCTTATTAATGAAATATTAACATAATTGATATTATAAATACCAAAATAAATGTAATTTGAGACTTTTTATGAATTAAACTAATTTTATAGGTTAATATAACATATTAGGGTTATTTAGATGATTTTTTTTAAGTAATAATTCTATTATGAATTTAACAAAAACAAAATACCAAATAGTGTCAAAATTGACATAAAAGAGTTTTTAAAACAAATATTATATTATTAATTGTTATTATATTCCTAAAAATATAAGGTTAGGCCAAAAGACTTATATAATAATATATATTACCTTAATGAACCAATTGGGGTTCTATTGGAAGTTTATAGTAAGTTTATTAACCATATAGTATAAGAATACAAGAAGACACAGTAAATGTTAAATTATTTAACTTAGAGTTAAATCTAAAATATAAGGTTAAAATGGTACCCTAAACTTGTTTAAAGCCTATTTTTTGAGATTATTTCGACCTATCCCCACCCTAGCTTTTAAATAATCCACTTTTGAGGCATTATAAACTGAATATGACTTTATTATAAAATAATACTTTAAGTTTTTTCTAAGGTGCCCCTCTCCTCCCTTATAAAAGGGAACCTCTTCCCTCCCCTCTTCACACAATTTTGAGCCTTCAAGCTCAGAAAAACCCTGCCCATTTCTCTTCTCAACATCTCTATTTATATCATAGAGGTTCTGGTCTTCTGAAAATATCAACTCTAGTGCCCAAATAGGAAGTATAAAAGAGACATGTCAAGGAAGAGGTAATCTCTTCTACCGATTCTTTCAAGTTTCTTTCTTCTTCATCTTCCTCTTATTTATTTGTTTCATTATAAAGTAATAACATAAGTATCACTCATATACTTATATGTTATTATAAATATGAAACAACCCTATTTCACCTTCTATCCATCCTATGGAAAATGAAATCACCACGCGTGCGTACGTACGGAATACCGTCTCCACGCCGTGGTGTAATCTGTTTTTCCACCACCGCCTTACTTGGATGGGTATAATGGTGTAAATAATAACTATATATGATTATTATAACATGATACTAATTATGAGATAATATATCATCAACTCCAATTCCATTCATATAATTATGGGAACGATATCATCACTCGTGCGTACGTACGGCCTACCGTCTCCACGATGTGATGCGACTCGTTCTACATGATCTTCATTGAATAATTATTATATAAATGAATTGAATGAAAATATATGATATATATTACACTAATACAATTATTTAAATGAGTTATCTATAACCTAAAAATAGTAATAAGAATTTATTCGACAATACACGCATAAGAACATAAAGCAATGAACACCCGAATAACAAGTAGCAATGAAATATTACTAATAAGAAGATAGGAATATGACCATATATGATATAATAACAATTAATATGATTATAGAATAATAAAATAACATTATTTAAATAATTATACATGAGTTTTGGACAGGTACAAATCATATCGGACCTAATGTAAGGGAAAATCTCACAATCTCATTTTTATCCGAGATTGTTTATACTTCAGAATTTACTGGGGAATATTTATCATCCACATACATGTTTCCTCAATATGTAATATTATTTTATGTCCTCCTACAATTTGTTAAATTCAATTTTACCTATTGTTGAATTTTATTAAAAGATATGAAAGGAATCTTTTTTCGTTTTTAGTACGAGATACTTTTTGACTTTTTTTCCAAAGTACGAGAAGAATGTTTTTTTAACTTATACGACATGAATGCATTTTTATGATTTAATAGAACATTATTTCCATGAAGCTTCCTTTAAAATTTTTCAAGTTTATTTTTAATTAACTTCTTTTAGTTTAAAATTGTATGACATGTTAAGAAATGAAAAATGTTTTTGAAGTATAAAGGATATTTTCCTCAAGAATGGAGTTCAAGTGTTTTATTAAAATTATTTTCCATGTAAGATAATATAGGGTTCTGTTTCTATACATATTTTTACATTGATTTGATTATGTTATGATGGAATTATTTTTATGAAGTCCTTTTTTCTTATATGGATTATGTTATGATGGCATGATGTTTAAGAATCCCATTTTTATTACATGGGTTGTGCTATGATATATGATTTTTGATTTTGTGGAACACATAATAATGGTTTCATTATGAGATGGGTGGGACCTATATCTCCCTCCAATTCATTGGGTAAAGATTTATATCTCATGAGATAGATATGGCTGGAATGGAAAGTTAATCTGGTTCAGTGATACAAGACTGGAACGAGGAGTGAACTCAGTTCAGAAATGGACTTTTTCCACTATGATAGTCTTGGAAATGAGTCTTGACTAATAAGAAATGATTTTCTATTATTATATGTGTATACCAAAAAGTTTCATGTTTTATGTTATGATTATTGGGATTACATTTCACTACTATGATTTATCCCATGATCTCTTTTGCAGGTTAAGATTTTCAAAATGTTATGTTCTTATGAATATGATATGATTGATATTTTCTTTGTTTACCCTTACTGAGCATTTGAGATCACCCTTTTGTATGTTTTCTTTTCCCCAGGTCAGGAATAAGGGTATTAAGTAGGATATTCCAAAAGGGACTCTAGATATGATGAAATAAATGGGAGACAATGTAGATGCTTTATGAACCAGTTTTTTATGTTTCTCAGTTTCTAAAGACACTTTACCTATACAGTCCTATCATGGTTTTGTTATATTTTGTAATAAGTATGCTTCAATTCTAAAGTAATAATAATGTATCTAAATTATGGGTCATTATAGGAAAGGTATTATTTACTTTGTATGGTGTTGGAACCAAGCACATGCCTCAATCCTAAAAAGGTTAGCTTTACCTAAAAAGGGTTCTTTTTGAGATAAATGATGATTTCATAACCAAAGGATAATGTGCATGTAACTTCCAAGTTTTTATCAAAACTTTCATATCACATACACAACCCATTTATGTGTGAAAGTAGATTCTAGAGATCAAAGTTCCATGGATTCTCTAAGACCCCTGAAATTTTAGAAAAGGTATTTCTGTGTAACATCATATGTTTTCATGAAACCCTGATGATGGTGCATGAATGAACATTTTTGAAATAAATGAGACATCAAAATATCCACTTGTGTGGTGGTGGCCCTACGAAAAAATAAAGGGATGTTTGCAACATTGTTGCATGACCCAACAACCCATTTCAGATATAAATAGAGCATCTCACCCTCTTTTGGGGATGGATATACAGAAGTCAAAGATTCATCTCTCACACATGCAAACCTCACTTCTATGAAATCATGAATCTCCAAACATCCATGGATTCCCAAGGGTAGGGACCTTTCACAACCCACTTCACATGGAACACAATATTTATTGGCCTTTTTTTAGAGTTCCTCAAACAATATCAATTATTTCTAGTTGGGTTTTCACAAGAGAATCCACCTTCATGCAAACTTAAGCACCATGTAACCTAGAATATTTCAAACACATATACTTCTATAATCTATATAGGGGTTTTGTGCTAGAACCTACATTTCACACAACTATACTTGAGTGTATAATTATACATTTGTGCTCAACAACATTCAGGTACCTAACCTAATTCCTCCTTCCACCAAACATAGTTGAACACAAGTCGAGTGTCTGGGTGACCTATACCCATTCAAACTGGTTCATCCACACCCCAAATTTCTATTCAACAAGTATCATCAACCCTTTTGTCCACCCCCATTGCTTCAAGCACTACCCAAACCATTACCTTATATTTTTATCCTAAGAATAGGCACCATAATACCCCTTTATCCTAAGAATAGGCACCCTAACGTTGATACCCCTAGTTGATGTTACTCTATGAAAGTGTTTATTTCATTCCCCCACCCATATGTGCATGATAAATATACACATCATCCTTTAAGGTGTCATAATCATGGGAAAATGTAAAACTTTCCTAGTGGACAGGCCTTATATCGGATCTTCCTCTTCTACTTTGAAATATCCTCCCAAGTGTATTCCCCAAAAACATCCAAGATTTATGAAATATAACTACATAGACCATCATTCTAGTCACATGACATTAAACTACACGACAACATCCTCAATTCATGATGTTAAACTGTAGTCTTACCTTGTATGATAAACATAGGATTCCCCATGCATAATCATCAAGGTATTCCACCTCTTTACCCTCCATGGGATGATCCCCCTACTTTGGGAAGCTCATATGTGTAAGACCTGCACCATACTCCAAAACCAAGGAATATTAGATATGTAATCCCCACATTATTAGTCATCGAATCTCCTTTCACAACACAAACTTCCTTATTGGATGATGTTAAACTACATGGATCGTTCTTGTCACATGACCTTAAACTGGAGAATAAAACTATGTGAGTTTTGATACATGTCTGGAAATAGGGTATCTAGGAAACCTCTATGATGTTCAATCCTAACATAATGAAAAATCTGGGATGCCTCTATGAGGTTCAATCTTGACACCCCCAACATTTCCACCAAACCCCAATTGTGAAATATTTCCCACTGGGGAAACATATAACAAAACCCTCAATTGTGATATCTTAACCCCTAGGGACAAACTTAACCAAGACCTAAAGTGTGATCATCCCCCCCCGGGTGGATACACTTAACCACCAATTTTTTCCCACAAGATGTTAAAACTATGACACACTTGAAACCTATACTCAGTACAATAAAAATGGGATGTCGGTGGTAAAAATATTCAGATGCCTTATTCCCCTAGAATCAACTACCCTATAGATAACATGGTATTCCTTGGGTTCCTTGACTAAGAAGCCTCACACATGAGATTCCATAAACTATAAATGATGAAGATTTTACAGGTTCCCAATACAACCAATGTCTTGAAATGCTCAGATATTCCCAATGTTACCATCTACTCTGATCATAGGTTTCTACCCTATCAAGGTATAAGTATTGTAATTAACCGGTGTCCACCATGTTATGGCACTAGGAATTAATTTCATGAATAATAATTAAAAATTTGAGTGAGAACAATACTAGGAAATGAAATCTAAGGGGGAATCCATAGAAGGAGGAATCAACGTCCCATCATCCAGTTTCGATCAAGGATCTAACATCACCAATCATGATAGAGGACGTTTTCCTCTTTTATAAGGTAGGAATATAGATCCAATGTGCATGTGATGTGCTTTCTAGATGAGAAATCATACTAAAAAATATTGAATATGACATTAAATTATTCTCCATAAATAGTGAGTAGATCAGTAATGCTGGACACTATCAGATTTGATCATGAATGGATCTAGATATCCAACATTAATCCCCCACCAAACAGATTATGGGATCATTGAAAAATTTCTCTCCTACAATTGGGAGAAAATGAATTTCATTAGGAATACCTAATATTAGGCATCATCTATGTGGACTTTTCCACCACATTGGAGAAGGTTCATTGAAATTGTTCACATTGGAAATCATCTTCATGGTTTGTATACTAATGATTGATTCTATATGCTTCTATAAGACTCCATCCACAATAAACACACGATGATTTTCCACCAATAGGCATGGGGGAAGGGAGACTAACCATACAGAATTCTCGCACCACTGTACTCCCATCATGAGGTCCACCTATTCTATGGGTATTGGTTTCCCACAAACTATATCACACTCTAAGATCATCCAAATGATGGTAACCAATAATATTTCTTGCTAATATAAACTAGAAGGTTTTATCCCCCACTAGGGATATGGATCTCTAGGATCTCGAAGTATTGGAACCTCACCGCTACTGTAACCCCTGAGGGCCGCATAGGGGAAACCACTCTTTATTCCTACTAAAAACCACTTTGGGAGCCTCTCTCTAGAGTGTTCTAATAGATCTATCTTATATGATGATTAGTTAGGGGATTTTTGAGGCATACCCGTCATGGGAACTTCTTAGTAGCCTTCCATGTGGGCTCTCACCCAACCATGTTAGCATTAGAAATGACAGGTCCCATAGGTTAATGAGTGGGTTGATCTAGTCCTCAATCAATTATCCCTTGTTCAAAACACCTGACACTGATGTTGGGGGTAGTCCTATAACACTACCTTGTAGGAGTATTATTCTACAAATTAATTGGTCCCTACATCAACCTATGTATACCATCACATTCCCACAATTGGTGAGTGGGGATCCCTCTTTTCCCATTTGGAATCAAGACCTCAGCTGCCACTCAGTCATACCAGGTCGACTATCTCAATCATCGATGCCACCAGAAAATATTAAGTTCTATCACATGATGAAGAATACAAGAGTGGACGTCCTCCCCATGCTACCACAAACCAGTGAAGTGGTCCTTCCCATGCTACCACCAACCAGTGCGGAGGTCCTCCCCACACTACCACCAACCAATGGGGAGTTACTCCCTATGATACCACCAACCAAAATGGTGGTCCTTCCCATGAAAAATATTTTCCATTCTCTGAAGATCCATTATGGGGTAGGAGGGTGAAAAAACACTATGGGGTCATGCTCACAATGCATGTTGCAATGTTCATGGAGGGAACCCCATAAAACCTCACCAATATGTCCTTGGAGAATTCCCATTCCATCAGAGGAAGGACCCTATGAAACACCATGTCACCATTTACATATCACACTTTGATACAATATATTACTCAATGAGGGAGGATTCACCTCCACTACTAGATCTAGGGGAAGAAGCCTTCCAACTATGGTAAAAAATACCTGACGTTGAGGTCCAAAAAATCCCAAAATCTCTCTGTAGATACCTTCAGGTAGAGGATGTCACAACCTCATTATAAGGACTAAAAATATGGTCATCTCTACTTCCATCATCTTCCCTCCTATCCACCACCACACAGGAAGTGGGAGAGTCTTTAGGGTCTGGATTGACACCCTCAAACAGTGGTGAGTACTTCACTTGGACCCATAGAGATGCTTCTAATCTTGAACTTGAGGATGTAGTAAAAACCCTATCCAATATGGACATGATATTAATGGTGGGAAACCTTCAAAAGACATTACAATGATCAGAGGATGATTGGACCCCATGACACCCCACCTACAAAATCAGTAGCAAAATAGGTCTGCATCAGTGTCACTGCCAATTTATCATCCAACACCAGTTGGGGTTTGGATCGATAGGATGATTCCCTATTTAATGATCTAGAGGAATTTTGGGGAATAATATCCACTGATCAACTTATTTACATATTCTAGCCAGCTACGTCCCTAAGAATTATTATCCTAGAGTCCCTCACTAAGGACCAGGTGGCATGGATTTTACATAATACTCATTCATTTCTCAACTGCCTTAAGGATCTTCAAATAACGTACATGGGAATCCATGAACATCTCAATTCCATCCACCAAAAATGAAATAGGTATGACATCATAGTGATCCCATTATCTCAGTACCCTGGCATGTATATATGTTGCTAAACATTCCAAAAGTCTTGCGTTAAGAGCCTCACTAAGTTTTGATGGGTCATCGATGAAGCATCTCAACATATCCAGATCAGAGGCTCGGGGAAGTACGTTTCCCTACATTTAATCCCTATCCTATAAAAATAGTGAGATTTTAAATTTTGAAGTCCACTAATGGTGAAGGTTCTTCTCTAATCATTACCACAGTGAATGTGGTTACTATTGTCCTTCCTGCGGAATAATGAAATCAGTCCACTGACATCAGACATGATATGTAGAACCTGTTGCAAGGAGTAACATAGTACTAGGAATATCCTCTGACACGCCCTCACACTCATTAGAATATACTTTCTTTGGGTATCGAGATTCCCCCAATGAAACATTTTTGCATTCCCACTGATATATCAAAAAGTAAAGGGGCCTACTAAGCTTATTGTTCCATCTGAGATCACATCGCAAATCAAGTCAGACTCTAGGATAGCCTCTTTTATTTATAATCTAGAGTGATATAAGTTTTTTAACATTGATATTATCTCTAATAAACATCTATATCATGAAAATTTCAAAAGGGACCTCGTCACTCCTCCAGTTAGGCATCCAGTACTACTTGGACAAATGCCTAGGATTAAACCAGGTGGCCTTGTACATCTAATATGGGCAGAGTTCTATGGCTATGGAAAATGAACAAGATGTGATTCATCCACTCCATCTGATCAGCATGACTATCCCCCTCGTGATCAAGGCCACCCAGCCTCCTAGGCTGATGAGCCAGTCAAAACACTAGTGACCACAAATACTCATTAGGATGACATGATATCTTATCTCACCAACCACCTTGAGGCTCTATAAATAAGATATGTTTCAATTCAACTTTAAAGAAAGACTTATCTAGTATGGGTAGATCAAATGTTCCCATCACCCAAATTCATAAATCCAAGATTCACCCCATTTAATGGGATAGATTATCAACTAAAACATCTGTCCCATATCACTTTGTGGTTCATCACAATGTTGGAGACTCTAGAAAATTAGGAAACTACTATGATCCATTGTTGTGTCCATACTTTGGTAGGAATCGCGTTTTTTGAGTACATCCAGATGTCCTTGAATTTTTTATTGGTTCAGGGGGTCTTCGTAATTATTTCCTCTACTATTTCATCTCCATTGTATCTAATAATAGCATCACCGACCTCTCTAAATGAAAAAAGAGTCTTGGTGAGTGAGTGGATGACTTCATTTCTTTATTAAAGGGAATCATGTACTCACTCGACATGTGTATTTCTCAGGAACAACTTATAATGATGTTTGTTGAGTATTTTAAATATGATTTGGTCCCTATCCTCATCTCTCAAAATTATTTGTGTAGATTTTGAGAGTTCATCAAAAAATCTCAACAGCTAGAAGAATCCTTAAAACATACCAGGTAATAGTCATTTACATTACCCTTTTAGGCTCTCTTGTGAAGGCCTAAGAAATAAGAAATGGCCAATATCATTCCTGTAGTGAATCCTGAGCCGGTTCACCTACATGCTTATTTGTCTAATGATCCACACTAGAAACAGCCTCTTTAAGACCATCCTCATAAGGCACAACCTCACCCATCATAGCCTTCCTGAGAGAACATTTCCCTAACCCCTTTTCATGGCTAAGAACCCAAGTTTCCTTTCATCAAAATAAATAACAAGACCTACCCCTTACACTATGAACAAGTCCCATGATATTTCATCTATACCCTGGAAAAGGGGATTTTGAAATTTAAAGAATGTATGAGACCACAAGAGATCAAACTTAGTGATCATTAAAATCACTATCCATACCATAGGTCCTTGTAAATACCATAAAATAATGATTTTTATTCAAATATTGGATTTAGGACCAAGTGGATCATGGTTTAGTAAAACTGAGTGATTTCCCGACATAGGAAGCACTCTCTCTGCTGATCTTGACAGTGAAAGAGAGAAATATAGTGAGTGGAAGTAGGATCTCAGTTGAGGAATAAAAAATTACAATGATTTATTGACTCGTAAGATAGTCACTCACACACATGGTCTCATTTGTGCTCGCCTATATAGACCAGAACCTCTTATGGTTACCGCATCTCCTCTAGATGTTGCATCCACATATGTGTCACAGTCCTCCAAGTCTTGGAAGAAAATAAATCACCAATTAAAGGTAAATTGGAGTCCCCATGAAAATACCTCAAGCTATTTCATCTGATGTCATTAAAGGAGAGGTAGGGGACATGCAATCTAGAAGAATATTTAGTCTAGCACTTCAAACCAGGATGTTAATGATTCAGAGAATAGATGTCCAAACTCATGTAGGTATCAATAATCACAACCCTCCCAGTCCGCTTTGTTAGGCACAAATTCATAGATGGCTATATTAGTTGACTATGTGACTTATATTTAACCACACCATGATCAGCTACGCCCAACTAGTGCTTGATCTTAGTCATCTGGTGCCCAATTTTCAGGTGTTCATAGAAATTTATCTAGACAACTATAGATTATAGTCATTACTAGTTAGGAACCAGTGCATAGTCTTATGGTGACTACTAAGATCCCTCCTAAAGAATGAAATTTTGTAGGAAAAAACAAGCCACTCTCTCAAAATCATGATGTGTTGAAACACATTAGCGGCATACCAGTGAGGCTCTTAATCCTTGAGGCACTCCACCTATCAAAGGAGATGCATGAGGCCCTTTTCAAAGCCTTAAAAATCCCCCTTCAATTTGAAACTGAGGTAGATACCACTAAGGATTATTATGTAGAAGAATCCAAATGAGATGAATGTCAGGCCACCATATCATTTTCTAAATAAAATGAGGGTATTATAATTTATGGTCATATACAACCATATTATATCATTTTCCATTTCAATGGCATGGAAATCCACCACTTCTTATTGAATACTAATTTCAGGATCAATCCCATACCGACCTGAACACTCCATAAGATGGTGCTCATTGAATAGGATATGGTACCCTCTAACTAGACAATTCATGGATATGATAAGAGCATGCAGAAGTCATTTGGTAAAATTTAGTTGAAGGCCCAATTTGGTGGCATGGAATTAAGAACTAAGTTTTTGGTGGTCTCACAGTATATAGACTACAATGACCTACATGGAAGGACTTGGATTTATTTTCATGTAGTTTCCCCATCTTTGTAATACTAGTTCCTCAAATAGTTCATCGATGGTAGAGTAGGGGTACTCTAAGGTGAATCTTCTACCTTAAACTCTTTTTAGTCCCATTATCAGGATGTTTGGTACTATAAGAGGAAAAATAACTCAAGATTGATAATATTGAGCATATCAATACCCTCAATGATCTGAAAGCCACTACAGTGGATCCTTGGTCAGACTTGAAAGACAGCTTTATCATCCCAGTCCATCAGTTCGAACCCACCACATGAGACCTAGGAAGTTGTTTAATAGTACCCAAGAAGAAGGAGTCACCATATATTACCTCTTAATCCTATATTGGGTAGTCTCAACCAATACTAAAAGACCTTTCCCCTATAAAGTACCAATAATTTTACCCCATGACCACTAATCCACAACATTATTGTATATTCTATAAATCAAGACTGATTTGGTGGAAATCTAACCATTTTCATTACTTTGAAATCTAGAATATATCTCATGGTTGGATGTTGAGTGGGATTGGAAAATCAGAATTTATCACTATATTATTTGGAGAGAAAGAGTCCCTTGTGGAAGACTATTCACCCTTGATATCAAGTTCTGATGTTGTCCTCAAATCTACAGTTTCGAGGGAGTTGTTGCCTCCCTCTAACTATCATATCCCAGATGATGAAGAGGATCTGGAGGAATCCCCTCCTACATTTGAAGAGTCTATCTACACCATTGTTGATGAGTTAACTCAAGTTAACCTTGACACTAAAGAAGATTTAAAGATGACACTGATTAGTGAATCTATGTCATCAAAGGAACAACAACAATATGTGGCCTTTTTGAAACAGCATTGTGACGTGTTATCTTAGAGCTATATAAAGATTCCAAGCCTTGGTCCACATATTGAAATCCATCATCTTGGCCTCTTGGTGGGTAAATATAGGTTTAAACAACCCCCAAAAAAATGAACCCCTCTCCATGGTTGAGGTCGAAGTGGACAGGATTCTTAAAGATAACTTTATCAGAGAGGATCAGTAGCCCCACATGGTCAGACAACATTATCCTGTTAGATATAAGAATGGGAAGATCATAGTCTACATTTATTTCTAGAACCTCAACTACCATTTTCAAAATGATGACTTTCCCCTTTTTATAACAGATCTATTGATTGATGTTATGATTGTATTCTAGTATCTCTCCTTTATGGATAGATACCCCATGAATAATTATATTTGTCCTAAGGATGAGAAATACACTCCCTTTAAGGAACCCCAAGGGAATTTTTTTCTACCAGTTGATACCCTTTGGTTTGAATAATTCTAGATCCACTTACCAGAATTTGATACACTATATATTCAAACCACTCCTTAGGGCATTTTTGGAGTGTTACATGGATGATTTGGTGGTTAAATATCACCAATTTTAATACCATATCAAATAAATTGATAAGGTTTTTGGATTTCTACATTCCCAAAAGTTGAAAATGAACCCTTTGATGTGAAAATTTGGGGTTACATATGAAATGTTTCTAGGCTTATTCATTATATTTGGAGGTATCAAGATAATTCTATAAAAAATTAATTCTATCAACCAAATGACTCCACCATGTAATTTATGAGAGTTGCGAGTCCTCTAAGGACACTTATTCTATATTCTCTAATTTATTTTAAATGTTTCTAAAAATTATAATCCATTATAGAAGATCAAGAAAAAAGGATTTTTTTACCAGTGGGATGAGGAATGTTAGACCACCTTTGATGATATTAAGTAGTTTTTTCTACAGCCTCTAGTTATGATTCCTCATATCCTAGGAAATCCTTTAGTATTATACATGGACACTATGGAATAATCCCTTGAAAAACTTTTATCCTAGAATAACACTAAGGCAATGGAAAACAACCTATATTATAACATAAACATACTCTTTGACACGAATACTAGATACTCTCTTATCAAGAAGAGTTGTCTCACATTGGTCTTCATAGTGCAGAATTTGTGACATTATTTTCAGCACCATGAGATAAATTTGGTGTCCCAAGATGACTCAGTAAATTAAATCCTCAACTTATCCATGATAATAGGGATATTGGTGCATTGGTCACTAATTATTTAGTAGTTCTCCACCTAGTTTATCCTGCTAAAATCTTTCAATGCCATGCTTTATAAAATTTCTTTGTCACACATATGACCAAAGAGGAACTTCCCCTTGATGATTATTTCTTAGATGAATCTATTCTCTCAATATATTAGTTTACACCATGTTGGAAGATGAATTTTTATGGTGCCTCCCGAAGTCTAACCGATAGAAATCTCAGAGACCCTAAAATCAATAGGCTAGGCATGGGAGTAATCTTCATCACTCTGATATAGGCCATCCTTCCAAAATCATTCCTATTTTCATAAGGTTGTACTAATAATGAGGCATATTATTAGGCTCTTATTACTAATCTTGATTTTCCCCTTGAGATTGATTTACCCAGTTTAAATTTGAAGTGAAACTCTAAGATGGTCATCAAGTAGATCGAGGGAAATTAATTTATAAGAAAGAAAGAACGTGTTCCCATGCAGTAATTGAATCACTATTCAATGGCCTAGATCCCTGCCCATTTAAAGGTGACCCAAGTTCCTTGATCACAAAATGGATGAGTTTATGCTTTGAAAATCTTGTCTGCATCCCTTGTAAACCCAACTAGGATGACATGGTCAATCATGTGGCACACCAGAGGATCATAGCTCCTACCACTTCAAATAATGGAAACTAATAGATATATCAGCTGGATACTGGTAATTCTATTCCAGGGTATTAAAATTACACCAAAGTTGAGAAAAATCCTAATTGGATGAATCCCTTCATTGAGTATCTCCAGTAAAACATTATCCAACCTAGCCAAGTTGAGTGTGAGTGAACCTTCCAGCATGTAACATAGTTCACCCTCTATAGTGGCCCTAAACTTGATCAGAAACTCTATAAATATAGATTTTATGGAATCCTCCTTCACTGCATACAAGGTAGGGAGATACCTAAAGTCTTGAAAGAGGTCCATATTTGGTCCTATGGAGACCATAAAGAAGGATTGAATCTATCCCACCAAATTTAGAGGTTGGGTTATTTTTGGCCCACCATAGTTTGTGACTACATATAATTCTCCAAGTTGTTTCATGCATATCAGATCTGTGTCAATTTTTTTTGCATCAATCACCAAATATTCTCTACAATACCAAATTTTCTTATCCCTTTTCAGTTTGGGGACTCATAGTTGTAGGTCCCTACCCACTAATGAAGCATCAACAGTGCAAGTTCATTCTAACTGTAAACGGTTTCCTCTCAAAGTGGGAAAATTTAGTTCCACTTAAAGAATTTAAAACCTAGTCTATGATTTAATTTTTGAACTCCCACATCATTCATCAGTTTGGGGTTCCTTGCACCATTCTCATGAAAAATGGATCTAACTTTCGAGCTACTGAGATGAAGAAATTTTATACCAAGTACAACATTTAGTCCAACCACACTTACCACAACCATTCATAGAATAATGGACTAATTGAGGCATTCAAAAAACCCTCTCTATGATTTTTTAGAATATAATGTTCTAGAATAAAAATATTTGGCCCAGAAGAATCCCAATTTCCCACTATGCCTATGAGATAAAAACTTGAAATTAAACCTAGGTGGCCCTATATTCTCTATTATATGGAACAATGGAGGTATTACCGATAGAGATTTGGTTTCTATCAATCCGAATAACTATTTATGACCAAAAGAAACTTGATAGAACAAAAGATGACCATCTAGATGAGTTGTAAGCTCTTGAAGAAAATAGGCTTCATGAATTGAATAACTTAGAAATGCACCAGAACTGTACAGTGTGAGAATTTAACAAGAATATTTGTATTTGATCATTCCTTTAGGGTGACATGGTTTTGGATCTAAACACATTGATAATACCTATAAAAAAATCACCAAAATTATAACCAAATATTGAAGTACATTACGTAGTTCATAAGGACTATTCCAATAGTGTGTACTCCTTAATCACCATGTGTGGGGAGTGCAACACACCTCCTTCCAATTCTAGGTTCCTCAAGAAGTATTATTCATGAACCCCATGGTCAAATATACAAGACCTTAAACTGGAATACATCAAAGTTTAACCTCTATGACCTTAAAATAGTTATTACCCCTTTGTTTAATGCTCCATAGCCTTAAACTAGAAGACTTTTTAGTCCAAGTGGTATGAATCTAAACTAAACATTCCAACATCCTCAGCACATAATGTTAAACTATATCATTACCCTATGTGATGAACATGGGACTCCTAACATGATAAATGTGATATATTAAAATATCCTCATTGTATGATGTAAAACTACATAATACTTTGGGTACTTTCCAAAGAGGATATTGTTCTCCCCCTTGGTAATGGTCTTTTACCAATCCATGTTCCAAAACTACATGTGGATTAATTCCCAAATTAGTGGGATATGTAGTGACACCTAGACCATTTTTCTTTGAGCCCAATCTTAAGTTTCATCTCCCAAAGTAAGTTCATATTCAACATTAACCCCCTATGTCCTCTTCACTAAAATGAGAAAAACTACCATGGGGCACATCATCAGGTGTAATCCATTATCACACCCCATGATCTATTAGAAAATCAAGAGGCCTTAATGACCTGAATTAAGGATGAAATGATTGGAAGATCAATGCATAAGACCTATAAATTCCCCCAGTACATGTCATTAAACTATATCTCTATCCTATGTGATAAACACAATATGACCCATGATAATTGTGGGATGACTTAATGTCCTCCCCATAGATAATTATAACCTTTCAGCATTGGTCACATATCAATTCATGTTCCAAAACTACATATGGCTTCATTTCTATTCCCATGGGATACATAGAAACTCCAAGATATCATATTGGAGGTCTATCCCAATCACCAAAAACCATCCTGGGGTCTCCCCCTTAGGTTTAGGCTCGATATTTTTTCACTATTTAGTTCGTACTCAACAACATTAAACTAGGAGTTCTGGTATAGGCATCATGACATTAAAATATGCATAATTTTTTTAATCTTAAATTGAAACACGTATCATTGTCCCTCTTTCCTATTGGGTTATCACTCATTACTTCCATACAAGTATCTTTAAAAAACTAAAAAACCTAGTCCAAATTCCATAACCATAAACTAGTAGTAAACTTGGTATGATCTATATGAATCTAAACTAAAAATCCCAACATCCTCAACACATGATGTTAAACTATATCCTTACCCTATGTTATGAACATAGGATTCCTCATATGAAAAATATGGGATGGAAAAAACCAACATCCTCAACACATGAAGTAAAATTGTAGCCTTACCCTATGTTATGAGCATAGGATTCCTCATGTGATAACTATTTTATGATCCATTTTCCTCACTAGAGAGTAAATCACCCTTCCAGCATCAGTCTCATACCATGTTATGTTCTATAACTATGTATGGACTGATTACCATGCCTGAACTGATACACAGGGATTCCTAGATCCTACATCTCGGGTCCAGCCTCAACACCAACCTATTTTGGGGCCTCCCCCTGGTCCAAGACTCATGACCTTAAACTATGTAAAACTTGTTTTAGGATTTCATTTTGTAGTGAATGTCCACTTTGGATCCTTATTCACATCAGGTTTTAACTCTTTTACACCGCCCGAACATCCTCAGAGTACCTACTCACCTTTAGATCCAAGAATTATAACCCTAAAATATCTATGTCCAGCCCTAAATAGCCCCACATTCATATAGTTATCTTTAACCCTACTTTTTTAGAAAAATAATTCCCCTTTATCCTTTTCATTGCATCCTCACTCGAGAGGATTCCACCCTACCAGCATCGGTCTCCTACCGTGGCATATTCTAGAACTATGTGTGGTGTGATTATCATTACCATTGGATATATAGAAACTCCTGGTCTTCATATCTTGGATCCATCCCCTAACATCAACTCATTGTAGGGTTCTTACCCCCTACACCATGGATTTAACCCATGTGCAATTCATCTTGGAATAATGCATGTAAACAGGTCTCCTTATCCCTCTATTCACATCAGGTTATCACTCTTTCATGCCAAAGGATCCTCTACAAGGCACACACACCCCTTGGTCTCAACTCTATGACCATAAACTAGTATCCACTTTAGTCTGAGTTGTACAAATCTAAAATAAAAAACCCAACATCCTTAGAACATGTTGTTAAACTATAGCCTTACCCTATGTGATGAACATAGGATGCCTCATATGAAAAGTATGGGATGACCAAAACTAACATCCTTATAAAATTATGATAAACTATAACTTTACCCTATGTTATAAACATATGATTACTCATATGAAAAATATAGGATGACCAAAACTAATTTCCTCATCATACAATGTTAAAATACATATTTACCCTATGTGATGAACATAGGATGCCTTATATGAGAAATATGGGATTAAAAAACAATTTCCCTAGCACATGATGTTAAACTATATCCTTACCCTATTGGATGAACATAGGATGCCTCATATGACAAATATGGGTGACCAAAACTAACATCCTCAACACATGATGTTGAAATGTAGCCTTACCCTAAGTGATGAACATTGGATGGATCATATAACAAATATGGGATTAAAAAACTACCTTCCTTAGCACATGATGTTAAACTATATCCTTTACCTATGTTATGAACATAGGATTCCTTATATGATTAATATGTGATGACCAAAACTAATTTCATAATCACACTATGTTAAATTATATCCTCACCCTATGTGATGAACATAACATTCCTCATGAGACAAGTATGGGATGACCTACCATCCTCACCAAAGTGGAATCCACCCTTTTGGTATTGGTCCCCTACCAATCCACATTCATGAACTACATATGGATTGATTCTAATTCCCATGTGATATGTATTAATTCCTAGATCTCATAGCCTAGGTCCAACCCCCACCATTAACTCATTTTGGGGTCTTCTATCTCTATGAAAAGCTTAATCCTTGCCTACCGAAATATTTATCTAGAAAATTAGAGTGCATGGAAATATAGATCCTAGGGAACTCAACATCCCTCTGAGACATTCTCCACTTCCATTTTCACACTTTATTCTTCCCAAGATTTGGATCATCATCATACCCTCAATCTGAAAAAACCCCATAATGACAATGGTACCTTGATATATTGGTCCACCTACCATCCTAGGAACACACATTGAATAATAACTTGTAACTGATGAAGGTTCTAGTGTTTTGATCATGTTCAATAGTTGATATCACATTTGATCACCCCATCCTTGACTGAAGTTGGTATGGAACCTATGTTCCAAATATGGTCAACAGTTGTTCCCCACCCACTGATCATCCCCTTTCTTTACCATTAAGGTCTTGGAAGACATTTTTTTATTTCCTTTACAATTCCCATTTATTAGGTGGGAATCCCAAAAACGTGTGTGTTATTTCCCTATACACACCCGTATGGTGGATAAATAAGTCTATGCCTTTTGGGACTTCCCCAAGTCAGCTACTTTTTCTCCTTAGTGTGTTCACCCCAACAAAAAATTGGAACTCTATGTCACTCTTTATTACTCACATAGAGCATGGTTCATGTGGGATTATGAGTTGGGGAGGAACTTCCCTAAGAATGTTTTAGACATGTTGGTGCCTCTTAAATAGAGAATCACATCTTTTCTCTGAACTCTATAATCTTAAACTAGGAATCCATGTCTAAGCATCATGTTATTATACTATGTGTGAGTTGTCTCAAAGATATTCCACATGGAATCAGGCCTCATTGGACCTCAATTCACATTGAGTTACATCTCTTCCATGCCACACACACTCCTTTAATATGTACCCCTCATGGTCAATGCATTATGACATTAAAATAGTTTCAACTCATAACCCAAGCATTATAACCTTATATTATTTGTGACTTCTTATCCTGACTAATATGGCCTTAAATTTCCAATTGAAAGAGGCACATACATCTATCTGGTTGAAAACCCATAGGGGAAACCTAATAAAAATTCAGACACCTGACCAATAGGTCACTCTCACAAATTAGGAAAAATTATGGTGTGACAAAAGAAGGGGGTATAAAGCCAAAGGGTCCCACCATGGGCCCCAGAAAAAACCTTACTATGCTTGATGAACTCCTCAATTCTAGTAAAAGTTAGAGACATATAAAAGCTCCATTTTCCTCATGATTTCCTCTATGAGGTTACACCCATTGTGTTTCCTATTCATAAATCCTACTACCCTACCGGAATAGGATTTATTCACGTAGATTCACACATCCTAGTCATAAGAAGAAAAATTTTTCTTAGAATATCCTAATAACATGATTTTCAACTATATAACACATTTTCTTCACTGGATAACATTAAACTACCTGTTAAACATTATTTTCACAAGAAATTAAACTAAAAACACCTCGTCCTCATGAAATGATGTAAAAATGAAAAGAATATTATTCCATCACCTAAAAAGCCATTTTATCTCATCAGTACCAGTCACCCACCACACCATTTGATTTCGTTGATTTCCAATTATCATACAGGATGACACTCACCTTGGAAGATTATTTTGAACTTTGTTCAAAATGATACATCAACCTGGTGTTCTCAGAAACATAGTGGCATAATCCTGAGAGTATTGAACTCTATCCAAACATTCCCCCAACTCATACCCATTATTTTTGTATTTCTAGATTTGAATACCCATCATTATTGATGTCTGAACAGAACCCCTAATGGTAATATTTCTTGACCATGTTGGATCACCTTTCGTCCTGGGTATACACTCTAAAATACTTCTGAAAAAATTTTGACATGCCTCGTGTTTTGAACATGGTTAACGAATAACCCTCATTTTTTCCCATTATCTGCAAAACTATAGTGTAATATGTGTTTTAAACATGGTCATTTTTTATCCTCTATCATCATGTCACTCCCTTTGTGTTATAAATCCTGGTCATCCTGATTCATAATCTTCACTCCCCTTTGTTCGGGAAGAATTCAATGCCCCTAGCATTACCCAATCTTTCCACCTAGGCACATTGAGAATAGAAAGTTTATTTTGTAAAGATTCATGCACTCCAACCAAAACTTTCTTGGTCAGTATACTCTTGGTTTTCAATGAACAACTCAGACGATGGGTATTCAGCCATATCCTAACACTCTCATATAAGTGAGCAGTCACATGTTTGTCCCTTGTTTCTCACACTAATCATGAATCATGTGAAATTTGAGATTAATTTTTGATTTTCCCATTAATGTGAACATGATGAAACAAAGAGAAAAAAATATTCTTGAATAAGGTGAATTTAGAGAAAAAATTAAAAAGTTTGGGAGGGTCATCCACACATTGGGGCCTCTCAGTTATTTGAACCAAACTAGCACTCCCAAATGCTCTAACTCAGAAATCAAGTTCTCTGGACCGAAAAACATCTGGAGATTTTCCAACAAAACTTTCTGTATCCTAAAAATCATTTTAGCTTCCTTCTTGCCCACTGGTTGAACCTACTCATCCCTAATTATCACCCATCCCTATTTATCTTGGTACTCTTCCATCATTGATGGCATGTCATCTAACATAGCATTGACTGCTACAATTTGGGTCCTTACTTGGATAATGATCCCTTCTTGATAATTGGAAATATATGTGTGCTCACATAATTTCCCTTCCAACCACATAATTTCTAGTTTGGCTGCCTAAAGCTTCATGTTACTCACGGATTTCTCCTTGTTCCATGCAACATCAAACTCTTGATTTTTCACATGCACTCGCTCAGTGAGATAATCACTATCCAATGCATGGATGGTGCTATAATCCACCCCTACAGTGCCTAGTTTCAATATCCAATGGTGGAGAGACCCCATATGACTCACTACATCTAGCTCCAGAGTGTGGGTGATAAAGTTATGTATTATCCTCAATAACCCACACTGGACAATGAGGTTTTCTTCAGAAACATCATAACTAGAATCTTCCAATTCCTCAAGTGGAGAAGAATCATACTCTAGAAAATCCATGAGAATAGTGGCAACATGATCATATTATGGGATCCTCTCAACTGTACTAGGAACCTTTTAATGGTAGGGGCCATCTCCATCAAACACTTCATTGGTGGAACCATCCAAGCTATCCTCGGATCCTAATTCCTTGGAAACCACATTCGTGTCTGCAATGGGTTTCCCTATTGGGATCTAAGTCAGCTCTACCTAAGTATCTAGATCCCAGAGGGTTGGTTCAGCAGTTGGGAGAAGAACTCCAACTACCATAGCTTTATATACTTACTGGGAATAAAAACTCTCGAGGACTAATTTAAATGAATGTATGTCAGTCGGTTTGACTTGTCACAACTAACATGCCAAACATGACTTGTTTGAGATAAAAAACATACAAGATGTGATATTTTGGAAAAAATACATTCCTGGGGCCTCAAAAGGAAATTCCACCATTAGGGACCCCTTTCCACTGGTTGGAACCTCAACGATTGGCACCAAGCCTCTCAATACTTCTTGTATGGAAGCTACATAAAATGAAAAAACCTAATAATCCAATGTAAATAGATAAACCCATGAGGGTTTGAAGAATATCAGGATAATTGGGAATTTTTATTGAGTCTTACTTTGAGGTAAAAGGATCTTGATGATGATTCTACCCAAGAAATCTTCCCTACTGGGGGTAAGAGCTGCCATTAGAGTGGTGGAGTGTGCCCCCCCCCATAGACGACTAGGAAGGATGGATAATCAGAAACCTCCCATTAAAAACCCTATTTATTCACCTCTCTTACTGATACTGCTAGAGTAGACTCCAAGGTGATCCCCTCAAACTCTATGGGGGAACTCTCATTCCCCTCAATGAAGGCCCCTTGTCTCTTCTCAACTACTTCCTACATAAGAAAAAATCTTGGGTTAAAACCCTTAAAAGAAAAAAAGGTTGTAAAAGGTGTTTAAGTTAAAAAAACATAATAAATTATCATCTTGAGAAGGATCTTGGACAGGTTATAATCCCCATGAGTGGAATATCTATTCTCCTGAACGGTTTCATGGTCAAAGGTGGATAACCATGACTTTTCATTTCTAGATCTTTGTATATCGATATTAGAGACCAATTCACAATGATTTAGTGCATTAAAGGATACTATATATTTAATCTCTACACCAAACATCACTTGTATCTGGGTGGAGGTATTCCCAACCTCCCCATGTTGGAGTGAGAAGGAATCCATTTCTTCTAGGTAGTAAATTCACTCATGGAAGCCCACATAGGTTGTGATCCTAGTGAGCCCAACATCCAAAAACTCGAACCCATATCAATTGAGCCTCTACCATATTTTATCCACCATCAAGGATAGCCTAAACATTCCCCATACTGACTAGAGCATGGAATATGTCACATCAATAGATTGCTACACTAGATACCACAATTTATACCTCAGGTAATCTCTATCCTGAGAACTCTTTTCCTTATCTCATGGATACTTGTAAGGGAGTCCCATACTGCTATGGGGAAGGGAAGCAATATAAAACTATGCCACCACCACCAGTACTCTGTCTTGATTCCTTGATTCCTAATGGTTGATTCAAAGAGTATCTTATATCTCACTTTGTTGTTCATATGGCTCATCTGATGGAACAACCCTACTTATGCATTACACCTAGATATGCTTATTTATGATTTCTATTATAATAATGAGAGAGTCCGACAATGATATTTCTGAGTGGAAACACAGTTACCCCCATTGTGTATTTTTTTCATAAACACCCACCATAGTAGTAAATGGATACAGGGATGACTTTATTCTTAGATCCCTGTATAGACTCTCTTCATCGGCTGCTGAATGCCTATGAACTGTTGGGAAAACTAAGATAGAGTGTACAGATCACAAAAACTATTTCTGTCCATCCTGATAACCAACACTCCTCCTCAAAAGTCTAGAATATACTACCTATTCTTCATCATCCCTTCCATATTATTGACTATCACTCTAGAGGGGTTCGAGAATGGACGAAAGTTAAAGTTACCAGTGTTTCTAATGTTGACTAAGACCCCAATTTCCTTGATATTTACCAATCGAACCATGGAAAATTTGAGGAGTGAGGACTATAAGCCATCATTTGGGGGAGTGATGGAAATTAGAAATTCATATCGCCCAAAGTGTGTTTTGATCCACCCATGTAGAAATTGAAATGGACCACAAATTCACCTAGGCATGTTTCCTATTATGACATGACCAGTTGGATGTAGGGGTAGGCTAACACTAGGACTCCAAGATTCACCCAGTTTCCTAACTCAATAATCACTTCCATAACCATTATGCCATGATGCAGTTCCATGCAGGTGTCTCTAACCAGTAGTAGTCAACCAATTAAGAAGGTTTCCCAGGATGATGTATATCGGATTGTTGGTTTTCAATCCTTCATGTTATAACCCCATTACTAGTACTAGACTTACTGTTAAATCATCCAATAAAATCAAAAAATTATTCTATGACATGTCACTGGGTATTTCATTGTCTTCCCTAGTATCTTACCAGCTAGCATATTTAATAATATGACCAGCCAAGTCTTGAAAGAATTTCTGATGAAAAGGAAGTTGATTCTTTTAAACCTGGGTCATCACATCCAAAAGAATTTATGTTATAATGGGTGTATGCTCCATATTCCCCAAAGTATTGGGATATGGAATGAATAATACTATTGAAACCCCATAAGTGGGGATGCTTCCAATATAGTGGAGGTCCCATATCTTGATTCCCACTTCCCCATGATAGAGGTGGAAGGTATTGGTGTTTGAGGTCAAATGGATAAAAAACTCTAGCATAAGATCCTTTTGTTAATATATGGGATTTAGGATGTACACACTGCTTCATATAGCCTGATGTGGTGCAATATGGCCCCATACTTCTGATAGGTTAGGCGTACCCAGTACACTCATGGCCAATCATCAGTGAAGTTCCCCCAGGATCATAGTCCCTAGTCCTTATACCATCCCATGTTGTTGTTCTAAATATTGGTCTGGATGATGCTTTCATAGTGTATAGAGAACTCATTGTCTACTGGATATTCCACTATTATAATCCTCATCCTACAACCCAAGGTATAGGCAATAGTTTCTTTCTACTCCCTAACTAGATAACTCATGTCTGTGATTTTTTGGGAATCAAGTTCATCATGACTAGAAAACCAGAATTGTGGTGTGTTTAATTCCATGGATGGGATGGACACTTAATCCATGAGTCCAAAATTGTATAATGGTAAGTGATTACTTAATAAATAATCCCTCTAATATTCAATAAATAATCTTTGTTGATCTCTGTTCTTAGAAAAAAAATCCTCCTGGAATGGAGAATTTCATGATTCCCAGCTATCTTGGCCCTCCGGGTAGCAGCAGAAGTATCGACAATGGCTTGGTTGGTACGATTGTCCATCTCTATAACGTTCATAGGGTTCACAAATTTTGGATCTCACAAAAGGTTCTTTGCTTGTGAACAATATATTTCGTCATGAAACTTCTGATTAGCTAGTATAAATGGAAAAATTGACCATGCAAAATTAGTCATGTTTGAGAGATTTTCATAAACATTGAAATTGAACGCTAGGGAGTTCATGTAAAGTGTTAAATTTCATGCATGATATAGCGATTATAATGAACATAAGTTAGTTTATCATAAAATGTCCCACCATTCCATGTTTATAAACATGGGAATCCTAGGTTTCATGGTCACTCAAATAGGTTTTCATGTCATGATATAAGAGTTGTGCGACATAGAGTCAATTCACATGATACTTCACTATTTCCCTCAGAAATCAACCTTCTAGTTTCTCATCAACTCCAGTTCCTAGGGGAAATTTTTGGTTCCAAAAATATGTCTTGATCACCAAAAGGTAAATTTTCCCTAAGAAATGTTCCATTTCATACCAAAAGACAAATTTAGAACCAATTGATTAGGTGTTCACAACTTCCATGTTGTGTGTGAAACTTTCATATCACATGGGAAACCCATTTTGGTGTGAAAGGAGACACTAAATATCAATGTTCTATAGATGATTTGGGAGACATGAAATGTTAGAAAAAGTGTTTGTGAACAATATCATATTTTTTTGTGCAACCCCAAAGATGGTTCATGAAAGAAAATTTACATGGTGACGTCAAATATTCCACTTGGGCAGTCTCAGCCATGTGGAAAAGGCATGGGAATCATGCACTAATGTTGAATGAACTATCAGGGTTATGTTCCTACGACTTCCAAATTTGACTATAAATAGAGAATCATCCCCCTCCTTTTTGGATAGATATCCATAAATCGAATTTTTGGCTCTATCTCTTTCATAAACCCCACTTTTGAGACATCATGAAACTCCAAACATCCATGGTTTACTAAGGTAAGAGAACTTACATGACCAACCTCACATGGGACCCAACATGTATTAGACCATGTCTAATAGTTCCTCAAGTAATATCCCTTAAAGTTAATTGGGTTTTTGTAAGATAATCCACATTTTTGTAATCTTACGATTTACAGAACCTCAAATATTGAAGGCATATATACCTATCAAATATATATGGGGTTTTTTTCTAGAACCTACATTTCACCCAACTATACTTTTGCACATAATTATAGATTTGTGCATAACAAACTTCAAGTCCCTAACCCAATTACTCATTATAAACACAATTCCACACAAGTTGAGTGCCTAGGTGCCCTATACCCATTCAAATGGGTTTATACACACCCCAAATTCCCATGAGACTGGTATCATCATCCATTGTGTTCACCCCCTTTCTTTAAGAATGGACTAGACCATTACCTTTCCTTTTTATTCTAAGAAAATTTACCTTAATTCCTCTTGCTCCTTTGTACAGGTACCCTAACATCGGGACACCTGATTTCCACTCCTCCGCAGTAGTGTTTATGTCATGCCCCTCCAAGAGTTTCATGAGTAGTATAAGCATAAATCCCAAAGGTGGAGTTATCAAGGGAAACAACCAACCAATTATGGTGTAGAATCTTTATGTTAGATCTTCCTCTCCAACAATGAAATGGTCTCCCTATGTGTAGGCCCCAAAAATGTTTGAGATACATGATATAAAAATTCATAGCCCAATTTCCTTGTCACATTATGTTAAACTGCATGAAAACATCCTAATCACAGGATGTTAAATTGTATTCTTTCCTTGTGTGATGAACACATGATACCCCATGTATGATCATCAGGGGATACCACCTCTTTACCCACCATGGGATGATCCCCCTACTTTAGGAATCTCACATGTGTAAGACCCACACCATCCTCTAACACCAAGGGTAGCTCCCATGCATTATCCCCATACCATCCCTCATTGACACTCCTTCCATGACACAAGAAGCCTTACTAAATGATGTTAAACTACATGCCCTAGTCCTGTCATATAGCTATAAATTAGGAAATTGAACTACATGAGTTTTGATCCCTTTCTTCCAATAGGGTATGTAGAATACCACCATGAGGTTCAATCCTGACATCTTAACAAATCTCGAATACCTCCATGAGGTTAAACCCTAACACCCCCAACATTAACACCAAATACCATGTGTAAAATCTTCCCCAATAGGTACACACATACCCAAACCCTCAAGTGTGAAATCTTCCCCCTAGATACACACTTAACCAAACCCTCAATTGTGATCATCTTCCCTCTATGGACACACTTATCCACCAATATGTCAACACAAGATGTTTAACCTATGACCCACTTGAAACCTCTACCTAATTAAATAATCTTATAATGCCTATGGTAAAAATATTTATATGCCTTATTCCCCTAGAATCAACTTTCTTGTATTAGACATAGGAAGCTTTGGGTTCCTTACCTAAGAAACCCCACACATGAGATTCCATCAAATTCAAATGATGATGAGTTTATAGGTGCCCAATATGCCCAATGTCTAGAAATTATCATATATTCCCAATGTTACCATCTACTCTAACCATATGTTTCTTCCCAATTGAGACTAAAACAATGTAATTAACTATTTTCCACCATAGGATGGCATCAGGAATGAATTTCATGAACATGAATTAAATATTTTAGGGATACTCGTACTAGGAAAAGATCTCCAAGGAGGAATCCATGTAAGGAAGAACCGACACCACAACATCTCATTGTGAT
Source organism: Viscum album (assembly GCA_963277665.1). Lineage (NCBI taxonomy): Eukaryota > Viridiplantae > Streptophyta > Magnoliopsida > Santalales > Viscaceae > Viscum > Viscum album. The sequence goes on along the minus strand of OY728127.1, from coordinate 1,403,693,017 downwards.
CAAGGAGAGAACAACGCTAATCATAGTGTAAAAGGTTTCCTACCTTTGGAAATAGGGAATACTCATCCAAATCCTATGCTACTCGTGACCTTGATGAGAAAGTGTCGAAAACATATGGCCCAGTAACATGGAATGAATAATACTAGGGAATATATTTATATTTGAAGAAAATAACAAAACTTTATCTCTGAGTTGGAATTATATTATCTATTTTAATTTATCATGAGTATATTAAGTTTTTCTCCTTGTATGGTAATAAGTTCTCATATTCTTCCCTTCTCAACTCCTCAAGCTTCATCATCTGTAGATTCCTCTAATATCTGGACTTTCTAAACTCAAGGTTCAATATTTTGATATTCAAGTAGGATTTGTGTCATAGATAAATCAGAAATTAATAATGTTTAACATAAATAATTCTATAGGGTGATATGCCTAATTGGGTTTTGTATGCAGTTTTGTACGGCCAAAGTTCTTTCTCTAATTTCTTACTCCATTCTTTACAGTTTTTCTACATTATTTTCTCCAAAATTCTTCTGAATTCTCTATTAGACACCTCAACTAATCTATTTTACTATGGGAGTTAATAAGTATAAGTTTTATGGTTTTTTCTATAATTATTCATACAATATTCCATGTTCTTATTGTAGAAGTTCGTTCCTTGGTCACTAATTATAGATCGAGGTATTTCAAACCTATATAAATTGTTTTGTTTTATAAACTCAGTCATGGTTTTTGAATCATTAGTCCAAGTAGATTTAACTTTAATTGACATAGAAACATATTCTACTACTTTTAAAATTTAGGAAAATCCAAATGAAATACGAAATGGTTCTATCAAGTCAACTCCAAAAAAATTGAATATCTCACAGAAAATCAATGGTTTTTTGGGGAATATCATGTATTTTGGAAATTCAACCAATAAATGGTCATATTGGACATTTTTAAAAAAAATATTGTGTATTTTAAAAAAAATTGGTAAAAAACAATCTAGATTCCAAAAAATTTCGAGCAGTTCATGAAAATGTATGGAAAAAATCACATATTTCATTTCCTCTTTAGGGATGCACCTTATAAATACTTGTTCAATGGAAATTTTCCATAAGTAATGATCCTCCTAGACATAATACTTTTATTTAGATTTCAATTTAGTTGTTTGATGTTTAGAAAAGAAGGAGTGTATCTTTTTTAGGACCAAATAATTTACTATGTCAACATAATAAGGAATTTTGGTAAGGTTTTATAGTTTCTCACCAAGTAATGAATCAACAAGATTGGTCTTAGGTATTAGTTCTATATCTGTAGTGTGAGACATCTACCTCATGTATACTACCACCGTATTTTCATATAATTTCTTACCCTTGATATCCAGGTCAAACTCTTAAAGTAGCAGCACCCATATCACTATTCTAGGATTTATATCAGCTTTCTTGGTAAAAAAATATCAATATTTCCATATGATAATAAATAGTTACTTTACTCAATATAATTTAATAATTAAATTTTTCTAGATCTACAATAATAGATAAAAACTCATTCTATTTTGTTTTTTTTTGTTAATATAGGTAGTGTCTAGGGTATGTGAAGTGTAAACTATGAATTGTGGAAGCTCATAAAAGTTTTAGGAAAGAACAGCCTCTATATCTTTTTTAGAATAATCATATTGGATTTAAAAGGGGTAACTTCAGTTTTCTTGATACATTATGGTGGAAATGGTCTAGCACTCTTTCAATTTTTAAAAATATTTCATGCTTGAATCATCAAAAACAAAATCAATTTCATTCATGAGTAGGTTGGTTAGGGGAAAAATTATTCTAAAGTCCATAATAAACCTTCTATAAAATCCGAAATTCCCTATAAATGATCTAATATGTCTCATGGTGGTGGTGTAAGGTAGTATGGAAATAACATAAACTTTGTAATTATCAAATTAAATTCCATATTTATAAATCATTTTTCCTAGAAAATTTCATTTTTGTAACATAAAATAGTACTTTTAAAAATTTAAAACCAAAGTTTTCTCAATAAATATTCTTAAAACATTCTCCAAAACTTCCAAATAACTTTTAAAACAAGTTACATAGATAGTAAAGTCATCATGGAATACCTATAATCAGCTCTCGATCAAGTCTGAGTAGATACTTAACATACAACACTGAAAGGTACATGGGGTATTTCAAAGACCAAAATGAGTCCTTTAGTGAAAAAATATACTAATGGGACATATTAAAGGGGTTTTTTCTTCATCCTATAGAGAAATCAGAACCTAAAAATACCCAAAAAATCATTCAAGGAAGTAATAATGGCCTTTCCCATCTAGTCTCTCCAATGATTGGTCCACAAAGGGTATTGGGAAATGGTTTTTCCTTGTCACATGGTTTAACCAAATATAATACATGTAGAATATCTATATATTTTGAATTATTCAGAGCACTAACTCATTATTCTCATTTTTCACAATTTTTTAATCAGTTTTCTTCTCTATAATCTAAATGGGACTCACTCATTGGGTATTTAAGATGGGGTAAATTATTATATCTCCTTAAATTCATTCTACAATTTTTTTTAATAATTCCAAAAGGGTTAGGTCGGTTGGAATTTCCTTAAGGAATTTTTTTTTTTATTTTTTGTTAATCCACCTTTCAAGGGTTAAAGTGGAACCCTTACAAGGCCCTAAGGCTTAGAGACAATTACATGACCCATAGGTCTTAGAGGGAATCACCCAGACAAGATAACTTGGAAGTGCTCCTCCCCAACATATGTCATAAAATTAGAACTCCACCTTCAAAGGGATGGTCGGCTAGTTGTCCTATGCAAATCTACACAGGCCTGGTACCGGTGGTAAATCCATACCTTCTCATTCTTCCAATTCCAGTTAGCTCTTCTCTAGTGAATGCGCCTGCCCTAAATCCTCATCTAAAGCCTTATCCCTTGTAGTCTGATTGGTACTTCTTCATTCATGTGTCCCGAAGGCCTTAGGGTGGGACTAAGGCCTTAAGATGGCTTGAAGGCCTTAAGAAACAACTGGACTGAAGGCCTTGGGTGGCCCGAAAACCTTGTAGGACCCGAGGACTAAACCAGTGGCCCAAAGGCCCAGATGGATGAATAGTTTTGGATGTTATAGTACTGAATAGTGACTACTAAAGTACAGCTAAAATAACCTGTAAATTCTCCTCCACCCGGATTTGATCTTGGGTCCCTTGTATTTCCCATAATGTCCATCATATGGCCCTAGAATTATATTTCATAATTTTCAGCAGTTGATGTTCTTTTCTACGATCTAAATTATTTAAGATAATATCTCAATGTTTCTCCTTTTCATTTAATAAATAATATTTTAAGTTTTATGGTAGTAACTTATGTTTCAGTTTATAGAGGTAATCCAAAGTTTTTTTTAGATTTTTCCATTATGTTTACCTACACATGTATGAATTTATTATTATTAGAAGATTTCAGTAACTCATTAAAGTAACTTTCATCAATTTATTCAAATTTATCAACACTTGAAACTGTCTTGATGGTGAGTTTATTTTTAGAAAAAATGATTTTTCAAATAGGTGGGAGTTTCCAAATAATCTATTAGTTTGATTATATCATCAAACATTTCAATTTTTTCCCATATAATAACATGTTAAATAAAAAAAATAATGTAAAAATAGATTTCTCTTCATGTGGGTGTGTTTAAATCTATTGTTTCCTCACCAGAATCCATGGAAATAGTTCATTCATTGAAATTTTTTATGGTTTAATTATTATTGAGGAATGGAATACCTAAAATTATGATAGAGTGATATTTAAATTTTCCTTATTTCATGTTGAGAATATAGAAGTTTACAGGGATTGGATAACCTTTTACACTTACTAAGACATATTCAAGAACACTTATTGGGTAGGTAGTGGCTTGATTAGAAAATTACACAACATCTCTGGTGGGTTTAATTTATCCCATCTACAAATAAGAATAAATAGAATAAATAATTACATTAATTGAGGCTCTTAAATCATATAACACATCATAAAAATTAATCTCTCCAATTGTTCATGGGAGAGTGAAAGTACCTGGATCATGGAATTTCTAGGGGATTTGAGGGGTAACAAGGGGAGAAACATTATTACCTAATACTACCTATTAATTTAATCACAAAATCCATCTATATATTCACATGTCTTTAATGAATTTAAGTACCTAGGAATTTGGCAGATGACCTCCAGCATAGAGATGCTGATCTGTACTCTTTTAAACACCTCCAGGATCTCCTATTATAATGATTCTTCATTGTTTTTCTTCAGTTATTTCAGACTTACTAGGAAGATGGTTTAGTGTTGATATGTTTATTCTATTTTGGATTTCCCATTTTCTTTCATTTATTATTCCCTCAAATATTCATCCTCATGTTTATTTTCTTGGTAATATTTACCAGGTACATATTTTTTTCACTTCCATCATCAATCTCCAAGGGTGATTCTTCAATTTTTCCCATATCATTTCCACTTCGTAAAGTAATATAACTAAAATTTCATTTGGGGTTAGGAATTTATTTTTTTGGAATATTACATGATCCTTTATTTACCATATTATAAAGGATTTTCATGAGATGGTCAAACTATCCTTTTAATTCCTTCAACTCTGATCTATGAGTGGTGAGAGTGGTATATAGACTATTTTGATATTCTATTACCTATATCAATATGTCCTTCATTGAAGTATATTGTAATTTTCCTTAATGGTAGATTTTGGATGGATGGAAACATCACATCGAGAATGGTGGGGGTTGTAAAGTTAACAACCCGTGTCTTTGATCCAAGGTAAAATTTCAAGTGAATTTGAATTTTGGTTTTTACTAGATGGTATGTTTTGTAAATCAAGCTTTAGATATAAATTCTACAAGTTGGAACACTCTAAAATGTTTTTTTAGATGTGTTTTGAGGCCCGAGGGGTCCCTCGGGTCTTACCTAGAGTTTCGAGTGTGTCAGACCCTGAAAACCTGATGTTTTGGAGGAATTGTCAGGGTGCACTGTTTGTTTGGAAACCATGTGGCCCCTAGAGAAACCATGAAACCAGATCTAGAAGAGAAGGTAGTGTCACACGGTTTGGTAAAACCATGAAGAAAAAATGGCATGGTCATGCGATATTATCTATAGTTTTTTACAGAGGCAACCACATAGTTGGTGCATGGTTTCCAAACCACGCAGCCATCCCGTGCAGGTTTCCACATTTTCCCAGTAAAGGGCACATAATTGCTGCATAGTTTTCCAAACCATGCGACCCAAATCGTTTATAAAGTCCATGTTTAAAAAAATTAATTAAAAAAAACTTAATATACCCATCCCCCACCCTCCTTTCTTATGTGAAATACCCCTTATCGGATCCCTCTTTGTTTTTCATTTTCATCTGGATTCTTTGGATTTCTCATTCGATTCATCAAGGTATGCTCTCTGGAACCCTCTTTATTCGTATTTTGGATGATTTTTCCTCTCCTAGACACCTTGTTCCATTCTATTGAACCCTAGGGTTAGGGTTGATCTGATTTTTTTTTTCTTCCATTTTAAGGTGTGTGGTTCATCTCTCGGGACTCCTTCATGCATGTCTCAGCATCCTCCAGAGAAGGTGAAGCATTTTATTCCATTTTGGTTTTTCGTCTCCACTTTAGGTAGTTTTTTCTTACACTTTTTTGTATATACCACTTTTATTAGGGGTATTTTAGTGGTTTTTAGTCCCTAGTATTGTTTATAGTGTGTTTTGGTCATCCTTGAGGCAGGTTTGAGTCACTAGATTCAAATGAAACTTACCTCTGTATGCATAGGTATGAATATATATATATCTGTGTGTGTGTGTGTGTGTAAGCTCCCATGTTATATATATATTCACCTATGGCATCATGAATATATATATTGGGGCTAGGTGTGCTTATGTATATATATGAAAAGTGTAATTGTAAATGGGCATATGAATATATATAAGCTAATATGTAAGGATCCCCTAGTACATATTCATGGAAATGATAATATGTAGGTTCCCTTACTTATTTTATTTTGTTAATGTCTTTTGATTATTCCTTATATCATGTTTCATACATATTTTTCAATTTATTAAATTTTTATGCATGTTTCACCTTGCTTTTATGTCTTATTAGCACCCTTACTTTGTGTCGTGTGCTATGTACTTTACACCTTGTGATTAAATTGAACTATTTAAATTGAATGAAATGACTTTTTCAAAAACAACATAATTTTTTCTAATAAAATCCTTTAATGAGGTGTTCTGTCTTCAAATGGAAAAGTCCATATGTGCATGCATGTGGATTAGTGCTTATGATTATTCCTAGTGCAATGTGTCCTCAATTATATACCACAGTTTCTTAGCTTGTGATTTTAAAATATCATTGATGGCATTTGAATTGTATTTTCCATACTATTTTCTTATGCATTCCTTACTTATAAATGATGCTCAGTGATTTTTTTTCATTGTGGATTGTTTACCTTGGGTAGTCGGCTAACTTGTTCAAAATTGGATAATAAAATTATTATGAATGACATGTGAATTATATAGGTTTTTCCTAGTGATAATTTAATTGATTATTATGGATCACTTTCTATAGGCTGAGAGAGAACATGGGTATCGATTTAAAGATTCCATGGAAGGACTCATCATGTTTGGTTAGAATCAACTTGATGTGCTAGGAGCGAGACTTTGGCTTTCTAAGTACAGGCTCTTTGGGTATTTTTACTTATACTTGTGAGTAACACCAGTTCCCTAAGGGATAAACTTAGGATGGACCCATTATAAATATGGATATGCCATGTCTTAGGTGATACTCATTCCCCTATGTGAGATACATGGTATGGACTCAGATTCATAAATCCTAAAGTGATACAAAGAACGTTGTGTGGGTTGACTTGGACAGACTTGATGGTTTGGGGTTATATTAGAGTTTCATGCAGTGACCCATGGGATGTTTTATAGATTTCCTTGGACGAACTTGGGACTCCAAAATAGATTTTATAGAATACATCTATTGTTTTATAAGTTATTCCTCTTCTTAATATTTTGATAATTCTTATGTGGTGACTTGAAATTAAGACCCCAATACAAAGAACAAGCTTGGGGGTATGCCTTCCATAGTTTACTTGTTTAAAATGGCCATTGTATACATGGTTTTACTTGAATAGGTACCTCTTTATGACATCTATATTAGGCCGAAGTAGGTGGTATGGGATGGGTTTCTGTTTAGGAACCCATACCAAGGTGTTGTATTTTTATTTGTTAGTTTCTTTTCATTTATTATATATGGAACATTTCTTAATTTATATTGCATGAGATGGATTGTTCTAGAAACCATGGGTATGGGCCTACTGATATTGTATCTCATACCTTTCTTAGGTACCATTAGTACCTGAGTAGACCTTATGTTTATAGTTATTGATAAAGGGAAGTATCCAGCTTCCAATGTTTGATTGAAATTACTAGGATGGATTTGGGGTAGAGGACCAAGATGGTTCTTGAGATTCTAGTTGATTAATTAAGTCATTGGGAATTTTTTTTCTTTTATTACATTGTATCACATATTGTAATTATTACTACTTGTACTTGTAGCATCATTTTTCATTCGTTCATTTTAGTAAATTGGCGGTGGACACTTTTATTCAGTTATCATATTATTCTTTCATTGTTCTACCTTTTTCATTTATTACCTATGATTCTTCTATTTCCTATTGATTTTCACTGGTTATACCATTGTGTGACTCTGAAAATAAGGGTATAGTCTCCCCATTGTACCACCATTGGACCCTCTCTACTAGTTGGCAGCCTCTGGAATATGGAGAGGCGCGCTTGAGGTCATGTAGTGACCCATCCGGCTACCGGTTTAGTGGTTAGTCGGGTCGTGACATTAGAAAGTGGTATCAAAGCCATATTTTCCTTTTGTATTACTATTTTGGGCTGGTAGAAAAGAAACTAGGAATGTGCGGACGCTTGATAAATAGTCATTCCTAGGAGTGATCACCCCACATACAGGGAAAAGTACAAGTGGCCAAGGATGGAATTGGTGTTTATGTTGTTTTCTTTTACATATGATTTTGATTTCACCTTGAGTGAATGAAGTGTTTTTCACTATTATTGATTTATGTGATTACAGTATTTACCCTTGGCCTGGTATGGAAAGGATGAATCATTACATGCATCATGATAGGAATATAGGAACTCACATGCCAAGCATATTCCATGCCATGTAGATTGCATTGATAGGTTGTATGAAATTTTCAGATGTGCCTTGCATGTTTTATAACCATTTTTTTATATGTCATGTTAAAATTTTCAATTACATGTTCATTTTTTACCTTCTTAGGAATTTGATTAGATTTATCCTATAATTTATATTTACATGCTTGCTTAAATTTAATGGTTAAGTGTTTAAAATTTAGTATGCTTTCCTTAGGTAGTATTCCGTGTTTGATTATTCTTGATTACGTAGTAACTTACCATGCTTAATTTAATTTCTTTTGGTTATTTAGTATTCCTAGTGATTCAAATAGAATCTATATTTTCTTTTCATTTTAGTTGGATAATTAATGAACCTTGGTTTCAATTTATATGCTTCTATTTTGTTTAGCATAGGCTGAAACATTTTGGTTGTGGTAAAATGGGATTCAACTTCCAATTTATAAGGTGTATGGTCACCTTATATGTTGGAAAGTGATAATAAATATAACAAAACCATTGTTAATGTTCTTAATATTATTAAATAATATTGTATAATTTCTCAAGCTATTAAAACTACCTTTTATACTTAATAAATTGGATACGGTTGAATGGGAACCAATTTACAATTAGTTTGGTGTATGGGAAATTTATTAATTGGAATAGGGTGGACCATATAGTCAAACCAATATAGATGCACTTTTTATACTTAAATTATTTTCCTAAGTGTTGAAGATTGTTGAATATTTTCTTAATCCTAAATAAAATGGTTGCGGTTATATGGGAGCTACCCGCAATTTGTACGGTTTATGGGCACTTTGTAATTTGTGGAGTGGTCACCCATAAAACTGAACCATTTATTATGGGATTTTCCTTAGGAAAATGTTGTAGATGTAAAATTTGATCAATTATAACCTTAGATGATTTGGGTTCCTTATTATGGCTTGTACCTCTTTTGTTTGGTATTATTGACCCACATGTCCAAATTCTTAAATGCTCAAGTGGACCCAAGTAGGCTAGTTGGGGAATGTTGTTATGAAATTAACCATAAGTGTGTTTTAGTTTATAAATGTTTAAAATTGATCATGTTTCTTTTAATTGAACTCTAGATAGATTAATGGGACCCTCATAGGTCACCTTTCCTTTTGTGTGTCTTGGGGATTAACCCGATGGGGGTGTGATTATGTTATGCATTGGGGGACCATTAAGTGCTTGTATCCATATATATGTATTTTCATTTAAACTTAGTGTGGTTTCCTTTTTAACTAGTACCCTCCTTGATTAATGGAATACCTTTTACTCTTCCATGTTCTATTTTGGTGTTATGCCTTATAACTAAATGAATGGTGTTTAAAATGGTTTATATGATAATATGGTATTATTAAAATGATATTTTAATAAAATATAATGTTTAAAAGGAATTTTAACATAGATTTCCTTCTATTCCTTATATCTTTTCCAAAACAAGGTACCTGATGCTTTTTCTTTTGCACTCGTAATAGTTTTATTTAAGGCTAAACTTATAATGTAAAAATAGCTAAATGATTTTTTTATTAACTACTTTAAAATGAAACCTTAATAGTTTTTTTAGGCCTTAAACCTCATGTAGGGGTGGATGAATTTTCTCTTGGATTTTTCCTTGAAATGGAGCGTGAAAATTTTCCATAGGTTTCTTCCTTCCTAAGTTTAATTCTAAATGATAGGCCATTAATCCTAGTGACCTTTCATAGTCATTTTCATTTTTCGAGTCAATATTTTCTATTTTGAAAAGGGGGTATCCTATCGTAGTAATATCTATCAGATATTAGAACCTTTATTGGTTAATTTTGAGAAATTTATTCTATGAGTTGTCATTCAGGTGTTGTTTTCTATTTGGGACTTTTAGTTCCAAAACTGAAAATTTTTATTGACAGTGGTCTTGTGTTGTTTGAACTTTTTTATGAGTTTGAGCATGATGAAATTCTCAGTTCTAGTGGGATGGACATTCCAAGCACATGGTTGATCGCTTAGTAGGTCTCATGACCCTACTTCTCTTCCCTTCACAGTTTTGGGTGACTTGGGATGTCTCCCTGTTGTTTCACAATCGTATAGGGTAGTAAAATTTTGAACCAGTTTTCTATGTGGGCCATTAGATACTCAGATGCATAGGGTTGATAAACATATGTATAGTGTGAAGTATTTGTTCTTGGTACATGTAATCTCAGGTTAGTATGCATCGATATACGCAATACCTGTCATCTTGTTAATCATGTAGTGAACTATTTAAATTAAGAGTTACTTTCTCAAACCTTGAGATGTTATTCTTTGAATGCTGGTCATCTCTAGAGTATATTGATATGGGAGTTGATAAAGGTATTGGCCTATCCTAATGTTCGGGATGATATTTTGAGGTCTTGGTGTTTGACATGTTGTTTAGTTGTTTTGGATCTTACGCATAATGCCTTGATGTGTGGGAACATGACTCAGAGAAGCATCATGTGTCCATATTGGTGTGAATATAATCGATCTATATTTAGTGATTAGTTATCTCTATCTCTTCTATTAAATGATTTTTAAAGCATGATGGCCACCTTTAGAACCCATGGTCAGTGGTTGATGGATCATTTTTCATGGAATTAGGTCCCTTTATTTGTTAAATATGATTTTAAAGGCACTCCTAGGTGGGGATAATCACATAGACTCTGGTTAAATGTTTCCTTATAGGTAGAGGGGGGATAACCTATAGGACCATTTCAAAATGGTCTAACTCGCTCTAATTTCATGTGGTTGGTAATCCTTCATTCAAGTCAATTCTTGTTGGATAACATGATGATGTTGTTCTTGGTTGTGAGAATAACCTATGAAGACACTGTTGGGTAGGTATATACTTTTTTGGTTGTACTTAATCATTTCTAAATTCATTTTTTCATAAATGAATCATGGTCAGGTGATGGTGATGTGTTGGTAGAAGTATCCAATCTATTTTGAGGAATTCAACCAATGGTGGTTTGACTGTCCTTCTCCTTACGTTGATGGTTATGAAAGGTCCAGAGCCTTACCAAGAATTTTGTCTTGAATGTGGTGAAATATTCTCATATCTTTTTGGAGATCATTTGAATCCTCTTAGTTTTCACTTAGTTTAAAGACAACTATTCCCCCTCTCTTGGCATCGTCTGGGTACACTGAGAGAGTGAAGGTATTACACCACGATAAAGTTTTTAAAAAATTCATTAGGCTTGTTTGGGTGGTTTCTATCATAGTGTGATTTGTACACATGTTTGTTTTAGAGGCATGGTTAGTCATGAGTGACATATAGGTTCCCAAGTATGAATTCCTTGGAAAAAAATCATGGGAACTAGGTGTTCTCTTGTGACATGATCACTGGGTGAATATTAGATTTGGGGTTAGAAAAAAATATTGTATTTATGTGGATGTTATGGCTTTGTACCAAATTTTTTCTTGTAATAATGGAGTATGGACTACCTTGAGTTAGTTACTTGGACTTATGTTTAATAAACCTCAGGTTATCCCAGACTCATTATTGGTCTCTAAGGTGTTGTTTAAAGGGTAATGATTCCAGTGGACTAGATGTGTATTACACCCTTGTTCAGGATGAGTCATGATTATTTAAATGGTCTGTTGATGGATTGATTAGAGAACGTCATCGGAAGTTGGGTATGGACTTCACTGAACGTGCTTATTGTAAGCACAGGATACCTTGGTAGAAGGCATTGTGATTTAGTTTTTAATACGACATCCATCTAATATGATCATCTTTAAAATGATTAGTCAAAGGTGGGTCAACTTTTTATCATTCTTGTTCATTGACTACAATTAGTGAAGGACCATTTTGAACATGCTTACAGGTTAAGGCGGGTGCAGTGGAAGGGTTGGTTGTGGCTTCAAAGAGAATTTGTCATGACTAGTATCGGTTTGGTCGATCTGTATTCGACCGTTCATTTATAGTGAGGTCATTTATTTGGCCTCAAATGTAATCAGGTTCACCTAGTTAAATAAAATGTGCTAATAGCATCGTTATAATGCTTATAGGTGTGTCTTGTAGGCAATTCTGATGGTGGGAGGTACCGTGGCTCGGAATTGGACCCATCAGATTTTCTAACCTATGGTGGGGAGCACCATCATCCAAAATCCTAAAGAGAAAAAAATTTGATCATGTCTCTAGTGAAATAGGTTTGAGGAAACACCATTCAAGTGTTTTGGTTGTAAAATGAGTGTTGACTCTGGTTTTGATGGATTAAATTTCATATGCTTCAAAATAATCTTGGAGGTGCATTGGATGTTTGGAAACACAATACAACCATTTGAACAAGGCTTCATGACCCTAGTAGGTTGGGTTATGTTTTTGTTCTTCCCAAAGACTTCTCAGAGATTAGAAGTTCTAAGGTGTGGAGGTTGTAACGAACCGTTTCTTTGATTCAAGGTGAAATTTCAAGGGAATTTGAATTTTAGAATTTACTAAATGGTCTATTTTTTAAACCGAGTTTCAGATCTAAATTCTATGATTTGGAATGCTTTGACATGTTATTTTTAGACGTGGTTCAAGTAAAAAGTGGTCCCTTAGAGTTACCAAGCCTTGAGTGATATAAGGAATGTTGTGTGGGTTGCCCTGGATGGACTCGATGGTTTTGGGTTATATTGGAGTTTCATGTAGTGGCCCATGGACTACTGTATATATCACCTTGGATGGACTCGGGACTCCGCCAATGGATTTGATAGAATTACTTAGTTGTTTTCTAAGTGATTCCACTTCTTAATATTTTGAGCATGCTTATGTGATGACATGAAATTGGGACCCCAGTCCAAAGAAAAATCTTAGGGGTATTCCTTCCTTAGTTTCCTTGTTTACAATGGCCCTTGTATACATATTATTCCTTTCATAGATAACTCTTTATGAAATTCATCTTAGGTGGAAGCATGTGTTATGGGATGGGTGTCCATTTAGGAACTCATACAAAAGTTTTTTCTTTTGATTTGTTAGTTTCTATACATTATTATACATAGAACACTTCTTAATTTATCTTCCACAATATGGATTGGCCTAGACACCATCAATGAAGGCCTAATGAGATTGTATCTCACACCCTACTTAGGTATCATTGGTACCTGAGTAGACCTTATTTCTACAGGTATTGATAACAGGAAGCACCCATCTTCCAATGTTTGACTTATATTACAGGGATGGAGTAGGGGCAGAGGACTGAGCTGGTGCTTGAGATGCTCGTGGAGCTAGTCATTGGGAAATTATGCTCATAGAATTATCTATAATTATACTTGTAGCATTATCTATCATACATGCATTGTTTTAAATTATCATTGGACACTTTTATTTAGTTATCATATTATTCTTCCATTGTTCAACCTTTTTCATTTATTACCTATAATTCCACTATTTCCCATTGATTTACATCGATTATACCATTGTATGACTCTGAAAATGAGGGTATAGTCTCCCCAACATACCACCATTGTACCCTCACTAATAGTTGATAGCCTCTAGCATACGAGGAGGCATGCTTGATTTCATGTGGTGACAGGTTTGGTTGCCGGTTTAGTGGTCAATCGGGCTGGGACATTACAGAATGGTTGTTGGGAAGCCTATTGGAATGCCTGCTGGAATGATTTCATTTATGTTCGTTAGATCCCATCTAAAAAATGATTGGTGGGAAATTCTAAAAATCTTGGTTTTCACATGGTTGATTCTATAACTTCCTCTAGAACATGGAATCATATATTTCATTCCCTAGAACTAGAGGTCATATAATGGTGAAATGCTTCTAAAAATAGTATAGATAGAAGACCCAAGGGGGTACACTGGATGATGAATACATCACTTTTTTCATAAAAATATTCCACACAAGAGATGTTAGTTCTTCAATTATATTTTCTAGAAAAGGTGAGTGGGAGATTTTTACCTCATATACACCTCTAGTTTCATTTCTTGAACCAAATTGATGTAAATTTTGGGAGATCCACTCAATTAGTTCTTTGACATCAACAAGGGACATGTCAATTAGTGCTCCTCCCAATGAAGGGTATAGCAGGTTATGATCATTTTACATCAGTTCTTGGTAAAATAATAATAAAAATGATGTTTTTCATAGTGATTTTTTGGGCATCATGCAGTCATTTTCTTGAACCTTTCCCAAAACTCATAGAGAGTATCACCAATTGTTTATTTAATTCTGTATAAATCCTAATTAAAGTTGGTCAATCCTTAAAAAAGGGGGCAAATTATTGAGTAAGTCCCTCTATAGATCATCCCATGAGTTTAATTCTCCAAGAAGTAGCTTTTAGATCAACTCCTTAACTAACACTTCAAGAGATAAGGGGAAATCCTTCCAACTTATTTAAAATTTAGTGTATCCTATGGTTATGAATTCATTGTATACTTAATAAAACAATCTCAGATGAATATTGGGGTCTTCACCTAATAATAAATGAAATTAAAGAAAAATATATGTCATTCTAATTTTGATTTCACAATCTTTTTTATCATCCAATTACAATTTTTTGTTATTAATGTTGAAATTTGGTGCATACATTTCCCAAAAAATCTTATTTACTTGAGAAAGATTATCATCCATATTTTCACTACCAAATGTAACCCTTGTGGAAGAAGAAACTGAGTAAGGAGAGTTATACAATGGAATGGGGAAAACAATATTTCCACTTATTCAATGATTTTAAGAGTTTGATGACTGGAGAGAGTAGTTTTCTCAACCTTGAGATCAAAGATAATGTTGTTTAAAGAACTAGATCTAGTCATTTGATATGATTTTAAACAAAATTAAAACACTAAAAATATCCTCCCCTAAAATTATTACATGTTTTAAGTGATCCTATTATGGGGTGATCAACAAAAAAAATTAAACCTGGGGAAAATGTAATAAAGTGGGTCTCATATTGTCTTAAGATAAGACAGTGTTACAGATGCGTTTTTATAACAACCTGAGACTTTGTGAATGATTTTTTTAGAATGAGTTTAATCATTCTGATATTTTATATTACAAACAACAATAAGTTAAAAAAAATTAAACATCACTTGGTTTATCTTATGTTACACAATAAAAAATTTAGCTTGTGTTACACACAACACCAAGTTTAAACAAAATGTGACATATTATTAAAATATTATTATTTAATATGATATTTATCACATAACCATTGAAATGTTATATATGAATAGTATTAACTAAATTATGAAAATATTTTTTTTACACATGAATACAATAATATTTATTTGATGACCAATTAATTAGAAGTGAAAATAATAACTATTTGAAAATGGAAAAATATTTTTCTGAAAAAACTATTTTTATGTAGATAAACGTGTTCTCCACAAATAAATTAAATAAATAAACATTATTTAATTTTTTCAATGAAATTTATAAATTATATATTCAATAAAATCTTTAACATTAATCTTATTTGTTTTCTAGATAAGAGATAATAATAAATTAAATTTTACGCTTAAAAACTCTTTTTTTCTGAAAAGAAATTTTGTCACCTTTTTCGCACTCATTTTAAAACTAATTTTTGAAAATTTTAGAAAATATATTTGAAAAAATAAATATAATTTTTGAAATAATAATTTTTATATTATCTTAGGGTTAATTTATGATAATTTTTTGAGAAGATAATTGTTTTGATGAATAGTAAAAAATATTTATTTTTATTAAGGATTGTCATTTCTTTTAAAGATTTTAAAAACATAAAAATTGTTTTAAGATGGTTTTAAAATAAAAATTAGTTCAATTATATTTATATATATATATATATATGAATCTAATTGTTTTCATTAGAATCATTTTTATATTGAATTTTTATATAAAAACTTTTTAAACTTTTGAATATTTTCTCTTGGAAAACCCGCTTTCACATCACGTCTACGGGGTTAATTTTAAATTGGATTTTTTCAACTTTTTGAATGTAATTTGGAAAAAATAATTCCATATTTTGATTACGAATAATTTTTATTATATGATAATATCAAAAAAATACCATAATGAATAGTTTAAATTTTAAAAATTAATTATCATGGCTAAGGTAAAATGGGTTGACCAGAGGTTAAACTACAAATATAAGGGTTAAAAATGACCTAAAAATGTATAAATAATATTTTATGGATATATTTCCACCATACACTTAAAAAAATTAATATAGCGTCATTTTGAAGCTTATTTCATGTGAATATCTTTATCATTTTGGATTCTTTTGGGAAATTTCCAAGTAGTTTCCAAGTAGGTTCATTTCCCCAAAGGCCCCCACCACCCTTCACTTATTCACAATTATCAAGAAATATAGTATATAAAGACCCTTAAAAAATACATCCCCAAAATCCTTATCCATTTTCAAGATCTTTTGGTCCTCCCAAAAGACCAACACTAGGGTCCTTAAAAAGAGATCTAAAGGGGGTGCTTCTGAGCAAAGGTAATTGTCTTCACTAAGCTCCTTCTATTTATTTCCCCTTTTCCACCTTAAATTTTGTCTTAAAATTTAAAATATAATAAATCCGGTACCTTATATATACTAATATGTTATTATGTTAATTTAATAACCAATAAACTTCTCCACTTCTATCAAATGGGTTACGTAATCATCATTCGTGTGTGTGGCACACTACGACCTCACGAATTGATGCTATTATTTTTACATAACCACATATCATGGATGGATTTAATGATGGATTTATTGTTTATATATGATATTCATGGAAATATTATGATTATATAATCATGATATCACATGTTCCTTCTTACTATCCATTCCATGGGAATATAATAACATCGTTCATGTGTACGAAAAACTATCACCTCACGGAGCGATGTATTTCATTCATTATTTGAAAAGAAGGTAATAAGAATGTATTTAATGAAATTATGTGATATATATGAAATTAAAATTATTCTATAATGGTAATATATTACTTAAATTTCTTTCTTTCAATCCTTAGAGAAAATGGAAACAACATTCATGCGTACATATGACCTACTGTCTCAATTTAAGGTGTATTTCATTTTCTATCTCCAAATTTTATAGATTACTATAAATACATATATATAGACTATGTATTATATTTATATAATGGTTAAAATTATGGATATTATGGAATCATGATCAATGTAATATGACCAAAAAATAAAAAATCAAAATATACATGAAAAACAAAGTAGTTATTGCCAGAAACGTGACATTAACATAGAATTGTTAAAAAATGGGTAACAAAAGGTAATAAGAAAACAATATTTGGTATTATATATATAAGTATGATTCTATAATATATTTATAACAAATTTATAATTATTATACATTAGTTTTGAACTTGTATGAAGGAAGTCGAGACTTGAGGTAAGGGATTTCCGTCTCACTTTTATTTTCTATAAGACACATGTCATATTCACCACACATTTATTTGATGTGGTGTATATACCACCCATGAATGTATTTTAATATTATTACCATGAAAATTATAGGGATTAAATATCCATTTTATGATCTCTCTTTTAGGGGGCTTATGATTCAAATGTTACCAAATTGGTAATGGTTTAATGTTACAATCTCATCGTTTATTGGGATTGTTTATGATTAAGTCTCCAATGTCGAGATATTATGATCTACCTAAAAATAATTATAATTAATTTTATTATACTCTATTTATTCATGAAATTTTAAATCAATAGAACTATTTTTCCACTCTTTGGTACTTAAAATAATTGTGAAATTTTTTTTAAGAAAATCTGACTTTATTTCACTCTTCATTCGGAAATATATTGTCTTCCAAAACCATGTTTTCTAAAAATGTTTTCAAATTTTTTTATAATTATTAAAATTATTTATTTAATACATGTTTACCCATGTTTTATTTTTAATAAAAAAACTTTTATAGGAGTCTTCATGACATTTTCTAAACAATGTATGTTTGGATTTTACTAAAAATGTGAAAGGAATCACTATTTTAATGTGTATGACATAAATGGAATTTCCTGTAATCATGACTATTATTTTCATTGAATATTAAATTAAAATATTCTAAGTTTATTTTCAAATAAAATGATTTTGAAATTTTGTTATGTTTTTCAAATTGGAAAGGATATTTTCCTCAAGAAATTTTTTAAATGATTTTTAAAGCTTCCTTTATAAGTTTTAAAGGTTACTTTTAAGGAAAAGGATTTAAACAAATTATTTTGAAAAAAATTATTTTTAAAGACAATTTTTTTTTATCATGAAATTTTTTAATTAATTTTTAATGCTTATCTTATAATTTTTCAAGATTATTTTCAAAGAAAAGGATTTCCAAATATTTTATTTTTAAAAAATTGATTTTAAAAGAAAATTTATCTTCATCAAGAAATGTTTTAAATTATTTTTAAAACATAATTTATAATTTTTCAATGTTATTTTCAAAAAAATAATTTCAAAAATATTTTATTTTTAATAAAAGTGATTTTTAATGAAAAATTATTTTCCCCAGGAAATTTTCCAAGTGATCTTTAAAACTCATTTTCTATCTAAGATGAAATCATTTGATGATACTTGTTCTTTTTTGAGGATATGATCTAAGGATACCATTATTATTGTTTCTATATATGGTTTGTGTTTATTATGATAAGATGTGTACATAACTCATTTCTCTTCCACATGTTATACCATGATAAAATTCTTGTGAAACCCGCTTCTTTTCACAGGTTATGCTATAATGAAATGATGAAATGATTATGAAACCCGTATATTTTCCATAGGTTGTGATATGATGAAATGTTTATAAAACCCATTTCATTTCATGGGTTATGATATGATGGGTGTTTTAAAATCTTGGTGAATGCATAAGTATGATTTTCATTATGTGACAGGTGGGAATTATATCTCCCTCCAATGTATTGGGTGGAGATTTATATCTCAAGATATAGAAATTAATGGAATGGGGTGTGAAACCAGTTCAATAAGGGACTTTTTCCAATATGATGGTCTTGGAAGAGAACCTTCTCTACTATTATGGTTTGGGGAGTAAACCCATTCCACTATGGGAAATAGGTGCATCCTGGTCCACTATAGGAAATAAGTTCATCCTCATCCACAATGGGAAACATGTGATGAGTCTGGATCCACTATGTTTATGGTATTAGTATTTAAATTTAATATATGAAATGTTTTTCAATATTTATGATGGTACCACACTATTATGTGATGAGATTATGGTTCA
The DNA here is from genome assembly GCA_963277665.1 of Viscum album. Lineage (NCBI taxonomy): Eukaryota > Viridiplantae > Streptophyta > Magnoliopsida > Santalales > Viscaceae > Viscum > Viscum album. The sequence continues at coordinate 1,403,673,623 of OY728127.1, read as the reverse complement.
TGATTGATTTATGATGATTTATCACTCTTATGGGCAATGTTTTCATAAATGATAATGTTTTATGACATGACTCATGTTTATGATCTATGAAAGGTTGGGTATAAACTTTATAAGTTATTTTCATGATAACATACTCATATTATTATCTTATTTTTTCATATGATCATATGTTGATATCTCTTATGTTTACCCTTACTAAGCATCTGAGCTCACTCTTTCTTATGTTTCCTTCCCCAGGTTATGAATAAAGGTTTATGTAGGGAATGATTTAGAGTATTAATATGTGAGAAGATATTTGGGGGAGATCTTGAATATCTTTAATAAAATAATAATATTGTGTTTCTAGTCTCCAAAGTCACTAAACTGTTGTGGTCCAAAGGTTTGTGTTCATGTAATGTATTGAATATTCATCTAAAAAGATGTAATATCTTTGTATGAAAATTCTGGGTCACTATAGTTGGTATCAGAGGAATGTTTTAGTTGAACTTTGGAAATAAAGATGAGAGAACTTTAGTGAGATCCATAAGTACATATCTAAGGATAAATATAAGGATGAGACAAAGAATAGGAAAATGTCTTGGAATTTTGGTAAAGGATAGAGCGAGTGGTTTCCAAGTAATTACATCCTTATTTGTATACTAAAAGTGGATGTGGATCTAGCATAGAGGTACCTGGGGGTAATAACTACAAAAATATAACATTTAACTAGACTTGATCATCACCTAGTTCACAACAACGGGTCGTACTACACATTGGGATTGACACTCTCAGAGGATTAGATTTGGAAATTCACAAACTCTTTACAAACCATCGTGAAGGATTTATATAGATGATGACCATGAATAACCTAAGTTAAACCTATGGTTTCATACATTGAAAAGTATATGTAATTATTTAGGAATCCTATAAGTGATTGTTCATGATTATGTGGTTTACCAATATGAATATTGTTTCTCACACTATGATTTTTGGTTTTCATCGATTGCAGGAACTAGAATAAACTGAGTTAACATTGAATGTGATAGACAACATTTTTTTTAGAAACAAAATGGGATGATATCTAGAGTAGAGGATATTATGATTATTCCTAATCATTTATCACAATATATTATTAATAACATAGACCTTAACCAACTATCAGACTCACCAAGAAGAGAGTGATAGATTTTGTTGACAGTTAGGGTGGTGGAGACCATAGAGGAATGAAGATTAAGTTTCCTATATGTTGAGAAAGTGGGAAGAATCATCCAAGTGAATGTATTAGAGGAATAGGAAGAAATCTCAAGCATGGAAAATACGGACAAAAATAATTTAATTTCCAAGGGAAAATTAAAATTTTGGTTAACACAATGGATGATAATAATGGTTACCCTAATGAATCATCAATGGTTGAATGTTATAAATTTGTAAAAGTATGGTCATTATAAGAATAAATTTCCTATTTTGAAAGATTGTGAAGGGAATAAACAAGTTAGTATGAGTAATGGTCATACTGCCTATGATGAAGACACCACGAATGACATATAAAAGGTATGGGTTGTTTTAATAGTTTTTTATGTTAAACATAAGAAGCATGATTAAATTTAGGTTGATGAATGTTAATACATGATTCATATTTCATATTATAGGAAAGATTTATTAAGAAATAAGATGATGAATCATAGTTAATGGTTTAAGAATAAAGTGTAATTATTAAATTGTTTATATATAAGAATTCAAAAATTATGTTACATGCATCATGAAATATATAAAGGTTGTTCGATATAAGTTTTTTGTTAAGTATTTTAAAGAATATATTGAATGGTGTTGAAAAACTAGATATTTGATTTAATGGAAAAGTTATATTTTATAGAAAACACGTGATTAAGGGAAGATAACCCTTAATATGTTCCTTATTTTGAGAAAATGGTTTCTAGTTGGGGATAAAGAGATGATTTATATGGATAATTTAACTTTGATAGTACTGATTACCTTGGAACTGATTAATGTTATGTTGAAAAAGTGGTTTATGTTATCATTGATTGAGTTTACAAAATTATTGGATTTTTGGAATATATTAAATAATCTATTGTTTTATTTAAGGAATGAGGAAGTATTAATGTTTTCATTAAGTTTTTATAGTAATTTAGGTTATTACCATGTTTCAATAAAATAAATTATGAAGATATTCACATTTTTGGTATGTGATAATTAAGAGTTACTTCTTATTGTTTGGGGGATTAATGATAAGTTGATTTTGGAAATTTAGTGACCTTATTTCTAATGTTTTGGATTTTAACCTTTGGTAAGGGTCAAAAGGTTAACCATTTTTTAATCGTATTAAGTTGAACTTTGGAATAGGTTTTAGAGATTGATGTATTACTTCACCATATGAAGATTTATGCATAATTTCTAACCATTTTGTTATAACTAGAGATAGAGGGAATGACTTATTATTCTATTATGGATCTTGTAATCCATTAGTGATTCAAGCGTAAAAATTTCATTTTCATTTCTAGGAGTAAGATATGAAGTGGAAATTTATCAAATCACAAACAAAGGATGCAATTATGAATATTATACCAAGTAAAGATAAGTCATGGGTATATCAGTCCCTTTGAAATTCTTGATTGTATCAGTATGGTAGATTATCAATTGGTGCTTCCACAAAACCTATATCAAGTTCATGATTCATACCATATATCTCTCCTGAGGAAGTACATACTTTATCCATCATATGTACTAAACTTAGAGGTCATACCACTAGATAATGATATTTTTTATGAGGAACAACCCATAGAGATTTTGGATTGAATGGAGAAAGTTATATGAAACAATAAAACTCACCTAATAAATTTTTTGTAGTGAAACCACCATCTTTAGGAAGCTATGTGGGAACCCGAGGATGTAATGAGGCAGAAGTATCCTTATTTGTTAGTAACAAAGTGATGAATTTCGAGGGAGAAATTCATTTTAAGGGGGGTATAATATAACAATCCAAGATTCAATGAATCTTTTTTAAATATAATTTAATATTTTTGATATTTTTTGTTATGTTAAACATCGAGTTAATATTGAGTTACATGAAACACTATGTTTAGCTTGCGTTACATGCAATATTGAGTTTATCTTATGTTACACACAACACCGAGTTTAAAATAAATGTGACATACTATTAAAATATTATTATTTAATATGATAGTTATAACCAAGATATCTGAATCATGGGTATGTATACGATTAAAAAAATTATGAAAATATATGGTTTAAAAATGTATATAAAATGATTTCTTTGATGAAAAATTAATTATAAATGAAAATAAAATCAATTTGAAAATAACATAAATCTTTTTCTAAAAAACTATTTTTATGCACATAAATGTATTATACATCAATAAATTAAAAAAATTAATGAATTATTTTAATGAAATTTATATATAATATATTCAAAAAAAAATTAACATTTATCATATTTTTTTCTAGACAAGAGATAAGAATAAAACTAATTTTACGCTTAAAACTGTTATTTTTTAAAAAAAATGTTGTCACCTTTTGCGCACTTATGTTAGAACTATTTTTTGATACACATATAAAATTTATTTGAAAAAATAAATATAATTTTTTAAAAAATAATTACAAAATTATCTTAGGGGGATTTTTTGAGAATATTCTGAGAAGATAAATTTTTTCGATGAATAGTTAAAATACTAGTTTTTATTAAGAATCTTCATTTATTTTACAGATTTTAAAACCATAAAAATTATTTAAATATGGATTTGAAGAAAAATTAGTTCAATTATATCTATATTAATCCAATTTAGGTCATTGGAATCATTTTAATATTTAATTATTATATAAAAACATTCTAAACTTTTAAATATTTTCTCTTTCAAAACCTGCTTTCTCATCACATATGCATGATTAATTTTTAAAAAAAAATTTCCACTTATATGAATGGAATTTGTAAAAATAGATTTCATATTGGTAATAGTAATAATTTACATTATATAATATGATCAATTTAATTTTTTACCATAATGAATGATAAAAATAATAAAAATTAATTACCACGGTTAAGGTAAAAAATGGATTTACTTGGGGATTAAACTAAAAATATGAGGGTTAAAAATTACCCAAAACATGTATAAATCCTATTTTATGGCCATATTTCCATGTTATACTTACCAATTTAGAATATAGGGTCATTTTTATGCTTTTTTATGTGAATGAATTTATCATTTAGGATTCTTTTGGGAAATTTCCAAGTAGTTTCCATGTGGGTTTCATTCCCACACATATAAAAGGACACCACCACCCATCACATATTCACACTTATAAAGACATATATTTCATACAAAACCTAAAAAAATCCCTACCCATCATCCTTATCCATTTTCTAGAGCTGTTTTTCATCCTAAAAAATCAACATTAGGTTCCTTAATAAGAGATCCAAAGGAGGTACTTCTAAGTGAAGGTAATTTCCTTCACTAAGATCCTTCTTTTTCTTTCTTCCTTTTCCATATTAAATTATGTATTAAAATTTCCAATATAATAACAAAATTATTTCCTATATAATTATATTTTATTATGTTAATTTATTAACCTTAAACCATCTACACTTCCATCAAATGGGTTATGAAATCATTATTCGTGTGTACAGTGGACTACTGCCTCGCAAACCTATATTATTCGTTTTCCATCATAACCTCTCAAAAATGGATTTAATGAAGGATATATTATTTATATATGATATTAATCATATTATTAGTCTTATATAATCATTATATCACATATTTATTTTTAATTTCCATTCTGTGGGAATATGATAACATCATTTGTGTGTACGGCAGACTACCAACTTGCGAAGCAATGTGATTTGTTCATGCTTTAAATGTAAGGTGGTAAGGATAGGTTTAATGAAATTATGTGATATTTAAGAAATAAAAATGATTCTATAATGGTAATATATTTTTTACCTTTCTTTCCTTCAATCCATTGAGAAAATGTAAACAATGTTCATGCATATATACAACCTATTGTCTCCATAAATGTTGTATTTCTTTTTCTATCTATAACTTTTATGGATTAATTTAAATAAATATATATAGAATATATATTATATTAATATCATGGTTAAAATTCTAGAGATAATTTAACCATCATAAAATTTATAGGAACAAAAAATAATATATCAAAACATACATGAAAAACAAAGCATTTATTACTCAAAACGTGACTTTAACATGTAATTGTCAATAAATGGGTAATAAAATGTCATAGAAAAATCATACATAGTATTATATATATAATAATTATTATTTAATTTATTTTTAATAAACTTATATTTATTATACATGATATGTGAATGTGTTTGAAGGAAGTTGAGACTTAAGGTAAGGGATTTTCGTATCACTTTTTTTCTGTGAGACACACACCATATTCACCATGTATTTCTTTGATGTGGTGTCTATACTGACCATTAATGTATTTCATGATTCTTCTACATGAAATTATGGGGATTACATATCCATTTTAGGATCTCTCCTTCATGAGGCATACAATTCAAATGTTGTCAAAGTGTAATGGTTTTATGTTACAACTTCACCGTTTATCGAGATTGTTTATGATTAAGTATCTAATGTTGAGATTTTATGATATAACTCTCAATAATTATCATAAATTTTATTCTCCTTTAGATATTACTGAAATTTTCAATTAATAATACCACTTTTCCACTCTTTTTTGCATAAAATAATTTATAAAATGTTTTCATAAAAATCTGAAATTATTTCTCTGTTTGGTCATAAATATATTTTCTTCCAAAACCATTTTTTCTAAAAATGTTTTGAATATTATTCAAATGATTTATTGAATAAATTTTTAACCATGTTTGAATATTTACAAAAAAAATTGAAATGAATTTTCATGTCGCTTTCTGAACAATGTCTATTTGGATTTTACTAAAAATGTGAAAGAATTATTTATTTTAATGTGTTCAGCATGAATGGAATTTTCTACCAACATGATCATTATTTGATTTCAAGATTTTTTTATAATGTTACAAGGTTATTTTAAAATAAAATTATTTGGAAAATTGTTATGTTTTAAAAAAAAATCAAATTGGAAAGGATATTTCCTCAATAAATTTTTTAAATGGTTTTAAATATTCATTTATAAGTTTTCAAGGTTATTTTAAGAGAAAAGGATTTAAAAAATATTTTATTTTAAAAAAAAAGTGATTTTCAAAGAAAATTTATTCTCTTCAAGAAATTTTTTAAATGATTTTTAAGGCTTATATTATAAGTTTTCAATGTTATTTTCAAATAAAATAATTTTTAAAATATTCTATTTTTTTAAAGTGATTTTAAAGGAAAATTTATTTTCCTAAAGAAATATTTTAAATGATTTTTAAAGATTCCTTTATATGTTTTCAAGGTTATATTCAATGAAAAGTATTTGAAAAATATTTTATTTGTAAAAAAAATGATTTTCAAAAGAGAAGTCATTTTCCTCAATAAATGTTGTAGGTGATATTTCAAAATCATTTTCCATATAAGATGAAATCCTTTGATGAAACTTATGCTTTACTAGAGATATGTTCCAAGGATAACATTATTATTATTTCTTTGTAATTTTTATGTTTATAATGAAAATATGGTTATGAAACCTGTTTCTCTTCCACTAGTTATACCATGATAAAATGCTTATGAAACCCACTTCTTTTTAGAGTTAATACTATGATTAAATGATGACATGATTATGAAACCTGTATACTTTTCACAACTTATGATTTGATGAAATGTATCTGAACCCCATTTTATTTTATAGGTTATGATATGATGACTGTTTTATGATCTTATGGAACACATACATGTGATTTTTATTATGTGATGGGTGGGACCTATATCTCCCTAAAATTCATTGGGTAAATATTTATATCTCATGAGATATATAGGATTAGAACAGGGAGTGAACTTGGTTTAGTAAGGAACATTTTTCAAAATGATGGTCTTTGTAGTGAACCTTGACTATTATGATGGTTTGGAGGAGTGAACTCATTCCATTGTGAGAAATAGGTGCATCCTAATCCACTATGGGAAATAGGTGCCTCCTGATCCACAATGGGAAACATGTGATGAGTGTTGATCCACTATGTTGATGGTCTTGGTAGTTAACATTAACATATGAAATGGTTTTCAATATTTATGATGGTACCATGCTTTTATGACATGAGATTGCGGTTCATGATTGATTTATGATGATTTATCACTCTTAAATTCCATGTTTTTAGAAATGATAATGTTTTATGACATGACTCATGTTTATAATCTATGATAGGTGGGGTATGAACATCATAAGTTATGCTCATGATCACATGCTCTTATTCTTTTCTTATGCTTTCATATGATCATAGATTGATATCTCTTATGTTTAACCTTATTGAGCTTCTGATCTCACCCTTTCTTAAGTTTTCTTCCTTGGGTTATAAAGAAAGGTTTAGGTAGGGTATGCCTAATAGGAGTACTATGTGAGACGATCTTTTTGGAAGATATTGAAGATATTTTATAAAATAAAAAGATTGTGTTTCTAGCCTCCAAAATATTAAATTATTGTGGTCCTCAGGAGTGTGTTTGCGTAATGTATTGGATATTCATCTAAAAATATGTAATATCTATGTATGAAAGTCCCAAGTCACTATAGTTTTTCTCTTGTTTAATGGGTTTAAAAATATAAAAATAGTGGATGAAATCGATTTATTTAAAATTCAATGTTTAAAATATAGTGGTCTAAACTTAGGTTACTCTCCTCACTTCCCCATGAATCATTATTAAATTTTATTTCTCTGTCATTCTCTAATAAAAGGAAATATCCCTTACTAGACTTTTCAAGAAATTTAGTTTGGAAAAAACAATCACTTTCTTCTCTTCTGTCACGACCTGTCCCTAGGGCCCATGTTGTGACTACCCCAATCCCGCCTTCCATAGGCTAGGGGCTGGTGACTAGCACCATAAAGGCATATCCCTATAACAGGAAGGCATTGCCTCTAACCCTGTACAAACACACAATCCAATAACACAACAACAAGCAACCATGAAGTAAAAAACTGTAGTAAAAAGTGTACTGAAAGTAAAGGGGACAGAATACAAGCCCAACTAGAAAGTACAAGTACAATTGAAAGAGGAAACATCTCCTAGAACACACACCGAGGATCCTAGCTGAAGGGTAGGTGCATCTCACGATCAGTATTCACTGCATCACGTCACGTCAAATGTTCCTCCTCTGAGCACCGTCCAGTCCTGGCTTCCCCAGCCTCGATCAACATTGTTCGTCATCTTCATAACACACAGCAAGGTGTGGGCGTAGCCCGTGCAGGGGTGAGTATAACAATACTCAGTAGGGACCCCGAGACCCCTGAAGTTCTCCCAGAGTTCCGCAAAGGAAAAAACAAAAAGCAATACCTCAATCACAAATCATGGATTCATCAACTCTACTTAGGTATATGCCCATACATATACCTAAGTTATCAAAATATACTCATCTTAAGACTCCAAATTTTAATCCATTTGCACAACTGATCCACGAAGGAAGAGTACCACAAAGGTAACACCACGAAGGTAACACCATGAATGTAAAAGTACCACAAAGTTAACACCAAGGTAACACCACAAAGGTAACACCAAGAAGGTAATACCGCGAAGGTAAAAGTACCACAAAGGTAAAGACTCAGCGCACACTAAGTATAAGTATTGAAGTACAAATGATTTATCGTAAATCATGATCATCTTATTTTATCGAGAGGCTCTACTACTGTTCATACAGAGTCTGATCCAAATAGGATTGATAGGTACTAACCTCTGTATGATCTGTCTCTAACATCCGCTTCACTGCCAGCCACTAGATTCCCACTCATAGTACGCTTGATTCCGAGAGTATCTAATCCTTAAGTCATCAGTCATACCTCAACTGCCAAGACTCTCCATGAAGAAGTATCCCAAAGTACCACCATGTCTTAAGGGTTCCAACGCAATAGATGGCGCATCAATCGGACGTCCGATCTGTGACTTATAAGAGTTTTAGATCTGAGAACCCGGTTAGATTCAGGTCCTATCATGACCAATCCCCCGGGGCCCGTGTCGTGACTACCCCAAGCTCGCCTTCTATAGGCCAGAGGATGGCGACTAACACCAAAGGCGTAATTCCCTAAAACTGGGAAGGCATTGTCTTTATAACTTGTATACACACACAATAGAGCAAAAAGATGGATACAAAACACTAGGTAAAACTGTATAACAAAAGAGTGCTAGAAGTAAAAAGGGTCGGAAATACAAGCCCATCTGTAAGGTACAAGAAACTGAAAGTACAACTGAAGAAAAGAAAAATTGTTGCTTGGTTGTCCTCCAAGGTTCCTACCTGAAGGGTAGGTACAGATCGCCTCCTTAGCACTCCAAGTCTGTTTGTCTCCTCCATGTACCATCATGTCGTATGGTCCACCTCCGAGTAGCATCTAGTCCTGGTACTCTCAGCCTCGATCAGCGTTATCCATCATCTGCATCCAACACAACAAGGTGCGGGCATAGCACGTACAGGGGTGAGTATAATGATACTCAGTAGGGACCCCGAGACCCTCAAGGTTTCACAAAATCCAGAAAGGATAAACCACAAAGTATGAAATCAACAGATAACCTTACTTAGGTATATTCCCATATATACACCTAAGTTATCAAGTGATCCATCTCAATCATGAGGAAAACATATAAAAACTGACTCAGCTCAACCAGGATTTTATTCACATTATTGAAACCTTGGCTGCTGGAGAACTCCTGCTGAAACGAGTACAGTGGGCCTGCCACATCACACAGAGGCGTTTCCCACTAACCTTGTACTGTTGAGGTACTCCTCCTGTTGAGTATTGTGGGTCTACTGTGTCACACAGAGGCACTCCCCACCATGGGTCTGCCGCCACACCAAGGCGCTCCCCCTCATAGCCTACAGAGGTACTCCTCCTGTCGAGTACCGTGGGTCTTCCACGTCACCAAGCGCGCTCCTCCATTGTGGGTCTGCCACCACAACTAGGCGCTCCCCACTAGGCCAGTCGATTCACTCCGAGTCAAACGGTCAGTAGTCGTCAAGTCTCAGCCAGCTACTAGGTTCTCACAAAAAAGTTCGTTCGTCTCTAGAAGATCCACTCCACAAGCTACTGGTCGATGCTCCAACTATCCTGAAGTCCTATGAAGAAGTATCTCAAAGGTCCACCACATCATAGGGGTATCAACGCAATAGACGGTGCGTCAATCGGATGCCCAGTCTGTGAGTTATTAGCCTTTTAGTTTCGGGGGCCTGGTTGGATTTGTGCACGATCCAACCTGACCGTAACTCAATTATACCCCAAACTCCAGTGGGGTATACTCAAAGGGACCGTCAAGCCCCAAGATTACTAGCGTCGCTGAAGGTTTGTCACACGGACGTTCGATGCCAAAGATATGGCCAAAAGAAAGTAAAGGGTCGTAGTGGGCCCGGGTCCGGTCCAACCTAGTCTGGGCCGACCCGATTCGGGTCGACCCGGTCCGTTGTGCGGGCCAGCCCATTGTGTTCGGCCTGCCCCACTGGGCCCAGTCCAGTAGGCCACGAGGGGTCGCGGAGATCCGAGAGGGCATGAACCGGCCGTGAGGGCGCAGACCAGCCACGGGTCGGCATGAGGGCGGTTCGGCCCAGAGGGCAGTTCAGCCCGGAGGGCTCCGCATGGGCGCTTCGGCCTAGAGGGCGCCACATGGGAGATTTGGCCTAGAGGGTGTCGCGAGGCCATGGTCCGGTTCGGCTGAGGCACCGTGAGGGGCGTGGGAGGCCAGATCGGTCGGGGTGCCACGAAGGGCGTGGGAGGTTGGCTCGGCCGAAGCGTCGCGAGGGGCACGGGAGGCCAGCTCGGCCGGAGCGCAGGAAGGGGCGCGGGAGGCTGGCTCGGCTGGGGTGTCGTGAGGGGTGCGGGAGGCCGGGTCAGCCGGGGCACTGCGAGGGGCACGGAAGGCGGCTTAGCCGGGGCGCCGTGGAGGCCAGCGGCCGGCGCGGCCTGCAGGCGCGGGGCCGGTTCGGCTAGTGGAAGGGCAGTCAGGGCGGCGCGGCCCGGCCCGGGGTGGCTTGGCCGGAAGAGCGGAGACCGCGGGGGCGGTTCAAGTTGCAGAGGCTGTGGGTGGCGTAGTCATTACCTTTATCACCATCGTCACCATTGTCTCCTTCCTCTGTTTCGAAGAACACCGCAAAAGAGAACGGCAGAGGGGTCGGGCCATGTTGGTTTGGTCTACACCCTCCGCATTTAGGGTGGTAGCATTTTCCTCACAAGAATGAAGCACAACAAACCCTCCCGCAATGATTAATCTCAAAACCCACAAAAGGGAACATATGTGGATAAACTAGTTAGAAGTTGATCCGTGTTCTTTGTTTTAGAAGGAAATAATCACGGGAATATAAAATCAATCACAAAAATACCCTACCTTGTTCGTTGTTCGTCGATGTTGAAGCGATAAGGCCGACGTCGATTCATTGTAGACGAACACATCCTACATCGAAGGAGGTTCTGAGGAAGAAGGTACTAGTCAAGGTCATTCTTCATTGGTGGAGCGTTCTTCGTTGGGAGCTTTCTCCCATGTTCCTCCTCTCCCCAATCATCCTTTTCCAACCAAATGAAATGGTATCCAAAGATAATAGATAAAAATATATTATTAAGTCATTGGCACCAATTTAAAATTAGCCGAATTAAACACCAAGGTTGGAAAAGATTAATTAGGGTGGATTGGCAGAATTAAATTAAGGGAGGTGGTGGCACAATTAATGGTAGAGGAGGTCAAGAGGCTCTCCCTCATTTATGAGGGATTTGAGAGGTTTTCCTCAATTAAATGGGGGTTTAGTCTCGGGTGGTCCCCACACCATAACCTCTTGTGGGAGGTTAGGTTTAGGTGGGTCCTACCACCATAACCTCTCATGGGAGGTTAAGGTGTGGTGGTCCCGACCTCCAACTTCCACATGGGTGGTTATAATAGATAAAATAAAATAAAACATGCATTTATTTTATTTTATTATTTCTATTAAAAACCCAAAAACTAACTTTCACCCTCGACCAACTATTGTCGAGGTGAAAGTCTTCTTAAGAGAATATTGGCGCTGTGAGTTCAACGGTGCCCTTGGATTTCAATTCCGAGCACCGGTTTGAAAGTTAGAAAAACCTGCTCGTACGTTTATTGAACGTACCCAAACAAAACTTCAGAAATTGATTCCGGGCACACCGGGCCTCGGAATCACACCCCGTCAATTTTCGCTGACTCATAAAATTATTATATATTTAAAAAAATACATGGAAATTCTAGGTCTTTACATTCTCCCCACCTCAGGGCTTTACATCCCCGTAAGATACAACTCGAACTAAGGGAACAAGTGGGGGTACTAAGCACGCATTTGAGCCTCCTGCTCCCATGTGCTCTCCTGGAGGTTCCCGTGCTTCCAAAGAACGTGCATCAGAGGTATCGACCATCCACGAAGGACCCACTTCTATCGATCCTCAATCTATATTGTAACCTCCATAAAAGTCTCCCCATCGTCGACGTCCATCTCTCCATGGTCGATGATGTGATAAGGTTCTTGCACGTATCTCCTTAGCTGGGATACGTGGAAGACGTCGTGCACCTGGTGTAACTGAGGTGGAAAAGATAAGCGGTATGCCACCTAGCCAACTCTACTGAGGACCTAAAAAGGTCTGATGAATCTCGGAGATAAATTGCCACCTCAGCCAAATCTCCGTAGTCCTCATCGAGGTGAGACCCGTAGAAAGATGTGGTCACCATCCTCGAACTCTAGAGGTCTCCGTCTCCGGTCGACATAAGACTTCTGCCTGATCTGTGCAGCCTTCATCCACTCATGGATGATCTGCACCTTCTCTGTGGTAGCCCGTACCATCTCTGGTCCCACTAGTGCTAGCTCCCCAGGGTCAGTCCATCAAAAATGTGATCTACAAGGTAGCCTGTATAACGCCTCAAAAGGTGACATCCCAATGGTGGAGTGATAGCTGTTGTTGTATGCAAACTCCACCAAAGGTAATTGATCCTCCCAGCTGTGACTGAAGTCAAGGACACATGCACGGAGCATGTCCTCGAGGGTCTGAATGGTCTTCTCAGTCTGGCCATTTGTCTGAGGATGGAAGGCAGTGCTCAAATGAAGCCACGTCCCGAAAGTCTCCTACAACCCCTTCCATAGCTAATAAGTAAAATGTGCATCACAATCGGAGACAATTGTTGAAGGTACTCTATGTATCTGAACAATATCCTGCACTTAGAGGCGTCTCAAGCTCTCTACTGGACCCTACTCTCTGATCGGTAGGAAGTGGACCAACATGGATAGTCGGTCGATGATCACCCAGATAGAGTCATGTCCAATGGATGTACGTGGAAGTCCTATCACGAAGTCCATGTATATTTCATCCCACTTTCACTCTGGGACCTCTAAAGAATGAACCAAGCCTGCTGGTACCTGGTGCTCCGCCTTCACTTGTTGACAAGTGAGGCATCGAGAGACAAACTCTACAACTTCTTTCTTCATTCCTAGCCACAAGTGCTATCGTCGGAGGTCCTGGTACATCTTCACCACTCCTGGATGTACCGCTAGAGGGGATGTGTGGAACTCCCTCAACACTTCCTCCTGAAGTGACCCTGGTACCATGGTACGTCCTCTGAAAAGAATAACATGCTCCCCACCTTTAGAAAATCCATCAGGTGCCTGCCCTGTGGATATCTGAGCATGTCGTGTCTCGTAGTCAGTTTCCCCATGTTGTGCCTCCCTGAATCACTGAAGAAGTGGAGTGGTGACTGTAAGAGACTTAAGGAAGGCTTCCCCATCTCTATCCATAAAGGATATCTGTAAAGCAGTCAGCTGCTATGTCGCATCGCCTAGTATCTGTATACCAGATCTCCTGCTGAGTGCATCTGCAACAACATTCCCCTTTCCAGGAGTATAGACTATATTGAAGTCATAGCCCTGGAGGAACTCAAGCCAACATCGTTGTCTCAGGTTCAGGTCCTTCTAGGAGAAGATATACCTGAGACTCTTTTGATCATAGTACACAGTAAAATGCTCACCCATAAAATAGTGTCTCTACATCTTCAAGGCGAAGACCACTGCTGCTAACTCTAGGTCCTGGGTAGCATAGTTATGCTCATGTTGTCTTAGCTACTGAGAACCATAAGCGATCACTGCTCGCTCCTGCATCAGGACACATCCAAGTCTGGTTCTTGATGCGTCGTAGTAGACTATGTACCCTACGTCTTCCTATGGAAGCCTCAAGATGGGGGCACTAGTCAGCCTCTGCCTCAGCTCCTAAAAGCTCTACTGGCATCTCTCCGACCACACGAAGGGTTTCCCCTTCTTCGTCAAGGATGATAGTGGTGCTGCAACTTTGGAGAAATCTGGCACGAATCTCCAATAGTATCTATCCAAACCCAGGAAACTTCATACTTCTGACACACTCCTGGGTGGCTCCCAAGCAAGTATCACCTCAATCTTTGCTGGATCCACTATAACTCCAGCCTCCGAGATGACATGTCCCAGAAAGTGAACCTCTTGGATCCAAAACTGGAACTTTGAGAGATTACCAAAAAGCTGGGGCTCTCAAAGTGTGTCCAGTACTACCTGCAAATGATAGGCATGCTCCTCCTCAGTAGTCGAGTAGATCAGAATGTCGTCGATGAAAACTATGACAAAGCAATTGTGGTATGGATTAAATATCTTGTTCATGAGTCCCATGAACACTACTGGAGTGTTGGTTATGTCGAATGGCATAACAAAGAACTCATAATGGTCGTACCGATATCTGAAGGCTATCTTTTACACATCCTCATCTCGAACTCTGAGTTGGTGATAGCCTGATCTGAGGTCTATCTTTGAGAACCACCGTGCTCCCTTCAACTGATCAAGGAGGTCTTCAATACTCAGGAGTGGGTACTTGTTCTTCACGGTCACCTGGTTCAGGCGCCGATAGTCAACATAAAGCCTCAAGCTCCCATCCACCTTCTTGGAGAACAGAATCGGGGCTACCCAGGGAGAAACACTAGGCCGGATGAATCCCTTCCCTTGAAAGTCCTCTAGTTGTACTTGTAGCTCATGAAGCTCCACGGGAGCCATCCAATATGATGGTGTAGATATCAGTGTTGTCTCAGGGTACAAGTCAATGTAAAAGTTTACCTCTCTGCGATGAGGTAGACCTGGAACATCATCAGGGAAGACATTCGCATACTGTTCCACCACTACAGGATAGCTCGGACTCTCTACATCAACTGCTCTGAAGGTAAGGTTAGCCAACTGATGAGTGATCGGCTTCACTCTCCTCTGATTAAGTCTATCATGTTCTGTAAAGGCTCCCTTATCGTCGGTGAAGGTAAACCTGGTCCCATCCGTGCGGACACACCACACTTTGCACCTAATAAAGTTGATATGAGCATGGACTGTAGATAACCAGTCCATACCCAAGATGACGTCGTAAGGCCTCGACGCCACTACTAGGAGATCTCAGTCGAAGCTCTCGCCTCCTAGAGTAATCTTGCACTACCAGCACCAATGTGTAATCGTCGAATCTGATCCTGTAGAAGTCTCTAGCCATAAGGATCGAGCTAACGACTCTGTTGGAATCTCAGAGATCTGAACGAGGGCAATGGAAATGAAAGAGTTACTGGAACTTGTGTCTATAAGTATTGCAGCTATGGTGGAGTGGACATAGATCGTACCTCAAATCATATCCAGAGTGCCATGATCATATGTCTTAGCTGCCTAGAGTTGAGCTCTCCCCTGTCCACCTGCTCCCTGTGGTCAGGGTGGACCTCCTGGTGGTGGTGGCGGTAACACCTCGAATTGTTGTCCACTGCCACCTGCATGGCCAGCTCCTCTTCCACATCCACCTGCGGACTACGGACTGCCTAGATTGAATCTTTGTCTCTACCTAGGTGGTCCTTAGACCATCTGCTGATCATCCGTATGACGGTTCGGACAGTCATGAGCCATGTGACCCTGCCCGCCGCATGAGTAACACCGCTCGCTCCTGGCATGTTAGTCTCCACTTTGGGTACCCCACACAACTGATCCTAAGTCATGCGGTCGTCCGCCTGTAGGTCTGGTCCTCTTGGACCTCTGTAAAATCTGTTTTCTACCTGCTACATAAGACTCTGCTACATGTCAAATGGTAGTGGATCTCGCTGCTGGAGATTTCTCAGTATGGAAACTCTCCACTAAGAGGGCTCTCTCTAACACCCCCGTCTACGTCGGGATGCTCAGTGAGACCATCGAAGATCTAATCTCCTGTATGATCCCCTGATCGAAGGTCCAGGCCCTGAAGAATGGGTCATGCACCATATCGATGGAGTAGCGTGAGAGGTCTATGAACCTCGTTGAGTTCGGAGCTACAATCATGATGCCCTACTGCAGATGAAATATCTCATGTATGCGCACTTCATGAAGAGTCGTTGGGACAAACTCTGCCCGAAAAAGGCTCTTGAAGTCTGCCCAGAGAAGCGTCATCTCATCATGAACTTGGAGAATCAATCTCCACCATCTACCTACTACTTCCTATAGTAGGCTGGCAGCAAGGATCACCATGAGGTTGGATGGTGTCCCTACCAGTCGGAAAACTCTCACCACAGCCTCCAGCCAATCCTCAGCCACTTGTGGGTCTGTATCACCCCTGAACCGGGGTGGAATCTGGCACTGGAAGTCATGAAATTCACTCAAGTGGCATGCATCATCTACTATTGGGGCTGGTGGCATCGGTGGCCCAACGGGGAGTGGTACTGTTGGTGCCTTCTCTGGAAAAGGGACCTGCATCGAAGCCTCATTGCTCGGTGGGCTATCAGTGCATATGACTCTCAGAACTCTAGCAATTTGTCTATATGGAGGCATCCTGAAAAGAAACAGGTGCGCTACAGTTAAAAAGTTATACCTGGTGATCTGACCTGGTTGAGATGACTTAAAGAAAACTTTTGAAAACAAACAAGCAATCAGTGTTTTCGTGTACTGAGTCAGAAATCGGAAGTCAGGGTCCTGGTGTATAGATACATCGGCCGCCGCACCAACACTGGACTCCCTAAAATGAAAACCACACTCACTACACTTAACACTATTGATTCACAGAAAAGATCAGAGACCTAAGTTCTGTGGTAGAACCGACTCCTCTAATACCAATTTTTCACGACTCGTCCCCCGGGGCCCGTGCCGTGACTACCCCAAGCCCGCCTTCTACAGGCCAGGGGCTGACGACTAGCACCAAAGGCGTAATTCCCTAAAACTGGGAAGGCATTTTCTTTATAACCTATATACACACATAACAGAGCACAAAGCTGGATACAAAACACTAGGTAAAACTGTATAACAAAAGAGTTTTGGAAGTAAAAGGGGTTGGAAATACAAGCCCATCTTTAAGGTACAAGAAACTGAAAGTACAAATGAAGAAAAGAAAAACTGTCGTTGGGTTGTCCTCCAAGGTTCCTACCTGAATGGTAGGTACAGATCATCTCCTCAGCACTCCAGGTCCGTCTGTCTCCTCCGTGTACCGTCACGCCGTATGGTCCACCTCTGGGTACCGTCCAGTCCTGGTACTTAGCCTCGATCAACGTTGTTTGTCGTCTGCATCCAACACAAAAAGGTGCGGGTATAGCCCGTGCAGGGGTGAGTATAAGGATACTTAGTAGGGACCTCGAGACCCTCAAGGTCTCAGAAAATCTATAAAGGATAAACCACGAAGTACAAAATCAACAGATAGTCTTACTTAGGTATATGCCCATACATATACCTAAGTTATCAAGTGATCCATCTCAATCATGAGAAAAACACAGAAAAACTGACTCAGCTCAACCAGGATTTTATTCACATTATCGAAAGCTTGGCTGCTGAAGAACTCCTGCTCAAACGAGTACAATGGGAATGCCGCGTCACACAAAGGCGCTTCCCACTAACCTTGGATTGTTGAGGTACTCCTCCTGTCGAGTATTGTGGGTCTGTTGTGTCACACAGAGGTGCTCCCCACCGTGGGTCTTCCGCCACACCTAGCGCTCCCCCTCATAGCCTGCAGAGGTACTCCTCCTGTCGAGTGTCGTGGTTCTGCCATGTCACAAAGCGCGCTCCTCCACCGTGGGTCTGCTATCACAACCAGGCGCTCCCTACTGGTCCAGTCGAGTCACTCTGAGTCAAACGGTTAGCAGTCATCAAGTCTCAGCTAGCTACGAGGTTCCCGCACAAAAGCTCACTCTTCTCCGGAAGATCCGCTCCACAAGCTACTGTTCGATGCTCTAATGGTTCCAAAGTCCCACGAAGAAGTATCTCAAGGGTCCTCCACATCATAGGGGTCTCAACGCAACAGACAGTGCATCAATCGGATGCTCGGTCTGTGAGTTATTAGTCTTTTAGTTCCGGGGGCCCGGTTAGATTCATGCATGATCCAACCTGACCGTAACTCAACTATACCCCAAACTTCAGTGGGGTATACTCAAAGGGACCATCAAGATCCAAGATTACCAGCACCACTGATGGTTCATCAAACAGATGTCTGGTGCCAAATATATGGCCAAAAGAAAGTAAAGGGTCGTAGTGGGTCTGGGTCTGGTCCAACCCGGTCAGGCCGACCTGGCCCGACCCGGTCTAGGCCGACCCGGTTCGGGTCGACTCGGCCCAACCCGTTGGGTGGTTCAGCCCATTGGGTTCGGCCCGGCCCACTCGGCCCATCCCAGCAGGCCGTGAGGGGCCGCGGAGAGCCAAGAGGGCGTGGACCAGCCGTGGGTCGGCGTGAGGGTGATTCGGCCCGGAGGGTGACGCATGGGTGATTCGGCACAGAGGGCGCTGCAAGCGCATGTGCCGATTCAGCTGGGGCGCCATGAGAGGCATGGGAGGCAGACTCGGACGGGGTGTCGTGAGGGGCGCGGGAGGTCGTCTCAGCCGGTGCGCTGTGAGGGGCGCGGGAGGCCGGATGGGCCGGCGGGCCGGGAGGGGCGCGGGAGGCCGGCTCAGCTAGTGGACCACGAGGGGCACGGGAGGCCGGCTCGGCCTGCGCACCGTGAGGGGCGCGGGAGGCCGGCTCGGCCGGTGCGCCGCGAGGGGCACGGGAGGCCGGTTCGGCCGGGGCGCCCCAAGGGGCGCCGGAGGCCGGCTCGGCCTGGGCGTCGTGTGGGGTGCGGGAGGCCGGCTCGGCCGGGGCCCCATGGAGGCTGGCAGCTGGCGTGGCCAGCGGGCGCGGGGCTGGTTCGTCCGGCAGATGGCGCGGCTAGGGCGGCGCGGCCCGGCCCGGGGCGGCTCGGCCGGAAGGGCAGAGACCATGGGGGCGGTTTGGGTTGTGGAGGCCTCAGGTGGTGCGGTCGTTGCCTTTATCGCCGTTATCGCCTTCCTCTATTTCAAAGAACACCACAAAAGAGAACGACGGAGGGGTTGGGCCATGTTGGTTTGGTCCGCACCCTCCACGTTTACGGTGGTAGCATTTGGCTCAGAAGAACGAATCACAACAAACCCTCCTGCAATGATTAATCCCAAAACCCGCGAAAGGGAACATATGTGGATCAAATAGTTAGAAGTTGAACCGCGTTTTTTGTTTTAGAAGGAAAGAATCACAAGGATATAAAATCAGTCACAGAAATCCCCTACCTTGTTCGTTGTTCGCCGACGTTGGCTCGAGAAGGTGGACGTCGTTTCGTTGTAGACAAACATGTCCTACGTCGAAGGAGGTTTTGGGAAGAAGGTAATAGTCGAGGTCATTCTTCGTAGGTGGAGCGTTCTTCGTTGGGATCTTTCTCCCAAGTTCCTCCTCTCCCCAGTCCTCCTTTTCCAACCAAATGAAATGGTAGCCAAAGATAATAGATAAAAATATCTTATTAAGTCATTGGCATCAATTTCAAATTAGCCTAATTAAACACCTTGGTTGGAAAGATTAATTAGGGTGGATTGGCAGAAATAAATTAAGGGAGGTGGTGGAACCATTAATGGTAGAGGAGGTCAAGAGGCTCTCCTTCATTTATGAGGGAGTTGAGAGGTTTTCCTCAATTAAATGGGGGTTTAGTCCCGGGTGGTCCCCACACTGTAACCTCTCGTTGGAGGTTAGGTTTGGGTGGGGCCCACCACCATAACCTCTTATGGGTGGTTAAGGTGTGGTGGTCCCCACCTCCAAGTTCCACATGGGTGGTTATAATAGATAAAATAAAATAAAACATGCATTTATTTTATTTTATTATTTCCATTAAAAATCCAAAAAACTAACTTTCACCCTCTACCAACTACTATCGAGGTGAAACTCTTCTTAAGAGAATATCGGCGCTACAAATTCAACGGTGCCCTCGGATTTCAATTCTGAGCACTGATTCAAAAGTTAGAAAACCCCGCTCGTACGTTTACTGAACGTACCCAAACAAAACTTCAAAAATTGATTCCAGGTAAACCAGGTCTCAGAATCACGCGCCGTCAATTTTCACGAACTCGTAAAATTATCATCTATTTTTTTTAAAAAAATACATGGAAATTCTGGGTCTTTACAGCTCCGATCCAACCCGTCTATACTCCAACTTTCTCCAAAACTCTAGTGGAGTAAACCAAAAGGATCGTCTCGCTCCAAGGATTCCAGCGTCGTAGACAGTTTGTCAAAAAGATACCTAGATTTCAAGTTTGGTCTCTTTTAGAGAAACTCGTCCTGGAAGGGTCTAGGTCCGGTCCGACCCGGTCAGACCGACCCGGCCTGACCCAACCCGGTCTGGGACTGGCCTTCCCTGGGCCGGCCCGGTTGGGATGGGCCGCGGTCCGCGGACCGGCCCGACCCACCTGGGCAGCACGGCCCGCTGGGCTGGCGCGGCCCGGCCCACGGAGGGGCGTGGCCCGCTGGGCTCGCGCAGCCCAGCCCATGAAGGGGGCAGCCCGCTGGGCACGTGCGGCCAGACCCTCAAGGGGCACGGCCCACTGGCATGTGTGGCCCCACCCTCAAGGGGCACAACTTTCTGACACACACGGCCCGTTGGTGCGGGGGCCGCCCTATCTGGCATGAGGGGATCTTTTTCCCCCATTCGGAAGGCGGAGCGGCTACGCCTCTTGGCGCTACCAAGTCGCCCGCAAGACCCGCTGCGGGTCCCATCCCTCCATCATGGCTTCCGATTCGTGGCCTCCTTCAACGGCGCGCGACAACACGCTGCTCGGCTCCGTCCACGGTCGGCTAATGTCAGTCGCCACTGTCCACCACAACTGTATGTCGTGGCCCCCTTCTCTGGCTTCCTTCGTGGCCGGCCCGAATCAGTCGTCATGTCCACCCGCCATAGCTTTGGTCGTAGCCTCCTCCGCTGACGGTGCGCAACGGCGCACCGCTATCTCCTCCACCGCCGGCCATTGCCAGCTGACGTCGTCACCCACCGTACCGGGTTTCATTCAACCCGAATAAAATGCTCGCGAAGAACGCACCAAATTCCAACAAAAGGTGGAGGGTCCATGCCTTGTTCATTTGGCCCACTCCCTCCACATTATCTTGATAGAAAGAGGGTAGAACAAGATTCAACAACTCTTGAAACTAAAACCAAATAAAAACCCTACCTCAAGATCATTGGAGAACGTCCGTGTTTGAGGAAGAGTTAGTGTTTGCCATTCCTACAACAAGCCTCCAACGATGTCGCTCAATCATCGTTCTTCAGTTCGTGATTCGGTGGCGCTGATCACCACTCGCTAGAACCGGTCTCATCCTCTAAGTGGTTGGTGTCACGACACTTTATCAGAACTTCGTCATTTGGTGAAGTCGTTTCAATAATCCCCCCCAATCTCCATATAAATAGGAGAGGGGGAGGGTGAGTAACACACGTGGAATTAATGAAGTTCAATTAATTAAGGAACCTTCCTAATTCCAATGGTGTTGTTACAAAAAAATGAGGAGTCAAGCCATTTAATGGCTTGATAGGTCGTTGGTCCCACCACTACCTCTTGTCCATTGGAGGAAAAAAAGAAAGGAAATAAAATAACTTTGTCATTTTATTATTCTTTTAAAAGTCCCAAAATCTATCTTTTCTACCAACCTACTGCGGTTGAAGTGAAGCCTCCCTTAAGCGAATCTCGGTGCTGCGGATTCAACGGTGCCCTCAGATTTTTAATCCAAGCACCAGTTAAAAAGTTAGAAAACACCGCTCGTGCGTTTACTAAACTTGACTTAAAAAAAGTTCAAAAATTCATTCTAGGCACATCGGGCCTCAAAATCACGCGCCGTCAAATTTCACAGACTCGTAATAATTCCATATAATTTAAAAAAAATTACATGGAAAATCCAGGTCTTTACATCTTCACTCCCTTATCCTAGTGATTGGATACCACCAATCACCCTTGTGTCATTCCACTATTAATTATAGTAAGCAGTGAAGGATTTCCAAAGAAGAATGCATGTGCAATCAATGAAAAAAGGCATCAAATATGTAAATACAAAGACAAATAAGAATCTCTTAAAAGCTATGCAACTAAAAAAATCTAGAGAATTAATTAGAGAAACATTTTTATTGAAAACTAGAATTCAACATAGGGGTGGGAGATATCCCCTTGAGTCAACCATCATTGGCCTAGTGTGTCATCATTAGAGAATAAACAATAGGAAGAAAATAAATGGAAGAAGCATTAGGGAAACTCCAACTCAAAATGCCATTTGGAAGTAACTTTACTTCATTTTGAAGTATCAACAGTAAAATTATCTCCAACCCACTTACTTCATTTTCCACTTCAAAAAGAATATTCTTTGAATATTCTTATTTATATATTTTTTATTATTACTTTTATTCAACACATTATATTAAAACTAATATTTTTCATAAAATTAACCAATGTGATATATTATGATATTTAATAAGTGTAATAATTAAAAAAAATTAAATTTGATATTGATTAATAAGTAAATTAAATTAAATTTGATATCTTTATTTATCAATATCAATTTAAATAAAATAAATTATGCTTTATTTTCATTATACATTAATATAATGTATTTTAAATTTTAAATTTTCTTTATTATGTATCATTAATTTTTATTGATTTATCTACAATATAATTTTAATTTATGACATGTGTATTTTGAACTAATTATATGATTATAATTTTAATTATAATTACATGTGTGTGATTTTATTAATTAAGTGAAAACTTTTTTAAATAGTTATATAATAATTATTTATTTATATATATTATAAAAACAAGTTTAATATAATAACAAAATTAACTACGTAATTAATTAATGATTAAATTATATTAAACTTGTACTCATTATTTAATAATATAAAATAAAATAAAATAAAATTGTATGCTATTTAAAACGATATTCAATTAAAAATGCAAAAAATTACAATGGATAGTCGATTACAATCAATTTTCTAAATCAGAATATCACTGCCATAGATACTCGATTAATGCATTGCGAAGTGCGATATGAACATCCTTATCCTTGATTCTTCTATGGTGACTGAGTAAGTGTTGAAATCAAACATTTTCATATGTCGTTATCTCAACAGTTGGAGTTGGCACTTCCATCGCATCAATAATTAGAGCATTCAAATCATGTTCATCCTCAATTATCATATTATGCATGATGATGCATGTAGTCGTTATATCATGTAATACATCTTTTCTCCAAAAATGTGTAGGTCTTACGATGATTGAAAAGCGTGTCTGCAAAACTCCAAATACTCGTTCCACATATTTTCTACATGCTTCTTGCCTCATTGAAAAATATTTCTTCTTCGCACTACGTGGATCGTGGATACTTTGCACAATTGTGGACCACTTTGGAT
This sequence comes from Viscum album, assembly GCA_963277665.1. NCBI lineage: Eukaryota > Viridiplantae > Streptophyta > Magnoliopsida > Santalales > Viscaceae > Viscum > Viscum album. Next base: position 1,403,649,852 of record OY728127.1, on the reverse strand, counting down.
ATATATTATGAGCCAAATAATATCTCATATCATATTCTTTTCCTTGAATGACATAATGAGTAGGAGGAGCAATACCTTGAACGCGATTAGAAAACAAATGAGATGATTTAGGCACATTGATGTCATTATTGGTACCCGAAATACCAAAATATGTGTTCCATAGCCAAAGATCATAATCAGCCACTGCTTCTAGAATAATAGTTGGGGATCCAGAACGTCCTGCATATTATCCAGCCCATGTCGTAGGGAAATTTTTCCAATTCCAATGCATACAATCCGAACTACCTAACATTCCTAGAAAACCACGTTCTTAACCAATATAAAGAAATCTTGAAATATCATTTGCATTAGGTGATTGAAGGTATCGCTCTGCAAAAATCTCAAAAAAAGCACGCTAGAATATTTTTAAACATTCAATTATAGTAGACTCACCAATTTTAACATATTCATCAGTAGAATCAGCTGGAAGGCCATATGCCAACATCCGAAACGCGGCTGTTAATTTCTGTAGAGTTGATAATCCAGGTCTACCAAGCCCATCACTTCTTTGTTGAAAGTAATGATCATGTGCTTTAACTGCATCAACGATACGAAGAAAAAGACTTCGAGACATTCTATATCGCTGACGGAACAATGTCGCGTTATATTGTGGATTGCTAGAAAAATAATCATCATACAAATTATGATCTGCAACATCATGATCGCGATTGATAACTATGTGCCCTAAGATGGATTCAGCGTGAGCAGACTGATCGTTGTATTCACTATAATAATGCACCATCGTCATATTGTTCCTCTACACTACTCGATGTACTGCTTCTTGCATCTCTTCAAATGCATTTTTTTACCGCATCATTGGATGAAGATGAAGAAGAAGATGGCGATGATGATGATGAAATTTTAAAATGAATATCAGAAGGATCTCCAATATTGTAATTCATTTTGGTACTCTTATTGAGCATCTATTCTCAAGAAGTGATACAATGATACTTATATATATATATATAGAAATCCAATGAAATAAATATACAATCATGATAAGGTTGGATGAAGATGAAATTCATCCAACGATTGAGATCAAGATGAAATCCATCCAACGGTCGGGACAGATATGTCATCATGATAAGGTTCGATAAAGCTAAAATCATCTGACGGTTGTGATCAAAATGAAATCCAATGGATGACTAAGATCGTAGTGATATCATGATAAAGTTTACATAAAGATAAAACTCATCTGATGATTCATTTCAAAATGAAATCCATCCAACGGTTGTGATGGAGGTGCAATCACGATAAGGTTGGATGGGGAAGAAATTCATCCAACAATTGAGATTAATATGAAATCCATCCAATGATCCATTTTTTATATACTCAGAATGTTTAAAATGAGTGAAATTTAATTAAAATATGAATATATCAAAAAAAATATTAAAAGAATGAAGAATAGTTATTAATTATATAAATTTTAAAAAAAATAAAAATGAATACTGAAAATGAAAATGAATACATATATTAATTATGAAAATTAAAACTGTATTAAAAATATGAAATGTTAATCAATAAATATGTATAAATAAATATTAAAAATGGATATGTGATCATGATAAGGTTCGATAAAACTAAAACTCATCAGACGACTATGATCAAAATGAAATCTAATAGATGGTTCAGATCGTAGTGATATAATGATAAGGTTGGCATAAAGATAAAACTCATCTGGCAGTTCATTTCCAAATGAAATCCATCCAACGGTTGGGATGTAGGTGCAATCATGATAAGGTTGGATGATGAAAAAATCCATCCAACGATTGAGATTACTATAAAATTCATCTGACGGTCCATTTTTTATACTTTGAATGTTAAAAATGAGTGAAATTTAATTAAAATATGAATATATCAAAAAAAATATTAGAATAATGAATAAGAGTTGTTAATTATATAAATTTGAAAAAAATTAAAAATGAATACTTAAATTGAAAATGAATACATATATTATTTATCAAAATTAAAGTTGTATTAAAAACATGAAATGTTAATCAATAAATATTTATAAATAAATATTAAAAATATATATGAGACCATGATAAGGTTGGATAAGGATGAAATCCATCCAATGATTGATATCAAAATGAAATCCATCCAACGGTCGGGATGAATATGTGATCATGATAAGGTTAAACAAAGTTATAACACATCTGATGGTTGCGATCAAAATGAAATCCATTTGTATGGTTGAGATTGCAATGAAATCATGATAAGGTAGACACATAGATAAAATTCATCTGACGGTTCATATCAAAATGAAATCTATCTAACGGTTGAGATGAAGGTGCATTCATGATAAGGTTGGATGATGGCGAAATTCATTCAATGATTGAGATCAATATGAAATTCATCCAACGATCTATTTTTTATACTTTGGATATGCATTATCTATCATACTCCCTATAAATAACTATCGGTTTCATTCCACCCAAATGCCCATTCCCTTCGTTTCACCAATACCTTCCTAAAACTATCTTGTTTTAGAAAGAGATGGTTTCTCGATCTTCTAGTTACTTTGTTGGCGAAGATATACTCTTATGCAAGGTGTACATGAGCATTTCTCGAGATCCTATTACTAGTGTTTACCGGTCATCCAATTGTTTTTGGTTTCACATCGAAAATGCATACAATGAAGGCAAGAACGATGGTTGGGGACTTCGAAGCAAAAGATCGTTGCAGTGTCGGATACAAGTTGTCGAGAAGGCTGTGAAGAAATTAAACGGATGCATCAGGCAAGTTGAAAATATGAATCTCAGTGGTGCATCATAACAAGATATTGTGAGTAGTTTATTATTTTTCTCTTTTATTTTTATATATGCAAATGCATAGTATTAACATTGAATTTTTTTCTAGCTAGATCGAGCAAAAAACATACTCATGCAAGATCCCACATGCAACAAAGGATTTAGGTTTGACCATGTATGGAGCATCATAATTTTTTTTTGAAAAATTCAATGACGGTGCAAGTACTGCAAGAAAAAAGCCTCGAAAACAAAACTATGTATCATCAGAGTCAGATAATCCAACTCCTGAGTCTTATCCATCTGTTACTCCTGGTTTGTCATCATTTTCGCTGAACATAAATGATGACGATGTTGGTGACTCTTTTTCTACACGACTCATTGGAGTGAAGAAAGCTAAATTAAAAAGAAAAAAATGGTGAAAAGTCTTAAGGAATCATTGAAACTTTGAAAGAAGAAAATCAACGGATTTTAGAGATGTTGGAGAAGTCAAAGAAACAACAAATGGAAATTGAAGAAAAGATAATGGCTTTCAAAGAGTTTAAAGAGGAAAATAAAATTTTGTCACGCAATCTGAATAAAAACAGTTATCCAAATGTCCATACTTTTATTCAAGGTGAACAAGCACGAATTATACAGAAAAGAGGACAACTTCATCAACCACCAGAAGCTCCTTTGTAATCACCGTCAACATCCAATTTTTTTGAATATTTTAACATCGGGGGAAGCGATGCCAATTTACTGGATTATTAGATTGTCATTTTCTAACTTTATTTTTCGTAAGGCAGTTGAGCATTGTTGTAATGTTAAATTTGCGTTATCTACTGTGTTCGATGTGTTATGTTCTGATTACTGCACATCATTATGTTTTTTGTTTAATCTTGTACTTGTTTGTGTAAACATGTATGTTTGTATCTTGTCCCATTTTTGCAAAAATATACTTATTATAAACACACACTGATATATATATAGGTTCAATTCTAATGTATACTTTTCTTATAAACTAATAGCATATAATATTTCAATTTTCAGTTTATTTAATTACTATATATTATTAATTTAAATTAACATAAATGGAATATATAATTTATTATATTATATATGTATTTTGCACTAGATATATGATTATTAATATATAAATTTTATTATGTATATATATAAATAACCAATTAAATAAAATAATTATGAATAAAGAATTTATTTATTTGATTAAAAATTGCAAAAAAAATAAGATGAATAGTAATAATATTTTTCACATATTAAAAAAACATTAATAATATTGTTGAAAAAAATTAAGAATTGAATATTTAAATATAAAAAATTAATTAAATATAGTAATTAAAATATGAAGTATTCAAATACAATGAATAAAATAAATATAAACTATTTATTATAAAGATAAAATTAGTTAAAAAAAAAAGTGGGATAGTAGAGCTACAGTGGCGCTCCACTGCATCAAATCTGCATTTTGACGCCGGAAAATGGGTTGGAGCCCTATTTTAGTCTAAAATGCCGTTTTTCCACTGCGTTGGAGATGTTCTCAGTCAAGAAAAGCTCTAGTTGATGCAGTGGTTTTTTCACAGCTCACCAGCCACTTCCTACGATGAACAATGGTCCTTGGCACTTCAATTTCATTTGGTCGAAGCTGGGTAATGTTTCCCCTATGCCTTGTTCATTTTAATCAAGCTGGGTAATGACATCTCTTCACTTCTCATCTTCTCCCTGTTTCGGCGCATCTCGGATTCGATGGTTTTTCCTTGCGCGGCCAGCAGAGCTTGGATCCAGGGATGTCTCGGTTTGGGATTTTTCAGCGGCGCCGGCATCGATCTCCGGCTATCATTGTTGTTCGGCGGGCGTCGGCGGCGCAACTTCTTCAGTGCGGAGGCGCTTCTTCATCCTTGGCGAACACTAGCTCGGCCGGCTTCTTCCAGTTCCGTCGCGGCCCGCAGATCTGGCTTGGCGGAGAAGCTTCGGTTGCAAGCCTGATTTCATCAATGGTGCAGCGTTCAGTCATCTTCTCGGTGGAGCTCTGTTCGATAGTGGGGTTCGGGGGAGGAGCTCCGTCTTCTCTGATTTGTCTGGACAGGCGCGCGGTATTTGAAATTTGAAATAGAAAACGTATAATTTAAACCTTCTAATTCGAAATTTGAAATTCATTATATTTTATTCACTTTCTAAAAGTGATAAAAATTAATTTTAAAATAGAAAACATATAATTTATTAAAAACTTTTTTATAGAATAATGTAGCTAAAGTTCTAAAATATCAAACACAGGTTTGTAAACTATACTAAATATTTTTAAATTTACAATATCTTTTATAAAATACATATATTTTTTTTCTAAAAAAGGGTTTCATAAATTTCTAAGTCGTACTTCTATATATATAATGTCATAAATTTCACAGTATTTGTAAAAACCGTATTTTTCATTACTCACCTAAAAATCAATCTTTTTAGAAAAATACCAAAAAATCAACCTAAGATAATATTTTTATTCTAAATCAAAAAATGAAGTTAATTTGTTCAAATTAAAATTATAAAATTTGGGAATTTAACTTTTAAATAGATATATAAGAAAAACTATTTTCGTAGGAATATAACTATTTAAAATTTAAGATATTCTTATTTTCAATTATAATCAATTACTAATTAGATTGGTGTTAATATATTATTCATGTCAACAATGAATCTTATCTATAATATATTTAGTTTCTTTAAATAAATGGCATAAAATCCAATTTAAGAAAAAAAATCATTTATAATAATAAAATAAATTTACCCCTATTACGTGCCTAGTAATAATTATTGGATGGATGTTAGTCTATTTTTGGTAAATATTATAAATTCATTTAATTAAAATCATTCTCGAGTGAAGTGTAATTAAAATTACACAACATAAAAAAATAGTTCTTTGAAAATAATATCATTTTTATATTAAATAGTCTTCACCAAATACCATTGAAAATAATAATTTGTATTCTAAAATTTTAATTTTACTAATACATTGATATTAATAACTTTCTTCAAATTTTATAAATATATCATATCATAATAATAATATGTAACACAAACACACACAGATATATATATATATATACATACATATATACATATATACATACATACATATATATATATATTATTCTTTTTATTTCATTATTTATTATTCTTGAATTATATTAAATTTACTAGTAATAATACAAAACTCAACATACCTATTTGATCCATGTATATCCAATGACCATATTTCTAGCGGTCATATTTATAACAACTAGATTTTGTTCCTATATATAGGCTTACTAAATTAATTCGTTCCATTCACAATTCTTAAGTCACATTTCTCATTTCTATAGCTTTCACAATATGCGTTCTCCTTTCATGATGTTCATCCTCAATATAGGTTTTCTTTTTCTATTGGTGATCCTCATGGGTGAAGATGATCCAGGAGGTCTCCTAATATTGAAGACTATTCTTTTTTTATTTATTGTTCCCTTTTAATTTATGCACTTTTAAATGATTTAATAATCAATGGTGAGTAATAATCAATAGTGTGTAATACTTAGTTTCATTTGCTTTTCTTGTAATGTTTTACTATGAATGAATAAAGTGTTGTTTGTTTAATTCATATTTTACATGAATTATTTCCTAATCTATTTCTATTCCTTTGAACAAATAAAAAAATATTTTAGAATGATAAATATATAGTTTATAGAAAAGAATAGGCTTCTTAAAAACCCATGGAATTACAATGATGGTTCCGGGCGCAACGGAAGCGCGTGGGTGGATGTACCCACTTGGCTTTTTGTCATTAGCAATGATCAATCCGAGATCAATACGATGATAAACGCCAGTCTCCACGGATCGAATCACAGAAAAAGACAAAGAAGAAGGTTTGTCTCGGAACCACAAACAAGGATCGTTACAGGTTGATTATAATTAATTTAATTAATTATAAAAAAATACCTTTTGGGTGTTCTTTCTTCATTGATGTTCTTGATCACGTTGTCGATGTGATCCGTCGTTGCGTCGCAGAAGCCATGTGTAGACTTCCTCTAGCGGTGATCCACACATGTACCTCGTATCTCTGGACGTCGCCAAAGGATTCTCCGGGTGCTAGCGTGGAGAAGCCTTTGCTTGCGTTGTCCGCCTTAGATCGTCTTGATCCGATGGAAGATGATCTCTCTCGGTCTTGAAAGCGTTCTTGGAGGAAGAGGTTCTTTCGGCCTTGAAAGAATTCTCCAGAATTGTTGTGTCTCACACGGGGTAGGAAAAGAGTTAGGGTTGTGAGGATATTTATAATCAGGTTTGAGGTTGTAGAGTTATGACAATAAATAAACGCGTTACGCGTTTTATTTATTTCATTGACTCTTATTTAAAACCCCATGTCGAATAATTAATTCTTTGACATACGCCCACACTGATTATAATAAATATCATTTAAAACAATATTATATCCTCAAAATCCCAATTGGAAAAACTACACGGTGTGTATTAATAAATACACGACGTGTACTTGTTTTTCATTGAAAACTACACGGCGTGTACATTCAATGTACATGGCGTGTATATCTTGTTTTCATTTATTCATTTCCTTTCCATAAAGAAAACTACACGGCGTGTAATTATTAATACACAGCGTGTACTTATTTTCCATGAAAAACTACACGGCGTGTAATCTTTAATACACGGCGTGTATATCTTGTTTTTCATTTCCTTCTTCCTCCATCATTAAAACGATTTAGGCTTCCTTGAATAATTATTAAACCACGTACGAGAATAATATTTATTCTACTTGAGATACTTGAATACACTTAGTGTGTGACCATCTAGGCCTCTTTCTCGTTGGCATTAGGCGAGCTTGCCTAAAGTCCAAGATTACTGTCTAGCAACGGGTCAAGGCACCCAAGAGAAAGAAGTTGACGACGCATTGACGTATCACCTCATACGAACGCTTACTGTGTAATTTAATCCCTTTGTCTCGATATCTCATCAAGCAGGTTTCATGGTAGTGTCATAAACCTATGTGCTTGATCCGTCGTTCTTTGACTACCTGAAATAAACTCATCGTTCACACCATGACCATGGAATTTAATGCGACAATTCTATTTCAATCAAAGGGCTAAGATATCAACTTCCATAAATGGAAGGGAAAAATCCTTCCTTGACTTATCCATTAACAACATGTCACTCGTGACGCACCCAACGTACCCTACTTCCCGCCAACTGTCTGCGTGACAGTTTTCATCAGTAAATCTAAGTGCGCGAGTCATGACATGAGTTAATGATAATATTTCAGTCTAAGGACCATTACATACACTCGTAGATAGCAATGTCTGATGACACCAAGACATGAAGAATTGCTATTGGCGGGTCTGTTCTCATAATCTCCCATCTTGGAGATTACCAAGTGTGAACTCTATGAGAGAGAGTCTCGTCTTCTTACGAGTACTCGCACATGACGGTCTGTATAGTATGTGTCCTATCATAGTATGTCATCCAACCGTAGAACTTTATTTAAGAATATTGTTATAGCATTTCAAGGTTCTCACCATAGCGGGGATATGCCATGACCTTATCAATGCAACAAATATTCCAGGACCTTATTATATTATAGTTATGCAGAACAATGAACAATATATAATAAGTGAACATTCATGTAATGAAAGTACAAAACATTTGGTTCTTAGGACACCAACCCTTAGAAACTCCCACTTGGACTAGAGCCAACTAACTGCCTACGACTTTTAGTCCACTAGACCTCACATGATGATCATGTTTCTGCTGAGTCAAGGCTTTAGTCAAGGGGTCCGCCACGTTGTCTTCCGTAGAAATACTGCTCACTGCAACTTCACCTCTCTGAGAAAAATCCCTCAAGAGATGATACTTCCGAAGTATGTGCTTTGTCCGCTGATGTGACCTTGGCTCTTTTGCAAGTGTCACCGCTGCAGTATTATCAGAATAGAGTGTGATAGGATTTTTACTACTCGGTACTACATCCAGCTCTTGGATGAAGCTTCGCATCCATACTGCTTCTTTAGCTGCCTCAGAAGCTGCGATATACTCGGACTCTGCTGTAGAATCTGCCACCACACTTTGCTTTGAGCTCTTCCAGCTCACTGCACCTCCATTCAAACTGAAGATGTATCCAGTCTGTGACTTCATGTCATCTTGATCAGTCTGGAAACTAGCATCTACATGTCCTATGATGACTAGTTCCTCATCTCCTCCATAAACCAGGAACATATCCTTAGTACGCCTCAGATACTTAAGGATAGTCTTGACTACCATCCAATGGCGGTTTCCTGGATCAGCTTGATATCTGCCTACCACACTTAATGCGTAAGCAACATCTAGCCTCGTACATAGCATAACATACATGACTGACCTAATCGCGGATGCGTAAGGGATCCCTTCCATTATCTTTCTTTCCTTATGTGTCTGAGGACACATTTTCTTGGAAAGATGAATGCCATGTGACACTGACAACAATCCCCTCTTGGATTGTTCCATACTGAATCTCTTCAGTATCTTGTCAATGTATGTACTTTGACTCATGCCCAGTATTCTCTTGGATCTATCACGATGGATCTTGATCCTAAGAATATATGTTGCCTCGCCCAAGTATTTCATGGAGAAGCATTTATGCAACCATGCCTTAAGTGACTGTAAGACAGGTACTTTGTTTCCAATTAGTAATATGTCATCAACATATACTATTAGGAAAACGACTGCACTCCCACTAAACCCCTTGTAGACACAAGGCTCACATTCGTTCTTAACAAATCCAAATTCCATTACAGCTTCATCAAAACGAATGTTCCATGATCTTGATGCTTGCTTTAATCCATAAATGGATTTTTGCAACTTGCATACCTTGTTGACATCCTTTGGAGTCACAAACCCTTCAGGTTGTGTCATGTAGACATCTTCCTGGAGGTTCCCGTTAAGGAAAGCTGTTTTGACATCCATTTGCCAAATTTCATAGTCATGGTAAGCAGCAATGACCAATAAGATTCTGATGGATTTCAGCATCACAACCGGTGAAAATGTTTCATCATAGTCAATTCCTTGATGTTGTCTAAAACCTTTTTCAACCAGTCATGCATTTTAGGTGCTGACTTGCCCCTCTATGTCCAGTTTCTTCTTGAATACCCATTTATTACCAATAGGCTTTACATCAACTGGAGGATCTACCAAAATCCAGACTTGGTTTTGGTACATGGAATCCATTTCAGAATTCATGGCTTCTTTCCACTTAGCAACGTCTGTGCCTTCAACTACTTCCTTTTAGGTAAGAGGATCATCATTGTCAACCAATAATGAGTCACCATCCTCGGTGACAAGAAAACCATATCATTCTGGTTCTCTCACCTCTCTCGTGCTCCTATGCAGTTCTTGTGTCTCTGGAACAGATTGTTCTTCCACGGGGCTTTGTGGAATCTATTCTTGTACCAACTCATGTGTATCTTGAGCCTCGACTTCATCGAAGTCTATCTCGTTCCCACTATCTCGTTTGGAGATGTGCTCCCTCTCAAGGAATATGGCATGTCTTGCCACTATAACCTTTTTGTCTGAGGGGTTGTATAGGTAATATCCCCTTTTTTCCTTGGGATATCCTATAAAGATACACTTTGTGCCTCGGGGTGAAAGTTTGTTACCTGAAGAGGCCTTAACAAATGCTTCGCTACCCCACACATGTAAATTCGATAACATGGCTGTTCTCCCACTCCATAACTCTTATGGAATACCATTTATCGATTTAGTTGGTACTTGGTTTAGTATGTGCGCTGCTATTTGTAATTCATATCACCAAAAGGATAATGGAAGACTCGCATGACTCATCATTGATCTCACCATGTCCAACAGGGTGTGGTTCCTCCTTTCGCTTACACCATTCCATTGTGGCATGTAAGGAGGAGTGAGTTGAGATAGAATCCCAAACTCCCGTAAGAAATCTATGAAGTCCTGATTAAGATATTCTCCTCCTCTGTCTGAGCAGAGTTTCTTAATCTTCTTACCAAGTTGGTTCTCAACTTCATTCTTGTATTCTTTGAACTGATCAAAAGAATCTAACTTATACCTCATTAAGTAGATATATCCATATCTACTAAAATCATTAGTAAAAGTTATGAAGTATGAGAACCCACCCCTTGCTTCAACTGGAAATGGTCCATACACATCTGTGTGAACTAATTCTAGAAGCTCTTTAGCTCTTTCACCTTTCCCACTAAATGGGTCTTTGGTCGTTTTTCCTTGTAGACACGCATGACATACACCAAGTGGGTTTAGTTCGAAAGAATATAAATACCCATCTTGATGTAATTTTGTCAAACGTTTCTCATTGACATGACCTAGCCGGTGATGCCAAAGTTGGGTGTGGTATGAGTCATGTGAATTAACTTTTTTATCGATTTCCATTACTTGGTTTGTGTAGTCTAACACATAAAGGCCATTATATAAATGTTCCCTACCAAAACAAATACTATCTTTATAAAAGTAGCAACATTCATTTCCAAACTTGAATATGAATCCATCAGTATCTAATCTGGATACTGAAATAATGATTTTAGTAACAGAAGGCACATAATAACAACCTTTCAAAACCAAGACCATCCCAATAGGCAATGTGAGGTGGTAGTCTCCGACAGCTACAACAGCGAGTCTGGATCCGTTGACTGCTCGTAGATCCACCTCACCTCGATCAATCTTTTTGAATCTACTTGGTTCTGGTATTTGGATACAGATGTGATCACCACAAGCAGTATCTAATACCCAATTAGTAGAAACAGATAGATTGCATTCGATAACAAATGCACTTGAAGCTTCCCCTTGCTTCCTTGGATGGGTTCAGTTTTTCTTCCAGTGGCCCTTCTTGCCACATGAAAAACAAATAGAATCATATTCCTTTGCCTCCCCTTTGATATTCCTTTTCTTGGAAGGCCTTGAAGAAGCTTTGGGCTTAAAGATCTTCGCCTTCCCTTTCCTTTTATTCACCATAAGGACATAAGGCTTTTCACGCTTCATGTCATTATCTACTTGGCGAATAAGGATAAGAAGATCATATAGAGACTTCTCAATGTTGTTCATGTTGAAATTAACAACAAAGTTCGAGCAGCTCTGGGGGAGTGATGCAAGAATGAGATCGGTGCCCAGTTCTTCAGGGAGTTTAAACCCTAGAACCTCCAAGTGCTCAATATAGCCAATGAGCTTGACTACATGAGGCCCAGCTGGGGCACCCTCTCCAAGCTTGCTCTGAAATAGTGCCTTGAAGATCTCAAACCTTTCCTGTCTTGATCTCTCCTGGTATAAACCACGGAGGTGCTCGAGCATGCTATAGGAATCCATGTCTTCATGAGACTTCATGAGCTCACTAGACATCGATGATAGCATCAAACATTGAACGTTGAGAGCATCGTTCAAATGTTGATCATAGACCAGGAAATCTTCATCACTCTCCCCTGGGGTAGGAGAATCAGGAAGTGAGAACTCCAGCATGTAAAACTTTCGTTCATGGCGTAGGATAACCCGAAGGCGCCTAAACCATTCCTGAAAGTTATGCCGGTGAGGATATTGTCTGTCTCCAATATTGATAGCAGAGAAAATGTGGTTGATGAGTTTGTCATCTTGATTCTACAATTTAAAAGAGCAGATTTATTAGTACTTTCTTGATTACAATTTATGAGAAATAATGAATGAATTAATTAATTCTCCCACTATTTTATCAAGTCCCAATGGACCACACCATTGAACTTGTAATGTATAGTTGCTTTGACATTCTAGTGGCAAGGATCCATATTTCCCTTCGCATAAACCCAACAAGGGATGGTCAAGCTATTTGAAGGTATTTAGGTAGGAAGGTCTTTGCCAACTGTGAGCTTACAGTTCCTTGATCTGTTGAGTGGACTCCCCAATCCTGAAATCTTGACTTGGATTTCCTCAACTCTTGCCTCCAATATTACATCAAGTCTAGCAAGGGCTAATTCTCTTGATGTAATATGGTTAAGTCAACCCAAAACCTTTCATAAGGGCTTCCTTTATAAAAGTAAGTGTCCCAAAAAGGGTTTTTCAAACACATAGTTTTATTAAGTCTTGCCCTTAATCAGGTAACGGAAGACATGGTCTGACTTAATATGCTATTGAGGGATTTTAGTCTTTATGCGTAGTTTTTCATTATCACATGCTTGTTAATATTAAGTGATGCTTGCTTAAGTGATTAACCATGTTCTGATAATGTTTACGAATAGTCTGGTTTTTATTTTATTCCATCTTTGCATGCTTGTTCATTTTATTAATTATGTGATCGCGACAACACATACATAATAAATAAACCATGCAATCAGACAGAAATAAAATAAGATGGCATGATCATGAGATTCTATTGGTTAGCTTATCTAGCAGTTTTGATAAGCTAATCCTGACCTAGGGAAAACACCTTGAACCAGTTGGTTTGTGTTTTGCAGCTCCCACCTGTCCACCTTTGTATCTTCTTGCGTCGGTTTCGCCTCGACTTCAGGATTTGAACCGTCTCCTCTGGCTTGGGAGATCCTCCATTACATGGGTTTACATTAAAGAAACCATGAGCACGCAGACCCTACATTTTATTGGAAGAAGGCTCGCAGACCAACAAATTTAAATTAAATAAATTTAAATGAAACTCTACACATACAAAGGGTCTTTGATCTAGATCATGATCATCCATAGTATGCAACGACATTTACGCATATTTAGAATTCAAATTCTTTTAATCGTTCTTTTATTTAAGATAAGACGCGCTCGAATTCAATTAATTATGATCTTATAATTAATCAATTCTTTATCTTAAATTACTTTCTGAATTTCCTTGAGATTCTTCTCATCCATATTCCTTGTACGGGTCTTTGTACATTGGAGGAAACCTGGTGAAATTCCATTTCTGGAAAGTACACGGCGTGTAGTTTATAATTACACGGCGTGTATTTTTCTTTTCACCCTTTATCCAAAGTACACACCGGGGCTTTTGCGTGTTTTCTGTACTTTGGAAATTTTGGAGTACACGGTGTGTAGATGAATCATACACGGCGTGTACTTCCTTGTTACGCGGTAACCGGCCTGGCGATCCCGTGTACACGGTACGCGACTTATCTTTGTAGACGGTTTCACTTGGGCCGGAATAGACTACACGACGTGTTGCTCCAACATACATGCTGTGTATTCTAGTTTCCACGCGCCGTTCAATTCTGGTCAACATGGCGTGATTAAAACTTAGGCATAATCAATTTACACGGCGTGGTTTGGTGGACCAGTTCCGGTTCATTGAACCTAAGTACACGACGTGTAGTTTTAAGTACACGCCGTGTAATCCCATGTTGTACAGACAGAAAGAGCGGCTCCTCCGGATGAGTTCCTCATTTTTATTTTAATCAAAATTAAAATTAAAAGGCCGTTTCTGTGATATGAATCGAGAAACAAAGGAGGAAGAACAGATCTCATTTATTCATATTTATAGAACGATTTATTTCAAATTGAATCAAATATAAATGCATAATTTATCAATGAAAATTAAATAACTATAATCAACGTTGTAACCTCCCTCTGATACCATTTGATGGTTCCGGGCACAGTGGAAGCGCATGGGTGGATGTTCCCACTTGGCTTTTTGTCATTAGCAATGATCAATCCAGGATCAATACGACGATAAACGCTAGTCTCCATGGATCTGATCACAGAAAAAGACAAAGAAGAATGTTTTTCCCAGAACCACAAACAAGGATCGTTACAGGTTGATTATAATTAATTTAATTAATTATAAAGAAATACCTTTTGGGTGTTCTTTCTTCATTGATGTTCTTGATCACGTTGTTGATGTGATCCGTCATTGCGTCGCAGAAGCCAAGTGTAGACTCCCTCTAGCGGTGATCCACACGTGTACCTCATATCTCTGGACGTCGCCAAATGATTCTCCAGGTGCTAGCATGGATAAGCCTTTTCTTGCGTTGTCCGCCTTAGATCGTCTTGATCCAATGGAAGATGATCTCTCTCTGTCTTGAGAGCGTTCTTGGAGGAAGAGGTTCTTTTGGCCTTGAAAGGATTCTTCAGAATTGTTGTGTCTCACACGGGGTAGGAAAAGAGTTGGGGTTGTGAGGATATTTATAATCAGGTTTGAGGTGGTAGAGTTATGACAATAAATAAATGCGTTATGCGTTTTATTTATTTCATTGACTCTTATTTAAAACCCCATGTCGAATAATTAATTCCTTGACATACACCCACGCTGATTATAATAAAAATCATTTAAAACAATATTATATCCTCAAAATCCCGACTGGAAAAACTACATGGTGTGTATTAATAAATACACGACGTGTACTTGTTTTTCATTAAAAACTACACGGTGTGTACATTCAATGTACACGGCGTGTATATCTTGTTTTCATTTATTCATTTCCTTTCCATAAAGAAAACTACACGGAGTGTAATTATTAATACACAACGTGTACTTGTTTTCCATGAAAAACTAAACGGCGTGTAATCTTTAATACACGGCATGTATATCTTGTTTTTCATTTCCTTCTTCCTCCATCATTAAAACGATTTAGGCTTCCTTGAATAATTATTAAACCACGTATGAGAATAATCTTTATTCTACTTGAGATACTTGAATACACTTAGTGTGTGACCCTCTAGGCCTCTTTCTCGTAGGCATTAGGCGAGCTTGCCTAAAGTCCAAGATTACTGTCTAGAAACGGGTCAAGGAACCCAAGAGAAAGAAGTTGAAGACGCATTGACGTATCACCTCATACGAATGCTTACTATGTAATTTAATCCCTTTGTCTTGATATCTCATCAAGCATGTTTCATGGCAGTTTCATAAACCTATATGCTTGATCCGTCGTTCTTTGAATACCTGAAACAAACTCGTCGTTCACACCATGGCCATGGAATTTAATGCGATAGTTCTATTTCAATCAAAGGGCCAAGATATCAACTTCCATAAATGGAAGGGACAAATCCTTCCTCGACTTATCCATTAACAACATGTCACTCGTGATGCACCCAACGTACCTTACTTCCCACCAACTGTCTGCGTAACAGTTTTCGTCAGTAAATCTAAGTGCGCGAGTCATGACATGAGTTAATGATAATCTTCCAGTCTAAGGACCATTACACACACTCGTAGATAGCAATGTCTGATGACACCAAGACATGCATAATTTCTATTGGCGGGTCTGTTCTCATAATCTCCCATCTTGAAGATTACCAAGTGCGAACTCCATGAGAGAGAGTCTCGTCTTCTTACGAGTACTCACACATGACGGTCTGTATACTATGTGTCCTATCATAGTATGTCATCCAACCGTAGAACTTTATTTAAGAATATTGTTATAGAATTTCAAGGTTCTCATCATAGCGGGGATCTGCCATGACCTTATCAATGCAAAAAATATTCCAAGACCTTATTATATTATAGTTATGCAGAACAATGAACAATATATAATAAGTGAACATTCATGTAATCAAAGTAAAAAACAGTTGGTTCTTAGGACACCAACCCTTACATAGAAAACATCCCTTTCCTTCATCCAAGTTGTTGAAGACATCACTTGTGACTCAACTAAGCATTAACTCTTTACAGGAACCGCCCTTGATAATCCATCTAAACAGAACTAGTATTAATCCCGACATGGCCCAAAGGGCATTTTCGATACGCATGGGCATGTGACATACACCTAGGCATCACATACAATCAACATGGAATGATTTCTCCACAAGTAAAATTCAACAAGATAAAGAATCTGATAATAATGAAAAAATAGTTAGGTATTCAAAACTCTCCTCAAGATAAAATAACCCAAAAAATATAGATAGATGTCCCCACAAAGTAGCATGTTAAATATAGTCATCACATATCACTATCAAAGACACCAGCCCAAGATTTCGATGAAACAAGTGGATCACATGCTCCACCGGTCACTACCAACACCCAAATCCCTCTAAAAACTCCCACCATCTCCAAGTAGTTCTTTACCTTTTCCTAGACCTGGTATAATAAAATCAAAAAATGACCAAAGGAAAAAGTAGGGTGTGAGAAACAATAGACCATTAGGATTCCATGATTCATTTCATAAGAATTTTCATATCAAATAAACTAAATATGTTCAATTTTAAATAAAACATGGCATGTTAATATTTTCTCAATTCAAAACAAAACATGATATTTAGAACATTTCAATGGATGGAATAAAATATATACAAAGTTCATTTCCATTAAAGTATGCATAAACAAGCATCTTTGTCAAAACATGCATGATTAATCATTTCTATCCCAACGGGAATGAACAAGGTTGTTAATCAAACACTGGTAAATATACACCATAATAATCATAATACCATGGTTAATAGTTCCATGATTAGGATAGCATAGGGATTCTCAAAAATCTATATGAAAATATATCTCCAGGCATGCACACATCCCTAGATCCCAAGACCAGGGGGAATAAGAGAACACACCAAAGAATGAACTCCCTGCCCTCAACATAGTTTAGTTATCATTTTTATCATTAATCCATTTCCAGTTTGAGCTAATACATACCTTGCATGTGTTCTTCCACCTAACTACCCAAGACCCCATGTGTTTCAAGATAATAATTCATACTTGGGGATATCATTCATTTCAATAAATAAATTCAACCAACCCCATGTTCTAGTTTCAAAATATTACATTTTATTTTAAAAATCAACATTAAATGGTTTTCATAAAAAAATTATTCCTTAAAAATACATTCATTTTACATCGATTCATAAAACAACTCATGCCATTTGTCCTAAAATTCCATCATCAAAACCATGATTTAAATCATTCATCTTAATTCAAGGCCATTTATTGAAAATTCAAACATTTATTTTCAAATCCATCATTAAAAATATTTCATCAAACACACACACACACACCATTCCATTTCAAAATAATTTATCAAAGGATCTCAAATCATGCTTTAGAAATTTTACAGAAACCCAATTTGAAATAAATAAGCATAAAATGTTTCAATTGAAATTAATTTCCTTATAAAACAACATACCTCAGTCACAAGATCAAAAATCACCCAACCCATGTTATACCAATGGAGAGCTGATGGCTAGAATGATCAAGGGACAATCCTAGAACAACCACTACTAAAAAAAGGCCTTTGACAATACTAAAATTTTCATTTTTCATAAAAAAAGTGCTAACAATCGAAGTGTGATTAAAATCCCTAGGCTTTTATCAGTACTAGAAAAGCACTAATAAATACACACTTTATCATCACTATAAAAAGAACTGATAAAGGACCCTCTTTTTCAGTGCTATAAAAAGTGTTGATAAATGTATTCTTTATTAGTTCTTCTAAAAGTGATGATAAATAAACCCATTATCAGTACTTTTAGTAGCACTGATAAAGGGTCCCCTTATCAGCACTATTACTAGCACCAATAAAGGGGAATACTACTGTAGTGTGCTGTTAAAATTATAACACATTATAGAAGAAAAAACAGAAAATAAAGGTTTCAAATACATAATTTTATTGAAATAAAATTTACATTACAAATAAAAGATAAAAAAACATTATTAGAGATATTTCAAACATTGATTTTTACAATTACACGAGCAAGTTGAAATTATCAAAAACATTCAAAAACATCAATGTTCATTTGTCTTTGGCCCTCGACTCCTATTAATTCTATTAGTTGATGAACAAAACACCCCAAACAAGAAAAATAATGCACCTGTATAAGAAATAAATTCTTATGTTAGTAATATTATAAAGAAATAAATTAAATACAAAGTGTTATTTTTAAACAAAAAATATATACTTTGAGTCATACCCATAAAACCATGTATCATACTAAGTTTTGGTTGATTCTTATATGTTATTCCATTTCTTTTTGTTCTCAAAAGAAGGTTCTATTGAATTAGATCTCATTTATTATGATAAAAAACCCACTATGGATGGGAGCCAATTCAAGAGGCCTTGATTTTTGAGAACAAGCCTTCAACTGTCACACCATTTTTTATTTTTCTTTATGAATTACCTCTATAAAAATTAAATAAATATCAGATAAAAATTATAATTAAATTAATTAATTAATATTTTATAAAATTATGAGAAAAAATTCTGAGTTCGTTTGCTCGGTTTTGGCGATGTGATGTGAATTTTAAACTAAATTAAAACTTCTATATTGAAAACACGCATTTTAAGTCATACCATACACATCGTGTGATGTATTGACATGCAATAAATTTATATATGTCTAAAATGAATTATGTATGGTCTTAATAAGTTGTCAATATAAATTGAGAATATTTTCTCAGTTTTCATTGAGTGACACACTTTTTTAGCTAACTTGATAATTTTAAACAGATAAAGGTCACTTTGAGTCATACCGGGCACACCATGTGTTAGATTGAGCTAAAGTTGATTCCTACACATCAAATATGATGTATGGATCATTTTCATAATGTATAAAAACAATTATAATGAGTTTTCTTGTTTTTGAGTATACGATGTGTGTTTTCAAGTAAACTGTCAAATTTAAACTAAAACCACACAATTTTAGTAAAACTACCATTCACACCATGCGTCAGATTGAGGTGTGGATAACTCCTACATATCAAAAATGTCTTATAGATAATTTTAATAAATTATCAAAACAAATTGAATTAATTTTCTTTGTTTCAAGAACATCACTTCTTTTTTTACTAAAATTTCATTTTAAACTGAAAACACACACTTTGAGTCATACCAGACACATCGCGTGTCGGTTTGATGTGTGGCTGATTCTTACACATCAAAAATCATTGTACTAAATTATCAAGAAAATTTTATTTATTTTTCTCAGGTTTCAGTGAGTGACACACATTTTGAACTAAAATGTCAATTTAAAACTCATATCATACAATTTGAGTCATATTGGGCACACCATGTATCAGATTGGGGTGCTTCTAATTTCCTATAACTCAAAAATGAATTATGTTTTTCGTAAATTATCAAAACAATATGAATGTTTTTGCTCAATTTTGAGTATTTCACTTGTCTTTTTTTACTAAAATGTCAATTTTAACTAAAAAGACACACTTGGAGTCTTACCGGTCACATCGTGCATTAGGTTGAGGTGCGCTGATTACTATAAGTAAAAAATGATGTATATAAATTTTTTCTAAAGTATCAATAAAATCCTAATGAATTTTATCATTTTTCAGTATGTCGCTTGTTGTTTTTACTAAAATTTCATTTTAAATTGAAAACAAACACTTTGAGTCATACTGGTCACACCGTTTGTTGGATTGATGTGCAACTGATTCCTACATGTCAAAAATGACATAGGGACCATTATCCTAAAGTATCAAAATAATCCAAATGAATTTTATTGGTTTTGATTATGTCACTTGTTTTTTTTACTAAAGTATCACTTTAAACTGAAGACACACACTTGAAGTCATACAAATCATGTCATGTGTTGGTTTGATGTGAGGCTGATTCTTACATGTCACAAATGAATTATGTATCATCTTCCTAAATTATCAAGATAATATGAGCATGTTTTCTCAATTTTCAATGAGTGACACATGTTTTTAACTAAATTATCAATTTTAAACTAATAACATACACTTTGAGTCATATCAAGAACATTGTGTATCAGATTGAGGTGAAGATGACTCCTATATATCAAAAATGATTTTTGGATCATTTTACTAAAGTATCAAAATAATCGGAATGTGTTTTCTCTATTTTGAGTATGTGACATGCATTTTCAAGTAAAATGTCAATTTTAAACTAAAAGCACACAATTTTAGCAATACCTATTGGTCACACCGTGCATTGGATTGAGGTGAGGATGATTAAAACACATCAAAAATTACTTACGGATCATTTTTTTAATGTATCAAAATAATCTGAATGCATTTTCTTGGTTTTAATTATGTCACTTCTTTTTTACTAAATGTCATTTTAAACTGAAAATACACAGTTTGATTCATATCGGTCATATCATTTGTCGATTTTATGTGAGAAAGATTTATACACATAAAAAATAACTTATCAATTGTTTTCCTAAATTATAAAGACAATACAAGCATGTTTTCTTGATTTTCAGTGAGTGACACATGTTTTGAACTAAAATGTAAATTTTAAACTGATAACAAACACTTTGAGTCATATTGGGCACAAAGTGTATCATATTTAGGTGAGGCTAATTCCTAAACATAAAAAATGACTTATGGACTGTTTTCCTGAAGTATTGAAACAATCTGATTTTTTTGGTTTTGAGTATGTCACTTTTCTTTTTTACTAAAATGTAAATCTTAAGTAAAAAAGACACACATAGAGTCATATCGGTTACATCGAGCATCAAATTTAGGTGTAGATGATTCCTATTTGTTAAAAATTACTTATGAATTGTTTTTGTAAAGTATCAAAATAATATGATTGTGTTTTCTAGGTTTTGAGTATGTCACTTGTTGTTTTTACAAAAATGTCATTTTTAATTTAAAACATTCACTTTGAGTCATACCAATCACACCGTGTATCATATTGATGTATGAATAGTTCCTACACGTAAAAAATGACTTATGGATCATTTTAATAAAGTATTAAAATAATATTAATATGTTTTCTTAGTTTTTAGTATGTCAATTTTTTTAATAAAATATCATTTTAAAATGAAAACAAACACTTGGAGTCATACCGGTCACTTTGTGTCTTGGTTTGACATGAGACTAATTCTTACACATAAAAAATGAATTATATATTATCTTCTTAAATTATCAAGACAATGTAATTTTTTTTCTAAGTTTTTAGTGAGTGGCACAAGTTTTTAACTAAATTGTTAATTTTAAATTGATAACATACACATTGAGTGATATCAGGCACACCGTGTATTGGATTGAGGTGTGGTTGATTTCTATACATAAAAAATGTATAAGGTATTTTTTTACTATAGTATCAAAACAATATGAATGTTTTTCTTGGTTTTGAGTATGTTACTTGTTTTTTTTACTAAAATGTCAATTTTAAACTAAAACCACATAATTTGAGTAATGCCTACCAGTCACACCATGCGTCATATTGATGTGAGGCTAATTCCTACAAATCAAAAATTAATTATGGATAATTTTCCAAAATTATCAAATCAATATGAATGTGTTTTCTCAGTGTTGATTATGTCACTTCTTTTTTTACTAAAATGTCATTTTAAACTAGAAACACACATTTTGATTCATACTGATCACATTAGGTGTTGGTTTGACATGAGACTGATTCATACATATCATAAATGACATATGAATCATTTCCCAAGATTATCAAGACAATAAAAGTGTGTTTTCCTAGTTTTCAGTGAGTGAAACACGTTTTGAACTAAAATGTCAATTTTAAACTGATAATAGATACTTTGGGTCATATTGAGTACACCATATAATATATTGAGGTGAGAATGATTCCTAAACATCAAAAATAACTTATGGATTTTTATCCTAAAGTATTGAAATAATATGAATTCGTTTTCTTATTTTTTAGTATGACACTTGTCTTTTTTACTAAAATATCAATTTTCTATAAAAAGATAGAATTTGAGTCATACCAGTCACACCATGCATTATATTGAGGTGAGGATGTTTCATATACATCAAAAAAGACTTATGGATCATTTTTCATAAAGTATTAAAACAATACTAATGGATTTTATCAGTTTTGAGTATGTCACTTATAGTTTTTAGTAAAATTTCATTTTAAACTGAAAACACACAATTTGAGTCATACTGGTCACACCGTGTGTCAGATTGATATGCAGATGATGCATTCATATCACAAATGAACTATTTATTTTTTTCTAATGTACAAATAATCTTAATGTGTTTCCTTAGTTTTGAGTATGTCACTTTTTTTACTAAAATATCATTTTAAACTGAAAAACACACTTGGAGTCATACTAGTCACATCGTGTGTTGGTTTGATGTGAGATTTATTTATAAATGTCACAAATGACTTATAAATAATTTTACTAAATTATCATGTCAATCTAATCATTTTTTCTTTGTTTTTAATGAGTAACACACGTTTTGAACTAAAATGTCCATTTTAAACTGATAACGGACAATTTGAGTCATACCAGGCACACCATATATCAAATTGAGGTGTATATGATTCCTAAATGTATAAAATGGCTGAGATATCATTTTCATAAAGTATCAAAACAATCCAATGTTTTTTATCAGTTTTGAGTATGCCACTTTTCTTATTAAAATGTCAATTTTAAACTAAAACCACATAATTTGAGTAATACCAACCAGTCACACTATTCATCATATTGAGGTAAAAATGATTCCTAAATGTTAAAAATGAAATATGGATCATTTTCATAAATTATCAAAACAATGTGACTTCTTTTTCTCAGTTTTGAGTTTGCCATTTATTTTTTTACTAAAATGTCATTTTAAATTTAAAACACACACTTTGAGTTATATCGGTCACATAATGTGTAAATTTTATGTGAGAATGATTAATATGTGTAAAAAATTACTTATGAATCATTATCCTAAATTATCATGACAATCCAATAATTTTTCTCAGTTTTCAGTGAGCAGCACACATTTTCAACAAAAATGTCAATTTTAAATTGATAATGGACAATTTGAGTCATGTTGGGCACACTGTATATTAGATTGAGGTGTGGTTGATTCCTACACATCAAAAACCAAACATGGATCATTTTAATAAATTATAGAAATAATATAAATGTGTTTTATTAGTTTTGAGTATTCTACTTGTCTTTTTTACTAAAATTTCAATTTTAAATAAAAATACACACTTTGAGTCATATCGGGAACACCATGCATCATACTGAGGTGCGACTATTTATTACATGTAAAAAATGAGATATAGATCATTTTCATAAAGTATAAAAATAATTAGAATGTGTTTTATCTGTTTTGAGTATGTGACATTCACTTTCAAGTAAAATGTCAATTTTAAACTAAAACCACACAATTTGAGTAATACCTAGCGGTCACACCATGCATCGGATTGTCGTGGAATTGATTCCAACATATCATAAATTACATGTGGATATTTTTACTAAATTATAAAACAATTTGAATGCGTTCTTTCCATTTTTGAGTATGTTGTTCTTTTTTTTACTAAAATTCCATTTTAAACTAAAAACACTCACTTCAAGGTAGATCGATCACATCATGGGTCAGATTGGCATGTGTTAAATTAATATAATTCAAAAATGAATTATGTATCTTTTTCATAAATTTTTAAAATAACATGAGCTCGTTTTCATGGTTTGGATATGTGGTGTGTGTTTTAAACTAAAATGACACTTTTCTATTAAAAACATGCAATTCACATCATACTAACCTCAAAAGGTGTCAGATTAATGTTCAATTAATCCCTACATGTCATAAATAAATTTTGGATCATTCTAATAAAGTTTGAAAACAATTCATTTTTGTTTACTTGGTTTTGGATATGTGATGTTCATTTTTATCTAAAATGATACTTTTTTATTAAAAACACAAACTTCGAGTCACACCAACCATAGTAGGTGTCAGACTGAACTGGGGTAAATTCCTACACATCAAAAAATGAATTATGAGCCATTTTCATAAAGTATTAAAACAATATAATTTCCTTTCATGGTTTTAATCATGTGATGTGTGTTTTGAACTAATGTGTAAATTTAATAAAATAATTTGCAGATAAAAATGACAAGGAAATTAACTAAAAAAAGTAGATAAAATGATGACAAAATTAACTAAATTAGTAGTGGGAAGTCACCTGTTCATGAAGTCTATATACATCCTGACCCCCATGTATTCTACTCATTCATTTATAAACAAATCGATTTCCTCCATTATACTTATCATTGAGAAATAGTTAAAAAATAATATATTATCATTTTGATACTAATGATTCACATCCCAAGTGTATCTTTAAGGTCATATTCAGTACTAGATCACAAACATAGTAGGAAATCACCTAAATTTGATGTTGGAAAACATTTTGAAACCATGTATTATGCTCACTCATCTCTAAATAAATTTACTTCTTATTTTTAGTATGTATATTATCATAAATCTTTGTAGTAATGATAAAATATAGACAAAAAATGATTAATAAATATTTTTAATGAAATTGTAATTTCCTTTGGAAATTACCTATTCGGGGATGCTAGTATTTTGATGGTATATGATATCTTTCATAAATTTTCAAAAATAATATCCAAAATTTTTGATGTTATCTTGCTTTAGACATTGAACAAAATAACTAAATTGTTTTGAAATATGTTTTGATAGTTAAATATTTATATATATACCTTAATATATTTCCATTTGAAGTAATAATTAGGCATCTTATTTTTTAGTCACCGAACTCATACCATGATTTAGCCTATATTTAGT
The DNA here is from genome assembly GCA_963277665.1 of Viscum album. Taxonomy (NCBI): domain Eukaryota; kingdom Viridiplantae; phylum Streptophyta; class Magnoliopsida; order Santalales; family Viscaceae; genus Viscum; species Viscum album. The sequence continues at coordinate 1,403,624,649 of OY728127.1, read as the reverse complement.
AACCTCCAATCATAAAAACTTATTATTAAAACACAAAATGAAACATATAATTCGAAGTTTATTAACAAAATATTGGTTGAAATGTATTACAAATTCACAATACACAATATGTGTTGTCCGTTTTTTGGAAATCCACACATCAGATCCAAAAAATAAATATTTGGGGTATCCAGATTGATTAAGATCAATATCTAGCATTTCCTAAAAAAAACAAATAAGTAATGAAAAAAATAAAAATTTGATTTTATATGATTAGATTGTAGAGTTTTACCCCTGTATTATAGGCATCAAAAAGAGTCTTTCATCTATTATTTTCTTCTCAAACTCTTTATTTAGATCCTCCTTTTTCTTATCAATTTCTTTAAAATATAATGAAATTTCGTCCATAGAAATGATATAGGGATTAATAAGTCCAAATCATGCTTCATAGGGTTTTCCCTTTATATAGTAGCAATATAAACTACAGTAGAAAATATAAATAGTTTTTAACTTTAATGAACATATTAGACCATTTTTTGGGAAAACGATTTATGAAAATGTACCGTATATATGTATTCACAACTAAGACTCCTGGCCATTCAAACTTGAGAATCTCATTTATACTCACGAGACCAACCATGCCTTAATGAAAGTTCTAAATATTTCTTCTTCATATGAAATGTTAGACACATATCCATATTTGAATTTGGTATTTATATGAAGTTTTATTTAAAATAGATGTTGTAGTGGAACTGGTGGGGATAAGGTAGTCCCAAGAGGTCTTTTTGTTTTCTTGATCAATTCACTAGATTGTCTTGATCTTACCTTTTGTCTCCTTGTCGTTTTATCCATCTATAATACCATACCTCACTTAAAAAACTTTTTTTCATTAAATTTTAAAAGTTTTTCATTTGAATAATTTTTTTAAGAAAATACTTCATGAATATTTATAAGATTAGATGAACATTCTATGAAAGTCCCAATAGAATCATTGACCGTTAAAATATCGGGATCATCAAGTGGAATAAGAAACTCACCACTTGGATATTGAGGTATACTCTCATGTGATCTTTTAGAAGTTCTTTGTTTTGTATCATGTATCCTAGGATATTATACACCATACCTCTCACAAATAGGTGGTTTGTGGGTGTTGATATATAGAAATCACATAAAACTTTACCCTATGAAATTTTAGTAATATAAAGTTATCAAAATTTATTTGATTCACATTTAAGTGAAAGATTAATGAAAAAATTGATTACCTCAGGTAAGGTATGTTGTTGAGGTGAATGACTAGACTCAAAGCTAGTGGGTTCATTTTGTTGTTAATGTGGTGATATTTATTCCACTACCAGTTCTCTTTGATTTTTTCACATATATTGGTCTTCCAAACCAGACCAAACAATAATATATTGCAAAGAATCTATTTTTTCCTGTAATCCTTTCATCATAAAATATGTATCTTCTCATGGTTTTTTATTCTCAAAATATGTTCTAGGAGTGACTTGAAAACCTAAACCTCTAACACAACCATATTGTTCTGGCTGTTTCAAAGCTACTGAAAGTATTTTTTCTTCCATTATGGTCACTGCTGATTCTTGTGTCCAAAACATTTAAAAAACATATGAACATAAATAGATATTTTTATGTAATATTGTTATAAATAATACTGAATTACTATTATTCCATACTCACACATGTTTACAATAATTCTTCTATGTTTTAATCAACTAGTTTACCCTCATTATTTACATGGGACTTCTTCCATAGTACATGATGTGGGATGGAAGTGGCTTATGATTTTGATCCATAAATATGCATATTAAAAAATAAACACATGTTGTTTTATATCACATAAAACTTGTATTTTTGATTTAAAATACATACGATTTTCTTCTCTAGTGAAGCTTACCCCATCCCAGTATTGTGATATAGGTACATTGGTTTTGATGGGAATTGTTTATTTTTAGCACTCCTTTACTATTTCATAAATTAGAAATTTTGAATCAAATCGGATAAAATATATAATTTTAAATAATATATTATTGACTATAATTCACCTAAAATGATTTATTATCATGATGAATAATGAAAGAAATACAATTTTCCTACTTTATATTGTGTGCATAAGTAATTGGTGGATGGGGATTTACTTTCCCCTTAGCATCCCTAAGATGAAACTTGGTAAGAAGTGTCTGAAAGACTATGGGATTTTCGAGCATCCATTAAGAAATATTTCTTTCATAAATCATCTAAAATAAATAAACTCTACAAATAATAATGAAAATTAAATCAATATTTCATTATATATATTTTTGGAAAAATAGTGAATGTATATTGTAACAATACCTTTAAATATTCCCAAAGGGTTTCTTTCATTACATGTTGGACATTGTACCACAAATCTATATCAATCATTACATTCATTATCATTGTGAACCCAAAAAAAATAATGAAAATTGAGTTGATGGGGTCAACAGGCTGACCACATTGATTCCATCCAACCTCAAATTTTATACCCTTACTTATTTCCTTGATAATTTTATTCAACACTATGATGATGCATCATTCAGGTTTTTTTCATCAACATGGTATTGATCCCCTAATGATTCTATAGTTTCAGCATCAACCGCCTATTTTTCCCTAAGATTGGTAACATCATCATTTGCATAATTCATTGTCTCCATGATTAGTCAAACATTTAATTTTGATTATGCAAATACAGTAGAGAAAACATTATATTATGAGTAAAATCATAGTATATTAAAAAAATGATTAACCTACTAATTGAAATCTTTATTTTATTTAAAATTTTAAGGGATTTATCTCCTATATTGAGAATCCAAATCCTCTCTTTATGGTCCCCTCTAATGTACAAGACATTTTTTCACACCTCAACCTACCCTCTTTATTTTATTTTATAATTTTCATTGACTTTTAAAAAAATTTGGGGGTTGGGTTGAGTCCTGGACTAATTTTTTCTGAGTTATGTCAAAAAATGCACGTTTTGAGTTGACGTTGCTGAGCGCCCGGGCAAAGCGCATTTTGAATACCCCACGCGGCGCCGCTTAGACATCGGCACGATCCACCTACCTTCGGAAAATTAAAATGAGAAAAGATTGTGATTTATTGCATTATTTAAAATTTTTATTGTTGGTAACAATTTTATAATTATTATTAAATGTGAAATGATAAATATTATTATTATTATTATTATTATTATTATCACTATTATTATTATTTTTATTAAGGAATTTTTATTATTAAAAGAATTGTATTATCATGATTATATTTTATTAGAGTTATTATTATTATTACTATTAACATTATCATGTGTATTATTATAATTACTATTATAACTTCTAATATAATTATTATTATAAAAATAATTTGACTTAATTGGTTTTTTTCTTTTTTTTTCTTTTTTTTAAATGGAAAAGGGATTAAGGTTTGGCGCAACAGGCCCCCTCCCCCATTTTTTTCCCTTCTTCTTCTTTTCGCAACCCTACGCACCACCCCCTGTCACCCTTTCCCTGCAGTGCCAGAGCGCCCCACCTAAAGTCCTCCTTCTCCCTTCAGCGCGCCAGCGCCACCGCCTCTCTTCGCCAGCCCGGCCTGCACGGTGCCTCCCCCTGTCGACCTCCTACCCAACTCTCCCTCCCCGCGCCCTTCCCCTGTATGCGGATTCCCCTCCTAGCGCCCTCTGACACACCCTCCACTCAGCAGGCCGCACACCCGGCCTCCTCTGTTGGCCACCCCGCGCCCCTGCCCTGCCAGCTCCGCCGCACTGTGCCTCACCCTCCCACCTCGGTCTACCCTAAACCGCGCACCCCATTCCCCTCTAGCCGTGCGAACTCCAGCACCACACCCCTCGGCCAGTGCTGCAGCCTCCCCTCCCTTCGTCCGGTGCGCACTCCCTGCTGCCGGAGCCACCTCCCTTCTTCGGCCATTCTCCGGCCAGCATCTTTCTCCGGCGACCAACAGGTCTGACTCCCCCTCTCTGGTAGTTTTTCCCCCTCGAACGAACCTGACCAGCGACACCCCGACACAGTTCCTCTTCCCTGCTCCGCGCACCCGACCAGCGCGCCCCTTTCCCCACCGACCCTTTTTTTTCTGGCCACTGCGACTCCGACCGACCACTTTCCGCCAGCGAACCCTCTGCCAGTGTTGCCACCACCTCTTTCTAGCGGGTAATCTTTTCGACACATATATCCACCTTGACACCTTTAAATTTAGTGGTATTTAATTCTTTTATTACTTAATTTCATTTAATGTTAATTAAGTACTTTTGGTTTTAAGTATATTTATTTTTAGAATAAATTATGTGGTATTGTAATTTTGTTCGGTTAACTATTTCGCCTAAACTATTTATTTTTGGAATGTTTTGTGATTAATGAGTTCAATGCAATGTTTGGTTTTTTTTATGAACTTAGTTTGTGTTGTATATCCTATAGCATGTTCATGTGAATTAAGGTGTGTTTTTATGAAAACCAATCCTGAGTTGTTTAATCACTTTTTATAAATTGTGAAATTGGTTTATTTAACTATGAAAGTGGTGTGTATTATGTTTTAGTAGGGCGTAGGTGTGCATTTTATCAAAAAAATGTTCGTTGAATCAGTTTTGTTTATGTGAAGTTGTGGGTGTCTCTTTGGAATTTCTTTATAAATTTTTAAAGTGGTTTAGTAAATTATGCCGATGGTGCGAGTGGTGTTTTGAAAATGTGTCGAGGTGGTTCTTTCATGTTTTTTGCTCATTTGGGTTGTTTTAAGTCTGTGTTTGTGTAATTTTAGTTATTGTGCGTTTATTGTAGTGCCTTTGCGAGATAACCTCGCGATACTGTGGTCGTCGACGTGCGCGTGTTTGTGTGTCGGTGCGAGCCGTGACGCGCCTTTGTGTTTGGACAGCGAGCCGAGGTAGGTCCCCCATTACACTCACTTTTAAATTTAGAATTTATTAATTGGTTGATGTTTTATTAATTTTAATAAATGAGAAATAATATAAGATAATTAATTTTTTAAATTATTATTTGGTGTAAAAAGAGCCGTTTATTTTATACATGACACTTGGAACATTTTCTTGATGAGCGAAAACCCAGTATTGAAAGAATTCCTATTTGTAATTTAAACATAATTCATGGAATTTCAAATGTAGTTCTAGTTTTAAAGAGAAATGATTTCTTCTGAACAAGTGTTTTGGGTTTTCTCGAGAAAAGAGCTTTTTCTTTAAAATTGGTGAAGGCCCATTTGGAACTTTAATAAAATAAATTATTTTGGAAAACCCACTCAGGGGTGATCTTTGGTTTGTGTTTATTTTGTGAGCTACATGTGATGTTTGTGCATTGTGACTGATTGATTTACATTGTGGATTCACCCCTTTTTATTGCATGTGTTGACATGAGAACCTGGCATAGTGAGTGAATATTCCGAGAACGATTGCTACACCAGTTTAGATTATGCACTGGATAGTGGCCCCATAGCAGGGGAATACTGAGTTATTGTTGCTATGGGGATTGGGACCCTCGGTTAGGCCATGTAGGGCTATGCCGAGTGTTAGGGAGTTATGACGTCATCAAGTTAGGGCATGCCTTCAGGATGAGTCATATGTATAGTACGTTATGGATTGTTCACGATCTCCTAGGTTCGACCCATGTTTTCTTTAGTGTTTGTTTTTATATGGTAGACGATTGAGAGGTCTAGTTTGGTTGCTGCCCCCTGTGTGTCACTTTTTCCATTTCCCTTAGTGTGTGTTGTGAGTGGTTTTCCTTTTGACTAACAACTAAAATTTGGATTTCTCAATTGTTCGCAAAAAAATGTTTTAAAAAGTAATGCACCTATTCCTTTCAAACACTAAACTTGTTTTTTTAATTAAAAAGGGAAATGGACTATTACTTGTTTAAGAAATGAAAGTGTGTGTGGAAACCAATATTTTATATAATTTAGTTCAAACCCGGAATTGATAAATTCTTTATTTAATGGTATGTGCATTGGGAATAGAATTAGTCGGGCCTACCTTCTGAGTTTTAATACTCACACCTATAGTGTTTTCTGTTTTTCGTTTCTGTTACAGGTTGACTCGGGCTTGCTCGCCGTGGGTGAGAGTTGGTTGTGGTTTGGTGAGTGACGCTCGGGGTCACGAGGAGTTTTGGTCATGGTCAGGTTAGTTTGTTGTTGTTGGTCGTTCTTTCTTTTTGTGTTGGTTACTTACTTCGTGTTGTTCTATTTTCTTTCTACTGCTTTATTTATTTTCATTGGGAGAAATCATTCCCTCTTGATCTCTTTTGATGACCTGGCACTTTTCGCCAGCCCGGGAGGATCAGGAACGTCTCTCGGGCCATGTCGCAGACCGGCTCGGGTGACCGGTTGAGGGTCAAACCGGGTTAGTTCGTGAAAAAATGGTATCAGAGGGAGGTTGGCTCTTGAGCGGACCTTGTTTTTCAGAGTGCCCATCGTTATTTGGGGTTGTCATGGTAGAAGGAGTAGAATTGTCGGGACTCGAGGCATACAGATGAGAAGGACGTCATGAACCCTTGCTCATTCTGAACCTCGGGTTACCACAGGATGTTCGAGTTATTGGTGTCTTTTATTTTTTCATATGGTTTGTTTTATATTGGGAAATGAAATGGGAGCTGGGAAAGTACCCTACATGAGCTCACATGGCCTGGGAAGCCATGTGGATCCGGAGACATTACCCTAGAGTGCTCCTTGTGATGGTGGCGTGACTGGCATATGGCCGCCAACCATATGTCCGAGTCACCCATCATCTCTAGTTTCCCCTTAGTGAATCGTTTGAGTTTTCCTTCATTCTGAAAATTTCTTTGTAAAGTTTTATTTTGGAAATTGTGAAAAGTTGAAATTGAAATGGCAATGATCATGTTTTGATTGTGTTCTTTGTTTCCTTGTTCCTTAGTGTTCACCCCCATGAAGGTTTGATGGATGCCCAAGGTGCAGCTTCGGGTGGTGCGCCCCTAGAGAATCCTCCAGTTGATCAGCCCATAGACTATGTTCTGGAGTTCCAGAAGTTGAACTCTCTACTCTTTTATGGACAAGCAGAGCCTGTTGAGGAAGAGGAGTGGTTGCAGAAGATTGAGAGGAAGTTCAGTTTCATTGGGCTGCCTGAGTCGTTAAAGGTGAAGTTGGATACTTTTATGCTTAAAGGCCCAACTTGGAAATGGTGGAAGTCCGTGTCTCGGAATAAGCCCCGAAAAGATCTAACATGGGAGTTTTTGAAGTCATAATTAATCCAAAAACACTTTTATGAGTTGACGAAGCTGAGGAAGAGGATGGAGTTGTGTTGTCTTCATTAGGGCATTGAATCGGTACTGGAATTCTATCGACGTTTCATAGACCTAGTTCCGTATGATCAGTGGTTTATTGCGAATGATCCTGGGAAGGCTCGACAATTTGAGTCTGGACTCCGACCTGAGCTGTGATTGAAAGTGGAAGAGCTCAACCTAACCACCTTCTCAGATTTTTTGGGGCAAGCCTTTTTGGCCGAAGTTGGGTTAGCAGGAGGACTTGAGGTGGAAAATCCTATAGGTTTGGGAAGCAGTGTAGAGGATGGTGATAAGAAGAGTGAGAAGTAACCTGATGCTGGTGGTGCTGGTAGAGGAATCAAGAGGCCTTCAGGCCTTCAGTCTTCTTCTCCATAGCGCAATGTCGTGATCTGTCACTAGTGTGGTAGGCATGGTCACAAGAGTCCGACGTGTCCAAGTGCTCCGAGACCCTTCCACACCTATGGACGTTGGGGTCACTTAGCATTTCTGCCACAGTGTTTCCAAGAAGCGCGCTGAAGCTAGACTTGTCTCATAAAAGGTCACCTCAGCTCGTTAGTAGGAGTAGAGTGATGTTTGGGGACCAGTTTGGGGTTTTCTCTTTGTAGTGTTTCTTGGGTGTAGTAATCGTCTCCTGTAGTGTTTTGTGGTGTTTCTTTTCTTTTAGTGGTAAGAATGGTTGTGGTTGAACCTATTTGAAACCTTTGTTTTGAAGGAAAGTGTGCTTGGTAAAATTATAATTCGTGTGTTATGTTCAGGAATTTCTGAAGCCTGATTATGAGGCAGGAGATGCTTCAATCATCGGTGCTCCAACCCTGGGCCTCGGAGTGAAGCTAGCGCGTAGTCAGGAGGACCCAGCGGTGAAGAAGGGCCTTAGTTTAATCTCAGTCCATAGTGTGACATGGTCTATGTTTTTCTGAGGGAGAGATTTTGTTGATATTATGATGGTGGTAGTTTTGATGTTCTACCAGTTCGACCCTCCCTTCCCCCCTCGTGGTGGGGATTTTTGGTCCGTGTAGAAAGTCTTTACGTTCGGTTGATCTCGTCAGCTCTTATGGCGGGGAGACCCACAATGGGTCTCGTAGAGTTACACCTGAAATAATTTAGTGTTAGCCCAATCCTTATGGTGGGTATTCCGTTCAGGCCTACTTGTGTCAGTATCCGAGTTTCATTCATGTATCTTTTGGTGGTAGGTGGTATCAGGCGGAACCTCCTAATCCTAAGTTTGTTCTCTTGAGTAAAAGTTGAGATTGGAGTACACCCAATGATTTTTTTGGACCAAGATTATAGGGATAAGTCTTGGAGGTGATTTAAGTCCATTCGTTCCTTGGTTGAAATAGATGGTTTCAGTTTAGCTTGGTGATGATTAAGGTGATCTTGTTTTATGGATGAGTTGTGTGTTAAGGGTTTTCAGTGTCTTTTTAGATCAATCAACTAGAGGCGCTTAAACTTTTGGGGGTGAGTGACACTTAAGGAGTCTCATCTTTGGTCCTTGACCTTATCGTGGCTTTCCGGGGGTGGAAATAATTATGGTGGGGAGAATTGTCACACCCCGACCTACCCTCTTTATTTTATTTTATAATTTTCATTGAATTTTTTTTTAAAAAAATTAGGGTTTGGGTTGAGTCCCGGACTAATTTTTTTTGAGTTATGTAAAAAAAACGCATGTTTTGAGTTGATGTTGCTAAGCACCCAAGCAGATCAAGTTTTGAATACCCCATGCGACACCTCTTAGACATCGGTACGATCCACCTACCTTCGGAAAATTAAAATGAGCAAAGATTGTGATTTATTGTGTTATTTAAAATTTTTATTTTTGGTAATAATTTTATAATTATTATTAAATATGAAATGATAAATAATAATAATAATAATAATATTATTATTATTTTTATTAAGGAATTTTTATTATTAAAATAATTGTCTTATCATGATTATATTTTATTATAGTTATTCTTATTATTACTATTAACATTATCATGTGTATTATTATAATTATTATTATAACTTCTAATATAATTATTATTATAAAAATAATTTGACTTAATTGGTTTTTTTATTTTTTTTCAATTTTTTTAAATGGAGAAGGGCTTAGGGTTCGGCGTAGTAGGCCCCCTCCCCCATTTTGTTCCCTTCTTTTTCTTTCTGAAGCCCTGCACGCCGCCTCCTGTCACCCTTTCCCCGTAGCACCAGAGCGCCCCCCCCTGAAGTCCTCCTTCTCCCTTCAGCGCGCCATCGCCACCGCCTCTCTTCGCCAGCCCGGCCTGCACGGTGCCTCCCCCTATCGACCTCCTGCCTATCTCCCCCTCCCAGTGCCCTTCCCCTGCATGCGACTTCCCCTCCCAGTGCCCTCCGACATGCCCTCCACCCAACAGCCCGCACACCTGGCCTCCTCTGTTGGCCACCCCACGCCCCTACCCTGCCTGCTCTGCCGCACAGTGCCTCACCCCCTCGGCCTACCCTACACCGCGTGCCCTAGCCCCCTCTAGCCGTGCGCGCTCCAGCACCACACCCCTCGGCCAGCTGCAGCCTCCCCTCCCTTCGTCCGGTGCGCACTCCCTGCTGCCGGTGCCACCTCCCTTCTTCGGCCATTCTCCGGCCAGTGGCTTTCTCTGGAGACCGGCAGGTTTGACTCCCCCTATCTGGTAGTTTTTCCCCCTCAGACCAACCTGAACAGCGACACCCCGACGCGGTTCCTCTTCCCTGCTCCATGCGCCCGACCAGCGCGCCCCCTTTCCTTGCCGACCTTTTTTTTTCTGGCCACTGCAACTCCGACCGACCACTTTTTGCCAATGAACCCTCCGCCGGTGTTGCCAATGCCTCTTTCCAGCGTGTAATCTTGTCGACACATATATCCACCTCGACACCTTTAAATTTTGAGGTATTGAATTATTTTATGACTTAATTTCATTTAATGTTAATTAAGTACTTTTGGTTTTGAGTATATTTATTTTTAGAATAAATTATGTGGTATTGTAATTTTGTTCGGTTAACTATTTCGCCTAAACTATTTATTTTTGGCATTTTTTGTGATTAATGAGTTCAATGCAATTTTTTTTATGAACTTAGTTTGCGCTGTATACCCTATAGCATGTTCATGTGAATTAAGGTGTGTTTTTATGAAAACCAATCTTGAGTTGTTTAATCACTTTTTATAAATTGTGAAATTGGTTTATTTAACTATGAAAGTGGTGTGTATTCTATTTTAGTTTGGCATAGGTGTGCATTTGATCAAAAAAATGTTCTTTGAATCAGTTTTGTTTATGTGAAGTTGTGGGTGTCTCTTTGTAATTTCTTTATAAATTTTTAAAGCTGTTTAGTAAATTATGCCGATGGTGCGAGTGGTGTTTTGAAAATGAGTCTAGGTGGTTCTTTCATTTTGTTTGCTCGTTTGGGTTATTTTAAGTATGTGTTTGTGTAATTTTAGTTATTGTGCATTTATTGCTGTGCGTTTGCGAGATAACCGCGCGATACTGTGGTCGTCGACGTGCGCGTGTTTGTGCGTTGGTGCAAGGCGTGACGCGCCTTTGTGTTTGGACAACAAGCTGAGGTAGGTCCCCCACTACACTCAATTTTAAATTTAGAATTTATTAATTGCTTTATGTTTTATTAATTTTAATAAATGAGAAATAATATAAGATAATTAATTTTTTAAATGATTATTTGGTGTAAAAAGAGCCGTTTATTTTATACATGACACTTGGAACATTTTATTGACGAGCGGACACCCAGTATTGAAAGAATGCCCATTTGGAATTTAAACACAATTCACATAATTTCAAATGTAGTTCTAGTTTTAAATAGAAATTATTTATTCTTAACAAGTGTTTTGGGTTTTCTCGAGAAAAGAGGTTTTTCTTTAAAATTGGTGAAGGCCCATTTGGCACTTTAATAAAATAAATTATTTTGGAAAACCCACTCAGGGGTGATCTTTGGTGTGCGTTGATTTTGTGAGCAGTATGTGATTCTTGTTTATCATGACTGATTGATTTACATTGTGGATGCACCCCTTTTTATTGCATGTGTTGACATGGGAACCTGACATAATGAGTGAATCTTCTGAGAATGATTTCTGCACTAGTTTAGATTACACACTGGCTAGTGACCCCATATCAGGGGAATAATGAGTTATTGATGCTATGGGGATTGGGCCCCTCAGTTAGGGCATGTAGGGCTATGCCGAGCGTTAGGGCGTTATGACGTCATCGAGTTAGGGCATGAATGTAGGACGAGTCACATGTATAGTATGTTCTGGATTGTTCACGATCTCCTAGGTTCGACCCATGTCTTCTTTAGTGTTTGTTTGTATGTGGCGGACTATTGAGAGGTCTAGTTCAGTTACTAGCCCCTGTGTGCCACTTTTTCCATTTCCCTTAGTGTGTGTTGTGAGTGGTTTTCCTTTTGACTAACAACTAAAATTTGGATTACTAAATTGTTCTCAATTTTTTTTAAATAGTAATGCACCTATTCCTTTCAAACACTAAACTTTTTTTTAATTAAAAAGGGAAATGTACTATTACTTGTTTTAGAAATGAAAGTGTGTGTATAAACTAATGTTTTATATAATTTAGTTCAAACCTGGAATTGATAAATTCTTTATTTAATGGTATGTGCATTGGGAATAGAATTAGTCAGGCCTACCTACTGAGTTTTAATAATCACGCCTATAGTGTTTTCTATTTTTAGTTTCTGTTGCAGGTTGACTCAGGCTTTCTCTCTATGGGTGAGATTTGGTTGTGGTTTGGTGAGTGACACTCAGGGTTGTGAGGAGTTTTGGTCGTGGTCAAGTTAGTTTTTTGTTGTTGGTCGTTATTTCTTTTCGTGTTGGTTACTTACTTCGTGTTGTTCTATTTTCTTTCCACTGCTTTATTTATTTTCATTGGGAGAAATTGTTCCCTCTTGATCTCTTTTGATTCCCTAGCACTTGTAGCCAGCCCGGGTGGATCGGGAACGCCTCTCGGGCCATGTCGTGGACCACCTCGGGTGACCGGTTCAGGTTCGACCTGGGTTGGTTCATGACACATTTTCTACATTGGGACCACTATGAAATGATTGTGATCTCCTAATAGAAAGGACACACTCAATTGATTTTTCATATGACTGTATAGTTGTTTTAGTCACCAACAGAACAATTGAACAATTATTTTTTTCTGGATCTAAGACATAAAATACCCATACAGATTGGGATACCATTATGAACAGATCTTCCATTTCCCCTTTCACACTAAAATTCACCTTTAGAAATCCCATTTCATCAAATTTCACTACACTTATATTGTTATCCCATTTTCAATATAAAACCATCTCTTGGAATGTTGTATAATCCAACTCATTTATTTTTTTGATGATGCCAAAACATTACATATTCACATAAATTGGATTTATATCCTTGGAACCATATATGCACACCACTTCTACCATAAGTGTAGATCCATTTTTTTATTGTACTGTGGTCATCAGGTTATTTTTTATAGAACGTATAACCATTAATTAAAAACCCAATTTATGATATAAAATTTTCCTTTGGTCCCCTGGCTAGCCATCAAAGTCATTTAGAAATTGAATTCATATTTTCAGATAACTCCTTATAAATATTATCTTAGAACCATCCTATAAACTATTGATTATGTGTATTTGATATTCATTCTTCATCCCTTGATGGACTGAAATGTATAAGAATTGATTTTTGTTCTTCAATGTATAGATCAACATCTTCACTATTATGTAAAATGTAAATATAAGCTTTCTCTTACTCTCTACTGGTAATTGTAACAACATCTCTTCCCGAAATCCCATCACCCATAAGGTGTATAATATGATGAAACCTTGGGAGACTGATGATATCAAAATATAATTGGTAATTGGTACAAAATTCAACATATTATTAAACAATATATCATTCTATAATAAAACCTTATGGACTAATTTGATTCATGATTTACACTTTTAAAATCTTCATATATTTTTTAATGGGGGTACATCCATCTATAATAAAAAGGACCACATAGTTGAATATCTCTAACCAAGTGAACAATTGGGTTGACCATTATATCAAAGAATGATGGTGGGAAGAACATATCAAATTTAAATAATATTACTACAACCTCCTTATTCATTATTATCAACTTTTCTAGGTCTATAACTTTACTACATATGAATTTGAAAAAGAATTAGATTTTGGTTAATGTATGCCATACATTTTAGGAAGAATGAAATTTAAAGATACATGAATCATATCTTGAATCAAAAACATGGTATCCATGTGATTTTAGTCCCTATAACTTCAAATTAGTCATTGAAATGACTTTTTGATATTTGATGAATACATCTATAGAACCTTTACACCATTAAGGAAAATGGGAAATTGTAAATTTTCTTGTATGGATATAGTGTAAACTATTGAAGGATGAAAATTCTGACTTTTACCCTTTATCGATGCCAACTCTTCCCTTATCCCCATGTCAATCATGTCCAACCTAGACATGATTAAATATTTTATTTTTCCAGGAACATTTAGTAATTTTCTAATAAAACCATCAAATATATTTTTTATACACGCATGAAATTAAGAAAATGTATGACGTATAAACAATTATTGTAAAATAATTCAATGAAAATAGATATCTTTTTTACAATTTGATTTATTAAGGTTTTTTAAAAATGGTTTACCAAAAATAGTGTCAATATTTTTTTATTTATTGAATAGTTGTTCACCCGTTAGTGGAGATGGTTTTGTACCTTGTTCGATATTCCCATAAAACACAGTCATCTAGGATCGATATTTATGTTGTCGAGGTAATAAATTTCAATTTCCAAAAAACACTATCTTCAAGGAATATTTCAACTAGACCATGTGTGTGCATTATTACCAAATGGTACACCCCAACATTAATTTAATGCTATATCCTTCCAAATTCCCATAAGCAGGAAAGTCATTTATATTCCCATATAACATGGCCCTTAGTGTGAATTCCTTAATTATATGAGCATCATACACTGTAACTCTTATATCCCACATCAATTTTAGATCTTCAATCAATGGATCCATATATACATCAATATAATTACTATGTTTTTTGGGTTTAGATATAAGTAGAGAAACTATAATGTATTTGTGATTCATTCATAACTATGGTGAAAAAGTTATAATTTACCAATATAACTAGCCATATACTGTGAGTACAACTTTGTACACCAAAAATATTTATTTCATCTGTAGATAATGCAAGATGGAAGTTTCTTGGCTCAATTCCAAATTCATGATACTCATAATAAAGTTTCTTCCACTAAGGAGAGTCTACAGGATGATGTAGTTTCCCATCATTAATTCTCATATATGTGTTCTAGGTTAATTGTATCATGGTTTCTTGACATCCATACAGTCTTTTAAACCATGTAATGATAGGAAAGTACCATACAAATTTTGAAGGACTTGATTCATCTTTCTTGTATCGATTCACACCAAACTTAGGGAATTTTATGAGTAGTTCATGGTCCTTATGAAACAATATGCAATCATTTAGAAAAACATGTATTTTTTAGTGTTTATTACCATTGAACATATCATTAATTTAGCATCATATGTTTGAAAAGGGATTTCATTTTCTTTTGGTAAAATATCATTTAGGAGACCAAGTAGTTCTATAAAGCAGGAACCACTCCATTCGCTGTCAGTATTCAAATTATATAACTTCAATATAACTAATAGTGTTGTGTATTTAGTAAAACCAGAATACAATGGTCTCTTAGAACAACTATTTAACTACTCAAAAAACTTTGTAAAATCACAAAGGTTATCTTCTTTTTCTATTTTAATTTATTATATATGATCTCCATCATAATTTACATTGGTATTCATATCAAATGATCCATAAACCATAATGTCATCCCAATCAGTGTGAATCTATAGTTTTTACTCATGTTTAATCCAAAATTTATATCTATGATCTCTTCTTTGACAAAAAAAGGTTCTTCCAACTCTAACAGAGTAATTTTTATTGAATAAGATCAATGTCAACATAAAAAAGGATTTGAGAACGGTCATATGCATGCTTTATTGGAAAATTGATGAACTCTTTAACTCCATATTCATAATCTTTTGTTAAACAATTAGTGTGCATCCATTTTTGATTCATATTCATCCTATTTGGTTCTTATAATATTCATTTTGTGAAAAACTAAATACACATAAGATATTAATAATCAAAGGAGAAATTTATAGATAATTATAATAAAGAGAACCCAAAATTTGAATGTTTTCGATTATGATTCCTGACAAGTTATCATTTTCCACAAGGGTGACATGAAAAGAAAGAACCTTGGGTAAACATGTGGTTGTTGGTCCAAGTTCACGATTTGATGTTGTGTGGGACAAAAAGGTGGTAATAAATATGTTGGTAAATAAAATTTAATTATTATTGGACGACATACTTCCCTTGTAAACTTTTTTTCTTGCTTTTCATTTAATTATGAATTGGATTTCTAAATTTGTGTAAAAATATATTTCCTCGTAACATACAAGGTCATGTAAGCACCATATTTTTAAATAGGTTCAAGGAGCTTGGAATTTCATGAATCAAATTCATGAAACTATTATTGGAGACAAAAGTGTAGTTAGATTTCATGTTATTCTCTTTTACTGTAGATTATTATAGACTATGTATTATAGGAATACTGAAAAATATATTTGTACTATAACCCAATGATAAACCCCTATTTCAAAAATAGTAGTGTTATCAATCTTAGGTATATCCAAAGGAGTATAATGATTCTTAATAAAATCCATACCACATGTATGGCTAAGAGAGATTATAATAAACCTTATAAAATTCTTCCACAATATTCAAATCTTTTATTCTCACAAGATAAATGTGTTTTAAATTAGACCTTGTTATGGGTGACTCTCAAACCATTCCTAATGATACACAATAGATCAAAAATAATAATAATAATACTGTGTACATAGATTCTATGTTAAAAATAATTCTATTATATATACAAAACATGCATATACTATTTTAGTTAAAAGTAAAGGAATGTGAATTAAAAATATATAATTTGACAAAACATAATAATTTATAACATATTAATATAAAATTAATTTATAAAATATTGATAATGATATTAGAAAATTAATAAAATCACTAAAAAATAAATAAGAAGACACCATTTATTAATAAATATTAAAATAAAATTTCCACCAATATCAAAAGGAAATTGAGTTTGTAATGAAACCATAGTTCATTATATTTTGGTTTCATGAAAAAAAAACAATATTGAAATATTATACTACAATGGTCACTAAAAATAAAATACACAAGGAAATGAAATGTTTTAAAAAGACATTGTGGTTTTAATACATGGGAGTAGGAGGGATACATGGAAGTGAATAGATAGAATTGTTTGATTTTAGTCCATGGGAGTAAGAGGGATACTAGAAACTTAGAGGTGATTACCATCAGCGCACTATAAAAACACTGCCTACTTATCATTTGTAGTCCCCAACTAATATGATAAATGGGTAGTGTTTTTGTAGTGTACAGTTGGGAGCTCCATGCAATAAGAGTGAGAAATAATGATGAATGAGTAAAAAATAACATGAAGTAAAGAGAGAGGGTGAACCAATAATGGCTCAAGGAAATAATGGTCGGGTGGAGAATCAGTGAGGTAGATCGAGGAAAAATAATATCACTTGTGTGCATGCTGTTGAAACCATTTTTTGGGGAAATTAAAAACAAAGTTGTTTGAGGGGGAGTAATGGATCACAAGTTATCACATAACTTGATTTTAATATATCATTATAATTTCAAGACAAAAAAATTAAATAAACATTAAACTAAGTGAAATACAATGAAACTCATTTATTTCCAAGAAAACCTTTAAAACCAAAGAAATAATGTGATTTTCAGCTTTAAAATCCTTAAAAACTTTTTATTCTGAATAAAACTTCCCAAACAAGAAATGAAAACATAAATTTAATTTTTAAACACTTCACAAATCATTAAAATATCCCATTTGAAAAAATTTTATGTATATATAAAGATAATAATCATTTTAATATACACAAATGAGACTTTATTCAACAATAATTACTTTTCAAAAATTTAAAAATCTAATTTATAATTTAACCCAAGCAACAACAAACTTCAACTCCTTTGAAAAATTGCATTGCATAATAAGAATCATTTGATAATGAATTTAAGTATCCTTTATACTAAAAAGTTCCTGTTTTCAAAGTCAATATACATGGGAATCATAAAATTTAGATATATACATTAAAACTATAAATATACCTTGATCAAACACTAACAAACTTTTAAAAGAAAAAAACATAAGAATAACTTAAAGTTTCTTGAGACCCTTTGAACATAGAATATTCTAAATAAAAAATCCACCAAAAGGGAGTTTTATTTTCAATACATTAATTAAAAAAATTTATATTAAATGACAACATAATATATTTTTACCCTATACACTTAAGATGATATGATTTAAACTTATCAAACTCAATGTGGAAATAGAATATATTTAAAACTATATACCTTATAAGAGAGTTTTGGAAATTAAGAATGAGAATTTTGAAAACATTTTACCCTTATATAAAATAAATATTTAAAAAAAAAATACTATTTAAATTAAATTTTAATTTTGATATCTGTATGAAAATAACTAAGAAAGAATTGACTTGATTGATGATGCATTCAATTATATTTACCATATTCTATGTTTGAGATGATATTTGATGAAAAAGAAAAAAATAATTAATGTTTAAATAATAAAAAATATATGTTTTATTATTTGAGTGTTAGTAAATAATAATAAAAAATTTGGTGAAATGTGGTATAAGATAGAATATAAGAAATATTTATTAAAATATATTTCAACCTTAAGAAATCCATTGGAGATATGCTCTTCCACTATGAGGAAGTGATCACACTCTACAATAGAAAGCCTAGGTAGTGGAGAAGTGGATGAGAACTAGTACGAGGTAGTGATAGAGTGCCCCTGGAATGGGGTAACAATAAGACATAAGGAAACCAATGTTCGAAGAGTGGGTTGGAAACACAAAAACCCAAACACAAAACTACAAATCGAGGAGGACCTATGTGAGCCATAGTAGGGTAAAATAAGGAATGAAGAGACCCACAAACAATGAACCATCAAAGGAGGATGAACGATGGAAGAGAATTCATCGACAGAGCACCTAAACATGGATCTATGAGACCATCGATCCAAGATAATGTTGCACTATCACACACCGTTGAACCCAAACAAGTAAGGAATGAGAGAGGGGCAGAAAATAATAACAAACCTTAGATTCGAGTCTTATTTCGTCCAAGAGAAGGTTGAGAGGGAGCGACACCAACACTGGAGTTCTGTGAGAGCTTGAATGGTGTGACCAAAATCGATTTTGTTAGGGTTCTTTTTAAATGATTGGGGAGGGTTTTATCTGTGATTTCAAAAAAAACACCGATAAAGGGAGGTTTTATCAGGGCTAAAATAATAAATGCTGATAAAATACCTCTTTATCAGCACTAAAGTTTTTGCACTAATAAAAGATCTCATTTTCAGTGCTAAAACTTTAGCACTGATAAAGACGGATTTTATTAGAGCATGTTTAGCACTGATAAATATTTATAA
Organism: Viscum album; assembly: GCA_963277665.1. NCBI lineage: Eukaryota > Viridiplantae > Streptophyta > Magnoliopsida > Santalales > Viscaceae > Viscum > Viscum album. Next base: position 1,403,605,759 of record OY728127.1, on the reverse strand, counting down.
TTATAATTATAAATAAATATATTTGTAAATATATTTATAAATATTTGTATATAATTATAAATATATGTATATCATTATATATATTTATATATATAATAAATAAGTATAAGTATAAATATATTTATTATATATATTATTTAAATATATTTATTAAAATTTTATAATTATTTAAATATATAATTATTTATTTATAATTATATATATATATATTTATTTTATAAAAATTATATTTAATTATTTATAATTATAAATATATAATTTTATAAATATATTTATAATTATTTATTTATAATAATAAATATATTTATATCATTATACATATTTATATAATTATATATATATTTAATATATATAAAAATAAAAATAAAAATAAAATAAATATTTAATTTATTTAAATATATTTATTATAATTTTATAATTTTTTAAACATAGAATTATTTATTTATAATTATATAAATAATTTAAAAAAAAAATTACATTTATTTATTTATAATTATAAATATACAATTTTATAAATATAGTAAATTTACATTTATAAATATATTTATTTATAAATATTTATTTACAAATATATTTTTAACATTATTAATGTATATATAATCTTAAATGCATGAATGCTAAAAATGATTGAAATTGAATAATTAGAAATGAGTAGACTTGAAAAATATTTAAAAAATGGATAAGTTTGATTAATTATATAAGTAAATAAAAAAATAAAATTTGGATATATATTGAAATGAAAATAACTACATGTTGAAAATACTACAACTTATTAAATAAAAATGTATAAATAAATATTATGAAATTATTAAAGTCCAAAAAAATAAAAAATAAAAAATAAAAAATAATAAAAATGAATAAATAATACAAACAGTTATAATATTCATAATAAATAAATAAAATTTACTGATTAAAAACAAAATATATTAAATCTATTATGTCACTAAATGAAATTATAAAATGAATATTAAAATTTTAATAAATTTCATAAATATTAGGTGTATGTGTTTCTATATAAGATTTCATTAATTACATAAATATTTGTTTGAGAAATTAATGTATATATACAAGTTATATATATATATATATTAAATTGAACAATAAAATTATATAATATGAAGAATCTATTAATGAAATAAATAATAATAAAAATGTTTTTTTTTAAAATGAATAACTATTATTAATTATATAGATAATTTAAAAAAACTAAAAATGAATATTTATATATGTTAAAATGGAAATGAATATATATTAATTATATAAATATTAACCATAGTAAAAACATTAAATGATATTGAATAAACATGTAAAAATAAATATTTAAAATAGATAAAATTACAAACATACTGAAAAATGAAAAATTGAAAATGAATAAATTAAAAAAAATTAAAAGAAAAATTAATATTATTAATGAATACATAATATTAAAAATGAATAAATTCCAAAAATAATAAAAATAATAAATAGTATATATTGATAAAAATATTTAGAATGATAAAATTTACCAATTAGAAACATAATATATATTAAATATATTATCTTAATAAATATAATTCTAAAATGAATATTAAAAATTGAATAAGTTAGAAAAATATTATGTGTGTGTTGTATATAAAAATGCATTAAATACATATATGTATGTGACAAATCAATACAACACACTTTTGATATATGTTAAATCAAAAAATCAAACAGTGTTTACTTAAATGTCCGTTACTCGATACAATTAGTCAATATTTTTAATTAATATTAATTTTTAATTATAAACAATTTTTCACTAAATATATGACTTATTTAATGTAAGCATAAATATTTTGTTTTATATAAATAATAATTTATGAAATATTATATATATTGATATATATAGAAATATATATGAATATATGAATATATTTATATATTAAAAATATTAAATATATCAATGACTAATTATGTATAAAAACCATTAAAAAGGAATAAGACATTAATATGTTTTTAATTAATACAGTTTATTCATTTACCATATTTATAATTAATATAAATTATTTATTACTATTTATAATATATATATATATTAAATTTATTCATTTTTTTATTAATAATTATTTCATTAATATTTTTTTAATAATTTTTTAATTTATTCATTTTTATTTTTTGTTTAATTATTACAATTTATTCATTATATATATATTTAATATGAACTATCTATTAATAATATATATATATATATATATATTAAATTAATTCATTTTTATTAATAATTATTTAAATAATAATTTTTTTAATAATTTTTTAATTTACTCATTTTTAATTTCTATTTGTTTAATTATTTCAATTTATTCATTTTCTATATTTATAGTTAATATATAATATTTATCAATTTTATAATATATATATATATATTAAATTTATTAATAATTATTTTTTTTTTAATTTATTCATTTTTATTTTTTTTAATTATTTCAACTTTAAAATATTTTTAATGCTTTTCTTTTTTTATTTTTATTGGTATATATAAAAAAATTTGGGCTATGGGTGGGTCAGACCGTGTATGAGCCCAGATGAGGGGAGACAAAGGGGTCTGGTCGTGTAGGACCCAACATATGTACGGGGATGGGCTAAAGCCCACAGGAATCCAATGGTGGGCTAAATCCCGTATGAACCTATGGGCCCATAAGGATGTGTGTGGAGAGGGAATGCAGGAGCCCATCCCCACAACATGCTTCTGAGATTCAGATGCTGCAGAATCATATATAAAGAAGCATCCAGACATCCTCTATTTCGATTTGGGACTTGCACACATGATCAGGACCTTTATCAGCTCTAGAAAATGTATTGATAAAGGTTTCCCTTCATCAACGCTACAATTAAGTCACTGAAAAAGATACCATTTTTCAACGCTTTTTTAGCACTGATAAATGAAGCCTTTATCAACAATATTCTCTAGTGCTGATAAAGGCTAATGTTGTATATGCATGTTTTTTAGTAGTGCACAATTCATCATGTCAAAATCTAGATCCACTAATAATGTGGGGATCCACTTATCTCAAAAAGGGGAAGATATAATAAGAAAGGATAATTCATGATCAAATTGAGATTAAACTTACTAGAAGTGATCCTGCACACAAACTGGATATTCAATCCATGAAGAAAAATGGTTGGAAGGGACAAATTCACCTTTAGAGAGTCTCTAAGGTGATTTGGGTTGAATTAGGTTTGAGGGAGAGGTGTTTTGAGTTTAATAAAAAATAAAATATAAACAATTCTGATACTATCCAAGCTAATATTTCCCACATCAGCATCATCGGCTACTGGCTGGCTCCCCCTAGCTAGTCAGTGGTGCTTAGAAAAATGCCAATCATTATGGATGTCCCACCAGCTAGCCATTGGGATATGACCAGATGGCCGATGGGATTCTTATAGGAACCCACGTCTGTCAACCACCCATCGGATGGCTGGTGGACCTAACTAGCTGGATGGTTGAGTTTCTATAGGAAATTCATAGTTCCGGCCTTCCACCGACTGGAAGGTGGTCCTCACCAGTGAGAGGATGGACCTCCTATAGCCATTTTGGCTACAATCCCTTGTCAACTCTCATGTTAAAACCCCAATAAACCTCTCAGTCTCTCAAAAATATTCCAAAACTACTATCCCCAACCCTTCAAAAGGCTCAACCAATGTGAAACAACCAAGAATCAACAAAAAAAATGAGATATCAAATTAAAGAATACAGAAAGCTAAAATAAAGAAAGGTTTGTACCTAAAATCTAGTATCATAATGTTATAGTTTTCCCCAACATAGATGATTTCTTCACCTAAAAATAATTTCAATAAGACTCTATAGTAAGTAGGTGAGGCCACTTCTCTCTCATCAAATCCTTATGCTCCCACACCTCATGAGAATTAGAACCATGTTTTCATAGAACCGAAATTAAATTTGGATTTATGGTTGTGCCCAAATTTACCATACTGGTAAAAGCGGTCGTTGAAGTACAAGTAGGGATCGAATCCACAGAGACCGAAGAAGAAACCTTGAGACACTTTGATTAGATGCGGGATTGGCTATGCAGTGGCCAACATTGGATTGAATTGATTTGAAGAAATATTGATTTAATTTAAATAACAAAACAAATAAAATTACTAGAATTAAAACAACTAATTAAGGTGAGCCGATCCTAGGTTGTCTCTTGGGCTTTATTGGATGTATTTTTATTTCATTTGATTTTCTGTTCATCGGTTCAAGAGGTATCCATTAAATGAAATAATTTCTCAATATCATTCTCCGATTTAATCCATAAACAATTTCAAGGCTAATCACCAATTCACTTAGAGGATCAATTAAATGAGCACTGCAAGGAATTGGATCGTACTAGCACTCAAAATGTGTCGTCGTTAAATTCGGTGAAGACAAAGAAGAAGATAAATCAAAGAAAGGAACTCTTAAAATAAAGAACAAATTTATGAATTTAATAACATCAAATAACATTCAATCCAACTTATGCAACTCCCTAGGATCAACCCATAAAAGGTTAGCCCTCCATTGATGTTATTTTATCAATGGAAGTGGTTAATTGACTTAATGAAGCAGGATTGAAGAAGAAAGAAAAAAACATTAATCAAAATGAACACTCCACCGTTGTGTGATGAATTCACAAGTGCGGGTGTGAATAAATTCACACTACGATTCAACGGTATCAACGTGTAAAAAAAAGGAAAAATAAAAGTGAAGAAGAAGAAATTTTATTAAAATACTAAACTTGAATGAAAAACTTACATTAGAGAAATTGACAATGCCATTACAAAACGAAAGCGGGAAATTACAATTGAAAGAAAAACTTGGATTCAAAGGAAAATGTTAGATGATAATTTCATTCACCACCATCTCCTTATATAGGCATATTAGGAGCCTTAGGTCCACCCCCAACATTAAATTCACCCCCCAACAATTAAGAGAGTCAAAAGGAGGGTGAAGAATCAAAAGGAAATTGACGTTTCGAAGTTGACCCGGAAAACTTTCCAGATTCGTCCTCCATTTTGACGTGTGAGTTTGACACTTCATATGGCCGAATCCGGAGGGTCTGTAGAGAAGAAATATTTTAGTCAATGTGTATTCTAGAATATCTAAAAATTTCAGGAAATTTGGATCATCCGTTTGGAAGTTATGGCCGAAATGGTGGGACGGATTTCTGTGCATTAATGACGAGTCCACCATCTAAATCTCAACTTCAGATCCCTTTATCATCATGAAAACATCAGAATTAGCTCCGGACACAGTTTAATAAAATGATCCTCATATTTTTATCTTTCTACTGTATAAATCTGAGCTTCATTGGTCTTGGTTTCTGGGCCCCACATTTGTTTGATGGGCCTTAGGCCCATTATGCTTTTTCCAGAAAGTTTATGGCTTCAGGCGCAAAATTCTCCATCTTCCTTTGGTATTCATCCATCGGACCTAAAAGATAAAATGTTCCAAACAAAGTGATCAATCATATCCCAAAATTTCAAATTAAAATGATGAATATTGTAATTTCCATAAGCAAATTATTGAGTGGGCCCAAATTGACATTTTAAGCATGAATTGCACAATGATGGGAAATGAAGTTCAATTTCTGAATTGGACTAAAATTGATGTTTATGAACTTTTAAACACATTAATATTAAGAACTTAACAATGAATATTAGCCACTTTAAGTGACTAATCACACCCCCCAACTTGAGTTTTGCTAGTCCCGAGCAAAATAAATTACAAATATGAAATTGAAATCCCCCTTTCCAAAAACATTTAAATACACATTACTCACCCAAATATCTAATACCAAAAAAATTATGAAAACCCATCAAAATAATTTAAAACAAGCTAGGTCCATAAGCATATCCCAAGCCCAAGCCCATTCCTTTGTTCAAATACATCGCCACATTTCATCCAATTCCAATTAAGCATGATAAAGTGTTGTGCATCATAAAAGATATGGGGCCCATTTTATTGTTCAAGGGGAAAAAATGGAAGCGCTAGGTGGGAATCACATTAAACCTTAAGATGAGTATCCATTTTTTTAATTTTTTTTTATTTATTTTTTGATTTTTTTTAACCACAATAGATATGAAAAGACTAACTCTGGGAAAGACAACTATGGAGTCACGATCCCCAAGTGCCGGACGCCACACATTTTGTCAATTTCATGCTCTAAAATAGAGATATAAAGCCTAACTCTGGGCAAGACAACTATGGAGTCACGATCCCCAAGTGCCGGACGCCACACACTTGGACAAAACATTGCTCTATGTGGTCATTATTATTTTTTTCAATTTTTTTTTGTTTTTTTTTGTTTTTTTTTGTTTTTTTTGGATACTAAAATTAAACTAAAAGTGACCCCAGAACCCTATGCTATAATGAAAGGGACCCAAGAACTCAAATTTACACCCACGATCCAGTAGACGTGTATTGTGGCATTTTTATTAAGAGGATGAAAATGTAAACTTTGAAAAATCACATCGGACAACTGCACTTTCCAAAAACTATGCTCATGAACTTAAACTTGCATTAAAATCAGAATCAAGGCATGAAAAATTTATTTGATATCCAATTTTAGATTTTGCAATGTGTGTTATCATGTTCAAGGTTAATGGAATTTTTCTTTTCATGCATGTTCTTATTCAAAATAAAAATCATTTTTTATCTCCCCCCAACTTAGAATAACACTTTCCCCAGTGTTTAAAGAAAAGAAAAGTTAGAAGGGGGTAGGAGAGGAGTTCAATGAAGAAATTTAAAATGAAAATAATGGAATGAAGTCACCTGGTGGTTGATGATGATAGTGCATGCCATAGTCTCCCTTCAATCTTGGATTTGAGTCTCAGCGGCTTGGATGGTGGTGAATGGATTTTCCTTATGGATTTCAACATGTCCTTTTATTTTTTTAAACCTATAAAAACATAAAAATAAAACAAAACAAAATAAACTGATGATACATTGTCTTCTTTATATTTTCTGGGCAAGGTATTACTCAGAGATCACACCACGTGACACTGATGAATATGGCGCTCCCCTTTCATACCCATCCTTACTCATAAAAGAAGAACAGGTCAACAGTCTATGGTAATTTATTATATGAAAAAGAAAATGATTCAAAATGATTAGAAAACATGAAAACCATGGGTTGCCTCCCATGCAGCGCTTTTGTTTAACGTCGTTGGCTCGACTTTTACCCCCCAACTTATCCAATTCCAACTTTCAGCATTTTAATTAACCCATCGTTTTCCACTTCAATAAGATTGAGATTGATTATTTTTTTGAAATTTGTTTCATGTAAAATCCTATTTTCCACAATGATTGGTAAAATCCAAGGAATATCTGAAATGGTTGATCTATTTGAGCTTTTATTCTTTCCTAAGACATCAATGACCATTACAAAATTATTTGCTTATTTAGATGAATGAACTAAAACTGCAAGGTCTTCTTTATCACCTATGATGGAATTCTTTTCTAGGGAAGGAAGGATAATGATTTTGAGTTCTGGTCGATTGCAATTTCCTAATAAAGATTGGAAATTTGAATGAAAGTCAGTTTCTTCTCCAAAAAATTTAGAAATAATTGGTTCCATTTTAAAATATGATTCATCCCCAAAAGTGTCTAGTTGAATCTGGGGTGTGGGTATGGGCTCAATGTTTGGTATTTCTCCCAATTGTTCAATGATTTGTGTTTTTGAAAAATCATCAATGGAGAAATATTCAGGACTCTCCATCCATAATGTCAAGTTTCCCTCTTGTGAATACAAAACATCATTTTCCTCTTGATTTAAGCACCCATCAACAATTCCTTGATTATCTTCAACTATCCCAAATCCAATGGTTGGTTCTTCAATAAATTCATTTGAGGTTTTTGAGAGACAATATTCTTGTATTAGTGACGAGGAAGAGACAACCTGAGTGGGAAAGGGTTCCACAACCATTTCAATGCTTTGTAGTTCTACTCTTAAAGATGAAACCTCTGAATTCATTTTATCCATTTTTTCACACAAATGTTCAAGATTTTTTTCAGAATTAGGATTGATAGATGTTTGGACATCATGAACTTCATTATGTTTGATCTCTTCAATCATCCTCGAGAGGTATGAAAATTGATCCTTTAAACAATCAGCATCCCATTGATTGTACATCTCATCTGGTGTGGTGTATTCAATCCTGGTTTGTTCAATGAAATTTTCTATCTGAGGTGATTCAAAATATTGATTTTCCAGTTCATTATAGCCTTGGTATATTAATGGGTATTGTTGAAGACAATCCATTGTAGTTTATTGAAAGTTATTTTTGGGATTCATTGGACACACAGAAATAGAATGGGGAAAAGAGAAGAGAAATTAGGGTGAGAATAGAGAATTTGTGGTGAGAAAAGAATATTTGGGTCTAAGGTACTTACTTGGGTCCCCGACAACGGCGCCAAAATTTGGTTGCACCCAAATTTACCCTACTAGTAAAAGCGGTCGTTGAAGTACAAGTAGGGATCGAATCCACAGAGACCGAAGAAGAAACCTTGAGACACTTTGATTAGATGCGGGATTGGCTATGCAGTGGCCAACATTGGATTGAATTGATTTGAAGAAATATTGATTTAATTTAAATAACAAAACAAATAAAATTACTGGAATTAAAACAACTAATTAAGGTGAGCCGATCCTAGGTTGTCTCTTGGGCTTTATTGGATGTATTTGTCTTTCATTTGATTTTCTGTTCATCGGTTCAAGAGGTATCCATTAAATGAAATAATTTCTCAATATCATTCTCCGATTTAATCCATAAACAATTTCAAGGCTAATCACCAATTCACTTAGAGGATCAATTAAATGAGCACTGCAAGGAATTGGATCGTACTTGCACTCAAAATGTATCGTCGTTAAATTCGGTGAAGACAAAGAAGAAGATAAATCAAAGAAAGGAACTCTTAAAATAAAGAACAAATTTATGAATTTAAGAACATCAAATAACATTCAATCCAACTTATGCAACTCCCTAGGATCAACCCATAAAAGGTTATCCCTCCATTGATGTTATTCTATCAATGGAAGTGGGTAATTGACTTAATGAAGCAGGATTGAAGAAGAAAGAAAAAAAACATTAATCAAAATGAACACTCCACCGTTGTGTGATGAATTCACAAGTGCGGGTGTGAATAAATTCACACTACGATTCAATGGTATCAACATGTAAAAAAAAGGAAAAATAAAAGTGAAGAAGAAGAAATTTTATTAAAATACTAAACGTGAATGAAAAACTTGCATTAGAGAAATTGACAATGGCATTACAAAACGAAAGCGGGAAATTACAATTGAAAGAAAAACTTGGATTCAAAGGAAAATGTTAGATGATAATTTCATTCACCACCATCTACTTATATAGGCATATTAGGAGCCTTAGGTACACCCCCAACATTAAATTCACCCCCCAACAATTAAGAGAGTCAAAAGGAGGGTGAAGAATCAAAAGGAAATTGACGTTTCGAAGTTGACCCGGAAAACTGTCCAGATTCGTCTTCCATTTTGACGTGTGAGTTTGACACTTCATATGGCCGAATCCGGAGGGGCTGTAGAGAAGAAATATTTTCTTCAATGTGTCTTCTAGAAGATCTCAAAATTTCAGGAAATTTGGATCATCCGTTTGGAAGTTATGGCCGAAATGGTGGGACGGATTTCTGTGCATTAATGACGAGTCCACCATCTAAATCTCAACTTCAGATCCCTTTATCATCATGAAAACATCAGAATTAGCTCCGGACACAGTTGAATAAAATGATCCTCATATTTTTATCTTTCTACTGTATAAATTTGAGCTTCATTGGGCTTGGTGTATGGGCCCCACATTTGTTTGATGGGCCTTAGGCCCATTATGCTTTTTCCAGCAAGTTTCTGGCTTCAGGCGCAAAATTATCCATCTTCCTTTGGTATTCATCCATCGGACCTAAAAGATAAAATGTTCCAAACAAAGTTATAAATCATATACCAAAATTTAAAATTAAAATGATGAATATTGTAATTTCCATAAGCAAATTATTGAGTGGGCCCAAATTGACATTTTAAGCATGAATTGCACAATGATGGGAAATGAAGTTCAATTTCTGAATTGGACTAAAATTGATGTTTATGAACTTTTAAACACATTAATATTAAGAACTTAACAATGAATATTAGCCACTTTAAGTGACTAATCAATTTACCTTGAAGAACCTTTACTTGAGAATTGACAATCTGTACTAGCTGATCGATCATGGTCATATCTAGTTCCACATCAAGGCCCTCCAAATTCAAAACAAGATATGAGTCTGAAATATATTTCTTAAGACGGGAGACCTAAAACATATTATGGATCACTATCATCTATGGTGGAAAGGAAAAATAGTGTGTTTCCTTTCAAATCCACTCAACAACCTCAAAAGGCCCCACATATCTCAGTGAAAACTTTCCCTATTTTCCAAGATCCCAGTGACCCAAATGTGGTGAAATTATCAAAAAAACATAACCACCAACTGATAAATCCAAAGGGAATCAATGAAAATCAACAAAATATTTATACTGGATCAGTGCTGTTTCTATTCTCTGATAAATCAACTGAATCATTTTCATTTTTTCTTGGACCAAAATAGGTCCCACCAGGGAATCTTCACCAATATTTTACTAAGAATGTGGGGGTTTACATGTCCAGCCATACAAGGCCTCAAAGGGTGCCATCTTGATAGATGATCGGTAACTATTATTATAGGAAAATTCAACCATCCACAAGTTGAAATACTAATATCCTACAAATTCAAGAACACAAGCTCAAAGCATGTCCTCAGTAATCTATATATTCCATTCTATTTGACAATCTATATAAGGATGTTATTCCATGCTCAACTTTCCCTAGAATACCAATGTACCTTGGAGTCCCCTACATAAATAAGAAGTGAAACAAGGGTCCCTATTGAGAACAATGGGATAAGGAACACTATGAAATCATATGATCTCCTACAAAAATAGATTACCCAAGTCCTCAACATTGGTAGTGTCACAAATGAAAATATAGTGAGCTGATTTATCAGATCGATCAACCACCACCCAAATAGAATTCTTTACAAATAAGTATGTGGAAATCTAACAACAATGCCCATCAATATTTCATCCCACTTATAAGTAGTCACATGATGTGGTTGAAGAAGGCTATAAGGATTTTTATGACAATCCTTAATCCATTGATATGTATAATAATGAGAAACAAAATCAATAATGACCAGTTTCATACATGGCCACTAGAATCATTGCCTCGTATCATAAAACATCTTCATTGTGCCCGGGTGTACCTCCCACTTGGAATGAGGAAAATCCCCCATCAAAATCATCCTCATATGTAAAAAAACAACATAATGGTCCTATAAGTAAAGAATACCATCATAAGAAAAATTCCATTCATCGATGGTCTCCCCAACATATAAAGATTCCCTAATACCTCATAACTCATCATCAAGATGATTATACTGAAGAACCATCTCAAGAAGTGAGGATATTAACTGAACACTCACCAAATAAATCCCAATATAATCCTCTTATACTCCCAAATTCATATGAGCAAAGAGAGAAATCAGATTCCACTCCTTTAATAATTTTTTCATGGCTTGGGTTGGAAGCTTCCTACTCAATTCATCAATGATATAATTCCCCACTCCAGGGCTATGGGAAATGTCAATGTCATGAGATTGTAGGTACTACACCCATCACCTCTTCCTCTAATGGCCTGAAGGTCATCAATTTTTTTATATAATAAAACCCCCTTTTAAGGGAAGAAGGGGAAAACCCAAAAATACATCATGAATAAGAAAAATCATGACCCAAAGGTCTAGAGTGAAAAACCAGACTAATAACATGAAGCTACCCCTCCCAAGTATTTGATCATGATGAAGCTTTCCACCATTGTAAGGATGATTGGAAATAAAGTGTCATGTGTTAAAGCAAAGGCCCGATCCGATGGATGATGCCATACCCTCTCAAACATAAAAATCCAAAAAGATCTGCAAAGATAAACTTCTAGTTTTAAATCCTCCTCTAGGCATGGAACCATGTGGTGGAGTCTGAATTAAAAATTTAAACCAAATAGAAAATTGCCATACATGCTTTGAGCAGCGGCCATCATATGCCAAACAACAAAACCCTTAGAACTGTCACTAGAATCCATCAACACCAATGAACCAGCACCAAGGGCAGTAACAAAACCATTACGAACAATGCCTCCTAGAACACCATCAAACACACAAACTACACATCCCAAAACACCATGGAAACCAGCACTCAAATATGAATGGGAGAAGAGCATTGGCGTCCTGGTTCCAGAGAAGAGAAAATGCATCGACAACAAGACAGAAACTACGTCATGAACAGTAAACTCAAAGGAAAGTCCCACTTACTGCATCAATAACATTCATAATGTGATCCAACATGAACCATAACAAAAATACCAATAAACCTTCGCAAGTGATCCTGCAAAGTGATAGAAACCCAGATGACAACCATCGGTAGAACCCCAACGCTATCCACAAGATCTCCTCTAACCACACAACTATGGAAGATGCATCACCGATGAAGAGAACCGATCTGATCTAACCCAGAAACAACAATGCTGAAGTTCAATCGTGCCAACCGTGGGAGGAGGAAGAAACATTCAAGGAGGGTTATAGGAACACTGAAAATGATGGTGCCACATAAAAAATAATATGAGCTTCCAGAAATGAATCACCAGTATAAAACCCCTGCACTGCGAAGACTGCTGAATCACTAGATCACACCCAAAGAAACCTCACCACAAGTCTCAGTTCTGTTGCTGCCTTTAGATCTGCACACAGAGACTGAAAAAAACCTCCCACTACACCCATAGCTAACCTTGAAATGAGGCATCACCCCTCTATCCACAGAAGCATGAAACACGACCTGGACACCACACCACCGCCAAGAGAAACCCTATTCAGTTCAACAACTAAGAAGAGATAACATGCAAGAAACATGATTCTCTGAGAATCAAGCCCACAAGGAGACGCCTCTATGAACAAGTATTAAACCCCACGAATGATCCCACAATGGCACTGATGAAGGATCCACCACCGTCCCCAGAAGAAACCTATTTCGAAGGTTCAAATATTTTTGTGAGAAGATATAAATCATTATTTTATGATTGGAGTAGATAGTAAACCTTTCTCCAAAAAGGAAATCCTGCCAACTCCTAAGTGATTGAATCATAGTCATGAGATTGAGATCCTGTGAGGGTTAGTTCTACTCATGAGGTCGAAGATAACTAGAAACATAAACCACAATGTGATCACCCTATAAGAGAATACAACCCAAACCTATTCCTGATGTATCATAGAAGAAAATATATCCCTTCCTAGTTTCTGGAAGAGTCAACACTAGATATGAAGTCAAACTATGCTTCAACTCATCAAAGGAATCCTAAAATTTTTAATCCAAAATGGTGTTCACTCCCTTCTGAGTGAGAGATGTTAATGAAGAGGAAAAATTTGAGAAATATTTTATAAATCAGTGGTAAAACAAATCCAAACCTAAGAAACTATGAATCTCAAAGACATTACATGGTTCCTCCCATGACATAAATACTTTCACCTTATCTGGATCAACTGAGATACCCCATTTATAAACTACATGCCATAATTACTTTACCTACCCAATCAACAAAGGTTATTTTGATATATTGGTATAAATTTAGTGATTTCTCAAGATGTCTATAACTACTCTCAAATGAAGCACATGATCCTCCATAGTTTTAGAGTAAACCAAGTTTCATCAAAAAATACCATAACTAATGAATCGAGATACCAGTGATAAATTCTATTAATCAACTCCATAAACACTATAGGAGCATTATTTTAGTCCAAAAGGAATAATAGGGTACTCATAATGACCATACATACTTCTAAAAGTATTCTTAGTGACATCAGACTCCTTGATCCAATTTTGGTGATAACCCAACTGAAGATAATTCTTTGAGAACCAATTTTACCTATTTAGTTTTTTAAGAAAGTCATTGATATGAAGAAATAGATACTTTTTATTGATCATAACCCGATTGATATATCAATAATCAACACATTAGGGAAGGTTTTCATCACCCTTATTGGAAAAAAGAAATTGTGATTCCCAAGGTGACACACTTGTTCAAATAAATCCCTTGGACATTAAGCTATCCATTTGAGCCTCTAACTCATTAACTTCAGCCAGTTCCATGTGGTAGGAAGGAATAGATATGTCCTGGGTACCTAAAACCAAATCAATAGAGAGATCCACTGCCTTTACCATTGGAAAAATAGAAAACTCTAATAGAAAATCATTAGGAAACTGAAAAATACTGGAGGAAGATCACCACATAAATATTTATGTTCCTATTCAAAAGAAAACATGGGTACCATTCTTCCCAACTCTAAAATAGGTGGGATTTCTTGTCTATACCTTGGGTCCCATTATCCAAAAAAACATGTCACTCCCCATCCAGGTAGTAAAGGAGACTAACCATAGATAACATTCGATGCGATCTTTATGAGAAATTGGCCAATTTATCCTAAGAATTACATCCAGAGGTTTTATATCCTGAGCCAAAAATTCCTAGGCAAGATCAATTTTTGATAAAGAGGAAGAATAAGAAAGGAATATGAGACCTTAGTCTCTCTTCATGCTGAGACACATTGCAATCTATATTTCATAAATAATTATCTCTAAAGGACGATTCCACAAGTCCACAATGCAGTTAGATACAAAAGACTGAGAGGTAGAATTATAAAATAAATTAGTCACTAATGATGAATCACTAGTAATGGTACATATCACTATTTTTATACCCACAAAAAATTCCACTGGAGACTCATCCACTGTGTGAAGAAACTTTAATTCGAATGCTTGTGGCTGGAAACCCTTTGTTCTTGAAGACTGAACCATATATCCTCCCTGTACTATCAATCCCATGGAACTATAAAAAGTGGTAAAAACATGTAATAACATCTAAAAGTGACCTAATCAGTTGAATGATATATAAATATTCAATGCCTCTTTGTAAGCATGCATTGAGTGCCCAAGTTTTCCACATTGGAAACAAGTTAGTAGTCCTTTACTAGATTCTGAAGAATATTTATAAGATCTCTGAAGTTGAAATCAACTACTATAACTACCAAAAATAGATTCACCCCACATCCAATTCCATTTAAATAGACCACTGAAGAAACCCTTAGTAGTAGGAGGTACTCCCATCAACCCTAACTTACCTACCAAGACAAGTTCCACCATCATATCTCTTTCCACAACATCAATTTATGAGGTGATATTTATCATTAATACTTGAGATAACATATCTGATTGAAGACCCATCTCAAATTGTTGGGCCTTTTATCTTCTCATTCACTATCACCTAAAGAGAGAAATGAGAAATTCCTAAAAAAAATCGATAGACTGAGTCACTATCTATTCACCTTTTAGAAGATTGTGGAACTCCATTGACTTACCCAATACTATCAATTTTGGATATATATTTTTTTTAAAAAATATTCTTGAATTATTTCCACTATAATCGAAAATTTTCCCTTCTAAAACTATATATTATGACAATCTCCCACTAGATCCTTCATGTTTGAAGATGGAACATTTCACCTTAATGGAATTCGATGTCTCTAAAAACTAAACGATTTACTCAACCTTTTTTAACCAATTCATTTCCTACTTAGGATCATTATTACCTTGTAAATATGGTGGATTAAAATTTAGAAACTTATGGGAATGATATATACTATCATCCCTCTGAGGTAAAATCTCTACAGCCTGAATGTGAATAGGTGTAGCCACTTGGACCATAGATTGGACCACACACACAAAAAACTATACAAAGTTCTGATCAACTAGAGGGACCACTTTCTATGGTTTATTAGAAGATGCCTCATGAGTTTTATTCAAATTACTTAATGGGGGAATGGTTCCACAAAAAATCAATAGATAAAAAGTATACATCAGTCAAGGGACATCAGGTTATCAACTATATTGATTATAATTCAACTAGGAAACACAAATTATTGATGAAATCTTTGAAAAATTAAATAATTATATAAAAAACTCATCAATGATACTTTTTCTCAATAGCATATGGTAACTTAAGGATTATTAAAATTAAATATTTCCAGACACTCACCCATAACGTACACCTTAATTCCCAACAATCAAGTCTTATATATAACAATATATCCCAAACTATAACCTACTTAAAATTAAGGACAAAACCAAATTTGAAACTAATTTGTTAAAAGATGACCCATATAACCCACCTAAATGGTACCAAAATCAATCCTGAGATGGCCCAAAGGGAATTCCCAATCCTCATGGGCAGGCATCCAACACCTGGTAATCAAATATAATCAACAGGGAATGATTTATCACTAGAATAAAAAATCAAAAAGATAAATCAGTGGATAAGAATAAAAAAAAGTTTGTATAACAAACTCCCCTCAATAGAAAAGAGCCATAAGAAAACAAATACAAGTCCCAAAAAATAGTACATGAGCTATAGTCATGACATATCGCTATCAAATAAATCATTCCAAGAACTTCAAGTAACAAGTGGATCACATGATCCCTATATCACTAAAAAAACCCAAGTTTATCTAACAAGAACTCCATGAATCTCCAACAAATGATTTCCCTTTTCCAATCCCAATAATAAAAAATTTAAAAAATCCTAAAGGAAAAAGTAGGGCGTGAGAAAAATATCCTAGTAGTATTATTCCAATCATTTCATAATAATTTCCATATCAAGTAAACCAAACATTCTAAATTTTAAATAAAAAATGGATTAGTAATACCTTATCAATTCAAAATGAAACATGCCTTTTAGAACATTTCAGTTGCTGGAATAAAATTAGAATAAAGTGAATTTCTAAAAAAGTAAGAAAAACAAGAATCATTGTAAAAATTGACAGGATTAATCATTTCTATCAAAATGGGCATGAAAAGGATTTTTAATAAATCATTGGCATGTATAAATCCTAACAATCATAGAACCATGATTATGAGTCCTAGGATTATGTTAGTATATTGATTCTCACACATATTAGTGAAAATATTCATATTGATGTGAACTCATCCATAGAACTCAAGCCTAGGGGGAATAAGAGAGAACTCCAAAGAATGAACTCCCCACCATCATCATAGTTCAGTTATCATCGTCATCATAATTCCATTTCTAGGTAGAGATAATACATAGATAACATGTGTTTTTTTCACCTAAGAACCTATAATCCCATGTGCTTCATTAGAAATAATTTTAATTTGGGATATATATCATTTCCATCCATTAATTCAACCATCCCCAAAATCATGTTTCAAAACATGCCATTACATTTCAAAAAACCAACATTAAAATGTTATCATAAAAAATCATGAATTTCAAATCAATTCATTTTATTTCAAGTTATAAAACACATAATGCATTTTATCCTCAAAATCGATCATCAAAACAATTCTTTAAATCACATATCTCAATTCTAGATCATTTTCTGAAAATCCACTTTTGTTTTCAAATCCATTATTAAAGAGATTTCATCACATAATCACACACCATTCCATTTTAAAATCACTTTAAAAAGGGGCTCAAATCATGATTTGGAAATAATTTAGAAATAAAATTCAAAATAAACAAGCATCATGGGTTTCAATTGAAGGTAATTTTCTTATGAAACTACCATCCTCAATCACAAGATCTACAATCACCCATCCCATGATCCACTAATAGAGAGTCTATGTCGACAACTATAATGATCAAGAGATAATAATAGATCCAAAATTCATCATGATAAGATCTATATACACAAAATACATCAGGATACATAATTATCAAAGAAGGAGAGAGAGAGGAGGAAAGGATAATTCAAGATAAAATTTAGATTACACTTACTGAAATAGATCCAATGGAATAAATGACACTTCAATCCATGCAATACTGGTAATGATCCTTTTTGGAGTACTCAATAATAAACTACTTTAGCACTTTACCAATTTATGATTCCTAAATAAGTACACAAAAACTCTTTGATCTATCTCCAAATATCATCATTCCAATTATGTAGGTCGCTTCACCCATGTCATTCATGAAATATAATTTTCCCAACCACATATTGATAGAGTGTAAATTTTTGATTTCATTTATAATAAATATTATTTCATATATATACAATATAAAAAATAGTACAACACTCCCACTAACCTTTAAAAAAAAATTAATAATACATGTTTGTCATAAAACCAATTTTTTTTATCACATATTAAAATATTATATTCCAACTTTGAGAGGCATACTTTAAATCATAAATGGACCATTGTAACTTTATACCTCAAAAGAATCATTTTTAACTTCAAAATATTTGGTTTATATCATATAAACATTCTCAAAAAAATTCCAATTAAATAAATTAGTTTTGATATACATATGATATATCTCATAATCAAAATGAGCTACAATTGAAAGTAATTTTTGAATGGAATTTATATCCATAATAGTTGAAATGGATTATTCATAGTTAATATAAGGAATACATTTTAACCATATTACACCATGAATTATTAATAGGTAGAAAATATACCATCCATATTAGTTTTTCTAATGAAAACCCACTTTCAACCTATGGGTCTCAGCCATTCAGATGCATCATCAAAGTTCCAAATATTGTTAGTATACATGGATCCTATTGAATCCTACTAGGACTTTGATGGTTTTCTGTAACTTGAGTAGACTTTTCTTACACAAATCTTTGTGGAATTGGATTAACTTAAATATCATAAAACATACTATTTTTTGGTCATTATCTTCTCTAATTTGAACTTTACTACCCCAAAACCTTAACTTATGTGTTCCTTCTCAAGGAAAACTCCACATCGGGACAAAAAAACTTTGGGTTAAGTAAAATTTAAAAAAATTACCATAGTATATTTGGGATAACAAATAAAAAAGATTTTTTATTCAGATTTATGGCTATGTTTATCTGAATAAAAAATTTTACATATGATTCACAACCATAAATACTAATAAAATAAATACTAGTAAATTTACCAATCCTTACCATATATAATTACCTTATGAATTATTTATATGGAATAAAGTTAATTAGGAATGTGGTAGTCTCTAGAGCATAACCATATATTATAATAGGGAAGTGAAATTAAATACTCATCAATAAAACCATGATCAATAGGGTATTATTCTTCCTCTCATACAAACCATTAAATTATGATGTTCCAATAGGTGTGATTTTTGGAACAATTCCACAATATATTATATTATCATTGAATTCCAAGCATAAGTATTCACGACCCAAACTAATTAGAAAATATTACTACATTTTCTTAATTGATTCTATAATTCATTATAAAAATATTTTAACATTTAAAGGGTTTTATAATTGTGTCTCATCAAAATAACATAACCTTAAAAAACTAAATTCATCAATAAAAGAACCTAAATGCATAAAATATTCACTTTCTTTTATACTCATTTGTTTACATACGTCACTATGTATGAGTTCCAAAAATCCACTATCCCTTTCACCTTTTCCACTGAAATATTCTTTGTTCATATTTTATAATAAACAATATCTTTGTGTATCATATGATTCATAATATAATGAGTCCAAAAATTCATCTCTATGGATTATTTCATTGTGTTTATCATTTATTTTTCATCGAAACATTGAAAAATATTTGTCAAATTAGAATCAAACTTGAAATTATTATTTTTAATGTTATAGATAAGATTATCTATATATAAAATGTATAAAACTTTTGCCATAATCCTAATCACATAAAATTTTTCATTATTATATATAGAAAAAATATTTTTATTAATAATTAATTTAAATCCCATCTTGTTCAAAAAATGATATATAAATCAAATTTCTATCAATGGAAGGAGCATAATAGTAGTTCTCCAAATTTATAACTAATACACTATATAGACTTAGATCTTAATTATTGAAATCTAATGAAGAAATTTTTTCTCTGGTAGTTATATGAAGATATTATTCTACATTAATCAACTCATTCAAATCTCTAAGTATATATTTATTAGTGTAAATGTTTGATACACACCCAATATCCAATAACCATGAGTAAGAGTTTGGGAAATTTGCCATTATAGCATTCACAATCATATGATCATAATTATTGTTCTTTATAAAAATTCTCAAACTTATATACCAATTTTAAACTATTTATGATTCATACCTATTAGAGATCTCAGAATTATTATAATGAATTATTCCATAATCTACAACAATGATATATTTATGGGTGAGTATCATGTTTTACATCATCTCATTAAGGAAATTTTTTGAACATACTCCCACTAAAATGATAACCCCAAAAATAATTTCCATTTAGTTATAAAAGATCAATATTTAATAATTAATTACACTAGGTATCATAAAAATAAACCTTGACTATATCTGGTAGAAAACTATTGTTAATCATGTCATTTATGATTCTTATATAGTTGATTGGCTAACTATTTATCCAAATCCATCATATTAATTAACTCAACTCTATTCCTATGGTATCCTAATAGTTAATGTTTCCCAAGTAAGTGTAACCAAAATCAAATTATAATATCAAGTCACCTAACAATTAGGTCCACCTCATTTCTTATTTTCCATACACAAGATAATTTATTGGAACCTAACAGTTAGAGTTGACTTTTAATTAATGATCATGTTATTGAAAAATTACACTTTTTAAGGAATATCACACTTAGTATTTAAAGGGTTTTATTTTGGAAAAGTCTCAAAAATTTAATATACATCATATATATATATATTAAGTTCATAACCATTTAATTATATGAAATATTTATTAGATCTTATTTTTTTATTTGAGTATGCATGCTTCTAATGATTTAGTTTTAGAATCTATATTCCATTAACTAAATTAATATTCACATCATATTAGTTTTTAACTTTTTTACATTACCCAAAATCTATGTTACTCTCAAAATTTTAAAAGATAATCACATTCATACATATTAAAATACATTCTATTCCTAAGTTATATGAACTATTAATTTAATGGTTTATAATTATATGATATTGATAATATTCACATAAGTAAACCCAAAGTGATAGATAACTAACCCCAAATTTCTATAATATGGTATAAAACTCCATGAAAATGGGGAGTTTGACCTAAATTCCCACTCCCTAGGGAGACTTTACTCAAGATAGAATCCAGTTCATAATAACTCTAAAATATAATATTCATATATAATATTTAACAAATAAATTCAATTTAACAACTTAAATTAAAATAAAAGTCAAGTAAGATCAAAACTAAGTCATATTTTGTCATAACTAGAATTTAATTCATGACATAGAAGTCTATATAATCATTTTATAACACAAATAAGGCATAAAAAATATTCATATTTCATAAAAAAATTATAAACATGAATACTCGAAAGGAATTCACAAATAAATTAATAATTTATTTATTTTTTAGATAATGAGATACAAATATGAACTTTTCATTTTTAATTTATGAATAAAAAATATAATTTTATATGTATTTACACTTATCATTTATAAACATTTTATAAACTATAAGAAAACATAGTGAAATATTAATTTTTGTTTAACATTTTAGCTTTTATCATATTTTATAACAATAATAGGATTATCATTCATAATCCATAATTGATATCACAGTCTATGATAAGAGTTTTCATAAGTATATTATAATATTTAATGATATCATGTATATCAACAATAATATAAGATGCTAAAATTTATGAAAAATTAGGATTATGTCACATCTTATGATTCTGTATAGTGTATCTTATGTCATAGAATGAATCCACAGGTCTTAAGTATATCAAACCTTATGATTTATAGGATTTGTATACTATGAATCAATAAAAACATAATCAATTAAAAATATCATATCTTATGATATATTAAAAACACATTATGATAGAGATCCTCCTTGAAAAATGATAGTAAAACCATGTTGATCCATTAAAGAGAAAGGCTATGATACCACTGATGGGTTTTGGATGGTTATCATATGAACATTGGAAATGGAAACAAACCCCTAAAATACCCAATAAATCTTCAATTGAATCAACGTCTATGAATATGAAGAAAACAAAATCTAGTGTACTATAAGTGAAGTAACCTCTATCTCAATTTCCTGAAATAATACACTTGATATAGGTTACCTTTAATTACAGTCTTATGGATCTCACCTAAAAGGGGTATACTCTAGCTTTATGATCCTCATTTATAATAAGAGGATTCAAAACCACTAATGTGGTGAAAGTTTTTTACTTATGAGAAAAATGGTGATTTAGACTAAAGATAGTTTCAATATATTGATTACAATAATTGAGGGATGACCAAATGTAAGGGTTCCTATCCCCTTTATAATCTCTCTTTATTTAATGAGGAGATTCAAAATATATGGATAAACAGTTTCCATCTCATGACATCCAATGTGTTACTACCCGTTGAAGTATCCATTCACTTAACACTTCAATGAATGTTTGAAAAATTATTAATAAATAAAAAAAATTGATTTATAAATGAAGAAACCATAATGGATGATGTACTGAGTTCTAGGTTCTTGAAGTTTTAGGCCCATCATACATTGAGACAATGTAATTTCAAGATATATATCTAATGTGTTTGATATTATATTGGTTGAAATTAATGATTATGCTACAGATTTAATCAATATTAACCAAAAAAATTATCATCAATATTGATACATATCATATGTGTAACACTAACTGGGATATAGAGGGATATCATACAATATAATATCCTATTTTATTTAACATCTAGAAATATTATCATTTTCATGATTCTATGTTTTTATTAAAACTTTTCCATGTCAGTTTATATCAAAACCATGATGTTTTCTTATAACATGTACAAAAATATAACCATTTTCTTCTTAAAACACACTATGGTAATAAAAACATTAAGAATAATGATTATTTTTAGAAAACACATCATCATTTTAGAAAATCACATTTTATCATTTTATTTATCTATTCAATAATAAATCTAAACAAAATATAAGTGGCTTTAATTCCACTGATGAGTTTTAGAGGACACCAAATTTGTCAAAATATTATATAAACAATAAATTAAAACCAATTTTCCATAAAACCCATCCATAAATTTTAATGTAATAAAATAAATGAATAATATGTTTCTTTTTTCTTTATTTAACATCATCTTTAAAATATCCCCACATGATCTTGATTGAGATCACTGAGAAGTTGACAACAGAATCCTTCTTGCAAGGGTATCCACGGTCTCAATGAATCAACCGACACTTGGGAAGAATTACCTCTTTCTTAACACATATTATAATAATAGAAGTAAAGAGGGGAGATAGATCGAGAGAGTGATTAATTGGAGGAGTTTCTATTTGATGGATATTGTACACAAATATCATGGTCCCAATCTCATTACATAGGATTCAAGGATACTCATTGAAATATAAACATTATGTAAACATACACTTTATTATTCAAAATATTTTATAAATTTATTAAATCAGCAACATGTTATAAACCTTTTATAATGTTATACAAACATAATAAAACATTTGACTCTTTAAAAATTTCATATTCTCTTATCAAACCACCTTAATTTATCATCTCATGTTGATCAAACAAAACATGATAGATTCTGTGAAAAAAATTAAATTTTAGAATTATCTCAAAATTCATGATTTTACATTCATTAAAACAATATTTAATGACATTCATTATAACATAGTTTAAAATATCAAAAACCATGAAGTTTTTTCAACTACCACATCATGTTTTGATCTTTAGTGCATATTTGTAAGAGTTATATGATCATGGTCCTGGAATTTATTTTATTTGGAAGGAATTTAGGACATAATATTTTTAGGGTTATTTAAATCTAACCAACATATCTCATTTAATACTTATATATAGATACTTATACTGATTTAGTTTTTTATCCTATACCTTTGACCAAATTAATATGTTCAAAAAATATTAGAGTATAACACTTTATAAACCTCTATATTCATGTTAACTATAAAAAATTAAAATCAAATTATATCCACACATATAAAAATTAATCCTATGAAAAAGTTATATAAAATATTTCTATGTAAAGGTTTAAAATCATATAAAACAAAAATTAAAATAAGACCAAGCATGGTGTGATAGATATTTGACCCCAATATTTCTACAATGATCTTAATCCCATAGGCTAGTGAGATGTTTGATAGAGTCCCAATACCCATGGATCACTAATCAAGGGATAAATTAATTCTAATATTATACTAACACTAAATATGTATTGATAAAAACTAACCTTTAGATTCAACTCTATAACTAATAAGACAAATCATTGTCATGGTTGAATGTAACTAAATATTATATTGTACCTAGAATGCAACTTCTTATATGAATGGTATGACATTTATAGGAAGTATTTTAAATGTTAAAAATAAAGCATACAATCATTTATAATATAAAAGATTTATATTCCTGAATAATAAACAAGGAATAAACTAATTTGATGAACATTTCATAAATTTATAAACGATACAAATAATTATAAAAATTTTATAAATAAAAAATTATATACATTTCTTAAATTAAATAATATTTATAGATATTTCATGAAATATAAATGAAAATAATTATATCTATATAAAAAAATGAACATTTAATATTTTATCATTTACATGGAATTTAGTATATACTCCTTCATATTTCAAATATGTGATACCTATGAAGCATTTTATAATCATATAATTTTTTATATTTTTTATATAAACACATTACATAAATCAAATAACACATATTTCATTTTATTTAAAAATTTATCAAATCCACTTAAAATCTATTTTTAAATGGTTAAAATAAAATTTTTACAATACCAAATTAAATATAAAAATTTCATATTAGAATATTAACTCATTTATATTTACATATTTTAAAAAATATAAACATTATGTTGTTATTTTTCATGAACAAAATTTTAAATTTTGATAAATAAATTTAATGGTTTTTAAATTTTCTACACAATATAATTAACTATTTAATTAAAATTTGGTTAATTTAAATTTGAATAATAAAAGTGGAGAAAATAAAAAAATGCTAAAATTGAATTTCATTTTTTATTATGATTTTTTTGGTTATAATTTCACTAATTATTGAATATTATGTTTGTTTAAAAATGTGCCTCTTTTAACTAGACCTAGCATGAACCACAAATTGATCATAACCAGGAGACAAGAAACCCATGGGTAAGAAGGTGGATTGGAGAGCATGACCAGAAAATGCATTGTGTGCACAAATAATTCATTATAGCAATTTGGGGTTCTGGTTGGCCTAAGAAGATCGAAAAAGGTTTGTGCGATTGTGTGAGTATAGCTCGAACCTTTCACCGTAGTTGGTGATTTGAGATGGGCACTGCACATTGAATATGATATAATGCTGGCCTCCATATAAAACTTGTAATGTGGGAATCCCTTTTTCTATTCCAATTCATTATTTAACATAACAATTCTATATCACATTTTGGAGTTCATCTTGCCTTGTGGGAGTCTATTTAAGATATAAAGATGAGATTTTTTGTAAGTTCAAATGGTGGTCATTCCATATCTGTTGGATCACATTTTAAGTTGTGAGATACTTATTTATATCTTTTTGAATGATTCATGGGTTTCACATGGGGGATTATAAAAGAGACAACGACCTAAGAGATATGATCGTCACTGTTGTGTAGTAGTGTGGGTGTGGAGAGGAATGGTAGAGGAGAAATATGTGGGCAATGGTTTTGGGTGTGGGTAGCAACGAGAAATAGAAAATTGGGTTGTGCAAAAAGGTGCTTTAATGATGCCACATGTTTTTTTTGATATCCAAAGAGCGACATATTATAATGAAAAATATTTAGAGAGGCAACAGAGGCATGATGGGATGTGTATTGGGTACTAAATTCATCCCCTCTTGAGATACTCACTCCTACCAACATTTGGTATCAGAGGATTTCTTTCTTTGATATTTAAAGTTTTCAAAATCTTTTTAATTGTGATTTTAGTTAATCCTTAAGGATATTAAATTTTTGTTATTTCCAAATTTAGTTCTTTTAATGGATAATCATCAATAAGGTTCTTCTATAGGAACACCTTCTTTCTTTAATGGAAATAATTATGCTCAATGGAAAATTAAGATGAGAATGCATATAGAAAGCATGAGTTTTGATATTTGGTCTGCTAATGAAGATTAATATGTTATACCTAATACTGTTAGAAAAGATTGGGGTGAACTTACTAAGTTAGCTTACAATAATAATTGTAAAGCAATAAATTCCATAGGGGATGAATAGTTTAATATAATTTATGCATGTAAAACTGCATATGATATTGGGGACAATTTGTCTATTTCCTATGAGGTAAATTCAAATGTCAAAGAAATGTAGCTTAATACTTATACTATTAAGTATGATAACTTTAAAATGAAGCCTGATGAACTGATTTCTAACATGTATCTTAGGTTTAATGAAATTTTGAATACCATGAGCTAACTTGGAAAACCAATATCTATCAAGGACTAGATTATGATATTACTGAGATGTCTACCTTGAAGATGGAGATACACATTTGTCTCCATTATAGAATCTTAGGATATTAGAAAGAAGCTGGTCAAGGAGATGATTTGAAAGCTTATGATGTATGAAGAAGAGCTAAAGGTAATCCATGAAGAAGATGAAGAGCCTAAAAGAAAACTAGTAGCCTTCAAGACTAATGAATCAAAACAGAAAGAAAAGGAAAAGGAAAAAGTAAAATATTATAATTCAAGTGATAATAATTCTCCACTAGACAGTGATGAGGAGATGAATCACCTAGCCAGAAGATTTAAGAAGTTTTATAGGAAGAATTTTTTTTAGAAAGCCAAAATACAAAGGAAAATATGACATCAAAGGAACTTGGAAGAAAGACTAGAAAAGGGACGATGATCCAAAAGAAGTTGTCTACTATGAATGTAAGAGGAAATGGCATATAAAATTGGACTTGTAATGTCCCAGAAATTCCATGTAATTTTTTTAAATATATGGAATTATTTCAAGACTAGATGCTTTGACGGTACTTTATTTTGAGGCCTGGTGAGTCCGAAATAGAATTTCAATTTTTTTTAAGTTCGTTTAAATAAACGTATGAGTGGGTTTTTCTAACATTTAAACCAGTGATCAGATCAAAAATATGGGGGCACTGTTGAACTTAGAACATTAGGATTCACCTAGATAAGATCTAACTTCAATCGGCTAGGGTCGAACGGAAAATATTGTTTTCAAACTTTTTGGAAGAAAAATAAAATAACTTAAAAAGTTATTTTATTTGTTTTTATTCACCATTGAGTAGTGGAAAATCAGAACTACGGTGCGGTGACGAGGTAACAACGAATCCCATTAATGAGGCTTATAAATGTGCAGCGTAACAAATCATTAATTTGGAGTGTAACAGAAACATTGTTTCCTAAATGAAACAACATAATGATGTGAAGAAACAACATAATAGAAACGCTGAAATGCATTTCTATTTTAATGGAATAACCATTTAGAGAAATAGATGGAAATATGGGAATTCCTCTAACAAATCGATGGTGAGGAATCCTTTCTAATGAAGAGTGCCAATGAATTGCTAGCGATAATGACACTCTCAAAGAATGGGTCTGGGATCAGAGAGCGATGAACGCCAACCCCTGCAAAGGGATAACCATCTGCAACGAGCATCCCTCTGGTTGAACCTTCTCCATGCATGGGTTAATTTTTGTTCTGATTTCTCGTTCTTCTTTCTAAAACCAATTAAAGTGGACCAACCAACGAATAGGTTGATCTGTGGGTCATTAATCTTGCGGTAGGATTGCTTGCATCAGGGTTTTGTTTTGGGATCATTTATTTTTGTTGATAGAAACTAAAAATTCCCTTCCTGTGTTTCAAAACATATAACATGGAGGAATCATACCAACACGAACAAGGCCCCAATTCCTCCGTATTTGGGTGTTCTTGTGATGTTCGCAACCAGACATATGATTTGACATCAAGGAAGAACTGAGGCCTTAGTAGGAAAGATGACACCCCAAGGAACCCGAGGGAAGAAATGGTTCACAGAAAGGACCACCAAAGCAGACCTAGTGGTTTGTGGAAGGAATTGTTGGTGGCCGAAGGTGGGTAGCGGCACACCACGACGACACGCCGAGGCGGCCGGCTTGGTCCGCAACTGTTCGGCAGGAGCTGCCGATAGCGGGATGACGGCTGGAGGATAGGGACACGGCCACCCAACCATTTCAGTGGGCAGCCCACACCATGTGGTCCACAATGACCTACTGGCATGCGGTCCATTGGGGACTGCATGTAAGACCAAGGGGTGGCTGACTTAGCTGGTCATAGGGCACTGAACCAGACACCAAGTGGCGTCCAGACTAGAGGAGACCAGGCCACCAGTTTTAGGCCGGGCTGGAGGGGAAAAAACTATGCTGCTGAGTAGCCCGAGATGACGTAATCCTACCTGGGGTTGGAGAGAATCAGCACACCTGTCATGGGTCAGGTCGGATGAAGCCATGTTGGTGGACGGCTAGGTGGGCTGGGCCGACAACCGAACCGGGCCGGGTCCAGCAAGACCCAATGGGCCTGGACCACTGGCCAAGAAAGACTGGGCTAGACCATACCCAAATTGGGTTGGGACGGGTGGGTCGAACTGGGCCAGGGCATACAGCCTCCCCGAGCCGGGTTGGTCGGGTCGGACCGACTGGGTCAAACCGGGTTCTGACACAACCGGCCCCCGTTTACTAAAACGCTAATATATTTCAGACCGTGCATCTGATCGATGATACATTTATGATGTTGAGACCCTCGCGATGAATATGTTCTTTTTACATGTTCTAAGGAGGTTTTCATGGAATTGAAATATGATGAATGGATTAGAGAGTGGATTATCTAGGAATCAAGCGCACTATGTGCAGGAATCCTGCGGCTGGCTAAGACCCAAAGAATGCAGACAAGATACCCTATGTGGATCAGCTACAAGTGAACCTATTTGGATCAACTAAGATGGAATAAGTGAGAAGAAGCTCTGTGTGACCTAGAAGGCCCAAGGTGGGGAGTGAATCAGTGTGACCTGAAAGACCCACAATACTCACCATGTTTGAGTACCTCAGTATGATGGCCCAAGTAGGAATTGAATATGAGTGACCCAGAAACCCCACGGTGGGGAGTGACTCTGTATGACCCATCAAACCCACAAGAAATCATCAGGTATGAGTACCTTATCAGTCCAAGGTGTTTAGTGTTACGACAGATAGTCATGCTTTCTATAATTTAGATTATACCTGTGTAAGATGAAAGTACCTTGTGTATAATTTCCTTTTTGGTATTTACCTTTTGTTTTGGGATCAATACTGAGTATTTTGTTACTCACCCCTACACGGGCTTCACCCGCATGTGTTGTGATTGGTGCAGATGACAGGCGCTTCGACAGAGAGCTCAGTGGCCTGGGACTAGGTGGTGCCTTGTGAGATACGACAGGCATGATGTACTTCCATAGCTTCTAACAACCACTCCTTTCCTACCCTTCATGTGGGGTCATCTTCAGATGTCTTACAGAGATCTTTTATACTTTACTATTTTCAGTTTTTCTTTTTTTGGGTTTGTATTATGTCCCATTTGACTTAAATCTTGTACCTTTTCTTAGTGGTTGTTTAGTGGAATGCATGTTTTCCTTTCCAGTTATTTGGGATGTGGTTTGTGTGTGTGCATGCGTATAGGTACTCATGAAAATACCTCCGACTCATGGGATAATGCCTCCCAATAATGGGATAATGCCTTTAGTTCTATTCTCCATCCCTTGGAATTTGGGAGGTGGGCTTTGGGTAGTCATGGCACAGGTCCTAGGGGACTGGTGGTGACAAAGTGGTATCAGAGGTGGAAGGTTCTACATCAAAGACTGGGAGTCTGTGGTTTTGTTTTGGGGTAATAGTGCTGAATGTTTTGAGTTCGATTTTTAGGTTTGGGGAGTTCAGTGTTGGTGTGGTGGCCTATATATCCATACACCATGACCCTGAATTATACTTTTTGACTCATTACAGGAAACCAATAGTTGCATGAATCATATAGGAATTGTGTGTTTACCCATGTTCTTCTTGAATCAGAGTCATCTCACCAGGTATAATATACCGACTGTGGAACATATTGATCTATTTCAGGATCCCTCTATGTAGATAGCCAGCTAGGATTCCGATATGTGACTGTGAGGATAGACCTCCTAGCGATGAGGCATCAGTTCAGGGACCCGTTCTAGAGATGGTCCCACCGGGTGGTGCGCCTGTGTTACCAGCACCCATTGATCAACAGTTACTACTGGCACTATCAATGGAGGATGCACATAGACTCAACAACTTGCACGAGTTTCAGAGACAGAGACCTCCCAGGTTTAGGGGAGAGACAGATTATTGAGGATTGGCTGGAGGCGGCGACGTGGGTCTTATGCTTAGTGAGGAAACCAATTGACGAGATGGCAATGTTATCCATGAGCCTTCTTCAAGGTTCAATAGGGAGATGGTGGAGCTGATGATTCAGACTCATGATGAGGCGACCCTCACCTAGATAGACTTTTAGTGCCTCTTCAGGGAGGATTTCTTGCTGGTGAAGTTGCGCTCTGTGCGCATACAAGAGCTACTACACATACAGTAGGGTAGCATGATAGTAGAATAGTACTCAGTGAGATTCATTGAGAGTTCTCACTACTCTACAAACATGGTATGAGACCTGTTCTCTAGGGATCAATCCCTTGAGAAAAGACTACACTGGGAGAACAGGGCATCCATGGTGTCTCTCAGCATCCCTACTTAGGCTGGGGTTCTAGAGCGAACCCTACTTGTAGAGAGCTTCCTAGAAGACCAGGCACCAATGGTTGGAGCCACCAGTAGAAACAAGGATACAAAGTCTTCAGTGGTGAGTAGCAGGCATTAGACGCGGGGACCCAACTAGGTCAGGCCTTTCAGGGGATGACCCCAGGACTCAGGGTTGGTAGTGCGGGGATCCCAGAATAGAGGGAGTCAGTAGGGGGATAGGTTTTTCTTCACATGTGACGGGTAAGGGAATATGGATCCTGACTTCCCAACCCGCCGAAAAGATGATCAGTAGATGGTTGAGGGATCACCAAGGCAGAGACATATGTTCGAGTGAGGAGGTCTACAAGGTGACAGATGTGGTGGAGGAGCAAGCTGAGCAGTAGGTGGTGGAAGAAGGTTCGAGGTACCACCACCAAGACCCCCAGGTGGTCCACCCCGACCTTAGGGAGCAAGTAGAAATGGGTAGGCTCTACTTCAGGAAATGGATTCTTATGACCACGACAATCCAGATATGATTAAAGGTACGATCTATGTCTTCTATACCTTACCTGTAGTTCTTATAGACACATGTTCTAGTCACTCTTTCCTTTCCATATACCTCGTTCGAGGCTCAGAGATTCCGGTGGAACCTTTGGCTCGATCCTTATGATTAGAGACTCCTAAAGGTGGTGATTCGATGATTACACACTAGTGCCGATAGTGTGAAATTACTATTGGAGGTGAGAGATTTGGCTAGGATCTCCTAGTAGTGGCCTCAAGTCCTTACGATGTCATATTGGGTATGGACTAGTTATCCATAGTTCATACCCAGATCGACTGTCTTAGTCGTAGAGTGTGGTGTGTCCATGAGGATGGGACCGGGTTTTCCTTCACCAGAAAGAAGGGAAATCTTGAAGCACAAGATAGATTTTATTAGAGGAGGGTGCAGCCGATCAATCACTAGTTGGCTAGACTCACCCTTGGTATGGTGGATGAGAGGAGTCCAAGATTTCCTATAGTGGTGGATGAGTATTAATACATCTTTCTTGAGGATGTTTCGGGACTACCTCCTCACAAGGAGGTATATTTCTGTATTGAATTGTACCTTGGGATGACACTGATATCCACACCGACATATCAGATGGCTCCCACAGAGCTTTGTGAGTTGAGGGTACAACTGGAGGACTTGAAGGGGAAGGGCTTCGTGAGGCCCATCATTTCACCATGGAAAAACCTAGTGTTGTTTTCTAAGATAGTAGATGGAAGCTTGAGGCTATGCATGTACTTCCAGCGCCTGAACCAGGTGACCATGAAGAAAAAATATCTACTTCTGAGAATTGATTACCTCTTTGAATAGCTGAAGGGAGAGAGGTGGTTCTCGAAGATAGACCTCATGTTTGGATATCATCTTCTTCGGGTACGGGATGAGGATGTACCGAAGATAGCCTTCAGATTCTAGTATGGCCACTACATGTTCTTGGTGATTCCCTTCTGTGTTACCAATTCCCTAGTAGTGTTTATGGGAATCATGAACATGATCTTGCAGCCTTACCTAGATCATTTCATAGTGGTCCTCATTGATGACATCTTGGGGTACTCAGAATTAGATGAGGAGCACACTACATACCTACAGATAGTCCTGGATATAGTATAAGAGAACCAACTCTATGGGAAACACTCAAAGTTCCAGTTCGGGATTTAGGAAGTCCACTTTCAAGGATACATCATCTCAGAGGCTAGAGTATCAGTGGATCCGGTGAAGATAGAGGTGGTGCTTTCTTGGGAGACACTTAGGATCATGAATGAGGTGTGAGGTTTCTTGGGGTTGGTCGGGTACTACAAGAGATTCATGCTTGAATTTTCCAGGGTAGAAACACCTTTATCAACTTTGACATGGAAGGGAAAGCCCTTCGTGTGGATGGTGAAGTTCCAATGAAGTTTCCAGGAGCTGAGGCAGAGATTGACGAGTGCCCCCTTCTTGAGACTACTAGAGGGGGGAATTGGGTATGTAGTTTTTTGAGATGAATCAGGGACCATATTGGGTTGTGAACTAATGAAAGAGCGAGCAGTGATTGCATATGGTTCATGGTAGTTGAGGCAGCATGAGCAGAACTATGCGACCCATGACCTGATGTTAGCAGGAGTGGTCTTTTCATTGAGGATGTGGTGACACTACTTGATGGGTGAACAATTTACCATCTACTCTAACCATAATAGTCTCAGGTATACCTTATCCCAGAAGGACTTGAACATGAGGCAAAAATGATGGTTGGAGTTCCTATAGGACTATAAATTTTAGATAGTCTATACTCATGGGAAGATGAATATGGTGTCAGACACGCTCAGTAGTAGATTTGGTTTGCAGCTACTGAGTGAGGCGACGGATGTAACGACCCAATGTTTTTCAATGAAAGTTCCATTCTCATAAGTATGTCATAAAATCACATGAAAACTCAATATAATGAACTACTAAGTGATAAGTGACCTCAAAACACAAGTTTGACACTTCTGTGTCTGGAATTTCGAAAATCCAGCATACACAGTTGTAATCAGTAAGTTATTTGGAGTCCGATAAGAAAAACTTAATTTTTGGCGAATATTAACCTACCCTAATGAATAGTAACATACACTTATGAATAGTGATATACACTAATGAATAGTAACATCACCTATGATAGTATAAAAATAATATTCATGTTTGAAGTACAATATACCTGTATTTTCGAATAAGTCAATGAATGTTTTAAAACTGGTTTTCATACTAAATTGTTATTTTAATTAAATATTAAAATAATAATATTTAGAAAATTATTTTAAAAAAATGGACTTCATTTCTGGATTCTACACGTCGAAAAATGGTTAGGGTGAATTTTTGGGATTTTTCTGAAATACTTGAATTTTTGATGAATAGTAAAATATGATAAATTACAATAAATGCTAAATACTGCATCATAGGT
Organism: Viscum album; assembly: GCA_963277665.1. Classification (NCBI taxonomy): domain Eukaryota; kingdom Viridiplantae; phylum Streptophyta; class Magnoliopsida; order Santalales; family Viscaceae; genus Viscum; species Viscum album. The sequence goes on along the minus strand of OY728127.1, from coordinate 1,403,571,902 downwards.
GATGTATGGCTGATTTAAGATGATAATATCGAATCATCCTTGATTATTTTAATATATTTTATGATAATGCTCAATTATTCATAGTCTTGGACTTAAATAAAAAACTAATACTTAAAATAATGGAAAAAAACCTCCCCTCCCTCACTATAAATACCCCCTCTAATTACCTCTTTCCCACACATATCTCAAGCCTTTTTCCTAGCCCAAATTCTTCCCAAGTATCATCCCAAGATTCTTCCCCACATAAAAGGCCTTCTAGTCTTACCAAAAGGCCAAAATCAAATTCCTTAAGAGGAATCTCAAAGAGGGGAGATCAAAGGGTAAGGATCCCCTTTCATTTTCAAGTGTTTTTTTTTCAATTTCCTTCTTTTCTTATACCCTCTTCCCCTTCACTTACCCAAAAGGAATGAGAGCTCCATAATCTCATATATTCTGGATTTTAATCATGTTTATGGAAAAAATTCAAGCATCATGCTTCTTCTCCTCTCCCTTGCGTTCTAAAATTAAAACATCATCCGTGATCGACATCGTGGATAATGTGTTTTCAATTTCTTTTATCATCTTTGTTTTTGGTCATGAAACCATTTATGTTATGGTTGAACAAGATTATTATATATTTTATATATCCTATTTATTGTTCTGTAATCCTTATACACTCATGATATCAAATAATAATACAAAACAAGTTAATTATGGGTAAAATCGCTAAAATTAATTCAAGCGTTTGTCATTAATGTCTTATGTCATGGTTCTATTTCACTCCAATTTAACCAAATGAATTTTGTAACCATGTAAACTTATGTATTCTCACCAATTATATATAACATCAATTCTGTATGAGCACTTTCATCTTACCTTTTATCCGAACCTAAATACAAGTGAACTGATCATTAAAACCAAGGAAACAAACGGACCCGAACCATGAAATTGAACCTTATAATCAATAAAAATGGGTATAAATGAACTTAAAAAGGATATAATAAATATTTTAAATGTATATAAGGTTATGTAACTATTTATTAATAAACCTAATTTGACTATTCAGGTCATTAATATCAAGTGGAGAACACCAACAGACTTAAGGTAAGGGATCCTCCCCTTTTTACTCTTAATCAAGATTGTTCTCTATGCTATGCCTTTTTGTGTAATACCAAGTGATGGGGTACATTTATACACCTTCCCCATACTTTCCTAATGTTTTATAAGAGATGATAAACCCCTTATCTCTCTCATAAATCCCTCTTAATTATACACGATACCATGCCAATAAACCATGATGGATTCTACCCGAACTTCCTTTATTCCTTCGGGTTTCTCTATATTTATTTTTTTACCAAAATTATGTTGTCTTTTATTTTATATATAACTTCAAAATTCTGTTTATATGATCCAAAATCATGTTCCAATATCCACCTCTCACTCTCTTTTGTGGTTATACATGCCTATAAGTGTATCTCTCTTCGATACTTCCCAATAAGTACACTTGTTTTAAAGGAACTTCCCGAAATTTTACCCAATTTCAAGTGCACTATATATTCTGTTTTAAGACACCATTATCTTCGTAAATTATGTATTTTTATTATGAAAACCTTCTTGGTTCAATTCTGGTTTTATATAAAATAATGTCTTCTCTACTATTTTAAAAATCTCTAAAGTATTTTCTTTAAAACCGCACAAAAATGTTTTAATGCCAATGTTTCTAAAATAAATTTCTCATATATTTTCACTTATGTTTGACACCACTTACCATGATATATGCCTATTTTACCCTATTAACGTCCATGTATTTTCTAATTCTTTCCTTACAAGACCAATTTCTTGATGCGCCCATTGGTTATGATTGATGTCATGATTGTGGTACCCAATTCTTTTCATGGGTACTCTTATGTTTGTGTATGGTTGATAATATATGATTGTATATGTGGTAAAAATATTTATGTGGAAATAATATTAATAAATATGTTGAGATGGGTGCGCCCAGATAGCGCTCCAATGCATTGGGTAAGGTTAAGTCTCATGATATGCGATGTGAAACGGGATTGGCGGTTAGCCTTGACCCGTATTGAAATGGGAAACGGGATTGGCGGTTAGCCTTAACCCGTACTAAAGAAATGATTTATGATTCTGACACATTTATATGATTCCATGTTTATATTATCCCATGCTTATATTAAATGATTTTATAAGTTTCATGCTTTGGATATCATTATGTCATGCCTCCTAACTCATGTGCTTGAAATGTATCCTTATGTTCATTCCCTTACTAGGATTTTTAGCTCATCCCTTTGTTCATGTGTTCCCCAGGGTACCCTATGTAGATGTAAGGGATCAAAGGAAGTTAGGAGATCATTATGGAGATTAAATAAAGAAGTGTTTTTTTAGCCCCATGTTTTGTGTTATATGTACCTAGTCTTCCAAGACACTAGACTTAATGATCCTTGGCTTGCACTCTGATGATGAATTATGTTTAAAATCATGAAATTTTATATGTAAAAGGATCGGGTCACTATAGTTGGTATCAGAGCGAGGTCTAGTTATTTTTGAAGATTAGGAATAGAGAACCTTAGTGAGAACCTTAAGGATGAGACTAAGTATAAGAAAACAGTCCAAAATTTTGGTGAGTATTGAGTATGTGTTTTATCAAGAAAATACATCCCTATCTAGATACGAGCAGGTAGAGGTGGCTCTGGCATAGATGTATCTAGGGGTAAAACCCAAAAACACTGCTTTGAGCTAGACTTAAACGGGAACTGGTGCACGATAACGGGTCTTGCTGCACTCTTGGTTACGACACTCCCGGGGGATATGCTTTGGTAGATTCACGAGCTTAGTACAAACCATTATTAAGGGACAAAAAGAATCCCATAAGAATATAAGTTAAGAAATAGATTGAGGATAACCTAGATATAAAACTAAGGAATCACAAGTCAGGATATATTTCTTCTTTATAAGTTCATACTTTTATGTTAAAATTTTCTTTTTATGCTCAATAGCTAAGTATTCAAGACCTCTAATTATACGTTCTTTTTCTTAGTTAATGGCAGGAAATAGAAGAAAACGTTCCAACAACCAATGTGATAGGAAATGTGAAGATATCCCTAACGATGTGCCTAATATAACGGGAGCGGGTGCTCAAAACTTCATGACATTACTTGCTCAGCTGGCTCGAGTTATGAATAATAACTTGAATCAGGCGGAACTCCCTCCTCCTCCAAGGAAAGAGCAAGTTTCCATAGAATACTTCATGCGGCAAAGGCCTCCCATGTTTAGGAGGTCTTCTGATCTCCTCTTTACAGAACAATGGATTAACTCCATTGAAAATATATTCTCTTTTCTTCAGTGCTCGGAAGAAGAGAAGGTTGTACTGGTGGTCTATCATTTTGATAGAGAAGCTGATCAGTGGTGGACACTGATCAAGAATACAAATTCCCAAGAGGAAATTAATTCCATGAATTGGGAGGAATTCCATAGGATTTTTTTCAACAAATATTTTCCTCGAACCCTTCATCTCAAGATGGAAAGAGAGTTCCTCGGACTCAGGCAGAAGGAAGACGAGTCCATCGGGGCATATGAAGCAAAATTTAAAAGGATTGCAAGGTACGCCTCTAGCTTTGTCATGAACACCGAAAGCAAGGTGGATCGCTTCTTTAGCAGACTAAAACCGAGTCTACGAAAAGTGATGGAAATTCGAGACTTTGAAAGTTATGAGGATATTGTCTGTTGTGCCCTTAAGGTGGAAATGGAGATTGGAGACTCTCAGTGGTCTCATGGGTCTAGTGAAAAGAAGCGGAAAATGGAGAACAACATGGGTGTTTCATCAAAAAAATCCCATGATGTATAGAAGCCTCACTTTCCCCTTTTCAAAAATTGTGGGAAGAAGCATCTTGGTGACTATCTCAAGGGATCCAAGAATTGCTTCAAATGCAGAAAGTTTGGTCATCTGGCCAAGAATTGATGAAGGGATATGAAAAATTCCGCTAATGTTGAAGAAGAAAGGAAGGTTCATAGAAACACTCAGCCTGTAGTGCAGTGTTCCAACTGCAAAGAGCTTGGGCATTATGCGAACAATTTACCTAAGTCGAGGGTTGTCGGAAGAAATCAACAACAACCTCCAAGGAAACAAGGAAGGGTTTATGCTATCACTACTGCTAAGGTGGAACCGAACAACGATGTGGTGATAGGTACGCTAGTTATTCATTCAAGAATAGTAGACGTACTATTTGATTCTAGTTCTAGGCATTCTTTCATATCTTGAAAGTTTAATAGAACTATTCAAACACCACCTCAAAATTTGGAGGAAAAGTTATATGTGAAAACAACAAATGGGGAGATCACTGCATCCATGGTTTATAACTCCTCCCCAGTTAATGTTTGTGGACTGAAACTCCCAGAAAATCTCGTCATACTTCCTTTAGTGGAGTTTGACGCAATCTTGGGCATGGATTGACTATCTTTTTACAAAGCCAACATCAACTGTCGGGAAAGGGAAATCACTTTTTACATCCTGAAGAATCCTCCAATTCTTTACAAATGTAAGGAGGACCATAAGTATCCTTTAGAATATTAATCTCAAGTGTGGATATTGTTGCCTTATAAGAAAGAATATTTAGCTCAAATGATCAAGACAAAGGAGAGAATCATGCTTGAAGGCATGCCCATCATGAGGGATTACACTGACGTATTCCCTGAAGAGTTTCCTGGTCTTCCTCCGGACCGAGAGGTTGAGTTCTTTATTGAACTTATCCCTGGATATCTGCCCATCTCAAAGAAACCTTACTGAATGGCCACCGTAGAGCTGGAAGAGCTGAAGAAGCAGTTACAGGAGAATATGGAGAAAGGTTTTATACGCCCGAGTGCTTCACCTTGGCGTGCTCCAGTCCTATTCGTCAAGAAGAAGGATGGATAAATGCTCCTTTTCATTGATTATTGTGAGCTCAATAAAATCACGATAAAGAACAAGTATCCCCTTCCACATATAGACGACTTGTTCGATCAGCTTCGTGGGGCCATTTATTTCTCTAAGGTGGACCTTCGGCCAGGATATCACCAACTAATGGTGAGGAAGGAAGATATACCCCAGACTGCCTTTCAAACAAGGTATGGACACTATGATTTTGTAGTGATTCCCTTCATACTCACTAATGCTCTAGCAATTTTCATGGATTTAATGAATAGAGTCTTTAGAGATTACCTTGACAAATTTGTGGTAGTCTTTATTGATGATATTATGATATACTCCAAGAGAAAGGAGGAACATGAGGAGCATTTAAAAACTATGTTAAATGCTTTGAAAAGAGAGAATTTTTATGAAAAATACAGTAAATGTGAGTTCTGGATGGAAGAAGTATCATTCCTAGGACATGTTATCACTAGAAAAGGGATATCTTTGGACCCTTCCAAGACAAAGGCAATTGAAGAGTGGCCAAGGCCATCTTATATAACAGAGGTCCATATCTTTTTGGGTCTAGAAGGGTATTATCGAAGATTCATGAAGAACTTTTCACGATTGTCAAACCCGATGAACAAGCTGACACGGAAGGGGGTAAAGTTTGTCTGGACCGAATAATGTGAGGTAAGCTTCAAGGAGCTAAAGAGAAGGCTGATCACTGCACCTGTACTCACATTACCAAAAAGTGGAGAAAGTTTTGTGATATACAGCGATGCTTCAAATAAAGGCTTGGGTTGTGTACTAATGCAAAATGATAAAGTGATAGCCTATGCCTCATGACAGTTAAAGATCCATGATTAGAACTACCCGTCACATGATCTAGAGCTGGTGGACGTGATTTTTCCCTTGAAAATATGGAGGCACTACCTTTATGGTGAGAAGTGTGATATATACACCGACCAAAAGAGCCTAAAGTATATATTCAAACAAAAGGAGCTCAACATGCGTCAAAGGAGATGGTTAGAGCTAATTAAGGATTACGATTGCTCTATTCACTACCATCCTGGAAAGGCGAACAAGGTAGCTGATTATCTAAGAAGAAAAGAACCTACTACTCTATCCATGTTACGGATTGAGAAATACCCTATCTTCTTGGATATGAAAAGGATGGATTTAGAAATCGTAAGGGCAGGGGATACATCCTACCTTTCCAAAATGATTGCGCAACCATCCATCCAAGAGAAGATTAAGGAAGCACAAAGGGATGATGTGGAGTTACAAAAGAAGGTAAATGCATTAAAGGAAGGAAAGCTGCAAGAGTTCCATATCAATGATGATGGTGTGATTTGGTTTGGAACACGGCTTTGTGTGCCTTCATCACCTGAGATAAAGAAAGAGCTATTGGACAATGCACATAGCTCAACATTCTCTATCCATCCTGGAAGTACCAAGATGTATTGTGATCTCCGTGAACACTTCTGGTGGGACAACATGAAGAAGTAGATTTTGGAATATATATATCAAGGTGCTTGGTATGTCAGCAAGTTAAAGAAGAGTGAAAATAGTCCAAAGGGATGATGCAACCATTGCCTATACCCACGTAAAAATGGGAGAATGTCACAATGGACTTTGTCATGGGTCTCCCGAATACTTCGAAGGGAAATAATGCGATATGGGTTGTGGTTGAATGACTCACCAAGACCTCCCATTTTATTGCTATTCAGGAAGAACTCTCTCTTGAACAACTTGCAAAAATATATGTGAAGGATGTGGTGAGACTACATAGCATTCCACTCTCAATTGTCTCTAATCACGATCCAAGGTTCACATCTAAATTCTGGAAGAGTCTTCAACATTCTTTGGGTACTGAATTAAATTTCAACACGGCCTATCACCCCCAAACTGATGGCCAATCTGAAAGGACTATTAAGATGCTTGAAGATATGATGAGAGCCCACCCTATAGAATTCAAAGGTGGATGGGATCAGCATCTACCATTGGTTGAGTTCTCATACAACAATAGCTTCCACTCGAGTATTCAGATGGCTCTCTATAAAGCTATGTATGGAAAGTGATTTAGAACTCCAAACTATTGGGATGAAGTTGGAGAATCAAAGCTACTTGGAACCGATCTTGTGTAAGAGATGGCAGAGAAGGTCCAAGTCATCAATAAAAACATCAATGTAACTCAGAGTCAGCAAAAGAGTATGCTAACAACCGTCGAAGGGACATGGAGTTCGATGTTGGGGATAAATTATTCCTTCGAATATCACCATGGAAGAGAGTCATGCGATTTGGGAAGAAAGGGAAGCTAAGCCCAAGGTACATTGGCCCCTTTGATATTCGTGAACGCATCGGAGCGGTTTCCTACAAACTAGCACTCCCACCTAACCTATCTCAAGTACACAATGTATTCCATGTATCCCTCTTGAGAAAGTACATACCAGACCCCTCACATGTACTCAATCCAGAGGTGGTACCATTGGAGAATGATCTTTCTTATGAGGAACAACCAGTAAAGATCTTAGATCGTAGATACAAAGTTCTAAGAAATAAGACAATTCACCTGGTCAAAGTGCTATAGAGAATCCAAAAGTTTGAAGAAGCAACATGGGAACCAGAGGAGGCGATGAGGCAAAGTTACCCTCATCTGTTCTAATGTGGGAAGTGAAAATTTCGAGGGCGAAATTTCATAAGGGGGAAGAATGTAACAACCCAATGTTTTTCAATGAAAGTTCCCTTCTCATAATTATGTCATAAAATCACATGAAAACTCAACATAATGAACTACTAAGTGCTAAGTTACCTCTAAACATAAGTTTGACACTTCTGTGTTTGGAATTTCAAAAATCCGGCATACACGGTTGTAATCAGTAAGTTATTTGGAGTCCGATAAGGAAAACTTAATTTTTGGTGAACAGTAACCTACCCTAATGAATAGTAACATACCCTTATGAATAGTGATATACCCTAATGAATATTAACATCACATATGATAGTATAAAAATAATATTCATGTTTGAAGTACAATATATCTGTATTTTAGAATAAGTTAATGAATGTTTTAAAACTGGTTTTCATACTAAATTGTTATTTTAATTAAATATTAAAATAATAATATTTAGAAAATTAGTTTTGAAAAATGGAATTCATTTCTGGATTCTACTTGTCGAAATATGGTTAGGTTGAATTTTTGGGATTTTTCTGAAATACTTGAATTTTTGATGAATAGTAAAATACGATAAATTAAAATAAATGCTAAATACTGCATCATAGATGATTTATGGAAGATTTAAGATGATAATCTCGAATAATCCTTGATTATTTTAATATATTTGATGATAATGCTCAATTATTCATAGTCTTGGCCTTAAATAATAATCTAATACTTAAAATAATGGGAAAAAACCTCCCCTCCATCACTATAAATACCCCCTCTCCTTACCTCTTTCCCACACACCTCTCAATCATTTTTCCTATCCCAAATTCTGCCCAAGTATCCTCCCAAGATCCTTCCCCACGTCCAAGCCCTGATAGTCTTACCAAAAGGCCAAAATCAAAGGTCTTAAGAGGAATCTCTAAGAGGGGAGATCAAAGGGTAAGGATCCCCTTTCATTTTCAAGTGTTTTGTTTTCAATTTCCTTCTTTTCTTATACCCTATTCCCCTTCACTTACCCAAAAGGCATGAGAGATCCATAATCTCATATATTCTAGATGTTAATCATGTTTATAGAAAAAATTCAAGCATCATGCTTCTTCTCCTCTCCCTCGCGTTCTAAAATTAAAACATCATCCGTGATCGACATCGTGGATAATGGGTTTTCAATTTCTTTTATCATCTTTGTTTCTGGTCATAAAACCATTTATGATATGGTTGAACAAGATTATTATATATGTTATATATCCTATTTATGGTTCTGGAATCCTTATACACTCATGATATCAAATAATAATACAAAACAAGTTAATTATGGGTAAAATCGCTAAAATTAATTCAAGCGTTCGTCATTAATGTCTTATGTCATGGTTCTCTTTCACTCCAATTTAACCAAATGAATTTTGTAACCATTTAACCTTCTGGATGCTCAAAAATGATATATAACATCAATTCTGGATGACCACTTTCATCTTACTTTTTATCCAAACCTAAATACAAGTGAAGTGATCATTAAAACCAAGGAAACAAACGGACCCGAACCATGAAATTTAACCTTATAATCAATCAAAATGGGTATAAATGAACTTAAAAAGGATATACTAAATATTTTAAATGTATATAAGGTTCTGTAAATATTGATTAATGATCCTAATTTGACTATTCAGGTCATTAATATCAAGTGGAGAACACCAATGGACTTAAGGTAAGGGATCCTCCCCTTTTTACTCTTAATCAAGACTGTTCTCTATGATATGCATTTTTGTGTAATACCAAGTGATGGGGTATATTTATACAACTTACCCACAATTCCCTAATGTTTTAAAAGATATTATAAACCCCTTGTCTCTCTCATCAATCCCTCTTAATTATACACGATACCATGCCAATAAACCATGATGGATTCTACCCGAACATCCTTTATTCCTTCGGGTTTCTCTATATTTATTTTTTTTTACCAAAATGATGTCGTCTTTTATTTTATATAGAACTTAAAAATTATGTTTATATGATCCAAAATCATGTTCCAAGATCCAACTCTCACTCTCTTTTGTGTTTATACATGCCTATAAGTGAATCTCTCTTCGTTACTTCCCAATAAGTACACTTGTTTTAAAGGAACTTCCCGAACTTTTACCCAATTTCAAGTGCACTCTTTCTTCTATTTTAAGAAACCATTATCTTTGTAAATTCTTTATTTTTATTATGAAAACCTTCTTGGTTCAATTCTGGTTTTATATAAAATAATGTCTTATATACTAATTTAAAAATCTCTAAAGTATTTTCTTTAAAACCGCACAAAAATGTTTTAATGCCAATGTTTCTAAAATACATTTCTCATATGTTGTCACTTATGTTTGACACCACTTTCCATGATATATTCCTATTTTACCCTATGAAATTCCATTTATTTTATAATTCTTTCCTTACATGGCCAATTTCATGATGCACCCATTGGTTATGATTGATGTCATGATTGTGGTACCCAATTCTTTTCATGGGTACCCTCATGTTTGTGTATGGTTGATAATGTATGATTGTATATGTGGTAAGAATATTTATGTGGAAAGAATATTAATGAATATGTTGAGATGGGTGCGCCCAGATAGCGCTCCAATGCATTGGGTAAGGTTAAGTCTCATGAGATGCGATGTGAAACGGGATTGGCGGTTAGCCTTGACCTGTACTGAAATGGGAAACGGGATTGGAGGTTAGCCTTGACCCGTACTAAAGAAATGATTTATGATTATGCCACATTTATATGATTCCTTGTTTATATGATCCCATGCTTATATTAAATTATTTTATAAGTTTCATGCTTTGGATATCATTATGTCATGCCTCCTAACTCATGTGCTTGAAATGTATCCTTATGTTCATTCCCTTGCTGGGATTTTTAGCTCATCCCTTTGTTCATGTGTTCCCCAGGGTACCCTATGTAGATGTATGGGATCAAAGGAAGTTAGGAGGTCATTATGGAGATTAAATAAAGAAGTGTTTTTTTATCCCCATGTTTTGTGTTATATGTACCTAGTCTTCTAAGACACTAGACTTAACGATCCTTGGATTGTACTCTGATGATGAATTATGTTTAAAATCATGAAATGTTATATGTAAAAGGCTCTGGTCGCTATAATGGAGCAACTAGCCATGATAAAAATATCCTTCATAGATGATGATGGATTAGCTTACCTTTAGTTGACGACTATCACTCCCCCACTCTTATAGTAAGTTAGGGATGCATATTTGGTGGATTCTGACTGCATGGACTGATGTGCTCAGTTATCCTTAGGATGAGATCCTGATGGATTTTTGATAGGTGGGGATCATGTCATCCTTTTCAGAGGATGCACAATAGTACCAGTGGTTTTGCGAGAGGATATTTTGAGGGAGTTCCATACCTCCCCCTTAGAGATACATTCTAGAGTGGTGAAAATGTACTAAGATCTTGGACGTTAGTACTATTGGATAAAGATGAAGAAAGTGGTGGCCGAGTTCGTTTCATGGTGACTCACTTATCAGCAAGTGAAGACTGCGCCTCAGGTTCCAGTAAGCTTGGACCAACCACTTCAGGTACTGGAGTGGAAGTGGGATCGCAACTCAATGAACTTCATTGTAGGATTACCACACACATCTATGGGACATGATTCTATCTTGGTGATCGTTGAACGACTCCCCAAGTTGTATCACTTCCTACCCATCCGGGAGTATGGATTGGTATAGGGATTGGGAAAACTCTATGTACAGGAGATAGTGAAGCTAAATGGGGTGCCTTCAACGATCGTATCAGACAGTGATGCTTGCTTCACATCCCGACTATGGAAGGGATTACAGGAGGTGTTCGGGACTCAGCTTCGCTTGAGCACATCCTTTCACCCATAGACCGATGGTCAGATGAAGTAGACCATATAGACCCTGGAGGACATACTTCATGCTTTCATTCTTGATTTTGGTTATAGTTTGGAGGACCAATGGCCACTAGTGGAGTTTTCATACAACAAAAATTATCACTCAACCATTGGAATGGCACCATTTGAAGCTTTGTACATGTGACCTTGTAGATCACATATATGATGGAAATACCCAGGGGATTTAACACTAATGGGTCCCGAGTTGGTATGGGCTACCACTAAGAAGGTCCAGATCATCTAAGAGAAGATGAGGACTATAAAGAGTAGGATGAAATATTATGCTGAAAAGAGATAGAGGCCCTTGGAGTTAGAGGAGGGAGACCATGTTTTTCCTTTGGGTCTCAATCCGATGGGGATTAGGGAGATTTGGCCAGGGTGAAAAGTTATCTATGAGGTTCATCGGACCTTTTTAGATTCTGATCAGAGTTGGTGAGGTGGCGTACCACCTAGATCTTCCCCCATAGATGCACCAAATGCATGATGTTTTTCACGTGTCGCAGCTGAGGAGGCACATGCATGATCCATCACACATCATCTACTGGGGTGAGATGGACATTGATTATGGGGTGACTTTTGTGGAGTTTCTGGTGGAGATAGAGGATAAAAAATAGTGGGTCCTTTGTGGATGGTCAATTCCTTTGGTGCACATTCGGTGACAACACAAGAATCTCTAGGAGATCACATGAGAGCATGAGGATCAGATTCGTGCTCAGTAACCCCATTTGTTTGTTTATCCTTATTTTGGATTATAGGGATGTGAAGCCCTAAATGTGGGGTGTGATGTAATATCATGAAAATTCTATGTACTTTTTTTAATTATATGGAATTATTTTGAGACCAGACGCTTTGAAGGAACCTGATTCTAAGGCCTAGTGAGCCTGGAATAGAATTTCGAACTTTTTTTTAAGTTCTTTTAAATAATTGTTTGAGCATGTTTTTATAACTTTTAAACTAGTGCTCGGATCAAAAATATGAGGGCACCGATGAAATCAGAACATTGGTATTCACCTATAGAGCACCTAACTTCAACCATCAAGGGTAAAATAGAAAGGATAGTTTTTGTACTTTTCAGAAGAAAAATAAAACAACTTAAAAAGTTATTTTTTTATTCACCGTTGAGTGGTGTCACATCAGCACTACGGTGCGGTGACAAATCAATGATGAATCCCATTAATGAGGCTCTTAAATGTGCAATGTAAAAACTCATTAATTTGGAGCATAACGGAAAAACTGTTTCATAAATGAAGTAGCATAACGACGTGATGACACAGTGTAACAGAAACACTGCGACACGTTTCTCTTTTAAGGGAATAGCGCGTTGGAGAAATAGAGGGAAATCTAGGAATTCATTTAAAAAATTGATGGTGAGAAATCATTTCCAAAGACAAACGCCAGTGAATCAATAGTGGCAATGACACCCTCAAATAATGGGTCTGGGATCAGAGAGTGAGAACGCCAACCCCTGTGGACGAATCGCCATCAGCAATGAGCTTCCCTCTAATCGAACCTTCTCCAGGTTGGGGTTAATTTTTGTTTTGATTTCTCATTATTCTTTCTAAAACCAATGAATTTAGATCAACCTACTAACAGTTTGATCCACGAGTCATTAATCTTGTGAGAGGATTTCTTGCATTGGGTTTTTTCATCAAGATCATTTATTTTTGTTGATAGAAACTAAAAATTCTACTTCCCGTGTTTCAAAACATCTAACGTGGAAGAATTAGGACCATAAGAACAAGGACCCAATTCCTTCGTCTTTGGGAATTGTTGTGATGTTCGTGACCAGACTTACGATTTGACGACAAGGTGGCACTGAGGCCATAATAGGAAAGATGATTCCCCAAGGGACCCATGGGCGTAAATGGTTCGCAGAACGACCTCGATGGTCCACAGAAGGCACCGTCGGCGGGCTACGGTGGCGTGCCAAGGCGATAACCATGGCCAAATAGGGTTGCGATGGTGAAGTAGGAGCCGTTGGCAGTGGGCTGGTGGCCGGAGGATAGGGACACAACCACCCGACCGCATTGGTGGGTGGCCCACGCCATGCGGGCTGTGGCGACCTGCATCGGGCGGGCCACGGAAACCCGCGACGTGCGGGCCGCGGTAACTAGGTGGCATGAATTATAACAGGGACCACATGTAGAACCAAGGAGTGACTGGATTATCCATCCACAGGGCACTGGATAGGATGCCAGGCGGCGTTCGGGCTGGAGGAGACCGGCCTACCGGTTGTGGGCAGGGTTGGTGGGGCACAAACCAGGCCACTGAGGGGCCTGGGATAGAGTAAGCCAGACCATATTTGCAGGCCTAGATGGTGGGATAAAACCAGGCCTCTAGACGGCTTGGTTTTGGAGAGAATCAACCTTCCTGTTGTGGGCCTGGCCGGATAGAATCGGGTTGCTGGGCGACTCGGTAGGCTGGACCCACGGTCGAACCGGGCCAGGTCCATCAAGGACCAATGGGCCTGGCCCACTGTCCTGGCCATACTGGGCCTACTCAGGCCCAAATAGGGTTGGGTCAGGTCTGTCGAACTAGGCCCGGGCATGTAGGGCCTCCAGTCCAGGTTGGTCGGGTCGGTCTGATCGGGTCGGATCGGGCCTGGACACAACCGACCCTGTTACTAAAACACCAATATCTTTCAGACCGAATGTCCGATTGGTGAGATGTTTGTGGAGTTGGGACCATCGCGACAAGGATGTTCTTTTGGAATGATCTAAGGGGTATTTAATGGAAGTTGAAATACAATGAATGGATTGAGTAGTGGATTATCCCAGAATCGAGTGCAGTTCATGCAGGAATCCTACTACTGGATAAGACCCAAAGAATGATGGGAATAAACCCTATGTGGATCATCTAAAAGAAACCCTATGTGAATCAACTACTATGGAATAAGTGGGAAGTCACTCTGTGTGACCTGGCAGACCCACGGTGGGGAGCGGATCTGTGTGACTCGGTAGACCCATGATACTTATCAGGGAGGAATAACTCTGTATGATGGCCTAAGTAGGAAGAAACTCTGTGTGACCTGGCATGCCCATAGTGGGGAGTGTCTCTAGGTGACCCAACATACCCATGGTACTCATTAAGGATGAGTACCTCAATATTCTAAGGTGTTTAGTGTTACGACTGATAGTCTTGCTTTCTATACTTTAGATTATACCCGCGTTAGCTGATAGTACCTTGTGTATACTTTCCTTTGTGGTATTTCCCTTGTGTTTTAGGATCCCTACTGAGTATTTTGTTACTCACCCCTACATAGGCTTTTCCCGCACGTGTTGTTCCTAGTGCAGATGACAGACGCTTCAACAGAGACCTTAGTGGCTTGGGACCAGTCAGCACCCAATGAGATACGACAGCCATGACGTACTTTCATAGATTCTGAAATCCACTCCTTACCTACACTTCAGGTGTGGTCTTCTATGAACATCTTACAGAGATCTTTTGTACATTCATGTTTCTAGTTTTTCTTTTGTTGGGTTTGTATTCTGTCCCATTTGACTTATAGCATGTACCTTTTCTCAGTGCTTGTTTAGTGGAATGCATGTTTTCCTTTCTAGTTGTTTGGGACGTGGTTGTGTGTGTGTGTGTGCATATAGGTACTATAGAAAATTCCTCCCACTCATGGGATAATTCTTTCAGTGCTAGTCACCAGCCCCTGGCCTTTGGGAGGCGGGCTTGGGGTAGTTACAGTATGGGCCCTGGGGGACGGTTTGTGATAGGACTATCCAAAGCTTATGTATAAAAATAAATATGAGGGTAAGGAAAAAAGATAAAAAAGGTTATGAAATCAACATGGATTACTTTAGAGGATAACTCCAGTGATTTAGATTCTTCACATGAGGATAAAACTAATAGAGAAAACATGTGTTTCATGACTAAAGTTAGTGAGTTACCTTCTTTACCCACTATTTATAATATTTTTCCTATGAATAATTATGAAGATTATGACGATGGACATAATGATAGGTTTTCTTCATTGAGACCTATATCAACATGATTATCTGTGAGCTCAACCATGTTTACCGTGATTAAACTTGGAGCTATATCCACTATATCACCCTGCAGATCAAGTTGATTGTTGGACCGGGATGAAATAGAGAGCTACATACTACCCCCATCCATGGGTTTGAAAGTGTGGGGATGCCTCAATAATAATCCTGTAGAGAAAAATGAAGCTTTGGGAACATCATTGTTGTAGAATACAGTGATATCCATATGGTGAAGGGTATTGAGAAATGAGAAGTGTGGCTTGGTCAAACATGAAAAACTGCTAGCTTATATAATCATAATGCTCTTGGATCATTGGATAAACCAAACAATGATGACAGAGATAGAAATGCATCATCTAGAGAGTATGGAGGAAACACATGAGTTCGTATTGGTCAAGGGAGTCTATAGCTTTAAATTATGGTGTAGAAATCATCCACAACATCTCAAGGAAGTGGTATTCAGTGAGGATATCCCATAAGATTCTACATTCAGAAGTAGGTTTTAGCATCTGGTTTTCCTATTCCTCAGCTAGAGGTAGCTGCGGGACCGACAATGGTATTGATACAGACTATTGCGGTGGTGGAATGGATAGTGGAGAGAATGGTGCACAAGATTACAAGCCACGATATACTGGGCTATCACTCAGAGACAATACTGGATACATCACTACATCCTTGTAGTATGGGGTATTAACTGCATCTGGTATAAGGGAGATGATTGTTGATGGTGGATCTGGATGGTATTCATCATTTTCCAAACCTTATAGCAACTCCCTATGATCTCATGTTAAGGTGGAGAGTGAGTCTGGTGATGGTAGAGAAGACTTCACAATAAGGCCTTGGAAGGGATCCAAATCTACCACCTCCTGCATATACCTATGGTGGAATTAGGGAATCTTGTGCATCTCACTTTTTTTAGAATGAATCTGATGTGTCAGGTTCCTTCACCAAATGCTGATATAGAGGATCAGTGTGACAACTCCAACATTGAGTTGCGTTCCACTTCAGAATCTAAAATGCAGACTGGGTTGACTATGACCTGGTGCTTCTCAAGCTTGTTACTTCAGCAGTGGTGGTTCTCCCTCTTTCCCTGGGATAGTTCTTCAGGGCAAGGGAGATCTTTGAAATTGGGAGGACCTCTGTACGAGTTGATGTTGGAGTGGGGAGGACATCTACTTGTGATAGATGGGATACGATGAGGAACTTCATATTGATTTTCATTGAAGCAGGGAAGACCTACACTTTGATGAGTTGGGGTACGAGGAGAACCCGAGCATATATCAAATGGAATGTGGGGAGATCCTTCGTGTCTATTGTCTGGTTCATGTGGAGGACCTCCACTATAGGGAGTGCTGGAGCGGGTAGGGCCTCTACTGGAGCTAGTGAGAACATGGGGGATTCCTCCATGATAATTTTTTGTGGTAGCACGACGAAGGCCCTTGTACTGGTCAAACCAGATATAGGGAAAACCTCTGTGATGACTTTTGACGAAGTGGGGAGGACATTCAATGAAGGTAGTGATGATACGAGGAGGAACTTCACATTAATAACCTAAAATTTGGGGAAAACCTCCATAACTAAGATCATGGCCATGGGGAGGAACTTCATGCCGAGTGTTAACAAGATGGAGAAAGATTCCACTTGGACTGGTGCTGGTGTCATGGGGAGTACCTCCATACTAAGCACGAGATGTGCGGGGAGGACATCCATGCCAAACTTCATCATCACAAGTCGGCCCGTGACAGTTGCTGCTTACGTTGGAGACTGGAAGAGTCGACCCAGCCTGACCATGGGGTGTATGGGGTATCGATCCTGATTAAGAATAAAGGCGCCCCTGATATGTAATAACATGGAAATGATGGTGTGATTTGGTGGTGGAATAGTACAATAAAGATGTATAAGACGATTCCCCTTGATAGATGTATTCTTGAGCCTACACCTGACATTGACGTCAGGTCAGCCGGACCCGGGCCGATAGGGTAGGGATGTAAACCAACTTCTCCTCAGACTAGGGGACTGGATGGTGGCGTTAACACAGCCTAGTGGGATCCATCCTTGATGGTTTTGTAGATTATGTTGAATTTATAATGGCTCTAATTCCCCTCACCTCATTGGAGTAGGGGAGTGAATCATAGGAGCATTATTGGGAGAGGTGCCTGAAATAGTTGGGCATCAGAGTGGGGAGCATCGGCTCCCTGTGTAGCCCTTGGGGGCGATGGTGATGATGAGGCACAAAATCCTCCCAATCTTGGTGGTCCATATCCCTTGTTGGAATGACCCTATAATATTCATATCATCGAATGAGATTATCAATCACCCTCCTATGGATGATCTTAGAGGGTGATATGGGGAATGGGTTCCCAACAACTAGGGTTGTGGAGGATATCAGGGTGGATGCAGAGCCATGTGGGATTTCCACATTAGCATTTCCCCACCCCTGGATCTGCATGTGTGAGGAAAATGGTTTCCTATAACTATATCTTAGGTCATGAAAAGCAGGAAGATTCATTCACCAACACACATGTTAGGAAAAAAATTCCCAATTCCCTAGAGACATTCAGGCTTCCATAGTTATAGAGAAAGACCCACACAAATAGTGCCATAGACCGGAATGCCCCATGATCAAATTCCATAAATTTTGGTAAGTTTCATGTTAGGACCACTATTTTCTTGGAAATACCGAGAATTAGAAATCTAAATCTAGTGACATGCTCATCTGTTGATGTTTTGAGCATTACTAATTCTCATAACTAGAGGAGAATTAGTTCACATCGGGTTCACCATTTTTCTTCCCAATGCTTTGAATGGGGCATGCCACATCGCATCATCTCATCGACTCTCACTGGTGGTCTCATTGTACCCATCATTCCCACTCTCCAAAGTTGGGTGGCATCCATCGCCTCTTCAGGGACATTTCCTCAATAGAAACGATATGATGAGATGTTGGTTCCTCTTTCCATGGATTCCTCCTTGGAACTTGTATCCTAGTTTGGGTCTCCCACATAGATTAATATGTTGTTTATGAAACTCATTCATCGGGTCATCTCTTTGTAGATGCCAGTTAATTACGCTGCTTCTGTCAGGACATTACAAGGGGTCAAGTTAGGGCAAAAACATTCAGTCAGGGGAGTAGTCATGCTGAGGCATCTATGGCATGTCTAGATGCTAAAACACTGGAACACCTATATTCTTCCTCATTAGAGGGATTCTCAAGGGTGTAGAAACCCAAGTATTACCATGAAAATCATAGGGTAACTTATTCCAAAGGCATATCTATGAGGGTTTCCTCAACTTCCTTTGTTTAACACAGGGTATATCGTGAGTTTAACATCTAACAGAGATGGATCAGACTGATCAGAACACTGATGAGAGTGGGTCAGATAGGTATATCCCTAGGAGGGAGCACCTGAATGGTCTACCAGATGGGCATATCAAAAATCCTGATGAGGACGAATCCGACAGTGGTGCATCCCAAGAAAAATAAAGTTTGCACACCATGAAGGCTGATCTAGATGCCACAAAAGGAGGATCAAAAGAGGTGGGCCTCACAAATGGGGACACCAAGGTTTTCTGTTGGTTGGGATTGAACCTCAGGTAGGCTTCCTACATACCCTGCCTAGAATACATAGATCAAAACCCACATAGTTTAAAATGGTGGTTTGGGGATTATGCATGGTTAGCTGCCCATATTAATGGCGCGATCCCACATAGATGTGGTAGCCTGAACAAGAATCAGGATGGATGATGGATGATTTAATGAAGTGGATGTGATGAATGAGATGGGACTGGCATGAATATGGTGGTGGTGTTGGTCTTGAACCTCAGGGAGGCTTCATACATATCCTTGTGGATGGTAATCAAAGTCCACGAAGTTCAATGGGGTGATGGGAAACATAAGGAGGTGTCTCGTGAGAATGTAGTGCATGGATGGGGACCCAAAATAATTATATCCTATGGGTTGGGTCATGATCTTATCAAGACACAAAGGCTCGAAGTGAAGGTCGAGATGGGAAATGGGTGATGGGATTGAACCATATGGAGGCTTCTTATATATCCCCATAGTAGGGAATAAAATTCCATGTAGTTCAGAATGGTGAATAGAATCTGAGTATACACAAAGGACAATGACCCAAAGACATGTTGAGGCTTACACATGGTTAAAAACCCATCGCAAGAGGGACACTCTTGGTTGGAGGATTATGGTGAAGAGTAGGGATTATGCATGGTCAGATATCCAGTAAAATGGGACATGTGGTTGGGTTGTACATAAAGGAATACAACCCTACATATGGTGGGGATTATGCATGGTTAGTGGCCCAAATGGATGGATCAAAACACCCTAGGGAGGTGGATATGGGTGATGTGTCCCAAAAAGGGAATATGTCACATTAGGAGGGTACATACCTAGGAGGGAGTGCAAGAGTTTACCATTTGTTGGGGTTGGAACATCAGAGAGGCATCCTATGTACCCTGTGTAGAAGACATGGATCAAAACGCACATAATTCGGAAGGAGAAAGGGGAATGTAGTTTAACGTCATGTATGAAGAAAGTGAATTGACATGAAGTGGTCAGGGTAGATGGATACTAGGCTTGAACCTCAGGGAGGCTTCCTACGTACCCTATGGAAGACAGGGATCAAAGTCCACGTATTTCTGGAAAATAAAGGTGAATGGGGATTACGTATGGATAGCGACCCAAATACATTTTGGGGACTATGCATGGTTATCATCAAAAAGAGAATGTCACAATCACTGATTTCTCTAATCCCATGTGAGTCATGATCATTGTGAGAAACAAGAGGTAGCAACAGACCTGAAGATCTTGTCACAAAATATGCGGCCATGAAGAATGGTAAAGATTGGGACTTACTCCAGGAAGGATGCATAAGGCGTGTGACCCTCTGTACGAGGAAGATATAACCATTGTATAGGGAACACCCTATCAAGCTGTTTTGGAGCTTATGTAAAGACTGTTTGAGGGGAACATGGTGAAAATTCCCAAAGGGAAATATAATGTGGAAGAGATTTGATGCCCATTCTCCTTCAAATCCTCCCAGGATAGTCACATATGTAGTGATCAAAGTTTAATGTCACGTGTTGAGGATGATGGATTCTTGTAAATTTAACATCCTATGACTTAGATGAGGAGGACTCGCTCCTCACCCCTTGGACTTACATAACTTGTACCAACCAACACTTGGTGAATGAAGGCACACGAAATTATAGGTTTTGATGAGGTGGAGGAGTGGTCAATTGAAGGGCCCACATTAGCATGTCTATGAGAAGAAGCAATATCTATGATCATGCCCATGAAAAGAAGCATAAGGTAGGGCAACAAAACATGAAAAACCACTTGAAGGACCTTGAAATCACTTCTTACAAGCCTTGAGGGTCGCACAGAAGAGGGGTTCATGATGCAGAAGGCCTTGTTAAGAGGGCACTCATGAAGCTCTGGTTCTTCACAAAGCGAGGGATCTTTACGAAGGAAGGTGATTCATAAAGAATGGTGAATAGGGTCTCTAAGAAGGGAGGAGATTCACGAATCATGATGACCCAACCGAGGCATGGAGTCTAGATGTACTTTAATGGTGATTCATTAAGGATGAATGCTCTGTGAAGTCTCGAGTTCCCAAAAGGGATTACTACCTTCACGACGGTCATAGGGAATCGTAGAGGTCATCACCACTTGATGCAGAGGTAAATTAGAACAAAGGGAAAGCTGGTTCATGGTGCTTAAATACCTTGAATGAGGCATTTTCTTGCTGGTTCATGGAGCAAAGGGTGCTTCACAAATCAAGAGATCATAAAGAGAAAGTTCAGGTTAGTGATGGTTATGGGGGGGGGGGGGTGAGATTACTATTTATAAGCAAAGGGGTTTCATGATTCTTGAGGTGCTCGTTGTGAAGAAAAGGTGATGCTGAAAAGAGGAAAGTATCTTTCAAACTCCATTAGACTCGTGGAGCCTTTCTTCACTACTGCACGGTGGTCACAGTGCTTGTCGGACTCGTGGAGCCTTTCATAACTAATCCATATAGGTTGCAGAAGAGTCCATTTTTCTATATTAATTCCATTCACGGTGATGAGGGGCTTCATGATAGAGCTTCTATAGGTAGGATCCTTTTGATGATTTTGGGCCCCGTAAAGGTCCAATGTTATCCCAAACAGTGTGGACCTTCCTTGATCCATATTTGGCATAGATTTCAGCACCAAAAACATTGTTCACTACTATATTAGAATTCAAAAAATAATATATCTATTTCAACATGGTTCAACTAATCATGATGTGAGTGAATTTAAAAGTCCATTAGAACTCAACATGTATTTTAATTCATTGATTTCATTTCAACTTGATCTTCTAATTTTTCAAAAATAATCACAAATCCATTTTTTATCTTTAAATATCTATATAAAAGTTCAAGAATCATCACATATTCATTCCACAATTATCTTATGAAGTTTATCCTTTAAAAAAATCACATTTGATTGATCCTTCCTCATTTTTTAATTCTCATCATGTCATCTTATTCATCATGAAATGAAGATCACAACCACTTCATTTTTCTTGAATGATTTTTTTTATATTTAGTCCACTGAATATTTACACTAAAATAAATATATTTCATTTAATTGAGAATATTTATTCTATAATTTCTCAGTTATTTCACTCTTCTAAAATATCACAATCTCACAATTATTGAACCTTATGAAGTTCTAGTGAACCATATGATGTATTTTGATCAATCTTATAAAGTAATGGTTAATGTTACAAACTTCACATATGAACCTTATGAATTTTATGTTGTAATTTTTTAATATATGAGTTAACCTTACAATTTTGAGAAACAACCTTATGAAGTATTATATTAAATTGTATAAAGTTTTCCATTTCCATTTCTCACATTTGATTTAACCATATGATGTAATAAAAAACCTTATGAAGTATAAAACATTATCATTTTCTTATACTTTCACTCACAGAAAACCATTCTATGTTCTTAGGATGAACCATAAAAAGTCCATACATTGTAAATTTTTGGTATTTGAGTCTTATAATCATCTCAATCCTTCTTAATAACTTAAAACAACACAATAAAAACTTCAAATAATTTGGAGATTTATTAGAATAATTCAAAACCTCTTCATCTTATTTCCAAAGTACTTTGTAGTATTTATTTTCTCAAATTTATATATTTCCATATATTACCATTGCCTCGATATTCTATCATCAACCTCAATGAACTCCAACAATAATCTAAGTGATTTTCATAAATAAATATGTCATCAATCTTTCTTTATGAATTTTATATGGTTTCTCTACAACCTCATCCATTTATTCTCAAAATTTTGAACATCCTTTAATATTTTCTCTATTTACAGCCTTAAAAATATTAAACAGTCATTTTAGTATCCATTTATTCAAATACATTAAAAATTTTTGTATAAATTTATCCTCACAAGAATAAAAACCTATATTTGATTTTTATAAAGTCTAGATCAATAATTATTAGATGTAATAGCATCTTCATAGAATCTATATAGCTAGTTATTATAAGAGAGAAACCTAAATCTTCTTTACCCATCAATATATAGGAAGAATCTTCATCTTCTTAATTGGGTGGATTCTTCTATAATAATCCAACACTCCAAATCATACATATCTATATTCTCATTGACAACAAATACAACCAATACAATCCTTCAGGTACTTTAATCTCCCCTTTTTTCTTTGTGTTTCTTTTCAATACCATTAAATATTTCATAAAACCTAATGTCAATATGTTATTATTTTCTCCAAGAATTATTCCTTATATCCCTTATTGATAATAAATAAAAATGTATTTGTGTATGGTAAAATCCATCAAGTCTCTTCAACATCATTGATTCTAAAAAAATATCTTCTATTTTTTCTCTTTATTTCTTTATTCTCCTCTTTTTTGAAATATTTAATTAAATTTAATGAGAGAAGAGTGGAAACATATGTTTCTTATAAATGTTATATAAATTAACCAACTCAAATTATAAGTGACCCATTATTAGTGTAGAAATAAATAATAATCAATTTAGATATAAATTTTGTCCATATATTAACTAAAATGTGCTCCGACTTCACTTCACAGGGACTATACAATCAAATCTTCCATAGATTCTATAAACCTACACTCAACATTTTCAAGATCATAAAAAAATTCAAGTGAAAGGTTATATAACTCCCCCTATTTAGTTTAAAAATCACTCACCCTATGTAAAAAAATTTATTATAAACAAAACTGAATTGGAAAAGTGATCATCGTACCTAAATATTAATTTTTATGTGATATATATAATTTTATATTTAACCACAAAATGATAAATCTCAAGTATCTTACTATTTTAATATCTACCTCAAGGTATTATCTTTAATAAAATTACTCATGGTTGATTATCATTAAAAATGATATCCTAGAATTTTGATACCATTTAAAGTTTGATACCATTTGAGATATGGAAAATAAAGTGTTGTAGGGAGAAAACATGATGACAATTGAAATTTTCCATAATATATTGTTATTATTATTATATATAAATAAAAATATAAAATAGTTTCTCCCTTATCATGACCCACATTCAATTCCAAGTATAAAGTAAAACAAATATATATGGGAATAAGGTGATTCTCCATAAGCTACTTAATAAGATAAACAACATTGAGAATTTTCTATCAACCTATATATTTTTTTATTTGCAGCTCTATAATGTCAATAACTCTTATTGATAGCTTCTACCTTGATTTACAAAATACAATATTTGGTAATTGTGGATGTATTTTCTCCTAGATATTTATTATTATCTATAATTGTGTTTTTTTCTTTAGAATATTGAGAATATTCATTCTTTTTGGTTTTCTCCATCTTATTGGATAATTACAACTAAAAAGGAAAAATAGTTATTCATTATTTTATCATATGCTCACCCTTCTTTTTTTGAGTTAAATATTTCTTCATAGTAGTATTTTTAAAATTTTGAGTCACATGTTATTTCTCTTTATTTTTCATTAATTTATCTTATTATGAAAGCCACGACATAAACTTATTAGTTTTTGGCCCATAAAGTACTAACCTTAAACACAAATATTAAGTAGATTTTAGGTTGACCTTATAGGGAAGCCTCTAAAACTCTTTATCAGGGATGTAAACTTCTAAATCAATTCGGTTATCTCTCACTGTGATTGATTATCATTTTAAATTCAGCATGATTCATATACTTTTTATGTTCACAACTAGTTTTCAATGGTCCAGGATGTGGCTGTTACTACCACAATAACAACATATTCTCTTAGGTTTAACATTATTTTCCCCACTGTTTTATGATTTATTGGGATTATTTTATTCTACATTATTCTTTTTTATAACCTTTATTTATTTTCTTACATCCTAAGGTATTATTTTATTCTTTCCTTACGTATTTATTTTTCTGGTGTGGTATTATTTTCACATAATTATAAGAGTTGTGTGGAGTTTTTTTTCAATAGAACACATATTCAATGTGACTAATTTTATTGTATAACTCATAGAAATTCTAAGTGAAATAAAATATGTTTCTAGTGGACATATTTCATTTATTATATGAATTTTACTTATGTACAACAAGTTTTATTTTAGTTTCATCTCTTATAACCTTAAATACATGACTTCTATAATCTCCATAAGTTGACATGTAAAAAAATTAAATATTTTTATGATTGAACCTCTAATAGAACCAACAATGGCCAATAATCCTTCTTAGTTTTCTTGTAGTTACTATATTTACCAATTGGAATAATAGTTTTTTGGGTAGGTAAACCACTATTTTGGGTACCGTTTAGAGAGTTATTCTTTTTAACTTTTTAACATCCTCCCTAACAAATTGGTGGACTTATTATCATTTTTCCATCTATATTTATCTATATTTTAATTTTTATCCTTCACTATGAATCAAAATAGTATCAATAAAAATAGATTTATTTGGATAATGGGTTACCATTATCGAAGAGATTGGAGTGTATGTATCTTCCTAAGATATCATTATCTTCATTCTACTAATGTGAGTCATTTTAGATACAAGACTCTTATTACAAGTATTATTGGATGTAATTATCTTCTCTCAATTCTGTGAAGATTCTCTTGTGGTGTTTTTCAGATTTCTCAATTTAACATCAAGTCCTAGATATTTCATATTAAGAATGTACTTTTTATCTTAAAATTATTTCACCATTTCTTCACATATTATTTTCCAAATATTCATATAATCCTAATGTATCTTACTTATCGCATGTAAATAATTATCTATCTCTTTTATTTTATTTTCTATATCTTCTAATTGAAAATCATTGACATTTATAAAGTATTTGTAAATTTTTTTCAATTTATTGATTACTTTAGTATATACTTTCTTGATAATAATATTATCACAAATAGAACATTTTAATTATTCTTCCACAAAAAACTCATTCATTACATTGTTAAATATATTCTTCCTTACCTATAATAAGTCTTTTGATATTGTTGCATCTTCTAACCCTTTTAACTGATGCATCTTCTATTATATCAGCTTCTTACTCCTGCTATGACTTTTCATTATATATCCCATTGATGTATGAAAATATTTGTATGAAAAACTAAATAGTTATTAATTTTATATAATCCTTAACTTTAGAATAAAAACTTCTAAGTGATTTATTAAACAAATATTAATTACAACTTGCACTTGATTCACATGAGGAATAATTTTATTCAATTTTATCAAAACAATTACCACTCTAATTACCTTTAGTTTTTGATGGTTCCTATTTTAAAATTTAATTCTTCTTATTAAATTCATTTCCTCTTAATTTTTTTCTATTTTTTAGTTACTCGATTGAGACTTGAACGTTTAAAAATATATGAATAGAAATAAAATTTTCCATCTAATACTCTTTAGAAATATCTTAAAATATGATATATGTATATGTATATATGAAAAAACAGTTATTAAATAAAATTTCTACCAAACCATAGAGAACCTTGTGATTAGATACCACTTCATATACCAACAGGTCTATGTAATCACTTGAAGGTGGGGGTGAATTAGGTGTGACTAATTTTTACAAGATTATTAATCTATGAAAACTTTAACCCTTTTAAAATACTATCAATATTTGAACCCATGTTACCTGTTAAGATATAAGTGATTTTTATCTATTATCTAGTATGAAACAACTATATGTAGTCAAAAATATAAAGTGAAGAAAATCACACTATAATTTTACAAGGTTCTACCCCATCATGAGAAACCTACTCCTTGTTGTGATCAGTTATTCAACCAAATACCAAATTCTAAATTAATAATATTATTATCAATTAAAATTTGTGTGGGATGTTTTTATCCTGAACCCAAAGTGAATATCACACTTACATAGTATTCCAATGTGCTTCCATTCATCCTACTAGATTTATTCTATGTCCTATAGTCATTAGTCCTCATGAGTAGTACTGTAAACTATTTTCTAACCTTTGGAAGTATAACTATAGTTTTATCATTATGTCTCTACATTAATATAGTCTGACCGCCTTCCTTACACAAATTCATTGAATTCCTACAGATATTGAATATTAGTACCATGCAACTCAATCTATATAAATATTCAAACTCCATGATTTTAAATAGAATATTCTCACAGGATTATCTTACTATTTAGATTATGTGATCCTTAAACCCATTAGATCCTCAGTATAAAAGGCTCGAATCCAAGATCATAAATAGTAATAGAAGTTTTGATCTCTCTTTGAATATCTTATTCAAATTCCTTCTTTCTATTCTTTCCAATGTTCTATAATACAAAAGACCATAAGTCTTCTCCACCTTCTTCTTCTTCTTAAACTAAGTTGACCTGGTCAATAGAATTAATCCAACTTCTACTTCTACTTTAATTCTTATAAAATTCTTTTAATTAAATTATATATTGGTTTTTATCTTCTTCTCTCAAAGTGATCTTATCTTCTTATGGGAGGTAAATTTTTTTATAGAGAACTCTAATTCATGAGATATATATTTTCTCTATTCTTATCATATTTTATATTTTTTAATTAGGGACTATATTATATATATATTTGATATAAAAACATTTTATAATATTTATGGTTATTATACAACTCATTTCCTCAACTCTTTCACATGTTTATACTCCCATGATCTTGGATATTCAATTTACCTCAATAACTTATCACCCCTGAAATGAGTGGAATACAATTATTCTTATTTCTTTTAATTTTATATTATATTAATAAATATAAATTTAAATATTATAAAAATATCATGATATATAATCTCAAAATATTCCATTTAAATCTATAGTGAATCATTTCTATTTGAAAATTCATACAATAATACATCTGCCGAGGAATGTCTCAACTCATCATGGAATGGGTTTATATGAAATACTAGTAGGATTCATCATGTTTTTTAATTCATAGATTTTATATCATATTGATCTTCTAAATTATTATCAAGATTCAAAAAACCATTTTTTGTATTTAAATCTCAATAAAACAATTCGAGCATCAACACATTTTCATTCCAAAATTGTCTTTAGGAGTTTCTAATTTAATCAAATCATATTCTATTGATTATTCCTCATTCAAGTGTTATCATCAAGTGATATTATTCTCCATGAATTTATTATCACAATAACATCATTTTTTTAATCATAATTTCATTTGTAATTTTTAGTTTACTGAAAATTAGAACTAGAATGTGCATATTTCATTTTTTTCAGAATACTTATTTTAGAAATTCACATTTATTTCAATCATTTGAAATATCATAATTTCTAATAGTTTTGAACATGTAAAATTTCCATTGAACCTTTTGAAGTATCATCCTCAACATTATTAAGTCATAGGTAACCTCAAAATTTTCTCGGATAAACCTTATGAAGTTTCCTTATCAATTTTTTCACAACTAAGTTAATATTATGAAGATGGAAAACAACCTTATGATTTTTTATAAAGAATATTTTGAATTTTTTCATTGATTTTTTTACATTTGAGATATCCTTGTTATGATTTAAAAAAACCATAACAAGTATAGTACTTTTCCAATATCATAGACTTCTTATTAGAGCCAACCTTATGAAGCTATCAGGATAAACCCTATAGTACATAATTTTTCAATTTTTTACATATTAGTCAAACATATAAAGATTTTTTAAACCTTATAAAGACTATTAATGTACCTTTAAAATATTTTAGGAATTATCCATTTTCTAGTCCCAAAACACAATTTCCATAATTCACCAAATGAGCTTAGAGTAACATCAAATAATATCAGGATTTCTGAATCACTTTAAATCACCTTAGAACAACTTAAAATAATTTTGAGAACTATTAAAATATTTTAAACCCTCTTCAGGTTGTTTTTATAGAACTTTTATGCATTTAAGTACACAAATATGAGTATTTCCAAATACTACCACCACCTTAATAGTCCAGCTTCATACTCAATCAACTAAATTTTCCATATAAGTTTTTTTCATCACTAAATAAAATGTTCATATTTATTAATTAATCTTGGATGATTTCTATGTAATTATAGACATAACTTTTCAAAGAATTATACTTATTAAAAAATTTTAACTAATAAAAAATTTATAAGTTGTTCAACACCAAGTTCATCAGTTATATTTTCAAATCCATTATAAATTATAGTTGAAATTAATTTTTATAAACTTTATCACATATATTTTATTTCCATGAAGACTAGGTAAATAGTCATCAGATGTAACAATTTCATATAGAATTTTTTCAGCTATTTATTCCAAGAAAATAACCTCACTCTTCTTTACCCAACAATATAATGGATAACACCTTCATCTTATTCATTGGGTGGTTCTTCTTCTATCATGAAGTACTGCAAGTACTATATATTGACATGCTCATTGAAAAAAATGAAACCAAAATAAACCTTTTGGTACTTCAATTAATATAAATAAAGATAAAGTTTTCTCTTTTGTAATAGAAATAATTTCTAAAACATGTAATATATTGTTCTCATTCTAAAAGTGTATATGTATTTCCACATGGTATTATGTTATAAATAATTTTTTTATTGAGTGTGTGACTATATAGATTTAGTGTAGTGGTTAGGCTGTGATTTTCATTCTCATTTCTAGTTCATTGATTTTGTGGGTTCATATATTCTTGGAAGTTCTTTACATTTTTCTATAATTGAATTTTGGGTAGGATACTTTGAGGTTAGATTTTGTAAACCCAACAAGTGGTATCAAGGATTTTGGTTTATTAAGTAAGTCACCCCAGACCTAGACTCCCAAATCTGATGTTGAAAAAGAAAAACTTGTTCACATTGAATTTGATATACATCCATAATTATAAGATAATGTATCATTTACAACTAAATGACCCTATTTAGGTTTATAGTTTTAGTGAATTTGCAAAAGTATTTAATCTAGTAGAACCCATGTTTTTATATCAAAAGGAATTTTTTACCACTATATAAGTAACTAATTAATTGATAATAATCATTCAAAATTTCTAAAAAATCCTTCACACAAGATAATATTATAGAAACAACTTACTTATTAAATTTCTTCACAACCAATTGAGACATAATAAAGGGGTGATATCAGATGATTAATAAGTGTAAACATAAGTGATAACAATCAAAGATCATAAGTGAGCATAAGATGAGAATACATGTATAATCATGATACTTAATATATTTATACCCCAAAAAATATAGATCATATAATAAGTCTTTTCATTACATAATACATGGAATAAAAGAGTTTGGAAAGGTGAGTTAATAAAAATGATCCATTAGATTATAACATAACAATTCAAAACAATTATAAAACTATGATATCATTCAAATATGATACATACATTAGTATAGGGAACATTACTTTCATAATCCACACCATCAGTTCCCATTAATATGAGAACCTAAAACATAATTTCATATATATATATATATATATATCTCATGAGATATAAACTTTTAGAAAATTAAATAGTGGGAAATATAGGATCCCACCCATCATTCATTCATACTTACATGTGCCACTTGAATTCAATATTTCATCATAACATACCAAACCCATAGAAATAAAATGGGTATCATATCCTTTTAATATAGAATCACATAATTAAATCATTCAAAATTCCTTCAATAATAATAAAATTATAAATCTGTAGAAAATAAATGGTTATCTGATGACACCAAGTAACATTTTAAGTAAATTACATTCAATAAATATACTAAAGCATATAGTACTTACACCATATAGACAAAGGGTATATGGTTAAGTTAATAATTTTCCAAAAATAAATTGATTTATGGAACCTAGGTGAACACCCTTCAATTAAAGGATGAAAATATCAGGTATTCACATAGAAATGTAATTGGAAGAAAATTTATTCCTATTTAAAATGGATGGCTATAAAGACAAAGGTAGTGACTGATCATATCTTTGATATAAAATAATATCACATAATAAATCCATATAAAGAAAGTGGGTGGTAAAATTTTAATAATATATTTGATCAATCATAAGATATATCAAAGGAATATGTCTTAGTTGAAAAACACATTTTAGTAGTTTTATAAAAACCTCTTTGGAAATAATAAATATCCTTAACCTTTTGAAATAATTTTAAATGAAATATTTTACATAAAAAAGATAAAAATAATTTCTTTTAAAAACCATGAACATA
The DNA here is from genome assembly GCA_963277665.1 of Viscum album. Taxonomy (NCBI): domain Eukaryota; kingdom Viridiplantae; phylum Streptophyta; class Magnoliopsida; order Santalales; family Viscaceae; genus Viscum; species Viscum album. The sequence continues at coordinate 1,403,540,733 of OY728127.1, read as the reverse complement.
TGGGGAGAAAGATTCTTTTTAAATGATAAAGGAGTCAAAAAGATGGGTAAACATGGAAAAGAGTTAAAAATAATATTTTAGAAAACATTTTTAACATTATCACAAAAAGAAGATGTTACGGGTCCTCTCAAAAGTTTTTTTCAAGAAGGTGAAGTAAAATTTTTGGAAAATAATTATGGTTTTTTTAAAATATAATTCAATAATAGGTCCTTTAAAATATTTAAATGTTATCAAAAGATTTTTTTTTGTGGAAGATAAAACATTTTATTTAAAATGTTAGTAAACATTTTTATGTATTTTGAAATATCTTTGTTGAAAAACCACATCATAAAAATACTAAGAGATATTAATTTTGAAAATAGAAAAATAAAATAATTAAGATCATACAAAATAATCCATAAATATGTTCCCAAAATAGTGAATAAATTTGTAGGGAATGAAAATATGGACATTGAGGGAAATATATGTTTTAAATAATGAGAGTTATTATTTCTAACATAAATATTTTATTTCAGAAGATATTTCATAAAAGAAGATTATATTAATGAAAAAAGTGACCTACCTATATAAAAAGAGAAAATAACATATGGAAATGTAATTGTAAGGATAAATGGGTCTTATAAGATCATAATCATGTAGGGAATTTAGACTCAAGGATACAGAATTTGAGTCGATAAAACTATTACAGTTTGAGTAACATTTAAATTGAAACCCATTGAATGAGATATAGATTTAAATCGAACTTATAATACCATGAATGAAATTTATTTAATGGTGAAATGAATAAAATAGGGAGTATATACACCATATATAAAAATTAGTTTCAAAATATAAACATATCTCAAAGAAAGGAATTAGAGACAACAAACCATTACAACCCTATAAAATTTTGATTCAATGCCCCTTAAAATATATGATTTCAAATAAAAAATTAAATATAATTAATAATTACATGGTCATGATAAAAAATATTTAAGTATTAATAGATACACTATTATAAATAAATCATTGTGTATAATAAGTAATATGCCTTGAGGGGTGAAAATTTAAGATAAGAAACCCTTACATTGTTCCTGATTCATTCTGCACATGAACCTAACTTCTTGGATAATATAATTATGGTTTTTAAAAAAATTAGTAAGAAAAATATTTAAATATTGTTTATATTCTAAGGTTTTTATATTATTCTATGTTATTTTTTTACTATATATTTTTCACGTATGTCCGTTACTTGGGGTTGTTCGGTCAATGTTTTTATAAATTTTACCATATATTGAAAATGGTCAATGGTATTATAAAAATTTATTCACAATATATATATTTATAGAGTTATATTTCCTTATTATTCCATTATTAAAAAATTCATATAGTTCCATAGGATTCCAAAATGGACTCTAAGTATCAAAGGTAACTTGAAATGTTCCCTTTTGGCGATTTAATTTACTATGACTATTTATTATTAATATAACTTATAAAGTTTCCAATAGTATAATTAATTTAAAATTTAAAAAAAATACTTATTTAGTTAATAGTATCCAATATCATAATTAATTATGTTTCCATAGTCACCCATGATGGAAATTTATAGCATTGTTCATGTAGGCGATTAAATTAACCAAAACATGAATATGCTATAATTAATAGATAAGTTTGACTATATACTGAATTAGTAATAAAATTAATACATATGTATAATTAAATTATTAATATTCACTTAATAAATTGAATTATATTTTAAAAGTGTTGGAGATATATGAAAATACTATATAAAAAAATAAATATGTCACTTTCATGGAGGCGATAGTCCACATGTATCCACATATGATGTTTTCATTTTTTTCATAGAAAAAGGGGAAGGTAGAGAATGTTTTATAATTTAATAACCTTAATAATGTTTTAAATATAATATTAGTTCATAAAATACACTTATTAATTTCCATTTTAGGTGGTTAAGAAAAATAAGACATGTTGTTCATTGAGGCTGTATTCCGTACATACACATCACAATGTTTTTTATTTTTCAATGAATTAGAGTGATTGAAAGTAAATATTAATTTATCATTTAAAAATAATAAATATATTTTATATACCACATTTATTCATAAATCCCATCATTATAACCATCCATGAAATATGGGTACAAAAAATGGAATACATTTATTTGTGGAGGCGGTAGTCTGCACATACACAATATTGATGTTCATTTGTTTTTGTTAGTGGGTGTTATAGAATAAATAATGGTTGTAAATTATTATAATAACATTTTGGAATTTTAATTATCCTTATATAATTATATTAAGGTGATTATAAATTTTTTTAAAGAGAAATATTTAGAATAAATGATTAATATGAGGTAATAATTTTGTTAAGATCTTGAGTTTTCTCTTAGAAGTATCCAAGGGAATGTGATCCTTAAGATAAAAAATGATGAAAAGATACTTAATAAATTGGGATAGGGTTATATTATAATAAAAATTTCAATGTTTTATAATTATTTCCAAAGGGAATGTGTAAATTGAAGTGGTATAAGTTTTCCCATTTATAAATGAATAATAAGGTTATTTTGGAAGCACTGTTTACATTTTAAATAATGTAAAGTAAATATTGAAGGGTAAAAGGATCAAAAATTGAAAAAACTGGAATGATAAGAGATTTATGGTTGAGGAACACCTCAAAAATCAATTTGGTAATATTTTTAACATGTTTTGGGTAATTTTGATTTAGTAAATCAATTATTACTATTTTTTTACTTTTACTGGGGGGAATTAATTTTAAACCATAGATATTAATTTTAATGAAAAAAAATTAAAATTGGAATTTTTACCTAATTTTTAAATTATGAATTTAAATTTAGAAATAATTATATGAAATAAAATTTCAATTCATGGGAAATGTTATTTTTAAAATAAAATCACATATTGTTTAAAATATATTTTTATGAAAAGTGTGTTTTTAATCATAAAATTTATGTATAGGATAAAATTATCAATGTTTTTGATATTCAATATGTAAATTATTTTATTATAAAACAAATAATTTTTATGTGGTTTTCAAATAAAGAATTTTTTAATGAAATAATGTTTAATTAATTGAAATGGCCAAAACTGTTTTTATTTAAATTCAAAAACATTAATTTTGTATTATAAGGTTAAACATTAGTTTTATAAAGTTTAAAAATATCTTCATAATGTATAAAGTTATTACTTAAATATTTATTATATTAATTAATTCTTATTATAAAATTATACAACATTATTATATACTAATAAGGTAATAAAATTCATGGGTTTGGAAAAATTTGTATCTTTCACTATTCATATAAAAATCAATTATCTTAGAAAAATACATAAAATTAATAATAAGTTAATTTTTATATTAGTAATTCAAAAATGATGTTTATTTTATCAAATTAAAATTATAAAATTTACAAATTTAGTTTTTAAATGAAAATAAAAAATATGAGGATTATTTTATTGAAAAAAGGCTGTTTTATATATTAACATTCCTTAGTATTATTTCATAGAGATTTATATTTTAGATAAATATAATAAATTAAATCATATATTTAAATATTATAAATTTTGAATTAAAGTTGTTTGACTTAATTTTGTAACATCCCAACCTAAAAGCCACAAAACTAGAGCCCCGAGTCGGTCGGTCACCATGCCTCAAGTGTGCCTCCCCATATGCTAGAGGATCCCAACTAGCAGCAAGTGTCTAATGGTGGTATGCTGGGGAGACTATACCACTAGGATTAGAGTATAAAAATTTTCTATAAAAATGAAACAAAAAAAAGATAAATAATAGAGCAATGAAATAATAACAACTGACAATAAATAAATAATAAATGAATACTTACACATGAACATGATATAATGTAAAATAATAGAAATACCACAAGAAATACATAAACATGAAAAATATAAAGAAAAAAGTCCCCAATAGATATCCCCATGATAATCCTGATCTCTGGCTCAATGCTATTCCCCTAATATTCCATGTACAAGAGTAACAACACAAACATAATCCATGGTCTGAAACCTACAACCATGAGTTTTGTTTAGGTACCAAATCGTGGTTTGAATTTGGTGTAAGATATAATCATTAGGCCACCACCAATAGTGTATAATTCATCCCAATCCATGAATATAAAATAAATAAGTTTTTAGGTATATCAAGAGTAAAGTAGTACCAAAAATGTAAATGAAATCATGTTGAGTTCATGTTCTTCAAGGACACCTGGCCAACCATACCTTCTTCAACCCAAGCTCAAAATATGTCTGAACAAGTTTCATCATGTTTATATATATATATATATGTATATATATGTATTACATAAAATAGATCATATATAGACATATATATAGATACTTAACACTAGCTAGGACCCGAGGCATAACTCAGACATCCATTCATAGTCATAAGAGTCTCATAAGAGAATAATGAATGCCATGCCTGAGCATCATGAGTAATAAGGGACATAATTCCGAAGTATCATAAATCATAAGGGTCTCCATACCTAAGTATCATAAATCAAAAGGGATTCCATTATCAAGTATCATGTGGAAGGGACGCCATGCCCTAATATCATGTGTAAGGGACGCCTTGCCTCAGTATCATGTGTAATGGATTCCATGACCTAGTATCATGTATAAGGGTCACCATTCCTGTTTATAGTTGAAGAAAATACTTTTTATCATTTAACACATAAGTTCCAAGAATAGGAAAGTGAGATGGCCTTACCATTCACTCTTCATTTAATCCAATTTACATAATTTGGTTCTTTCATTAATAATCAAGAAGTCCACATACATGAAAGTTCCATATCACAATTTAATTATAATAATAAAAAAGGATATGTATATAAACATTACAAATATTATTTCAAGTATTCCCATTTAATGTACTTTTATTATATAATACATCGCACCTCAAAGGTCATTTTATTAAAAAAAGGGGGCATGGATAACATACAAAATCATTTAAGTCAAAAGAAAATACCCTATATATGAGTTAATCTATTACCTTAGAGGGGTGTTTGGTTACTTAATAAAAAATATCATAATAATAATTTAACTATGTGAGTATTAAATCTCATTCCAACCCATTTTTATTCCAAGTACATACTTTATAATTTATCACAAGACTAATATGGATAAATTACCAATATCACTAAAATCAAATAATCTACCACAATTTAATGATTTTTGTTTTAAAAGTTAGGAAAAACATCAATCATCAAGGGAATATAAGTTCCACACCCATGGATTGGTGGTTTTATTTAGGTATACCCTCTAATTATTTCAAAGGGGCCTTCTAAGGGCTCTATATAGTAGTGCATGAAATTAAATTTAAGATTTACAAAATTTGGGAGCGACACTCAGAGAATCAGGTGAAAAAAATAATGAAAATAGTTTATAAATAATGAAAATATAAGGAAAATGTAACCAGACCACATAACATAAGATTAATATGGTCCACCTATCTAATATTAATCTTTTATTTGAGTTGGAATGAAAAAATTAGAAGAATAGAAAAATTGCTTGAAAATAGAGAAAAAGAGCTTATATGGATTTAGAATTCCTTATGAAATGATAAATGAATAAAGGAATAAAGATAAATCTTAGCCCTACCATTGTCCTTCCAACACACCCGATGACATTTGATTCAGACCAATAAGGTTATGACCCTGAATCTAGTAACCCAACGTTGGTGTCTATATTATTATATTAAAAAAGATACAAGGGGTAAAATCCTGAAGGAATGATAAGTTTAGTATTTTTTCAGAACCATAAAAATATATGATACCAATTTTACATAGGTAAATAAAATAAAAATCACAGTAATGTAAAAAATTTGGCATCCTTGAACTCATTCGAAGAATTATTCTTCATATCTGGGGGAAAGGGAAAAAATAAGAGAGAGATAAAATGCCAGTAAGGGATACATAAAAAGGGAACTATCATGTGTCAATAAAGAATAATTAATATTAAAATATAAATAACTAAACACACATTCCATTTAATCAATAATATGACTACCATAATTGGATAACGAATAATCAATAATAAAAGGTAAATAACTGAAAACACATTCCATTTAAACAATAATATGTGAATGAAATGTATCCATATATCATATCATAGAGAAAATATCATAGATAATAATAAAAAATGATTTCTTAATGAAGTAAATTCTTAATTATTGGACTCTATAATCTCAATAATAATGATACCTATACTGTCAAGACCTTTCAAAAAATAATTTAAAACAATAGGGTAAAAACCCAACTGATTTGTCTCACGAGTCCTATCAATGCATCAAGGGGCTATCTATAGTTGATACCCACATGTATCTATATTTCTAAATAATTATTCATTTTTCAAATAATATATTTAATCATGAATCAATATTCCTTATCATAAAAATTCTGTATTGAGTAAAGGATATGGATTTATCAATATTTCCCTAGTTAATAAAATAGATTCCAAAGTAAACAACATATCTAAAAATGGTATTGGGTTTAGGAAATAATTATTTCAATCAAACAAGAATATTAATTTTTAAAGAAAATTTAATTTATAATAAAATATGATCATAATAAAGTGATTATTTCAATAGAAAGTTAACAATCACAAAATAAAGTGAGATTGTACAATAACTTTTCCACTTGGTAATTTTCAAGTAAAAAATACATGGATGAAATAATTAAAATTGAAACTTAAAATACAATGAATTATCTATGAATCATGACATTAAATGTCAAATGGGATGTATATATATCATATAAAATTATTTAGGTGCATAACATTAAAATATGCCTCAATGAAGGGAAACTGAAACGAAGTCCCCTACCCCACACTTCCTTTTGTTTGAATGTTATTTAAACTCCTATATAATATTTTTAATCATGTTATTAATTTATACTATAATAAAAACTATATTAATATTTATAATATCATATATTATCCCTTCACAACATTTTACCACCCATTTGTTAATATCATTTCCTTATTTTCATTGTTTCTGGAGTTTATTTCCTTGTTTTCTCATGCGTGTTTTGTCATGAATGTTCTGGTTCTTTCACATATTATATAGTTACATCATATCCATAATTATATTAATGTAATAAATATCATATTTATAATTATATAAATTTTTAGAATCATTATTTAAGGTTGGACATGGAAAATGACTCACATCGCTTCGTTGAGATGATAGACTGTACATATACAAGAGCAACAACATCATTCCCTTAACGAGTGAAAGGGTATGGAAATTGGTGATTTATTAATATTATATACTTTATATAATTATATATATATATATAATATATAAATTAATTTTCTCTTTATTACCTTCCATGTAAATTGTAAGTGAAAAACTAATCACATCACTTCGCGAGACGGTAGTCCGCTGTATACACGAGAGAAATTATCGTATTTTAAACAGAATTGAATGTTAGGAGGAATAAGTTATATTATAATTAAATAAGTATAATAATATAATAAATATTATATATATTTTTTAAATCTATAATCACATAAAACCTTGAAATTTGGTGATTGAAAACAAATTATATTGATTCGCGAGGCGGTAGTCCTCCGTACACACGTTTGACAGTTCTATTTCCCATATGATGAAACAAGAGATAAATATATGTTATGAAATTAACATAATAAAATAAAATTATATGCTATATAATGGTGTTATTATATTATCAAAATTATTTTATGGAGGTTTATGAAGAAATAAATTGAAAACACTCATTTAAGAACGTTACCTCTTCTTTAGGGAACTTCCTTTGGAATGAAAAAAATACATCCTAGGATGGATTTATGATCAAACTAATGGAACTAGGATTTTTTATGGGATTAAGGAAGTTATTTGGGAAGGAATTATTTGAAAAAATGCATTTGTAAGTGTAATTATGGGAGTAGAGGCGATGGCCTTTTATAAGTGTGGTAGAGGCCACACATGGATTTTTTGAAAAGAATTAATTACACCAACATTTTAATCATGTAACATGCCTCCAAAATGGGTATTTATCAAAAATTATAGGTGATAAATTCATTATATGGCTATAAAATGGGGTTTCACAAGTTGTTATGTAATTTTAACCCTCATCATCTTAGTTTAACCCCTGATAAATTAGTTTTTACCTTAATCGCCGTAATTAATTTTTACTAATTTTACTATTTATAATGGTAAAATATTACGTTTAAATTACTATTTATAATAAATTATTATTATTCCAAATATGGAATATATTTTTCCATGTTCAATTCATATAATTGAAAGAATCTAATATAAAATTATCCTGTAAATGCGATGAAAAAGTGGGTTTCCAAAGAGAAAAATCTCATAATTATAGAAGGTTTTAATATAAAATTTAAATATGAAATTGAAAACAAAGACCTAATTTTTTTTATTATAATATAATTTAACTAATTTTAATTTAAAAATAAAGTAAAATATAATTTAACTTTTTAAAAAATTTAAATTAAAAGTCAATTTTTAAATGAAAAACATTATTTTTCACTATTCAATAAAAAATGAAACCATTTAGAAAAATCAAAAAAATTCACCATAAGATAATTTTGATATGTTTATTTCAAAAATTAATTTCATTTAATAAAAAAATTTCTATATTTTTCAAAAATTAATTTTATCATCAGTTTGCAAGAAGCACCGAAACCATTTTCTTTAAAAAAATATAGTTTTTTAGAAAACATTTATTTTTTTCTTTCCAATGATTATTATTTTATTTATAATAAATAAATATCCATTTAATTTATTTTATACAATTATGAATCATATAGTTTTTATAATTTATTTAATAATATTCATACCATCCAATTTAACTGCTAGGTTATAATGAGAATGTTTAAATAATTTTTAATAGAGTATTTTGGTGTAAACCGGGTATTGCATGCCTCTAAAGATATAAAAGATATTTAATTTAATTAAAATTAAATAAATCATAAATTATTGGGGAGTTGAATTCTTCTATTATACATAAATTTTATCCACATAATCTCATGGGTATTACCATCTAAACAGTTGAGGGTTGTTCTTCTTTATAACATCCTCTGGTTCCTACATTACATCCTCCATTTGTGATTTCTCTAAAGTAACTTTACCAGAAGAGGCATCTGATTCCTTAATAATTTCTCTTTAGTATCAAGAATCTGGATGGGTTATCCATCTTAAGATAGATCAGGTTCCAATTCTATTTCATTATAGGTGAGTACATGTGCTGGGTTTGACATGTACTTCCTTAATAATGATATATGAAACACATCATGTACTTTTGTGAGACTAGGTGGAATTTTCAAGTGGTAAGATAGAAATCTAATCCTTTAGAAAATTTATAAGGGTCCGATGTACCTAGTTCTTAGTTTCCCATATATACCAAAACATATAACACCCTTCCATTGAGATAGTATTATGAAAACATGATCAACCACTTGAAATTAAAAATCCTTCATTCGAATATCAAAATAACACTTTTTCCAACTTTGAGATACTTTAATATGATCTTGAATAGCCTTTACCTTTGTAGTTTTATCTTTAAAAAATTATAGGCCTACAAATTTCCTTTTACCAACTTCAACCCAACATATTGGAGTATGAAATTACTTTCTATATAATGATTCATATGATGCTATTTAAATACATGAATGGAAACTATTGTCATAATAAAACTCTAAAAAAGGAAAATAATGATCCCACATACCATGAAAGTCAAGTGAGAATGAAATAAACCCACCTTCCATTTTTTGAATAGTCCTTTTGGACTATCCATCAGTTTTAGGATAGTAGGCAGTGCTCAAATAAAGCTCAATATCAAGAGCCTTCAAAATAGTCTTCCAAAATTTTGATATTAATTTGGGATCATGATCGGACACAATATAAATAGGTGTTCCATAAATCTGTAAAAAATTATTAATATAGAGCCTTGTGAGGAGATCAAGAGGTAAATATTCTATCATAGTGAAGAAATGTGAAAATTTTGTTATACGATCAATGATAACCCATATTTCATCATTATTTCTAGGAGTATTTAGTAGTCCTATGAAAAATTACATAGTAATATAATCCCATTTCCATATTGGAATGGGAAGAGGTTCCATGAATCATCTAGGATGTTGTCTCATGGATTTCAATTTTTGAAAAAACAAAAATATGGACACATAATCATCAATTTACAACTTCATTTCATCCCACAAAAAATGTTCCCTCAAATCCCTATACATATTTCTTCTACCAGGGTGTATAGAGAATTTAAATATATGAGCATCATCCAAAAATTCCCTTTTTATCTCAGGTATATATGGAACACAAAATTTCATTCTAAATTTCTGAACATCATCTTCAAAAATGAAGTCTTCTAATTTCACATCATTCATATCTTTAATTTTATTGTGAAAGTTATCATCATCGGATTAATAAATTTTTATCTTTTCAAATAAAGGTGGGTTTTGAATCATTTGAAAAAAGTGTGATGTCTCTCGTTCCTTAATAATTCCCATATCCATATTTACAATATCCATGAAAATATTATCCCTCTTAGTCATCATTTTCATCACAAATACATGATATTTACCAATCAATATATATAATAACTTATTTTATTTCTTTGGGTGGTAGTGTATCAGGTAATCATAATCCTTGAGCAGCTCAATCCATCACCTTTTTATCATATTGAGATATTTTTATGAAATTATGTCTTTTATGATTTTCTAATCTTTGTACATATCATATATTCCACCATAGATATTGTGCATCCATATCTTCAAATAAAATGTTATAGCTACCAACTCAAAATCATGGGTTGGATAGTTATGTCCATGATTATTTAATTGCCTTAATGCATATGAAATAACTTTATCATTTCTTCAATAGGAAACAATTAATTCCCTTCTTCGATGCATCAATATATATTATAAACCCATCATTTCTAGATGGTAGAGTCAAAATTAGATTGTTGACTAATATTATCTTAAGGTTATAAAAAATTTCTTCACATTCCTTTACCCAAAAAAACTTAACCCCTTTACACGTATACTTGGTTAATGGGTAAGCTAATGAATAATAATTTTGAATGAATCACTAATAGTAACTTGTAAAACCAATGAAAATACATACATAAATTATGTTCATTGGTTTTGGACATTCTCTGAATAAATTTTTCTTCACATGATCAAATGAGATTCCATCCTTAGAGAAAATATGGCCAAGAAAAGAAACTTCCTGAATTCAAAATCACACTTACTAATTTTACCATATAACCCTTTCCTTTTAAGAGTCTCAATAATTATCCTTCAGTGATTACCATGGTCCACAATGATGTTAGAATACACTAAGATATCGTCAATGATACCACAATAAAATCATCAAGATATTCCATGAATACACTGTTCATTAAATTCATAAAAATAGAGGGTGCATTAGTCAATCCAAATGTCATTACCGTAAACTCATAATATCCATAACACATTCAGAAAATCTATCTTCAAAATTTATTACTTCTTTTATCGTAATTGATGATACCGAGAATGAAGGTCAGTCTTTGAAAAATATTGGGCTGTGAAGATGATTGAATAAGTTATTAATGTGAGGTAGAAGATTATGGTTCTTTATCATAATAACATTTATTTATTTATAATCTATTCACATCTTCATGGATCCGTATTTCTTTTTAAGATAGAGAATTAGGGCTACCCATGGTGAAACACTAGGGAAAATAAATCCTTATCACACTACTCCTTTAGTTGTTTCCTGAAGTCCACTAATTCCAAAATGTATATTCTATAGGTAGTCTTTGATATTAGTCATGTATCAGGGATTACATCAATAGAAAACTCAACTTCATGCTCTAGCAGATATCCAGTAATTCCTCAGGAAATATATGAATGTATTCGTATAGAATAGGTATATCCTCAATTTGAAGATTACCATCTCTATCCTTATATTATGTTTTCTCTTCTCCTACAACAATCTCATTCATTAAGGATATTGGTGGTGGATTCAGACATGTCTCAGATGATGATGTATCTGCTCTAATGGTAATGAATTCTATATATTTATCCAGAATCATAATTTACTTCTTCTTATAATAATTTTTTGCACAATATTTTGAAATCCAGTCCACACCAAGGATTATATCAAATTCAACCATAGTTATGATAATAAGGTTAGTAAATAAATAAAATTTATGTGTATTAAAGGGGTATTCTTGAAATATCATTTTTTAGTGAGACTTACACTCAGAGTTTTGACTAAAAACACCTATCTCAATGTTTTAAGGAAATATAAAATTTTATTAGAGAACATGGAATATATAAAAGAGTAAAAAGATCTAGAATAAAATAAAGCATTAGATAAATTTGAATATAGTATTAAAGTACCTTACACCACATCATTTGGTACTTCCACCTCAGCTGTAGTGATCATATAATCTTGGCATTCTCCCCATGGCCTCTTATATGGTACATTACATTGAAATTTAGGGCATTTGATTATGTATTTCACCTTATTCCTATAGTTAAAACATATTATAGAAGTCCTTTATTTCTTCCCATCTAATTATTAACAATATTAACCTTATCCCCTTAGTTATGAAAAAATCACAATCCCTTCAAGCATTTCCCAGGATTATTTTTTCCATAGTTCTCACAAGGTGGAAATTTATTCATTATATTCTTATTATTTGACACATTCCCTTTTTATGGGTTCTTATTAAACATATTATTTTATTTATTTCCATTTTCCATGTAGTATTTAGATAATTTCATCTCCATTTTGATGGAACATAAAACTATTCCAACATATGATGAAAAAGTTTGAGATTCCATCACAGTTCAGATACTTGGATTAATCCCTTCAAATAAATTTCCAATATTGCACTCTGTGTTGCATATGTAATTTTTATCACACTTGTATAACCTTGTAAAGGTGGTATCATACTCAAAAAACATTATTTTTCCTTTTTTTAACATGAGGAAAATTCTCTTCATTTTAGTCTTTTTCTCACAAGGGAAATATTTTTTGAATAATTTTTCCTTAAAAGGTATCTATTACATGAGTTCTATTTATTCTTCCTCCCTAGTATTATTTATTTACAACCACCATTGATCAACATTTACTTTTAGAAAATATAATATAATTGTAACCTATTCTTTTTAATTTCATCCAAAGTTTACAAATATCATCTCAAGAGATATAATCCATTGCCCAACTACCATTGTATTAGTAGTCCCATTAAATGATGAGGCCTTCTATTTCATGAAGTGATCCAATATAGGATAATATCACTATGGAATAGTTTTCTCGATTTTGGAAAGGTTATTTTTCATAACCTGATTAAGCTTTGCTAATATATCTATGCTCTACTCAGTTCCAATACCAGCTATACTGGCTTACTCTACAAGGTAGTCTCTACATAAACTATGAGTATTGATACCCTTCTTCATTCCATGTTTCATTTCTAAGTAATGGAATATACTTGATTAGGTTATAAAATTATGAATTTTATATCATAATTTATAATTCTAAATATGGTGTAGTAGTTAACATAAATTAAAATTTATTCATTGTTAATATCAGAATCATAAACATGGTTTATCTAGGGATAAAATTATTTTAAAATCCTTCATAATGATTTGTAATGAAAATGAAAATTACCCTAAAAATATCCCACAAGAGTGTCAAAATAGGTGCACAGTAAGGACCATTTTTATGCACTAGGCAATGATCAATTCAATCCTAATGTTCCATATTTAAATTTATTAACCCTTGGTACCTATGAACTAGAACAATGTCCATCCATAGTATCTAGATAGGGATGTATATCTAGGAAAACCCACACAATATATTCCTTACCAAAACTTTAGGATGTTATTATATACTTATCTTAAAATTTTATCATAGGGTTCTATTCCATAATATATTTTGTCCTAAATATAGTTCTCAAAGTTTCTACTAAAAATTCTACTAATAACAGCTATAATGACCCCGACTTCAGTTACTTAGATCTAGTGCCTAATTTAGTACATTAGAATAGATACATGGGTCAAATCCTAAAGGACCGACCATTTTAACACATTTGGAGAACTAGATATAGAAACTATGCCCATTTTACGTAGAGAAATAAAATAAAAAATCATGGAAATGAATTTTTTTTTCATCCTTGAACGCATTCCACGAATTTTTCTTCATATTCATGGGAAAGGAAAAAAATAAGGGCGAAATTGAATGCTTAGTAAGGGTTACATACAAAGAAAACTATCATAAATAAATAAATAATAATTAATATAGAAAGGTAATTAATTAAAAAATATAAATTTAATAAATAAATATACTATCATAATTTTATAAGGCATAATCAATATGAGAAGGTAAATAACTGAAAACACACGTGATTTAATCAATAAAATGATAATTAAATGCATACAGAGACAGTATCACTGAAAAAATATCATGGATTATAATAATAAATTAATTATGAATGTATTAAATGATTAATTATTAGATTTAATAATCTCAAGCATCATGATACCTCTAATATCAAGACCTTTTATATAATAATTTAAAACTACTGGTTAAAAACCCATCTAATTTGGAAAAATGTTTTGTCTCATGAGAAATATCGATGTATTGAGGGGATATCTATAACCAAGCCCCATCCATATATTCATTTCCAAAGAATTTATTAAATATATAATAATCTATTGAATTGATTAATCAATATGAATTATCATAAAATATCTGTATTTAGTAAAGGATACAGATTTATCAATATTTCCCCAGTTAATCAAATAACATTCAAAGTAAACACGATTTGTAAAAATGGTATATGGTATAAGTTATAATAATATAAATCATATAATAATATGTATATTTACTTTAAATTTAATTTCCAATGAAAAATGAGTATAATAAAGTGATTGTTTCAAGATGAAGTCAACATAAAAAAAGTAAGTGAGATTGTACAATAAATCTTACCGCTTGGTAATTTTCAATTAAAATCCCCTTGGTTGAAATAATTAAAATTTAAAAATAATATACCATAAAATATTAGGTAATCATGATATTATATGTCAAAAGGTAAAGTATATACACCATATAAAATAAATTAGGTGGATAACATTATAATATGCATCAATGAAGGAAAATTGAGATGAAGTCCCTTACCTAACGATTCATTTTGGTTGAACATGAATTAAAATATAGTATAATGGTTTTAATAATGTTATTAATTTATAAAATAACCATATTCATATTCAAAATATAATATATGACCCCCTTATAACATTTTACCACCTGTTTGTTAATAATATTTCATTATTTTCATTGTTTTTTGTATTAATTGCTTGTTTTCTCATGCATGTTTTGTCATGAAAGTTATGGATCTTGAACATATTATATAGTAACATAATATCCATAATTATAATAATTTTATTAATATCATATTGACTCATTATATATATTTTTATAATCATTATTTAAGGTTGGATATGGAAAATGAATCGCATTGCTTTGTGGAGATAGTAGGCCATACATATCCACAAGTGATAATATAATTGAATTATTGAGTGAAAGGGTAAAAAAGTGGGTGATATATTTATTATATATAATTTATATAATATCATATATATCTCATATATTCATTAAAATTTTTCTTATTACATTCCATTTAAAGTGCAAGTGGAAAATGAATCACATCACTTTGCGAGAAGGTAGTTCACCGTACACACGAGTGACATTATCATATTTTAAACATGATATAAAGTAAGAAGTTATATGTGATATTATAATTAAAGAAGTGTAATAACATCATAAATATGATATAAATGTGTTAAATCTATCATTATATCCATCCTTGAAATGTGGTGATGAAGAACAAATTATATCGGTTTGCGAGGCGATAGTCCACTGTACACACGATTAATGGTTTTATTTCGAATTTTATGGAAGAAGAGATGGATATAAGTTATAGAATTAACATAATAAAATATCATTATATTTTATATACTGGTTTTATTATGTTATCATTATAAAATAATAGTTTATGGAGGTTGAAGAAGAAATAAAATGAAAATACTCATTTAAGAACGTTACCTCTTCTTTAGGGAACTTCTTATGGTTTGTGTCAAAAGACTTCCTTGGATGGATTTATGATAAAAAAGGGATCTATGATGTCTTTATGAGATTAATTATGTTATTTGGTCACGTATTTGAAAAAATGTATTTTTAAGTGTGAATAGGGGTGGAGAGGGGGTGACCTTTTATAAGTAGGGGAGAGGACACACATGGAATTTTTGAAAAGAATCTATTACTTCCACATTTTTATCATGTAATAGACCACAAATATGGTTCCTTATAAAACATTAGATGTGATAAGGACAATTTATGACCATAAAATTACTATTGGATAAGTCGGTAGGTCATTATTAACCCTTATCTTCTAAGTTTAACCCCCAATAAATCTTTTTTTTACCTTAAACATGATAGTTAATTATTAATAATTTTATTATACATAATGGAAATAAATTAAGTTAAACTTATTATATAATATAAATATTATTAATCTAAATATGGAATCGATTTTTTCAAATTCAATTCAAATAATAGGTAGAATCCAATTTAAAATTATACCGACATATGCGAAGAAAAAGCAGGTTTTCAAAGAGAAAATTCTCATAAGTATAAAAGGTTTTAAGAAAAAAAATTCATTGTGAAATCGATACCACTATATTAAATTGAATTTATTATAATATAATAGAAATAATTTTAATTTAAAACCAATTCAAGATATAATTTATCTTTATAAATAATTTAAATTAGAAGGTAGTTTTCAAATAAGAATCAATATTTTTCACTTTTCTTCGAAAATTGAAACTTGTTAGAAAATAAAAAAAATTCACCCTAAAATAACCTTATTATGATTATTTAAAAAATTAAATTAATTTTATCAAATTAATTATCTTTAATTATCAAAAATTAATTTTATCTTAAGTATGCAAGAAACAAAAAAATAGTTTTCTTTGAAAAAAATATTATTTTTTCAGAAAACATTTCTTTTTCTATCAAATTATTCTTATTTTATTTATAATAAAAAGATATCTATTTAATTTATTTTATAAAATTATAAACCATATACTTTTCATAATTTAGTTTCTACTATTCATACCTGTTAACATAACATCTTGGTTATAATGGTCATGTTTAAATAATATTTTTATAGAGTATTTTAGTTTAAACCAAATGTTTCATCCATCATAAGATATCAAAGAGATTGAATTTAATTAAAATTAAATTAATTATAAATTATTTAGATATTAAAAATAATGAAATACAACCCAACAATGGGAGAATAGGAGGAGGATGGTTTGAACGTGGGACCTCCTTGGTGAATAAGGGAAGAAAATGGCGAAAAACCCATTTAAGGGAGGAGGAGAAAATGGTAAATTCTCCCATTTTTAAGAGGCACATGGTTTGGATGAATAGTTTGGATAATTGTTTTACTATGAGGTGGTTCCACTGTACAAAGGGTCACCCTATCACATGGCTAGGTTCATGGTTAGAAAAATCAATTACATGCCATGTGTTTACCCTCTCTAGTTTTATACAGATATCCCACATAGACATGTGACATTAGGCACATGGTTAAAAAATAGTGTGCCACCCTTTTCACCCCTACATTAGGTTACATGGTTTCCTCTATATAACTATATAGTTTCTTTAAACCATGACCCAATAGAAATTAATCCACACAATTTTGGCTACTAGGTTAGTATTTAACATGCACCAACCATGCGCCTCTATCCGTTTCTCCCAAAAAAGAGTTTTTAGATCTTTAAAGTAGTGAAACTCATCCAAAAAACTGATAAACCTATCGAGACTTAAATCCAATCTAAAAAAATTTAAGTTATCCAAATCTTGAAATTCTGATCCAAGGATCAATTTAAAATATATCCCATCTACAAAACATAATGTAAAAAAACTATGGGAATTTCAACATAGTCCAAAATACGAGATATTACAACCACCCAACCATGGAACTTATCATACTAAAGAATCCTTATGGAGAAATGGAAACATCACCCAACCTACTTAGGTTAGGAATTATTTCTCAAATTCCCATGTTTCATTTACAAATTCTAAACATTCCTTCAAGAGAAATTTTGTGTAAACAAAACATAAACCACCAAAACATGATCCAACACTCATAACTACCAATGAGAAAATAAGATGATGCTTACATGAGCATATATAACCCAATAAATTATCACATAATCATTTATTTCATCATTTGACCTATGGAACTACTCACCATAGGATCTACACATTAAGGGACAATTCTAAGACACAGTACTTAAATTATTGAAATTTCATATTGAAGCATTTACCTAGTGTCCACATGAAAAACCTAGAGTGTTTATCAATTTAAAAGAGAAACCAAATTACATTATACCCAACATTGCCTAGTCACACTAGCTTTTCCTTGAAAGGACTCGAACGACCCCTTAAGCTATAACAGTCTCATTTCGACGGTGTGCCTGCTAATATTTCCATAAAAAAACATCAAAATATTTGAGAGAACTCATGTTGAACCACCTATTATACACTATTTTGAAAAAATATTGTCTCTAATGATAGACGTGTCACCATAACTAGATTCTAATGCCTTATACCAAGGTGTATCAGGATTATTCTGATCACGCTCATTGAAGCTTGTACCTGAACTCTGGTGACATCTCTTAGCTAATCCATCTCCGAAAAAAAAGAACTATAATGATATAGAAACAACACCGAAATTATCCCACTACAGCATCCATGGATCTTCATAGGCTACTATGGATTAATTATTACACCCAAACTTCACCCAAGTTCGTAATTGAACATGTACCAGGAATTTATCAAGAAATATAACCATACCACGTTCCATTAACTCAATGGAATATGAGATCCAAAAACAACTGTCCAACGATGAGACTCAAGATCCCATGACATTTATCTCTTGAGTGTCTCCCACCAATGACTGATGTTCTACTACCCACATTAGGACCATCCTTTTAATCACTCTAACAAAATGATAAACTGATTTCCACTACAAATGACCTGAAATAATAGTGGGCATAGATAATAACCCACTCATCCCAGGCACTGACATAAGAATCACCCATCACTCATCTCTACACCCTGATAATGGTTTCTATGATGTTCACCAATTTCAATTTACAAAAATGGTCACCACCCCTAAAGGGACACATACATACTACACACCATATAGATTATTTTATACCACTTATCTAGATAAAGTCCCAAGGTTTTATTCCATCATCCCATAAACTATATTTGGTTAGATATCTTTGCATATAGTCGATTTACAATCAATGTACTTAGGGTGATGTCAAGATAAGGGACATTATCATCTAAAGACTTAGAGTACATAGTGATTTAATCAATAATCATTTATAGATCCCTCTGACCCATGCTCACATAAAACATGGCTATATTTTCCTCTACCCACACCTAACACCACTCTCTCAAAAAATGCATGCCCAGGTACAAATAAAGGTTTATCATCTCATATCACCTAGTTATCTTTGAATTATCCCTTATCATAGGGAAATTTATTTAATTTACCCCAAATCATAAGGTCACCATGATCATAAGTGTCACCAATTTGAAACCCTCTATCCTTGTCTCTCACCATACCATTCACCAATGTTCAATTTAAAATAGTTACCATGCACTCCTAGTGTGAACTTATGTATCATTTGTAGAGGGTGTAATATCCCAAAAAACCCAGATCGAGACCCGAATCAAGATTCTGTAGGTCATCCATTAACTAGGTAAAGATGACTGAGCTATATGGAACATCAGTTTCTAATATACCAAGAGAACCCTTGGAACTCCTCTTCAATTCAAGAACCTACCCATTCTAGGATTTATCAAATGAATTCCTACCTCCAAGAATAATTTTCAAAACCTAATTTGTCTACAAAAAAACAGTAGTTAACTAGGTCATAACAAAAAATAGTTTTTCCCAATGAAGCCATTTTTGTTTCCTAACACATAAGGTGATTATTTGAAAACCCCAAGCATTATCCTTCTTATAACACAAAACCCAAGCAGCGTCCATGCACTAGTCTCAAAAAGAGAATAAAACCAAGATCATTTACTTTAAAGAAAATGTAAACCCTAGTCCAACCTCTTTTACAAGTTTCCCTCGATTAAATGAAACACAACTAACCTACTAAGGTCTAGATCGAAGTAAGGGTATCAAGTTCTGCCATCTAGTTCTAAGGTCTCTAACACGAGAACCATAACCAACTCATGGGCATTAGTTACATGTTGTCCAACACACCTAAAAACTCTATCTAAAAAAGTAAAACTAAAGTAATAATGAAAGTCATTTACTGATTAATGCCTATTGTAGGGAATGTCTAAAGCAATTTATTTTCCTAATGCAGCACATAGGCTGGATAGAGTCATCTCACTTGAGGATATATCTCAATTGTTCACTCACTTAATATAATTCAACTAAATTAATTGTTTTTGTTGTTTTTAATATTGAAAAATGAAATTAAATTGAAAATATAAATGAAATAAAAAACTAAAATGACACTAACATGAAATTATAAATTACCATGCAATGCTGAATGGAATGGAATTAGAGAATAAAGGAAGCTCTCCTAAGAGAAATTCTAGGGAGCACCTTCATTGACCGACTTCAAATATACTTAGTGAAACACTCCATAGTATGTTTGGAAACCTTAATCAACCCCAGTTATGAATGAAAATTTTACATAGATATTTCCAAGAACACTCTCCATACACCACCTCAATCAGGGGAAAATGTTTGGAGATAAATAAGTTAAACGTTAGAAAACTACAGTGAGGATTACACCCAATATAAATTATCCTTATAATTAACTTGAAGTAGATTGAAAACATGGCCTTGAGTTTAAGTACCAAATTACTCCCCCATGGGATATTACTCATGTTAGTTACTCATAATCATGAGTATACGAGTTCATGGTTGTAAGATGAGAAGATGAATAGAAACGATAAGAAAATAAAGAAAATAAAGAAAATCAAAATAAACGAGAAGAAGGTGAATATGGAGAAGAATAGAAAGGGTTTGTGGAATATGACACAAAAATAAAAACCACACATGAGTTATATTGTATTTTAATGAAACTAAATTAAAATTACATTGAAAATAAAAACAATGTAAAAAGAATAAAAATAAAAATAAATGAATAAGAGAAATGGGTGCATCAGCTTCCCCTCTAGAATCCATCCTCCGGAATATGGATCCTATTTTGTCCAAAATATGGTCAAATATCCTCAACTTTACTGCTTATATAATTATGTAAATTTAATTTTCTATCAACCCACCAAATTTCAAATTAATTGGAGGAGTATAGAGGAAGTTATGGAATAATTAATGAGTATGAATTTCTCAGGCTGATGATTACATAAATCTTCCTTCAATATTGATCATTCAATGGACACCTTAATAAGTGAATAACTCCATATAATTTAATGGTAAAAATTTCATACTATTAATATTTCAAATACATCTATAATCAATTTTATTGGAGGTATTTATCCCGATTTATGCTTCATTTACAAAGGTGGAGTTCACTCTGTCCACTCGAAAGGTTTCTATCATTGATTGATTTTTTTGACCCTTAGATGTTTGAATTAGATCTCGGTCCAAAAGAGAAAATTGAATCCAACTAACATCAAAATACTATAAAAAAACAATCACTTTAATAAGATCAATATTTTAAAATTTATTCTCTAATTACCAATGTGATTAAAATCTGTTAAAATTATAGAATTAAGTAATTTTTATATTTTAGCCCAAAACACACCATAAATCCCAAATTGATGAAAATAAGTTCAAATTGATAAATTGGGAGGGTTTAAATAATTTAAATACATATAAATTATGATAATATTATCTCTATCAATTCACTCACACTTAAACCATTATTGTCATCAAGCATGAAATATCTACATTAAATTGTAAAGGGAAATAATGTTACCAATATTCTAATTAAAAATTAATAAAATAAAAAAATCAAATTTAAATAAAAATTTCAACTTCCACATAAAATATAAATTCATTTTCTTAATTTTAAAAGAAATAATCAACCCATATATTTTACTTTATCCCATTTGAAAATGATGTTACTTCTCTTTTTATTCATTCACATTCCTTAATTCATTATTATTAAACATGAAATGTAATTGATTACATAACTATTGAATCTTCTATATCATCACTCATGATAAAATTTAAGTATAGTTATGACCATATTATGAATACCAGATATTTAATCATATACTTTTAAAATAACTACTTTCTTCACTTTGTAAATACAAAAGGCACATAAAATCTTGAGGACTTGAAATAATGGTTCAAATGACAATGAGGATTAAGTTTGGTAGGATTTGATGATTTAATAATCAAGGATCAATTATAAGGTTTATCTATTAAGTAAAATGAAAGATATCCAAAATAAAAGTGTAATGAAATTCTCCGCTTCAAATTAGAAACTCCAACATCCTCCAAAAATCATAGTTATTGATCAAAGTAAAGCATAATGAATGTGTTCTCTAACCTATTGATTTTTTTCTTTTATAATTTTATTTTTAAAATAATTTTTTCATTTTTTTCAGTTTTTAGAAATTTATACTTACTATAAACCTCAAATCCACCACCTAACCACATATGATCAAAATCATCAGGTTTGTAATGGTTATTTTTGATTTTTCTAAGTCAAACCCAATTTTTTCATTCTTTGGATCTTTTTTTCATTTTCAATTTTTTATTCTAGAGGGGAAAAATGAATTATAATGAATGAATAAAAAAACATTCTTTTTTCTCACAATGGAACCCCACACTTTTTCTGTACAATGTGTTTTATTCCTTCCACCATGACTCCCTTCACCCCAACAATTGAACTTTAAAATATCATGTATTTACTAAGAGGAGGGTAGAAATATATAAAAATAGATTAAAAAATGGCTCATTCATAAAAATGTTATTCACATTCTCTATGGGATAAATAAGGATTGATGTTAATGTGATATTTTAAGGATAATTGATTTTTCATAATATGCCTCAATCATTTTAAATGCATTTTTACATATTCATTGATTTGGTAAGATCAAATGAAAGTTCTAGTAAGTGGAATGTCCTAAGATCCCTCAGGAAATATAATCAAGAATATATATGAAGTAATTGGTCTATAAGTTTTTTTGATAATGATACATATTATTTGTGAAAATCACTCAAGGAATGATTAATAATGAAAAATCAATTCACATGAATTTTAGAAATTCAAATCATGAAAAATGTTTGGGAAATTTCATTTATATAAATCAACCAATTCCCTCAAATAATTAGTCCTCATTTCAATATCAATTATTCAATTTAAACAATCAATTTTCCATTTTACTTATTCAATATCATTATAATTGAAATATAAAATTTGGAATCACAAGATTCCTACCAAACCAATTTCTTCTAGATAAGTCAAGTAAAGTAGTAATTCATGAATGGGAATTTAATTCAAGTTTAAATCTCAAATAAAAATTTTCAAAAAAATGTATGGAATTTAAAATATAAACATTAAAAGTGAAATTAATTTTTAAATGAAAAATTAGTCCTCTTAATCTACTATTTGGTACTTAGTTATTCAATCATGGTCCTATAAAATATAATTACTCAGTTAATCATTAGGATCATGTCATTTATGCTCAAGAAGATATGAGGGAGTTGGATAGATACTGGACTAATCCAAAAAATTAAATTGAAATCTAAATTCCTTGAAAGTATGTAAATATAAATCTCAGTATGATACCTCAAGTGGGATTTTAATTTTTACTACCTTTAGAAGGGTAGTACCAGCTGTTATCCATAATATGCATGTGGTTGGAGTTTCTTGGACTTGAACCACCACATGTTGTTCTTCCCAGATTTTATTTCTTTGTTCTAATTGAGGATAATTACATGTATAGAGTACACTAGATCCACCCACTTAAAAATTTGGTAAAAATTTCATGGTGGGGGTAGGATGAAGTATGGAACCTCATCCTTCTTCACTGATACTTGTGAAATGTTTGGTTTCTCTTCCTGTGTTGGCTCAACCTGGGCTGCATGAATTGTAATTTTAAAATTAGGGTAGATTTTTTTTTAATTTGATGGAATTTAAACATGAAGAATGTAAATATGATATACACATTTTAGTGTGAGGAGCCTCTATCTTGGTATCATCATGATCAACTACATGGAATTCCTTATGGATATCCTCAAATTCATGTTTAAGAAAGTAGAGGATCTCCATATGTTCCTCAACAGGTGCATGTTGTTTTTCATCATCTTCCTCTACGAAAAAATGTGAGTCATAAAAATATATAAAATTAAAATAAAAGGGAGTGATACTCAATTAAGTTTCAATGAAATTGAAAGATAAGGAGTTTAGTAAAGGGTCAAATACCTGAATTGGTTTGACTTTATTATCCTCTTCAATTGAAAGTGCCTATTGGAGTATAAATTTACTAGATGAATAAAGGTAATTAAGATTATCCATTTTTTCTTCAAATTACACTAATTGGGTTGATTTTTATTCCATAGATAGATATATATTCAATGGTGGTGGCTTTTCTTCTTTTCAAAGTTTGGGGAGATCAATAAGTTCCTCACATTCATTCCAAAAGTTATCCAGTTCCTTTTGATATCCCACATATAGATCATAATGAAAGTAATTTTCATCTAGATATCCTAGAAATGGTTGATTAAGGATTAATTAATCATTAATTACCTCCACCATTACCTCCCTAGGTTCTTGATCTAGCTCAGGTTCAGGTTGCTCCATTAATGCATGAGCATATTAAAATGTCAATTCTTATTTTCTCATCAGTTGTTATATATTTTCTCAAAGTTATTGAATATGGTATCTACTATAATATTTATTAGAGTGTTCTTTTATTTTTTGTTTTACCTACGAGTAATCTTACCATGTAAAATAATAGTAGTTTAAATACATCATGGGGAAAAATATTTTTTTATAAGTTTTTTTTATTTCGAAAACAATGAAATATATATAAATTGTGAATATAGAAAAATATTAAACAACCAAAAGATCCTTGAAAATGGTGACAGTTTTGATGCACGCCTATTATTGTGTGTGAAAAAAAAAATTTATTTTCCTAATACAGCACAAAGGCTGATCAGGGTCATCTCACTTGAGGAGCTTTCTCAAATTTTCAAGCACTTAATCTAATTCACCTAAAATATATTTGTTTTGTTTTTAATATTAACAAAATAAATGAAATTTAATAGTTAAATGAAATAAAAAACTAAAATGAATCTAACATGAAATTATAAATTACCATGAAATGCTAAATAGAATGGAATTATAGAAGAAATAAAGTTATACCGAGAGAATTTCTAGGGAGCACCTTCATTAACCGACTTCAAGAATACTATCCAACCACCTCCTCAATCGATGGATAATGGTAGGATATCAAGAAGTTAAACTTTAGAAAACTAAAGTGAGGATTACACACACTATAAATTATCCTTAGAATAAACTCCAAGAAAAATGAAAACATGGCCTCAGGTTCAAAAACCAGATTAATCCCCCAATATATTCCTTGGGTCAGTTACTCATAATCATGAGTATAAGAGTTCATAATTGTAATATGAGAAGAATAATTTAAAATAAGAGAAAAGAAAGAAAATTAAAAGACAAGATAAGTAGACCAAGATAGAGAATTATAAGAAGGGTGTGTGGAAGATGAAATAAAAAATCATGAATAAATTATATTGAATTAAAAAGAAACTAAATTAAAATTTCATTTGAAATAAAACTAATATAAAAGTAATAAAAATAAAAATAAAATAAGAAAATAAATGGGTGCAACGGCTTCCCCTCTAAAATCTATCCACCAGAAGTTGGTTCCTATTTCATCTAACATATGGTCGAATCTCATAAAAGGACATTATTATAAGATTATATAAATTTAATTTTCTACCATATATCCACATTTCACATTAATTTTATTTTTATATATAACATTATGGAATAATTAATGAGTATTACATTTTACGGCTAAGTATTCTAGAAATATTCCTTCAATGTTGATCATTTTATGGATGCCTTCATGAGTGAATAACTCTATGGAACTTAATGGAGAAATGAAAATAAGATTCCTATTTTAAATATATCTATAATCACCTAAATTAGAGGTGTTTATCTGGAGTTATGCTTTATTTCCAGAAGAAGGATTCACTCTGTCCTCCCAAAACATTTTTATCATTGATTATTTTTTTTCAGCCCTTAGATGCTTGGATTAAATCTGGGAATAAAACATAAATTTGAATTAAATAAACTTATGAATCCTACAAAAAAATAATCACTTAAATTGGATATATATTATAAAAGTTATGATCTAATTACTAAATGGATTAAAATCTGTTAAGATTACAAAATTAAGCAATTTTCATATTTTATCCCAAAACACATTATAAATCCGAAATTATTGAAAATGAGCTTAAATTGATGAATTATTAGAGTTTAAATAATTGAAATAAATATAAAAAATATGAAATTTTTATCTCTATCATTGACCTATAAGGTTCATGACATCAGGTCACATGATTAAGAGTCGACACCCATTGAGTATTTGTATAAGGAAATACCCTATCAAGGTTTAACTTACCAAATATCCACCCAACTAATGGGGGTGTCATTGAATTATCTTATAGTACCACCCTAACCAACCAAATAAAATAGCCAATACTTACTTTTATTTGAATTTTATCTCAAAAACCATACTCGTTTCTCATTTCCAAGGGCACTAATACACGACCTACCCTTCATTTTGCCTAGGGTGTCGACTTTTAAAACTAGAGTCACAACTAAAAGATCACAAGGCTATACCAACTAAACATTTAAATTCAAGAAAAATAAGAAAACAAGAAAATAGGTTTGTATGGGAAATGTCCATGTTCCCACCCCAAATATATCTCAAGGTAAACTAAAGCTAATACTTACATGAGGGTTCATGCTATAACCACCTCTAAAAGGTTTTATTTTAAGGAGTTACATCAGTCAACATTAATAATAACTTTTAAAAGGATCATATATATATATATATAAAAGGGTAATTACTAGTTATAAAATATTTTTTTTTCTCAAATTATACTTAACACTTGATTTATGTATTGCTATGCAACATAATAGGCAATTTATCACATAAATTTCACTTATATCTCTTATTTATTCGTAAGTTTTCATAATTAGCCTCAGTTAAAAAAAATTAAATTTCAATATTTTGTGGAAAACATTATTTAAGTTGGAATTATAATTTTAAGTAAACTTCTCCTCATAATAATAAATATAAAAAATAATATAAACAAGATTTTATTGAGTAAAGGGTGTCAATTAAGTAAGATTCCACCATATGTTTATATGTAACACTACATAAGTAGTTATAGAAACTTTATATAACTATCCCGTATTTATCATAAGTGTAACCCCATGGTGCTAAACACTAAACCCCAAGAGATAAAGGAAACCGATAAGGGTCCCATCATTTAAACCTGGTTCTGTTTAAATACAACCCATAAAAGGTAAATTAACCAATTTTTAGAACATCTTTAATGGGTTTATCTCATAAGAAACATGCCCTAGTTGGTCTACTTGTTTCCAGTTAGGTATTTAATCATATAGGTCATCATACCCAAATTATAGAGGTACCACCATTCAAAAAAAGAAACTATTTTCTATAATAAGTTCACTTTAACATACACACACACACACACACACACACAAGCATGATGGTTTAGTTATATGAATTACCATTACCATGTTATAAAGGTAATTTCTGTAACACCCGAGACTTTTATGAGAAATATTTTGTTTTTATATAAATCATAAAAGGAATCTTTCACTACAAAAAACACTAGCTTGGCTTTCTTTACACGCAACTGTGGCCTTCCTCGATAGCTTGCGTCGTACACAATACTGAGTTTCACTAAACAACGATATGCTATTAAAATATTATTAAAACTAGCCGTTATGAATAGTAATAACCAATTTTTGAAATTTTGTAAATTTCATCTTTCAAAATGGACTTCATTCTTGGATTTTGAATATTGAAATTATCCTAGGGTGAAATTTTGGTATTTTTCTGAAAACTTTCAATTTTTGATGAATAGTGAAAACACTGGGTTACTATTTAAAAACCGACTTTTTATTTAAATAATTATTTATTTTATTTAAATTTATTTTAGGTAAAAATTGATACATAATACCTATATAAGTTCAATGCAATTCATTGGAGTCATTTTATAATAATTTTAGATATATAAAAATTTTATTGAACTTTTCACCGTCTTTTACCCACCTCCTAGGAGAATTTCTAAATTCACATAAAACTTAATTTTACCGCTTCTGTGAGTGGAATTTCGAAAATCCGATAGAAAATGTTAATATCAAGGACTAAAATGTGGTTCAATGAGATGAAAATAATTTTTGGTGAATAGTAACTTTTTACTTTTTTTTACCACGGTTAAAAGTAAATAGGGTAATTAAGGGTAAAAATGATATTATTATACCCTAACACATGTCCTAATTCTATTGGATAAGTGTAATTCGACCAAAAACAACCTTAGGAATAAAATATGACCATTTAGGACCACTTGGATTAGATTAGGACATTTATTATTAATTTATTTAAAGAAGGGTTAAAATAGTTAAAATCAAAGTTTAATAACTAAATCATTTTTAATATAGGGTTATACATAAGATAAATTCAACTATAATTATTAATTAGAAATCTAAAAAGCTTTCCTACATAATGGTATTTTATTTGTAATTTTTAGACTTTAAATAATTTAATTTATTTATGACACAATGATGATGCAGTAATTATATTATTAATGAAATATTGACATAATTGATGTTATAAATACCCAAATAAATGTAATTTGAGACTTTATATTAATTAAAATAATTTTATATGTTAATATGACATGTTAGTATTGATTTAATTAACTTTTTTCGAACTAATATTTATGTTATGATTTTCACAAAAAATCAATTACCAAATAGTGCCAAAATTGACATAAAATAGTTTTTAAAACAAATATTAAATTATTAATTGTTATTTTATTCCTAAAAATATCAGGTACAAAAAAATGACTTAGATAAGGTTATATATATTAATAATAAACAACTTGGGGTTCGTTTGGCTTTTTATAGTAAGTTTATTAACCTTATAGTGTAAGAAAACAAGAAGACACGGTAAAAGTTAAATTATCTAACTTAAAGTTAAATCTAAATGATAAGGTTAAAATAGAAACCTAAACTTGTATAAATTCTATTTTATGAGAGTATTTAGACCCATCCCCACCTTAGATTAGAAATAAATAAATTTGGAGCTATTAAAAACCGAATATGACTTTATAATAAAATAATATTTTTAGTTTTTCCAAAGGTGCCCCTCTCCTCCCTTATAAAAGGGCACCTCCTCCCTCTCTTCCTCACAGAACTTTGAGCCTTCAAGCTCGGAAAACCCATGTAAAATTCTCTTCTCCACTTCCCTAGAAACATCCTAGAGTTCCTGGTATTCTTCAAAGACCAATTTTAGTGCCCTAAGAGGAGGTCTCAAAGAGGCGCTTCAAGGAAGAGGTAATGTCTGTTACCGATTCTTTCAACTTTATTTATTCTTCCACTTTTCTTCTTTAGTTGTTTCATTATGAAGTAATAACATCAGTATCACTCATATACTGATATTTTATTATAAGTATGAAACAACCCTATTTCACCATCTATCCATCCTACGGAAAATGAAATCACCGCGCGTGCGTACGTACGGAATACCGTCTCCACGCCATGGTGTAATATATTTTCCACCACCACCTTACCTGGATGGGTATAATGGTGTAAATAATAACTATATATGATTATTGTAAAGTGATATTTATTCTGAAATAGTATACATACACTCCAATACAATTCCACGATCATGGGAACGATATCATCGCTCGTGCGGACGTACGGAATACCGTCTCCACGATGTGATGCGACTCGTTCTACATGATTTTCATTGCATAATGATTACATAAATGATTTGAGTGAATAAATATGATATGTATTACACTACTACCATTATTTAAATGAGGTATCTATAACCTAAAAAGAAGAATAAGAATTTATTTGACAAAACACGCATAAGAACAAAAAGCAATAAACACCCGAATAACAAGTAATAATGAAATATTACTAATAAGAAGCTAAGAATATGACCATATATGATATCATAAAAATAAGTATGATTCTGGAATAAGTAAATAACATTATTTAAATAATTATACAAGAGTTTCGGACACTTACGAAGCAAATCAGACCTAAGGTAAGGGAAAATCTCACAATCTCATTTTTATCCGAGATTGTTTATACTTCAGAATTTACTGGGGAATATTTATCATCCAAATCCATGTTTCTTCAATATGTAATATTATTTATATCCTCCTAAAATTTTTTAGATCCAATTTTACCCTTTGGTCAGTTTTTTGTAAAAGATATGAAAGGAATCTTTTGTCATTTTTTCGTACGAGGTACTTTTTGACTTTTCTGACAAAAGCACGAGAAGAATGTTTTTTTAACTTATACGGAATGAATGGATTTTAAATTTTTTTTTCCAAGAAGATTCCTTTACAAGTTTTCAAGTTTATTTTTAATCAAATTCTTTTATTTTAAAATTGAATGACATGTTAAGAAAGGAAAAATGTTTTTGAAGTAGAAAGGATATTTTCCTCAAGAATGGAGTTCAAGTGTTGTATCAAAATTATTTTCCATCTAAGATAATATAGGGTTCTGTTTATATCCCTATTATTACATTTATATGATTATGTTGTGATGGAATTATTTTTATGAATTCTTTTGTCTTATATGAATTGTTTTATGATGTCACGATGTTTAAGAATCCCATTTTTATTACATGGGTTATGCAATGATGTATGATTTATGATTTTGTGGCACACATAAGAATGGTATCATTATGAGATGGGTGGGACCTATATCTCCCTCCAATGCATTGGGTAAAGATTTATATCTCATGAGATAGACATGGCTGGAATGGCAGGTTAAACCGGTTCAGTGAAACATGACTGAAACGAGGAGTGAACTCAGTTCAGAAATGGACATTGTCCACTAGGATAGTCTTGGAAATGAGTCTTGACTACTAAGAAATGATTTTCTATGATTATGTGTGTATGCCACAAAGTTTCATGTTTTAATTTATGATTACTGGGATTACATTTCACTACTATGAGTTATCCCATGTTATGAAATTATGATCTCTTTTTCAGGTTAAGATTTCCAAAATGTTATGTTATTATGAATATGATGTGATTGATATTTCTTTTGTTTACCCTTACTGAGCATTTGAGCTCACCCTTTTTTATGTTTTCTTTCCCCAGGTCGGGAATAAGGTTATTAAGTAGGATATTCCAAAAGGGACTCTAGATATGATGAAATAAATTGGAGACAATGTAGATGCTTTATGAACCAGTTGTTTATGTTTCCCAGTTTCTAAAGACTCTATACCTATACAGTCCTTTCCTGGTTTTGTTATATATTGTAATAAGTGTTCTTCAATTATTAAGTAATAACAATGTATGTAAAGTATGGGTCGTTATACTTTCCATTATAAGTAATATTTTTAACCCATGTAACTGCAACCATGTGTTTACCTTCAGAGTCAAAATATATAAAGTTCATGTGTAATGGATTGATTATATGATATTTTCTTACCTATTTATAATTACCCATACACTTTATAAATTTTTAGTGGAACCACTTTAATCACAACTATAAATGTTTCAGCCCTTGAAACCAATGGTCCATCACTCAAAAATGTCATAATTGGTTAATTAAGGTGACACCATCAATAAATATGGGAAAAATACATTTAGGTTGAGATAGAAACTTTAATAATTATCCATATATCATAACTATAATAAGGCATTCTATTACACTAACAAATAATACAAACATGTAAGAAGGAAAATATACAATTCTTTCTACATGGAATGGAATTTTCATGAAATGTGAATCTCTATGTGCCTACACTGATTCATGTAACAAAAATTCCTTTACTTACAAGTCTAATGATAAAAATACAATAAATCAACAAATAAATAACTAGTGGAAGTAAAATAATCACCTAAGGGGAAATAATAATCAATTTTAATAGAAAGAATATAAATAGTATAATCTTTAGAAACCTGATCTTTCCCTCATGCGAGGGGTAGATGGACCTAGATATGATAAATATACTAAGAACTGACAGATTCCTAGTATCTTGTCTACCATTTGAAAATAGAAATAAAAAAGGAAAATAAGGTGTGAGATATACTAAGTAGGCCACCACTAATGGTGTATAATGAAATACTGTCTATGAATATGAAATAATTTAGTGTGAAGGTATATCAAAAGTAAAGGAGCACAATAAATTTAAATTCAATCAAGTCGGGATCAGGTTCCTCAAGGACACATGGCTGACCATACCTACTTTGGCCCAAGCATGAAATGTATTTGAACAAGTTTCACTATATATATATATGTGCAAATATATATGTACTATATATAAGATATCATACATATATATAGATACATAGCACCATCAAGGACCTGAGGCGTAACTTAGGTGTCTATGCATAGTCATAAGAGTCTCATAGTAAAAGAAGGGATGCCATGCCTGAGAGTCATGAGTAATAAGGGGAACCATGTCCGAGTATAAGAAATCACAAGGGTCATCATGCCTGATTATCATAAATAAAATGAGATTCTATTCCATAGAATCACATGTAAAGTACTCCATGCCTAAGTATCATGTGAAAGGGACTCCATGACTGAGTATCATGTGTAAGGGATTACATGCTCGAGTATCATGTATATGGGACTCCAAGACCATTTATAGTTAAAGAAAATAGTTTTTATCATTTCACTCACAAGTGATAAGAAGGGTAAATTGATATAGTCTTACCATTCACTCTTCATTTAATCCAATTTATACAATTTAGTATATTCATTAATAATTAATAATTTCATGTACATGAAAATTCCAAATCAAAATTTATTTATAATAATAAAGAAGTACATTTACATAAACATGCCATATATCGTTTCAAGTATTCCTATTTAATTGACCCTTCTATTAGATAAGAATGTGAACCTTAGAGGTGGTTTTATTATAAAATAGGGGAACAACTAAAATACTAATTCATTTAATTAAAAATAAACATATCTTACATGTGAGTTAATCTAACACATCAGAGGGATGTTTTATTACACAAGAAACATGTTCATAATAAGAATTTAATTTTGTGAGTATTACATATCATTCTAACTCCATTTTATTTAAAAGGAATACTTTATAATTTAACATGGTATTAATATGGGTACATTCCTAAAATAACTTCAATTAATTATTCTATCATCATTTAATGATTTTTGTTTTAAAATCCCAGACAACCATAATTAGTGGTGTGTTGGATAGTTATCGACATTAGTTGTTAAGGGAATATAAGTGACACACCCATGTGGCAGTCTACATTTAGGTATCACCTATGACACTATTAAAGGGGATTCATAAGTGATTTATTCATAAGTCTAGGAAAATACATTTAATAGTTACACATTTTTGGATGGATGCTCGTAGAATCTGGAACACAACACAATAAAAATAGTTTCTAAATGATGAAAAATTAAGGGAAAAGAATGTAGAACACATACCTTATGATTATGATGGGGAAATAATCCAATATCAATATTTTATTTTATATAGAGATATTTAAATTACAGGAATAGAAAAACACCCTGAAAATAGGGGAAAAGATATCAGATGGATTTATCATTCCATATAGTGAGATAAACCAATAAATAAAGATCAAGGATTATTTGAATTACCATTTCACTTCCAATGCACCCAAAAAAATCTAATTTAGACATATAATGAAGGAGAAACCA
The DNA here is from genome assembly GCA_963277665.1 of Viscum album. Lineage (NCBI taxonomy): Eukaryota > Viridiplantae > Streptophyta > Magnoliopsida > Santalales > Viscaceae > Viscum > Viscum album. The sequence continues at coordinate 1,403,506,654 of OY728127.1, read as the reverse complement.
CTAAAGGTAGAAGAGGAGTAGGATGGGGGTATAGGGACCTCCTGGGTGAATGAGGTAAGAAAAGGGGAAAACCCATTTAATGGTAGAGGAGGAAAAGTTTTATTTTTCAATTTTTTACGTTGAATATAGGTAGGCCACATGGTTTTATAACCATGAAATAATTATTCAATTAAATTTCCAAATGGGTCAACCCTTTCATGGATAGTCTCATGGTTAGACAAACCATGTTCAATCCGTATGTTTCTCCTCTGTAGTTTCTTATAGACATCCCACATGATTGTGATGCCTTGGGTGCATGATTAATCAAAATGCGTGCCACCCCTTTCACCCATAAACTAGGATGCACAGTTTCACCTATAAGGATGAAAATTTTCTTCAAACTATTCCCCCATAAATATAATTCACACATCTTGGACTGAATGGTTAGTACTAACCAATCACCAACTGTGCACCTCTATCTATTTCCCGCAGAATGGATTTTTGAAAGCCCAACACTCTTGAAACTCATCCAAACACCCGGACACCTATAACTCCTTAAAAACCATATAAAAAACACACTTTTAATTGATAAATCTCTCTTAATTCTAGTATGAGGTTTAATTTAAAATACGTCCCATTACCCAAAAAAAAGTTCAAAAAGTATTGGAATTTTAACCCGTCCCAAAACACGGGACATTACAATTTTATTAGGATAAAATATACAATTATTTTAAAATTATTTTTGAAATATTAATTAAATAAAATTTGTTAATTATCCTCTACAAGATTTTTTAGTTGAATATTATCTTTATATTTACTAGTAATTTGTTTTATTCTTATAGTTTTCATAATAGTATATATATATTAGACCCAACCCTTTTTAGTTTTTTGTTGTATATAAAACAAGTAATAAAACACAAGTTTTATTAAAATGAAAATTTATATAGTAAAGTGTGGGGTTGTTACATTATCCCCTAATAATTAAATTACATCTTCACAATTTTTAATTATTACCTACTAATGAATGTAGGTGAGGGTATTCTTAACACATTCAAAATTCATGATGTAACTTATAATATGACATATACCTTACTCCCAAAAGATATACTAAGTTACTTATCCTTTATCAAATAACATTAATCATTCACAAAACCATATAATCAAGTATGTATATACCCTTATCACACACTATTTATAATATACATTTCCCAAAACCATCATAATTCCCAATTCATTAAACCAAGATTAAATAATATAGTTCTAAAAAATTAACTCTATATTTAACCCTCAAATTAATTAATCACAATGTCGTAAAGTTAAATAGTAGTGAATATATGATATAATCCCAAAAATATGATAATCTTCACAAAAAATATCATGAATATATTTTTCATTAAATCAATATTCAATTACATGACTATTAAAACTATCTTACTCACATTTATCCAAATTAAACAAATATTTATTACGTTAAAATCAAACAAATATTAAACCTAATATTTATCGATACCTTAATCAAGTGTTCTTCAATAATTATCTCAAAAAATATTACCTTTTTATAAAATAAATTTTCAAGGTTATTGATACCATTTAATATATGTTTGAAAACCATTAATTTATAATTAATATAGAAAAATCCTTAAATGTTTCACATAATACTTATAACTTTTATAATGTACCAATATTTCATCAATAAATTTCACTCACTAATGAGAATATCTAAGATTATCATGATTTAATTTATATTATGATATCAACATCATTACCTTTGGTAAAACTAGAAAAATCAACTTTTCTATAATAAAAAGAATATTATACGAAACTAAACCATTTAAGTATTCTCCCTTAATTGGTTATAACTCATAGTTGTTTCTAGATACATACATTTATTGGCTTTATTTCGATGATCTTGTTTTCCAAAAAATATAAAAACCCAAAATGGTTATCAATATAATCATTGTAATTGATCATATAAATATTAAAACTCATTTCTAAGATGTATTTTATAATGGAACATTCTTTTTATCCTTGGATACATTCAGTTCAATCTATATTGATTTAAGATGGGTTCTATTATACTTCTTACTCTAATCCCCAAAAGAACTGTCCCAAAATTATCTTGAACTTTATTAAAATATTTTAAATTATAATATCATTGAAATATATTCTATTAAAGTTATAATTACCCTTTATCCATAAAAGAACATATAAATTTATATGTAACTTAAATCATTAATATATACATTTTAATCTAATTTATCCATAGTATTTACCAATTATAATTTTTAACCAAATGATATTCAAATATTTTATTATAGTTTATAAAGATAATGTGAATTTACCTATCATATCCCTAAAGAGTGTCAAACTAAGTGTGTAGTTATACCTCTTTGTTATGCACCAAGTGAAGATTGAGTTAATACCCAACACACCATTTTAGCAATTATTACTCTTAGGCACATGTATTCCTAAGATTAAATCCACTTAGAATATCCAAATAGGGATGTTTTTTATAAAAGAGCCACAAAATATCTACTTTACCAAATTTATAGATGTTACCCAATACATATACTTATTACTAGGGTTTATCTAATTTTCTCTCATCCTAATCCCCAATAAACACAAAATATTTAGTATTACTAGCTTAAAGGTTTATTTGTTCCTTTTAAACTATGATCAAACTTAACCTATCAAACCATAATGATCTTTATAACTCTCAATAACATAACTATTAAAGTTATATAAAACATCATTTGATATCAACTAAGGTTCTCCGAAACCAAACTCCTAAATCTGATGATGAAAAAAATAACTTATACAAAATGGATTTGATAAACATCCATAATTACATGATAGTGAAGCATTTACAATCATAATACCATTTTAGATTTATAATTTTAGATAATTGAGATAAATATTGAATATAGTACAATACATATTTTTTTTATTAAAAGGAAAATTTTCTCAGTATATAAGAAAATACTTAATCCAGAACAAGCCTTCAACATATCATAAAAATCCTCCACATAAGATACTATTCTAGAAAAATATTATGCATTACATTTTGTCATAACCTGGGGAAATATAAACATATGAAAAGGGTGAGATTACATACTGTGTAAATATAAACATAAGTGATACCAATAAAAGATCATAAGTGATCATAAAATGATCATATGAGTATAATTAAGACATATAATAAGGTTATACCAAACAAATCATAGATCCTGACATAAAGATTTCTATAAAATAATATTTGAATCAAAAGAGTGAGGAAGCATGATTCAATAAACATGAGACATGAGAGAATAACATAAGAATGAAGAGAAAGAATAAAAATATGACATATTTCAAATATGTAAAAAATATTAGTATTGGGAAAATTACTTTCACAAGCCACACTATCAGTTCCCATGATTACAAGAAACTAAAATGCACATGCATATACATATCTCATGAGATATAATCATTTAACCAATGAATTGGTGGGAAATATGATACCCCATTTTTCATTCATCAATACTTACATGTACCAATTTAAGTCAATAATTCATCATAACATCAATAACCCATTGAAAAAATGGAATTCATTCATCACATCATATGACCCATGAAAATAAAATGGGTTTCATATCCATTTCAAATGTAATCACATAAATAAATCATTCATAATTCCACAAATAATCATAACATAATAAAATCATTGAAAATAAATGGGTATAAAATAACATCAAGTAACAATATAGGTATATACCATTAAATCAATATAATAAATCATATGGTATTTGCATCATATAGATAAATGGTATACATTTATGTTAATAATTTCCTCAAATCAATCGATTTATGGAAACTAGGTGATTTTTTTTAATAAATGTAAGGAAATATATAGTCTTCAAAAATAAAATCAATTATAAGATATGTTATGTTTATTTATGGTGGATGGTTAGCAAGAAAAAGGCTATGATGAATTGATCACATCACGATTCACTACTTTATTTCACCCATATATTAGTGTTTTAAACTTGTTTTGTACATAAAATTACAAATATTATCTCCAATTTCACATCCCATTTGATTCAATTATTAAAATTTATAACTGTTAAAAAGGGAAAATATTCATTTTTTGGTGATTTTTTTGTAGGAGGAGTTGATTTGGAGGATCAGAGATGATCCATAAGGAAAATGGGTCAAACAGCATGGAAGCCCAAGGGAATCTGTCCACTTTTTTTGGACCTTTATAAGTATAAGTGCCTCCAAATGGGATGAAGTTTTGTAGGAATATAAATAACATCATGGTATACAACTTATATAAAGAAACCAAAGCCTAATTCATCCATTAAGAGGGCCATACAAACCAATCTGTCTAGGGAACATAGTCTGCACGAAGTCAAAGATGTGGTTCTATATTTTGGACATATCTCATGCTTTAATCATCCATTAAAATCTATATTTTACATTAACATATTCAATATTATTACCTACAACTTTTCTCTTTTTTTTTCAAGTCAAGATAAGGCCATTTACAAACCCAAAACCGAGACACAAGTGGTATCTTGAAATCTAGGTGCCCAAAACCACTTCCCATTTTGGCTATAAATTGACACCTTGGGATCATAATTTTCATTTTAGGACAAGGAGTTAAGTGATTCAATTTTTTAGTTACAGAGGATTCCTCTCATCACCTTTGAAGTTTTGTAACTTCCTATACTCATAGGGGGATCTCTTGAAGCAAGTATCCCTTTATCGAAGCCTTCACCTCCTTCTCATGTTGTAATATTTGTCTTTTTGTAATAAACTTATTAGTTACTAATTTTTTTATTATATTATCCCCTGTTTTATTCACTTATATTCTTCATTAATATTCCTCTTTGGGTAGGAAATATAGAGTAGAAACAATATTGGGTTCTACCATTTCTAAACCTTTGCACATGTCAAATGTTTCTACGATGACTACACCACCCATGGAAGAGTAGTTATTTTTAGTAATGGATCTACCTATCACCTTATTCATTCATTTTTTTGAATAAATTAGATACTATAATAAACCTAATATGATCTATTAATTTTGTTATTAAATTAAATTAAACTAATCAATCAATTTAACAATGAACCCAAAACACATGAGGTCGAGAATTATTTTGTGAGAGCGTGATCTTAATCAGTAATACAAGACCACATGAGATCAATTTTTAGTGTTAAAATATAATAATAAACTCAATTAATCATCATTTATAGAGTGGATATGTACCTTAAATTACCATTTACCATAATCTAACCTTATAACATCAATCAAAGTAGGGTGCTGTGATTTCATGTTCTGAAGCTATCCTAGGGTTTAATTCACTTCATCTTTGTGGTAAAGTTAATTCTCGTAGATTTAGAGGGATAAAAAATTATGGGATCATAATTAAGTGGATAAAAATTTAAATTATAATGATTAATAAGTAAGTGAAGAGGTGGAGTTAGATATATCACACCTTCTAAAAATATTTTCTTAAAAAATCATCTTCTCATTGTGTTTTATTAATGAAATTTCATTCCAAAAAAATAATCTTCTTTAAACATTATTATTCTAGATTTATAACCAAAAAATCCCCATCATTTTAATCAGTTTTCTTATTACCTATTATTTTATTTTCAAAATAACATTAATATGTTGTTAAATTTACTTCCTCCTTTGAGATACGATCTTGGTTAGCCACTCTAGTGCACCTAAGTACCCAAAAACCACACTTCATTTGGGATCACCCACGATAAAACATTTCAAATTGGCATCGTTTCTTAAGAGGAAAGTATTTTAATCAAATAATTATAGGTATTTTTTTTATTTTATCCCTTTTTTATCTTCATTTTTCCTTCTTATTTCCCCTTTCTTAATTTTTTTTGTTTTTATCTCTCTCTTTCTTATTCCTCTTTCTTTTATTCTCTATTAGAACATAAATTGAAACATATTCTCATGATATTATGGTTTATTTTTCTCAATTTATCTGATTTATGACGTGATCCCATCCCAAGGATCTCTATGATATATACCCCGAGATTGAACATAACCTTAGGGCTCGAATCAGACATTCTCAGTCTATAGGAAGTGTCAACATTTACCTAACTAGGGAATTACTACACTCTAAGAACATTAAAATTGGAAACATTTCTGAATCCAACATAAAACAATAACCAATGGATTAAAACAATAATAATGAACTTCATAGAACCATTCGAGAATTGGATGCACCAGATATTAACTATCAACCAAATTGTTTACATATTGAAATCTTGAATCAGACTTTAAACTGAAATCTGGGTTAATTAACCTACTTACAAAATTTCATGGATTATCTAGTGAGGATCCAAAAAAACATTTAAAATATTTTAATGTGGTTTTCTCAACCCTAAAACCTTGAAATGTCTATGAAGATAAAATAAAACTAAGGGAATTCCCATTTTCACTTGACAGATCTACAAAGGATTGGATGTATTATTTACAACTTGAATATGTAACATGTTGGAATGATTTGAAATGTCTTTTCTTTTAGTGATTTTTTCTAGCATCAAGGAAAACTTCCATTTGTAAGGAGATCTCGGGGATCAAGCAAACACAAGGGGATTCAATGTATGAGTACTATAAGCTATTCAAGAAGTTGTGCGCAAGCTCTCCACATCACCAAACTAGTGAGAAACTCCTCATACAGTACTTATATGAAGTAATCACAACTATGTAGAGTATCATGGTGGATGCAACATCTAGAGGGTATTGTTAGACAAAACACCAGTATCCGCACATTCATTGATTGAAAATATGGTAGAAAACTCCCAACAATTTGGTGATCAAGGTACACCACATGTCAAGGGAGTACATCAGGTAAGTCCATCTTCTCTTGAAATTCATTTAATTGATACCAATTTGTAAGAATTGACCACTATGATGAGACATATTTCTTTGGATCAAAAGGCATACCAACCCACTCCTATGAGACCTTGTGGAATTTTCACTGAAACAGACCACCCGACTGATTGTTTCTCCCAAATACAAGAGATAGAAGATTGTTCAGCCGTGTTTCCTGAGAGATCATATCAACAACAAAAATAACCAAATCCCTAGAATAAGTATTATTAATTTTATCCTACATACAACCAAGGGTGTAAGGATCAATTATACACGAGTTATGGCTCTGTACAATAAAAAAGACCCCTATTTTCAACAAAATTTCCAACAACCTTTACCTTACCAATAGGGTTTCTAACAACCCCAAAGGATATTTGAATCCCAAGAATAAAAAAGTCAATAATAAGGGAATTAAAAACCAAATATAGATTATAACACTAATAATATTTTGAAATAAATTGTTCTTAATCAATATAATGAGATGAAGAGTCAAGGTTCTGAGTTGAGAGAGTTGAAGACATAAATGATCTAGATTTCCACCACCCTCTATGATCTAGAAAGTAATAACTATGGAAATATTCCTTTCCAAACTATTCCAAATCACAAGGGGAATGGTACCATTACATTAAGAAGTGGGAAGAAAATTAATGATACTTATGCACTAACCATTCCACCGGGATTCACCTCAACTATAGATAAGATCCATTCAAGACCAGCTAATGAGAAACTAAAATAGAAAGGAAAAGGTAAGAAAAATATTGATGATGTTCTCCATAAACCCCTTACCTTTACAAACAGGGTTTTACAATCCAAGAAGATTTCTAAGGAGGCGATGAAAAAAGATATTTTGGACACATTCAAGAGTGTAGAGATCAACATCCATCTACTTGAATCCATTAAGAAAATTCCATATGCCAAATTATTAAAAGAACTTTGTACTAATTGAAGAGGGATCAAGGGAAATGGCAAGATAAATATTGGAAGTAATATTTTAGCACTAATTTCACCAAATATATCAATTCCAAAAAAGTTCAAGGATCCAAGGACATTCACCACCCCCTGCACCATAGGGGAGTTTCAATTTTCTGATGATCTTTGTGATTTAAGAGCTTCCATAAATGTAATGCCTCAATATGTTTTATCTTCTTTATAGGTTGGTGAGTTGAAGGAAATGAGAGTAGTGGTGTAGTTGGAAAATATAGCTAAAACATATCTAAATGGAATCCTTGAAGATGTACTTGTTTGGGTAAGATACATGATATCCCTAGTAGATTTCTATGTGCTTAACATGGAGGATGATCAGTTAAGTTCTCATTATCCCATTATCTTAGGTATTCCCTTCCTAAAAACTACAAAAACTATCATAAATGTCAATTAGGGTAAACATTACATGGAGTTTGGGGATGAAGTTGTGATATTTTATGTTATGGACTCCATGAAGTACCCCTCAGAGGACCATTATGCTTTTGTTATCTCCCGTTTTGAACCACTAAATAAAAACCCCATGGAATTTGATTATCCTATACTTAATGATATTATGAGTATTGGTTCTAGTTTTATGTCTAATATCACATCCAAACCATTTTCTAATGCAAAAACCTATCTTATATTTTATTTTGAAATGGATTCATATTCTTATTTTGATCATGTGAACTCTGATTATGGCATGGATGTTGAGTATGCTAATGGATTTGATGCTTTATTCTCTGATTTTGATGATGGATATTCTGATACTGATGTTCATTATTCACATAATTCAGTTCCTTCAATTTATCTATCCATACATCCCCCTACATTGGAACTCAATCCATTGGCACTAAATCTAAAATACTCATACTTGTTGAGTGGTGAGAAATTACCTATTATCATTGTTAACAATATCCCTTTTAAACATGAAGATAAACTTTTTAATCTTTTGAGGGAGAACATTTGGGAAACCGAGTGGACCTTGGTTTACATATTTGGTATTATCTACTCCATTTTCATGCATAGGATTCTTTTAGAGGATGGGGTTAAACCATTGAGTCATCAACAAAGGATACTGAATCCAACTCTTCTATAAGTTGTTAAAAAAGAAGTTGAAAAATTTCTCGAGGTAGGTATAATTTATCCCATTTCATATTCTCAGTGGGTGAGTCCTATTCAGGTTGTGCCTAAGAAAAGTGGTGTTACTGTTGTTAAAAATAATAAAGAGGAGTCAGTTTCAATGAGGGTGAAAAACAATTAGCGTGTTTGTATTTATTATAGGAAACTAAATAAATCCACTCGCAAGGACAATTTCTCCCTCCCATTTATTGATCAAATGCTTGAGAGACTAGCTGGGAAACACACTATTGTTTCTTGGATGGATTTTCTAGATATTTTCAGGTTTCTATAGCCCCAGAGGATCAGGAGAATACAACATTCACTTGTCCATTAATCACATTTTCCTACCAGAGGATGCCGTTTGGACTTTGCAATTCCCCAAGTACCTTCTAGAGATACATGGTGAGTATTTTTTCTGATTTTATTGAGATCTGCATGGAGATATTTATGGATGATTTTATAGTGTATGGTTCTTAATTTGATGATTGTATCTCTAGTTTTGGAAAGGTTTTGAATCATTGTATTGAGAAGAATCTGGTCTTAAAGTTTTCAAAGTGTTATTTTATAGTAGAGCATGGAATTGTCTTAGGGAATGTAGTGTCAAAACATGGGATACAAGTTGATAGATCTAAGGTAGATATTATTTCATCCTAAACCTATCATTTATGTGTGCATGATGCTAGATGTTTCTTAGGTAATAAAGGATTTTATCGACACTTCACCAAATATTTTAGTAAGATTTCTCTTTCTATGTCACAATTACTTCAAAAAAGATTATGATTTTGTGTTTTATGATTCTTCTAGGACTTCCTATGATGAGATAAAGAAGTGTTTGACCACTCCACCAATCATAAATCCCCCACAATGGGATATTCCTTTTGAGCTTACATGTGATGCCTCCAACTTTGCGGTCAGAGATGTCTTATCTTAGAGGGTGAAAGGACGCTCACATGTGATTACCTAGGCATCGAGGACATTGGATCCAGCCTAATAAAACTACACAACCATGGGAAAAGAGTTTATTTCCATCATATTTTCTTTAGATAAATTCCATTAATATTTATTGGGTTCTAAAGTTGTTTTTTTCTGACCATGCAGTGCCGAGGTAGTCTTGAATAAGACATATTCAAATCCCAGGCTTATCTGATGGATTTTACTTCTTCAAGAATTTGATATTGAGAAAAAGGACAAGAAGGGTTCATAAAACCTGGTGGCATACCACATGAGTAGTAACTATTCTTGTGTATTGAATTTATGGATTTTAAAAAATACATTTACAAATACTTTATGTCTTAATTTAATTTAATTTATTGTAAAATGTTGGTATGTAAAAAATAATTAAGTCATTTATTTAATAAATTAAGGTGTAGTTTCTAAATTAATGAGATATTTAAGTAAATATGTATATATATATATATATTAATATTTGGTTACTAAAATTATTATTAGTTAAATTAACTTAAAAAGGAAAGCTACAATTTCATTTCTATCCCTCTCACATGTATAACAACACCAAGGAAGTTAGGTGTTGAAAAAAATATGATATTGTCCTTTTCTATTATGTTTACTAATAATGGAAATTGAAAACTCATCAAATGAATAATATTGATATTATGAAATAATCATATGGTGTTATATGTAATTTTGAGAATGTTATAAAAACTTTTATCGGAGAACTAAAAACAACATATTGGTTATAGTATCTACATTGTGGTTTTCCCCATGGTTTGGGAAAAATAGTTGAAGTTGTGGTAATGGTTTTCCGGATATATCTTTAAAAAATATATTTTCCACATTACTCAAAAATTATGTATTGGTTTATCCCCAATATGGAATTCTTTTTTGAAAAATAATTGTTTGAAATGGGAATAAGTGGAATCATACTTGTGTTTCAAAGCTCATTTTGAGGTTGATAAGAAAACTTGAAGATAATAGTGGATTTTCCATGGTTTTTAGTCATTTTGAGTTGAATATTTGGTATATTATCTTTTCTACTTCATTTAAATTTGTAAATCATGTTATACTAAATGTTTGGAATGAATGTTTTATAAAATAATTCTTCAATATTTATAGTTTTTCATGAATCTCAATGTCAAAATGAATGTTTTTCTAGGGAAAATCTACTAGAGTTATTATAATGAAACCATTTCATAACTGTATGAAAAAATCATGGTTTTCATAAAATATTAAATTTTGATGATAGAGATAAAAGAAATACCAAGAGTTTTAATATTTTAATAGTATAATTTTTGGAGCCAATATTTGACCAAAAAACAACTTCATGGTTTAGGAAAAAATGTCATAGTTTTGAAAATCATTTTTAAAAATTAACATTATATATATATATATTTTATAGGAGGAAATGCATATTTTTTAATTAGAGGATTTGGCCTAGATTTTAAAGGATTATTTGGACGGTATTGACCAGTCAATATTAATAGATTTAAGATATGGTTCATTGGAATTATATAAGAAATATATATATGACAGGAACTTAATTTTAGAAAAAAATGGAAAAATATAGATAGTTTCTGAAGACACACATTTTGGAAAAAGGGATAATTTTAGCATTAATTAACATCATATTATAAAAAGGAAGAGAAAGAATAAAGAGTTTATTAATACGATATATATGGAGTGCATTGTTAATGTGACACCACATTTTTTTTAAATTTTGAATATATGTATTTATAATTTTACTTTTAGATATAGAAGTGGAGATTTTAAAAAATATGAATTCATAGGTGATGCACTATCAGTTTATGATTTGTGAAACCATGTAAGGAAACTGTTCATTATAGAAAATTCATGATTGTGGGTGATGCATTGTAGTGTACTGGATTTTTCATTTTATGATTTAAAAGTCTTATTAACATTTTTTATGTGGTCACATTGTTATATAAAATTTATGTTCTCACAAGCTCATGGGAAAATATATAATATTTTTTCCCATTAATAATTGAGTAAAAAAATCATTAATATCATAAAAATGGATCTCCAAATGGAAAATACATCACCATGATTGTGCATTGGACAAGGGGATTTTATCCAGGAGTAGTGTAACTTGAGTTTGGGGTTTGGGCCTCATATTGGGCCCCTTTTAGGTTATTAAAAATTTACTCAGTTGGATAAAACCTCACCACTAAAATATCCCTTAAAATTATATTTAATTAGGGTTATCCACTATCATGATAAAAAACCATATAGATAATTTGAGATATACTCATTCTTTTAGGATGATATTATTTCAAAACACAGATCAAAGTTAGACTTCAAAATTTTAGTGAATCAACAAAAATGTGGGTAATATTTTTTGGGTTTTATCTATTGTTCATAAATTTTTAATAATTTATCATTGTTGAATTAGTCTTGTTAGATCAATTAATTTTACTACATTTTATAAATAATTGATATTTTACTTTAGCAGATATTCTCACAATTCAGTGATGAACGAGTGGTTAGTCAATGTATCAACCACTACCTCCACTTTCCCCATGCACAATATTCCTCGATATGAATTAGTGTTATCCATATTTGTTAAATGGGGTTATCATAAAGGAATAAAGAGTTTCCTTTTTTGGATATTCCTATCCATTCTATACCATTCCCTCTCACCTCTCTCCTGATGTGACCAGATCCACCATTGGACCTCATGGTGGGATTCATCTTGAAGGAAGTAATTGATATGGTATGCCTCATGTAGTTTTTCTCATATTGTATTTGGGATAAATATTAGGTATAAATGATGTGTTTGGGTGGTTCTGTATTGGATAATATATGAGGATGAAATGGTGGTGTGGAATAATATACGATGAGGTAGAGAGGCTACCAGAAAGCGGGAAACGAAGTTAGTTTCTAGGATTTTTTGGAAGAAATATAAATATAACATAGCATATAGATTTTAAGAACATGAAATATCTATTTATTATATGTGATTATTCTGTATGAGTACCTTACAAAATTCATTTTATGAACACATAGTTTTTGGATAATAATAACACATCATGACCGAGTAAAGGATATGACCTGGGCCTCGATAGTACAAACTAACTATCCCTTGAGTATTAAATACTATTTCAAATTTTTTTTATACAACCTGTAGGTAAAAATTATATGAATAAGATATTTAATACACAAAAATATATCATCAAGGTGAAAATGTCATTATAAATAAATTAGAACAATGTGAATATCTCATTTTTTTTCTCTTCCTTTCACCTGGGTGTTATACTTGGACTAGTGAATAGTCCATTGTATATATCTTTCTATATATATCATGGAGGTAGTTTACTACCAACCTTTAATGGATATTTTTAAGGTGTTCTATATAAATTAAGTATTATGGATCTATAATGATTATGATTTGGTTTGGGAAAGATGTTTAGTGTAGATATGGGGTTTGGTAATCCCCTAGTGATATACTTATGATTGGGCATGATCCAGTCATATATATTATAGAGTTTTATATCCCCCAAGGGTTCATGGAATGAGTCCTCCATTTTAGAAATCAAGTTAGGTAATACCTTTTTCACATCTCTAACAATGAGTTAGAGATCCCCATATGACTAATGAAGTCATGTATTCCCTGACGAGATGGGGTGTGGGTCTTCCATCTATGGAGTTGACACTCCCATGATCGATATATACTTCCATCAATGTGGTGTGGGTCCACCATAGGGGTAAGTACTCCCTTAAATAACATGCATACTTTGGGGATATGTGTTTCCCCTACCATGCTTCTATAATGGTGATTTATATGTTATGATGGTGGGGTAATTTAGATACTATGGGTCTTATGAGTTATTAGGTGCCTCATTTTTCTTATGGCATACAATATCCATGGATATGGGAAATAATTTTAGTAGATCATTAATACAATGACCATATGAATCCTTAAATCATATGTAGGTTTATCTTATCTTAGTTACTCTTTAATTTTTTTATGCTGAATTTTTATTCAAGGTTCCATTTGTGTTTCAGAGAGTTTACTGGGTATGTTTACACACCCCTTCATGGGAATTCCACCCACACATGCTATGTTCTATAGAGACAAAAGATAGTCCAGTAGTGACTATGAAGGATGTGGTGTTGATGGGGCTAGTGTTTAGTTCTTCTCAGTAGTGAATCCTATAGTTTTTGTCCATGTTGGGAGCTAGTATGATGAAGAGTTCCCCTTATGATTATTCTAGGATTGTTCTTACTATGTTATATTTATCCCTTCTATTTTCTTTTACTTGTGGGGTTTACAGTATGTATATTTTTAATTTTCACATGAACATAATTTTATAGTAGGTTATTATGACTATAATTTAATTATTTATGTTATTTTTTAAAGATATGTAGTTATTTACATGTTTGTTTAGAAAAAAATCCTATGAGTGTGTTATGAATTCTTGGTTCTATTCACTATCCCCTATCTTATTGGAGGCTGTCTTATAGTGGAATACTTTTCTTAAATATCATCTTATGTAGGATAAAAATGGTTTAGTTTTTATATGGGTGGTATATGGGAATAGTTGTGAATCATTGGCTTGATGTTTGGAGTTATGAGTTTTGTGGAGTTGGTTTAGGAAATCTATAGTAAAAGTGTCAAGGGGTATTGTGTTTGTTTTTCAAAATGGGTAACCAAAATTTAGTGTTGGAAGCCAAAATATCATTTCTCCAATAATTTGATAATTTTTAAATCAACTAAAGAACATTATTTTATCATTTAAAATGTATTATCAGGGAGATATTTTCTTTTTATAATTATCATTTGTGGTTTTCCATATCCTTCTTGTGATAAATTACCCAAATCTGCTTTAATAATGGTGGGTTTATCTTATTTAATATAATATTCCACCCCACAGACAAACATATAGGATTAAGAGGTAGGTAGTAGAGGTGTACAAGATAATGATAGATCCTCCATCCACTGATCAATTATGTGACGACACATCAATTCAGGGACCTAATCAAGAGGTATCTCTAGAAGTATTTAAAGATCAGATCCTCATACTATAGTGTAGAGAGTATATCCTCTACCAATAGAGTATATGGAAGTTATAATTAATTAGAATGAGACCACCTATAGCCTGATCACACTGCATGAGCTCTAGCATTAGAGGTCTCAAAGTTTATAAGGGATCTAGATCCTAAGGCGGTATAGGATTCATTGGATTTAGTGACTAACTTCCTTTATTTAGTTTATAAACCTTACAAATAGAAGGTTATTCTTTCATTGAGTTTCCTTTATGGGATGATGATCTATTGGTGGATGCTAACTTCCCAGGCTCACAATGAGGACACCTTACCATGGTTGGATTTTTAGAATCTTTTCTAGGAGGATTACTTTGGATATTTTAAGGATGGTTCCAGTTAAGGATATTATGTTTATTCACTAGGGAATTATAAGTGGGGTTGAGTATGTGTTGAGGTTCAAAGAACTCATAAAGGACTCTCTTATCATGATTCATGGGGGATTTACGAAAGATTGTAATTTTGAGTGAGGTCTCTAGAGAGAGATTCAATATGGGGTTATAATTTTTTGCATCCCCCATATATGCTACTATATTGAAGAGTTATTTGGTGATTGATATCTTCCCGGTAGAGACATATCCCAGTACCAGATCAGGTCCAAGATTCCTTGAGATGGAGACTATAGCTGCAGTGAACCAACTATAATCATCAGTATCCCGTCATTGAAGACATGTGTATTTATAATCCCAATCTAGTTGATTAATTTAAGAGGGATCCTACATAGGGTCTAATTATCATGGTTATGTGATTTTATATTCTTTAAAAGGTAGATGACATATAGTTTAGTATTTTCTAACTAGGAAAGTATTTGATAGAAACTAAAGTGGAATTGTGAATGGACCTCCATTTAATGGATTTTTCAGGATTATGGGTCTTCATATACTATATAAGCTATCCTTCCAGTCAATTTTTTTTACAGAGGAGTAGGAAGCACACCATGAAGAGTTATAGGTGGATGAAAATTTGATCCTCCTAAAATTCCACTACCACCAATTCAAATTTGGTAGGATAAGGGGTTTGGACAATAGGGCTGAATATATATTCATGAAATGAATGGATTCTATTTGGGATCACCAGACTTGGTTTGAGGTATAATTTTGGTTCGTTACAAAATATAACTCATTCATGTTAACATTTTCATGATAATTTTTTATTGTATCATTATTCAATGATTATGGACTACTAGTGGATCCCATAGGCCAAACTATTAGGAAAGGGACCCCTACTAGATTTAATCACCCTCCCACCCAGATCTATGATTAGTGTGATATTTCTCAAGAAATATAGAGGTTACCATGGGAACTCATCATGATAGAACTTATTCCCTATAACATCATCATTGAAATGGGTATATTATAAATAGTTTACTCCTTGTTGAATTTTCATTATCACACGTTGATCTATTATTCGGTTGATGGGTCATGATTCACCTTCACTAGAAAATTGGAGCTTAAGGTAGAACAATTAGGGCTAACCCTCTTGATTTTTTTCTTGATTACCCACTATTTATCTAGAATATATTTATGCCTTATGAATGACTCTAAGTATCGACTTCGAATAGTTGTGTAGTACAGGGATATTTTACCATAATATAAACCACGATTTCATATCATTGTATCAAATATCCTGAGTTAAGATTAGGGAGTTGATGGTGCATTTTTAATACCTTACAGACCATATAGTTAAAGGTTTTATTTAGAATTGAGTATCCCGTTATGAAGCTTCCATTATCTTCACCATGAAGAATAATGTGAGGACAAGTCTTTGTACTTATTATTACCTCCTAAATCCAATGTTAGTTAAGAAAAAATATCATCTATCAAGGAAATAGGACCACTTAAAATAGTGGTTAATAACACTATGTATTTTCAGATTGTATTAGTATATCTTCATGAGAAATATTTGTACGGTAAACTCTCAAAGTGAAAATTCTTGATATAGGGATTCCATTTACTAGGGAATATCATCTTAGATTTTGGAGAGAAAGTTAACCATGTGAAGACTATGGTTATGACATCTTCAGTTCCCCAAAATAATATATTTGGGGTGTGAAAATTTTAGGGGTTAATAGGATGTTATTAAAGGTTCATGATAGAATTATCTTGGATTGTAGAAATTTACTGAAAGTGGAAGAGTATTATATAATCTGACCATTTTTATCAAGCATTCAAAGAGTAAAATAAGAGGTTTAATAGTGATCCAATGTTGTGATTAGGGTAAAAGGTTGAGTATTTTTTGTTCTATTATTCCTCTTAGAATAAGGTTAGATGGGTGATAACATTGAGGTAGAAGACGATTTATTATTGGTATATGAATCTAAAGCCACATTATAAGAACTACACAAAACCTGAATATGGGATCCCTATAGTATGGTTCTCCTTGAACACCAGGAGACACTATCTTTATTGTGATTGAGTTATGTTACAGATAGATCAAAAAAATATCGGGTGTATTTTATCTCTACAAGTTCTCACCCAAAGAAAGAGGTGATATCTAGAGTGCATATAGGACTGGAACCTCAAGATTATATATATTCCTAGAAATAGAAAAAATGTTGTTAGTTATCATATTAGGAAATATCGAGCTCAGCTATTGAAGGAGGCATATGAGGAGTTTCATACAATGGATAAGTTATCTTCTATGAAATATTTTATGATGGAAGAAGGAGACATTTTTTACCCTCATTCAATGGGGGTGACCCTTACACTACATCATCAAGAGAGGTAGGACTAGATTGGGGATATGTACTATGAGGTATTTCATAATGAAATTTATCTGGATGATGCAACTATGAGAAGGTGGTGTGTATTTAAACCTCTTCTAAGGGTGAATAGTGGTTTCAACTAAGCTGTGTGAGGAGGTGTTGAAAGATTTTCACACCTCCACCTTCATGATACATCTAATTGTGATAAAAATGTATTTATGATTTAATAATTAGTTTTGGTAGCCTAGTATAAATAAGTGTACTACAAAGTGTAGATCTATTAGTTTTAATGTTCAAAAAATCATGATTCTAATTATATTAATGAATTTCATGTTTCTATATAAGTATTCTATATTTTGAGAAAAGAGATTAAATTTCCAAACTATAAGACACTGTTGATATTAATATTTCCAACTGGAGTCACCATTTTCCATGAATCAGCACTAATATGAAAATATCACTAAGTCTGAAAAACCATCAGACAACACACTACCAAAATGTCATGCTACCAGAATGTAAATTTGACAAAGTCTATGACACTGCCATCCTGACTACCTCCAGTTGAGATACCATCATCTAAGTGAAATTTTTTACTTTTTCTAAGACACTTCTAGATGTGACACCACTAGTTGAGACATCACAAGCTAAGATGAATTTTAGCTAAGTTTAAGACACCACCAGTCAGACACCGCCAATATCATGCTGCCAGAACAATAGACCAGTAGACTTCAAGACACCAAGAGACTAAGCCACAACCACTATTTCCTTATACTTATATTTGAATACATTTATTATAATGGATAAATTATTCAATTTAATTCAATTTATTATTCTTAATAATTGTATCTTAACTGTTCAACAGAACACATTGATGCAAGTGTCAGATGTGTAGTACGAGGAAGAAAAGAGGATTAAAATATTCTTGATACTACTGATAAAAAGAGAAGTAGAATCACTCATGTGTTAAAGAGATGAAATAGTGGATGAATCTAACTAATAATAAGAAGATATCTAAAAATTACTGATCCACATAGAGCTGAACTTAAATGCAAAAAAGAAGTGATCACATGCTACGAACACTCAACTGGGATGAAAAACTACATCATCACATCTAGTTCCTTCCCCAAGTCAATGAAAAAGAGTATACAAAAATATATTTTTTAAAGTTTTCAAGATAACTCAACTCAAGATTCACTATAGAATCAAATCAAGAGTCACAAGATGCATTGCAACAGACCGATCATTTCTAAAATATACACTTTTATATTTCTCTATTCTATTTATCTTTATTACATATTGAGTAGTGTATGATATACTCTATTTTATGTGTGCACACTATCTCTTGTACTGAACTAGAATATACCTAGTTATCTTCTTATCTTTTCTTACACCTGTACTCCACTAAATTATAGTGGTATAGGTCCTTGTGTGTCATGTTCATTTTTACTCTGACTTATAATTATAAAAGAGGTTGTGTTTGACCTGTATAGTTGTAAACCATTTTAAAACCTGATCCAGGTGGTGGATGAACTTTTTTATTTAATATAAACTTATTGGTGGTAGATGATCACCAAGTGGAGAGGATTAAGTCTCATCTTGAGACTAAACCACTTGTTTCAAATTTCTGCTGTATGTTTTTGTTTACTTTATTTCCAATTTAAAATTTAATTTTTTCTATAAAAAATAGGTACTTTTATTTTTTTATCACAATTTGTGTTCATATTCTATTTTGATCAATTAAATTGATTTTAAAGGATCTAATAATATTATATATTATTCATCTGAGACATAATCAATCTTTTGGGAAATATTTATAAATTTTAAGATCTATATCATGCTACATATTTTGATAAAATGGGATGTATTTAAACATTTGAGGGATTTCAAAATAATATATTTTAAATAGAAATTTTTATTGGGTACTCAATTAACCCCTCCTAAGATACTCACTCCGACCAACATTTTGTATCAGAGTATTTTTTATTTGGTATTAAAGTTTTTAATTTTTTTAACTATGATTTTAGTTAAGCTTTAAAAATCATAAATTTATTTTATTTATAAATTTAATTATTTAAATGGATAATAGAAAAGAAGGTTATATTACCAAAAGACCTCCTTTCTTTAGTTGTACCAATTATTCTCAATGGAAAATTAAAATGAAAATTCATATTAAAAGCACATGTTTTTATATTTGGTATGCTGTAAAAGATGAATATGTTATACCTGATGGTACTAGAAGTACTTTGGATGATGAAACCAAGTTAGTTTACAATAATAATTATAAATCCATGAATTCCCTTTATTGTGCATTCAGAGATGAAGAGTTTAATAGAATTTCTATATGTAAAACTCCATATGAAATTTGAGACACTTTGTCTGTTTCCCATGAGGGAACTTCTAATGTTAAGGAGATGAGGCTTAATACTTATATGATTTAATATGATAACTTTAAGATGAATAATAATGAACCAATTTTTGACATGTACCTTAGGTTTAATGAAATTTTCAACACACTGACCTCTCTTGGAAAACTAATGTTTCATAAGGACTATATTATTAGATTGTTGAGATGTCTACCTGAAAGATAGAGAGGCACATCTGTCTCCATTACAGAATCTTGTGATATAAGAAATCTTCCAGTCAAGGATTTTATTGGAAAAATTATGATATATGAAGAAGATCTAAAAGTAAACCAAGAAGAATATTATGAATATAAAATAAAAATAGAATCCTTAAAGACTACTGCATATCAACATAAATAGAAGGAAACAGATAAGGATAAAGTCCAAGTTATAGATTCAAGCGGTAGTGAATCTCCACCAGACAGTGATGAGGAGATGACTCACCTATCTAGAAGGTTTAAGAAGTTTTATTGAAAAAATAAGTTTTTATAAAGACAAACTACAAACAAAAATATGATTCCAAAGGAACATAGAGGAAATATTGGAATAATGATAATGATTCAAAATAAGTTGTCTGCTATTAATCTAAAAGGAAAAGACATATAAAATAAAATAGTCCAAATTTGAAGTATAAAAAGAAATATGAGGACAAGGATAAAATATAAAATAATGTAATGAAATACACATGGCGTGATTTAGATTCTTCGCCTTAGGAGAAACCTAATGGATCAAATATGTGTTTCATGACTAAAGTCAGTAATGTATCAGATTTACCTATAATTTCTAATATGTTTCCTATTTATAATTCTAACAATTCTAAAAATGAACATCATGATGCTGATAATATGTCAAATGAATAATTATTTTAATACTAAAACATGTTATAAGACACATTTAAAGAGATAAAGGACAAGTAATTTTTTTTATAAAGATATCATGCTCTAACTACAAATAGTAAATCTAAACTGTCTATAGAAAAAGTAAAAAATACACAACCGCCCAAATAGATCACTAAACTTAAACTATTTAATGGTCAATTAAAGAAAGATATAAAAAAGATTAAAAATGGTAGAGAGACACTCACACAAATTTTGGGTAACTAAGTTTCACTAAAGTATGTTAGTGGAATTGGATATCAACCTGGATAGAGGAAAATAACAGAGTACTTTTATTCTTAAATCCAAACTAGAGAGTTATTTTGCAAACACAATTTTAAAGGACCTAATAAATAATTTATTTAAAAAATTATAAAATAATTTTATAGGAAACCCATTAGGAAAATATGGGTTCCCAAATCATTTATTACCGACATTTCTAGACCTAAACAATTTTGGGTACCACAATCATTTCTTGTTTTAAACTTGTGTTATAGGAAAAATGATTGAAGACATAAATTAGAATTATATTCTACTTGGAAAAAACTATTAAATATATATGATAAGAGATTATTCATACTTAAAGATCCTTATTATGTTTAGTGGTGTCCATGTCACCTTTGGTGACAATGCTAAATAAAAAATCATCAACCTAGGCCAAATCAGTAACACTAATTTAATTTTAATTTTCTAATGTTTATAAGATTATGGATTAAAATATAATATAATTAGTATTTCTCAGTTATATTATGATGGTTTTTATGTTATGTTTGAAAATGATTCATGTAATGTTTATTATTAGATTTTTTTAGTTTTTTACTTCTTTGAGAAATGATAATGTTTATTCTGTAGATTAAAATTATTTAATTGCAAAAAATGATTCATAATTAAGTGCCTTTCCCAGAGAATCTTGGATTTGGAATAGGAGAATAGGAAATTGCAACATTAACTCACTTAGGAAGATAACTAGAAAAGGGTTAGTTATAGATCTACCTATGCTTGAGTTCCCAACTGATAAAGTCTATAAGCCCTATCAAAAAGGGAAACAACACAAAGTTTCTTCTAAATTAAAGAAATAAATGTAAAATTCTCAGACTCTTAAGTTAGTTCACATGGATTTGTTTGGAACTTATAGAGTTTCAAGTCTTAATGTTAAACACTATGTTTATGTTCTTCTATATGATTTCTCTAGGTATACTTGGGTATACTTACTAAATAACCAAAGTGAAGATTTCTCTTACTTTACCAAGTATGGTAATTTTATAGAAAATATTAGTGGTCATAAAATTAAGACCATAAGGAGTGTCCATGGACATGAGTTTGATAATTAATATTTTGAATCTTTTTTTCACAGAAAATGGATACACTCATAAATTCTATGCTCCTAGGATCCTACAGCAGAATGGAGTTGTTGAAAGGATAAATATAACTTTACAAGAGATATCATAGACCATGTTGAATGAGTATGACCTACTTATCTATTTTTGGGTAGAATCTATTAATAAAACCCACTATATCATCAATAGAGTTTTGATCATACCTATCCTTAATAAGACCCCTTATGAATTGTTGAAAAATAGGAAACCTATGGTTAATTACTTTAGATTTTTTTGGCTGCGATGTTTTTATTATTAACACCAAGGATAATTTAGAAAAGTTTCTTCCAAAAGTGATGAAGGAATTTTTCTTGGTTATTCAATCTCTAGAAAATCATATAGAGTTTTCAATAAGAAGACCAAAACTGTGGAAGAATAAATCCATGTAAAATTTGATGAAACTAATCCACACAAACCTAATAGAACTCTATAAAATCATGAGGATTATTTTTCTTCTCTAAATATAAATTCTAAATCCTTAGACTCTGCTATCAAATAGTTAAAAAAATAATCAACTTATAAATAATTTCCAGAACTTCATGAACCTGAGTATGTGGAACCTGAAGTGACCAGTCCTTATTTTTCAAGAGTTGTCAGAACTATTAAGTCTTTAGATGATATTTTAGGATACCTAAGTAGAGGAATACAAACTAGATCTTCTCTAAGAAATGAGGTTGAACATAAATCTTTCTTTTCTCATCTTGAACCGAATAACATAAATGAAGCAATTAATAATGATTATGGGAAATAAACATTCAAGAAGAATTGAATCAATTTGAAAGAAACAAAGTGTGGGAACTTATATATATAACCAAAGAAATCATGACCATTGGCACTAAATGTGTTCTTAGAAACGAGGTTGAAGAATTAGGAACTATAATTATAAATAAGGATAGACTTTTTCCACCCAGTTATAGTCAAGAGGAAGGAATAAACTATGAAAAAACTTTGCATCTGTAGCCTGAATTGAGTCCATAATAATCCTTCTTGCTTAGGTATATCATATAGATTTTGAGATTTATCAAATGTATTTAAATATTTCATTCTTAAATGGTTTTATAATTAAGGATATTTTTCTAAAAAACCCCCTAGTTTTTAAAATACTGATTTTTCAAATCATGTTTTCAAATTAACTAAATCCTTATATGGTTTTAAAAAATCTCCTTGAGCTTGGTAGATTGGCACAACAACTTTATTATTTCAAAATTATTTTCAAAAGGAATAGATGACCCTACTCTTTTTATAAAATGAATTTCAAAATATGTTTTATTTGTTCAAATATATATATATATATGATATCATTTTTTAATCTTCAAGAAACAATTTATGTATTTATCTTTCTAAAATGAGGAAAAATGAGTTTGAAATGAGTTTAATGGGTGAGCTCAAATTATTTCTTGGATTTAATATTTTAAAAAAAAAATAAGGAATTATTTTGAATCAATGTAAATATACAAAATATCTTTTTAAACACTTTAACATGGATAACAATAAGAGTAGTGATACTCTTATGAGTACCACATGTAAGCTGGATCTTGATGAAGCTGGGAAACCATTGGATCAAACTATTTATAGAGGTATGATTGGTAGTCTTATCTATATTACTACTTTTTGACCTGATACAATGTTTAGTGTGTGTATGTGTGCTCATGTTCAAGAAGCCAAAAAAGAGTCACACTTAAATGTGGTTAAAAGAATTTTTAAATACCTCAAGTATACAACTAATTTAGGATTTTTTTACCCTATAGGAAAATCATTTTATCTAGTGATTTATTATGATTTTGATTTTAGAGGATGCCATTTAGATAGAAAAATCATCTATGGAACATGTCACTTTTTGGGAAAGTCTCTAGTTTCATGGTGTAGTAAGAAGAAAAATTCTATATCATTATCAATTACTGAAGTTGAATAAATAGATACTGGTAGTTGTTGTGCACAATGTTTGTGCATGAAACACACCTTACTAGACTATGGGTATCAAATCTAACATCTCCCCATAAATTGTGACAAAAAAGTGTAATAAATATCTCTAAGAATCTAGTTTCACATTCTAGGAAAAAGCACATTGATATAATACATAATTTTTTAGGAATCATTTTCAAAAAGGTGATGTCACTATTGAGTTTATTGGCATAGAACATTAGTTAGATGATATATTTACTAATCCTTTGAATTATGAGAGAATGAACTGTATAAAAAATGAATTATTAATGATTAATTTAGGTTAAGCTTAATTTTATATGACACACCATTGGTTGACACACCGTTGGGTGACACACTATTGGGTGACACACTGTTGGGTGACACACCGTTGGGTGACACACCGTTGTGATTTACATACCGTTGGTTATCTCATGCTTTTGACATTTTTTATTATATATTTTATTAACCAATGATTTTATATTTTTATGGCTTATTTTCATAACCTGATAAATATGTTTTATCAGAATCAAATTTTAATTTTTTAAATATTATTTTAATTTTTATGTACACCTAAATCCCAAATGAAACAAAAATGATGCCTTTTTCTACTTCAAAAACACCTTGATCCCAGTGCAACACTCTCATATCTTTCTCTCTTGATCCACGAGCTACCTCTATTCTACCAACCTTAAAACCTGCAACATTAATCTTAGTCTTATACAATCAAATCGAAATGATCTGCATGCCAATTATAAAGCATCCTTCTAAGTCTTCTCAAGGCGAGTCACGATTAGCTAAGAAGCACAAGAAAGAAGCAAGTGTTCCTTCTCCAGTTTCACTATTCAATCATGAGATTTTTAATAGAATTGTAGTAACTTAAAGGTAAGTTTAATCAAAGTGGATGTTGTCCAAAAATTCTATAGTAGTAAAAGTAATCTAGAACCAAGGATTATTAGAGTGGTTCTTGTCAAACAAGATACCATTATACCATAATTTTTTTTCTATGAATTCTGTTAGCATGTAGAATTTTCTGTTGATCAAGACGGTGATGGTTGGGAAAGAAGTCATGTAAAAGTACACTTAATTTGATTTTCATCAAAGAAATGGGATAAGTTTTTTGGGTGTACCCCATGTAGTAATATTTTAGTAATACTAAGCCACCATTCATAAAGATAGTGAGTTGTTTGTGTATGCATAAGATTTTTTAGAACTGACAGGAGATGACGCAACCAGAAGACCTCTTGCCTTAGATCTTAATGGGGAATTTAGGCTATTATTTTTATTTTTACAGCACATTCTATTCCCAAGAAAGGGTGATTTCTCAACTCTAAAGCACTAATATTTTTACCTTCAATATCTTATTAAAGAGGGTCATAAAATAAATTTATATTGGTATATCATGGTACACATGTGTGAGATGATCAAGCCATCTTCTAGATCAAATTCCTTGATCTATACCAAGTTCATTTTCTCCATATTAAAGTAAAAGGTCCTAGTAGTTGAAGATATAGATTCTGTTATAGATTATGTGGGTTTCTATATTTCAAGAGCTACTTGTTCAAAGAAAAAGACTAGATGGAACCCCTGGAAGAGATAGTGGTTTGGATATAATTATAAGCCATATACTGAGTTTAAACCAATTGATCATCCTTCTAGGATGAATGATGTTGTTGATACAGGTCTAGAGCTTGGTGAAATAGTTGAATACTCTAATGATGATAAAGAATATGCTGTTATAGAAGAAGAAGAAAAGGACCCATTTGTTGATGAAGGGAGTGACCATGAATTGTCACCTAAATTTTCCCTAATTACATATGGATCTCATATTCCACCTAGGATATTACCAAAAAGAGAAAAAAATGTAAAAAGTGATGAAGAAGAGACCAAAGTATCAAGAGTTGATCGATTTTAAGGTTCTTCTAAAACTGATGATAAAGAAGAGAATTATGATGAGGATGTGGAATAAGAAGATGAAAATGAAAATAGAGATGATAAGAATGGAAATTAATGTGATGATACTGATGATGATGATTCTGAACCCCATGGTTCACCTGGGTGAATTAGAAAGAAAGATGTTGATATGCCTCTATAGATTCTTCCATAACCTACTAAATCTGCTGAGAAACCAAGTCTATCTAAATTGGTGGAACCAAATCTTAAAGAAAAAGTTTCACTTGTTGAGGGGGAGAAATCCCCATCCTTGGAATTAATTCAAAAGGATAAGGGTTTTTATGGAATTGAAATGAGTTTAACTTTTCATGGTGAGACAGTTCCTAATTCTTCCATGATGGAACATAAGAGTCTTATAGCTACCTTGAGAAAACTTGTGGTAGAGAAAGATAAAATTTAGATGCTTGAAGTGATGTTCAATTTAATTTTTTGGCTGTTGATGAGCCTCAAGTTTATAAAAATATAGAAGTTGATCCTATTGTTGGATAGAAAGATAATGAACAGAACTATAGTGTTTAGACTCATGATGCCTAGATGGAAGAAGTTCTAGTTAGAGGAAAGTTTACTAATGATCAGGGTGTTGAGATAGTTTCTTCAATCCCTACTTCCATTGTAAATTTTGTAACTGGACAGAGTTTATATTTTCACATAAGTATTGAGACAGTGGTGGTTTTACCTGCTATTGTGATCCCTCCTAACACTTCACCTATTGTTGTTGAGCTTTCTAGGAGATGGTTTGATCCCATGATAGAATAATGGAAAAAATTCAATGATGTAAGGAGTCCACCAAAGGATGGTGGACCTGAGGTTTGAAATGAGAAATATCCTAAGGGTTATATGATTGATAAAATAGACTTCTGAGGTTTGTTAGAAAATTTTTCCTTAGTGAGGCCTCCTCCACCAGAACCTTTCACTCCAAATCCTTCTTCTATGCCAGTTGATGTAGTCACAAAGAGTGACTTTAATGATTTCAGTGAAAAGCTACTTTTTTGATTTTTTTAAGTGTTTGAAGAATAAATATCCTCTTCTGAAAAAATTAATTTAAAATTATGCTTATTATCTATTTGATTTTGTGGTTTTCCATATACAACCCAAAATAATTAATCATATTTAATAGATGGAGATTGAATATAAGAAGATTAGTGGTGAACTGGAATATTTGAAGGCTATTATGGAATGAATGCCATCCGTTTTTGCAGCAAACATGGATTATATTATTAAAATGTTTGAAAATATTACCTCTATGGACTTTAGCTCAAGTGCTACCCCTCTTCTAGTGTTTGATTCTAAAGTGATCAGATTTGTTGTTAGAGAATAACTATGTGTTTCCTTAGCCAATGCTTCTGGTAGTGTCACTAATTAGCCCCAAGATAACTTCAGCGGAATTAAATATAACTTTGAACATGTTATCAAGTTGATTACCCACTATCCCAATGAAATGAAATATGATAGGGAAACTATTACCCATTCCATTAGATATTATCTATTAAGTATTTATACCAAGCATGAAATGGATGTAGATTTCATATTCTTAGATTAAAATTTGAGGATGCTCCCTATGACTCAGGACTTTAAATAGAAAGTAAGACAGCTGAAGGAGATGACCAATGTGTTGAATATGTTTATAGAAGAGAAGGATGTTTTATTTAACAATATTAAAATAGGTATCCAGATCATCCTGGGTTTTATTAATCTCCGGAATACTATTATTTATGTTCATGGCCAGACAATTGTTCCTCAGGAAGCAGTTCCTATTACTCCTTAGTTATCTCTTAAAGTAAGAGTTTATTGAGACCCTCTATAACCTCTTCCTACAATATTACATCCTTTTTTACTCTCTCCAACTCATGATTTGAGATAGATTCACCTATTTGTTATTACCTATTATCATCCTTGGGCTATAGCTAGACTATCATATGGTGTTCCATCTATTCTACCTCGAGTTGACTCTGCTTTTTCAGAATAAGAGAAAGACAAGGATAAGGGAAAACAACCAATTTAATCCTCTGCAAAATCTTGAACCTTTCATTTTGTTGGATTATACGTTTTTTATTTAATGGGAATTGGTTTGTACTAACATTTTCATAATCATTTTGAATGTATTTGATAAATATTCTTCTATTATTCATAATTTTATTTCTTCTTTTCCTATCTCTATTCAGCTAATTATTTTCCTTTTTGATAATCCTAAAGGGGGAGAAGTTACCTCTATGGAATTTATTCAGTGGTTTTTCCTTGGATATCTCATTATTTTTACCATTTTTTCCTTCAAAAATTGATAATTTACTTTATTTTCTCCTTCCTTATCTTTGATACCATCTACACATACTATGAATGAAAAGTCTGTATTTGTATTTTTGACCTCTCTTATGTTGTAATATTCTATATCTATGATATTCTTAATACCATGCATTATTTATATTTGATGATTTGATTTGTGATCATAAAAAAGGTTGATTACTGCACTCCTAGTTTTAATGATGACAAAATCATGATTCAAATGATATTAATTAATTTCATGTTTCTCTGTAAGTATTCTGTATTTTGAGAATAGTGATGAAATTTACCAAGAATAAGACACCATTGAGACTGACACCAATAACTCGAGTCACTGTTGTCCTTGACTCACCACCATCATGAAAATATTTCTAAGTCCGAGACACCATCAGATGACCCACCGATAGGATTTCATGTTTCCAAAACATTAAATTGTAAAGTTGTAAGACACCTCTAGCCTGAACTATTGCCAGATGATATTCCATCAACTAAGTGAAATTTTGATCAAATATAAGACACTTCTAGACTTGACACCACCAGTTGAGACACCACTAGTGAAGCATAATATTAGCTATGTATAATACACCACCAGATGAGAGATCTATAGTGTCATGCCACAAGAAAAATACACTACCAGACTTCGAGACACCACCCAACTAAGAAAGTTCCACTATTTCCTTATACTTATTTTTGAATAAATTTATTCTAATAGCTACATTATCTAATTTAATCCCATTTATTAATTTTAATGATTGTATCTTAAATTTTAGATAGAATGCATTGATGTAAGTGTCAAATGTGTAGTATGAGGAAGCATAGATGATATAGATATTCCTGATACTACTAATAAAAATATAAGTAGACTCACTCATCATAACAAAGATGAAATAGTGGATGAAGTTGACTAATATCAAACTAAGAGGAAAAACTTACTGATCCACATATTGATGGCCCTGATTAAAAGAAGATGACCTCACATGCTATAAGCAATTGACTTGGAAGCCTAACTACATCATCACATCCAGTGGTTCCCTCCAATCAATGAACAAGAGTCTACAACACTCTATTTTTCTGAATTTCTAATAGAAATCGATAGAAGATTCATTATAGAATAAAATCAAGAGTCACAAGATGCATTGAAATAGACCGAGCATGTCTAAAATCTACATTTTTAGATTGCTCTGTTCTATTTATCTTTATTACATATTGAGTTGTGTGTCCTATACTCTATTTTGTATATGCGAACTATCTCTTGTACTAAACTAGAAGATACTGAGATATCTTCTTATATTTTCTTACACCTCTACTCCCATAGATAATAGTGGTAGAGGTCCTTGTGTAGCTTGTTCATTTTTACTCCCATTTATAACTGTGGAAGAGGTCGTGTGTGACGTAGATAGTTTTAAACTATTGTAAACCTCAATAAAGGTTATGTATCAACTTGTTTATTTTATAAAAACTGATTGGTGGCAGGTGATCACCAAGTGGATAGGATTAAGTCTTAGCTTTAGATTGAACCCCTAGTTTCAAATTTCCATTGTGTGTTTTTATTTACATTATTTCCTCTTTAAAACTAATAATTTTTTTACTATAAACAATATATATACTTTTATAGTTTGACTCAATTTGTGTTCATATAGTATTTTGATTAAGTAAATTGATTTCAAAGGGTATAATTATATTATATATTATTAATCCAAGAACTAATAAATCTGTTGAGAAATATTTAGAAAGATTAATATCTATATCATAATTCATATTTTGATAAATTGGTATGTATTTTAACATTTGTTGGATTTACAAATAGTCCATTTTAAACATAAATTTTTATTAGGTACTCAATTAAACCTCTATTGAGATACTCACTCCAACCAACATAGATCTTGTCTTGTATTGCATCACCTATTAGTGGTTGAAAGTTTAGCACTAGGTCCTAGATGATTTTAGTCAAAATATTATTATTAAAAAATATAATTAGGAGGGTCTCTTAATGGAATTTTGCAAAAAACATATACATTCAATAAAGTATCACAATTTTATTTGGGTGATGGCTGTATAACTAGAAAATTATTCTCATTTCCCATCTCTCTAGGTGCAATGTTTGGGGGAGAGTTTGGGATGTTTGTACATGAAATAGTTTATAAATATATAAAGAGTACCCTAAATCATAATTTTTAATCAAGGATCTTGATCCACATCTGAACTGGAGAGAAGAGTATATATTTTTTTAGAGAATACATTATGGTTGAGTAAAACATTCTACCCCAAAAAAATACAGCCAGCAAGATAGGACTATTCAGGACCTCAAGGACAAGTTACAAGATTGTTAGCTAAATTTTCATTGGATTTGGGATGATCATATTTCTCTAATAGAGTCTGTATAAGAAATATATACCACTCTACTATCATAATGAAACCATTAGATACCTTTAATGAGAGAACCTTTAGATACCATGTTTAATTTATAGATATTGGCGATCGTTATTTATGGGGATATAGCTAGTGTGGTTGATGATAGAGAAGGTTATAGTGATATTGGAGTAGATAAAGATATATTATAGTTATTAGTAATCCTAGAAAAAAAGAGGTATTTGGTGTTTGATAAATAAATTAATGTGTTTTTTAATGTTTTTTAATTACTTTAATTGAGTAGGCTTGATCAAGGAATCAAGATATCCCCAAGGTTTATTAGGTAATTTCCTATCATATATAGGGTAGATGAGGTTTCTTATTTCCTATAATTTTCCCCATAGTTGGATTGGGTACACAATTTCTTCTATGTGTCATAGATGAGGAGGTATGTGAATGATTTGTCATACATTATCTATCGAGGTGATCTAGATATGATGTAGAAAACAACCTTTTTAGAGTAAAAAATACTAATGAAAGACAAGTTGGAGAAGACCCTTTAGGGGTGGGTTATAATCATAGTATGTATCTTATTACAACATGTGAATTTTTAGGAGAGATCACGGGAGAATGAGAATGAAATTTAATCTTATTAAATAGAAATATTTGAGTGAGTTATAATTTTTGGAATGAAAATATATATTGGTTGGGGGATGTGGTGACCTGAATTATTGGATGCATCCTTTAAATATTTTCATTAACTATTAAGTGTTTAGATAAATTTCAATGTGTCAAAGGATCCAAAGAAAATATTGAATATTTAAAAATATATTATTTTATAAACAATGTGTGAATGAATGAAATGAATTGTTGATATCTCCTAATCTAAGACATAGATGGAAATTTTTTTCACTACAGTTGTGCTCAAGAAGATAAATTTTAATTAGGATTGGTTTAATTTGATTTATTATTTTGATATTTATACCAGGACCATTTTGGGTCATTCAAAATTTAAATTTTGAGATAAAACCATAGATTTATAAATTATCCTTTAATTTCTCCTTAATTTTTAATTTACCCCATATTAACAACAAACCATTGGTAGAATTAGCTATATTTGAATTGTTTTCCAAGGAGAGGATGTCGGATCACGAATCAAGATCACACTTTGAAGCTATGGTGAATTGATAATGAGGTAGGTAAATTTTTTGAACCTTGATCCATTATTCATGTTTTTTTATTATATTAATTATCACAATCATGGTTTTTAGTTATTTGATATTTTCATTATCATATTTTTTAATTTTTCACCGAGGAACTAGTGGTTGGATGAGATACCAATGACAATATCAAATTTTACCATGAAAAACACACATAAAAATGGATTAGTGATGCTTGAAGTGTTTGGTACTAGTTTTCATGAGGATTATTAGATCATTCTCCATAGAAAATTACTCTCCCCACTCTCTCACATGATCCCCCTATCTCTCCCCTCTCTCCTGGGGTGGTACAAACCATCACTAGCACTTAATGAGATTAGTAGGTCAATTAAAGAAAGTGGTGTGGTGGATAATGATTGGTGTGGATTGATGTATGTAAGATATCATCCTTATATGGTAAGGTAGAGTTAGTTTTTCTAATAATCAATGGTAAAGTGGGGTAAATATAGTGGTTATTCATGGAAGATGATGTGGTAGCGATCCTTCCAGATAGTAGGCATTGAGGTCAGTAGGTAGGGTTTAGGGAAGGGAACAATTATTCCACAAAATTTATATTTTAGTAATATTTCATGTCTATTTATTATACATGATTGAACTATAGGATTATATGCATGACCACATTTTGGGGACACATGGTTTTTAGTAAATACACACACAACATGTTTAAGTAAATTCCATGACCCAAGAATCAATAGTACATGTTGACATCCCCATGAGTCTCAAAATATTTTAGATAGGGAGAAATTTTAGGTTTGTTAAATATGAAATGATTGGAATACAGTAGTACAATCCCATCGGTGACTCGGGGTGAAAACACCATGTAAGATAAATTACATGTCTTTTACATTTCTCATTTTTGTATTTTTGTATCTTCTCAACCAGGTGTCAGAATGTGATAATAAAATAGTTCATTATATGTATATTTACATGTAGATCAGGATGAATGGGTATTTTTCACCAACACATTCTATTTTTAAGTGTTTTAAGGTTAATTAATTATTATAACATTGTAGGGGTGACAATTGGGTCTGTGAAATACATTTTTTGCAAATATGGATTTTGATACTCCTATAAAAATATGATTATGGTGAAAATACACCATATATATTATGGATTTTGGTATTCCCTAGTGTTTTTTGGGAATAAGGATCATATCTCCCCTAAAAAGTCATTGGTACACCATATGACTAATGGAGTTAAGTAGTACCCCATGAGATGGGGTATGGTTCCTCCATCTATAGAGTTGGTACACCCTCGATCAATATATACTTCCCTCGATGAGGTGTGAGTCCTCTATAGGGGTTGATACTCCCTTAACCAACATGAATAATTTGATGAGTTGCAGGTCCCCCACTATGGTTCAATAGAGGTGACATTAATATTATGAGGGACAGATAGTGTGGATACTATATGTCTTATGAGTTTTCCGATACCTTATATTTCCTATAACATATGATATTAATGAAGTTTATTTATACTATTGGGAATTAAATAATACTTTACCAATATCAATCATTATATTATATCTAAGTTTATCTTTTATAGGATTCTAATTGTATTTATTTTAAACCAAACCATTAATTTTATCCCCTTTTTTTGTTTTGGTACATACTACTAAGTATGTATATGCAAACATATTAATGGGAATTCTATCCACATATGTTTTATTCTATACATATGACGGATAGTTTGGTTGTGATCGTTGGGTATGTGGTGCTGAAGGAGATATGGCTTAGTGGTACTCAGTAGGGACTACTGTAGGTGATGTTTATGTTAGGAGTTGGTGTGATGGGGTGTTATCCATTCAAATTTCTCTAATTACATCTTGAATTTATGATATTGGGTTCATGTGTTTTATTTTACATATGGATTTAAAATTTATTTTATGTTCTGAATATTTTAATTTTTTACACGAATGTTATGATATAGTTAGTTTTTAATTCTAAAATTTCATTTCTCATGTTCTATTATAAAGATACGTTGTTTTATGTAAGTTAATCGGCCAAATCTTCCCATGAATATCTTATTACTTGATGGAGCCAGTCACTAGACCATGGCCTATTGGAGGTGGGATTGTGGTGGAAAACTTGACCTAACTACCAACCTAAGTGGGGTATTAGTGGGTGAGGTCGTCTCATTCACTATTAGTATATGGTTTTGGGTACTATTCCAACTTATCATGCATTTCTACTAGTTAACTCAAAAACTATTTTTCTTGTTCAAAATTCACAAGAATATTCATGATATAGTTATATATTGTTATAATGGTTTTATTGGGAATCATTTATAGTTATATAATTTGTTATCATGGTTAGAATATTTTAATTTATGATTTTATAAAAGTTAGGTGTGATATATATATCATGTGTTTTGATGTTATTAATTAATATGAGTAAAATTTAATGATGTTTTTTCTGATATGGAAGTAATTTTATGTTCCTATTATAATAATTACTGATGGAATTATGATATATGTTATAATGTTTATATTTTCATAATGAAAGTGTGACAAATTTTCTACTTTAAAGGTGACAACCCTTAGATATTAGTAAAATTAAAATCAAATCTTAATGATCTTTGAAATTTATCAAACTAAATACTTATCTCCTTAGGAAATGGTTTTTTTAATTAATCCTTTGGGATTTAATGGATCAAAATAATGTTTGGTAATTTGGTTAAATTTATCTTAATCCTAGAGTGTTACAGTTATAGGAATGGTCTTCTTAAAATAACAAATACAAACAAAAATGTAGAAATTCTCATATATATATTCAGTTATATGAATTTTCATATCTTTTTTAAAATAAAAATATTATTTTGGATCTCACTCATACAATTGGAGTTATTATTAGATTTGAAAAAAATATTTCTATGTTGTATTTTTTATTTTTTTTGTGATAATACAAGTGGTTTTTGGTCTCTCTCATAAATGTTAATATGTAATTTTAATGGATAATGTTGGAAATAAGATATTTTTTTCAATGAGATAAGAAATTTTCTTCATTTCTATTAATTTTTCTAGTGTATTGGTCAAAATATCACCCCTTCTAAAGCAGTTATTTTTATAATAAATCTTATTTGAACAAGGAGACTAAAGGGTATTTTGAAAATGATATTGATGTTTTAGGTAATTCTATTAAGAAAAATTCTTTATTTATCAAAGGTTAAGGTATAAAATATTTTGTAATTGTAGATTGGAAAAAACTACGTTTAATTTTTTGGTTGGCACTATTGATTATAATTAGGTACACGTGAATTATACTCATGTTTCTTATTATAAAAGAGACAATAAATTAATAATATTTATATATCTTTGGCCTCTGATATTGATAATCAAAAACTGTAGTGGAATATTACATGTTTCTAATCCTTGAGGTGTTGTAATATATTCATTTTTGTGGTATTCTCAACACATTCATCATTTAAAGAAGGAAATTTTGTGAGTAGAGGATGACCAACAAAAAAAGTTTATAACTCATAAAATGTTTGGGATGCACCCATAATGAGAACTTTTATAGGTTGACTTGTTTTTATTTGTTTTTTAGTCAATTTGTTCTTGTTTATTTTACGTTGTGCCTCAACTAATCATTTTATTTATTTTAATAAAAGGAATTAACTTCATTATTTTGAATTATTATTTATATGTGTTTGGAATCATTAATTTTAATGGGTAATCAATTTTATAAATTATAATATTTATCATTATTAAAACAATAATTTTAAAGGTGTTTTATAGCTCAAGTATGAGTTCCAACCCATAAAGACAATGATCCCAATCATAATAATCCTAGTCCAAATTTTAAGATGAATAATTGAAAGGATCACATAGTAAATTAAAACCTAATTAAAATCACTTGTAATGATGATTGTATTGAATTTTTATAAATCTATTACCCTTAGATAATTGAAATTAAAAATCAATTAAGTTGTATTTATTTCATCATCAGAATTAGAACTAATAAAGCTGTTGGTCATGTAATTAGTTCTAAAATCAATAAACCCCCATTTTCTTGTGGTAAAGTACTTGATTTTGTTTAAATACTAGGTGATCAAAAAATATATTTAAACATCGCACTCCAACTCAATATATGATCAAAGGAAAATATAAGAACCGTTATGCATTAAAAATAAATCCATCATTCAGTAAAATAATTGTTATATTTAAATAAGGAAAGGAATACATGGATAAAAATATGAATGCATATCCCAATAATATTAAATATTAAAATAAAAGTCAAAATCTATTGAATCATCTATAATTATAAAACATGGAATTATATGTTTACCCACTCATAATTATAGAAGGAAAAAATGATTGACTCACGATGGATATGAAAGAGTGAAAGTAAACCCAAAATATAATATCTAAACATAACCTTCAATACATTATAAACATTATCTAAAGGCCTCTATATTGTTAGTTTGTGATGAAGATCAATATCAAGGACAACTAAATCCTTCTATAAATAAAAATCTACTGAAAAATATCCTTATATCTCTCATATCACTTTCCTTAATTTTCAATCCCAATTAATCTCAAATTGGAACTTATAACTAATCTAGGATGTGCCAAGTATCTCCTAAAAATATATTTTCATATTTTCAAAAAGGTAGAGATATAAAAATTTAAAAATGTTTTGTAGTCTCCATAGTCAAGATGTAATGGAATGTGTCATGAAACTACACATGAATCTCCCACATCATACACCCCAAACCCAAATATCTTCAGTCCAGGATCCAATTTTTATATTTGTTTTAGAAAATAACCACATATTGAATTTTATCTTTTCAGGGAATGATATATTGATGTATTTATTTTTCTAATATATTTTTCTTTATTATGGCCTCATGTAAATTTTCAAGCTATTACACTCTCATTCCTGACTTATGGTATTAACCTATGAATAATTATGCCTCTTATTTATTTTCTCTTCGAATTATTGCACGAAAACACATGTAGACCAAATGAAATGGTTTTATTCCCCTTAATACACATTATTTTATCCTACATAGTACTCCCACTTATCCAATGACTCAGTGGATAATATGAGGTGCAAGGTGCCACTATTATAAGTGTAGTGTTATTTGTGGTTACCCATTGAGGTGCTACATCCCATGTAGTTCCCCACAACCTTCTCATGCTGTGTATCTTCTCAATTGATGTGTGATTTAATTTAGTGTTACTGGAAAACTCTTGTGATTTCTAAAAATGGTAAATGGTCATTTTATTTCACAAGAAAGCTATAGGATACCCCTGAACTGGGAACCTATACCAGTCTATGATAAACTTGAAGGGTGTCCCCGATCCCAATGGGTTATAAAAAGTGATTGGAAATCTTAGAAAATCTAGTTGGGAATGGTTTCTTATAAATAGAAACAATTAAATTATAAGTGAAACTTTTCTAGAAATTATGGCATGAACCATCCATGATTCATATTCCCATTGGAAAAAAGATAAGTTAAATGCAGAGAAGTAAACAGTTTAAACAATTTAAAGTAAATAAATCAGTTAACACACCTCTAACTCCCTCAGATAGAACAACCATCAACTTCAATATACATAACTATACATATAAAGTGTTCCATCTATTATATTAATGAAAAGAATAAAATCCTTATTTAGTGAATGTGACAAGGAAAGATAAAAAATAATAATAATTATCATACCTCCATGTGGCCATAAGTCACCATCCAACCTCAAAGGAGAATACAAGTGCTGATCTAGAACTTGAAATGTTAATAGGCCCGAGAAACAATTTTCATTAGGAATTACAAAGGAAAGTAGGCTCTATGCATAGTATTTTAATAAAAATTTCATCTCATTATAGTTTAAAATACATTATTAAAAATAGGTTTCTCATGAATAATATAATAAAATATAATAAAATTTACATAATAAGTTTATATAATTTCATTTCTATTTTAATTAAATAAAAACAATATCATTTAAAGCATTTTAATACTGAAGAAACCATTATTTAAAAAACCCCATTTGAGTAAAACATTTTAAATCAAGTTTTAAAGATATTAATTTTAGAAAATTTTTAGAAAACAACCTTACTAAAGATGGTTAAAGCTTAAGGAAAATTAAAATAAAATATTAGAGTAAAAGAGGAAGTGTAGATCAAACCATATAATTAAAAATTTAAAACAAGAACATGTAAACAACCTTTAGGATACTAAGGATAGGGGAACCTAGAATATTATATCATTAATTAGGAATACCCTTAAATAGTTAAAAGTGTATCACAACACTGGAATGGGGGAAATCACATTTACTTAACTAGTACAACTAGTGATGGGGGAACATATCTTTATCTAGGCTTTCCTACCCATATATTTTGGCTTCCCATGACATACAAATATTGATGATAACTTCAAATATATATAATTATATATACTATAATAATATATGGAGGGAAAAAATTATTCTTCTTCACATCTGAACCCCCTTATAGATTTAACCAGATTTTATCAAAATTTATTAAATAGTTCAACATCCATTAATGGGTAATTCATAACATAATATTAAAAAATTAATAACATTTACAACTTTAAATGGTAACATTACATGGTTCTTCATTTTCAATGAATCCAATTAAATGTTCCAACTAGGAAATCCAATTTTACTTTAAAATTATAGTTTTAAAAAACCATTCTTAAAACTATTTTATCAATAATATGAAACCTTTAAAACACTATTGTAAATGATATATAACTTTTTAAAAGACCAAGGAAACCCATGTAACTTAAAGGGTTACATTAAAAAAATTATAGAGCACCAAAAATCTTTTTTGATTTTTAAATCCCTTTATATAATACATATGGGAAATTTTCCAAATAGTTAGGGTGCTAGAGATATTCATATTTATTTTTATAGTTCTTATGAATTAATAAAATCCATTTTATTGGAATGAAAATAAAATTTAAATTTTTTTTTACAATAATCATTAAACATATTTAATATTAAAATATAAAATCAAAAAAAAAAAAAAGAATTAGAAAACCTAAGCAATCACGGTTCCATAGTTTAATTACCAAATACAAGGTAAACCTATATTAAATGAATATATACTCATCAACATTAATGGATGTTTTTATAATAGGATTAAAATAAAGCCTTAAAATCCATAGATACCAAAAACCAATAATTAGGAACACCCAATTCTATATAGGGTTCAACTAAAGAGTGTACATAGTGAGGGTGTGAGAAGAGAAGAAGAGGAACCAAGAGAAAGAAGTAGAAGGAGAAGGGAGAATCCTAAACTAGATGAATCTCACTTGAAATCGCAAGAGGAATCGAATAATTCCATTGAGGTAGAAATGTTCAAAGGGTCTTCTAGGCGGCTTGGTGCATCACATGAGTGTGGTAGGAGCGAGATAGGGTGAGTAAAATTTGGTGTAAAAATAATGGGGTGGGAAATTTTTTAATTTCCAAAAAATTTAATCCAAGGGAGATACACATGGTTTGTCCACATGGTTGGCCAAACCATGCACCAACCATGTAATCATCCTTGGAGGACCAAGATAATGGTTCATAGGTAGGTCAAACAGTTAGACTAACCATGATCAAACCATGAGTTTTTCTTGGCTAAACCTTTATAATTGTCACATGGTTTCCACATGGGTTGTTCTAACAATGATCTAACTACACAACCTGTACTGTATGCCCAGAATTTTAAAATTGTAAAATTAATTTTAACTAGGAGGACTGTGAAATGAAATTAAAAAAATAAAAAAATAATATAAATAAATAAAAACCATGGTTGGGGTTTGAAAATTCTCTCCCCCATATATCTTTCTTACCCCCAAAAGTTTGGGATGAAATGGTTGATTCAAAAGAAATGGGGTCCAACCCTCATAATAAGAACATATCCTGAGAAAAATGATTAAATAATTGTGTTAATACCTTTACTGATGATGTTATCCTCAATATGAAAACTAGAAACCCCATAATTTTCTGATTAACTCATCCTAGACAACCATAAAGGACTCTAAGATCAAACACTAAAGAGTTAAAATAAAAGAAAGGAAACTTATAGAACATATTTATTAAAAGGGGGAATAAAATGAAACTTAATCACTTGTTATAAAGAAACATACCAAATCATAAATGAGGACTAAATTTGAACCCTATTCCTATGGGTGGTAGTGGTTGGGAAATAGTCACAAAAACGGGTCCCCAATGAAACAACACCACTTTACTACAAAATGAAGAAGCACACACAAGTCCCAAAGGACTAAAACCCCCAGAAAAGTTCACAAATGGTGGTCTCACAATCATATTAAAATAAAAATAGAGAACTAAATATATAAAATATCTTCAACACAATAAATAAATATCATTACAAAAGAATATAAACACTCATTAATGAATTAAAATTCTTATAAGGGACATCAAAAAAATTCTAAAATACCATAGAATATACTATCTCCAAATGAAAGGACTAATATTACCTTTGACATGGTTAGTCACAACAAAACAAGTAGTAAAAGACAATACATTAAGGTTAAATACCTCAAATAATACATTCTTGATAGGAATTAATGATACAAGCTTTATAATAGATGTAGAAGAGGAAGTGACTTAGGGAATCACACCTAGAGCACCAAAACCCGAATGAACCCATCTAAATAAATAAGATACAAGCTAGGATACAACCTATACTAAGGGTAACACTCATCACTACTACACTATAACACGCTTAATTATTACAATTCATATCCATTCATATGAAATAACAAACAACAAGGATATCATCCCTGTAAGATAAAAAGGGAATATATGATCACTAAAACAAAAAATGTCTAATATAATCTGTAACGACCCAAAGTTTCATTAATGGAAAATCCCTCTTGATCCAGTTAAATGTTTCTTTATGAAAAATGTTTTTATAAGATGTCAACTTCTTTAAGTTTTACGTTAAGATTTGTGACCGTTACTTTTATAGCCGTTGAACAGTGATCATCTGGGTAGTTTAAATATAAGGCTTTAACGAACCAATTTTCTACTCAGACAAAGGAAGCGATGGCCTCATCCAGTAAAATTGCCCCTTACGAAGCCCATTTGTCGGAGCTCGGAAAGGAGGTGGCGTCTTTGGGCTTTGCCCTTGACCAAGCCCAAGCTGAGCTTCATCAAGTCAAGCTCGAACGTGATCGTCTACGGGAAAAATGGAAGTTGATAGAGATTACCACTCGAGCGATGTTATCCGAGCAACCCCAAGAGTCTGTCACCATCGCACACCTTACCCTTAGGTCTTATGCGGCTATTTTAAGGGGTTATGTAACAAATAAGTAGCACCATGTTCATGTACATTATTTTTGTATATAATAATGAATATAATTTCTAGTCATTTTTTGATACATTATAATTAGTTTTTAAAGTACAAACGGTGTT
Source organism: Viscum album (assembly GCA_963277665.1). Classification (NCBI taxonomy): domain Eukaryota; kingdom Viridiplantae; phylum Streptophyta; class Magnoliopsida; order Santalales; family Viscaceae; genus Viscum; species Viscum album. The sequence continues at coordinate 1,403,465,213 of OY728127.1, read as the reverse complement.
TTTAGTTATTATTTAATTAAGAATTATATTTTATTAAATTAAAGGATTTTTGAATTAAATAATATTTTAATAAAATATTATTATTAATATTAAATTAATTTTTATTAAATATAAATGATCTTATAATTTTATGAATGCAATTAAAATTTTTATCAAGGTTTGAAAGCCATTTCTGTCAAAACCCGTGAATTTTTTATAAATGTCGGTTTTTATTTTAAAAGTGAAAATTCACATATTTAGAAAATTATTTATATAAAATAAATATTATTTTTGGAATCAGGACGTCGAAATTATCCAACGGTGAATTTTTCATAATTTTCTGAGACAGTCAAATTTTTGGGTAAAAATTAAATACCATTTAAATATATAATGTGTTTTATGACATCATAATGACCCAATGGTGATGTAATAAAATAACATAATCCTTATGTTCGGACAATATGTGTTTTATCATTAAAATAATGAGGTTTTGGGTTTGTTTGACTCACTTTTCAAAGCATTAATGGAGCCCTCAAGACTTATTCAACACTTTGCCTTTTTAAATTAATTTCCATGGGAGTGTGACTCACCTCCACATAAGCAACCCTAATTTTTTAATAAGTTCGGACCTTGGCCTTGTAAAATATTTTTTTCCTCTTTCCTTTTCCAGAAACCATGGGCAAATACCATGGGATGGTTTGTGGTTTGGATTATTTTAATATAAGGGGTCCCAAACCTAAATAATAAAGAATTCTCTCACCTTTCCTATATAAACCCACCCAAGCTCCCACTTCCTCCTCACTCAAAGCCCTTGAAGTTCGTCCAACCTCGGCCCTACTCTCTCTAGAATCCTCCCAAGGTGCCCCAAGCTCCCAATAAGCCTCTCACAAGCCTCTCTCTAGGCTTTGGAAGCACACTTCCAAGTAAGGGTTTTTCTTCCTTTCTCATTTTTGTCAATTTTCTTTAAGTTGTATTGCCCTTTTAATTTCATTCATGAATGTTGGGGTATGGTTTCAAACCTCTCCCATACTGCCCTCTTATTGTTTGAATTATGGGAGACCCCTTTATCTCTCATTAAATGCCTCCCATGTACACCCGTTACTATGCCGAAATTCCGAAAGGAACCTTTTTCTCCTCTTTATATTCAAGCAATACTTTTGTATCATGAATCTAAATTCCTTTTCAATTGTTGGGACATGTATCTATATGACCGTATTACTTTCCATTACATGTAAATATGATGAGTAACCCCTTTCTCTCTCATCAGCCTTTTTATGAATTCTTATGTCACGCCGTTACGCTGCCGAAATCACACCGATTTTCTAAGCCAATATCATTGTGTAGTGAATACCATACCCATTTCTCCATCAAGGGTATTCACCTTTATGCACATTTACTTATTGATTGTAAAGTTTCATGTATGAATTCCACATTCCTTTATCGTGGAATAAATTATTATGTTTTATGAATCCATGTTTTATGATCCATGTGGCACACTTATGCATGAAATGAAATGTTTAAGAAGGGTGCGCCCTGATAGCGCTCCAATGCATTGGGTAAAGTATAGTATCATGATACGTCATGTGCAATGAGTGTTGACTCATGCTAATTCAAGTGCAACGAGGGTTTACTCGTGCTTCAAGTGCAATGAGGGTCTACTCATGCTCCATGTGCAATGAGCCTTGGCTCATGCTAATTCAATGTTAAGTGTTGTTGCCACATTTCCATGTTATGATTATCATGCTTTATCATGCCTTTATGTTCATGTCTCTCTTATGCTCTATTGATATGCCTATTGCCTAACATTTATTGTACTCCTCATGTTATTCATTGTGTACTCCCTTACTGGGCTTTATAGCTCACCCTTTTCTTATGCATGTCCTCAGGTTATCCCATGCAATGCTAAGTACGAAGGAATGTAGTGGTCATGTAAAGGAAGTTTTCAATAAGGATGTTGTATTGCAAGTTTAAAGTTTTTATGTAATGATCCTAAGCCCCAAAGACACTAAACCTCTCGATCTTCTTTGTTGTATCAAGTGAAGTTTTATGTAATAAAGCATGTTTAAGTTGTAATAAAAAGCAGGGTTGTCATAGTTGGTATCAGAGGATAGGTTTAGTTATTTTTGGGATTAGGAAACCCTAGTAAAGCCTTAGATACAAGACTAAGCATAATAAAAACATCCCTAAGTTTTGGTAAATACTAAGCAAGTGTTTTATTAAACAAATACATCCCTGTCTGGATACGAGCAGGTAGAGGCGGCTCTGGCACAGATGTATCCTAGGGGTAAAACCCGAAAACACCGCTTTGAGCTAGACTCGAACGGGAACTGGTGCACGACAACGGGCCTTGCTGCACTCTTGGTTACGACACTCCCGGGGGATATGTTTTGATAAATTCACAATCTTAGTATGAACCCTTATTAAGGGAAAAATGCCCCTAAGAATATATGTTAGAAGGAAGATCATGAAAAGCCTGGATTGAATCCTATAGACTCATGAGTTAAAGAGATTAAAGTTTATTTATAAGTCATCAACTTTTGTCTTTGGATTACCCTTTATGTGTTACCCCTAACTTTCCTTTTATTCCAGCCAATGGCCGGTAATAGGAGAACTCGGGCTAACAACCATTGTGAAGATCAATGTGATGATTGTACTTATGAGATGCCCAATCCAATGGGAGCGGGAATCGCGAACTTTGTCACGCTTCTCTCTCAGCTAACTCAAGTTTTGAATAGAAACACTGGTCAAGAGGAACGTTCAACCCCCCCTAAGAAAGAGCAAGTCGCTATTGAAAGCTTCATGAGACAAAGGCCTCCTACTTTTAGTGGATCATCCGATCCCACGATTTCTGAACAATGGATCAACTCCATTGAAAAGATATTCTCCATCCTCCAATGCTCTGAAAAAGAGAAGGTTCTCCTGGCGGCTTATCGTATGGAGGGTGAAGCTAATCAATGGTGGACGTTGATCAAAAATACGAAGCCTGAGGAGGATATTGAGGCTTTGGAATGGAAGGTATTCCGGAAGATGTTTTTCGATAAATATTTTCCACGCACCCTCCGTCTTAAGATGGAAAGGGACTTCCTTTCCCTCAAGCAGAAAGATGAGGAATCTGTGGGAGCGTACGAGGCAAACTTCACAAGGCTTGCACGATACGCTTCCGGCTTTGTCGTTACCCCCGAATGCAAGGTTGACCGCTTCTTTGGTGGGCTGAAGCCTAGTTTGCGGAAAGCATTAGCGATCCGTGACTTCGATAGCTATGAGGAAATTGTCCGATGTGCCCTCAAGGTTGAAATGGAGATCGGAGAATCACAGGGGTATCATGGGGACAAGAAGCGGAAGGTGGACTTCAATGCTGGTGGTCCGATGGATAAATCCAACGGCGCTAAGAAATTCCAGCACCCCACTTGCCAAAAGTGTGGAAAAAAGCACCCTGGAAATTGCCTTAGGGGGACAAGAAAATGCTTCAAGTGTGGAAGAGAAGGGCACCTAGCTGTTAACTGTCAGCAAGAAGGACCCGCGGCTACGACGGAGGGGAGGAACGCTCCGTTCGAACCTCAACGCGTTGTTCAATGCTTCAAATGCAAAGAACCGGGTCATTTTGCGAATCAGTGCCCTAATCTAAGGGTTATCGGAGGCAATCAACAACCTCCAAGACAGCAAGGAAGAGCTTTTGCCATCACTTCTGCCGAAGTGAACCCCGACAATGAAGTGGTGACAGGTACGCTTGTTATTCATTCAAGAATAGCGAACGTACTTTTTGATTCAGGTTCTACGCATTCTTTTATATCTCAAAAGTTTAGTAGAACAATCCCTGCACCACCACAAATCATGGAAGTAAAGATGTCGGTGAGTACAGAAAATGGGGCAATCATTGCATCCCATGAGTATAAGTCCTCCCCTGTTATAATCTGTGGATTGAATTTCCCAGCGAACCTCGTCATACTCCCTTTGGTGGAATTTGATGCAATTCTTGGCATGTATTGGCTTTCCTTATATAGAGCCAACATAAATTGTCGGGAGAGGGAAATCACACTCCATATGGAGAATCGACCCCCGATTCTTTACAAGTGTCAGGAGGAAGATGAATCTCCTTTAGCTCCATCATCTCAAGCATGGATATTACTGCCTTATGAGCATGCATATCTGGCTCAGATGATTGAGTCCAAGGAAGAAACCACCCTTGAAGAAATGCCTATTGTGAGGGAATTCGCTGAAGTATTTCCCGAGGAACTTCTTGGTCTTCCTCCAAGAAGAGATGTTGAGTTCTCAATTGAACTTATACCTGGGGCGCTACCAATATCCAAGACTCCATATAGAATGGCTGTGGTTGAGCTTGAAGAACTAAAGAAACAACTACAGGAGAATCTGGATAAAGGGTTTATACGCCCAAGTGCATCACCATGGGGTGCACCAGTCCTCTTCATCAAGAAGAAGGATGGGTCAATGCGGCTTTGCATCGATTATCGTGAACTTAACAAAATCACGATAAAGAACAAGTATCCTCTCCCAAGAATCGATGACTTGTTTGATCAGCTGCGTGGAGCACAATACTTCTCCAAGGTCGACTTGCGGTCAGGATATTATCAAGTAAGGGTGAAGAAGGAAGCTATCCCCAAGACTGCTTTTCGTACAAGGTACGGGCACTATGAATTCATAGTAATGCCTTTTGGACTCACCAATGCTCTAGAAATATTCATGGACTTGATGAATAGAGTCTTTAGAGATTACCTAGATAAATTTGTGGTAGTCTTTATAGATGATATTCTAATATACTCCAAAACCAAGGAGGACCATGAGGAGCATTTAAGAACTGTACTGGAGACTTTGCGCAAGGAGAAGCTCTATGCCAAGTACAGCAAGTGTGAGTTCTGGTTGAAGGAGGTCTCATTCTTGGGCCATATCATCACAAGCAATGGGATATCTGTGGACCCCTCCAAAACAGATGCAATTGAGGGATGGCCGAGGCCAACATCGGTAACTGATATCCGTAGCTTCTTGGGGTTAGCTGGATATTATCGAAGATTTGTGAGAAACTTCTCACGATTGTCCAACCCTCTTACCAAGATAACTCAAAAGGGATTAAAGTTTGCTTGGAGTGATGAATGCGAAGAAAGATTCAAGGAGTTGAAAAGGAGGCTTATCACTGCACCTGTGCTCACTTTACCCACAAGTGGGGAGATTTTTGTGGTATTCAGTGATGCTTCGAAGAAGGGCTTAGGATGTGTGCTGATGCAGAATGATAAAGTGATATCCTATGCCTCAAGACAGTTGAAAATCCATGAGCTAAACTATCCAACGCATGATCTGGAGTTGGCAGCGGTGATCTTTGCCTTGAAAATCTGGCGGCATTATCTCTATGGAGAGAAATGTGAGATATATACCGACCACAAGAGTCTTAAATATATATTCACACAGAAAGAGCTTAATATGCGCCAGAGAAGATGGATAGAGCTCATAAAGGATTATGACTGTTCAATACATTACCACCCTGGGAAGGCGAACAAGGTAGCGGATGCCCTAAGTAGAAAGGATCCAGCAATTCTATCAATGATGAGAATTGAGAAGGATCCAATCTTCTTAGACTTGATGAAGATGGACGTGGGAATCATAAAGAAGGGAACATCATCAATCCTTTCACAAATGATTGCTCAACCATCTCTTTTGGAAAGGTTAAAGGATGCTCAAAAGGATGATGCGAGAATCCAAGAAAAAGTGGAAGCTATCAAAAAGGGAAAATCCTCAGAGTTTAATGTTAATGAAGAAGGAATTGTTCGGTTTGGGAAAAGACTATGTGTCTCATCAAGTTCGGAGCTGAAGAAGGAACTTTTGGATGATGCACATAGTTCAAACTTCTCTATTCACCCAGGGAGCACAAAGATGTATCGAGATCTCCAAGAAAACTTTTGGTGGGATAATATGAAGAAGGAGATCGCCGAATATACATCAAAGTGCCTTGTGTGTCAGCAAGTGAAGGCAGAGAGGCAGAAGTCTAAGGGGATGATGCAACCATTGCCCATACCAGAATGGAAATGGGAGAACATCACCATGGACTTCGTCACTAGACTTCCAAGGACATCCAAAAGCAACAATGCAATCTGGGTTATTGTGGATCGTCTTACAAAGACTGCACACTTCATTGCTATTCGAGAGGATTTCTCTTTGGATCAACTAGCACAGATATATATCAGGGAAGTGGTACGGTTTCATGGAGTACCACTATCTATTGTGTCTGACTGAGATCCAAGATTTACCTCTAAGTTTTGGAAGAGTCTTCAACATGCTCTGAATACTGAACTGAACTTCAGTACGGCCTATCATCCTCAAACTGATGGCCAATCCGAGCGGACTATCCAAACACTTGAGGATATGTTGAGAGCGTGCTCAATGGACTTTAAAGGAGGATGGGATCAACATCTTCCTCTAGTTGAGTTCTCTTATAATAATAGTTTCCACTCGAGCATCCAAATGGCACCATATGAAGCCCTGTATGGGAAAAGGTGTAGAACACCGGCATGTTGGGATGAGGTCGGTGAACGTAAGCTGCTTGGACCAGAAATGGTCGAAGAAATGGTGGAGAAGGTGAAAACCATTCAGCAACATATCAAGGTAGCCCAAAGTCGACAGAAGAGTTATGCAGATAATCGTCGACGAGACCTTGAGTTTAAAGTCGGAGACATGGTGTTTTTACGCATATCTCCGTGGAAGAAGGTCATGAGGTTTGGAAAGAAAGGGAAGTTAAGTCCAAGGTACATCGGCCCATTCGAGATTCTTGATCGTGTTGGGGCTGTGGCCTATCGACTAGCACTTCCACCTACTATGGCCAAGGTGCATGATGTCTTCCATGTATCCCTCTTAAGGAAGTACATACCAGACCCTTCACATGTACTCTCTTCCGAGGTGGTACAATTAGAAGACGATCTTTCTTATGAGGAGCAACCAGTGAAGATCTTAGATCGTAGAGAAAAAGTTCTACGAAATAAGACAATGCCCCTCGTCAAGGTGTTGTGGAGAAACCACAAGTTTGAAGAAGCAACTTGGGAGTCGGAGGATATGATGAAGCTAAGTTACCCACATTTGTTTTAGTGTGGGAAAAGGAAAATTTCGAGGGCGAAATTTCTTAAGGGGGGAATGTTGTAACGACCCAAAGTTTCATTAATGGAAAATCCCTCTTGATCCAGTTAAATGTTTCTTTATGAAAAATGTTTTTATAAGATGTCAACTTCTTTAAGTTTTACGTTAAGATTTGTGACCGTTACTTTTATAGCCGTTGAACAATGATCATCTGGGTAGTTTAAATATAAGGCTTTAACGAACCAATTTTCTACTTAGACAAAGGAAGCGATGGCCTCATCCAGTAGAATTGCCCCTTACGAAGCCCATTTGTCGGAGCTCGGAAAGGAGGTGGCGTCTTTGGGCATTTCCCTTGACCAAGCCCAAGCTGAGCTTCATCAAGTCAAGATCGAACGTGATCGTTTACGGGAAAAATGGAAGTTGATAGAGATTACCACTCGAGCGATGTTATCCGAGCAACCCCAAGAGTCTGTCACCATCGCACACCTTACCCTTAGGTCTTATGTGGCTATTTTAAGGGGTTATGTAACAAATAAGTAGCACCATGTTCATGTACATTATTTTTGTATATAATAATGAATATAATTTCTAGTCATTTTTTGATACATTATAATTAGTTTTTAAAGTACAAACGGTGTTTTTAGTTATTATTTAATTAAGAATTATATTTTATTAAATTAAAGGATTTTTGAATTAAATAATATTTTAATAAAATATTATTATTAATATTAAATTAATTTTTATTAAATATAAATGATCTTATAATTTTATGAATGTAATTAAAATTTTTATCAAGGTTTGAAAGCCATTTTTGTCAAAACCCGTGAATTTTTTATAAATGTCGGTTTTTATTTTAAAAGTGAAAATTCACATATTTAGAAAATTATTTAGATAAAATAAATATTATTTTTGGAATCAGGACGTCGAAATTATCCAACGGTGAATTTTTCATAATTTTCTGAGACAGTCAAATTTTTGGGTAAAAATTAAATACCATTTAAATATATAATGTGTTTTATGACATCATAATGACCCAATGGTGATGTAATAAAATACCATAATCCTTATGTTCGGCCAATATGTGTTTTATCATTAAAATAATGAGGTTTTGGGTTTGTTTGACTCACTTTTCAAAGCATTAATGGAGCCCTCAAGACTTATTCAACACTTTGCCTTTTTAAATTAATTTCCATGGGAGTGTGACTCACCTCCACATAAGAAACCCTAATTTTTTAATAAGTTCGGACCTTGGCCTTGTAAAATATTGTTTTCCTCTTTCCTTTTCCAGAAACCATGGGCAAATACCAGGGGATGGTTTGTGGTTTGGATTATTTTAATATAAGGGGTCCCAAACCTAAATAATAAAGAATTCTCTCACCTTTCCTATATAAACCCACCCAAGCTCCCACTTCCTCCTCACTCAAAGCCCTTGAAGTTCATCCAACCTCGGACCTACTCTCTCTAGAATCCTCCCAAGGTGCCCCAAGCTCCCAAGAAGCCTCTCACAAGCCTCTCTCTAGGCTTTGGAAGCACACTTCCAAGTAAGGGTTTTTCTTCCTTTCTCATTTTTGTCAATTTTCTTTATGTTTTATTGCCCTTTTAATTTCATTCATTAATGTTGGGGTATGGTTTCTCACCTCTCCCATACTGCCCTCTTATTGTTTGAATTATGGGAGACCCCTTTCTCTCTCATTAAATGCCTCCCATGTACACCCGTTACTATGCCGAAATTCCGAAAGGAACCTTTTTCTCCTCTTTATATTCAAGCAATACTTTTGTATCATGAATCTAAATTCCTTTTCAATTGTTGGGACATGTATCTATATGACCATATTACTGTCCATTACATGTAAATATGATGAGGAACCCCTTTCTCTCTCATCAGCCTTTTTATGAATTCTTATGTCACGCCGTTACGCTACCGAAATCACACCGATTTTCTAAGCCAATATCATTGTGTAGTGAATACCATGCCCATTTCTCCATCAAGGGTATTCACCTTTATGCACATTTACTTATTGATTGTAAAGTTTCATGTATGAATTACACATTCCTTTATCGTGGAATAAATTATTATGTTTTATGAATCCATGTTTTATGATCCATGTGGCACACTTATGCATGAAATGAAATGTTTAAGAAGGGTGCGCCCTGATAGCGCTCCAATGCATTGGGTAAAGTATAGTATCATGATACGTCATGTGCAATGAGTGTTTACCCATGCTAATTCAAGTGCAATGAGGGTTTACTCGTGCTTCAAGTGCAATGAGGGTCTACTCATGCTCCATGTGCAATGAGCCTTGGCTCATGCTAATTCAATGTTAAGTGTTGTTGCCACATTTCCATGTTATGATTATCATGCTTTATCATGCCTTTATGTTCATGTATCTATTATGCTCTATTGATATGCCTATTGCCTAACATGTATTGTACTCCTCATGTTATTCATTGTGTACTCCCTTACTGGGCTTTATAGCTCACCCTTTTCTTATGCATGTCCTCAGGTTATCCCATGCAATGCTAAGTACGAAGGAATGTAGTGGTCATGTAAAAGAAGTTTTCAATAAGGATGTTGTATTGCAAGTTTAAAGTTTTTATGTAATGATCCTAAGCCCCAAAGACACTAAACCTCTCGATCTTCTTTGTTGTATCAAGTGAAGTTTTATGTAATAAAGCATGTTTAAGTTGTAATAAAAAGCAGGGTTGTCATATAATCAACACTAAATCAATAAAAAATAAGGGAAATCCCAAAGCGACACCGAGATCAAGAACCACCCATGAAACTCCATCTGCACTAGGATGAACAAGATTAAGTACCAAAGATAACACCAATACCATACTAAAAATTGAATATGCTAAGAAAAATGTTGGTGACACCGCATATACCATTATAAAAGAAATTCACTGATCCAATTCATTAGAACCATTCTTGGGGGGAAATTGAAAAAACATAAAATTGAGGCCCAATTAAGACATACTTAATAATAATAAATAGATTCTAATTAAATCCTGGGGCATTCCTTGAAATTCACTTACCATGTTTCAAAAATGAAATTTCCAAAAATAACTACTTCGCATTTAAATCCCACAAATTTCATGTAAAAATTTTAAAACTTGTGTCGTAAAAGAAATTACACCAGAATGAAATGTTCCAATTTTCATACTATAAAAATATTTTCATCTAACTTAGGAAAACAACCATTTATATGACATTTTATAAAACAATTTTCAACTAAATAAGGGGCTATTCCATATTTATAACACTAATAAAATATTTATTTCAAACCATGAAAATGGTTTTGACATAATGATATTTTTTTAGAAGAATATTATTTTGGATTTCAAATGACTTTAAATTTTCAAAAAAAATTAATGTTTTAAAACATTTGTGAGAAGATTTTGTTTTAAACCATAAGACTGGATTTTTAGGGTTTAAATTTTTATTTAGAATTTTTTTACTACCTCTAAATGATTTTATTATAATATTTTTTGGAAAATAAAAATTTGAATAAATTTTCATGGTTTGAAATAAATATTTTATTAGTGTTATAAATATGGAATAACCCCTTATTTAGTTGAAAATTGTTTTATAAAATGTCATATAAATGGTTGTTTTCTAAAAAATAATATTCTTCTAAAAAAATATCATTATGTCAAAACCATTTAATTAAAAATCCAAACACCAAGTTTTTCTATAAATCAATTTAGAAAAATCAATTTATTAAATTTAAAACAAAAACATACTATTTTAAAAAAATGATTTTAAAATTAATACACGTGTTTTACCCAATTAAAAAAACATGACATGATCAATTTTTTTTAAAAATTATGTCTAACATATAATCCATAGGGGGACTAGTGTCTGTTTGTGACTTTTCTACATTTCTTGGTGGACTATGTTCCATCCACTGAACTGGCTCTGAGATTACTTTCAAACAATGAAATTGGGATATACATGGATTGGAAGGTCATATGATCTCACCTTGTACTGTGAATTCAATCCCCTAGTCATCCCCAAAAAAACAAAAAATAGCTTGACAAATCACGTATCATAAATACATAGAGAACAAATAAAAACTTGATTTTTAAACCTAGCTTCCCTTAGAATCTCAAGGTTTTGAATGAGATGAATAAGATCTCACATGGGTGAAACTACAATAAAATGAGGGGGGGGGGTGTGAATCAGTGTTGGTTAACCTATTAAAGCCTTTATACCATTTGTTACCACCTCAATTTTTAAATGATTAGATTTATCTTTCCTAATTTTTAACTTATCATAGTTTAGTTTAAATGCATATGAGTAATTGAGAATTCCCTCATTATATGGGTTTGATTTTTTATTTCTTATTGACATGTTGTTGATCATTGATTAGTTGTAGGACACTAAGGGATGCTTGGGAATATTTCTTATGATAGGGATTAGACTGGGATTTTTGTTGTTATGTGTGTTTGGGAGGAGATTTATCCTCTTGAGTTCCAGTTCTGAGGATTGACAGAGATGCCTCTGTTTTGTATGGATTCAAAGGGTCCAGTGCATCCCCAATTGTTTGGATGACTTATAGTAGGTGTGTGTTCTTGAGTACTTTGGTTATGGGTGTTCCCTTTGGTATCCATTGTTATATGAGCCGACAATATGAGATGTTGATGACCATTATGAATCTATAGCAATCCCTTGTTATTTTTTCACTTGGTTGAGGATATTGAGTTTTGGTTTATGTATATGAGGCTGTTGTGATTACAGTGGGGTTGACACATTTTCAAACCAGATTAATTAGTAAGGGACATGATACCTGAGAGAGTTGGATGGAAAATCCATAGGTATGGTTTTAGATATCCATGATTGAGATTATTGGACTAAGGCTCCATATTTGTACCGATAGTTTGTTTATGGTTTGATTGATGAACTAAGGATTGGGGAAAGTTGTTTTAAATTGTTGATTATAGTGTATGTGAAATCACTTATATGTAGTTTAGTGTTAGAATGAGAGTTCAAGCACATGAGGTATACTATGAATAAGGTGTTAGAATGAGTCTATAATATTATAATTGATAGTTGTAGTGCCAAAATGATGATATGGGCACCATAGATGATATATATATATATATTTTTGTTAGATTGAGGTTTAGGGAATGGAAAGTATACTATGGATTAAGTGTCATACTAAGGCTCTAGACACAAACAATATTTTATGTTGTGTTTGTGACAGACTAATGATCTGGGATTTGATGGTATTCCAGGTGGGATTGATGGTGGATTGATGCTCCACATATATGGTTTAGATATTGAACTAATGTTCCAAGAATGATTAATTTTATATATGGTATATGTTTGTACTTTTTCTCAAGTATTTTTGATTATGATACATGTGATAAATGTTAGACTCATGGTCTAGTCTTAGTAGTAATTTTGTGTGGAAACTACGATAGATGTTTCGAGGTTCTGAGTATGAGATGATGATTAGGTCCTGAGGTCATAGCATGGGATTACATAGATTAATATCTTGGATGAGAGGAATTTCCTAGGATGGGTCCCCAGTTTTTTTAGGTTTAGTTGTGAATACTATGGATATAGAGCCCATATGTTAATTTGGGATGCACAATCATGAAGATGTTCTCAGAGAAACTTTTGAATTGGATGAAGCTAGTATGGTCGATCAAGATATTAGACATAAGGATCATTTTTTTATTTGTATTGATTTTCAGTTATGTTTTTTCTAGGATGAGTATACTTCATGAGCATACACTTATGGAAGATGTTTATAGGTTCACCATTGGGGGAAGCCTACTAAGATTTATTTATCACCCCCTGTACATGAACCTCAGTGTACATGAAAACCTTATGTCTTCTTTTCAATGTATCCAAGATACACAATGGATAGGGTATTGTACCAAAATTTCATGGTTGAGCGGGATGCTTGGGTGGATTTGACTGGTCTTGCTAGAGCAGCTTGATAGGGTACTAGAGACCGAGTATGTGTTTCAGACGAGAGTCGATAGTAGGGACTGCTATATTTACTTTTCAATTATTTATTTTCATAAATGTGATCAACCCAGTGGGAAGTCATTGTTATATGTATGGAATGTCTATTTGGTCCCTTACTATATTTCATTTTATTACACCATTTTTAGTTTCCGTTTATTTAATAGTCTTCTTTCTCTATGGTGTATGGTGTTTTTTTATTTACTTCTGGTTGTGAAATTTGATGTGGGGGTATAGTCTCCTCATAGTTCCACAATTAGACCCCCACTGCTAGTCAGTAGCCTCTAGCATACGAGAAGGTGCACTTGTGGATTTGTTGAAAAATGGCTTAGAGAACCAATTTTAGTGGCATCCATGTCAGGATGTGACAAATTAGTATCAGAGGAGTTACTTTCCTATAGTTTCACTATTTAGGGTTTGATAGACATGCGATATAAGAATGTGTCAGATCTTGTGATGGATACCAGGATAGTACGCCATAAAAAAATGATCTGGTAGGAAGTCTTGATTACCAGGGAATGGGAATAATGGTCTAGATTTGTGATGTTATGGTTGGTTATGATTTTCACTTCAAGCAACACACATGTTTCTTGTATTTGATGGTTTATCAAGGATTTTTGGATCTTGGCCCATTAGAAAGAGTCTTTTGACTTGGTTTTGAGTCTTTTCCTACAAAGGTAAGAGGTATCACATAAATCATGATAGGCATGCAGGATACCCATAATGTAGGCCTCCTAGTATGTGATTTTATATACTTACTTCTGATGGTAGGTTCTGGGAATCTATGGTGAGGTTATAAATTGTGGGGACACTAGTGTGGTCCTTGTGTGAGGTTGGTGTGGGGACTCAAGTGGTTCATTATGGTATAATTGTGGGATAGTTGAACCCTTTTAGATGATTTTGTTTAAGGTTGTTTGTATGTTTGGGTCCTCCAAGAAGAATTCTGATATGCAGATGCTCAGAGAGGACATAAACCCTAGTTGTGGGAAGTTATTTAGTATATGATTCCTTATGATGTGAGACCCTAGAGGAGGGTGTTTTGACTTACTTATGTCATGGGACCATGAGATGGGTGAATTTTGATTCCCCATGAGTTGTGTCCTTTTATGAGTTGGAATAGACCTAAGTGGATATAGTTAGTGACTTGACATGAGACTTGATTAGTAGGGATAAGTGGGAGTGACTAGTAGTATTATTGACATGAATCTAGAGTAGGGAGTCCGATCTATTTGACTTTCAATGGAGAACCATGAGAAGTGTCAACCGAGTAAGGAGTGGGTTTTTGGGTACCTGAGGCACATATGGATGAATGATAATTTTTGGAATGGTGCATATAGGGGTGAATTTTCAATTTAGGTTTAGGCTCATTGTATTCCTTTTGTTTTTATATGATTTACTTGTGTTCTAGTGTTTTATCCTTGTGGTTTGTTTTGTGAGGGTCAAGTTCATTCAGGATCCTATCCTAGGGAATGGTTATGCTGGTGAGTGGAGGATGGTGGATTTGAGTTGGATCAAGATCATATTAAGTACTCTAGTTTTTTGGTTTGAGATTGCGAGATGAGTTTTTGTGAGTTGTAACTCACTGGAGTCAGAGTAGGTTTTGTGGTTGGGTTACATAAGACCATGTAATGGTTATGTGGTAGTGGAATCTGGGAGATTCAAGCCATGGTGATGCACTATATCATTTGGATTGTGTATTGGACATTACAGGAGTGTACGTCCATGGTGTTTGAGTTGGGTTGGAAATTGTGAGTGGTTAGAGAATCATTTATGGTGTGATGAGAGGCTTGTGGGAATGGTGATCTGAGTCCCATGGGATATAACTATGATGTTCTTGATTAGATGAGGTTTTTGTGGTATTCATCGATGACATATTAGTATACTAACATTTTAAATATGATCATTCTCAATATCTCGACATCATCCGGAGTATGCTAAGAGAGCATTAACTTTATTCCATACTATAGAGCTGTTTTATAGGGAGGCCAGGGCCCCCCTTAGAGGTTCTTCTCATGAATCAGTGCATGTGAAGACATATGGTAGGGAGAGAACCATCATTTTTCTATGGGTGAAGTCCTTATGATGGATTAGATGTCAACAAATACCATGGGTATCATTCTTGGATGATGGGAATGGGTGATAGTAGGTTATTTGATATTTATCTCTGGTGGGAGTGAGATGGACATGTCTAGTTATGAGGTTTGGCTGTGATTTGGGGAATGGGATAAGAAAAGGTGTTCAATTGCGAGGAAAATGTAAGGATACCCATATATCATATTCTTCTCACATAATAAACATTCATATCTCATATATCCTTATTTGTATCTGATAGTACACTCCTTACATCTACCTCAATTGAGGTCCTAAATATTACACTCATCATGTGAGAGGATAAAAATATTTTTGATTAAACTCAATTAATATCATTATAATAAACATACCCCTATTCCAAATTAGTCATCCTGAAGCTGGTATAAGTACGGTTCCAAATTATAAATGTTTTCATGTCAGGTATGTTTTATAACCTCATGTTTGTGGATTAAATATTAAACACGAAACTCTGTATACCAAAGACATAGTTTATGACACTCCTAGTGGTATACAATATGGCTAATTGAATTCCCAAAACTCAGTTTGTACATCATCATTATACTTCATATATCTATATGAAATTATTCCCTTTATAACATTAATATTTCATCAAAATATATAATACTCTCTGATGGAAATTGGTTAGGGAGATAAAAAAGTCACACTTTGAGAGGTTATTTATTATTTCACTTTAAGAATATATATGTCCAACATGAAGAAAATGAAAAATAAGATATTCCCTTTTGTAGAAAAAGATACAATTCATTTCATTAATCCCCTTTAAGAATATTAAAAAACCGTATATTATCATTCACCTAATCATATCCTATATAATATAATACTTGAAAGGTATTATGTTTGATAGATGTTTAATGGTTTTTTAAACTCATTATATCTCTATGTAATTCTTTCCACATCTCTATATGAAAATGTAATAAGACCTCCCAATAAAGTCATTTTGTGAGTATAATTAATGGATAAATATTATTTGAATAATGGTGAGACTAGGAATCATATTCATAATGTTAAACTATTTTAGAATGTGTAAAAACTTCTTCACTTCACAAAATATAATTATATTATGTTAATAAATTCTATTATCATCTTATAACTCTTTTTAGGTTCGTCAGCATCAGCTAAGAACTTTTCCATTCAATATTTTCTTTTCAATAATTAGATTAACTAAATGAAACTATTTATATTACCTTTCTTTTCCAATATACCATAAATCATTTTAAGATATAAAATTACTTTCACATTGATTTTTTCAAGTATAATATTATATTTTTATATTTTAAATGTTTTTAGGTTCAAACATACTACCACTATCCTCTTAAAAACTATATTTTCTCTAATATAATAATCATCATAGGATAACACCCTAAAGTATAATGAGATAATATATGACATAACTAAGGTGTAATCCATCTATGTGGCTAGTTTATGGGCTAATTCACATACAACTTTGTTATATATTCCTTATCCTTTTGTGTAAAAAACTCTATAACTATTGCATAATCATCACTAGGGGTACACTAACTAGTGGATACTATTTTATTATCTAGTACACATCCCTTAAATTCCCACTTATCTACCCATGAATTTCCATTATATTATAATTTTAGGTAAGAAATAAATTCAAAGTAATAAAATATCAATTAAATAAAATATATTAAATAAACTCACATCTCACCTATGGACTCCCTTCAAATAAATATCCCCTTACATATTTATATTCAATCATAATGATTTACATTTTACAAATATATATCTATATAAAGAATAAAAAGGGGAAATTCTATATAAGGTATAGAATAAATAATGAAAAATAATTTTACCATTTTAAAATTGGTCTTTAGTTATTGAAATACATAATGAAATCATAATATAAATACAACATAAGTCACAATAAATCATATCAAATAAAAAATAATCATTTTAAAATAAAAATATATACATAATTTTTTTATTTTACAATTCAATAAAATAATCTAAACAATTCCAAAAATAACTTCTATCCATTGAAAACATCACAAAAAATATTTTATTGTTTCATTATATATTATAAAAATATCATCCATACAAATAATATTGATTAATTAATGATAAAAATTGTTTAGTCATCTTATCAAGAAACTAGTGTGGAAAAATTTACATTGGAATAATTCTATAACTTGGACATGAAAAATTACCTTTGTTCAAAAATATATTTTTATAAAAAAAGGAAAAATCATCATAATATTTTTTAGAGTTAAAATAAAAAAATTCTATATCAAATAAAAGAAACTTGAAATAAGAAATCATGCTTGGATTCATAATCAAAAGGATGTTTGTGGAAACACCAACCAGTGATTCGATAAAATGGTTTAAGATTATGTTTATCCACAAAAATAAAAAAATAATAAACCTTAAAATATTATTAGAATCCTTAAAATTAGAAAATATATAATAAAAATTCATCCATGGTGAAACCCTAGGCTATCATAACCACGCATAATCAAGAAGATTAGAGAATAAGGAAAATTAGAAGAAAGGAAGTGATTTTTATGAACTTACTTTAAGGAATAACTAAACTTAAATGAAATATAATCAATGAAGAATAAATGAATGAATTAAACTATGAATATTTTAATGAAAAAACCATGTAGATGTAATTAGAAGAGTTTTTTATAAGCATGACTTTTATAGTGTTACAGAAACCATGCACAAACACCATTCATCCTTGAAATTTATTCGAAAAATATTAAATAATTCACTCCAAAAACTATGCAAATCCATAAAATAATCAATATAATAAATATATATTTAATAGTGAAAAATAAGGTGTCACAATTCTCCCCACCGTGATAGTTTCTACACCTAAAATGTCCTTATAAGCTTATTGATTAGAATCATAATTAGGATAAATCAACTATCCTCTCCCTAATAAAAAACTCAAAACTAATTTAATTTAAAATATAAGATGGATTGTTTTGATAATAAACATGAATTTATATTATTTAATAATGCTGTTTTGGTGTAAATCTCCCTCTCATGGTGTTTTCTTAATCCCAAACATTCACCTATGTTTCTAACATTCATAATTTAGGTGGGTTTTAGTGTTTTTATTAAACATAAAGTGATGGATTTCATGGTATCTAAAATATATTCAAAATACTTGATAAATTTTGGGTTATGTGTAATTTCATCCTTAAATTACTTGTAAATATCATAGAACATCTAATTAAGGTGTTAAAAATGAAGCGGAAGTGTCCACTCTCTTAAGGATGTTCATGTGAAGATAGTACTAGCTAGCCAGTGGGGGGCAACGACCCATCGATGCCATAGTGTAAGAAAAATGTTCTATCTAGAACTCCCACTAGCCATCTAGTGGATCATCTAGAAAGTATCTTTCTAGCTAGTAGTGGCTAGTCAATTGAGTTCATCCATAAACACCAAGTTCCAAGAAACATCTCAGATACAGAGTGGTGGATACTGAGTAAATGGTGGTGTTATATAAGCTAATCAAAGACCAATAATTTGTTATTTAAAATGTTTATTGAATTTGGTATTACACAACTTCATGAACCTTGGGTAATTAAAAAAAAATCCTTGTCCTCTTAGAGAATATATAAGGTCTCCCTTGGCCTCTTGAAGTAATAACCATATTAACACAACTCTCTTGATCCAAAATGACATTGATAGATTAATTTAATATTAAATACTATCAAATAGACATATAAAAATTTCTAAATCTCTTAAAGGCTCTCAATATTCCTCTCAAATATCTCATCATCCTTTGTAATCTTATAACCCAAGATATTTATGATAATATTTTAACTATTTTCCTAAATCAAACCTCTATCTTCTCAACCACCTTTCTCCAATGGTTCTCACATCTAAAAAGAGAGGTACATATTATTTGGATAATGAAGAAGCACAAAAGGGTGATCAAAAACCAGAATTGTGAGGGGAAAGTGTCTTGATAACTTATAGGATCAAGATATTTACACTATTCACCTCTCTAGTTGATGGGTGGAGACATAGGGGAATAGATCATTCTATTATCTATCTCTTTATTAATTTTGTTTTTATTCTCATTACTATTTCCACATTTCATCATTTAACATATTTTCACATACTTGCATTAATTTAGTTAAATACTTTTTATACTTAAATTTCATTGATATTAACTTTATAAAAATAAATGAAATTTATAAACTATTACATAATTGATTTCATGATTAAATTTTTTTTTGCTTTAAAAATTTTCACACCCCCCATTCAATATATTTTTGAACAAAATTTTTTTTCCAAGGAGTGCATTATTTTTTTCTCATCAAATATTTTTTTTCAAAATTATATTTCATTTTTTTTTCAAATCCTAACTAATTTCCAAGATGAATTTTATAGTGGTGTATACCTCTTATATACACCCTTATCTCTTTTATGGTTCAAATTACACATTTTAGAAAAATTGGATGTCTAATTTTTTGGTGGTACTAATTTTCATGTATATAAAATTTTAATGCATGTGTATGTTCCCACTAAAGAATTGATTAAAAATAGAATGTGTAATATATTAATAATTTTGAACTAAATAACAAATATATGAGTTCATTTCATTTTTTTAGATAAAAATGAGATTAATATAATTTCTACTTATAAAACCATCAATGAAATCAATAAGTTAGTAGAAGTCACATAGAAAGTCATGAAAAAATAAAAAGACAATAGATTAGATTTGTGTCATAAATGTTTTGAAAGTTTCACTATACATTTTGATGAATATATTACAAGTATGCTTACAAGTTCTACTTACATATACAATTGTAGAAATTACTTCAGTGATGTGTTATCTACAAAATTATTATAGAAAATATATTATGTGTTTTCTAAGATCTTGGGATCTCAAAGTCATAGCCATTCAAGATCAAAGAAATGTAAAAAATTTGGTGATTAAGGAAGTCATAATCTCCCTAATGATATATGAAATCATGATGAAACATCAAGCTCATAAGGGGGCCAATAAATCTAAATAACTTAATAAAACCATCACCATAAAAGTTACCGGTGATGAACCATATGAAGGTAAGATTATAAACCATGATCTTTTTACCAAGAACATGGTCAATTAATTCTAAAATAAGAAATTCCATTTGTAATACAGAAAGTTAAATCAAAATAAAGAACTAGATATGACATGATTAAAATGTTAAAAGAAATATCACATCATTCCGAAGTGACCCATCTATAAGAGGAAGCTCAAATAAATGAAAAATGTAATAAAGAAATCAAAGTCAAAATGTGGAGTTTATGTGATGACTCCATGTATTAAACTTTTTCATCCATATCAAGTGACTCAATCATGATTTTTCTTATTTCACATGTTGATGAAGACTTCATGGTTAATACCCCTATTCCTATTTCCTCATCCACATCATCTTCTCTTCATTATTTTCCTCCATCTTCTTCTTCTTGCACATCCAGTCACCTAAATTATGAAAACCTAAAATTTTCTTTCAATTAACTTAGTAATAAATTTGTTTAACATTCTCATTTATGTAAGAAACCCAGAAAGAAAGATAATCAAGTGGTTCAATAAAAATAAAATCTTAAAAAATTATCTTATCTCCAAGGAAAAGGAAGATCTCTTTAAGGAAATCAAAAACCAACTAGACATCAATAAATATGAATACACCATTTAATACAAAAATTTTTTTCTTTAAGATTAACTCATGGTGAAGACAATTTTAAATAAAAATTTCCCTAAAAAACAATGAAAATATCAGGGCATATTTTGTTTCTCTGATCATTTAAGCATCTATAACAATCAATCAAAAACTACTTTTATTAAAATTTTCTCACAACACAAATTATATAATTATTAGGAATGAAGTTTTAATTTAATATATGTATGTGATTGAAGACATTAAATATATGGTAGATTGAATTGAATCTATATTTTTTATAATTTTTACAAAATAAAACCTACAAAAAAATTTGGATTTTGAAATCATTTTTTCTTAACCTTAGTGGACCCAAGTTTGTGTTTGAACCAAAACATTCAATCACTTAATTTTTTAGGAAAAGTTACCAATGAGACAAAACCAATAAGAAATGTGGTACCTATATAGTTTTTTCTCAATAAACACATTTGTGATAACCTCTCTAAATTTAATCAAATTAATAAAATGAAAGGATGTTATGTCATGATTAGGGATAACTCCAGGAGTAAGATAATCAGTGAAGGTACCATAATTTTTTCTAAATCAACATTTATAAAAAAATTTATTCATCAAATTATAGATAGATAATTTACTAAGAATTATTAAATATAATGATAGAGATTCTAAAATCTTTTTTGAAAATGATTTTGGAACTATTTTTAACTCAAAATGTTAACTTGTATTCTTAGATTCAAGATTTAAAAATGTTTATATATGTAATTTAAAATATATTTCTAGCCAAAATAAAAAAATTGAGTGCAAAAGTGAGTGAGTCATATATTTTTCATAGTTTCTATTTTTTTTTTGTTCCAGGCACAAAGGAATAATTTAGTGGTGGGAAATATATTAAAATTTATTTTAATATTTAGTTTCCCAAAACACCAAGAATTAATATTTTACATCAAACTTATAATAAATTTATTAAATATCAGAAGAAATTTATACTTAGGAGTAAGATATTTCTTCATTGTGAATATTGATCATCCAAAAAAACCCTTTAATATTTCCTTAATTGTGCTGTGAGGATCTATAGAAAGAATCCCTCCAGTGGTTATCCACACGTGCTGATTTGATATCCATGAAACAAAAATCTATCTATAGGTCCTAGCATGGAAAATAAATTGTGGTTAGTGGTTGGGGTTGATCCCTCATCCTTTAGTCTTGAAGTAATCTCTCTTTCATTTCACATTATTTATAGGGAGAGATGAGTAGGAGTCGAGTGAGAATTTATTATGCACAATAATTCTATATTTTCAATATCAATGCATTCATAATAGACACAACTACCTATTTATAGAGATAGTGTTTATGTGAAAATAATTATTTAACTGCATGTAATCCATTAAACAATATTATAAACTTTAATAAACCTCATTCCACAGAATAATAATAATAATATTTTGTGATGCGCACCAACTCGTGAAATAAAAAAATATTATTTAACATCCTTGTTAAGTAATATTTCTCACCAGACATGGTTTTGGTCCATTCCAACTCCGCTAAAATTTATTTACCTCTTGAAAAAATATTTAATTTAAATATTTAATTCACCAATAAATATTTTCCATCAATAAAATGTAAATACAATTATTCATCAGTCTTTAGAATAATATTTATTCAATTAATTACATTTAAGTAGCATTTAATCAAGATCATCAGAAACACTTAATGTTTGACCCTCTAGGATTATTTTTAATTGGAATTAGGTGGGCTTACCTAAAGTTTAATATTACTATCTAGAAATGGGTCAAGACACCCAAGAGAATTAATTTATGGTCATAAGTATGAAAACTAGATATGAACACTCTGTGTAATATAATCACTTTATCTCAATATCTCATCAGGAAGGTTGAACCTTCATGTCACTAAGATATATGATCGATACATCTTTAATTGATTATATTAAATAAATGTATCATTTCACTATGGACATGTGATTTAATGTGATGGTTCTATTCCAATAAAAGGGCTGAGATATCAACTTTTATAAATATGGAAGGGGAAAACCATTACTCAACTTATCCATTAATGGTATATAAATCATGATGCACCAAACAAACCCTAACTTACCCTGAATATATCTCATCATGGTTCTCATCATCATGTCTAAGTGTGTGAGTCATGAAATTAATTAATGAAAATCTTAAAGTCTAAGGACCATTACACACACACACACACACACTCATAGATATGAATACTAGATGACACCAAAACATGTGGAATTCATACTTGAAGGTTAGTTCTCATAATATCCCATATTAGAGATTACCAAATGAAAACTTCATTAGAAGAAGACTCATCGACTTGTGAGTACTCACACCAGATAGTTTATGTACCATGTGTCCCATCATAGGACATTATCCAACTGTAGAACATTTTTTATGATTATCATCATAACACTTCAAGGTTATCATCATAGTGGGGAACTGATATGACCTTATCAATGTGAAGTATACACTAGGGAATTATTATATTAGACTCATATAAAATAATTAAAATATATAATAAGATGTTTTATTAATATTAAATATATCGAATATACACGTAATCAAAGAACGAATAGTTGATCCCAGGACACTGACTTCAACAAACTCTCACTTGTGTTGGATAGACTTATGTTGTTAAAAAATATCCCAGTTTTTATGTGTTTTGATGACTCATAAAATCCCTATTAATTTTCTAAGGAGTTTATATTAAGTACTTAAGATTATATTTTTTTATAAGTAGTTTATCTTATGATTACTATATGTGATCACCTTACTCTAAGTAAAATGTCAATCTATGAAAAAGTGTTTTATCTTATGAAGATCAATGTTTTGAATTATTATCTTCCATATTATCAGAATCATAAAAGTAAGGATTGAAAGTTTATATTATTATGTAAGATAATATCTTTTGATAATAATGAACTAGATACCAAATTTTCAAAGTCATATATTTCAGTCAGAGTGTAGTTATGAAAAGTCTTTATCTTATGAAAAGTATAGTTGTGAAGGATTTTATTATGATCATCGAGAGAAGTTGTAAAAGTTAAGCATCACATTTTAGTAACATAATTATCTTACATAGAATAATTATTCTACAAAATATTGAATTTAGTTTATCTTATACAATGTATAAGTCTATGATCTGTTTTATCTTATAAATCCTCTTATGAATTTATCTTATGAAGAATAGTACTATAAGGTGGATATATTATGAATAACTAAATATTATACAGAATGTTAGTATTACATTTATAATCTCTTGAAAATCTATTACATGCATTTAAGAATATCATAAAAGAAAATTTTTAATTAAGGAATGATTGATTTCTATAAAGATTAATTTTTTCAAGAATGAAAATATCTGAATAATGAAGATTTATGACATCACCACTAAATAATAATATTCAATACTTGGAAGGAATAGACATATGCCATTAATATCCTTACTAATCAACTTTTAAATGAATTATTCACGTGACTATTGTGTTTATATCTCATGCTTAAATTTTAAATAACAAAGGAGATATAAGTAGAGAGACTTAGACTCTGTATGAAAAAAGTTATACATATACAATACATATAGAGATATACACATATAGAGAAAAAAGAATAGATAAATACATGCACATACGCATACTATGATAATGTTAAAAAAACTATTGTACATACAACCCTCAAATGACATGATTACATGTCTATCAGTTATAATCAAAGATAATACAAAGATATTATTTGAATAATATCTTTTTCTCCAGATGTATCATTATTTACTGTCAGTTGCTGATTGAAACTATGTGCTGAAATAGTTCTTAAATTTTATTCACCTCTATTTTTTTACACTCTTTGTATGTGAGTGTGTTGTGATTATGGATTAGTATATAAATGGAGATCTTGGTTGGAAGATTTTGTACCTTATTAATCAGTAATAGTTTCTTGTATTAATCTAGGATCCCCAGGAAAAGGCATTTTAGAGTGAAAATCACCAAAATCATGGAGTAGAGTATTGGTGGATTGGAAAAAGGGATTTTTATTCCAAAAAAAAACTATAAATCTTTGGGGTTCAATATGTATCCACTAGACTTTTACATTTCCACTGGAAAATTTTATTGAGGAAAACATTTAAAGTCACATACCTATAAGAGGGTGGTTTAATGTAAATAAAATTATAGGAACTCAATTCACTCCCCTCTTGAGTTTCCATCTAGCCATTCTCTGGGAAATTAATCGGTATCAGTACTCATGACTCTTGAGTTTATAACTGTCAAAAGTCTATGTCCAAATATTTTCTCTCAAATTGCTGATACAGTTAATAATAGAGAAATTAAGTCAATGGATAGATATATTTACTTTAATGGTGAAAATTATAGTTACTGGAAGGCATGGATAACCATATATTTCAAGAACATCATCTTAAAGGGTTATTATTAAGCAGTGAAGCCCTATAAAATTCCAAACTCATAAAAAAACATGGGTTGCTTACATTAAATAAATATATGATTGAAATTATAAATACATTGATGCTATAATATGTGGAATAGTTCTAGATGAGTTAAATAAAGTTTCCAAATGTCAAAAATATCAAGAAATACAGATTACTATAGCAGTTTCTTATGAGGGTACACATAATGTGAAGTCCCTTAAATATGATATTACCAAACATAATTTTTTCACCTTAAAAATGGATGAAGGGGAAATAATTACTTATAAAAATGGAAGACACACTAAGATAGTGAATAATTTAGTTGCTCTAGGAACACCTATTACTGAGCCCATGAACACATTGAATGTTATTATAGTTTTACCACCTGATTGAAGTGAAATCGTATCTACTATCAGAAAATCTACGGAAGTAAACAAATTTAAAATAAAAGATTTCAATGGAATAATTATGATGTATGAAGATGAAATGGAATATAAATATGGATAATATTAAATGGTTAATAAATAAAATGCATCATTAAATGTTCTGAATTATAAAGAACATAAAAAGAAAAAAGGGTTACAGATATCTGAAACATATGAAGAATAAGATTTATCAAGCTATTCTGGATCAAATGATGATGTTTATCAATTTTCCCTAAATGTTAGAAAGTTATATAACAAGATAATATCATTCAGAATACTCATCAACAAGTACAGAAAGCATGGTGAAAACTCTTAAGAAGTTAGATTCTATGAGTGTAAAAATATTGTATATATCAAGCTAGACTATTCACAACTACATGAAATTAAAAATTTTGAAAAAAATTACTCCAAGAATATTGTATATGAGAATAAATCCAAGAATTCTATGAAGGCCACATGTATTTCTTCTGAAGACTCAAGAAAATGTACTTCCTCAAAATCAGAAGTTGAATATATTAATCAAAATTTCAACATTTTCTTCATGTCACATCCCGATGAGGTACATTATTTTTATTCCTTAGATAATAAGTGTGAATCATAAAATAAAAATTTATCATATTGAGAATTAATTAAATACTATACCATGTTATAATATAAGTATGTAATCTTAAAAAAGAAAAAAAAGTTCTTTGTGATTCCTATA
Organism: Viscum album; assembly: GCA_963277665.1. Taxonomy (NCBI): domain Eukaryota; kingdom Viridiplantae; phylum Streptophyta; class Magnoliopsida; order Santalales; family Viscaceae; genus Viscum; species Viscum album. The sequence goes on along the minus strand of OY728127.1, from coordinate 1,403,438,846 downwards.
ACAAAATCATTAATGAATAAGAGAACTAAAATAATGAAATAATGAAATTTTAAATTTTAATGATCAATTGAAAAAATCAATTGCATCATGTACTAAACAAATTAGCACAATTGAGAACCTACAGAATGAAGTTCAAAAATTAAAAGATACCAAAAATATATTCCTTAGGGGGGTGATTACCTAAACAAAATTCTTGGTCAAAATCAACAAAAATATGAAATATTTGGAATTGGAAGTTAAGATGAAGGACCAAAATTTTATAAATATAAATTTGTTCATGGTTATAAAAAAACAACTCTAATATTAATTGTTTTCATTATGGATATGTTGGACATTATGTTAATATTTTTGATCTTAAAAATTATGAATCTTGTGGAATTAAAAGTTCTTTTGTTACAAATTTTTTGTTAAAATGTGTTGCTAATTTTTCTGGAAAACACAAAAAAATTTGGATCCCCAATTCGTTTTTAGATAACATTGATGGACCTAGGAGTATTTGGGTATGTAAATTTTTTTTGTTTGATTTTTCATTGTAGTGAACTTACCACATGAAAAAAATGAAAAATGGTTTATGGATAGTGTTTTTTCAAGACATATGAGTGGATATTTATCAAACTTTCACTCACTTTACCAGATTTAAAGAGGCTATATCACATTTAGTGATGATGAAAAATGAAAAATTGTTGGTATTGGATTAGTTGGAAATCCACAATGAACTCTCAATAGAATGGTGATGTGGAAAGTATGAATATGAATTTGTATGAAATTTCTATAATTATGTTATTTTAATATAAAACTCCAACTCATTTTGGGTTATATATTATAACACAACATGTTATGTCATTTACAGAGTTTTAATAAGGATCTCTTAAATAAAAAACCCTATGAGTTATAGTATAATAGAAAACTAATGGAAGGATACATTAAAGTATTTGGAAGAATGTTTTAAAAATTTAACACTGAGGGTAATCTTGGTAAGTTTGGTCCAAAAGCTGATGATGGAGTCTTCCTAGGTTATTATACAACTTCTAATGATTATAGAGTTTGCAACAAAAGGTCTAGAACTGTTAAATAATTAACTCATGTGAAGTTTGTTTAATGAAATCCTATTGATAAAAAATTTCTCAAACTAACGAGTTAAGTGATTCTCTTAAAAATATGAGACCTTATAATCTATAACAACAATAAGGATTATGATTTAGAACATGATTATTTAAAAAAAAAATCATTTAATAGTTGATGCTAGTGAACCCAAAAGTGTGCTTCCTATAAAACCTATAAACATTAAAAACCATCCTCTAAAAACTAGTTATAATAATTTTAGATGAAGGAGTTTTAACTAGGATATTTATAGGAAATATAGAATAATTCTATTTCATTTAATCTCATTTAGTTCCTAAAATTGAAGATTAATCTTTAGCTAATGAATTTTGGTTTTTAGCCATGAAAGATGAGTTAAAAGAGTTCAATAGGAACAAATTATGTGAATTATTTGATAAACCCTTTGACTATCCAATCATTGGAACTAAATGGGTATTTAGAAAAAATAGGATGAACATGGTGTGATCTATAAAAAAATATATAGATTAGTTAAAAAAGGTTATAATCATGAATGAGGATATATTATAAAGAGAAAATTTTCCCTTTAGAAAACAAATAAGAAATTAGAATTATTATATCCTATGAATCGTATATGAATTTTAAATTATATTATATGGATGTTAAAATTTTCATTTCTAAATGAATTTTTAACAGAGGAAGTTCATGTTGAAAAACCTCATATTTTTTAAGACCCTCACTTTTAGAATTCTATTTTCAGACTTACTAAAGATCTATATGCACTTAAACAAGAAATCATAGCAGGGTATGAATGACTAATCTCTCTTATTTTATCAAATGATTTTTAGTAAGAAAGGAAGATCCTACATAATTTTGGAAAACATCCTCCTCATATATCAGTTTATTAAAAATACATATTTATGATGTCATATTTAGATAAAAAAACCAAAAACTGTGTAAGAGTTTTTGAAAACTTATGAAAAAATAATTTTAAATGAGTTTTTTGGGTGAGATAAACCATTTCCTAGAATTTTAAATTTATCAAAAATATTTTTGAAATATAATAAACCAAAGAAAATAAATATTTTATTTACTTAAAATGTTTCGAATTGAAAATATTATGAATTATTTAACTTCTATGAGCACCAATAATAACCTTGATATGTATGATATTAGAAAATCAATTGACAAAAAGTTGTATAGAGGAATCCTTGTATGTTTACTTTATCTTTATACAACTAGACAAAAAATTATGTTTTCAGTATGCCTTTGGGAATGGTTTAAATCCAATCCTAATGACTCTCATTTAAATGCCACTAAAATAATTTAAGATATCTAAAACAAACTATGTATCTTTATTTAAATTTTAAAAAACCCTTTTATTTTAATTTAAAAACATATTCATATGATAATTTTTCTAGATTTAGTCTATATAGGAAAAGTTGATTTGGAACCTTCCATTTTCTTGGTAAATATCTAGTATCTTTCTCAAGTATGAAACAACAATCTATAGAATTATCAATTGTTGAATTATAATATATGGAAGTAGTAAATTGGTGTGTGTAAGTTCTATGGATGAAACAAATTCTTATGGATTATGAATTCAATTATAACTATTTCCCAGCTCAAATGAGATGAAAAAGGCGCTTTCAATATTTCAAAAATCTGAATAAACCATTCTAGAACAAAGAACATTGATTTAAGATATCATTTCCCAATAGATCATGCACAAAAGGGTGATATCACTTTAGAATTAATTTTCATAGAATGTAAATTAGTATACATTTTTAATAAACCAAATCCTATATATAAACTCAATTTTATCAAATCCAAATAAGTTCTATTTAATTTTTATTGACTTTATTTCTATTTTACTTATAGAATGTTTTTTGTAAATTGAGTAAAAAATTTAATTACTTTATTTTATTTGATAGTTGGTATCAGTATTTTAAGAATTAGTCACAAAAAATAGGAAAAGAGACCTAGTTTTGTTATGATTACTCTACACATCACATTGTACGACCCTTCTATTACCGTAATACAAAAGGGTTTAAGTTAGTTCTAAGTGTGAAAACCTTAAAAAAATATAAACCTTCACCTCTCTACAATCCCAACCTCTCGTCCATAACCCTTTAATATCAAGAACCATTTCAATAATTATGAAATGAAAGAAACCAAACAATTATATATTAAGAAGAATCAAATGGTTAAGAACCAGTAGATAATTTTTAAGTAGAAGAGCAATAGATTTTAATTGGCTAGATGGAAATAATATGTTATGTAAAAAATTAATAAATCATTATGGTTTGCAATTAATTTTTGATGAAAAACTAATCGATTTTGTTATTGAGAAAAAAGTTATTAATTTTTATTAGACAACTATATTTCATTTCGAGGACAATGAATATATGATTACTGATACTGTAAATTTGATTTTTTTGATAAATTATTTAGAAATGGAAGAAGCATTTAAATGTTCTTATAAGGGATATGTCCACTTAAATAGTTCTTTGGTTTCTATAGATGATGTAATTCCTAATTTTTTTTGAAGTCACTATTTGGAATGGCCAATATTGAAAAGAAGCTGGTAAAGGATTTGGAAGCCGAAAGAAAGGTTTTGTTAAAATTCTTTCAGGATGTCATAGAAAAATGGAATAGTTAGTTTGAAGATGTTATTTTTAAAGATTTTATGTTACAATATTTTTTTATGATCAATAAAACTGTAAATATGAAGTGTTAAATTATAAATTACTTATGTTACATTCAAAATAAGTCACTCAACTTTTCCTTTTTTAATGATGTTGACGTTGGTTTTCTATCAAGTTAGTGTCTGTTTGGATGCTAATAATTCCACCCGCTGTCATGGTCTAACTATGTTCTGTGAAATTATACTAAGTTTAAGTGTTTTTTATTGGAATTAATCTTTAAAGTAGATAATTACCATTAGTTTTAAGGAATAAATTGATATATAACCCACTTCCACTTAGGGAGAGTCGTCTCAAATGATAGTTTACAGTGAACTGGTTGGTCTGGAATCTATAAGTAATCTTGATACATTGGAATAACTAGTTCAAGAAATTGATGTAATAAATGTTTTAGATAATGAAAATATCATTTAAAGGTGAATAAGAGTAAGGGTTATTGTTAAATCAAGATAAGGAACCACTTCTGAAGCCAGTTCACCACCTACTTCTGTAACTATTCAGCATGATGTTATCCCTATTTTATTTGTTTGAGAAGAATTATCCTTGAACATTACTAGGTTAGATAATTTCATTCATGGAAGTACCATTTCAATAGTGTCAGGTTCTATACCTATTGTTTATGTATATCCATATGTAGATATGATTTGATAACTTAGAATGGAATCAGTCAGTTTTATTAATCAAGAAGATGATAATGATGAAGAACAAGAAGAACTAGAAGATGTAACTCAACTATTTCAAGCAGAAGTTCTAGGTCAGAATTAGTAGAGCCATCTCATGTGGAGGAAATACCTAATTTTTTATAATTAAAACATGTTTATGAAAATTATAGTATGTATTTTAAACAAGATAGATTCTATCATATTTGTAATGTGCATACAAGCTTAAAAATTCCCACTGTAGAATTGGACATTACCAATGAGAGAGCTCAAGATAACTATTATAAGTTAATGTATGAAATGAAATATTTAAAAGATCAGTTAGTTGAGTCTATATGTAATTTTATGATTCTTCATGAGAAATTAGTTTCAAAATATCATGTTGGTGAATTAAAGTTGATAGTTCAATCATTTTGGGAATTTTTTTTGAAGGAACCCATTGGAGAAGCTTCAAACTAATTAGATATATAATCAAGTTTAGAAGGAGTGTATCTGGATATAAACACAATTAATTATAACATTTCCTCCATGAAATTTTATATTATCACTATATAAATGATTTATGATCTTAAAAAAGATGTGATTTATGATGTTAGAAGGATCACTATTTTTCTGCAAATCTCTATTATATACATTAATCAATATCGGAAGGAAATAAATTCCATAATAAAGGAAAAAGTATGAAAAATCCATAATATTTCTGATAAAGTGGAAAAGGATACATTTTTTATTATCAATGGTCTGAAAATAATGGATAGATCATTAGCATATAATTTTAAAGTGTTAGAAAAGAAGTTTGAAGATTTTCATTCATAGGTGGTAAGAAATATCAATAAAAAATCCTATGAAGAAGAAGAAGGGGAGTATGTAGATGAATTTTATGATCCATATAAGCATAAATTATCTTTAAAATGAAATTAAATAATTCCTTTTGAATGTCAATGTGGTTTTTAAAAAAATCAGTTTGAGTTGTTGAAGAAGCTAGTTGCTGGCTATGCTATGAATGGAGATTTACAAAATCTATTTGGAAATTTTGGTCAATTGGTCTGGAATGATTTTAAAACTCTCATATATTATTGCAAACATAATATGGTGAAGATAATTGAAGCATTTTTGGAGGCACTATTTTAGTTATGAGGAAGATTTCTAGAAGGACCTCCTATTTTTGATCATTGTGCCTTTAACTCTCAAATATTAAAAGATATTTTTACCCCGTTGAAATCTACCTATGTTGAAATATCAGTTTTTGATAAGAAGTGTTATTGATTTTAGATAAATCATATTCTAAGATATAATTTTTATATGTAGATAATTAAAATTTGGAAATAGAAAAATTGGATTCTCTCAACATTCATTCCAACTCTGTAAGTATCACTCAAAATGATAGAGATAGATTGGGAGAAACTTTAATCACATTGAATGATGTTGTTATAGAGATTACTGATTATCTTATACTTATATCTTATTTAACTTATAGAAAAACAAAATCATTTAAAATACCCCTACCAATAGTATTTTTACACCACAAAACTGAGGATCTTTCCCAAGGGGCATGTTTTGTTAAATGTTGCTTCATAGAAATATGAATGGTGCTTCGGAAAAAATAATTTGAATGATTTCCTGATTATATTAATTTTTTTAATGTATTTATATATTTTTTAGTATTACAACTTTAATTGAATATATTTATCTATATTTTCTATATTTTCTTTATTCTTTGAATTTATTGAACAATATTATTTTATTTTTCACTTTTCTTTATTAATTTTCTTTAATTATTTAAGGATTTATACTGCTAAATATTTTTGTTAATACAAATTCATTCCAAATTCAATTCACACACATTAGTATTAACTATTTACTTTTGTTTGTGTGTAATATTAATTGCATCATTTTTTTCTTTATCTTACTTGTTTTTTATATCACAAAAAGGGGGAGAAGAAAATAGAGAATACATAAAATAATTTTTTTTCTATTATTCAACAGGTTTTGTGATCTTTAAAAAGGGGGAGATTATTGGAAAAAATAATTTTGTTCCAAAATATCTTGGTTTTTATGTATTTTTATGATTAAAAAATCCATATTTTTATTCTAATTAGTTTATTATAATTTTTTTGATTATATTTTTTTATAATAAATTTATTACACTAACTATAAGTGACCATCTTACTCTAAGTAAAATTGGAATATACAAAAGATTATTTTATCTTATAAAAATTTAAGTCTTGGAAGATTATCTTCCATTCTCTCAGAATTAGAAAACTCAGTGTTGATAGTTTATCTTATTAAAAAAAGATAATATCTTATGGAGAGAATATACTAGCAACCAGATATTCAAAGTCAGAAATTATGGTCAGAGTGTAGTAATGAAAAGTATTTATCTTATGAAATTTATATTTACAAAGGATTATCTTACAATCACCAAGTGAAGTTGTGAAAGTTAAGTATCACACTTCATTAACATAATTATCATGTACACAAGAATTATTATATGCAATGTTGATTCCAATTTATCTTAAGACCCATATAAATGAAAGATCTATTTTATCTTGTGAATCCTATCATGAATTTATTTTATGAATAACAATAATATCAATTGGATATCTCATGAATAACTACCTAATCTCTTGATAAGTAATTTCAGTCCTTAAAGCATATCGGAAAAGAAATTATCTAATTTAAGAAATATTGATTTTCATAAAGTGTCATTTTTACAGGAGTGAAAATATCAAATGACAAATATTTTTGATATCACTACTACAGAAGCATATTCTATATTTGTAAGGAATTGATGCATGCCATTAATAGTTGGTCTTATCCACTTTTTAATAGATTATTCACTCAACCATTTTTTCTAGAATAATTAAGTTTAAAATAAAAGAGGAGATATAAATAGAGAGAGTTATCTATTTAATGAAAAAAATGATACATATACAACTGATATAGAGATATACACATACAAAATAAAAAATAAAAAATAAAAAAGACATTCTTGTATATAAAAATACTCTATTGGCATTAAAAAAGTCCACTTGTACATACAAAACTCACATGTTGTGATTTCAAGTCTATCATTTATAATAAAAAATAATCCAGATTTATGCTTTAAAGAATATAATCTTCTCAAGATGCATCTTCATCTACTGTCAATTGCTAATTTAAACTATGTGTTTCAAAAGTTATTTAATGTTTGTTCATTTCTATTTTATTTACACTCATTTTAAGTGGGTGTGTTGAGATTATGGATTAGAATTGTAAAGGGAGATCCTAGTTGAAAGATATTGTACCTTTATAACAATTAACAAATACTTTTACTCAGTTGGGATCCATTGGAAAATGATATTTAATAGTGAAAATAATAAAAATCAAGGAGTTGAGTGTTTGTGAAGTGGACTAGGGAATTTCTATTCCCCGAACCACTATAAATCTTTAGTGTTTAACCTATTTCTACTAAGATTTTACATTTCTTATTACTATTATTATTAAATAAAATATTTAAAATCACATACCTTGAATAGGTGTTTTAATGTAAAGAAATTTTTTGGAACTCAATTCACCCCCTCTTGAGTATTTATCCAGCTATTCTCTAGGACAACAACATTGACTATAGCCAACTCCCTATGAATTTTAGTATGCTAGACCTCACATTATGATCTTGTTTCTGCTGAGTTAAGGCTATAATCACGGTGTATAGAACATTTTCTTCTCTAGAAATATTACTCACTGTATCCTTATCTCTCTGAGAAAAATCCCTCAAGATATGATATTTCCAAGGTTTATGATTCATCTGCTAATGTGACCTTGTCTCTTTTGAAAGCTCCACCACTGTAGTATTATCACAATAGATTGTGATAAGATCAAGACTACTAGGTATCACATCAAGAAAATGGATGAGGTTTCACATCCATATTTCTTCTTTGGATACGTTAGAGGATGCAATATACTGGGAATCTACTATAAAATCTATGACCATAGACTACTTTGAGCTCTTCCATCTCACAAAATCTCCATTCAAAGTGATTATGTATCCCATTTTTGACTTCATTTCATCTTGGTCAGTTTGGAAACTACCATATTCATATCCTATGATGACTAGTTCATCATATCCTCAATAAACCAAGAACATATCATTATTAAACCTCAGATACTTAAGGAAAGTTTTGATTTCCATCCAATAACAGTCACCTGGGTCATCTTGATATATGCCTACTACACTTAAAGCATAGAAAACATCTATCATAGTATATAGTATATGATACATGATTGACCCAGTCAGTGATGCATATAAAATAACTTATATTATATTTCATTCATCATGTGTTTGAGGACATATTTTCCTAGATATATGTATTCCATATGGCACTAAAACTAATCCCCTCTTGGATTTTTCCATATTGAATTTCACCAGTATATTGTCAACATATATACTTTGAAATAAAATGAAAAACCTCTTGGAACTATCAAGATGGATCTTGATCCTATGAATATATGATTCCTTTACCATGTAATTCATATATAATAATTTATTCCAGAATGGATTAATAGACTGTAAGACTGGTATTTTGTTTCCAATGAGTAATATTTCATCAGAATATATTGTTAATCAAACAACTGCACTCCCACTAATCTATTTGTGGAAATAAGGCCCACACTCATTATTTATGAACCCAAATTCTATTTTTTTATCCAAATGAATGTTCCATGGTTGAGATTATTTCATTAATCTATAAATGGATTTTTTCAATTTAAATATTTTTTTGGAATCCTTTTGAGTCACAAACCATTTGGGCAGTGTCATATAGACATATTATTGAAGTATCACATTAAATATGGATGTTTTGACATGCAATTTACAAATGTCATGTTCATGGTAAGCCGTAATGGAAAGTATAATTTTAATGGATTTTTGCATTGTAACTGGTGAAAATGTTACTTTGTAGTCAATACCATGACACTGTTTAAACCATTTTTCTACCATTCATTCTTTATAGGTAATGAATTATCCTTCCATGTATAACTTCTTCTTAAATACCCATTTGAAACCAACATACTTTACATCCACGGGAGGATCTACCATAATCCATATTTATTTTTGGTGTGTGGAATCCATTTCATTATTCATGACTTCTTTCTTTTTGGAATAATCTATTCCACTTACTACTTCCTTGTATATTGGAGGATCATTATTATAAACTAATAAAAATTCACCATCCTTAATGACTAGAAAAACATACCATTCTGGTTCTCTAACCACTCTTGTATTTCTATATTGTACTTGTTTCTTTGGAACAAGTTCTTCTTCCATAGGTATTTGGTGAATCAGTTCCTATGCCCCATCCTAGGTTCCTTGAACCTAAACTTAATGGAAGTTTATCTCACTCACACTATCATTTTTAGAGATATTATCACACTCAATAAATATGGCGTATCATTCTAATATGACTTTTTTTTCCTAAGGGGTCATATAGGTAATATACCCTTGACTATTTCTAGTGTCTTAAAAAGGTACCAATTGTGCATAGTGGAAGAATTCTATTAGACGAACAAGCTTTAACAAACCCTTGAGAAACCCAAACATGTATGTATGAAAACATGAGTTTCTTTTTGTTACATAAATGGTATGGTAACCATATTCCTCTTTAGTTGGAACTTGGTTTAGTATTTGTGCTTTTTTTTAATGTGTATCCCTAAAATGATAATAGAATACTCACCTGACACATCATTGATCTCACCATGTTCAAAAATGTGTGGTTCCTCATTTCCCATACACCATTCCACTAAGGAGTATAAGGATGAGTGAGTTGAGATGGGATCTAAAACCCCCTTAATTAATCAATGTAGTCTTGATTAATATATTCTCCACCAGGATTTAAGTAGAAATTCTTAATCTTATTACCATAGATGGTTCTCAATTTCATTATTATATTCCTTGAATTTATCAAATGAATCCAACTTATACCTCATTAAGTATAAATATCCATATCTATTAAAATTATTTTTAAAAGTTATGAAGTTTTAGTACCCACCCTTTACCTCAATAGGAAATGGTCCAAACACATCCGTAGGAATTGATTAAAGAAGCTCTTTGAATATTTTACCTTTTCTACTAAATGGGGACTTGATTATTTAACCTTGTAAACATGCATGAAATATACAAAGTGGTTTTATTTCAGAAGAATATAAATATCCATCATGGTATAATTTAGTCAAGAGCTATTCATTTACATGACCAAGTGAGTGATTCTATAGTTGGGTGTGGTATGATTCATGTGAAGTAGTTCCTCTATCAATTTCAATTAAATTTTTTTCTAATCCAACACATAAACATAGATATTTAAATGTACCTTACCAAAAAAATTCTGTCTTTATAAATGGATCAACATTTATTTCCAAACATGAAAATAAATCCTTCTATATCATGTTTGGATATAGTTATAATGTTTTTTAACCAAATAAACATAATAAAAACCCTCTAAGACTAAGATCATTACAGTTTACAACATGAGGTGTTAGTCTATGATAGCTACAATATGATGTTTATCTCCATTGTCTATTCATAGATCTACCTCCCCTCGGTCAATTTTTCCAAATCTACATAGTTACTATATTTTAATACATATATGATAACCATAAGATGTATCTAATAAAAATTTTATTGAAAATGATAAATTACACTCGAAAACAAAGACATATGGAGCTTCCTCTTTCATTTTTTGCAGGGTGAAAAGTTTCTTCCAATGACACTTCTTGCCACATGTGAAACAAACAACACCATGTTCCATTGATTTCAATTTTAACTTCCTAATATTTGAAGGGTGTGAATAATTTTTGGGCTTATATTTCCTCACTTTCCCTTTCCATTTGTTCAACATAAGGATCTACGTATTTTCACGCTTCACCTCCTAATGTACATGGTGAAGAAGAGTAAAAATATTTGGTAGAAACTTATAAATGTTGTTTATATTAAAATTTTAAAAAAATCTGGAGAAGCTTTGAGGGAGTGATTCCAGAATGAGATCGACACTGGTTTCATTGGGTTGTTTACATGCTATATCCTCTAGGAACTCAATATAGAAAATGAGCTTGACTACAAGAGTCCAATTTGGGGAACCCTCTCTATGATTTCTATGAAAGTGCACATTGGAAATCTCAATAAATTCATATCTATATCTCTATTGGTAAAGAAAATGGAGCTTCTCAAGCATGCTATACACATCTATGATTTTGTGAGACTTCAATAGTTCACTAGACACAGAAGAAAGTGTTAAACACTGAACATCAGCCACATCACTCAAATGTTTTTCATAAACAAGTAACTCTGAATCACTCACCTCATTGTAAGGAAGACTATAAATTATGTATTCTAACATGTAAGATATTATTTCATGGAATATCACAACTGAGAGGAATCTAAACCACTCCTGGAAGATAATGCCAATAAGGAGGTTATCTTTCTCCAATATCGATTATACAGATAGTGTGGATGATGAGCTTTACATTTTATTCTATGATTGAAGAGAATATTATTAGTACTTTTTCTTGATTAAAAATTATGTGAGAAATAATAAATTAATTTATTTTTATTAAATATACCACTATTTTATCATATCCCAATAGCCCTCACCATTGGACTTAGAATGTATAGTTTCATGGAAGTTATATTTTAAATGATCTATATACCCCATTGCATAATCCTAATGAGGGTTTGGTGAGGATACTTGAATGTATTTTAGTAGGTAGGTCTCTTCCAACTGTATTTTTATATATCATTGATCAATTGAGTGAACTCCCCTATCCTAAAATCACGACTTGGATTCCCTAAACACTTTCCTCCAAGTTACACAAGTATAGGGAGGGCTACTTTTCTTGATATAAGATATTAATTTCAACCCATAAACATCATAAGGACACAACATTAAAAGTAATTTTCCCAACATGGGTTGGTCAAAAACATAGTTTCAAGGTTTTCTTTGATAATAAATAATGGAAGGCCAAGTATGAATTAATATTTTAATGAGGGATTTTAATTTATTATGAAGAAATTTAATCTTGTTTTATCCTTTATATGTACTGTTAATATTATGTGTATTTACTTAATTAATCATCCATGTTGGATAAAAAAATTATGCATAATCCATTTATGTAAATTTCCATCCTTACACATTAATTAATTAATTTATATTATCATGTTCCTACATCCATAAGTAACTAATTTCACAGAAAAAAATAAATAAATAATTAAATGACTGATTAATTAGCTTTATCTAATGTTTTATTTGATACAAATACATTAGACAAACTTTTTACCTTGGGGAAAAAACTCTTTTTGTTAGTCTTGGCATGAGTTATATCATTTCACCTTTCCACCTGCATAACACCTGGGATGAAATCATTATGGTTCGGTCTTGAACTACATACACACACTTTGAGAATCTTCCTTAATTAAAAGTATTTATAACTCACATATAGGTTATGGGAACAAAATTATTGGTTAATGGGGGATTACATAAATATCATTAGACACGCATGTCCTACATAATAATGGAGGGATGGATAAATCCGACACCATCATATTTAATTTAATGATAAAAAATTTCAAACCCATGAAATAAATTAAATTAAAATATCCAACACATAAAAAGGTCTTGGGGAAACACATGAACGGCCATACATGCAACGTATATGAAAAATACAATGGATAATATTCATTTCTTATTCGTTCTTTATTTTTTAAGATAAATTTTCTTGCATTAGTTAATTAATTAGTTAATTAATTCCCTTTAGTCTTAATGACCATCTGAATCATCTTGGAGATAACCATCATTAAGGCACTAATAGAAAATAAATATTAGCACCAATAGTTTCATATTTATTACAATAAAATAATTGATCATTAAAATTTTTATAAAATATTTATTGAATAGTGAAACATTTAAAGTGACAATCGAAGAAACAATATTTTAATTTTGAAAATTTAAATTTAATGTAATTTAATTATTCCAACAATTGGGAGACTACATGGTGTGTACTATCTAGATACATCCCATTTACCTATATTTTTGTGTATTCGGGTCACACACCTGATGATTTGGCATGTTGACTTGGCCATACTGCACAGAACGTACATTATAGGTACACCTAAGGTATATAATTTCTATGTGACAAAGATATCTGCCTAGGTCTTCGATGTGAATATCTGAAAGATCACATGTCATGTATAGTCCAACTACATGCCATGTTTTCCAAATATCACGTTCCTATGAAACCTTTTGAAAGACTCAACATGTTCTTGAATGAGAGGATAACTAAAGTTTGTCGCCTACTACACACTGTGTATCTCTAATACAATTTTTCTAGATAACATAACATGTATATTGAATATGAGAGATGATGAAATACACACCGTGTACCTACATCACATCATGTATATCATAAATGCTCTATGTTTTTAGTATCACATGGTTTGAACCAGTATTATGACCCTAAAGATTGCACAACATACACCACTACCCCATATAGATTACATGACGTGTACGCTGTATACATGCCATGTAATCCAAAAACCATGTTCTAGGATGTATGATCAAAACATAGTCTAAATTTCATGAAATAACTAAGTGTCCTATTGGGTATCCTAGAGAATGTCCACGTTTAGTGTACTAGGGTACATGGAATGCACTCTGACTAAAAATTGTTTAACATTGTCTTAACAGCCAAAAATTGGTAGTTCCTAATGGAATATCTATTCATTTTTCATCTACTAATAGACATTTAAGAAAATTGAACACCGAAAAAATGATAAATATATCGATAACATGTTAATTCAAAAAGGATTACAAAATGATTAATATGAAATGAAAATTCATCCATGTTTGTATTTGGATCAATAATCAAAGAAATAATTGTAAATTTAAATGTGACCACTCCGATACAAAATTTTGGTTCTAGGTATAATGGAATCTTGTGGTGGTGGGAAATATATTAAAATTTCTCTTAATATTGATTTTCCTAAAACTCTGAGTGATGATATTTCACATGAAATTTATAATTAATTTTTTTAATATTCATAAGAAACAAATACTTCAGATTATGATCCTTATTCAATGTGAATATTGATCATATGAAAAAACCCTTTCAAATTTCCTTTGTTGGGATGTGTGGATTTGATGATAGAATCCTTCAAGCGATGATCCACATGTCCCCCTTTGATCTCCAAACAATTCTAATCAATCTCTGTGTGCTTCCATGATTAACTGATTTTCTTTAGTTTTTTTGTGTTGATCGCTAATCCTTTAGTCATGAATGAATCACTCTTGAATTTCTCATTATTGAGAGGGATAAAGAATCAGGATTTAAGATAGAATTCATTGTGCACAATAATTACCTATTTTTGATTGCACTCTCTATATAATAGACATAACCATCTATTTATTGAGTTTGGTTTTATGTTAAAATAATTATTAAATTTCAATACATCCCTTAAATAATATTATAATGTTTAAAAAACCCATGCCACATAATAATAATAATATAAATAATAATAATAATAATAATAATAATAATAATAATACTTTTTTCCACTCACCAACTTTCACAATAACAAATATTATTTAACTGGATTTTTAATTAATAATTTTCACTCAACATGGTATTGGTCCATTCGAATTCCACTAGAATTTATTGAAAAACTGATTAAATATTTAATTTAAATATTTCATTCATTAATAAATATTTTTGATAGATAAAACATGAATAAATTTATCCCTCATTCATGATAATAATATTTATTAAATTTATTAAATTCAAAAATAATTTAGTCGAGATCATTGGAAATTATTAGTGTGCAACCGTCTAGGATTATTTCTCATTAGAATTAGTTGGGCATGACTAAAGTCCAAGATTACTATTTTTCAATGGTTCAAGGAACCTAAGAGAAGTAAATTAATGTCATAATGATGAAAACTACATAATAATTATCACTATTTAATATAATACCATTATCAAAATATCTCATAAAGCAGGTTTCAAATCCGTGTCTGCAACCTATAATCTCGATAGATCTTTTTTGAATAAATGAAATAAAGGTATTGTTTTATCATGGATTTATAATTTAATGCGATGGTTCTATTCCAATTAAAATACCAAGATATAAACTTCCATAATGATGGAAGGGAAATATCCTTCCTCTATATATCCATTAATGACATGTAAATCACGATTCACCCAACATACCCTGCCTTGATGTGAACATATGTCATCATCTTTTTAATCTGAAGATCTAAGTGAGTGAGTCATGAAATGCATTAATGATAATTTAAAGTCCAATGACCATTAAGAACACACATAGTTAAGAATGTCCAATGATACCAAAACTTGAGGAATTCCTATGGGTGAGTGTGTTTTCATTGCTCCCATCTTGGAGATTACCAAGTGTGAACTTTATAAGAAGTATGCACATCCTCTAATGAGTACCCCCACCTGACTATCTATATATTATGTGTTCCATCATAACATGTTATCCAACTGTAGAACATTATTTAGGAATATCATCATATCACTTCATGGTTCTCATCATGGTGGTAACTATCATGACCATATACATGCAATGTATACTCTAGGAAATTATTACATTAGATTCATTAAAAATAACGAACAATATGTAATAAGATATTTTATTAGTATTCAATATATAAAATATACATGTAAGCAAAGTAAAAATAGTCGGCACTAGGAGACTAACTACAACACATTGGTCATTGGTCCACACACTTAAATTTTAATCTCAACCATTATTAACTAGTACAATATCTTCTCAAATTTCATTTAAAATATGTCCTGGTTTGTAATGCATTTGAATATGGTAGGAAAGAATAATACTCTTCTCAATTTGAAAAATGAATTTTCTCTTCAAAATATCTTTAGTTAGTTCATCTTGAACTTAATTTATCTTCAAAAATTGAATATATTTGAGGAAAATCAAACACCTTTTTAATTGTTTATGAATTTATAAGATTCAACTAGGAATATTTCTCATCTCATAAAATTTAATCTTACAAATACTTCATAAAGTTCTCTAAAAAGGTTGAGAATGAAAAAAGATTCAATTTTTTTTGAATTCATACTAATCATGATAGAGAATTAGATAATAAGGTATTTAATTATTTATATTCTTATAAATTATATAATCATTCATTTTTTATCCTTGAACCCCTCAAAAAAATAGTGTATCAGAGAATAGAAATTAATGAATCCAACAAATTTCTAAAACTATTTAAAATTATTATTCCCTTCCAAAATATTTTTAGGCTGAATTCATGAATACAAAATGATACATCATTAATATTGTTCTCATAATAACATTACCTTAGAAACCCTTTATGAACTCAGGAATAATAGAAACCTAATGTTATAATTTTAAATAAAATTTGGTTGAACATGTTTTCTTTTAAACACCAAATACAATCTTATAAAATTTAAAATACAATAAAGGAAACTTTCTTGGTTAATCCAAATCAGGTAATTCATACCATGATTTTTAAAAAAGGACTAAAATAGTTTAAGAATCAATCCATTTTATATTTGATGAAATTTTTCAAAAATATATTTCTAAAAAATGTTTTTTAAAATTTTGTTTTAAACTAACCTTTTAAAACAAAAAAATCGAAGAAGAAAATAAATCTCATTCAAATTCTCTTCCTAAATATATTTAAAAATATAAAGACCATTACCTTGAAATTTTCATTGACTATTTAAAAGTAGGAACTTATACTTGTAGATAAATCTTAAATGAGGTTCAATATATAACCTTTGATTTCATATTAAACCCCAAAATCATAATGACGATCTTACCGATGAAAAGTGGGTTCATTACATGAAATAGAAACTAAATAAATTCAATAAAAAATATGTATTGAATCTCTTGTAAATTCCTACTAATTGTTTAGTTATTATATCTAAATTAGATTTTAGAAATAATCTAGAAGAGTATGGTTATATAAGAATAATTAAAGCCCGTTTAGTAGAAAATGTTAATAAAAATGGATAATTAATCAACAATGGTTAAATTTTTTCACCCATCACCTAGTTAGGATCCATTAAAATAATTTTTTAATTCATATCCCATCTAAAATTAAAATTATTTTAATATTTCTCAAATTTTATTTTCTTAATGGTTTTATTTAATATTTTTTGTGTGTGGAAAAACCAACTTATTTTGAAATCCTTCTTTTTCCAATTTTTTTTCAAATTATATAGAGCTATTTATGATTTAAAGAAATGACCTCAGTCTTGGTATGAATTACTTTTAAATAAATTCCTTTCAAATGGTTTTAAAATTTAAAAATATAATTTTATAATATTTCTAAAACAAAAATGAAATGATTTATTACTCATTAAAATTTATGTTCATGATGCAATTATCAACTCTACCAAATAAAATAATTATTTTTTATTTATAGATTTAATGAAAAATTATTTTGAGATGATATATTTTGGATAACTCAATTTCTTTCTCAATTTACATATTTCTCAATGAAATGATTTAATCTTTTTAAACTAAGGAAAATTCAAAAATGAACCCTTAAAATTATTAATAATGGATCATTATAATTAAATTAGCACTCCTATGAGTAAAAATTATAAGACAACTTTAGATGAAGTACGCAAAAATGGTTGAAAAAAACATTATATAAGTATGATTTTATTATAATTTATTGTACTATGACCCATATTGATATTATGTTCAATATTTTTTATATATTCTCACTTTTAATAATATCCAATGGAATCAAATTTCAAATATCTCAAAAGGATTTTTTGGTAATCATAAGGAACAAAAAATATCCATCTTTTTATCTAAAGGAACCTATTTAGAATTAAAATATTTTTATGAAATTGATTTTTTTGGATCCAAAATTGATAGGAAACTTATTTTTGGAAAATTATATCTACAAGTAAAATCACTCATCTCACAGAGTAGTGTGAATAAGAACTCAATTTATCTTTCTACACCCAAAGTGGAATACATATCTTGTAAAAGTTTTGTGCCAAAATTATATGGATGAAGGAAAATCCCTTAGACTTTAGTCTTAAATATCACCATGTACCTATTAAGTTTAATAATATTATTTCCATCAAATTATTTAAAAATACCATCCAGTACTCGCTCACAAAACACATTGACCTGAGACAACATTTCCTAATATATCAATTTCTAAAGGGTGGTATCTTATCATATTTTGTTCCTAAGAAAAATAAACTAATTGATATTTTCACAAAACCTCTATCCCTTGATCCATTCAATTTTATTAATAGTGAATTAGGAATGGTTTTCTTATGATACCCTTCATTTTATAAATGGACATATTAAGTTTTCTTCTTAAGATATTAATCTTTCCTTAAAGTATTATTTTATTATTTTATCTTGTCTATGATACCTTTATCTCACCTATGATATATTTCTAAGGGGATACTTGGATATCTATTAGTTTTAAAATTTTCATTAAGAGATATCTTTTTCAAAATTAAGTCTTTGTTACTTTTCAAAAAAAAATATCTTTTTCTAAAAAAATCTAAAAAACTATTTCCTAAAATAATTTATTTTTATAATATTGATTTTAAATCAATATTTAACACCTAATTTTCAAAAATATTTCCAAATTTATTTTCAAAATACATAAAACTACTTATTTTTATACTTCTTTTAAAATAAAATGTTTTTTATCTCTCTTAAGGAATATTAATGATGGGTAAATTTTTTATATACTTGTATGTTTAACTATAATTTAGAGTTATATTTTGTGAAATGGAAATAGAAGTATACTTTCAATGTATGATTTCACTTTTCAAGTAATTTCCTTACTCAATCCCTTTCTAGTAAGAAATAAATATTTGGAGTTAAATCCATTTATTTTGTAAAAGTGAAGTTGTAAAAAAGGTATGTAAAGTTTTATATTTATTTTTTTCTCTATTATTATTCTCATTTTTTTTATAATTCATTTCTCTTATTTTCTTCATATATTATCATTTTTCCTTTGATAAAAGTTTTTTTACTTTATTTTCTTCTACATTCATCTATTTATTTTATTATCATATCATTAAGGGATATTAGAGGTTAAGAAGTTATTTTTAGAATATTTTTTTTATTTTGAAAATATTTTTCTCTATTAAATAGATTTTTAAAAATTCCTTTTGGTTTTTAACATATTCCTTGAGTTTCTCTCAAAATATTTTTAGGTTTCTATTTTATTTACTTATTTTACTATTTTGGATAATCACAAATGAGGATAAGTTCTTTTTTTTTAATAAATGGATATAAAATTTATAATAATTTATTTCTATTAATGGGGAGAAAGGGCGAGTATATATTAAATTATTTGTAATTATTTTTTACTGTTCACTAGTGCTTAATTATATTATGATGTGGGGGGGGGGGGTAAATTAATTATTATTATTTTTAATATCATGATTAATGTGTCAGTTATTAATCTCATTGAATATTTATTTTTAAATATTAAATTACATCTTTTATTTATGATTTGAGCTTAATTTTTCTATTTATGTTAAGTATTTGTGATCATAAAAAAGGTTGAGTTTTTTGTACCTATTATTCTCATGATTTTTTCATGATGAGAAACACTCACCTATTTTTCTAAAAGTTACAATTTAAGCGCATTTCATGGTTTTATAAAAAAATAAAGTGATTGATCTCATAGAATCTTAAGCATAATTTAAATATTTTGTAAAGGGTTAATCATGTACAATTTCATCCATAAAGAATTTGGAAACGTCTTGAAAGATCTAAAGAAGTTGTTAAAAGGAAGAGAAGTTTATTTCTCCAGAAGATGTTCATCTGGAAACATCACCAACTCACTAGAGTAGTGAACTGACCAATCAGTTCCTTAGTGGCAGAATTAGGTTCTCCCAGGAATTCCCATCGACTTACTGGTTGGTGATCTAGTGAAGAATCATATTATTCTAAGTTAATAAAACAACAATTATATAATAGGTAAAAGTTTATGGAGTTAATCCAATATCCTGTAGTTTCATACATCCCACTAGCTACTTGGTGGCGGCTATAAGGTACCTAGTTGTATCAAATCTACTAATACAAGAGAAGAATTTTTTTTATAGTCAACATTCATTGAAATCAGTTTTACATGGATTCATGACCCCCATAAAATTATATAACCTTCCCGGTCCTATTATACTTATAAAATTTCACCCCTATCCCCTTGATGAAATACACTAATTATTAACAATTAACTTTTTCCAAAACAACATCAGCAAATGGATTGAATTTTTAGTCCTCTAAAAGAGACAATATCAAAGTTCCAAATCTCTCAATGGATCTCAATATTCCTATCAAATATGTCATCCTTCATTTATATCATTATTATTGTGAGTTTTTTGGGTGGCTTGTAATGGGGATTCCCATGTAAAACCTCCATGTTCTCAAATACCTTTCTCTAATAGTGATCACTACACAAAAATGATGGATTGATTCCTTGGATACCCATGAAGCTCAAGATATTGATTACAAACCACGATTATGAGTGGTAGGTTTCTTGATCAATGATAATATTAAGGGATTTATACTTTTGACCTCTTGATTCGAAGGGTGGAGACATAAGAGAACTCATTATGATATTGTCAAAATCCTTATAAATTCTATTTGTATTTTCATTACTATTTCTACACTGCTTAATTTAACATCAATTTAAATATGCTCATAAATTAAGTAAAATCATTTCCATGATTAAATTACTTTGATATTGAAGAGCCATTCTAATTTTTTATTTTAATAAAGTTTAATATTTTTTAAAAAATAACCCTTTTATGGAAGAATGTTTCCATTCTTCAGGATCAGACCCAATTCATTAGATCATTTTTTAAGAAAGTTGAACATTTATGAATGTTTGAATCCAAACACAAAGGGGGATAAATTTTTTTTGTGTGTTTGAGAATGTTTTTTTCTAGACACATGTTTTAGGACTGAGTAGTACCAAACATAAAAGGTGTAAGGAAGATGGAAGATGGAATTTATATAAATGTTTTGATCAGACGCACCATCTGACTCTGATCCATCAACATAGTGTTAAAGATTCATCCAACTCAGTGTTGGTTAGAATGTAAGAATGATGCTAAAGATATTGAAGGAAGATAATGATGTCAGGAGTTAAAAAGCCCTCAAAATTTATAACCTAAAGTTAGATGATGATTTTTTGGTCATGGAGTTCTCATAAATCATGAAAAATTCTCATGATAAATTATTTTGAGGAAATAGAGGAATCATAAATATTTTACAAGTTCCATAGATCAAGAAAAAAATTTCATCAGATCTAGAAGTACCAGACACAGAAGTCGTTAGAAGTCTAAATGAGTTATAACTAATAAGGTTTGATGATTTTCAAAGTCATAGAGTTGAGTTTTCATCATAAAGGGAAATCCATTGTAATGTGAAATTATATCATAATGAAGTTCCATCGAACTGACACTGAGGAGGAAATTCAATCAGACTAACTCTGAGATGGAAATTCAAATCAGAATGAGTTTCTGTTTGCTATGATTGTAATGAGTAAAGGAAGAAAGTAAGATCATATTGAACAAAAGAATATAGTCAAATAATAATGAATAGAGGACAAACCTTTGACTATAATGAGAAGTGGAAGTTAATCACATTGGATTGAAGTTAAGAAGGTCAATCGAATTAAATATAATGAAGTTTCATCAGATAGAAGAAAAGTTAGTATATTATAGAAGACTAATTTTGGAGAAATATTGAGAAGGTTTGAAGTAGTCAAATATTATTATTAAATATGAGTGATTTTTAAAGATTTTAAATTTATGTAAGTGGGAAAATTTATTTAGTTCCCCAAATTTTCTATTATACATTTCCTATAAATAGAATCAAAATACATTATAACTTTTCAACTTTTCCACGTGATTAGAAAAGTTGGAGTGAAAAAACATTTATGTAAAATTAATATTTTTTGATAGAGATTTCATTACATGATTAGATAGATGATTTTTTTCTTACTGAAATAAAGAATATCAGACTAAGTAATATCATACTGAAAATTTGAGAATAGTTTTAGAAGTGCATATTGAGAAAAGGATAATCATATTGAGTCGATCAGATTGATTTAGTCAGATTATGTTCATCAAACTAAAGTCCATTTGACTCAGGGTTATTGGACATAAGAAATTTATTGGTGAAGATTGAACAATGTAGTTATACTTTTTTTGGATCAATTTTATATAAGAAAATTTTGTTAACTAATGGGTTTTTGTATAATCATTCTTATCAAGAGATAAAAGGTATATAACGGGAGTTTGCCAAATTTGTATTCACTTATTCTTAATAGTGAATTTCTATAGACCCATGAGAGTGTCTATGAAAAGGATTTATGTTCTCAAATGAAGGACAAAACTTTTAAATATTGTGTGATTTAATTTCATTCCTATTTTTTCATGAATGAGTATTTATTAAAAGTTGATAAGGAAATGAACTTTAACAGGTTACAAGGGTAAAGCTTCTAAATGTTTTGAAACCTATAAAAAGTTAACAACTAATTCACCCCGTCTCAGTTGTTATTCGATCCTTTATAAATTCAATTGGTATCATAGGGAAGGTTCCCTTGTGGAATCCTTATCACGAATAATCTAAATTTTATCAAAAGTAGATGAATTCTTATATTTGATGGAAAAAATTATTATAGATAGAAAAATAGGATTATTTCTCACATCTTATATCTTGGTCTAGAAGTTGTTAATGCTTATATAATTAGTTTTCCACATATTGAGAAGGATTCCTCAATGAATTTTATGGATAAGAGAAATATCAATGTTGACATGTTGAAATTATATCCTTACATCCTTATTTATTAATGTTTATATAAAAGTGATGGGTCTCAAAACTTCAAAGAGTATGTGAGACAAGATATAAATTATTTTTGAAGGGAATACTAAATTTAAGGGATAATAACTACAAATCTGTCTTAGTAAGTATGAATACATCACAATGAGGGGTCAAGAAACTATTGATAAATACTTAACTAGAGTAAATGCTAATTTTTTCAGTATCAAAGGACCCAGATATGTCCAAGAATATTCTTTAATTGTGATTAAAATTCTAAGAAACTTTCCAAATATGTTCAATTCTAATGTTTATTATTTATTAGATAAATATGATTTAACTATTGATGAGTTTCTTATATTTCTTGTTTCTTATGAAATGAGAAGATCTCCAATGTTCAAAAAGAATATGAAAGATGAAATGGATTTTGAATCCATGAGAAAAATGAAAATACAAGATACTAAAGATGTAGATCATTAGGACTCTGAAAAAAATAAGTTAATGATTTGAATGAAAAAAGTCATGTCTCTTATATCCAAGATGCATCGAAAAGGAAGAATAAAGTACGGAGGTAAACTTCCGCTCATATTTTTTTAGTGTTGTGGAATCAGACACATTTCTATTAATTTCCCAAAGAATAAATTTGGAGAATATCGAGATGATTCTGATAAAATATCTTGATTGAATAAGTAGAACAAAAATGATAAATAATAAAGGTCATCCAAAAAATATAATAATGTTTTTACTGGAAAAAAGATAAGTACGTTGAGTAAGAAATCTGAATCTAACTCAACCAAAGATAATTCTTCAAAAGGTTAACGCTCATAAATGGTTTGAAAATTTATTGAAAAATTTGAGAAACTAGAATAATCCTCAAATAGTGAAGAAGAAAAATGTAAAGAATATTATAGAGAGTATCAGATCAGAACATAACTTCTTTTATGTCTTGAGAGAAAAAATATCTTAAGAAAGAAGTTATAATGATAAATAATGATAGTGGAAAAGTTTCTAAAGTTGAAAAATATGTTTTCCATAAAGAATAATTATATAACCAAGAGATATTAAGTTACAAAATAATAATTGATGGACATGGAAATATGGTTGAAGATCTAAATAAAATGATGTAATCTAAGGAAGAAGAAGTTAACAAGTTTCAATCAAAACTTCTTGAGTCCAAAAGTAACTTGAGTAAGATGAATGAAAACTTTAACAAATCCTTTTAGGTAAAATACGAAACATCAAATTTTTCTAGGAAAACTCAAATCAAGAATTAGTTGAAATTATCACCCTTCCAAAATAACGTTTTTTTATCATTTTAACATTTTAGGAGATGATAATGATGGGAATTTTTGGATTGATATGTGTCATTAGAGACCCATCACATCTAATTTTTTTTAAAAATTAATTTTATGAGATATTATCCATATACTGATTATGAAGGATAAGAATTAATTTATCAAACTCAAAAAATTCTCTACATAGAAATATCTTATTTTAGTATAAAATAAATATTTGATGTCTATTATTGGTGTTGTAGAATAATGGGCATAGATATTATAGTTGTGGTCATAAATTTTCACTTTACAAAAGAAGGTTTGAACAAAGATAATGAAATGGTGGAAGAAGGATGAGTAATGTTCCTAACCCATAGGAAGATATAAATGAAATTAATCAATATGTTAGAAACATTCCAAAAATTTCAATTAGAATGTTTTGAAGAAGTTGGTGGAAGATGTGATCAGGCTGTTCATCATGACAAAATATTTATGAAACTCCTTCCAGAATAAGTTTGTTATGGTAAAAAAGATAAGGGAATTGGAAAGAAGAATGTTATGGAAAAATCTTTTATTGTTGATACAGCTTTGAAATAAAGTATAAGGAAAAAACCATGAATACTTGATATTTAATATTCATTACATATTATTCGTGATATAAATATCTTAAAACATGTTGAAATTCATGATGGAGGATAATTTACCTTTGGTAATGATTGTTACTTAAAATCCATGGGAATTGTAATTGATGAGATTGAAGAAGAAAATTGGATATTTAATGAAGTTTTAATTGTTTATGGGTTAAAACACAACTTATGTAGTTTCTATCAACGTTTTGATGATGGAGAAGAATTTATTTTAATAAAATATTCTTATATCATGAGAAGTATCAAATATGGAAAATTTATAACAAAAGGAGAAATAAATACTAGTAATTTATTTTAGGATGGAGATTTTAATAACTCATGTTTCTTGAGTATTGAATATGATAAAAAATTGTGGCATCGAAGACTTGGGAACATTGAGAAGAAAGACATGAATATAATTTCTAAAGTTGATGTTGTCTGTTATTTTCTAGAGTTGATATGATGAGATGAAGATTTTTTTTTGTTACTTGTTAAAAAAAGAATATGACTAACAAAATCCATAAGAGATTTGATATTCAGTGTAAGAGATCTCTTGAACATATTCAATCTGATTAATTTGGTCCAATGAGACATCAATAAAAAATGATATTTATACTTTATCACTTTTATTGATGATTTCACTTTGATGGAAAACATCGTGTTTATAAAACAAACTTTAGAGGATGTGGAAATGTTCATGATTTTCAGAAAATAAATTGATAAATAAATGGGGGTTTATATAAAGAGGTTTAGAAAAAATAATAGTACTGAATTCACAAGAAATACTTTATAATTTTTTTTCAGAAAGCATGGTATCAAACATTAGTATACTGCTCCCCATACTCCACAATAAAATGGAGTAGTATAAAGAAAGAATAGAAGTTTGTTGGAAATCGGAAGAAGTATGTTATCTGAGTATATACATCCAATGTTTTATTAGATAGAAGCAATTATTAAAACTATACATGTTCAAAACATATTCCTATTGAGACAAAAAACCAACAATACTTCTTATGATGTGTGATATAATAAAAAAACTTCATTTAAGTACTTTAATGTTTTTGGAAGACCATGTTTAATGAAAATAAAAAATATGAATATGGGAATGTTTGATGAGAATGTTTAGTAAGGATCTATTATAGGTTATTCAACCAATGTAAGAAGTTAAAAATGTCAGATCAAATGTTTACAGAGGTTAATGGAATCATATGATGCGAAAGTAATTAAAAATAAAAATTCCTTAACAAAATTTGCTGAGAATGAAAAGGAGGATAAAATGGATGTTTACAATGATAGTGTGAGAGAGTCAAAGCATCCTTACCAAGATACAATAGAATAGCGTGATAAGGAAAGCTTATCTGGAAGAGAAAACTTGAAATTCTATACCTTAAAAAAACAAGTTGAATCTAAAAACATTATTGGTAATAAATAGGAATCAGTTTATACCTGAAGAAAGTTGAGTTAGAAAATGAGACATCAGTTATCTATAATGTTGAACCAGAAGCAGTTTTAGAATCTATTCAACACAAAGAATGGGTGGAATCTATGAATTAATAGTTGGTTGAGATTGAGAAAAATGAACATATAAACTTTTTCCACAACCATAAAATAAAAAGGTTATCAGAAAAAAGTGGGTTCATAGAAAAAAATTGAATGAGAAAGGAGAAGTTTCAAGAAATAAATAAAGACATGTTTATAAAGGATATTTATAGGTGGAAGGTGAATATTATAAATAAATTTTCCCCTAGTTACAATATTAGAAACTATTAGAATGTTTCTATGAGTGGACACACATCGAAATTAAAAAATTTATCTGGTGGATGTAAAGTTAACTTTCATAAATTTTGAGATTAAGGAACAAGTTTACATTGAACAACATTGTGGTATTCAATTTAATAATGATTAAAACTAGGTATATAAATTGAATAAAGCCTTGTATGGGTTGAAATAAGCCCCACATTCTTGGTATTAAAAACATGATAACTTTTTTAGAATGTATAATTTTTCTAAAGGAAATGTCAATAGAAACATATATGCGAGAGATTTTGACTTTAGAAATATAATTATAATTGTTTAGGTGGATTCTATAATTTTTTATAAGGATGAAGAAATAGTTTGTAAAGAGTTTACTATGGAAATGAATAATAATTATGAAATTTCAATGTTCGGAGAATTAACTTTATTCATTAGCTTACATGATAAAAAAAGTACAATTTATTATCTCTAGAAAAACATTCCATGTAATTTTTAAATAAGTCTAGGATGGGATAACCCAAAGAATATTCTACATCTATAAATATGCAAAAAAAGTTGAGTAAAGATGAGTCCATAAAAATTGTGAATAAGAAAAACATTCAATGGTTGATAGGAAGTCTACTTTACCTTACAACCACATGGCCTGATATTGTTTATGATGTGATTTTGTGTTATAGGTATCAAATTAATCTAAAAGAATAACATTTGTTGGTATTAAAGATAATTCTGAGATATTTCAAATGAAAAATTCACATGGGTAGTTATACAAAATAAATTTTGAGATGAATTTTCATGGTTATACTAATGACAATTGGTCTGGAGATTATAATGATAAAAAATCATCCTCAGGAGGAAAATTTTTCTTGAGTGAATTCTCTGTGAGTTGGCATAGTAAGAAACAATGTTTAGTAACTTTGGGTATA
The DNA here is from genome assembly GCA_963277665.1 of Viscum album. NCBI lineage: Eukaryota > Viridiplantae > Streptophyta > Magnoliopsida > Santalales > Viscaceae > Viscum > Viscum album. Next base: position 1,403,410,989 of record OY728127.1, on the reverse strand, counting down.
ACGGAATAATAATATGTTGTAGATACTCATTCTTGTTCTCAGATATTGTGGATAAAAGTTCCGTGAAAATATTTAAAAGTAAAAGTTTCTAAACTATTGAAGGTAATTTGGGATAACTAGAGTGAAATAGATCTTTCTAAAAATATTATCCAATATTCAAGATCAAAACACATTGATATAAAGTTTCACTTTGTAAAAGAGATCATTGTTGTTGAAGATTTTTTCTGGAATATATATCAACGAAGTATCAAATTCTTGATATCTTTTTTTTGAAGAAGGTGGTGCCTTGGACAAAGGCCAAAGAAAAATTATTATAAGAACAAAAGAGGTTACATGAGTCTAAAAGATGGAATCATATTACAGTTTTTATCATGAAGAGGAAGTAAATTAGTAGGGAGATTAACCAACCTGGTAATGTTTTGATTTACTCCCTTATTAGTGAGGCTATCCGCAACCATGTTTTCTTAAAAACATATATGTGATAAATTAGTTGATGTCGATAAGTTAGAGGAGGATGAAAATTCATGTTCAACCCCCTCAAATGGCTTCATAAAACTCATAAGTAAGTCACCCACCATTATTTGGATTATGTCGACAATAGAAGAGTGAAAGTAATGAATTTTTAGTTTTTATGAAGTTTTTAATTATCATTATTTTATAAATCTTAGTATTTGGTGATCAGATAATGGGGGAGAAAACATTCAAGTAATATAAAAAGAAAATCGAGAAAAGATAAAATTGATGGGGAGTTTATCTTTACATGGCCACAAAATTTTCTTATCACTAAGGGATGAAACTATTTCAAAACATTAATTTATCTTATATTGTGGTGTCAGAACACTCTATTTTGAGAAATTCTATGCTTTGATAAAATTTGAAAACATTTATTTGAGGAAAAATTATGAGAGTTAAAAGAGTTGTTAATGAGTGTTGTTAACTAATCCAAATGGGGTGATTGGAGAACCTTTGTATTGTTTTGTTTTAACAAAGTTTTATATTTCTTGAAAAGTATAATTTTTTGTAAAATAAGGATTTTATTATTCAAGATCAAACCCATTTCATTGGAATGTGTTTTTATAATAAATCTTAAAGTTGGTGAAGGTTCAAATCCAAACAAAAATGGTGAGAAAATTATTTTCTCTTTGAGAAAGTTGTTTTGTGGAAACATTCTTTCAGACTGAGATATACTGGATGAAAAAGGTGTAAGAAAGATAAAAGATAGAATTTCTTAAACGTTGTTGATCAGACACACCATTAGACTTAGATCTATCAGAATAAGGTTCAAGATTCAACGAACTTAGTGTTTGATTGAAATTCATAATGATGATGAAGATATTGGAGGAAGACCGTGATGTCAGGAGTTTGAAAGGTCATAACCATTATAACCTGACATAAAATGGAGATTTTATGGTCATGAAGTTATCATAAATCATGAAAAATTATCATGATAAAATATTTTGTAGAAATGTAGGAATCATAAATATTGTATCGGTCCCATAGATGAAAACAAATTTTATGTTAGATATAGAAGTACTAGACATAGAATTCATAATTATTCTGAGTGAGTAATAGCTGATAAGGTTTTTAGATTCTCAAAGTTGCAAAGTGGAGTTTTTATCCTAATGGGGAATCCATCGTAATGGTAAATTCAATAATAATAAAGTTCTAGTAGACAGACTCTAAGGAGGAAAGTCAATCAGAATGACTCTAAGGAGTAAAGTGGAATAAGACTTAGTTTCAATTAGAAAGTCATATTTTAATGACCTGAGGAAGAAAGTAATATCACAATGAGAAGAGCAAGACAATAATATTGAAATGATAATCAAACTAAAGTCATATTGTAATGAGTAGAGGAATTTAGTCACATTAGATTGATGTTGATAATGTTAATCAGACTGAAGCAAAAGAAGTTACATTGGACTGAAGAAAAGTTAGCATGTTCAAAAACACTGATTTCAGTGAAATATTGATAGGGTTTGAATAATTAAAAGTTGAATCTTAAATGTGAGTGATTTTAAGTGACTTTAAATTTGAGTATGTGGGATTTTTTTTTATTTCACTATTTTTTTACTTTGAGTTTACTATAAATAGAAGCACAATACATTTGTACATTGAAAGTTTTTCACTAGAGTGGAAAAGGAGTAATGCTGCAGAATTTGTGTCAAAGTTATATTTCTGGATAGAGATACCATTATAAGATCAGACATCTGAAGGTTTTTTTTTCTATAATGTAGAAGATAAGACTGAGGAATATCATACTGAACATTTGAGAAGAGTTTGAGAAGTGAATATTGATAAAGGGGTCATCATATTGAGTCGATCAGACAAAGTCAATTAGATTGTGTTCAGTAGAAAAAAGGCCATCAGAATCAGGTTCATTGGAGTTAGGAACATTTGTGGAGTTGATTGAAAAAATTCTTTATACTTTTTTTCCACTCAATTGTTTACAATAAAACTTTATAAACTTATGGAAGTCCGTATAATCATTCCTATTTAGATATAAAAAGTTGATAATGGTAGTTGGGGTTAGTTGTATTCACTTATTCTTAATAATGAATTTCCATATCCCCATGGGAGTGGCTATGGATAGGATGTAGGTTCTCACACTAAGGCTGGACCTTATAAATCTTATGTTCATTACTTGATTTCAGTATTCTTTTATATAGGAGTATTTACTAAAAGATGATAAGGAAATGAACTTTAATAGGCTATATGTGTTATGTTTCTAAAACTTATAAAAAGTTAGCAACTGATTCAACCCCACTCCCACTTGTTATTAAATCACTTGAAACATTAGATATTATCTTTATAAAAACATATGGAATTTATCAACTATTACATAATCAATTTCTCACATTAATTATTTGTTTCATATTTAAAAGTATAAAAGGGAAATCCAACCTTGACCCCCTTATCATAAATGTCTAACCAATAATTCTATCTCTTGTGAATTTTATTTATGATTTTATACCAACAAGATTATTTTGTAACATGTTAGTATAAAAACCTTAATTTCCTAACCTTTTATACCCTAATTGAATTAAAAGTGGGAAAAACAAGTGGGATTAAAATGATCTAATATTGAAACTGAATTCAAACTTTATAAGGAGTTTCATAATGAAATATTATAATATCTTACCCCTCTCCTATTGTCTTTGTAAGATAGGGAAGTGAGACTAACCATAGTTTACATCCCCAAGACCCCAATGTATGATAATAAATTTCAAGGGAAAAAGGGAACATTGGGGGATGATTTTACATTAACAGGTAAAATAACCTTGGTAAAAAAAATATATATCCATACCGACTAAATGATGCATGAGTATAAATGAATAAAACTCAAAAGTAAAACTAAATATAATAAAATATTCGAGTGACAATGAAAATGAAATAAAACATCCCAAAAGTAATAAAACCCAACCATAACCAATGACACATAAGTGGCATCATCCCAAGAAATCCTTGTACTATCTCTAATATCCAACTCCACATGATATTCCATGTAATCAAGATGAATCACTTGTAAAAATAAGATAAAATTCCCTAATATATGTCTTGATAGATAAAATCTACAAATTCACCAAATTTCCCAAGCCAAGGGTTAGTATAAGCTCAATAGGCATTCCCTCAATCACTTACCAACACATGCCTACAACGTGAGAACCGGTAAACACATTTTTATAAAACACTTGAAAAATAGTTAAAATTTTTATTGAAAGGAAATATTGAAAACCTTATGAAAAAACCATAGATGGGTCATAAAACCATTCTTTATTATTTATAATATATATTTTCATTATCAAACACACACATAACCCCCCACCCCCCCACTCAAGCTGGGAGTTTCACATTAATGGTGGAACTTTATGACCATAATCCACACCCCTTTTGATGGTGGTAATTCATGACCATTATATATTTTATGTTTCACACATTCCATCCAATTTTACAAAATTCTTGTAAAATTCATTTCTTAAAAAACAATTAATTCTATACCAAAATTTATCAAACACCTTTTTGGTATTAAAATAATGTCATAATTTTAAAACCAACATTTTAATATTATAATCAAAGTGGTTTTCCCAAATGAATTAAATTATCCATATGCCCAAAAACAAAAACAAAAAATGTTCTTTTCAAGTGATCACATAATGATTCCTCATAAATTATAAGAAATTTATTTAATTTTAACCATGCCTTCAGGTTCTAGAACATGTAGAGTTGAGAGAGAAGCCACCTACCTCTTAATAAACGACTGAAAATGAAGAAAGGAACTAAAAAATTCTAGATCCATGTTCCCAAAACATTCCTTTTAATTGATACAAGAATATATCATCATGATCTATCACAAAGACCATATATATTCCCATGGTGGACCAGATCTAATGATCCGCTGAGAGAAAATGAGATGTTTTAAAGAGAGAGGGATTAAATAATGACTTACCAACTAATTTGGATCTCCAAATCTCTTTTATTTTCCAAAATATTCCTCCGAATTTAATGTAATTTACAAGGGAGACTATATAGGAATATAAGTTCAATACATAAGAATAATTGGGGAAAATGAGGGTTTTGGGGACTTAATTAGGGTTAAAATCTAAATTTGAGACCATTAACTACAATTATCAAGGTTAGGATGCATGGTTTGTCGAACCATGAACCAACCATGCACATGATACTTCCTCAAAAATAGATATCCACACTTGTTTTGCCACATGGTTTGGAAAAATATTCACCAATAATGTGGTGCTATTGTATTTAGGGCCACACCCTTACATAGTTAGCCTGTGCGGTTTTACAATTTTTGTGCCAAATGTTTTTTACCACTATTACCACTTGTATGTTTTCTCTTGGGCATTCATATAGTTTAGGAAAATAGTGTTCTAACTATGAACCTTCCCAATATCTACCATTATAAATTACATGGTTTCCCTGAGATAGTTTTTGGTTTATACTAACAGTTATCAAAACCCACACCTCCACAAATGCTTCCAAAATCCTCTAAAGTTCTATAGAAACTCCATAACCATAACCCAAAAATTTTATAATCTCAAAATATATAATAAAATTGTTATTTAAATAAAAATTAGGGTGTTGAATTCCCCCTAAAATTGGTCTTTCCATCTTTAGAGATAACGATTCCTGTGTTGTTTTGAAAGAGCATTGTCCCCTAATTCAACATTACATATTCACATTCCCATGTCTTTTCCTGATTCTAACCATGTTGGAATCAAACCCATACCAAAATGATTCTATTCCCTTTAAATATCTTATATTTACTATCCAAAATCAATACTAGCCTATGAATCATTATAGAACCCATATCAAGATGGATATTGTCCCATCGAATCACATGGTCCGGATCAGGCAAGTTCTTATTTAATTGAGACACATAAAACAGATTATGGATAAAACTGAACCATGGTGGTTAATCCAACTGATAAGACTCATATATAACTATTTCAGGAAACTGAAAATGACCAATATACTAATGATAAAATTTCTATATTTACCAAAATGATGACACCCTAACTTTTGAGAGATTCTCATGAAAACATTATTACCCACCTCAAATGATTATGGTCATCGATGATGATCCAAAAATTATTTATGGTGAATTTGATCCATAAACCTTATATTAATGATCATTTGTATCTTTTATGTTGTTTCTTGCACAATACTAGGTCTGATAAGTGAAATCTCACCAATTTCCACCCAACATAGTAGAGAAAATTAAGGAAATACATACAATGATTGGAAAAGAGAAATATGTATCGATTCCTAATAACTATTATCATACGAAGACACCACTAGTGGAATATTCTCCTCCCATAATCCACTAAAGTCCACCACACAAACACAATACACATATTTCAATGTTTGGATTTTCTTCTTAGATCATCCCCCTATTTGAGGATGATAACATGAGCTTATGGTCAACCATGTTATGAAGAATTATTCTAAGGAATTAAAAAATTTGGATTCAAACTGCTGGTCTCTTTTAGAAACCATAGAAACTATTACACCATTCATCTTTATAACTTTATGGGTATAATATTTTTACAAGTATTCCATTTTATATGTTTCATGAATTGAAACTATGTAAGATAAATTCGTGAGAAGATATATAATAACCCATATGGGATCATGTTTCCAAATAGTTTTTAGTTTAACTATGAAAAAATCCATAGATATATTCTCCAATTTCTATATAGAAATTTGTATATAATGTAACATACCAACTGGTTATTGGTGGTCTGTCTTGACCTAATAATAGGTGAGTAATCATAAGAAAACCTTTGCTAGTTTCCTATTCATGAATATCCCAAAAAACTTTTCCCTCAATGCCTTGTACATTTTTTGAATTATATAATGAATAGTTCATTTAGAATTTTGATAGGCATTAAGGAGTTTTTTTGGATAATAAATAGGTACAATAATCTGATCACTAAAATTTATCATAGATCTCCCATATTTCACCAATCAATCAATTGTCTCCTAACATTGAGTTTTGACCTCCTGGACCAACATTCAAGATCATATTTATGACCATCCCCTACCTATGTAGTAAAATTGGGGAAAAAAGATATTGGAAAGAAAACCACAACATGACCTTTCGTAGCCCAATCTAGATGCATGTCTATTATGACCAAAATTATCATCCATTGATATGAATCCTATTTAGGAAACTATTTATATTACTTTATACTTAATGCATCCGTAAAATAATTCCCTTTACATGGTGTATACATCAATTTTAGGTCAATAATATAAATATATTCCATCCATATTTATTTCATTATGTTCAAACATCTATACACCAAAATGCATTTAAATATTTTATGATATGGAAAAATAGTAAATTTCTCACCAAATAGATAATGATGCAATGTTTCCCATCAATGGAATAGAGAAGCTAACTCCAAATCATGTTTTGGGTAGATTTTATCATTAATTTATAACTATTATTATGCATAAACTACATTATCATTGTTCTCTATTAGAACACATCCCAAACATGATTCTGATGAATCACAATAGACCACATAGTCATATCCTGACTCTAGAAATGTGAGGATAGGTGTTGATATAATCTAAATGATAAACTCTTGGAAATATTTCCTGTAGTCATCACTCCATTACAAAGAAACACCATTACTTGTCTAATCTTTCCTAGGTGAGGAAATATGTGAAAATCCTCAAACAAAGCATCAATAATATCAATCTAAGCCAAAGGAACTGTGTATCTGAAAACCATTCTCCAATGGTTTTCAATTGATTCCAAATTATATATTTACAATATCTATAGAAAGTACACTTTTTGAGGTGATGTGACCAAGGAAAAATTCCTATTATACCTAGAAATCACACTTTAAAAGATTTTAATAAAGGGGATGTTCTAACAAGATACCTAGAACTATATCAAATTGTTTCTTTTGATCATCCTTAGTAATGAAATACACAAGAATATCATCTTGGAATATCACTATAAAAATTTCAAAATACCTTTGAAATATCAGATTCTTCAATTACATAAACAGTTATAGTACATTATTAATGCTAAAGGGAATCACCACATACTCATAATGGCCATGATGACAATGGAAACCTATTTTGAAAATGTATTCCTTCGTTACTCAAAGATGATGGTATTCTAATCATAAATAAATTTTATAAAACCACATTTCACCCTTAAATTGATCAAATAGGTTATCAATATGGGGAAGATGATACAAATTATTTATTGTAACTTGGTTGAGATTATGATAATATATATATAGCCTAAGAGTTCTATCTACCTTCTTTATAAAAAGTACTGATTTTCCCCTGGGGATGTACATGTTCCACTGAAACCTTTACTTTCCAATAGTTCTAATTGGAATTTCAACTACCTAAATTATATTGGTGCTATACTATAGGATAAATGTTAAATAGGTCTGGTTTCTAGTTAGAGATCAATTTTAAATTCCACTTATCTTCTGAGTGGTAATCTAGAAAAATTATTAAAAAAGACAACATGGAATTGGTCAATTATGATTCGAAAATTCTTATGTTCAGTTTCATCCAAATATTAAAAATTCATTTTCACCAACATTGAAGATATATTCATTACCACTAGTATAAAATATCATTTTCCTCTAGTATCCACATCCAAATATTCTCTAGAGAGGTTCTCAATTGCATTAGAATATGTGAAACTAAATTTTCAGGCATAATAGTTGACGTTGAATTTTATGGATTTCAAGAAATCCATTCGCAAAACAAGGTCATATAAGTCCACATAAATAATAGATAATTTAAAAATCAGTTTATCCCCCAATAGTAGTTACAGAACCTAATGCACACTTGAAGTCTAGACACTCTCATTGTCTTAGAGGTGTTTAATGTTTCACAATAGAATTAATCATATCTAAATGTAAATTTATATGATAAATAACATGAGAATAAATAAAAGAGTTTGATGAAAAAATATCAAAAAAGGTTTTCATAAGGGTATAATTCAAAGTAAAAGTACCTCTCATTGTTGGAGGACCAGGTTGATCCTCCGTTATCAATTTTTGAAATCCATATAGTTTCTTAATCACACCTCCTTGATCATTATTTATTTACTGATATTTGGATAGGTTGAGGAGTCATGTTGTTCCTAGAATATCCTTGGATTACTCGGTTCTATGGATCATAATTTTTCTTATAAGATCACCACAGAAAAGAATAGGTTGTATGATAAATATAAGATGTATTTGCAACACCAGAATTTGGATGACTACGATAATAGAACCGGGGATATACTGTTCGGTTTTAATTACGACATGATCTAAGATGTACTATAATTTCTCTATTGATGTTCTAAAGTGAACCACACTAAAAGTACCTAGGGTTACTCATAGATATTATAGGAATGTTTAATATTCTCATGGTAAGATTCTAAGATGCTCCACCACTTTGGATGTAAGTGTCCCTCTATTTATTTCCATCATTTGAGTTCCCAACTATTTATGTAGAGGAAAACATAATTCCTCCAATCAGATTTCTAGAAATAAATCTTTCAACTACCATTACATGATTTAAAATATCTATATAATATATAATATAATGAACAACCATATTAGATAAGATATATTCTCACAACCCAGAGTAAATGATGTGTTCCATCAAGGACATAATGGATGTAACTTCTAGGGTCATCTAGACTAAGATAATGAACCTATCTTCATATTATTTCGTAAAAATATTCTCTTACTTGATGACGTAGAAATAATTTTTTCTCACAATACTAGATGTTTGAGGGAATAATTTATTGGTAAAAAGCTATTTGAAGTCCTCTTACATAACACCTTAGTCAAATTTATTAGGGATTGCTAAATCCCAACACTTGCGTATAAGATCCACTAGTGTATACATTTCCATTTTAACCTTTAAATATTCTACTTTACCAAGGAAATTTAAGATTCTATTTATTATATATGTCAATGTATCTACATTTAAGTCTCATAACCCATCTAAACTATGGATGGATTTTATTTCTAAAAATATTAAGAGTGATCTAATTATACAGTCTCATCATTCTATTTTCCTCTATTAATGGTAAGAAATTACTAAATGATGCTAAAAACATCTTGATGTTTCACATATGGATTTGGTGCAACCACATTTTCTATGACCACTTCCTTTTCATTATTACTAAATCTACCCGAGGCCATTTTCTATAACCAGAAAAAAAATTCCATTTAGTCAAAAATTACTAGAAACTGCAGGCATAACACATTTCAAATCATAATATGGAACCAGAATCACAAGAATTATTATCAAAATCTAACCATTGGAAATATTTTACCTATTCTAATAAATCATCAAATAAAAAAATTTAAAATTTCATCCTAGAGGAAAGTCTTACTATCAATTCATGATATTCAATACTCATTAGAAAAATCAACTATTATGAGACAAAACACACCTAGAATTTTTTCAAAAAACGTTTATATCCAAACCACCCTAGTAACTTGATGTTCAACAAAAAAAGTATGCAATATATTTTTAAGATATACAATTCAAAACATGAAAATCCTATATCCTTATTTATAATCTGACTCAAGTTCTAATAAATATTGATACCATTTGTAACATATCACCCTCACCCATTGGATTGTGATGAGATTGAGGTTCTAATGACTGTAGATGACGTCCCCAATTCACCAAAGGTTGACAATAAATTCCATGGGAATTAGAGAAAATTGCGGGAAGATTTTCTCTCAAGAGATAAAACAACTAGGCTATAAAAAATAAATATCCAAAATGACTACATGATGCATGAGTATAAAAAAATATAACTCAAAAGTAATACCAAATATCTAAAAATATCAAAGTTGTTATGTAAATGAAAGAAAACATGTTGAAAGAACTAAAACCCAACTTGAACCAGTGACACCCAAGTGTAATTATTCTAATAGACACTCATACTAGCTTTAAATCCACATGCTATGCCACAGTATAAAGATTAATCACTAGAAAAAATATACCTTTCCCTTCCCCATGTATTAGTAGGTAACATCTAGAAATGAATCAGTGTTACCAAGAAAATGGTAAGTATAAACTCTATATTCATTCCCTAAATACGTCCAAATAAACTCAACTAGGATAAGAATTTGTTAACACATTTATATAAAACATTGAAAAATAGTTAAAAATTTTATACAAAGTCAACATTGAAAACATATGAGAAAAACCTTAGATAACTCATAATACCATTATTTATTATTTGGAATATATAGTTTTGTACTCACACATACACACACATGAAACCTACCCCACACAAATACTTAAGGTTTTTGTTTCACATTGATGGTATTACTTCATGACCATGCTATATCCCCTTTTTATGGGGGTACTCCATAACCATTCTCCATCCCATGTAGACCACACACCACCTAATTATTCTGAAATTCTCATCAAATAAATTATCAATAAAACTAATATTTTATTGAAAATATTTATTTAACACTTTTTTTACATCAAAGAAAAATTATAATTTAAAAAACATCATTTTAAAATTATAATCAAAGTGGTTTTCCAAAATCCATTCAATTATTTTTATTCCCATAAAAAACTGAATCATTTTTCTTTAAGAGATCTTGCATATATTCTCTAAAAATATAATTTTTTTAAATAAACCAATCACTCAAGTTCAAGAATAAGTATAGATGAGATATAGGACACCTACCTCTCAATAGATGACCAAAAATGAAGGAAAACATTATTCACTTCAATTTCTATGCTCACAACACCTTCCATTAAATGAATTAAATAGATTATCATCAAGATACATCATAAGAAACATGAATATGTTAGTGTAAGAATATATTTAATGATCTTGGTGAGAGAAAATGAGTGGATCTAAGGATATAGGGAGGAAATGATGACTTATTAATGAATTTGGATATCTAATGAACATTTCTTTGCCAAAATATTCCACATATTGAATGGAATTTCCAAGGGATCCTTTGGAAGAGAGGGGTTAAAGTATCTAGAGGAATAGTGGAATAAATAAGGGTTTCAAGGTCTTAATCTTTGTTAAAATCTAATTTTTAGAGGAATAATTTTATTCTACAATGTTTATCCAAATGTTTTATTAACTACACACCAACCATGTGCATGCTACTGCCTCCCATATAGTGTGTCACATGGTTGTGCTATATGGTTTAGAAAACCATGTTCCAACTATGTGATGATACTACCTCAAGTACACAACCTCCTATGGTTGGCTCGAACGGTTTCAAAAACTATGTTCCAACCATAATTTTCCCTCTATTTTGAAATTCATGGTTTCTACTAGGAATTCAAATAGTCTAGAAAAATCATCCACCAATGGTGCACTATCCCATTAACTCACAATCTCATCTACATGGTTTCCTAGAGAGAGTTCACAACTTTTTATATTTGTGATCAAACCATGAACCACCATAAATTCTTCCAAAACTCTCTAGAAACTCCTTAAAATTAACCTAAGAATTATATAAGCTCAAAATACATAATAAAAAATATATATACATGAAACCAGGGGTGTTACATTAAGTATCAACTGGACCCCAAAGGCACCCCAATTTCCCCATATACACGTGATATACTCTCCAAAGGGCCCACCCATTTTTCTGAATGGTTTATCAGAATAATGTATATCCAAATAGGCTGACACATTTTCGTTAAGTGTTCTTTTTCAACAATCACACACACCATGTGAAACTTCCCAGGAGGTCACACATCATGATCACTACTCTAGAAAAAACCTCTTTAACTCTTGAGTTTTAATCTAGTAGTATCCCAAATGTAATATTGGACCTTGTTAACATTAATTGTAACATTTATCTTTTTTACCCTTCATCATACTAGTCTGTTACATTCTCCCCGAATTTTGAGTATTGCGTCCTCACTGTGGACCCTACATCTAAACCCAGATAATGTCACTTAACTTCTCTCTTGGTTCCATATATATTAAACCAAACTTATTATACATAAATATTTAATAATAATAGAATAATATATATTACATAACATATAAATCCACACCAAGATATTTTAGGTCAAGTTCCTTTGAAAATAAGGGTATATAAATAAATGGTTCATAACTGAACTACATTGTCTCCCACGATGTTCTTCATAACTATAACCCTTCTTAGATATATCATACATAATTAATTTCTTCCTAGCCCATTGAAAATAAACCTAATAAATGGTGATATGAGATGCTCAGTAAGGGTAAATAAGGGAGATATCAATAAAAAATGAGTTCAAGGATAGGAGAACATGAGAATAAAATTTAAGAACCATACACATCATATCATATATCATAAAATTGATTAATGGTATAAATAATATAATTTAATAAGACATGAATCATAATTTAATAAAAGAACATGACCGAAAAAGCATAAAATTGGTAAATGACATCGAATTGTTACATTCACATAATTATAGAAAATCATTTCCTTACAATTCAAGGATTCACTTCCATAACTATGCTCATGGACTGTGTTCAATACCCAAACTATCATAGTAGTAAAGGTCTACTCCCAATACTATAAAAGTGTGTTTGGTTCACTCACCAAGCCATCTTAGTAGTCATGGATCACTTCCATGACTATCATATTGGAAAGGGTTCCACACTAAATTGGGTTCACTCCCCATTCTATTCCTATTAATATTCTGAGATATCAATATGTACCCAATTAATTAGAGGGTTATTAAGGTTCCAACAATCACATAATTAAAATCATATATAAATGTGTAACAAGATCATAAAAAATCATCATATATAAACCCATGAAAAGAAATGGGTTTCATAAACATTTCATCATATCATAACTTATGGATAAATCATGTTTTATAATCATTTGATCATTTAATAATAGTATAACCCATAAAAAAATAAAATGTTTTCATAATAATTTAATCAATGATAACCCATGAAAGAGAAATGGGGTTCATAGACATATTTTCATCATAAGAATAATCTATTTAAATAAATAATAATCATGGTATCCAAGGATAATATCTCTAATAAATTATAAGTAATATCAAAGTATATTATATTTGATGTAAAATTATTTTAAAAAATCAATTGGAACATTTGTTGAGAAAAATATCCATTCCACTTTGAAAACCACTTTTTAAACATAAAAATTTATAAAATATTTTCAGAATAATTTTCTTTTAAAAATTCCCTAGAAGATTATAAATTAACATTTAAAAATTATTTTAAACATTTCTTGAGAAAAATATCCTTTCCACTTTGAAATAAAATTAAAACATAAAAAAATTTTAAAATCCTTTTAGTTGAAAATAAAAATGGAAACTTATAAAGGAATCCTTAAAAATCATTTAAAACATTTCCTAAAGAAAATATCATTTCCACTAAGAAGTTTTTTTTTCAAAACATAAAATGTTTTCAAAATAATATTCTTTGAAAATAAAGTTGGAAACTTATAAAGGAAGATTGAAAAACCATTTAAAACTTTTCTTGAAAAAAATATCCTCTCCACTTTGGAACACATTTTTTTAAAAATAAAACATTTTCAAAATAATATTCATTCAAAATAACCTTGAAAACTTATAGTGGAATCATTAAAAAATTTAAATTTCATGAATTCTAAAACTTTCATTAATATCATACATTTAAAAACAACTAATCCTTTAACATTTTGGTAAAATTAAAACTATCATTATTTGAAAAATGACATAAATATTCCCATCATTTTTTTAAAAGCTAAAATAAGGGTAAAAATTTCATTAAAAAATAATTTTAGAACATTAAAAAATATTATAAAAATATTTTGAAAAAAAATTAACATGGAATAAAAATTATTTTCGACTGAAGGGATAAATAATTTTGATTTTTATTAAAAACATTATTTAGAATATTTAGTACATAAAGGGACATAAATGAAAGGGAAATATGTTTCTTCATGACATGACTAGAGGAGAATAAAATTCATGAGATTTGTGATAGGAAGATCACAATATTTCATCATAAAAAACATAATCATAAACAACCTAAATTTATAATGAAACTAGAACACAACACTTTTAGCACTTGTGTATCTTCTGAATCATAACCCCATTAAATAATAACATCAAATGAATCATTAAATATCATGACAATAAAAAAATTCCTGATATAACATATCATAGGGGTAATATTTAAATCAAATAAAATAATATAGGTTTATAAAATCACATATGTTACAAGTAATAAAAATTGAGATAAAATTATATTATATTATATTTGGATTTCCTTCATACATGTTTAAACCTCATTTTCTTAGAACAACATGCTTTAGTTATCTTATTAAAGATGATAAGGCTAGTTATTAGGGATTAAAAAAAGCTCTATAATCTGGATAAATATGTTGGGTAGGTATTTTGGAAGGGGTGGTCAAGATAAAGGTCTTAATAGGTGTGAAGAAGTGAGGGGAGGAAGTTATTTTTTACAATTAAGGAGGCGTGACATTTTTGTAAATAATAAAAAATATTCAATAATGGGAAGTCACTCTCACCCAATTGCCTCCCAAGTTGATAAATAATTTAGTTAATATATGATATGGTTGATCCACACCTACAACCCCAAAAAATATGTCCTAAACAAGTTATTCCTTAGCATTTAATTTTACATAATTTTTACCATTTTGGTTTCATCACGGTAACTTGTATATTTTTATTTATCTTGGTAATTTATCTTTGAAGAATAAATTTAAAATGAGACTTATTAGAATATTTGGAACCAATAATTCTAAATATAAAATATAATTTATTAGATAAGAATCCTTTATGTGAGTAAAATTAATTTTTATACTAGAACCTATAAGGTGGAAACCCTTGTTTTATCCATAATCAAGGTAATTAGATTTTATTGTCTTTATTAACATTTTTCAAAAAAAGTTATTTGAACTTATTTTATAATATAAATTATTCTAATTAAAAATAAGTAATACATTTTATCAACATAAAATCAATTAATAGGTAGGATTTTATTTATGATTAATCTCGTAGAAGCGACACAACTGTTTTTTTCCAAAGAGAAAATTTTCCAAACTATAGAATGTTTTCATAAAAAAATTAAAAAAAATATTTATAATGACTTAAATATAATTAATAAACATATAATGGAACTAAATTTACTTTTATACCCATATTAAAAAAATGGATCATGACATTTCTATAAATGATATGGTGGTTTTTAATAAAAATCAATATTTTTTACTATTCATTAAAAATTAATCTTTTTAGAAAATTATAAAAGATTCACTGTAAGATAATATTGACATGTAAATTTAAAAAATAAATTTTATTTTTTCAAAATCGTTTTCTGAATGTGGAAAAATTACTTTTACTACCTGTTCACAAAATTAATAAATAATTTTTTGAGAAAATTGTATTTTTGAAACATGTAAAGAAATTACTAAAAAATAAGTTCTTTTTATCAGTATAATTTATATATATATATATAAATAAATATAAATGGTTACTAATATGTTTTTATTTATTTTCATTATTCCATGATTAATGGATTGATTATAATCGTCATGTTTAAATAATAATATTAGTAGTATATTGTGGTTTGTTAAAACTCGGTGTTGTGAGTAATGGAAGCTATAAAAGAAATTGTTTTTTCATTTAAGAATATTTTAAAGAATATAAGGTTGTTACATTATACCCCCTTAAAATAATTTCCCCCCAATATTCATCACCTTGATAAAAATAAATGAGGATACTTCTTTCTCAACATATCATCATGTCCACATATATCTTTTTGAAATTAGAGGTTTCACCATAAAACATTGACCAACTGATTGGTCTTGTTTCACAAAAAAATTTCTCTATGTGATCCTGAATCTCCATCAATTGTTCCTCATAGAAAAGATATTTTTCCAGTAGTATGACCTTTGAGTTAAGAACATGTGAAAAGTCAGGTATGTACTTCCTCTAGAGAGATGTATATAACACATCATGGACTTGAGAGAGGTTTGGTGGAAGAAGAAAGTGGTAATCAACCATCCCTAACAATTCATGAATTTTAAAGGGTCCAATATACATAGGGATAATATTTACTTTCCTCCCAAATATCATAACATTCTTCCCTGGATAAATTCACAGAAAAACTTATCATACATAAAACTTCATATCACACCCATTATTGTCAGTATAACTTTTTAATTGACTCTAATATTCCTTGATGTGCTATCAAATGGGTTTGACTTTCTCAAGAATTTCATCAGCTAGCTCAGGTACCAATAGAATTATTTCTATAAATTTATTCTAGAACAATGGGGTTCTAAAATTATTTCTATATAGGTATTAATAAGGATCAATTTTAATTATTGAGTGAAATTTATTATTGTAGGAAAACTCAATTAGGTTATGGTGTTGATCCCAACCACCTAAGAAATCCACAGAACAAGATATCAGTGTATCCTCAAGGGTTTGTATTGTTATCTTAGATTTAAAATATCTATGAGGATGACACAGAGTTATAAAACTCAATTATTTATTAAGATCTTGATGAAGACATCACTAAAACTTCGAGGTGAACCTTGGATAATAATCAAATTTAATATATTATGGTACTCCCATTCAACCCTACCACTTAATTAATGTATATCCTAGAATGTTGATTGAGATAAAAATATTATTTGATAGAGATTAAGTGTGATGAGTTTGTAATCTGGTCAAATACAACCCATATAGAATTGTTCCATTTAGATTTTGTGGGGAGTCCGATGATGAAACACATGGTGATGTTTTCCTATTTTCATTTAGTATGGGTAGTGGTTTTTACATCCCCTTAGATTTTTTTCTCTTAGACTTAAGTTATTGACATACCAATAATCAAGATACATATTAAACAATATATCTCTTCATGTTGTCCTACCAAAAATACTCTTTCACATAGGCTATTGGTAGTCCATGTACCCTTATTGACATTCTATTGTTGTTTCAAGACCCATGACCTTTCCAGATGTGACATGATATCACTCAACATGTGAGTTATATTTTTCCAAAACTATATTAAATTAATTCATATAACATCGCCAAATTGAAATAGATAATAATTACCTCAACATAAAAAATAAGGTAAACCATAATGGTTACTAATACCTTTAAAATTATGTCCACAAAATTTAAAGGCATTCCTCCTCAACCAACTTTTCACTAAAACGTATATAAAACCAATTTTTTTTATTTCCATAAATGTTTTATAAAATATCATTAATATTGATAAAATCCCATCACATAAAAAATCCAAAAGGGTGTCGAAGACATTAAACTTATGATCAACTATAAACTCATAAATCTATGATGGTATTAATAACTATTAAGTTAATATTAAATGTAGAAATATAAAATTCAAAAAGGAAATTCCACATTTATTCCTTAAATAAGCTATCATATTCGAATAAAACATTTCCCTTGGAGGATTGGGTTCATCCTAGAACCGATCGAATATCAAATTTTATTCAATTATTTTAGAATCCAAGTAGAGAGAGAAAATCAATTTTTAGAATGAAATTGAATTTAACTAAAGGATGAAAAATAATTTTTTCTTAGGGCTCATTCATAAAAACTCTAACATGAAATTCCCAACTCTATAATTAAGGATAAGTGTGCCCTAATTTTCATAATTTACTTCAACTGTCGGGATTTCATAAGCTTTCCATTTTTCCATTGTCATTAGAGTTTGTTGTGGCTTATTATACTCATTAACAATTGGATTTAGACATTTGTTTGAGTAATGAATGAAATAATTTCACAAAAATCACTGGAGTGTGGGTTGTTCATTTTGTGGGGCTTTCCCACTATTTTCATAATGAGCTAACTTGTTCCTATATATTTAGAAATATATTTCCATAGAGCCATAATTTTGGTACATAAAACATTTACTAGTACCCTTAAGAAAATTTCTTCCATGTTTCCTTCTACACTTTTATCATGAAGGAAATATCATCATCATCTCTCCATGGTATTTAGAGTTTCCTTTTATTTACATATTAATTTACTTATCAAAACTCTAATATTTATGGGTAACTATAATTTCCATTTACACCTTGATAGAACATAAAATGATTTGTTAATAATTACTAAAGTCCCTTATGAGAAATTCCCTTTAGAGACTTTGATTTAGCACACTGAAGAATCAATCAACCTTACTTTTTAGTTGGATGATAGTGTCATAATCATACCTTGAAAGTATTGTCAATTTTTTCTCATATATACTAACCAATTCATCATCCTTCTTCCTTAACTCATTGTATCAACTCTCCATTTTCATTTTAATAATACGAGGAAAGTACTTATTGAAAAAAAAGTTCGTAATATCATCCCATTCCATCAATTCAGTTTCACCTTGTTGACTTGTATTACTGAAAAGATTCCACCATTTATTCTCTTTGACTTCAAAAGGATAGAACGCTAAAATGAATTTTTCATGCTCAGAACACTAGATAATGGAAAATAACTTTTTTACTCATCCATTTCCCTGAAATGAGTGCATCCGAAAAACCAAAAAAAGAAGGTGGACATTGCATCATAAAGGATTCAATCGAATTTTATTCCATAATTTTCTCATTTGGATGTCCAGCATGATTCATAACTTCAGAATATTGTGTGCACATAGAAATGAGTTTTTTCATTCTAGATCCCATAAAATTTGGTGGATCAAGAGGAAAATCAATACATTTTCTATCATATTTAGTATTAATATTGTTCATTTGGGTTCCATAAATTGACTAAAACATAAAATCATAGTTTGAGGAATAATAATTATAGTGGAAGATCACATAATCATGAAAAATCACTTATTGGATATCTAAATCATGACACCTTCTTTTCAATATATGAAACCATAGGATCAAACTAGGTCAGTAATAGTAATTATTAAAATCATTCATGATGTTTTGTATATAGTTTGTCAATTTCTAGAACATATTCCCTAGGAGTGTCAAACCTGGTGTCTAGTAAGGACCATTTTTATGCATCAGGTGATGATCGAGCCTAGTTTAATGCAACCATTTCAGAATTATTACCCATAATTATATTTGTTCCATAGACACATCCACTTGAAGTATCTATATAGAGTTTAAATTTCTTAAAAACCACTAAATCTATCCTTCACAAAAATTAAAGGAAATTCTCATATAATTTAACTTATCCTTAAACATAACCTTAAAGATTACATTAGGCATCTCAATAATGTTTTCTCATCCTATTTTCTAATGGATAATTAAACCTTTTGTTAATACAAACAATATCAACCTAAAATTCTCAAATATAAATATTATATCTTAATATATGAATATTCATTACATAAAATAATGATCCATGTTGGAATCATTGAGGTGTATTGACTTTGGAAACATGGATACATAAACAACTAGTGCATAAATGAACTAAATTATCTCCCACTATCTTCTGTATAACTAGAACCCTTCTTAGACATATCATACATAATACATTATTCATAAAATGGGGAAATTAATTATAATAAAGGGTTATCTAAAATGCTAAATAAGGGTAAAAAAGGGAGATATCAAAATAACATGTTCATAAGGGTGTGAGTACATTATAATAATATTTGAAAACCATACCCTGAATGTCATAGATCATAAGCTTGAGTCATGGAATAAATATTAGAACTTCATAAGATATGAATCATAAAGGACTCAATGAACATGATCCATGGAAGAATAACATTGTCATAATATGTAGAATTTTGGAATACAGATAATCATATAAAATCATTTCCTGAGTAGTCATGGAATCATTTTGAGACTATCATTGTGTATTTGGTTTACTCACCAAGTAAAAGTGGTAGTCAAGGTTCACTCCCAAGTCTATCATAGTGGATTGGGTTAACTTCCCAAACCATCATAGTAGTCACAATTTATTCCCATGACTATCAGAGTGGATAGAGTCCCTTATTTAACTGGGCTCACTATACATTCTAGTCCTATTTATCTCATGAGATATCAATCATTAATCAATTAATTATAGGGAGATATATGTACCACCCATAACATAATGAAAATCATATATACATGTACCAGAAGATCATAAAATAGTCATTATATCAATCCCATAAAAATAAATGGGTTTCATAAGAATTTCACCATAGCATAACCTATGGAAAATAAACATGTTTCATAATAATTTCATCATTTAATAACCCATGGAAAATATAAATGTGTTTCATAATAATTTTATAATAGTGTTACCCATGGAATTGAAATGGGTTTCATAAAAATTTTGTCATCATAATCATAATCTATTCAACGAAATAATAATAATTATATTCATGGATCATATATCCATTAAAGAATAAGTAACATAAAATGATTTCATATTTTATGGAAAATGATTTTCAAACTGACTTGTAACATTTATTGAGGAAAATAACCATTCCAATTTGAAAAAAACTATTTAGAATTTAAAACATTATAAAACATTTTCAAAATACCACTCCTTGAATATAACCTAAAAAAAATATAAAGTAAGATTTAAAAATAATTAAAAACATTTTTTGTAAAAAATATCCTCTCCACTTTGAAAAACACTTTATAAAACATAAAATATTTTTAGAATCCATTTCTTTGAAAATAAAGTTGAAAACTTTTAAAGGAAGATTAAAAAATCATTTAAAACATTTCTAGAAGAAGTTATCATATCCACCATCTTTTTTTAAAACACAAGACATTTCAAAATATTTTTATTTGAATATAAACTTAGAAAGTTATACAAGATTATTTTAAAATCATTTAAAACATTTCATGAGGAAAATACCGTTTATACTTTAAAAAATTATTAAAATATAAAACATTTTCAATATACACTTCATTTAAAATCATATTAAAAATAATAAAAGAATTTTTAAAACATTGAATGGTTATTAGGGTGGGAAATTCACTTCTTTTCATACAAATTAAAAAAAAGATTATTTTTACATTTCAGTAAAACCCAAACAAGCCTTATTTGTAAAACGATATGAAAATTCCATTTAATTTGTTTTGTAGAAAGTTAATAAAGGGAAAAAATTTCTTCAAAAAATAGAGAATTTGAAAAATATTTTTTACAACATTTTTAGAAAACATTGTTATGTTATAAAAATGATTTTCAACCAAATATAGGAATAAATTTGATTTTTCATAAAAATATTATTTTGGACTCTTGAGTACAATAAACAGTGGAAGATTAAAGGAAAATATATTTTTTCATGACATTAAGAGAGGAGAATAAAATAAAATAGTTTCTTGAGAGGTATATCACAATATTTAATCATTTTAGAATTAATCATAAACAACCCTGATAAACAGTGACATTATAACATAAAACCTTTACTACATGGGTATCTTCTGAATCATATTCCCCATTAAATAATAACAATAAATGAATCTTTAAATATCATGAGGATAAATAAATTCATGATATAACATGTCATACGAGATTTATATAAACTTTATAAAATATGATACGTTGAAAACATAAAATACGTTCCAAATAAGAAAATTTGAGATGAAATTCCATTTCCACAGGTCTCCAGTTCCTTCTTACACATTCAAACTTCATTATCTTTGAAAAACATCCTTTGTATATATTATTAAGGATACTAGGATTAGTATTTTGGGATGAAAATAATCTATAAAATGTGGATAAGGTTTTTGGTTAGGAATTTCAATATGGTTAATTTGAGCTAAAGGGTTTAAGAGGTGTGAATAAGTTAGGGGTGGATGTTCCCATTCATAATTGAGGAGGAGGGGAATTTTTGAAAATACCCAAAAATATTCAATAATGGGAAGACACTATAACCATAATTTCCATAGTAATTGATATAGAATAGAGGGTTGAGATGATATGGTCAAGCCACACCTACATAGAAAACACATGTTTTAAACATTTTATTCCTTAGAATTTAAATTTACTTAATTTTACCATTTTAGTTTTCTCCATAGTAACTTATATATTTGTATTTTTCTAGGTAACTTATACTTTAATCATTAAAATAAAAAGGTACTTATTAGATAATATGGAAACAGTGATTATAAAAATGAAATCAAATTTATTAAATAAATATTCTATATGTGAGTAAAATTAATATTAACCCAAGTTATTTTTATGCGCAAAAACCTATTTTAACCTTAATCATAGTAATTAATTTTTATTGTATTTATTAATATTTTCGACCAATTTTTTTGTCAACCATATAATATAATATAAATTATCTTGATTCTAAATATAGAATCCATTTTATCAAATTTGAATCATATATTTGGAAAATTCTAATTTAAGATTAATCTCATAGATGCATTGAACAAGTGGTTATCTGAAGATGAAGTTTTCAACAATACATAATGTTTTAATATAAAAAATCAGTATGAAACTGTTTTAAATGAACAAAATTGGATTAATAAATATAAAATAGAACTAATGATACTTTTAACCCCATATTAAAATATAATGGATCTTGTAAATTATTTAGATTAAATGAAAGTTTTTAATAAAAATCATTAGTTTTTAATATTCATAAAAAAATAATCTTTTTAGAAAATTCTAAAAAATTCAATCAAAGTTCATTTTTATATATAGATTCCAAAATGATGTTTGTTTTTAAAAATACATTTTCTAAATTTGGAAAAAAATTATTTTATTATTTTTTTATAAAAGTATTATTTTTTTAGAAAATGGATTTCTAAACATATAATGATATTACAAAAAATTATGTTCTTTCTATCAATATGAATTATTTATTTAAAACCATTATACATAATTCTTGAAATGTGGTTATTCATATTTATTTCTACTATTTTAATAGATATGCTATAATGTTCAGGTTTAAATAATAATATTAATAATTTATTGAGGTTCATTAAAAATTGGGGTTGCGTGTGATGAAATCTATAAAAACAAATTTATTCATAAAATATTTCATAAAAATTTAGGGTGTTACACCTCCTATGATACCAATGTAATAGTAGGGCCCTAAATTCATCATGGTCTCCCCATAGACACATGTTATCCCCTCTCTAGGGCCCACCCACATTCATGGATATGTTAAAAGAGTAATAATTGTTCCCATAATCCATCAACTATTATTTTAGTTTAATTTTTACTCACTCACTCCCACTGTGGGAAACTTTCCAGGAGGTCACGCATATTTTTTAATAATACAAGAAAAACCAATTTAATTGTGGGGTTTTAATCAGGTAGTATTTTGAAAATAAAGTTTCACATTCCTGACATGGAATGTAATATTAAGACATTTATCCCTTTAATATATTTAGGTGTTATAAAGATTGATAGTTATTCTAGATGATAATTCTTACAATGATAAAATTACTCCTTGATTTTCTTGAATATTTCACTTATTTATACATAAAAAGGAATTTATTTCCCATTAGGAATGGGTGGGTATGGTAGAAAAACATTTTGAATATTTTTATATATTCTAATTTCAGTTGCATGAAAGTAAAATAGTTTGAACATAATAACCAAGAAGTTTAAAACTCTACTAGGGAACATGAACCATTCACTAGTGGCCTCCCACCATTTCTAATTCCTATAATAAATTGAGTTACATGATTTAAATGCCTTATAATGAGACTCAAATAGATAATATAACCATTAATAACTCAATAAAATAAAACATGTTTTGATATCAATTTTCTCCAATAAAATTATGATAATGTGATGATAGATTTGAAAAGAAATCATTTTATTAGATTAATGAACTATATAAGAGTCAACACTTCATGTGGACTTCAAAAGGAATCTGTAACTTCATGGTATTCTATCACCTTGATTTATTTTTTATTATTAATTTTTTTTTCCAAAAATAAATAAATCAATTGAAACAATATTCTAATAAAAGGATAAAATTTTACTAGATAAAGAAATGAATATAAATAAGGAATTAAAGTAAATAAATCAAAAAATAATATAGCTCCAAATTCAAAATCAGTAGGTATATTTTTAGATATGACTACCAACCTAGATTTAGTCAGAGATAAAGGATTGATACCTATTTTATACTTCAACATAAATATCCTTAATTCCCTTTATTTTTGATATTGATCTTACTTTACTATGGTATTATCCATCATAGATTGATAATTATATATTTAGTTAGAACTAGCTCCACATTTACATTTAAAAACTCTTATATGAACCTCTATAGACAACCTAACTAGTTACAACCATGTAAACATTTAGGATCTTCTTGACCTAAATTCTTTTTATGCCTTGACAAACCACATTGCGATTATAAAAGATTTTAACACTTAATTGAAATTGAACAAGAAAATAGAGAGGTTATTTTTACACCACTACCACCAATATGAATATTATAAACTTGATTACCCTTTTTACCACTATTCTACCCTTCACTTATTTTAGTTATAGAGGGAACATCATTGTTTCAACATATACATTCGATGGTTTCTTCTATCCTCACTAACTAAGACAATACATCCATGTAAGAGTTTATTCCCCACAAATAACATCATAAACTATATATCTTGATGGAAACATATTTTAAAACAATGTTATTTAAAATCATCATATGAAAATAAACTAAGTATATATAGTTTTAGTTTAGTGAATTTTTTAGAGTACTCTATTACTACGCGATACTTCCACTAAAAAGAGAATAATTACATCACCATCTATACATGTATGGTTTCATTGTAGAATTATTGAATAAAAAATTCTTTTGAACCTTCCCTAAGTGGTCCTTTTGTGTCGTGTCCCAAAAAATATAAATCTATCATTTCCAACCCCAACCCTCAAGGGTGAAAGAGATGGACATGAGATTTAAGATCTCAGGCACCTCTATGATTCATAGGATTCTGTCAAAATCTTTCAACAACTAATTTTCCCTCTATTATGGTTGGGGGATTACATTCCAAGAATTATTAAGTCAATTATTTATCTTGATAGGGACTATGAACCACATCACCTTCAATAACTATAACCTTACAAATTAATGATTCAATAAATCATTGATAAACCATAAGATTTTTTTGTAAACTTATCAATGTATTCCTTTGGAGGATTCATCAGGTTATTTATAAGGGGAATGAAACTATAACAGTAAAAAATAAAAAACAAAATCAAAAAATTCCCCAAGATTCAAAAGAAATGAAATCAAATATAAATCTACAAATTAATACCATTATTTCATCAAAATCATATTTTTTTTATAGAAGGAAAATTGTCTAATATTTTTTAACACCCAACATGATCTAAAATGAATCGAATGTATAGATCAAATATTTTATAATAAAAACCCAATTTCTAAATCATAATAATTTTATAAAAAGACCATGGAATTATATTTGTAAAATTATATTGAATGTTATTTTTAATTTTCAAAAACCAATGAAATAAACTATGGAAATTAATTAAACTAAAAAACCATAATATTAACTTAAATTGTTTCCTTATAAAATCTAGGATTATTCATCATACAACTTACATGAATAAAACATAGTTTTTAAAAAATAATGCACAATTTCGACCACAAAAAATACCAAATTCCATAATACTAAATAACCTCAATTATTTTAAAAAATCCCAATAAATTTTATCTAAAATAAATTGAAAAGAATATATAATTTATTTAAAATAAAAAAAACAAATTAAACAAAATAATAATACATTCAAATCTATATGATTAGGCAAACTACGTTTCATCTTTGTAAATCCTTCTTCAATCCTTGAGATCAGAATGCATAAATTATGTGATATATGATATCCATGCATATTAACAATGAACACCTATATTTTTACACATTCTAATCCAAATTATTTTCATTCCATGAATATAATCATACAACTTCCATATAAAAAATAATAACATGAATTTAGATCAAACAACCCCAAAATAGAAAATCAAGCTCAAATATAAAATACACCACATGAATACCCATGGGATCTTAAGGATTATCATCGAAAGTGTTGTAAATACACACATTCATAACATAACTCTTGAGTTTTGATAATATTTTATTCTATTTATTTAATATACAAAATAAAAAAATAAAACCAGTAATATATATAGTTTTGAATAAAAATAAACCTTTATAACCGATCTGGATACCCAAGATGTTCTACCATAAGGCCCAAAACCCATTATTGTTTTTCATGGTTTTATAGTATGTCTTGTATTATCAACATCAACACATTATGAATTATTTTTTTACAAAGTTATAAAAAACTAAAGATTGTATTTCAATAGGGAATTTGGTACAACAACTCAAAAATTTAGAGCTTTCAAACTAATGAAACAATAACTTTATAAGGTAGAAAACATAGAAAGGATGTTGTAAATAAATATAAAAAATAATAATACAAAACTTGATAAATAATAACAAAAATAAAATAAAATTTTGAATATAGGACTATAAATCAGTAAAAATTCAAAATATAAAAAAGAATATACTAAAGAGTAGGGAAGGCCTTGGTGGTGGAATATCCATGATTGTACCGTAATACATTACCAAAAACATAACAGAAACAAGACCGAATACCTTCTCCATGTGATAAGAAAATTAACTTCACTTTCTACCTCATGAATTCCTAAACCAATGACATGACCATCCACTTGTTAAAAAGGAACTAGGTTTTACTTATATAAGAGAATACAAGTATATATACACATGAAGTAAGTTTATAGGGTGTAATTAAAACAAAGATAGTTGGATTACACCATAATATCTATGAATATATATTTTAAAAATAAACCATATAATTATATTTTTGAAATACATCTATTCACAGTGTCCTTTTTATTTTTGAAAATAAAAAAAATTAGCAGGACACTTTTGTTATGATTTCTTAAAAACCCAAAACTACCTCAATACGTTTCAGTAAAAATATTTTATTTTATGAAAAATAAAAATTATACTTCATTTGAGGAAGTTTATAATTTTTTTAGAAATATACCTTATTTGAAACCAATTTTATTTTCCCACCAAACAATAAAATTTGTTCTTTAGTAGTTTGAAACTATTATTTTGTATTATACATGAAACACATTTGGAGAAAATAACTTTTAAATACTTTGACAATACAATTATAATCATGAAAAAATTGTCATAACATATATATCAAGGAGGAAATAAATTTCAATATCCATTAACATAAACCAAGTAATTGGTATCATAGAGTACTATAGAGTCATATAAGAATGTAATAATCAAGTAATAATAATTATTTATCATACCAAAGTGTATAATAATATTTAAATATAATTTGTATCTTAAGAATAAATCATAAAAAAATATCATTCACAATATAATCACACAACTATCCCATAATGATCATCATGGGACAACACAATAGGTTCTATGGAGACAATATAGGGCCTGACATAGGTAGAATCCATTAATATATCAAGTTGATGGGATCTTATCTAAACTTATACCTAGATTTACTCTTCCCTAGGCTCTTAGTGTATTAAAACCCTAGATATAGCATAACCGTCAACTTATGGTACACCATTCTATACACAACCTCATTAGTGTATTACTCATCCCACAAATTTTCCTATAGATACCTATGGCTTCACATGATATTATAATTATATGTGGGTAGTAAATTCAATGTAACATAATAAAAATTCAAAAAAATGTATCAAATATACTCACATGTCCCCTCTAAACACCTTTTAAATAAATAAATAATTAAACATGTTTATTTATTCATTAAAATTTACATTTTATAATTTTATCATTATATTAAACAAACATAAAGGGGAAGTTTAATCAAGGATAGAGAAGATATAATGAATTAAAATTTTCACATTTCCAAATGATATTTTAGTTATTTAAAAGAATCAATGAAATAAGAATATCAGTACATTATAATTAACATAAAATTATATTAAATATTCATAAAAAAATAATAAATATATAGTTTTTTACAATTCAATAAAAAATTTCATACAAATAGTTCAAGTGTGTAAAAACCGTTTTTATACAATAGAAAAATCACCATAAATATATTATTAGATATTTATAAATAATATGAATTTTATTGATTAAAATAAATTTTATTATCTCATTATAAAAACAACCTAGAAATATCATCAATAACCTATTGTGTAAAATTTTACATGAGAAAAATAACATAATTAGAATATTAAAATTACTCTTTTAATAAATTAATTTTTTTTTAAAAAGAAAAATCATCATAAAAAAATTATAATTTCATTATATATGTTATATAAAATAAAAAACCATTAAAAAATCACACATTGTTTCAAAATTAAAAAGACTTGTTTAGAACCACCAACCAATATTCCGCAAAACCGTGGTCAGATAATTGTTCTCCACTAAAAGATTACAATAGGATGAATTAATAAATGATTGAAATCTATAAAATTAGAAAAAAATATTCATCATAGTTGAAAATATAGGTTTATATATACATGGGGAAGAAAGAAGATGATATAATAAATAATAATAAAATTATATGAACTGATTTAAATATACATAGTGGAAGGAATCAATCAATATTTATGGAGTTTCATCCAAGGAGTATCAAAAAAGGATAAAAAGAAAGTGGGGGTTAATGTTTTGTGTCTATCCTAGAAAGTGAGGGAGAAATGGGACCAAGATTTATTTAAATTAGAAAGAAATTATTTAGGTTTTAAAGGGGAGAAGGTTTTGGGTGCACATTTAGGAAAATCTTGAAAAAACATGAAGGGGACATATGAAGTGTTTTTTCAACAAGCACAGCTTATGAAGGGTTAGAAAACCCATGTACCAAAACCTTGTATCTTGAATATTTTGGAAATTTTTTATAAACTCCACTTAAAAAACAATGTAAATCAATTAAATAATAAATATATAAATTAAATAATGAATAGTTAAGGTGTGGATGTTACAAAAAATTTGGGAAAAATCCTTACTATTTTAAAAGGGGATTTCACCATCAACAAATATTATATATCCTCCACAAAAACATTTTTATGAATGATTAATTTGGAAATGATTTCAATGTTACCAATGTTCTCCATTGTGGAGATGAAAGAAAATTATATTCAAGTCATTTTTATATCAAACAAATTTAATCTATATTAAATGATATTATGATCTATTTTATAAAAAATGATAAAGTTTCAGTATAAGAATATTTGTTCTTTATCTTAAACATTCTCATTAACTATACACCCTATTATCTCAATCCAATTTTTAAATTTATGCATGTCCATAATAGGTAGCGCATGATGTTTTTTTCTACCTATATTTTAACAAATGGATTTTTCATAGATAGTAGTTATGAGTATTAAATTTTATTGTATTATTTGATTATATTGATTGATAGTGATGTGGATATATCAGTATTTGTGATATGGAATAGTAAATATTAAATTCACTAAAAAATATACCACATATAATGATTGGGAGATATCTTAGTACATGATATGATAATATTTTCTAGATGACCAATGAATTTTGTATATTTCACACCATTATAGAATTAAAAATTATAAACTAAGTCATATATAAAAACAAAAATCTATCATAGACCATGAGAAGAACTCAAATAATTTCATAAGAAATGATATGCATTATCATATTGAATGAATTAAAAATTCCATAAGTTTCAATTTAATCACAATTCTTGTCTAATTCACCTAGAAATACAAATGGCCAGTGAAAGACATTGTAATTTCTTTTATCATATAAATATATCCCCAATCCCACACTTTTGGGAATAGTGTAGAAAATAATTACTTTTAAAATATAAAATGAAAACATTTCTCTTCAACTATTCAAAGAATCATATGTTTACATTCTTAAAAAAAATATACATATTCTATCATATACCTATATAATAAATATTTTATCAAATAATTTATCATAGACCACCTATAAAATTATTGAACCCTTCTTAATATATAGGATATTATTGAAAAATTCATCAAATAAAGGGTGTGCTAAAATACTCTATAAATAAATATATTGAAAATATTATGAATATAATCAATAATCGATATAATGAGATTAAAAGTGAATAAATGATGATATATCATAAAATAATCATCATGATCAACATTTAAGAAAGAAATCATATCTTTAAAATGATATGTGATGAATCATAGGAACTATATAAAGGAATATAGATATTATAAGTGTATAAGACACCAGGAGACCAATGAGAGCGTCATTGGATCATAACATAAGAGTAAAATGAGGTATAATATAATAACATGGAATATAAATATGAAATAATTGGAATATAGGTCTAATATAATAATGATAAATCAAAAGAATATGTCCAGTCTTACTTTCAATACATTATAACATAGTGTGCTAGGGTTTTTACCCCTGTACCATAACTAAGTGTTCTAGGCTCACTACATTTAAACCATATATAAAATATAATGATATATAAGCTGCATTAGAGGACTATATTACTCTCCTCCCACCCATCACATCATTAAATTTTATAAATACTATGTTCCTTATAGAATAAAAAAGAACAAATTGATCATATGTAAATCTATAATCACAACATGGATAACCATTAATGTAGTGGATATAGGTTTTATAATATTTCATTACATTATAAAATATCATCAAACCATATGTAATAAAAAGAATGAGAGGAAAGTTTACATGTGAGTAAAAATTAAACGTCATTAGATACATTCAATATGGATACATATTTAACTTGAGACTCATAGTGGAATGATTTCATTAATGAGATAAGGAAACACTACAATAAAAAACCTGAAGAAATATAGTGGGGGATTTATAAGTAACCCTATCATAAATTTTGTAACTTTAGAAAAAAGTATAAATCAAATAATAAATGGATGAATAAAATTTAAATTCACAAAAATAACTAATACGATATATATTATATGTCATTTGAAATATTTAAGTATGTGTTTTTAATTAATATAGTGAAAGTGTAATAGTTTCAAATATAGAAAAAATGATTTACTTCATATAATTTCATAGAAAAAAGAAATAAATATTGAAAATAAATGAAATTCCAAATGAGAAGAAAAATATATTATAAGACATAAATAGGGTATAAGGTAAGGCTTAAATGAATAAAGTTTAAAAATAAAAAATTTGAACATCTTTCAACCATGATTTTATAGGTTGGATTTATTGATAATTTATAAAATTTTATTAAAGTGAATTAGATATAATATTGAGATATACAGTGATAAAGCATTTAATTTTATCCTTGGAGGACTCTCAAGTATTCATGTTTATTCTTATAGTATTATTACAAATACCAAAATGTTTATGTTTTAGGAAAATAAATATTGAATATGTTTTTTATGGTTACTATCTTAGGGACAAATTATATTTAAAAATTATGGAAATGAATGAAAATATACATATCATTTCATGAGGAAGAGGTTTTGGTTATTTGGAAATGTATTAAGAGGATGTTTGAATTTAATAAAAAGATTGAATGGATTTTTTGGAGGTGTATGAAAGTGATTTTTTTTAATTAAACCATCCCTATGGATTAAATAATGTTATTGTGATTCTAGCGATTTCATTTTCCATCTGTAAACTACTCGAATTTATATGTAGGATGCATTTTGAGGAGTGCGTTTTGAGATGAAACATAAAGGTGTTTGAAGAATATTTCATGTAATAGTATATAGGTATGAAACTAATTTTATTTGAATAAGCGTACCATGAGAAATGTAAGAGTAAAACAGTGACTCACGTACTTTCTAATGTAAATTAAGGACTTGTGTAAGGGTATACCATGAAACATAACCAGACCACACCATAGTGGATTGTATTTATGAGATATATTATTATATATATAATCTTAAATAAAAAACGGTAGTGTAAAGGTAATAAATAGGTTTTAAATTTTAAGGAAACATAAACTATATAAGGGTCATCTGTAGTGAACACGAGTTGTATGGATCCGCCACACCATAGTGGCCCTCTTGGTGGATTTCTAGGGAACATGTATGAAATTGAAATTCCTCTATAGGAATTTTGGTAATCTTATTTGACCTATTTAAATCGAATATCATGTTTTTCAGTTATAAGTCAAAATAGCCTATAGTTTTCGTGTTGATCATGTTAAAGGGTATTTTCCTTGATATTTACTACACTATTATTTAGTGTCAAGGAGAAAGAAATTTTTGACGTTTGATCTGTTTGAAAATTGGAAGACACATCTAGTTATATAGATTTTGAACTCTAAAAAACATTTGGTAGTTATGTATCAACATTCAATGACACATTTGAGGCTCAATGATGATAATTTGTTTAATGATAATCCAATGGATAGATTTAATAGATAATAAGTCATAAGCTAACAAGAATTTGAATTTTGAAATTCAAATTCAAATGAAATATATTTTTTAAAAAGATATAATATGTAGAATTTAGTGAGAACATATAGAGATATAATAGAGAAAAATATTAGGAAAAGTAACTATGTGTTCTTTGTAGAGAAGGAATTTAGCAACATGGGGCTTAACACGTATCTGAATTAGAGAAGAAGTAATATTTCCAACCTTAGTTATATTTTAAGTTATGTTTGTTAATAGTAAGAGTTTTGCGTGAAAAAAATATTAAATATGAAATAAGAATATATAGAAGAGATATTATGTGTTCCTATAAAGAATATTTATATGAAAGGAATAAAATATTATGTCCAGTTAGAAATTTGTGTTGTGTACATCATATAATATTAGGTATGATGATAAATATTTTAATTTATTATCATTGAATATCTAAACTGATATTATTATTTGGTTCAAATTGTTATATCTTTAGAAATTTATCTTTAAATGATTTATCTTGAAATATTAGGAGTCATTATTCATATCCTTGATATATCTTATTTATTAAAGGAAGAAATAATTGACTCAATAATATTTCTTTCATCAGGAAAATTTTATGGTTTTTTGATTTCTAATGTGCAAATAATGTTTGTATAATCATAGGCTCAACTATATTTACAAATATTTATTCATATATGAATTATAATTGGAATTAAAATTTGGAATTCACGAGAGAATCATTAGTATAAGTTTATGATGTTGATTTCAAGGATATATCTTGAAATTAAATTTAAGTTAATAAACCGAGGAAGGGTCCAAAAAGTATATAAATTGATTTATTCACCAATGTTATGTGAATAGAATATGAATAGGGAGTAAACCTTGGAATGTGAGGTGTTATCCCAAAACTTATAATCCTCAAGAAAATAGTGATTGAAATAATGTAATAGGTAGTGATCCTTGGAGATGAGGTCCTTTTTCTGAACATTGTATTCAAACAAAGAATGTGTTATAGTGGATCTCTAGTATATAAACTAAATATTGAGTACACATTCTTTGGTGTATCTTTTTATAGGTGAACCAAGTATAACTATTTATGTCCCCTGCATTACTTTTTTATCTATGTGATTATATGTTACTAATAAATAAATGATTGAAATATTCCTTCCAATGAGGGAAAAGAACCAAATGTAAAGAAAAGGGTGCGATAATGTTAAAAAAAGTTTTAATTATACTAACACCATAATTCACCCCCACCCCCATCAAGGGGTGTCCAAGGTCCCTATAAGTGGTATCATTGAAAATGGGGATTGATTTGGATTCAAACTAATAAATTTTTAGTACAATTATTTGAAGTTTAATCAAGTTAAAACTCTAATTTATCAATATTAAATCAAGCCTGAAGGATTTGTTGATCTTAAATTATAGTTGAAATATTCTTTGGAAGAATTAGATATTAAAATTAAGATGAACCAAAATATTAGTGGACTATTAAAAAACCCTTTCAGTATACTGAATAATACTATAACTGACATACTAGGCATGTATAAGTAATTGGAAAATATGAATATTTTCATGGAGACTCAAAATATAGAACTGATTTGAATCTAAATTTTTATGAGAATTCTAAGATGATTGAAAGTCTGATTTCTTCTATATATAAACTGAATGAGAAAATTATGTCTCTTAAGGAACAAATTACTTTTTCAAAAAGGGATTATTATGAGGATCCCTTAAAACATAATTTTTTTAATGTAAAAGAATTAAAGGATTCAATTATGAACATGGTTAAAAAGAGTATAATTATAGTTTATATATAGAAGATATAACTAATAAATATTCATTGATGGTAATTGAGAAAGGAATTAAAAAAATATGAATCTCTAAATATATTTTTTGAAATAATCATATGATATAATAAAAGGTATTTCTAAGGATATTATTGAGAAATAATTTCAAGGAATTTATTTTATTTATTATTCATTAGATAAGAATAAATATGTTAGTGATAAATTCTCAATCAATATTTTTGAAGAAGGCTTAAAATAAGTGGGATAATTATTGAAATATGGAATGAGAATTAAAAATTCACAATTGGATGCAGAAGGTAAAATAATTAAAGAACATGAATGTTCTTTTGTATCTTTATAGGAAGAAAAATATTTTCATGTAATACTATATAAAAGGGAATGTTAAGAAAAACTAAATTATTTGATAGATAAAAGAACAAAACAAAATTTTATATTTTTACTTTTGAAGGTAATTCTAAGAAATATCAAGTACTTGGTGACAAAAAACAGGAAAATTTAGCATAAATTAGCTATGCAATCAATAAGAAAATATGAATCTATTGGTGTTTTTATATCAACTATTAAGGGTAATATAGGTTTGAAGAGTGATACATTATCATTCCAAATAATTCAAAAACCCATAGTGAGTTTAAAATAGGAGATAAGAGCAATTTATAATGATGAAACAAAGAAATAAATTTAGATATGTAAGAAAGAGATTTAATTAATAAAGTGTATTCAATGATAGAAATGTGACCACATGTGTTATTATTATAGGATGGTTTTCCATGCAGTAATATTTTTTGAAGAACTTTTTGAATGATCTCAGATTTTGAAAGGGATAATATATCAATGTCATGAATACCCCATGATATATGGTATGATTCATATTCTTCTGATTAGTATATGTATAATAGCGGTGTTTTTTGTTTGAGAAAAGATAAAGATAAAATATAATTATTGTTCCCAAAAAGAATAATTCAATCTATACATATGGAGGAATTTTTTTATCATTTTGGATAGAATGGAGATGTGGTGAGTCAATTCAGAATGTGTTTTATTGGATATAATCTATAGAATAAAATAATAAACATTGATCGTTATAGGAGAGGATATTATGAATGTTTTTAGGAAAACCATATTTTAAGATATTATTATATGAAAATAAGGGAAGGGATGACGAGGAAGAAAACTACTACTATAACTAGTAGAAGTTAAGATAGTTTTGAAAAAAATTAAGTTACTATAGTTAATATATTCATATTCCTGAGAAAATATAAAATAAATTACAAAGATTATCTTTTTAAAAAATAAAATTCTTTTATATAAAAAATTCCCTCATGGAATAGAAAAAAGAATACATGGAGATCATGTGAAAATATTACATTCACATGGTCTTGGATAATGAGAAAAAGGTATACTAAAGTGGGTTTTTCCTTACCAATGTAATTAAAGTATATGATACTAGTGGATTTTCTCTAACTTGGAGAAAGAATACAAATAAATAATGAAAATATGATGCAATAAATAAAGAAATAAGTATTTATTACATGACTATCACAAATGAAATGAATACTAGGTCATATAAGAAGAAGTTAGGATATTATGATTTGAAAAGGAAGTAAGAGTGGACAAGTGGAATCATTGATAATATTAACTCACTAGGAATATGTACAATGTCAAATGAGAGTAACTCTATAGAATAGTAGTTCTATGTGTAACCATTCATTAATGGTTTCATTAAATGGAATATCAATAATAAGGCTTGTAAGTAAGATAGAAGTAGTGGGATGGATTTTCATGGATAACCATAATCATTTACATGAGGATGTATGGATGTTCCCCTCTCCTATTACACATAATTTATATATCTAATGTTTGGAGATATATAGGGTTTACTAAGAGATACTATTCATGGGGTGTGCACGTTTTTTATGTATTTATAAAAGTTGAATATGCACTATAATTTCATTCGTATAAGGGGAATATGGATTTTATATTCATTGATGTAAGATGTGTATTCATTTTTTGTGCACCTTTTGAATATTTATATAATAATAAATAGTTCATAATGGTTTGTTCCACCCCAGTCAGTAACATTTTCTGTTTGGGTGTTGTAGGTGTTTCAGAGGAGGCTCGAGGAGGTTCTGTGGACATTAGAGCTGTATAAGAACAGAAAAATTATTTTTTTACATAGTAAAAAAAGGATTTTATATAATAAGACTTTTTTTATGATTTGAGTGTCCAGAAGCATACAAACCATGTGTGCAGTGAGGGGAAGACTATAAAGTGAGATTATTCCATAAGACATGGGTTTACACCATAAGTTTATCTTGGCCCAAGAACCATGA
Source organism: Viscum album (assembly GCA_963277665.1). Lineage (NCBI taxonomy): Eukaryota > Viridiplantae > Streptophyta > Magnoliopsida > Santalales > Viscaceae > Viscum > Viscum album. The sequence goes on along the minus strand of OY728127.1, from coordinate 1,403,374,024 downwards.
ATTTATGAGGAAACTGAATATATGAAAATTCACAACTTAAATATTAGTTTAATGTAATATATTTTGAGGATCATATAGGTTTTATGCTATAAATGTTGGATTTAGTCCAGAAATTATGCTGCTCCAAGATTATTTATATGAGTCCTTTTGGCCACATTCCTCTTCATTCAACTTACATCGCTCTTTATCTCTCTATATCATTTTAGGGGAACCATAACAGATCTATGAGATATTCTAGAGGCATTCCTTTATTCTATTTATGAGTTACTATGGGAGTTTTTTTGGCATTATGTGGTCAGACCTCCTCCCTTCTTCTTAATTTCCAGTTTTCTTCATTCATCATTTCTCTAGAGCAATGTTGGTTTTGGGTTGAGAAATATTGGTCTATATTTTTTACAGCCCTTTAGTGTGGTTTCAGTTTATCTAATGTTTTCTTGTGTGGTTTTGGTTTGCAATATATTTTTTATTCAACTTGTGATTCACAATGAGATTGAAAATATTCTTGAAGGTAGGGGATCCTCATTCTCACCAATTTACAAGCTATGTGTTGTATTTGAATGATTTTATCCCTTTTGGTGGATTTTAAGGGTAACCATAATAAAGATAATTAATTTGATTAATTCAAATTGATGGGTATGGGGAGATATCACATGCTTTATGACATTGATATATTTTGTTTAAGATTTTGTGCATTCTTTTTTCCAATACTAAAAATAATGACTATTGGGAGCCTTGTTTAAGTTGAAGGTGTTGTGACTTGAGACCATTACTATGTTTTTGAGTGATAGAACCATGAATAAAATGTCAAATAATATATATTTGGGTAATAATTATTTTCCCATAGAAATACGGTTTTTTTGATATTACACCTATAAAATAAAGAAGTGAAATAATTAAATCACTTGAATAATATTTTAAAAGATATGATGCGATATTTTGGGTGGTTATGTTTGATGTGATTCATTGTGTGTTGTGGGATCTTATATTGTGGTGGCAGTGTCCAATTGGGCTATGATATGGGTGTGGAATTTATGTTATTGTGTAGACATGGGGTCTGGTGTGGGTTGTGGTATGAATAAGTGGTGCGATGGTTGTGGATTTTGATGTGGTTGGTTGGAATGTATGTGGTGTGGGAAGTTGTTGTGTGATTTTATTGTAAAGAGGTGTGGTGCGAAGTGGTTATTGTGTATAGTGGTTGTGGTGCACAATTGTTGTGGTGAGTTGTGGTGAATTGTGGGGATGATCTGTAGTGGAGATGTGTGAGTTTTATGTACGGTGGTTGTATTGTGACATGTGCTTAAGATTAATGATATGTGGTTATTTTTTCAAGATGGATTGGTTGGTGTGGCACAGTTACAATGGTGGATGTGAGGTGTTGTGAGGATGGTTGATGTGAGTTTTTCTAGTTGTTTTGAGCCATGGATTTGTTAGTTTCTTAGTTATCCATGTAATAATTATAGTTTTTTAATAAAATATGAATGGGTTAGAAAAGATATGTGGTAAATGGATTAAATGAAATGAATAAATAAATGATATATGTATATGTGAATGAAGATTCTTATAAATGAAAATTATTGTAACTTGATATATCTAGAAAACAACATAACTTAAAAATGAGAGATGGAAATGTTGTGTCTTGTTTTGTGGTTGTGTGGTGTGTCACATATAGAGGAAGTAGTAGTTATGATTTTATATGTGTGGTGCATTAGGTGTGGTGGTGTGTGCTAGTACAATTTTTGTGAACCCATAGGATAGGTGATATGTTATATCTATTAATTATGTATATTATAGTATTTCTAATTGTACTTTAGTTGTATATACTTTCCCACACTCAAAGTATTTTTATTTGGTGTGTTTTCCCTAACATTGAGTTTTATTCTGATATGTATGGATGTTTATCCACTCTTCCCCACTATTCCTTCAACAATAGTGATGGCTTAGTTGTCTTTGGGAGAGATGTGATGTGATGTGTCATCCTAGGTGTCTTCAAGGGATATGTGATGTGATGAGGAAGGGATGATATGTGATATAGGGTGAGGGTCATTCATGTTTGGAGGAGGGAATGAGGTTAATTTCTTTAATTTTCATTATACCCTACTGTTTCGGTTTTGAGATGATATGATATGTGATGGACCAGGTGGTTTCAGGTGAGATGCGATTGGTGATGCCTGATTCTAACACTAGATTCCATACCTTTTTGAGTGTGGGTAGTTATGTATGCATCCAAAATCACATAAGATATGTATAGTATGACATATAATGTGATGTGATACAATGTTATGTGATGTGGTATTGATTGAAGGGATCGAAACATAGGAAGTTTTACGTTATGGCGTGAGAGTAGAAAATAAGTGGGGAATCAATAGAAAAGCATATTGGTTTGTTATGATCTCAATTATATGTTTTTATATAGTATTCATGATTTGGCGACTGATCATAGTAAGGAATGGTTTTTTTATTTGACTTATTTAGGTGATTTTGGTCTATCTGTTTGTTCAGTGGTGCATTTGAATGCTCTTTTCAGATGTGCACTAGAGACCTTACTCATGCCACTATAGAGTATACATGTTATGATCACCCTACATGTATAATCTTTTTGTAAGTTTTATCAGTGGATTTTTAGAACCAATATAGGTATTTCTTTTTTATTTTTGGAGATGCTATTGTGTGACTACTATAGACTTGTGTTTTGGTATATATTTGATACTTTTATATGTATTAGCTCACTTTATTTATACACTATGGGAGGGTTTTTGGTTTACCTTTACATTATTTTTTGGAGTTTTTTGTGGTTGTTTATCCTATCTCATAGTAATTTTACATATTATAGAGAGAAACTCCTACCATTTGTGAGATTTATGTGACCTCAGTGCCGGAACCAACTCGGGGCCTATTGGAGGTAGGACTTGAGGGTCATTATCTCTCTCCATTAATTGCATCATACTTAGTGGGAGGGGTCATGAAACAATGGTATCAAAGGTTTGTATGAGAGATTGGATTTATTTTGAAGTTATGCACGATGAGGTTTTCATGGGGTATTAGGGAAGTGGTTCTAGTTGATCTTGGCATATGAAATAGGATTGGGAGTCCAGCTGGGACACATTATTTTAGGGCCACCAAGATCTAGTGTATGAACTTTAATCTTATAGAATGAATATGTGAGGGTGACATTTTCATACGGTAAAGAATTAATTTAGGTAGATGCATCATGATTTATTGTCTTCATGTATTAATTGGGTTTTTGTGGGAAAATAAAATGAATTAAATAAGAAATGATTGATAACATTCAATGAAACTGGGCTGGGGATGTTCTCCTTTATTTCCAAGAATGGATCATATTCAATGTCTATATATGGATCAAGCTATTGAGTTTTAGAAGGATAATCAGGTTGATCATCATACTGTTGAACTAACATAAGAGGATGAGGCATGTTAGAGGGCCTTTTGTTCCTCTTAGTGGTAGATTTGGCGAACGAATGAGGGGGAGCGACTCTGATTAGGAGAAAAATAACTGGAAGGAGGATCTCTTGATCACTATCAGTTTGATATGAGAATGGTTTGAGTAATGTGTTTCAATGGTAGAGAGTTGGATCTAGGGAACTATTTTTCAATGGTGGATGATATTTCTTGGTGACCATAAGAATGTGGATGTGTTGTGGCCTCTCTTTTAGAGGGAGAACTAGGAAGAGTTCCTATCATTGATGAAGAGGTAATATAATTGAACAGATATTTTCTAAAATCAATAAGAGTGTTTAACTATAAAATATATTTAGACCATGTTCATGGACCTACCACACTTTCCCCAATATTTTTTTCCAGTTGAAGAGTCTAGAGAGTGGTGTCTAGAGGACGTTTTACATCCCGTGATTAGGTATGCAGTCACCCCTTTTATGATATAGAGGTATCATGAGATGGAAAAAGGATGAGGTTATGAAGTTCATTATTTTCATTAAAGATGAGCCTCAATAGAGTGTCTAGTATGGTGTCTCAAGAAGTAGGACTTTAAGAAGTGGTTCGTATATGTTCAAGCAGTCACTATTCCGACCATTGGGGAATTGACTTCAACTGATATCGTTTATTTAATCTTGTGCTAATGGATCTAAATCACATTGTGAAGGTTTATAATTTTCATGTTATATCATTGGAGGACATGGGAATCACCAGTATTAGTGTTTGACCACTTATTGATACAGGTATCAGGTGGGTGTTTAGGCCCCTTTTTGGAAGAAACAATAGTTTCCTCTGAGCTAATTTAATTGGTAGGGACTATCAATGTTTGTTCACCATCCCAGAGAATATGGAGCTGAAAGAGGGTATCATTATTATATTCCCCACATATAGGTTCCCATGATAGAGAATGGTCATAATGTTCGACAAGAGAGAAGAATATGAGATGGGTTTGGTCATATTCATGTTTTAGAGGCATCAATGCTACCAAAACTAGAAGTTATTCATGGTATAATCATTTCATTATCCAGCATTGTTTGTGATTTTTTTTTGATTTAGGATCTTCAAACTAATTGTTTCGTTTAGTTTGGTCTATGTTCGAAGACTAGATGTGGGTAGGTTTCTAGTTCCCCTGGTGTTATCCGTACTTTTTAGAGGTTTAACTACCATTTTTATGTGTAATAGGGACGTAGACTGGTGATGGGCCATCACCAGTTAGTGAGGGAATTATTCCTAATGTAGATACATCCATATGAAGTTATACATGACATGTATTATAAATATTCCATGTATGAAGTCATTAACTATTACTCAATCTGAGTTTCATTTTCCAATGTGGAGTTATAGTGATTGGCTTTCATTAGCAAGAAATGTTATCATATGGGTAACAGGAAAGTGGAGCATATTTTTTCATTGATGGTGGATGTTTCATTGGATACTCAGGTTGGGGATATTCCTATATATGTGGAGGATTTCTTGTATGTTTTCATTGAAGAGCTTAAAATAATACCCCCTTGACATGCTGTTGAGTTTGTGATAGAGTTTCATCCAGACACATCTCCAATTTCAATGTATCTCTATCATATGGGGACAATATAGCTATAAGAGTATATATTTTAGTTGGATGACTTGAAAAATATGGGTTTCATCATACATAGTGTGTCATAGTGGGGTTATCCCATGTTAATATCCATGATGGAGGATGATATTCAAAGGTTTTTTCATAGACTATCAGAGTTTGAACCAATTGATGATCAAGAACCATTACCCCCTTCTAATGATTGATGATATGTTTGAATAGTTGAGAGGAGCCAGTTGGTTTTTGATGGTTGACATGTGTTATGGATATCACCAGTTGATGGTGAAGGATGTGGATATCATGAAGATAGTCTTTCGGTATAGGTATGCACACTTTTAGATTGTAGTCATGTCGTTTGATGTCACAAACACACCGTATAGGCTCATGGTGCCCATGGACTCTGTGTTATATGAGTTCGTGGACTAGTTTATCATAATATTCATCCCTGATATCTTGATCTACATGAATTTAGAGGAGGAGCATGTCGAATATCTCATAGATATATTTCATGTTATTCAATGAAACCAGCTTTATGTAAATTTTTCCTTCTGTTATTTTTAGTAATTTTAGGTGAATTGACATAGAATTTTGGTCTCACAGTTGGGTGTGGTAGTAGACCCATCAATGATTGAGGAAATTGTTTCTTAGGAAGAACCTATGAATATGGAATATGGTTGTAGTTTAATTTATATCATAGACTATTATCTGAGGTTTATACCAAATTTCTCTTGATTTTCAGTCTAACTAATAGTGATTAAAAGGAAATATTAGTATTTTGTTAGGATTTATCAATTTCAAACCACATTCACTTGCCTGAATGAGAATTTATTCAATGATCCAATGTTTTAGTTACATGAGGAGGGTGTGTTTTTAAGGCCTTCTACAAAACGTCCCATATGGTTTTGGTATGTATATTGATGTATTAGATAGTAGTGATATCTTATAGGTCTAGGTAGTTATTTACTCATGATTGTAACTATTCCACCCATGATCTAGAGTTGGAAGTGATTTGGTTTGTGCTAATGATGTAGCGGAATTACCCCATCAATAAACACATTTTCATTTTCATGGAACTTAAGGGACTAGAATGTATTTTATCTCAGTGAGATAAAAATATACCCTAGTATATGTGGATGGAATTTGTTTAGGATTATGAATTTCAGAACTCTTACACCTCGAGAAAGTGAAATATGGTTTTTGATTCATTATGTCGAAAGTCCCAAGGGGATGTAGTTAAGGAGTCTACAGATGTTTAGAGAGGGATGAAGGATCTTGAATCATTTCAACTTAATGTTTTAGAGAGTATCATTCATGGTTGCATTTATTAGATGACTCTTTTGTCTCACTTTATGAGGAAGTGGAAGGGTTCTCAATGGGGAGACTCAGAGGTAGAGGTGATGTGCAACCATGTTGGCTGTGGTGAAGCTCCTAAGGGGTGATTAAAGGATGGTCAGAACCAGATTTGGTTCCAAGGAAGGTTTCTCATTATGTAGGTAATGAATTGGGGAGTTATTTATGAGTTTCATAGATAACCTTTAGTATTACATCATGGTGTGACCACTATTTATCATGGTTTGAAGAGACAACTTTGGTGGCTAAGGTAAAAATATACAGTGTCAGTGTTTGTGGAAAGGTGTTTGGTTTGTTAGAAGGTGAAATCAATGAAACATGTTCCTATGGGTTTGTTATAGTCCTTGTATATTCCTGATTATTAATGGGAGGTCATATCAATTGATATCGTCATAGCGTTACCCCGATCTTAGGGAGGATGTGATGTGGTTTGGGTGATAGGGGACCATTTAATTAAGTAGGATCACCTTATGTATATCTGATCTATGAAACATAGATGTTTTGGTGAGGTGGTATATGGAGTATTTGGTTAGGATACCTAGGTTAAATAGGTCTATCATCTCTAATCAAGATCCTTACATTACCTTGTGAATTTGGAATGGGTTATAATGTTCTTTTAGGTCCTAGTTACGCATTAGCGTAGCTTTCCACCTTGAGATAGATGGGAAGATAGAGAACACCATCAAGATGATGGAGGATATATTGTGAGCATGTATATTGGATTTTAGGGGATTATTGGTAGGGAACATTGCTCTGGTTGAGGTTGTATAGAACAATCAGAATCTGTCATCCATTAGCATGGCCCTGTTTTAGGCATTGTATTGGTGGTCATATCTTTCCCCCTTATGTTGGATCGAGGTTGGGGAGTTTGTATTTCTTGGTCTTGATGTGGTTTAGAGAATGAATATTAATAGAAAATTGGTTTAAAAGAGGATGAGGGTGATGTAGGACTATCATAGGGACTATACTGATCATAGGTGGATTCCTATGGAGTCCGAGGTTGGAAACCATGACTTATTTAGATTCTAATCTCAATGAGGGTATCATACATTCAAAATGGGAGAATGATTTCTCCTAGGATCATTGGTTACATTGATGTGTTGTTTAGTGTTGGTGAGTTAGTGTATTAGTTTTTATTTACATTGTTATGAGAGAGGATCCATGACTTCTTCTATGTGTCTCAACTTTGTCGATATCCCCGTGATTAGACCCACATCAATGAACGAGGATAGTTTCTTATCGAGGATGATGCGACATTCAATGAGTAGCCCGTATAGATCTATTATCATCAATAGAGGGTGATTCATGGATGAAAAATTCCCTTATTTCACATGTTGTTGATGTACGGTGTCCTGTAGGAGAGTAATTGGAAGTGAGAGACATAGATGTGATCCCAATACCTAGACCTATTTTTAGTTTTTCATTACTATGTTAAGTTTTTATAATGCGATGCTTGGATGTTTCTATTTTATGAAATAATATTTTCAATTGATGTGTGATGTGTCATTTGTGATAATTTCTCCAACACATGAAAAGGGTAGGACCTGAATCCTAATCAATAAGTGTTATTCTTTCACATTATTAAAATTGTTAAGGTGAGTCAATTCCACCCAAAGTGGATAATATCATGACATGGAATATTGAATTTCCTGATTTTTTTTCATGGATAAGAACTTGTTTTTTTGGTAGGGGTTTGTTTAGGCTATATGAATGTTTATATGTTGAGGTGGATTGATATGTATAAATTGGTGGCATGTGGATAGTACCGAATGTTGTGATATTGTTCTTGGTGAGAGGTGGATATGTGGTTTAGTGGTGATGTGGTGTGTAATATGTTTTTGGGTGTTTCAGTTAGTGTACTAGGTTAGTGGTATTTGAGGTTTAATGAGATCCTTGAGAGGTATCTTGTAGGGTGGTTTTTCAGATCCCTTATTTTCCAGGGTTTTTTTTATTCTTAAGGGAAACAATATTTTTGAGAGTTATATAATGTAATAGTTTGTGCCTTCCTAACCCATTAATTTTACACTTTGGGTGTTTGAGGTGTTTTAGAGGTAGATCTAGGAGTTTCTATAGAGTTTGGAGCTAAAAAATAATGAAATAAGTCTTTTTATGCAGTAAAAGATGATTTTATGGTGTATGCATTTGTTTTTATCTTAAGTGGCTAGTGGCTTACAACTTGTGTGTGTGGTGAGGGCAAGTCCATAGAATGTGTTTACATTGAAAGATGTGTTTTTTATACCATAAATTAATTCTAGACAAGGCACCATGAGTTTTAGTGGAAAAGGAAGATATGATGATTTATGGATTAAAGGTTGGTTTTAAGATGTATGTTCGGTGGATCTCATGGATTTTTTTTGCAGTAAATGTGGGATTTACACAATTTATTTTCAAACTCTTAGGTTTTTTTAAGATTCATTTCTTATGAATATCTATTTGGCTAAAGTGTCTCTTGTTTTAGAGGAAATATAACATCCCAATGAGATATTCTTTCCCCTTCCCCCTACTTCAATCTGTGGGTTCTGGTGGTTGTGTTTTCGAATTCCATGGTAATCATTCCTCTCTTCTCTATTGTTTCTTTCTTCCTTCATTTGGAATTTTATTATAGAATTTAAAGTTTTTGTTTGAGATATATTGGGTTTTATTTTTGACAACCCCTTTCTATGATTCATTTTTATCAATGGTTTTCGTGTGGTGTTGTGGTTTGCAGATGTTGTCTTCTTCTCCATGTGGTGAACTATATGACCAGAAAGCTTCTTTGAGGTAGGGGTTCTTGTTCTCAGTTATTTACATGCTATGTGTGGGACTTGCATGATTTTATTTCCTTTGGGTGGAGAATAAGGTCTGTAATGATAAATATAACTAATTTTCATAATTTAAATTGATGGTTATGGTGTGATATTTCATGCTAAACTACTTCGATATTTTTTTGATGATATTGGGCATGCTTTTTTCCAATATTGAAAATCGTGGTTTTGGGAGACTTGTTTGTGGTGTAGGAGCTATGACTTGAGACCCTTATTGTGTTGCAAGGTGATTCCACCATGAATAAAATGTCATATAATGTATATTTGGATAATAATTTGTTGCTAGTGGATATTCCATTTGTGTGACAATAACCTTTATAAATAAAGAATTGAAATAATGAAATCCATTGAAAAATATTGTGAAAAATTGGATATTAAACATTGTGTGGTTTTTTTATGTCTTTCCATATGTGTTGTTGGATGTTATGAGGTGGTGGTGGTAACCAAATGGGTTGTGATATGTGTGTGGTAGTGATGTGATGGTGTAGACAAGGGGTATGGTGTGTGATATGGTATGTTGCAGTGGTGTGGTGGTTGTGGCATGTGATATCATTGGTTGGTGTAAGATCCTAATTTTTTATGGAGATTTATAAATCTCATTTACAAGTAATATTTTTCCATATTTTGAATATATATTTTTTGTATTTTTATCTTGGGTCTGTTTGAGTGAAATTTGGATGTTTTCAGAGGGGTTTTGGGTATTGCACGGTTGGCGCATTGTTTGGGAAAACCATGTGCCCTGCCCCAAAAACCATGAAACCCAAGAGTGAGAGAGAGAGAGGGATTACATAGTTGGGGAATGTTTTGTGAAATATTTCATCCTCTTATGAGTAACCATTAACCCCCTTATAAGAGTCACACAGTTTAGGTGCATGGTTAGGAAAATCATGCACCCCTTCCAAGTAAACCTTACACACATGTTTAATTATTCTTAAAATTTATTTTAAAATTCCATAACCCCAATAACTTCCCCCAAAGTCAAACCAACACAACCTTGACTCATTCATATATTTTTGGAGGCTTCTGGAAAAATTCCTTGGGTTCTTGAACACCGTTCTTAATGAATCAAATGTTATATAGTCATATTCTCACCTTTCTAGGTATATGGTTTTTCTCGATTAGATTTCTCTCTCACACATATATCTTTTTAGATAAAATGGGATGGTTTTTATTTTTTGGTGGTGAATCTAAATGTATTTTTGATAGATCTAATCTGTTTAATCTTGGATCACAGTTTTGGATCTAGATCTCGTTCTTCATTGCGATCTTGGTTAGTCCGATTCAACTGGGGATTTTTGTTGGTGAACATTTATTATCAATTTTGAGGTAGGTTTTCTAAATTAAATTCACATAGTCTTGAATTACAATTTCATGCATGTGTTTTGATTTTTAAATTAGCTTTTTTGATAATCGAATCTTGAATTGGATAAATTAATTGATGAATTACCGTAGAATGATTAATTGATTTCCATGTGGTTATGAATTGAATTGAATATGGGAAAATTGGATTTTGGGAAACATGATTATGAAATTGGAAGAATTGGAATAATTAATTAGTTAATTAATTAATGGAATTTTGTGATTGTTAAATTTATGGGAAATTGGAATTTTTTTATTGGTTAATTAATGTGATAATAAATTAATTGATAATGGCTATTATGATATGGTTGACTTGACCTTAATGAGTTACTGGGTTATATGTCTGAAATATTTAAAAATGGTTTAATGATGATTTTTTCAAATTTCTCTTGTGATTAGAGTACGAAACCATGATTTTTTTATAATTGTAATGATATACCATGATGTGAGTGGTGGATAAAAATGGGGCTAATGTTCATTAATATTGATGCGTTTGATATTTGATTTCTATTATATATGTGATTATTATTGTGTAGGAGAGGGATTGAGGGTCCTAATACCCATATGTGATTATTTTTGTGTGGGATAGGGACTAAGTCTCCAAAAACCCATTTGTGTTAGTGAGCGTGGGATTGGGACTGAGGATCTAATTACCCATATGTGATATTCAGGTGTGAGACAAGGAATGAGGCTCCAAATACCTATATGAGATAGTGAGTGTGGGATAGGGAATGAAGATCCAAATAACCACGTGATGTTGAGGTATGAGATAGGTCCATTAGCTCTAAATACCCACATGGTGTTATAAATTATGTTCTCGGCCCATGATATTGGCATTGGACAATGGTTCCAATTGATTGTGATGTGAAATGGAATGAAAAGAATAATGAAAGCCCATGTGTTATAGTGAATTGAGAATTGAGTTTGTGTTATGGTTTAGAATTTGACAGGGGATGAAGTGGGTATTGAGAGTTTGTTTGTCTTTGAGAACCTGGGGGTTTATGGGGGTATTGGAAGAGTAATGAAATGTGATAACTGTTTACTTATGAATTGTTATTTATTCTTTATACAAATACACACACTGTTATAGAATGGATATTATTTTAGAATCTGTTAGTGGTGGCATGTTAGGTTGTATTCACACCTTACTCATGATTCCTAATTGGTACCTGAGTAGACCTCATATTTATCAGATAGGATAAGGGAAGTATCCCAATGTCAAATGACTGATTAGGGATGAAGCATGTATTAGGGAACCATACATGGTGTCAGGACCCTCTTGGAAGTGTTAGTGAGTATTTATTTTGGTTTTTCATTATACACTTAACACTTATTATGGCATTAAATATTTACTGTTTTGGTTTGCATATTGTATTTTTGATTTTCTCATAATGTGATAATTGTATTATTATGGTTATGGTTATTGTCATTTGGATAATGTTTATTTACTTATTCTATTTTGGTACTTTGATTAAGAGGTTATAGTATCCCCATGATTGATAGTAGACCCTTACATCTAGTCGGTATCCTATAGTGTATGTGGAAGTTCTCCTGAGGTCATGTAACTAATCGAATTAGGGAAACGGTGTGTGGAACCCATGTTGAGACATTACAAAGAGGTATCAGAAAAATTTTATTTATCTTTTTATTTTGTATTACTTTTTGGGAAAGGTAGACAAGAGAATATAATGATTTAGGCTTTGGTTAATATCCCATGCATGAGATTAGCTGACCCATATATAAGGGTAAAATTCAAGTACCCAGGATGGGATTGTTTTTATTAATGTGTGTTGTTACATTTGTTACTATTTAACTTCAGGTAATGCACTTTCTATGTTATGTGATTATTATTTCTGAGTTTTTCTATTATTTGACTTGCGGAACTATATGGAACAAGAGTTTAGTATGCATGCATCATTCTAGGAACTCAAGATTTATTTCTACATGCATCATTTTAGGCATGCATAGTAAAAGAAGATTTTGGGTAAGTTGTTAAATCAAAATTCTTTTATTTTCTTGTGTGGATTGAATTAAAAGGTGTCTAATATGTAATTATAAATTTTAAATTATTAAATAGGTGAATAAATGGATTTTTAATTAGGATTTAATAATGAGAATGAGTTTACCCTTTTTAACCCTAATGTAGATGTGGGATAGTTAAAGGTAGTGATGTGCCTCTGTTTCGACTGTGTGATGAGAAAAAGGTGAGATGAATTGTTATGACTTTACTATAATCCCTCTTGTTAAATGTGTTAATTTTTTGTTATGTGTCCTAATATGTGTTCTTGGAATTGTAGATATATTCCTCCATTATGACGTTTTCTGATAGGACAAAAGGAGGATACAGATGGAAATGATCATAATCCATGGAACCTGAGGCACTGATAGTGCCGAGTGAAGGATATGAAGATCAGTTCCATGATAATTTTTATCACTTCCTAAAGTTATTGGATAGATACATAGAGTAGGTCGTGAAGAGTATGTCTGACCTAACATTGGATTTTTAGTTATAATTCTCTCCTACTCTCATCAAAGTGGGTGGACCTAACGTAGTGGAGTTTTGGATTGAGTCCTTCCAGACTATAATTGACCATTTGAGACTCATACTAAGAAGACAAAAAATATGGTAGCTTATATGTTATGGGGATCAGTGAAGCACCAGTGGGATGTTTAGTCTTAGACATGGAATACATATGGTATGGTATGAAATGACTTCCAAGTGAAGTTCTTGAAAAATTTTATCTAGGTACACTAAGATATGATAGGGTAGGTGAGTTCATGCGGTTGACCTAGGGGTATATGTACTTGATGACCTATACTAGTTGCTTTACTCACTTATAGTGATTTTCTCCAGAACTGGTAGAGGATGAGGAAACTAGGAAAAGGCATTTTCAGCAGAATGTTTTTTCTAAAGTGGTGGATTAGTCTCTCATATCTGAGGGGACCCAAAAGGAAGCTTCCTGTGGAGGAAAGGTGATTTATTATGGATGATAATGAGGTACATATTTTGAGAGTAGAAAGTGTCACTATGATAATGTTGACCAAATAAGTTCAAAGATGAGTGGATAGGGGGAAGGATGGGTTACTCTGGATCTTGCTATTGTTCTCTACCACTAATACGGTAGGCCATGCCACTTTAGTAGACATTGTCCCCGATCACTAGTTGAGTGCTAAAATTATGACTTGATGGGACATATATAGAGGTAATGCATGAACTAATGATAAATTATGAGTGATGGAGAACCTAGGAAGAAAAAGAGTGTGTTATGGGGATATTCTAAACTATATTATTTTAGAAGTTGGAGTTCTACTAGCCATGGTGGTCGAGGTAGTTGACGTGGTGATTATGGAAAAAAACGTTGATATCAGTTGAGTGGTGCAGCTCAGGGGAATCCGACTATATCATAGGGAAGATGGGAAGGAAAAATGCATGCATTTAATCCAAAACTTGTGGATTGTGAGGCTATACCATCGATAGTCAAAGGCACTAATCTTGAATCTTCTAAGCTATCTAGAGTGTTATTTGATACAAGTTCCTCTCATTATTTTATATCTACAAATTTTTTAAATGGTTTGATCCCGGAAGTGGAGTTTGTAAGAGGGGTTATGAAAATTGATATATATTTGGGAGCATGGTTTAGAGACATCTGTTTGTGCAAGGGGTGTTCTCTCGAGGTTGAAGAGATCCATTTCTTTGGGATCTTTACATTATGGATATGTCAAGATTCAACCAAATTAGAGGTACATACTATTTAGTAGTATATCAAGCCCACATTGATTTCAAATAAAGGAGAGTAACTTTTACATATCACTACGGTAACACTTATGTTCACTATGGAGAGTGGGATATCAAGGTGGGACGAGTAGGTCCAGTTCATTAGAAACTGGGGGAGCTCACCGCCAAGGTTTCTAGTCTGTTTCTAGATGTTGGAGGTGTAAAGAAGGATGTATTTCCACCTATAGTGTACTTGTTTCAGAATGTGTTTACTGAAGAATTCTCAGGAATTCCACCTAACAGAAATATAGAATTTATAATTGATCTCATACCGAGGCCTGAGATATTTTCTATTCCACCATACGAAATGGAACCAACAGAGATTCAAGATCATAAGACCTAACCGGAAGAGTTGATGGATAATGGGTTTGTCTTTCTGAGTACATCTCCATCAGGTTCATCAATTTTTCTTGAAAATAAGGTTTATGGGACATTTACCTTATGTTTTTACTAATATAAGTTGAATTGGATGACAATGAATAACCGATATCCGCTTCCATGCATCGATGACCTTTTAGAATAGTTAAGGGGATATTTTATTTCTTAAAGATGAACACAAGATCAGGGTATCATAAATTTTGAGTTAGACCTTTAGATATACCTCAAGATACTTTCAAAAGTAGGTATGTACTTTCAGAGTTTGTTGTGATGTCGTTTGGGTTGAAAAATTTCTCTGGAAGTGTTTATGGCATTGATTAATAATATCTTCCACCTATAACTTGACCAGTTTGTGCTAGTGTTTGTGGATGACATCTTGGAGTACTCAAAGACTCATGAAGATCAAAACCAATATCTTGAAATCATCTTGACTAAACTAAGAGAGCATCAACTATATTCCAAGCTCTCTATGTGTTAATTTTGTATTGGTCAGGTAAATTTATTAGGTCACATCATCATGGAGGAAGGTGTTTCTGTGGACCCAGAGATGGTTTAGGTAGTAGTTTTTTGGGAGGGGCCCTAGAAGTTTTTCAATATCTATATATTTTAGGGTTTATAAAGATATTAACATAGGTTCACCCATAAACTTTCCCAATTTGAATCAACTCTTTTGGGCTTAAACAAGAAGGTATTAATGTTTGAATGGTCTGTAGCATGCGAGAATGCCTTCCAAGAGTTGAAGATTCATTTGAATACGATGTTGATATTTATCCTACATGAGATAGCTGAGGAGTATGGAGTGTTTTTTGATTATTTTGGGATCGGTCTTGGAGTAGTGTTGATGTAGGGAGATCGATTTGTGGTATATGGGTCACGACAGTTTAGGACACATGAAAAGAACAACCCTATGCAAAATCTTGAGTTAATAGATATGGTTTATGCTTTGAAGTGTTGGAGAAATTATTTGTTGGGTGATAATTTTACTATGTATACTGATCAAAAGATCTTAAAGTATATATTTTTATAATGAGACTTGATTATTCATAAGTAGAGATGGGTTGAGTATATGCAGTCCTTCGACTTTGATCTAGAATATATGCATGGGAAGGGAAACAATGATGCTGACTCTTTATGTAGGAAAACTCAGACTCAGGAAGTGCAGGAGTCTAGTTCTAAGTGGAAAATGACGATTTTACTAGTTAATATATATATATTTTTTTGTTTATGAAGTCATAGAGTAGATGACTCTCATATCAGTTTTTGTGTATTAAAAAACTTTTGAGTTAGATTTGGGAAAGGATGTATTAGTATCTGGAGTGTCTGGCCTTGAGGGAGACCACTGAAGGTGGGGAGTCACCCTCTGATTGGCTCATAGAAGAGGATTAGATCATCTATGTTAGCAATCTTGTTATTGTGACTAAAATTATGTGGGAGGATATGATGTAAAAAATTATTTCCTTGAAGTGGGAAATGAATATATATTTATCCAAAATGTATTATGACTTACATTGACAGTATTGGTGGCTAGGAATGAAAAAGGAGATTTCAAGGTTCATGGCACAATGATACAACTATTAAAAAGTGAAAGAAGAGAATGAACACCTACGTGGTTTACTATAACAATTTATCATTTTGGAATGGTAGTGGGATGAAATTACTATGGAATTTTTGGTGGGTGTTCTGAGGATACCTCAAAAGAATGATTTTATTTGGGTGGTTGTGGAATGGTTGAATAAGGTAGCACATTACATTCCTATAAAAGAGAATTTTTTAGTGGACCAGTTTGGAGAAATAATGTTTTGGGAGATATTATATTTCAATGGGGTTCTAGTGAGTTTAGTTTCAAATTGTGTCTCACATTTCACCTCACACTTCTAGGAGGTCTTGCATAAGGTGATTGAAGTGTCTCTTGTTTTAGAGGAAATCTAACATCCCAATGAGATATTCCTTCCCCTTCCCCCTACTTCAATCTGTGGGTTTTGGTGGTGGTGTTTTGGAATTCCATGGTAATCATTCCTCCCTTATCTATTGTTTCTTTCTTCCTTCATTTGGCATTTTATTATAGAATTTAAAGTTTTTGTTTGAGATATATTGGGTTTTATTTTTGGAAACCCTTTTCTGTGATTCATTTTTATCAATGGTTTTCATGTGGTGTTGTGGTCTACAGATGTTGTCTTCTTCTCCATGTGGTGAACTGTATGACCAGAAATCTTCTTTGAGGTAGGGGTTCTTGTTCTCAGTTATTTACGTGCTATGTGTGGGACTTGCATGATTTTTATTTCCTTTGGGTGGAGAATAAGGTCTGTAATAAAAAATATAACTAATTTTCATAATTTAAATCGATGGTTATGGTGTGATATTTCATGCTAAACTAGTTTGATATTTTTTTGATGATATTAGGCATTCTTGTTGCCAATATTGAAAATAGTGATTTTGGGAGACTTGTTTGCGGTGTAGGTGCTATAACTTGAGACCCTTATTGTGTTGTAAGGTGATTGCACCATGAATAAAATGTCAAATAATGTATATTTGGATAATAATTTGTTGCTAGTGGATATTCCATTTGTGTGATAATAACCTTTATAAATAAATAATTGAAATAATGAAATCCATTGAATAATATTGTGAAGGATTGGATATTAAGATTTGTGTGGTTTTTTGATGTGTTTCCATATGTCTTGTTGGATGTTATGTGGTGGTGGTGGTAACCAAATGTGTTGTGATATGTGTGTGGTAGTGATGTGATGGTGTAGACAAGGGGTATGGTGTGTGATATGGTATGTTGCAGTGGTGTGGTGGTTGTCGTGCGTGATATCATTGGTTGGTTTAAGATCCTAATTTTTTCTGGATATTTATAAATCTCAATTACAAGTAATATTTTTCCATATTTTGAATATATATTTTTTAGATTTTTATATTAGGTATGTTTGAGTGAAATTTGGATGTTTTTAGAGGGGTTTTGGGTATTGCACAGTTGGAGCATTGTTTGGGAAAACCATGTGCCCTTCCCTAGCAACTGTGTAACCCGAGAAATGGGGTGCTAGTGAGTTTAGTTTCAAATCGTGTCTGATATTTCTCCTCACACTTCTAGGAAGGCTTGAACAAGGCGCTTGGTACACATGTACTATTGAGTATTGATTTTTACCCATAGACAGATGGATAGCTGGAATATACTATATAGGTTCTTGAGGATATACTTTAGGAATGTGTCTTAGAATTTGGTGGGTTTTGGGAGAAGCACCTAGATTCAGTGGATTTTTCATATAAAAACAGTTATTTGGAAACTATACCAATGTCTCAAAATGAGGAACTTTATGGTAGGCAATGAATATCACCTCTATGTTGGATGGAGGCAGGTGAGTCGAGGATGTTGGGACCGAGTCTTGTATAGGAGACATCAGAGTAGGTTCAATTAATTAAAAAATGTATGGACATGACTCAATGTAGAAAGAAGTCATATGATGATAGAAGTAGAAGACCCCTAGATTTTGCAGAGGGTGATCATGTGTTCCTTTGGGTGTCACTTAGATTGGGTCACCACATGATTTAGATATTGGACTAGTTGGAACCCAGGTTTGTTGGACCGTTTGAGGTTGTGGAGAGAATCAAACTGGTGGCGTACTGATTGGGTCTTCCACAGAGGTATAATGCTATGCATAATGATTTCCATGTGTCACAACATCATTGGTATCACCTTAACCATTATCATGTGATATATGTGGATGATGTTGAGCTTGAGACCAATGTTTCCTTTGAGGATAATCTGATACGTGTGTTGGATCATAATGATAAAATGTTTCGGGGAAGTACCACGCTGATAGTTCATGTCTTGTGGAAACAAGGCATTGTAAAGAAGGAAACTTGGGAGAGAGAAGTATATATGAGATCTAAGTGGCCTAATCTTTTTACCTCAGAATCATACAGATTCTTTGGAGTATGACTCAAGGATTAGCTGTTATAAGGTGATGAGATTGTAAGATCTTGAATTTCTCTACATATGTATTAAACTTATTTACAGGTACTCTTTTCTTTGTTTTTAGTATATCTTTATTTATATTGGGTGTGTTTGGGTGAAATTTGGAAGTTTTTGGATTGGTTTTTGGCAGTGTACGGTTGGCACATAGTTTTACCAAATAGTGTGTCCTACCCCAACAAAATATGAAACTTGAGATAGAGAGGTATTGCTTTGATGGTACATGATTTTTCAAACCATGTACCATATTAGGAGTAACCATGAACCTCTTATAAGAGGGTAATAGTTTTTAAAACCATGCATTCATGCCCAAGAAATCATGTGCATGGGTTTAATTATTTAGAAAATAGGTTGTAAAATTATCAAACCCCATGCACTTCACTCAAATTCAACCGAAATCGACCCTAACCCATTCCTCTCATTTTGGAGGCTTTTAGAAGAATTGATAGGGCTCTAGAGAACCATTAATGAAGAATTTAAGGTTGTATTATCTAATCTTCACCTCTCTAGGTATGTGGTTTCTTCATAATTAGGTTTATCTCTATCTAATCTCTCTTTACAGATAAAAATGGGATCGTTTTCCTTTATTGGTGGGGGATCTAGATCTAGGTTTTCATAGATCGAATCTGTTTGATCTTAGATATATGTTTTGGATCTAGATCTCGTTCTTTGTCACGATATTTTTTGTTTTGCTTCAATTGGTGATTTCCATTGGTGAAAATTAAACATCAATGTTGAGGTAGGTGGTTTAAATTGAATTCCATAGTCCTGAATTCCAATTTCATCTATGTGTTGTAAAATATAAATTGGCACATTTGGAAATTGAAAAATGAATTTGAAAAATGAATTTATGAATTAAATTATGGAATAATATATTGATTAATTTATTTCCATGTGGTTATGAATTGAATTGAATATGGAAAAATTAGATTTTGGTAAAAGTGATTATGAAATTGGAAGAATTATATTAATTAATTGGTAATTAATTACTTGAATGTTGTAATTGTGGCATTTATGGAGAAATATGATCGTGTGATTGGTCAATTAATGTGATAATGAATTAATTGACAGTGGGTATTATGAGATGGTTGAAAATAAAATAATGGATTAATGTGTTATATGTTTTAAATATTTCAAAATGGTTCAATGATTTGTTTTTCATATAGTTCCATGTGATTATATTATCGAGCCACTGTTGTTTTGAAAATTGTAATGGTATAACATGATATGAATAGTGGATAAAAAGGGGTTAATGTTGATTAAACTTATTGTGTGTGGTATTGTGATATATATGATATATATTATTATTATTATGTTGGACAGGGAATGAGGCTTCAAATACCCATATGTGATTATTATTGTGTGGGACATGGATTGAGCCCCCAAATAACCATATATGTTAGCGAGTATGGGATAGGGACTGAGGATCCAAATACCCATATGTGATATTGAGGTGTGGGACAAAGACTAAGGATCCAAATACCCATATGATATAGTGAGTTTGACATACGGACTGAGGATCCAAATAATCATGTGACATTGAATTGATGGATTAGGAAATATGCTCCAAATACACATGGGGTGTTAGACATGATGTTATATTCCCATGAGATTAGAATTAGACTATGGTTTCAATTGACTAGGATGTGAAATGGAATGAAATGGATAATGAAATCCTATATGTTATCATGAATTTTTAATTGAGTTTGTGTAACAGTTAAAACTATAGCCAGGGCTAAAGCATGTATTGATAGTTAGGGTGTCTTTAGGAACCTGAGGGTTTATGTGGTTAATTAAATAGTAATGAAATGTAATAATTTTTTACTTATTAATTTTAATTTATTCTTTATAAAGATGCATACACTTTTATTTACTAGATATTTTTTTAGATTCCACTGTTGGTGACGTACTTAGTTTTACTCACACCCTACTCGGGCTTCCAGATTGGTACCCAAATAGACATCATGTTTGTAGGATAGAATAATGGAAAGAGGGATATATTATATGACTGAGTTGAGATGGAGCCTCATTTAGGGAACTAGACATGGTGTTGGGTCCCTCTTGGGAGTGTCAATGTGTCTTTCTTTTGGGGTTTCAATAGAAACATGACAATTATTATAGAATGAGATATCTACTGTTTTGGTTTGGATATTGTATTAATATTTTTTCCATCATGTGATAATGGTATTATTACAGTTATGTTTATTTTCATTTGGCTATTAATTATTTACTTATGTTGTTGCAATACTTTTATAAAGAGGGTATAGTCTCCCCCTGATTGATAATAGAGACTTTCTGCTATTTGGAAGCCTCTGGCATATGAGGTGGTCCACCTAAGGTCATGTGACTGACCGGATCAGGGCACCGGTCTATGGTACCCAGGTCAGGACGTTATAGTTAGAATGGATGTGAGGTGGGAAGTTGTGTCATGGTTATAGTGTGAGGAGGTTTTGGTGAATATTGGTTGTGGTTCACTCTAGTTGTAGTGAATATTGGTTGTGGTGCATAGTGGTTGTTGTATGCAAAGGTTGTGGTGCATGGTGGTGATGTTGTGTCGTTGTGATGTGTGGTGGTGATGTGTGATTTTTGTGTTTGAAAATTATGTTGTGATATGTTGTTGTGATGTAGGATGTGTGGAAGCTGTGGTGAAATGGCTTGGTTGATGTAGTGTGGTGATGGTGGTGGATTTGAGGTGTTGTGGTGATGGTTGATGCAATTTAAGTCAGTTCTAGAAAGGCATGGTTGTGTTAGTTTCATGGATATAAATAGAATAATTATATTATGGTAATAAAATATTATTAGGTTAAAACTAATATATGGTAATTTAATCAAATTAAATTAATAAATAAATGACTTTAGTAAATGTGAATGATGTGTCTTAGTAATAATTGTTAGTAGAGCATGATATATCTGAAATGTGGTGGAATTTGTAAATGAAAGTTGGATGTCACGACCCGTCCTCGGGGCCCGTGCCGTGACTACCCCAAGCCCGCCTTCCATAGGCCAGGGGCTGGTGACTAGCACCAAAGGAGTAAATCCCAATAAAAAGGGAAGGCATTGCCTTCATAAAAGTAAACAATACAATAGAGTACGAGCGGAAGAAAACACTAAGTACAAAATAAAGTGACGAAAAGTAAATGGGCCAGAATACAAACCCAACTGAAAAGTACAGCTACAACTGAACAAAAGTACAACAGGAAAGACAAGCAGCTGGAAGAATAGAAGTAGCTCCTGGGTCGTCCACCTCGAATCCTACCTGAAGGGTAGGTACAGATATCCTCCTCAATGCTCTCGCCCATCAACCTCCTCCAAGTACCGTCTCTTCATGAAGTCCACCTCCGGATACTAACTCGTCGTGAGGTCCACCTTCAGATACTGACTTGTCATGAGGTCCACCTCCGGGTACCATCCGGTCCTCGAACACTTAGCCTCCGTCTGCGCTGTCTGTCGTCTGCATCCAACACAACGAGGTGCGGGCACAACCCGTTCAGGGGTGAGTATAACGATACTTAGTAGGGACCCCGAGACCCTCAAGGTCTCAATAAATCCAACAAGGATAACCACAAAGCAGGATCTAAATAGATAAACCTTACTTAGGCATAATACCATACTTATAACTAAGTTATCAAGTAACCCATCTAAATCAAGAGGTATCACACAGATATGAAATCAACGGATAACCACTACTTAGGTATATTCCCATACATATACCTAAGATATCAATTAACCCATTTAAATCATTATCGAAACCGTAACTGCTAAAGAGCTCCTCCTCTGTCGAGTACACTGATCCTATCACGACTCCGAGGCGCTGCTCACTAACCTTAGACTGCAGAGGTACTCCTCCTGTCGAGTACCATGGGTCATCCACCCAAACACAGTAGTACTCCCCGCCGGGGTCTGCCACCCAAACACAGTAGTGCACCCCCTTAATAGCCTGCAAAGGTACTCCTTCTATCGAGTACCGCGGGTCTGCCACCCAAACATATTAGTGCTCCCCACCGTGGTTCTTCCACCAAAACATAGTAGTTCTCCCCACTGGGCTATACAAGTCACTCCGACTCGAATCAGACAAGCAGTCATCAGGTCTTAGCAAGCTACACGGTCTCCGTACTCTGTACGATCATCTCTGGGAGGGTCCGCTCCACGAGCTACTGGTCGATACTTCAAGTATCACAAAGTCCCACGAAGAAGTATCTCAAAGGACTGCCTCATCATAGGGGTCTCAACCCAACAGACGGCCCGTCAATCAGAAGCCCGGTTTGGGAGTTATTAGCCTTTTAGTCCCGGGGCCCGGTTGGTTTCGTGTATGAACCAACCCAGCCATATCTCAACTATACCCCGAATGCACATAGGGTATACTCAAAGAGACCATTTCTCAACGTGATCACCAATGCCGCTGACGGTTCATCAAACAGACGTTCGTTCTGAAAGTTATCGGCTTTTCCGTTCCAGGGGCCCGATTGGATTTCGGGTACAATCCAACCCAGCCATATTCCATCTGCGTCCCAACCTCAGGTGAAGTATACCAAATGAACTATCGCATCAATAGAAATCTAAGAAAGTCGACGACACGTCAATCGGATGTCCGGAACTGAAGTTATAACTGTCTCTGCTCCGAGGGCCTGATTGGTTTTGGGATCGAACAAACCCAGCCATACCCATAATTCACCGAAAAATCAAGTGTAATATACCAAAACGACTGTCTCGATCCAAGGATCCCAACGCAACTGACGGTGTGTCGATCGGAGGTCCGTATCCCAAGATATGGGCATTTGAACAAAACTGTCCGAAAATATGGGGTTTGGGCCCGGTCCGACCTGGGTCCAGGTCCGGCCAAGTTGGCCGCGGCCCGACCCGACCTAGTGCAGGCAGTCCGGCATGGTGCTGGCGGCCCGTCTTGGTGCGGGCGGCCCGACCGGGCACGGGCGGTCCGCCCCGGCGTGGGCGCGGCTCGGCCCGTGGCCAAGCGGGATGCGAAGGGGGCGCTGCCCCCCTTAATTCCAAACGGCGGAACCTGTGGGGTCTACCCTAAGGTATTGTCAGGGGTTACGACCCCCAATATTCTGGAGAAACGTTCGGTCATTATGGCTGGCCGGTTGTGCCACGCGGGACCCGCGGGGGGGGGGGGGGGGGTCCCGCCTCTTGGAGCGCCGGCGGATGGCTTTGCCAGCTTCCCCCTGCTGAACCGCTGCAGCAACCGTCCGACCGCCACGGCGCGGAGGCGCCACACCCCTCCTCCATGGCCCGCTCTTGGCCGCGGCCTCCTTTGGCCTCACCGGCGTGGCGCGACGGTGCTGCGCATCCTCCGCTGTGGCCCGTTCCGGCCACAGTCCTCCTCGTTCCCGCATGGTGCAACGACACTGCGCCGCCTTCGCCGTAATGGTTCACGAAGACCAAGAAAAAAGGGGAGGAGGATCGGCCATGTTTGTGCGGTCCGACCTCCTCCCATTACAACAATAATAGGCGGTAATATTTTAATTCATGAAGAATGATGAATTAAACATGGATAAAGATAACCCCTACAACTTACCGCAACAATTTATTCCCAACCCGCAAGGAAAACATTCGCGAATCAACTTGATAATAAGTTGATCCACGTTCTTTGTTTTCTTTAGAATTAAAGAATCAAGGGAATAAAATCATACTTCATTAAAAAAAAAATCCCTACCTCATGTCATTCGTCGTTTGTTGACGATATCGCGAAAGGGAGTAGACATCGGTTCGTTGACTTCGTCGCAAGGTAAGAGGTGAAGGTGACGATGGTCGCTGTCGTTCGTTGTTTCCTCAAAGGCCTTCGATCTGGCTCGAGTGTCGTTCGTTGGAGATCTGATGGATGGAGAACCGTTCTTCATCGATGGAGGGAGTCGTTCTTCGTGGATGAATAAAGCTCTCCTCAAATTCTCCCAAAATATTTTCCAAGAAAATATTTCATTAAGTCCCATTGTTTTAAAAAGATCACCATGAAATTCCAAAACCAATAGGTGTGACAAGAATAATTAATAGGGTTATTAATTACCTTAGTTGACTTAATTATGCTTGGGAGGTGGAGAGGCTCCACTCTAATAAATGAGTGGAGTTGTCATGCATTAAACAAGGGTGAGTTATGGGGAGGTCAAGGGGGTTATGTGGAGGTGAGGAGTTAGGGGTTCATGTGGGTCCCACCACACTAAACCCTCCCATGGGAGGTTTGGTGGGTGTGGGCCCCACCTCTAACTCCCCCTTTGTAGGATTAAATCAACCTTCCTTAGATAAATTTGTACATAACAAATTTTATCTATTTCAAACTAAATCCCCATTTATTAAAACTCAACCCGCTCAAAACGCAACTACGAAAAAGGTCCCCCTAAGCAATTGATGGCGCTGCGAGTTCATCAGTGCCCTCAGATTTAAATTCTGAGCACCGGTTCAAAAGATAGAAAACCCCACTCATTCGTTCACTGAACCCACCCGAGTTAAACTTCGGAAATTGATTCTGGGCACCCCGGGCCTCAGAATCAAGTGCCGTCAGAAACCGCGCACTCGCAAAATTCCAAAGAAATTAAGAAAAAAAGTTCCATGAAATTTCCGGGTCTTTACATTACTCCCACCTCAGGGATTTACATCCTCGTAAAGCTACAACACAAAACTAGGGAAACTAAAGGAGGTACCGAGCACGCATCTGAGCCTTCCGCTCCCATGTTCTCTCTTGGAGGTTCCCGTGCTACCAATGAAAGCACACAAGAGGAATCGACCGTCCACGTAGGACCCGCTCCTGTCGATCCTCAATCTCCACTGGAACCTCCATGCATGTTGCCCTGTCATTGACTTCCAACTCCCTGTGGTCGATGATGTGTGAATGATCATGCACGTATCTCCTCAGTTGAGATACGTGGATGACATCATGCACCCGGTGCAATTGAGGTGGAATGGTCAAGCGGTAAACCACCTCGCCTACCCTGCTGAGGAGCTAGAAAGGTCTGTTGAACCTCGTAGATAACTTTCCGCCTCGACCAAAACTCTGTAAACCCCATCGAGGTGAGACCCGTAAGAAGACATGGTCTCCACCCTCGTACTCCTTTGGTCTTGTCTCCTATCAGCAAAAGACTATTTGTCTGCTCTGTGCAGTCTTCATCCGCTCATGGTTGATCTTAACCTTCTCCGTCGTAGCCTGAACCATCTCTAGTTCTACACGTGCTGACTCCACAAGGTTAGTCCATCACAGAGGTGATCTGCAAGGTCGGCTGTACAATGCCTCGAATGGTTCCATCCCAGTGGTGAAGTGGTAGCTGTTGTTGTATGAAAAATACACCAAGGGTAGGTGATTCTCCCAGCTGCGACCAAAGTCAAGGACACATGCACGGATCATGACCTCGAGTGTCTGAAAGGTCCTCTAAAAAGGATGACGTGACCTCCTCTTACAGAAAATCCATCAGGTGCCTGTCCTGTGGATATCTGTGCACGTCGCGTCTCATAGTCAACGTCCCCACGCTGTGCCTCTCTGTCCACCGAAGAAGTGGAGGAGTGATTGTGAGGGACTGTAGGAAGGCTGCCCCATATCTATCCACGAAGGATATCTGCAACGCGGCTAGTTGCTCTGTCGCCTCTCCATGTAGTTGAGTGCCTGATCTCCTGCTAAGATAATCAGCCACAACGTTCCCCCTCTCCAAGAGTATAAAATATCTCGAATTAATAGTCTTGGAGGAAATCAAGCCATCACTGCTGTCTCAGGTTCATGTCCTTCTGAGAGTAGACACACCTGAGACTATTGAGTTGGAGAGAGCTGTAAACCGTTATCTCAACGAACAATGGGTGAGAATAGCCAATTGTAAGAACTCATCTCCACCCTTTTTCTTCTACGTTCTACCAAAGAGCTGCTGGGATTTCTCCTCTGCCGAAATAAGAAATCTGGTCTAATCCCCTGGATGAACCACATTCTATGCCTAATACAGTCAATCCTGACATGAACGGTACTATTTCATGCCATGGACGACATCATAAGGCCTCGACACTACTACCAAGAGATCGAACCGTTACTCTCGCCTCCAAGGGTCGAGTTACTCTGTCGGAAATAGTGTGTGGTCATTGGGTCTCCTCTAGTAGGTATCTCGAAAGTGAGGGTCAAGTCAACGGTTTTAAACTGAAACCTCTTAGTAACAACCATATAGAGAGGACATGAAAGTAAACTCCAAAAAGAAAGGTGTCTTTTATTACTTAATCTCAAAGTACAAAGACACATAAAACCACAACAATAACAAAAGGAAGCTAGAAGCACAAATAACAAAGGCCCCAATGCCTGGATCTAGTCCCGCTCCTGTCCGCCTGCTTCCGGAGCTCCATGTGGTCCGCCTCGATCAAACCTCTGCCTCTGCCTGGGAGGTCCTTCATCTACTGCCTACTGGTCATCTTCTAGATAGGTCGTGCAATCTCGAGCCAAGTGACCCTGTCTGCTGCATGCATAGAACTTCCTGCCCCTTGTATGAATGAATCTGTTTTGTTTTCCTCGCACAACCGAATCTAAAACCTGAGGTCGCCCACCTGTAGGTCCGGTCCTCTTGGACCTCTGCATCATCTGTCTTCTACCTACAGATGACTCAGCTACTGACGAAAAACCCTGCGGCAAGGGAAGCATCTCCTGAGCATGCTTAGAGTGTAGAGTCATAGGTAAAAACTCTACTCTAAAGAAGGTCTCGAAGTCTCCCCAGGTGAAGGTCATCCCATCGCAAAACTGGAACATGTGGATCCACCACCTCCCAGTTGCTCCCTGGAAGAGGCTAAGAGCTAGGTACACCATCAAGTCTGTGGGTGTCCCAACTATGTGGAGAGCTCGTGATACAAACTCCAGCCAGTGTCTAGCCGTCTGAAAATCCGACTCGCCTCAAAATGTTGGAGGCCTCTGACACTAGAACTCATGCATCGCGCTCAAGCGGCGTGCACTCTCTGCTAGTGTTTCAACTGGTGGAGGGCCCTGTACTGAGACCTCGCTGCTCGGGGGGTTATCATCACACTCCCCACTCAGTACCCACACTGTCTGACTAGGTGAAGACATCCTGAAAGAAACAGACGTGACACGGTCAAACGATTATACCTGGTGAGATGACCTGGTTTGAGTTGCTTTTAAAGAAACTTTTTGAAAACACACACATAATCAGTTTTTTCATGCACTGAGTTGGAAATCAGTAGTCATGGTCCTGGTGTATGGATACATCGGCCGCCCGAACCAACACCGGACTCCCTGAACTGAAGACCAAACTTAGTACCCTTAACACTATTGCTTCACAAAAAGAAATATCAGAGTCCTAAGTTCTACGGTAGAACCGACTCCTCTGATACCAATTTGTCATGACCCGTCCTCGGGGCCCGTTCCATGACTACCCCAAGCCCGCCTTCCATAGGCCAGGGGCTGGAAACTAGCACCAAAGGCATAAATCACAATAAAAAGGGAAGGGATTGCCTTTATAAAAGTAAACAACACAATAGAGTACAAGCAGAAAGAAAACACTAAGTACAAAAGAAAGTGCTGAAAAGTAAATAGGCCAGAATACAAACCCAACTGAAAAGTACAGCTACAACTGAATGAAAGTACAACATGAAATATAAGCAGATGGAAGAATAGAAGTAGCTCCTGAGTCGTCCACCTCGAATCCTACTTGAAGGGTAGGTACAGATATCCTCCTCAACGCACTCACCCGTGAACCTCCTCCGAGTACCGTCTCGTCGTGAAGTCCACCTCCGGATACTAACTCATCTTGAGGTCCACCTCTGGATATTGACTCGTCGTGAGGTCCACCTTTGGGTACCGTCCAATCCTCAAACACTCGGCCTCCGTCTGTGCTGTCCGTCGTCTGCATCCAACACAATGAGGTGCGGGCATAGCCCGTGAAGGGGTGAGTATAATGATACTCATTAGGGACCCTGAGACCCTCAAGGTCTCACTAAATCCAACAGGGATAACCACAAAGAGGGATCTAAACCGATAACCCTTACTTAGGTATAAGCCCATACTTATACCTAAGTTATCAAGTAACCCATCTCAATCAAGAGGTATCACACAGATATGAAATCAACGGATAACCACTACTTAGGTATATGCCCATACATATACCTAAGTTATCAAGTAACCCATCTCAATCATGAGGAAAACACAAAGGTCATTGACTCATCTCAAACCGGGATTTTCATTATCGAAACCGTAACTGCTGAATAGCTCCTCCTATGTCGAGTACACTGATCCTATCACGACTCTGAGGCGCTACTCAAAAACCTTAGACTGCTGAGGTACTCTTCCAGTCAAGTACCACGGGTCAGCCACCCAAACATAGTAGTGCTCCCTGCTGGGGTCTGCCACCCAAACACAGTAGTGCACCACTCCTAATAGCCTGCAGAGGTACTCGTTCTGCCGAGTACCGCAGGTATGCCACCCAAACATAGTAGTGCTCCCTGCCGTGGGTCCTCCACCCAAACACAGTAGTGCTGCGCACTGGGATATACAAGTTACTCCAACTCGAATCAGACAAGTAGTCATCAGGTCTCAGCCAGTGACACGGTCTCCGTACTCCGTACGCTCTTCTCCGGGAGGGTCCGCTCCACGAGCTACTGGTTGATACTCCAAGTATCACAAAGTCCCACTGTAATAACCCGATTCTTATTTTAGAGGTACGGGCTTCTTATTTTCCTTTTTCCTTAAGTATTTTTGAGAAAATATGGAAAATGGGGAAAAATCCTAAATTTTGGAACTACACGCCGTGTACTTTGTCCACACGCCGTGTAATTTTGGCCGTGTTGGGATGAGTACATGGGGCGGGTGTAGGAACCGACTACACGCCGTGTAGTGGTACCTTACATACCGTGTAGTCAGTTGGTAGGATTGAATAGTAAGGCAGTGGAGTCGCCGCCAGCTGGGTGACTGTACACGCTGTGTACTTGGGAGTACATGGCGTGTACTCAGGTCGACGGATGAACAGTGTGGCAGTGCCGCCAAATGAACAGTTAAATGAAAGAAGTACACGTCATGTACTCAGAAGTACACGCCGTGTACTTTGTTTTTTTCGGCTTAAAACAGGTAGTAGCCTCCTCATTTGGTAGAGGAGGCATTTGAGCCATTTTGGAGCCAAAGGAGGAGGCCGAATCTTTGAAGATCCACCAGGAATTCGTCTGGAATCCGATTCGGCTTCAGACGATCTCGTTGGAACCGAACGGGTAAGACCTCTCCTCTCCTTGTACCGTTCTTTCCAATTATTCTCCTAACGTAAGTTATTTACATTTGAATGAGTTTTTTTCTTCGTCAGATCTACGCCATTCGTGGGTGTTTCTGGAGTCGGCGTTCGGGTATAGCGTTCGTTGGCGTATAAGGTAGGTGGCTTTGTGTTCATTTTCCAACTGTCGTGCATTTTTGTGCATTTTTCGTGCCACAAACCCATGTTGGGGTGTCGTTAGGCTGAGGCTGTTTCTATATTTAATACCTAGACTTGATTGGGTATTTAATTGTGATAATAAAATGCTGGTTGGGATTATTGCTTGGATCTGGAACCACCCCCGGGGTGTGTTCCTCTGTTTAGCCGTTTGGCCAGGATACCCGAGGGTAAGCCTTTAAAGTAGTAATTGTAGAATTTACTTGAGAGGAATTTCTTGTTACTGTTTGTTTACCTGTTGGGCATGGCCCGGTTACCTGTTTATCCTGAGGGCATTTTTGTATTTAGCCTGAGGGCGTTGTTGTGATTAGCCTGAGGGCACTGCACTATTTAGCCCAAGGGCTGTAGTATTTCTCCTGAGGGCAACCTTTCGTGCCTGAGGGCTTGACTTCTGTGCCTGAGGGCGACACTTCCTATGCCCGAGGGCAATTTATGTTACGCCTGAGGGCTATACGTGCGGGTTGGATTCTGCTTACCTAAGGTTAAGGTTTTTTTTGTCTGAGGACGTGGACTGTTTACCTAGAAATGCACTGTGGTGGTTTCTAATATTTAAATGGATTAAATGGATAATGAAATGGAAATATAACTAGTAATTAGTGACTTTTGAGTACTTCTTACTTTATTGCATTTTACTACTGCACACTATTGTTGCATGCTTACACACAGTTGGGCACGGGCTTTTGGTGGGTGCCTACTGAGATATATTTCTCACACCCTGTTTGGGTCACGCTTTTCGGCCCAAAAAGATTACATTGCTGCTGGTGTAGATAGGGGAAAGATTCCCTATACAGGTACTTGACTGTTGATGAGGAGTAGGAGGGCATGGGACCGAGCCTAGGCTCGCGATGCCGCTGCTAGTTGTTTTGCTTGTTTTGTTGTACTCTGTTTTCTACTGTACTATATTGATGTATAACATGTTCTGGCTGTTTTCTTAGAACTTGAAACATGTAGCATCATCACTTATATACTGTTGGTTATATCCACTGCTATAGTTATTTCAGTTGTGTATGTTTACTGCTTTCGCTGTTTGTTGTATGTTTATTTTGGTATTCCACTGTGCTACACTTTGACAAATGAGGGCATAGTTTCCACACTATCAGACCTGGACCCTCGCTGCTAGTCGACAGCCTCTGGCGTTTGGGGAAATGCGTTTGAGGTCACGTGGCGAACCGGGCTCGGGGCACCCGTTGCGTGGCACCCAGGTCCGGGACGTTACAAAGTGGTATCAGAGGAGTTTCTTTTCTTTGACTTACTATTTAGAGCCATAGTCAGGGTTAGGACGAACGATAGTTGGTAATAAGATGTGCCCGGGCATAGCTAACCCGTGTATAGGAAAAATCCAGTCTACCTCATACTTTGTATTCTTTTGATCTTTCAATTTTACGGTTGATATGTTTTCACCGTTGGGTGACACACTTGGATTGTGCTGTTTATATTTTATCTCTGGTTTCTATTTAGTTGCAACCCGATGAGATGAGGGTATGCCATCTCATGAATCATATAGGCACATGCTAGATATCACATACCATGCATAGTTTCTATGCCATGTAGGTGCATTAGAATTTGCATGTTGTTGTGATAGTTGTTGTGCTAGAAAAGCATGCTGTTGTGATAGCTGGGTGATAAATACCTGCCTTGTGATATGGTATTTTAGTTGAGCTTGCTTATAGAATGGACACCAAACTTTGGTTTTTGGGGAGTATGGGCCCCCATTGACCGGAATTTGGTGGATCATTGAATGGTTATTGGTTATAACACAAATAAGATGTCAAACTTTGATTCGTGGGGTGTATGGGACCCCACGGGTCAGAATTTGACACTTATGTGTTGTTTTCCATATTTTATGGGTTCCAGAGAAGCTTCTGAGGCATACTGTCCGAAAAACCCAGAATACACACCGTGTAGGACCTCATACACGCCGTGTGTGTTCTTCTGTTCGGGAAGAAAAATGAACTTTTTGAGTACACTCCGTGTACCCTGAGTACATGCCGTGTAGTCTCTTCCCATGTCACAAACCATGTGGGCGACGACATAGGGTAGGGAAGGGATTAGGTAAAACACGCCATGTAGTTTTTTACACGCCGTGTAGTGTTGACCCGGAGTCCGGCCATGTAACTAACAACACGGGTCAGTGAACTCCTTGACAGAACACGCCGTGCCAGTTATAGAAACGCCGTGTAGTGTGACCTTGGGACTCGGTCGTGTAACTAACAATACGGGCCGATGTCACCTCTCCCTGAGCATGCCATTTACCGTTGGGACACACCGTGTAGGCTTGTCTGAAGACAGACCATGTGGAGTTAGCCGTGTGGCTGAGAAACGGGGTGTTGTACACGCTGTGTACGGGTGTAACACACCGTGTAGAGTCAAGCCGAGTAGTCGACTGTGTCACAGACGACACGAGCAGTTGGAAAATAACAACATACACACCGTGTAGATATTATTCACGCCATGTAGTTTTGTGGAACAGAAGACGTGTGGATTAGCCGTGTAGAAGGACCCGAGAAGGGGAAAGGAAGTCAAGTACACGCCGTGTAGTTAGTGTACACGCCGTGTAGTCTTGTTTTGAAAATTCTGAAACGCCTTCTTCCTCCTGTTCCTTTGTGTTTCCTTCGTTTCAGTCTTAATAATCTTGAATCTGAGGCATGCTTTAGACCTTGTAGAGTCATGCCTCCTAGACGACCGCGAGTTGTTCGCCAGGATAGCGGCGACGATTATACTCCGGAGATGGTGGGTCGTGGGCTACCAGTTGATCCACTAGGAGAGCCAAATGTGGCACCAGCTTTTATACCAGACACATGCGTAGAGGCACAGTTCCGTGAAGGCTTATTGCGGTTCATGCAGACCTTTCAGGGAGCACCACAGGCTTCCACATCTATGGCCGAGCTGACACGTATCTTTCAGCAGCAGCATCCGCCTACGTTTTCATGGGATGTTGGACTGCAGGCTGCAGAGTCTTGGCTAGGATCGATGCAGACTATTCTCGAGCATCTTGAGATGCCTCCAGGGCGGAGGTTCAAGCTCGCGACTTATATGCTCCGTGATTCAGCCAAGAGGTGGTGGGATGTAACC
The DNA here is from genome assembly GCA_963277665.1 of Viscum album. Lineage (NCBI taxonomy): Eukaryota > Viridiplantae > Streptophyta > Magnoliopsida > Santalales > Viscaceae > Viscum > Viscum album. The sequence goes on along the minus strand of OY728127.1, from coordinate 1,403,340,897 downwards.
ACCCAGTCAGAGCATCACATGGACATGGCGTGGGAAGATTTTTAGGCAGTCTTCTATGAATTCTTCTTTCCCGAGACACTGAGGGAAGATAGATCTCGAGAGTTCATGAATCTGCAGCAGGGCTCTATGTCAGTGATGGACTATTCCGCTCATTTTACGGAACTTCAGCACTTTGCACCCATGCTGGTGGGTGATGATACGCTTAGATCTAGACGTTTTGAGGATGGTCTTTGGTATGACATCTGAGTGCTGGTTAATGTTTTCAGGTTGCCTACTGTACACGCGATTATGAACCAGGCGTTGATTACAGAGAGGAAACTGCGGGAATCGAGTGGTGTGAGCCAGGGCGGTTCAGCACCAGTTACTGGTACTATTTCTGCTGGCAAGAGGAAGAGACAGATGGAATTCTCTCAGGGCAGCAGTACCAGCCAGACAACTTCTTCAGGTGGACCGGTCAAGTGCTACCAGTGTGGCAGAGAGGGGCACAAGAGGCCGCAGTGTTCACGAGACCTAGTGGAGTGCCAAGCTTGCGGGAAGATGGGTCATCTGCAGTGCTTTTGTAGGGCGTTTCTACCAGTGGATAGTGAGAGGGGTTCTGTGAAGACTCCGCATGTGGGATCAGGACCAGTGGCTTCTTACCAGTCAAGGAACTGGAATACGTTAGGGCGTGCAGGCAGAGATGGTGGTCGTGGCCGTGGTAGCCAAACACCAGGATCACAGAGGAAGAAGGGCGGGATAGCTCAGGGTAGCCAGGCTGTGTCGCAGGGCCGCGACACTATGTAGGCATATGCAGTGCAACATACCCAGCAGGAGCAGGATCCCAGACCTTCTACAGTCATAGGTACTATTCTAGTAGCTTCTGTCTTGTCTTTAGTACTTTTTGATATGGGTTGTACACATAGTTTTGTATCTGTACCCATTGTGGAGAGACTTGGGGTCGGTGTTTCTACTTCTTCTGATATTTTGACTCTAGACACTCCTTTGGGGACTAGGACGGTTGGTGTGCATCAGTGCAAGGAGTTCCCCCTTGAGGTTGGTGGGTGTCACTTCTTTTGGGACCTCTATGTCCTGGAGATGATGAGCTATGACGTCATTCTCGGGATGGACTGGTTGGTTCCCTTTTGATCCTTTGTAGACTGCTATCATCGTAGGGTGCGTTTCACGTCACCATAGGGCGGGGAGTTTCTATACAAGGGCGATTGGGATGTTCCGACGAGTCGAGCTGGACCAGAGCATCATGGGCGAGGTGGAGTCACAACCCAGATTACTAGCTTATATCTGGATGACCAGGGGACTTGTCAGACGGATTTCCCTCCAGTTGTCAATCATTTCAGGGATGTCTTCCCAGACGATGTTTCAGGTCTACCCCTGGTGTGTGAGGTGGATTTCTCTATCGAGCTTGTGCCAGAAGCAGCACCGGTGTCCATTTCTCCTTATAGAATGGCCACGCCTAAGTTGCAGGATCTCAAGAGGCAGTTAGAGGAGCTACAGGCGAAGGGTTTTATCCAACCCAGTACTTCTCCTTGGGGTTCTCTAGTCCTTTTTGTGAAGAAGGTGGATGGTACCCTTAGGCTTTGCATGGATTATCGGAAGCTGAACCAGTTGGCTGTTAAAAACCAATATCCCTTGCCGAGGATAGATGATCTGTTTGATCAGATTCGTGGAGCACGAGTGTTCTCAAAGATTTAATTGAGATCCGGATATCATCAGCTACGCGTTAGACCATCTAATATACCACTCACAACTTTCAGGAGTAGATATGGTCTATATGAGTATACGGTTATGCCATTCGGACTCACGAAAGCGTCAGCAGTTTTCATGGCTCTGATGAATCGTGTGTTCCATCCGTATCTTGATTCATTTGTGGTAGTATACATGGACGACATCTTGGTGTACTCCCACACTCGACACGACCATGCCACCCATCTTGATATCGTATTAAGTACACTGAGAGAGCATCGGCTATATGCTAAGCTCTCGAAGTGCCACTTTTGGATGGACCAGATTCGATTCCTGGGCTACATTATCTCAGAGGTAGGAGTTGCAGTAGACCCAGAGAAGGTGAGAGAAGTAGTTTTCTGGAACAACCTAAGAACGTGTTTGAGATACAGAGTTTCTTAGGGTTGGCTGGTTACTACAGACGCTTTATACAGGACTTCTCACGCTTAGCAGCACCGTTGTCAGGTCTAACTAAGAAGGGTGTGCGTTTGGTCGGAAGCTTGCGAGGCAGAATTTCAGGACCTGAAGGGAAGGCTGACATCAGCACCGATCCTGATACTCCCATATCAGGGGAAAAGCTATACAGTTTACTATGATTCATCATGAATTGGGCTGGGAGCCGTTTTGATGCAGGGTGACCGAGTTGTCGCGTACGGGTCTCGACAGTTGAGGCCACATGAGAGGAATTACCTGACTCATGATCTCGAGTTGGCTTCAGTTGTGCATGCATTGCGCTGTTGGAGACACTACTTTTTAGGAGAGAATTTTGTGGTTTTGACCGACCACAAAAGCCTCAAGTATATCTTTACTCAGCGTGACCTGAACCTGAGACAGAGAAGGTGGGTCGAGTACCTGCAGTCCTTCGATTTTGAGCTTACCTATACACCTGGTAAAGGTAATGCAGTAGCTGATGCACTGAGCAGAAAGACTCAGGTACAGGTAGTGCAGGAGGCCAGTGGTGAGTGGGAGCTCATGGATTTGTTCTCTGAGATGCATCTGGAGGTGCATGACAGACAGGGGCAGACTTATCTTTCCTCGTTAGTTGTGACTTATACTCTCCTAGACAGAGTGAGGATGAGGCAGCTAAAGGTTTCAAAAGGCCCAGTTCTACGGGAGTCGGTGGCAAGTGAGGACCCTCCTCCCGGTTGGACGATAGGCGATGATGAGGTTTTGCATTTCCATGGACGTGTATGGGTTCCAGGGGATATACGCGAGGAGCTGATGAGGGAGTTTCATGCTTCAGCATGGGCAGTTCATCTCGGGGTTACCAAGATGTACCGAGACTTGAGACGTCAGTACTGGTGGCCGTGTATGAAGAGAGAGATAGCTGGGTTTGTTACGAGATGTTCCACCTGTCAACAGGTGAAGGCATAGCATCAGAGACCAGCTGGACTGTTACAGTAGTTACCCATTCCGGAGTGGAAATGGGATGATGTCGTGATGGATTTAGTGACGGGTTTTCCAAGGTCACCTCGTGGAAATGACGCCGTGTGAGTTGTTGTGGACAGACTCACGAAGGTAGCTCACTTTTTGCCGATCAAGGAGACCTTTGGTGTGGATGAGCTCAGAAGGCTATATATCTAAGAGATCATACGTCTGCATGGGGTCCCTCATTCTATCATTTCAGATAGGGACGCAAGCTTTACGTCTCATTTCTGGTAGAGTTTTCAGAGGGCGCTGGGTACACAGGTGCTTCTGAGCACAGCATACCACCCTCAGACAGATGGCCAGTCAGAGCGAACGATACAGGTGCTAGAGGACATGTTGCGTGCATGCGTTCTAAACTTTGGGGGCTCATGGGAGAAGCATATACCATTAGTCGAGTTTGCCCATAATAATAGTTTTCAGGCAACTATTGAGATGGCACCATACGAGGCTTTATATGGTAGGCCATGCCGATCACCTTTGTGCTGGTTAGAGGCAGGTGAGGCAGCTTTAATGGGGCCACAGCTCGTGCATGAGATATTTGAGTAGGTCCAGTTGATTTGGAAGAAGATGGCTACCGCGCAGTCTTGTCAGAAGTCTTATGCTGATCGCCGCATACGACCTTTGAAGTTCGTGGTCGTGGATCAGGTTTTCAAGTGTGTTTCGTCGAGGCTGGGACAAAAACGGATCAGGAGACAGGGTAAGCTTTCACCAAGGTATGTGGGGCCATTTGAGATTCTGAAGAGAGTCGGGCTGGTTGCCTATCGGTTGCAGTTACCGTAGCAGTACCGAGCCATGCACGACATCTTCCACGTGTCTCAGTTGCGTCGCTATCATTCAGACCCGTCTCACACCTTTCAAACAGAGGAGGTTGAGCTTCAGCATGATGCGTCCTTTGAGGAGCATCCGATTCGTATTGTTGACAGGATCAAAAAGGTTCTTCGAGGTCGGTCAGTTCCTCTCGTACAAGTGCTATGGAAGCATGGCCGAGTGCAGGACGAGACCTGGGAGCGGGAGGCCGACATACGTGCTCAGTGGCCAGATCTATTCTGAGCTTATTCTTCACCACCCTTGGAAGGGAAATTCGGGGACGAATTGCTATAAGGGGGGAGTTTGTAAGAACCAGGTTCTTATTTTAGAGGTATGAGCTTCTTCTTTTCCTTTTTCCTTAAGTGTTTTTGAGAAAATATGGAAAATGGGGAAAAATCCAAAATTTTGGAACTACACGCCATGTACTTTGTCCACACGCCGTGTACTTTTGGCCATGTTGGGATGAGTACACGGGGCGTGTAGCCATACCAGCGACGAAGGGTGTAGGAACCGACTACACACCATGTAGTTGTATCTTACACGACGTGTAGTCAGTAGGCATGAATGAATAGTAAGGTGGTGGAGTCGCCGCCAGCTGGGCGACTGTACACGCCGTGTACTTGGGAGTACATGGCGTGTACTCAGGTCGATGGATGAACAGTGTGGCGGTGCCGCCAAATGAACAATTAAATGAAAGAAGTACATGCCGTGTACTCAGAAGTACACGACGTGTACTTTGTTTTTTCAGCTTAAAATAGGCAGTAGCCTCCTCATTTGGAAGAGGAGGCGTTTGAGCCATTTTGGAGTCAAAGGAGGAGGCTGGATCTTTGAAGATCCACCGGGCGTTCATCTGGAATCCAATTCGGCTTTAGAAGATCTCGTTGGAACCGCACGGGTAAGCCCTCTCCTCTCCTGGTACCGTTCTTTCCAATTCTTCTCCTAACGTAAGTTATTTACGTTTGAATGAGTTTTGTTCTTCGTTAGATCTACGCCGTTCTTGGGAATTTCTGGAGTCGGCGTTCAGGTATAGCGTTCGTTGGCATATAAGGTAGGTGGCTTTGTGTTCATTTTCCAACTATCATGCGTTTTTGTGCATTTTTCGTGCCACAAACCCATGTTGGGGTGTCGTGAGGCTGAGGCTGTTGCTATATTTAATACCTATAATTGATTGGGTGTTTAATTGTGATAATAAAATTCTTATTGGGATCATTTCTTGGATCCGGAACCACCCCTAGGGTGTGTTCCTCTGTTTAGCCGTTTGGCCAGGATACCCGAGGGTATGCCTTTAAAGTAGTAATTGTAGAATTTCCTTGAGAGGAATTGATTGTTACTGCTTGTTTACCTGTTGGGCATGGCCCGATTACCTGTTTAGCCTGAGGGCGTTTTTGTATTTAGCCTGAGGGCGTTGTTGTGATTAGCCTAAGGGAACTGCACTATTTAGCCCGAGGGCTGTAGTATTTCGCCTGAGGGAAACCTTTCATGCCAGAGGGCTTGACTTCTGTGCCTGAGGGCGACACTTCCTACGCCTGAGGGCAATTTCGGTTACGCCTGAGGGCTATACCTGCGGGTTGGATTCTTCTTACCCGAGGGTAAGGTTTTGTTTGTCTGAGGACGTGGACTGTTTACCTATAAATGCATTGTGGTGGTTTCTAATATTTAAATGGATTAAATGGATACTGAAATGGAAATATAAATGGTAATTAGTGACTTTTGAGTAGTCCTTACTTTATTGAATTTTACTACTACACACTGTTGTTGCATACTTACACACAGTTGGGCACGAGCCTTTGGTGGGTTCCTACTGAGTTATATTTCTCACACCATGTTTGGGTCATGCTTTTCGGCCCAAACAGAATACTTTGCTGTAGGTGTAGATAGGGGAAAGAGTCCCTATACAGGTAAATGACTATTTCTGAGGAGTAGGAGGGCATGGGACCGAGCCTAGGCTCATGATGCCGCTGCTAGCTGTTTTGCTTGTTTTGTTGTACTCTGTTTCTACTGTACTGTATTGATGTATAACATGTTCTGGCTGTTTTCTTAGAACTTGAAACATTTAGCATCATCACTTATATACTATTGGTTATATCCACTGCTATAGTTATTTCAGTTGTGTATGTTTACTGCTTCCTCTATTTGTTGTATGTTTATTTTGGTATTCCACTACGCTACACTTTGACAAATGAGGGCATAGTTTCCCCACTATCAGACCTGGGCCCTCGCTGCTAGTCGGCAACCTTTGGCATTTGGGGAAATCCGCTTGAGGTCACGTGGCGAACCGGGCTCGGGGAACCCGTTGCGTGGAACCCAGGTCCGTGACGTTACACCCACGAAGAAGTATCTCAAAGGACTGCCTCGTCATAGGGGTCTCAACCCAACAGACGACGCGTCAATCAGACGCCCGGTCTGGGAGTTATTAGCCTTTTAGTCCCGGGGGCACGGTTGGTTTTGTGTACGAACCAACCCGGCCGTATCTCAACTGTACCCTGAACTCACATAGGGTATACTCAAAGGGATTGTTTCTCAACGTGATCACCAATGCCGCTGACGATTCGTCAAACAGACGTTCGGTCTGAAAGTTATCAGCTTTTCCATTCTAGGGGCCCGGTTGGATTTCGGGTACAATCCAACCCGACCATATTCCATATACATCAAAACCGCAGTTGAAGTATACCAAATGAACCGTCTCATCAAGAGAAATCCAAAAAAGTCTACGGCACGTCAATCAGACGTCCGAAACTCAAGTTATAACTGTTTCCGCTCCGAGGTCCCGGTTGGTTTCGGGTTCGAACAAACCCGGCCGTACCCATAATTCTACAAAACATCGAGTGTAATATACTGAAACGACCGTCTCGATCCAAGGATCCCAAAACAACTGACGGTGCATCGATCAGACGTCTGTATTCCAAGATATGGGCATTTGAACAAAACTGTCCGAAAATAGGGGGTTTGGGCCCGGTCTGACCCGACCCAATACCCCCTGGGTCGGCCCGAACCGGGTCCACCCGTCCCAGGTCCGGGTCCGGCCAAGTTGTGCGTGGCCCGACCCAGCGCGGGCGGTCCAGCCCAGCCCGGCGCGGGCGGCTCGGCCCGGCGCGGGCGGTCCGCCCCGGCGTGGGCATAACTCGGCTCGTGGCTGAGCGGGATGCGAAGGGGGTGCCACCCCCCTCAATTTGAAATGGCGGACCCTGTGGGGTCCGCCATAGGGTATTTCTGGGGGTTACGACCCCCGGTATTCTGGAGAAATGGCCGACCATTATGGTCGGCCGGTTGTGCCACGCGGGACCCGCAGGGGGGTCCCGCCTCTTGGAGCGCCGGCGGCCGGCTTGGCCGGCCGCCCCCTGCTGAACCGCCGTGGCCTAAGGCTGCGACTCTCATCCGACCGGCATGGCATGACGGCGCCACACCCCTCTGCCGCGGCCCTCCCCCGGCCACGGACCCTTGAGTCTCCGGCACAACGCGACGACGCCGCGCCCCTCCGCCGCAGCCCGCTCTTGGCCGCGGTCTCCTTCGGCCTCACTGGCACAGCATGACGGTGCTGCGCATCCTCTGCCGCGGCCCCTCCGGGCGCGGTCCTCCTCATCCCCGCGCGGTGCAACGACACCGCGCCTCCTTCGGCGCAATGGTTCACGAGGACCAAGAAAAAAGGGGAGGTGGATCGGCCGTGTTTGTGCAGTCTGACCTCCTCCCGTTACAACGATAACAAGCGGTTATATTTTAATTCAAGAAGAACGATGAATTAAACATGGATAAATATAACCCCTACAACTTACCACAACAATTTATTCCCAACCCACAAGGAAAACATTCGCGGATCAACTTGATAATAAGTTGATCCGCGTTCTTTGTTTTCTTTAGAATGAAAGAATCAAGGGAATAAAATCATACTTAATTAAAAAAAACCCTCCCTCGTGTCGTTCGTCATTTGATGACGATATCGCAAAAGGGAGTAGACGTCGGTTCATTGATGTCGTAACAAGGTAAGAGGTTAAGGTGATGATGTTCTCTAGCGGTCGTCGTTTCCTCAAAGGCCTTCGATCTGGATCGAGCGTCGTTCGTTGGAGATCTGACGGATGGAGAACCGTTCTTCGTCGAGGGAGGGAGTTGTTCTTCATGGATGAAGAAAGCTCTCCTCAAATTCTCCCAAAATATTTTCCAAGCAAATATTTCATTAAGTCCCCTTCTTTTAAAAAGATCACCAAGCAATTCCAAAGCCAATAGGTGTGACAAGAATAATTAATAGGGTTATTAATTACCTTAGTTGACTTTATTAAGCTTGGGAGGTGGAGAGGCTCCACTCCAATAAATGAGTGGAGTTGTCATGAATTAAACAAGGGTGAGTTATGGGGAGGTCAAGGGGGTTATGGGGAGGTGAGGAGTTAGGGGTTCGTGTGGGTCCCACCACACTAAACCCTCCCATGGGAGGTTAGGTGGGTGTGGGCCCCACCTCTAAATCCCCCTTTGTAGGATTAAATCCACCTTCCTTAGATAAATTTTTTCATAACAAGTTTTATCTATTTTAAACTAAATCCCAATTTATTAAACATAAACCCGCTCAAAACGCAACTACGAAAAATGTCCCCCTAAGCAATTACTGGCACTGCGAGTTCATCGGTGCCCTCATCTTTCAATTCCGAGAACTGGTTCAAAAGATAGAATACCCCACTTGTTCGTTCACTGAACATACCCGAGCTAAACTTCAGAAATTGATTCTTGGCACACCGGGTCTCGGAATCAAGTTCCGTCAGAAACTGCGCACTCGCAAAATTCCAAAGAAATTAAGAAAAAAAATTTATTGAAATTTACGGGTGTTTACATGGGAAATGTAGTTTGGATTTTTTTTGGTTTTTGGTATGTTTTATATAGAATTGGAAGTATTTTTGATGGTAAATGTGTGGTGAAGTGGTTGTGAAGGTGTGTGATTGTTATGAAACCATAAGTTGGGTGATCTGTGTTATCTATATATCATTTATATTATGTTATTTCTATACACGCCCCACCGGAGTTGGATAAAATTACTAATTCTTAATGGTAATGGGTTTGGGGTGTTTTCCCCAACATCCAGGTTTATGGTGATATATATAGATGGATACCCCCTCTTCCCCACACTTAATTTATTAATAGTGACGAACCAGGTGTCTTCGGGTGAGATGTGATGTGATGTGTTAGACTAGCCGTCTTCGAGTGATATGTTATTGAGGTGGAGGCGATGTGACGCGATCTATGGCAGGGGTTATAAATGGTGATATAAGGGAATAAGGTTTTTCCTTCACATTCATGATATCCTACAACTTTTTAAATGAGATGATATGAGATATGATTTCCCAAGTTTCTTTGGAAGAGAAGTGGTGTGGTGATTCATGACCCTAGAACTTGATGTTAGAAATTTTGAGGGTGGGGTAGTTACAGTTGCATCCTGATCCACATTAGAGATGTTTAGTATGTGGTGTGATGTGATGTGATGTGGTATTCATAGTTGGGATGGGAGAACAAGACATTCATTGTTAGGGTGTGAGAGAATAAAATCCTTGGGGAAGTGGAAACAAGGGTTTTTACATTATTATGATCTCGATGTTATGTTATTATATTAGATGTGTGTTTGGTGAGAGAGACATGAAGGGGATAGGTTTGGTCAGTTGACCATTTTATGTGCTTATTGGTTTTTCTATTTTTTCACTAGCGCATTAGCATGCTCTTTTAAAATTTGTAGTGGATACCTTATTTATGTCCCCACTAAATATATGTTTTATTCTCACCCTATGTAGATATACTATTTTTTAGGTTTGTTGGATGAATTTGGGGACGAAGATATAAATTCAAGGGTTTTGGGTATATTGTTGTGTCACTGTCGTAGACTTTAATTTTTGTATATATTTAAGACTTTTTTATGAATTAATTCACTTTATTAAAGCATTGTGGGATAGTTTTTGGTTTACTGTTATTTTTCTATGGGAGTTTTAGTGGGTTTTTATCTTATCTCCAGATCCTGTTTTATATTATAGAGTGTAATGCCTCCCCTTTGTGAAATTTCTATACACTTGATGCTAATCACTTTCCGAGGTCCAACTCGAGGTGGGACATGAGAGTCATTATCTCTCTTCCTTCATTGTGACATCTTTGGTGAGAGTGGGTCATGATAGTGTTTCAAGTGGTTTCAAGGCATATCATTATCTATAATTATAATATTTCACTTTGATGAATTCATACAATAATCTATTTACATTCCATAAAGTTTATGAATTCAATATTTATCAATCCATATCTTAGACAAAAACAATTTCCAAACTCATATATGATAATTATCACGGAGTTAACAATAATTTAGGAATCTATTCAAGTTATTTAAAACCTATTTTTGAATGAAGATATCGATATAGGATATTATTGGATAGTTTGGAAAATATGGAGTTTAATAAGTATCACTTGTTTTATATCATCAAGTGGAATCAATTGGTTGAAAATTGTTTATAGTTGTTTCTAAATTATTATGTTGCATGTGTTTTCGGTAAATCTAGTGAGTAATAAGGACATTGATACTATTAAGAAATATTTCTGTTTTTTAAACCAAGTTCTAAATCAGTTGGCTTAGAGGATATGTTGTAAAATCATTTCAAAGTGAGGATTTAATCATTATAGTACGAAATGAATTATGGATCTTTAAATGAACGAGTTTTTTATGTGTTTATGAAAATTGGAAGAGAAAAGATCAAAGGATTTGATAATAATCATATAAGGAGATCTGAGGAAAGAATTAATTGGATACATGTTTACTTCAAAAAACTATGATTATTCATGTTATGATATGGTGTTGTGTTTTCTTGGAATATTTAGTGCAAACAGGCTTATAAAATAAGTGGAATAAAAATGAGGTGATGGTTTCCCCAAGGGAAGGAGAAGAGGACCCATTGTATTTTATTATCAAAGAGGGGTAAGATGGATTTGGGATTTATAAAATATTATCAAAAAAATCAAAAGGGTGTAATGTTTCAACCATGAGTTTATTTTTTATTTTTTTGAAAATATATAAATTGTAATTGAAGTGAAATAGTTATATTGTAGAGATATGCAGTGAAGAAACATTAGATACTATGCTCATAGAATTGATATGGCTTTATATGTACATGAAATATTTCTGTGAATCCATAAATGTTTGAGTTACAAGAAATTTTTTATAATATTTACTTTTGGTTTTATTGTATCTCAAAGAAGTTGTGTTTGAAATTTTTTTTCGAATAAAGAAAATATACATAACAATTCTTGAAGAAGTGGTGCTTGTTATTTCTTAAAGTGTTGAGTAGAGATATGAATTTACTAAAAATATTGATTAAATTTATTATAGGTGGATGAATATAATTGGATGAAGGAAACCTTTAAAATGGATTAGACTACATCATTATGATTCTAGTGATGTCATTTTTATCTGTGTATGAATGGATATGAAGGAGGAATTTTGATGATCATTTTCTAAAGATGTGTAATGATATTTGAAAAAGAATTCATGTAATGTTAAATGGGTATGAAAGTAATATGAACAATGTAAGGGTACCTTGAGATATGTAAGAGTACAATAGGGACTCATGAGCTATGTAAGGGTAAATTAGGGACTCATGTAAGTTTATACCATGAATCAATACCACACCACATTATAGTGGATGGTTTTTTTGAGTTGGAAGATTATCTATGTAATGGTAAATTTCTAATGGCCACATAAAGGTAAGAACACAATTTTCTGTACAAAGGAAACTTAGGTTAGGTAATTTTTATCATAGTTAACACACAAAGATGGTTTGGATCATGCCATAATGGTCCTCATAGTAGATTTTCAAATAACCTATGAGAAATGAGAAGCCCACTATAGTTGTTTTGGTGACTATATTTTACTTATGAAAATAATTTATCATGATTATAAGGTGAATGTAGAAACATACAGTTGTCTTGGAGTTATACATTTCAAAAAACGTTTTCCATATATATTGACTAAATTAGGTCATAGTGTCAAGGAGTAAGGAATTTTGGAGGCCATGATGTTTCAAATTTGTAATTTATAAGAAGCTATAAGGATTTGTCACACTAATAACCATATGTAGTAATATTTGAATAACCCATATGATATTTAATGATGATGATACTATAATGATAATTAAAGGTATGAAATTAAAGGCGAATAAGTAGGTAGTAAAATTGAATTTTAACTTCTAATTTCAAATTCAAATTAATCCTTGTTTAAATGATGATTTATTGTGGGAAATAGAGTGATATTATATGTAATGACTCCAAATCCAATAAACCAGAGGAAAATTATTACTTTATAACATTGGAATAAGATAAAAGTAACCACATCTTAAAGGATTAAATTTTTTATATGTCTTGGTAAACTAGATAAATACATTATTCTTATATTACATTTGAAAAAATAATTACCACATTTTTTTAGAATATCATTATTCCATATAGGATATCCTTTAATATCATTATTATTACACTTTAAATATTCCTTATAAAGGAATAAAATGAGGGTGGTCTCAAAGGAACAATAAGGTTTAAGTATAGTGTAAGGTATCATGAATCAATAAGCATAATCATGGCAAGGTAAATAAGTAAACACACATTCCATTAAAATAATTTTACAAGAATAATCAATTTGGAAAGAAGAATAAGTGGAAAAATATTCCATTTAAACAATAACATAAATTTCCAAACTAGATAAAAAATAATAAGTATTGAAAGGTAAATAACTAAAAAAACATACCATTTAATCAATAAACTGAGAATGAAATGCATCCAGAGATAATACCTCTATGAAAATATCATTGATAATAATATCTAAATTTTAAATGAAGGAAATTTTTAATTAATGGATTTTAGGATCTCAAGAATCATGTTTCCTCTACTATCAATACATTAATTCTCAAGATAGTTTAAAAATGATGGGCAGATATACACAAAAAGCCTTTTTACTAAGGCTAGTGAACTGATTCATCTCATGAGAATGTTGATGCATAGATGGGATATCTATAATAATTCTATACCTATATCTATATGTCAAAATAATTACTCATATATTAAATAATAGATATAATTCCTAGATAATATTCCTTATCAACAAATATCTGTATTGATTAAAGAATACAAATTTATCAATATTTCACCAATTAATCAAATAACCTTCAAAGTAGAAACGATATGTGAAAATGGTATAATATTTAATATATAATCACATAAATGATAATAATAATATGTATATATAATAAAAATTTAATTTTTAATAAAAATTATCATAATGAAGTGATTGTTTCAATAGAAAGTTAACAATCCCAAAATAAAGTGAGAATGAACACCAATTTTTACCAATTTGGTAACTTTTAAATTTTAAACCCTTAAAGATTAAAATTTTAAAATAAAATTAATGCTCACTAATAAAGAGTTATTCATGTTAAATACATAATAGGGTAAGTATATACACCACGTAAAATTGAGTAGGTGGATATTAAAAAATGTCTCAATATAATAAAAATTGAGATAAAATCCCTTACCACTTGGTATGCTTCATGTAAAATACCCTTGGTTGAAGAAGTTCATTTTTAAAATTAAAATACCATGAAATATGAATTATTCATGATATTAAATATAAAAGGGAAGATATATAATCCACATAAAATTAATAAGGTGCATAACATTACAATATTCCTTAATGAAGGGAAATTTAGACGAATTCCCTTACCTCATGTATTCTTTTGATTAAATGTGATTTTATTGCCTATATAATGTTTTTAAGAATGTTATTAATTTATTAAAAAAATATTAATATTTATAATATCATATGGGATATCCTATAATATTTTACAACCTATTTGTTAATAACATTTCATTGTTTTCATTATTTTGGGTGAAAATTGGATTATTTTCTCATGCATATTTTTTCATGAAAGTTCCAGTTATTGAGTATATTATAGAGTTATATAATCTACAGAGTGATATTAATTTTATGTATACAATTTTTTTTTTTCATTTTATACTTCTTTAAAATCATTATTGAAATTGAACATGGATAATGGATCACATCGCTTCATGAAAATGTTAGGCTGTACTTACCCAAGAGAGAAGATATCATTCCATTAATGAGAGAAATGGGAATGAATTGGGTCAAATATTAATCATAAAAAATTAACATTATCTCATTTATATCACATATATTCCTTAAATTTATCCTTATTATTTTCCATGTAATTCATAAGTGAAAAAAGAATCACATCACTCCACGAGGTGGTAGTCCACCGTACACATGAGAGACACTATCGTATTTTAAATGGAATGGAATGTAAGAAGAAATATATGATTTTATAATTAAAAAATTATAATAACAACATAAATATAATATACATGTGTTTAATCCATAATTATATTCATCCTTGAAAGGTGGTGATGGAAAACAAATTATATCGGTTTGTGAGGTGGTAGTCCACTATAAACATGATCGACAATTTCATTTTACATTTGATGGAAGAGGGGATGGATATAAGTCCTGAAAATACACCAATAACATATCAATATATTAAAGATACTGATGTTATTATATAATCTTGGTTTAATAATCTTTTAATTGGTGGAAGAAGAAAAAAAATAAAAATGTTCATTTAAAAACATTACTCCTTTTTGTACAACTTTAGGATTGAACTGAAATCTACACTAGGTTTGATTTATGTTCAAAAGAGGACTCTAGGACATATGAGGGAAGTAATGAAGCGATTTTGGCATGGAATTTAATCAACAATAGGTTTTTTAAGTTTGAAAATGAGAGTATAAAGTGTTTCCTTTTATAAAAAAGGTGAGTGGAACACATGTAATGTTTGAAAATAAAATGGTGTACCAAAGTTCTACACATAACACGGGGCAAAAATATGGCCCAATATTGAACTAATAAGGTGATAAGGTAGAAATATTTCCATAAAATAGGTTTTGGACAAGTTTTTAAGTCATTTTTAACCCGTATCCTCTTAGTTTAAACCCCACGTAAATCAGTTTCTACATTTACCACAATAATTTAGTTTTATTTCTTTTAATTTTTAAAATTACTAAAATTAAGCTAAAATTATTAGAATATATATATTATTATTATTAAAATTATATGATATATTTTTTCAAATTAATTCATATAAGTTCAAGAATCCAATTTAAAATCATACCTGCAAACACGATGAAAAATATGGTATCCAAAGAGAAAGTTCTCATAAGTATATAAGGATTTAATATCAAAATTTAATATGAAATTGATTAAAATGACCTAAATTAGTTAAATTATAATAAAATTTAACTAATTTTACTTTAAAACTAATTTAAAATGTAATTAAACATTGTGAATTATTTAAACGAAAAGGTATTTTTCAAGAAAAATCAATATTATTCATTATTCACTGAAAAATGAAGCATTTTAGAAAAATAAAAATAATTTACCCTAAGATAATTTTTATATTTTTACTGGAACAATTAATTTTATTTTATAAAATAAATTTTAAAAAATTAGTTAAAATTAAATTTATATTTTGTGAACAGAGCAGGACTAAACAATATTTCAGAAAAAATATAGTTTTTTTGAAAAAATATATTTTTTCTTGTAGATATTTTTTATTTTATTTCTAATCAATATATTTTCATTACTTTAAAAATTTAGTGATTAATTTTCATACCCATAAATTTAATGGGTATCTTATAATGGTATACCATATTAAAATTCATTTAGACTCTGGATTACGAGTTCCATAAGCTATTGAAGAGATTAAATTTAAAGAAACTTATTTCATGGTTTGTTTAAGTTCGATTTTATGCGTATAATATAATATAAAATAAAATGTTATTATATTTATAATTTGATGTTGTTACTATCTCCCTACCTTAAATAAATTGTGTCATCTCAATTTGATATTGTACTAAAAAAATCAGTGGTTTGATATTTGAAAATTCATTTACTAAATACCCACATTATAAAATGGGTTAATAAAAAATACACTTAATAAGAGATAAATGGAAGTAAAAAAGGTAATATGTAATAAAAAATGAGTAATTTTCTATGTTTGAGAACATTGGTGTCATGTGAAGTTATGGAAATGGGAAAAAAGTGTAAATAATTACAGGGAGTGATAGAGGTCATTGATCACAAGAATGTGGATGATCAATGTATAGTTATGGGCTTGAAAACCGTTAATATTTAATTATTTAAAATAACATTTTATTTATTAGATATGAAGGTAATGTGATGAAATTTTTGTTTCAATATCCTTTTCCTAAATATGAGGAATTATTTTACTATTTAAGAGTATAAAAATATACTTACTAGATATATTTATATTTATTAAGAAATATTTCATCCTTTGGTTGTGCTTAGATCAATTTATAATTCATCTCACACTCCATGTAATGAATATCTAAAAATGATTTTTTATGATTGAGTCAATAAAATTTACATTTAATGGATCACAATATCCATAGATGAGTGAAAAGTTTTTCTATTTATCTCTATATATTTTTTAAAACCAATATGTTTAAAACATTTTATCCAATAAAATAAATTAATATAAAAACCTTAAATTTATTATAATTGGTTCAAAATTAATATTTTTTCATCAAATAATTTAAGTAAAAACAATAAAAATTTAACAAGAAAATCACTTTGGCCAGTGGTAGGCATTAAACCTTTGTCATCTTTTAATTGTGGGTTTAAGCCCCATGGTATTTCTGGATGTGATGTGTTTTCACCCGTTATATGGGTTGTAATTTTTCTAAAAATATTTTAATATAATTCATACAACATTACCAAAGTTTAATAAACAATAATTAATACAACAAGATAAGATAAAACCTAATGGTTATCTATACCTTTAAACTTATTTACAAAAATAATTAAGGGAATTATTCCTTAAAGAACGTTTTTACTAAAACATATACTAAACCAATGGGTTGTAATTTTATAATTTCATCCAAAAATATACTTAGTCATGTTATATTCCAGACATAAAGTTTTTCAAAAGGGTTGTTAAAAAATTTTAAAGTTTGATCAGTCCTAAACACATAACCCATGATGGTATCCATAACTCTTAAGTTAATGGAGACATATATGATTATAAAATTTATCCCAATACTTATATATTTTATAATTCTTATAACCAAAATACCATTAAAAAAGTAACTAAAATTTAATTCTTGAATCTTATAAAAATACTATATCTATTTTATTTAAAAATAGGTCCTTCCTTAGTCTAGGGGATAACCTTTAGAAGAGGGAATTGAATTAAATAATTCCCAAGTTCTCTATATTTAATATAATGAACTATAAATGGATCACTAGGATAATATTTATTTCCTTCCATTGTACTGATAAAGTTTCATTGAAAATTGATTAATTAATTTCTTTCTTATGACATGTAATTTTTTACTAATTATTTTAGATACTTTCCTAGGTATCTATTTCCTTATTTATAACATGAATCTAGTAATTCCTTCTTTCCTCTATGGTCTCCATAACTCTAGATTTTAGAGAACACCATTCTTCACTTATTTGGTGTGACCTTGAGTTGTTTAAGGTATAATTTATTTACAATATTTTAGGATAATTGATTAGGAATAATCATGATATCTTTCAATCATGAAATCATTCCATTTGGTTTCACATACTCACAATGTTTTCATTCTTATTCAATGTTAACACGATTCCTTTGGGTTTCAACCATTTACTAAAACCAAAAAAAATTGTGTGATGAAGAATAATCATAATGGTATACCACATAATCATTTATAGGATATCTAAATCATGAAACATTCTTTTCAATCAAATATATATTAGGTTTAACCTAGGCCATTCCTCATCATCATATATTAAAATTATTTATAATTTCTTGTTAGAAAAATGTTAATTATCCTAATCATATACCATGGGAGTGTCAAACATTGGTACACAATAAGGCCCACTTTCATGAACCAGTTGACGATCGAGTCAATCCCAATGTTCCCATTTTAGAGTTATTACCCCTATCCACAACTGTTCTAGAACTAAATCCTCATGTATTATCCAGACATGGATGTTTTTCTTGGAAAAATCTCATATTATTTTACTCAAAAAAACATTAGGATATTCTTATATACTTATCCTCAATTTTTATCATAGGGTTCTGTTCCCAAATATATGTTTTCCTAAATATAGTTCCCAAGGTTTCTACTAAAATTCCTATGATACCAACTATAATGACCCAACTACCATTACCAATATCTAGTGTCTTATATTATCACATTTTCATAATATATAAATAATCTAATGTCAATGGAAAAAATAATTTTTTTTGTCTTGGTAAAATAGATATATATGTGATACCTATATTATATTTGAAAAAAACTTACATAAATTTTTTATAAAAAATATAATTATTCCCTCTATAATATCCTTTCATAACATTCTTAGTATACTTCTTTGATTCCTAAAGAAGGAAACATAATAAGGGTGAGAATAAATTTTCCGTAAGGGTTAATTACAATGGAAGCTATTATGAATAAATAATCATAATTGTGTAAAGGTAAATAACTAAACACACATTCCATTTAAATAATTTGAAAAGTATAATCAATATATAAAGGTAAAAAAATACGTTCCATTTAATCAATAATATGACTATCATAATCGGATAATTCATAATCAATATGGAAACATGAATAACTAAAAGCACATTCTATATAATCAATAAACTAAGAATGAACTGAATCCAAAGATAATAAATTTTTGAAAATATCATGGATAATAATAATTCAGTTCTCAATGAATTAAATGATTAATTATTAGACATCATGACCTAATGAATCATGACCCCTATACTATCAA
Source organism: Viscum album (assembly GCA_963277665.1). Classification (NCBI taxonomy): domain Eukaryota; kingdom Viridiplantae; phylum Streptophyta; class Magnoliopsida; order Santalales; family Viscaceae; genus Viscum; species Viscum album. Next base: position 1,403,322,086 of record OY728127.1, on the reverse strand, counting down.
TACCTTTCTCAAGATATCTTAAAACTGATGTGTAGGAATACACTAGAAACCCATTTAACTAAGGCTAGCCTATTAATTTGTATCATTAGACTACCGATGTATCAAGGGGCTATCTATAACCAGGTACCACTCATATCTACATGTCCTAATAATTCCTCACATATAAAATAATTGATTTAATTCATTATAAATATTCATTATCAACACATATATGTATTGTGTAAAGAATATTTATTTATAAATATTTCCCCAATCAATAAAATAAATTTCAAAGTAAACACCATATGTAAAAATGGTATATAGTTTAATAAATTGTCATATGAATGGTATAAAAAATATGGATATTTAAGAAAAATGTAATTTCCAAGAAAAAATGACCACAAGAAAGTGACTGTTTGAAGAGAGAGTTAATAATCATAATAGAATGTGAGAATGTACAACAATATTTACGTCTTTGGTTACTTTTAAATTTTAACCCCATGGAGAATAGAGAATAAATGAAACATTAATTTGTATAAATAGATAGGTATTAATGTTATATACATCCAAGGTTTAGTATATAAACTACGTAAAATTTAAAAGGTGTATATTTACAAACATATCTCAATGAAATGGAAATTGAGATAAAATCCCTTACCACATGGTAAGTTTCTAGTAAACTCTCATTGAATTAAATAATTCAAATATAAACTGAAAATACCACGAAATATGAATTATAAATGAAATTACATGTAAAATTTGAATTATTTGTACCATATAAAAGCAATTAGGTTGACAACAACAAAATATGCCTCAATGAAGGGAAATTGAGATGAAGTCCCTTACCACATGGTAATTTTCAAGTCATATAACCTTTGAAAAAATAATTTAAATTGAAACTGAAAATACCATTAATTATTAAGGAGTAATTATATTACATTTAAAAGGGGAATTATATACACCATATAAAATAAATTATTTGTATAACCTTATATTATTCCTCAATGAAGGGAAATTGAGACGAAATCCGTTACCTAATGATTCCTTTTGATTGAACATGATTTAAAATCCTATATAATGGTTTTAATAATGTTATAAATTTATACCAGATACATATAAATATTTATAATATCATTTAGGATCATGTTATAATATTTTACCATCCCTTTGTTAACAATATTTCATTATTTTCATTGATTCGGGTGTCAATTGACATGTTTTCTCATGTGCGTTTTTATGAAAATTCTATTTATTGTGCAAATTATATATTTAAATCATATAGAGAGGGATATTATTTTTATAAAAATCAATTTTTTATTATATATTTTTTTAGAATCATTATTGATGTTGAATATAGAGAATGGATCACATCACTTTGTAGAGATGATAGGTTGTACATACGCACAAGTGACAATATCATTTCATTAACAAGGGTAAGGGTAAGGAAGTAGGTGATACATTTATTTTCCAAAAACAAATATCATCTAATATATATGACATATATTCCATAAATATATAATATTATTATATTTATTATATTTATGATATGATATAATCATGTATTAATAGTATTATAATAGGTGGAAGATGACAAAAAATAAAAAAACATGTTTAAGAACATTTCCTCATTTTCAGACAGCTTCATTAAGTTTGAACAAAAAGTATTCCTAAGATATATTAAGGATAAAAAATGAATCTTAGATGATTTTAGGAAATTAAGAAATTTATTTGGGTAGTTGTTGGCCAAATAAAAGGGTTTTGAATGTGTGAATAGGAGAGGAGAGGGAGTGGTGTTTTATAAGTGAGGTGAGTGGAACACTAGTAGATTTTGAAAATAAATAGGCATACCCACGTTTTTCACTTTCCAAAATGCTTCAGAATGAGAAATTATCTAACCTGCAAGGTTATATGGTCAAAATAAGGATGTAAAATGGGTCTTTTATAGGGTTTTAGGTCATTTAAACCTTAATCTCCTTAGTTTAACCACCAGTAGATCAGTTTTTACCATAATTGGGGTAATTAATTTTTTACTTCATTCATTATTAACAATGTTAAAAAATTAAGTTGAAATTACTAGATAATATAAAATATTATTATTATAAATATTTAATCCCTTTTTCCAAATTAAATCCATATAAGTGGAAGAATCCTATTTAAAATTATACCTGTAGATGTGATGAAAAATCGGGTTTCCAAAGAGAAAATTCTCATAAGTATAGAAGGTTTTAAAATAAAAATTTTATATGAAATTGATTCCAATTAAATAAATCATATAAATTATAATATAATTGAACTATTTTTTCTTTATTATAAATTTACAATTTAATTTAACTTTGTGAATTATTTAATAAAAAAAACTATTTTCAATAAAATTCAGTATTTTTCACTATTCATCGAAAGATGAAATGTTTCATAGAAATAAAAAAAATTAGCATAATAGAGTTTTTATAATTTTATTTAAAAAATTAATTACATTTTATCAAATAAATTTTATAAAAGTGGAAAAAATAAATTTTAAATTATGTGCGCAAAGCGTGAGAAGACCATCTTTTAGAAAAAAATACAGTTTTTCAGAAAACATTTATTTTTCTTCTAAATGATTCTTAGTTTATTTATAATAAATAGATAAACATAATTTTCATAATTTATATAGTACTATTCAAACCCTCTAATTTAATGGATACGTTATAACAGTATACTATATTATGTTTCATTTTTACTCGGGGTTTCATGTTCCCAAATCTATCAAAGAGATAAAATTTAGAGATATATATTTTGTGGGATATTTAAGCTCGATGTTTCCTCTATCATACTCTATCAAATAAAATGTTAGTATTTCATCATTTTAGGTTGTTAAAATATATATACATATAATAGGGGAACATTATTGGATAAGGAACTATGTTTTTCTAATAGAAAAGGAAGTCTACAATATGTGCCTTAATCCATATCTGAATTTTAGAAGAAGAGTTGTTTCTAAAAAAATTATATTTTATGATATTTTTATGAATAATAATTATTTTTTGAAATATAAAACATAATATAAAACTATAATATAAATTATATGAACAATATTTTCCTAAGTATAATATTATTGTGAAAGTCATAAAGAATTATTTTTTCATGGATTTAGTGTTGTGTACATCATTCATTATCTGATATAATGATAAATAGTTTTATGGAATATTATTAAATATTTAGAATTATAATATTCTTATGGAAGAATTATTACATCTATATAATTTAATACTTATTTGATGTTGCACCTCTAGTTTTAGGTACATGACCCATTATTTATATACTTTGAGTTTTTATAATTATTGGGTTACTTTCTAGAGGATCTAAGTGTCTCTATTATGTTTTTGAGGTATTTTTGAGGTACATGGTTCATTAAAGTTTAGTATAAACCACAAAAGACCTCTAGTAATTTTTATATGGGAGGAACGTGGTCATTGGGTAGGTGCATAGTTTGTGGAAAGTTTGGGAAAATTGTGTGAGTGCGCTAAGGAAAAAGTGAAACTCGAACTAGAGGGGAAGGAATGGTTGGTGAAAGGTTATTCAAACTATGAAAGAATATCATGAAAGGTGACAGATTGATAAAATTGGGCCACATATTTAGTTCACATTTTTCCAAACCATGTGGCCTAACCATGATGCGTATAGTTAACACCCCTAAATTTATGGATCTAATCTGAATTAATTACCGTAACCCTAAATAATCCCATATTCTCTAAATATATTGAGTTCATTTTTCTCCCTAGGAATGAGAGATGATTCTATTATATCTAAATGTGGTTCTTAGTTAAATCCAGGTATGTTAGATATCTAAATTCATTGGTAAGTGACCATTCTCTCATATTCTACCAAGATCCATTATTCTTCTCTCAATCTGTCTCTCTCTCTATCAGAATCATATATATAATTCATTATGGATATATACATGTTCTGTTATGTCAATATTGATATTATATTGTTGTATCTAGTGAATGGAATTTTGTTTATGATCAGGTTAATAAATTTTGAGGTCTATTATTAATTTTTTTCAACCATTTAGAGTTAGGTGGATTCTCTCTCATCTCCAAATGACGTTTAAATTGAAGGATTAGTTTTAAGTAAATTTTTTTCTTAATTTTTTTGTGAAATAAATGTGTGATTCTTTATTGAAACCATATTCTTGTTGTAGATTTTAATTTTAATAAAATGGATGGTTCTTGGAAAATCCACTTTGGTGATAATTTTTAAACGACAATTTTAAAATTATGGGTTTTTTTTTGTGATGAATGGAAAATGTTTGTGAAATGACTGAGAGAAAGAAAAGGTTTATGTGAAATGTGTTTTCATGGAATTTAGAATTCTTGGTCATTGTGAGTTCATTCATTTATGTGACCATATATAAGGGGTGTGTTCTGTTGGGTCACCTAGTATCGGTCACATTGTAATGACTCGGTGGATCTATAAGAGATCGTTCTTGAGTATGTAAAGTTCAACTAGTCATGTATAGGTTTGTGTGGATACATGGTTATGTGTATTCCAAATACATGAAAAACGTTTTATGATTTTTTATTATACTTAATTGGAACTTTTTTACTTTTTTAATATGAATATTTTTATATTCTTTAAAAACTATAATATTTAAATTGTTCTAACAAGTTTTGTCCCTATGGTGTGAGTTGGGAAGTATTTGGGGAATATCCTACTGATTTTAGGCACACCTCCTTCTTGGGAATTATTGTGAATTTATATATATCATCCATTGAGAAATAGGTAAATAAAAGGTATATTGGTGATTTAGTGATTCCTGTTTGTACCGTGGGAATAACATGTGGAGTTAGATCTTGGAGAGGGTTGGATTTTTCTTATATTGATAGCACTTGCATGTCTTTTCAGTTTATGGTTTTTTTCTTTTTGAGTACGTAATTTGGTTTACTATTATACTCTTATAATGAATAATTTTTTGGTTATGTTTTTCTTAGACTTTTTACACATGAATCATATAGAGGATTAGATACTTATTGTTATGTTTTATTGGTTATTTATCTTTGAAAAGGTAAAATCACCCCCCAAATGTTCTTGAGGCCCATGGAATTTATTTATAAATTTTTTTTTCTTGTATATGTCACCTAAGTCATAGTGGATCCATATTACACTTGAAATTAATGGGGAGGGGTTATATGTTACACATGGTATCATCTATATTCGGTCATTGAGTTGGAAATGGTAATAGATTTTTTTGTTCCTTGAGTTGAAAATGGAATCAGTCTTGGTCGGTCCATCTGTCTTTTTAGGAAAAAATGTATCATTCTTCTTCAATCCATGAGTTAGGTTAGATGTAAGGAGATAGTATCATCACAACATGAAATTTATAGCATAAAAATATGTAGCTAACCTTTTTATATGGGACATCAAGTTACCATGGTATTTAGGTACACATGTTTTTTAAGACACTTCTAGGTAAGTTTTTATCTGATTATCATGGGTTTACTAGATGAGGATTTCATTCCATGAAATGATAGTAAGAATTCATACTAGGGATTCTTTTTTCATTTTTAGTTTAATGGTTTATGAAATAATAAAAATTGGTGATTTCTTAAAATATTTCAAATGATTTATTTTTTGAAATAATGGTTGTAGTATTTAAAAAAATGAGTAAAATGTTAACAATGGTTGTATTTTCGAATGGATAATTACAGTATGAATTGATTTGGTAAATTATAATTTCTAGGAATTTAGTTTCTATTTAATGAGAATAAGTGGAGTTTTTTTGGTAAAAGTGAATGAAATTGGTTATAAATCGTAGGAATCAATTGGAAAAGGTTACTAACATTTGTGGTTACACAAAAACCCCAAGTGAACAATAGTTGGTGAAAATAATTTTCCAATATTTTGAAGCCAAGATTGGGGTAATTAGAATTATGAGCCTCTAAAATTGTAAAACTCATTTCTTTTCCAAAATTAGATCTAACCCACCTTTTAGGGGTATTCTAATCCAAAAAAAGAAAAATTATGGTTGAATAGGATGAATCAGATATTTGATTTCCTTAGGACACCATTGGAGTGGAATTTAAATTTAGAAACATATATGATGTAGGATGTATCATTCCAATGGCGGGATTTGATTTTTCAGGATAATTTTGACTATGACATGACATTGGGGGATTTTGAGGAATTTTTTAACAACCAATTCAATCCTCACATATTTCAGATTTCTAGATTAAGATATTTTTAGTCCACTTTTCCCTTGGTTATAATTGAATATTTTCCCAGAAATGATCATTTTTTGTAATATAGACCATACATAAATATTAAATAGAGAGATGATAGAATAAAGGGATATATTAGGAAATATTGTTGCAGGAATAATGTTTATTCCTATGGAAAAAATTAGGACACTAATGATTTGAATAAGTGGAATATGGACACTTACTTCTAGAGTGGTTAGACATATCATCGTCAGACCATGGGATTAATAAATATTCTTCCTCATACAAAATGTAAAATGATTTGTTTTTAATATAGTTATTTTTAGAACATGAAGAAAGATTACACAGACACACCAAGATCTTGTCACAATTATGATCAGATGGGGTATATTTTATTATTATTGTCACAGTGATCCAAGATCAAGTTCTAGGGATACATATCATGGTTCCCAAAATTGTATACATTAAAAGGATGAGGTTAGATGAATAATTATCATAATATAAAGTGATCAAGATAATGTGATTCTAGGAACACCATATCTCCCCAACCTATGCAATTCCAATAGGTTAATAAAGAGAAAAGTGAAGCAAGTAATCAATTATATAGAGCTAAATAAGTGATTATGGATGATCAATCGAGTCCTTCAATGATGAGAGGTATGATTTTTTGGAATTATAAACTTTATGTAATCATTTTTTAATACATGTGTATCCCACTCATTTATTTCTTCAGGTTTTTTTGAATATATTGCTTTGAATATTGATATAGTTCATGGATTATTTTTGGGTATGGATCAGTTCACATCTTTCAATACCCACATAAACTTTTATTCTTATAAGGTTAGTTTCACATCTCTTGATGGCATAAATTACCTATTTAGAGCGTATTTGGAAGTAAATAGAAGTAGAGAAGGAATTTTGGAATGGGTGGTTAGAACCACCTCTTATCAGTTAGAAATTCTTTATTTGTCATTGGTGGATTATATTAGAACTACATATTTTTTGAACATCATTGACTAATTTCCTTTCATTTTTTCTAAAAATTTCTTAGGGTTTCCACCAAAAAAGGAAGTTAGTTTTATGATAGATCTATTACCAAGTATCAATTAGATATCACTTACATATTATAGGATTTACCCAATAGAAATGAAGGATATTAAAATGCAGTTGTAATTGTTGGAATGTAAGGAGTTATTTCGATAGAGCACATCTCCCTGGGAAACACCAATTATTTTTATGAAATGGGGGGATGAAACTCTTACGATTTGTGTGGATTATCATAAGCATAACCAATTTATGATAAATAATGTGTATCCACTTCCTCATATTGATGAAATGTTTCATAAATTGAGGGGAGACCAATGGTTCTTTAAAATTGACTAACATTCGAGATATCACCAACAACTAGATCAGAAGGAATATTTTATGAAGATAGATTTTTGAAGTATATATAGCCATTAAAAATATGTGGTTATTCCTTTTGGTATTATGACCACACCATCTGCCTTTATTGAATTTAATAATTGAATAATTCTAAGGTATCTAGATTCCTTTGTGGTGTTGTTTTTGATGGAATTATATTATATTCTAGGACAAAAGCAGATCATGAGATACACATGGCTATAATATTTATTATCCTTTAATAGAATGGCCATTATTCTATGTTATCAAAGTGTTATTTTTGTATATTAGAATTTTGTTTCCTTGGATCTTTCATTTCTAAAAAGACATTTATGTGGATCTAGAAAATTTAGAAGTTGGTATCTCTTGGATTCCACCTAATAATGTATTTTTGATATATAGATTCATTTTCTAATCAGGATACTAGAAAATATTTGTTTATGATGTTTCACTTTTGGCCTCCCAGATGAAAACTTTAATGAGGAAATGTGTTCCTTTCCAATGATATGAGGAATTACATAAATCCTTTCTAAAACTTAAGGTTTGACTCACGAAAAATCCTATCCTAATATTTCTAGATTCTAGACAAGTATATGTAATTTATTGTGATAAATTGGGATCTTGGTTGGGAAATGTTCTCATTTGGGGAGATTATGTTGTTCCATATAGATCATGACTATTTTAGATGCAGGAGAATAACTACCCAACACATGGTTTGAAGACTTAGTGTCATTAAATATTTGTTGATAAGTTCACAGTATTTAAGTATTGTAATAGTATGAAATAAATTTTCTCACAAAGGGATTTGAATTTAAGGTATCCTAGATAGATGAAGTATCTACATATGTTTAACTTCAACTTGATGTATATATTGGGTGAAGGTAACTATGTGGTGGATGAATTGAGTTAGAAGTCATATGGTTAGTTGGATAAAGAGGCCTCAGACCAGGGGAAACTGATATCGGTCATAATAGATATACATCTAGATTTATTAAACCAATGTGACATAGTAATTTTCATTATTTTTTCTCTAGTTCATGATTTGTATAAGAAAGTTATAAAATCTCAATAATACAATCCTAAATATGTTACCATGAAGAAAAACTCAATGGTGGGGAGACCATTGAGAGATTGAAGCTGGATGGGAGTCTAGGGTTATGATGTTGAGATTGGATGGTTTCACCGTTAGCTTATTAAGAATGGATTATTTCTATCTACCACCATTCGAGATGTCCTCCCCATCATGGAATTCATAAAATTATTAAGTATTTAAAAGAAATATTGTAGTCAGTTGTCCAGAAAATAGATGTAACAAAGTATATATTGAGATGCATCACTTGTTAGTAGGTCAAATATGAGAATTAATAGTTATTTTGTATGTTTAGTCTTTATCAATTCCTATGTTGAAATGGGATCAGATATCCATGTATTTTATAACAATTCTACAATGGATGTTTTGGAAACATGATTCCATATGGGTGATAATTGATGAACTCCTAAATTATTCTCACTTAATCCCTATTTGTGAAACTAAAATGGTGGAAAAAAATTTCAATGTCTACATTCAGAAAATTTTAAATATTCTTGATGCTCCAACATCAATTATTTTCGATATAGTCCTGGATTCACTTTCATTTTTGGAAACCCGGATAGGAATACCTCGAAACTTAGTGGACTATGAGAATTTCTTATCATTTTGAAAAATATGGAAAATAGTAAAGTACTAAACAAATGATGTAGAATATTCTTAGGGATAGTATGATGGATTTTGGTGGATCATTGAAGGATTATATACCATTAGTATAGTTCTCAAACAATAATAGTTATTAAGCCTTGATACATATGGATCAAATTAAAGCCCTATATGGTTTTCCCTATCGTTCTCCACTTTGTTGGGTGGAAACCGGTGTGTCTCCACTTATTGGTCCTATCCTTGAGAAAGAGACAAAAAATAAGATCTATTTGATTAGAAAAGGGATAAAGATGGATAAGAGTCATTTGAAATCATATGAGAATCATCATTTATGATAATTTTCATTTCAGTTGAGTGATCATTTCTTCTTAAGAATATATCTATGAATTGAGAATTGTCATTTTTGAAAACAAGGGATGTTGTCCCCACGGTAAATTCTCCCTTTTAATATAATTTAATGAGTTGGTTTGGTAATATATCAATTGTATTTTATTCCTGGGTTTAGTATTGTGCATAACGTGTTTCATGTATCTCATTTGAGAAAGTACAAACCCAATCCTGACCATGTGATTCGATGGGATAATGTTGTCTTAGAGATGGATTCTATGTTGATACATGTGCTGGTATGAATTTTAAATATTCAAGATATTATGTTTCATGGGAAAAAAATGAACTGGTGTGGGTTTTATGGTATCATGGTCAGATTCAATAAGAATCCTGGGATCATGAAAAGTAAATGTTGGAGTAGTGTCCTAAACTCTTATAGTAAACAACCAGTTTTCTATTTTTATGGGACGGAAATACCAATGGTGAGGATAATGTATCACGCCTGGTTTCAGGTAAATTACCCTTTAATTATGTACATTGATATTGTTTAATTCTTGGGTTGATTTTGTTTGGTTAAGAGGGGGTTTTAATGTTTTTAAATATTTCTAGAGGTTCTAAACCTATACATAGTTAGTAGAAACTGTGAACCACCTCTATTAAACCATGAAAGGGAGGACATTAGTCATTTGGTAGGTTCATAGTTGGCACATGGTTTGGCCAGACCATGCATTCTCCTAAGGGAAATCATGAAACTCTAATGAGAGGGAATATAATGGTTGGTTCATGTATTTTCTAACCCTGTGAGCCAACCGTGTGTGGGGGTGTATTGATAAAGTAACACCACTTTGTTGGAAAATGGTATCCTAAATAGTGTGGCCTAACCATGATGTGTATAGTTGGTGCCATACCATTTTTGGATATAATATGAATTAAGTACCCTAACCCCCATTAACCCTCTATTATCTCAATATATCTAATTTAATTTTCTCCATGGGCTTGAGAGAAGATTCAGTTTAATTCAAAAGAGATTATTATCCAAATAATGGTACGTTAGAGATCCAAATTCATTGTTAAGTACTCATTATTCCTTGTTCATCAAATATTAATTGTTCTTCTCTCTATCAGAACCATAGATATAGTTTGTTATTGATAGATATATGTTGTCAAACATTATTCTTGATAATATCCTATTGGATTTAGTGAAGGGAACATGGTTTGTGAATGGATCTAGAAGTTTTATGCATCATTCCTTATTTTCAAAAACGGTTGAGAGGGAAGTGGTTTCTCTCTCATGTTCACTTGACTTAGAACATTAAGGGTGATTTTTAATTAAACATTTTTATTGAAATTTTTGTGAAATTCATGTGTGATTCTTTATGGATACCACGTCTGGGTTATGTCTTTGAAACTGTGGAAATTAGATGGGATCTTGTAAAATAATCATTGGTGATAATTTTATAATGATTATTTTAAAATTATGGTTTTGTTTTTATACATGGAAAATGTTTTTTCAAAAGTATATATAATGAAATGATTTTTGTGAAATGATTTTGTATCGAATTCAACATACATGGTTGGTGTGAGAATTCATTGATGTGACCCTGTTGAGGAGGCATGTGCCATTGGGGAACTTGGTATTGGTCACCTTGTAAAAACTTGGTAGATTGATGGGAGAACACTCATGAGTATGGAAATTTCACTTGGGGATGTATAGATTTCATTGGAGACATGGTTATCAATATGAAAATACATTTCAAATCTTTTATGCATTGTGTAATGTTTTCTTTTAACTTATTTACTATTTAATATGAACCATTTTATTTTATTTCAAAACTATTTTTTATAAATTCTGCTACCATGTTTTATCCTATTGGCATGATATGTGAAGTATTTGGGAAAATTATAGTGAATTTAGACTCACAGCTACTTGGAAACTGTTGTGTTTTTTCATATTTCATCTATCAATACATTGGTTAAGGTAAGGAGTCCTTGTTATTTAGTGATTTTTATTGATTCCATTAGTATAACATGTGGATTTATAGCATTGAGTGGGTTTTGTGTTTCTTGTTTTTATACCACTTGGTAATTATCATGCTTTTTGGATTTTTGGTTATTTTGTAGTATGAAATTTATTTTCCAATTATAATCTGATAATGTATATTTTTTGGTCAATTTTTTGTTAGATTTTATACTCATTAATCATATAGTGGATTGGATTTTAATTGTTATGTTTTCTAGGTGTTTTATCTTTCAAAATAGAAAATCATCCCCCAAAAGATCTTGAGGCCATTATAATTTCTTAATATCCTCTAATGTATTGAATATTTCACTGAAGGACTAGTAGATTTCCACCTCACTTCTCAATCCATTGAGGAAGAGTGGGATATTACATTTCATTTCTCTAGGAAGATCAAGAGTTATTGTGTTTCTCCTTGATATATCTGATTTTTTAAGAAAGGTAGATTATATGGAAGAATATTTCCATTTCCTAGAATATTATATAGGTATTTTGGTTTCCAATTGGTAAAGTATAATTAAATTATTAAATTACCAAATCTACTTATAATGAGTTGTCCAAATACAAAATAGAATTGGAAGGAACATTTGGATTTCATTATATCACAAAAAATAAGAGTGTATGATAAACAATTATAGGATAGATCTTAAAGTGACCATTTTTTCAATAAACTGTGTAAGATACCTACAAGTCTATCAATTAATAAAAACACTAAAGTAGTGTGTAGAGGAGAGGAAGGGGTGGTGACCCCTAGGAAGTAGTGATATATCCCTAAACTTGTAAACCATTTTAAATAATTCAGTGGAAGAGGGGAATAGGTAGCGAGACTTGGTGAGTAGTTCCCTTACAAAATAAATGTATTCACACTGACATTGAGTTATGGTGAATCCCTAGTATGTTATAAAAATTCTATATTTATTCTTATTGGATTATCTTTTTATAGGTGGACCAAGTAAAATTATTTATACCTCTTACCTTATATTTATGTATCTCAATGATTGTGTGTGAAGAAGAAATGAAAGGATGAATAATATTCCCTCCAATGAGGTAAGAGTTTCCTAATGTAAATAAAAGGGAGGTTCAAATTGAAAACTAGTTTTAATTCAACTAAGACCTTTATTCACCACCACCTTATAGGGAACCTTGGGTCCCTATAGAACCTAAATGAAACATAATATTTTAAGAAAACATCATAATTTTTTTAGGCAAGACATGATTATAGATTATTATGATTATAATAAATAGGTATGTAAATAAAAAAACATAAATAAATTTATAATACAATTAGATAAAAATCTATTATACTGAGTGAAGATGAAAAAAGGGGGAGGGGATAAATTTGTTTATATATTTTTTAGAAATGTAAAACATAATGTAATGTCCTGACCCAGGTACCACACTCCAGCGCCCCAAATTGGTTATTTACATAACCTAAAGTGCAGCTCCCCGTACACTAGAGGTTTACAAATAAGGGTCTAAAATTGATCATGGAGAGAGTATACCCACATTATCAAAGTAGAATAACAATAGAATAAATAAAAAATAACCAAATGATATAACCTATAACAAAACCAAACCAGTATTACATGATGACCAAAATAGAAAATACAATATACAAATATAAAAAGTAGATATGTCATCCCAAATATGTGTCAAGTGTCAATATTAAAAGCCCATAATAAACAATGACACACACAGCTCCCAAGTAGGCCCTGAATCATGTCTAGTGCTCTCATCCATGATTGATCCCAACTGATCCATCTAACCTATGTATCTTTCCCATATCCCATCCAGCGACCATGAAATCTATTCAGGTACTGATCAGGACACTTGAGTAGGGTGTGGGTACAACTTAGTATGCCACCAAACTACTACAAAACATGCCTTTAACATCGCTAGAAATGGCCTTTATTAGTCCCAGAAAAGCGCTAATTATGTGAGTGACGTTAAAAGCTCAAGGCTTTTATCAGCGCTAATAAAATCACTGATAAAACATATTTATTAGTGCTTCATAAATTTCCACTAAAATATTTCTTTATCAGTGCTGTAAAAGCACCGATACATGAGTTCTTTATCAGCATTTTCAGTAGTTCTGATAAAAATCCATAATGAAGTATGCTGTAATAGCACACTAAAACCCCACTATAATGTGCTATTATAGCACACCACAACACCAGAAGCACTAGAAACAAACTAGATATATCAATAAAAATAAGTCACAATATAGAATTTAAATGAAACGAAATTTACAACACAAATACTAGAAAAAATTATATTATAGACCTTTAAAACACTTTTTAATAAAATTAAATAAATAAAAATTATTACATACATTAAAAAAAATCCTATATGTCAATGTTACTAGGATTTCCTTTGAATTTCTTCATCGAATTTCCAACACTTCATGAGCATATTTGAAAAAACCACATCAACTCGAAAAAAAGAATCCAAATTTATAGGAAAAAAATTATTATGTGGGTAAAACTAGGAATAAATAAATTAAACATCAATATGAAACAATACATTAATTATATGTAAAATAATTTCACTGTGAAAACATCTTGACTACCTGTGTGATTGAGTGGGGATGACATCGTTTATCATCTTGAAATGGAAGTGGAGGTAACTTAAAAGGAAGTGATAAATGCAACGTTGCATGGGTGAAAATATTTTAAGATAGAAGAAGTATGAAAGTTAAACAGAGCCCCCAAAATCAAACAATAATATCCACCTATGTAATACAACAATTTTTATGCGAGTAATACTAAAATGAAATGAATTAAAAATAAATATGAAACAATAAATTAATTCAATGGAAAATGATTTTACTGAGTAGACATCAATATTACCTATGCGATTGAGTATAAGCAGTGTCTTTTCTCTTCTTGAAAAGGCAGTGGATGTAACCTGAATGAAAGTGACAAATACACTATTTCATGGGTGAAAATATTTTAAGAGAGAAGGAGCAAGAAAGTTGGATAGATCCCCCCAAATTGAACAAAAGAATCAACCCATATAAGAAAACAATTACTATGTGAGTAATACTAAAAATAAATAAATTAAACATTAATATGTAATAATAAATTAATTATATGGACAATGATTTTACTATGAAAATATCAAGATTACCTCTGTGATTGAGCAGAGGAAACATCATTTATCTTCCTGAAAGGAAATTGGAGGTAACTTGAATGAAAGTGATAAATTCACCACCCAATGAGTGAAAAGATTTTAAGGTATAAGAAGCATGATTGTTGGATAGAGCACCCAAACATGAACAAAAGAATCCAAATGTATAATAAAACAATTATCATTTCAGTAATACTAAAAATAAATGAATTAAACATTAATATGAAAAAATTAATTAATTATATGGACAATGATTTTACAGTGAAAACATGAATATTACCTAACACAAAAAAATAAAGTTACCTAGTTACCCATGATTTCATTTTTTTTGTGCTCAATCAAGTTTCACATTCACATGTCACTAACATAACACATTTATAAACACCAGTCATGCCAAAAAAAGTACACATAGTGTGACACTAATTAAACACCCAAAAACCTTTTGAAAATATACTTACAAAAAATAATTTCACAAACATGACTCACACCTATTATATATGTTAATAATTCATTTAAAAAGTTTTCTAAAACAACCCCTAGAGGCACTGAAATTATTTATATAACAAATAGGCCGAAGTTCACTTGAAAATGATACTTCTAAAATCAATCACACCGCATAACCTCAACAAAAATAATTTGAAACACTTATATAATTTAGTAAATCTATTAAATAATTTACAGAACAATTACAATTTTCAAAACCACATTTTACACCAATTTGCAACCAATTCCATAGGAATTCCCATTTTTACAAATTTGTACACTACCCAAAATCATTTTAAAAACACGTCTCACATCCTTCAAAACAATTTACAATTCACATTAAAAAAATCATACAACATATTAAAAACATTGAAAATTATGTCAATTTACTATAAGAAAATACTTCCAAAACTATTCATATTTATTCACCTTTGAAAATATGATTTTCACCATTTAAACAAACTATAAAACCCTTCCACAGAACACACTAAAAACAACACACAACATAACTATTTTCTATTGGAAAACCCAAACCAAACACAAAACATCCCAAACCATTTGAAAACACATTTCTCATCACCCACAATATTTAATAAACCATTTCTACATCTCAAATTTCATATATAAAACAAATTATTCATTATTTAAACACTTCATAACTCATACTAAAAAGTGAAAAATAAGACTAACATGCCCAAAATTATCCATTTCCCATCACAAATACCTTTTCAACACATGCACACCTTAAGAACAAAAAAAAACACATTTCTCACCACTCAAACAATTAATTGAACACTTTCATTGATTTTTCATGACAAGGCCTATATAGAAACATAAGAATTTCTCTTTAGAAAATTTATTTCCAACAAAAATTCATGTCAAAGAATTTCCAAAACATGTTCGCGCCACCAAAATAAACTATAGAGAATTCAGAAACTAACCAAGTGAGCAAATTAAATTATCTAAAATTGTTCGGGCATGGAACCAATTACCTTGGGAAGAGAAATTGTCGGAAAGTGATACAAAACACCACTCGTATCGCAATCAAATTTGAAAACCAAATGTCGGATGATATATTAGTGCAATTAGTGCACCAACAACTATTAAGTGGTGTGATTCAGGCTTAAATTCACCAAGGTGGTGTTATGGTAGTGGGTGGATTCCCCAGAAATCTCACGATATCACAATGAGTTAACAAATGGTTATAGTTTTTAAAATAGATCAGGGCACTTTTATCATCACTTACAAATAAGCACTGATAAATAGACCTTTTATCAGTGCTTATAATATAAGCGCTGTTGAAAGGAATATTTATCAGCACTTTTTAGCATTTATAAAAAAATATTTATTAACACTGAAATTAGATCACTAATGAATCTTCATTTTATGAGTGCTTTATTTAGTACTGATAAATCCTCATCTTTATCAGTGCTTTCTCCATGCTGATAAATATTCTTATATAAGGGCTTATTAACAAAGCATTTTTAATGTATTTATAGTTATAAAGAAAAATAAAAATTTGTAAAAATTTATAAATAGTTAATATATATATAAATATCACTATAGTAAATATATTTATTATAATTCTATAATTATTTATTTCTAATTATAGAAATATTTTTTAAAAATATTATTTTATTCATTATATATATTTATATAATTAGAAATATATATTTAATAAATAAATATAAATATAAATATAATAACTAAATTCATTATTTATGTAAATTTGTTGTAAATTTAAAAATTATTTAAATATACAAAATAATTTATTTATAATTATAAAAATACTTATAAAAACATTTATTTATTTATAATTATATATATATATATATAATTGTATAAATATAGTGATTGTACATTTATAACTATTTTTATTTATAAATATTTTTTTAACATTATTAATGAATAGATCCTTTTAAGTGCATGCATCTATGTTAAAATTGAGTGAAATTGAATAAAAGAAGAATAAGTATACATTAACAATATTGAAAAAATGGATAAGTTTGGTGTTTGTGTATTGTATATAGAAAAACATTAATTACGTATATTTAAAATCAATATAACACACATTTGATTTATGTTAAATTGAAAAATCAAAAGACATTCAATTATATGTTGAGTACTATACAATTATAGTCAATATTTTAAATTCATAATAATTTTTAATTATAAACCATTATTCAATAAATACATGACTATTTAATGTAAAATATATAAAGATTTTGTAATATATAAATCATATTTATAAACATTAATATATATCTATATATTTAATATATACAATTTAATAAAATTAATTATCATAAATAATAAATTTTTTAATAATTAATAATGTATAATCAATTTATTCATTTTTATCAATAATTATTTAATTAATAAAATTTGTAATATATTTTTTAATAAACACACTTTTTATTTTTAATTTATTTAATTATTTAATTTTATTTATATATAATTTAATCAGTACTAAAAATATAGCACTGATAAAGGGTACCCTATATCAGTGCTAAAATTAAAGCACTAATAAAGGATACCCTGTATCAATGCTAAATATATTGCAATGATAAAGGATACCCTTTATCAGTGTTAGAAATAATGCGTTGATAAAGAATACCTTTATCAGCGCTAATAATAAAGTGCTGATAATGGTTTTCTTTATTAGTACTAAAAAGGACACAATGATGAAAGGTTAAATTTATTAGCGCTATATTTAGCACTAATAAATATGCCATTTATCAGAATTTTTTATAGCGTTGATAATTACCAATGCTGTTAAAGGTGTGTTTTATAGTAGTTCCACTAATGGAATCTTAAAAAACATCAAGTCAATAAAAGTGGTTGTAGTTTGATAAAGAATAATATATAATTCTTATGTAAATAGTTATCACATTTCGTCATCCTTTAATGAATCACATAAACCATTGGGTTCCCAAAGACACTAGAATCTTAAATACCTAATTACTCCCCTGTTGAAGTCTGAACCATATCCCATAACCAGAGTTATCATTTATCATTTCATATTAATTCATTTCATGGCCAATTGGAACAATAGTCCAATGCCAACTAATGTGCATAGATCATTGTGTCTAGAACCCCATGGGTATTTTGAGCCTCATTACCTATCCCACACCTCAATATTATAGGGATATTTGGAGCCTCTGTCTCTATCCCATACTCACAATCTCATATGGGTTTTTGGAGAATCATCCCCTAACCCACACTTTATTTATCACATATGTGTATTTAGAGCATCACTTGTAAGGACCCGACCTTAAACAATACACAACCTTGAGTTAAGTTAATAATTCACAATGAGGATCTTTTCAGGTTTAGATATTTATAGAATTAGGTCATAACATATTCATAACTATTTGAATATTACATGTAGACACTTCTACTCAGTATCCATTTCTTTCATAAAATAAAAACCTATAAAAGAAAAGAAACATGTTTAGTTCCATGTTTTAATCATCATGAATTTTCCCTGATCCCATACTTGAACCTATTCCACTTTAATTCCTATGAAAAACATTTCAAACACATAAGATGAGCATAAAGAACTCACCAAGGGATACACAAATAAAGAAAAATGTTATTTTTTCAAAACAATAAGTAAACCCTGAATACTTTATCATAAGTAATAACTTTCACCTTTATGAAGAAGTAAATACTCTTCACTGAAGAAAAGATCATTTCTTACCCTTTATAAACCAAAATAATACCATAAAACCCATAAAAACCATGCATAACATATAAAGGTAACTTGAGACATAAACATACTTAAATGGAATAACCATACGGTCGACTTCCACACATATCACTAAATGGAATAGCCATACATCCGACTTCCATGCATATTTCATTGAAGGCTATAACATAACCACCCATCCTTGGTTTATCACGGAACCACCTATCATTTGGTTTATCATGTAAGCACCCATCAAATGTACAAGTACCATTATATAATCATAATACATAAAATATTGCAATTATCAAAATTTCACTAATCACAATTCATTTGAAATAACAATAAATAATTTGAAATACTCAATCTATTTAAAAAACCGTTTTCAATATGAAAACTCACAAAATAGAAAATAAAGGATCAATTTTCCTTTTAAAAACATTAAGACTTATAATTAAGCCAAATATCAAATAAATATTACTGTGGTGGAGAGATCGTTGTCACCGCATACGTTAAAAAATTCTTTTTATAATTTAGTAGAATTATTCATAGAAAAATGATTCCATTTGAATAAAATTAAAAGTCAAAGTTTTTTATTATTAACCATGTAAAATATGGAGGTGTATATTATCAAGTCATTCCTCAATAAGAGGAGGTTGAGACGAAGTCCCTTACTTCAAGTCCGACTTGACTTGCTCGTTCTTTAATTTCCTAAATAATAAACTTCAGTTAATTTATAATTCATTCATAACCTTTTAAAAGTTTATTATGACTTTTTAATCTCTTATTACCTTTCTATAACAGTTATTTAATTATTTGAGTTCATATCAGACATTTTGTCGATGTTTGGGGCTTGAGTAAAAAATGAACTTGTTATAATTACAAATTGTCCATGTAGTCAAAATTAAATTATCTACAGAATGATATTCCTGATTTAGATATCATATATATCATATATATGCAGTATATATGTATTTATAATAGTCCATAACATTTTTATGTATGGAGATTAAATGCACTGTTCATGGAGACGTAAGTCGTACGTATACATGAATGCTACTTTCATTTATTGTTTTTCATTTTTAAAGGAATGAAAACCTAATTATATATAAGTATATTATAATTATAGTATAATATATATGTTATATTTGTCACATAAGTTCATTAATTATATCATTTATATGTTCCATGAATTGCAAGAATGGGTCATATCACTTTGAGGGGGCGGTAGTCCATACTTCCTCAAATGAAATTATCATATATATACAACATGAAAATCATAAAGGTATGTTCTAAAAGATAATTAAAGAAGAATAAGGATAAAATAAATATAATAAATTAAATATATAATTAAATTTTAATCATAATGGCCACCCTGAGTGGTGGTAGGGGAAAATTGAACAATCATCGTTTTGTGAGACAGCAGTTCGCCGCACACATAAACAATATGTTCGTATCCATTAGATGGAGGTGTGTGTAAGTGTAGTTAGAATACTTCTCATAACAACAACCTATTTTGTTAAGGATAATGGGGTTTTTATATAAACAAAAATTAATAAGATTATAGGGAGTGGAGAAGGAAAAACAATGGAAATAAATTTGAGAGAAAACGTTACCTCAAATGAGGTAACTTATTTGGATTTGAGCCAAAGGGCTCTCTTGAATTGACTTATGCCTAAGGAAAGGATTCTAGGATGAATATAGAGATGTTTAGAGCTTATTTGGACATAAGTTGGATGATCCAAGGAGCTTGAGAGGTGTGATTAATGGGTTAGTGGTGGTGTCCTTTTATAAGAGGGAGGATGGGCTCTTTAGGAATGTTTGAAAGTATTATTTTATTATAAAATTATTTTCTGTTTAAAAAGGTCCACCTATCATTAAATTAAAATAAAAGATGAATATAAGTCGATATAAAATCATCTAATAAGAATTGGATAGGTTTTGGATATTTTTTAGTCCTTATCTTTTTTGTCTAACCCTTTGTTAACTTATTTAAGTTTTACCATGTCTTTGTGTATATTCATACTATATGGTTAATATATTTACTATAAAATTCCAAGAGTCCCAAAATGGATCATTAATGATATTTTTTAACATCATATATTTCATTAGGAAGAATATTAGTTTTTTATTACTAATTTATCATTTAATAAAATATTAATTGATTTTAAAACACATTATGTCAATTTTTATACTATTCATATTAGGACATTTTAAAAATCCATAACAACTTGATTAATTCGATAAAACTTAATTAATTCAAATTTGAAAAGTCATAATCATCCATTAAATTAGTATATGGAATTAAAAGTTTCAAAATAAATTTATTTTAATATTTATAATCTCATTTATTTAAAACATTCATTAATGATGTAATCATTACATCATCATTGTGTCATAAATAAATTTATTTATTTGATGTATAAAACATATAACTAAAAAACCATGATTTATGAAATAATTTAAGATTTATAATGAATATTTATAGACAAATATATCAATTATATAACTCAACATTAAAATTGTTCTAACAAAAGAATACATGTTTATGATACTTTTATTTTTTACCTTAAATAAAAAGTTATTAATGTAATTATCTTACCCAAGTGGATTCCAAAGGCCAAAAGTTCTACCCAAGGACTGTATTGGTTGGACATGACTCATCCAATAATGTTAATACAAGTGTTAAGGTAAATTTATTTTATTATAATATTATTTTTACCTTGAATTACCCTACTTATCTTTAACCGCGACAAATACAAATCAAAAGTTTCTATTAAACAAAAATTATTTTAAAACTATTGAACAACATTTTACCTACTGATAACAACCATGTATGCCAATTTTTTGATATTCAGTTTACAGAAGTGGTAAAATTTCATTTAAATGAAAAAGTCAAGTTTTTAACTACTATTTAGTGTATTTCACTATTTATAAAAAATTCAACGTTTCCTGAAAAATACAAAAAATTCACCCAAAGCTAATTTTGATATTCAGAAAT
Source organism: Viscum album (assembly GCA_963277665.1). Classification (NCBI taxonomy): domain Eukaryota; kingdom Viridiplantae; phylum Streptophyta; class Magnoliopsida; order Santalales; family Viscaceae; genus Viscum; species Viscum album. The sequence continues at coordinate 1,403,300,168 of OY728127.1, read as the reverse complement.
TAAAAATTATTTCTATTTTACCAAATTGAAAACATAAATGTTTCATTAATTAATTTAATATTAATTTCCGTTTTCAAAACTAGAAATCATGTTTTTAAGAAGTAAAAACTACAAAAAGATTGACATGTGTTTACATCCAATTTCAAAGTGAAATTACTTCCATTGACCAACATTGGATTAATCAATATCTCCAAAAATGGAAAATTATTTGGTCCATCAGGATGTTATTTCTTGTATCTTTGCTAATGTAATAATGTATAACATCAGCTCTTGGCTACTGGGATAGAGGATATTACAATTGGTATCAGTGGATGCTTGGTAGAAACCTTAGGAAGTATATTTATGAAAATGTATATTTTGGAACATAACACTATAATATGATTTGATGATATTTATAGAATAATGGATTAAATTTTTTCTAAGGTATAGATTAGGTTTTTTTCCTCGAAATACATCCCAGTCAAGATACTATTAATGCATGTGGTCCTAGAATAGATGTACCCATAGGAAATATCTCTGAAAAGGAACTTCAATTTTGACTCAAGAATTACCTAGTAAGCAACATTTGGATTTAATATGATCCTAGTATGACATTACTAGTGGATATGGTTATGATAATTCACATTTTCATTAAAAACCATTTTAATGGATTTGAGAGTAAAGAGATACCTAAAAAACCATGTTTATGATTATGAGTTTAGTTACGTGTAAATTTTTCAATTAATGAAAATTATTTCACTATTTTTTAGATTATTCATTTTTTTAAATAATTTTAGGATTTAATATAGTGTATTCTGTTATTTAGAAATGTCACATGGAAGGAATAAGGGTACCAATACTCATGTCCAATGTTGAAGTTTCCCTACCAAGGAAGCTGATAAAGCTAGATTTTGAACTGAGGATGATATTTATATACTAGGTGAGATTAATTGTCTTATGAAAAATATCATTTACCAGATGTAGTGACCAAATACACTATGAAATTATTCTATGTTGGATCAATTTATGGGATTGATGACCCTATTATTTAGTGGGACTTCAAATCCAATGGAAGTTTAACAGTGAATTAAGTCTTTGTAGAAGATATTTATAGAATTGGGATGTGGTGAAAAGGAAATGATTACACTTTAAATTTATTATCATAAGGGATATATTGATCAATGGTGTTCTTTAATCTACAATACTAGAGAGGAAAATAAAATAGAACTCATGGAATGGAATGATTTTGAAAAGAAATTATTTGAAAAATATTTCCCTTTTGAGAAACAAATTGAGTTTAAGAGAATGTTCCTTAGCTTAAAGAAAAAGGAATAAGATAGGGGTTTGGCCTATAGATATAAATTTTCATGATTAGATATGTATCTGATGGATTGCATGTGTAAAAAAGAGTAAAAAATTGACCGTTTATTTGAACGGATTAAGTCAAGTCCCTGATGGGAGCTCCTCTCTCCAACTTTTTTGTAATATGATGAAATATTTTAAAGTGATACCAATGTAGAAAAACAATTATCTATGTGTTATGGATTCAAAGTGAATCTAGAGAAGAATAGTATGGAGAACAAAAACTGGATATGGGGAATAATGGAAAGATGTATTTTCCCATATTTAATAACTTTGGAAACAATCACCGTAGAAAAAACTTTAAGGGATTACAAGTTTATTACAAGTGCAGAGAAAAGGGACACCGGTCAATTGAATTAAATGGTGAGAAATAGAACATTAATAATCATTTTTTAAAATATAATGATATGGGGAACTATAAAAAATATGAGCCTAAGAATCAAGTGAATTTACCTCATAAGAAGCTAATGAATTAATTTCAATAATAGGTTATTGATATATCTGAGGTGAAATGATTAATATGATTCTGTATTTGGATCCATGAAATATATTTTAAAAGTATGTTATTGATGATATTGTTATCATAAGAATTATCAAATATGTAACGATTATACGACATGACTATTTCATTACTGATTTGAGAGCATATGTTCAATGGTGCCAAGAAAAGTGATTAAATAACAAGTTTAACTTTTGGTAAAACACATGGTTAAGGGAAACCAAACCCTTAATATGTTCCCAATGATGAGATAATAATTTTGAAATAAAGAGATGATTGATATGGATAAGTTAAATTTCATAGTGTTGACTACCATGAAACTAATTAATGATTTTTGTGATAATTGTTTTTATTATTTATGGATTTAAAACACTTTTAATATAAGGAATATATCTAATAATCTATGGTTTACTTAACAAATAAAGAATAATTCTTGTTTTTAACTAGGTTTTATAGTAATTTGGGTCATTAACATGTTTTAAAACAATACACGATAAAGGTTTTTAAATGTTTGTCATGTCATGATTAAGAGTTACTTCTTGTTGATGAGATATTAATGATGAGTTTATTTTGGAAATTTAGGGACCTTTATTGTAAACATATGGATTTTAATCTTTTGGGAGGGCCATAATTTTAACCATTTATGAAATGATTAAAGTTTAACTTTAGAATTGGTTTCAGAGAATGATTTATTTCTTATCCATATGTTGATTTATAAATATTATCTGACTTGTTCTAATAATATTGGTTTTAACAAATAATTGAAGATAGAGGGAAGGGCTTTTCATTATTTTATAGGTCGTACAATTTGTTAAAAGTAAATTTAATTCCATAAATAATTAAAAAAAATTATCTTAAGAAATAAATTCCTTAAAGTAAGGGATTAAATGGAAATTTATTGAATCACAACCAAAGGATGAAATTAATATTATTAATTATAAACATATTAAATACATATATTTCCTTATATTCCTCAATAGTAAAATAATTCCTCAGATTTATTAAATGGATCTTGAAAAAAATGTTTTCCTATTACGTTCATATCCATTGAATTAGATGGCCTATTAAATAATGATAGATTTATGGTTTTGGGGATATTATATTTTCATTCATCATTAACTTTCATGTGATCAATGACCTAAATAACTTTCTATAATTATTTATTATTTTCCTGCATCTCCATATCTTTACATTTCACTAATGTTCTCATACTCAAAAACCCAGTTTTCTGTTATTCCAGATGATCCTCATACTAATTTTTATATCATATGAAGAGGATATTTTATTAAAAATTTTATGATATCAATTTTCAATAATGGATTTTCAAAATTTTAAAAACATGATTTCTAAGATCATCTTTAAATTGTGAGGAGAAAAATTACTTATGGTCGGTAGAATGTAACACCGTGAGATTCTAAAATATAAACTTCATATTTGATAACATGTATTATAAAAAACAACAAGAATATATTTGAATATAATTTTATGAGACTTTATTAGAAATCTAATGTTTTTAAAAATCAATATATTCTATATCTTGTGATGCACACAACACTGTGTTTAGCTTGTGTTACAGACAAGACTAAGTTTTACTGAACAATAATAAACTATTATTATTATTATTATTTAATATGATGTTTATCACGTAGAGGATGGAATGGTAGGATTTAATAAAAATAAATAAATTATAAAAATATATAGTTTACACATTTTTATTAATTATCAATTTATAATTCTAAAAATAATTATAATTTAAAATAAAATGAAATGTTTTATAAAAAAATATTATTTTTATAAAAGATAGATTAGTTGGGATTTGCACAAAAAATTTAAAATAATATTTTAACAATTTTAGAAAATTAAATTGAAAAAATAAACACTTTTTTTGAAATCAAAATAAAAAATTATCATAGGATGAATTTTTGGTATTTTTTCTGAAAAGTTTCATTTTTTGATGAATATTGAAAAATATTGAATTTTAATTGAATGTTTTATTTTTTATTAAATAATTTATAATGTAAAATTATAATTATAATTTTTTTAAAAAATAGTTCAATTATGTATATATATATTAATACAATTTAGGTCATTGGAATCATTTTAATATTGAATTCAGATATAAAAACCTTTAATCATTTAAATCTTTTCACATTAAAAACCAATTTTCTCATCGCGTTTGTAAGATTATTTTTAAATTAAATATTTTCAATTCCATGAATATAATTTGAAATAAATTATTCAACAATTGGATTCATAAAAAATTATAATTTCTAATATAGTTAACATAATTGTTTACCTTAATAAATGTTGAATATTGTAAAAAGTAATTTCCATGGTTAAGGTAAAAATGAGTTTAAAAGGTGTTAAACTAGAATGATAAGTGTAAAAATGACCTAAGTTATTTTTTTAATTTTATTTATTTTTTTTCTTGACCTTTACATTTGTAAATTACTTGACACATTCCTTTAAATATGACCCTTGTGATATGTTATGTAATAAAAAGACAAGAAAAGATAATATCCATCATGTTAATTTCTATAAGGCTTTGGGATAGAGGAAAAACAACATAGGTTTGGTTATATATATTATTTTTAAAGAAAATATAGTTTTTTATATTAATTTATCATTAATTTTTATATATGAATTAATTTATTAAAATTATAAAGAAATGTCATTGAAGTAATTATTTAGTTGTAAATTAAATGAAATAAATGATACTAAAAATATTATAAGTGAATAAATTGAATGAATTATTGTGTAAAATATTTTTATTAGATGAATATATAATGTTACATAGGTTTCATAATAATATGTTCTAATTAATTCATTCTATTGATAATTTTTAGTTTGAATTAAATTAATAATATCCAATTGACATTTGTGTTATTTTATAACAAATTATATCTTATTAAATGATTTAAAATTACTAAAAATCCTATATCATTCCAATTTATTTTTAAATTAAAATAAATATCAACTATGTTCCATCAATAGAGCAATTTTTCCTTTATAATGAATAATTTGACCCCTAAATAGCAAAAACACTGTTAATATGGTCGTAGATAAAGCAGTGTTTTGGCACATTAAATGTGCTTGTTTAAAAAATAATTTCCAACACACATTTGATTTATATTTTTTATATTAGATATTATATTTTAAATAATTTGTAATAAATTGACTAAAAATTCTAATTTTATTTATGTTTTAATTTTTTAATTATCTATATTGAAAGTACTCATTATTGTAGTGAAACCCCAAAAAGGTGAAAATAAGGAAACTTTAAATATAAGAAAAAAAATGTTTAACACATGTGATTAATTTTGTGGTGGAGGTATGGATCGACCATATAAATACTCAAAACATTTAATTTTTAATTTTTTATCTACTTTATGTAATATTGACCTCCTAATAGTTAATACTTTCAGAATTTACAAGAATACCACTCCTCCTCAACTATAAAAGGGAAATCACTCCCCTCTCTCCTTCACACCTTCACACCTATTTGGTTTAGTAATTACCTACCAAATTCACTTGAAAAATTCTCTCCCATAAGTCTAGTTTCCTTTTTTTTGGAATAAATCCATCATAGGATGGTTTTAGTGCAAACCTAAGGAGGATTCTTGAAGAAGAGATGATATTCTTCATCAAGAATATATATTTTACTTCATTCACCACATAAATTAATTTTTATTATACGACGATGATATAAAAATATAAGTATCTTAATTATACATGTATATTTTTATAATTTTTTCTTGATTGAAAAACATTAACACTATTAAAAAATAGGTTCTGAAACCATTGTTGATGTGCACGATGGACTACAACTTTGCAAACTGAGGTCGTTATCTTTTCCATTTACACCTCTAAAAGACATGTATGATGATATATATGAAGAACACATGTGTTATTAATAACATATTTATACTAATATATTAACTATATTATATATATCCCTTTACCTTCCATTCTATAAGAGATACTATACTGTCAATGGACTTTATGGTGAACTACCACCTCATGAAGCTATGTGATTTTTCTTTCACTAAGCCTTCACATGGAAGGTGATAAAAATACATTTAATGATTATTTGTTATATAAATGAAATAATTATGATATTAGTTACATATTTATAAATATTTAATGATACTTTATATGATTTTATTTCATTCCTTTTCACTCACATACGATGATAACATCGTTCATGTATGTGTCAACTACTGCCTTCATGAAGTAATGTGAATCTATTTTCATCACCACACAACATGGATGATATATATATAAGTATACAATACAGAATTAATTGTATTATTATCAATATGTAAAGGCATTTTTTTAATAAGCCAATTTTTATAACGATCGGTGAAAAATGGACACTTATCACCGGTGTACGTATGACATACTATCTCTATGATCTTAATATACATAATTTTTCATAAACACCATTAATTATTGTATTAGAATATAAAATTGATGTGAAAATATGATAATAATTTTATGATTATTATTCTGTAGATTATGAAACTCTATAATATAAACAATAAATGAAACTTTCAGAATAATGCATGAATGAGAAAACTAGGAAATTAACCCCTGAATCAATGAAAATAATGAATTATTATTAACGAACAAATGATGAAATGTAATAAATGCATCATATATTATTTATTTATTTCTAAAATAGTTATTTAATAAGTTATTAACTTTTTTAAATCCATTATATATGAGTTCTAAGTATGTTTACCCAAAAGGAAATATGTGGCAAAATATTTCATCTCAATTTCAATTCTATTGAGACTTATTTGTTATTATGAACCAATTTAATTTTATGTGGTTCAAATACTACCCATTTAAATTTAATTTCATAGTTATTTCATATATAATGGTATTTAATGATTGAATTTTAATTTCATCAATGTATATTGGTCTTCAAAATTACCATGTAGTAATACTTATCATGAAATATCAATTTTTTGTGATAGTTATCTTTCTCTTCAAACAATCACTTTATTGTAATAATTTTTCATAAGAATTAAATTTATCTTATATATAAATATTCATATGTTATGAAAATTATTATTTCCTAAAATTTATACCATTTTACATACCTTTTTTACTTTAAAAGTTATTTGATTGACTGGAGAAACATTAACAAATTGATGTCCTTTCTTCAATAAAGATACTTGATGATAATGTAAATTTTTTACAATTTATTTTTATTATTAGATATATGAGGAATTATTTAGATAGGTATGACATGGGTTGAGGATAATTTATTGAATTCCCCTTGATGCATTGGTACTCTCATGAGACAAATCATTTGGAAATTTAAAAAGGTTTTTACCCTATATATATTAAATTGTCTTATTAAAGGTCTTGATGGTAAAGGTATCACGTAACATGGAAACATGCCATCCCAAAATTAAGAATCTCATTAATTTGGAATTAATTTATTATTATCCATGATATTTTCTCTATGAAATTATATATAGATTCATTTCATTCTCATTGTATTGATAATATTGAATGTGTTTAATTTATTTACCTTTCCATATTGATTTTGACTTTTCTCACTATAATAGTCAAGTTATTTAAATGGAATATGTGTTCAGTTGTATTATGTTTCATGGTGATTATTATTATTGATTCATGATATCATATGTTTTATATTACCCTTATTGAGTATTTTAGGTCACACTTATTTTTTTATTTCAAAGGGACTAAAGATGAATTCTTAGAATGAGTTTCAAGAATGATTAATTTTTAGTTTTTATGGATCATTTTCTATTCCCAATATAAAATGGGTATCATATATGTAATATGGTTCTCCAAAACCGCTGAAATGTTTGGTCCTTTAGGATGTTATTATTTGTGTCGTTGTTACTATAATAAAGTAAGGAAACAACAATGGGATACTAGTGTGAGGGTCATTATAAAATTAGTGTGGTCAAAGGAGACAAAATATAATTGAATGAAAATATCAATTAAAAGAATTAATTAATAATAATTTTAATAGGAAATTACATCCAATACATCGACATGAAACTTCTGTTGATTAAACCATAATACTTTTATACCTATACTTATGTGAAGCTCCCAATGTATGATGAAAGTGGACTTATAAGTGTTGAATTAAATAAGTATATAGGATTAAATAATGAAAACTCCACCATTGTGTAATGGATATCTCTCTAACTCTATGAATGAATTCACACCATAATGAAATTGTTTCAAAATGTTAAAAAAATATAAAATGAAAATAATAAGAACATTCATTTATAAACTAAGATGAAATATAACATCTTAAAATTGAAAAAAATGTGATTAAAATATGAAATTGGTAGAATAAAATTATGATTAAAATGTACATAAATTCCATCAAACCATTCAACACCACAAACTTAAATATATTTTTTTGAATAATTTTTAACATCCAAAATAATCCAAATAATCCCACTTAATAAGGGTAGTCATAAGTGGTTGTAATGTTAATGAAGAGTGTAATTTTCCAACCATGACAAAAAATCAGAGCCTACCTCCATATGCCAAATAGATGAATCAAAAAAACTTCTAGATGAAAAAATTTGTATGGTATGTAGATGAAGAAATTTAATCCCTATATTTACTCTTATATCTATACAAAAATAAACCCATTAATCCATATATATATATATATGGAATTACCATAAAAATGGTGGGCTGGAATTCTAGGACACCGTATCTGGCCCAGAATTTCATCTTCCACTTGGGATGCCTAGATCACCCCATGATATTTTTAATTTGATCTGACCATAGTTGATTGAAAATTTCCTCATTATTTTCTCCATCGCAATATCAAAATTTCTCTTCATTGTTCTGGTATCATGGTCACTATATTCATTTTAATAGGTTTTTTTTCTAGTTCAATTAACCCAGAATATTCTAGGTTGAAGGCCAAAGATTAGGGACTTCCGTTGTGAATATCCAAGTGATAAAGAAAGAAGAAATATACTCTATAATATGGGTATACAATCAGGATATATAAAATTAAAATTATGGAAATATTTTATTCAATATGGTTATGAAAAATGTACTAATTATTATCAAATTTTGATCAAGAATTGCATGCATGAAGAATATTTGAGTTCAAATTATAATATTAACTAATATAATTCTCTATAAACATTAAATCACATGAATATTATAAAATAAAAAATAATCATTTGCCTATTTAGCAAGATAATAAACCTCCATATAATAAAAAAACATTCATTTCTCATGGGATTAAAATTGTGAATTATGTTCTTATATTATATGATTTATGTTTCATGCATTAAGTTAGATGTATGAAGGTTATAAAAATTTGAAATGGATCATCCTGTCCCATCACCTGATATAACTGACAAGATGGACCAAAGTGATTTGATGATCACCACAACTTGGAAAAAGTCACCTTGAATAGCCAAAAATATATTGGGAATGATTTCACCCACAATACACTGGAATGACCCATTAATGAAATGGGACGATCAAACTAATATCACAAAAGTTAAAAATAATGAGAAAAATATACCATAGGACAAAATATGTAACTTAAAAAAAATCCATGACAAGATATACATAAATTTCACCTCAAGTCAAAACCCAATTCTCAAAATAATGGGAATAATTCCAAACAATGTCCAACTATAAGAATACATACATCCCAATGGGTACAAAATCCTAAAATGACTCCTCACAAGTGAGCCTAGTGTGACCATATTTCTCTCTTCAAATAACGAATGATGGTAATCTAGAAGAGCCACCCATGTTTATGGTTCCCCTTCCATTTATTGTGTCTTTCAAAACAAAGTCTACACCTTATAAAGGTAATATGAATTGTGTGATGCACATAGCCATGTAGGATACCACGATGAATCTATTTATGGATTTTACCCTTGAAAACTAATAAAAAATTTGAAAACACTTGTTAAAATCATCCACTTTGAAAAAATTTCGTTTTCAAATTATAATTTTATGTCTCTTTGGTTACCCATTTCAAAAAAAATGTTTCCCAACAAAAAATAAATATGGACCAATTAACTAAACAAGGAACAACATGCTCTATATATTAAACACAACTAGGGAATTCATAACATCATCCCCGTATACTAATAAAGTGGAAATGCTCATAATATATCTTATCACAAGAATAATGACACTAATAAAATTAATAAATCATAGAATCCTATCTAACATGAGTAAGTTAAACCATGAATTCATCTATAAGGGTTTAATAATAGTTACTCTAAACATGTATGATAGGCTATTATGTGAAATTTAATCTCTTGTTATATTCCTTGAGTCTAAAACCATGTTCTCTCATGGTCTCTCAGCAACTAAATGGAAGATCTCATAGACTTATTTTCTATAGTATCCCATGGTCCTTAGGAAAACCCATCCCTCTCACCCTAGTTAACCCATGTTCTACTCCATTCTAATATTATCGCAAAAAATTCCAATCCATCAAAATCCATTTCAGAAGACAATTTCATTAAAAACAAGTCCAACATCCTTAAAACACCATTCATAAGGTAAAAATGTTTCTAAAATAATTTTAGAAATCCATTTTATGTCTTAAAATCCATTTTATCCTTTTTAATAAACACCTGGGGTGCATAAATGACACCCCTATTTGGATTACCCTATTTACACACCCAATTTTCAAACCAAGTTATAAAATACATCAATCATGGGATATACATCAACCAAAATTCATTTATTTAGAAATTTAAAAAACAGAAATTAAATTTGATTCACAATTTAAAGGTAATCAAAGTAAAACACCCATAAATAGAGACATCTACCTCATATTTTCTTCCATCCTCTCCACCTCTGATTATAACCACCTAAAATAGGAATGATAATCCCTCAGACACCTGAACCACATGAAAATATTACAAACCCATATAAAACCCCTATACTTTTACAAACCCACTAATTAGAGTCACAAACGTCCATGTAAATGAAAGAATATGCAAAATAAGGGGGAAAGGAAGAAGAAACCATGATTATTTGGACTTACCTTAAGAAAACCCACTATAAATCCAAGATAAATACACCAAGGATGGAGAGAATAAGAATCATAGACAAGAAGGATGGGATACACATGATGGTAGTGTAAAATAAGTTCCAAATGGGTATAAAATATATTAGGGAAAATAGTAAAATAAAAAAAATTTATGTGACCTAAAGAGATCGTAAATTTTGGCCACAGAGTTAGTATAACATTGCAGGTTTAACGTATATCGACATTATTTCATTTTTTTCATAATATTCCATACATTACACAAACACTCTCTTAGAGACCATATTAGTTTAGTTCCTTTGGAAACTTATAGACATAAACTACAATTTCATAATAAATCTATATATTCTCCCTCCTATTTCATCATAAGTAGAAACCTTTTTAACTTATCATAAATAATTACTTTATTCATATCCTGGGGAAAAAACTTAAAAAGGGTGAGCTCAGATGCTCAATAAGGGTAAACATGGGAGATATATAAGACTTATATAAACATAAGGGTATAGAATCATAAACACAACCTTTGAAGATCATACCCTTCATATCAATGATCACATACATTATTCATAGCATAAATATTGGTAGTTCATAAGACATGAATCATAAGGGAGTCTAAATAATAATCCATGAAATCATAACATAGAAATAAGACATCGAATTTTGGGAGGCTGATAAAAATGCATTATCATTCACTATAATTAAAGGCACATTGAAAAAACACACCAGGTAACTTCATGGGGACAACACCTATTGGGTATAACACACCACCATCCTAAGTCAAAATCCTTTCCTTATAAGGGATCATGTTTTCCCTTCTTCCCATAGTGGATCGAGTTTCCCCTTCTTTACTTAGTTGATCAGGCTCGTTGACTTGTTTTGTATAATTATTTCAAGAGATATAAATATTTACCAAATTAATTGGAGGGAGATATAGGTCCCACCCATAAAATAATTAAAACCCGAAACATGTGTTCCCCAAGAACAAAAAACATTTATTATTTCAAAACCCAAAAAAAGTGGGTCTCATAAACATTTAATCATAACATAACTTATGGAAAATAAATAAAATTCATACGAATAATTCCATCATAAAAATAAACCATATTGACAAAGAATACTAATGGTACCATTGAATCATATCCCCAATAACTAAAAAGTACCATTAATAATGTTATCTTATATGGGAAATAATTTTGAGAGATCACATGAAATAATTTTTATGGGAAATTTACTTTATGATTTTAAAAACAATTTTTAAGTCATAAAAATTTTTTCAGAAAATTTCATTGAAAATAAACTTGAAAAAATATAAATGCATATTTGAAAACCATTTAATAAATATTTGAAATAATTTTTCTTTTAAATGTATATAATACCATTTAAAACACTTTTAAAACATTTTTATAAAACATTATTTTGAGGGAACACAAATTTATGACCAATGAGAGAATAAAATTACCAAAAAACATATAATATCATGAAATTTAGTAGATTTATGACGGAACATTTCAATGGGAATTATATAAAACTCAAAAATGAATATAGGTGGAAAACATAACTTGTTTCTCAAAGAAGGAAAATTGATACAAAATCCCCTTAAATATTTGTAACTTTTGAACCATAAAATCTATGAAAGAGATATAATATAATGTATATGTAAATACCCATAAATTAATGAATAGGATCATACATTAAATCCATGGGGAATATATATACCACACAAAAGAAATTAGTAGGGAATATGGAATAAGTCTAATAGAAATAAATGTGAGACTACAAATTCCCTTAAATTAACCATTAACATCCTTTGTTCACATAAAAACCTCTTGTATATTGAATATAAGTTTATTATTAATCTACCAAAAAACCATTTTCATGTATATAACACCATATATGATTTACTTATTACTTTATATTATTTCTATTAAGAAATCCATGTTAAAGTTAACCCTTTATTTTTCGTACAAGTCTTGACTTATTATTCTTGGTCATAATACATAGATCATGATTTAATCATATCCATAATTACATCAATTATATAAATATATATAGTTATTATATATTTAGTTATGGTGATTCATAAAATTTAAATGCAAAAAATAAAATTCACTATTCATAGAGACGATAAACCGTATGTACGCATGAAAATGACTAAAATCAAAAACATTTGAAAGAATATTACTAAATTTCCAAAAATCAACATATCATTAATCAATAAAACAACTTTATGTAGCTCTTAATTGTCACATAAAAAATATTTTAAGACACTCATCATGTATTATCTTGAAAGATGGTAATAACCAAAAATCCCATATTAAATAAACATAATAAATAAGTACTTTTGCAAACATTCATACATAGTACTTTTATACACATTCTTCTACATTCATTATATATGCACTTTTATTATATGAAAAAAATTTCTTGGGAATATTGGATTCATCCTTGTACAAATGGAATATGTGATTTCATTTCTCTAGGATCTAGATACATATTCACATGAAATTTCACTAATTAGATAAACAATAAGATTTTCATATGGCTTATTCATTAAAAATGAAATAGAAAATTACCAAATTTTTTTAAAAGGATAATTTTTTCTTAATTATCATGGTCCACTTCATTAATTATGATAACATAATATCTGACCTTTTTCCTTTTTACTCATAGGTTTTTGTGGCTTACCATCAATATTAATCCCTAGACTAGGGAACATATTATTATAATTCCCAAATTACTTACAATTGAAACATTGAATTACCATAGGTTTACTCATTGGAGATTTCTATTTTTTTGAATTAATTTTGAAATTAAATGCTCGATGAAATTATTTTCCACACATAAAAAATTTACCAGCCCTATTAAGAAAATTTACTCCAGATTACCTTCCACACATTTAGCATAAATTAATTCTAAATGTATTCTTTCTAGATATTTTAGTGTTTCCTTTATATTTTATCCTTATTATCTTATCATAACCATGATATTTATGTGAATATTAAATATATATTTTTTGTAATAGGAATACTAGGAAGGTGATTACTGAAAAATATGTTCTTTAAATCGTCCCAATACATGGAGTCAATTTTATCTTGTTACCTATTTTTTTGATAATTCTCCACTACTGATTCACTTCACCTTAAAAATGATAATTTCCTAACTTAAAATTTCACATTATGAATAATGGAGAATGAAAAATAAATTTTCATTGGTACTGATCAATTTATCAGAAACTAGTGGATCAATCGATCCACTAAAAGAAGGTGGACATTGGATAAATAATGATTCAAGAATTTTTCCCTCTTTTAGTAATTTGGAAGCTTAGTATGATTCAAAGATTAATATTTTTTTGTGGTCATATCAAAAATGGTTTTCAGTACATCTACCTTAAAATTTATTTTCTCTATAGGCCCATCATTTCATTGTCCTTTTCATTTTTCCTTAATAAGGTTCCTTTAGTTTTTATCAATTGACCAAACACAGAATGAATAAAGTGAGAGACACTAATAATTGTCATGAAACCACATAATCAAGGGAAATTTCTTATTAATGTTCAATCTACAACAACTTAGGTTTAGTCCTAGGTTATTCATGATCAAAACCAAAACTATATGACTATAACCTAGGCTTACATTTAGGGTTATTGCTATGGTTTTCTCATCCATGTTTAAATTTTTTGACTAAACCTTTTATCTGAAACAAACTATAATAAACTAAACTTAATGTATATAGACATTGTATCAATGTTGGGTAATATTTCATACATTACAAATACACACGCCCAAAGAATGTATTATTTTATTTCTTTTGGAAACATGGAAACAAAAAAAACTGGTTTATAATATATATACATCTTCTCCCACCAATTTCTTCATAACAAGAACCTTTTTTACATGTCATACATAATACCTTTCTTTGTATCACGTGGAAAAGAAACATAATAAATGTGAGTTTAAATTATCAGAAAGGGAAAACAAGTGAGATACGTAAGAAAAACATAAACATAAGTGTATTATAACATAAGAAGAAAATTTTAAGATCATACCTTATATATAAAATATAATATAAATGAGTCAAGGAATAAATATTGGTAGTTCATAATACATGAATCATAAGGGAGTGAAAAGAAAAAAAACCATGAAACCATGACAAAGAAATAAGGCATGTGGAATTGTGGAAGACACATAAAAATGTAATATAATTCCCTATAAGTCAGTCTTCATTTCCCAAATATATCAAAGATATTTATAGGTACTACCCTTAATGGTAGGGGCACACCAAAATCCACATTAATATTCCTTTCAATATAAGGGATTGGGTTTCCCCTTTTCCCATAGTGGATCAGGTTTCCGTTTCTTCCCATAGTAGATCAAGCTCATAAATTTCATTCCAATCATTATATCAGGAGATATAAATATTTACCCAATTTATTTGAGGTATATATAGACCCCAACCATCATATAATGAAAACCATACATATGTGTTCCATAATAACATAAACCATTTATCATATTAGAACCCATTAAAAAAGTGTGTTTCATAAAAATTTCCTCAAAACATACCTCAAGGAAACCAAAATAAAATTATAAGGACAAATATATTATAAACCTAAACCACATATATAAATAATAATAATGTTATAATTTAATCATATCCCCATTAAAATATAATTAACATTGAATAGAAATTTCATAGATGGAAAATAATTCTGAGAGATCACTTGAAATAATTCATAGGGAAAATATATATTACACATTCAAAAACACTTTCTAAATTAGAAAAAATTTATAAAACCTTTCTCAATGAAAAAACAATTAAAACCTTTAAATTAATATTTTAAAAAAAAATTCAAACATATTTGAAATATTTTCCTTGAAAATTTATATAAAATCATTTAAGACACATTTTAAAAAAATTAGAACATTTTGTTTTGAAGGAAAATATATTTTTGAATGAGTAAAGAATAAAAATAAATGATATTTATAATATAATAAAATAATGTGACTAATTATACCACATTTCAAAGGAAATTATATACAACTCATGAAATAATATTGGTCTATAAGGTTACATGTATCTCAATGAACGAAAATGGAGACAAAATTCCCTTACCAATTTGGTAAATTTTGAACCATAAACCCTATGAAAGATATGTAAAAGAAGGGATATGTAAATACCAATAATTTTAATTAATATTTTCATATAGTACATTCATGGGATGTATATACACCATATAAAATAAATGAGTGGTGAATATGACATAACTCTCGCAAAAATAAAAGCGAGATGAGAAATATATTTACCTTATTTCTTGACTTCCTTCATACTTGTTAAAATTTCATGTATAATTAATATAATTTTATTATGAATCTACCAAATAAATATTCATATATATAATACCATATATGATTTAATTATGAATTTATATTACTCATTTAAAACAAAACCATGTTAAAGATATCCCATTGTTTTTTGTACTTGTATTGACTTTTTATTTTTGGTCATATTACATAGATCATAAATTAATTATCTTTAAAATAATAACCATGATATAAATATATATATTAATTATATATTTATTTATGTTCATTTATAAAAGTTAACACTAGAAAATAAAATACACCATTTTTAGAGATGGTAGGGCGTACATACACTTGAACGTTGTTTCTATTTGATTGTCATATTTCAAAAAAGAAAATTATATTATATATTACCATTATAGAATCATTTTGATGTCATATATATTAAATATATTTCTTAAAACCATTCTTAATACATTCCACATAAGGTGTGAATGAATCACATCGCTTATCGAGGTAGTAGTCCTCCATACACACGAACAATATTATCGTATTCCCAAAAATGGAAAGAATGATTGTATGTGTGATAAAAAATTTAAATAAGTTTAATTATGTCATTAATATAATATATTAATATTAAACCCATCATAATTCTCACTCATTAAATATGGTGATGTCAAATGAATTGTATCACTAAGTGGAGATAGTAAGTCGTACATACTCACGAGCGATACATTCACCTCTTATTCGATGGGAAAGGGGATGTGTAATGGTGTTTTCAAAATAATAATAACATTTCATCATATTTAATATTATTAAGTTACTATTCTATTCTATATATCATATATTTATAGTATACATATAAGAATACAAAAATTGAGTAATTGATTAAAGTGATTACCTCTTCTTTGAAACGACTCCTTTAGATCTCCTCTAAAGAACTCTAGAGTTGGCCTTTTGGAAAGACCAACACCTTAATATTGTGGATATGAAAGTGTAAATTAGAATTTTGAAGATTTTGGTTGACCTATAAGATTCATAGAGGTTATATGATTTGTAGGATGAGGTTTCCTTTTAAAATCAAGGTGAGGGGCAGTTTTAGAATTTTTCAAAAGATTAATTTACAAAAATTTAAATTTCAATAAAAATAGGTGAAAATGGAAATTTATTAGAAATTTATTTGGTATATGGTGGTAATACCATAAAATAAAATATTTTATACATTTTTTCAGGTAATTTTAATCCTTATCATTTTGATTAACCCTTAGTTAACCTATATTAATTTTAACTACGGTAACACCTCTTTTATATATTAAAAGGTTAATATTGTAACATATAAGGATTAAATTTTACCATAAATGGTCAATTAATTATATTTTAGACCATAATTTATATAAGTTGTCCATATTTATTATTTTTATGATTTTTATCTAATTTAATGAAATATTAGTTTCCTAAAATATCATTAGTGTTAATTTTGACACAATTCATTACATTGAATTTAATAAAACCCATACAGCAATATAAAATCAATTAAATTCATTTAATAAACCCAAAATATGTCATATTAACCTATTAAATTCGTTTATCACCTTATGTAATTAAAATTATACATATTTTAGTATTTTTAATGACACTTAATTGACTTTTTCATAAATTGAGTAATTACTTCATCATCGTTGTGTAAATATTTATGAGAATTATTTCTTCACTAAAAATTTCAAAAAAAAAATCCATGATATACATAAAAATTTTATATTTTATAATAATATATATAATTGAGAATATATTTTTTAACACTGTATTCTTATTTTTAGACTTGATAAAATTGGGAGTGTGACATTTGGACACTCTCTTTAATTTTAATAATATCTAAGTCATTTTCATGGAAAAGTAACCATTAAAAAATTAAATATTTAAAATAGGTGTTAATGGTAGAATTAACTTCATATAATAACTTTTGGTCATGTTTTAGGGAATTTTTATAGCATTTATATTTATATTGTTAACCCTTAATTACCCATTTTACTCCTAACCATGGTAATAAAATTTGATGGAGTTACAATTAATATTATACAAAAAATAAACATGAACTATTTACTAAATTTGGATATTATTATTAAACAAATTGAATCCATGTTACAAAATTCAAAACATTGAAATGGATAACATTAATTTAAAATTAATCTTGTAGATGGGGTGAGAAAACTAGTTTTAAAATTGAAAATGGTAAACAATATTTTTACATCCAAATTCAATGTGTAATTTATTAAAATGACTTAAATTGTATTAAATGATATCAATTTAATATAATTATACTTTTAAACCAATCTAAATAATTATATAACACTATAATTTATTTATATGAAAAAACTGTTTTCATTTCAAATTTAGTATTTTCCACTATACACCAAAACATGAAAATTATCAAAAAAATTCCATAAATTCGACCATAGTAATATTTTATATTATTATTTAAAATAATAATTATATTTTGTAAAATAAAACTTACAACAGTTCCAAAAACTATAATTAAATAATTGTGAAATCAAAAGAAGACAAAACTGTCTTTTAGAAATGTATATGTTTCTTTTTGTAACATTGGATTTATTCTTATATCATGTTAGGAAAACACATAAGATGAATTTAATTCATTATATTGAATATATATTTCATTAAAATAATACATGAAAAGTTATTTTTTTATTTTTTGGTATAAAAAAAGATGTGCATATTTAAATATTTTTTCATGAAAAAATTTCATTTTATATTAAAAAGGACTTTGTTTTCATTTATAATTACTTGGTTACTAAATAATTAATTATATATACATGTATAAAGAATATTTACATAACACAGCTATACCTATTCATTCCCACTATTCTAAATGATATGTTATATTCATGTTTTTAGAATAATTATAGTAATAGAATAATATTTCATAGAAACTCAGTGTTGCATGTAATGTAAGACATCAATGAAATCAAATTATTTTAAAAATACGTATTTCATAAAAATACCAGGGTGTTAATGTTAGTAAAAATATGTGTCAACTTTCTAGGGATACTATATCCCCAATATCTAAGTCACATGATTATACATTGGTGTCACATGGTTTAGAAAACTGTTACCAAACCATGTGAAAACCCACTAACATAACCTATAGCACCCACACACAGTTAGATGCATAGTTAGGTAAACTGTGTTCTAACTACATGCATGGGTATTCATTCCAAAAATGTTTAATTTTAAAACCCTAACGCATAGAACCTCCAAATTAAAAGTTAATTTTAATTATAACTCAAAAATTTACATACCGGTGACTAGGGGGTGTCACAAACCCCACACCGTGCAACCTTATCCCCAAGAAAGCAGTCATGATATTTGAATGAAAACAGGTGAGGTCATGGATCCTTAAACTCATTTCACACTCTCATTTCTCATAGATATCCCAACCATGATTATAGAGAACAAAAACCAATGGGAATGACTAACCATGGAGAACCTTTTTATGATAATCCTAAACACAAATAGGTTGTTCCACAATTGTGGCATCAAAATTATTATCTAAATCTTCCCAATATAATATATGATATGGGTCAAGATGGTATATCTTAGAATGGGAAACATATAAGAAATCATTGATCAATTTCATCCATGTTGGTAACTCCAATAGATATGTTATAATTACAAACATTCCATAACCCAAAATGGATTGAACAAACATGAAACCATCTTTCCCCGTTTACCCAAACAATAATGTAACAATTGAATGCATACCCAAAGAAAAACCTAATTGCCAACCATAAACTCCAGTGGCTAATGATGATAGTCTAAATTCATATTTTTTTACTCTATTTTTTCCGATGATTTTTGAACCAGGAAAACTATCTCGCTTACCTCTTAGATGAGACTTGGTCCAACCATGAAAAACTTTCCCACCTTAGTACAAAAAAATAGGGATTGAAAAATCAATCAATATAATTACTCAAAGGGGTCCATAATGATCGAGTCCTAATGATTGTTATTATAAGAAATCAAAACCAATGAATGGTTAATCTCCAAATATCCCATGAAACTAACTGCACATAATCACAAAAAAATATTTATGAGTCCTGATGGAATGCTCAGACTGACCATCCATCTTCTAGTGATAGGTAGCTCACAATCTCATCTGATTTACCAAAGACTCCTTGAGCACCTTAAAATTAACGATGTTAAATAGGAATATCGGTTTGAAAATATCAGAGAAAAAACTCCATGAATCTTAAAAACCTCTCAAGAATATTAACTTTTGAAGTCATATACCTTCATTGACTCTCAAATGAAGAGAATGTTGTAACACACCGAGATTTTGTGGAAATTTTTTTCTTCAAATGAATTAATTTTCATTGATGTATTTCATTTAAATAAGTAAAAAATTATATTCACACAACACTGACTTGATGTATGTTACACACAACACTGAATCAGCATACATTACATGCAACACAAACTCAACATACGTTACATGTAACTATGACTTGGTGTACATTACATGCAACAATGAGTTTTTAGGAAATGTCTTTTTTTTGTTATTATTATTTAAATTAGATAATTATAACCTAGACGTTAAAAATAATAATATAAATATTAGTAAATAAATTTTATATTTTATTTATAATGGTTTTATATAAATAAACCATATTGATAATGAATGATATAATTTTTCGTAATGTCCTTATATGTTTAAAAATACCATTTTCTCAAATTAACTACATTTCATGTTGTTCTATAAAAAACTATAAAAATATGTTTATAAAACATAGAAGTTTAATTTGATAAAATAAACACCATTTTTTAATTTATAATTTAGAAATTATCTTAAGGTGAATTTTTGGGATTTTTCTAGGAAACATATTTTTTTATGGATACCGAAAAATACTGCATTTTGGTTAATAACTGCCTTTTTATTAAATAATTGTTAATTATAAATTATAATTTAAAATTTTCTAAGTTAAAATTAGATAATTTATACATATATTAATAAATTTTAGGTAATTATAATCAATTTCACTTTGGAATTAAATGTAAATACATAACTACCATTTGAACATTTTTCTACTTTAAAAACCTATTATTTCGTTCCGTCTGTAGGATTAACATTAATATTAATTTGTTCATTTCTTAGAATTGAATTCATAATAATATAAATAAACCATTTTAATAATTATAATATTTATATTCTAATTATATAATGTTAATTTTGACCAAAAATATTTGTAAAAGTGATTAAAAAATTCACAGTGATTATGGTCAAATTAAACTTAATTAGGGACTAAACCTTAATCTTAGGGGCCCAAATAACCTAGAAACACATAAATAACCCATTTTATGGACATTAATCATCCATAAACCTTGAAATTTTGAGTTATTTTTGTTTATTATGACTTTTGTTGGGTAAAAACGTGGGTACACCTAACTTCTTTCCAAAAAATCCATATGTGTCCTTTCCCTTCCTTTTAAAAGGCCACCACCTCTCCCTCTTATTAACGCCTCTCAAGCCACTTAGGTTCTGAAAAAATAATCCCAATAAACTTAAAAATATCCATAACTTCATCCTAGAATCCAACCCTTGGGTATAAATAAATCCAAGGAATCTTTTTGGAACAAACCAAAAGGAGTTACCCAATTAAAAGGTAGCGAATTCTCTCAAATCCTTTATTTTATTTTCATTATCAATCCCCTCCACTATCTTTATTATATGTTTTTTTATAAAATAATCTTATTTATAGTAGTATTTTCTTAATTACATCATTTTTACCTACAATTATGCATAGATCCATCTAATTGGTAATGAACATACTGTTTATTTGTACGACAAACAACCGCCTCACTAAATGATTTTGTTCATTATTCCTTTACCGCCTCTCATGGTTGAAATTATGATAGAAAATCTATTTATATATGTCTTATATTATATTTATTATGTATTTAATATTATTTATTCCTTTTATAACATATTTTTTTTATTTTCTTATGGTGTAAATATGATAATTTCATTTGAGGAAGTGTGGACTACCGCCCCCTCAAAGCGATGTGATTCATTAATACACTAAATGGAATGTATTAAGGATGGTTTTAGTTAACTTATATGATATATATAACATTATAATTATAATTTAATGATATAATATAAATATATACATATATTTCATTTTCTTTATTTCCTTCAATACGACAACAAAAATAGAAACAACGTTCATGCATACGTACCACTTACCGTCTCCATGAATGATTTATTTGATTTAGAACATCTATATTCTATATATTGTTACGATAAAAATATAATGAATATAATTTCTATTTAAATAATGTTTTCACTTTTTTAAATCATGATATATGTGTAATGACCAAAGATATAACAAATTAAAACACATGCGAAGAACAAAGCGAATATTACCCGAAGGGAAATCGTAACATAGGATTATTAACAGGAGGGTGATATAAGGTAATAATAAAACCATATATGGTACTATATATAATAAAATGTTTCTTTAAAAAGTTTATAATAAAATTTGTTTTATTATATAGGAGGTTTTAACAAGTACGATGAGATTCTAGACACAATGTAAGGGGGTTTCCTCTCATTTTTTATTTCAATGAGATACATGATTTATTCACCACCCATTACTTTTGTGTGGTGTGTATAATGAACATGGATGTATTATATGATTCATATAATTTAATTTATGGGTGTTTACATATCCATTTTATTATATTTATTTCCTGTGGAATATGTTTCAAAAGTTATCAAATCAATAAAATGATTTTGTCTCAATTTTCCATCCATGAGACACATACCATGTTAAGAGCCTATATTTTTACATGAGGTGTATATAATATCTTCAAGAAATTATATCATTAATGGATTTATTTTCATTATTTTTTTATATTCATGTAATTTTAGTTTCTTTAATGGGTGTATGGTTCAAAACTACCAAGTGGTAATATTTTATCGGAACAATCTCGTTTTTTTCGAGATTGTTTATGATTATGCTTCCTTTGATGAAATATTATAATCCATCTCTGAAGAAAAATATTAAAATTTATTCTCCTCTAGTTATTAATG
This sequence comes from Viscum album, assembly GCA_963277665.1. Lineage (NCBI taxonomy): Eukaryota > Viridiplantae > Streptophyta > Magnoliopsida > Santalales > Viscaceae > Viscum > Viscum album. The sequence continues at coordinate 1,403,276,871 of OY728127.1, read as the reverse complement.
ATTTATTATTGCATTAGTACCATTTTTCAGCTCTTTGGTACATATTATAGTCAAGAAATTATTTTTAAGAAATTTATAATCTAAGTGTCTCATTTGTCAGAAATATATGATCCTTCAAAACCATGTTTTCTAAAATGGGTTTCTATGAATATTCTAATAAAATCTTATGACCATTAAAGAAAATTTTTATCCTTTTGTTTTAACCAATTATTTCAATGAAATATTCCAATCACCTTCCTAACAAGGAATTTTTATAACCTTTTTATAGTGCAAAAGGAATGTTCTTGTTACCTCATATGAAATGTATGGATTTAATAACCAAAAATTATCTGGATCATTGTTTTCATGTTAAAAAGGTTAATTTTTAAGAAAAATGTTTTTAAAATAAAATTTCAAGGAAAATTATTTTCAAAATGATTTCATGATTGATACATAAGTATTCTTGGAAAAATAGTTTCAAAAAGTTTTCAAGCATTATTTATAAGTTCACAATGTATTTTTAATTAAAGGGTTTAAAAAAATATTTCAATCATTCTCTTAATGATTTCATAGTGTTTCAAATAAAAATATTTTTATAATTTTTTGAATATTATTATTTTTTTTTTCTGGAAAATGGTTTTACAAATGACTTCAAGTTTTCTTTATATGTTTTCAAGATTTTCTTCCATGAAAATGATTTTTAAATGGTTTTTTAAATAAAAAAGACTTTTTCAAAGAATAAAGGATATTTTCCTCAAGAAAGTTTTTGATGTGTGTTTAAAAATTACTATACATATAAGATGACATATTTTGATGTTACTCATGAATTTATAAGAAGTGATCTAAAGGTTCCACTCATATTCTTTCTCTGAATGGGTTATTCTGGATGTCATAGTCTTTATGTAACCTGTTTCTCTTTAATGGGTTTTATGTTTATGAAACTAGTTTCTATTTCTCAAGATGTATGTCTATTAATGTTTTTTTCTCTTTCATGGGATATATTTTTGTTAAACTCCTTTATCTTTTCGAGTTAAATTATTATGAAAAATGTTTTTTTTCTTGGGTTATTATATGATTAAATGATTATGAAACCGATAAATATTCTATAGGTTATGATATGATACATGTTTATGATCCCCATTTTATTTTTAGGAAACCCATCACTTTTAATGGGTCATGGCATGATGAAAGTTTTATTATCTTGTGGAACATGTATGAATCATTTTATCATGTGATTAGTGGGACATATATCTTTATCTAATGAATTGGGTAATGATAAAGGTTTTTGAGCTAAAATAGTACATGGGATGGAATACCATGCCCAAAAAAGAGGGAACATGGGAGGATATCCAAAGATCGAAGCAAGAGAGTTCATGAGAGTACATCCCAAGCTTGAAACAATATGGGATGACTTCATGTGCCTGAAACAAGAGGGTTCATAGGAGGAAATCTGAAGCCCAAAACAAGAGGCTACATGGGAGGACATCCCAAGACAAAAATAGTAGTGCACACATGAGGACATCCCATGCCAAAAAAAGAGGCTAAATAGTAGGGAATACCAAGCCTGAAGCAGGTACACGAGTGATTAACCCAAGCCTAACATGTTATAGAGGCCTTTGTATGCCACATTAATATAGGGTATTATATTCTTGTGTGTCTTCCATAATTCCATGTTTTATTACAATGTTATGATTTCATGGATTATGTTATTTATTTATATATGATTCATGTTTCATAAACTTACAATATTTATTATGATCTCTAATATGCAGGGTATGATCTTCAAATGTTATTCACATGTTCCGTACCCTTTTGTTCATGTTATTATTTCATATTTCCATTATTTCCCCTTTCTGAGAATATGATCTCACCCTGTTCTCATGTTTCCTTTCCCCATGTTATGAATAAAGGATTTTGGTAGAAGTAATAAAGGTGGAGATATTTATGGGATATGTTTATGATCTTTCACCAGGATAGAATATTTTGTTTACAATTTTCCAAATATATTTATATATTATTGTCCTTGAGCATGTATTTTTGTAATGTAATGAATATTCATCTAAAATGATGTAATATCCAAGTATGTTAATCCTAGGTCGTCATATCTAGTATCAAAGTAAATTTTTATTCATCCATTGGAAATTAAAATGATAAAACATTAGTGATTTCCCTACTTATATTTCTAGGGATATATCTCGGGATGTCTCTATGTATAAGTATAAGGATGAGTTAATTTTTGGGAAACTGTCCTACAATTTTGGTAAAGTACAGAGTAAGTGGTATCCTATAAATACATACCTATATAGATATTATAAGTATATGTAGATCTAGAATAGATATATCTAGGGGTAAAAACTCCAACAAGAAGTTCTGGGAATGACTTGGGGTAATCTAGTGCATGACAACGAGCCTTGCTACACACCTGGTTCGACACTCCTAGGGGATATTATTTGGGAACTCACCAACTCTTCACTGAACATCATGAAATAATTAAATATAAGTTCACCACAAATAACAAAGTATAAACCTAAGGTGTTATAGTGTAATAATGGTGTCATTATTTAGATATCATATCATTTGTTTTCATATTTTGTTGGTTCCTCACTCTAATAAATGTTTCTTACTCTATGATTTTGGTTTTAGTTAGTGGATGGAACCTGAAGGAACCACATTAATGGTGATTAAAATGGATAATGAAATGAATTTCCATCTATTAAACCAAATTCAATGGATAAGGAATAAAAAGTTTCATTGCTATACTCACAAAAATTTCTCAAACTGCGAACCATGATGGATTCTTAAATGATAAAAGGAAAGAAAAAAATTATATTGAGTACTTAATGAGGCAATGTATACCTTATTTCAATGGGTCTCCTAGCCCACTTGTAGCTAAATAATGAATTAGTACCACTAAAAAGATATTTTCCTTTCTATAGTGTTTGAAACATGATAAATTCATTCTAGATTTTTATTAGTTATAAAGTTAAATGGGTCTGTGGTGGAATCTAATCAATAATATGAGGCAACAAGATGAAATTGACTCAATATATTGGGTGGAGTTAAAAAAAAGTTATTTTTTAATAGGTAACTCACTTATATTATTCATATGAATAAGGAAAAGGAATTCATATAGCTTAAGAATATGGATGAAAAATCTATTCATGTTTTTGAATAAAAATTTTACAATGTTTTAAGGTACTCTTATGGTAATATCATTCATCCTGAAAGAAAAATTAATCATTTAATTGGTGTTCTGAAACATAGTCTTCAAAATTATTTGGCTATAAGTGACTTTATCAGATATGAATAAGTTGTTATATGTGTTATAAAGGTGGATATGGAGGTTTTAGATGTGTATCGAGATCATGGTTTTGAAAAGAAAAGGAATATAGAGTTCATATAAAGATCTAACAACCATGGGGAAAAGAAAATGAGCCATATGTTATGCACACATTTTGGGAAGAAACATGGAGGAAATTGTATTAATGGGACTACTAAATATAATAAGTGTTGAAGGGAAGGTCATCGAGTGGATGAATGTTGAATTGATGGGATGAAGTCAGATAATGATGAAAATAATGAGAAATCCACATTGAATTCATCACCCACACTCTAGTGTTTCAATTTCATAGAGTTTTACCATTACGTATACCAGTTCCCCAATATAAGGACTAATGTTAATGATAACCCCCAAAAACAACTAAATATAAAGGACAAAGGGAATGATTATGTGATTATAATAGATGAATTTTATAAAGATAATTAAGAATTACTTATCCTTCTATCCTTATAAGGGAATTTTATGTTTTATTTATATGAATAATCCATATGAAAGTCTTATTGGTCATACTTTGGTGATATTTAATTTGATTATATTTCCTTACATGGATTATGGAATAAGAAAATAACAATTGATATTTCACTAGTACAAGGATGGAGAAAAGTTTTTATTTATTTTTGGTTTAATATAAGATCATATTTAAGGAATAAATGATGGATTATATTTTTCAATTGTTACAAGGTTATCCTTTTATGGAATTTTTATGTTAAACATCAAATAAAGTTAGTATGTTTAAAGTGTTATCTTTCTATATGAGGATTTATGAATATTGTATAGCTTGTTCAAACAACTTTATGTGGATGATAACTGATGGGATGACATACCATGGGTCTCATGATCTGTTAGTACTTCAATAATGAAAAAATAACCTTCAATTTTATAGAAATAGGTGAAGTGGATAAATGAAATACAAAGGGTGATGTTGAATTGAAATCCTAAAATTTTAACTTTTCTTGAAAATTGTGTATCTTTAGGAAAAAGAATCTTCAAGCCAATTTTTTTTCCTAGCACTTTAATTTACGATGAACCAGAAGATCCCTTAGGCCATCATAGATTTATGTTTTTGTGATTGTTAACTTTTTATTGACCTTGTTCTTTATAAATCTCTCTCAGAACATGATGGTATCATTTCTCTTACATTTCCATGTTTCCAAATCCCACCTATTTTCTCATATTTGGTAATCTCATTATGAGTTACTTTGGGTAACCATTATGGTCCCAAATTTCCCTTTTAATCGATGTTTTAGTATTCATTTTTACAGTGTGGTTTTCTATGAATTAAACTTTCAAGTATTAAACCTTGGATAACCTAGATGAATTTTTAGGGATAAATTCATTTTATGGAGGGGTATAATGAAACACCCGGAGATTTTGTGAAATATTTATATTCTTCGAATGAATTAATTTTCATTGATGTATTCCATTAAAATAAGTCAAAGATTCAATTCAGACAACACTAAATCAGTGTAATGTATATGAAACACTAAATCAGTGTTTATTACACACAACACCAACTAGGCGTATGGTATAATCAACTCCGACTTTCCATCATTACACACAACACTGAGTTTTTACAAAAATTTATTTTTTATAATTATTTAATGGTGATAATTATAACCTATACCTCAAACATAGTAATATGAATAGTAGTAACAAATTTTAAATTTTTTTTAATAATGGATTTATATAATAAAAAAACATTGATAACAAAATATATAATCTTTGGTAAATTCCTAATATGTTAATAATATTATTTTCTCAAATGAACTAAATGTCATGTCCTTCTCTAGAAAAAAATAAAATTAATTTTATTCTAAATTAGAAATTAAATATGATAAAATAAACTTAATTTTTTAATTTACAATATAAAAATTATTTTAGTGTTAATTTTTAGGATTTTTCTAAGAAACATCATTTTTTGATGAATAGTGAAAAATATAACATTTTAATTAATAAATACCTTTTAGTTTAAATAAATAACAATAATAAGCTATAATTGTATTTTATTAAGGTCACACAAGAAATATTATACATATATTAATACAATTTAGGTTAATATAATCAATTTCACTTTGGAATTTAATATAAAATCGTAACAAACTTTTGAACATTTTTAAACTTCAAAAACTTGTTTTTTCATCATGTCTGCCAGATTATAATTAATAATAACTTTTACAATTATGATAATTTAATTTAACAAAATTTACATAAATCAATATAATAAGTATAATATTTATATTCTAATTATATAATGTTAATTTTGACAAAACAATATTAGTAAAAGTGATTATAATTAATCACAGTGATTAAGGCCAAATTAAGCTTAATTAGGGACTAAACCTTAATATTAGGGGACCAAATGAACACTCCACTTGTCCAAAACCCATTTAATTGCCATTAACCATCAATTTAATTTTTATTTTTCAGTTTTTTGGTGTTTTTAATGACTTTTGATAGGTAAAAATGCGTGTACACCTAACTTGTTTCCAAAAATGCAAAGTGTGTCCTTTCCCTTCCCTATAAAAGGCCACCACCTCTCCGTTTTTTTCAAACCTATCAAACCGTATAGGTGAATCATAGATATTACCAATACAACTAAAAAATCCATACCTTACTCATATAATCCCCCCTTGGGCTGAAGGAAATACAATGAATCCTTTTGGCACAAACTAATATGAGTTACCTGATTAAGAGTTAACGACTTCTCTCAAGCTCTATTATTATTTTTTCACCACCCCTACACTCTATTTCTTCCATGTTTGTATAATAAACCCGTATATTAAATATAATATGATTTTTTTATTCTATGTTTTTATCCTACATATACACACACCTCCATCTAATGGCTAACAAACTTATTGTTTACTTGTACGGAGAACTACCACCTCACTAAATGTTGATTGTTCATTTTTTACTTTACCACTTCTCATGGTGGAAATTATGATGGAAAATATGTTTATATATGTCATATATTATATATATTTTGTCTTTAATCTTATTTATTCCTTTTACAACACATATATGTTTACTTTCCATTTGATGTAAACATGATATTTTTGTTTGAGGATGTTTGGACTACCACCCCCTCAATGCGATGTGATTCATCCACAAAATACATGGAATGTATTAAAGATGTTTTTAGTGAAATTATATGATATATATATCATTATAAAGACTCTATAATTATATTATTTACATATATACAAATATCAATTTTCTTTATTTCTTTCAATGCAACAAAAAAACGGAAACATCGTTCATGTGCACATACGACTTACCATCTCCCTGAATGATGTATTACATTTCAAACTTATATATTATATATATTATTATAATAATCATATAATGAATATAAAATATATTTATATCATAGTTTAGAATCTGGAAAAAATTATATAAGTATAAGGACCAATGATATAACAAATTACGACACATGTGAAGAACAAAGAGAATATTACCCGAAGTGAAACCTTAACAAAAGATTGTTAACAAGAGAGTAATATAAGGTCATAATAAAACAATATATATTATTATATATAAGAATATATTTCTATAAAATATATATAATAAATTTATATTTATTACAAAGGATATTTGAATGTGTATAATGAGAGTCAAGGCACAAGGTAAGGTAGTTTCATCTCATTTTTTATTCCAAAGAGATACATGATTTATTGACCACCCATTTCTTTTTTGGGGTGTGTATAATTACCATGGATGTATTATATGATTATTATTTTTAAATTAATGGGTATTTATATATCCATTTGATTATATTTATTTCATGGGGACTATTTTTCAAAAGTTACCAAATTAGTAAAATGATTTTGTCTCAATTTTCCTTCTTTGAGACACATTCCATGTTATGCACCAATATTTTTCCATGTAGTGTATATAATAAATTCAAATTGTTATATCATGTATCTATATAAATTAATTATATTTTAATATTCATGTAATTTCATTTAATTTAATGGGGGTTATGGTTCAAAAATACCATGTGGTAAGAGTGTATTGACACAATCTCATCGTATTTTGATATTGTGATTATGCTTCCTTTGATGAAATATTATCATAAATATATCAATAACACTCATTAATTTTCTTCTAATCTAGTTATTCATGATTTATTCATGTATTGTTACCATTTTTTGACCCTTTGGTACATAATATTATTATGAAATTATTTTTATGAAAATCTAAATTTACCTCTCTCATCAGTCGGAAAATTATGTTCATTCAAAACCATATTTTCTAAAAAGGGATTCCATGAATATTATAATTATATCCTATGATCATTAAAATAAGTCTTTTCACTTTTTTATTTTTCAAATGTTTTTAGATGAATCCTCTTGTCTCTTTTAGAATTAGGTATTTCTTTATCCTTTTACCGTAAAAAAAGAAAATTCTTTTTACCTCATACGAAATGTACAGATTTAACTACCATTAATTCGTTGATGATTTCTTTTCATGTTCAAATAGTTAATTTTTAAGAAATTTATTTTAATATTAATTTTCATGGAATATTGTTTTGAAAATATTTTCATGCTTATTTCATAATTTTTCAGGTAAAAATGTATTAAAAATGTTTATAATACTTATTTATATGTTTTAAAATTATTTTTAATGAAATGGTTTTCAAATTGTCTTTAATATTTCATTTAATGTTTTCAATGTGTTTTCAAAGAAACATGTTTTTTTTAAAAGTTTTGATGATTTTTCTATATGTTTTAATTTTTTTTTCAAAATTATTTCAAGTATTCATCTTCAGTTTTAAGTGTATTATCTAATAAAATGATTTTTAAATGGTTTTAAGCATTAAGGATATCATTTTTCAAATAAGAAAGAATATTTTACTCAAGAAACATTTTGAAATATATTTCAAAATTATTTTCCATCTATAATGACATCTTTTGATGTTACCCATGCCTTTCTAGGGAAATATCTAAAGTTTTCACTCATATTATTTCTTTGAATGTGTTATTCTTGATGTCAAGGTCCTTATGAAACACGTTTCATGGTCACATGTTATATATTAATGAAACCTATTTCTCATTCATGGGATATATGCCTATGAAACCCATTTCTCATACACATCTTATGAAAACTGTTTATATTTCATGAGTTAAATTCTTATGAAACCCATTTCCTTTCATGGGTTATTGTAGGATGAAATGATTATGTAACCCATATATTTTCCATAGGTTAGGATATGAATAAATTTTTATAATATCTATTTCATTCCATGGGTTAGGATATGATGTTTAAGAAAACCATATATTTTCATGTGTCATGATATGATGCAAGTTTTATTATCTTTTGGCACATGTGTGTATGATTTAATCATGTGATGGGTGAGACCTATATCTCCCTCCAATGAATTGAGTAATGACAAAAGTTTCATGAACTCAAAGGGTACATGGGAGGGCATCCCAAGCTCAAAACAATAGGGTACATGGGAGGACATACCAATATTGAAATAAGAGGGTATATGAGAGGATATCCCAAGCTTTAAATAAGAGGGTACACGAGCATACATCCCAAGATTGAAATAAGTGGGTACATGATAGGAAATCCCAAGCCCAAAATAATAGGGTACATGGGAGGACATCCCATGCCTGAATAATGAGTTTATAAGAGAGGGAATCCAATTCCTGAAGTAGATACACATGTGATTAACCTAATCCTAACATGTTACAAAGTCATTGGTATTCCACCTTAATCAGACCAAATTCATCCACTAACTCTTGAAGTGCCTACAATTTATGCTTCTTTCTCAATTCATAGCCAACTACTCCCCCTTACTTTGTGTATATGAAATATCCAAAATTTAAGTATGAAGATATTCCCCATAATGTCTTCATCTATAGTTTTTGTCCCTCATGGTGAAAATATAATTTTGAGACTTATGATATGAATACATAGTAAAACACTCCCTGAAGAGGTAATGTCACCATGTCTTCAATGCATGTGTTACGAAATAAAAATATAGGCAACAGGTGGGATAATTAGGCTCATGTCAGAAGAAGTTCCTTGAGGCATAGGACACCAAATGTTCATCCTGCATCAGTATACACCCAAACCCACATCAAAAGAATCAAAATATATAGCCTAATATATCCAAATATTAGGAAGAATCCAAGCTAATTGTGATGTCATACAAGTCTCAAACTCCACAATTGAACTATGTAACTTCTCATATTAATCAATATTCACCCCTTTCATGGTCAAATATATCATGGGATAAGCTATCTTTGGGAAGTACCTAATTAAACATCGATAATACCCATCGATGACCAGAAAGCTTCATATCTCAAACATATAATTTGGATGATCCAAATATATAACTATTAAAAATTTCTCTATATCCATTTATACTCCTCCATTATAAATCAACTATACCAAAAATATCACTTCTTGTTATACAAAATATGAACTTGTATAGTTTTGGAATATACAAAACAATCTCTCTGGACACCCAAGACAACTTCCTTATGATTATCATGATATTCCTTCCTCTTGTAACACACCAAGATGAAATCCATCCACATGAACATGAAGGAGTCCGAAACTAGTTGTAATTTTTTATACATCAACTCCATGAAGAGTTCAAGAGAATTGGTATACCCAAATAGCATAACTAAATGTTCAAAATTTTCATACCAAATTTGAAAATAAATCTTGAGAATATCCTCTTATAAGACCCTCAACTAGTGGTACTCAAATCTCTAGTAGATATTTTAAAAAAAGGTCTCCAATATGTTGATAAAAAGTACATTGATTCTAGAAAATGGTTATTTATTGTTTATAGTTACATGTTTAAGAATAAAGTATTCTATGAAAGATCAAAGTCTTTAATACTCCTATGAAAATAGAACTAAAGAAGCCCATGGTGATACATTGGGTTGATAAATCCCCTCCCTCAAGATCCTTTAACTGAACCTTCATATATTATGTTATGTCTAGATATATCCAATAAGAAAGTAAATGAATCATTCTTATCTTTCGGTGTAGGTATATAGTAAATGTGACCTCCCACTAGGGAGGAGACTCTGAAAAATCCATTGAAAACACATCTGGGTACCTTTCCACAACCACTAAACATTAAATTACTAAACTCTACTCAATACCATTATAAAAAAACTAGGAAAGAAGGAATTATATAACAATTGAACTCTTATGCAATGAGTATTGACCTCCTAGATCATAAATCCCACTCACCCATATTGATGTGAGAGATCACATTAAGAGTAAGGAATTAGAACCCAGGGTGAAAATAGTCAACTAGCACCTGAATCCCAGTTGACTAGACTATGATAAGGATAAGGTAAAAACATACAAGTACAAAATAAGTAAGGACCAGGTAAATTCTATGGTACCTATAAAAACATCGCACTCATGGATATTAATGCCTCTCTCTATCCTCCTAGATGATGGGGATAAGAAATCCATAATATATAACATCTACTCTAATCGAATACCCAAATCATAAATTAGTTCATGTGAAATGAAGGAATGGGATATTCCAACTTCTAATAAAACTACTACCATGGAAGATTAAATGAACACTATATATCTAAAGGTGGTTGGCCCAAAATTTTAATCCCATGGAATAACATATACTACATGGATACACCATATCTCATTCCCACACTTTTCCTTCTTCCCCTGGTGAGAATATCCCTTACTATGAGGGTGAGTTTCTCCTCCTTTGTAAGCCTCTGATTACACCTATAATACTTTTGAAAACATTTGAACCCCCTCTGCACCCCCATGAACCCATCTAAAAATAATGATGGAGATGACCTAGAAATCGACACGGTGGAATGACCTTAGAGTCTTTGTGAAATTATGTTAGATGATTCCAACCTACCAACACTAGTAAAATAAAATGGGCTTACATGCCGATAAATCAACAAGATCTAATACTTAGGTCTTTTGGAAACCCTTTCCATTACACCGATGAGACTCATCCCACTTCTACTTTAGTCATGATGATGATTTTTGTCTTCCACCCACAGTAAGAACACCCCTAAGACATGTATCAACCGAAAAATCCACCTCTTTCATTATACTCTTTTCAACTACCTCCAAATAGGTATGTAGATAGAGATGAATAATAATTGACCAAATTTCTAGCCTCAAACCCATATCAAAATTTTGATCCATGAGGTAATCATTTAAGATAAGATATGGAGAGACAAGGATCTTCCTAGTAAAATAGGCAGAATCATCTATCAAAGAACGATCCCCTACCTCAAACATCAATAACTTATGGGTCTTCACCACCCTCAAGGACTCTATGTAGAACTGTCAAATAAATGACAACAAAAAAGTGTTCAAAATAGATCATCATTCCTCCTCAAGATAATAATAAACTCCCACCACTTCCTACCTAGTTTATCCAGCATGTATATGGTGAAGCACACATTAGAGGTCTCAGGGGTAATCACAAAAATAAAGATCCACTAGATATGATCCAACTACTTCTTGGGATAATTGTGTCCCTTATATCCATGGAAAATGGTTGATTTTTTTTATCAGAAACTTGTGAGTATGTTCAACTTCCCATGACTTCTCCTAACCACCCACATGACCCAAGGGTTGGATCATATAGATCACAAAATAAACTAGAGTAATATTAACAATATTATTTTATTGTGGGGTTTTCTTTTCGACACCCTATCTATTCTTGGAAAAGGTTCTTCTAGGAGTAATTTTCTATAAGACACAAAAAGATAGGATTCATCCAAAAAAATCCAATCTCAACCCACAAAAAAATAACCACAAGAAACTCTCATCATGGGTTACAAAAAGATAAACAAGCATCACAAGGAACTCCAAATAGAAAAAAGGATAGAAACAAAAAATATCAATTAATTACCGTAGTCTATGGTTTGGATTCTTGGTTTTGAAAAACATCCATCAATCATGTTGGTGTCACTGTAGTTGTTAGGAAAGGCCGAAGAGGCTAAAAATAGTTATTACTACCTTCCTCCTGAAGACCACTACGTATCACCCCAAATATCTAAATGACCTCAGGGACTACCCCATGACTCCACAATGTTAGGTAAATACATCAATATCTGCTCAAAACAACCCATAACCATGCAGAAACAATAACCCCAATCCCATACCACCCATGAAAACTCAAGGTTCTATATGAAGAAAATATGGACATGCATTCCTCCATTCCAACCTCCCATGTATTGATAGTCCTGGATCTATTCTACAATTGACTCCCAAATAAATACCCACTCTGATATAATTTTTTCAAAAAAGGTCTTGGGTTAACCCAACCTGTCACCGGAGTCATCCCACCATATAAATCAAAGTGCATTCGCAATTTCCACAAGCTGGAAATAAGCATCCGGTATAACCAACAATGTCTTGGAAATAGATTATCCCATGGTACACCAGAATTAACCATCGATGAAACAATATAACCATGCCAATATAATTAGTGTATTCAATAAATTAATGAAAATAGAACAAGAAGCAATGTATAATATAATCAGAACCTACTATAATTGGGCATACATATATGGTATCTCATGTTAAAACCCAAAACTCAAAAGAATGGGAATAATGAAAAAGAAGTCCAATTGTACAAATATATGCATCTAAATTAGTGAATAATTATACAAATACTCTTTATAAGAAAACCAGGTGAGAAAAAATCTCCTTCAATAAATAATGGACTATAGTAATCAAGAATTTCCACCATGTACACGGTGCCCATTCCGTTAACAATGTACTAAAAAATAATGTCTGAATATTCCCAAATTCAATGTAGGGTGTGGGTAATATATCCTTTTAGGATACCACTATAAATCTATTTAATGATTTTAACCATGGAAAACCATTAAACTATATCAATAACACTTCTAAAAAATAATCCACCTTGAAAAAATTTCATTTTAAAATAATCCTTCGAAATTAAAGTAGTTTTACATTATAAATAAAAAATGTTTTCTAAAAAATTTCTCAACATGGATCAAATAAGTAAACCAGGAATAATGTACTCAATATTCCCAACATAAGAAGGGTAAGAATAACATTACCATAATATAATCAATAATAGAAAATGATAAAAATATATCTCATCACATAAATCATGGAACTAAAAAAATGAATAAAGAATATAAAAAACCCATTATGAGAATGTTCAACTTGGTATCTAACCATAAGGGTCTAATGAGAGTGAGTCTAAACTATATATTCTAACCAGATAAGAAAAGTGGAATCTCTCACTGTATTCAAAGGGATGAACTCCAAGATCACTCAAAGGCTCTCATAAACCAAATGGAATATCTCATGGGATTTCTCCCTAAAGACTCTCACTGTCCCTCAAATAACACATTTCTCACAGCACTTTTAACCAATGTGATACTACAAGACAATATAATCAAAAAATAATATCCAATCCATGAAAATTAATTTCCAAAGACAATTTCTAAAAAAAAAATATTTTTATAAAATCATTTTACCGCTTTTTAATGGAGATCCCATTTTAACTTTAAATTTTGAAACTTTTTTATAAATATTATATTTATAAATAAAAATAATTTTTGAAAGGGAATCATATAAATTAGTTTAGGGTTATTTTTTTTTGTTATTTTCCGTCAAGTTTCATTTTTTTGATGAATAGTGAAAAATACAAGATTTTAATTGAAAACGTATTTTACATCTAATTTATTAAGTAGGTTATATTACATTTCATATATTGGATTTTATGTTAATTTAGATCAAATATATATTAACTAATCCGATTTTTCTCATTTTAATCGTTTTCAATTTGATATTGTATAAAAAAACTTATCAAACTTTTGAACATTTTTACTTCAAAAACCCATATTGTCATTTCATCTACGAGATTAACTTTTAAATTACATTTTTAAACTTATGAGATCAGAATTTAGAAAAACTGATTCAATATTTGGAATTATAATTTTTTATAGTGTTTAATAAGATAAATTTTGTATTTTTCAAAAAATATTAATGAAAGTAATTAAAATTATTTACAATGATAAAGAAGAAAATTGGATTAATAAATGACTAAACCTTAAGAATATGACCCAAAATGACCTAAAAACATGTAAAAAATGCATTTATGGACATATTCCGACCCTATCTTCTATTTTATCTAAATATTTTTCCTTATTGAATCCAATTTTCATAGGATAATCTTGGGTGGAATTCCCTCTCAAAATATTAACAAGAATGCCACTCCTCCTCCACTATAAAAAAGAACTCACCCCTCCCACTTCCTCACACTTCCCAAACCAATTTTCATCATCAAATATAAGAAAAAATATCTCCTATAAATCCCTAAACTCAACCAAGAAGCTTCATATTGGGCATAAATTCATCCATGGAAGCCTATTGGTGCAAACCAAAAGGAGTTACCCAAATAAGAGGTAGCGTCCTCCCTTAAGATACTTTTTTTAATTTTCAATCTAACCACCTCAAATATTATTATTCCATAATTATAAAATAAAAATTATACTAAATATACTGATATGTTTTTATTCTATGGTATTGACCTTCACTTACACACACTTCTATCTAATGGGTAACAAACTTACCATTTTTGTGTACGGTGAACTGCTGCATCACAGAAAGATATTGTTCATTTTTCTTTTACCACCTTTAATGGTTGGGTGTTATGTTGGAAAAGATATTTATATATGATATATTTTATCTCTATAATGTATCTATTCATATAAATGTTTTACATTGAATATTCTTTTATGCATTCCATTTTGTGTAACTACTATAACATCGTTTGGGGATGTGTGGACTACCACCTCCTCAAAGTAAGGTGATTCGTTCAAACTTTGTATAGGACGTATTAAGGATGCGTTTAGAGAACATATATGATATATATTTCATTATAATTATACTATAATGATATATATATATAATCATTTATGTCATTTACATTCTTTCATTCAGTATGATGATAAAACAGAAGCAACATTCATGCATACGTAACGTATCCCTAAATGGTGTATTTATTTAAATATTTAAATATTATATAGATAATTATAAATACAAGTATAATGGATATATTATATATTTTTACCATGTTTTAAATTCTATAAATAATTTAATTATGATCTAATTTAGAGGAGAAAGAATAACAAGTCAAAAAATATATTAAAAATAGTGCAAATATTACACAAAATGTAACATTAACATGGACTTGTTAATAAATTTTTAATATAAATTCATTAAAAAATAATATATGGTATTGGATATAATAATGTGGTTATTTCATTGAATATTAATAAACATATATTTATTACATTGGTGGTTTGAACATGTGATAAGGAAGTCAAGACTTAAGGTAAGGGTGTTTCATCTCACTTTTTGTTTCCATGATATATATGCCTTGTTCACCAAGTTATGAAAATATATTTTAGGTATAATGAGTTATATAAGGTTTATAGAAACTAATAATTTAGTGGGATATAGTGTATCTCACTTACATATCAGAGTTTATGTATTCATGTTTTCAAATTAACTATAATAATACGGTATTTGGACCTCAATTTGAGTAATGTACTCTGAATTCCGCAAATATGATGTAATTTCCATATATGTTAAGACTAGGTTATTATAGATAGTATCAGAGGAAAGGTTCAGTCAACCTTTAGAAACTAGGATGAGAATACATTATTGAGATCCCTAGGTATATTTATGAGGATATATCTTGGGGTTTCTCTAAGGATAAGTCTAATTTTAAGTTATTGTTTTGAAAAATGTACTTGATTTTTTGTAAAGGATAGAGTGATTAGTTTCATATAATTAAACCCCTTTCAAGATAGTACAATTGGATGTGGATCTAGCACATTTGTACATAGTGCTAACAACTCAAACAAGGTGCATCAGGCCTAACTCGAGCATTACATGGTACATGAAAATGGGCCTTGTTACACACCTAGTTTAACACACCAAAGGATATTCTTTCTTATTTTACAAACTCTTTACAAGTCATCATGTTATATTTAAAAATAATTTTCTATGAATGATAGTGGATAATCCTATTGTGTCATAGATTAAGGATGGTGTCATAATTTAATCATCATGTAAGTGGGTTTTTGGGATTATGTGGTTCCTCACTATGTCAATTGTTTTATGATATATTATTTTTGGTTTTAGTAAATGGATGAAACCTGAGTGAACCATGTTAATGGTGACTGTTATAGACAATGAAACAATTTTCCTCCTGATCATCCAAATTCTATGGGAGATGGAATGAAAATCCTCATTGGTATTCTCACTTAGATTTCACTATCTATGAATCTTTCTGATCATACAAATGAGGAATGGGGGGAAAAATGTTCTATTGACTCCTTTATGAGGCAATTTACACCTTCTCTCAGTGGGTCCTATGATCCAATTATTGCTAAAAGATAAATTAGTACCACAAAAAAAATATTCTCTATTCTACATCTTTCAGATCATGATAAATACATTCTGAAAATTTATCGGTTAGAAGGTGAATCAGACTAGTGGTATACTATAATCAGGAATATGATGAAGCATGATGAAATTTAATCCATGGACTAGGATGAATTCATGAACATATTCTTCAGTAAATAATTTCCTTGAGTTCTTCATACAAATATGGAATAGGAGTTTCTTGAGTTGAAGGAAAATGATGAAGAATATATAGGTACCTATGAGGATAATTTCATGTGACATGTATGGTACGGTTCCAGTATTATCATCCAACACAATGTAAAGTTGATAGGTTCTTTAGTGGATTAAAGAAAATTCTCATAATGAATTATCCATTAGAGGCTTTAGTAGCTACAAAGAGATTGTTTGTTGTGAAGTCATGGTTTAAATGGAGGTTGGAGTTATGTATCAATATCATGGTTTTAACAAGAAAGGGAAGATGAAATTAAAATTAAAATTCAAAAATGACGGAGAGAAGAAAAATATTCAATCTAATAATTTTCAAAATCGTGCGAAAGATAATTTAAGAGATGTATTTAAAGGATTAAGAGGGTTTTTCAAGTGTGGGTATCCTGACCAATGAGGAAAAGAATGTTTAAGTGTTGTGAAGAGGAAATTAAATAAAATAAACTAAGAGAAAGATCAACAGAATAAAACACACATACTTAAATTTTCATGTCCATAGAGCTTAGGCATTATGTGAATAAATTACGAAATATAAGGGATAATATGGATAATTAGATACAACAAACTCTGAGAAAAACAGCAAAAAATGAAAGCTTATGCAATCAAAATGAAATAATTGAATAATGATTATTTGGGAAACACTTATCCCCCTATTTGGGATGTTCATGTTTTATTTTGTATGAATAATCCCTATGATAATCATAAATTTTCTATTTTAGTGATTTTTCATGCTATTATATCCATATACTCCAATTTTTGAATAATGAAATCAAATTAAACATTATATCAGTGCAAGGATAAACCAATTTATCTAAGGAAAATGTTTTTGGTATTAGATAAGAGCATATTTAAGGATGATATAGTGAATTTTAATTTTCAATTTTTATATGGTTAACCATTGTTTGAATGGTATATGGTAATATTCATATGGAATTTTAGATATTTAAGATATTATCTATTTATATGGGGATTTATTCATATTGGATAACATGTGATAACCCATTTTTTATAATGAAATAAGGAATAAACTATCATTCTATTTATAGATCTCATGATCTTAAAATGTTTCATGAAAAAAATTGACTTTCAGTTCTTAGAGTAAAGGATGATGTTGAAATCGAGCAAGGAACAATAAAAGGGTGATATTTTGAATATGAAAAAGGAATAAAATCATGTTACTATATTAACTTATGTTCTTTGATAGTGAAAAGAATTCATCAACCCTAAGAAAATGTTACTGAAGGTAATTTATCCAAATACCTTAATATTGATGAACCAGTGGCCTTCTAAATCATCACATATTTACGACTCTGAGGCCATGAAACATCCATTGATAATTGTTTTTGTGATTAATTACCTCAATAAATCCTTATAAATATTTACACTTTTCCTCTAAGTCTATATTTTCACTTTCCACTTATGTTCTTCTTTGTGGAAGCCTGGTAATGTGTAACTTTGGGTAATAATTATGTTTGTATCATTCCTCTTTTAATATAAGTTTTATTATTTATTTGTATGATGTGGCTTTCTATAAAAGGAATAATGCTGTATTGAATTTTTTTACCCAAAATAATGTCATAGAATAAATTCATTTTATGGGGGGTAAAATGTAATTGCCTAAGATTTTGTGAAATATATTTTTTACAATTAAATTGTTCTATTTTTCATTTTTCATTTCACACAACACTGAAAATAGATTATTTTATATTAAATCACTATATTTGGTTTTCATTATATAAAACACATAGTTAATCATGAACTAAAAAAAAAATAATTTATATCTTTCTCAACAAGTAACATTGTGGATAACTTACAATACATACATGACTAACTTTCCTTAATTGCTTGCATAATACACAAGATTGAGTTTTACAAAACATTAATATATTATTAAAAATATTACAATTTAATATAATAAGATATAGAATGTCTTGTAAGTTTTAAATTATGAATAGGATTAAATAATGCATGAAAATAAATGTTTGAATTCAATGGTTAAAAATTAATTATAAATTAATATAAGAACCAATTTGATATAAATGTAATGTATTTATAAAAACTACTTTTATGATCTCAATGAAATTTTATCATAATGAATTAAATTAATTACTGCTGGTGAATGATATTAATGAAATATATATTTTGTGTATTAAAAATTGTTTTTACATTCATCAGATACATTTTTTCAGCATAAGATGGGAACAAACCCTATAATACACATAAAAACATATATTCTTATAAAAGATGTTTTACCTCCTTTTAATAGAGTACAGATTTTATATATAAATTTTAAAACTTTTATAAATTTTATGTGGAAAAATAAAAAAATTGATATAAAACATAAAAATTAGGTTAGGGTCAATTTTTTCTATTTTTACATAATGTTTCATTTCTTAATTAATACTGAAAACACTGCATTTTAATTCAAAATTTATTTTTCATAAAATTTATTTATAAGGATAAATTATGTTTTTGATTGGTTTTAATGTTCAGTTAAATCAGATATACATAAATTAATCTAATTTAGTTCATTGGAATCAATTTATTTTTGAAATTATATAGAAAAACCTAACTAACTTTTAAATAATTTTACTTTAAAAACCCACTTTATTGTTTCATCTATGGGATTAAATTAAAATTAATTTCTTACACTTCTGTTACTCAAATTTGTAAAAATTTATTCCTTATTTATAATTATAATTATTTATAATATTTAATAAGATTAACTTATTTTTTACCAAAACTATTAGTGAATGTAATTATAATTAATTAAAACTATTATGAGGAAAATTATCATAATAAAGGAATAAAACATAATATTAAGGCCCAAAATGACCTATGAACTTGTCCAAAATCCAATTTCTAGAAATATTTCGACAATATAATATATTTTCTACAATTTATTCCATTATTGGAGAAACTATTCATAGGAAAAATGTGGGTGTAATTCCCTTTCAAAAAAATTATGAGATTTTCACTCCACCATTATAAAAAGGCACTCACCCCTCCCACTTCCTCAAACCACTAAATCCACATTGTATTGATCAATATCTACCCAATTATCTCATCAAAATCCATCCCCTCAACATAGAACCATCTTTATGGGAATAAGTCCATCCAAGGAAGCCCTTTGTTGCAAACCAAATGGAGTTACTTGAATAAGAGGTAACATCTTCCCTCAAGCTCCCTTGTTTTATTTTCACTCTCCACCACCTCAATATTCTTATTCCTAGATTACATAATAAAAAGGTGTCACAAATATACTAATATGTTTTTATTATAGTATTTATACATTCACTTACACAAAATTCTATCTAATGGGTAATGAAATTACCATTCTTGTGTACGGTGAACTACCGCCTTAAGAAACAATGTAGTTCGTTTTTTGTTTACCACCATTCATAATTGAGAATTTTGATAGAAACACTATTTATATATGATATATGTGATATTTATAATTAATTTATGATTATTTAATTTTTAAATATAAAATACCTTTATACTTTCCATTTAGTTTAACTATAATAAATTTGTTTATGGAAGTGTGGACTTCCGTCTCCTCAAAGCGATGTGATTCATTCACAATTTGCATGGGATATATTAAGGATGTTTATAGTAAAATTATATGATATGTATTACATATTAAATATATTTTAAATATATTATATATATACATATATTTCATTTATTTTCATTGTTTAATAAGATAATAAAATGAAAGTCGCATTCATGAGTACGCACGACATAGAGTCTCAATGAATAGTGTTATATATTATTATAAATACATATATAATTAATATATATGATACTTATACCATTTTTTAATTATTTAAATACGTTTATCATTATCTATGTTAGTGGATCAATAATAAAAAGTCAAATCATATATGAAAAATAAAGTGGATATTACCTGAAACGTAACATTAACATGGAGTTATTAATAAACGGTTAATATAAAGTCATAACAAAATAATATATGGTTTTAGATATAATAATATGTTTATTTAGTGGATTTATAATAGAATAATATTTATTATATAGGAGGTCTGAACTTGTATGATGAAAGTCAAGACTTAAGGTAATAGAGCTTAATCTAATATTTTATTTCTATGAGATGTACGCCTCATTCACCACTATTTTCATTTGTGTGGTGTGAATAATTCCCCCAGATGTATTATGTAATTAATATACTTAAATTTATGGGTATCTACATATACATTTTATTATATTTCTTTCATGGGGTTATGTTTCCAACGATACCAAATCAGTAAAGTAATTTTGTCTCAATTGACTTCTTCGAGACACATACCATCTTTTACACCTTTATTTTTCTATGAGGTCTATATACTTACATTTGAAATGTTAATTCATGAATATATTTTTTTAATTATATTTTAAAATCATTTAATGTTTTTCATTTTATTTTATAATGATTTAAAGTTACCAAAGCTATAATTTTTTATAACTTTAATCTCATTGTTTATCGAGATTATCTAAGATTATGCATCCATTCATGAAATATAATGATATATATCTCAAGAACTATCATGAAATTTTATAACATCTAGATATTCATGTCATATCTGGTTAAGAGTATTATATTTTCACTCATTTTTACTATAGATAATTTAAAAAATGTTTTTATAAAAATATGAATTTATATCTTATTTCAGTCAAACATATGTATTCTATCAAAACTATGATTTCAAAAAAATATTATCAAAAATGAGTTATTATTATACTATAAGGTTTAATGGAAAATTTTATCTATTTATTACCGTTTTGAATTTTTTTAAATGAGTCTTCTTTTCATTTTATTATCAATGATTTTTTTAAATGTTAAGGTGGAAAACGAATATATTTCATGAACAAACCTAGTTGCAATCATTAACATAATTTCCTTGATATTTCTATTTTAAATTTACAGGTTCAATGTTTTAAAATGATTTTTTTCTAATATTCTATAAATTTTTTGTTTTTAAAATTTTTATCAAATAAAAATGGTTTCTAAATTTTTTTGATGTTTAAAAAATGTTTCAAATGATTTTAAATGCTTCCTTTCTACGTTTTCAAAACATTTTTCAATGAAAATAATTTCAATGATCTCAGACCTTATTTTATATTTTCACAAATTATTTTCATTGAAAATTTTTACCAAAATGATTCTAATAAACTTTTATATGTTTTGAAGGAAAACAGTATTGAAAATAATTTCATGTTTATTTTATAAGGTTTCAAGGGAAATGGTTTTAAAAAAATTCAAGCTTATTTTATAGTTTTTAAAGGGAAAAAGGTTTTCAAAATGATTACAATCCCTCTTTATAATGTTCAAATAATTTTGAAATAAAATGTCTTTATAAAGGTTTTATGTTTTAAAAATCATTTTCAAAGATGAATGTAATATTCCTCAGGATATGTTTTTAAAATATGTTTCAAAATTATTTTCCATTTAATATGACATCTATTTATTCTAGTCATTACCTAATTGGAAATGATAAAAAGGTTCCATTCATATTATTTCATGAATCATTTATGTTTTGATTGAATGATGTTTTTGACACTCATCTCTCTTCCTCATGTTATATGATTTTGAAACCCACTTCTTTTCTCGAGTTATGATTTGGTGAAATGATTATGATACCAATATGTTTTCCATAGGTAATAATATTATTAAATTATTTTTATAACCATTTAAATTCATGGATTAAAAGATGACGATTGTTTATAAAATTTTGGTAAACATATTATGTGATAGGTGGGACACATATCTCTTTCCAATGAATTAGGTAATTATGGATGACTCATGAGTATAAATGTTATGCGTAAACCTGATTATATATTGACAATGTTATTCCATGACCTGGCTTCATGCCTACAAGGTTATGTGGGAAGTTGATTACATGTTCACAATTTTATAGGTGAACCTTATTATGTGATCATAATATTTTGTATGAACCTAATTATATACTCACAATGTTAGGCATGGAACCAATTTCATGTCCATAAGTTATGAATGAACCTTATTACATGTTCACAATGTTATAAGTGATCATGATTTCATTTTAATGAAATTATTCATGGACCTGGATGCATGTACATTTGTTTATGTGAGGGCCTGATTTCATGTTATTAACTTAAAGAGTGAACATGATTCTAATTATACATTTTCAAAATATTATACATTTATGTGTATTCCACAATTCCAGGTCATATTTATATATTATGATTTCATAGGTTATGTTCATTATTATATTTTTATTCCGGTCTTGTGAACTTCTAATATTTATGCCATGTTTCAGGTTTACGATCATTGATATGGAGGGTATGATCATATACAGATATGATCATATTCTCATTTCCTTATGATCATGTTATTACTACACATATTCTTTATTAAAACTTAA
Source organism: Viscum album (assembly GCA_963277665.1). Classification (NCBI taxonomy): domain Eukaryota; kingdom Viridiplantae; phylum Streptophyta; class Magnoliopsida; order Santalales; family Viscaceae; genus Viscum; species Viscum album. The sequence goes on along the minus strand of OY728127.1, from coordinate 1,403,253,492 downwards.
TTAGAATATGAGATCACCCATTTTTTGGGTAAATTACCCATAGTTATGAAGATATGTTTTTTGTATGATGTGTCTAAGAAGGGTTCTAGACATGAAGAATCTAGTGGGATATAGTGTAGCTCACATACGTTCTATTGTTTATGTTTTCATAACTTCAAAGAAACTAAATGAATATCTAATTTGGGAATATTCTTGAGTAATGTACTATGTACTCAGAAAATATAATGTAATTTATATGTGTGTTAATAATGGTTCAATATAGAAAACAACCTTGGATTCACTTCCAACTTCATCTTCATTGATAATAACCACCCAAAATAGGTTGAAGAATCCCTCAAAAACTGAAAACACATGAAATCAAACCAAAACCATCATAAATACCCTATGTTCATCCAATCTAGAATCTTTGGGTTAAACACTTCAATGGAAATATAATAATAAGAAAAATAAGGGAAAAGTGGAAGAATAAACCAATATGATTTGGAATTAACTCAAGCCAATTAACCAAGAATCCATGAAAACCCCACTAATGAAAGACGAGAGAAGCTTTAACACCAGTTGGAGGGTCCATACACAGTGGTATGATAAAATGAGGGCCAAAGGGACATAAAATAAAGATGGTAAAATGGAAAAGTATATATTTTTAAGTGACTGATATTGGTTGTATTTTATTCAAAATAATTTTCCAACTATGTAAGGATACTATCTCCCGAAAATAAATGTTTTGTGGTTAACCTTGGGTGTTTCGAATCATGGAAACCATATCTAAACTATGAATAACCCCACTGACTCAACCTATATTACCATCTCACAGTTATCCAAATGGATAGGAAAACCTTGCTCTAACCATGCACTTAGGGTTTCCTTCCACAAAATACAGTTTTCTACCCCTATAACTGAGAACCTCAAAAAAAAGATGAACGGTAAATAAAACAAAAAAAATATGACACACTTGGGACTTGGAGGATGTTATAAAGGGTAATTCTCTATCAGTGATCTAAAACAATATGTAATATTTTTTTCTCTTGAGATAACATTTATGGTGTGTGTTTTTTATTCTAATCACATTATGTTTTGATGTATTAGTGGTAACTGTGGATTTTTTTCATATTATGTTACATTTTTTGTTTTCTCCAAATTCCTTTGATACTATGATTCAATGTAGAAATTTTCATAGGAAATTCCTCCATATGAGAATGTATGATTCATTCCTCTTTATGTTATTATGATTATCCTCTTGAATTAAATGTATCATTTGTTATCATGTTATGCATTGATCATTCCATTATTGGGATTTATAACTCAGATATTTCTTTTTTATATGCCAGTCTATCTTACATGGTATTAAAAGTTCAATAGAAACTAGGAGTACATTATATAGTTTTAAATTATGATGTTGTATTTTAAATTATGTTCTTGGTTTATGCATTTCATTTTACAAATATGATAGTCCAATAAATTTTAAGAGATTTTATTATATAGATACTTATAATAAAATTATTGAAAAAAATGTATTAGAAATATGGTTTCTTATTCCTAATCCATCCACTTAATAGGATTAAATCACTAATTAACTCTATCAACATTACCCTATGCATTGAAGGTATTTAACGAACCCACCTGTCACATAAAATAAAATAGACCTTAAGGTTTTGGATTCACACTCTGGTCCCCAATACCATAAATAATTCCCATATATTTTTATTTGAATAAAATCCTTTATTATCATTCATTTTTAATCACAAAATCATTGTAAAACTTATTTTAATATATAAGAAAAATAATTTTTAGATATCTCATAAAAATGAGAAGAAAAATCCTTTTCTTCTGAAAAATTTAAAAAACTAAAAACTATTATAAAAATCGATTTTGGATATCATTTTAAAAACCAAATAAACTTGTAGATTATTCTTCATAATTAATAATAGAAATTACTATGGAAAAATTAATTCATTTGATAAATGTTAAATCGAACAGTATTTTTTCACTTTTGTAAAGAAACTCTAAATTACCCACATGAAAAATCTGGAAAAGACTCCTTTTTAATCCTTTATAATTAAAGAAAATATTGTAGAAAATTAACTTAATAATTACATTTAATTATAAATAATAACATTCACTCAAAATTTTATATAATATCAACTGGGAAGATAATGAATTTAAATATTTTTTTAAAAATTTTGTTTTAAATAAATATATCTTAAAACATTGGTAATTTTTTAATAAAATGTAAATTGACTGATATCCCTTGAATTGGATATGTGGAACACATGAAATTTACTACACTTATGATAAAGTAAATTAATTTTTTAGTTTTTACAAAACTCCGAAAAAAACATGTCATTAAATTTGTAGAAGTCTCAAATAAAGGAGATAGAGATTAGAAATTTGTATCGTCATGTCCCCGCATTCCACATGTATCTTTTGAATTCAAGAATAATAAATATATATTAATTATATACATGATTCAAAATATTTTTTATATTCATTTCATAAATATTATTCCTTTATTTTCATTAATTACCATGTCCTATTTAGTTACAAATTCAGTTATGTTTACATTGAACGTTTTGATGTTTTTTGGTCCTCAACCTTTCCAAATGATTATGTAGGTTAACCGAAGTCAAAGGATTCGTGGTTACAATATATATAAAATATTAAAAAAAATTATAATTATAATCTTATATTAAATATTATTTTATAACTATCCATGTAATGCAATCATTTAAATGAAGTGCATTATTTTTGAGAGGTGGTAGTCTACACGTACACATGAGCAACAATTTCATTTTTATAATGGATGAAAGGGAAAAAATATGATAAAGTTTTAAATATATATAATATTAATCATATTATAAATATAAGATTCATTCATTAAATGAATACTTATAACAAATTGTGTGAGATAATAAAGAGAAACGAAAATTGTCATTCATGGAGGCGGTAATCCACAAGTACAGATGAGCGACATATACATTTTCCAATGGATGAGAGGGTAATAAGGTATCTAATATATTATATTTAAATTATCATAATTATGCTATAAATATTATATATATTTATTAATTCCATCATTATAAAAATCCTTTATAGGTGGCAATGAAAAAAATACTTTTTCTAATGTAGGTGGTACTCTCCATATAAGCATAAGAAACATTTTCATTTTTTATAGAATATAATAGAGGTATAAAATAGTTTCTTCATAGTCATAATAATATTTAATTATAAAAAATGTAATTATTTCAATATATTATCATGGTTAAAATAGATTTCAATTTGGTATTAGAATAATGAAACATGAATGTATTTGGAAGGCATTTTCCTTTTCCTATGAAAACCTTTTATAGATTGAACATAAGAACATTAGAAGAGGGGTTTATGATCACAATAGGGTCTTGAAAACATGTTATTTTATGTTTTTATGTGGATTTGGGCTAAATTTTGAGAAAAAATAGAACTCATGTGTTTTTTTAATGTTTATTTCAAGTCCACTTTAATATGCAAAAAGCAATGGTGATTTCCCAGATATAATGTATTTAATGGTCTTAAAAGTTATTTTAAAAATGAAAATTGGGTCATATAACGATGTTGGATAAATGTTTCAACCATTAATCATCCCAATTATCCTATTATATAATTTATATTATTATAAAATCAAATAATTAAATTTCATTTAACATTAAATATCCTTATGAACATTTTCTGGTCTATTCCCATCATTTGAATTTTAAAACACCATGATAAAAATGGAAATAGAATATAAACACTTGAATCATATAATATAATTTTTAATTATATAAAAAATTATTATAACACTATAATTCATCTAGAACATGAAACTTTCATGGTTTTTAAAATCACCTACATTATTTTTCTACTTCTTGAATAAGAATTGTGTCAACACTACCTAGGAATTTTAAATATTTATAATATCAATTAAAAATAAAAAAAATTAACAATTAATTTTATTTTATATTAATTTATTATTATGATATTCATAAATTCTTTTTCCCTTATCATTATCAAGAAATATTACTAACTAAGTGAGGGTGACATTTTTGTTTATGTTAATGTTATAGTATAAAAAATTCATAATCATTAAAATTAAAACCAAATGGACAAAGATTTAAAAATAATAAATTTTATGGTCGAAATACACTGATCCAATTAATTTTAGACTTGTTTTATTGGTTATTTTCATATTATATCTTAGTTTAAACCCCATGTTAATCTTTTTAACCTTGACTATGGTGACTAAATGTTCACTAAGTTAACTTAATATTCTGAAGAAAAAAATAAAATGAATATTATTAAATAATATTAAATTTATTATTACAAATAAGTAATATATGTTTTTAGATTCAATTTTCATAATTTTCAGTAATTTAATTTAATATATGTACATCTAATGCAAAGAAACCCATTTTTTAGAGAAAAAATTATTTTTTAAGCATAAAAATGATTTTACACCTAAATAATTTGTATAATTAATAAAATTAAAATTTATTATATTAATAATAATAAAATTAGGTTTATTACACATTTATATCAAGAAAAAAAATCTAATTGTACCTTCCAACCACTCAATTAAATTCAAAGAACAAAAAAAATCATTAAAATATATCTTAGGTTCCAAAAAAGTTAATAAAGGGTTTTCAAATGCAAAATAATAAATTTAATTGATTTATTTTAATATTTATACATATTTATTTTTTATTTTTCTTATATTTTATAATCATAATTATATAATAGTGATGTTATAAAAGTTACAATATTAATAAAATTGATATTTTTCACTATTTACATAAAAATACTAATTTTTAGAAGAACCCTAAATATTAACTCTAAGATAATTTTTACATGATTAAGTTAAGAGTAAGTATCATTTTTTAAATAAAATATTTATGTGTGTCATAAATTATTTACAATATCCGTACACAAAATTGGTAAAAACCATTTAAAAAAAATTATTTTTGAAGCATAAAATGAATCTCACATATCATGCCTATTAAAAACCACTAGATGATTTTGAATTTAATATTAATGAATATTTTATCAATTTATTTCTTTTTGGATCATTTTTAAAAAGTGATTATTTTATTTTATTAAGATAAAATAAATTTCTCACATAATTTTTTTTTATGGAAAATAAATTTTTTTAGCATCAAATGATTTTATATCCATTTATAACAAATTTATAATCAATTTATAAATAATTATTCATTAGTCTAGAAATATAAAAAAAATTAAATAAATTAAATACTATAAATATGGAAATTATTTCTTTTAAATAAATCATACAACATGTAATAAAAATATGCTTTGTTAATAAAACATTTTTGTTAGGCCAATAATTATTATATTAGTATTCCTTATTATTACTTTATAATTACATGGATTTTATTAATTTATTTTACTAATAAATATATGAATGTTGAATAATATGGTGATATATTTCCCCAAAAGTGTTAAATTTAACAAAAACACACAAATTATGAAAATAGTTGAATATAGTTTCTATAGAATTAATCATATTTTCCTATTTTAAAATTTAAGCCTTTTAACATTAAAAAATTATCTATTTAGTCAATTAGGGTTAATTTTGACCCCCTATTCTCTCTCTCACATTTTATAATTTAGGAGACCATTACTCACTTTAGTTCATTTTTTCCTATAACATAATCTTTCGAACATGGTATTATTTAAAAAGAAAATACATTCTGAAATCTTAGGGAGTTACAAGAACATTTAATTCTTAATGTGTAAAAAATTAAGCTACTAATTGGAAAAAAAATGGAATTGTGTGCATCCTGGTTAACCTAATCTTATTATATGACTATATCAGTATCTTCTTAAAACACCTCATTTCCCATTACATCATCAATTAATTCCTTATTAGTGAAATTCTCATTCATTTAGTATAGGTAATCTAAAGAGATATCTAATATAGATCACTATATATTTTTCTATCCATGTTCATATTTAAAATCATTTATTATTGGAGACCTAACCATATATGAATCTAGACTCCTTGTTAGCATAATACTATGATAATAAATTACATCATACTATTGGGAGGGTTTGACATTAATATATCTCTCATAATAGATTTCTATAATGGTAGGTTATTATTCCTTAAAAAGATATATATCAGTATATAATTATATTAAATTATTTCAAGACTAATTTATGAACAATGATGATGATTCAACATATTCTTCATCATCGAGAAAATGATGCACAGAACAACATAAGGTCTAATAATATAGACAATTCCTTTAAGTTATTGATTTTGTTACTTTATAGGGTCTTTATTTCAATAAATTATAATATATACATATTCAAATGTTTTACAATATCAATGATTTACAACTCCTATCAACTTTATAATTTTACTAACATCTTGATCATTATAAATTAATTCTCATTGTATTATATGTAAATAGAAATAATTAGCTATAATGAAAAATTATTATGTAATTATTTTTATTTATGTGACTATATAAGTAAAATTATTAACCACTAAATTCAAAAAAAATTCTACTTGTTTGAGAAATTTTATATATGGATTGACATATCAGGTAATGATAAACCATTTATGACTTAAGGGGAAACATTTACAATCCTCAGTTAGATTGATTTACAGTATCCACCGAACATTTTTGACTTATCTATTTAATGTTAACTTTATATTCAATATGAAATATATTCACCACCTTTAAAATAAAAAATTATTTATAATGAAAGTCCCTTTAAAGTGAGGGGTTCCATGTGTATGGTGAAACCTAAAATTAACCATGTAAATTTAGGTCCCTACATTCTATAATAGGGGGATGATATATAAATCGTCAATAATTATACTTAAAAAAATTGAAAAGTACATAACCATTCAATCAAAAAAAATATATAAGTAATTAAAAATTTACATTGGTTGGTAATTTCAAAAATATTTACTATCTCAACATTTACCACTTTTATTTATGGATCTTTATTTTTTCTAATATATATAATTGTATAAAAAATAATTAAACAATAATATATTAAATCTTCATAATATTTTGAGATAATATATTGTAAATGGATTATCATGATATGGCATGAAAACCTAGATATAGTGGGAAATCTCAAATAAGTTTGGTTGGATCAGTTTACAGTATCTTCAGTTCTCCTTTAATTTGTCATGATTGTATTAACTTCAAATCCAACATGGAATTATCTCCCATCATATGTAATCTCCATTTTATAAAATTCTACTCACTATAAAGTGAGGGGGTACCAAGTTTATGGTGATACATAAAATAAAAAATGGGCACATTAGTCCTTAAATTCTAAGAGAGAGTGATGATACACAAATCATTAATAGTGAATTAAAAAATAGTTATAAAAAATTATAACTTAATTTTATAATATCCCAACATGTATTGGTTATTCCGAGTCATGATAATTATCCATCCAAATATAAAATTATTATTAATATTATTGATAATTATCATTTAAAATTTGTTGTTACTATTTACAATTTTTATTTAAACATTAATTATTATCATTCATTTTTGTATTATAAATGCATTAACTAAAAATATAATGAAAAATAATTAAATTATACATTAAAAGAAATACAACTAATAAAATAAATCGTCCAATAAAAATCATTACTAAAGAAAATTAAAATAAAAATGAAATAATTAATTACACCTTACCTAAATATACAAATACATTTGAAAAATTATATCTTGCTTAATATATCTAGATTATAATTAGTGAGAATTATGGGGGATATCTTTTTTTATATACCATTTTTATGATGTGTGAATCACATTCACATATCCTTTAGGAAAAGTTGTTGAATTTCCTTAATTAAATTCATGGTAGGAGATATAAACATATACATCTCTTCAGTACCACATTAAAACAAGCTAACAAGATCATTTTCATTCAGGAAAACGTACCCTCATAATGGGTTGAAGTAGGATAAATTAGGCCGATCCCAAATGTAATGAGCCAAAAAAGGATATGTCTATTTATGATATCATTTAAATGAGGCTAAAATAATGAGTTTTATTTGGTCTATATTTAAAGTGAACTAGACTTTGAACTGATCCGAATTTTCAATCAAGATAAAAAATACATTTTAAATAATAAATAAAACTCATTATTAAAGAATATTATTTATTATACACATATTATTATCATATAAATGTTAAAATAAATATTTATTCATCATATACTCCAAATATGCACATGTTTGTTATAAATAATTTTTATTAAATTGAAATTCTAATGAAATAAAAAATGTAAATAGTATTTTAAATAATATCCACATTTTAATAACGATTTAACCGAAATATTTTAACAATATTATTTTAGAAAAATAGAAAAAATTGTTAAAAATAAAATCTAATTTTTTTTTCATGTATCATGGTTTGGGGGCCATGTAATTTGATTATGTGGATTAATTTAATTGGACTAGAAGAGGTTGTAGATTCAAAAGGATTTTTTATACTACAAAGGGGGGTGAATTTTATTTTATAGAATAAAATGTAAAACTTTATCCAACCTCTTCAAAAAATAATTTTGCTGATGTTTCATAACAAAAACATTATAAATAGTGTGAAAAGATTATAAAAACTATTTAAAACTTTTATAACAAAATGAATAATAGAATGAAAACCTATAAAAAATTAATAAAATTTTTATGAAAAATAAGTAATAAAAACATACCGAAAATTTTACAGGAAGATCTATACTTTATCATTATGTGTTAAGGATGTATTAAACAGACTCATGGCATCCATAGTATTAACCATATCGCAACAATATTTAATTCTATACAAAGAAAGTTTTTTATAGAAAAATCATAATAACCTATGCTTCCATAGCCCTAAGAACCCTCTATTATAAGATTAGAGTAACCTATATCATCCTTCCTATTGGAATCCATCGACCACACTAAATAAGAAATAGGAAAATTTCAATCAAAATGCTCTTAAATAGTTTTAAATAGTAATCCTCACAATAGATTATTTATGAAAAAGGCTCTAAAATGCATAATAAATTGGAATTAAGTAACTAAACATTAAAAAACATCCATAAAAACATTAATTCATCTATGTTGTAATATATTTTATTGAAAAAGATACTTGCATGATGAATACACCTTCATTTATTGTAATATCACTAATGATTTTTTCCCACATATATCATAACCGGTTGAAATGACATTGGAAACATTCCATCATCACTTTAGAGGTTTATCACAACATATTCATTTGATAGACGTTTTAATATACACCATTATAGTTTATTAAGATTATGTCTAGTAGAATGAAGATTTTTATCTAGTGGAATGTATGAAATTTTTCATCCTATAGTTTTATGACATTTCCTATAGAAATAATGTATGCTTCCATCTGATAATGTCTATCTGATACACTTTGTAAAAAATCATCCCATGGAACATTATTATAATTCATCTAATGGACTTTGTAGAAGTCTATCTGGTGAAGTTTAAGATAATTCAATCAATGTACAGAGTACATGTCTATTCTTTAAAGATGTTCTATTATATTTCCTCCATCTAAAAGACATTAATAATTTTCTATCCATTATAATATAATTTCTATATTTGGTAAAACATTAAATTTTTTAAAAAATAACATTCTTATGAATCTTTTGAATTATAAAAATTATTTTAACAAATTTTTTACCTATATGACATTTAAGTATTTTATGTAATATTTTTTATGTCAGGAATTGATTCAGTATATGATTTTGGGGATCAAGAATACTCTATATTGATACAATAAAACTATTTACTATATTATATTGTGTGCGTTATGTTTTTATATATAATGAAATTACTTATGATATTTATCTTGGATGGTAAATATAAAATATTAATTAGTTACAGAATTAAATTTTTACCCTAGTCACAACAAAACCTTTGGGCATATCAGTTTATTGGATTAACTATGGTCATGATTATAAAATATTTTAATAAATTAATTTATTAGTAATTATTTTTATTTATAAAAACATCACTCTATTTAAACCAAATTAAAGGAAAATTGTTAGGTTAGGAACATAACCCGAGGGATTTGGAGAGTGTGAAGGGATGATAGATTGGGTGAATAATGATCGGATGATGGATTAATGATTAGTTCTGAGGAGTTTTCCATCCACAACAAAATTCATAGATCACAACAACGACCTCAATATTGAACTATTATTCATCACCAATCAATCCAAACTCATGTAATTCCATTTTTTATGTGGATTTGTCCCCATTTTTTATCCAATGTTGAACACAAATCAAAGATCCTAATAGTTTGATTCATGGGTGGATCATTGATTTAGGTGTATGGTTTTATGTTCATTGGTTTAAAAATGGATAATGTTTTTATATTAATTCCCCTTTATCTGATGATTCCCTATCAATGGATTGAGGCCACCCTAAACAATTGATGAGTATTATTCCTCACATTTTTAATGCTTATAACCTAATTACTCATTTAATAATTGGTGTCTCATTTGACTAGGGGTTCGATAAATAACTATTAATATATCATTGTGTGTTTGGTCATTAGAACAATAGCTTATTTCCATTGTTTTGGGATAAGGATTGAGAGAAGGATTGAGGTATGATGTAGTGTGAAAGGAGATCCGATGCAGATTTCAAACCATATTGATAGTGTTTGTGTGAGGTATGGTGATGTGGTTGTGCGAGATGATTGTAAGAATTATAAAACAAATCATATGGATAAAATCTGGCCACAGGAAGAAGAACCAGAATTGGTAATCACAATAGTGGAGTTCCATAGAAAATTTCATGTATAGATTGAAGGAGGAACTATCTATTAGTTATACATGAAACATTCTAGAATTTTTCGAAAATCTTTATGTATAAAACATGCAACTCATATGAACACACATCCTGTAGTCCCCACCCCTCAGTTGTATCTATGGTTCATGTTTAGGGGGTGGAAAAACATGTCATGTGACCCATAGTCTGTCATCTGAGAAAGTATAGGGAGTACATTCCCATTAGGCGGTGTGGCCCCACATTCCATGTATATAGGGGAACAAACCATGAAACATGGAATATATATATGATTGGGGTAGATGGAACATATCGATTGTTTCCCCTACCCCATCACATTGTCTATATTATGTAACATGTTGTGTACTTTGAATAGAGTAGGTGTAACAACATGACTACAGTACACATGCAAAAACTAGAGTACACGAGCTTAACCAGATGTCACACACCAAGTGTCGACTAACCACTTCTTTCCATGCACCCCTAGTGGACACACCATGTATCTAGGGGAATACATTTCATGAACGATGTTGGGACACAAATAGTTCCCTAATTAGAGAGGTAAAATGTGTACCTTGTTAGACATATTTTTGGCTCTTTTAAGGTCATGTTGAATCCATTGATATTCTACCTCATGTATCTCCTTCTTATAGAATTGGATTTGTGACCGCAAGTAGCCTGTCTTTAGTAGGTTTAATTTTAGAACACGATGGTGGCCTTATTTTGGTAATAAGAGGTATTATGTAATTTTATTCTTGAAGAACACTTATCTCGACGATTCATTGTAGGTAATAGTGGTTGGGTTTGATCATCACACTGTGAATGGGGTTATAACGTATTATTCATCTATAGAGAATGGATCCCTTATATACTATACATAGGTGGAGTTTTAAGACCCCATAAATAGAGGGTGTGAGTCATCTTTCTATGTAGTGACCCCCCTGGAGCTGGTACTCCACTTGAGATAGTGCCCCATCAGCTGTAGAGGCAAGTAATACAGTGTGGGCCCTCCATACTAATTATTGAGGGGATGCATAATATATTTGATTAAGAGATTTATCCCCCTAATCTATCTCACACATTGGTGAGGAGTGGTCCCTCCAATATATATCCTATTAGGTTATTTGAGATGTTTGGAACTAGAGATGGATATTTGGGTGTTGTAGGATGACTCATCATTATTATCTCACTATAGAGATGATAATATCCTTTATCTCTTATTTCGAGTATCTTATTGGTAATATCTGGGTTATTATTATGGTTTTTGTCTTATATTATGACTAACATTCCTTTTTATTGAATAAATAAATACACACACATGATGCATTGTGTTTGGTGATTTTGGGATGTCCTGTTGGGTATATTTATTCTCATCATTTCATGGGTTGTACCAACACATGTCATGTATTATGTTGTCGAAAATCCTTTCATTTGAGTCCTATGAATACCAATCATGTTTTTTTCAACATAGAACCTTAGGAAGTGGAGTATTTTCTCAAGGAAGTGGTTCAAGTTTTCCCTCTTGTCCATATCCCAACTGATTAGATAGTTTCACTTGCAACCAATCTTCATTATGGAAGAGAAGTTATTTTTCTGGAACTGGAATATGAATACCTTTTATTGAGTGTGCATCATTAGTTTCATAGATAGATATCATCAGGTTTCATGGTGAGATGGCTACCCTTATATGGAGATAGAGGACTGGATTTAGCCTGTGGTTAAAGTCTCCCACTTGTTCGGTTGCCTCTTTATGGTTTTCCAAGAAGTGAGGCTTCTCTATGGTGACATTAAGAATTGGTAGATCACAATTTTTGTGATGATGGATATGGATTCATGCATACATGGAGGGAGGACACTTCCCCCCCACAAAGATTCATTCTTGTGGTATGATTCAAAATAATGGGGGCGATTCAATGTCACGTAAAGATAATAATGTCATGATGTGGATGATGAGTCCCATAAACTTTCTTATTTGAGGTTTACTTATATGGTAAGTTATCGTAGGGATATCTATATGTGGTGAATAGGAAGGTAAGTGAGAATATATCATCTTATGGTAGAATCTTTTGGTAGGAAGGCATTGAGTTTGGTTCAAGGTATGGACAATGTCCTCTATACTCCAGCTATATTTTTTTTGTAAATATCTGCAATCTTTTTCCCTAAACATATACATTTTTCAAAGAATTATGATATTAGGGGAAAACTTTTCCTCAATCCATATTTTTTGAGTACCTAATAAGGAATATTCAGTGATCACATGCTTATATAAAAAGTAACTCTAGAGGACAAAGAACCTCACATGGAATATTTTCATAGTTGGTAGCCTTGTCTTCCATGCATTCTTGTATGGATATTACAAGTTGTTATTTTAGTGTATCAATGTTAGTGGAATGAAATTTTCCTTCTTGGGAAAGAAGGTTTCCTTAAAAAATTCTTATGTGCTCATGTCTTATAGGACACAACTGATTTGTCATCTATAGATCAGGGGATTTGTTAGACCCACAGTGTCCCCATGGGTGGCCTAATGTTGTTTTCCCAAAATTAATATGATAACACGAGGTTAGGTGTTGACTCATGTCACCTAAACATGGAAACTATGGGGAAGGATCATTCACCCTCAAGATTTGATGACTTCTTCGACTAGTGGTTAGGGGTGAAACGATTCTCAATGATTAACCTCAGGAAGGGTTGTCACAAGGTTGAGGGATTAGAGAAGAATATTTCGATTGTGGCTACATTGAGCCACTATGAGTTCTTTGAGTTTATGCAGATACCATATGGTGTGTTGGATTTCCCAATATTGATTTGAAGACTTATGAACTGGGACATTCAACCCTTCCTAGATTGGTTCATGGTATTTTTCATTGATTACCTCCTTGTTTCCTTAGTGTTATAGGTGGACCATGCGAGTCACTTGAGGATGTATATAGATAGGCTCGGAGTGTAACAACATTATGGGATGTTCTGGAAGCATCGATTCTAGATTTGAGAGGTCCACTTCTTAGGATAGGACATATCAAGAATGTGAGTGATATTTTAACCAGAATAGTTTAGTTATTATTTTTTTGAGCAACTTGGGATCATGTTCATGGTAGTAGAATATCACAACAATATTTTCCATTCTTTGTTGTGGAGTGAGGTGGAAGAGAATTTGAACTCATTATAGTTGACCATTAAGGCTGGTGATGGTGAAACATACATCCAGTCGATGGATTTCTCTCCTTTTCTTATTCAACATCTTAGGGAGGAACAACATGGGGATATCTATTGTGAGATATTTCTTGACTATATATCTACTAGGCATGTTACTGATGGATTTTATGAATGTGGAGCATGTAATACTTATTCAAGGATGGATAAAAAAACTAGAAATGATATAAGAGGGGGTGTAGATAAGGTTTCATGCTTTCTATTAACATTACATCTATGAGAGGTGAGGATATAACAAGATCCTTTGTGACTGGGTTCGATAGCCAAGGATGTTCTAGCATGTTCATTTTTTCTCTCTCAAGAGCTCACCTACTAGTTTGTGAAGGACAAGGTTCCTAGATAGAATTGGAAATGGGATGGTATATTTTTGGTTCATATGATGAGTATTACATTTTTATTGAGTGTTTCATGATTCTTCAAAATGAAACACAGAATGACACCCCATGTCCAACCACTTCATAACCATCCAATAGAAAATCATGGTGGAGTGTTTTGGAAACTTTTTCATCCATGAGGTATTTTAGATTCATGGAGTTTCCTCAATGATCATTTCAGACTATGGTTCCCACTTTACATCGTAGTTATTAACATGATTCTATAGTATTTTGGGACTCGATGTACTTGATCATAATATTTTACCAAAGACAGAAGGCCAGGTAAAGCAGACCACTCAGGTTTTGGAGTACATTCTTTAGGATTCCATGTTATTTTTTTCCATAAAAAGGAGTATCATTTACTATGTATAGAATTTTTATATAATTATAATTACTACTCCACCATTAGTTTTTATCCATATGGGTCTATATACGAGAGACCTTATAGGTAACTACTGTATTGGTGGGAGTTTGGGGGAATAATAATTATTCGCCCATAGTTGGTTACTATGATGCTTGAAAAAGTGCAGTTCATCTAGGGGAAGATGGGGACTACCCAGAAATGCTAAGATTCCTAAATAGGCTATCAAAAAAGAAATTTTGGATTTAACAATGAGATCACATATTCTACGATACCTCACCTTGATGAGGATTATAGAGATTTGGCTGAGTTGGTAGGCAATCTCTATTGTTTTTTGGCCCTCTTATTTTTCCAGTTACTATGTTGTGTTAACAAGTTGGTGTACCACTTATCCCTACAACCACATTTTGAATGTGTGCACAATGTATTCCACATATTGAAATTGATGAGATATGTTCACGAATCATTGCACAATATCATCTAGGGTGAGATACACATTGAGGGTGGAGATAACATTTCGAAGTACCTGGTGGTATTGGAGAACAAGTAGGAGAAGGGCCTTCATGAAAAGAAATTCCTTCGGTACAAGCATATTGTAAGAATGAGAACCTTTGTTAGAGCTTGTGGGAGTGGGAGATCTAGAACAGATCTTACATTTCTCAATTGTGAGTAGGTTTTTTCTATTTGATATGAAAACCCATGAATGTGGGAATAATTAAACAACTCTATTTTTTCCTCTAATAATTTGAAAATTTACTGAAATATTTTCAAAACTAGGTATTAAGTCACCATGGGATTTTGGGGCCCAATAAGGAATATTTTTGATATAATAAAAATACTAAATATATTTTTTTAGACACATGTAGTACTTTTGAAATAATGTTTTAACTCTAAAACCAATTCTTGTATGGGAATTTTGAGACATCCATTAATTATGGAATGCACTTTTTATTATAGGTGCGACATAACCGATGTGTGTGTTAGTGTTTGACTTAATTATGGTTGTGGGAAGCCAATAAATAAATAAATAAATTTAATATTTTATTAGTTATTATTTGTTATGAAATAACTCCCTCTCTATTTGGACCTTGTTATTGGAAAATAATAAGGTTATCTCCATGACCCTAGGGATATGGAGAGAGAGCATGGAGGAGATATTTGGTGAATAGTGATTAGATCATTGACAATAATTAGTACTGAGGAGCTCACCTATTCCAATAGAGTTCATGGATCTCACCAATGACATTGACCATGAACCATTATTCATTAGCGATAGGTCCAAAGACATGGTCGAGAAATTTTTTATGTGAATTTAACCTCATTTTTATGCCATGTCGAATGTGAATCAAATCACCTAATAATTTGATATGTTGGTTGATTTCTTATTTACATGTTTGATTTTATCATACATGGTTTAGTAATTTAAAATGATTTTATTTATTTTCAACTTTTATGATTCTTCATCAATTGATAGAGAACACCCTAAATGATGGATGTGGTTTATTCCTCATATTTTTGTTTTTTTCTTCTCCCATAATTCTTCACATGTACATTGTCAGTTTCACATTTTACTGATTGTTAACAAAATACCTAGAAATCAATCATTGTGCATCCAATAGTTTATGCAATGGTCCACTTACATGGGGTTTGGATTGAGATAGAGGAAATGATCAAGGTGTGATGTTGCATGATGAGAGATTAAATATGGATAAAAAATGTATCAATGGTGTTTGTGTGAGGTTTAGCGATGAAATGGTGTGGCGTGATAGTAAACATTCCCAGGAAGATCAAATCACTGAAATATATCATTAATAAGATGAATCATGTTTTTTTAAACAATATATCTATGTTTCATGGAAATTATCATAGAAAGATCAAAGTAGGAACTGACATGGGAGAGTGTACATGGTATTTTATTGAATATTGGGAAAAGTAAAAGTAAAATTCATGTAGTTATAAGGATCACATGCTATATAGTACTCCCCCGGAGTGATGTATAGGGTTTTCATTGAGTAAAAATCACATGCTATATGGTGTAAAGACACTCCATGTAATCTTCAGTTGGTAGTTTTTATGTGTGTAAGGAGTACATTACAGGAGCCTTTGAAACCCCATTTGTCATGTATGGCAGGGAACTCACCTTTTATCTTGAAAGGTACAAGATATTAGTGTATAAATAACACACTAGCTGTCAAAAAGGTCCCCATATTATATCTATTTTGGGTTACACACCATGTTTATTAGGTAAGTAACCATTTAATTATGATAGTTCATAGACCAAAGCATGCCCATAGTATATGGGCATGGTCTAGTGTACATATATTTGACCAGAAAAGACATGTAGAGTTCCAAACAAACTCTACACACCATGTACCCCTAGTGGTCACACCTTGTATCTGGAGGAAGAAATTTCCTTTAAGAAAAAGATATATCATTAGTTTCATACATATAGAGACACATCATGTACCCCATGGGACATGTTGTGTACTCTATTAAGGAAAAGTTAGAACCCTTCATCATCTAGCATGCATACCTCATTATTCATGGCTTGAATTTGGGTTCAATAGGATCCCATTCTGAGTATTTTTTCATATATAACACAATGGTGGACTTTTTTGGGAAATATATATATGGGGTGAGGTGATTCTAGAAAGATTATTCTTTTAATGTTTCTTTTTTGGAAGTAGTAATCAGGTGTGTTCATCAGAGTGTTATCGGGGTTCGCACCCCCAATCCTTATCCAAGGTGTTCATATAACATGTCATTTATATAGGTAGGTATTGAAAGATCTATTATATATATTGAACTGGTTATTTATCTATAGAGTGGAACACCCAGTCTCCATGCTCCAAAGTGGAGTGGGCCCACCAATAGAGATAGAGACCCTCAGAATCAGAGCACATTGCTGAGGTTTGGGACCCAAGACTGATTTATGATAAGATATGTGAGATACTAGGTTATGAGATAGCACAAAATTATGTTTTTCACATATCGAAAAGGAGTAGGCCATCCACTTTATATACTAGGAGGTTATGTGGTACGTTTATCATTGGAGATGGAAATTTGGGAGCTGTAGGATGACTCATCATTCCTAGGTAGATATAGAGATAGAGATCCCCTTCCACCCATCATATGGGTTTCTACTTTATAATATATATTTTCATTATTAAGGTTATTTTCCCATATTATGATTTAAATTCATTCATGGTTATTTTCTGACCACTCACCCTTGATGATTTGTGTTTGCTAATTTCAGGGTGTCCTACTGGGTATGTTTATACTCTCCCTTCCATCCGATCTTCCTAAACATTTCATTTATTTTGTAGATGATAGACCTTTATTCAGATTACTAGGAAGATTAGGAGTATGTGGATCTTTTTTAGAGGATAGTTATTATAAAAGGACCAAAAATGGATCCTTTAGTTTCTCATGGGTAGCTTCCCCCTTGTTTTCAACAGAATCAGTTATTTGTTTTTGTTTTTGGTGGGATTATATTTTTCTTTATAAAATTTTGGTAGTAATTTTAATAATCTGATGTGGGTTTTTGGATTTTTTTGAATTTATTACATTAATTTATTTATCTTCTCTACATTATATTGGTGTATGTAGATGTGTTCATGTGTACATGTAAATTAGTCTAAGTCCTTCGATGTGTGTGATATGGCTACTCTATGCAAGTCACGAACCCTAGCCTATTATAGGAGGTTTTGTGGTTCCACACTCATCTTATCATTAACCATGAGAGTCATGATTGTTTGGGTTGTGATAGTTATAAATATAAACTTTTAACAAAGTGAATTGTGATCTCTAAAAAACTGAGAAAGTGTTGAATGAAAAATTTAAACTTAACAATATTCCTTTTTGAAAAGGAAAACATATATTTCCATGGGAACTCTTAAGTTAATAAAATTTTCAAAAATATTTCCCATATATCAAATAATCAAACCTTATCTTTATTTATAACCCTTTTTGTCGAAGACTAGTCCCATTATCCCCCATTATTTGAATTTTTAGATTTTCTCCCCATTATCTCAAAAATTTTCAAACTTTATCTCCAAATATTAGATTCCTTATTTACCTTTTTTATTTTTAATAACACATCAATGAGGTACAAAGTGTACCTAAAATGTTATAAATTGAGTCTATATGAAACAATTTATATAAAAATTCATACCAAAATATTAAGAAAGACATTCATCCAATGTTACTAGAAACACATTCATAAAAAAATTATAAGAAAGAACATTCATCAATGATATAGACCCAAAAAGATTTATATTTCATTATTATAAACATTAAAGAGTTCAAAAAAAATCCTTAATAGAATGTTTCTTGATGGTGGACTTTATCTTCTTAAGATCCACTTTGTTATTTCGAGAATGTTATTCAATATTTTGAGATCCAATAATAAAAGTCATCACCAATATTAATTATTCTTCATGAACTTCTATCTTAATTACTTGTATGGTAATATCTTCTTATTCAATGGAATATATTTATCTTCTTGACTACAAGGAGAAATCAAACTATCAACATACATTGTAATTTCACAAAAAAATAGAGTTGATACTTATTAAAAATGTGGTAATATATTTTATAGAATTTTAGATTCCATCAATTTTTTCATCAAAATACTTGTTGTCAGATTCATTGTGTTTAATCCAATTGAAAACACCTTTCAAATTTCATAAATCCATTTTGGAATGTACCTTTTATGAATAAAAAATATTCCATATTCTAAATATCAATTTCAACAAGACGTTTTGAGGAACTTGAAATTTTCATCAAATAAATATTTCCATTAATATACTCATATCTTGCTTGTACGTCTATGTAAATATCCATGATTCCTTCAGTGTTGTTCAACACTTCAACAAAATAGTTCAACTTCATAATCATTTTCATTATAATCATGATCGATGAAAAATTATTGGAGTCTAATGAAACATCCAGAAAAGATGAAGTTGCAGTTCTTAACGGTTTGACTTCTTCTTTTCTTTCAGTGGACTTATACTGTTAAACATCCATAACATCAAATTCTTTATTGAAATAAACTTTTTATGACGCTTTTTTAGAATATTGACCTTCTTACTCAAAATTCTCTCCTTTCCCCAAAACACTATGATCAACATATTCATAAGATTGTGATGATTGGTAAGTTGGGGTTTCAGTGCCCATCTCTTAAATATCTTGATATTTATAAAAATCATTGTAAGTATCATATATTGTTATTGGATTTCCCTTTACCAATTTCTAAAGAAAAATTTCACCTTCATCTTTAACATTTTTTAATTAATTTTTTCAGAATATTTTCTTTTAACTTATACTATTGAATGGAAAATGATAGAACCCATATATGAGATGATAAATTTTCTAGTAGAATACATAGTGGATATTCTATCTGAATAAACTGAGGAACTTACACAGTTGATACTTGAAATCCATATTTAATTTTATCCACAACCTTTAAGAAATGTTATTATTTTTTCTCTTTTATCTTGTTTTTGGTTTTTCACTTTTCACTTTTGTCCTCTCTATGTCTTAATTTTTTTTTACATCAGATCCAAATCATCACCTTTATCTAATCTAAACGAAATAATGTTATCAGGATTTTAACCTTTCATCTTAAGATATTAATTAAATGATTCATCTATCATGGTATTTACCTTCTTTTTTGAAATGGAAGGACGTTTCTCAGTATATTTACTCTATTCATAAAATATTTCCTTATGTTTTTTAGTTTCATAAATAGATATAGCTCTATTTATTTTATCAATAATCCTTTTGAATATTATAACAAAGTTATGCCTCGTTTTATTGATTGTGTTTTATCTGATATAAGATATTTTTTTCTTTAATATAGTTTTCCATTATTGACATTTTTTTATTCAATAATGTCTAAAAACATTATTTATAATACCTAGTCATAATAGAATCTTCAAATTCAATAACCCAAACTGAAAATCCTCTATCCAACTAAACTTGAACATGAAAAGGTTAAAATCTCTCATATAACATAAAATTTATGGCAGATAAATGTCTTATAATTTCATTATATATATATATATATAATTTTGTCGAAAAAATATTATTTTGAATCCATAGGGAAATGACTCTTACGTATGAAGATAAATGAGAAATATTCGGTAATTTTTCATATAAAGAAAATAATGAATTTTCAACTGGATATTTTTTGAAACTAAATAGTTTTGTAGAAACTTATGAGTTACATGGTTTGAATCACCATCAAATGATATCTCAATTAGATCTAACACTTTCTTGATAAAAAATTTGTATAAATCTGAAAAAATAGTGTTAAAGAATATTTATATAAACAATCAGTTTCACTATACGCATTAGATGAATAGAAAAATGTAACTATCTCATGATTTTTAAGTAAAAAAATCATATATTAAAATAGTAAAATAATCCCAATAATAGAAAATGATTACATAATTCATCAATAAATAAAAAATTTTAATCACTTTTTCTTTCAAATAAAAATTTTAAGTTATCCATTCTACTTACATAAAAACTAGATGATTCCATCATTTTTTTTAGATTTAATTCAGAGAAAAGAAAAAACCAAAAAACGGTGAAATTTGGTCTATAAAGATTTATCCATAGAAAATAAGTAGTAAAGAGGGGTTCTTTCCCAAATTAAATTAAATATACCCTAAAAGAGAGATGGTTAAGCTTCCTAAAATACAATAGCTTAGAATCAAACCCTTATAGATATTATCAACTAATTTTTTTTAAAAAGAATAATAATATCTCTGAATTATTGATATATTGAAATTTTTGGTGTTAGTTTTATCAGAAAAAATGACCCAATGAATCTTAAATTTTTTTTTAAAAAATATAAATAATAATTTCACAAAAAAATAAAATAATTTATAATAATGAATCAGAAAAATTTACAACATAGTATTTAAAATATTTCTCATGGAGATAAATGTATAAGCTTTTTTATGAATTATCATCCATTAATATGAAATTATTGGTTTCTTAAATTTTGTTTTTCTAATAATGTTTTTTATAAACCTCAATCCTATGGAATATTAAAATGCTTTTTAAATAGACTTTCTCTATAAAAATTTAAGGAAATATTTTTCAATTTTTTTGGATAACTTTCTATGAAAATTTTTAAGAAGAATCGAAAATTTATTCCCCTTATTTTAGGAGTCTATAAAAAGATATATATGAATAAATAATAAGTATATAAATGATGATTTTATCATTATTATTAAAATATTTTATTGAATATATTCAAATATATCTGAATTTACAGTTTTCTAAGAATTTCAGTAAGTTTTTCTTCATTCTGATGAATTGTAAGATGATATATACTTTTGTTATGTGACTCATAAGGAAATTATGTCTAATTTATATGTTTCAACCTCATGGGTGATATTTTTGGGGTTTAAATAAATTTATGGAACTTGAATTATCACATAAAATAGTTGTTTTACTAAAAATCAGTCTATAGTCAGTGAGTGTGGATTGAATCCACAACTATTGAGCGCAACAAATTCATGATAGTACATATTTAGCTTTAGTAGTGGAAAGGGATATTGATTGTTATTTATTATAATTCCAAGATAGTAAATTATCTCCTAATAAATGAAACTTTCCAAATGTATGTTTTCTATACATTATAAAACTAAAAAAGGTAGAGTCTAAAAACATATAAATTCAAAATTATTTTTAGAAGAATAAAATTATCTAAGATTCATAGTTACCTTTAGTTAATGAAAAATTAATTTCACATATTTAAGATGGAATTATTTAGGATTATTTTGAAATATCGAAAATAACAATATATATACACAGTTTGGTTGACTAACTATAAGATATAGTAAATTACCAATCATTCACCTAATTTTTTTAATCAACTATATTCTTGGATTAATTAAGATCAATTTTTTAGGGTATAATAGGATTAAAAATACCCTTTACCTAATCAAAAAAATGTATATAAATATTTATTATACTTTTGTTAAGATAAAATAGTACCTTCTTGTTTTTGAGAAATTTTAAAACCAAGGAAGAAGGTGGGTTCACTCATCATGGTCATTTCAAACTCAAAATTCATAATATCACCAAATGAATTAGAAATTGATTTCCTAGTAAATAAAAATATAATACCACCAAAATAAATTTAAAAATTAATGGATTTGTTGAAAAAAATAATAAAAAGTTTTTGATCCTCAACTCCCTTAATTTTTTTAACAAAAATCTAGTAATTCAATCATACTAGAATCTATGTGTTTATTTCAATCTATAGAGGGCCTTAGTGGGTCTGAAAAAAATATAGTTTTGGTATTATCAAAATAATGTCATTGTTCTTTATATAATTCCTCATAAATACATCTAATAACAATGGAGCACTTCAGATACATTTGGATTAGAGTAGAATTTAAGAATTTTTTATAGGATCAATGTATAAAAATATATTCAATTCTAGATACTAGAGTGACTGATTATTTATAGTCCAATAAATATTATTGACGATACCCATTTGGAACAATTCCTACATTTTTTTAACAATAATTCCATTTTTGTCACATTTATTTCTAAAAACCCATTTTACTCTAGTTACTGGAAAATATATTAGATATTAAACCAAAGTCCAAACTCGATTAATATTAAATTAATTGAGTTCTTATGAAATTTCATTTATACAGTATTTATCTCCCAATGCCTCATCAGGAGGCTTAGGTTCATATTGTGATAAAAATTCACAATGTTCAGAATCATTTCTTAAGAAACACCTATTTTTACTAGTTGATCTACATCATTAATAATATTACCTATGGGAGGATTCATAAAATATTTCAAATTTCATGGGTTTTTAAAACACCCTTCATCAAAAATATGTTTAATTTCGTCAAGAGGTACAACTTTATAAAAATATTCATTAGTTATTCCCTCATGTGAATATCTTTTGAAGGTGTCTTGAAAAATTTTATTAGTTAGTTCATCTGAAGAGGTGGTTTCATGTTTTTTGATACAAAAGGACCAGTTTCATAAATTTTTACATGAATTTTATCCTGAAAATTTCTTTTATTTTTATTATAACCGTGATAGGAATTACTAGTTGTAGCATAACCAAGATATTTCATTCATCATATTTTGGAGGAACTTTATATAAATTGTGTTTATTATTTAAAATGAAGACCTCAAATCCAAAAAAATCCATATTATTAAAGTTTTTTCTTTCCTTATATCCAAAACTAATAATTAGTTTTATTAAGGAAAGGTATAAGAAAAACCCAATTTATAATATAATCGGCAATACTAACTGATCTAACCCAAAAATATTTAGCAATTCAGTATTCACTAAACATGGTTATAGGAATTTAATCAATAAATCTATTCATTCGTTCCACTAAATCATTTTTCTGATGAGTTCTAGGTGCTAAGAAGTTATATATAATACCTTATTTAATAAAAAATGTTTCAAAATCATTATTTTCAAATTGTACACCATGGTTACTACACATAGATACCAAAGTTACACTTTTCTCATTTATAACATGGGTTATTGTATTCTCAAAATAGGAAAAGGCTTCAGGGTATTTTTTTTGAAAATTGACCCACATATATTTACTATAGAAATCAACTAATATATATATATAGTGTTTTACACCGACAAATCTATTTTTTGTTAGACAAGATAAATCAATATGGAGTAATTGCGTTGCATTTTATATTGAAATAACACTATTATATTTAAATCTTCACATATGTTTCCTTCTATATTAATAATGACCCTAAAAATTAGAAAAAATTAAACCATAGATCTAGTAAATCATGAAATATTCCATTCCTAGAAAACTGGGAAAATTTCCTAACATTAGTGTGTCCTAACTTTCAACCCCAAAAATAAGGATAATCTTCCCTGACACTATGGAAAGGTAGATCTTGTATTCTATGGTATTATATGATTAGTATGTAGACATTATCATCCATATCTATAAAAATAATGAATTTCTATTTTAAACTTTAAACCATACATTTATCAATAATGAAGTTCAAAAGACATCCTTCATTAAATAATTTGTTTATCCTAGTGTGGTTGTTATAATTTCCACTAAAAAATAATACATTGAAAATTATTGATTTACCAAGAACGAAAATATCACCCATATTGTATGTTTCTCATTGAGAATTATCTATGAATGATTTTCCCCTTTCGTAAAGATATTCTTCTAAAAGAATTAAATGTTTTCAATCATGTTTCTATAACATATAAGGACCATGTACCATATATTTTTTCTTTTGGTACTTTATTTCTCTACTTGAAATAGAAAATTTTAGACTTTTCTACCCAATAATTCATGGGGCTAGATGTATTAATAAATAATACATTAGGAATCCATAATTTTCCAAAATTCTTTTGTTTAACATATGCTCTATCTATAGAAGTAAAGGATTATCAAATACTAAAATATTCCACCATTTATAAATAACACTAGTTCTTATAGTGTACACATCTCTACTATTTAATTCAAAAGGGGGAAATTTCTTGAAAAAAATAATTATTTTGAAGATGTTATTTTGTATTAGGGAAACCAATCCCAGCTATATTTCTATGTTGTCCCATATTTATGTATATTATATCTAAATTTTAATTCCTAGAAGTAAAATATGATAAATAACTTTTAGAATAAATATTTTGGAGTTATGATTTACGACTAAATTATTTTATTCACATGATGAGGTTGAAATATAATTCTTATATAAATCTTAAGTGAGATTTGAAATTTATGAAGTCTGTTTTAAAATTATTAAAATTTCTTTACAATGTTCATCTTTATAACTTTCATAGTTTTTAATGATTTTTTATTTTATTCTTTATGAAAATTATCATATCTAGATACCTATTCCATACTAATTCCTCCTCAAACCCATTTTATTTAATTTTCTAAAAGAAAATTTATGGATTAGTGGTAACCTTACATTTGAACAACACCTATATTTCAAATATCAAATTATAAATTCAAAAAAGCAATCAATCAAAATTTTAGAATTCAAATTCCACTCAAACCAAAATATCAATACCATTAATAGGAAATCAACTCGGGATGCATAACTATAATTCTGACCCTCAATCAATGAACATACATATTCCCACTATAAATTGAGACTATATCCATAGGCCATCATCAAGAAACATCACCAAACCTCGATCCAAGAAAAATCATCACTATTCCTATCTTCACTACTGATCATCCAAGAGAAACATTGATTATTTTTTTATTTGTAATATTTTTATAAAAACTCATAACTTTCTGACAATCAATATTATTGTTAGAATAATTCTCATAATAACTATCTCTACCACTTCCAATCCATGTTTCAAATGCCTTTATAATTTTCATAACTTTATCTCTGTAGTACATTATTGAACAATTATCTCTCATATACTTAATTTTCTATCCAATACTGTCTGGTATAATATAACTAGGTTGTTTACATTCAAAACATATCTTCTCTAAAGTGTATTTAATGTCAATTATCT
Source organism: Viscum album (assembly GCA_963277665.1). NCBI lineage: Eukaryota > Viridiplantae > Streptophyta > Magnoliopsida > Santalales > Viscaceae > Viscum > Viscum album. The sequence continues at coordinate 1,403,227,201 of OY728127.1, read as the reverse complement.
ATTTTGGATTATTATTGTAATTATAATGAAAATATTTTTTCCAGAAAAACTTTTTATTTCTCTAGGGAAGATTATAAAGTTCAATATCACTTTTCTCTAAAGAAATAAATTGAGTCACAACTTTCACATTCCTCTTTATTTATGAATTAGTAATTTTTTATACTAACTAGACTTTTTTAACTATTGTAAATATTTAGGAAAAACATACCGCATTTTTATTTCTCTCTTTCTAAGAATATATTTTTAAACTACCATCACAATGAATGAGATTTCTAATAATATCAACTAAACTCATCTCAGTCATATATTTGGTATAACCAAGTGTTAATCTCTTAAATTACCATTCATTAGGAATTATATCAATTATTTTCTCAACTAGATATACATTAGTTACATATTTATATCTAATATATTGTAAGATATACACAGTGGTCAACAATATTTGATGAATCTAGGAAACATATTCTCCATATATGAAATCAAAATATCTATAATCTGTAGTAGGAATAAATATTCTAGTATCCTCTAAATTAGTTTCTCCAATGTTTTCTACTTCATGTTTTATTAAAATATTAGTGGTAGTTACAAAATGAATTTTTTTGGTAGATATTTCATTTCATTGAACATTTCAAAGTATCACCCTCTCAGTAATTAAGTTGATGTACCAACATTTTGTCTCCTGTAAATGTAGTCAGTTCCTTGTAAGGAATTTGATAATTTCAAATTAACATAAAAAATTTCAAATATATTATTTATAAAAAAATTATTTATAGCTTCTCTCCAGTATCTGTAATCATCACCATCAAATATTGGTGGTCTTCTTGGATTTAAATTTTCAAGTTTCCTAGTGAAAAAATAATCCATTATAAAAAAATATACTCCTTTATACCAAAAACATTAGGTTAAAAATTTATAACATTATAAACAACATATTATAACAAATCTGTGATCAAAATAGTATGTTATTTACTAAAAGAAAGTATGGGGTGGATTATATTTTATAAAATAAAACATGATAATTTAAAGAAACTCTTTAAAACTGTATTTTATTTGAATTTTTATACCAAAAACACTATAATCATAGTAATACAAGTTTATAAAAAACTATATAAAAACTATCATAACAAATTGTAAAGTAGAATATAAATTTTTTAAAATAATTAACAAAAAGTGTATACAATGAGATTATGAAAAATTTAGATAAATATTTATAACAATACCCATAAATTATCCTTACATATTGAAAAATTCTTAGCCGGAATCAAGCTATTCAGTGAATTGACTTTGCTATACGCGTATTTCATTCCCAACCTAGAAAAATTTCAATAAAATTATATGAATTTCTTTTGTTTCCATAGAACAATAAACCCATGGGTAGAGGTTTATAATATCATCTATTACCCTTTATAATGGAATCTCTAAACACTAAATCTGAGAATGTAAATTACAAGTCAATAATTAGTTAAGTAATTTACAATAGAAAATATCACAATAGATTCCTTATACAAAATACTGTCTAAAATATATAGAATAGAATACTCATGTAATATTATGTTACACAAGATTTATTGTATCTCTGCATCATATGATATTTATAGGTATTTATAGAAAAATATCCCTACTCATCGAATTCAATATTATTGTCTTTAATCTCTCGAATGTTCATATCATACATATCTCTAAGGTGGTTTTACCTATATCAGATACACTCCTTCGCTTCAGAGGTTCAAAAACACAACATCATTTGAAAATTACATTTATATATACCATTGAAATATATTGATATTATGTCTTCTAGAATTACGTTCTTCCATCCATGGAATGTATGAAATTATTCATTTCATAGTTTTATGAAATTTCATTCTGAAAGCATGTATGCCTCCGTACGATAATATATACCGTAGTATTAATAAAACTTCATCCTCTTGAACTTTTTTATATATCATATGATGTAATTTACAAACTTTTTTATAGTGAAATATATGTTCATCCATTCAATGTATAGAGTACAAGTTTTTGGGTAAGGAAGTTCTTTCTGATTTACTACATCATGAAAACATTAGGAAAGTTTTTTCCATTGGAATGGACTTTCTCCATCTAGTGAAAAATTTATATTTCTTCAAAACATTTTTAGAAAAACAGGAGTTACAAACATTATAAATTATAAATTTTATGTAATTTTATTTTTTATTTTCAAAACTAAGGTTTTAAATTGTTGAAATACAGCTCTGAACTTAATAGATATTTCATGACTGCGTTCTAAGTTTCAGGGACCGTGAATTCCAACCATGCATTCCATAAAATTTTTAGAATTTTTCATTTTTTATTAGAAATCCTTTTGGTGTGGTTTTACAAATATTATTGAACATAACATGGCTTTAAACACGTGTTTTAAATTTTTTTATACTGTAGATTATAATATTATTAATTAAAATATTTATTATAATTAATTTAAAATTGAGAATGTAGTTCAACATTTTTTATATATTGAGTGCACAGACACTCACAAAAAGATATATATAAATATAAAAAATATTATGTTGTCTTATTAAAATTATTACTATTAGAGAGATATATATATAGTAATAAAGATATTATTATAATTATTATGGTTAATGATTTATTTTTAAAGAATATGTAAAATGGCTCCTCTTGGGTGGGGCTATATTCAAACAGGGGGGGATATCCCTCTCTAATATTCTTTAAATTCTTCTTCTTCTTTATTCAGCCTATATGGAGTGTGAATGATTGAGAAAGGTTACTTCTTTGTACCTCTTTTCTCTCATAATATTATTCCACTCTTCCTCTATGTCGCATAATATATTATTTCTAAAAACATTGGGTTTATATTTGAGAGTTTCACCATGGGACAACAAACCTTAAATTTCATAGTGGATTTTTTTCCATAATAGGGAATGATGATTCGTGGTTTCCCCCAAGTCATTTATTTTAGACAGATGTTTCATAGATTTTATTCTCTGTGATTATATCAACATCCATTTATTTTTGAAACCATATATATTATTTGAAAAAAATAATGATGTTGGTCATTTATATTGTTTTATGGATTTTTGTAAAATTTTATTCCCTTTACTATGGATTTATAATTTGTTTCTCTAATATCACGAGGTATAGAGTTCTATACCTCTACTATAATTGAAAAATATTTGGTGAATTCTAGTTTTAATCTATATTTTAACAACATATAATTAATATGTGACAGATATGATGATGTGGATATAAATGTTAAATTCATTTGTTTTAATTAAACTCCTTTTTTAAAATAATGATTTTAATTCTATATTCATTTTTTCGTATCAAATATTTTGAACTGAAGGTTTTTTTGAATTCCATTTATCATTTAAAAGAATTAATTGAATGTATGTTCATGCAATGATGTGTCGTTATTTATAAATAACAATTAAAATGTTTTTATATAATATCTTCATCAATAAAGAGGTTTTTAGTATACTTAAATTTATTTATTTTATTGATTTACAGATTGAAGTTAGTTATTCCTGGGTTATTTTAAAATGGACACGTATTTATTAGACTTCATAAATAGTTATGAAAAGTGGATAAGGGTTAGTTTATTGAATTATTCCTATATACCTTAAATATTATTGATTAGGATAAAATATTCCTGGGAATATTCATGGTATGTAGGAGGGATTGAAGTTTAATTATGATTCACAGGAATGATTTCTCTCTACCTCTATTTTCACTATCTAGCTTAATATTCTTTTCAATTTAGTATTGACTAGTTTAGTATTTTTTTGAGTCTTGTTCCATTATGGGAATTACTGATAGTTTAGGATTACAATTTAGTTAATTAATTGTGAAAAATGAAGATAAATTGGGATATATATATGGATATGGTATGAGGATCCTATTTTTTTCTTTCCTTATCCTTAAAGAAATTATCCCATGACCTTTTAACACAATTTAAATTTATTATTTTAATGGTAAACTTTTATATTTTTTATTTACTCACATATTTTCAATATATAATTCTACCCTATGAATTTATAAAATAATGATTTTAAATTTCTTTTTAATAGGTTAATTTTTTCTGAAATATGATAAATGATGATTTTATATTTAGAGATTAAAATAACATAGTTGATTTATCTTTATATGGAATTTTTTTAGAGCCCTTTTGTGAAATTCCTTTATGGTAAGAATATACCCAAAATTTTTATATGCATTTTAGTGAATATGAAGATGTGTTTTCCTATTTTAATTTCATGTAAATACTTGACCCTAATTACTGGGACTCAGTGCATTATTACAAAAAATTGGCATGATCGCAAGAGATCATGTCTCAAAAGATCGATTAGTTTAGTAGCCTTGGAATTACTAGATAAATATATAAGTTTTACATTACATGCTAAAATAAAAAAACAAAAAAATTGTGTCCCATTTGAACACACTCGTATCTCTTATCATATATCTACAGATCAATCATAATATACTTCTTCACATCCTGGGAAAAAGAAAACATTAAAACAGGGTGAGCTCAGATGCACACTAAGGATAAAAATATAGAAGAAACTATCATAAATAAGCATAAAAATTTAAGGCAATGTATAAGACTAAAACCCAAGACTTTTAAACATAAAATTCATCATAATATGGAAAAGATAAATCAATTAATTCGATTTACTTATTCAAATGGATATTCTACTAGCTGAAAAATCACATGTAATATCAATAGCTAATTTTATAATGATAAAATGAATCATGTTGGACATCATAACCACATGGTCAAGGCCTTGTTCCAAGACTAAAAGAATATTTTTTCATGGACATGTTCCAAGACACTAGTTTTTCTCATGGGACCTACCGATATATCGAGGGGCTCTAGTGGGCCCCACCCGTCACTTACTATGTCCATTTCCTTTCTCATATGAAAAGGTTGAAACATAACATAAGCCTTCAAATTAAAACTTTCATACAAAATGTAAATACTTTAACCATAAAAAATGAATGGTATAAAAATATAACATCCACATTCAATCATATCACAAAACCATCAATAAAAAATGGAAGATTATATCATAAAAAACCAACTTCAAACAAGCAAAAAATCCCACAAAGGATGTTGACATAGATGAACTCAATCCAATTTTTTTTTGAGTGAAATATCTCTTTCTACATTGAAATCATTAAAATTAAAGAAAAGATTTATTTAGAAAATATTGTTATAATATTGTAAGGGAAGATTATAAGGTGTTAAAATAGCATAAAATAGCCACACCTACTGTATAAGTTAAAAAACATTCTTTCCTTAATTTGTCAAAAAGGTCATAATGTACCCTGTTTGGAAAGCGACAGAAAGATTCCTTTCAAAAAATTATATAAAAATTCAAACAAGGGTATAAATTAATTTAACACATAAACTAAAAAATATTAAAAAAGTTTTGAAATGCATTTTCAATAAGCATATATGTGGATGATAAATAATTCCTAGTAGATACTTACGGATAAACAATCTCGGATAATAAAGAGATTGTAAAATTACAACTTACCTAGTAATTTTTCTTAGTTGAGGGTTTGTTAACCTCCTATATAATAGTTAAATAATTTTTACTAAATTATACAATAACCAAATACATAAATATTATATCAGATATGATCTTCTAATATTTCTTTGTTAATAATATTTCAGTAGTATCATTGTTTTGGGTGTTTAATGATTCATTTTACTTTATATGTTTTGTTAAAAATGCCATGTTTGTTATGGATAGGATGAATTTGATTCATATACATAATTATATTATGTTCTTAAAAATTATTTTTCATCATCAAATGAAAATTATTCTTCAATGGTTACAATGGGGAATGAAATATTATCGCGTCGTGGAGATAGTAAGCCGTACGTACGCATGAGCGAAAAAATCATTACATTGATGGTGAAATAATATGTAGTTTTATGGCATATTATATATATACAGAAAAATTAACATGTTATATTTATTATTTTAAAAAATTATACTTATTATTATACTCATCCAAATAACGAAGTGTTGAAAAACAAACTACACCACGACATAGAGATGGTATTCCGTACGAACGCACGTATGGTGACTTTTTCATTCAGAGGATGGATAAAATAATGAATATGGTTGTACCATATTTATAATAAAATCATAGTATGTATAAGGTACTGGATTTATTATTTTTTTATCGAGATAATAATGAAAGAGGAAGTGGACGAAGAAAAGAACTTTGAAAGGTGTGATAAAATAATTGCCTCTTATTCAGCTGCTTCCTTTTGATTTGAACAAAATCTATCCTTAAGATGGATTTATGATCGAATTAAGGCCTCTAGGATGGATTTAAGGTAGTTTGGAGGAGATTTGAGTAGGTTTTGGCCGAGAAAAATGGTTTTGGAGGTGTGAAATTAAGAGAAGGGGAAGTACCCTTTTATAAGAGAGGTGAGGGGCACTTTAGAAAAAGCTTGAAATATTATTTTATTATAGAATAATTTATAGATTATAATGGCTCAAAGTTGATTTATTTCGAGTATAAGGTGAGGATGGGTGGAAAACATCTCAATAAATATGTTTTAGACTTGTTTAGGTCACCATATTAACCTTATCTTTTAGATTTAACTCCTAGTTAAATAGTTTAACTTTTACCTTGTCTTCTTGTATTATTATAATAAATGGTTAATAATCTTACTATAAAATGACAAGAGAACCTAAAGTTGTTAATTAAGGAAATATAAATAATTATATATTCCATTTTATTGAAACTTAGATTTTTAGGACTATTATATATTTTAATAAAATAGTATCTTTTTTAAAAACCCAGTTATGTTTATTTTGACACTATTTAGTATTTGGTTTTTTTGAAAGTCATAAAAATCTTATTTATTCGAAAACAATTCATGGAATCATCCCTAACATGTATTTTTAATCTAGATAATTCTTGTAATTAATCATAAGACTCAATTTACATTTATTTTAATATTTATAATATCAATTATTTTAATCATTCATTATTAAGGTAATTATTGAATCATCATTGTGTCATAAATAAATTTAATTAAATAATGTCTAAAAATTATACATAAAATACCATGATGTAGGAAATAAATTTAGTTTTCCAATTAATATATATAGTCGATTTTTTCTTATTTATAACCCTATATTAAAAATGTTTTAGTTATTAAACATTGAATTTTACACTTTTAACTCTTCTTTAAATAAAATAATAATAAATGTACTAATCTAATCCAAGTGAGTCAAATAGGATAAATTTTTTTTTCTAATGTTAATTATGGTCTAACTAAACTTATCCAATAGAATTAGGACATTTTTTTGGGTGGTTATAATATCATTTTTACCTTTAATTACCATATTTACATTTAACCGTGGTAAATAAAATTACAAAGGTACTATTCACCATAAAATATTTTCATCCTATTGAACCAAATTTTACTTAATAATATCAGCCTTATCTGTTGGATTTTTTAAAAATCAATTCCCAGTAGTGGTAAAATGACATTTTATGAAAATTTTCAAATGTTCCTACGAGGTGGGTAAAAGGTGTTAAATAGTTCAATAAAATTTTATATATCTAATATTATTATAAAATGACTCCAATGAATTATATTGGACTTATATAGGTATTATGTATCTATTTTTACTTAAAATAAATTTTAATAAAATAAATAATTATTTAAATAAAATTTTAGTTTAAAACAATAATAGAGTGTTTTTCCCTATTCATCAAAAATTGAATGTTTTCCGAAAAATACCAAAAATTCACTCTAAGATAATTTTGATATTCCAAATCCAAAAATGAAGTCCATTTGAAAAGATAAAATTTATAAAATTTTAAAAAGTGGGTATTAATATTTATAACGACTAGTTTGATTGGTCATGGTGTGCTAGAACTCGAAGTGGCGTACAACGCAAGATATTTCATTATTCAAAGATAAGTGTACCGTGGAATATTGGGGTTTTACATTATTCCATCCTTAAAATAATATTGGCCTTGAAATTTATAGAATATCACTGTATAAAAACATTCAGGTGGTTCTTCTTCATAAGTTTATCGATTTCCCACATTGCCTCTTCCATCTTATAGTTTCTATATCGAAAGTTCACCAGATGAGATGTCCTGTTTCTCAACACTTATTCTATGGTATCAAGAATATTGACAGGCACTTCATAATTTGAAACATTGGGTTCCAGTTCTATTTCTTCTTAGTTGAGAACATGTGTTGGGTCAGACATGTATTTTCTTAACAGTGATACGTGGAACACATCATGAACTTTGGAGAGACAAGGAGGCATTGCCAAACGGTAAGCTACAACTCCAATTCATTCTAGAATTTCAAAAGGTATGATGTACATGAGACTTAATTTACCCTTCTTGCTGAATTGTATAACACCCTTCCCTTAAGATACCTTCAAGAAAACTTGATCTCCTACTTGAAATTCCAAATCCTTATTTCGGTTATCATCATAACTCTTTTGCCTACTTTGAGTTTCTTTGATGTGGATTTAGATAATCTTCACATTTTACATTGTTTACTCAAAAAGTTCTGGGCCTACGAGTTTTCTTTCACCAAAAACATCCCAACTAGTTGATGTGAGACATATATTTTCATATAACACTCATATGGTTCCATCTAAATACTTGAAGAGAATCTATTGTTATAGGAAAATTCTACAAGAGGTAAATACTGATTCCACATACCTTTAATGTCAAGTGAGAAAGATCTCAACATGTCTTATAAGGTTTAAATAGTCCATTCTGATTGTACATCAGTTTGAGGGTGGTAGATAGTACTCACAAGAAGATTAGTATCCATGGAATTTTGAATACTTTTCCCGAATCTTGATGTAAGATAGAGATCACGATCAGAAAAAATTGATAGAGGTACACTATGAAGGGTTACAACTTCATTAATATATATTCTTTCTAAATGTTCATGTGGAAAATATTCTCTTATATCAATAAAGTGTGCGGACATGGTAAGACAATCAACAATGACTCATATTGCATCATTCCTTCTAAGACTATTTTGTATCCCCATGACAAATTCCATCTTAATATCATTCCATTTCCACTATTGTATGAAAAGAGGATGCATGACTCCTCCATGATGTTCTCTTCCAGCCTTCACCTATTGAAAAACCATACATCTTGAAACACAATAAAAAATCTCCCTCTTCATGTTGTCAAACAAAAAAATGTTACTTCAAATATCTATACATCTTAGTGCTACCAGGGTGTATAGAGAAGTTGGAGCTATGAACATCATCCCACAATTCCCTTTTTTAGATCAGGAATATCGAGAACATGAAGTCTCTTCCAAAATATCAAAATTACATATTTATATATGATGTCAATCAGTCTCCCATCATTCATAGATTTAATTTTATTTTAAAACATCTCATCATTAGTCTGAAATTTTCTTATCCTTTTTAGTAATGATGGATTGGAAACCATTTGAAAAAGTATCTATGTTTCACCTTCAATGATTATTCTCATACCCATGTTTACCAGATCCATGAAAATAGGATCTCTTTCAACTCTCATCTAGTTCTGAACTCCATGGTACTTTATTCTTAAAGTATCTACCACTTTATTTTCCTTCCCTAATGGTAGTGTATAGTGAAATCATAATCCTTGAGTAGTTCGATCCATTTACTTTACCTCATGTGGAGTTTTTTCTGTGAGAAAAAATACTTCAAACACTTGTGATCAGTATATATATCATATTTCTCACCATAGATATAGTTTGTAAATATCTTCAAAGAAAAGATTATAGCTACCAACTCAAGATCACAAGTAGGATAGTTTTTTCATGAATTTTTAGCTGTCAGGATGCATAGGCAATAACTCTATCATTCTATATACGGACATAACCAAGCCCTTTATTTGAAGCATCACTATAAATAACAAACCCATAATTACATGATGTTAGAGTCAAGATAGGATCATTTACTAATATTTTCTTCAATTCTTCAAAACATTCTTTACACTCTTGTGTCCAAAAAAATTTAACCCCTTTACGTGTGAGCTTGGTTAATGGGTTAGCTAATCAGGCAAAATTCTAGACAAAACACCAATAATATCCTAATAAACCAATAAAAATGTGTAACTCAGTTATACTTGTTGTTGCTAGCCATTATTGAATTTCCCTTGTCTTATAAGGATCAACAAAGATTCCATCATTAAAGAAAATATGGCCAACAAATGATATTTCCTGAAGCCAAAATTCACACTTTCTAAAATTCACTTATAATTCATTTCTTCAAAGAATCTTTAGAATAGTGTGCTAGTGGTTTTCATGATGATTATAGATTTTGGATTATACCAAGATATCATCAATAAATACCACTACAAAGTCATCAAGAAATTCCTTGAAAACTCTATTCATTAGATCCTTGAAAACATTGGGTGCATTAGTCAGTCCAAAAGGAATTACTATAAACTCGTAATGCCCATACCTTTTACAAAATGCTGTATTTGGAATGTCTTCCTTATTCATGCACAAATGATGATATCCAGATAGAAGTTAAATCTTTGAAAAATATTGAGATCCATGAATTTAATCAAATAAATCATCAATGAGGGGTAGGGGATACTTGTTCTTTATTGTTATAGCATTGATCTCCCAGTAGTCAATGCACATCCTCGTAGATACATCTTTCTTCTTAAAAAAATGAATAGTGTATCCCCATTTAGAAACACTAAGGAGAATAAATCCTTTATTAATAAGTTTCTCTAGTTTTTTCTTTAGTTCTACTAATTCCACAATGGCCATTCTATAAGGGGTCTTCGATACAGACCTTATACCGGTAAATAAGTTAATGGAAAATTCAATTTCCCATTCTAGAGGATGTCCAGGTAAATCCTATGGAAACACATCAACAAACTATTACACAATAGGTACATCCACTATTTGAACGTTACTTTCCTCACCCATAGTTATTTCACTCCCTTCCTCCCTAATAATTGAATTTGGTAGAGTTAATGGGGGTATATCTAGATAAGAATCAGATGGTAATGTTTATGCTCTAAAGATAATCTATTTCTTTTCATATTCAAAAAATGTAACATCTTATTCTTACAATAAAATTTCACATCACGGTCTGAAAGAAAATCCACACAAAGTATTATATCAAATTCAATCATGTGTATAGAAATAAGATCAGCAGATAAATCACGTTTATATGCTATAATGGTAAATTATTCACAAAACGTTTTTGCAATGATACTTCCCATAAGAGTTTGGACTGAAAACTCCCTTGTTAAATTAAATTGGAAATATCTAATTTTCTAGGAAAACCTGGAAGATATGAAAGAATGCGATGTTCCAGAATCAAATAAAGCATTGGATAAATTTGGGGAAACGATTAAAGTACCCACCACCAAGTCATTCTGAACTTCATCCTCAGTAGTTTTGATTGTATAAGCTTAGCCTTGCTCCCTTGGACTTTGCTGAGGTAATCTTCCTTAGCTCTTAGGACATTAATTTGAATAATGCCCCATTTCCCTACAGTTGTAGCACTCAACATTGACAACCTCTTTCTTTCCCTTACAATCAAATGCTTGGTGGCCCTTTTCACCACACTTGTAACATACTCTCATTTCCTTTAGTCATGTACTAGGGTTTTTCTTCCCACATTTACTATAGGATGGAAATTCAACTTTTCCCTTATTCCTCTTATTTCCATTTCTAGAGTGTTCATCAGATGTCTTCATCTCTTTCTTTTCTTTAAAGTCGTAAGATATAGAGAACTCTTTTTTTGTCTTGATAGCACGTGAGACTATATCTTCGTATGATGAGAAGGATTGTGAGACTAATGCTCGATAGATAAATGGTTTTAACCCATAAAATTATTGATCAATATTACCCCTTGGGTTACGTATATAATCTATAGCCTTCCTTGCTAACCTTGTGTTGTCAGCCTCATACATTTCAACATTCTCATCCTCCTTTTTCCTTAGACTCAGAAATTGCCTTTATATATCAACTCGATGTTCATGTGGAAATTATTTTTCTATAAAATCTCTTTAAACTCCCTCCATTCCATATTTTATACTTCTTTATCCTCCTATGTGTTTTGAATTAATGACCACCATTGATCTGAATCTCCTGTGAGGTGATAAACTACCATGACAACGTTTTCCCCTTCACTACTCCCCAAAGCATGAAATATTATCTCTAAGGAACTTTTCCTTTGTTCAACTAAAAATGGATTTTAAGTACCATTGAATATTGGTGGTTTTTTCCTCATAGAGCATTATAACATTGATCCTCAACATTATAGATCAGGGTGCTCCATACAGGTAAGGTTATAATTTCTAACCTGAGTGAGTTGTCCCAGTATGGTTATAAGCTGTTCAGCACCAATTTCATCACCATCTATACTATAATTATCTTGAGCAGGAGGGAAATCCCTACATGGATTACTTGCGTTGATACATATTCTATTCCTTCAACTAGGTTCCATTTCTAAATAATGGCATACACCAGGTTAGTTTATGAATCACAATGCATAAATCCAAACTTTTAAAATACCTATCATAAATTGAACAGTGTATGTATATAATCAATAATGATAATTTTTTTTTCTTTGAAGACATATTTACTCATAAATCCTTAATAATGGTTTATAAAGAAAATGTGAATTATCCTAAGAATATCCCCGGAGAGTGTCAATAACAAGTTTGCAGCAAGGCCCATTGTTGTGTACCAGGATACCCCAGGTTACGCCCAAAACTCTTAGTTGGAGTTTTCACTACTAGATACATATTTTCTAAAGCCACCTCTACATTTTTGTATCTAGACAGTGATATATTTTCTTATAAAACCGGCATAATATTTACACTACCAAATTTTATGGATGTTCTTCTATACTAATCCTCAAAATCTATCTTAGGGTAATGTTCTCTAATTAGAGTTTATCTAAATCTTGTTTCCAAGGTTTGTACTAAACTTCCTCTGATACCACCTTTAATGCCCCGACCCTAGTTACCCAGAGTCAGTGCATTATTACATATCATTGGCATGATTAAAAGAGATCAATTCCCAAAAGAAGGATTATTTTAGTAGCCTTGGAAGTACTAGATACATACATAAGTTTTACATTACATCATGAAATTAAAACAACAACATTGTGTCCCCTTTTAACACACTCATTTCCCATAACCTCTCCCTGTAGGTTGATCATGATATACTTTTTCACATCCTTGGAAAAATAAAACATAGAAAGGGGTGATATTAGATTCTCAGTAATGATATCAATATAGAGGAAACATTCATAAATAAACATAAACATTTAAGTAAATGCATAAGAAAAAAATACAAGACTTTTAATCTTAAACATTAGAATAATATAGAAAATATAAATAAAATAATGTCATTTACTTACTCACATGAATATTCTACTAGTCGAACAATCGCATGTAATATCAATATCTACCTTCATGATGATGGAATGCATATTGTTGAACATCATAACCACAGAGTCATGGTCTTGTGTCGGGACTGAAAATAAGATTTTGTCAAGACCTTGTGCCAAGACACTAGATTGTCTCATGAGAACTACCAATGAATTGAGGGGCTATAGCAGGCCTCACCCATCACTTACTAATTCCAATGCATTCCTCATTTGAAAAGGTTGAAACATAACATAAACATTTGTATTAAGACTAGCATAAAAATGTCAATAATTTAACTACAAACCATGAATGGTGTAAAAATAGTACATCCACATTCAAACATTTCACAAAACCATCAATACAATATGGAATATTTTATCATAATAAATAAGCTTCAAAAAAGAGTAAAATCTAACAAAGGATGTTGACATAGATGAAATCTATCCAAAAAATTAATTGAGTGAAATATCTCTTTCTACATTGAAATCATTCAAAAGTAAAGAAAACATTTATTTTGAAAATATTATTATAATATTTTAAGGGAATATTATAAGTTTTTATAATGGTGGAAAATATCCACACCATAGTATAAGATAAAAAAATATTTTTTCTTTAGTTTCTTGAAAAGGTTATAAAGTACCTTGTTTTGAAGGAGATAGAGAGACTCCATTAAAAACATTATATAAAAAGTCAAACAAGGGTATAAATCAGTTAAACCCATATACTTAGAAATATTAAAAATTTATTGAAATACATTTTTAAGAAACACGAATGTGGATGATAAAGAAGTCCCAGTATATACTTATGAATAAACAACCTCAGATAATAAAGAGATTGTAAAATTAACCCCTACCTTGTACTTTTCCTTAGTCAAGGGTACGTTAACCTCCTATATAATAGTTAAATCATTGTTATTAAATTATACAAGAACCACATACATAAATATTATATTGTATATGATCTTCTAATATTTCTTTGTTAATAATATTTTAGTAGTATCATTGTTTCGGGAGTTATCTGATTCATTTTCCTTTTTATGTTTTGTTACGTAAGTCATGTTTTTTATGGATAGGATGTATTTGATTCATATCTATAATGATACTAAGTTCTTAAAAATTATTTTTAATCATCAAATGAAAATTATTCTTAAATGGTTATGATGGGGAATGAAATCTTATCAGATTGGGGAGACGGTAAGCCGTACGTACACACAAGAAACAATAACATTATATTTATGGTGAAATTATATGTAGTTGGATGGTATATTATATATATATAATAATTAAAATATTATATTTATTATTTAAATTAATTATACTCATTATTATACCCATCCAAATAATGATGTTTTGAATAACAAACTTCACCACGACGTGGAGACGGTAATCCATACATTCACACGTATAGTGAATTTGTCATTCATAGGATTGATAGAATAATGAATATGGATGTACTATATTTACAATAACATCAAATTATTTAGAAGTTACATGAGTTATTATTTTGGTATGTAAGAAACAAAGAAAGAGGAAGTGGAAGAAGAAAAGAACTTCGAAATAAGTGATGAAATAATTGCCTCTTCTTTGGGTGCTTCTTATTGATTTGAACAAAAGGGATCCTTAGGATAGATTTATGATCGAAGTAAGGCCTCTAGGATGAATTTAGGGTATTTGGGAGAATATTTGATAAGGGTTTGGAATAGCCAAATGGACTTGGAGGTGTAAATTTAATAAAAGGGGACGTACCATTTTATAAGAGAGGTGAGGGGCACTTTAGGAAAAGCTAGAAATATTATTTTATTATAAACACATTTTTGGTTTCTGATGGCTCCAAATGGATTTAGTTATAGGACAATGTGGTTTTGGATCTAAAACCCCTCAACTAATAGGTTTTAGACAAGTTTGGGTCACCATATTAACCTCATCATTTTGATTTAACTCTTAGTTAAATAGTTTAACTTTTACCATGTCATCTTGTATTATTATAATAAATGGTTAATAATCATACTATAAAATTCCAAGAGAACATAAAGTGGTTCATTAATGACATATTTATAATTATATATGTATTTTTGCTGAACCTTATATTTTTAAGACTATTATATAATTTAATAAAACATTATTTGTTTTTAAAAAGTTATTTACGTCAATTTTGATAATATTTAGTATTTCATTTTTTTGAAAGTCATAACAATCTGATTTCTTCCAAAAAAAATCATTGAATCTTTCATAACATGTCATATTAAGCTATAAAATTCGTGGAATTCATCATAAGTCTCAATTTATAATTATTTTAATATTTATAATATCAGTTATTTTAAACTTTCATTAATAAGGTAATTCATGCATCATCATTGTGTCGTAAATACATTTAATTATTTAATGTATAAAAATTATAAATAAAATACCATGATGTAGGAAATATTTTTATATTTATAATGAATATTTTTTGTTGAATTTATCTTTTGTATAACCCTATATTAAAAATTTTATAGTTATTTAACGTTGAATTTTACACTTTTAACTCCTCTTTAAATAAAATAATAATAAATATCATAATATAGTACATGTGGATCAAATAGGATCAAATTTTTGACCTAAGGTTCATTTTTATCTAAATAAACTTATCCAATTGAATTAGGACACATGTTGGGGTAATTATAATATCAGTTTTTACCTTTAATTAACCTATTTACTTTTAACCGTGGTAAATATAATTCAAAAGTTACTATTCACAAAAAATTATTTTCATTATATTATGCCTAATTTTACTTACTGATATCAATCGCATATTTCGGATGTTCGAAATTCAATTCACCGAAGCAGTAAAATTACTTTTCATTCAAATTTGCAAATGTGCCTAGAAGGTGGGTAAAAGGCGTTAAATAGTTCAATACAATTTTATATATCTAATATTATTATAAAATTACTAAAATGAATTAAATTGGACTTATATAGGTATTATTTATCTATTTTGACTTAAAATAAATTTAAATAAAACAAATAATAATTTAAATAAAAAAGTCAGTTTAAAATAATAACGTAGTGTTTTTTAGTATTCATCAAAAATTGATCGTTTTCAAAAAAATACCAAAAATTCACCCTAAGCTAATTTTGATATTTCAAATCCAAAAATGAAGTCCATTTTGAAAAATAAAATTTATAAAATTTCAAAATGTTGGTATTACTATTCATAACAGCTAGTTTGATTGGTTGTGGTGTGCAAGACCTCGAAGTTACGTACAACGCAAGCTCTTGCACTATTCCAATAGAAGCGTACCAAGGAATATTGGGGTGTTAATTTCAGGTAAAACATTATCATTTTCAATATACATTGGTTTCAATGGGGTGCAATTCCCATATAGAGCACCAAGATGGGTTGATGGTACTCTGTGGAGGGTACCGAAAATCTAGGCCATCGTTATTATCAGTTCATTATTATATTATAGTGGATATTAAGGGATGAATTTCATGATGTAATATGATGTTTTACATTTCCATTCATGTATATTTTTTGATGTAATATTTTATACTTGTATAAAAATTCTATCTTGGGGAATTAGTAGTTTTTATGGGCTACTATTCCAACATGTTATATTTTTATGCGTCTTCAATTTTAAATAACCTATTGTGATAAGGGGATAGATGCCTAAGGTTTGTTGAATGATATATTGGGTTTAGGTTAAATCAATAATGTTTCATTAAAAATTGTAACAGAGTGGGTCTTGGTGGTTGAATCTTTTGTGCATCTAGATATATGAGAATCAAGACTTTAGAAGTATATTATGAAAAATTTCTTGACAATATATTTAGAAACACTACTAGTAAAGGTCCATTTAATAGAGATATAATAGACCTTTATTAGTTCTAAAATAATGTTGACTTCCAGAGTGTGGTTAAAATCCAAAATAATTTCTCTGTGCTAGAAAATCACTGCTAAATGGGTCCTTTATCAGTGCTAAAAAACCACTGATAAATCACACCTTCATCAGTATAACTCCCCAAACCTATTTACCCAGAGTCATTGTATTATTACATATCACTGGCATGATGAAAAGAGGTCATTTCCCAAAAGACCGATTATTTTAGTAGCCTTGGAAGTACTAGATACATACATAAGTTTTACATTACATCAGGAAATAAAAAAAACGACATTGTGTCCCCTTTTAACCCACTCATATCCCATAGCCTATCCCTACATGTTAATCATGATATACATTTTCACATCCTAAGAAAAATAAAACATAGAAAGGGGGTGAGATCAGATGCTCAGTAAGGATATCAATATAGCGAAAACTTTCATAAATATTCATAAACATTTAAGGTAATGTATAAGATAAAAACACAAGCCTTTTAATCTTAAAATTCTGTATAATATGGAAAATATAAATAAAATAATTCCATTTACTTACTCACATGAATATTCTACTTTTCAAATAATCACCTGTAATATCAATAGCTAATTTCATGATGATGGAATGTATAATGTCGGACATCATAAACACATTGTCAAGGTCTCATGCTAGGAATACAAATAATATTTTGTCAAGGCCTTGTGCCAAGACACTAGTTTGTCTCATGAGACGTACCGATGTATCAAGGAGCTATAGTGGGCTCCACCGGTCACTTACTAAGTCCAATGAATTCCTCATATGAAAATATTGAAACATAATCTAAACATTCGCATTAAAACTAACATAAAAAACATCAATATTTTAACCACAAACTATGAATAGTATAAAATTGAAAATCCATAGTCAAACATAACTCATTCAATACAATATGGAAGATAGTATCAACCTCAATCAAGAATATTGATGGATATTGAATTTTTTTAAAATAATCAGAAAAACTATTTGAGACAAATATCCCATTTTCTGGAAAACATTTTAAAGTCTCACTATTTATCAAGAAGCTATTAAAAATATATTTTTTAATCAAAGTTTTCCATACCACTTTGAAACTTTTAAAAGGATTTTCAATTTTAAATCATTCATTTTCATATAAATAAATCCTTAAAACCATTTTTAAAACATGGACATTAATGATAAAGAATTTGAAGAATAAATATTTAAAACATTTAAAATGATATTTGAGTTAGAGTTCATAACCAAATGAGATACACTTGAATAAAAATAATTGAGGGATACATGACAATAAAGGGATACATGATATACTATGTAAAAGTACAGTATGTACACCATATAAATGTGAATTGGCACATAACAACAAAGAGGACTCAATGGAATGTTAATTGAGATGAAATAATTTATAAAGACCATATCATTAGGTTAAGGATAAATAAATGACCAAATTATGTGAGAAAAAATATAAATACACTATATATGATTGGATATTCAGTGTAAATCAATCAGAGTACATTCACACATATTCTTGTAAAAATAACTCCAATGACTTGGATGTTTGACTCAATGAATGAAAATTGAGTTACGATTACTCTTATGAAGTTCATATCGATAACTTGAGAATTTATCAATGGAGTGATTATGTGTATAAAAAGTTTATCCACACAAATATTAGTGTAAATTACTACATAAATAAATAATTAGTGATATCACACATAATCTCAGAGTAAAATAATCAATGAAGTTTGCGTAAAATCCAATAAGTAGAAATTGATATTTGAAATTCCCTTACCGATTTGGTATCTTACGAAACATACACCCCATGAATGAAGGATTATAAAATGAATATGTAAATAACCATAAATTAAAATATATTACAAAACTAATACAATCATGGGGAACTGCATACACCACACAAAAGGAAATAGTGGTAATATAACATGAATCTCACAGGAATAAGAAGTGAGATGAAAATTACATTACCATGTTCTAATCAATCGATTCATATGAAAAAATGTTAATAAACACCAAATGAATCATATAATACCTTGAATATAAAGATAATAATGATAAAATATATCAAATGTCAGTACAAAATACACCATATGCAATAAATAATTGGTGAACAATGGAAATCTCACGAAATTAAAAGTGAGATAAGAAACCCCTTACCATATTGTAGTCAATTGAGTCATAAGACCAAAAGTTAATATCCACCAAATAAATCATATAATACCATTAATATAAATAGAATCATGATAATATATATCAAATGGAAGTACACAATACACCACATGCAATTAATAAGTGGTGAACAATAGAAATCTCACGGAATTAAAATAGAGATAAGAAACCCCTTACCGCGTTGTAATCAATCGAGTCGTAAGACCAAAAGTTAATAACCACAAAATGAATCACAGAATACCATGAATATAAATGTAATCATGATAAAATTTATCAAATTTCATTACAAAACACACCACATTCAATATATAAGTGGTGAACTATAGAAATCTCACAGAATTAAAAATGAGATAAGAAACCCCTTACCTTGTGTCCGACTTGACTCGTATGTTCTGTGTTCTTCCTAAATAATAAAAATAATTTAATTTATACTTACTTAAGTATATTTTCATGTTTATTATTCCTCTTATATCACTTATTACCTTTCTATAAAAATTAGTTAATTTTTTGGGTTCATATCGGACATTTTGTCAATGTTCAGAACTTTAGTAAAAAATGAACTTCTTATAATTACAAATTGTCCATGTGGTCAAAATTCCATTATCTCAAGAATGAAATTAATGATTTAGATATCATATATATCATATATATCATATATATCCAGTGTATATGTATTTATAATATCCCATATCATTTGGTGTAATGAAATGAAACACACTATTCATAGAGATGGTAAGCCGTACGTAAACATGAACACAACTTTCATTCCTATTTTATATTTAAAATAATGAAAACATAGTAATAAATATGTATATTATAATTATAGTATAATATCATATGATATATATGTTACATAATTTCATTAACACCATCCTTTATACGTTCCATGTTTTTCATGAACGAATCATATCACCTTGAGGGGGCGGTAGTCCGCACTTTCTCATATGAAATTATCATGTTTACCCATTTTGTAAAGCATAATGGTATGTTTGTAACTATAAATTACAGAAGAATATATAAAACATAAACATAATATATATCATATACAAATAAAATTCCATCATAATGGCCACCATAATAGGTGGTATGAGAAGATTGAACAATCATCGTTTCGTGAGGTAGAAGTTCACCGTCCACAGAAACAATGTGTTCTTTACCCATTAGATGGAGGTGAGTGTAAGTGTAGTTTGAATAATTCACATAAAATAAACTAGAATATTGTGAATACTGTTTTTGTTTTAAAATAAAGGAATAAAAAGATTTTAGGGGGCTGGAGAAGTAAAATAAAAGAAAAGAACTTAAGAGAACACGTTACATTTAAATCGGGTAACTCCCTTTGGTTTGAACCAAAAGGATTTCGTGAAGCACCTTCTACCTAAGGTAAGACTTATAAGTGAAATATAGTGATTTAGGGACGTTAATTGGGTAGAGTTTGAACGATCCAAGGGGATTGAGAGATGTGAGTAATGGGTTAGAGGTGATGGATTTTTATTAGGGGGAGGAGGGGCTCTTTAGGAGTGTTTGCAAATATTATTTTATTATATAATTATTTTCGGTTTATAAAGGCCCAACACATTAAATTATAAGATATGATGACTCTTTTTCAAAATAAAATTCTCCAATAATAATTGGATTGGTTTTGGAAATTGTTTTAATCTTTATGATCTTATTTATTAAAATCATTCATTAATGAGGTAAACATTTCATCATTATTGTGTCAAAAATAATTTTAGTTATTTGATGTCTAAAAATTATAAAAAAAATACCATGATTTAGGAAATATTTTTTGTTTTCAAATGAATATTTATAGTCTAAGAGATTACTTATATAACCCCATGTAAGAATTCATGTACTAAAAGATATATGTTTATGTCATTTTTGTCATTACTTTAAATTAATTAATATAAAGTGTCATTATAACTATTAAGTGGCTACATGAGGTCCCAAAATCGACCCAAGGATTCCCATGTTCTAAACTGTATCAACGAATACAATTAGGACATATGTTAGGGTAATTTAATATTACTATAATATTATTTTTACCTTAAATTAACCCTATTTACCTTTAACCGTGGTAAATAAAAGTCAAAAGTTACTATTCACCAAAAATTATTTTCATCATATTGTACAAAATTTTATATAATAATAACAACCATGTATGTCGTATTTTCAAAATTCAATTCACAGAAGTGGTAAAATTTCATTTAAATGAAAAAGTCAATTTTTTAACTACTACTCAGTGTTTTCGCTATTCATCAAAAATTGAAGTTTTTCATAAAAATACCAAAAATTCAGCCTAAGCTATATTTGATATTCATAATTCAAAAATTATGTCTATTTTACCAAATTAAAAACATAGAAGTTGTATTAATTAATTTAAAATTAATTCCCATTGTCAAAACAATAAGGGTGTTTTTAAGAAATAACAACTATCAAAAGATTGACACTTGTTTATATCCAATTTCAAAGTGAAATTACATTGAATGATCAACATTGGATTAAATGGTAAAAGTATAATCTAATTAAAATTTATAATCAATTAAAAAGATAATATAATCATATAAATAAATTATATTAAAAGGCAGTTTTGAATTAAAATACAGTATTTTTCACTATTCATTAAAAAATAAATTTTATTAGAAAGATACCAAAAATTTACCCAGAGTAAATTTTGATGTCCCGATTCTAAAAAAGAATAATGTTTTGTCAAATAGAACAAATAAAAGTGACCAAAACTAGATTTAAAAAGGGTTCTCCATGAAAAGGTGGTAATTGACCTTTTAAAGAATATTAGAGTATTTATGCTTAAAATTAGATTCATTCACATTTTAAGCCTCTAAATTTACTGGATAAATGTAAAAACATTTAGGAAACATGTTTAATCGTAATATGGTTAGTTCTGTTTGTTCTCGCCAATACAATGACTATGTGTTAACTACCATTTATAATAATAATAATACTATATTATTTTTCGGAATAACTCAAAGTTGTGTGCAACATAATATTTCAAAGAAACTCATTGTTGCGTATCAGGTATTCCATCGAACATAGAATCCCCTTTAAATAAAAATTAATATTCAATTCAAAAATATTAATAAATATGTAAATGTGTCATGACCCATCCTCGAGGCCCGTGTCGTGACTACCCCAAGCCTGCCTTCCATAGGCCAGGGGTTGGAAAATAGCACTAAAGGCTTAAATACCGATAAAAAGGGAAGGCATTGCCTTTATGAAACGTAAACACACACAACTAGAGTACAAGTAGAAGAAAACACTAAGTAAAGAAGTATAACAAAAGTACTGAAAGTGCAAAGGGGCCATAAATACAAGTCCAACAGAAAGGTACAACTACAACTGAAAGAAAATTACAACTGAAAAGAAATCAACTGAAAGGTGAAGCAGCTCTTGGATCGTCCTCCGGGTTCCTACCTGAAGGGTAGGTACATATGTCCTCCTCAGCACTTCACATCTATCGGTCCACTCCGTGTACCGCCACACCGAGTGTACACCTCCAGGTACCATCCAGTCCTCGTACACTCTACCTCGTTCAGCGCTGTCTGTCATCTGCATCCAACACAACGAGGTGCAGACATAGCCTCTGTAGGGGTGAGTATAAAGATACTCAGTAGGGACCCCGAGACCCTCAAGGTCTCACTAAAAAAAATCCAACAATGATAAACCACAATGAAAGATCTCAACAGATAACCGTTACTTAGGTATATGCCCATACATATACCTAAGTTATCAAGTAACCCATCTCAATCATGAGGAAAACACAAAGGTCATAGACTCAGCTCAAACCAGGATTTTATTCATAATATCAAAACCAAGGCTGCTGGAGAACTCCTCCTCTATTGAGTATAGTGATCATGTCGCGACTCCGAGGTGCTACTCACTATCCATAGAATGTTGAGCTACTCCTCCTATTGAGTACTGCGGGTCGGCCACCTCACAAAGTAGTGCTCCTCCGCCATGGCTCTGCCACCTCACACGGTAGTGCTCCCCCTCATAGCCTACATAGGTACTCCTTATGTCGAGTACCACAGGTCTTCCACCTCACAAAGTAGTGCTAATCCACCATGGGTCTGCCACCCCAACAAAGTAGTGCTCCCCACTGGGCTATTCAAGTCACTTCGAAACGAATCAGACAAGCAGTCATCAGGTTTCAAAAAGCTACTAGGTCTCCGCACTCCGAATGCTCGTCTTCGGGAGGATCCGCTCCATGATCTACTGGTCAATACTCCAAGTATCTCAAAGTTACACTAAGAAATATCACAAAGGAACACCTCGTCATAGGGGTCTCAACAAAATAGACGGCGCACCAATCGTACGCTCGGTCTGTGAGTTATTATCCTTTTATTCACGGGGCCCCGGTTGGTTTCATGTACGAACCCACCTAACCGTAACACAACTGTACCTAGAACTCCCATGGGTTATACTCAAGGGAACCGTTTCTCAACGAGATTACCAATGCCGTTGACGGTTCGTCAAAAACACATCTGGTCTGAGAGTTATTGGCTTTTTCATTCCAGGGGCTCGGTTGGTTTATAAGCTAAACCAACCTGAACGTACTCCAACTGCATCCAAACCTCATGTGGGGTTTTCCAAAAGAACTGTCTCATCAAGAGAAATCCAACGTAGTCGACAGCACGTCAATCGGACGTCCAGTCCTCATGTTATAAGCGTTTCCGCTCCGAGGGTCTGGTTGGTTTCAAGTTCGAACCAAACTGGATGTACCCAAACTTCACCAAAACCTTGAGTGTAATATAATGAAACAACCATCTTGATCTAAGAAATCATATGCAATAGACGGTGCGTCTATCGGAGGTTCGCAACTCAAGTTATGGTCGTTTAACCGAAACGGTCCGAAAATAGGGGGTCTGGGCCCTGTCTGACCTGACCCAACACCCCATAGGTCGGCCCGAACCTGGTCGACCCGACCCGGGTCCGGGTCCGGCCCGGGAGGGTGCAGCTCGACCAGCTTGGCCAAGCGATTATGAGGAGCGAGGGGGGGGGGGGGCGCTGATTGTAACCGGCGGCGCCAGCTGGCGCCGCCCCTGGTTGTCCTCGATCCCGCGCGGCCGTGGGATCCACCGCGTCGCCGCCGCATCTGTGGCCACAACGGATCTTCTCCGGCAGCACACTGGGGTGACACTGCCTCCAAGAGGCCGGCTGGCACCGACCGATGCCTCCGGTCGCCGGCGCCGCCGTGCCGGCGACCCGCGCCGCCATGAGGTTCCGCGGGCCACTGGAGTTTCTCCAGTGGTCCGATTTAGCTTCCGTCTGCACCGACGGTCTTCTCGGGTCCTGAAATTTTCTGCGAAGGCTCCTAAATGCCATTGCGCTTCCGTTCACCCATCTCCACACAATCCGCGCATCAAGAACAAGTTGGTAGTGGGTTCAGACTAGTTCGTTAGTCCGTACCCACCGTGTTAGTAGTTCGAACAAACACCCAACATAATAATCTTCCCAACTCGAGGGTATAAATCATGTAAACGTAAATATACAAAAATCCCCTATCATGAAAAAGGTTCTTTAGTAGAAGATGCCGAAAGCGATGTTGCTTCGTCAACGTTGGAGAAATAACCGTTTTTGTTAGAGAGTTCTCTACGTCAGTGTCTCCTCCCTTGATGCGGAGGAAGAAAAAAGGATTGAAGAAACGTGGAGCATTCTTTGTTGAGTCGTTCTCCGTTGTAGGTGAGTGTTCTTCATTGGAGAATAACATCGTTCTTCATCGAGGAGAGGAATACCTTTCTCCCTTCTCAAAATATCTCTCCCCCACTCTCCTTAACACAACGATTTCCCCCAAAAATAAAATAATAAGCCTAAGTAATTATTTTATTAACACCTAAAACATAAAATTCAAAATTCAAATCACTTAATTAATTAAGTGAAGAGGTTGAATTTATTAATTAGGGTGTGTTGGCAAACAATTAAGAGGGAGAGAGGAAGAGGAAGGGATCCTCATAAATAATGGGGTTGTCACATTAAACAAGGGAGTTTAAATAAGTTTAGGGGAAGGTAAATGGTTGGGGATCGTGTGGGCCCCACCTTTCCAATATCCACACATGAGAAGTTGGGTGGGTGTGGGTCCCACCAACAACTTCCCATGGGCGGGATTAACTTCCATAGATATAAAATTTTTCTAACAATTTAATTTAACTCCTTAACTAACCCCAATTTTAACTTACAACCCGCACAAAACACATTTTCGTAAAAGGTCCCCTTAAGAAGTTACCAGCGATGCGAGTTCATCGGTGTCCTCTGATTTCAATTCCGAGCACCGCTTCAAAAGATAGAAAAACCCGCTCGTTCGTTCCCTGAACGTACCTGAGCTAAACTTCAGAAAAATATTTCGGGCACACCGGGACTCAGAATCAAGTGCCGTCAGAAGCCACAGACTCATAAAATTACAAAGTATTTAAGAAAAAAACTTCTTTGAAATTTCAAGGTCTTTATATTACTCCCACCTCAGGGCTTTACGTCCCCCTAAAGCTACAACAAAAACTCAGAAAACAAAGTAGGGTACTGAGCATGCATCTGATCCTCTTGATCCCATGTACTCCTTTGGAGGTTACTGTGCAGCCAGAGAAAGCACACTAGAGAAATTGATCATCCATGTAGGACCTACTCCTGTCAATTCTCAACCTCTACTAGAACCTCCGTGAAAGTCACCCCGTCCTTGATGTCCAGCTCCCCATAATCAATGATGTGGGACAGATCGTGGACCCATATCCTCAGCTGAGATACCTAGAAGTCATCATGCACCTGGGGTAATTGAGGTGGAAGGAAAAGGTGGTAAGACACCTCGCCTACTCTTCTGAGGACCAGGAAAGGTCCGATGAAACACGAAGATAACTTACCACACTGTACAAATCTCCGTTGACCGCATCGAGGTGAGACCCATAGAAGACGTGGTCTCCATCCTCGTACATCAGTGGTCTCTGTCTCCTATTAGCATAGGACTTATGTCTCCTCTGTGCAGTCTTCATCCGCTCCTGGATGATCTGTACTTCCTCCGTTGTAGATTGAACCATCTCTGGTCCTACAAGAGCTGCTAAGATTTCCCCTTTTCCAAAAAGAGAAATCCGGTCTCATCCCCTAGATGAATGACAACATTTGCCTAATACAGTCAATCCTGACATGAATGGTACAATTCATGTCATGAATGACGTCGTAAGGCCTCAACGCTATTACCAAGATATCCAACCGTTACTCTCTCCTCCAAGGGTCGAGTCACACTGTCGGCATCAGTGTGTGGTCACTGGGTCTCCCCCAGTAGAAATCTCGAATGTGAGGGTCCAGTCAACAATTTTAAACTAGAACCTCTTAGTATTAACAACACAAAAGCAGGAAAGAGAATGACAAAAAGAAAAGTGTCATTTATTACTGTAGATCAAAGTACAAAGACACATAACAACCACAAACAACAACAACAAGGAAGCTAGAAGCACTAAGAACAAATACCTCCATGCCTGGAACTAGTTCCGCTCCTATCCACTTACTTCTAGAGCTCCATAGTTGTATGCTTCAACTACCTGAAGCTATGCTCCACCATTTCCACTTGTTCCGTGCGGTCGGGGTGGACCTCCTCGTGGTGGTGGTGGAAATACCACGAAGCGTCGTCCACCACCAGCTACACGACCAACTCATCTGCATTAGTCTCTTACTCCTTGCGGTCCTCCTCGATCGAACCTATGCCTCTGCCTAGGAGTTCCTTCATCTATCTGCTGATCATCCGAGCGGTGGGTCAGATAGTCATGAGACATGTGAACCTGTCCACCGAATGTGTAACACAACATGGTAGGTATGGCTCTGTCTCTACCCTGGGTTCCTTGCACTACCGATCCTGAATCGTGTAGTCGACCACTTGTAGGTCTAGTCCTCTTGGACCTCTGCGTCATCTGTCTACTGCCAGCTGTAGAAGACTAGGCTTCATGTCAGCTAGTGGTGGGTCCCACTGCTGGAGACTTCTCAGTAAGTAAAATCTCCACTAAGAGGGCTCGTTACAACACCCCTGTCTGCATCGGGATGATGTGGGAGACAATTGAAGCTCTAATCTCTCGCCTGAGCCCCTACATGAAGGTCTGGGCCCTGAATAATGGGTCTTGTACCATGTTTGTAGAGTAGTGTGAGAGGTCTATGAACCTCGTCAAGTACTGTCCTACTATCATGTTTCCCTTCTGCATATGCAGTAGCTCCTGTATCCACACCGCTAAAAGGGTGGTTGGTACAAAATCCACCCGGAATAGGCTCTTGAAGTCGGACCATAGGAGTGTCGCCTCGTCGTGCATCTCGAGCATCAGGATCCACCATCTGCCTGCTACTTCCTGAAGGAGGCTGGCCGAAAGGATCACCATAAAGTCTGCTGGCATCCCTACTAGCTTGAACAATCTTACCATAACCTCCTGCCAATCCTCAGCCGCATGTGGGTCGGTCTCTCCCTGGAACCTGGGTGGCCCCTGGCGCTGGAACTCATGTAGTGCGCTCAAGCGGCGTGCATCACCTACTGTTGGGTCTGGTGGCATCGGCGGTCCAATGGGTGGAAGTACCACTGGTGCCTCAACTGGAATTTGGCCATGTAATGAGGCCATGTCGCTCGGTGGGCTATCAGTACGTACAACTCTCGGGGCTCTAGCTGGTCGTCTGCAGGGAGGCATCCTCAAAGAACAGATGTGACACGGTCAAAAGACTATACCTGGTGAGATGACCTGGTTTGAGCTGACATAATGGGAAGTTTTTAAAACACACACGCAATCAATGTTTTCGTGTAGTCAGTCATAAATCAGAAGTCAGGGTCCTGATGTATGGATACGTCGGCCGCCCGCACCAACACTGGACTCCCTGAACTGAAGACCACAATTAGTACCCTAAACACTATTACTTTAAAGAAAATAATGATCCGAGTCCTAAGTTATGCGGTAGAACCTCCCTCTGATACCAATTTGTCACAACCCGTCCTCAGGGACCGTGCTGTGACTACCCCAATCCCGCCTTCCATAGGACAAGGGCTGGTGACTAGCACCAATGGCGTAAATCCCGATAAAAATGGAAGGCATTGCCTTTATGAAACATAAAAACACACAAACAGTGTACAAGCAGAAGCAAACACTAAGTAAAGCAGTATAAGAAAATTGATTAAAGTACAAAGGGGCTAGAAATACAATCCCAACAAAAAGGTATAGCTACAACTGAAAGAAATGTACAACTAAAAAGACAAAAGCTGAAAGGTGATGCAGCTCCTGGATCGTCCTCTGGGTTCCTACCTGAAGGGCAGGTACATATGTCCTCCTCATCACTCCGCGTCTATCGGTCCACTCCGTGTAACTTCACGCCGAGTGTCCACATCTGGGTACCATCCTGTCCTCGTACACTCTACCTCTTTCAGCATTGTCCGTCCTCTGCATCCAACACAATGAGGTGCAGGGATAACCCGTGCAGTGGTGAGTATAACGATACTCAGTAGGGACCACGAGACCCTCAAGGTCTCAACAAAAAAAATCCAACAAGGATAAACCACAAGGAAAGTTCTCAACAGATAACCTTTACTTAGGTATATGCCCATACATATACCTAAGTTATCAAGTAACCCATCTCAATCACGAGGAAAACACAAAGGTCATAGACTCAGCTCAAACCATGATTTTATTCATAATATCGAAACCACAGATGCTGTAGAACTCCTCCTCTGTCAAGTACAGTGATCCTGTCGCGACTCTGAGGTGCTACTCACTAACCATAGACTGCTGAGGTACTCCTAATATTGAGTACCACGGGTCGGCCACCTCATGAAGTAGTGCTCCCCTGCCATGGGTCAGCCACCTCACAAAGTAGTGCTACCCCTCATATCCTATAGAGGTACTCCTCCTATCGAGTACCACGGGTCTTCCACCTCACAAAGTAGTGATTCTCCACCATGGTTCTGCCACACAAACACAGTAGTGCTCCCCACTAGGCTATTCAAGTCACTCTGAAACGAATCAGACAAGCAGTCATCAGGTTTCAGACAAGTACTAGGTCCCCACACTCTGAATGCTCATATTCGGGAGAATCTGCTCCATGAGCTACAGGTCAATACTACAAGTATGTCAAAGTTCCATGAATAAATATCACAAAGTACCGCCTCATCATAGGAGTCTCAACGCAACAGACGGTGCGCCAATCAGATGCCCGATCTGTGAGTTATTAGCCTTTTAGTCACGGGGGCCTAGTTGGTTTCGTGTACAAACCATCCTGACCGTAACTCTACTAAACCCCGAACTCCCATGGGGTATACTCAAGGGAACCATTTCTCAACAAGTTTACCAAGGCTGCTGATGGTTCGTCAAATAGACATCCGGTTTGAGAGATATTGGCTTTTCCGTTCCAGGGGCCCGGTTGGTTTATAAGATAAACCAACTCGAACATACTTCAACTACATCCAAACATCAAGTGGAGTATGCCAAAAGAACAATCGCATCAAGATGAATCCAACATAGTCAGCGGCACGTCAGTCGGACATCCGGTCCTTAAGTTATAAAGGTTTCCGCTCCGAGGGCCCGGTTTGTTTCGAGTTCGAACCAACCCGTCCATAAACAAACTTCTCCAAAACCTTTAGTGTAATATACCGAAACGACCGTCTCGATCCAAGGAATTATACACAAATGACGGTGCATTGATCGAAGGTCCGTAGATCATGTTATGGCCATTTAACCAAAAATGGTCCGAAAATAGGTGGTCTGGGCCCGGTCCGACCCGGCCCAACACCCCTTGGGTCGGCCCGAACCGGGTCGACCTGACCTGGGTCTGGGTCTGGCCAGGAAGGGCGCAGCCTGGCCCTATGGGGCGTGGCTTAGCCCGACTGGCCCGGCCCGGCCCGCGGCCGGCCGCGGCTCCGCCAGCCCGGCTGAGCGATTACGCAGAGCGAGGGGGGGGGGCACTGATTGGAACCGGCGGCGCCAGCTGGCGCCGCCCCCAGTCTTCCCGGATCCCGCGTGACCGCGGGATCCACTGTGTCTCCGCCACTGCTATTTCCGCATCAGATCTTCTCCGGAGGCGCGCTGGGGAGCTAACGCCTCCAGGCGGCCGGCCGCCGCCAGCCACCGCCTCCGGTCGCCGGTGACCCGTAACACCATGAGGTTCTGCGGGCCACCAGAGTTGCTCTGGTGGTCTGATTTATCTTTCGTCTGCACCGGCGGTCTTCTCGGGTCCTGAAATTTATTGAGAAGTCTCATAAATGCCTTTACTCTTCCATTCACCCGTCGCCACACAATCCACGCATCAAGAACAAGTTAGACGTGGGTTCAAACTTGTTCGTTAGTCCGTACCCACCGCGTTTGTAGTTGAAATAAACACCCAAAAGAATAATTTTCCCTGCTCGAGGGTATAAATCACGTAAATGTAAATATAAAAAAATCCCCCTACCTCGGAAATGGTTCATTCGTCGAAGACGCGGAAAACGATGCTGCTTCGTCAACGTTGGAGAAAGATTTGTCGTCGTTGGTGAGTTCTCCGGGTCGGTGTCTCCTACCTTGATGCGGAGGAAGAAAAAAGGATGGCAGAAACGTGGATCATTCTTCGTCGAGTCATTCTATGTTCAAGGTGAGTGTTCTTCTTCGGAGAAGAACACCGTTCATCATTGAGGAGGGGAATACCTTTCTCCCTTCTCAAAAGCTCTCTCCCCCACTCTCCTTAACACAACGATTGCCCCCAAAAATAAAATAATAATCCTAAGCTATTGTTTTATTAACACATGAAACTTAAAATTAAAAATTCAAATAACTTAATTAATGAAGTGAAGAGGTTGAATTTAGTAATTAGGGTGTGTTGGAAAACAATTAAGAGGGATAGAGGAAGAGGAAGGGATCCTCATAAATAAGGGGGTTGTCACATTAAACAAGGGAGTTTAAAGGAGTTTAGGGGGAGGTGAAAGGTCGGGGCTTGTGTGGGGCCCACCTTTCCAATATCCACACATGAGAAGTTGGGTGGGTGAGGGTCCCAACAACAACTTCCCATGGTAGGGATTAACTTCCATAGATATAAATTTATTCTAAAAAATTTATTTAACTCCTTAACTAACCCCAATTTTAACTTACAACCTGCATAAAATGCAATTACGTTAAAGGTCCCCTTACAAAATTACTGGTGCTGCGAGTTAATCGGTGCCCTTGGATTTAAATTCCGAGCACCGCTTCAAAAGATAGAAAAACCCACTTGTTCGTTCACTGAATGTACCCGAGATAAACTTTAGAAAAATATTCCAGGCACACTGGGCCTCGAATTCAAGTGCCGTCAGAAGCCACCGACTCGTAAAATTCCAAAGTATTAAAGAAAAAATTTTCCTTGAAATTTCCGATTCTTTACAAAATGTATTATTCTTTATTTACTTGGAATGTTACATCCTTCCCCCGTTTTAGAAATTAAGTCCTCACAATTTTAAAATTGGCTTTGGAAAATTCATTAAAATCCCCATTTCGGAAAAAGAGTCAATAAAACTATCATTTTAAAGGAAATAATGTGAAGTACAAAGGTCACCTGAGATAGACCACACTAGGATTACATGAAAACATTGATATGGAGGATATAATAAGTGTCAAGTTCTGATGGAGGCTAATTGAAAACATGATTAGGAGAAAGTTAACCACCAGAAAATCACAAACTTGTGATAAGTTAAATGGTTTTGGTTTCCCAGTAGGAAAAGTAAACATACAAATTTTTTTTATTTTATGTCCCGTTTCCTAAATTTGGAGATTTGTTTATGATATTGACTAAAGAAATAAGGAAATATACTTACTTTTAAAGTAGAGTTTCATTCTTTAATAAGATTCTTCAAAAAAATCATCTTTTTTCCAAATCATGAGTATTCAAGATGACTTGTTCCCATCTGAAGTTCTAGAATCAACTTCTAGAGAATCACATAATCCACAAAACATGAACTATATATTTCTCATGTCTTTAGACATTAACCAAAACCAAAATGGTTAGTACAAGATCAGATAATCTAAAAAATTGGACAATCATATAAAAAAAGATATATTATTCCTAATCTCCAAAATTCGATAAAGAAAATGAAAAGTTCAAAAAAGACCATTCAATAAAAAACATTCCATAAAATTCTTCAAAGTAAACCAAACAAAGATTGAAACCAAAAACTCAAGAGGATTTAATCACATAGTCTTCACCAGAAAATCTTAACATTTATCTCCAAATAACATCAACTACTCTTAATGTCTCATGTTGAAGTGTAATTAACCTAATTGAATATTATTTATGATAGGATAATCACTTCCATAAATAAAACAAATAACCATAAAACATAGATTCCTCCAAAATAAAATTTCAACCATTATTCCACAAATGATATTCCATAGTATTCTATTTTCCTTAGGCATATAGTGTTTCCTAAAAAGAGATAACATATTCCAAAATAAGATTTATCACTTAATCACCAAATAATTTTACTACACTAAAGATATCCATTTGATAAAACATAAGATCCCAAATCAACTTATTATTGATTAATAAAATCATGTAACCAAAAATATTTAGTCACACTAACTAGGGACTTCACATTGTTCAGTGGTAGGTGATAAATCCTAGTTGCACTTTAGTTGAGGGTTCGATTCCCACAACTCTGTCCGACACGACGGGTTGTCACACAGTTTAAATGTTGTCCTTTTTCAAAAAATATATTTTATAAAATTCTCAAAATGATATAAATTCCTCAAAATAACTATAACCTAATTTAACCACAAATGTTATCTCATACCTCGCATTTTCATCCAAAATATTAATAACCTGTAATTTCCCCAAATTCAAGGATCATAGAAACCCAAATGGTTATTTATAACTATATCCACAAAATAAAATATAATTCATCCTTGAATAGAATTTTCACATAACAAACTGCATGGTTACATGTAGATGAGAAAAGTCTTCCAAAGTAATCCCATCAACAAAGAGAACTAATACTTTTAAACATTTCACCATCCATTTATTTCCACATAGGCTCTTCCTTGACCAAGAGGTTATCCTATATAATAGGGAATTGACACGGGTAATTACCAGGTCCCCTAAATTTTTGGAAAATGACTGTAAATGGATTCTTGGGATCTTTTTTATTTTCTTCCATAATACTCTTAATTTTTCCTCAGCAATTCTTTACTTTATGTCCTTCTTTCCCACACATAAAGCGTATATTTGATCCATTGAGACACTTTCCAGGGTTTCTCCTTCCAAATTTCATACATGATGGAAATTGATATTTCTTTTCTCCATGGTCTCCACTGCTGGAGCTCTTATCATTCACCACCTTTCTCTTCTTTTTTGAGTCCAAGAGTGGGTTAATATTTATTTTATTGATCATATATTTGGAAAATTCATTAGGAATGAACACAATATCATTTAAATTTATCAAAATTCCATTTAATTGCTCATTTCCACCACTGTTCATACCTTGTACATTATGTTCAATGTTACTATGACTTCCATGGAATCCATCCATTGACTAAAACCAGAAAGCATTGTGTGAGTAACAATAGTCGTAAAATAATTTAGAGAATATCATGAAACCTTATTTTCAATCTAAAACACCTTAGGATTAACTAATGTTATTTATACTCATCTTATAGTAAAATCCTTCATATCTATTTCTAAATAAAAAGTAAATTATCCTATTCATATCCCCCAGGAGTGTCGTAACCAAGAGTGTATTAAGGCCCATTGTCATGCACTAGTTCCCGTTAGAGTCTATCTCAAAGCCGGGTTTTTGGGTTTTAACCCTAGGAACATCTATGCTCGATCCGCCTCTACCTACTCATATTCAGAAAGGGATGTATTTCTTGGAAAAAACACATAATATTTACATTACTATAAATTTTGGATGTTCTTTTATACTAATCCGCAAAGTATATGTTAGGGTAATGTTCTATAATCAGTGTTTTTCTAAATCTAGTTTCTAAGGATATTACTAAACATCCTCTGATACCAACAATAACGCCCCGAATGTAGTTACCCAGAGTTGGTGCATTATTACATATCATTGGAATGATCACAAGATATCAAGTGCCAAAAGACCGATTATTTTAGTAGCCTTGGAAGTACTAGATAAATACATAAGTTTTACATTACATCATGAAATAAAGAAAAACAACATTGTGTCCCCTTTGAAAAAACTCATATCCCATAGCCTATTCCTGCAGGTTAATCACGATATACTTATTCACCTCCTTGGAAAAATAATACATTGAAAGGGGTGAGCTCAGATGCTTAGTAAGGATATTAATATAGCAGAAACATTCATAAATAAGCACAAACATTTAAGGCAATGTATAAAACTAAAACACAAGACTTTTAAACTTAAAATAAGAATAATATGGAAAATATAAACCAAATAATTCCATTTACTTATTCACATGGATATTATACTAGTCGAATAATTGAATGTAATATCAATAGATAATTTCATGATAATGAAATGCATAATTCCGAACATCATAACTACATAGTCAAGGCCTTGTGCCAAGACTACAAATAAGATTTTGTCAAGGCCTTGTTCCAAGAGACTAGATTGTCTAATGAGACCTACCAATGCATTGAGGAGCTATAGTGGGTTCCACTGTCACTTACTATGTCTAATGCATTCCTCATATAAAAAGGTTGAAACATAATCTAAACATTCGTATTAAAACTAGAATATAAATTGTCAATATTTTAACCAGAAACCATTAATGGTATAAAAATAGCACATCCACAATCAAACATAAATCATTTAATACAATATGGAAGATTTTATCAACCTCAATCAAGAATAATGAATGATATTAACATAAATGAAAATATTCATTAAAAATATTTGAGAGAAATATCCCCTTTTTTCTTGAAAACATTTAAAATACTCACTTTTTATCAAGAAGATGTTAAAAATAGATTTTTGAATCAAAATTTCCCATACCACATTAAAAAATTTAAAAGGAATTTTAATTTTAAAACATTAATGTCCATATAAATAAATGTTTAATACCATTTTTAATACTTAGACATTATGTGAAATATTTTGAAGAATAAATCTTTAAAACATTTAAAATGATATTTTAGTTAGGGTTCCTAACCAAATGAGAGACGCTTGAATAAAAATAATTGAGGTAATAAATACCTTATAATATCATGAGAATAAAGGAATTCATGATATACTCTGTCAAAGTATAGTATGTAGACCATATTAAAGTGAATTGGCGTATAACAACAAAGAGGTCTCAATGGAATATAAAATGAGATGAAATCCTTTATAAATACCATAACCTTAGGTTAAGGATAAATCAATGACATAATTTTGTGTGAAAAATATAAATACACTCAATATGATTGGATATTAAGTGTTAATAAATTAGAGGAAAATCCCACATATTCTTGTAAAAACAACACCAATGACTTGGATGTTTAACTCAATGAATGAAAATTGAGTTAAGATTACTCTTATCAAGTTCATATCGATGTCTTGAGAATTTATAAATGGAGTGATTATGTGTATCAAAATTATATCCAAACAAATGGGAGTGGAAATTACTACATAAATAAATAAGTAGTGATTTAAAACACAATCTTGGAGTAAAATAATCAATGAAGTTTGTGTAAAACCCAATGAGTAGAAAATGATATTTGAAATTCCCTTACCGATTTGGTAACTTACAAAACATACACCCCATGAAAGAAGGATTATAAAATTTAGATGTAAATACCTATCAATTAAATTATATTACACAAATAATACAATCATGGGGCAGTACATACACACCACAAAAGGAAATAGTGGCAATATAGTGTGAATCACATGGAAATAAGAAGTGAGATGAAAATTCCCTTACCACATTGTAATCAATCAAGTCGTATGACCAAAAGTTAATAATCACAGAATTAATCATATAATACCATTAATATAAATATAATCATGATAATATATATCAAATGGAAGTACACAACACACCACATGAAATAAAAAAGTTGCGAACCATGGAAATCTCACATAATTAAAAGAGAGATAAGAACCCCTTGACCACGTTGTAATCAATCGATTCGTAAGAAAAAAAAGTTAATAAACACAAAATGAATCATAGAATACCATGAATATAAATATAATAATGATAATATATATCAAATTTCTATGCACAATACACTACATGCAATAAATAAGTGGTGAATAATGGAAATGTCACGAAATTAAAACTGAGATAAGAAACCCCTTACCACGTTGTAATCAATTGAGTTGTAAGACCAAAAGTTTATAACCACCGAAAGAATTAATTAATACCATGAATATAAATATAATAATTATAATATATATCAAATGGATGTACACAATACACAACATGTAATAAATAAGTGCTAAACAATGGAAATCTCACGGAATTAAAAGTGAGATAAGAAAACCCTTACCTCGTGTCCGACTTGACTCATATGTTTCGTGTTCTTCCTGAATAATAAACTGAAGTTAATTTTTACTTACATAAGATAATTTTTCAATTTTATTATTCCTTTTATATCACTTTTACCATTCTATAACAATTAGTTATTTTTTTAGTTCATATCGGACATTTTGTCGATGTTTGAAACATTAGTAAAAAATCAACTTGTTATAATTATAAATTTACCATGTGGTCAAAAGGACATTATCTCCAAAATAATATTCATGATTTAGATATCGTATATATCATATATATCAAGTGTATATGTTTTTATAAAATTCCATATCTTTTAGAGTTAATAAATGAAATGCACTGTTCATGGAGACGGTAAGCCGTATGTACGCATGAACACTACTTTCATTTTTATTTTATATTTAAAGGAATGAAAACATAATAGTACATATGTATATTATAATTGCTGTATAATATAATATGATATATATGTTACATAATTTCACTAAAAACATCTTTTATACGTTTTATGTATGTCATGAACGAATCACATCACCTCGTGGGGGTGGTAGTCCACACTTCCTCAAATGAAATTATCTTGTTTACACATATTGGAAAGCATAAAGGTATGTTTGTAAATAAAAATTATAAAAGAATATAGAAAAAATAGAAATAATATATATCATTCATAAATATAGTGCCATCATAATGGACATTATAATGTCCACCATAATTTGTGATAGTATAAGATTGAACAATATTCATTTCGTGAGGCAGTAGTTCACCATCCAAAGAAACAATATGTTCTTTACCCAGTAGACAAAGGTGTGTGTAAGTGTAGTTAGAATAATTCTCATAAAAACTACTTAATATATTTATTATACTGTTTTAGTTATAAATTAATGTAATAAAAATATTTTAGGGGGTTGTAGAAGTACAATAAAAGAAAATAACTTAAGAGAAGATGTTACCTTTAAATCGGGTAACTCCCTTTGGTTTGAACCCAAAGGATTTATTGAATTTCCTTAAACCTAAGGTAAGACTTATAGGTGGAATAGAGAGATTTAGGGAGGCTAATTTGGAAGAGTTTGGATGAGCCAAGGGGCTTGAGATGCATGAGTAATGGTTTATAAGTGACCGATTTGTTTTAGCGGGAGGAGGGGCTCTTTTAGAATGTTTGAAAATTTTATTTTATTATATTATGATTTTTGGTTTCTAAAGGTAAAAAACAAATTAACTTTGAATATAAGATGACTTCTATTCTAAATAATATCATCCAATAAGAGTTGGATAGGTTTTGGACATTGTTTTAATCTTTTTATTCTTATTTATTTAAATTATTCATTGATGAGGTAAACACTGAATCATTATTGTGTCATAAATAATTATATTTATTTGGTGTCTAAAAATTATAAAAATAATACCATGATGTAGGAAATATTTTCATATTTAAAATTAATATTTATAGTTGAATAGGTAAATTATATAACCCCATGTAATAATTGATTTACTAAAAGATATATGTTTATGTCATTTTTGTCATTACTTTAAATTAATTAATATAAAGTGTCATTATCAATATCAAGTGGATCCATGAGGTCCAAAAATCAACCAAAGGATACCCATTATTGTAAATTTATCAATAAATAGGATTAGGACACATGTTAGGATTATTTAATAATATTATAATATTATTTTTTCCTTGAATTACATTATTTAACTTTAACCATGGTAAATTAAAGTCCAAAGTAACTATTCGGTAAAAAGTATTTTTATCTTATTGAATCAAATTTTACATAATAATAACAACCATGTATGTAGGATTTTCTAAATTCAATTTACAGAAGTGGTAAAATTTTATATAAATGAAAAAGTCTGTTTTTTAACTACTAATGAGTGTTTTCACTATTCATCAAAAATTGAAGTTTTTCAGGAAAATATCAAAAACTAAACATAAGATATATTTGATATTATGAATTACAAAATGATGTCTATTTTAACAAATTAAAAATAATGAATTTTCACTAATTAATTTAAAATTAATTATTCTTGTTAAAACAATAGGCATGTGTTTAAGAAATAATAACTATCAAAAGATTGACACATGTTTATGTCCAATTTCAAATTGAAATTATATCCAATGACCAAAATTGTATTAAACGGTAAAAATAAAATATAATTACACTTTAAAACCAATTAAAAATATAATCTAATCATAAAAATTATTTAGATTAAAAGGTT
This sequence comes from Viscum album, assembly GCA_963277665.1. Taxonomy (NCBI): domain Eukaryota; kingdom Viridiplantae; phylum Streptophyta; class Magnoliopsida; order Santalales; family Viscaceae; genus Viscum; species Viscum album. The sequence goes on along the minus strand of OY728127.1, from coordinate 1,403,188,105 downwards.
GTTTTGAATTAAAAAAATAATATTTTCCACTATTCATTAAAAAATGAATTTTATCAGAAAGATACCAAAAATTCACCCAAAGTAAATTTTTATGTCCTGGTACTAAATAAAAATTTTATTTTGTGAAATAGAACACATAAAAGTGACCAAAACTATATTTAAAAAGGGTTCTCCATCAAAAGGCGTTAAATCGACATTTTAAAGAACATTGGAGTATTATGCTTTAAATTAGATTCATTCTCTTTTTAAGCCTCTAAATTTTATTAGATAAATGTAAAAACATTTAAGAAACATGTTTAATAATAATATGGTTAGTTCTATTCGTTCTCGACAATAAAAAATCAACGTGTTAACAACCATTTAAAATAATAATAATAATATATTATTTTTTTGGTATAACTCGAAGTTGTGTGCAACATAAGATTTCAAAGAAACCTGTTGTGGTGTATCGGGTACACCATTGAACAAAACATCCCCTTTAATGTAAAATTAATATTTAATTAAAAAATATTAATTAATATGTAAATCTATTATTCTTTATTTACTTGGTATGTTACAATCAACGCTTTTTTTATTACTCCAAAATAACCCTTTAAATAGTTTTTTTAGAACTATTAATGGACCACTTTAACAGTGAATTTTTAGCACTGATAATGGTTCCCTTTAATAGAACTAACTGTAATGCCCCAACCGTAGTTACAAAGAGTCGGTGCATTATTACATATCATTGGCATGATCACAAGAGACATATCCACGAAATACGGATTAGTTTAGTATCCTTGGAAGCACTAGATAAATACACAAGTTTTACATTACATTATGAAATAAAAAACAACAACATTGTGTCCCCTTAAAACAAAATCATATCCCATAGCCTAATCCTATAGTTTAATCATGATATACTTCTTAAAATCCTGGGAAAAATTAAAAATAGAAAGGGGTGTGCATATATGCTCTGTAAGGATATCAATATAGAGGAAACTTTTATAAATAAGCATAATCATTTAAGGTAATGTATAAGACTAAAACACGAGACTTTTAAAATTAAACTTCAGCATAATATATAAAATATAAATCAAATAATTCCATTTACATATTCACATGGATATTCTACTTGTTGAATAATCGCATGTAATATCAAAAGAAAATTTCATGATGATGGGATGCATAATGCCGGACATCATAACCACATAGTCAAGGCCTTGTTCCAAAACTAAAAATAAGTTTTGTCAAGGCCTTGTGCCATGAAACTAGGTTTTCTCATGAGACCTACTGATGCATCGAGGATCTATAGCAAACTCCACTCATCACTTACTAAGTCCAATGCATTCCTCATATGAAAAGGTTGAAACATAATCTAAACATTCGTATTAAAACTAGTATACAAAATTTCAATATTTTAATCACAAACCATGAATGGTATAAAAATAGCACATCCACAGTAAAAAATAACTCATTCAATACAATATAGAAGATTGTATCAAACTCAATCAAGAATAATGAAGGATATTTATATAGGTGAAAATAATTAGTAAAACTATTTGAGAGAAATATCCCATTTTTCATGAAAACATTTAAAAGTCTCACTATTTATCAAGAAGCTATTAAAAATGTATTTTTGAATCAAAGTGTATCATAACACTTTGAAAATTTTAAATGTAATTTTAATTTTAAAAATTTCATTTCCATATAAATAAATCCTTAAAACCATTTTTAAAACTTGGACATTAATGAGAAATATTTAGAAGAATAAATCTTTAAAACATTTAAAATGATATTTTAGTTAGAGTTCCTAACCAAATGAGAGACACTTGAATACAAATAATTTAGGTAATAAAATCTTTATAATATCATGAGAATAAATAGATTCATGATATACTATGTCAAAGTACAGTATGTACACTATAAAAAAGTGAATTGGTGAATAACAACAAAGAGGACTCAATGGAATGTAAATTGAGATGAAATCATTTATAAAGACCATATCATTAGGTTAAGGATAAATAAATGAAATAATTATGTGTTAAATATATAAATATACTAAATATTATTGGATATTCAGTGTAAATGAATCAGAGGAAATTCACACATATTCTTGTAAAAACAACACCAATGACTTGGATGATTGACTCAATGAATGAAAATTTAGTTAAGATTACTCTTATCAAGTTCATATTGATGACTTGAGAATTTATAAATGGAGTAATTATGTGTATAAAAAGTATATCCACACAAATGGGAGTGAAAATTTCTACATAAATAAATATGTTGTGATTTCACACATAATCTTGGAGTATAATAATAAATGAAGTTTGCGTGAAACCCAATGAGAAGAAATTGATATTTGAAATTCCCTTACCGATATGGTAACTTACAAAACATACACCACATGAAAGAATTATTATAAAATGAAGATGTAAATACCCGTAAATTAAAATATATTACAAAATAATACAATCATGGGGTGGTACATACACCACACAAAATGAAATAGTGGCAATATAGCATGAATCTCACAGGAATAAGAAGTGAGATGAAAATCCCCTTACCACATTGTAATCAATTGAGTCATATGAACCAAAGTTAATAACCACAAAATGAATCATAGAATACCATGAATATAAATATAATCATGATAATATATATCAAATGATAGTATACAATATACCACATGAAATAAATAAGTGGTGAATAATGGAAATCTCACAGAAATAAAAGTGAGATAAGAAACCCCTTACTATGTTTTAATCAATCGAGTCGTTATACCAAAAGTTAATAACCAATAAATGAATCATATAATACCATTAATATAAATATAATCATGATAATATATATCATATGTAAGTACACAATACACCACATTCAATAAATAAGTGGTGAGTAATGGAAATCTCACAGAATTAAAAGTGAGATAAGAAACCCCTTACCACGTTGTAATCAATCGAGTTGTAACACCAAAAGTTAATAACCACAATAATAATCAGATAATACCCTGAATATAAATAGAATCATGATTATATATATCAAATTGAAGTACAAAATACACAACATTCAATAAATAAGTGGTGAACAATGGAAATCTCACGGAATAAAAAGCTGGATAAGAAACCCCTTACCTCATGTCCGACATAACTCATATGTTCCGTGTTATTGCTGAATAATAAACTTAAGTTAATTTATACTTCCTTAATAAATTTTTTCAATTTTTTATTCCTTTTATATCACTTATTACCTTGCTATAAAAATTAGTTAATTTTATTTAGTTCATATCGGACCTTTGGTCGATGTTTGGAACTTTGTCAAAAATGAACTTTTTATAATTACAAATTGTCCATGTGGTCAAAATTACATTATCTACATAATGATAATAATGATTTAGATATCACATATTTCATTTATATCCACTGTATATGTATTTATAATATTCCACATCATTTGGAGTTATGAAATGAAACACACCGTTCATGGAGACGGTAAGCCGTACGTACACATGAACACTACTTTCATTTCTATTTTATATTTAAATGAATGAAAACTTAATAATACATATGTATATTATAATTCCAGTATAATATCATATGATATATATGTTACATATTTTCATTAACACCATCCTTTATACATTCCATGCATGTCATGAAAGAAATCACATCATCTTGAGGGTGAGGTAGTCCGCACTTCCTCAAATGAAATTATCGTGTCTACACATATTGGAAAGCATAAAGGTATGTTTGTAAATAAAAATTACAAAATCATAGAGAAAACATAAAAATAATATATATCATATATAAATACAGTTATGTCATAATGTTCACTATAAGAGGTTGTAGGAGAATATTGAACAATCATTGTTTCATGAGGTAGTAGTTCACCATCCACAGAAACAATATGTTCTTTACCCATTAGATGAAGGTGTGTGTAAGTGTAGTTCAAATAATTCTCATAAAGACAACATAGTATATTTATTATAATTGTTTTGTTATAAAATTAAGTAATAAAAATATTTTAGGGGGATGGAGGAGTAAAATAAAATAAAAGAACTTAAGAGAAGACATTACCTTTAAATCGGGTAACTCCCTTCGGTTTGAACCAAAAGGATTCCTTGAAGAACCTTCTGCTAAAGGTAAGACTTCTAGGTGGAAGACTGGGATGTAGGGAGGTTAATTAGTGTGAGTTTGGATGAACCAAGGGGATTGATAGTTGTGGGTAATGGGTTAGAGGAGATGGTTTTTTTGTAAGGGGGAGGAGGGGCTCTTTAGGAATGTTTAAAAATATTATTTTATTATATAATGATTTTCCATTTCAAAAGGTCCAAAAACCTTAAATTAGAATATAATAAGACTCATGATAAAAATAAAACCATTAAATAATAATTGAATAGGTTTTTAATATTGTTTTAGTCTTTATAATCTTATTTATTTAAATCATTCATTAATGAGGTAAACACTACATCATTATTGTGTCATAAATAATTTTATTTATTTTATGTCTAAAAATTATAAAAAAATACCATGACATAGGAAATCGTTTTAGCTTTAAAATGAATATTTATATTTTCATAGATAACTTATATAACCCCATGTAATAATTTATTTACTAAAAGATATATGTTTATATCATTTTTGTCATTAATTTAAATTAATTAATATAAAGTGTCATTACCACCCTTAATTGGCTCCATGGGGTCGCAAAATCAACCCAAGCGTGACCAGGGTTAGAAATGTATCAAACAATAGGATTAGGACACATGTTTGGTTAATTTAATATTATTATAATATTATTTTTACCTTGAATTACCCTATTTTACCTTTAATCGCAGTAAATAAAAGTCAAAAGTTACTATTCACCAATTTTTTTTTCATCTTATTGAACCAAATCTTACTTATTAATAACAAACATGTATGTCGGATTTTGGAAATTCAATTCACAGAAGTGGTAAAATTTATTTTAAATGAAAAAGTCAGTTTTTTCACTACTACTCAGTATTTCCACAATTCTTCAAAAATTGATGTTTTTCATAAAAATACCAAAAATTCAGCCTAAGATATATTTTATAATCTGAATTAAAAAATGAAGTCTATTTTAACAAATTACAAAAATTGAAGTTGTGTTAATTAAATTAAAATTAATTCTCGTTGTCCAAACAATAAGCATGTTTTTGAGAAATAATAACTATCAAAATATTGACACTTGTTTATGTCCAATTTCAAAGTGAAATTACTTCCAATGATCAACATTGGATTAAATGGTAAAAATAAAATCTATTTAAAATTTAAAACCGATTACAATGATAATTTAATTATATATATAAATTACATTAAAAGGTAGTTTTGAATTAAAATACATTATTTTTCACTATTCAATAAAAAATGAATTTTATCAGAAAGATACCAAAAATTTACCCAAAGTAAATTTTAATATCCTGATTCTAAAGAAGAATTTTGTTTGTCAAATAGAACATATAAAAGTGACCAAAACTTGATTTAAAAAGGGTTCTTCATCAAAAGGAAGTAAATCGACCTTTTAAAGAATAGTTGAGTATTTATGCTTAAAATTAGATTCATTCACATTTAAAGCCTGTAACTTTTATTGGATAAATGTAAAAACATTTAAGAAATATGTTTAATCATAATATTTTTAGTTCTATTCATTCCCACCAATACAACAACTATGTGATAACTACCATTTAAAATAATAATAACATTATATTATTTTTCCGTATAACTAAAAGTTGTGTGCAACATAAGATTTTAATGATACCCGTTGTTGCGTATCAGGTATTCCATTGAACATATCATCCCCTTTAAAGTAAAATTAATATTTAAGTCAAAAATATTAATAAAAATGTAAATTTATTATTCTTTATTTACTTGGGATGTGACACTAACAAAGCATAGTTAAAGAGGGTATCATTATGTTTTTTATAGATATATGAGAACATTCCCTTTATCATTACTTCCATGACCCCAATAATATCTCTCCACCCCTATTAGTTCTTCAGACCCCACAACCCCTTTATCAGTGCTTTGCGAATTTCCATTCTCCTATGCTCACCTGAATTCGAACCCTATACCTGTCCTTTGAAGATGGAACTCCATTACCATAAAACCTTATTGTTTTGTTTTAGATTTAATTATATTTTTATTTATTTATTTACATGTTTATAATTACCAATATATTTTTTAGTCAAATATTTATATAATTTTTAAAATAAATTAATAAAATATATATGTGCGTGAGTGATATATATAATTATATTTATATAAATATATTATATATCATATTCCTTTACATATACTGTAACATTATTTAAATATATATCTATTTATTAATACACACTTCTATGTATATATAAACATTATATATATGTGTCATTTATAATGTAAAAAATGGTTAGATATTGTTTTAAATAAATTTATAGAATATTTATTTATTTACATATATTAGAATGTATATATATATATATATATATATTAATTATTAAAAAACAAATGTTTATATATAAATATTAATTGTATAGGTATATATATACATATGAATTCATTATTATAATGTAAATAAAATGGAATATTTTTTAATTTAAATAAAATAAAAAAATATATTTATTTTATATATTTTAAAAAACATTTCTACATAAATATGTTGATATGTGTATTTAAATAATTGATTTATTATAAATAAATACAATAAAATATGAACATATTTAATTAAAAATAAAACTAAATTATGAAAAATGTTAAAATATCTAAGCGATAATATCAATATGAATGTAAGGCCTAGAAATAAATTTAGTTCCCACTTAGAAACATGAAAAAACATCCCCTGAAACGAGGTTTAAATTCTATCAAATGTAAAAACATTTGGGTACCCCGACAAAAAACTCAATTTTGGATGACTTATGAGCCTTTTATGCCCTTGAAAACCTATACGTAGGTTCCCCAAAGTCATAATATCATAGATTTCATCACATGATTTGATTTTATATGTGGTAGAGCCCATAAGGAAACCCAGATCAAAAGTTATGTCTTTTTGATGTTTGAGTTTTGTTTTCAACTTATTTTAGATCTTTTATTATTTTGTAACTTTTTTTGATATTGAATTGTCATTAAATGACTATTACTAAATAATAATTGTCCATTTATTAATTAAAAATACTTTTTAAAATTATTTTATAATCCATTTTCACTAAATATATTATATATTATATTTAAATTCCTTCAAGCCTTATCTAAAACACACAAATATATATATATATTAAATTTATAAAAATATAAATATTTTTATATATTAATATATTATTTTTAATAAAATAACTTTTTTTTAAAATATACCCTTTATCGATGCTAGTAAAAAAATCCCTCATAAATTGGGTCTTTATCTACACTTCTAAAAAAGTGATAATAATGACCCCCCTTATCAGTGCATTTTTACTTGCATTAATAAAGTCCACCCTTTATCAGTGATTTTATAATAGAACTAATAAAGGGACCCCTTTATTAGTTCTTTTTACTAGAACTGTTAAAGAACCCTTTTAATAGTGCTACAAAAATCATTGTTAAAGACACCCTTTTAGAATGCTTTTTCAAGTGTTGAAAAAGGGGGTCAATAACAATGCTTTTAGCTAGCGCTATTATTTCCTTATCATTGTATATACACAATTTTTTAGTTATGTCATGAGCCTCCAGTTACCTTGGGACATCCAAGTTATAGTGTTGTCCAGTTTCCTCTATGAAGGTTTCTCTTTTCATTTATTTTGTTTTTCCTATCGTGTGGTTTCTTTACCCATGATTGGGAAAATATGATCATTTGATTTTTCATACATCATGTAGTCATATAAGGAGAAATTACATGTTAATTCATTTATATAGTTATTTATTATCAGGCATTGTTCTTTATGATCTTTTTATATTTTCAAATTATATAATATTTAATGTTCCCATATTTTTCTAATGTAATTATTCAGATTCCAATAAAATTATTTGTTATTTATCTAATTTAATAGCCACCAAACAACATCATGACATAGGTTAAGCGTTTTTCCTTATTTATAGTTATTTTATTGGGGATCCGTGGCCTAATTTATAGGTAGTCTAAATCTTGTAATGAATTTTTCCTTCTAAAATCATAGTTTAAGTTGGTGTGAAATTATATTATCCAAATAGAAAACTCTCCTCATTTTATTTTTAAGAATAAATAAATGATATTTGATATAAATGGTTTTATAATTTAAGGATGTTATATAGTTTTTTGATTGTTACTGAGAAAAAATTTTTCTATTAAAAAAATTAATGTTGGTTTTAATATTTTTATATTTATTATGTGTTGAAATGGTATAAAAATGATTTTTATGGGACTGTGTTATTGTAAACATGGTTTATCTTATTTTAAACAGAAAGGATATGTTATCCCAAAATTATTTATGATATTAAAAAGATTATTTTTTCAAATAAATGAAACATTAAAGGAAATTGTTTTTCATATTTTTAGGGGTTTGATTTAAAATATATTAATTTCGTGACAATGAAAATGTATTTTTTGTAATATATGTGTTTAGAAAGATATTTTTTTATAGTGTTTAATGGTTTTCATAATAAATGATTAATTTAAATTTATATTTTTATTGAGAAAAGTTTTTTTAAAATTTAAGGATTCCATATGACTTCTTGGTGGATAATTTTACAAGCCATGTTGAAAAAGGTATTCTCTTTTGATGTCAATATATGAAAAAAATGATATTTTCAAAATGTGACATTTTTTTAACATAAATTTAAGTAATCTTTAGAATATTTTTTTATTTAATTAACTAGTTTTATGTTATAATTGTTTTAACATGTTTTTTGATATAATTTAATTTGACCAGGGAGTGTAATGAATGTGGGGTTTACAATAAAATGTTATTTTTTAGAAATGACTTAATTAAGTTTAATATGATTGAGTCTAAAGTATAGTAATTGTTCCAATTTTTAATATGAATTTGTTTAAATTAGTCAATGTTTATTTATTTTATAGTTTAATACATATAATGTAGTGTTATGGATTCTATTTTTTTGTTCCATTAGTTCAATTGATGTGAGTTATTACAGTTTATTCTTAAAATATGATCTTATATTTTTTTATAGATATTTTTCTATTAGATGGAATTTATTATCTATACATAAGGTTCATTTTGGATATTTTACCTCTTAATATCCATATTCAACGTGATAAAATCATCAAATTTTTATAAAATATAAATAAAGATAGATGTTCAGGACCCATTTAGTCTAAACCAAAAAGGTTTTATCAAATTTTGTGAAATATTTTATTTTTACCAATAAAATGTTAATATTTTAGAACTTTTATATTTTAAATTATTATTTGACTTGAAAACCATGATTCTGATTCAAAAAACTAATCAATATACAAGATTTTATCTATAAAAAATATATGGGGATATAGAATAAAGAAATTAATTTAAGAAATTTTGGTTGGGATCATTATCTCTTCTATTTGATGTTGAATATTAGGATACACCTTAAAGAGGCATGGATTGGTATTTCAATGTGACCAATTCTTATAGGATATGAGGATAGTTTTGGGGATTTTTTAGGTAAGAATTTTCATTGAATAAATTATTTTTTTAGTTTTATTTGTTTTCAATGACTGTGGAAAGAAACATTATGTCAATATTAGATAAAGTAAGGACATCATGGAAGGAATGTATTAGAAACAAAAATGGTTATAAATAAAATGCTGTTACAAATTCATTTGTTATTTATTTATGATGATTATTTAAATACCATGAATATTTTAATTGTAACCTCCATCACTATTTGATTAAAAGTGAGATATCAAGGATGATTTTAGAAGTTGGTTGGTGTCTTATTCCTATCAAAATGGAAGAAGTGTTAGATGTTAGGAAATCACTAGTTTTTGTTATAGAAGATAGAAATGGTGGTTTTATAAGATGTTTTATATCATATTCATATGAGAATATAAGAATATTTAGAGGTTATACTTTTATACATATGGAAAATGATGAATATGTTTCTTAAAGTCTATATATAGAGTCCATTAAAATAGTTGATATAATAATCTGAATAAGTTTTTATTTATTCATGTTTCTTAAATATCCTTTCAAATGGAAAGATAAATTTGAATCTAAATTTTTTATTTCTTGGTGTCGAATATAAATATTAGGATTCATAAAAAATGATAACGATAATTATACTTCCTATATTTTTTTAACAGTTCCAATAACTTAATCTAAAAGGAAGGTGATTCTACTATCATTGAGGATCTAGAATACTTTATTTATAAAAATTTATGAACTACTCATCCTCTTAAACAAATTTAATACATATGTATAAGTATAATATTTAATAAATTTTATAAGTTGTTTGTTTCCTATCATGAAAATAAATTGGTTGAGGCATGAAGGGTACATCCATTTATGTGGCTTGTTTCAACTTCTAATCATAGGTAGTGATGACTAGTTAGATGATTTTTTATGTGTTTGAGATTTATTAGAATTTTTATTAACATGGTCAGAATCTATTTGATGAAAATATTGATATACTCGGTTGGAGTCTAAAAAAATATTAAAAGGAAAATATCCAATGGTGGCTCTTATATAATGAAATTGATCAACATTTCATATGTTTTAAGAAATTAAAATGAAAAATATCATACACATATTAATATTTAGTGCCCCATATGTTATTTTAGATGTTTGTATGATGATTTGAAGAAACATATGATATTTTCTCTACAAATCAGAATCATAAAGGAAAATAAAGAAAGGATTTATCTTATGTGATGGAGGTCTAAGGATATTATAAGCTAATTTATCTCACACATATAAGATGATTTAGGTGAACATAAGAAATTTGAGTTACATGAACAGTTTGTAATATATTTCACCTATATAGAGTATGTTTGATGATTTACTTGGAGAAATTTTGAGATCATAGAAGAAATAATTACACAGAATAGAATTAAATGTTTATATTCAAACGTAATTATTCCTATAAAATTATATTTGAATATGATGATTTATGTTTTATTTTATTTATATATTAAACATCCTGATCAGACACATTATCTTGATTCTTATGAAAATAAAATAAATTCCATACGGAGGAGAATTATGAGGTTCTCAAATGTTCATTCCTATGAATATAATACAAGTAAAAAAAATAAGAGAGTGATAAGAATATACTTTATTCAAGATTAAAATTCATTAATTCACCAAAATAATAAGGTGTTCCAATTCTATAGTAATTCTTTCACATTGAAAAAGATGGAGGGGGGGGGGGATATTGAGAGGGAAATCCTATAGGCTTTTGTTGATCCAAAGTAAGTATTTACTTTTTTTTAAATCAGTTAATATGTGTTTTGTGAGAGGTGATGTTGTGATGATGCATTTTTAATTTTTGTTGAATTATTTAATGGAATTGGATTTCATTCATGAGTAATTATCCTTATTTAGTATTGGTTATTTTTACTGGTCTGTAATTTCTAAGATATGTGAAGTTGATATTTAAAGTAGAATATGGTTATAAAGTTTGGAGTTTCATAATGTTTTTAATAATTAAATTCATCCATAAATTGGGAGAATAATTTTTTTACATAAGGGAAAGAAAATACTTTTTTTTGAAATAAAACATGTTGTTATACTATTCCTTGAAGACCATTTAAAAATTTATTTTCATTTAGTTATAATGATGAAATCTATGAAAATAAATTCATTGGAAATTAATAATATTTAAATAATTAAATGGAATAAGAATTTTTTATTGATAAAATATATATTTTATAATTTTTTTGTGCTCATATTTAGTGTTTACTAAATATTTCATTGGTGGGCCTTTATCAATATTAATAGAAAACACCATATCCCTTAACAAACCACTTCAACCACATGGGGTTAGGTCAATATGGACAGCCGAGGGTAACATCCTAGGGTTAGAATACATTAAAACATTATGGAGTACATAAAGGAGAAGCTAAACCACTATGAGGGGTATCACAATAGATGAGGGTTCTAGAACATATTGGCGATAACAATGTTCAGGAGTATACCCTTGTACTCGCTTCTAGTTAGCTGAATGAATGAATTTAATTATTATGGAATTACATAGTTATTTGAAATCTAATGTGGGACTACTAAAATGTATTTTAATATTAATCTACCTAAATAATTATCCAAATAATCATGTCCATATAATTAAATCTCTCTCCACTATTAAGTCAAGTTGAGTAGTGTTCTTTTCCAAGTGAACCATCTATGCAAAATCTCTTGATGAAACCATATGTGTAATCACCGATCGACCACATGTTATGGATCAACCATTACCATAAGTTTTATTCTATATATAAAAAATATTGATCAACCACACGTCAAACCATTGATCAACCATTCCCAAGAGAATCAACCACTCTTTTTATGGATCTCCTACACAATTGATTACCACTCAATCATATGTCTATTTAATGACTGATTATGCAATCTACTAGGGATTAACCATCTTAAATTGGATCAAATGTATGAGTTATGAGTTATCAAATGAATAATGAAATGATTTTATCATTATCTTGAACTTTCATTCCATGAATACTCTTAACAAAGATAATGTTGTACATTTTTAAAAACGGAGTATATGTTCATTGTTCAGTGAAGGGGATGCCTGTCTTATGATTATCAAGGTATTAATGTAGATGATCATTCATGTTTATTAATTATGTTATGATGAAACAAATATGATATTCATCCAATTATTCCACCAAGATGTGTTTCATTCTAGTTAAATAAATTTGAGTTCTATTCTTACGTTCAAATGAATCAAAGAAGATGAATAATACATGAAAACCATTTTGTCCATATCTTTAAAAATTTTATAGGTTCATAACACGTTCTTAATTAATTTTAATAAGGTTTTATCTATTTCATATTCCATGATGTGTGAATTAATATCAATTGAGATAATGTTGCGGTGCTTTATGGATGATGAGATAATACTGATCTTTTGAGTATTAAAGTTGATGAGTAGTGTTTATTTTCCAAGTGAATAAATGTGGACTTATACTTGAGTAATTTCTTTATTATAGAATGAGTCAATGAGTATTTTAAATATAGGATCCCAACATAGATAAGCCTCATGATCAAATGGAAATTACCTGATATAGATAGAAATTTAAAATGAGAAGTTATTATCCGTTATTTATCTTGAATTTATACCCTGGATAATATATATTTAATGAAGACATTATTCATGATTATGAATTTATTCCATGATTTCAATGAATATTATAATAATACAGTATAATTATTTATGTAAAAAATAATGAGCCATTGTATTTGATTATTTAATATAAGATAAGGATAAGATCACCTGATTCAATTGTGCATTTTAATGATTATTTATATGGTGAATAATATTGGGAAATTTTACATGGAACATTGTCCAGGATAATTGAGGAGGTAGTTTGTGAGTTAATTACCAAATTATAATTAGAAAAGTTAGTATTTTCAATGATCATAGTATTTTCATATACATGGAAAATTAATATGATAATAATAAGGATCATATTCATGATAAAATTATTTTGAAACTAAATAAAGCATGTTAGTGAAAAGGAATTTTTTGTTATAAAGATTGTGAGAGATCATGTATCCATTATGATAGAGAATTTTAGGAATATGGATACATCATTATATCAGAGAAATAAGGGGTCAAGGATGATAAATTCAACAATAAGGTAATCACAATTGTCCAAGTATTTAAATAGGTGTATTAATATCACATTATATTTGAAAGGATTTTTTGGCTAAAATAATTATTCCAAACATTTATTGAATACTATAAATAACACTACAAAACTAATTGTCATCCATATTTCTTGTTTATGAAGACCATATAAGGAATAATATCTTTTTATCTATGGATAACCATTGATAAATAATCTTGCTGCATGGGTGTCCAACTATCTACTATAGTCTTCTTATTAGGGTGTCTAACAAATCATAAAATTGGAGTAGTTTGGGTGTATCACCCATTACTAAGAGACTGAAATTGGGGAATCTAGCTAGTTCTATTCACATGACATTATAGTGGAGAATCTATTCTTTGGGGAATAAAAAATTTGAAATTAGTAGGTTTTTATGACAAACATTGAAAACATTGTGTGATTCTTTCCATTTTCATGATAAAGGACATGAGGTGATGTTGTGAGGTAAAAGTGTCTGGATCAAGAATTTAAAAATGTTCTGGAGGGTGGAATAAAATAAAATATCTAATAAAAATAAAAATAAATAAGTTATTATATCATTACCTCCTCAATGATTCATCCATCATGGGAATGCCAATTGGTATTATATAGAGGTACCCTCTAATGATCCGAAAATAATTATGAGTTATGGAGAATGTTAAATCTGTCTACAATTTAGATGTTCCCGTAATTTTTGGTAAATATTATCATAGATATAGGAATATAATACTACCATATATCTTATCAATTATATTAAATGTGATAGATAGTCTAATAGATGGGTTTCCACTCAATTTTGATGGACCTTCAAGGATTCAAATCGATTAGAGAAAAACGAGTTAAGTGGTACGGATCAAAATTTCCTCTTAATATATTTATCAAAACATGTGTATACCAGGGAAATGGATCATAAAATTTTAAATTAAATATTTTAAAACTTAATAAGAGGTCTTATAGTTAATATAAAACTTAAATAAGCTAAGATACAGGTCTAGAAAACAGAACTATATGATATATATATTTTAATTATCAGACTATTGATGACTTTGATACAATGGTCAGTGAAATTATATGAAACATATTAGGTTTTGGTGAGATACTTGAAGATTACATCATTGTTTAAAATTTGAGAAATTTTCAGGACCATTTAGATTATAAATATTTATCCCATGAAGAAAAAGATGATTTATCGCATGATGACTTATACAACATAGTAATAACTAATGAGATAAGGAATATTATAATTTTTAGGAAGAGATAAAAATTTGATATGGCCTTTGAATAATTAAGAATTGGAAAAATTAAAAAAGAATATGTTCATGAATCCATTGATTATAAACATTAAGAATATTCAGGAAACATTAATAAGATTGTTTCTCTTCTTCAAAAAATCTTTAGAAAATTAATATGGAATAGGAAAATAAAAAAAGAAATAAAGTGATATAGTTGTGATAACATTGGACACAATTTCATTGATTAACCAATTAAGTGATTGTAAGAAACTAATCTGATAAAGATGATTAGAGACCCTATAAAAATAAATGGGGCAACAATAAGAATAAAAATCACTTCAATAATAATGGGAATTTAAAGAGAAAGGAAAAAAAGATTCATCATCATGATGTTATTTGTATGATGAAGTTGGTTTCTTTGATCATTGAATGAATGGATATTCTTTATTAAGTAGCAGTGATTCTAGAGAAGAAAGGATATAACATGAGTAAGAAATAAAAGGAAAGTTACACTCATTTATTGAATTAATTTCACAAATTAAGAAAGAATATAAGAATCTATTTAAGGGGAAAACATGGAGGTTATCGATAAGGAAGAGTATGTTAATATTGAAGTAAGATACATTTATGATATCAAGAATCGAAAGATTAGAGATGTAGGATAAGAAAATATTTTCAATGATCTTATGTATTAATTTTGTAAAAATTAATAAGGATTGTTTAAGACATTTTCCTTATGTTTCACAGTTTCAAATGAGTTATATAAGGCCGGATAAGACATTAAAAAATATGTGATGGTTAATAGAGAATCTCATCATCTGTGTGATATGATGGATTCCAAAAATATGTAAAATATGATTCAAAAAATAGATTTCAAATATCTAATAATTATGGTCACAAAGATATACTAGTAAATATTTGTACTAAAATTGGTATTATGAAATACTCTTCCACAACAATGGATAAAATGAGGTCCTGAAGTTATTTTCCCCCTTAATAAAGGAAAGGTTACATTGATGTTGTAAATCAATAACATAATAATAGAATGTTATAGAATCGATCTAGATGATCATAATTTAGTGGAAATTATTAGTGTATTTTATGGTATGGACAAAAATCCTATTTATTTTTGTATAATATGTATCTTTTTGGAATGTGATGAGAACCAAGTTTGAGTTTTAATGAGAAAATGAGGCCAAAAACATAGTTGAATCAATGATCCAAATATAAAAAAATTATTCTCACTAAAGAAATGTGACATTTTTGGATATGTGTGTAGAGGATGTAGTCTAGAGTGTTATCAAGTAGAGGTATGCATGAAAGGATCACTTGAGCGGTCTCTTATGATTATAATAAAACCAATTACTGATAAGGATAATGATAATAAATTTTATTTTAAAAAGGACATGATAGTTGATTAGATTTTATCGATAAGAGGAACCATCATGTTTTTTGATAGGAATTTATATTTTATGATTGGAATAAAATAATGGCCCATATTGAGAGGAAAATCTCAGTCTGAACATTATTTCTATAAAAATACATATTTCATTCCTTGTTCTATATTATTCTCTATGTTATTAGATAACATTTAGTGAATTGAAGGAAAAATTTAATCTTTTCTCATCTAGACAGTATAAATATATCTACCATAATGTAATCTACTTACTAACATGAAATAGAATAAAAAAAGAGGATTTTATCCCTTAAGGGGGATAAAAATTCATTACATAATTCTAGTGAATCTAGAAGTAATGGAAAAATATCCAAGCTAGAGTTTTAGGCACATCAAACACACTAATAATACACTATTAATTGGATATTTTCCATTAATTTTAAGGGAGAGTGTTTATTTATTTTAATAATGAGAAATGGTGGAATTACATATCTTTCACTTGAACATTCAAATGTTTTTTCTAAATTTTGCATGTAAATATTGTTCCTAATAAATATATTTTATATAGCCCATATTTAAGAAATAAGAAATTAAGAAGAATTATATCACATTCATTGTAGTTTATGGATAACATATAAAACATTTGCTGTATCTCTTTCTAAATTAGTGTAGACAATGTTGACATAGAGTAATCTAACTAAATATCTTTGCAAAAATAATCATGGGGTATCATCATTCTCCCAGAAATGTGGGAAAAGAAACCTAAATGATGTAAAAGGTAGAATACGAGATGAGAATACCCTCACATCACCCATTTAAATTTAATATCAATAAGGGGTAGAAATATTTGATTGCAAATTCTATCTTTAGATATATGAATAGATTTTGAAAAAAGTACAAAGTGGGGGATTCCGATCCCATGTAATTATTTCATTTTTTTCAATGATTCAATATGTTGTTTATGAGTGAAGATGATGCGATGATGTTTGGATAATTGTTATTGATTCCTTTAATTTCATTGGATTTCATTCCTGATAAATTACATTTTTTAAGTCTAATGATTTTTGAATTGGTCTTCAATTCCATATAGATGTTTTGTTGATGTTTTTAGTAGCACGTGATGATGGTGTTTAGAGTAGCATAATGCTTTCAATGAGCGAATAAATCCCTAATTTTTTGAGGAATTTTTTGAAACAATGTAATGAAAATATTATTTACTTTCAATAAGGAAAACATGTGTTCATATAATTCTCCTAAGACCATGAAAATATTTATTTTAATGATCGTAGAATATTGATGGCCCTGAATTTTTTTTGCATGATGAATTATTGAAGATTAAAGAAATAAAGAGAATATAATTTTTCTATTGATAAAATATATATTTATAATCACATGGTTCATATAATTATTTTTTATGAATTTCTTCTTTGGTGGGCCTTTATAAAAAAAATTTCATCCCATATCCAACTAAGGACCCACCACAACTATGTGGGTGGTCGGTTGATATTGCTAGCAGTGAGAGGAAGGTGAGAGTGGGAAGAAATAATGTTGATAGGGAGTTTTAAGAGTAGTAGTGGAGGCATCATGTAGGTTAGTATAATAGTTGAGGGTAATTGAATGATTCAGTTCAAGTAGAGGTCTAGAGTAGACCTTGGTACTCACTTTTGGCTAGATGAAGGAATGAATTTACTTATTAAGTGATGTCATGCTGAATTTAAATATAATATGGGACAACAACAAATTTAGGTACTATTCACCCACATTAAAACATACTCAAAGAATCTTTTCCATCATATTATATACATCTCCATTTTTTGATCAAGTCATGAAGCATCATATAATTTTTGAACCATCTATATGAAGAGTATTAATGCGACCATACGTGTTATCACATATTTAATTCATGTAAAATATCAATGGTGATGAGAAGTTTTGTCCAATATGAAAACTTTAAGATTAGTAACACATCATAGCATCGATCCACCATGCCTAGGGGGAATAGTCTCACATTCTTGGGATTGACTACATGATCGATTACTGATTTCCCATATGACCATTTACAAATCAACTATATCAAATAATATTTTCTTTCATTGCTCAATTGGATTGACCATATGAGCTATGATCTACAACATAAATAATATAGTGACAATATATTTTTCTCGGGCTTCTAAACCATGAATCGAACATTCACATAAATGAATCTATGTGTTTTGAAAAATTAGTTAAACATTATTGCATTTGAAAAGGTGATGAGTGTTTTCAGATTATTGAGGCATGCATGAAGGAGCTCTTGTATTCTTTTGAATTGTGTTATGATGAGTAGATACGAAAATCAATTAATGATTCCAAAAATATGATTTGTGTTATCATTAAATAAAGTGTAGTTCAATTCTTGCATTCTTGTAGATAAAATAATAATTAGAATACATTATAGCTAATCTATACCATAATTTAGGTGTTTTAAAATGTCATCCAGAGTTCCAAGAGTATTTTATTGAGGTTTATGTTTTTGAATATGCCATCATGAATTCATGAATATCGCTTGATATCAAGTAATTAGGTTTCATGGATGATGGGTTAATCTTCAGATTTTAGGTATGAAAGATGAGGCATGGTATTTATTTACCTCATAATGAAATGGAACATTATTCTGAATTCACTAAGGTATCACAGAATAAGGATATCAGTATTTTATATGTATGAAAGATTAATAGAGAATCCACAAGATCAATGGAAAAATACTCGAGGAAAATATAAAATTAATATGGGGAATTATTAATGGTTATTTATCATGAATTAATACCCATGATAATAATGATTTAATTAAAATATTATTTGTAACGATTCATTTATTCCAATCATTCGTTACTAAATATCACGATATAGGATCATTATTTAGGGAAAAATGACTATGCGTGATATTTGGTTAATATAAATTTCATGAATAAGGAGAATAATTCATATTTATGTTAGTTATTTGAATGAGTATTTATATAGAGAATTAGTTATTGGAATTCAAAATTGAATTATATCTTGAATAATTGAGAAGATAATATTTGATTTAATATCCATATTAAAATGATTAAAGTACCTATAGTAAATGATAAATTTATTTTTATATTCATGGATAATAACATTGAAAGTAAAGGGGATCATATTCATGACATTATTGTTGTAGATATAAATAATTTATGTTGGTGAAGAAGATATTTGTATAAAATTTTAAAATATCTTCCATCCATTTTTCAATATAATCTTGAGAGGATCGATACATATTTATATCTAGGAAAAAATGATTGAAATCATAGGAATTATAGAATATGGTAATCAAATTTTCCCAAATATTTAAAAAAGGGAATTCATATAAATATTCTTTTGAAAGGTGTTTTGAGGAAACCAAGATTGTTCCAAATAACTGTTAAAGACCATGAAGGATTATACACATGTAAAGTGAATATAGATTTATTTTTTAGTAATTCCATTTAAAGAATAATATCATTCAATGCCTAGTTCATCATCAAAGATGAATATATTAGATAGGTTCTCTAACAAGCTACTTGTGGTTTTTTATTGTGGTGTCTAATCAATCATAGAAGTGGATTAGTTGGGTTGTATAACTAATTAATGATTGAATGTAATAAGGTAATCTAACCAGATTTATTCAATTATTATTATAGTGTATAATCCATGTTGGTTAGACTAAACATCCTGGAAAGGAGTAGTCTTTTATGTCATACCTTGTAAATATTGTCTTCTACTTTGTATTTTAATGCTACTGCACCCGAGGTAAGCATGTGAGATAAAAGTGAGTGGATCGATAAAAACAACAAGTTAAAGAAGTTATAAAAAAGGAAATATTTGAGAAAAATAAAAATAAATCATTGATTCAATCCTCCCCTCCTATTGATTCATCAACCCTTGGAACTTTAACTTTTTTACTATAAAATCCTAAAAAATTTCATGTTTGGATGTGTTTTCACTAGTACTATTCGAAGATAATGTTATGATATATCAATAGAAAAATATCCTATTATATATGTATGGTGAAAATTTATGAATCCCATATAACTTCTTCAATATAGTAAGATGATCATACATATAGTTTAGGAGGGAATTAAGCCTTTATATACGATCTTTCTTCAATGTAATTACAATCCCATTCAATTTTACAAAGGGAGAATATAGTCACTAATGTGTTGTATATAGCTTATTTTATGATTTAAATTTCAATGAAATACTCTTTCCATTGTTTCTTTTGATGATAAGAAGGAATAATTTCATGATTGAAAACAACCATGATGCACAAGGTATGTATTCATCTGAAAGGATTAGAACCTTGTTAACAAACCTTGGTGTTCACTTATACTGATTTCTTGTTCTATATATACATATTAACTAAAGGAGGGATAAATAAAGGGAGATTCAATCATTAAAAATTGGAGAGTTAATTAATGGATAAATCTGAAATTGGATTAGGATGTCACACCACATATATTCACCGAACCTTTAAGTGTGTGAACATCCCAATATAATTCCAAAAATTGGTATCAAATATCACATTACACCACTATCAAGTTCTATTATTTGATTTTGTATTGGAATTATTGATCTCTACCTTTTGAAATTCTATTTGAATTTTAGATTTTTAATATTCATATTAATACCCTAAAAAATAAATCCTGGAAGGTATTTCTATTATGAAAATGAATAACATGAAGATAATAGATTCAAATAAGTTGATAAATAAATTTTCAAAGAAAAAGGACTCTCCACTACTTAGTGAAATTAATTGTGTTAATTTTGTTTGTGGGACTCCTTTTAAGGATAATGATAATATATATTTATTACACAAAGAGGATGAAAGATTAGTCACCACATGTTTCAAATCCATCATAGAAGATAATGATATGGTAGGGGATTCCACCAGAAAATAAATGGAAAATAATCTAGCATCAAGTAGTTTATCAACTCTACCTGAAATAGGTGTTCTAAAACTATCTTTTCAAAATTTTCCTACTAATGTACTATGTATTTTTGGGGAAGATAATAATTCTAAGGATTCATGAGATGAATCCATTGGTGATATAAAATGTATCCTCTATAATTTCTTGAATAAAATTGTCTCATATAACTTTGGCTTATTTAGAATAATATAAGAGGATATCACCCACCATGAAAAAGGGAATAAAATTAAAGAGATGGTTTTGAATTAAAGGATACAAGTATGCAAAAATATCTCCAAATAGGAAAGAGAATAGGTAGTCATAAATGAGGATATTGAAGAAAGAGTATCCAGTTTCCAAATGAATGGATTTATGTAATTCTTGAGAGAGAATAATCTAAGAGAAATAATGATGACAAAAACCATGTATTTTAAAAAAGAATAGCTATAAAATAATCTCAACAGGAAATTAAATCCATGTAGATTAAGTACTTTTACTATATACTAAAGGAAAAGGGTGTAATTCGTGAAGACAAAACTATATAAATGATAAAGTCTGGTAAAGAAAAACCATAATTAGTTGATATTGAGAAAAAAATTATAAATCTTAAATGCTAGGAGATTTATAAAAAATTTAGAAACAAAGAATCATTTCAGGACATGTCTTCACAATATGATAAAATAAAAGATGATGACACAAAAAATATAATGGGGATGTTCAATAATAGTATATTATGAAAAAACATGATGATACCATATTCTGATAATTACAAATTATTCTCAACGGAAAATTTAATACCCTCTTCTAAAAATATCATTTGTAAAAAATATGTTTTTTGAAATTTGGGTAGATATTATTTATAAATAAATAAAAAACTAGATAAAAAGTGATAGGAAATAAATAATAATTTCCTGGATAGATATTGGATATTTTTTAAGATATTGTTCCTAAAAACCCCAATAACCTTCTTCCATACCTTAAAAATAGCCAGCTATTATTTGTATAAAATCATTAAAATATAATGTTAAGGAAAATAATCCATGTTTATTTAGTAATTATTTGTTTGAGAGATTTGGGCTTATGTATATAGACTATTGGTATAATATGTTAGCCTATAAAAGAAAATGAGAGCCTATGGTTAAGGGGAGAAAACCCGTGAAGCTATAATATCTGTAGGCTATAAAGAAAATAATATATATAAGAAACTAATTTGGAATTAATGGAAACACCAATAGTATTTTAACTATAAATGGTAATAGGTAAAACGTGCATAAATAAATCATCCAGTCTTGAATTTAGGAAAATATGTATAAAATACCATAGAAGTTTAAGAATAGGGAAAATCCCACAATTGGAATGAATTATGAAAAATATGAGGAAATGATCATTCCTAAGAAGATATTAAAGAGGTGTGGTGATTTTCCATTCGGTAATAAGTATAATGAAAAAAGTGGAGTTTATAATATTACAATGAACTCAATGATAAAAGATGCACTAAAAGAAAAAATCTATTTATTTTATGCATAATTCAGAAACATCATGGAAACTTATAAATAGGATATTAATATGAGAGTTAAAGAGAACAATATTTAATAGAATTAATGAACAGTCCATTGTAGAAATAAAATGGCTAATTTTGAAAAGAGAACATATAAAAATATATATTGAAAATATAAAATGATGATCATATTCTAAATGTATTTTTATAAATTTTCCAAACCAATTTGGAAAATGTATGATAATTAGAATACCAAGAAAAGTAAAATCCAATGGTGAAGAAAATATTCCACATGATTAATAAATATAATTTCTTAACATATTATCAAAAGAGGATAAAATAAAATGTCAATAGGAGCTATATGGAAAGGTAAATCATGTAGTACACAACATAGACAATTGTGTAACATTTGGTCTCACACAAAATGGATACCTTGAAGTAAATTAAAGCTATATTAGGAGATTCATATACTATGATGAATCATGTTAAAAAGAATATCACACTCAAAGAGAGAAGAAAAGAACCCATGTTTCCTAAATAATAAATTGATATGAAAAATGAATTCACAAGAATGAAGAGTCCATTTAAACATAAAGCTAAATTGAAAAGGGAAAAATGGTTGATAAAAAACACTTAATACAAATTATCACATTCATATAAATAGAGGATAGAACTTATACCCTTATCATTTATGTTGTATTTAGGTGCTAACCATATATTTAATTTAAGATGATTCTAATTCTCAAATATAGAACTAATAAAACAAACTATGAAATAATAATTATTCCAGATGAAAATAAGACACTATCTTGGGTCAAAATTTCAGAATGAAATCTAAATAATATATAGAGAATATATTATCCATGAATAAGGTAAAGGGATGTAAAAACATGACATGAAAATTGATAAAATTACTCATCTTGGAATGAATGAATTACTCGATTTCCTTTACATTATTTAAATAAGCGAATCAATCCTAATAAAGCAATTACTAATGATGACATCTAGGTGTTATCTCAGTAAATTGAATCATACAGATTAATTTATGATAAACAAAACTTTTTGATGTGAATATGGATTTCATCCATTAATGTGGAGTTACTTGAGAACATTCCAGGATCATTCAATTAATATGAATCCGTAATTTCTAGAAGGTTCATGACAAGAAATATTTAAGAAGATATGAATTTTGATATTCTCAGGCATATTTATTAAGTAATTGTTATTGAATTAATGGTGAGAACTTATTTTAATAATTTATTAATATATAATAAAAAATAATGTGAGTAAGGGTTTTCAGAAATAAAAAAACATGGTTTCACTTGAATATTTTTATTTCTTCTGTCAATTTAGTGTTGAAAATTCAAGATGAAAATGCTTGAGGATATTTGAAATAATTTAATTCAATATATAAAGTCATATTGAATGCATTATAATAGTCTATAGACATGATAATTCGAAATAATAAATTTTTGATTGATATTATATTGATTATAGACATCCATGTGGTCTAAATGAAACCATCTTCTTTTTTCATTAAGTATTTCTCAAGTTGAATAAAAGGGGAATGATTAACAGCAAAGTTATTTCTAATGAAATTGTGTTAAACTATCATAATATTTTTAATTATTCCAAACAAATGGAATAGAAATGAAAATGATTCCAAATATTTATAGGTTATTTTCTATCATTGATATTAAAAACAATAAATATAAGAGAGACTAATAAACCCACAATTTTTTTAGATGAATTCATTTTCAATTATTTAGGAAAAAATGAATTATTTTAGAATAATATTGATTAAAAAAAAGTTGGAAGGAACATATTCAACCAAAGCATGGTTATAATTATCATATAGTTCCCAAATTAGATGTTATTTAGTGATAAAGATTTGGGGAATGACTTGATGTGTGAAAGTGTCATTACCATCAATAGTTCATGGAAAAGAAGATAGTACGTATAGTTTCTGAAGTTTGTTTTTGTCATATTTGTATGATAATGAATGATGTAATTGAAGTGATAAAAAAATTGGTTAATGATTTTTTTATAGTATATTTGCAATATTTTCTTTTTTTCATATTCCTCAGATAATGGATGAAGTTTTAGAATTGATTCCATTATACATATAGAAAAGGATGATGATTCTGATAAAAGTCCATATGTGGATTCTATTAAAATATATGAGATAATAATATAAAGAAGATGATGTTAATAGAAGTTTCATGAAGTCCACTGACTTTGAAAATATCATTGGAATCTAAATGTGTTATTAATTGGTGAACCATATCTATATTTGGTTCAAGTAGAAACAAAAATTATATTGGTACTGTCATTGTATTGTTTATGTTCCAATCACTTGATAGAAATTGAAGGTGTGACTAATGTCTATGAATATCTATCCACTATTTCGTGTAATAATTTATGAATTTCTATTCATATTAGATATATATACTACTGAATTATACATATAGACTTAAATAGATTATTGAAGCTAAATTTTTTCTATCATGTGAATATATCACCAATGATTTCATATTTTTATCCATTTATGTGTCTCAACACATTTGTTGAACATAGTTAGTAATGAAAAATTGGATGATGTTATGAAATGTTTGATAATTATCAAATTTTTTATTATTGTCATAATTTATTTGAATACAATATAGATGTACTATGATGGATTCAGAAAAACTATCCAAAGAAAATACCCTAGTTTGAGGCCCACATAAGTCATTTTATATAAAAAGTGTTTGTTTAAAGAAATTAAAAAGGAAAATATCATAGAAATATGATTTTTTAGTTCCCTATATGATATTAGATAAGTTAATATGGTGATTTCATGCTATTTTTAATAATTCATCTATACATATGAATCTTGAAGGAAAATAGATAAATTTATTTATAATATGATATAGAGGTATATGGATCATATAATAAAATTTATCTTAAACACCTTAGATACTTGAGAGTCTCCTAAAATATATTAGTTACATGAATAGTTCATATGATATTTCAGCTATGTGGATTACATATGATGATTTACATGCTGAAATTATGATAACCAAAAATCAAGATTTTTGTGGAATATAATTAAATGAGATATTTTCACACTTTAATATTATGGAAACATGAGATTTGAATATAATAATTCTTGAGTGACATTCCTCATAAATCAAACATCATAATCACACAAATGATCATGATTATTGTTAAAATAAATGTAATTTCATATGGAGATCAATGAAAAGGTACTGAGTTGAGTTCCA
This sequence comes from Viscum album, assembly GCA_963277665.1. Lineage (NCBI taxonomy): Eukaryota > Viridiplantae > Streptophyta > Magnoliopsida > Santalales > Viscaceae > Viscum > Viscum album. The sequence continues at coordinate 1,403,162,018 of OY728127.1, read as the reverse complement.
CAACGTTGTATACGATTTCTTGTCAACATTCCAATATAGAGGTATCAAGAGAATTAAAAATATTGAATTTTCATGATGATATTAATTTTTATAGAGATAGTGATGTTATCTAATATCTCTAGAAGGGAATGAGTTGAGTCTTCACATAAAATTATTGGGTGATTTAAATGAGGCCATCATGTGACTATTCGATGAATTAAAATTCAATATTTGAGGGAGCTCTAACATGCACCAAATTTTATACCATGGTAATAATTATATATATATATATATTAAGGTCAATGAAGACGAATTTATGGTGATACACTCATTTGAGTAAGCACTTAATAAATTATACAAGTTTAAATAATGATAGTGATTTTCTCAACTATGCATACCAGTGAATATACTATAAATCTAAATAAGAAGATATAGATAAGAACTGTGTTTGTGCATGCTGAAAATTATTTATGTCCATGAATGATGATGTTGTTCCGATGGTATAGTAATTATTTCACATAGAATAGGATGATGAATATTAAGTAATCATACATACTAACATTTTTACTATAAAATCTTGAAGAAGAGAGAGTTTGGATGTTTTATCACTAATCATCATCAATATTGATGTTTCGATAGATATGGAATACATCAACTTACTATGGAATTATAATGAACATTAATGTACCAATATGAATACTACAAGATAGGAAGTAGGTCAAACATATTTTCTTGGAGGGTCTTGACCAGTTATAGATGATCTATTAACCAAGGAATTATAATACCATTTTCCCATAGGAAGTTACATCAACCCCTATCTTGTATTGCACATTCTCAGTGATTGAAGTATAGGTTCTTGGTATTACCCTTATATGGTATTATTTTCATAATAATAATGATTTTTTTGTGGGAAAATGACAATGAAACATTGTGGTTGTTGTCATATGATATAAGGTATACCTCATTAAAATACTATATTGTTATTCTATATTTCATTCTTATTGAATATCTACATATTGACCAAATGAGAGATAAAGGGATGAATATTCAATTAATGAATACGAAAATAGGTAATTCAGGTTTAAAAGTGAAATTTGATCAGAAGTCACACCACACTAATTCCCCCCCGTTACTGTGAGCACATCCCGAGGTAATCCGAATATTTTAAGATCTAAGGCTTAGAATCAGTGGAGAAATGGGGCTGTATTTAAAATAAGAGAGGTTTTTTAAGAATAAAACAATAAAATAAAATTTATATCCTCAAATATTTACTCATTAGATGACTCAACACTAATGGGTGTGCGAGTCTATAATAATGGTGGAAATAAAATATTCCTATAAATTATTGAATGATACAAAATAATTTATATATACTAGTACTAAATACAGTATTTTAAAATTCATTTAATAATAAATATATTTTAAAAAACACAGAACAATCACCCTAGTGAAATTTTAATGTATAGGTTCCAAAAATGACATAAATTTTATAAAAAAATTATAAATATGAGAATTAAATTGTTAAAATAAAATTCTTATTTATTGTTTTTTTATGACATGACCAAATTTCAGAACCATTGAATAGGCCCTCATGATTGAAAAATAACATTATCATTTATATACAAATATTTTTTTTAAAAAAACATTTTATGAAAATAAATTTTGTTCTATTTTTTTATTATTACATTAATTTTTATTAAAATAAAAAGTAAATGATTTTTCTGAAAATGAAATTATATTTTATTTGCCAGAAAATATCACTTTTATCATATTAAAAATTTTTATTTCATAAATACCTTTTTTTGTATCATAATTTATCCCATTAAAAATTTAGTATTTTACCTAAAACCCATATTTCACTTTTAACTACTTTTGACCTTTATGTTCTATATATAGAGTCAAATTAATCTATTTAAAATATGGTTCTAAAGAAAAAATCATATTATTTTTAAAAGAATTTATGTTCTATTAATACTTATACACCAGATACATAACCCCTCATCACACTATCACATGACTAAAGGGTAAGTTGTGTGATTTTAGTTCTTTCATGGGGTGGTTCACCCAATATTTATCTGGTGGTGATTCTAATAACATGTACTTCTACCGTAGATGGTTTTTATCAAGACTCTCTTATTAATGTTCAACTTGGTCTTGGAAAAGGGATACCCACATCAGTGATACCTCCCACCCAAGATCAAATAAATGAGCTTTGAAAGTCATGAACATAACAATTTAGGTCATTTTCCTCCATTATGAATCAACCACCTATCATCATATTCATTATTATAAAACAATTCTAATCATTATTTTAAAATACTATACCACAGAAGTAAAAAATTTAATTTGGAAATATAAGAGAAAGATTCATTCTATATTATTCCATTAAAATTTTTGTGGTTTTATATTATGTGTTCTATATCATTAAATATAACACATGTATATATTCATAAGGGAAATTTTATTTACCAATTTCATGGTCATCATATTTTTCCCACACTAAAAAATTTATCAAAGTAATAATACATTATTAGGAAGAAAATAGATGATGTTACTTCTACATCATTTCTTCTTTGGGTTTCCATACTTCTTCTTCGAACATATAATTCTTCCAAGATATTTTCATAGGTTGAGTTAACTTATTGCATATAACATTTCCTCTATAGTCCGAGATCTTCAATAACATAACCTCATAAGAGAGATCATTCTACAACTATTCCACCATTTTATTAAATTAATGTGAGAGGTCTGGTATGTAATTCCATAAGAGGGATACATGGAATACATCATGTACATGAGATAGGTTTTATGGGAGTGCTAATAGAGTGGCCATATATCAAATAAGATCAAGAATCTCAATGAGCCCAATGTTTCGAGTACTTAACATTCAATTTTTACTAAACCATGTGACTCTAGTCCAAGGAGACATGTAATGGAAAACTTTATATTCATCCTAAAACTCTATATATAATTAATGATTGGCTCTTTATATATTTTATCGACTCTATTCTTCCTTAAGGTGTTATTGAATTGCATTGATCTCATCTTCCATTTCTTCAACCAGTTCAGGTCCCCATATCTTCCACTAGAAAATGTCACACCAGCACATTGGTGTCATATTTTTATTCCTATATAGGGTTTCATAATGATCCATCTAAATTCTTGAGTGGATTCTATTATTGTATAAGAACTTGACTAGAGTATTATTTTGTCCCCATCCACCTTTAAGGTCCCTAATGTATACTCTCATCATATACTCATTTGTTTTGATGTTTTATTCTAATTTTCAATTTGTTTTGGGGTTATATTCCATAAAAAATTACAAATGTGTGTTTAGATCTAGTTGGAGACTCTTTAAAAACCTTAAGGTAAAAATTTGATTTCTATCAAATATAATTGGTAGTGGTGTCCTATAAAGCCTTACCACTTCTCTAATGTATAACATTGTGTGTTGATAGAGTGATAATTACTCTCTAATTTAGATTAAGTGAGAATTATTTGAATGGTAATCAACCATAAGCCGTATTGAATCATTTCTTTTATATATCTTTAGCTGTCCCATAAAAATTTCGTTGTGATGTTCTCCTATTTCCATATATGTATGAATAGTGTTTGTTTCATTACCATAGGCTTTTTCCTTTCTGCCTTCACTTATTAACATATCGATAAATTTTATATATATCTTATAATATTCTTAATCATATTTTTCCTCCAATAGTGATATAAAAATTATTTATACATATTTTTACACCCTGGGTGTATGGAGAATGTTGAATTGTGTGATTTATTCAATATAATATTCTTTATATGATTACATGATGGTATATATGGTTGGGTCCAAAATATTACAACTCAATCCTCATTAATGGCTAATTTTGAAGATTTTCCATATCTTGTTGTATTTTTTTCATTATCCCTAAATCATACTTTTAAGCTTCCATTATCTTCTCTAGAATGGATGGTTGAGCAGTAATTTGAGTAATGTATCATGGTATTCCTACGTTTATGATTCCCATGTCTACCATTTAATTTTTTTAAGAAGATTTGATCCTTCTCAATGCCTATCATGGATAATGAAGTAAGATAGCTACATAAAATAGCTACCAATTTATATTCATTTTATTGGAGGAAAAGGATTGAGTAGTCATAAACCATGATCAACTATAACTACATTCAATGGACCATATAGTGATTTTTCTATGAGAATATATACTTCAGGCTCTTATAATTTTTATATAATTCAAAATTCTGTCCACAAAGATAATTCCAAAAAATATAAAATGGAAATATTGTTGTGGGAAACTCTAGATCATGCATCATATCATTATTCTCAGAGATCATAAATTTCAAAGTGTCATATTATATCACCTTATAATTTTTTTAAGGACATTGCTCACCTTTTTAAAGTATCATTATGGATCAAAAATCCTTCCTTATAAGTGGGTATTATGTGGACATGTGTAATTATTATACTTTTCTATAATTCCTCAATGCTATATTTCCATTCAAAAATTCAAAAAAAATATTCACCCTTCTGTTTTTTCTTTGTTAAGGGGTATGAATATTTGGAAATGTTTCTCACAAACCACAGATATTACATATCTAACCTAAGTAAATAAATTATCTTTGTTTTAAATTTATTTTTGGACCATTTATAAAACACCCATCTCTTCGAAGGATCCAAAAATATATTATTTTTATAATTACATTCCCCATGAATGTTACATGGACCACACAAAACTATCTTTTACTATACTTTTCATATAACATCCATATTCTAAATGTCTTTTTCATAATACTCGAATACTCTTCATGTAACTCCTTTATTTCAGAGTATAATAGAATATCATAACTAAATAATATCATCAATTAGTTGAGGTAATCTTTGAGAAAAATATTCATCACGTCTTTGAATAATTTCTGATCATTAGTGAGTCTGATGTGAATTACTTTGAAATAATGGTTTCTACACCTTTTTTTTTGAAATGTAGTATTTGGAATATATTCCTTCTTCACCTTCAATTGTGAACATCCCAAAAAATGTTTCACATTAGGTAATTATTTTTTCCATGCCTCTAATCAAATAATTAATCAATCATGTATAGGGGATACATGTTCTTTAACATGATTTTTTTTGTGTTCATAACAATCAATGCAGAAGTACAATATCCAACCATTCTGGAAAAAGATTACTATCTCACCCCATGGTGATTCACTTGGTTAAGTGAAAACCATGTCTATATTTTATTATAGTTTATTATTTACTTACTCTAGTTTAATAGGGAAATGATATAGGGATTAATAGATATGGGAAAAAATAAATGTATTACTATAATAAAATAGTATGTTTTTTATTCATGAATGAATAACTAAAATACCAATAACCACGTCATTTTTAGGATCCACCTTAGCTGAAGTGATAACATAAGTTTGTCTTTCTTCCCTTGTCCTTATAGGTTTTTATAATTAGTAATATTTTAAAAACCCTTGGATTTGGGATTTGGTATTCACAATATTTGTGTTCCTTGTTTAAAAATTTGATGATCGGTTGAGCACTAATTGGAATATTCTTTTCATCCATAAAAAATGTGGGATTATTTATCTTCATTTTACATTTATCATCATGATTTCTCTCACATCCACAACTGAAGTATCTTCACAATCCATTGATGGTATTTTCTGTATCCTTCATTCCTCATGTGTGAAATGTGGGATGTTTTTTACATGGAATTTATCAACAGATCCTTTAAAATTAAACTCAATTATCTGCTTCTTATCTCCAACCCCTTGATACATTCGAGAAAAAAATATACACATTCACATTTAGGGCACATTAAAAAAATAATTATATATATCAAAACATCAAATCACCAATTTTTTTTGAATATTTATCTTTATTCCCCTGAATAAGAATTCAACCTTACTTTCGTGGTTAGTGAAAATGTCAGTGGTATACTATGAAAGACTTGTGATATTTTCTTTATAGGACCCAATGTATTCATCCTAATTTTTATTGAGTCCAACAAACTCCCTCTCTATTTTACGGAACACGGTGTAAGGAAAATATTTATTTAAAATATATTCTTTAATCAATCCCATTACATGGATATTATTTCTCCTATAGGTTTTCTATTTTTGATCAGTTTTTACCACTTATTGGCTACTACAACTTGCTGATAAATGGAAAATATGAATTTCTATAACATTGTGAACTTAATTAAAGGTAATATCTTCTAATAAGAATTAATTCATTATTCAATGATTAGGGGATCTAAATTTACTATAAATATTGGAGTCATTTTTCTCACAAAATATTCAGTCATATATTTTACTTTCTTGTTTAACAAGAGAACTTCACATGATTCAATTTATTATACATAACATTGTTCACTTAATAAATTAAATATATGGAGTTCCAAACACCCACCCACATCAAATTTGGACTATTGTTTGTAAAATCGTCATATTAATCATTATATTGGTTGAAGGTGTGATTCCTCTTATTTTTAGATATTAACCGAAATAAAGGAAAATTATGAATGAGAATACTCAGATAAATTATAATATAAAATGGAATATATAAACTCATAAATAATAACTCATAAATTACATTAATAACATAACTCTTTATTTTATCAGTTTCAAAAATGGTTATACATTGTAATTTTTCTGTGATGTTTTCTAAGAAAACCCATTAGGACTTATTATTCTTCATTGACTGAAGACTGAGTTGATACGCGAATTTTTTTTATGGTTATTACCCCTAGGTGAATTTGTGCTATATCCTTCACCCACTTTTTTGAATCATGATACATAGGATATTTAAGGGAATACACATGTTTTATTCCTTTCTAAAATTTTAGGATGTTTCCTTAAACCTATATCAGTGGTTTTCAGTAATTTAGCCTTATCCTAATCCAAAAAAGATCTACACATTTCTTTGATAACAAATCTATAACCACAAGTACCATTCACATTTAATTTAATTATTTCTAGATAAAAAATTACTATAATACAAACCATATATCTAGAGGTTTAGTGACAAGGAATATTAGATACATAAATTTAACAAATTAAATATAAATATCATCTAAATTTATTAAAACTCTATAACATTATCCATATTCTAATATAACCTATTTTAATCAATAGTATATCCTAGGGATATAAATTTGAAAAAATGTGACCTAGAAATCTTAGTAATGGAATAAAAATGACAATAAAATATTAAGTATGAGATAAAAGGTGTAAGATCATATCATAAATAAGGAGGACCATATGAACTAAGACGAATAGATGTAATAATAAAATTATATCATAATAAAACAAAATCATAATAATGATGAAAGAACATAAATCATTACACAGTAAAACTACCTATGCACCATACATGGTATCTCATTTGAAGAAGAAATTTCCCAATATATTATTTGGCTATATATTTTCATGTGCACCCATAAGTTTTATAACATGAACATTCATATGTGTTCTACATAGGAAATCTAACATTAGTAATAATCATTAAAAAACCCATGAGAAGGAAATGGGTTATATAATCTAACCATAGAGAATAACGAAATGTAATTACGTAAGTATTACACTAAAAGAAGGGATTAAAACATTCATAAAGTTCATAAAATAAATCAAAAGAATAAATAATGAAAATGATGTTCAATTTAGGTGAGTATATGAAAAATTAATGGGGAAGTAAGTTTGAAAATAAACCTATTAAGTGGGGTTTTGAGAAAATGGGTAAATATTAACTAAAGAATGTAGTACCATAATGGTTTTAGAGAAACTAAAAATGAACCTAATTTTTTTTTGATAAAATGATGTTTATTTTTAGAAACCATGTATGAATAAAATCCATATATGTATTAGTTCATGAATGGAGATAATAATTACACTAGTTCCTTTTAATATATTTCTTATTAAAAGATTAAATTTAGAAGTAAACATGAAGAAAAAATATTATCAACAAAAAATAAAGGAAAACAGAATTGATATATATGTAAGTTTATTATATAGAAAATATGGAAGAATTAACATAGAATAATATAAAGGAAAATTTATAAAAATAAATATAACATTTAACATAAAAGTAACATGGTTTTTTTGGAATATCCTTTTATTGGAGTTGGTGGCCTAGAACCAACTAATTTTTACTTTATTATTAATAAATTCCTTATCACATCTTGATTGTTCTTCTGTGTGACAATGCATGTGATAATGTCCTAAGGATAGCTGTTGCATTAATGGGTTAGAGCGGATCCCTGCTATGATGGGAACCTGGAAGTTCCATAACACTGTTCTTGAATATATGTTCTATGGCCGGATGATGTTATTTGAGGGACACAAATAATACAGACCATTAGGGGTGAGGACTCATAAAAATTTGAGGCACCTTCTCATGGTGTGCGCCCTTGGTAAAATCTAGGAGGATATTATGAGAACGAGACCCAACAGTAGGAAATCCACATTTCATAGTGTCATTGAATGTTCCTATCTGCAGACATGTGTATTGGTCCTTAGACTTTAAGATTATTATTAATGGGTATTACAACTCACGCACTTAGATGTATTGACGAAAGCTGTGACGACACACTGTTTGTAGTGTGGTAGGATATGTTTGGTGCGTCACGAGTAATACCACATTAATAGATAATGCCAGAAAGGATTTTTCCCTTCTGTTCCATAACGGAAGTAGATATCTTTGGCCCTTTGATGCAATTGATATAGCGTAAATAAATTCATAACCATGGTAAGGTATGGGCCAGTTCAATTCTGGAAAGTCAATGAAAGAATAATCGAGCACGTGGGTTGATAACACTAGCATGAAACCCGCTTGATTCGAGATATCATGACAAAGGGATTATACTACACGGTAAGCGTTCGTATGAGGTGACACATCATTGTGGCGTTAACTTCTTTCTCTATGGGTACCTTTACGTGTTTCTAGATGCTAACCTTGGTCTTTAGGCAGGCTCCGCCTAATGCCACTAAGAAAGAGGCCTCGAGGGTTACACACTACGTGTGTCTATGTATCTCAATTAAATATTAATTTAACAGGTTAAATAAAGATTATTACTGACTGTGGTTTAATAATTATTTAAGGATGCCTGATCGCATTTATTTCGACACTAGTTATTCGAGAGAATATATTGTGGGTGAAATAACATATTTATTAGCGAGTAATGCAGTTACATTTATTTAAGAAATAAATAACAATTACTCAAGGTCTAATAAATTTGGAGGAGGAGATAAACAAAAGTGAAAAATAAAATTACATGCCGTGTATATTTTATATACACACCGTGTAGTTTTATGGAAAACAAGTACACGCCTTGTCTTAATGATTACACAACGTGTAGTTTTTCCAGGTGATATTTTGAGGATATAATATTGTTTTATTAAATGATATTAATTATAATCAATGTGGGCACATGTCAAGGAATTAATAAATCGACATGGGGAGTTTCAATAATAGTTAATGAAATAAATAAAATGCGTAATGCATTTATTTATTGTCATAAATCTATAACCTCAAACCTGATTATAAATATCCTCACAACCCCACCACTTTTCTAAAAAAATCGATGTGCACAAAAAAACTGGAGAATTATTTCAAGACTGAAAGAACTCCTTCCTCCAAGAACGCTCTCAAGACTGAGAGACCAAGGCGGTCGAAGGTGGACATCGAAAGTGAAGGATCTTCTGCACTAGAACCCGGAGATCCCTTTGGCGACATCTGGAGATACGTGGAACACGTGTGGATCACCTCTAGAAGAATCCTACACTTCGATTCTACGATGCAACGATGTATCATAGGATCGTGACTCGAGACATCAACAAAGAAAGAATTCCACCAAGGTAATTCTTTTGAATTAATTAAATTAATTATAACCAACATATGATGATCCTATCTTTATGGTTTTAGGATTCCCTATTAATTTATTTCGTTCTTCATTCTATTCCTAATATTCAGAGTTTTAAATTATGATGGATCATGGATTAAATGTTTCTTAACATTAAAATTAATGTTGGGAAAACCCACCAACATGCTTCTGCTGCGCCAAGAACGTACAAGTGGTATCATAGTGGTCTTATTGTTGATTATAATTATTTTGTTTTTCGTTGATGTTTTACGCATTCAATAATTTAGTTGTTTCAATTCATGTTTAATTGTTCTGGAAATATGAATCTCGAGATCTATTCCTCCTCCCTCGTTTCTCGTTCACCTCACAGAAATGAATTTTTCATTTAATTTTGATTAAAATAAAATAGAGAAACTCATCCAGAGGAGCCAAACGTTTCTGGCCGTACAACACCAGAATACACGACGTGTATTCGGAAGTACACGTCATGTAGTCTAGGTTCATGGATCAGACTGGTCAGCCAAATCAGGTTGTGTATTGATTCTATCTAAGTCATTTATGACACCGTCTATTGACCAGGAACAGGTGGCACACAGTTTCTGGATTACACGCCGTGTGGTCCAACATAACACAGCGTGTAGTCCCTTCGGGTTAGGGTTGTACCATGTACCCCGTACACGGCCTTCCCGGCTGGAAACTGTGTAACGCGGAAACTACACGACATGTTTCCCACTATACACACCGTGTACTCCGAAAATTTCCGAAGTACATTAACACGCGATGTAACCGGGCGTGTACTTCGGATGGATGGTGAAGAAAATTACACACTATGTAGTCGGAACTACACGCCGTGAACTCACCCAAATTACGTAGATTTATTAAAATTTATTATTATATTATATAAACCCTTGAGACGTGTACTATAGTGCATGCGTAAAGTTGAGGCACAACACGTGATAGGTGTTTTATATATATGTGTTTAATTTAACATCTGCATAATAAATGTGAATTCACCGGGTTGCCTCCGATGTACAAGTTACGTACAAGGATAATTTTAAATGAATTTATTTGTTTAAAATTATGATGGATGAGAATCTCAAGGATGTTCAGAAAAGGGTTTAAGATAAAAGGATTGATTAATTAAAGATAATTAATTGATTCGAGTGTGATTTGTCTTAAACAAGAATGATTAAAGAATTGAATGATAGTTTTATTTATACGTAAATGTCGTTGCATGTATGGATGATCATGAGATAGACCGAGACCTTTTTTTGTGAATGGTTTCTTTTAATTAATTTATTTAAATTAAAATTTGTTGGCCTACGAGCCATCTCCTCATTAATATGTAGGGTATGCGTGCCAAAGGATTCTTTTATGTAAAAACCCCTTTTTACCCCTCACCAGTGTGTGAGATAAAAGCATATGTAATGGATGAAGCTCCCAAGCTAGTGGAGGTGGCTCAAGTCAGGAGCCAAGGTGAAAGCAATCCATGGAGATAAAAAGGTGGACAGGTGGAAAGCTGTAAACACGAACCCGAAAGGTTCAAGGTGTTTCTCCCCTAGGTCTTGGGTTAATTTATCAACCACTAGATAAACTGACCAATAGAAAAATCTCATGATCATACCATTTATTTTATTTCTGTTAGTTGTATGGTTTATTTATTCTGGGTGTGTTATCACGATCACACAATTAATGAATTAAACGAGCATGCAAGATGGAAGTAAAATAAAACCGGCTTATACATGAATATTATATTTGAAATGGTTAATCACATAAGTAAATACCACTTAATATTAACAAGCATGTAATAAAAGATAATAAATTTGGAAATTTACATATAAGGATAAAATCCCTCAAAGAAATATTAAGTCGGTATAGCCTTCCATAATCTTGGTTAGAATCGAACCATAGTTCAAAGTGCTTGACCAACCGTAGTTGGGGTGATTTCAATTATTGGGGAATTCTAATTCAATATTTTGGGTTGACTTAACTTGGTTCACATCAAGGGATGACTTCCATAGTAGGACTTGGTTTGACCAAGAGGCAAATGTTGAGGAAATCCAAAATAAAAGTATTTCAGGATTGGGGAGTCCACTTAGCTGATCAAGGAGCTGCGAGTTAATGCAGTTGGAATTTGGAATACATACCTAAAACCCTTCAAGTTTCTTGGATAACCCTAGTGTGGGTAATGCAAAGGGAAATATGTATCCTTTCCCCTAGAATATTTAGGCAACAAAATATTACGAATTCACTGGTGAGGGCTATTGGATTTCGATAAAATAGTGGGAGACTAATAATTATTAATTTATTTATTTGTCTTAGTTTTGTAATAAAGTATTAAACCTTTTCTCATCTTAATTTGTAGAAACGACAAGAAAATGACTTCAAACATATCATTGTGAACCATAATCGAGAAGGAAATCCTTCTCACCGGCACAAATATCCAAGAGTGGAAAAGGCATTTACGCGTCATCCTTCGCCACGAAAGGAAATTGTATGTGCTGGACAAGACTATTCCAGTTGCGCCTGGGAAAGAGGCCAGTGATGAGAAATTATCTCTCTATATGAAACACATTGATGATGCCACAGATGTCCAGTGTTTCATGCTATCGGCCATGTCCAATGATCTCTTGATGCAACATGAAAACATGGATGCGTATAGCATGATGTCTCACCTTAAGGATCTCTACCAAGAGAAGGAGGGACATGAGAGATATGAGATCTCCAATGATTTGTTTACAACTATGCTTGGAGAGTCTGTGCGAGCTGGGCCTTATGTAGTCAAGCTTATTAGCTACATTGAACGCCTGGACATCTTAGGGATTAAATTCTCAGATGACTTGCGTACAGATATCATCCTATCATCACTGCCCAAGACCTTCTCTAGCTTCATTATCAATTATAACATGAGCAGAAATGAGAAGAGTCTATCAGAGCTTCTAACCCTAATTCTCCAGGTGGACAAGGACATGGGGCATGACAAACCCGCAATCTTTATGGTGAATAGGAAAAGGAAGTACAAGGAAAAGGGGCCAAAGACTTATAAATGGCCTGAAGCCCCTGAGCACCATCCCTCCAAGAAGGGGAAGATCCAGAGGTAGGGTAAGGAACGGGAGGTGGTGTGTTTTTCATGTGGCATGCAAGGCCACTGGAATAGGAACTGCACCCAGAAGCGTGGGGGCGCTAATGGTGCGTTCGTTATCGATTGTAATCTTTCTATTTCCACACATTGGGTACTAGATACAGGTTTTGGGGCTCACATCTGTATTCAAATGCAGGAACCAAGTATATTTAGAAATATTTTCAGAGGAGAGGTGGATCTTTGAGCTGCCAATGGCGCAAGGCTGGCTATGTTGGCTATTGGCGATTACAACCTCTCATTTCCAACTGGAATGATTTTGGTTTTACATAACTGTTATTATGTGCCTAGTGTTACCAAGAACATAATTTCTGTATCTTGTTTGTATATGGATGGATTTATTTTCAAGTTTCGAAATAAGGGTTGACTCTTTTATAAGAACAACATATTCTATGGTATGGAACATTTAAATAATGGTTTGTATGTATTAAATTACGAAAACCAAGTATTGGAAATCGATAATGAAACAAACTCACATGAATCATACATCACCCAGTTGTGGAATCACCATCTCGGTCATATAAACGAGAAGAGATTGACAAAGCTCTGCCAAGATGTCTATTTAGAATATACTGAGCTAAAACCATGTGATAGATGTCACACTTGTTTATAAGAAAAAATGACCAAGCCTCCTTTTGGTGGACAAGGTGAAAGGGCCACAGAGCTTCTAGGATTCATACACACGGATGAGTGTGGACCATTTCCAGTAGAAGCTAGAGGTGGATATTCTTACTTCATTACTTTTACTGATGATTTGAGTAGATATGGATATGTCTATTTAATGAGGTATAAGTGAGAGGCCTTAGAAAAATTTAAGCAATTCATGAATGAAGTAGAGAATCAGCTTGGTAAGAAGATAAAGAAACTTCGATCAGATCGAGGTAGAGAATATCTGAACCAAGAGTTCATCTATCTTCTATGGGAGTCTGGGATTCTATCTCAGATCACTCCTCCTTATACACCATAGTGGAATGGTGTTAGTGAAAGGAGTAACCGAACCTTGTTAGACATGGTGAGGTCGATGATTATTAATGCAGATCTTTCATTATCCTTTTGGGGATATGCATTACAAACTGTAGCATACACATTAAACCGAGTACTAACTGAGGCGGAAAATGGAATTCCAACCGAGTTATGGAATGGAAGGAAACTGAGTTTTTCGCACACACGTGTATGGGGATGTGAGGTGTTTGTTAAGGCCTTCTTAGGAAAAAAACTAGCACCCAGGGGCACAAGGTGTATCTTTATAGGATATCCCAAGGAAACAAAATGATATTACCTATATAACCCTTCAGACAAGAAAGTGATTGTCGCCAGACAAGCTGTTTTCCTTGAGAGGGAGCACATCCTCAAGAAGGATAGTGGGAGAAAGATTGACTTTGATGAAGATGATGATCAAGATATACAAGAGTTGGTACATGAACAAGTTCCACAGGTCCCCGTGGAAGAGGTTCCCGAAACACAAGTACTGTATAGGAGCTCAAGAGAGGTAAGGGAACCAGAGAGATTTGGTTTCCTAGTCACCGAGGATGGTGAATCATTATTGTTGGACAATGATGAACCTCTCTCTTACAAGGAAGCAGTAGAAATCTCAGAAGCTTCAAGATGGCTAGAAGCTATGAACTCTGAGATGGATTCCATATATCATAACGAAGTATGGGTTCTGGTCGATGAGCCAGTTGATGTAAAGTCTGTTGGATGCAAATGGGTATTCAAGAGAAAGCTAGACATGGAAGGTCAAGTTAACACCTATAAAGCAAGGATAGTGGCTAAAGGGTTCAGACATCATCAAGGAATTGACTATAATGAAACATTCTCACCAGTTTCCATGTTTAAATCCATAATAATCATACTTTCCATAGCAGATTACAATGACTATGAGATTTGGTAGATGGATGTCAAAACAGCATTCCTTAACGGGAACCTTCAGCAAGATGTCTATATGACACAACCTGAAGGGTTTGTGACCCCAGGTGAAGCCAAATGGGTTTTCAAGTTGCAAAAATCTATTTATGGATTAAATAAAGCATCCAAGTCATGGAACATTTGATTTGATGAAGCCATAAAGAAATTTGGGTTAATTAAAAATGAATGTGATCCATGTGTTTATAAATCGTTAAATGGGAATGCAATTGTTATCCTAGTAGTATATGTTGATGACATATTGCTTATTGGAAATGATGTACCACTCTTACAGTCAGTTGAGGACCGGTTGAACAAGTGTTTCTCCATGAAGGACTTTGGTGAAGCAGCCTACATTCTAGGGATCAGGATCATTCGTGATAGATCCAAGAGGCTGCTTGGACTAAGTCAGAGTACATATAATGACCAGATACTAAATAGATTTAGTATGGAACAATCCAAGAGGGTATTGGTTCCAGTGTCACATGGCCTACATATTTCTAAGAAAATGTGTCCTCATACACAACAAGAGAAATATAGAATGAGTAAGATCCCATACAGTTCGGCTATAGGATCCATCATGTATTCCATGTTATGTACCAGGATTGATGTTTCTTATGCACTGAGCATGGTAGGCAGATATCAAGCAGATCCCGGAGAACAACATTGGACTGCTGTTAAGACTATCCTTAAGTATCTAAGAATAACTAAGGATATGTTCCTAGTTCATGGAGGAGACAAGGAGCTTGTCATTAGAGGGTATTCTTATACTAGTTTTCAGATAGATCATAATGATCTGAATTTGCAATCTAGATATGTTTTCTATCTCAATGGAGGAGCTGTGAGATGGAAGTGTTCAAAGCACCTAGTTTTCGCCGATTCTGCAGTAGAGTCCGACTATATAGCGGCCTCTGATGCAGCCAAGGAATCCGTCTGGATTCAGAACTTTGTCCAGGAGCTTGATGTGGTGCCTAGCATTAAAGATCCCATTACATTCTATTGTGATAATACTACAACGATGGATCTTTCAAAAGAACCAAGGTCACATCAACGGACAAAGAAAATACTCCGGAAGTATCACCTCTGGAGATATTTCTATCAAAGGGGTGAAGTTGCAGTGAGAATAGTATCCATGGAAGAGAACGTGGTGGACCCCATGACTAAAGGCCTATCTTAGCATAAGCATGAATATCATGTGAGAGATAGCGGGTTAAATGTTGTTAGCAGTTGGCTCTAGTCCAAGTGGGAGTTTGTTGGAGTTGGTGGCCTAGAACCAACAACTTTGTACTTTATTCATTAATAAATGCCTTATCACATCTTGATTGTTCTTTTGTGTGACAACGCACGTGATAATGTCTTAAGGATAACTGTTGCATTAATGGGTCATAGCGGATCCCTGATATGATGAGAACCTGGAAGTGCCATAACACTTTTCTTGAATTTATGTTCTATGGCCGAATGATGTTATTTGAGGGACACAAATAATACAGGCCATTAGGGGTGAGGAATCATAAAACATTGAGGCAGGCTCTGCCTAATGCCATTGAGAAAGTCAAAGAAAGAATAATCAAGCACATGGGATGATGACACTAGCATGAAACCCACTTGATTCGAGATATCGTGACAAAGGGATTATACTAAATGGTAAGCGTTCGTATGAGGTGACATGTCATTGCGGCGTTAACTTTTTTCTCTATGGGTGCCTTGGCGTGTTGCTAGACGCTAACCTTGGACTTTAGGTAGGCTATGCCTAATGCCACTGAGAAAGAGGCCTAGGGGGTCACACACTAAGTATGTCTATGTATCTAAGTTAAATATTAATTTAACAAGTTAAATGAAGATTATTCCCAACTCTGGTTTAATAATTATTTAAGGATACCTAATCACATTTATTTCGACACTAGTTATTCGAGAGAATATATTGTGGGTGAAATAATATATTTATTAGTAGGTAATGCAGTTACATTTATTTAAGAAATAAATATCCCTTACTCATGGTCTAATAAATGTGGAGGAGGAGATAAAGAAAAGTGAAAAATAAAAGTACACTCCGTGTATATTTAATATACACGCCCTATAGTTTTATGGAAAACATGTACACGCTGTGTATAATGATTACACGATGTGTAGTTTTTCCAGGAAGGATTTGGAGGATATAATATTTTTTTATTAAATGATATTAATTTTAAATAGCGTGGGCACATGTCAAGGAATTAATAATTCGACATGGTGGTTTCAATAAGAGTTAATGAAAAAAATAAAATGCGTAACGCGTTTATTTATTGTCATAACTCTATAACCTCAAACCCGATTATAAATATCCTCACAACCCCAACACTTTTCCAAAAAACAAATCATTGTGCACAACAATTCTGGAGAATTTTTTCAAGACCGAAAGAACTCCTTCCTCCAGGAACTCTCTCAAGACCGAGAGACCAAGGCAATCAACGGTGGACATCGTAAGTGAATGTTCTTCCGCGCTAGCACCTGGAGATCCCTTCGGCGACGTCCGGAGATATATGGCACACATGTGGATCACCGCTAGAGGAATCCTACACTTGGATTCTACGATGCAACAACAAATCACATGATCGTGACTAGAGACATCAACAAATAAAGAATTCCACCAAGGTAATTCTGTTGAATTAATTAAATTAATTGTAACCAACATATGATGATCCTATCTCTATGGTTCCGGGATTACCTCTTAAGTTTTTTCGTTCTTCTTTATATTCCGAAGATTCAACATTTTAAATCATGACGGATCTCGGATTGAACATTACTTACCGTTAAAATTAAAGGTGGGAAAACCCACCAATGTGCTTCCGCTGCGCCCGGAACCTACACCTTTACCTTAGGTCCTTGACTCATTTAGTGTGTTCAACTAACCACTCAGATTATAAAATTTAATTGATAATATAATTTTTTAATATCATTCTCATTTATATTTCATTTATTATTATTATTTTTATATTTTTTAAAATCAATTTATTATAATATTATGATTATGTTAACCTTCACACATATGGTCATTAAAATCTTTGATGATTGCAATGATTTCTTGGTAATTATAAAAGATATTTTCTAAAGATAACATTATAACAGAAGTGTAATTGAATTTTTATCTTGTAATTATATAGTTTTATATAGTTCCAAATATCCTTATGTATTTCTAAAATAGGAGTTATTTATTTATTATAAATTTTATTATTTTACAGTTAGTTCATTTTGGTGTGTTTTTCTACCACAATGAACATATTAGATTTTATTTAAATTTGGTAATTTTTAACCATGATAGAATATTTAAAAATTTATAATATACCTATAAATATTTTTTTATTCAAAAAATTTTAATTTCAAATGGATATGAATATGGTGGTGAAAAATGAAATACATTGTTCATGGAGGTTGTGAACCGACCATAATATGAACAATGTTTCAATTTGGAATTTGAATGAGATGAGGTTATATAATGGATATTAAATTATTATAATAAAATTTAGTAATATTAATAATACTTATGTTGTCATAAAATCATGTATATATTATATTTTAGGAGGTATGAGAAGAAAATAATTTAAGATAGTTAGGTTAGGGAAAATACTTATTCTTTTATTTTTTTACTCTTATGAAACACCATAAAGAAACACAGATTACTCTTTTAATGTGACCAAAGATTATAGGAATTTGGGAGATAATGTAATATAGTATAGAGTAGTATTTTTATGATTTAAGGCTTAGAATGAGTGGATTAATTAAGTCAGGAAGGGTGGTATTTATAAGGGGGAGAGGGGTGTTTTAAAATAAAATATTATATATTCAAATAGTTACTCATCTTGTGACTCATTATTAATGGTATTGTGAGTCCACTATGAAGGAGAATTAAAATATTCTTATACTATATAAAATCCCTAAAAATTAATTCATTTTCACTATTTCTAAATAAGATACTTATAAGGCAATTTTATATTCACCTAAAAATTCAATATGATTAGAAAAATTCAAAAAAATGGTAATTTTGATATAGTGATTCCAAAAATAGAACCCATTTTTTCAAATTAATTTTACTAATATTATAATTTAAATTTATAAAATAAAACACTTATTAAAAAGTATCAATTTTTATGACATAATAAAATATACAACCCTTGGAAAAATTACTTATTATTGCACAAAATGATATAATCAATTAAAAAAAATAAATTTATAATTTTTTTATTAAATCAAATTTTATTGATTTTTTATAAAATATTATTTTAATTGAAATAAAATACATATTCCTTTCAAAAAATATAATTTTTTATATAAGTGTAAAAAAATTTAGATTATCATATATTACTCTATTATTTAATAAATTTCTCTAATGTTTTATCATAATTTACCAAAGTATTGTTTAACAATTTTATCCAAAATTAAAAAATTTCACACAATAATAAAATTGACCTCTTGGTTCCAAATATGAAATTAAATTTATCTGTAAGAAATGCGAAGCTAGAATTATCATCATTTAAATTGTAAATTAATTTAAATTATATTAGTATATATCTCTAATACAAATAACCCTTTATCATACTATCATAATGCCTAAGGGTAAGGTTTTTAGTGGTGGTGATTTCATGGGGAGGCTCAACCAACATTGATTTTTTGGTGATTTTCACAAACATGAACTTCCCATGTATATGATTTATTTCAAGCCTCACTTGTCAAATTTATTATTGGGATTGATTAAGGGATAACCACATTTATGATACCTCATACCCATGCTTAGATAAATGATATCCAAAAGTCATGATCCAACTAGTTGAGGCTGTTGGTCTTCCCTTATACATCAATTACCTCTCATAATTACATTTACTATACACTAATTCTAATGATCATCTAATAATAGATATATTATCAACATTTATATTTTCCAGCAATCATATTATGGCTAGATTTATTCTCCAATGATCTATTAAAAAGATTTATTAATTTTTTATTTAATTTATAACATTACATATAACACACATATATATTTAGAAGGGAAATTTGATTTATGAAATTATAGTTCACCATAAACTATAAGCATTTATATTTTAATTTCTAATGTATTGGATGTTTTTATCTTATATATTAAGATCAAGAAACTCATGTAACTAAGAGAATGGTTCGTAGATTTTATTACTATTTGACATACTCATGAGTGGAACTAAAAAATTTCATTAGTAAATGAATTAGATTAGGCTGACTTATGAAAATAAAGAATCCTTTAAAACTCAATTTATTAGAAATTTTGTGTCAAGGTATTGTTCTTAAATTGGAATGATAGCCCATTTAAAATAACCTTATGTTCATAATAGATATATAATTGAAGAAATAAACAATCCATATGTGGTGGGAACTGGTGAGAATAAAGATGTAATTATGCTAATGGGAGGTAGAATGTTCAATTGCCATTCCTTAAGTGATTGAATTTCTAGAAAGTAGGGGACGTATAAAAATTCCACGTAACATAATTGGTTATTATGTGAGTGTAACGCCTGAGACTTTTATGAGAAATATTTTGTTTATAAATCATCAAAGGAATCTTTCACTACACACAACACTATATTTTATTGCTTTACACGCAACCGCGACCTTCCTCAATAGCTTGCGTCGTACGCAATACCGAGTTTCACTAAACAACGATATGCTATTAAAATATTATTAAAACTAGCCATTATGAATAGTAATAACCACTTTTTGAAATTTTTGAAATTTTATTTTTGAAAATGGACTTCATTTTTGGATTCGGAATATCGAAATTATCCTAGGATAAAATTTTGGTATTTTTCTGAAAACTTTCAATTTTTGATGAATAGTGAAACCACTAAGTGGTAGTTAAAAAAAACTGAATTTTTCATAAAACGTAATTTTACCGCTTCTGTGAGTGGAATTTCGAAAATCCGAGAGACACGGTTAATACCAAGGACTAAAATGTGGTTCAATGAGATGAAAATAATTTTTGGTGAATAGTAATTTTTTACATTTTTTTACCACGGTTAAAAGTAAATAGGGTAGATAAGGGTAAAAATGATATTATTATTACCCTAACACATTTCCTAATTCTATTTTATGAGTTTAATTTGACTAAAAATAACCTTAGGAATAAAATATGACCATTTAGGACCACTTGGATTAGATTAGGACATTTATTATTAATTTATTTAAAGAAGGGTTAAAATAGTTAAAATCAAAGTTTAATAAGTAAATCATTTCTAATATGGGGTTATACATAAGATAAATTCGACTATAAATATTCATTAGAAAGCTAAAACAATTTCATACATAATGGTATTTTATTTTTAATTTTTAGACATTCAATAATTTAATTTATTTATGACAGAAATATGATGCAGTAATTATCTTATTAATGAAATATTAACATAATTGATGTTATAAATACCCAAATAAATGTAATATGAGACTTTTTATGAATTACACTAATTTTATAGGTTAATATGACATGTTAGTATTGATTTAATTTACTTGTTTCGAACTAATAAATTTTTTATGATTTTAAAAAAAATGAATTACTAAATAGTGTCAAAATCGACATAAAATAGTTTTTAAACAAATATTATATTATTAATTGATATTTTATTCCTAAAAATCTAAGGTTCGGAAACATTACTTAGATAAGGTTATATATATTAATAATAAACAACTTGGGGTTATTTTGTCTTGATATGGTAAGTTTATTGTCCTTATAGTGTAAGAAAACAAGAAGACACGGTAAAAGTTAAATTATCTAACTTAAAGTTAAATATAAATGATAAGGTTATAATTGATACCTAAACTTGTATAAATTCTATTTTATGAGAGGATTTAGACCCATACCCACCTTATATTTAAAATATATCAATTTGGAGCTATTAACAACCGAATTTGTCTTTATAAAAAATAATATTTTTAGTTATTCCAAAGGTGCCCCTCTCCTCCCTTATAAAAGGGCACCTCCTCCCTCTCCTCCTCACACCAATTTGAGCCTTAAATCTCGGACAAACCCTGACCATTTAACTTCCCCACTTCCCTAGAATCATCCTAGAGGTTCGGGTCTTCTTCAAAGACCAACCCTAGTGCCCTAAGTGGAGGTTAAGAAGAGGCGCGTCAAAAAAAGAGGTAATATCCATTACCGATCCTTTCCAAATTCTTTCTTCTTCATCTTCTTCTTCTTTAGTTGTTTCATTATGAAGTAATAACATCAGTATCACTCATATACTGATATGTTATTATAAGTATGAAACAACCCTATTTCACCATCTATCCATCCTACGGAAAATGAAATCACCACGCGTGCGTACGTACGGAATACTGTCTCCACGCCGTGGTGTAATCTATTTTCCCCCACCAACATACTTGGATGGGTATAATGGTGTAAATAATTACTATATATGATTATTGTAAAGTGATATTGATTATGAAATAGTATAAATACACTCCAATACAATTCCACGATCATGGGAACGATATCATCACTCGTGCGTACGTACGGAATACAGTCTCCACGATGTGATGTGGCTCGTTCTACACGATCTTCATTGCATAATGATTATATAAATGAATTTAATGAATTAATATGATATATATTACACTAATACCATTATGTAAATGAGGTATCTATAACCTGAAAATAAGAAGAATAATTTATTCGACAAAACACGCATAAGAACAAAAAGTAATAAACACACGAATGACAAGTAGCAATGAAATATTAATAATAATAAGCTAAGAATATGACCATATATGATATCATAAAAATATGTATGATTCTGGAATAAGTCAATAACATTATTTAAATCATTATACAGGAGGTTCGGACACTTACGAAGCAAATTAGACCTATGGTAAGGGAAAATATCACAATCTCATTTTTATCTGAGATTGTTTATACTTTGGTATTTACTGGGGTGTATTTTATCATCCACATCCATGTTTCCTCAATAAGTAATATTATTTCCATCCACCTACAATTGTTTAAATCCAATTTGACCCTTAGGTTAGTTTTTAGTAAAATATATGAAAGGAATCTTTGTCATTTTTCGTATGAGGTACTTTTTGACTTTTCCGATAAAAGTACGAGAATAATGTTTTTTTAACTTATACAGCATGAATGGATTTTTTAAAAATTATTTCCAAGAAGCTTCCTTTACAATTTTTCAAGATTATTTTTAATCAAATTCTTTTAGATTAAAATTGTATGACATGTTAAGAAAGGAAAAATGTTTTTGAAGTAGAAAGGATATTTTCCTCAAGAATGGAGTTCAAGTGTTTTATCAAAATTATTTTCCATATAAGATAGTATAGGGTTATGTTTATATCCCTTTTATTACATTGATATGATTAGGTTGTGATGGAAATATTTTTATGAATTCCTTTATCTTATATGATTTTTCTTATGATTTCATGATGTTTAAGATTCCCATTTTTATTACATGGGTTATGCTATGATGTATGGTTTATGATTTTGTGGCACACATAAGAATTATATCATTATAATATGGGTGAGACCTATATCTCCCTCTAATGCATTGGGTAAAGATTTTATATCTCATGAGATAAACATGGCTGGAACGGCAGGTTAAACCGGTTCAGTGAAACAAGACTGAAACGAGGAGTGAACTCGGTTCAGAAATGGACTTTGTCCACTAAGATAGTCTTGGCAATGAGTCTTGACTAATAAGAAATGATTCTCTATGATTATGTATGTATTCCACAAAGTTTCATGTTTTATGTTATGATTATTGGGATTACATTTCACTACTATGATTTATCCCATGTTATGAAATTATGATCTCTTTGCAGGTTAAGATTTCAAAAAGTTATGTTCTTATGAATATGATGTGATTGTTATTTCTTTTGTTTACCCTTACTGAGCATTTTAGCTCACCCTTTTGTATTTTTTCTTTCCCCAGGTCAAGAAGAAGGTTATTAAGTAAGATATGACAAAAGGGACTATAGATATGATGAAATAAATGGGAGACAGTGTAGAGCATTATGAACTAGTTGTTTATGTTTCCCAGTTTCTGAAGACACTATACCTATACAGTCCTTTCCTGGTTTTGTTATAGGTTGTAATAAGTGTTCTTCAATTCTGATGTAATAACAATGTATGTAAAGTATGGGTCGTTATAGTTGGTATCAGAGGAAAGGTATAGTCATCCTTTGGAAACAAGGATGTGAAAGCCTTAGTAAGAACCCTAAGGATAAGTCTAAGCATAGAACACAATCTTAGTGTTTTAGAAATGGCCATGAATAACCTAGGATAAGACCTTAAGTGTGAAATTTTATTCTTGATTGTGTGGTTTTCCTATTATAATTAGTGTTTCTCGCACTATTCTTCTTGGTTTTAGTCAATGGATGGAACCCGAAGGAACCGTGTTAATGCGGAATGCGACAGGCAATGCAATGACTGTCCCCCTGAGCAAACAAACGTTATGGGAGATGGAATGAAAAATCTTTTAGCCATGTTCACACAACTTTCTCAAGCTATGAATCATGCAGGACTTCCAAACGAGCAAAGGAAGGAGCAACATTCTATTGAATCCTTCATGAGGCAGCGTCCACCTTCATTCAGCGGGTCTACTGATCCATTAGTTGCTGAAAAATGTATTAGTACTACTGAAAATATTTTTTCAGTTCTTCAATGTTCTGAACATGATAAAGTCATTTTAACAGTGTATCATTTGGATGGTGATGCTGATCAATGGTGGAATCTTATCAAGAATACGAGACAAAGAGATGAAATTGAGTCCATGGAATGGGACGAGTTCAAGAACTTAATTTTCAAAAAGTACTTCCATCGTATTCTCCGAACAAAGATGGAGAAAGAGTTTCTTGAACTGAAGCAAAAGGATGATGAATCTATTGGTACTTATGAAGAAAATTTTTCATGACTTGCAAGGTACGCTTCCGGTATTATTATCCAACCTGAGAGTAAGATCGATCGATTCTTTAGTGGCTTAAAACCAAGTCTTCGAAGGGCGTTAGCCATAAGGGACTTCAATAGCTATGAGGAAATCGTTCGATGTGCTCTCAAAGTCGAGATGGAGATTGGAGTAACCCATCAGTCATATGGGTTTGATAAGAAGAGGAAAATGGAATTCAAAGGAAAATCTAAAGAGCACACTGAAAAGAAGATGAGCTTTCTCTTATGCTCAAAGTGTGGAAAGAAACATGGAGGGAGTTGTCTTAAAGAGACAAGTAAATGTTTCAAATGTGGAAAGGAAGGTCATCGGGCATTTGAATGCCGCAATGATGGGAAGAAGATGTCTAAGGATGCAATCAAAGGAAGGGATACACAGAATGAACCTAATACACTTCAATGTTTCAAGTGAAAGGAGATGGGGCATTATGCCAATAAATGCCCTAATCTAAGGGTTCTTGATGATGATCGACATCAACAAAATCTTAAGGCTAAAGGCAAAGGAAAGTCACATGCAATTTCTATCAGCGATGTAGAGTAAGATAACGATGTGGTGAAAGGTACACTTACCATCCACTCTAAAGTAGCAAATGTTATATTTGATTCTGGATCCACCCACTCTTTTATTTCTGAATATTTTTTAAGGGTATCACCATATTACCTCAACAATTAGATGTTGAGTTAGCTGTGACAACACCTAATGGCACAACAGTCGCATCAGAAGTTTATAATTCTTCCCCGATTGAAGTTTGTGGGAAAGTGCTTCTTGTAAATCTTGTGATCCTTCCTATAGTGGAATTTTATGTGATTCTTGGCATGGATTGGCTTTCATTATATGGAGCTCATATCAATTTCCAAAGAAGGGAAGTCACATTTCATATTCCAGATCAATCTATGATCGTCTATCGATGCAAGGATGAACATAACCTTCCAGTGGAAATTTCTTCCATCTTATGGGTCTTGATTCCACTAAATGAGGGTTATTTATCTCAAATGGTTGGTGAGAAACTCACGATTAATAATATTCCCATTGTACGGGAGTTTTATGATGTCTTTCTAGAGGAATTTCCGGGTCTTCCACCAAATCATGAAGTTGAGTTTTCAATAGAACTCGTACCAGGTGCTTTGCCTATTTCAAAGACACCTTATAGAATGGCCCCAATTGAGTTGCAGGAATTGAAGAAGCAACTCCAAGAGAATCTTGATAGGGGATTCATACGACCTAGTGCGTCACCTTGGGGAGCACCTGTTCTGTTTGTTAGGAAGAAAGATGGATCAATGAGACTCTGCATTGATTATCGAGAACTTAACAAGATCACTATCAAGAAAAAATATCCTCCCCCGTGCATTGATGACTTATTTGACCAACTACATGGAGCTCAATAATTTTCCAAGATTGATCTTCGTTCAAGGTATCATCAATTAAGGGTAAAAATGGAGGATATACCAAAGACGGATTTCCGTATAATGTATGGACACTATGAATTTATAGTGATGCCATTTGGTCATACTAATTCCCCTACTATCTTCATGGATCTAATGAATAGAGTCCATAGAGACTATCTTGATCAATTTGTGGTAGTCCTTATAGATGATATTCTTGTCTATTCAAAGAGCAAGGAAGAACTTGAAGGTCACTTGAGAATTATATTGAAGACCCTGATAAAGGAGAAGATTTATTCCAAATTTACCAAGTGTGAATTTTCGCTTCAAAAAGTTTCATTTTTGGGTCACATAATCTCAAAAGAGGGGATATCTGTGGATCTAGCAAAAACAGAGGTTATCGAAAGATGGTCGAGACCAACAACAGTAACTAAAATCTGAAGTTTTATTGGTTTGGCTGGATATTATCGACGTTTTGTGAAATATTTTTCACGATTATCTAATCCACTCACCAGGTTGACTCAGAAAGGAGTTAAGTTTGTTTGGACGGAAGAATGTGAAGAGAATTTCAAGGAGTTGAAAAGATGGTTATCTAGTGCACCTGTTCTCACACTGCCTTGTAGTGGAGAAAGGTTTGTGATCTATAGTGATGCATCCAAGAAGGGGATGGGGTGTTTTCTTATGCAAAATGATATGGTGATAACTTATGACTCACAACAGTTGAAAATCCATGAGCAAAATTACCCAACACATGATTTGGAGTTAGTTGCGGTAATCTTTGCATTAAAGATTTGGAGGCATTATCTTTATGGAGAAAGGTGTGACATTTATACTGATCATATAAGTTTAAAGTATATTTTCACACAAAAGGAGATGAATATGCGCCATAGAAGATGGTTAGAGCTGATTAAGGATTACGACTGCTCAATTCATTACCACCATGGGAAAGCAAACAAGGTGGCATATGCATTAAGTCGACAAGACCATGCCAGTTTATCCATGATGAGGATCACTAAAGATCCAATATTTATGGATTTACAAAGGATGGATCTTGGAATTATAATGGAAGGGGGAAAATCGTATCTTTCTCAAATGAATGTTCAACCATCTATACATGTGAAGATTAAAGAGACGCAGAAAGAAGATGTAGAGTTACAAAAGAAGGTGAGAAATATTCCTGAATTCAACCTTGATTGTGATGGGATAATAAAGTTCATGAATCGGGTTTGTGTTCCTCCCATCCCCGAATTAAAGAAGGAGCTACTAGATGAGGCTCATAGTTCTTCATTCTCTATTCATCCTGGAAGCACGAAGATGTATAGGGACCTGAAAGAGTACTTCTGGTGGGATGGCATGAAAAGAGATGTTGCTGAATATGTCTCTCGATGCTTGGTTTGTCCGCAAGTTAAAGCTGAGAGACAGAAGTCCAAGGGGATGTTACAACCATTACCCATACCCGAATGGAAATGGGAAAACATCACTATGGACTTCGTCACAGGACTTCCTAAAACATCCAAAGGCAATAATGCTATCTGGGTTATAGTTGATCGTCTTACAAAGTCCGCACACTTCATTGCAATTAGAGAATATTTCTCTCTGGATCCGCTTGCCAGGATATATGTAAAGGAAGTGGTAATATTGCATGGAGTACCACTTTCTATTATATCTGATCAGGATCCGAGATTTACCTCGAAGTTCTGGTGAAGTCTTCAGCATACTCTGGATACAGAGTTGAGTTTCAGCACTGCTTATCATCCTCAGACAGACGGTCAGTATGAGAGAACAATTCAAACTCTAGAAGATATGTTGAGAGCTTGCTATATGGATTTAAAAGGTGTTTGGGATCAACACATACCTTTGGTGGAATTTTCTTATAATAATAGCTTTCACACCAGTATTCAGATGGCTCCTTATGAAGCTCTCTATGGAAAGAAATTCTGGACTCCAACTTGCTAGGATGAAGTTGGGGAAAGAAAGCTATTAGGACCTGATATTGTTGATGAGATGGCAGAAAAGGTCCGATCTATTCAACAACACATAAGAGCAGCTCAGAGTCGACAGAAAATTTATGCCGTCAATCGAAGAAAAGACATAGAGTTTGAAGTGGGTGATAAAGTCTTCTTACGAATATCTCCCTGGAAGAGGGTCATGAGATTTGGAAAGAAGGGGAAGTTGAGCCCAAGATATATCGGTCCTTTCGAAATACTGGATCGTGTTGGAACGGTAGCTTACCGATTGGCGCATCCACCAAATCTCTCTCAAATTCACGATGTGTTCCATGTATCTCTCCTGAGAAATTACATACCTGATCCTTCACATGTACTCAGCTCAGAAGTTGTACCGCTGGAGCAAGATCTTGCTTATGAAGAACAGCTGATAGAGATTCTAGATCGTAGTGAAAAATGCCTATGGAACAAGACCACTTTCTTGGTGAAAGTTTTATTGAGGAACCACCAATTAGAAGAAGCTAAATGGGAGCTTGAGGATATGATGAGGGAGAGGTATCCTCATCTTTTTGTGACAAAGTGACAAATTTCGAGGGAAAAATTCATTTTAAGGGGGGTGGAATCTAACGCCCGAGACTTTTATGAGAAATATTTTGTTTTTAAATAATCAATGGAATCTTTCACTACACACAACACTAGATTGGCTTGCTTTACACGCAACCACGACCTTCCTCAATAGTTTGCGTCGTACGCAATACCGAGTTTCACAAAACAACGATATGCTATTAAAATATTATTAAAACTAGCAGTTATGAATAGTAATAACCACTTTTTGAAATTTTATAAATTTTATTTTTCAAAATGGACTTTATTTTTGGATTTGGAATATCGAAATTAGCCTAGGGTAAAATTTTGGTATTTTTCTGAAAACATTCAATTTTTGATGAATAGTGAAACCACTAAGTGGTAGTTAAAAAAACTGAATTTTTCATAAAACTTAATTTTACCATTTCTGTGAGTGGAATTTCGAAAATCCAAGAGACACGGTTAATATCAAGGACTAAAATGTGGTTCAATGAGAGGAAAATAATTTTTGGTGAATATTAACTTTTTACTTTTTTTTACCACGGTTAAAAGTAAATAGGATAGTTAAGGGTAAAAATGGTATTATTATTACCCTAAAACATGTCCTAATTCTATTGGATGAGTGTAATTCGACCAAAAACAACCTTAGGAATAAAATATGACCATTTAGGTTCACTTGGATTAGATTAGGACATTTATTATTAATTTATTTAAAGAAGGGTTAAAATAGTTAAAATCAATGTTTAATAAGTAAATCATTTTTAATATGGGGTTATACATAAGATAAATTCTACTATAAATATTCATTAGAAATCTAAAACAATTTCCTACATAATAGTATTTTATTTGTAATTTTTAGACATTCAATAATTTAATTTACTTATGACATAACGATGATGCAGTAATTATCTTATTAATGAAATATTGACATAATTGATGTTATAAATACCCAAATAAATGTAATTTGAGACTTTTTATGAATTAAAATAATTTTATAGGTTAATATGACATGTTAGTATTTATTTAATTAACTTTTTTAGAACTAATCATTCTGTTATGATTTTCACAAAAATCAATTACTAAATAGTTTGAAAATTGACATAAAATAGTTTTTAAAACAAATATTATATTATTAATTGTTATTTTATTCCTAAAAATCTATGGTTCTTCCACATGACTTAGATAAGGTAATATATATTAATAATAAACAACTTGGGGTTCTTTTGGCTTGATATAGTAAGTTGATTATCATTATAGTGTAAGAAAACAAGAAGACACAGTAAAAGTTAAATTATCTAACTTAAAGTTAAATATAAATGATAACGTTAAAATTGATACCTAAACTTGTCTAAATTGTATTGTATTAGAGGATTCCGACCCATACCCACCTTATCTTCGAAATATATCAATTTGGAGCTATTAAAAACCGAATTTGTCTTTATAATAAAATCATATTTTTAGTCATTCCAAAGGTGCCCCTCTCCTCCCTTATAAAAGGGCACCTACTCCCTCTCCTCCTCACACCAATTTGAGTCTTCATGCTCAGCAAAAACCTGCCCATTTTACTTCCCCACTTCCCTAGAATCATCCTAGAGGTTCTGGTCTTCTTCAAAGACCAGCCCTAGTGCCCTAAGAGGAGGTTAAGAAGAGGCGCGTAAAAAAAAAGAGGTAATATCCATTACCGATCCTTTCCAAATTCCTTCTTCTTAAACTTCTTATTCTTTAGTTGTTTCATTATGAAGTAATAACATCAGTATCACTCATATAATGATATGTCATTATATGTATAAAACAACCCTATTTCACCATCTATCCATCCTACGGAAAACAAAATCACCACGCGTGCGTACGTACGGAATACCATCTCCACGCCGTGGTGTAATCTATTTTCCCCCACCACCTTACTTGGATGTGTATAATGGTGTAAATAATTACTATATATGATTATTGTAAATTTATATTGATTCTGAAATAGTATACATACACTCCAATACAATTCCACGATCATGGGAACGATATCATCACTCGTGCGTACGTACGGAATACCGTCTCCACGATGTGATGCGACTCGTTCTACATGATCTTCATTTCATAATGATTATATAAATTAATTGAATGAATTAATATGATATATATTACACAAATACCATTCTGGAAGTGAGGTATCTATAACCTAAAAAGAATAACAAGAATTTATTCGACAAAACACGCATAAGAACAAAAAGTAATAAACACCCGAATAACAAGTAACAATAAAATATTACTAATAATAAGATAAGAATATGACCATATATGATATCATAAAAATAAGTATGATTCTGGAATAAGTCAATAACATTATTTAAATCATTATACAGGAGGTTGGGACACTTACGAAGCAAATTGGACCTAAGGTAAGGGAAAATATCACAGTCTCATTTTTATCCGAGATTGTTTATACTTTGGTATTTACTGGGGTGTATTTTATCATCCAAATCCATGTTTCCTCAATATTTAATATTATTTCCATCCACCTACAATTTTTTAAATCCAATTTTACCCTTCGGTGTGTTTTTAGTAAAAGATATGAAAGGAATCTTTGTCGTTTTTCGTACGAGGTACTTTTTGACTTTTCTGACAAAAGTATGAGAAGAATGTTTTTTTAACTTATACGGTATGAATGTATTTTTAAAACATTATTTCCAAGAAGCTTCCTTTAAAAGTTTTCAAGTTTATTTTTAATCAACTTCTTTTAGATTAAAATTTTATGACATGTTAAGAAAGAAAAAATGTTTTTGAAGTAAAAGGATATATTCCACAAGAATGGAGTTCAAGTGTTTTATCAAAATTATTTTCCATATAAGATAATATAGGGTTCTGTTTATATCCCTATTATTACATTGATATTATTATTTTGTGATGGAAATATTTTTATGAATTCATTTATCTTATATGAATTGTTTTATGATTTCATGATGATTAAGATTCCCATTGTTATTACATGGGTTATGCTATGATGTATGGTTTATGATTTTGTGGCACACATAAGAATGGTATCATTATAATATGGGTGGGACCTATATCTCCCTCCAATTCATTGGGTAAAGATTTTATATCTCATGAGATAGACATGGCTAGAATGGCTGGTTAAACCGGTTCAGTGAAACAGGACTGAAACGAGGAGTGAACTCGGTTTAGAAATGGACTTCGTCCACTAGGATAGTCTTGGCAATGAGTCTTGACTAATAAGAAATGATTCTCTATGATTATGTGTGTATACCACAAAGTTTCATGTTTTATGTTATGATTATTGGGATTACATTTCACTACTATGATTTATCCCATG
This sequence comes from Viscum album, assembly GCA_963277665.1. Taxonomy (NCBI): domain Eukaryota; kingdom Viridiplantae; phylum Streptophyta; class Magnoliopsida; order Santalales; family Viscaceae; genus Viscum; species Viscum album. The sequence continues at coordinate 1,403,129,941 of OY728127.1, read as the reverse complement.
TTATGAAATTATGATCTCTTTGTTGGTTAATATTTCCAAAAGTTATGTTCTTATGAATATGATGTGATTGATATTTCTTTTGTTTACCCTTACTGAGCATTTGAGCTCACCCTTTTATATGTTTTCTTTCCCCAGGCCAGGAAGAAGGTTATTAAGTAAGACATTCCAAAAGGGACTATAAATATGATGAAATAAATGGGAGACAGTGTAGACTCTTTATGAACCAATTGTTTATGTTTCCCAGTTTCTAAAGACACTATAACTATACGGTCCTTTCCCGGTTTTGTTATATGTTGTAATAAGTGTGCTTCAATTCTGATGTAATAACAGTGTATGTAATGTATGGGTCGTTACTGTGAGTATTTCCAATGTGTGTTATATCTCAAGAGATATAGGGTGGTTAACAAGATTGGGTATTCTAAAAAACATAAACCCAAACTATTAGGCCATAATTATGATATTGGGAATGGTTTGAGACCTCCATAAGGAAACTTGGAATAATCCTTAATACATAGGTGACATAAAAGGGTATATGAAGCCTCATAGAAGGAAAATTAATCCTTTTTAAAGGGTCTAGTGAAAATTTGAATAAGTTTTAAATAGCCTCTATGATGTTGGGACATACACTCAAGTAGTACATAATTTTTACATGCAATGAATTCCCTATAAAAGTATAGTAATCATTGGAACACAAGTATTAGTTGAGTGATGAGATAATTATCTATCAAAAAGAATTTGCATCACACCTTCTATTTGTGATGAACTATAAGAAAAAAATAAATAAAGGTAAAAGAAATATATAAAACATAAAATTATTAAGGAATTTACTAACCTATATTTGAATCATGTGGTTTTCACCTTTAAGAGAGTGGAAAACACATGAATAATAAATTAGACTCAAATAATCCACATAAATCTCACATAAAAATTATTAGTTTTTAGAGAGGGACTACCACTATACCCCTTTATAATTCCCATTGAAGATAATACAATTTGATCCTATTGAAACCACGGTTCCCATTTATGTTTCCAATCAATCTTAAAATTGAATCATGAAGCTCAAAGTCTATGGTGTATATGTGTTTCCAATCTCTCATCAAATTTGAGCTTTCTTTTCTTGGGTGTTCAATACCAAATAGTTGTGGTTTTCAATCACACATGGGTGTTGTATAACCCCTTAACACTTCCAATACTAATATATATAGTGTTCTGACTTGAGTTATTAGTATAATATTCCACTAATACATCATCACCCAAACTCATAGTATACTACTTTGGAATAGTGTGTACACTCTCATTGCCATATGTGATCTTCCACATTCACTCTATCACTCATATAAATTGGACATACTTACTGTAACTGACATGATATGTATTGAGTTTAGGATATATAATCAAAACATAAACACACAAACCATGTGAAATAATTGGAAATATAATTAAGTATTCAATTTAAACACTAATATTACCATAAAACCTAAGATAATGATATATCTATATGTTCTCTCCTCCATCATGGGATTATTCCCTAGAATTTCCACTTTATCTCAATATGGTTTCACACTCCTACCCATTGGATTTATTCCTCCCAAATCCAAGATATTGATTAGAGAATCCCATATTACTTTAATTCATTTTTCTTTAAGTCAAGAAAATAAAATTCTAGTGATTATTCCATGTGTAATTTGATATAGTAGTTATTTTACTATATAGATGAGGTTCTCAGGTGACTCTTTTCTTCTCCATAGATCCTTTGGTGCCATGGGTTTCAATGATTTACCAATGATCTCATCTATCTCATGGATCAAGATCCATGTGGCCTATATTTAATTCAATTACACTATTTAGTTAGGCACATTCAGGTTTCTTTTATTTCCTAGAGATTATGCATAAGGCCATGTAGCTCACATTCTTCATAGATGACTACGGGTGCATTATTATTTACAATGATCAACCATTTTTTTCATTTATCATTTAAAAGTTTTTAAATTACATGGTGGGTGTTTTAGGATATGTATATATAATTCAGTGAGGTTATTGATGGATTACAATATAGGTGTATTGTAATAGATTATATTCTAGTTTGTAGTGAAACAACATCATTATATTCACTAATTAGTGATTTCATATGGGTTAGAACATGAATTATTTAAATCAAATGTGGTGATATGATCCTATAGTTTCATGTATTGGGATTTCTTGTTATAATATAAGGATGTCAAAAGTATTGAATTGAGATTTCAATTTAATTTATTCCACCTATCCATCATATAATATTCATGCTTCATTGTCATATTAGGTTATATGACATCATGGGAACTATAAATCTACCCTCAAAATATTGTGGTGTGGGCTAATGAAAATATAATCCCCTCATAAGGAGTGATTCGGTCTTCGAATATAATATAATTTAATCTTTTGTAGTTGATTTAAAGTTCCATTTTTTTATAGTATTTCATATTCCTCTCAAATGATATATCATAACTATTGGTCGTATCATACTCAAAAAAACCTCACTGCACCACTCTCAGTACATGATGTATTTAGTGACATGGCATGGTCACCACATTCATTACACATGTTCTTCAAAAATTGGGCATGCCATGTCTTCCAGTACCTAGATATCACTAGATATTATATGATTGAAACCTCATAGTAACTTTTATATTCAATATTCATAGGTTTGACATCATTTATTAAAAATATATAACAATTTATTCAAATTTTTACTAAGAATTTAAATAATATAATTATTATAATTAATGATTGTGATCAAATTTGGGAGACTTTCCAATTATTCTTCAAAAATTTAATAATTATAAAAATGAACTTTTTTCGAAAGAAATAGAGTATTTTGGTGGTTTATGAAAATAAAAATAATATCAAAATATATTAAAAATTTCCTTAATCACTTCCCCATATATAAAAATTATAGAACTTATGGAAACTTTTCATTGAATTCAAACTAATGATTACATTGGAAGGTTTAAATACCTGATATAATGTAGTGGTAGCTAAAAAATTTATTCATCATTGTATTTTATAATGAATATTCTATAATTTATGATATTTATCCCACTTTCCCTTAACTTTTCAAAAATTTTATTCTATACCATGCACACTAATCACCAATATTCATGTAAATATGGTCTCATCACACAACGATATACTATAGGGTATTTTTCTCATTATAAAAGGGAAATTATTCCACCATATGATTTCTATGATTCTAATATCTCTATTTACAAATTCAAAATTAACTAATCATTGGGATTTCCAAATGGTTTCTCTCGGGTTCAATGGTAGTTAAGTGTTTTCATAAAAAACATTAGGGAAAAATTAGGAGGGTTATCCCAAGTAACATTACATGATATATTTGAGCATGAGTGAATGAACCCACTCCTATCATACCAATGAATCACCCACTACACTTTCATCTTTTTTAGTGGGTTAAGACATTAAAATTAACCATAATGTAGTTGGGGTTTTCCTTAGTGGTAAGCTCACCATAATCCTACATGAAAAAATGGGGTTAAAAACCCATGGCGCGCAGGTTACTATTGCAGTACTGTAGTGGTATTGTAACAATGATGGTACTATTGATTGATTGGTAATATAGTGGTGGAAGGGTACTGTAGTAGAAGCGGGCACAGTAGTAGTCGGGTTACTATTCACAGAATGGGCCTTAGGCCGAATTTTTTTGGCCTACGGGCTATGTAATGGGCTATAAGCCCACTGGGCCTTTAGGCTATGTAACGGGTCACCATCTACCTAGTTAAAAGAGGTCTTTTCTTTGCTTTAAAAATAAAATGAGGCTTCAACCCCATCCTTTAAAACAAATTAACCAAATTTTTTTATTTTAACTCTTATCTCCATTATCATGAGTATTTTTCTATTCATTTATATTTTTATATACATTAATTTTTTTATTATATCTATACATTTTTTCATATAATTTTTTTAAAAAAATATTGAGATATTAAAAAGAGTTATAATTTAATACAAGTTTTTAACAACAATTTCCATAACTAATGGAAGGACTCACATTTTTTCATTAAATAGTGGACTTTCCCCAAATATTTGAAATGAATCAACCATTATCTCCCATATTTAGCTAAAACAATTTCATGTAATACACTAAGAGGTTGGTTGGGAGTGATTTATTATATTGTAATATAGATTACCTAATAAGAAATTAATTTTCTCTATGTCTTAAGAGGGCCAATTTTATAGTTTCTCATCAATCGAATTATATGGGATTCAAAATAATAATGACCTCCATCATAAAAAATGTGTTTAAATCATATCAATTAAATAAGAATAATAGAAAGCTCTATATTATTACATTCCCTAAGAATCTCATAAAGTATGGTATGAGGAACAATATATCAATTATATTTAGAATTTATTTTTAGACTGATATTAAAATAATTGGTTGGTTAGTTTATTGAATGATAAAAAATTACCATTTTACTCAAAAAATTCATGTCTATGAAAAATAAAATAAACAATTTTATGAAAAATCATATAAATTGAATAATTCTAAATCTGATATATATTTAAAAAAATGTGCACTATCACTTAATTAGTAAATATTCAATCTAATATATTTTATTTATTTATTTTGAAACCACGTTCAAAATAAATAAAAATAAGCCCTAAATTATTTTCTTTAAAAAACTAGATAACACTCCCCCCCACACATTGTATTCCTCTCTATAGAAAAATAATTTTTATGAAAGAAAAACATATGAATATTGGGATATTGAATATGAAAATTATATTTTTAGTGTAGAAAATTTTATTTTTCATTGAGTGAGGGTAAACTCATTTTAGGAGTTTTGAAGTCTTGAGTAATGGGAAAAATTGTACTTTTTCCATAGTGAATTACATAGAAAAAAAATATGATTGTTCTGTTTATCTTAAAACATAATGTTTACACTAATTCTAACATTTTTTATGTTTATTGTGAATTTTTTTAATGTATATTTATTTTTTTAAAATAAATTAATATTTTTATCATGTTTGAAACAAATTATAACACATAAATGAAACCTCATTAAAAAATGTAAATATAGATATTATGTAAATAATGAGGAGTTTTAACTAGTATTGGTATAAATTATGGGCATGGGTTTTATGATACAGACCAATAATTTATCATTCATTACATAAATAATCAAATTATCCAAATAAAAATAATTTATCATTATTTTATTTGATGTTAGAAATGAGAATTTATGTTGTCGTGGTAGAGATGATGTGGAATATTATAGGGATTTTTATGTAGATATTTTATAGTTACTGAATTCTCACGGTGATGAAATTAAAGTGATATCTAAGAGTGGAATCCATTATAAGTCTTAATGGTGTAATTAATAATGTTTTTATAAGGAAAACTTAGAGGAATAATGGTGAAATTAATTAACCCACCGATAATTTTTTTCTCATAACCAAATCCTTCATTTCTATCCAATTGGATGTAGAAGTCTCAAGAGAGGGTCCATCTCATTAATCATGCAATATACTAATATTCTTCATAGAGGAAATAATTTCAATTAAGAATCGAGGTGTGATCAATGGGGCTACTGTGAAAATTTAATTTTCAAATTACACTATACCTTTTATTACCCTTTATTCAATAAGTTAATTGATCCTTTTCTCCTCATGATTGAATCATATGATATCTATGATGGAATTTTAAAAAATAATTTGAATATTTACTTATCAAAGTATTCATATATTTTTTTATTAATTTTTTAAGGATTATTAATTTTACTTTTATCAAATCCAAGATTAAATTTATGTGATAATAAAAGGATTCTAATTCGAATAAATTGAATTTTTTACAATTGGAATTTTATTTATTCCATTTTCCTTTAATGTAATATTAGTGATAAAAGTATTGTATTATCATAGTTGTTGATTTTAATTAAGGAATCATTATTGGAAACTATTTTAATCATGGTGTAAATTTTTTGAAAAATTATTTCATTTGATTTTATAGAATAATTTTAAATTAATGCATTTTTTTCACTATTTTTAGTTTAATCCTTAAGTTATAAATTGAATAATAATAATAATAATGTTAATAAAAATAATTTTGTTATTATTATTATTATTGTGGAATTTTGTTCATGGAGTATTAAATGGAAATGAATGAATTTAGTTTAATAAGAAAAATTAATAATGATAAGTTAATAGACACCTCATAATATTCATTGAATTTTTTATTTCCCAAGTTCTTTGAAAAAAATTATCACAAACCATTTTTTGGTGGTTGGGATTGTCACTTACCATCATTCATTATTTTTCTCTTACCCTTGCATATTTATCAGTTTGAACTTGGGGACTAGATATAGTGATTCTGGTTTGATGGTACTGTGGGTTCTCATAAAGAATAAATAGCTAGTGATCTGTGGGACAATGACATAATTTGATGGGAGTCAAAAAAAACTTATTCATGGCTTTGATATAGGAGGTTAAATGAAAATTAATGGACCATTTTCAAACACATTGTAATGTTTTAAGGAGGAAAAATTGTAATTACAATGGAAAAAGTCTCAAGTTATGTTAGAGGAATTATCGGTGGAGGGCATGATGTCATTTACATACTATAGTTTATTCTGGATCTAATATTCTAAATTACATGATGTTTATTCCTTCATATCACATGTTCTGTATAACACACCCATCATCATTAGTGTTTACAAGTAGTTAATAATATCTCATGAAATGTGAAATTGGGTCACACACTATGTGTAATGGAAGATACACATTAGCTTGTATAATAGGTACATGCTAGGAAGATGTGTAATGTGTTATATTCAAAATGTCATTTAAATCAAGATATATACCTCCATGTGTACCCATAGTAAAAAATTATTATCCTATTCTATCTTATACACAATATACCTTTTTAACACACCATGTAGGTCAACCTCACATAAACTAGGAAACAACTGTACATACTCAATTATTGGCTATGTCCTACTTACACATCAATATAAATGTTGTGTATTGTTCCTCCTATGTATTCTTTCATCAATTATCACCCAAGTGTCCAAATTGGGAATATGAGTATTCTATATTAACCATTTTGTCCTAAATGAATTAATAATATATATTTATTCATTACATAATAATTTTCTATGGAATTTATAGCAGTTGTAATTCCTTGATTTCATAAACATAGTGATGATGAGAGGGTGAGATGATTGGTACATATGTATGGTTAGTAACAACCTAAACGTTTTTTCATTCCAGGGTATATTTCCAATCTAAACTATATAGAGTATGTAAAACTATAGTTGAAAAATATTAATTTGGTTATGGTCTTACACTTATTGACTCTTTACCCCCTCTTTCGATGCACATCCAATACAATGATGCCTCAGACCTCAATATTGACTGGTTACCCCCTCAATAAGAAAATTGGTTTCAATGTGTTTTGGGTCCCCCACTATAATATAGAGAAATGAAATGGATGGTAATATAATTATTTCTTTCTCTGTGCAGTGGGGAATTGGTTATTATTAGGGACAATATTCCTTCAATTAATATACAGTCCCCCTGACGAGGTACAGTTCCACTCTATGGTTCTAGAATAATGATGTTGATGTTATGAGGTGTCATATTGTTCGAAAATAATCTGTTCTAGAATATTATTTGGTTCCTTAAACTAGTGATTCTTTTATAGATAAACTATAATTGTTAGAGGATTCTTCTTATTCCATATAATATCACTGAGGTGTGTCTTTCCACTGGGCTTTGGACTTTAGGCATTCCAAGTATTATAAATACATTAGTATCCTTGGAAACTTACAACATATAATCCTTTATAAAGGTGAGATATAATTACAATTGAAATAAATATATTTTTATTCCACCTTCTTGTAAAACACATCTTGGTTTTATACATTTTTCTGGTATCTTTTTTGTGATATAGTTTCATCTTTTGGGATATTTCTTCTCTCTTTTATGTTTTTTGGGAATAATAATGGATATATTTATTCTCACCCTTGAAAAATAAAATTTCCCACATGTTTTATGTCTATGAAAATGATAAATTTTTCGAATATGGTGTTTGTGATCATGGGGATAGATTGGTTTCTATGGAACATATTATTATTGGCACACTATGGCACTCAACAGAGGGAGTTTCTATTAGGATGAACTTCCAAGGAATCCTTACACTGAGAAGAACCTATTTCATTTCATATTACTATTATATCATGTATTGTTATCATGGGTATTGAATATATTTCAAGGTTTCCCATGTGGATTTTTATAGCAATTTCTAGGCATGTATTATTATAAAATTTAGTTGTATATTTAAATTGATGGTGGTTTTAGGATTTTATTTTATGTTTTATAATTTTATATTCATTTTAGGTTATTATATGATAAGTCCTATTTGTTATCTTCAGACCTTCATGGTGACAGTATTTATCCCCAAGCCTATTTATGGTAGGATTTCGATGCCCCTCTCAAATTACCATTATCCCATGATGGGATTAGGGGGTCTGGGTAATATTAAAAAGGTATTAGATTAGTTATGAAGACCATCCAGAAGATTGAATTTATCTTTATAATGAGTTATATGAGACTACTCAAAGGCAGTATACATTATGGGAGTTCTAGTAGAAATGGTTACTTGGATGTCTAGAAGAACCTAATACTCTATTGGAAGAGTTTTGCTAGAGTCAGTGACTCATGAATTCAGTTTGGATTAAATTATTATTGAACATATGATGATTATTTATTGAGTCCAATATAGGGTAATAGGATTTTTAGTTTATAATTTTTATTAAAAGACCAGGATTGGAAAACTCCACCATTGTTGGAATTGGAGCCCTTGTTCAGGGAGTAGTTTTATTCAAAAATTGATTGCGATTAAAATTATAGAGATGTTGGACCCTCTATAGGTCAACATGACCCTATCTAAGTATATGTTATGATCTTCAGACCACATGAGGTACTCTTTGAAAATGATTTGTGAGAGAAATATTCAAATTTTTATGTTTATCCAAATATTTCCAAGTGGATATGGGTTTAATATTTTCTATATTGAATTAATACATATTCCAAAGTCCTTTAGTTAGTGTTTATAGCCAAGAGTTTTTTTCAGAGACGAGCCATTATTTTGGGAATATGACATCATATTTACTGATGATTAACAAATAGGTTTTTTGGATAGAAATTTCCATTAAATGTATCATTGATAATGGGAATCTTTTGTCATATTAATAGTGCCATTCTAGGGAATGGATTCAGTTTAAAAGATATTGGTGCCCAAAAAAGTGGGAGGTGTATGATGATTTAATTACCTCCCACAATCACCACCATCAAATATTTCTTGACAATCAAATGTGTGGATAGACATTGATATGGATAGATTCATGAAATAGATGGGTATTTTCAGGTATCACTCATCTTAATTTGTGGTTTTATTTGTGTTCTACTTAAAGAAACCATTATACTTATCAATATAAATCTAAGTAAATAATATTTGGAAATTTTTTAGATTTTGAAATTATATTGGAACCCTTAGATTCAATTTCTCTAGCTAGAGAATTTCCATTGATGATGACCATTTTTTCATTAAAAACGTCTAAATAAGTTATTGTATCCTTGGTGAAGTAAGAGATATTTTGTGGGATTCTATTGTGGATGATATAAGATGTAGTGCTATCATCCTTGATAGGAATTGGTTACAAATTATTCTAATTTTAATGTGTAAAGTTTTTGATTAGTTGAGTAATGGTATGAAATTAGTGGTATGTGGAACCCTCCCCCTCCCCCCCCCCCGCATGGAAAGAATATCCAACCTTGAATATATTTTAAAAAAATTACCCATCAAATGGTCTGAATAGATTCCATTAATATGAGTTTAGATGTTATTTTTCTTGTCATTATGGTAAAATAATGAAAAAATAATTTCTAGAGGGTGACCCATGGTTTTACATCATTTAGAATCAAGGTATATATATATATATATATATATATATTATTTTATTCCAAAGATAAAAATTAGGTGTTTTGTGCGGGATAGTAAACACCATAGTACTGTTCATTGGATATATGAACCCAATGATTTTTTATACCAGTCCATAGAGGAGCATGTTAAGAATTCAAGAAATGTCATAGTATTACCATGAAAGTTTCAACTAGGTATTAAACCCTCTCAAATTTTTAGTTTATGATTCTTGTAGTCTTATATTATGTGTTTTTTGATCCAATATATGGATTAGTGACTGACCATCATAAAACTTGATGTTGTGTGGGTCAGTTCAATCGGAATACTGAAATAGTTGCATGGTAACTAATTCCCTTAATAATGAATCTAATGTTCAGTTAATTGAAGAGGAACTTAAATAGATAGCCCCAAATTTGATTTTCCCAATGAAAGGGAGAGACATTTATAATCATTAATCAATGGTGTTTACCCCAAAAACATTATTGTGATAGATTCTATAGTGGTAATTTTTATTGAGTGGTCTTTCCTAACGATATATTCTCAAGCGCTGGACATAAAGGTTTTACCAGAGATCGGGTGCATGTCATCCGCTTCCCAAAGAGTATAGTGGATATCCCATGGTGTTTATTTTGGGTCTCTATGGATGTTCTGGATTGTAGATCTACCTTATAGAGAATTCCCCTCAATGAGTTAAAACTTGAAGAGTTTTCAATCATTCCAAACATGTAGCTATTTTAAATATTCATTGGGTTTGTTTACCTATGGTGAAATGACCTGAACCATAGGGGCCCACATAGCTAGTACTAATCCAAGCGTGACACCCCAACACTACCTCTACTGGTTTGGGGGATAGTTACTAACAACTGGTAGGAATAATAAATAGATGGGTTCTCTTTTGTAAAGTACTCGTATACACATAAAATTCTCTACACACCAACATAACATATAATAGAAGGACAAAACTAATACCATAATTCATGGATAAAACTAAATCCCCCATCAAAATATATCATGTGTATGGAAATTCATAATGAAATCAATAAAATACCAAAAAAATTGTAAAAGAGTCCAACATTCTAATAAGGAGTGGAATGATGTCAAATGAAACTCTTGGAACCATCAATGGTTTTCTTGCTACCAAATTATCCACTTGCTTCTATTTCCCCAAGGAATTAATCATAAGGCCTATCATGTTTATAATTCACAACATATATGGGTTGAGACCATTTCATTTTTAGTATAAACCTACCCAACATAACAAGTAGGACACCACAAAATCACCAATATTAAAACATCTAGAGAGTAGTCACCTCTTCATCCACAAGGAATGTCAATTAAAATATGAGAAAATAACAATATATACTAGATATACTCAAGATAGATATCGTGTCTTAGTGTGTGGTCATAACTATACAACTGGACAATGATTTTTTCAAGGTTTCATGGTAATTACGGTTTAGGATAACTCACTCCTTAGGTCTGGTAACACCGATGGGGATCTTCCAAGATGTCTTTCTTGTCATGAATTTACCAAAATAATTTAAAAATAGAACTCAAAATATTTCTATACACATATAATAGATCAAAATCATTATATTCTAATAATAGGATTCCTCACAATACGCTCATAGGAATGGATTAAGTGAACATACCCAACTGATTCTTCTGTAGACTGAATAGAATAAGGGACTGAACATAACTTGGGGGAATTAAATAATGTGTATAGGTAATATGTGATGTTTCCATGGTAGTCTAGGTATGCCCATAGCCTACATATTTTCTCATATACTTTGGATCAAACCCATGTACTCTGATAATTCCCATGAATACTTACCGCGTCTATGTACTCTAGATTTTCCTATGTACACTAGTAATACTCGAGTTCTCTGGCCATGTTTATGAATGTGTACCAAGACCATGCTCATGTACCTAACCATGCACGTTCTCATTTACCCTAGGGGTACTTTTTAGGTCACCAACATCACGTCACGTGGCATGTGGAAAACCCACATAGTGTGTGACATATTTCTCTATATGAAACATTAACTACAACAAAAGGGTAATAAAAAACATTAATTAATCCGCTGTACATGTCACATATGTCATATTTGTCTAGAAATTGTTATATACTCTATTTTTCTCTCTCACACTAGAAATTTATTTTAGAATAATAGCCATATTGGATATGGGGTTGATCATTTTGTAAAAATAACTGGTTAACAGATTCTTAACACCGATCCATTCGGATGTCAATCCCCATCACATTGCATAATTGATCTCAAAAAAAATAGGCAAAAAAATCTCTAATACCTTAATCATCTATCTTCACACCAAAAAACACATCTATCATGCTCTAAATTTAAGATTTAGCTCTACAAATAATGATCTATTATTCCAATGATATAACATGTAATAATAAATTTCTATTTATTGTTGAACAATCATCCAAATGAAATACAGCTGATGAATTCATGGATAATGTTGGGCGAGAAACATGAACCAAAAAAGTGAGTAATGAAAATAATCTATTGTTCTAGTTATACTCAATCCATTAATGGAAAATGCATCAATTATAAGGTATAAACAATGATTAACAAACAATACAGTTTACTAATTCTTGGAAGATAAATCAATACCCATAAATCAATTTTTGACCCATGGATCATTTTTTATAAATATTGATCCATGTTATACATGTGATAATCAAAATAGGGATTAAATATATATAAAATTAATACCATTATTTGGGATTTATCAATGATTATTGTCATTGGTCAGATATCTAAAATCCTTTTTTCAAAGACAAACTCCTCAACACAGAATCACAAAAACTTGATCTCTTTCATCATAAACTATCTCCACCAAAGGATCCTCTAAAATCACTAAGGTTATTTGGCTATCCTGAGGTAATTTCCATAAACTATATTACATGGAGGATGATTAGGTTTGGATATTTAATAAATAGTTAGTATATTTAATTATTAAATTATTTATTAATCCCTTACTACCACCCCTAAAACAACCATCTAACACCATAGAATTTCATGTCATTACAAGGGTAAAACATGTATTATATATTCAATAGTTATCTTGGATTACCAATCAGATGACCGTTTAGGAGTTATTCCATTATTTCAAAAATAAAATCTATTCTCATGATATAATATATTTAATATTTTAATAATATTAACATTGAGACTCCCAAGGCCCTCAAATAACATTATAACCCAGTTACTAACATTAAAATATTTCTTAAAATATTCTATAAAATATCAAGGAAAGAAGTGTCATTACATTCTACCCACCATAGAGATTTTTTCCCAAAACAAAACAACATATTCAAATTGGTGAGGGTGATAAGCTCACGTCTGGTTCTCCAATTCCAAGGTACTCCCCTGATAGTTATTATGATTCCATAAGACACAGACTAAGTAAATCATTCAGCCATGAATGATCTTCTCCCACCATTCCTTGATCTATATTGGGTACTATTTTAAGGTAGCTTCATCATTGATGTCAAGGTCACCATAGTTGATATTGTGTAATGGTTCATGAAAATGCATCTTCAACAACAACATGTTTATGATTTCATGTGCCCGATATAAATTTGGTAGTATAGATATATGGTATACCATCTCACAAATCATATGTAGTATCTAGAAAGGGAAAATGAATCTCAGGGATAATTTTCTACCCCATAAAAATCTATATAATCCTTGCTAAGGTGAGACCTGAGAAAACATATGGTATTCTTAATCGAACACCAAAGGCCTATATCATTGATATATATATTAATTTTAATGTATTTTTATAGTCATTTTTTATCCTGAAGGATCTACACCTTCTAGGTCATCAATCATACCAACTTTGGGCCCATTAGTGTTGACTCCCCTTGATTAGTCCAACATAGTGTGAACCAATAGGGTACCCCATTAAATGATTCAAATTTTTCCATACCAATGGTATAATGGTTAATTTTTTTATATTATAACTCCAATAGGGTTAGGGGATCCTCCCAACTATGCCCAAAGTCTACCATCAAATCCTGAAGCATGTCCTTCATAACATTAATAGTCAACTTAGTTTGGACATCTGTCTGGGATGAAATATTGTACCAAACCACAAATAAGTACCAAAGTCCTTCAATAATTCACTCCATAATCATGAAATTATGTGATAAAAATGCTATAAAATGATCATTGAGGTAATTACATGTATATAAACTCTATGTTTCATGTAATTTCATCCCAAACTCTAATGAAATTTTCTCTCTGATGGAGAGGAAGTGGTCCGTCTTGCTAAGTTAATATATAATCAACCACATAGTATTGTGTCCTCTTTTTGATGATGGAATACCCATCATGAATTCTAGAGAGAGACTATCCCACTTAAACTCTATCACATCAAGGTGATGATCCAAACCTACAATAACATGGTGCTCAACATTCACTTGCTGACAAATGAAACATCGAGAGACAAACTCAGAAACACACCTCTTCATCCATGACTACCAAAACTAACACTAATCATCCAGGTATATATCTTACACCCCTAGATGTTCCAATACTGTGAATGTAGGAAACTACCTCATTACCAACTCTCACAATGTCACTGATACCATCAACCTCCCTATAAAAAGGAAAATGGGATCTCCACATTTAGAAAATCCACTATGACAAAGCATAGTGTACATATAAACATGCATGTCCTTATAATATATATGAAATTTTTTGCCTCCTTAATAAGATAAATATGTAAGAACCTAGATATTCGTTTCACGTATGTTTTTCCTTTTCTGGTTTTTTTTGAGAAAAAGAGGAAAATCTGGAAATTTTCTAAATACACACCGTGTAATTTATGAGTACATGCCGTGTACTTTTCTCCCGCACGAGGTCGAATGCTGTCCATGTCCGGGCCACACACACAGTGTGTAGCGGTGATGTGGAGGCCGCTTAATTCGGTGTACGGAAAGGGTGAGTACATTCCATGCACTCTTAAAGTACATGACATGTACTTTTCTTTTTATTTCATTAATCAGACCGAGGTCACATCTTAAAACTATTTTCATCTTCTTCTCCACCTAATTACGTTCAGAGCATTCGAGGAGGCCAAATCTTCTCCGATCCCCCGATCCGTCACTTGTTATCCAAATCAAATGTCGTCTATTACAATAGAATCGCAGCGGTGTGTTCTTGGTTCTTCTTTGGCCACGTTTCATAATTCCTTATCTTGTGAGAGTTATCTGATGTTGAACATTTTAGATGTTTTTGTAGATATTATCCATTCTAGGATGATTCACATGCCTAGGTTCAATTATATCGATCTCCTAGGATCGAGGTAGGTGGTTTGTTTCCCTACGTTGAATGTCGTTGAGTTTTTGGTGCAAAAGTGCCAGATACCCATGTATCGGGTATCTTAGGTTTGGGTTTTGATCATGTATTGTTATATTACATAGATTGCATGTATGCTTGAGGTTATTAGATGATTGATAATTGCTTGTTAGCTTGTTTGAGGATCACCCCATGGGTGTTCCCCCTGTTTTGGCTGTTTGTCCCCGTTTGTCTTAGGATGCCTGTAAGGCATACCTTGTTGCATTGTTTGCCTGCCTTGATATAATTGATTGCATGTATTGCCTGCTATTTATATTCTTTGGATTAATTGTAGATATTATCCAAGTAGTTTGTTGAGCTTACTTTGGTCTGCCAAAAGTCGATTATGCACGACTACAATACTCAGGGATGTGGGAACCTGGTGTGGTAGACTAAAGAGGGAATTGATGATTAAGGGCTTCCCTGGAGAGTCTGTTATAAATTAGAATCGTTCACAAGACCTACGAAAATGGGACTTTATGCTTTCTTAGAGTGTTCTTAGTTACGTATCGAGAATATAGGGGGAATTATACATAAGTGCTTCCTCAGAGAGTCTATAGTTATTGTTGCAAGACCGTAGGGGAATTGACAGTGAGGGCTTCCCAGAGTGTATGTGAATTTGTATGTTTACCTGAATAGAGGGTTCTACCCATGTGATCCACCCAGAGAGTCACCATGATTATCATTTGGTTGGTTGTGATGAGTCTACCCTGCCAAAGAACAAGCTTGAGTTTGTGTTGCTTGCTGTTAGGTAGTCTGCTGAGATACCTGTTGTGTTTCTTGCTATGCCTTGAGAATATAGAGCTATTTTCAATATTCATTGGTTGATAATTTAATGAGTGAATTAAATTAATAAATAAATGTGAATGGAGATTGGTAGAATTTTTTACTTTAGAGTACTCCTGTTTATCTGTATCATTTATTTTCTTTATTTTTGCTAAATTGCTCACTGATAGTTGAGCACAGATCTTGTGGTGATTTCCTACTAGGATTAGTCTCACACCCTGTTTGGGTCCTAATTTTCGTCCCAAATAGGTAATATGGTTGTAGGTGTGGATAGGGATTGTGCCCCTTCTACTTCAGGTACATGATTGTTGGTTGGAGTTGGAGAGCATAGGACCTAGATTAGGCTTGCGATGCTGCTGGAGTTACTGTTTACTTTCAGTGCTTTTTTCTCAGTTGTATTTCAGCACTTTGTTGTGTTTGATGCTTTCCGTAGATACATGTACCATGCTGCATCATTATTATATTATACATTTCTTCCGCTATTTAGTTTCAGTTATTGTATGCTATTTACTGCTTCTGCTATTGACTGTTATTTCTTGTACCTTGTATACCTTACCAAATGAGGGCATAGTTTCCCCAATAACTTACCAAGGCCCTCTCTGCTAGTCGGCAGCCTCTAGCATTTGGGGAAATGCAATTGAGGCCATGTGGAAAACCAGGCATGGGGCACCAGTTGAGGGGCTCCGGATTCGGGTCATTACAAAGTGGTATCAGAGGAGTTTCTTTCCTTTTCTATTGACTTACTGTTTAACGACATCAGGCAAGGATATGAAAGAATAGTTAAATGGTAAATAGCTGTGCCCAGGCATTCTAAAACCCGTGTACAGGGAAAAAGCCAGATTACCACGAATATTGCAATTTTCGAGTTTTTTCAAATGTTACAGTTAAATCGATTTCACCGTTGGGTGGTGCACTTTTTTTGTTCTATTTCTATTTGTATGATTGTGGTTCTATTTTCTTGAAAACCGATGAGATGAGGGTATTCAATCTCATGCATCATATAGGCACTTGTTATAAAATCACATGTCATGAATTTTTCCATGCCATCTAGATTGCATTAAAATTTTCATGCTGTTGTGATATAATTTGGGATAGAAGATGCATGATTTTGTGATATCTGTTGTGATAGAATACCTACTATGTTGATAGGGTATCATTTTTTAGAGATTCTTTATCATGGACGCCATACTTTGGTCTTAGAGGTGTTATGGGCCCTTGAGGATCAAAATCTGGTGGATAATGAGTTGTTATACTTTTTACTTGTTATATCCATTGTTATGATGCCATGCTTTGATTTACAGGGAGTATGGGCCCCCATGGATCGGAATTTGGAACCTTAACACTTGTTTTATATGTTTTTTGGGCTCCGATGTAGTTCTGATGCTACTGTCTGGAAAAAACCAGAATACACGATGTGTACATTATGCATACATGAAATGTAGTTTTTAGCCATGTCCCGGACTATGTTGGGTAGAGACACGGGGTTGTAAAGTTTTCTGTAGGAACACACCATGTACCAAAATAGCACACTGTGTAGTCTGGAATAGGTATCCGGTCGTGTCATGAAGAACACAGGTCGAGGTTTTCCTTCAAGTACACGTCATGTCCCTTGGTAACATGTCGTGTATAGTTGAGCATGTAGTCAGCCGTGTAGCCAACAACATGGGTTGGTGTTCTCCTTCCGCGTACACGTCGTGTCCGTATGGAACACGCCTTGTAGTGTCTACCATGTGTCAGGCCGTGTCACTAACAACACGGGCTAGGTAAGGCATGCGAAGTACACGCTCTGTCTCACTTAACACGCTGTGTAGTAGGGGTCCTTGTACCAGTTCATGTGACTAATGACACATACAAGGGATAGATCTTAAGGACATGCCGTGTAGTGGACAAGCACGCCGTGTAGTTTCCTTATGGGACAATCCGTGTTCCCAGCCATGTAGGAGTGAATGGGTAGTGGGGAAAGGTTTAGTACACACCATGTAGTTTAAGAACACATCGTGTAGCCGAGTGGTTTACACAGCCATGTATGGCCAAGGTACATGCCCAAGGTAAACTTTTAAGAAACACGTCATGTAGTATGACTACAGGTCGTGTAGTCATGTTTTCCAAAACTTTAAAGTTTTTCTATCTGTTCTATTTCACTCATTTAAGTTTAATCTGTGTTAATCGTTAATGAAGGTGTGATTTTGACCTTTCAGAGCTGTGGCACCAAGACGTCCTCCAGTTGCACATCAGGAAACAGGTAGTGACCGTACGCCTCATATTGTAGATCAGGGACTACCAGTTTCTCCACCTATTGTTCCGGACATAGCACCTATAGTGATTCGAGACACTAGTGTCGATGCTCAGTTTAGAGAGAGTTTTATGAGATTCATGCAGACCTTCTTGGGAGATCAGCATCCTGCCCAATCTATGGCAGAGTTAACATGGGTTTTCAGAAGTAGAACCCTCCCACGTTCACAGGGGATGGAGTAACACAAGTTGCGGAGTCATGGCTACAAGACATGCTGTCCATCTTTGAGCATCTAGAGAAACCTCCATATAGGAGAGTGAAGCTCGTGACTTATATGCTATGAGATTCTTCCAAGATATGGTGGGATGTGGTTTCACAGACAGGGGGCCAACCGGCTATGGCTTGGGATGAGTTTCAGTGTACGTTCTACGACTACTTCTACCCAGCGATGCTGAGGGATGATAGAGCTAGGGAGTTCCTGAAACTGTAGTAGGTTACTCTCGCATTTATAGAGTATTCCTCCCGATTTACAGAGTTACAACATTTCACTCCCATTCTGGGGAATGACGAGCTATTTTTGGAAAGAAGTTTGAGGAAGGCCTCAGACCGAATATCAGGTCACAGGTCAACGTCATTCAAATGAATTATATCACTATGATAGTCAACTAGGTGCCTATTATGGATAGAAACCTGAGGGAGGCTGGATCTGTGGACCAAGGTGGTTCAGCATCCATGGTTGATTCTCTCCAGTCAGATAGCAGGAAGCTCCACCGAGAGTCTACACGAGGTGACTCAAGGAAGCGAGGTATTCCTTCTGGTAGATGGGATCTTATCTCTATCAACCATGTGGTGTGTTATCAGTGTGGAATAAGTGAGCATAAGAATCCCCAGTTCACGAGGGAACTAGTAGAGTGCTGATCTTACGACATGATGGGTCATCTTCAGCGTTTCTGCAAGGTTCTTCTGCCAGCAGCTAGTAAAGGGGGATCAGTTTTGACTCCAAGTACGAGAGTACGATTACCAGTTCCGTAGCAGAATGGGGGATGGAGTTCTTTAGGTCGTTTAGTCCAGGGTAGAGGCCATGGACGCAGTGTTCAGGATCAGGGAGGAGCAGCACAAGGATCTTAGGCTTCTATGCAGCGCCGTTGTATGGGCCAGACTTTTGCTGTAGAGCAGATTCGTCAGGAGCAGGACCCGAGACCTTCTACCGTTTGAGGTACGATTTTAGTAGCCTCAGTTTTATCCTATTCACTTTTCGATACATGAGCTTCTCATAGATTTATTTCTGTGCATACTGTGGAAAGCCTTATACTTACTGTTTATACTTATGAGGAAATGATGACGCTAGACACTCACTTGGGAATTAGAACTGCTAGTGTGAGTTAGTGCTTAGACTACCCCCTTGAGGTTGGTGGATGTCGTTTTTCATGGAGTCTCTATGTTTTGGAGATGGCAGACTATGATGTCTTTCTCGGGATGGACTGGTTAGTTCCCTTCGAGACCTTTTTCGATTGCTATCGCCGTAGGGTGAGTTTCAAATCACCATAGGGTGGATCTTTTCTTCACAAGGGCGAATGGGATGTCCAGGTGAGCAGAGATGGACTAGAGCATCATGGGTTGGGCAATGTTACGACCTAGATTACTAGCTTATATCTGGATTACCACAGGACATCTCTGGTAAATTTTCATCCAGTGGTTGATCGCTTTCCAGATGACTTTCCAGAAGACTTTTCAGGTTTGCCTCCAGAGAGAGAGGTAGACTTCTCTATTGAGCTTTCTCTAGGAGTGGCACCGGTGTCCATTCCTACTTATAGTATGGATACACCTGAGTTGTAGGAGCTCAATAAGCAGTTGGAGGAGTTGCAGATGAGGGGTTTCATCCGAACCAGTACTTCTCCTTGGGGTTTGCCTGTCCTATTTGCGAAGAAGGTAGACGGAACCCTTAGGCTTTGTGTGGATTATCGAAAGATGAACCAATTGATGGTCAAGAACCCATATCCATTGCCATGAATAGATGATCTCTTTGATTAGCTTCGAGGAGCCTGAGTGTTCTCGAATACCAACTTGAGATCCGACTACCATCAGTTATGTGTCAGACCTCTGATATACCTCTTAAAGCCTTCCAGAGAAGGTATGGTCTGTATGAGTATTTGGTAATGCATTTCGGTCTCAGGAACACGCCATCAATTTTCATGGCACTGATGAACATAGTTTTCCATACTTACTTGGATTTTTTCATGGTGGTTTTCGTGGACGACATCATGGTGTACTCTCACACTCGACACAACCATGATACCCATCTTGTGATTGTTTTGAGTACACTAAGGGAGAATCATTTATATACTATGATCTCAAAGTGCCACTTTTGGATGGATGAGGTTCACTTCCTGGGTCATATCATCTCAGAGACCAGAGTATCAGTAGACCCAGAGAAGGTGAGAGCAGTAGTTACCTAGGAGCAGCCGAAGAATGTCTTCGACGCACGAAGTTTCTTAGGGCTGGCTGGTTACTACATGCGGTTTATACAGGACTTATCATGGTTAGCAGCACCGTTGAAGGGCTTGACTAAGAAGGGGGTGAATTATTTTTGGTTATAAGCCTGCGATTCATCCTTTCACAAGCTAAAGGGGAGATTGACTTCAACACTGATTCTAGTTTTTCCGGAGCCTGGCAAGAGTTATACAGTTTTCTGTGGTGTATCTGGAATCGGGCTTGGAGCAGTGCTTATGCAGGAGGATCATGTTGTTGTATAAGGATCTCGGCAGTTGAGGCCACATGAGAGGAACTATCATATGCACGACCTGGAGTAGGATTCAGTTGTTCATGCTTTGCGTTTTTGGAGACATTATCTTCTGGGAGACAATTTTGTGGTGTATACTGACCATAAGAGCCTCAAGTACATCTTCACGCAGCGTGACTTGGATTTGAGACAGTGTAGGTGGGTTGAGTACCTATTGTCTTTCAATTTTGAGCTGTCCTATATGCCTGGGAAAGGAAATGCAGTGGCTGATGCATTGAGTAGGAAGACTTAGATACATGCAGTTCAGGAGGCCAGCAGTGAGTGACAGCTTATGGCTCTATTCTCTGAGATGCATTTAGAGGTGAACGACAGACAGGGGCAGACATTCCTATCTTCTGTAGCTATTACATCTACGCTTCTTGACCGAGTTCGAATGAGGCAGTTATCAGATTCTGAAGTCCTAGTCCTACGGGAAAACATGTCAGGAGAGGACCCTCTTCCCAAATGGACCATAGGCGGGGATGAGATCTTGCATTTCTAGGGACGCGTATGGGTGCCAACAAATGTACAAAAGAAGCTGATGCGAGACTTTTATTCCTCAGTCTGGGCAGTTTATCCTGGCGTCACCGAGATGTATCGTGATCTACACAGCCAGTATTGGTGGCTAGGTATGAAGAGAGATATTGTTGGTTTTGTCATGAGATGTTCCACCTATCAGTAGGTGAATCCAGAGCACCTATGACCGGTAGGGCTTTTACAGCAGCTACCCAATCCTGATTGGAAGTGGAATGATGTCATGATGGACTTATTGAAAGGGTTACTGAGATAGCCTTGAGGGAATGACGTGGTGTGGGTTGTCGTTGAAAGGCTCATGAAGGTCGCTCACTTCTTGCCGATTAAGAAGACCTTCAGTGTTGATGAGCTTGGATGATTGTACATCCGTGAGATTGTATGCTTGCATGGGGTTCCGAGTACTTTCATTTCAGATAGGGATGCCTGATTTACATCACATTTCTGGCAAGGGATACACAGGGATTTGGTTACACAGGTACTTTTGAGTGCAAATTACCATCCCCAAACAGATGGCCAGTCAGAGTGCATGATTCAGGTGCTAGAGGACATGCTACGAGCATGTGTCCTTGATTTTGGAGGTTCTTGGGAGAGACATATACCTCTATTGGAGTTTTCCTTTAATAATAGTTTTCAAGAAACTATTCAGATAGCACCATACAAAGCCTTGTACGGTAGGCCATGCCGATCACCCTTATGTTGGCTGGAGGCAGGGGAGGCAGCTATGTTGGGACCTTATCTTGTTTAGGAGACCACATAATAGGTGGAGTTGATTCTAAAAAGGATGGCTACTGCAAAGTCTTGGAAGAAATATTATTCCAATCAGTAGAGAC
Organism: Viscum album; assembly: GCA_963277665.1. Classification (NCBI taxonomy): domain Eukaryota; kingdom Viridiplantae; phylum Streptophyta; class Magnoliopsida; order Santalales; family Viscaceae; genus Viscum; species Viscum album. The sequence continues at coordinate 1,403,107,431 of OY728127.1, read as the reverse complement.
GACCTTTGGAGTTTAAGGACGTGGATCATGTTTTCCTACGTGTTACCCCAAGGTTGGGACACAAGTGGATCAGGAGATAGGGTAAGCTTTCACCGAGATACGTCAGACCGTTTGAGGTTCTGTAGAGAGTCGGGCTGGTTGCTTATAGGTTGCAGTTGCCTCAGAGGTACCAGGGTATGCAGGATGTCTTCCATGTTTCTTAGCTTCGCCACTATTTCTCAGACCCGTCTCATGTTTTTCAACCTGAGGAGGTTGAGCTAGATCCGAATTCATCATTTGAGGAGAATCCTATCAGGATTGATGATTGTAGTTCAAAGATACTTCGTGGCTGGTCTGTTCCTCTAGTATGGGTGCTATGGCAGCACGACCGTGTATAGGACGAGACTTGGGAGAGGGAGGCCGATATGCAATCACAGTGGCCAGAGTTGTTCGAGGTTTCTTTTTCGCCACCATGTTAGGGAAATTTGGTGATTAATTTCTTTAAGGGGTAATGTTTGTAAGAACCCGGATCTTCGTTTCAGGTATGTTTTTCCTTTTACGGTCCTTTTTGAGAAAAAGGGGAAAATATGGTTATTTTCTAAGTACACACCATGTACTTTTCTCCCGTGCGAGGCTGTGTGCTTGCCGTGTCCAGGCCACACACACGGTGTGTAGCGGTGATATAGAGGCCGCTTAATGTGGTGTACAGAAAGGGAGAGTACACGACGTGTACTCATGAAGTACACATCGTGTACTTTTCTTATTATTTTATTAATCGGACCGGGGTTGCATCTTAAACCTATTCTCATCTTCTTGTTCACCTAATTACGTCCAGAGCATCCGAGGAGGCCGAATCTTCTCCGAGCCACCGATTCGTCACCGGTTATCTGAATCGAACACCGTCGATTGCAAAAGAATCGCAGCAGCGAGTTCTTGGTTCTTCTTGGTCCACGTTTCCCGATTCCTTCTCTTGTGAGAGTTATCTGAGGGTGAAAGTTTTATATGTTTTTGTAGATCTTCTCTATTCTAGGCTAATTCATAGGCCGAAGTTCAATTATATGGATCTCCTAGGATCATGGTAGGTGGTTTGTTTCCCTACATTGAATGTCTTTGATTTTCTGGTGCAAAAGTATCGGATACCCATGTATCGGGTATCTCGGGTTAGGGTTTTGATCTTATATTGTTATCTGCCGTAGATTTCATGTATTATTGAGGTTATTAGATCATTGGTAATTGATTTTTGGCATGTTTGAGGATCACCCCTTGGGTTTTCCCCTTTTTTTGGATGTTTATCATTGTTTGGCTTAGGATGCCTGCGAGGTAAACCTTGTTGCATTGTTTGCCTGCTTTGATATAATTGATTGCATGTATTTCCTGCTATTTATATGCTTTTGATGCATTGTATATATTATCCAAGTAGTTTGTTCATCTTACTTTGGGCTGCTAAAAGTCGATTACGCATGACTACAGTACTAAGGGCTGTGGGAACCTGGTGTGGTAAACTAAAGAGGGAATTGATGATTAAGGGCTTCCCTGGAGAGTCTATTATAAATTATAATCATTCTCAAGAACTACAGGAATGAGACATTGTGATTCCTTAGAGTTTCCTTAGTTGTGTATCGAGACTATAGGGGGAATTAGACGTAAGTTTTTCCTCAGAGATTCTATAGTTATCATTGCAAGACTGAAGAGGAATTGATGGTGAGAGCTTCCCAGAATGCCTGTGCCTTTGTATGCTTACCTGACTAGAGGGGTCTGCCAGTGTGAGCCACCCATAGAGTCACCATGATTATCATTTGGTTGGTTGTGACGAGTCCACCATGCCAAAGAACAATCTTGAGTTTGTATTTCTTGCTGTTAGGTAGTCTGCTGAGATACCTGTTGCGTTGCTTGCTATGCCTTATGAATAAATAGTTGTTTTCTAGATTCCTTGGTTGATAATTTAATGAGTGAATTAAATTAATAAATAAATGTGAATGGATATTGGTAGAATTGATTACTTTAGAGTAATCCTATTTCTCTGCTGAATTTATTTCCTTTACTTTTGCAATATTTCTCACTGACAGTAGGGCACAGATCTTGTGGTGATTGCCTACTGGGATTAGTCTCACACCCTATTTGGGTCCTTCTTTTTGGCCCAAACAGGATATATGGTTGCATGTTTAGATAGGGATTGTGGCCCTTCTACTTCAGGTACATGATTGCTGGTTGGAGCTGCAGAGCATATGACCGAGCTTAGTCTTGCGATGCTACTGGAGTTGCTATTTACTTTTAATGATTTGTTCTTAGTTTTATTTCAGCACGTTGTTGTGTTTGTTGCTTTCCTTAGATACATGTACCATGCTGCATCATTATTATATTATAAATTGCTTCTTCTATTTAGTTTCAATTGTTGTATGTTGTTTACTGCTTTTTTTATTGACTGTTATTTCCTGTACCTTCTATACCTTAACAAATGAGGGCATAGTTTTCGCAATAACATACCAAGGCCCTCACTACTAGTCGACAACCACTGGAATTTTGGGAAATGTGCTTGAGGTCATGTGGCGAACCGGGCACGGGGCACCAGTTAAGGGGCTCCGGATTCGGGTCATTAAAAAATACATGAAGGGTTAATATCCATTGATTATAGGTAAGATACACTACCCTCATTCATTAAGGAACACTATTACATAGACAACTACTCTGATGGTGCAATAAAAACATAGGAACAATATCTCATTCTAAGAGAATCCAATACCATGTTCCCCTTTCTAGGAGTATATAATATCTGAAATTCATAATTCTATAGGAACTCTATCTATAACCTTTACCACAAGTTAATATATTTTTTTGAAAATTTATTCTTAAGAATATTTTGGTCAAGATATATGAAAATTACTCATCTATATGGTAGTTTTAGAACATCTTCAGGTTGAAGACAACTACTTCTAGCAGATCATGTGTCACAGAGTTATCCTAACGGGGCCTCAGCTACCATGACCCATAATCAATTAAAAACTACCTCTATATGATAACATATCCAAACCTCATTTTAAAGGCATTTAATAACCCCACATAATGGACACCCTCCTCTAGAAGTCTCATTATGGAGCTTCTCATCAACCTTTATTGAAACTACAAGAAAGATAGATGAAACCTATCCATCTACCCAAAATGATAACCCTTTTTAGTAAAAATATCAAAGGGAGTCTAAATCCTTGATAAATTAGACATGAATCTTTAATATTAGATTGAGGACCCAAGGAAGATCCACACCTTTAACACAATCATGGGTGGATCCTGAGCTAGAAAAGCCTGAAAAATTGCTTGATCCACTACTAAAACCTCTTTTGAGACGAAATTTCCCATGAATTAGACCTATTAAACCCAGAAATAACACAATGATAGATTCTCATAAACATTTCTCTCTCATTGTTTTCCATGTTCATCCTCAAATGACTCATGTGTCCATTCTTTGATGTTGTGTACACCATGATTTCAACAATGATTACTACCTAGAAAAAGTAAATGAAAAGTGGAACAACCAACTTCAAAAGACCAATAAACATTTCATGGGAATTTTTTAAGTTTAAGGAAATCACTATGTACTCAAAGTGGTTGCAAAGACATTGGAATGTTTTCTTAAATATATCATCCTCTAAAACATGGAGCTAGTGATAGCCTGACCAAAGGTCAATCTTTGAGATCCTCCCCACCCCTTTCAACTAGATGAAGAGGGAAGAGGTCCTCATATGTGGATACATATTATTGATTCTCACCTGACTCAGTGAATGGTAATCTAGATATAAATTTAATTTATTGTCCACCGTCTTGGTGATCAAAATTAGGGTTGTGTATGGTGACACACCAGGTCTAAAAATTGACTTTTTCTAAAAAAACCTTCAGATACACCTTCATATCTTGAATCTCTAAAGAATGAATTTAATATAGAAGCACAAATATCATGGTACTTACAGGGTGAAATTATATGATTAATTTGATCTCATAGTGGGTAGGTATTCCCTATACGCCCATAAGAAAGACTTCCACACAATATACCACAACCGTAAGAATCTGAATGTCCATATAATCTTCCCATCCAAGGTAATATGAGAAAAAAGTTGCATAATATGTCATATCATATAATGTATTTGTCTATTTACCTCTACAAAATACTCATTCTCTTTGATAAAGGAAACATCATCCCATCAACACAAACACACAACATCCTGTGCCAAAAATAGACAATCTGTGCATGAACCACATGTAGTCGGTCTGTTCCTAATTTTTTTTCATAAGGACTCATCATGGTCAAAAAATATTTAATAATAATAACTATTCTCCATGGGTAATAGAACACTACCAGTAGAAGTGTGTGGTCACTACATTCTCTCTGGTTTGTGTCTCTAAAGATAATGGTTGAGAAAAAGGCTCCACTATAGTGCCTAGATCTCAAACAAGGGATGTGGAAAAGAAAGAGTATATCATGCATGTACCTATTAAAACTAAATATAATGCACAAAACATGTGAATCATACATTGAGTCATCCATAAATACTCCATGTTATAATACACCACTTCCTACGACTACCCTCATCCCGAACCACCAACTCCTTGAGGCATTCATGCACTACCTAGTTGGGGGTAGAAATATATCAAAGAATCGACCACCTCCTACTTATCTCTCAGTTATATAGCTAAAAATTCCACCCTTGGGACCTCCCTACCCTATATGTTATTTTTTCTTTGTAATTTCATTTACTGTATCCCTATCTGCCACACTGTTGGTCAAATAATCCCACATGATTTGTCCACACCCAACATAGGAGAACCACCACCTCTCTCTCCACTGAATGGAACCATCCTATGATCCATTAAATACATAACCACTATCTAGAGAGTATCTTTAGAAGTGAACCACACATTTGGATCCATGTGTCTTCCATCAGATACCATCATTTAAAGTCCCAACACATAGGTGACCACTACTATCACTAACTATCAGAAACTACTATACCAATAATAACTCCATTACCAATGATTTCTCATCAACTAAAACATAAATAGGATTGATAATAGATACCAATACATCTTGGATATATCTATGAACTCCATGATAAATGGTTTGTTCTTTAAATAATAGATCTTGAGCCATATCCCTAGAGCGTCGTGAGATGTTAGTAAACTGTGATGCATACAATGCTATTGTGAAGATTCCCTATTGTAGCTCTAAAATCTCATGGATGTGTAATTATATCAACACAACTATATATAAATACTATCTATATGGATGATCAGACTATATCTAAGAATGATTTTCCTCATCAAATTTCCATGTCCCTAGACTCACCATCCCAAGACCGAGATAATGCTTTCATCTAAAACCATCATCTGATCCGGAGAGGTCCTAATATGGCTGAAAACTCATCCAAATTCTTCATGAAAATCATATAATACTTGGATATATTATTTTCCAAAAAAGGGTTATTTTGGTCACTAGAACTTTTAGTGTGAGATTATCTTACACACATACTCTTCTAGCACTGTTGGAGAAACCAACAACTCAAAATGTGGGTGTAAGACTGGAAAACCACCCAAAGGTACCAACTCTTATATAGTCCCATGTACTGAATCATCATTACTAAGAATATTATCCTCAGGATCCATCTATGGAATCCAAAATATCTTTTATCATGGACGCATCTAGAAAAACTAAAGATGTACCACAACCAAAGAGTACATCTAGGGTGAGGGCTCAAAACAGACATTAAAATCACATCACAATCCTATATGATTCATGAAACAATGTTTTCCCAATAACCAGTGTATAAATGTACAATTTTTACATGTAGGTTATTAGTTTCCTGGTGAATAGATACGTTAACCACCACATAAATACATGATTCCCTATCCTAAGAGATGAACTCGATACACATAAACACCAATAACATACATACCAAATCAAACATCACAACAAAACAATTTCTAAACTATGGTACTAAGATGACCATATCTAATACCACTATGTCATAATATAAAGAAATATGGCCTGAATAGCTAGCAGTAAGCCTAGTTTCACACCCCAAGAGCACCTCTAATTTTTCAGGGGTTGGTGACTAGTGTTGAGTAAACATAACACACACATTGATTACCTTGTCCAAAAGTACATATACACATGTATGCATAAGTACACACTAGTATAATGAAAAAAATGAAAGCTAAAACTAATTACATAATATATATATATATATATATACTAAATACCCCATCAAAGTATGAAAAAAGTACATGAATGAATAAAGGACTAAATGTAGTCCCAAAAACAATAAAAGAGTATAAACTACTCACAAGGATGGTAATTCGATAAAATGAAACTCCTCAAACTGACCATAGTACCTCTAGCAAAAATACACTCCACCTTATTCTGGTATATATAAAACTCCATCATAATTCTTATCATCTACAGTAGACATGACATATACAGGTATATCCCATGAAGGGGTGAGTATAAACATACATAGTATGAAACCATTAAATAACCAAACAAAAATCATCAAGAGAGTAGTTAGATCATCAACACGGTGTTATGTAAATTAGAATATAATACAACTACAACAATATCATTAGTATACTTAATAGAGTAAAAAATACTCAAATTAAACTTATAAATATACACCCAATCAATGATTCCACTCAAGGAACCATGTCATCACTCATTTGAGTGAAATTATCCCTATTATATGATAACACTAATAGAACTCATTAAATAGTTAGTCCTTATTGATCCATTCCATGAAGAAGTACTTGCTAGAACTTAGATGTTCATGATATGTAGATAGGGGATCTCACCCATGGCCTATGTGGAATGCCTAACCCTACATGAAATAAACTACTTAGATGGGGATCTCACACCCTGGATCCTAGCATTCTTCCCTCATCACTACCTTCCCTCCCTTATAGGGTTTCCCCGTTCGGTGTGACAGTGATCCTCACCTTGGTTTCTTCTATCACAATCCCTTCTTCAGTTACCCCTCCTCAACTGAAGCTGCTATAGGTGCATATGTTTTTCACCTCTCACCATCCCTCTTATTGACTAAACCATGTGCATCAGACCTCCAACTGGGTTCGTGTGATGGAGCATCTGATATATTGGGTCGGCACTGGTGGGGGGTGTTTGATTCTATCCATATTCTCTTTCGTTTATAGCTAACCCATAGAGTTCAAATCCGTGTTGATATGGCTTGATGTGGGTCTCGGGTTATCTTAGGATGGTGTGAGAGAGGGATCAGCAGTAGTCTCAGTCATGTTATTCATTGGAATTTTCTTCCTTTCCCCCTCATCTTGTTCATTGTACTTCTTCTTATTCGGGTATTCTTTTTGATGGAAGATTTTAGTTTCCATTTGGTTTTTTGTTCATATTTTATGTTACTATGTGGATAAATGATGCTATGAAATTCTCTGAAATGGTTTCGGTTTTTCTGGGCTATTTCAAGGCGGAGGACGCGACACTCTACAGAATCTTATTCTACCCAACTCTTCCCTATTCTAGAGTCTCGTCTCCACCTTCCTCGGTTGGTCAATCATGATGGTGTTCAGAGCTTTGGGAAGTGGTGTTTGGGTGGACAAAAACCTTTAAGGATATGAGTTTGTCATTTGAGGGAATAGTATGTTGCTGGAGTGAGGTTCCGATGAAGACATTCAGATTATTGGTTCTACAGTTTACAATACTTATGTTCGTGACGATTTATGGTGTTGGATTATCAGACAATGTTGGAGAAAAGATACTTGTGATGTGGTAAAAGGTAGGTTAGTGAATTTTTCCACTAGTTTCTAGTTTTTATTTCCTCATGGGGGTTGTGTAGTGGCTTCATTTAGATTTGGTGGATGGAGGCTCAAGCATACTGGTGTGGTGATGGATAGTGATGATGTTAGAGTGGGTCAGCCTCATCTTCTGGTGTGACTCATCATAATGATGATGGTAGTAATCACTTATATAGCTGACGTGGATCCACCCAGATCGAGGCTTAATTATTTTCTATGTCTATTATGTTTTTGGAATTTTGAATCCAGACGGTGTGTTTTGTATCCCGCGTGTGTATTTTGGTTACTGATCATCCCGAAGAAGCTTTTTAAAAATCCAAAAATACAATTTTTATTCATAGAAGGACACATGACTCCATCTATAATTAATCGATACAGGGGATTACCCATCCTATGATTAGGATGTGATACCTCACAATTCCAAAATATGATTGGACTAAGGAAAAAACATATCAATACCTAATTATATGGATGTTAGAAAGATCCTAAACCTTCCTCAGGAATAGTAAATGATGTTTATAGGTAGTACATGACATGTCTTGGCTAGTACAGTTACAATGGTGTCCTCTAGCATATTCTCATGTAATCTGGCTTATACCTAGATACTCTGGTCATTCCCATGTACATTGGTCATTTCCATGTACTATGGTCATGACCATGTACTATTCACATGCTCAGGTTCTTTGTCCGTGTCATGGTAGACTAGCCATGTTTGTGCCCATGTACCCTAACTATGCCTGTGTACTTAGGCATGCATGTGCCCATGTATCCCTGTGGTTCATGTCAGTTCACCATTATATGGTTACACTGCGTGTGGAAAAACCACACAGTGTGTGGACAAACCACACGGTGTGTGATATTTATCTCCATGCGTAAACCTAGCTACAAGAATATTAGAAAACACTGCATGTTTTCTTTAAAATTACATATATTGTAAGTCTAGATTGTCTAAAGACTCTCATATACTGTACACATCTCACCCACACTGTCGCAGCTGCCGATTCTTCTGAGAATCATTACTATAAATCTTTGATATGGGGTGGAACATTACTAAGATGTCATTGGTGGCTAGATTATATCCACTCATCCATTCGTAAGCTGATTCCTATCACTTCACAAAATTGAACAGCCAAACCCATTAACTGCATATCTTAAATCCTTATTTCACCTCTCATCCCATAGAAACACACCTCCATCGTGCTCTGAAACCTAGATCTAAAACCCGTAGAAATGAGCTGAAATGACAAAGATCAAAATCACAATGAGAATATTCTAGTTTTTTTCAACCACTAGCCAAACGAAATACCAGTGATGAATTCGTGAATAATTAGTGGAGAAAATCCTGAACCACAAAAATGAGGAATATACATTTTCCATCGTTCAAGTTGTGATAAATACTTTGATGAAGAAAGTTTCAATTATAAGGGATAAATAAGGATTAACAATTAATATCAATTCCTAATTATATGAAGAAAAATATGTCACACCATGATATTTTAAAATAATAATATTATATTGCATAAAATATATGACACACAACACCGAGCTTAAACGAACAAAGAAATATTATTATTTATAAGTGGTTGTTATGACTTAGTCATTGAATTAGTAGGTACAAATAGTAATAACCACATTATATAATATATATAAATTTCTAATTGAATTAAAATGTGTTTATTAAATCTTTGGAAATAATCATTCAATTTTTTTTGTCATATTATGATTTAAAAATCTATTACCATCAAACATGATTTTTAAGTATTTTTGTGATAAAATATAATATTTAATTTCTAAAACATTTAGAAAATGAATTTTAAAAACCATATTCATTTTTTAATCATTATTTCTACATTATCTGAAAGTAAATTTTTATTCATTTTCTTAAAATATTTATTATTTCTATTAATAGTAAAAATAGTGATTTTTATTGAAAATTTTAATTTTTCAAGATTTTACAATGGACCATTTTTTTTAAAAAATTGTATAAAAATAAAATTAGTACTCGTTTATTATCAATAATCCAATTATTTTCATTGGAATAAATTTTATAATTGAACTTTTTATAAAAACATTTTAATAATTAAAAATAATTTTTCTGAGGAACTATTTTTCTTTGGGTCCTAAAAATTAATATTAAATTAATTTGAGAAAATTATAAAAATAAAATCTTCAAAAATGGATTACATATTTGGAATCATGAGGACCATATTAGATAAATAGGTACTTTTTTGAATATGAGTAGTAACCATAGTTAATTTTTTTCACCTCAATAATTTTTAAACGGGTGAAATAGGGTTAAAATTTTTGGATAATGATTTAAAAATTCACTAAAACATACCTTTTTCCTATTATGTGGGTGTGTTTCATCCATTTACATATATATCTCAAATATATGGACACATGCTTCCATATTTATGTAATTATGACATTTATATTAATTTAAGGAAATAATAAATACAAAATGTCACTCTCTTGACTGTAGTATCAGTAATGTTATTATCATATCTATAAAAATATGTCATGTTAAGTAATAATTTTTTTTCAAATATAAATTAATTTTTTATAATAGTGATTTAATTTAATTATTTATTTATTTAATAACAACCATAAATCCTTACGCAACACCAATACAATATTTATTAAATTAATTGAAAAATAAAATAAATGATTTTGGATATATTAAATGTAATACAACCTAGATGAAGTATTTTCTTCATAGAAATTGGTAGATAAATGTGATATATTAGATATGTGTAAAATATTTATATTTTAATTCTATCTTTTTCTTGCTGTATTTAATGTCAAATTAAATGAATAGGGTCCAAATGAAATTATTGGTGGTTAATGTTAAATAATATTTTCTTAAGTTATCTAAAAATCATTAAATAACTAAAGATGGAATTATTTAAATGATAAAGACTAAAAAATATTCCCTTGAAAATATTTGATACAATTTTCACATTAGATGAAAAATTATAACCCATTAAGTGTAAAAACAAGGTTATTATGATTAAGGGTAAAATGGGTTACCTAAGTGGATAAAAAAGATAATTATTAAAAAAACACTTTAACATATCTATATTTTATTGATTGATAGGATTTATACCACATCCAACCATAGATTCATGTATCTAGACATTTATAATCATAATCTAGAAAATAAATAATTTAAATTTTAATCATTTATCATATTCTAATAGTGCCCATCCTCTCGCTTAAAAAAGGGAACCCCTCCTTTCTATTCTTTCAATAAAATTGATCCTTATAGCACAAAAAACCCTAAAAAGTATATTATAAACATCCTTATACATATTATTTATGTTTATTTATTTTCTTAAAACCATCCCAATGGTCTTTTAGTGTATATTTTTAAATTATATATTTCTAAGAAGGTGTAATCACCTTAACTGTTCACATTATTTTTCACTTAATATTTTACCAATTATAAATATTTTGTATTTATCATAAAATAATAATCTTATTATAATAAATATAATGAAATGTTATTATGATTATGAAGCCACCATTTCCTATCCTCATTCCCATCAAATGTGAAGTGAAAATATCGCTCGCACATACGTACACCTTACCGTCTCCAAATTGCATATCATTATATTTTATTAATGGATATAATGATGAGTTTAAATATTATATACGATATACATTACCTTATTATTCTCCCCAAATGATAATATTTTATCTAAATTCTTACTTTCCAATCAGTTGAAAATTTTGTCGCTCGTGCATACATATGGACTACCACCTCCATGAAGCAATGTGATTCATTTTTAATATCTTATTTACATGGATTGTTAAAAATATAGACTCAATGAATATATATGACTCAAATAATTTAATAATGTTTCTATAAATTTTAATTATTTTTAACTTTATTTAATTCCAATCATAGAAAAGTGAAAGTAATGTTCATGTATACGTAAGACATATCATCTCCCTAAATGGTTTAATTAATTTTTTAATCTCGAAATTTCATATATGGATATAAATATAATTATAAATATAAATATATATTATATATATATGATATTTATATAATGATTAATATTATGGAATTTATGGAATCTTTATCAATATATAAGTAATAGAACAACTGAACCATAATTCTTATGACAAACAAACAGTTATCACACAGAAACCACTATTTGTATTCATAATTATTAATAAATGGGTGATGAATAGTTTTCATAGGATATTTTATGATTGTAAATTTATTATCATTTAGAATTTTAGTAAATTTAAATTTAATATAAACGAGGTTAAATTGTTTTTTCAGAAAGTCAATCTCGAGGTAACATATTTATGTTATAATCTCGTTTTTTATCGGGATTGTTTATAAATAAGTTCAGCTGATGAAATCATACGGTCCACCTATTAAGAATTATCTAGATTTTGTATTTTTCTATATTTATTTATATAAATTTCATTTTTTCATTTATTTTTTCACTTTTTATGTACAAAAGATATGGTAATAATTTGTTTTAGGAAAATCAAATGTATTTCCCACTTTGGTCAAAAATCCTTTTCTTCCATATCCATGTTTTATAAAACTATTTTCAAGCATTTTTTTACATTATCCTTTAATTTTTAAAGGTAATACTCATCAATTATTGATTTTATAAATGATGGTTTAAAAGGAATCTTCTTATAATTTTCTAAACATTGTACTTTTTTATATTTTTTACTATGGCATGAAAGAAATGCTATCTTCTAACTTATGTGGAATGAGAAGAATTTCTCACCATTATAACCACTCAATATTTTGGAAAAGTTTTGGATTTTGAAAAGTTATTTCATAGTTAAAATCATATTTTCCTCAAAAAATATACCATTTGATATTTTATAAGGTAATTTTTATCTAAGATGAAATCTATTTATGTACCTTCTGATTTACGGGGGATATGATACATTGATACCATCCTTATTTTTTCTATGGATGGTTAATGATTATTATGAAAATGTTATTATGAATAATATTCCTTTCACATGATTTTTTCTATGAATAATTGATGAAATATTCAAGAAACCCACTTCCTCTATGTGAGTTATTCGATTATAAAATGATTATGAACCCCATTTCATTTCATGGGTTTTGATAAGATGAATTATTTATGATCTTGTGTTACACATATTTATTATTTTCATTTTTTGATTACTGGAACTTGAATTATATATACCCCCAATGAATTCGGAAAATATAGATATATCATTAGATAAACAATAATAGAATGGGGAGTGAACCTTGTTGGGAATATTTGGTCATCAAGATAATCCATAATTAAAGATGCTTTTGAAGCTCATAAAAACCCATTGTGGTTTTCTAATGATGTTTTGTTGAGTAAATGTAATGGATTATATATTCTATTAAGAAGAGTCAAATGTTTCTGGAGACACTATTTTCATCCCTATATTACACTGAAAGGATAACTTTTACGTATTTTTTCAACCCTATGTTATGTTTAAATGTTTACGGTTTGGATTGACATGTGTATGGATCGACAATCCTACATTGGAACTTGGAATTACTATTCATACCCTACATTCAAGAATTTGAACGTACGGTTAATCAATGATACATTTGTGATTTTATGATGACAAGGATTAACATATGGATCACCAACCCTACACTATGAAAAGAAACCCTACACTATGAAAAGGAACCCAACACTATGAAAAGAAACACTATAGTACTCTAAGGAACCCTACGCTATACGAAGAAACCTATGCTATGCAAAGAAACTCTATGCTACGCAAAGGAACCCAACGCTACGTGCTCAATACTACGCTTCATGCTCAATTCATTATTGTGTTCTTAATGGAATGATTTCTTGAAGTTGTGTCTTAGATTCATGATTTCTGCAACAGTTAAGTCATATTTAAAACTGATTCAGAGATCATTTGGATCTTTTCAAAGAACTGAATTTTTCCTTGATTATTTCTCCTATTAGAATGAGAGGTTATGAATCTCATATTCAATTGAATGTTGAGATTTCAAGATAATTCAGGCTATTTATTTGGATCTTAAATATCAATGAAAATATTTGCATATTTATCTACTGTGCATTCCTTTAGAAAAGTTGAATCATTTTTGAGAATTTTTCTTCAAGTGTTACAAAGAACAATCAATCATAAAAAGCGAGCTACTCTTTTGTGATATAATTACTCATTGTATAACTATAATTTAACTGTTGTTGTTTAGTTCCTATTTTCAATTGAAGATAATTTTGTGATGAGGATCTATTCAGATTATTCTATCTCTTGAAGTTTATCTTTAATGGAGAAGATAATCCAATGACGTTCAGTAGCTGCTAAAACTGTGAAGATCCATCTATTTCAACAAATTAATCTATATTTATTATTTCGAGTTTCAGCTTCTCAATCTATGTTGTGTTTTTTCGGTTCTCTATTAAAGACCCAAAATTCTCCATTTTTAGCCTTATTTTAAAGGTTTCAACTGCCTACACTCAGTCGTAAATTGATCTTATGATATGAGGACCAGAATAGTGAAATTCACTAAACCTGAAGAGAGAGTTATTGGTGGAGTGGACTAGGGGATTTATGTTCCCCAAACCACTATAAAAAGATGTGTTTTGTTTTCTATTTATATGTTGCTCATTATTTGATTCGAAATATAAACATTTCTTATCCACGTAAACCATAGTTTATGTTAAAAGGGAAGAATTGTGAAGGACTTTTAAAAGACACAATTCACCCCCTTTAGAGTATATTTTTATATTCCTACCTAATAATTGGAATAAGTAGGTTGGTTTTTTGGATAAATTATAGGAAGCTAATAGTTTAAAGGTATATACAAAGATGGAAATGGATAATCCTAAAGAAGAAATGGCTATGGTTCGTGCTCCATATTTCAATGGTGAAAAATATAGATGTTGGAATTTAAAGAGATCATTTACATAAAAAATCAATGATATAGAGTTTATTCATAAATCATAACCCTGTATCAGATTCCTTAGAAACTAGAAACTTTGGATGCTGCAATTGAAACTGATAATGATATGAATTCAAAATCCATGATTTTTTTTATTTGTTGATTATGACCATATGAGTTCAATCGAGTTTCGCAATTTCCTACTATATATTAAATGTGGAAAACTATTAAAGTTTCATGTGAAGGAATATATAATTTATGATATATGTGATATACAATAGAAAATATGATGTTTTACACCCTCAGAATGTTTGATAGAGAGAGCATTGCACAAATGAATAGAAGGATTATAATAATGGTAAAAAATATTACATCGTTAGGTGAACCTATCAAAATAGAAGATCATGCTTTGAAAGTACCAAGAATACTATCTACTAAATGGAATGGTATATTAGCTGTAATTTGATAATCATCAGATATCAAAAATTTGAAAATGAGATAATTGATTGGGACACTGATGATATATGAAGCTGAAATGCAATATGAAGCTGAAGATCATAAATTATTAGTAAAAAAGAATAAAACTTATCTAAATGTAACATCTCAAAAGCAAATAAAAAAGATAGAATTTAGAGAATAAAGGAATTAATATACTTCTCATTCTTAAATGGAATTGGATCAATTATCCAAAAAGTTTAGCAAGCATTTTAATAAGAAAAGAAGATTTAGAAATCCCTTCAAAAGTGATGGAAAACACTCTAGTGAAGTCAAATGCTATGAATGAAATAAATTAGGTCATATAAGACCTAATTACCCCCATCTACAAGATGAAAAGAGGAAGTCAGATAAGATATATCAGAAAAAATGAATATTATGAAAAGAAAGGGAAAATAGCAATGAAGACAACTTGGAGTGTTTCTGAAGACTCATTCAGCTCAAAAAAATATGATTCCGAAAAGGAAGAAACAAATATAAAATCAAATGTGTGCTTCATGGATAAATATGATAAGGTACAAACCTATTATTAATCATACTCTATTTCTAATACTAGTTATTCCACTGATAAATTAGCTATCTATTGTTCTATTCTAGAAGATAAATTTGATTATATTATGAAGAAACATAAATATTTGAAGAAAATACATAATTCTATATTAAGTGAAAGAGATACATTACTTAAATAGCATTGGGAGAAAATTGATAAATTTAACTCAACCAATACAAAATGGATAGATCATGAGAATATAATTAAAGTATTACAATATGAGGTAAAAATTTATAGGGGTGCTGCTGTTATTTTTACAAAAGGAGAAAATATATTAAATGACATTCTTGGAAAAAATGTTACTAAAAGAGAAATTTTTTGTATATATAGTAAGGGAGAAAAAATTAAACTATTTAAAAATTAATTTGTTCCCAACTCAAAAAGAGGAATCTGTTATTACTGTTGAATGAAAGGACATGTAACAAAGACCTTTTATTTAAAAAAATCCACAAATAAGTGGAATTAAAAGATCCTTTATTTCCAAATTCTTAGTTGAAGATATTAATACTACTTATGAAAAATAGCAGGTCTAGATACCTATATCTATTCTAGATAACAATGATGGACACAAAAAAGTGTGGGTACCAAAAAAACAATTGTTTGGTTGTTTTTTTAGGAAATAGGCCATAGAAATTGAAATTATATATGGTATTTGTATAGTGGTTGTTCAAGGCACATGAGTGGAAATCCATCAAATTCTCATGCATTAACTCAAATGGATGGAGGATATGTCACTTTTGGTGATAATTCCAAATAAAAGAGAGATGGAGTTAGAACTATTGGAGATCTAAGGACTATAACTATCATCAAATTAATTTATGTTAATGGACTAAGGTATAATCTGATAAGTATTTCTCAACATTGTGATGATATTTTCTAGGTTGATTTTTGTGACAATTCCAGTTCATTTTCTAAAAATAAACTACTTATGTTTAGAGCATCAAGAATTGATAATGTTTATACTTTGGACTTACATTCCCTGTGAAATCAAAAAGTGATTTGTTTATCTGCTAATATAAATGAATCTTGGATTTGTCTTAGAATACTTGGAAATTGTAATATTTATTATTTACATAAAATTTCTAAAAAATAGTTTTTTTTGACATACCTAGTCTTATGTTTGATAGTGACCGATTTTTTGATGCATTCCAAATTAAAAGGAACCTAAATATTTCTTAAAATATATTAACAAAATTGCTATATAAATACCTTTGGTACTTATCTATATAGATTTGTTTTTACTATCAAGTGTAGCATGTTTGGCTGGTAAATCATATGTTTATGATTTAATTGATGATTATTCTATATTTACTTAGGTTTATGTTCTTAACCTTAAGAGCCCTTTTTTTGCTATATTTGAGAGTTTTTGATTTATTCTTCAAAATTAAAATGATTCTAAAATAATTTCATTAAGAAGTGATCATGGGGGATAATTAGGGAATCATGAATTAAATTATTTTTTTCTAAAATCTGGGTATTAAACACACCCTCTCTACACCAAGAACACCTCAAAAAAATGGAACTCTTAAAAGGAGAAATAGAACTATTCAAGTAATTACTAGGACTATGAAAAACGATTACAGTCTACCTACAAATTTTTGGGAAGAATCTGTGAGTACATCCTACTATATTATGAATAGAATTTTGATTAGGCATATTTTTAAAAAGACACCTTATGAACTTTGGAATAACAGAAAGCCAAAAGTAAATTGCATTAATGTTTTTAGATGAAATGTGTATATCCTAAACAACAAGGAAAATATTGGTAAGTTCTATCTAAAATATGATGAAGGAATATATTTGTGATATTATGCTACTTCTAAATCCCAAAGGGTGTTTAATAAAAAGTCAAGGATTGTTGAAGAATCAATTTATGTGAAGTTTGATGAGACTGGACCCTTCATTAAAAGAAAAGATCAAACTGATGAATTCATTTACTCTTATGATAACAAGAGACTAGAAACTATTAAAAATAATTTTTCAAGTGATATAAATAATGTTCAGTCTAGTTTAGAAGAACATGAAACTGAAGAACCTGAAAGTTTTCTACCTAGACAAACTAGAACCCTAAATAATCATCTATTGGAAACTATTATAGCAGACCCAAATACATATATAATAACTAGATGAAATTTATTAAATATAGTTGATTTTTATTCCCTTATATCCCTATTAGAACATATGACTATAGAAGAAGCCTTATAATATGAGGTCTAAATGTTAGCCATGCAGGAAGAGTTAACCAATTTAAAAGGAATGAAGTTTGGGAACTTGGTAAGAGACCAATCAACTATCCAGCTAAAGGGACCAAATGGGTTTTTAGAAACAAATAGGATGATCAAGGGATCATCACAAGGAATAAAGCTAGATTATTAGTCAAATTTTATAATCAGGATGATGGAATAAAGTATGGTGAGACCTTTTCCCCTATAGCTAGATGAGAAGCCATTACAATTCCCTTAGCTTATGCATCCCATATGAATTTTAAATTACTTCATTTGGATATTAAATCTGCTCTTTTAAATGGTTATTTAATAAAGGAAGTTTATGCTGAGCAACCTCATGTGTTTGAAAATCCTTAAAACACAGATTCTATTTTTAAACTTACTTAGGATATTTATGGTCTTTAGAAATCACCTAGAGCATGGTATGAAATATTAAGTTATTTTCTTTTGAAAAATGATTTTACTGTTGGTTTGGAAGATCCTACACTTTCTAAGAAAATAGTTTGTTCTAATATTTTATTAGTACAAATTCATGGTGATGATATAATTTTTGGTTCTTCTAATCAAAATCTTTATCATGATTTTTCAAAACTTATTCCAAAATAATTTGAAATGATTATAATGGTAGAACTAAATTTCTTTTTAGGATTTCATATTTATCGAAAATATTTTGGAAATTCTTTGAATTAAAGAAAATACATTATTGATTGACTAAATATACATGGAATTGAAAAAAGAAAGACATATACAACTCCTAGGTGTACCAATATAATGATTGACTTGGATGAAGCTAGAAAAACATTGGAAAACAAATTATATTGAGGAATTCTTAGTAGTTTATTATATATTACTACTAGCAGGATAGAAATTATGTATTCAATATTTCTTGGTGAATGATTTCAATCAAATCCAAAATAACCTCATATTAATTCAGTAAAAAGAATATTTAGATATTTAAAAGGAACTATTTTTCAATCTCTTCCTTACCACAAAACATATGATTTTAATTTAATGTCATATTCAGATGATGAATTTAGAGGTTGTATATTAGATATAAAAATTACCTCTGGAACCTATCATTTTTTAGGAAAATATTTAAACTCATGGTCTAGTAAGAAACAATACTCTGTTTCTTAGTCAATTTTACGGCAAAATATGTATCTACGGGTTGTTTTTGTGCACATGTATTGTGGATGAAAAAAACTCTGTGGGAATTTGGATTAAATTTTAATAGTATTCCTATTTTATGTGATAATACTAGTACTATTAATATCTCTAAAAATACTATAAGTCATTATAGGACTAAGGAAATTGATATACGACATCATTTTTTAAGAGATCATGTTCTTAAAAAGGATATATCTTCCGAATTTTTTAAAATCTAATATCAATTAGCTGATATTTTTAATAAACATCTTCTCATTGCTAGTTTGGATTTTTTAAGGGGAGTTATGTTTGTTTAATTTTAAATAAAATATTATTCTTAGCTACTTTTTCCCCATAAATTCTATGTAATTTAATTTTTAAATTTGTTGTCGTTTATTTTCATTTAGGTCTATTTAATTTAATTTATCTCTATTTTTGTTGTTTTTTCATAATCCAAAATCAGTGTGAGAAACCATTATCCATCTCCCAATTATCTTCCTCACTCCTACATGTACTTTCTAACATACATAGTTTCTCTCTCTATCCCTCTATTTCATCTCTCTATTACCAAAATCCCTAAACACTTAAATATTTCAATTTCTTAACATTCAGAAATGGAATCCTCATGAAGATCTGTTTTTTTAAAGGTTGGGGCCGAAGCCTCATTTTTTAATTAAAGCAAAGCAAAGACCTCTTTAACTGGGTAGAGGGAGACCCATTACATAGCCCGAAGGCCCAGTGGGCATTTAGCCCATTACATGACCCGTAGGCCCATTTTTTTGGCCCAAAGACCATTCTGTGAATAGTACTGCTACAGTACCGCGTTGCTACAGTACTGCACAGTACCCGCCGCCGCTACAGTGCTCTGCCGCCGCTACAGTGCCCGCCGCTGCTACAGTGCCGCCGCTGCTACAGTACGCTACAGTACCTGCGCCCAATGGGTTTTGAACCCCCATTTTTCATGTAGATTTAAGGGGTGCTTACCACTAAGCCAAACCCCAACTACACCTCATGAAGATCTGTTGATGTTAAACTATAATAGTATATATATGCTTCAAGAAGTGATCTCAATGTTTTTCAAGTTATGGTAATTGACTTTGGATATATAGAGTCAACAAATTTTTCACTTAAGGAAGCCATGCATTTTCAAGGCTTAGTTTTTTCCTTTGGGGAAGACAATATGGAAATGGTCTATGAGATAGAAGTAAAGGAGTTCTGTCAAAATGATATGTTTAGTTTTGTTTTTGATGAATACTCTATTATTTCAAAAATTAATAATCAAGAGTATTTAATGACTTCTATTGAGATGGTTGATTTACTTCCCGATCCCCATGAGGGGATGTTTCTATTAAAAATGAGGAACATAGGCGATGGTCGTTATACTATTGGGGATATCATGTTTTCACTTTTTGGAATGTGGGTTGTGAAAAATGTGTTTACAGAGGATTTAACACCGTATCACCATGTTTTGATGAAATTTATCTAGTCTATTTTTTTTTACTGAGGATAGCTGAGCTAGAGAATGTTCTCTATCCAGTTATGTTTATCATGTTTTTGTTTTTCAACAAAATCATGTTTAATTTTTTCAAGTTTATGAATCAGTATCTCAATAATGTTTTTCATGCAGAAGCCAAGACGGGTTATTATACTTATGGAAGGATTATTTATTTTACATTGAGAAGGTTGGGTAAGACAGTAAATATGTTTTATGGAAGGACCTGTCATCAAAGCAATATGATGAATGCTGGCACTGTGAAAAAGCTAAGTTTTTTCTAGAGAAACTCTTACAACAGTTTACTGAAAATTGGTACTGAGGAACAAAAAAATTTATTAAACAGTGCTCAGGGGAGTAGAGGTTAATCCCCTACATGGGTTCAATTCATGGTAGGCCTAAAGATGAGGAACACCTAGGGCATGGGACACACTTATTCAATAAAGAAGATTTTTTCCAGCCCATGTTCCAAAAGCAGTTGTTGAAGCTACTGTTGGTAATGTGAATGTAACTTATCATGATGAATCTGAAGAAACTTGCTGTAACACCCCAGTAATAGAGCAAGTTGAGAAGGAGGATCAAAGTCAATAACTTCCTAGGGAAGTGATCCCTGATGTTGGAACTCAGAATGTTCCTAGAGATGATTTTATAGGAGGTTCTCCTTTATGGAACAGATCAGAAAAATATGGTGAGATGAGTTTGGGTATTATGGGGCCTAATCAAAGATGGAATGAATCTCTTGAACCTACTCACTCTGCGGTTGATTCTCAAAAAATAAATATTCAACTTCTGGAAGCTCAAAATTATTTTTTAAGAGAACAACTGGGTGTAGAAAAGAAGAAGTTTGAAAAGTTTAGATTTTTTTCTATTTCATGATTTGAGTTTGAAGCTCATAAGCTTTATTTGAGAGAGTTAATAGAAAATATAATTTATTTTGGCGATCTGATGGATCTAATTTCCAAAATTTCATGTGAATTTTCAACTTTAAAGGAAGATTTTGTCAAGAAGGTAGATTTTTATAATTTCAAGGTTTTGATTAGAAGATAATTTCAATATCTAATGGAGTGTTCTAGTTCTTCTTCTCAACAGACCCCACCAGAATTGTTGAGGAAATTTGAATCAATTACTGTTGTATTAGCTTAGTATAATGATAGGATACACCTTCTTCAGTGAGATAACATTCCTTTGGGTGTAATTTTGGACAATCAAAAGAATGTGGATCGTCAGTTGACTTATAATGAATCCTTTTTTGGATAAGTGACTAATCTACTTGAAGACAAGTTAACTTCTTTTATTCTGTATAATGATGAAGTGAATTTGTTAATCAACATAAACTTAGTGGATATCTTGAAGATTAGTAATGACTCTTAGAAGATAATTTATAATTGAATAGAATTTTTCAATAATCATTTGCAATGTTTTTTGCGGAAGTTTTTAGATCTTAGTAGCATAGTCCAAGCCATTCATCAACAAAAAGGCCATATGTTACTGCTAAAACTGAGCATTAAGACCACTCATTTTGATGACTCAAACTTATTCTAGACTATATTCAAATCCTTTTAAAAATATTTGAATTTTTTGTTTCAATTTACTTCTTTTATTCATTCTTTTATTTATATTTACCTTAGTTCAATTATTTACTACCAAACGTAGATTAGTTTCATTCAATTATTATAAACTTTTTACTTAGTTAAGCATAATATTAACTGTAGTTGATATGGATTCATTATTTTCCTTGTCCTTTTTGATATCCAAAAAATGGAGAGAATTGGGAGTATCCTTGGAGAATACTTATTAACCACTACATTTTTCTTCATTATAAAAATAATTCTATGAAAAAAATGTCTTTTCTATATCTATATGTTTTGAATAATTCTATAATTTCGTTAATTTTTTTCTGTAAATTATAATGGGTTTTTTGATAACAAAAAAAGAGGAGATTTTTGGGAATATTTTTTCTTCACAATACTCCATAATTAATGATGCTTTTGATGCTCACAAATACCCTATGTTGTTTTCTAATGATGTTTTTTTAATTAAACGTACAAGATTTTATATTATATTATAAAGAGTTCAATGTTTTTGGAATAATTTTGGGAACACTGTTTTCATCCCTACGTTATGCTGAAATTATAACTTTTACATATGTTATCAACCCTATGTCACATTGAAATGAATACGATTTGGATCGACATGCGTATGGATCAATAATCATACATTGGGATCTGGAATTACTATTCATACCCTACGTATATGAATTTGAATTTATGGTTAATCAATGCTATGTTTGTGATTTTATGCTAACAAGGATGGAAAAATGGATCATAAACCCTATTATATTCAATGGAACCCTACACTTTGCTAAAGAAACCTATGATATGCAAAGGAACACTATGCTATGCAAAGGAACCCTATGCTATGAAAAGGAACCCTACGCTATGAAAAGGAACCCAACACTATGAAAAGAAACCCTATGCTATGTAAAAGAATCCTACGCTGCTTGTTCAACACAATGATTCATGATCAATTAGTTATTAAGTTCTTAATGGAAATTATTCTTAAAGCTATGTCTTCGATTCGTGATTACGATAATGATAATGTCAGATTTAAAGACTAATTCAAATATCTTTTTGATCTTTTTAAATAACTAAAATTTTCCAAGATTATTTCTCTTATTATTATTAGAGGTTATGAATGTCCTGGTAAATTAAATTTTGAGATTTCTTGATTATTCCATCTATTTATTTGGATATGAAATGTCATTATAAATCATTGGCTATTTATCTGCTGATCATTCCTTCATAAAAGTAGATTCATTTCTGAGAATTTTTCTTCGAGTTCTGTAAAGAACGATCATTCTTAAAAAGAGAGATACTCTTTTGTGATATACTTACTCATTATTCTATTGTAAGTTCACTATTATTGTTTAGTGGTTGTTTTCAATTGATAACAATTTTGCGATGAGAATCACTTTAGATTGCTCTTTCTATTTAAGTTTATCATTTTTAGAGAAGAAGATCCATTTACTGTCAGTTGCTACTTTAACTGTGAAGATCAATATTTTTCAAAAAATCAATCTAAATTGATTCTTTTGAGTATCAGATTCTCTATCTAATCTGTTGTTTTTTGGTTATTTGTTAAAGAACCAGAAGGCTGTATTTTTAGTGTTATTTGTAAAGGTGTCAACCGCCTGCACTCAGTTGTGAATGGGTCTTATGATATGAGGATCTGAATAGTTAAATTCACCAGACTCATATAGAGACTTGTTTGTGGAGTGGACTAGGGGATTTCCATTCCCAAAACCACTATAAAAAACTTTTTTTTTCTATTTATCCACTACACATTCTTTGATTCAAAATATAAACACTTCTTATCCGTATAAACCTTAGTTGATGTTAAAAGAGTATAATTATGAAGGATTTTTAAAAGATACAATTCACCCTCCACCCTATAGTATATATTTTCATATTCTGACCTAACAAACCTAGTTTACTAAGGGAATCTTTCCACTATGATAGTCTGGGTAGTGAACCTTGACAAATACAATTGAATAGGGAGTGATCCCATTACACTAGTATTGTCTTGGGATTGATCCTTTACAACTAAGAAATTATTTTATATGATTTTGTGTATGCCAAAAATATATGAATTGTGCTAATTGTTTATCCCATGGATCATGTTATTTGATTCCATTATGAAATATGTCTTATGAACATCCATGATTTATTCCATGACACAAGATTATGATCGATGTTATAAAGGGTATGGATTTAAAATTTAATGTTATTGTTTTCATACCCTTAATCTCATGTTATGTTTGAGTGATCATTAATATCTCACTTTTTTACCCTTACTAAGCCTCATAGAACACCCTTTCGTAGGCTTTCTTTCCCCATGATATAAGTAATATTTTGAGTATGATATGTATAAGAAGGGTGATTTTTGGGAATAACTTAGTTGGATATGTTGTAGAATTAAAATAAACTTGTTTTTTATGTATAAATGTTTCAAAATGCTCAAGGCCTACATGATTCTAGAATAAATTGATATGTTATATAATGAATATTTATCTAATATGGTCTAATATCTATGTATGAAAACTATTTTTAAATATATTTGGAATAAGAACACAGTTTTGATAATGTTTAGAGAAATGGATTTGATAAATTTCTTGAAAACCATGGGGATAGAGCTTTGCATAGGATAATATCCAAAAGTTTTATTAAGGAATATATTATGTGGTTTTCCAAGAAATAAATCCAAATATTGATACTAAAAGTATACATGATTTTTTAATAGATGCATCTAGGGGTAATAAACCTAAAAAAGTCAGTTTAGTATATCTCAGCAATCATTATAGTGCATAGTGAGTGTGACGTTTCTATGCACCTGGATTGAAACTCTTGGGTGATATTCATAGGTTTATTCAAATTTTATTTTTTTTAATTATGATTCATTTAAATAATATTATAAAAGATGGAAGAGGTTAAAATTATGTTTTCAAAGACATAAAATAATTTTTTGTGTTTTAGACAACTTATAAAATATTTTTCCTGATTATTTTTACCATTTTATAATTTTTTATGTGGTTAGAACCATAAGGAATCATGTTTTCATTGAATTTGATGGAAAATTTGGTGATTCTAAACAACCAAATGGGATCATTATTGAAGTATAAAAGGTATTACGGTTATTCGAATTTAGTTGTCTTGATATATTATTACCAACATGTACCTTAACCAACTCTCATACACATCAATGATATAATTAGAGGACCCTAAGTGCTTGGGTGGTGGATACCATGGAGGAAGAATGGATAAATTTTATTCATGTGAGAAATTTGGAAATAGATTCCAAGGATAATGTATCAAAGGAATAAGAAAATGTTTTATGTGTGGAAAATATGGTCATAGAATAATTAATTCCAGGTAAAAAATGAGTATTTTATTGGAGGGAAAAAAATTTCATCCATGGGATGCCTTTTTATAATTTTATATATATATACAGATCCTATTCATAATCCAAGTCAATGTAATCTTCTAAAGGATAAATCATAGACAAAGGATGAACCAATGACTTTCCAATTTTTCAAGTGAATGGATTGACGTGTGTGTGAATTTGGATTCATGAATTGTGTTGTAGTATTTTTATATGAATTATACGATGGTTTTAAAAATATTGAAACATATAAGGATTATTCCCCAATAAATTTTCATTAGGTATTTAAAGACATATATTGAAAGGTACCAATAACCAAGAAAAGTGATTTAGTGTAAACATGATAATGTTTTGTTTAGATAAAGAGATAATTCACATCAATAATGTAATTACTCTAACTGAAGAAGCCAAGAGAAAGTGGTTACTATATTACATAGGAATAATAAATAGTTTTTCACATCACAATGGAATAGATAGTTTATTAGTCTTGGTAAACTAGATAAATACTTTCATTTGAAAAAAATAAATCATAGTGGAAAAACTATTCTTCATTCATTATCTCATTTAATGATTCATTCTTGAAATCCTAGGGAATGGGAAAAATATGGGGTGAGCTTAAATTCTCAATAAGGGTTGCTTATAGTGAAATATATGATGATTAAATAACGAATAATCTATAAGTCAATGTAAATACATGAAAACACATTCTATTTAAACAATAACATGAGGATATAATGTATCCATTGGTAATATAAATGTGGTAATATCATGGATAGTAATAACTAAATTCTCAATGAAGGAAGTTCATAAAATTATATATCTTCATTTCTGAAATCATTATATTTATTCCATCAAATCCTTGTTCCAAGATAGTTTAACCAATGGGTTGGTGCACACAAAAACCTTTTTGATGTCATATTTCTGAATTGTCTCATGGGACCTATTGATTTATTGAGGTTCTATATAATTTCAGGCCCAACCTATCACTATATATCCAATAGAATCCACTTATATTGAATAATCATTTTAATTCACGAACAATATTCCTTATAAAAAAATATCCATATTAAATTAAGAATAAGGAATATATATATATCCATGGTCCATAAAATATCATTAAAAGTAAAACACTATATATAGAAATTGTATAATGTCTTCGAAATTATCATGTCCATGATACAAATAACATATATATTTAAGAGGAAAGTAGTATACAATGATCACAAATAATTGAATGTTTCAAGATAATTTTAATGTCTAAAAAATTAATTAATAAATTGAATTTCAATAAATTCTCTAGTTAAATAGATCATACACCATCAAGAAAATTAATAAGGATTTTATCATTAAAAACACATACCTAGTGGATAATAAAAGATGTTCTGTTATGGATGAATAGAAATACCATACACTACTGGAAAGGTAGCCTTTACCAGCCTTTTCAAACCATTGGTATAAACTATACCAACGGTGGTCCAATGTTTTGGCTGTAGAACTGTGGGGATAGACATATCCCAATGTTTCTATGAGAACTGTTGGGATATGGGTGTTTAATGGATTTTATAGCAAAATTTATGAGAAAATGTTGGTATAAATATTTACAAACAGTTTAAAACCATTAGAAATATCAATATCCATGTTTAGACCAACAGGTGTCCAAATTGATGGTATAGACTTTTACCAACAGTTCATCACAAACTGTTGGGAAAATTCTTATATAGAATATATCCAATGGTTTGTAAACCATTGGTAGATGATTTATTTTCAAACATATTCCAATGGTTGTAAATTGTTGGCTTAAGCTTTATGCACCTGCAGCAGCAGCAGGCCTGCCTCCCTCTGTGTACCTACAACAATGCACTTCCACCAATTCTAAATACCCACATACTATACCTGCAATTATATATTTAATTACCCCGTACACACAAATATAATTAACACATTATTCATAAGTTAATTCCAGAAAGCATAAACATACAAAAAGTATACCCATACATCATTAACACATAATTCATAAGTTAATTAAATTCATAAAGAATTCAATTCAAAGTTCAAATCAATTACCCGATGCAATACAAAATTCTAAAATGAATACATACAATATTGAATTCTATATAACACAAACATAATTTAATTTTGAATTCAGAATGTAATAACCCTTATATAAGAAAATCATGTTTCAGGTTTTGAATACGACATTTTTTTTCATAGGCATGGGTGAATTCATATGAGATTTGAATTTTTAGATAATGTGGTATGCCACACTATAGTAATGGGTAATGTGACATGGTTTAGAGGATCTAATGGTAAATTCTTATCCAAGGTGGTAGGGGGTTTCTAGGGGGTTGGGAGTGTCCAGGGGTGGGGGTTGTCCAGGGGTTGGGGGTGTCTGGGGGGGGGGAGGTTCCTAGTGGTGGGGGTGTCCAGGGGGTGGGGGCTCTCTAGGGGGTGGGGGGGGGGGGGGTCTGTTCAAGGGGGGTAGGGGTGTCAGGGGGGTGGGTGTCCGGGGGGGTCCAGGGGCTGGGGGGGGGGGTTGTCCAGGGGTGGGGGGTTGTTCGTGGGGTGGGGGAGTCTTCAGGGTGGGGTGTCCATGGGGGGGGGGGGGCTGTCCAGGGGGTTGGGGGTGTCCAAGGGGTAGGGGTGTCTGGGGGGATGGGGGGGTGTGGGTGTCCAAGGGGAAGGGGGGCTGTCCAGGGGGTGGTGGGGTTTAGGGGTGGGGGCTGTTTAGGGGGGTTGGGGGCTGTCCAAGGGGGTAGGAGCTGTCTAGGGGGTGGGGGTATCCATGGGGTGGGGGGTATCCATGGGGGTGGGGGGTGTCCAGGTATTGGGGTGGTTTCTAGGGGGGTGCTGTCTAGGGGGTTGGGGGCTGTCCAAGGGGGTAGGGGGTGTCCAGGGGGTGGGGATGTTCATGTGGGTGGTGGTATGTCCAGGGGTGTGGGCTGTCTATGGGGGTGGGGTGTCCATGGGTTTTGGGAAGGGGTGTCTAGGGGGTTGGAGGGGCTATCCAATGGGTTAGGGGTGGTCCAGGGGTGTGGTGGTGTCTATGAGGGGTGGGGGCTATCTAGGGGGTGGAGGCTGTCCATGAGTGTGGGGGTGTCCATGGGGTGGGGGTGTCTAGGTGGTGGGGTGGTGTCTAGGGGTGGGGGTGTCTAGGGGGTTGGGGGCTGTCCAAGGGGGTAGGGGTGTCCATGGAGTGGGGGAGTCCATGGGTGTGGGGGGCTGTCCAGGGGGTGGGGTGTCCATGGGGGTGGGGGCTTTCTAGGGGTGGGGTGGGGGGCTATCCATGGGGTGGGGTTGGGGGTGTCCAGGTGGTGGGGTGGTTTCCAGGGGGTCGAGGGCTGTCCAAGGGGGTAGGGGTGTCCAAGGGGGTGGGGGTGTCCATGGGGCGTTAGGGCTTTCCAGAGGGTGGGGACTATCCATGGGGGGTGTCAGGGGGTGGGGGTGTCTAGGGGGGTGGGGTGGTGTCCAGGGGGTGGG
The DNA here is from genome assembly GCA_963277665.1 of Viscum album. Lineage (NCBI taxonomy): Eukaryota > Viridiplantae > Streptophyta > Magnoliopsida > Santalales > Viscaceae > Viscum > Viscum album. The sequence continues at coordinate 1,403,078,419 of OY728127.1, read as the reverse complement.
GGCAGTCCATGGTGGTGGGGGTGTCCAGGTGGGGTGGGGGGGTGTCCAGGTGATGAGGTGGTGTCCAGGGGTGAGGGTGGAGGGATCCTTGGGTTGGGGGCTGTTAAAGGGGGTAGGGGGTGTCCAGGGGGTGGGGTGTCCTGGAGGGTGGGGGTGTCCACGGGGGTGGTGGTGTCCTAGTGAGGTGGGGCTGTACAGGTGGTGGGGGTGGTGTCTAGGGGGTGGGGGCTGTCCAAGAGGTGGGGGGGGGGTATCCAAGTGGGGGTTGGATGTCCAGGGGGTGGGGGTGTCCTTGGGGGTGGGGGTGTCTTGGGGGTGGGGGTTGTCCATGGGGGTGGGGGTTTCCAAGGGAGGGTGAATCAGTCGCAAAAAATCATCAAGTTGGGTTTTATTAATTATAGATAAATAAATAAAGATAAAATGATCTACCTAATCACACATACATTTGGACATAACAAATCATCAAACATAAAATGTTAGTAATATCTGTAAAAAAAAGTAACGGATCAATCTATCCTTCATCTCCATCACTATAATCACTATCATCAACAACCCCACCCTCATCCTCATCATCATCCCCATCATCATCCCCACCCTCCTCAATTCCCTCCTCCTCACCCTCATACTCCGTCTCAGCCTTCACCTCCCCCTCCCCCTCTGCCTAGGCCTCCTCCTCACCCCCTCCGCCTCATCCTCCTCCTCAACCTCCTCCTCCTCCTCCTCCTCAGCCTCATCCTCTCCATAGTCTCAACCACCACTAGAACATCCACCTAGTTCACAATATATATAACACATCAATACCATATATTCATCAGAATATGATCTCGTATCTGGTGGAAGTATTGGACGTAAATCTTATATCAGATTCATAAATGCAGTGCTTTCCCTATCAGACTGTTATGTCATCTTTGTGGCCCTTTTTCAGCCTATTCTACCTAGGCCTTAACCTGTTGGAACTAGGTGGCACAACAAATCATACCCGAGGAGGGACCATACCTCATTGGGTCTATACACTTCCCAGGTCGGCAGCGTACTCTTCCAGGGTGCTCATCTCCCAACACCTGATGTAAGTGATCATTTGGCACAAAATTTCCAGGTCCCTCAGAATGAAGGGCCTATAAAGTAGCTTGTTACAAATATAAATAGATTATTAAGTTTCAAAATATATCATAAAATTTGAAATCAAAAAAGTAAAACTTAAAATCTGCTACTGAGTAAGTTTATTAACCACACTTCCATCTTTCTTCCTTCGACTCAAGAAAAACAGTTTTTCTCGAGGTAACCATCCTTCAATATTCAATTTTTACCTCTATAATGACATTGAATATAGGAAAACATAATTAGAAATAGGTATCCAATAATTAATTTCATAACTAAAATTATATAACAACTTTAGCAATCAATTAAATTATGTAAGAGAAATATAAAGTGCATGTTGTGAATAAAAATTATAAACAACTTCCATACCAGTTTCCTCTCATGATCTGGCATCCTAGTACGTCCCAATGTGTGGAGGAATTTTTTAGTATCAATTTTTTTATTTGTTCTAGATGATTCCTAAATAATATTGAATAATACAAAATATTGTATTAATACAAAACATGGAATTTTTCATTTGGTTATGTGGTAGCTGACTTCTCCACGACACAACCAAGGTCTTCCAATATAATTGTAACATGGGAAGTGTATGTGAACACTATCTGAATTATTGTGAAATGAAAAATCTAAAAGGATCTCCAATTTTTTTTAAAATCAATTGATATTTGATCGGTTTCATACATCCATCTTCTATCAATTCTGTAAAAAAACTATTGTAAGTCATTTCGTCAAAAGCAATTCAATAAGATTGAAGTTTCATAGAAAATATATTTAAGTAAATGAGAATTGTTCAATTTATATGAAACCATAACTAACACACTACTCTATTTGATAATCATAATATGATAGACAAAAAAATATTGTATTTATAACAAAATATCTTTGAAGAACTATACATGAGAGTACAATAGCATGTACACTCGTGGAGGAGAATTTTTGAGGAGTTGAGTGAATTTTAGATAAAAGAATATTTATATTTTAGTAGATTATTTGAGTGATCACATAAACTGCCCAAGGGGGGTGG